>OV815994.1:23258432-25758432 GCA_929113495.1 Andrena minutula
AACAGAAGAATTTAAATAAATAATAATAATAATAATTTCAATCAGGTACATTTATAAAAAAAATACACAATTGCATTTTGCAAGCGCAGTGTTATATTCAACCATCATGCAACAGTCGAGCAGCAGACAACAACAGACTGTCTCGATGATTCGAAAAATCTTAATATACCCATTTCGTTCCGTAATTTTCATAGCGTTAGCGAGACGTGAGACGACTGGCGAAGATGCGTGGGCGTGTTGAAGCCGGCGCTTAGGCTGTCTCGCCAGCCTCACGGATTTACATTCCATATTCTAAGGCGGGCGCCCATGGTAGGCGTAGGCATTAGCTTTGGTAAATGTGACTCGCTGAATACGCTTCCCTCTTATCGCCGATACCACCGCTGCACGCTTACGAAATTTAATGTTGCGTTTCGCCGTGCAGAACTGGACAAATTTTATTTCTCTCCAGCTTGATTGCGCGCTGTGTGGGATAAGAGATATTGTGAGAATGGAAAAATTGCTTCGCTGCTTTTTGATGTACGACCGGCTCACTTGATTGTGTCTACTCTAACACAACTGCATCACATTGAGTGGTGCACTTCGCGTGGTTAGTACACGTTTCGGGAATATTTCTACGATATTTCGTGAAAATAGTTTAGAGTAAATATACAGGAATTACTGTTTACTTTTTTAGTGTACTTTTTAGTTCACTTTGGTCGTTTAAATATTAGCTCTGCTTGTGTCTGATTTTGCGTAGAAGACCGTGGGTATTTGGTATGAAAATACTTGAAAATATATTGACGATTTTGTTTTATAGAAATTTGAGTCGGGAGTATAACCAACATAGATCATCTAAGTGGAGATGAGCGAGAATAACTTTCACGAAGTGGCGATTTTGTATCTGGATAATGTATTACGTTGAGGATGTAATTTTAATTGGATTTAATGTAAATTGATTTTAATTTATTTACTGTGAAACGCTGTTTCTCGCAGACCGAGACGGAGTCAGTGAACGATCGAAGGAAACTGCGTAGGATTCAAACTATCGGAGTAAAAATAACTTTTGCTTTGATTCGGTGTATTAGTAAACTAAAATCGACGGGTTTAGATTAAGCAACCTTTGGACGAAATAAATCTTCAGTGGTAAACTAATTTCTCCTACAGATATATACGTATAATGTTATTTGAAATAGGACACATGAAAGATTCTCAAAGCCATTTAGTAGGTACTACAATTATACAGTATTTCTATAATTTTGAAAACAGTACTAAAACTTACATGGAAATGTAAAATATGAAGCTACATATATAGAATATCCCATATAAAATATACCAGCAAGTATGGTGCAAGGAAGAGTATGCTCCTCAAGTCACTTTTTCCAAAAATCAGGTCAAAATATCGTAACTTGCACTGCTCTAGACAGTGTAAAGATTTCATCCCATAGAAAACAGTATATCCATTTTACTCATACTGCATAAAATCTCATCATTTAATACTACAAGGAAGATAAATAACACATGTGTTTCTGAATTAACATAAAAATATAATAGATATATAAGAATTATACATTTACACTCGGCGTAATAAAACACGTGGCACCATACCCAATACTCGAGAAGAACAGCAAAAAATGGCATTCTACATCATACCATTGAAATAAACATCGCGACCCGGCTGCCGCCATCTATTGACTACATTTCTTATTAGAAAAACAATTATAAAAACGATTTCCACAAATACTGACAATCAAAATTCTACTCTGACATGGAAGAACCAGGAAAACCTCGCCCGGAAGTGCAACTTGTTAACCAAACTTTATCACAAAATTTTAAGCAACAAATCCCACACGTTTGATACATGTGATACAGGGTGCTCACCAAATACGAGTGGCAAAATCGACCACTCGAGCGTAGTGCAGTGGCCTTGTGAATGCATCGTTGTGATGGTCGTGCGCTAAAGCTGGCGCTAGACTTCCACTCTCATCAGAGGTTCACATTCCACTTTCTAAGACTGGCGCCCATTGGTAGGCGTTGCATTAGCCCAACAAGCACGATACGTTTCGTTGCACCTCCATGTCCGCTGCAGCCTCACTCAACAGCCTCAAACTCGCCAGTAATATTGCGAAACAGATTTTCCTTCCAACAGACGCTATTGTTTTCCACGGCCTCTCTTTATTCTTTCCCTTTTCCGTTGAAATGTGGCTGCGATAAGAACTAGCGCGTGGTGACACTAAGCGGGCAACCGCGTAACCAATCGCGCTTATGCCCTGCAGTCACGGAGGAGTTCGATGGGAAATATGGTTGCATGGGAGGAAACAGCTACTTTTGTCTACTTTCCCTCTGCTCTGTGGCTTATTAGGTAGGAAGCCTGATTTTTTACTTTTCCTGACTCTTCAAGAAGATAGATAAGTGTAAAGAAAATGCTGTATTATGGACAGTGGAGAATTCTTTCAATTATTCTCGTTTTAAGTGCTTCAATTGTTTGGCAACTAGTAATATATATGTACAAATGTTTGTTTAGGTGTTATTTATATACGAATATATAACTATGTCCTTGTACTGAAATAATAGATGGTCATCTAATGCATAGCATACAATCTGCTATTTTCTTTAGTTGCTTACAGCTTAGGGAATAAAGCCTATAACACACATTGCTGTGAATATTTCTGCTTCACTTATAGTCTAGATTCGCCCTTCAAACCAGTAACGTGGGATTAAAAATGAGCTCGTATAAGATGCAGCGATAAGTACTGAAATATGACAAGGGAATAAGTGCAGATTATGTGTAATTACGATGCAAATGCGGAAGGCAACTGAATTTAATCTTGACAAATGGAATTACTTAGTTGCACCTACTTACATTTATATTCTTATATTATTCATTACTTTTCTTATATTATGCATTACTTATCACTCAATCTTACTTCCTCCGATTCAGTAAAAGCACACTATTATTATTCCTCATTAACGCCTCCCGCAAAAGTACACAAATCTTCTTCCGCCGCTAATTAAGCGTACGAAACAGACGTTAACACCCAGGATACGTAATTTGTTTGCAGTTTTCTTTGAAAAAAAAACGCCACTATTTGCTAATTAGTGCTGTGAATTGGTAGACCTTGAACCAGGCGACATTGCAGCAATGAAACGTGGACGCTCGTTAGCCGGAAAGTATATTCCAAGCGCCGCGATTAAGATTCGACTCGCATTTTGACACTGAGTGTTACACGATCGAAACCCAGGTCAGGATCGGGCGCTAATTTTAGAGTTCACCTGTTTCGTTATGCGAGCCTTTTGTCATGGAGCAACGTACGCTGCACGATTCTTTCTGTTGTTTTAGTGCGCCCCGCAGGGCGTGGTTTCAATGCACGGTGAGAACTTTTTGAAATGCCCCGCGCACCGGATAATTAACGCAGCCCAATCACCATCGCAATTTGCACGGAGGAGTTGAAAGCCGAAAGCAATTTTTCTTTTTTAAATTTTCATAAGCTCCCTCACTGTGATAACGATTCCCAAGGCATAACTAATCTCCGAGTGAATAAACCACGTGGTAATTAAATTCCCGCGACTTTGCAAAAGAAACATTATGCTGCGCTATATAATTCAGTGGAAGCTTTAAGCGGATTTTGTGTCAAACAAGTGACTACTCATTCCACTTTCTTCTGCCATCTTTATGCAACAAACCAGCCAGGGTTGGAACAACAAACTCCAAATGTTGATTCTCTTTGAAGTGATTCTACCGCCGTGCCGAGTTACGCCACGATGACACGATTTTGTTGTATTAAAATGGCCCTTGCTTTATTTTAAGCCCGGCTAGGCGGCTCGTCGCGCTGTGGGAAGCATTGTGAAAGATAATACCTTTCGGGTTTGTCGACTGCAGACGGCATACACGAGATTGACGTCATCGTTACGCGCCGTTGGCGCGCTAACGATCGTTTTCATAAAATCGCGCGCGCGTCCCGTGCAAAACGACCACGCATGCCCTGCAGGAAGTTGCCTTCGAAAGGTTCGCACCCGAGGCCGAATCCTCAAGGTCGTTGCACCGAGAATGCAAGCCGGTGCCTGCACTTGACGTGTACTATACAGGGTGTCCCATAGCGCGTTGCATATACAGTTGCTGACAAAAGTATCCGCCCTCCCCATATATAATATAATTTGCATATAATCAGTGTTGAAGTTTAGATTACCAGATGTAATTCGTAGTAGCATATACATTGATTAATATTGTTACAGCATTAATATTCACTAATTGTTTGCAAATGCTGTGGGTGGATACTTTTGTGAGTAACTGTAGCTTCGTCCTTTGCACTTCTTGCTCATACTCTATCTATATACTGATATTATAAAAGATTATAAAACTGATATAACTTAGTACTGATATTATTATTGACATTGTAAAAGTGGAAGACTTCGTCATTTGTGGAATTAAATGAATTATCAATTTTGAAAGCACGTGTTAATTTTTTTAAATTGGAGTGACGTAAGATATTTGTTGAAAGTGAAACTTTTATCGAAGGGGTAGGCATAAGTTTCACTAGTGGTCCAATATATTTGTTGAATGTGAAAATTTTGTTAAATAGGAAAGCAGTTAGGATGAAATTTAATGAAAACGTAATCACTTTTTTTCACACCAGAGTGTTTAATTTTTAAAAAAAAACTTGTTTTCCTCTGCTATGATTTTCCGTTTTGCAGTGAACTTTTTGTGTCGGGTAATAAAATTTGAGAAATGGAGTTTATTCGAAAGCAAAAGTTTATTTTCGACTACAATTGAATCGAGAAATGAAGAATCGTATTAAGGCAAAGAATCCATGATGCACGCAGTATCGCAAAGTTTTATTCAAATGCCAACAGGATTACACCCAAGCTATTATTTCCCAGAGTCTCTTAGTACTGATTAGATAGTAACTAGAGAAGCGCACAGTACACCTTGGGATCGTCCACGTTGAACAAAATATTATTACACTTCTAATATAAAGTTACCTTTCTTGCAATGAAATGAGTAGAAATTTTCGTAAAAATTTTTCAATCCTCACTTTCCAAAGATCACAATTTCAATTACGTAATGAAAAAATTGTGTCCCAATTTTGTCAATTACCATTTACGAATCACCATAATCTCTCGTTTTAAATTCCCTCTGCTTCTGTGTAATCCGCGAAGCCCACTCACATCGTTGCAACGATCACGATTTCATTTACGGCACGAGGCGATTTGTCGAAAAATGGGACGGGTTGTAAAGTTGCCGAGGTGAGGTAGAAGGTGATTCGAGCACCTGCTACTACGTCCCATGGCGCTGCCGTGGATCCCATAGACCGGTCGCGGCTAGCTCCCTCTTCGTTCCCCATGCGTTCTCTTCTATTTCTTCACCACGCTTGAAACTCGTTCCTCGATAACACAAGCGGATCTTTAATGACCTCATTCAATGCACCAGGTATCGGCTGTGTCTTCCACTCCGGACCACGGATAAATACGTGAAAATTTTCGAACAACTTTCTCCACTTCCAAGCACCACCATATAATCGTTCAAGATTTTTTTACTGCACTCCGAAAAAGGAGAGGCATAAAAACGTTTTAATAGAAAATATGAGAGAGCTCCGTCATCTATTTCAGGATTTGGTATTTTTAATAATTCCGTGAATACTTTTCAACGAATATATTTTCGAAGAGTACTTGTTCAACTCCCTTGTCGTTCACATAATGCACAATTAACACGTCTTCTTGGTATACGCATGGAATCGTAATATTTTAGCACCGGCTATTATTTTATCGCTCTCGGGAGCTCCAGGGCTGCTCGAATTACCGCCGCTTTCGCCCATTTATTTTACTTCGCCTCCATTTATTTTTCTATCTCAGCACTGCTCCATTTCGGCTAAAATTGGAGGCGCTCTTGAAGAAACATCCAGCGACAACACTTCTAAAATAGGCCCATCCATTTCGATAATGCAATCAATCTTTACGCCAGGAACCAGGAGCATTTCGTTGACTCAATGAGGGGCAAATGAAAACAACTTATAAGTTATGCTCGACCGACGAATGAATCTTTATTCCTTCAAGGAATTATTTATTCTTTTAATTATCTTTTTATTAAAATCACTTAACTCTCGTTCACTTCGTCACTTAAATTTTGTTCCCGCTGCAACGTCAACTCAAACGCTTCCTTCTCATAATTAAAAAACCATTATTTAGCCCCGAGCTCCTCGGGTACTTCCACTGCACAATTATCTGTTCGCAGAAGGCGAATAATAATTATTCACTTAAGGATGCATCGGTTGCAATTGACAGCAACGTTGCCGCATATTTGCAATGAACCAGATGAAAGCTGCGTCTCATTAAATCGTGTGTGGCGCGTAGGTTCATTCCGAATACGCGAGTGTAGATACGATTACACGAGTTGTATCCTTTCCTGCAACCCAAGACCAGGAAAATCGTGCGCGAGTGTTTTACGAGCACTTCTGAAACGCGCAGTCACCATGTTCTAATAATACATCCAAGAAAGAACCACGTAGCGTTACATATTCGCGGAACACTTGATACTTGTAACAGCCGCGGACAACGTACTTACGCCCGTTGCTGCAATAAAGTATTACTCTGTTGCAATAATTGATGGCCGTAAAACAAATAAAAAGCGCGTGACAAAATGCATTTTGTCAGTTGATACCGTCCATGAAGGTATGATGCCGGTAATTCTTCATTTATTTTTGCAGTCACGAGGATTAGGTAAATTAATTTTGTTGCACCAGACGATGTAGAAGTGGAGTTTCGTAAAAGAAAATATTGATGGTCCCGAGGGATGATAGGGCAAACTGATTAAATTGAAGAAAGAGAGCATAGCACAGAAAATCTAGTGAAATCTGCAGATACTTCAGCATTTATCGAGGTTCACGTTTTATAAATAGATTAGTAGTTTGCTGATGACCTGCGAAGTGATGCTTACGACATAAAGAAATGTAGATTTTTAAGTTTGATACTCTCAGGCTTAAAGGTCAACTGCAAAATCAGAGTTCAGAAGATATCTGCCGGGAAATCTCGAGAAAGATGTGAAAGCAGTTATATATGGCCGCCTTAGTAACTATGCCGCATTAGTTATAAAATTTGTGGTTTAGAACGTTATGGAAACATGAAATTTAATCAAAATTCAATATTATATTCTGAATAAACGCATCTGGAGGTTACTGAATACTTGTGGAGATTTAAATGTCACTGTATGTTGCAATTTTTTTAATGCATGACTGTTGTCCTCTTAATTAATAACAGTGGTAAAAACATATTGAGCATTATCTACAATTGAGAAATTTGAAAGCCACTGATTAGCTCCTTAAAATAAAACTTGCGAAAATTGGTAACTTAAGAAGTTAAGAAATTTATATAAAAAACGAGGTGATCAATTTGAATTTTCAGAAACTAAAAAAAATACCTAATTTACATATTTCGAACAATCAACGATGAAATCCAATAGTCTTAATTACAATTTCCTATTCACATATCGATGGCTTAGTGCGCAAATATTTTATGTCCACTTTTAGCGTTTTCGAGAAAACCAGATTAAAACATGTAATGGTAATAAGATTCAGGGGCATACAATGAAGATATTTTTTTTTTACAAATTTATGAAGTAGATATGAATGTGATTTTTATACAGCACTAGCTTTACTACTCGGCTTCGCCCGAAATTTGGATGCTGATTTTATAATTTTTTTTTAAATAGTCACATTCATGTGGATTAGTCAGGCATAATGAGCTGAGGCACATTTCGTGATCCCAGAATTTATCATTCAAAAGATTTTAGGCGACAGACAAACACACAAACATATGGAAGCTTTCCGTTTTATATATTAAAATAAAGAAGCAGTCAAAAAATATTTGCTGCATATAAAAAGTCAAATGTCACAAAAAGTGGACATAGTACAAAATTAATTGTACACTAATTGTAAGCCATCGATATGACTGTTTAAGTGTTTACATATATCGAGAGCCTAACAGAACTAGCACTTGAAACTCATTTTTTTCGAAACAAGCTAGCATATTCCATGGATTTACTACATTATAGAAATTTGAACGAAATCATTAACCCAGCCTCGTGCATTCCCCTTGCCAGGCAGCAAGAAAGTGCAAGGTATCGAAAAGTTGCCCACGTATGGCAGAATGTTTACAGACACTTAAGTATCATCACGTTCGAAGAGTACTCCCAAACAAGGCGCAAAAAGATTTGTATGCCGTCGCGTGGCTTCCTCCTCCGGTCTAGTCAGCCGGGACAGCTCCCACGGCGGAACTCCCAGAATTTATATGGAAGTAGCCATCGATGCTTGTAAATAATCCGCCCTCTGACGTCTGAGATTAAACCGCGATAATTGGACTATCGTCGACGAGCATCTTATGTATACCTGACCGAGTTTATTTATCGATGCACGTACGTATGCACGCGCTACCATGCGGTATGGAGCGACATGAATCACGCAAGTCTATTATCCTCCTCTCTGTGGAACGTCCCCCACCCCTCCGATAATGCCAGCGGGCCTGAAAATAGCCTGCCCGTCACGGCTACTGACGACATCGTATGCCCAATGTGGGCCCATCGTTCGGAACAGACCGATCCCCGTGGTCGATTAAATCTTGAATTCCTTTGCAAATCATTGCTTTATTGGGTTCCTTGATTATTAGATACATTTTTATTCGCAGGATATGCGCTGAAGAGTATATGAAATTATAAATGGGACCTTCGATTTGGCTACTCTAGTTTTTAATTCTGAATTTGGCGAAGTTATACAGATAGCTACCAACCCACAATGATCTGAAATTGAGTTTTAGTTTGAAGATTTTAATTGTTTGAGAAATGTAGCTTTATTTCTATTGAGTATATTTTATTTCTTGTTATTGTTTTACCATGTTTTTTAATGGGTTATTTAATAGTGAGTAGGATAATTAATATTATTTTAAATTTTCTACAGTTTTTGTTTTTTAAGCCTAAAATGGAACTATGGCTTCGTAGGTTTAAGAATTGTATAATGTAAGAGCTGTTCTACGGATTGGTAATATTTTTGCAAAATTAAGATCATAGAATTATGGGATTCATACTGTGTTTAAGCAGCGTTTTGTCAATTTGATGGTTGGTAGGCTTCTGTATAACTTGGTCCGATTATAGTTATGACTTTGAAATTTTAGAATATTGTGCGTAGACACTTGTTTCGAAATAGTACTTTTTGTGGAGGTAACTAGAGAATTAGAAACACCTCATTTATAGATCATGGATTTAAAAGTGGAGGAATGGGGGATTGAGTTTGTTTATTTTGGTTCTTTGATGTTCGTCGGTTTAACCTTAGTGGTGTAAGCTGTCTGGTAGAAAATACTAAATTACGCGTGCTAGGCAAATGCGAGTTTCCCTTCAATTTGCCAGTCATGTTAGGAAACCAATTGTCCCTCTACCTTCCAATCACCGAGGAATCAAGTAGAGTAAATCTCCCGTTTCAGCATTGCGATTCGTAATGATTGCTCGTCACAGTCGAGTTGGAATTACGTCCCTAACGGAAGGTACGACTAGAATCTGATCCCTAATTAGAAACGCGCGCCTGATTTTGTGCTCCATTGCCGGTAAATCAAGTCCTCAGGCTAGTAAACAGCGTTTCTAGTTATGAAATAGGGTAAACAATACGATTTATGTTACAAGCAAGCTATACCTAACGACCGCGTTCTCGCGTTACACGGAGTCTAAAAATAATTTTGAGAATACAGGGATTAAGATAAAGTGTAGCTCTGCCCTGTCATCGATTCGCACAGAATCTTTAGACTCTATATGCTTCATTCTTCTAATTTCTAAAGAATGCATAGGAAATAAATTTTTTAAGTTTTGAACTTCGAAAATTTTCCCACAAGTGTCCGAATATTGCCATCACCCTTAGAGACAGTTACCCAACAAGTTTTCTAACAATATTCCTTGAATTTTTTTTTCAAAAATACTTATTGCCCACCCACTATATAAACCTGCCCCTTCTTTCGCTGTCTACACTATTTAGCATTATCTGAAGCTTGCAAAACCAACGACGGGCCGTTCATTAACATTTCCCACGTCAAATGCCAAGGTAATATTACATACATATACCCGTGGCTGCGAAATGGCCGTGTTGATATAGAAAAATAACTCGAGTATCGTACATGATTCCTGTACAATTCAATTTCATCATTAAAATAGATACCCACGATCAAACTACAAGAATAAAACTCAAGATCTCTCATCGAATTTCAAGGAACACCCAACAGGCAGATACTTCATACGCTATAATGTAATAACAGTAGCTCAATTCGCTTAAACGTGCCGATAGCAATCTCTTCGCATAAATTCGACGCAGCGGGTTGGTTCCAGTTCCCATTTAAGGAACTCAGTTACACAATTCTCATCCCGAGGAACGCGCGACAGAGGCGTCCAGCTATAATTCAGACGTTCCGCGAATTCCAGGGAAAAAGGAGACACGAGCTTCGCATGGGCGTTCAAATTCGAGGCCTCCGCGTCGCGTTTCCTAATAGTCGAATTAACCTCGCGTTGAGTTTCCTTTTCGTCGTCGGCGTTATTGGGGCTAATAAGTCCATCGGTCAGCATCGAACGGGACACACGTCGAGCGCAACGAGCTTAACGTGCCAGTGATTTACCGGCCATAAAGTTTGGACGTTCTGTTTTTGCCACCTCCCACCTTATCCGCGGCAAAAAGACGACTCCTCTCGTTGTAGACGCAGCTTTCGCCGCGGCTGCAGTTTCCGCGGGAGCGACGGAGAGAGGCTGGGGGGAGCGCAGAGGACCGCGCGAGACTTCTGGCCCACTTGCCGTGACTTGACTCGAGTCGACTCGTTGCACTCGACTCGTCTGTAGAAACCAGTGGAGTGACGTCATGCATAATTAGTTCTTTGATTCTCTCTCTCTCCCTCTCCCCCCTCCCTGCCCCTCCAACTTCTCCCCCCCCCCCTCCGCCCGTCCCTGCGCCCTCCCCTGCTCCCCAGTGTCGCTTCTATTCCAACGAGCCTGTCGTTCCTCTTCAGTGATGTAATTGAATCAGTCTGAAAGATTAGCAGTTTTAGGTTCTGATAACGGCAGTTGCATAATCGACGTCGCTCCTCTGTCCAGCGCTCTGTATATTTCAAGAATTCGAGGAATCGACGGCATTCAAAAACTGGCAGTTGCATGGGAATTCTCGCACGGAAAGATTCCAGCGAGCCTCTAGGGCAGTCCAGGTTCCCCAGCGTCTAGATCCCACACTAGATACTCCATTTTCAGGAATTCTCTAGCATTTAACGCCGTTCGCATGTATATACTTATTATTATCCAGGTGCTGCATAGAATCGCGTAAGACGCGACGAACTCTGTTCGGCGTTGGCAATGTCACAGATAATGGAGCAACGTTACCCTCGAAAATGCAGGGTGCACGTGATCCAGTAATGGTGGACGTAGAATGTTGAGGGAGACAGCGGAGCCTGAGCCTTTGTGCGGCCAGTCCCCATTGATCACGGCGCAGGCAGAGAGTTAATTAAACAGGTGTTTTTCCAAGTGCCTACTAAAATGCCATCCGGTTACGCTACTGCCTGTACCACTCTCGATCTCTCTTTTCTCTTTCCCTCGACGGTGTTCCCTCTGCCGGTCTCCCTCCGAGTCTCTCTCTTTTCCTCTCTCTTTCTCTGCCCGTCGTTCCTCCCGCGCTTATCTTGCCGCGGCTAAAAATAGACCCTGTCACGGCCATCGGCGACATTTTAAAAAGTTAAAGCCGCACACAGGCGGCTGGACGGCGAGCTTCGAACCGAGCGAGCCAACGAGCGAATTAGCGCCTCCTCGAGATAACTCGGCTTGGTCAGTGGCGCCTTCTCGCGACTTCCTTTCACCTTCTGCTTCCACCTGTTCCCTGGCTGGCCGTCTACTCCGCCGACTCTGTCGGTATCGAGCTCCGTAAGATGGGCGACTGTGTTCAGCGACCCCTTTGAACCGGGCACTGTGTTTCGGGAGCCTCGAGTCACTTCTGATGTCAATGAAACATGTGCCAATTTTGGGTGGAATGTTATTTAAATCTTAATCAGTTTTGAATATTGATGGTTGTTGAAAGCTTTGGTGAGCTTGGAAGCTTTCGAGGGGCTTTGGAAGTTCTGGGATGTGGTAATGCAGGTTTTCGTGTGTTCCGAAAGTGATGGAATCTTTTCAGTTTTGTTTACTCGATATATCATGAGTTGGCGATGTAAAATTGATAATGGGAGTATGTTTGTGAGGTTAGAAACTGAATTGCAGGAGGGTACTTTATGTATGTAGGAATATTTGTCATTGGATAGCGTCATGTGTTGAGTGGGAAACAAAATACGTATGTAGGTACACTAGAAATTGCACTAGAGAACGAAATAAACACAATCTCTTATTCTATGTATTTTCAACCCGGAAACAAAAGTTTCGCTTTTGGGTTTTATAATAATTTTGAGTTTTTGCAACTTTTATAACAAGCCAGGCTATTATAACCTACAGATCGTTCCAATATTATTTATTCCGGATGTTTTGTTTAAAGAGTACACTAATAGAAATCCATAGTATAAAGGGATTAGTAAAAACTCGTCATTGCTTAAGGTTTTAAAACACAAAGAGAGTTATTAATTATAGTTATCAGTTTCATCAGACGTAGAGTAGCTATTTAGTAATGATTCATATCGATTGTTCTTAGCTGTTGATGCTAAATTTATCAATACACTACTGATATATAGAGCGATTTTCTATTGGCGATAAAATTCCACGAGATAACGTGTTGACAAATCCTTATCGATCGAAATGTTCTACGTGAAAGATACTACCTTTGTTCCGTAACAATTCCTTGCACAAACGTGCACACGTTCCGTAATGATCGAAATGTCTGAATTTATATTTGTCATTTGTCTAATCTGTATTTTCCCAATATTAGATTATCAGAGTCTATACTTTATTGCTTAATACGTGTATATCCATTGCGTTTGTATAAATATTTAAAAGAAAAAACCCACTAGAGCGTACCCACCACTATTTTCAGCTACGCGATATTCCCATAATTCCCTAACTCTATACTCAATTTTTCCATACAGGGTAAAGGATCCAATTACTGGCAGCCAACCCAATTACTGTCACCATAAGCTATTTTACTTAAAATAACGAATAAATAAACGTTTAAGTAAAATAGCTTAAGGTGACAGTAATTGGATTGGCTGCCAGTAATTGGATCCTTTACCCTAGATTAATCCAAAAGAATTTTTCTGACTACATACACCGAAGCACGATTCGCCCGAAATTTCTAAATACGTTAACCTCCAGTGATCTATGACGCAAGTATATAGTTCGACCCCCCTCGATCGAAGGTCCACCATGGATGGAAGGAGAGTTGCCATTGTAATTCTTGACGAACTGGCAATATAGTAGTTCGCAATGAATGTCGGCCCACGATTCACACGTTCGTGTGTATATAGAAACCTGAACATATTTACCTTCAGGTAAAAGAGATTTCGTAATTCCTGCCGAATCGAGGTAATACATGGCCTCAGGCACCCCAGAGATTATCCCCACCACAAAGACATTAGTAAAAGTGATACACGTAAATAGAACAGCTTCCTTTCTCCCACCCACGTGAATCGTCGAACGTTGCATAACCATATTCCCAGAGCTATTACCAAGGAGCACAGGTAAATTTTGTTCGCGACGGCTCCCTTTCGACCTTGTACCGCGAATCGTGTCTCCGCCTCGGCACGCTTACGCGACTGTTCACGAGTCTGGCATCGCCCAATTTCCAACTCGCCACACAAAATTCAACGTAATTTTAGTTCGAAACTGGATTACGGTCTTGGGACACGCGGTGGATGTTGGCAGGATAAATTTGTAAGAGTATGTGAAGAACAAGGACTGCTGAACATGAGGATTCCGCTGCCACCGAGAGACGTTGCGAAGTTAAAGTCGGTTATTATAAGTATTCCAAGGTTACTAGAGTAATGTGTCTTTTATTAGCTATAATTGTATATACAAACATTTTAGAATCGTGCTAATATGAGATGACAATATTAAATGTGAGATGCTTTGAGGAAATTATGCATGCTACGAGTAAGTGCAATGCAAGTAGGTATTTATATTATACGAAGAGCATTATTCGTGCCAAAATAATGAAAAAATTGTATTATATGCGTATTTGTATTTTATAACTCTTTCTTTTTTTACTAATAAGCAGATTTTAAAGTTCAAATAAAGACGCCTACAAAACTGCAACCCGTCTTACAACACCGATTTAGTTCCCTACCCTTAAGTATTTAACCCATTAACAGTTGCATAAACGCAATATTAAATTTTAATTTTTCTTAATAAGGGCGAATGAAATGAAAATTCTGGAGTTTTTATTTTAATGCTTAACCGGTAATGGGTCAATAGTTAATACTGTCCCTACATTCTTCGATCACTCTTTTCAACTACCCTGTGCAAAAAATTAATGAAACGTGTTTATAAAAGAGTTTGATTATAATTATAAAAAGTTTATAATTATAATCATTGTGATTCTTACAATTGTTTGAAGTAAATTGAGTGTTTGATAAAAAGAGAGAACGATGGTGTACAAAGGAAGAATGCAATACGTAACCCCAATTGCGATATCATTTTCAAATGCAATGAACTTTGATTTTCAAGAACAAATTGATTCGTGCGGTCAACAGATATTCACGGCTACCGTGACGAAACGGCTCGTGTCGTCGCGATGTCATAAAAGCAGCTCGTTTTCATTAAAGTTTTATCGCGTTTGCGCGCTAGGAACTCGTGCACCCGCCAACGTTCCGTACGTCACTCTGATGCAAATCGATGCTGTGCTCTGGTTCGATTCATGTTCTTTGATAAACGGTTCGTAAACGTGCGACTTGATTTTTTTTTATTCAGTTTGTACTCAACGAGTGAAAGTTATGTGCTGTCTTGTCCCTAAAATGGTTTGGTTTCGTGAAGCCCATTATATTTTGGGGAATTATTTAAAAATGGTTGGTAGCTTTCTGACTTGAGAAAAGATTGATTCAGTGGTCGTTCGACGGAGAAGAATCATGAATGAATAATCTTCGATCATTTGTCGGCCGAAATATAACTGCTGCCTTGTCAGTAAAAGGAAATTGTTAACATTAAGTGATTAAGTGTTTTCATAATACATACACCTTTTGCCACTAAATTTAGTTAAATCAATTTAAATAAATTAAATCAGCGTTAAGTGTTTATAAAAACGGACGAAAAATATTCTACAACACAAGAAATCAATCTACCCAGGAAGACAGGAAACAAAAAATTTAAAATTTATAATACAATTCAAATAACAACATTAATTATACAAGTATAAAGATTACAAGATATATATAATAAAATTAAAATAGGATTCATAATGGTGTTATCGATAAACTCGCCTGTTAATCTGTTTAGGACAAATTTAGGATTTCAAAAAACTAAATGTGATCCAGTGCAATTTTTTTGCTATTAGTTACCACAATCCACCATTTAAAATTACAAAGAAAAAGTGAATCGAAGTTCTCGAGTCGTTTAAACACTCCATATTAATATTTACTCCAGCATGGCCCTCGATAAAAGCCGAAACGTTGATGCCATGTTATAAATTCTTTCTTTGGTTCGAATCGAATAGCCTGATTCAACCTTGGCCCTCAATTAAGACGTTTTTCGTCGTAGTGGCGTAGCAAGAGAGGTGACGGAATAAAAGATCCGAATGACAAACGTTTCGGTTCGCTATATGTACATTCAGTCTTTGATGACGAATTTGTAAAACGATCAAAGATTCGTGTCAATTGATAAACGCGCCTCGATATCAATGAATTTTTTTATCGCATTTCTCGATCAACCATCCGTCACGATCGCTTGATTTTATCAGGCGACATTCTAAATCAAATCGAAAAATACATTTCACTGCTTCTAGTAAATTCGGTCGCGTTTCCGTGATCGATAATGCCCATTTAAATATGAGTGACGATTGACGAGGGATTTCTTGTGATTTATTTGAAGATTCTTAGGTATCAATTTTTAAAGCAACAAGTGATGTTTCTATTTAATTCTGGTAAATAAACAATTTTAAGATTGACGACAATGTTTCGTAGAAGCTTCAATTAAACTTTCTAATTCAGGTCTCGTAGAAATTAATTCTGTTGCCAGAGATTTAAGA
Source organism: Andrena minutula (assembly GCA_929113495.1). NCBI lineage: Eukaryota > Metazoa > Arthropoda > Insecta > Hymenoptera > Andrenidae > Andrena > Andrena minutula. The sequence continues at coordinate 23,274,560 of OV815994.1, forward strand.
GACGAGAAAGAAAGTCTTTGGTATTCGAGTCATCCCTGTTTTTCGATCGAGTTTTATGCTTTCAATGACTACACCAATGCCTCGTCGCGGTGGATCTGTGACGTGCTCGAGATCTTTAACCGTTTTATATTAATGGACCACGCCTCCTCGTTTCAACAGTCGACAAAGTAAAATCGACGAGCCACGTCATTATATTCTTAGCGATTCGACAAAGCGTGGTGGTAATTTAATAGAAGAAAAACGATCGTGAAACGAAATTCCCATCTACTTCGACGATTTCAGTCGGCGTGAGTTAAGGTGCTGCCACCTATCGCACTTTAGACGAAAACCGGACTCAAGATCAATTATATACTTTACCATGGCTACAAAAATACGGAATTCCGTTAAAAGACAAAGAATCTACAATAATGTTCACATCTCAGGAAGAATATTTTATGCCCAAATTTGGTGAAAATATTTATTTCATTGAATCGCAATTCAAATAATTTCTTCTAAATGATGGGAAACTAGCACAGTACTTCTATTAAATTCTTCCTCAAGGTTCCCCATGAAAATTTCCACGTTGTATTTTGAAAAACTTCAAACAAAGTAGTTACGGTGACTGCAGCTACTAAAATAAAATTTTTGCATTTTCCAAACTCAAAACTCTCCCCAAAATACTGCCGCTTGCTACAAAAGCCCCAACCCAACTTTGCACTAACAATCATTGCTTTAACATCACCCTTCCACACTAACCCAAAAGCACCTCAAAGAGCACAAATAAAAACCTCGTAACAAGCGAAGTAGTCCCCTCTTCCCACTGAACCCCGATGCAACTCATCGAGACGTCCACTGGAAATCACCAAGCCTAGACCAACTGTCACCATCATGGCCAGACATCTCCTCTATGTCGCAAAAGCATCTCTGATAGCCAGCAATCGTGAACACGTATCGCGCACGCGACATTGCGTCCCGCTTGGAATTCGCAACGCTCATTGGGCAAGCCCTACGTTAACGAAGCGCATATTGCAAAACGGACGCGGGATTTTCGCTAAATTCCAGCCCACCTATCTGTCCGCGGGTATTATCGCGATTGCGAAACGGAAACACTGGAGGGTTTCGGTGTACGCGGCTTAAATAATTCAAACGGAACGGTCCCACAATGGACTCGTCGAAGGATCGTATCTACGTGCAGGCCAACACACGAATTCCACGTTGTGTTGTGCCGCGATGATAGGTTAGGTACACCTTCAAAAAGTGAGGCGAGGTCTCGCTTGGCGACCACGTGCATCCTCGAGGAGATTGATAGTGGCGGGTTGTGAGCTACGAATGGAGGAAAGTACGAAAGTAGCAGGAACAGTGTTATGACCGTGTTTCGCGCTTTTATCTGCAACTGTAAATTGGGCGCTCTGAGCTCGTGCCGAGTTGTCATGCTTGTAATTTTGTTGGGTGATTGAAGCGCAGGCGTTTTGCAACCGTGAATGGAGATTGGGTGGCTGTACAGGGCGTTTTATAACATACGGGCGGGACCTCGGGCATTAATTAAGTACAGAAATACTGAAAAAAGGTTTATGTGAACGTTTGTTTTATATACTTTTGAATTCGAGTTGCAGGGCATTTTGGGTTTCTTAGGTCAAAACTGGGTGCATGGTTAAAATGTAGGAATTAATTGAGTAAGTCACTGGACGTGTATTGAAAGCCAAAGTAGGAGCTCCTCAAGCTTCTTTGAGGGCGCTGCAATCGTTTAGCTTTTAAGGGTATTAGGTACTTATTGTTAGTCGTTTTTGTGGAAAAAATTTGTTGTAACTGCAAAGCAAAGGAAACTATTTTAAAACCCCTCTTTAATGATCCATCTGTAGTGTCACCTAGGGTAAAGGACCCGATTACTGGCAGCCAACCCAATTACTGTCACCTTAAGCTATTTTACTTAAACGTTTATTTATTCGTTATTTTAAGTAAAAATAACTTAAGGTGACAGTAATTGGGTTGGCTGCCAGTAATTGGGTCCTTTACCCTATAATGCATATTTTTGCGAAAGAAACACGTTTTTTTAAAGCTTAGAATGTTAATAAACATTTTGTCAAAGAATAAGCCTCCGCTTGAATTTATTTCTTTGTAATTAATTGAAAAAGAAATACTTCATTTTCGACAAAAACGACTGCCTAGTGCCCTTGGGAACTTCAAACAAAGTGAGATAGAATAAATGTTTGCATGAACTTTTTCAATATTTTCGTCGGCTTGATTTATCACTGAAATTATGTCTACATGTTATGAAACACCGTCACAAAGTTATTGATGTGCCGGATTCTGCGTTTTGGAGCTTTGCCCATTTCTGTTGATGGATTATGGCGATTAACTGGGGAACATTCAAGAATAGGGGAAATATTTAGAAGCAAAGAGGCAGAAAAATTAGTAGTGGAAGTGATTATAAAAGGAGCGGTCAAAATACTACACGCGGTGCAATCACACGACTCAATTCTCTTTATTTCGAAAAGTTTACATTATTTAAATTGTCAGTCTTATTATTATTTTAAAGTATTAATTTTACAGAGGATTATCAACTGTTTTATAAAACTAACAAAGAAGTATTATTATTTTTTGTGAACTACTTATTCATTACTGCTTCATTTTGAAAAATGCGCGTCTACCTGTTTATAATACATCCAAACAGAAATTAGAATTATTGCTGCTCCTGTCAGTGGATACCAATTATTTCACATTACTATTTTGATTTCAAGAACATACTGCCCTTTAAAAATAATGATTTGCAATTATCAGTAAGACACTCATTTACCAGTAACATCTGTTTTATTAAAGTTATTAGTGCGTATATATTAAAATACTATTTATAGAATTATTTGAGTACATTTTACTGCACCGCGTGTAATCATTTATTACACCCATTACCTTTACATTCTACTCTTGCTATATATCGTTACAAATACCTGCAATTATGTACTTCCACTTATTCTTTTTTGTAATCTGCCTTGAAGCGTATGGAGTGGGTTTAAAAAAGCTGGTATTCAAAAAACGATAAAGCTCTGTGCTCGCGTAGGAAGAAATAATAAATTCTCGTCGAATGGCAGCGAGCAATCGTACTCGTCTCTGGTCTATTAATAGTTAATAGCCCACGTAAACCTAATGGCTATAATTTTCCACGTGTTTCGTAATAAACAGAAAAAACAACAAATAATCGCACGGAGATTATGCAGTTACGCAGTAGCGATCGCTGCACTGTAATTTGCCGGTGAACAGAACGAAATGTTTCTTCCTTCAGTCGATAATCCATTCGCAACTACACCAGGAAAATAATTTTCTGGTTAACAGATTTCGTTGAATTAAATTTCAAATCTACACGTTAATGTTACAGTAATTTTATAATTATTTGTGATTTGTCAGAAAATTCATAATTAGGGAAATAAATTTTTCAATTCTGTTTCGAGAAATAAAAAGTTCGAAACTATTTTTTTGCTATTGTATTTTTTTGAACTATTATTATTATTATAATAAGATTTTTACATATTATGTAAAAATAATTCGATTAATTTTAAAATGATAAAATAAATCTTTCACATTAGTGTTCAACTTCAAAATTATTGATTTTGAATTGCGTGTAATGACTTTCAATTTCGCTAGAATTTAAGGAATGAAAAATTATAATTTATTCCATAAAAGTCAAAGAAAATTCATGCGATTAACTGAGGAATCATATAAATATTAAAGCGACCAACTCCGATTGTAAAAGCTAAGGAATTTGAAAGCAATGGCCTCCAATTTTTCCTCGAAATATTTCCACAGTCCCAGACACAAAGAAATAACAAGACTTGAATCAGAACACGTGATCTGAGATTCTTTGGATCGAACCATAGCGGACTTCTTAAAAATAAGTATCAAAAAAATCATTTATAGACACCGAGGGTATTAATAGCCGTAGACGGTGGCAGCAATGGTTTTCTCGACGCACCAAAGTCAAGGAAAGCCCTCAGGGTCGTAGCCACTATACATATAAAGTTCGGTGTCTCATGTAGGCCACGTCGAGTCTAGTTCACAAATCGCCTCAAGCATCTATCAACTATGCCAACTACGGCAAGCATTAGAAACTAGTGGAGACAGTGATGTAGAAATAAAACGTATTTTCGGGCCCCTCAAACATTTCCACAGTTACCAACAAAATACTTAAATAATCTAACTTTTGACATTCAAACTATTTTTCAGAATAGTTTTTAAAAATCTCCAGCACAATTAAGATAAATAATCTAACTTTTGACATTCAAACTATTTTTGAGAATAGTTTTTAAAAATCTCCAGCACAATTAAGATTTTATTTTTGTCAGTTTTTTCAATATTTACTCGAGATATTTTCTAAAACATTTTCTTAAAGCAGGTACAACGGGCTCTAAGAAGGTTCTTTAAAATATTCTCAAAATCTCAAATGGACTCGAGACATTTTTTCTAGTTTAATTTGAGACACTTTTCTGCTCGTCTGTAACCCTTCCATTTTGCTTTTGATGTTACAAAAATAAGTCGAAAGCGAGATACGAGGAAAACTTCGCGCTCGACAAGTCACGTGACAGGTGGTGACGTTAGGGTATCTTTTTCTACTGAAATGAATAATGTTTTCACAGTCGTATATCATTTCCCTATTGCATCAGTAATACCTCACAGCTTCTAGTCAAAAATATCTAACGTTCTTTCCAACCCCAAACAAAACTAAATACGTTTCCGTATACGCGCCACAGTATTCATTTCGATTTATTCAAACAGATCAAATTTCCATAAGGTACTCAAACTCCTCAACTCCCCAAATCCTCCAAACATCCACAATTCAAGTACCTAACCTAATCATCAACACTGGGTAATATAAGAAACTTCTTGAAACGCCATCTTTGGGAACTAAAATGTAACAAGAATAAGTAATCCGAAGAGAAAAATAAACCTAAACTAAACATCAAAACTCTCTGCTCAAACCCTCAAACCATTTCCCACAAAATCCATCAACAGTCACCGCACAACCCGAAAACAATCGAACAACAGTTCCTATGCAAAAATATTCCCAAAAGAACACTACCAAACAAATCAACTACCCATCACAACGTGTTCGATTAACATACAGTTACCTCGCCCACGCATTCAGAATCCCCCCACGTCTCTATTTCGAATCCAAACACTTAACCTAGCCGACCCAATTCGCCATGAAAAATCCGTGGGACTTCTCGGACAATTGATTCGATCGAACGCCGCAAGGGACGCTGGTCACGCGCTGGACGCGCGTACATGCTCGCGTTCGGGGGCAAAGAGGAGGGCCCCGGTGAAAGGGTACCATTTTCGAAAGACATAGCAGCCAGCTCGCCGGCGGACGCGTTCTGGCTTCAAGGAAGCTCGGGTCGCGATTATAACTCAAAAATAGACGGTGCGCGGAATCGGTGCTCGTCAGTCGTGGCCGCCCTACGCGCGTCCAACAGCCTTCGCTCCGTGGTCCTTGCTCATCAGTTCGACGGCGAACCTTTGAGCTGCGCCGTGGTCCGCGCGTGTCGCTCGGCCGAGTGGTCTCGTAAAAGCATTTAAGGAATAGTAGACGCGATTTCTGGCGAACCATTTATTTAGTGCCTTCGAATGGTGTTGGTTGTTACGTGGTTTGCTGAATTGCACACCATGTTTTGAGGGATTACGTTGCCATGCTTCTTTTGCGCGCGTTGGAGGCGATCGTGTTTGTTGAGGAGAATTGCTGTATTGTAAAAGTAATGGAGAACGATTTGATATTGGTTTTTTTATTGGGAAGTATACTGAGAATATTTTAAGGTCTGAGTGGAATAGACAGGTGTTTTTTTGTGGTTAGTTGGTTCGGTGATGTTTGTTTCTGCTTTGAGCGCGGGATTCGTTGTGTACCAATGATTTTATGAGCTACAAGGGGACAGCTGATTGTCAAAAGAATATGAGTTTTAGAATCCTTGACTTTGGGATTCATTAGTGATTATTTGTATAAAGTTTAAGTTTCACTGTGGGGGTGTGAGAAATAGTTGCAAAATTGTTGGTGATTTGGAAGGTGTCGGTTCATTAATCCATATACATACCACATGGTTTATTAAAATTATGTACATTTGTTACGTAGAATTTATATTTTTATTGAAAGTAGTGAGGAATAATCTTTTTAGAAATTATATTAATCACGATTTGTTATACTATATTCTTTCAATTCAGGGTCAAAGCAAAATTCCTGAACACTATTATTCGTATTGAGCTCATATTGAGGAACAAACGATTTTACTTCAATTTCCACCCACACTGTCATTAACCAGACATTAGGTAGATCAATCCTTTGTTAACGGATAATTATTTTGCAAGCATTTTCCTCTCGTCCGATCTTACACTAATCGATAGTCGCCTGTTCACAAACTATCGAGCTCTTACGAACAAATCTACATTCTCACAATCAGTTTGACGGGGACTGGTATAAGCGACGATTCTGTGTTCCCTTTTTGTCACGATCGATCGATTAAGCCCGCGTGATAAAATTCTAATCAGTGTCATTCATTAAACACTCAGATTGCTGAAAATTTTGGAGAGTGATGAAGTTCTCAATTGTGTGTGAAACTGAATATAATTTTTTTAATGTTTCAAGACTCGTCAATACTTCCTCAACACATTAAAGAAAATTTCTGATGACCAAAGTGTATTGTCTCCCAAGAAATTATTATTAAAGAATTATACACATTTTGTGCTGTGTATTGGTGATTTTAAATCTCTCTTGTTTTGTGATTCGTTGATTAAATTAGATTCCTTGGGATATAACTATAATTGACGATTGTTTGAAAACTTTAAAGTGTTGGATTATAAATAATAACTATGAGTGTGCATAAATTTTTTGGGTAAATAAATATCTTATGTGTGGAAGATTCTGTGGCAATTTTTTCCATTTCTGAGAAACCTCAGTTAAAAAATTATTCATTTTTCTTGGTAGATTAAAAAATTATTTTGTGTATGTTTAATAATTTACGGATGTTATTTCTGATTCGTGGTTATTGTATCGATGTAATTATTGTAACACGTGTGATTTTCTGTGGGAATTATAACACCTTGGTTAAAAGATAAGGCTAACGATAAGTTTGCGGAGAAATATTATTAACGCAGATGTAATTAAAAATAACTATATCGTTTGTTTCTTTTTTTTTTAACATTTTGATACCTATAAATTGTAATTCTAAATTAACATTCTCTAGTATACCTTTCTAAATTGAACACAGTCATATTTTCATAGAGCATTGTTATGAACTTTTTAAAATCAAAAATTCATATTTTCGGAAAGGAGCAATAATATATAGTAATTTGAATAAATACATGCAGACGATAAAAATCCTTGAAGCTATTATTTCACAGTTGAAATTCGTTTGAATTGTTTCGGTAGGAATAAATTAATTAAAAAGCATTAGCATTCGATGATAAAAGTGAACGTGAACGAATATTTTCCTGTTGGGTAACGTGAAAACGAGGTCTATTCACCTCGATTTCCAATTTAAAAGAAACTCCATTGTTTCTATTACAAGACTGCCAGTCGCAGGAGGTGTCGATCATTGTTATTCCACAGTCATTTTTGAAAGTACTTCGCGGAATTACCCTCGCGTTGTTCTAAGAAGCTCAAGACCGTTCAGAGTCTGAAACTACTATTGCATAATCGTACTACGTTTCTCCGAAATTGGACAAAAATTGCTACGAGAAAATAAAAACACAAACGTTCCATAAAAGGAGACCTATCTAAAATTTATATTTTTCGTTAATGAGAATTATTTGAATTTACAAAAAGATTCTAAAGCCTTAACTGTAGATCTGATCACAACGTCGAAAAAACATCAGAGTGGAAATTTCAATTCATCAGAGACGAATTGTTAAGGAAAGGTACATGAAAATCAGGAAGAAAAATAACAGATTTTATCACAGCACGAATTTCATTCCAACAATCTGATTGATTTCCATTCATTGCCATAAATTTATCACACTTCAAAGTTTCTTATCAGGGGCACGATATAAACCAAACAGTCCATTTAACTATAACAGTATAATACAAGTGGAGATTGCACTAAATAGCTAACACTATATTATATGCAGTCCTTCTCATTAATAACCATTACAATCAGATGTCAAAAAGTAACAAATCACTGACATTAATTATATCTTCCTGACATCAATTTTAGAAGATAACTCGGAAGAGTTGCCTTTCGGTGACAATTAAGAGGATTTAATTAAACTGTAAAATGATAAGGTAGCATATCTGAAATCTCTTAGAATCCGTAACATTCTATGTTAATACCAATGTCAATTCCGAAATAGCTCGTTATCTTCCTCCATACTGATCCAAGATTTATCACGTCTAGCGTTCGAGAGTTTTATTCTGATAACGACGTGTAAATCAAGATTGATACAGTTACCACCTGTGAATCGTACAATTTTGAGGAAGCGTGCCGTTTGGGCCAACCAATAAAATTTTTTAACCCAATATTTCATCCGATAGAAAGGAATGTAGATAATAAATACCATTTGCAAAAATGAATGACTGCCGATTAATTACTTTAATTCCTGTTTGAATAGATTTCTGGATAAAGATCAAATTTAAAGAACCATCTTGATAAACTTTCTCGTTGTCGAGATTATCATTCGAATCATTAACTTTTACCACTTAAAGGCACCAGCTCATTCAAAGCTGTAATGAGAAAAGTCCCATTAACATTAAACGTAGCAGTCAATTGACCGATTAGAAAATAAATTGTAAAGTCAAAAGAAACAAAAATTAATGCCCAATTTTTAATCGAAATAATAGATACTTACGTTTAGTGTTAACTCGAATATAAATCAAAAAGCAAATCACATTTCTCTCTTCAGCACCCTACTGCCATAAATCAACGAATCCCAAGAGCCCAACAAACCAACCGCCAAACCACAAACTACATCTAAAATTCTAAAACCTGTCACACAAAAATACCTTCATTCTTCACGAGAACACCATCAGATTAGCCCCACGCTCGGTTTCAATTTCTAGCTGGAAATCTTCGCCAATCTTTCCCAAAACCTTCGTCAAAATGATCGCGAAATTAGTCAAAATGACACAGTGAAGAACGATATCAGTGTTTTCCAAGAATAGAGACTCAGTGTATGGCACGTGGAGCCAGTGAGGAAAGTCGAGAGAATAAACGAATCTCAAAGTGTGTGGTGGCGTTGGAGTAAGGCACGATGGATTCGATACGAGACCTGAAGAGGCTTCTCTATGAGAGAACGGAGGCGCTTCGTCGCCGCGACGAGATCATCGAGATGCTCGAGAAAGCCGTGGAGGATCGGGACACGACCATTCGTTATCTCCAGAACGAGATCGACAAGTTCAGACAGATCGTGGACTTCGGCTTGACGTCAGGTAGCATTGGGCCTGGCCAAAGGGCCAAAAGACAAGCCATCTCCGCGGAGCCGCTCACCAAAGACACCAAAGTAGTGAAGTTTCAGAAACAGCAAAGGTATAAAGTGGCGAACGCTGTTTCTATTTATAAGATTTAACTATTTCGAGGAAACTCTGCAGACTTCAGTTACTTTAAAGGCATAGAACAGGGGTTCCTATTTCGCGTCTATTTAAATACATGGGTACACTGTATAAAATCATGTTAAAGACAAAGGCTGTCTATTTTAGAACAACTGGGTGTGTAGAAGATTTCTGTGACTCTCTTTTTGGGATTTATAATAACCGTGAGCATGATGAAATAACGAGTATAAGTCAAATTTTACCTCAAGCTTAAACTGTTTCTTTTTTGTTTTTTTTTTGGGAAGGGGGATTGAAGTTAAAAATACAAGTTTCTTTTAACATATATGTTACCAACTTTCGCGTAAAACATTTAACAGCTGATCTTACATAGGACTTTAAATATTGTAAGTGTCTTCCTCCAAAACTAATAATTATTCTGACTTATACTCTAACTTCTACTTTTACATACAGTGGCGGACGAAAGAAAGTGTACAACTTTTAAAATCGCATAACTTTCTTAGAATTGGTCCAAAGGATATGAGTTTTTTTTAAAATCTAGAAAGATTAGTTTCCTAAGTGACGTGTTTCGTCGTTTTGAAAAAAAAATACAATTGGTCGGAATAGCAAAAAAAAAATAGTAATGGTTGTTTTTTAAACTTTTTTTTGAGGCTGTAGGTAATGAAAACTCAAAAAACCCGTTTCTAGATTGAAGTTGTATACGTGCCTAAAATTTCATTAAAATCGGTTAACGTTGCTCTGAGCTATAACCACTTAAAGATTGCAGGATAAGGTCAAATATCGCTGATTTCGGAAATTTCCGCGATTCTCGACCTTATTCCGCGATCTTTAAAGGTTTGTAACTCAGCAACATTAACCGATTTTAATGAAATTTTAGGCATGTATACAACTTACTTCAATCTACAAACGGGTTTTTTGAATTTTCATTACAGGCTCAAAAAAAGTTTAAAAACAACAATTACTATTTTTTTTTTGCTATTCAGACCAATAGCATTTTTTTTCAAAACGACGAAACACGTCACTTAGCAAACTAATCCTTCTAGATTCTCAAAAAAGAATTCATGTCATTTGGACCAATTCTAAAAAAGTTATGCGATTTTAAAAGTTGTAAACTGTCATCCGTCCGCCACTGTATATGTACTATATAATTTCTAACTCTACTATTTTTCTATTTCTTGTTTTCTAATCTTTTTTTTTTATTTTCCCAATGTCTACTGGTGCAATAAAGAATTACTATTATCAGTATTATTATACGTACAGTAGTGGTTAAAAGAACATTTGAATTATGAATGGTGTTAGAAATAAGTTATATTTTAAAACATTCCATATATCCGAACATGCAAACTCCTTATCACATAAGAAATCGAAGAATCACTTACTATTCTGCAATTTGAGGCTTTCTTTTTGTGATAGAAGCAATTGTAGTTTCGAAATGCAATTTCCAGTGCGTGCTATTTGATTGTCCCTGCAGCTTCACTCACACGCGAGTAACACGAATTAACACTACGCTTTCTATTCAATTTTTATGGTATCTATTACATATCTCCAATCTGTTTTAACAATGTCTCATACACGAAACGATGCACACTTCTTTGTATGCGCGTCAGTAGACACAGTTGTTGTGCAATGATAGAGGACGTCTCTATTTTTCACCGTAGCAGACATACTTTTTTAATTTATCTAATTTCACGTTGAATAAATAATTTTCTCAATTTGTTCGCTCACTAGTTCCCGATTTTTAAAGAACATTACCGAAAACGAGATTTATATTACTAATAACCACGCGTCACGGTGAATATCCTTCGCGAGTCCCTCTCGCTATCACGGTCACAATAATACTGATTGCTCGACGCTAACCTCGACAAGGGTATCGAGGACTATCCCAAAATTCGGAATGTACACAACGGCGTGCTAGATACGAAAGATGGGGGGATGGTTCAGTGACAGAAGTACTTACAGGTAGCATGTTTGATTGTTTATGTGCATGATTTATAACAAAGTAAAGGCAAAAAAGAGTCACTGGTTTCGATTTAACAGTAAGCGTACATATTTTTCATTTTTTGAGTCTCTGTTTTACTCCTGAGGGTAGTTTCCTTATTATACAGTTCACTAATAACAGCGATCTCCACATATTCTCCCACATTTTCAAATTTTAACGTACCCTCCATTCTTTATTTATTTTGAATTTAGATATGATAATGTGTGATATTTTGAAAACGAAACCTCATGATAACAAAATGGTAAAGGATCCTTCGATTTCTTTTGACATAAGGGATCTGCACGTTTCTGCTTGTATTATAATTTTGGAAAGCCTTGTATAAATAATTACACCCACTTATAAATGTCTCAATATACGAATTTTTCTTTGTCGAGAAACTCTACGCAATAGAGTCAACGAAAACACCCTGCACAAGCACACGTTAATGAATTGAAGGCCAGCTAGAGTGGATCGATGACTCGACGATAGCCATAGCTATTATTAAGAGTGAAATTTCGTTGTTGTTTGCGCAATTTGGAGTCATGGCCTCGCCTATACAAATCACGTTACTGCCGAAGTACGTGACAAGGAGTTCACAGTGTGATTGTTCTCGATGCAAGACACGTGGCTTCGTTAGCTTGCTTGTATTATTTCTTAATCAGCCTCTATTAAGCCGCGCTTCTACGCGTTTTATCCACGACGTAAAACAAACTTGAAACACATAAGAAGAGGCCGTGTTTCACATTCAGCGTACATCGAAAGGGCACCTTAACTACATTTTTCATTGTCCATTGTACACATGGAAATATGGTTTAAGTGTCTAACACGTTGTGCATTAGACACGTGGCAGTATGGCTTTACCTTCAAACTTTTACGATCCACCATGATTTTGTTATCACAGAACTATACTTTGGGAACGTGGCATTTTTTAAAATTTGATTTTTTGAATCGAATTTATACTTTCCAACGTTCAAAGTTGTAATAAAAATTTATTTCAGAAAGTGTAGTTTTCTGCTTTTCGATTCACTGTTTTCAAATTAATATTGTAATTAATGTGTTCAAAAGTATACATTTTTATAATATTCCCAGTTGTAAATATTTTCGCAGAATTATCTGTGACAACTAATACTGTAAAAATATCGTTACATAGGCACTGTTATTGTAGCGGTATTGTTCGAATAAATTGAGAGGATTTAATAATACAGACTTAATGGATGATTACCATACCATTTTAGTGTGTGGTTCATTCATGGTACATCATGTGGTACCGCAGAAGGTACAACAGGTGCCACGTGATAAATATGGTTCGGTGCCTTTGATCTTTCGCTCCGAGAATAAACGCAATCATTAACCTCGGTACATTGACTATGCGTAATGTTAAGCATTCAACGAGAGTTGTTGACGCGAGAATTACTGTGAAGGCTCTTAGAATCCCTTCCATGAATCTATTACTGTCATTATTCTATTTTGTTATTACCAATTTATTACACCTACGAATAAAGTTAGAATATTACACATTCTACTTTAATAAAGAAGTTGAGTCAGGGTTGCCAGATCTCCGGCATCCAGCCGGAGTCTCAGGTTTTATACTGTTGTCTCCGGCCTCAGGCAGGCACAATAAAAATCTCCGGCTGAATAGAGAGTATGTTGCAGCATGCCATTGCATGCCAATAAAAAATAAAAAAACTATTAAAATCTGTACTAAATTCAAATAAATATTCATAATACTTTTATTACAATTATTATGATTACTCCTTTATAATAATTCATAATAATGAATTTTAGATGCCTGTTTTTCTATTGGCCCTTATTTTCTCTCATCCCCCCATCCCCCCCCCCCCTCCACTCAACCTCACTCCGTGAAATTGAAATCTCCGGCAAAAGATCAGGCCTGATCTGGCAACCCTGAGTTGAGTACACTAAATACTACAGCAAATACTAATATTTCGAGGATTTAATTATGTACTTACATTTGAGTACTTAATACAGAAGTAAACAATTCTTAGTTTAATTAATTTAAGAAAACTTAAAGAAACTGAATATGTGGAATAAAGTGGAGATCTATAAGTAGTAGCAAAGTGGACAAATTAAATTCTGGATAATATTAATTAAAATTTTGGAAGTGTCGATCATCATGACAAAACAAAATCTGTCATGATGACAATCGTGAAGTCGACCGTTTTAGGGGTACAGTCCTCTGTGACCGAAAAATTCGTAACATATTTGATATATTAAGTAGAAATGTTTTAACGTCAAGTAGTTTTAGCTAGTATTGGTTTACCTCTATTTTTTTTATAAATGTAACTATTTCAATCGAGCAATGCATCAATACTATAGGCACACGTTGACGGACCCAAAAATGTCACGTTGTAGATACAGAAGGAAAGTGTGGTTAGTTTGAAAAATCTTTCGATTTACAAATATGAATGGTGCAAAGGAAAACTATCACTTTGCGCAATCTATGAGCCTTCAAAATAGTGAACTTCATGTGTATTCACTTTTACAAGTTTTTTTTACGGGGTTACTAATAATAAATAATATGTTTCACCCAGTTTTTACCATTTGCTACACTTTTCTTAAGTGCACTTAAGTGTTCTTCATTTCTTACATTACCTACATTGTAAAATTTTAATAGAACTATTAGTTTGTCATCTAAATAAAATATCCAAAAAATCATCCATTCATGAACCTATGTTTATAAGAACTTTTTTATTTTGAATTAACGTTGTACCTGTAGTTTTAAAACACCTTGCATAATCTTTTAAATAGTTATTTTCATTTTTGCCACAAATTTCATTCGTTTTTTTCTAATATTAATTTCTTTCAATATTTTCCATTGAAATTTGTAATCCATTTTTCGTTTCTATTGTTAAGAGAATACCTACCTTGCAAAACAGTTCTTTTATCAAACGGCGCTGTTTCGATAATCGATCGTATAATCGAGTTTCTACCATAGTTCTTTTAAAACCATTTAATTAAACGAGTACGTACATCATACATATCTCCGTCAAATTAGAAAAGCGAGAAAGTTTCTGGCAGGTGTACAAGTCACGAAAATTCAAAGTAACTGACACTTTGCCATAACGGGTTAAAAGCAATTTACTTTCCACTTTCATTTTAAATCAACAATCAATTCCCTGTTATCACTACTTAGAAGTGTCCCCCCTTGCAGTAAGTCTACAAAAACTAACGTGCAACTTTTCTTTCATCTTGAAGGTCTCGCGAGCTGATCAAAGCTGCCATTTTGGACAATGACTTCATGAAGAACTTGGAATTGACGCAGATCCGAGAAATCGTGGATTGCATGTATCCTGTCACGTTTTCGGCCGGTTCGACCATCATTCGCGAAGGAGATGTGGGCTCCATTGTATACGTCATGGAAGGTGAGTCACCGTTTTTCCATTCTCTGAAATTTCAATATTTTCTATACAGAGTGTTCCATTTTACTTTATAAATGGACATACTTAGAAAAGTATGTTGAGTTGAGAAAATTCAACGTGTGTATTGAAGGAACTTGAAGAAGGAGATCCTTTAAAGAAAAAATTCGGTATGGTGAAGGTGTGAAGATCAGTTCAAGGTCAGCTACTTTCCTGCTTTAACCCTTGAACGGCAGGTGCAATTTTGCGATAAACAGCATGGTGGACTCATCCCACATTATTTTAAACATTTATTCAAATGGATAGTGTTCCTGTCTACGTACACATGATTCGTTTCCTTCGATATATAATTAATCGGTGTTTCTTATAATTGATATTTTGCTTAATCGACGTTTGAGGTAATCGATATTTGGAATAATTGATGTTTGGAGCAATTAACATTTAAAATACTCAAAACATTGACTAATCGACATTTGGGGTACTTAAAACTTGTAGTCATTGACACTTAGAGTACTTAAATTTAGAGTAATCGATATTTAGAGTACTTAAAACTTGGACTAATCGACATTTGGAATACTTACAACATTGAGTAATTGACACTTAAAGTACTTAGAACTTGGAATAATCGACACTTGGAGCACTTAAAGTTTGAAGTAATCGACACTCAGAGCACTTAAAATTGGAGTAATCGATATTTAAAGCACTTCAAACTTGGAGTAATCAACACTTAGAGTACTTAAAATTTGGACTAATCGACATTTGGAATGCTTAAAACTTGGAGTAATCGACACATACAGCACTTATATCTTGAAGTAATCGACACTCAGAGCACTTAAAACTTAGAGTAATCTACACTTAGAGTACTTAAAACTTGAAGTAATCGACACTTTGAGTACTTAAAACTTAGAGTAACAAATATTTCCTTTATTTGTCATTTCGAATAATCGACACTGATTAATCAACGTTCAAATAACCTACATTCTACCCCAAGTTGAACAAACGAATTCCAGTGATTCCACAGCGATTCACCATCAAATTCATCGGATGAAACCGCGCGTGTCCACGTTTTTCTAAGTGTTCGGGTTATAAATAGAGCAGTTAGTCAGGCTTTAATGGACACATTGAGTGCATGGGCGGAAAATCGTCTCGACCAGAGGACCTTTGAGTGGCAGAATTGCAATGGCTTTTAATCTCGACCGCGTGTAGATACAATTTCAGTGTATTCATCAACCATGCACGAAGGTCGACCATTGTCTCATGTAGCCGCACACCGTTACGCCCTTCTACGTATCACGAATCACAAATTTCGTAGTACGAATACCGACTCACGTGGTCACGTGACCCCAACTCTTTTTTAAACGGCACTTTACCCACAATTGGATCCTTCGACTGCTCTAAACTGCTACCACTAGTGCATACTAGTTTTCTGTTACTGTCACGGAAACGCATTGTACTCAACCTAGATTTGCCTTAAATGACAGTCATTGAAGATACTTTTACTTTCGCTGTCACGACCATTAATCGAGATTTAAAGTCAATAACTGGAATCTTTTTTAATTCAAGTAATTATTAAACATGAGTTAGTTTGTAATCTTTTTCCAACCACTAAGGTGTCCATGAAGTAGAAAGCCATAAATAAACTGAAATATCTTTATTCGACACTATTTCCGTTTCCCGACTGTTGAACCACTACCTAACGCGTGATTCGTCGATTTTTTACGAGAACCGAACGATTCAAGCATTGCCTTTTCTTCCGAAAAACCGGTTCTCGCGGCTGTAGTTATAAATAAACTTTTACTGAAAATGTTTGCGGCATTCTCTTTTAATGACAAGCACCCAGGCCGTGTTTAAAGCAGATTTCGTTTGCGCTGCGCGAAACGATCTCGAAATACCTGATATTTTCAGAATTTTCGTCTTGTTTACACAGGGCACGTTTTTACGATGTACCTGCGCGCTCCCACATACGTGTAGGCTTCGTACACCGTCGTAAGAAAAAAAACAGCGTGTGTTCATTTGCATTCCGATCGAATACACCGTGGGAAGAAAGAGAATGAAAAATTGTATTTTCTCCAAAATTTTGTAAAGATCGTGTTTGTAAAAAGTCGAGATTATTCAATGAAATAATATAGTGGAAGATTAGAAGAAATCAGTTCTTCCCTGATTCATTTATTTCTAGCATATGTGCGCCATAAAAAAAATGAAACATAATAATTTCGTAACGTCCACGGTTGAAGTCATTTTTAAATTCTGATCTCGCATCGTTACACTTTTATAAATTCGTAATTCCTATACCGAGACTTCCTTTCACTTCCGGCGCTTGCGTGTGTCCGGTTAAGCGCGCCGAATACGATTCGTGGGACCGCAAATGTTACCACAATTAAATCTGAATGTAATGAGTCACGTGCCCGCGGCATAATAACACTTTGCGGATTACGATTGAACCAACTACGTAAACACGTCACGTTTGCCTCATGCCGCTTAAAGATTGCGCAAACAATTCGGAGCACGAGTGTCTTGAGCAGGAAGTGACTCGCTCTGTCAAAAATCGATGTGAAACTAAGGAACGTAGTAGGTACTTAATTTTAGTCTGTGATCCTATTTCGATCCTTACAGTTTACGAGCAAAGTCTGATAAACATTAGTATATGAAAATCTTCAAAATGTGGTACGTACTTATTAAATATAGAGATTTAATTAACACACCTAAATGTGTTGCGGATTTTAAAGCATAACAAAAAGAGAGCCTCATTTAGAAGCTTATCGCGAGATGTATATGAAGTTATGGGTCCAAATAGACCAGTCCAACGAGTGGTCAAAATAAAAAAAATTGATACCAAGATGATAAGAAAGATAAGTAACATGTGTAAAATACATACAAGATATTTCGAAACAGAAATTCTAAAAACTTAAGGAGGAACCTGGTTTAGGACGCTGAAAACCCGGCGATTTTTAAGAATTATTTTCTGAACAAATATAAGGCGAATCTTTCCAAAACTTTAAGGGTGCTTTACTTTATATTCAGACAACAATAATTGTTTTATTCAAGATTAATTCATTAAACATTGTTTTATTGGTATCTCTTCTTAACCGTTCGCGGACAGTAAAAGTTTCAGCGAGGTGCAAAAATTGACAGTCATTTTTAAATTGGTTGTGATATCCGAAATTTGATTAAACACATTTATAAGGGTAGTCAGATTATCATATTTTAATCGGTATATAGTCATTACCTGGACAGGTATAATAATTACAAAAACTTAAGGTTATATAAAATTAAATTCACAATAATTGACTTTAAGATTTGAATACTATAGCATTCATGTCATTCTGGATCATCATAAAAATGAATGCTATACCATTCACGTCCGCGAACGTGTTAACTTGTGTTGCTGTCTAAATATAGAGCAAAACACACTTAAAGTTTTTAAAAAATTCCCTTTATATTTGTTGAGAAAATAATTTTTAAAAATTACTGTTTTTTCAAAGTCCCAAACCAGGTTCTCCACTTAAGTTAAGAATTTAAAACACTAGTGATCGCACATTTGATAACCATTTTCCTTGGGGCACAAACAAGGTTTTCTGTCTTACAAAACAAAATGCATATTCAAGGGTACCTACTGTGGAGAGCTGTGCAATAGAAAGTATTTATTTTTTAATGCAACTGCTAAATAATGCATTCAGATCTGACATTACCCAACAACGATATGAGAACCGCTGTCCTTTCTCTCGGAAGTTCGCGGACTATAATAGCACAGCAATTAACGCGTCGATTCAATATATTTGCGAAATGATACACCTCCGTAACGATTTGATGGCTTGACCTCTTGTAGAGGAAAGCAGAATGACGTGTAAAACAGTAAAACTACGTTTCCCTTGCTTGTCGTACAAATGTGCACAGATAACATGGCAGTGGTTCAAAACTAACAAGGCTGGGAGATGCTATCAGCCAGGCATAATTGCGAAGGAAGATCAAATGAAAGTGTGATTTAACGAGGTTACACTGTATTCCATTAAATATTAATAACGCTCTTTTATCGCATGGAATTGAGGGAACTTTGTTATTTCCGTGGTAGAGAATTTCAATAGAAACAATTATGATTATTATGAAGATGTCTTCCAAGGTTCCCAGATTATAATTGTTTTTGTAAATTGCCTCTATACAGTAAGATTGCCAATTATGTCTCTTTTAAAGCTTCTAAAGTTACTGTGCAACTAATTTATAATAGAAATATAATGGCTGCTGTCTTGGGAATAGAAATAATATATTTTTGAATAGATGATACTAAGAATTCGAAGATTAATCGTTAAAGATATTCATTGTTTTTATAGCATTGAAAATTTACATTTTGAGTGTATCCTGAAATCAATTTCGCAGTTGATGAGTTTGGATACTTGAAATAAAGATAAAATATGAAACACCGCTGATGGATCGATGGTAAAACGTGGAAAACGATTCAAGTAGTCGAGATTGCTCCACTTTTACTCGTAATCTTCCCACTACATACATACCTGGCAGACATTCACGAAGTATCTGTCGATCTTGTTCTCACAATTAGGGTATATTAGTTCACTGCAATTTACGGTGAGCAAACGAGTAAATTAAGAAAAGGATACCCGTTATCATCATCCACAGTGGTCTGAGCAATTCTCAATTATGACGAGACAATTGGCTTGAAGAAATAAATATTAAAGTTTTAGGCAATTTTAAGCCCTCGTTTCGTCGTGTGTCATATATGTGACACATTACTTATTTTATTTTATGTTTTGACGATCACTACCATTCAATGAAAATTTAGTGCATTTAGTTTCTGATAAATCTTTTTCATGTCATTTGGTTTTCGAGTACATGCTATGAATACTCTAAAACCAAAATGACATAATTAATCCTCAACTGAATACACACATTTGGACTTCAATTTTCCACATCCACAACAAAACAAAATCAGAATAAATTCTTCCAAATTTCGCAAACTGTCCACTGAGTTCAAACACTCAGATAATCAAAAACCTTTTCCAAAGAGCATACAATCTTCCCCTAGCCAAGTCAACAACAAACTATTTAATCCACAAAGAAACGATCCCCGATTCGTTTCGAATCCAGAAAAAAACAGACATCCAGAGCAGAATAATTAATCCCAAAGTTGGCTGCACTTGAAACTTTCAACTGCAAATTGTCCCAGTTTGGCAGCATACCATCACTTTCTCCTGTCAGAATCTAGCAAACAGTGAAACTCTCCAAGAACAACACACTCTCCTTCAACAAACAACGACCGACCGTCTCCCAATATTCGCGACCACCCCGTACATTACGTGGGAGTGGTTGCGCCAAGCACAGGGGCACCGGTTGAGAACCGCTATCCTTTCTCTCGCTGGCAGCGTGCATAGTGGGGGATCAAGCGTCAGAGGGGAAGGGAGTTTCTCGTGCACGGTCTTTGCGGGCGTACTTTTCACCAGTCGTGAACGCTGTCAGTGAGCGTCAGTTTCGAAGGAGTGGTCCTGGCAGTGTCCTCGTTTGCGCGACGCCAGGATCCTGGCATTGTCCTTAGCGATAAAAATCGGCGTCACCTCGACTCTGCCGCTGCTTTCCACGCCAACCGACTCCTCATCAGCGCCGATTTTCAAGCAAAAAACCTTCGCGCAAGCCAGCAGGAACAGAAGTGCCCGAGGAGCTGATTGTTCTGCAACTGGATCGCGTTGCGCAACCGATCGATCTATCGATCTATCGAGATAACCCCGGCTAACGCGGCACGAGCAGTCACCCACGACTGGCTTCGACTGACAGTTCTCTTCTCGTGGAGCTCGTGAAATGGTGAAGCTTGCGGCGACGATGCCACGGATTCGGTACTTCGGAGGTGTGTGGAGAAAAAATGCGGGGCACCGGAGTTAGGGTCGTTCTGCGGCATCGGTGAAGGATGCTGGGAACAGTGGGACGGACAGAAATAGCGACCGCTGTTCGACGGTGGGAAGAGTGACTGTCCCTTTGTGACAGCGGTGATTATCCCCCGGCTGGGAAGGCTCCTCCTGGCCCCAAGGAT
The DNA here is from genome assembly GCA_929113495.1 of Andrena minutula. Taxonomy (NCBI): domain Eukaryota; kingdom Metazoa; phylum Arthropoda; class Insecta; order Hymenoptera; family Andrenidae; genus Andrena; species Andrena minutula. The sequence goes on from OV815994.1 coordinate 23,295,439, forward strand.
CGCCTGGGCATCCACGATGCACGATTCGTATCGGAACAAATTGAGCTGAGGCTAAAAATAGGCGCATCATCGCTTATTGTTCTCGTCGGTGGAAACCTGGAATTAAGTGCGCGGCCCCATCGGACACCGCAACCTTGCATACCTGTTGCTCGGCTGTCTTGGTCTCTGCAGGCCCTTGAACAGTCGATGGATGTGGAAGGAAGGTTTAATAAACGGACACTGGTGCCTACAAGGCTGGCAACAAACTGTGCGGCATGGAGACTTCGATCACGCCGAAACACGTGCGCACCACCGTGATTTATAATTCGAACACGCTCAGGAAGCGGCTCGGAGCGCGCCAGCTAGTGGACGAGCTTCGACTTTGTGACGCGCAGTGAAACGGAAGCGATCGGAAAGAGTGCATCATCGATCTTCCTGCTGGGTGAGCGCCAGAGAGGCGTATAGCGAGGGTGTCGAATTTCACGTTCCCACGGTAAATCTCCGCGAGGAAATCGGGGATAAAAGCGAGAGTGTGCCGGGTCTTCCCGATAAATTACCAGTCGGCGGGACAGCCGCGGTAATTAATAAACGTCAGGGCCCAGGGCTTCCAGCGTAATTTATGCCCCGCGAGTGAACAGCATAGAAACCAGCGGAAAGTGTCCACCGCGGTTGGACCATGCTCAAGGTCGATCCTGTGGATGAAAGTTCCCTCGGTATTGTACCCGAGCGACCATCCGCCATTGCTCCTTTATGAGTCCCAAAGACGCCAACAAAGAGACTCAAATAGCTCCATTAAAGGCAGCACTCCTCTGTGAGGACCGAAAGGAGAAACGACGAACGGACTGTGCGATTCAAGCCTCCAGGATGAAGGTTCGTAGTTATCCTGGCAGAGCGGTCCTGGAGGACCCGGAGTTGCTGTTGGATCCCGATGCTACTCGAGGAAGAGCAATGGAGCTTCTGTATGAAGCCAGCTGGCGCGAATGTGGAGTGAACTGGACGAGCAACGCCAGGAGTAAGGCTGCTTCTGGCAGGGAGCAGGAAGAGGAGTATAGGCAACCGTATGCGGAGGTGATCTCACAATTGGAGGGTGTTTTGGAGGGCAGTCGGGTCAGCCCGTCCGCTAGGGAGGATTCAGAGTCGAGGAGGTCGAGCAGCACCACCACCACCGACAGCGACTCCTCCGAGGTGAATCAGAGTGGCAATAATCAAGGTGGTTTCCTTATACCGAGGCCGAGGTTGATTGTACCGGTTCACACCTACGCCAGGAGACGGCGAACCGGCGCCCCTCCCCCCGCCAGGAGGCGACAAATACGGGAAGGTATTCGTTCGCTGATTTTCAATAAGACGATTGGTATTGGATAGATGGGTTTCTATGGCTAGAGCACTTCCGTTTGGATGATAGTATTAATTGTATTAACCCCTTTGGAAGGTGTATTAGGTACGCATCGATGGGCAAAATTTGTATTTCAATCAAATTTTGAATGACGGATAAAAGTTCAAAAAATTATTCGTCATGTGTGGAATAATGTTAACCCGAGTTAACTCGGATTAAAATTATATTTATTCGTTGAGTAATCTAAAGTTAAAGTAAATTTTATTCGATTCGTTATTTAAATAATTTTTTATCTAGTTAATGCCCAACTCTGGTATAGGGTAGTTTGTAGTAAGTGGTACCACCGAAGAGGTAGTGATTTTGTATGAACAATTGAGGAGGAAATATTGATCATGAAAACTTGTATGGTGCGCGTGCACCTGGTTAATGATTAAATAGCAAACGATGAGGCAAATATGGTATAACTGTGAATCAAATGAAACGTGCGAAAGAATCGAATACACGAACCCGTGGGTGAGGTTGGTCTCGTGCGAGATTGAATTTGTATTTTGAACCGGTTGCCAGAACAGTTAAAATATTCCGAAGAATTCGATACGAGGTGGTAACATGAGTAGTAGAATCCTGGCTGGAGTGAATTCTCTGAAGACTCGGTATTGCTTGATTAGCAAACATAGAGATGATTGACAGAAACCTTCCAGTGTGCTATGCAAATATTGTAGATCAAAACATGAATTTATCGATCGCCTGAGTAGATGTTACTTCGTGTTCATTCTGAGTCATAGGTTTTTAGATTATAGATTATTAAAAATTTTCATTAAAGGGAAAAGCGATTTTGTATTTGCATTTTGAATATCTACAAAGATGACTAAAAGGAAATTTAAAATGTAGATAGTAATATGAAGAACAAAATGTGCAGAACGTATTTTTCATATAGCATTGATTCATTGCACTACGATTTGTTGTTAGCTTCAAAAAGACTTGGCTTAAGCAACACCGTGTATAGTTTAGATGAATGAATACATTAGTCTTGTACGAACAAAACCGTGAGTCACGAACATCTTAAAATTTATCATGTCTGCTTCTAACAAGGATATAGCAATTGCTGCAGGTTTTTTGTTTCTACGTAGAAGTACGAGGATGTTGTCTAATCATTAGAACAATACATACGTAGGCAGGGAACATTAATTAAATGATACATACTCATGAAGGCTATGTGGTTTGCTGATTAAAGTGGAGTCTTAAATCCAGCTAGATTCTTGCACGCGAGACTGCATTTCGATGATACCTACTGAAAAAAAAATTGTGCTTGATTAGTTTTAAATGCAACGATATTATGCAATATAGATCATCAAGGTTGCTTTGAACGTTTATATTTTCTTTTTTGCTTGTGAGATAATGTCAAATGTATCATTATTTTCAGTTTTAATATCTCAGGAGAAATTAATAATAATTTTTCTGGTATTTGAAACAATTTGTCTTAGCGTTCATTTGAAAAGTAATTGTTAGTTTTTACTAGAGCACGTTCTTACCCTGTTTGAATATATAATGAATGTATTATGAATATTTTTCTTAAAATATATGTACACTTCCATATCATTTTCATCCTCTCAACTTCACCCTCTCAATTTCATCTAATTTAAAATGTTTCGATCGTAAAATGATTGAGAAAATTTCTGCATCCTAATAGATCATTTTTAATTAGTGGAAAAGGAAGTATAAACTCATTCTCCTCAGGTTTCAATGTTTCAAGAGACTAACCAAAACTACTGAAAGTACTACGAGATCGTCGTGAATTGCTAGCAGTCTAATCTGACCTCTCACCTAATGCCATAAAAACTAGATTTAGATTGAATCTTTCCATTGCTGAAATGAGTGATAAATCACATCGTAGCCAAGCAGTGCACGTAAACTGAACACGATCATCAAACTTGATTGCTTCCAAAACAAAGCCTCAGATAAGAAAAGCTTATTCTACACTTTCGACATATTTTTAAACAAAGTATCATTCCTTCCCTATGCTTATAGTTTTATTGCCTCTGTATATACAAAGACGGCGTCAGACACAAGCAGTAACCTGTTTGTCATATAGTATTACATAAAAATCTATCAACTCTCGTACAATTGTTCAAACACAAATTTCCACATATATACATGAATTACTCGACAGAAATCGCTGTTCAAGGACAGCAGATGTCCCAAGAAGCGTCCCAAGTGTGTTCTACCTCGTACAGAGTTGGGCATTAAATAAAAAAAAAATTTAAACAACGAATAAAATAAAAGTTACTTTAGCTTTAGGTTATTTGACGAATAAATAATTTTTTTATTCGACGTGTAAAGTTAATTTTTTATTCGCCCAGCGTTTCAACTTCAGCGTCGAATAAATTTTTCAACTTTAACTTTTACTTTATTCGACGTCTGATAAAGTTAAAGCTAAAAACACAGTTTAAGTTAAAGTTGAAAATTTTATTCGACGCTGAGGTTGAAACGTTCGACGAATAAAAAAATTAACTTTATTCCTCGAAGAGAGTTAGCCCTGGTCAACTTTATTCGACACATAACGAATAATTTGTTTAACTTTTATTCTTTATTCGAAATGTTGTTTAAATAAAAATTTAGTACATTTCTAGAATTGATTTTATTATATTTGTGTAATGTTACTTAAAAGAAAGTTAACCCTTCGTCATAATTGCTATGATTTTTCAAAAACCACAGCATACATTCACACTTTCAAATATTAAAAAATGGACGCCTGTTTTTATAGATTCAGAGGGTCGTTTGAAATTTACTTTAAGGTGCACGCTACGCTCTGCATTTGTCGCTCCATTACAAATCCACTTTGACTTCAATTGACATTCTAATTGATTTCATTAGCAGACTCGGTTAATTTCGCGCACGACGAGACGCGCGCAACAATAACGATTACGTCGGTCCTGTTCAATACGAGGAGCACGGGCCAGGATAGATTAACACAGTCTCCATTACGGCTGCTTGGAAACGAGAATGAATTCTCAGATAAAAATCGTACGAGATTGAGTTTTCTACTTTCTGGAGCACAGAACACGGTTACTCGTTAGCACGGTTCCCTCGTCAACTCCGTTCCATGGGAAAAGCTGTCCTATCCGCGCAGTTTAGCGCCGCTTATTGTTTTTATCCACACCCGAGAGTCTCGTTTATTATTCATACGAAATACATACTCTCTTCTTGCCTCAACTTTCACGCTCCTACCCGATTCGTTGTATTTTTTCTACATAATAATTCGACTGGTAGAACCCGGCGTTAGAAAACGGGGCACTTGGGAAATTTGAAATTTCGAGGGGAAAATAGAGAAAAGCAGATGGTTCTACGCAGTTTCTATAAACTGGCGAGAGAACGTCTCACTCTTCCTTTTATCGCCAGAAACAATTCGCTGGTGAACTTGTGAACGTCCCAGAAAATGTTAATTAGCGAAATTTTGAAATGAAATTTTCAGCATGTATACAACTTACTTAAATCTATAAAAGGCACTTTTAAATTTTCATTACTCAACTTCACTATTTTCTTCGCTATTCCGACCAATTACAATTTTTTTTTTCCAAATTACGAAACACTTCAACTAGTAAACTAATCTTTCGAGCTTCTCAAAGAAACTCAAGTCAATTGAGGCAATTTTAAAAAAGTTATTCTGTGTTAGAAGGGGCGCTAATACTTTTTTGGCTCACTGTGTATTTAAAATTAATTCAAGGGGAAGGGCTAATAATATGAAGGCACTCGAATCTTTATTATTTTCTATTATATTTTATTTCTTACAACTTCTAGGATTTTGAATTTTTCTATTTAAAAACGATCAAATTTCCGTTATATCATCTTCAAAAACAATTCTCCAATTATACTCGCACATACTCTTCATTGATTCATTAGTAGTAAAATGTTCAGTAGTCGTAAAATGTTAATATAAAAAAATGCTTCGCGAATGAACTAATCAATGAAAACACTTAGCCACTTTATTATCCAAGTAGCAGGATCATTAAACGCCGTTTTAATACAACGCGGACAGTTTCAATTAAGAATAACGGCGATCGAAATGTAGAGAATTAGTTGCACTTCGTTTCAAGCTGTAGAGTTTCTCACGTCCCCACGAACATTTACGGAACGATCATTAAGAGTCCCGATAGCTTCAATCCAGGATCGAATCACTGGTTTCTGATGACACTAGTTCTTCACTACTTCTTGCAAGCCAACGAGCGCCGCCGTAGAGAAAGTCCCACGACCGTGTTTCAAGGATAATGAAAAACTAATTAAGGGGAATGGGATTGCGTTGAACTTAACGGCAGTTTCGATCTAACCGCAAAGTTTTTCATCCCCCCGAGAGTCCAGACAAGTAATCCTCGATTCGATTTGACACGTTTCTCCTGGTTATTCAACGATTTCTTTCTGCCATTCGATTGATAGCCATGTTTGGATGAGGTAATAAAATTGCGCACGCTTTTGGGATTCCATTAATTTAGATATTGGCTCGCGAAATTACGAGAGTAGTTGCCAAAGTTGTATTTAAAAATTATATTACGTGTTAAAAGCATTTTAGGTGATTAAATCTTTTCGATATAGGTATTCTAATTTTAAATATGAGTTCAAACAGCTTTAATTAAGTTTTTCGGAATTCCTGGATATGAAATTCTTGAATGCAACGGTAATGTTTTATCAGCACTTCATAAATCTGGAGAATTTTAAGTAACCGATTTTATTAGCTTGAATTTGCTTCTATCCAGAGAACATAGATGCTATAAGCTTCCGGAATAACTGAATAAATTAGAATCTTTATGGCGCGATAAATGTGTCATCGTAAATCACTTTGAATCCTGAAACTGGCATGTGTCCCTTATAAACAACCTAGTCGCTGAAGAGATATACTGCACTTTATCTGGATGAATTAGATAATATTATGTCGCCACATTTATCAGATTCTGTAATAGATCCTTTTTGCTAAACACTCGAAAGGTGCTTCTTATCCTTTCACAAGCGTTTCTGCGTTTCTAAACGACCAAGGAAAAGAAACTTGACAATTTTTGGGGCAACACCTGTCCTTAAATCAGACACCCAGTCTGAAAGAATTCCAGGAACATGTGGCTACCTAAATTCCCAAGGATTCGGTTTCAAGTAATTGTAGGGGGTTTCGAGAGACAGCTGTCGAGCTTCCATCGGCATTCCCCAAGATTAAAATGCCGCTTCGAAGCGATTTTGGTCACGGTGTTTGGTCTCGAGGAAGAAACAAGGCGCCAATCGGCTACCGATTATAATTACTTTCACGCTAAACGCGATACTTTTAGCAGCGGAGTGGCGCGCCAATTTCACACTCGTTAATGGCACGGGGAATTATGAAAAAGGCTGTTGATGGTGCGAATTTTACTAGAGTATGTTTATTACGCGGATATTTGTGAATCTAATCTCGCGACTGGCTGTGATAGCATATAACTCCAGTAACGACTGTTTTTTTGAGTCGATTAAGATCATGAAATTACAGATTGAGAATTAAATTAAGATATTGCTAAGGGATGTTCGAAGGCGCCGGAAAATAAAAATGAATTTAAATCAGGGATGGGCAAAATTCTTATTTAAATGCTAAAAAAATTATTCGTCACGTGTCGAATAAAGATAATTTTTTTATTCGTAGAGCGTTTCAACTTGAGCGTCGAATAAATTTTTCAACTTTATCTTTAACTTTAGTCGAGGTCGAAAAAAGTTAAAGTTAAAATTAAACTTAAAGTTAATACCCCACGAATAATAAAATTAATTTTGTTCATCGAATAATCTAAAGCTGAAGTAACTTTTATTCAATCCGTTATTTAAATAATTTCTTATTTAGTTTATGTCCAACTCTGATATAAATGTCTTGCGGATTCGAAAGCCAAAGATTAGAATAAACGTGATACGGTTTCTGACGTTAAATAAAGTAAAACATAACATAATGTTTCCTGTAGATGGGGAATTTCCTAATTTACATTTTGATAACACCACTATAATTTCATTCAATTTTCATTCATAATATTCCACTCCACATTCCGCCTTCGTAATAATTCTGAAATGCTATCTAAAGTTACAAGCTTGAGCAACGGGTTATTACCAATGGTTCACTGTGACTGGCTGAATATTCGACCACAGAGTCGCTAGTTGTTCCAAGAGCTCGATCAAGGAGTATCTAACCACGTACAAGACGTGGTTGCGATAAGCAGAATTCCAAAGAGAAAAAGTGGAGGAAGAGTCTTGCTACATTCGGCAACAGACTCGAGACACAGTGATCCACTAATGACGTCGCTTCTGGTAAAAACGGATGTGTCGACCTAATTCGAGGCTCCGCGTGTCCGACAGATAGAGCAAAAAAGGAGTGGACGGCACGCTTTCGCAAACACGCTAATCAAGGTTCGCGGGCAATGACGTAAAGGAGTTCCCGGTTGACGGTGGAGTCGCGCATTTTTCTGGGGAACCTCTCCCCCTCGCGCCGTTTCTGCCCGTGGCAGCTAGAAACGAGATCGTCGGCGAGCTAGGCCGACGATAAGAGTCCGCTAGACCAAGTAAGCGGGAGTTCAGTTACGCGGCTCTCGAATAAAACCTCTCGAGGGGGTATCGTATGCGAGGCGTAAACTCTTTGTCCTGTTATGTCGTCATGCTAGGCGGTCTGTCGTGAGTTACATACACGGTGTACCATTTTGGACCTACTTCGATCGATACTTGCAGGCTTTTGGGGGGTTAGATCGACAGAGGTGGTCGAGAGGACTTAAGAGGCCTTTGAAATTGCTTTGATCAATGATTTGTACGCTTTAGAGGGTTGAACATCTTTAGTGAAGGGTATGGTATATTTATAGCACTCCTATGGCCTATTGTAGTATACTGTAGTTTTTTGTAGTCTACTGTGGTTTCCTGCAGTATTTTCTAGTCTACTGCAGTACTACTGTGGCCTCCTGTAATTTACTGTAATACTACTGCAGTATACTATTATATTACTGTAGTCTACGGTAGATTACAGTAGTATTGCAGTAGATTAAAGTAGCATTACAGGAGTACCACAGTAGTAGTACAGTAGACTATACAGTATTGCAATAGTGTCACATTAGTCTGCAGTAGACTACAGTAATATAGTACACTGCAGTTGTACTGCAGTAGATTACAGTAGACTACTGTAGTCTACTGTAGTAGTACTACTATAGTCTACTTTTGTACTACTGTAGTCTACTTTTGTACTACTGTAGTCTACTGTAATCTACTGGGTACTACTATAGTCTACTTTTGTCCTACTGTAGTCTACTGTAATCTACTGGGTACTACTATAGTCTACTTTTGTCCTACTGTAGTCTACTGCAGACTACTGTGACACTATTGCAATACTACTATAATCTACTGTAGTACAACTGTGGTACTCCTGTAATGCTACTTTAATCTACTGCAATACTACTGTAATCTACTGTAAAACTACTACAATACTACTGTAATCTACTATATTACTACTGTAGTGAAGTACTGTAGTACAATCGCAGGCTGCTGCATTATTCTGTACCCACTGAAGGTTTCATATCAGCAGAATTGTCGGCCTAGTCTGTATAGTCTTCTGTTTCTATCCACGAAGATATTACATCAATAGAAACGCTAGAATAATCATATATAAAAAAAATCATCGAAAAAGTCAAGTAAGTTTCCTGAAATCGAATTCACTTGCAGCAGTTAGTTGAAGCAGCAACCTCGTATAAATCTTACGTCTTTCATTCGTAGTACGTACTAACGCAAACCGGACAAACCTCCAGGAAGCATGTCTTCTTCTTTCTTCTGTCGTTAGTTTCTCTCGTTTGAGGTCTCCGCCGGGTCAGGTATAGCGGGTGAACCTCTTTGTTCGCGTTATTCGCACCTGCGGACACCTGAGTTCCATTCAAACGATATTTTTCCTTCGCCTTACTATTCACCACGGTCGAGAAATTTTTTTGCAATGTAAATACCACCTTAACGAACCATAATTTGACAAGAATGATTCATATCCCCGTACTCACATCGCATACAAGTAACCGAACGACGTTTCACTTCTATATCCTAGTATTATTGAAATTTAAAAAGTGCAAGGATTCCTGATTCATAGAATAAAACGAATTAACAATTTTGAAATCACTATACAATATTTTCCCTATTCGAAAGCTCTGCAGTTAACAAATGCAGGAGGAAATCATCTCCGATCAATCGACGAACGAATAAGATAAAATGCAAGGAGTTAATAATACCCTTTCTCCCTTTACAAGAGCATAATTATTAAACTTTCCTACTATAGTCAAATCATTTAATCAAAAGAAGAAGGCATTCCTAAGTGGCAAATTAACTTCTCTTCCCCAGATAACAATCTTAACACAATCCATTCATAAAAAGGTCAATACCCCGTGCCGCGATATCGAAGAGCACGCTTCATTTAGCAAAACAACAACGATATCTTTTATAAAGCAAGGAAAAATGGCCACGGTGTACTAGCGTCTCCATCTCGAAACATGCTGTTAGCCAACGATCACTGACGTTGCCCGCTAACAATGTTTGCAAAACACGCCGATGAATCAGACACCAACGTTTGTGTTTCGACCTCTCGCGCGTAACAACGGGAGCGTGTGCCGCACAAAGCCACGTCTTAATTCCGCGCCAGTATTTTCAAAACAGACGCGCGGAGCGCGCGCAACATCCATGGCCCCTCCGCCGCAACTACACCGCTGCGCGGTCAAGCTCTTTACTTCGACCCTGTAATTACACGCTGCCTTGCGTAATTTCAATAGAAAGTTATGCTCCTGTTCCGCAGACTAAATGCATGGTTAATTCGAATGGTAAAAAGCAGCTGGATCGCTACTTTCTACGATGCGTACGCGTACGTAAGCTTGAGATCTCCTTGTTGGAGCAGAGAAAAACATTGCCCGGGTGTCGTTTCTCTTTCGCGTTAGCAGTTCCCGATTCTTTGAACACCTGAAATTTTTGCTTGGAGCTGTTCGTACAGCCGTTTTATGATTGTTTCACAATTCAATCTGCGAGCATAAACCTCAGGCTGGTAAACTGGCAACAGGTTTACGCAAAGGTTGGAAGAGGATAAGAGGCCCGTTAAGTCTCGCTTAGCGGATGCAGGGTCCATTTGGACCCATCCTTTATATTAAGCTTCTTATCTTACTTATTATTTAACAGTATTAAGTTTCTCAGGGGATAAGAATTTTAGAGGAAAAACGGATTCCGTTTTTCTTTGATGATAGGATATCATGGCGAGATTAAAATCTAATTTCAGAGTAGTACATAGTAGTTGTAACTTTATTGTTTCCTTATGGGATGCAATAGACTGATATGACTTCCTTCGTTGATAAAATCATGAGCGAAATTATTTTATGGGTCAAAATAGAACCAGTGTTGAATATCAAGTCCTTCGTCTTTGTAAAATGATAGGAAACGCAGTAAGAATAATTTGGAATAAAATTTGGGGATATTTAAGAATTAGAATCTTTTCACACGAGACGCTTTCTGTTATTTACTCGATTGGAGTAGCATTGGTTCGTTTAGTTTATTGGAAACAAAATACTGTCAAAAATTATCACTTAAGTTCTATTTACTTACTTCTGAACTAAACTGTTTTCTTTTTTCTTTTCGTCTTCCTGTAGGAGAAACACGAGTCACGAAAGTGTCTCATGCGAAAAGGCCAGCGGTGTTTTAAATTCAGTCGCTTCTTGCCCCTCGCGATCGTAACCGACTGTAAAACGTTTTGCGAGCAACTTACAAATGTCATTACAAATGTCACGTACACGTGCGAGAACCCAGCGGAATTTCATGCGGCTTTTTTCTTTCGTAATCCCCGATTCGTGACCGAGCAACGTTATTTCGTTGGTCACGTAATTATGCTCACTTTCCAAACTTTATCATTTTTGCGCGCAACGGGAAAGCACTCTTGACGCTTTCGAATTCCCCGCGTTCCAGAGTCACATTTCTAACGGGATCCATTTTGACCCACGATATAAATTCGTTGATGTAATTCTCAAAATAAGCTTTCAGATTAGATTTCATCACATTATTTTCTTAAAAAAAATTTTCTCCAAGAGCCTATCTCTAGTAATTAATTGCATGACCAATTTGCGTCCTAAAACTGAAGCTCTTCAAGGTGTGAAGATGTAATATAGACCGTGACAGTCGATCTTTCTAATGCACGGTGGTAACAAACGTGTTAAACGAACGAGAAAAGTGAATCATGCAGCAGAAACGAAAGATACTTCATGCACATAGCACAGTAATATTTCCTCGTTAATTGAAAATTAATTCGGCGTATCAGCGTTCCACGAAGTATCAGATTAAGTCGATTGTTTTATCTCCTATCACGTTGGATGTGTCTAAATATAATGGTTACGTAATGTGACACGAAATAACGTAAATCTGGGACGCAAATAATTATTTCAGAAGACAACTTTATCTAATCGGAATGAGAAATGCGTTACCGTGACCTTGGACTTTACTAGCAGATACTGTATTGCGAAGAAATATTGCATACTAGGTGCAAGAAAAATAGCGAAATTCTCGATGAAGACTCCCGTCGCACAAACTTCCATTTTCAAACAAACTTTACATATTGATTTATATACAGTGGCGTGCAAAAGTATTCGGCCACCCTTTAAAACAGAATAACTTGTTTAAAATTGGTCCAAACGACTTTTTTTAGAACCTAGAAAGATTAGTTTGCTAAATGACGTGATTCGTCGTTTTGAAAAAGAAATTGCAATTGATCGGAATAGCGAAAAAATAGTAAATATTTTGTCTGTGCTCGCAATGAAAATTTAAAAAATGCCTTTTGTAGATTTAAGTAAGTGCTAAAAATTTCATAAAAATCGGTTAACGCAGTTACGAGCTACAAACAGTTAAAGTTGGTGAAAATCACAGTATTCGGCGGATATATTCATATATCTATCATTTGAGATGTAACAAAAATTTGTAGAAGTTCGAAATGTTCAAGTTCCAGTTAAGCCAAGTTCTTCCAAATCAACAAAACCTGAATGTTTTTACGCAGACAACTCTCTGTCCCACTATCTTCTGCAAGCTTAAGAATCACAGGAAAACAGTGGAAATCGACTGAGGGATCCTCAGTAAAGGTCAAGATATGTTAGACCTGGGGCAAAAGCGCGAACCACGAAGGAAACGCGTAATCGTGTCGGAAAGTTACGAAACACGATGGCGGATGCGCAGAAAACGATGATCATATGTACGAGGAGCACGCCTTTTCAAACTGTCGCACTCGTTAAGCGTCCTCGCCTACTTAGATCTGTTAACTGTTGGCAATCAAAGCGACATTAACCCGTTTACGTCCAATTTTTCGAGCCGGGAGCAACAACTTCACGCTCGTTTTCCGGTGTTCCTTCCTGTCGCGGTTATGGCAATGGAACCATTCTTAAACCAGCCCCCGCGTGGCTGTCAGCCAAGGCATGAAATATTTCCTAATGCTTGATTAACATAATTTGCGATACACAATCGCTTAACTATATGTGCGCGTGTTTGCTTGTTTCGTATAATGCATTAGGAATTTTTCAACGAACCGTATAATGAGAATTATATAGCATCGTTTTGTTTTTCGTAAATACAATTTAAATTAGGGGACCATTTTTTTCTTGGGGTTTGCAGGACAGGAGATCATTTTTTATAGAAACCTTCTCGTAAATTCAGGCACTCTGTTGCAATATTAGTAGAATTTTAATAACAAACTCGTGACATAGGTTTCATATTCATTATTTTGTAACTTTAAAGAAGAAATACAGAAGCATGAGCTATTGTCGAAAATCGGGACAAATGATTACCTGATATTCAGAATTGGGGATATAAACGGGGACTAAAATTATCGGGCACACAAATCGTGCTCCGGGGACGAATAGTCACCTTAATCTAAATTATATTTAAGTTGAGTTTCAGGAGACTCTGCTATGAGTGGAACCTGGTTTTAGAATGTAGGTGAAGTTCGAAGGTCTAGGTGTATTATTTATAGAGGCAAATGTTCGGCTTTTCGAAATATATTAGCTATAAACATTTAGTATTAACGTATTATATTAACGTTTTAGAATTTATGGATATCAGTAGAAGAGTAGGCATCAACTATTTGCTCTAACAATAAGGTACGGAGTGTTCACTTACAAATAATAATCTATTCACAATGTTATTTTCTAACAAAGGAAGTTCAAAAAATTAAAAATTTTTTGAAACTTTGTGAATATGTAGGGAATTTCCTCCTGATTACAGCGCAATTTTATTTGCTGCCCAAATTCACTCGAAGGGGGTGAAATTAACCCCTGAAAATTCGGCTATTTTCCGATTTTGTGTTATAACTCGTGAACTGTAAAATAATTTTTTCACCAAATGATAGATCTAATTAAAAGAAGTAATTTTTATCTTCAAACTTTTTTTCTATCTTTTATAGTTCGCGAGTTATACCACAAAATCGGAAAATAGCCGAATTTTCAGGGGTTAATTTCACCCCTTTAGAGTGAATTTGGGCAGCAAACAAAAATTGCGTTGTAATGAAGAGGAAATTCCCTACATATTCACAAAGTTTCAAATTTTTTTGAATTTTCGGGTTCGGGATCTTTCTTCGTAAGTTATCTTAGGGATCAGTCTTTATTTTATTGATTCTTAAATAACAAGTATCCCCACAGTATTACGTTTGCATAATTTCTAAAAGAAACATGATGAATCACCACTAATAATCGTGAAAACATTTACGCGTCACTGAAACGTTAAACTTTCACATCTCCAACGACAAATTGCACAAGAATCCCTGCAATTCAACCTCCGCATTCGATCACACATCCCGGAACTTACGTGTTGCTGGATCTGCTGAAAGCAAATCTGTAGAAAGCAAACCGCCACGTTTTACGGTCGGTTGCAGTTTATTTGCGACTTTTTATTTAGATCACGCGATCTATGGTTATTGAAAGATGTTAGGCTCTGCGTTTATTTAGATTCAACGGGAATTTCAGAAAGACCTGCATGCCGTTCGCAAGCAGCAGTAAAGCGCGAGCAGCCTTTCCTGTGCAGTTAAACTTAGAATCTTGCCTATTGAAAGGTACATTTGGATTCGAATATAGAAAGAACTTGGAATGGAGTTGCAAATGAGAAATAAGAGGGATCCTTGATTACAAGGTACCGTGGAGCAACTTATGTAAATGGATAAGTTCTTATTCAAACAAAAGTGTATTGCGTTACAGTATTGCATTACGCGCAGGGTCTCGCGTCCGTAGATTTTCAATCTGCTTCCTTTTTTACGAAATTTCGAATATTTTACTTTCAGCCTTTTATATGGTAATTGGACGGCGGGCCTGGGTCTGATTCCTGGTGGGCTTCCTAACTCTAATGCGATTTAAAGCGTTCTAAACCCTCATCTAGATCTATCAAACCCATCGTGTGTAATTAATTATTCGACGAGGGTACACGGCGAGCAGCAATTATCCAAAGAATTTACTGAACTTCTTTTCAATTAGAAAGCTATACAAGCGTGGAATCGTTCGCTCAGAAACGAAGCCTGGCTGGAGGCATCTTCAAAATAGAAAACACCGCTTCTTTTCAAATTCATAAATCAACATAAAAATTTTTTTTTTTAAATTAGACACTTTGGTTTCTTAAATAAGGGAGCTTTGAAACTGTATAATCATTTACAGAGGAAAGACTGTATAGTTAAGAAATTACCAATATGTTAATTTTGCTTTGGGTGGTTAGTAAAAATAATTAGGAGTCGTGAGGAAAGATGTATTATGTTAAAAATAAACGTTTGAAGTTTCTAGGGGAGAATGGTACTTTCTCGAGGAACCATGTATCTATTTCCTGGAAGTAACGTTGATGCATCGATGCTACCAGGAATAAATCCTTCTGAACACTTTCTGTTTCCGCTCGAACATCGTTCCCACAGTAAAGTAATGGAGAAAACGAGACCCCGTTGCACTTGAAGGTTAAACGTTCAACCACGATGAAAGCCCGCGTTTCGATAAAAATTCTTCGCGTGGCGGATGCCCGAGAAAGTTATTTCCTCATAAGCTATAAATAACGATGCCAAGAACCATTTCGAAGGACAAGGTTTCGCTGCCCTAGCGAACACCTTCGATTCATATTTTTAAGCTACCCTGCGCAAACTTTCACATCAAACACCTTCTTACATCATACTATTAACCACGACACTTAACTAGTTTCAATAATACATCATTACCTATGTGAGCAATTTTTTATTTACCTACTACGCAATTTTAATTAACCACTGTACGGAAATTTGGTAATTTTTACCTAAAATCAAACCACAAATCCTAATTGCTCCTTTACTAATGTATTATTATTTCTGAAACTCCTTCATATCCTTAAATAGCTAATAACCGTCAATAATAAAAATAATTTTTTTATTGTAGTTTAATAACTTCTTAAAATATTAAACCGTAATAATTAAATAAACCGAGTTTTATTTCCATATGCTCATTTCTTGTAAATATATGATATTGGGTCATTTTGACCCAATTTACTTATTCGCATAACTTTACAAATTCCGTATTCCATTCATCTCTATCTGGAAAGCAAATACCTTCTGCTCTTATATTCTCTGCTGTCTATTATTTAATCCCTGGTCAAACAAATTTCTTTTACTTTTGTATTCGTTTTTTTCTCTATATAACAAATTTATTTAGGGTCATTGAAAAGTGGGAGCATTAAAATAAAAATTCCGTTTCAACCCTCAAAACTAAGGGAAAATCCTACTAAACGTGGATCCATGAATCTTCTCTTCAAGCTACACTTTAAGTAACAGCAATTATAGTACGATATTCATTCGCGCTTTTTGAACTCTTGACACCCCCTTCCGATTTAACCAATCTCCAAACTATGCTCCTTTTCCTTTATTGCCCGACTTCGTGAATGACTGGACGTTAAGATTCAGAAGGATACTACAGTGATCCTCGGGATTCGCATCGATTCGAAACCGGTTCGAAGTCTCTTCGTACCGCTCGTTCTTGACAGGATACGTGCGCGCGAGGAAGTGAAAGCAACGTTCACGGGACAATACGGCCGTGGACTATCCCCTTCTCTTAACCCTCGACTAAAATATCTACATACTGACGGATCATCGATGTCCGGGACGGAAAGAAAAAAAGAGCAGCTCGATGATCTTGCGTAACGTGGCACGGTGTTTCGTTACGATCTTGAACTATTTCATGTTCTTTCACGTCGCCGGTACGACCACCGCCATGATGCTGCTGTTAACTCCTGCATCGTTGGGCTACCCGCGAGGAAGAATTACGGCCTCCTCGCATGGGACACTTTCGTAGCTGGTGTTTCAAATGTATTCACCAGTTTTTGTGTTCTTCTTTTCATAAGCACAGTTCCTTCCACCAAGCGAATAATTGTCAGACATAAAAGAGTCTCGTGTGAGAACTTCTCATTGAGAAGAACCTTAAAGCTTTTGTTTTAGTTTTGCGTGTCTATGTATTAGCGTTTTCCCTCGAGTTTTTCAAGGATTCCTTATGTTATGTAAAGTCTTTGAATTCTTGCATACTTTAGTGGAATGTGGGATATCAATTATCGCTTATCTTTTAAAGGATCTTAGTAATTGGTACTGCTAGGGGTAATTGGGGGATATTGTGTGCAGAAAATTCATCGAATATCAGATTTCTAGGAGTAAATTAATATCAGCATTTTGATATTCAATAGCAGAGAAAAGAAATTTGAAAAATGTTAAGGACAGTGTCTCTTTAGATTGTGTAGGTCGAGTACTTTCTAAAACCTTGGTTAGCTCGGTGGAGTACATGCAGCTTTAATTATTTTGAGAAATGCCTTTCTTAGCAGTTTCTATGCAAATCTGTGACAACATTGTTCGTTTGCATAATCGTGCACAATAGGCCACCAAACAGCACATAAATTTTCAATGTCTGAATTATTTTGCATTCAGAATGGTATTACGAAAAAACTAAATATTATTATTCGATTGAATCCACGCCAAGCAAATTAGCTTCGCCGCTTTAAACTGCGTCGAATCAGCTGCGAATCTAATATTTCAAGAAAGACAGGACAACGCAGAAATCTACTCGAAGAAACGGCTGCGTGGCCTCGTTTAATCGAGAAGAGCACGCCTCCGCGACAGATACATACACAATGTACAGGGTGTACAGAAAATTTAACGCAAGGAAATTAAAATATTTCCTATTCTAGACTCAACAACTTCTGTGTCACTTTTACCCCCCACTCTGTGTGCAAGGAATCATCTGTGAAAGCTGTAACACTTTTTTCTTACACCCTGTAAATACTGGTAGGACCAGTTACCTATTGAGAAATGTGGTCCAAGAATTTGTTCAACTTTGCAAAAACAAAGCTTTCTAAGCAATTCTTGCAGAGCAACGAATCAGAAAGGATTTAAACCAACTTAGTAAAACTGAGCTGCATAAGATGAATTAAATAATTAATTATAATCCCATGCACTTATTTATTTTTAGTCAACGGAGAAATGTCGAAACTAATTGCAAATCTATGAATATTCTTGATAAATAATTCGTGCACCCAATTTAGATGAATTTGGATTGATATAATTAGTTTGTGAGTACCTAGGTAATTCATACCTTGAACTAAACTTTTTAAAATTTTCCCCGATTTATCATTCTCATTTCTACACCAAAAACTCTAACAAACTCAATTCGAATACTACTTTATTTCTTTACAAATTTCGCAATCAGCCTCACTTTCAATCTACTTCAATTTTAACAAAGTCAAAAGTCAACCTTGTACCAGTTACAATCCAATTCAGACGCAATGTTAGTGCAGTTCCTCACCAACTTTGTGTATTAGATTCATAGATTATACCATTTTTTTCAAGAATAATTTATACTACCAAATAGAATGAAATTTATCTGGTGACCAGTATTCATCGCATCCATCATAGACTAATCGGTCTCATTTAACAGTTATCGTCCCCGTACAGACGCTATTTCTGCGGTTGCTTACATCGTTCCAAGAAAAGAGACATCGTTCATGTAACGCGCTACATGCAACCGATTCATTTGCAGCGGGGGCACTGTCACGAAGGAATATAGTTTCTAGGAATTACGACGTGACAGTTCGTTAATCGATTCTTAGATTCTCCACGATGCACTCTCGCTGCACTTTCTACGTCGTGTATGGATCCTCGTGACATAGAAAGCCATGGTGAAAATTACGTTTGCAGCCAGTAACTCCCGCTTACAGCAGCTCGTTAAAAAAAGCAATGATACTTTCTTATTGATTTAAAAGAATGGGAACCTTGGCTACCACTATTTTAGCTCTAAACTTAATCAAAACAGAGTGCCACTGGATGTACATAGGAACAATTTAAAGACTCGTGCACTGATTTTTAAAAAAAACTTTGTCGGGTATATAGGTAACCCAAAAATATTTTATGCATGCTTGGCTCTTCGTGTAGACACTCAATAGTTTACGAAATATTCAATAATTACCGAAATAAAATAAAAACCGAAAAGAGAGAATTTTGGGTTTATAGAAAAATGTCATTTCTCTACGACCTCACTCATTGAACTATGTCATCGTGCTTGAAAGAAGCTTGAAGCCGCAAGGAATTAATTTCGTATAACTGAGTTTATGTGTGCATTCTAGGGGTTTAATATGATTCTAATTTTTATTAACTAGAAAATACTATTATGTTCTCTTTTCTTTTTAAAATTTGAGAATAAAAATAATATATTATGTTTTATTTTTAATTTAATAAACATAAGTTTGTACATACCAATCATAACGGACGTTCGAAATATTAATAATATTGTAGATTATTGGCGGTTTTCATTTAAAGTTTGAGAAACGCCACGTGGCGGACTATGTGATTCAAGGCACGTGCCCAGTTAAAGTGAAATATTTAGTGAACTATTAAATATAATGGCAAACGACAAAGCATGGGCGAAATATTGTTTGCTTCTCTATCTACTTACAGAGTTTTTCATACGGACCACTAGTGGGTTGAAAAAAAGCTCATGTCACTCTTACTCTGCGCTTCATTCTGTGTGGGTGTAACTCGAGATCCGCTGATTGCACGTAACAATAATATAAATAGCTTAATCAAAAGAACAAAAACGTGGGCGAAATCAAGTACAATGCGGGTGTTAACGGTAAGTGAACAGAAAACTGCACAGGTACCGGATGCGTTTCATGAATAGGCCCATTGTGCGCAAGGGATTGGGTCTGAGATAACTACATACGTTCATTGCATCCGGTCCACATGTACACATTGGTGTACTAAAAAAATTCTTGGCCACCATAAGAGGGTAGTTCTTGCAGCATGATGTGATGTAAGCTTCTTAACCTACACTGCTACCAAGTTACTGATTATTAGGGTTTTTATGGGTTTGCCTACTTTTGCCAGAGTGAGCAAACATTCGAGACAGTGGGGCATGAGGATCCACACCTTTAAGCTGGGGCGTGAGCAAGTGGTATCTGACAGTTTTATTCTATAGCATAAGGTAGTTGACCCAGTCGTCGATCATTTGAATTAATATTGAGATTTTATAAGGTTGTTGAACAATATTGTGTAAAGGATAAAATTGCAAGTTAATATTTAAGAGTCTTTACCTACATATATCATCACAATATTGTTCAAAAACCTTATAAAATCTCAATATTTAAGTGATCGACGACTAGGCCTAAACCAATCGGCGACTGGGTCAACTACCTTATTCATCTGAATGCAGGTGCAATTTGATTTTTAAAATCAAGGAGTGAATTTTATTCGAAATTAAATACTAATGAACATAATTTAAAAAAATTCTGCCTCGTAGAGCAAGATTTTCAGGACGACTGCCACGCATAAATGTCACGTCAATTAAAATATTGACTACTTTAAATACAAACGAACCAACCTCGTCGACCTAATTGGTCATCGTCGAAATGTCAGTGGTCCTTCGACTATGCAAGTCGTTCGACGTGTAAGTAACTCGGTTGAGTAACGAAAAAATATACCCATGACGCGTAAACATGATCTACAAGTTTCCTGGGCGTGTAAAAAACTATCGATTTCGCAGGAACGATACTATGATTTTCTTACGAAAGTTTCTCAAGGATTAATGTATATAATCTACTTAACCCACTTGCGTGGAATCGCGGAATAATATATGAAATAGAATATTATTGGAGAAACACTGTTGACGGATTATTCCGCAAAAGCACTATCTGTTACCGAACACCCTGTATAACACAATTTCTACAAATTGCAATCTACTTTTGTAATGAAATTAACAGATTCTTATCTTAATTGCAATTCCCCAAAAGAATATAAAGAACTGTATCGCAAAATTCTCATTAAATAAATACTTACGTGTGTTTTGCAACAAATGCACCAAAAAAGTAGTTCACAAATCGGCAGGGATCCAAATACCCAAACAATAAAACAAAAATTTAAAAAAATTACTATCACCGCTCCAAATCAATTTACGAACTCCACGATTCATACAATAAATTAACGTTTACGGATATCAGACAAAAATATTTTGTACAAAATCTTTGTTCACAAGAATTCTGCTCTTATTTTTCAACCCCCTCCACCCAAATTTGTTTCGTATATGCAAATCATTTCACGATTCATGTAACCACAACGAAAAATTCAAGAGATAGGAGAAGGGGTAGACAACGAAACGCGAGCACATTTTAACGCTCGAACGTTTACAGAAAGGCTAACCTTCCTTCACTCGAAACGTGATTTTGGAAAAGGATCCTCGAGTCGACATTATCGATAAAGGTAGAAGGGGAAGGTGGGCATCCTCGCTCTAAACGGCGAACAAACGGTACGCGCTCATTTTTTTGTCACACCGATATTGTTTACTTTCGTAGTCGTAAAACTGCGTAACTAATTACTCTAAACAATATAAACTATCGAAAATGAAGAATGAAATGAATGAAGAATCTATCCAACCGGAAAAATGAGTACTCTATGTGGCGTCGATGTGTTTTCATTTTCACGCCAAGGGATTTGCATCCTGTGCATGGTACTGCCGCGTTTTCACGTCGATACTTATGAAAAGCATCGAAAGTAATGTCTGATTGATATCTCCTAATCCACTCAAACTTAATGCTAAGTCCATTAAAATTCATCTTCCGCTATCCGCGTGTGTGTCTGATAGGAAATGTGAAATTGATTTTGCAGAGGGTAAGGTGGAGGTGTCGCGTGACGGCAAGTATCTGAGTACTTTGGCACCGGGGAAGGTGCTAGGAGAGCTGGCAATTCTTTACAACTGTAAGAGAACAGCAACGATAACAGCGGCCACCGACTGCCAGCTATGGGCCATCAACAGACAGTGCTTCCAAACCATTATGATGAGGACTGGCCTCTCGAGGCAGGCCGAGTACACGGATTTCTTAAAGAGGTAAAACGAATTCCACTGAATACCTGTTTCGATTTTCATAGCTGGCATTTGCGATAAAAACTGGTTGTAAAACTAGTTATATTAGTTAAAATGAATCGGTAATTGAGCATCTCGTAACTACGTACTCATTTATTGCAGAGATCTTTGCAAAAATACAGCCGAGATTCCATTAAGAAAATATTAGATAGTAGTAAATTAGTATAACATTCCACCTTTGGGTTGTTAAATTGAAATCGACGTTATAGGATTTTCTAGAAATAGTCACAAGTTACTTTAAAGCCTCTTTAAACCATTGATTGAAATTTTTTTTGAACATAATATGTTTACTTAAACTACAGATTAAATATGATGGAATGAAATATGAAAATTGAAGATTGAAGATTTTAATAGTCTCTGTAGTGTATGAATATTTATTCTGGAATGGAATATTAATTCCATGACACTCAAAAAGTAATCGAAGAAAAGTTGATTACAACGTAATACCTAATAGTGACTGTAAAATAGTCTACGACCAAAACAATAAACTAACGGTTAAACTGATGGTTTTGGAACGCGTGTTGAGCAAACCATCTGTGTAAATACTAGACAAGATGAATGGCTTGAACGAGTTCTTGTTACAAAGCTCTTGTTTTCTCATACCTATCTTGTGAAGCATGGTGGCAGCGAGTGCCATTAGTTACCGGCTAAATTAATAATATCCACATCCAATCTACTCACGATGAACAGGTTTTTCTATCTTTATCCCCTTATGTGTTCAAAAACGTTCTGCATCATGAATATATTATGTATTTCGTTATAAATAAAACTCCATAAAGTTGTTCTTTAAATAACTTGGTCCTGTGCAATCATAATACTATGTAAATTACTGGTTTGCAGACGATAACGTGCAACACCATTCTTTTTGTTTCAGCGTTCCCATCTTCAAAAATTTGCCAGAGGAGACTTTAATAAAAATTTCAGACGTTTTGGAAGAGGTAAAGTCAATAGTTCGATTATTTCATTGTTTTTAAGGGTCTATGAATGCTTTATGTGAATTACATGGGTTTTTTCGTGTAGACTTTTTACAACAATGGGGACTACATAATCAGACAAGGAGCACGGGGAGACACATTTTTCATTATAAGCAGAGGACAAGTACGCGTGACGATAAAACAGCCAGACACTCCAGAAGACAAGTATATCAGGACGTTGGGCAAGGGTGATTTCTTCGGAGAAAAAGCCCTCCAAGGGTAAGTTTTTCAACAATTATTATTTGCTAACAGTTAACACGAATCAAACAAACTCCCTTTCGTAGTTTAAAATATTTCTTATAACGATGATATAATCCCTGGGATAGTAAAATGGAAAAATAAAAAAAACCTCCCAACCTTTTTTTAGTCACGAATCCCTTTTACAATATTCAAATAACCTGTGACTCTCCACCCCCATATAAGTACCTAATGTAAATTTAATAAGGTAAAGAACACATTACAAATAGGTATTTCAGAATATAATTCTAACTTAATAATATTAAAAAAAAAACGTGGCGACCCCCATAAAAACACTTCGCGACCCTCAGGTTGGGAATCACTGCTATGACATTTAATTATAGAGACTTTTCAAATTTGAAATGTGAAACTTTTCATAAATTCAACTTTTCCTCCTACTTCGTTTCAACATCGAATTGAAAAATACGTTCCTCTATTCAATGGAAGTTTCACTTCAAATAAACGTCCCACGTGTTACGCACCGCGTTAATGGAATAAATACTGAAGTACCTAAGTGGCATTAACACCGAAAGCTG
The DNA here is from genome assembly GCA_929113495.1 of Andrena minutula. Taxonomy (NCBI): domain Eukaryota; kingdom Metazoa; phylum Arthropoda; class Insecta; order Hymenoptera; family Andrenidae; genus Andrena; species Andrena minutula. The sequence continues at coordinate 23,318,894 of OV815994.1, forward strand.
AAGAATACTTGAAACTTCCAACAGAGACGACCTCAGGACAGCCAACATCATCGCGGACGACCCAGAAGGAGTGAGCTGCCTGGTGATAGACCGTGAAACGTTCAATCAACTGATTTCCTCCCTGGACGAAATTCGTACGCGGTACAAAGACGAGCTGCTCGAGGATAGAAGGTGAGCGTCTTGCTTCAATCAACGGCAACGGAATTCTAATCGCTGCTGCTTAACAGCGTCGTTTACTAATAGCAACGTTAACACTCATCAACGATAATTATACACGGTCCGTGATCGCTCACGGGCCGTTTGTTAAATTCCTCCCTCTGTATGTGTGTGTTATGTTTCACGCTTGCCACTAGGATGGGAAAATAGCGCACGTCATCTCAGAGTAAGTTACGCGTTACGGTATACACCGTGGTAATGATTCAGCAATTAAGTTAACGTTTCGCTTTTTCCCGTGACGACCGAGCAATTTGCATTAAATACCGCGTCTCACGGTGCACCGTGAGTTTGCACGATCGGGCGAGCGAAGGAAGAAAGGAAACGTCTTTGGAAGATCGTTAAGTTGTTGCGGATCACTATGACACGGCACAAACGCGGGGGGAAGCATTTTATGGTAGCACTTCATCCCCCCTTTTTGCAATATCTTTCTTTCGATATCAGATAAAAATTGCACTTTCCCTGAGGTCGATATATGTAAAGAACGGCGTCCTTCAAATATGTAAGAGTAATTTGGGAGATTTCTTAACATCTCGCCCCTGAAATATAAGAATTAGCAAGATTTTATATTCCACCCCCTTATTTACGTAATTTTCTCAGTTATTAAAATTCTTTTAAAGATTGATATAATTTATAATTTAAGGACGAGCCCCCCCCCCCCCCCAAAAAAAAAAAATTCGTTTCATTTTGTATTCATGAGTGGAAGTGCTACCAGAGTGCTAATTTCTCAAACCAAGTTAATATAAATTTTCCACAAATTAGTAGGTTAATAATTTAATTGTGAAGGTAAGAACGGCTGAATGCAGATCTGGCTAGTATTTGATTTCTACGGTCATACGTGATAATAATGTACAAAATGGCATAAAGTTGCAGGCTACTTTAGACCTAATTAGCTTGCTTCACAAATTTCTATATCATAGTAAATTCGAAAATTTTTATAGACACTGGTAAATATATACCTACGCTAACAAACCTTCGCAACAACTTAATATTCGTCTTCGTACGAGTTGCGCTCGAATAAAAAGAAATTGGAGAATCACTGAGAATCGTGGCCATTTTTGAAAGATATAAAGCGAATGAACTCATTGAAAAAGCTATGTTTTAACGCAGGTTGAACGAGGAATTCAGAGACTTAAGGCTGCAAGATCTTCGGCCACTCGCCACCCTAGGCGTGGGAGGTTTCGGAAGAGTCGAGTTAGTTCAAATAGCCGGCGACAGCACGAGATCCTTCGCTCTGAAGCAGATGAAGAAAGCTCAGATCGTCGAGACGCGACAGCAACAGCACATCATGTCCGAGAAGAGAATAATGGGCGAAGCTGATTGCGATTTTATCGTCAAGCTCTTCAAGACCTTCAAGGATAGGAAATACCTTTACATGCTGATGGAAGCTTGCCTAGGTGGCGAACTGTGGACAGTGCTGAGGGATACCGGACATTTCGACGATGGCACCACAAGATTTTACACCGCCTGTGTGGTGGAAGCATTCGATTACCTTCATTCGCGAAACATCATTTACAGGGATCTCAAACCAGAGAACCTTCTATTAGACAGCCAAGGGTAAGATCATTTTTAAGAGGAATTGTTGGCTTGTAAAATTTGAAATAATCGAGGATAGGGTAAAGGACCCAATTACTGCCACCTTCAGCTATTTTATTTAAAATAACGAATAAATAAACGTTTAAGTAAAATAGCTTAAGATGACAATAATTGGGTTGGCTGCCAGTAATTGGGTCGTTTACCCTAATTCTGGATAATTCTCAAAGAGAGTTTGAGGGCTTGACGTAACTTGAATCAAGACAATTTGGGAAATGGCTATTCTAAAGTTCACGTTTTTCTTTCAAATACACTGACTACAGCATAAATATTGAGATTGCTTCTTGCAGCTATGTTTCTTTAGTATTAAAAGAATAAGCAACTCCTGAGACTAAAACTGTTTAGTTTTGACAAACAGTGTTGAACACACACTCTCTTATATAAATTTAAGTAACCAAATTTTATCGGAATAGATTATAATTTTACTATGAAATGTATGTATACAATACACAAAAACATTTTAATTATTAAAATTCGAATCTAAAGATATATGATATATCCAAGAATTATAATTAATCAAATTAGTCTTTTAAAGAAACTATCGCGAAATAATAAATTTGTAAACAATATAGATGAACTCTAATTTTTTTCTTCTATTTTACAGATACGTTAAGCTCGTCGATTTTGGCTTCGCCAAGCGTTTGGATCACGGAAGAAAAACATGGACCTTCTGCGGCACCCCGGAATACGTAGCGCCGGAAGTTATTTTAAATAAAGGGCACGATATCAGCGCCGATTATTGGTCCCTTGGTGTCCTTATGTTCGAACTTCTTACGGGCACACCGCCGTTCACTGGTGGCGATCCAATGAAAACTTACAATATTATTCTGAAAGGAATCGACGCCATAGAGTTCCCGAGATCGATCACGCGAAATGCGACTGCATTAATCAAAAAGCTTTGCAGGTAACGATTTAGAAAAAAACACTGAGTGACTTATTTCTTCAAAAATGATTCTAACATTGCGATAGAAAAATTAAGTGCATTAAAGTTAACCGATGATCAACGATCAACTTCAGAGTATAAAAAAAAGAAAATAGAATTTGTTTTATAATAAGTCACTCAGTATAAACTGTTACAAATAAAACTGCTCGACAGTTTCTCACATTGTTCATTAATTCGTTCGCAGGGACAATCCAGCGGAGCGTCTTGGTTACCAAAAAGGTGGCATTAGCGAAATACAGAAACACAAGTAAGTAAATCGATTCATTATTTATCCACGAAATTCGTGAATCACCCTGCTTTCATTCTATTATTTTTCAAAGCGAAAAATCAGCTGTTAATAATTATTATTCTTCCTCATACAGATGGTTCGATGGTTTTAACTGGGAAGGCCTAAGAGCAAGGACCCTTGAGCCTCCAATCATGCCACGCGTCCAAAATGCCACAGACACCACGAACTTCGATGAATACCCACCGGATTCAGACCCTCCACCACCCGACGACGTGTCTGGCTGGGACAACGACTTCTAGCAATCATATCATGTGTTTAAAGAGCTCATTATTTCCAAAAGAACGTGGCAGAAATTCGGCTCGTATTCTAAGAATCGCGAGATAGTCAAATGATTACTGAAAAGAGCATGGCTATAAACGCCTGCGTTTATTCTGCGAGCGAACGCCGCGCGATGCGTGGGCAATCACTTGGGAATAATTTCGATCGTCCTAACTAGTACCATCTAAGGAAACTGGCCTGTGATAGAAAATTAGGCCGTCGAAAGATTATGCTTCCGAAACCCTCTGAATTCTGTTGCACAGTGTATAGATGAAATCGATACGCCAGCAGCGAATAGATCGTTTTCAAATCGTTCTATCTAAATGGGAACATGAATTGTCATCAAGGCGTTAGGGAGGGGGCGCGCAAACGTGGGCCGACCACGTATTGGATTTAGAGAAATTCTTTTAGACGCGCAAGCTCGTGCTCTGTGACATTTTAATCGAACGAATCGTCGTTAGACGCGCATGAATGCGTCAAGTGCCATACCTAACAGAGGTAAAGTCAAATGCGACACGTGTGTAGAGCAACTCCGCGCGGAACGTGCACAGAAATGTAGTCAAACTCAATCGGAAGAGACTTCTTGCCATCAGACTCGTGAAAAGTGTGCACACGATTTCGCGGAACAGACCACGTCGGATCATTCGTGTCCGATTTATTGTTGTTTGATTCAATTTATAGTTTATTGTAATAATCCTATTTTAATTAATTATACGACAAAATGACCCCTGTAAATAATTGATTATAAATATATATATATAAAAATATATATATACACACTTAAAGCCCAATGTATATGGATATTAAATAAAGTTTTATTAATGCTAATTAGTCACAGTCACATTGCAGTAACCCTATCCAGTACAGAATATACTTCCAGATGAATAATGATTTTCTTGTTTATGAATTTGAAATCGAATATGTTTAACAAGTACTTTCTATACATAAATAATTGAACAACCACCACTTTTAAAATTTCTTAATTCTAATTAAGAGTGCAACACAAAAGAATTCAGAATGATTCTGGTATATTACATTTCTATATACAGTGACTCATAGCCATAATCGTACATTCTTTAAAATTGCATAACGTTTTTAGAATTGGTCCAAACGAATTGAGTTTTTTTTTTAGAAGTTAGAAGGATTAGTTTGCTAAGTGGTGTGTTCCGTCCTTTTTCCAAAAAAATACAATTGGTCAGAATAGCGGAAAAAATAATAAAGTTCGTTTTTTAAACTTTTTTTTTAGCCTGTAATGAAAATTCAAAAAACCCGTTTGTAGATTGAAGTAAGTTGTATACATGCTGAAAATTTCATCAAAATCGGTTAACGTTGCTCTGAGCTATAAACGCTTAAAGATTGCAGAATAAGGTCGAGAATCGCGGAAATTCCCGAAATTAACGATTTTTAAAGAGTATACGATTATGGCTATAAGTCACTGTAATACTATTATAATAGTATTTTTCTATTAATAAATGAATTTAAAAAATTCTTACTAATTTGCAGTAGAATGCTTTTAATTTGAAAATGTTTAACTATTGCAATGTCTTCTTAACAAAAAGTTTACTAAAAGAGGACAATTAATGCCACAATGTAAGCTCAATTTCGTTAACTACGATTAATCGTTAATTTCAGTTTAACTACATATTATACTCCAATATAAATCAATTTTGCATAAACATTTACTTACACAGCATATTTATCGCAGATTAGTGGCAGCTGTTTCCTAATCTTACACAAGTATTTCATAAAAACTTACAGAGCACTTTGAATCACTCACATTTCAAACCTGAACAGGCGCCATATTGAATTTCGTCGGCGTGATCGTAAAATGTTCGAGGGAAATTCCCGTGCGTTCCGAAATATTCCGTACTTGGCGAAACGATTGAGAATTCTCTTGCGGGTTCGCCTTTATAATTTATACTCATCCTTAAATTCTGATTCTTTCTTTCATTTAATAATATTAAAATAAGTGAAAAGATTTGCTTAAAAAATTGTCTAAATTATTTGACAAAAATATCTTTTACTTTTAGTATAATATCCATTAACAGGATAAATATAATATTCGTTAACGGAAATACGCTATTGTTGGCATAAATAAATATTTATTAATTAAACATTTCAACTGCTCTGATAATATATAATTTAATTTACTTTAACGTGCTATGATATATATTTAATTTCCAACTGATTATGCATTATTCAGCAGGCACTTGTAACGCGATACGAAAAGTGGCGGGCTGCGCGTGTAAGTAAATAGGCAGTAAGGATTGGTAAGGATCGCCTCCCTTGTCCTTGCTTGTGTGGATGGTTTGGCATCAGCATTCCGAAACTTTTTAACCCGTATTCACGTGTATTTGCATATGCGAAGCTCGCTTCACGCAGGTTTTACATAGATTTTGCTTCACGAAGTGATACTGGAGAAAGAGGTAAGTAAAATATTAATTAATGTTTGAAAGCCGGTGTCATAAAAAGTTTACATAAGGAATTTTATAAATATCTTACAGATTCATTAAAAATATTCACTTATAATGTAAAAATAGGAAACTTCACTGATATACCAACAAAATAAATGCATAACACAAGGGCTCGATATGTTTTTATGCGCAAAGATAACCTATATTAATACTCTAAGTTGCTACTACGTAAAATAATTTTCTCCGCGGGACAATATTTCGATAAATATTGTTTCCAATTTCCACAGCAATACACATGTACTTTTCCACTTATTCACGGTTAACAGAAGCTACTCCTTTCGAAACTAATTTATTATTAGTAAGAAGTGCGTTTATAACACGTGCCTCGTCTCCCGCATTTTGTATACATTCTTCTTTTTCCTCATTTTTACCATTTTATTAATGCCAGCATATAAACGTGAAAAATTAAGCGTGTACGCTTTAATTCTGCAAAACACACAAATTGGGATAAAAATTAAATTAGTAAAAAATCAACAGAGTGGCATGCCGAAAAAATGGCCCTTGTAAACAAGTATAGTTACGTGTTTCTCGACCTTCAGGCCTTTCTAATAACATGTGTTAACGGTCTTTTTACGTGGATAAAACGCCGTTGAAATGTCTATTATATGATTATTTGCTATCACGTAATGTTATATTATTATTTTGTGTTTTCTTCTATTTATAAAATTTAATAGAAATCTTTCTCTGTATTTCAAGATCAAATCTCTTTGTTTAATGATGTATTCTGTTGATAATTTATGTCCTCTACTTTTTTTTGTTACTTTACTTAAATTTCTAACTTGCAGAGTTTTGATTCATATCTGTATTTTTGTTATCTGATTAATCCAAATTCATTGCCAGGGCTTGATCTAGGGGGGTTCAAGCTGGGCAACCAATAAAACAATAAAACATTTGAAAAAGCGGTTAAGAAGTAGATACTACATGTTTGAATTTACCATTAAACTTATAATTTTTTTTTAATCACCCACGTAATTACCATTATCCTAGGTAAAGGTGCGTACCTAAATTAAAGATCTTTACAAAAGGCTTCTATTACTCAACAAATAGATACAAAAACTTTCATTACTCTCAAAAATTATATTTCAAAATAAATATTTGAATTAAATACACAAAGGATGGCAAAAAATATTTTTGCCCAGAGCAGTGGATTACCTAGATCAGTCGATAATTTAGTCGATAATCAGTTGATAATTTAAATTATAAAAGAAAATAATGTTTTCACGGATTAACCTTTTGTGTCTTACATTTGTCTCCAAAACAATAGACAAATATTCATTCATTTGTATTACATATATATGTATAGAGGGAAACATGGAAGGTGATAAAGATAAACCGACAAGCATGGGGAGGGGAGGTATTCTTTTAAAAATGATAAGAGAAAAAGAGAAAGCTGAAGCTGCAGCTGCAACTCAACCTGTACCAACGACCAGTACTGCCCCTGAACCTGAGAGCAGCCGTCCTAGCCTGGGACGAGGGAGAGCAAACCTATTGGAACTAATCAAAGCCAAGAAATATGAAGGACCAACTCCTAAACCAATACCGGTACCAGTACCGGTACCAGTAGTTAGTCAAGGCAGAGCGTCGCTAATGAGCCGTGTTAAAGCTGCTACGTATGTATCTATCTGTACCATTATTTAAAATTGTTCATGCTAGGTGTATATATGTTTGAAAGCAAAGAACTTACAAATTACTAAACCGATTTCGATGACTGTATATCGGGAGAATCTTTGATTTAATGGGACTGCTAGTTCCAAAATCCAAGCGCAGGTGTTACGCTTACTTTCAAAATTAAGTGTTAAATTAAATGAGAACGGAAAGTCTACTTTATATCGTACACAAAGCACGGGTAGTTTGCTAGTTTTAAAATACAAATTAAATCGTGGCCGATTAGCAAAGAAAATAAATTCTGATTACTCAAAATACCACATTCCTTATTGTTCATACTCAAGTTACATGTACGTCTAAGTAAAAATTGTGACAATGATATAGATCAAATGCAATTATTTTCTATTATTTGATATGCAGCGATACCTCCGTCGCCATCACCAGAAAGTCACTCGACTGTTCCGCTCTCTCGCAAGTTCTCCTTCATCCACTCCTTCATATATCTGTTTCATCCTACTCCTAACATCTCAGCGTCGAAGGCAGTGTCTGCTAGGCAAGCCTTAGCGATGAGTGCACTAGCAGACCCGGGATGTAATGCAACTCTCCTTTTCCTTCCTTCCTTCCATCTCACCTTCTACACTCACATTACGAACCTCCGCTAAAGATATTTTAAAATCTAATTGCATGTAATATATTTTATATCATTTTTCATGATATGTATAATGAAATTTCACACTTTGCACTGTAATATTTAAATGAGAGAAAGATTTGTAAGTTTAAAATCAGTTTTTTATATACATCTATTGATTTATTGGAACTAAGCAAGAAAAAGTGAAACTATTAATTTGACTGGCTAGAAACCTCCAATGTTCTACAGATTCTTTACAAAGATCAACCTCTATTGTGCGAGCTTACCCTAAATGTACTTGTTTACATAGAAATCCTTTTACCAACGCAAAATTTTTTATTTGGAAAATAACTCTTTTTACTCAATTGACCAATAAAAATGTATGCCTCTATAGTTCAGTTGAACAACCTGCTGTACAACCACACACGCCTGGGCCATCTGGCGATGATGGAGGAGTCCTAGGTAAATTGGCTGACCTCACAGTAGGAGATACTGCGAGTACGTCTGAAGTATCGTGCCCTCTACCAATTTCCCATAGAGGCACCGGTGGAAAGCCGTAAGTGTTAACATTTGCACGTAACATCGCAGCGTGAACTTTTGCGCAAGGTTGTCTCGGAAAGTTAATAGAACAGATTACAAAATAGTGATGAACTTTTAGGGTCGCGTTAAACGCGAATTACATAAAGCTGAAACTAGATCCTGGGAAAGGATTGTTTAATTACGAGGTTAAATTTAATCCAGACATAGATTCAAGACCATTTCGTAACAAGCTTCTTAATCAACATTTACAAACAATTGGGCGAACAAAAGTGTTCGATGGAGTCACGCTCTTTTTACCACAAAGATTACCGCAGGATGTAAGTAAAAAAGATCGTTAGGCAGCCAGTAAGTATATAATGTCCGTTGCGTATAATTTGTAGCCGACTGTCCTTGAATCAGTACATCCCATGGATGGGACCACAGTGACATTGACACTGATTTATAAAAAAAAGCAAAGCATGAGTGACAACGTTACCTTCTTCAATGTTTTACTCAAACGTGTTATGCGAGCTCTGAGCTTAGTTCGCATTGGCCAACACTGTTTTAACCCGAAAGGCATACATTATGTGGAGCAACACAAGTTAGAAGTGTGGCCGGGATATGTTACAGCTATCAACGAGTACGAAGGGGGCTTAATGTTATGCATAGATGCGAAACACCGCGTGATGCGTACAGAGACAGTGCGCGAAATAATGTAAGGTTACTAAATAATTCCGCAAAACATTTAACGTTACAAGATGAACCTAATGTAATCACAAACTACCATGATGTAGGATGACTTTCGCACAGAGACCAAATTTCAAAGACATGGCTACGAAGGAAATTATCGGTATATCTGTCTTCACAAGATACAATAACAAAACTTATCGTGTCGATGATATTGCATGGGATAAAAATCCAACATACGAGTTTGAGAAAGGAGAGGACAAGATATCTTTAATAAATTATTATAAGCAACATTGGAACTTAACTATAAAAGATACGAAACAGCCGCTTTTAGTTCATTGTGCTAAAACCAAATTGCCTCAAGGAGGAGTGAGTAACTTTTAACTGTTCGCGGGGCTATATAAATATAGAATTTAAGTATTAATCATTTTCACTGTGCGAATTTTGGATATAGACACAAGAACAAATGATACTATTGGTGCCTGAGTTATGTTATATAGCGAGTCTGACTGACAGCATACGTTCAGACTTTCGAGTAATGAAAGACCTGGATGCAGTGACTAAAATGTCCCCTGATGCTCGCCGAGATGTATTTCGACATTTTGTACATGAGATACAAACGAACGAAATTCCGCGTGATATACTGGCCGAGTGGGGCTTAGCATTAGAAACGGAGTTAGCTGACTTCTCAGGGAGAGTCCTCGAACCCGAGAAAATATTATTCGGCAACAATAAAGTCTTTCAACTTCAACCTCAGAGACCTGCCGACTGGAGCTCTGCTGCTTGCAGAAGCATTATGTTACGAACCGTAAGTTTCAGGCTCATACGCCAACCATCGATGAACAACGCGTATTTGATAACAATAACAGAATTACCAATAATGTAATCGCATTTTTAGCCGGAGTTAAATCACTGGTTCATCCTGTATTGCCAAAAAGATTCAAGATGTAGCCAAGAGTTTGCTGGTATGTTCAAAAGCGTTTCGAAAGTTATGGGTATGTGCGTCAGAGAGCCACAGATGATTTGTCTAAGAGACGACAAAATCGAAACATACGTCAATCAATTGCGTAGTAATATTCAACCCAACGTTAACTTAATGGTCATTATATTTCCCAGTAATCGAACGGACAGATACTCTGCAGTGAAGAGGTAGAGAATTATCTTGTACATTTTAACATTATTATGTCACGTGGTAACAATTTTATCCATTACTTAGAATTTGCTGCGTAGAAATGCCTATAGCCTCTCAAGTCATTATGTCCAGAACTATTTCTCGTGGTGATAAATTGAAAAGCATAACAGAGAAAATTGCCTTGCAAATTAATTGCAAATTAGGTGGAGCACTCTGGGCATTGAACATACCGATGGTATGAAATAAACATTCATAATCTCTCTTCTCTGTTAAATCAAAAAGAAAAATAAGGGCCTAATTACTACATTTCATTGTCTAGGAAAATTGCATGATATGTGGAATAGACGTGTATCATGCGGGAATTGGCCAATCATCAAAGGGAAGCGTTGCAGGCTTCGTAGCGAGTTTGGATAGAATGCTAACAACTTGGCACAGTAAAATTTGCCTACAAGGTCGACACCAAGAACTAGTAGACATGCTACAAACTTGCATGGTCTCAGCAATAAAAGCTTACTTTAAGGTAACTAGCGATTAATACTATTTTATATGTGCGTTCACGTTCTAATTATTGTTTTACATTACAGCACAACAATCATTACCCGGATCGCATTATTGTATTTCGGGATGGCGTTGGCGACGGTCAAGTCGAAACTGTTTCTAAATACGAAGTGAAACAGTTGCTAGCAACATTCAAGAACATAGAGCCAAGTTATCAACCAACATTAACCGTTGTGATAGTTCAGAAACGGATTAATACGCGATTATTTGCGAAAGGTGTAAGTTATGAAGCGAGATGTCAATTGTCGACAAATCGTGCTGCTTAATCGTGCAAATTATTTTTATACATTTTAGCCGGCGGGTCTGGAGAATCCTGCGCCAGGAACAATTGTGGATTCCTATATAACCAAATCGAGCCTCTACGATTTCTATTTAGTGTCCCAGAACATACGACAGGGCACAGTGTCGCCAACACACTACATTGTTGTGTATGACAGTAAGAATATGAAGCCCGAGCATATACAACGGCTAACGTACAAACTTTGTCATTTGTACTACAATTGGCCGGGTACTATAAAAGTTCCTGCTCCTTGCCAGTATGCGCATAAGCTCGTGTCTCTTGTTGGACAAAATATACAGTTGGAGCCACATCATTTACTCTCTGATACATTATATTACTTATAAATCATGTTTATACAAGACTGACTTAACATGTTAGAGAGAATTGTCGACGTATATAATTCCGTACAAACCAAAGATGCTTAAAACACAACAAGATAGGTGGTTACTACATTCTTTTTTCTGAATAGATCTCTGTAACATTTGTACATATATTTTCAGTATCCACAATTTCTCTACACTGTTTAATACGGCAATAGGGTAAAAGACATGAGCGGTCCTTTTTTTTAAATGTAAGTAAAAGCAATATTTAAGTTTCCATTAATCTGATAAAGTAGGATAAACACAAATCATAGTGCAGTATTAGTTTACTTACAAATTCACAGTAAATACTTAATAAATTTTCTTCCATTTACTTAGAAATTTCAATTATTTTACTACATACAATCTACGATTGCGTATTCTTTAGATTTATATATCCAACCCTGGAATATAAATGTATGTATGAGCGAAATATTTTATTTTGATAAACATAAATCGCCAATGTATGTCAAGGTATATTTTATAATCCATCGTGATACCTAGATAAACTAATATAAATTCTTTGTTCTCTAGTGCAAAAAATAAATGATTTATATTTTGTTATAAATACAATGACTGCATTTAATTACTTTGCGTGTGCACATCTTGCCACGTTATTGTATTGTTTATCGCGGTTATTGATCGCGAAACTGGCGCCTTTATTCTTGAATCGATGGGCGCCGCATTATGTATCGTATGAAGAAAAAATATTTAAGCTTCGCGGGGTAAGAACTCTGGACCTTGTGCACGAATATCCAATGTTCCAGCAACTTCGTCAAATGCATACTTTACCTTAATTTACGTATTATAGTACCTTATAATAGATCTCGTGCAAATTTAACTGCGCCTGCGTTCGGTTCGTCGGGTCTCGTAACGTTACGAGTGACATTTTTATTGAAAATTACAAACATTTCCTTCCTCCGCACCGCGCTACAAACAGTTAGTACGATCGATTAGTGTGGTGGAATTTATTTATGTGCTTACGTATGTGTTTACAAACGACCCTGCCGATGAGGATCCAATACCCAGAACGACGCGAGCGAAATGCGTGTATCCATAGTCGTCCACCTTGACTTGAAAGCACGCATATATGTCGTGCAAGCGCACGTCTCTATATTACGACGCCCTATGCCAGTGTGAGACATTAAAGGAAGCAGTGGCGTAACAAAAATCGCGACGCTTGAAAATTGTATCGCTATCTAAGCGCCGCGCGTATTTTCAATTACGTTAATACTTCTCATAGTTGTTACGTCATTCGTCGCTCGACGCATGCATAGACGCGACATCGTCACTGATAGTACACATTGACGGATAATTTCGTAGTGCACACTACATGTATATTTTCTAACCATGAAAATAAAACAACGTCTGAATTACATAACAGAGTTTAAATTGTCAATGGCAATTTATGGCATTGGTAGAATTAGGTAAAACTTGAAACTGGAATTACTTAAGTATTACTAAAGTATTACTGTATTGGGCAATGGATGCTGAAGTGAATGCAAATAAAATAGTACTTATGCTAAATGTTACACGTAGCTTAAAAAATATGAATTCTATTTGGGTAATCGAAGAAAGATATTTTATTTTCATGTATATTTTCATAAGTGCCAATTAAATATATTGCTATCAATGCTGAAATGTTTTGAAATATCATGCGACAGTGACAATAAGACTACTGTAGTCTGAGAATCAAAGCTGGATAATGTTTGAAATTGGATTATTGCATGTGGTAGGAGTGAAAGCGAGCGTAAATAAAATGTTTTGAATGTAACCTGAATAGTTAAGAATTAAAATAGTTTTGTCCGAGTAGTTAACAAGTTAGAAGATACATTTCGTTTTGTATCTTTTAATATTGGAAACATTTGGCCTCTCTACACTTAAGCGATCTTCAGAAGCAAACCATTTAAAAACAATTCTTCCATCATATTCCCTGATTCTCCAGTATGGAGTACAAAATAGACAATTTAGATTAATATTTCATGTATCACATTGGGTTCACAGTATACTTACCTTAAATTTTTATCAGATGTACCAATAAAATATTCCATACATCACTTTGAAACTATAAACCAAAGTAAACTATTTCCATATCATTTGTTCGCGACTCGAATGAAACTATTTCCTTTCCAAAATCTTCATGACATATTCCCATTTATATTTGCGTTAATTAATATTCAAGTTCGAAGATGTTTACTCCGAATGACACCATGTTTATGTTCCCACGACAATGAAAATAAAATGTTAGCGTACACCTTAAAACGTCGATACAAGTGAAATAGCGTATCGCTTCGTTTCGGATGACGAGGAGAATGGAAATAAAACAAACCTATCCGTCATTTGCTGTTTGAAAAGTGTATTACATCCAGCACCGATCACCGATAAACTTACGTTTCTCCGAAGAATGTAGCGCAACTTGAACGACCTCCGGGAGGATCCACCGCATTGCGGTGTTTAGTCGACACGATAGTTACGCCACTGCAAAGGAGACAACCGCATGTATACGTAAATACGTACGTACGTATGTGTATTTACGGTCGTGGCGTATCGCGTATCGAGTCGCCGCCGTCGCCGCCATTCGAGCGGTTAGCGCCTGCGTACATCTTGTTTACAACTGCGGAGCTTACCATACACATGACCTTTACAAGATGGACATGAGCGCCTATTTAGCTGTCTAGGCGTGTGACGGAAAAAGTTCAAAGATACGTGCGTGTCGTTGGTGAACGTCGACGTGTACACGGGAGGAACCACGGAATCGGGTAATCTTTAGCTTGGTTATCGGGAAGAACAGTCAAGCCACAGGTTCGTGATCGCAAGTGACGCGGGTATTTGTCGCTCGCTCGCACGCGGGCGGAAGGGGGACGAGAGGGATGGTGGGCACGAAAGGAGACCCGAATTTTTCACCTCGAGCAGATGTGATTGCAGTGGACGGATATCGCGTGTGCCCGTTCAGAAGTTGGTGCTCAAAACAAGGCGTGCACGTTGCCGTAACGTTGTTAACCGCACTGTGAACTCCATTCGTGTTGTTTCCTTCCGCAAAGTGCTCTATATATAAGGGGTGTGGGAAGAGGAGTGCGTTCTTTCGCATCGACCTGGAATGCTGCCGTGTTTTCATGTGCCTACTATTGCGCATGAAAAAATTGTCCTGCCCTTGACAATAGCCTATTTACCCGAAGCCAGGCCGCCTTTATACCGCACCAACCGACGATAACAGGGGTTCAACCACCCACCTGCGTGTGCGTCGCATGTCCCTCTCTCTTTTTCTCTACCTCGCTACGTATTCCCTCTAAACGTACTCTCGCAAAACGAGCGAGCGGCCAGGAGCTCGTGCTAGCTGGCCAGCGCGCCCGCGCGCGCGAGCTCGTGCTTCCGCGTGTGTTGTGTGTACACGTGAACACGCCCGCGTGTGCCCTGTCCCTCTCTCTCTCTCTCTCCCTCCTTCCCTCGATCTATCTCTTTCTCTCCTGCATCGTCGCGGTGTGTACAAGCGTGTCCCCTTTACATGTGGCCAACGTCGCCGCCTGTGTGCGCGCATATACGCGCCAACCATTGTGGACCACGCAGTAAATTGTGTTATTCAACGCGATAAACAGGTGCATGAGCCTTGTAACCGAGAAAAACAATTCTCAAAGGTTCGAGCGGTTCCCTCTGATAAAGTTGTCCGAACGTATGCGAAATACGTCGTAAATGGTGGCGAAGGCTGTTGTTGACCTTAGGCTGCGTGCTGCAATCCGCCTTGGGATACCAGAGCCACGAATCGTGGCGGGCGAAATTAGACGAAACCGCGTGACAGGTGGAACCCAGGCCCACCGAGGACCGCCATCGCGGAAAGCCAAGAGCAGGTACATGCTCTCTATTTTCCACGAATCTGTCACGAAGGGTTCTCAGCATCCGTCGTAGGGCTCATCGGGTTTCCACCAAATCCCTAACCTCGGAGAACTAAAGGGGCCAGTCGATCGCATACCTCGGCACGAACTGTATCGAGAAGGGAAATACACACCGATGGCCTATGCGACGCCCTTATAGTACACGTTGAGTGCACATGCACCGCGGTGGCGTGTTATTGCTTATTTACCCCCGACACGTGCTTACACCGTTAGCGTGTTCGCGAGCCCGATATCGACTGCGACCTTTTACTGCGATAAAACGGCGAGGCGGCACCCAGAACGCTGAAGAGGGGAAGATCGCAATAGAATTATCGCGAAATCTGGAGGAAACGAGGAACGTTTTTCGGAGGACCGACATGTGCGCGAAAACAGCGATATCACAGTTCCGCCGAATCGAATAGTTTCCCAGTCTAGTGTCTCTCGGGTAATAACCGCTCCGAGCGGAAGTGTTTCTCGTGTATACCGAGCTCCTCGGGCAACGTGGGTGGGAGCCTGGATATTCTGTCACGATGAGCTATCGGGATAGCGTGTTTTGGTGCAAGATGGGCGCGATGAATTGATCATCCGCGATCCCCTTATACCATGTAAACCGGTGCGGAGCAACGTGTCATTTGGAGGTTTGGCAAGATTCTTCGCAACGACGGCCTTTTTGATCGTCACCACGGCGATGTCTTCGGGCAGGGGTTTAGTCTCCCCCTCAGGAGGCCCCGTGGTTCTCTGCGGACACGTGAAGAAGCTAAAGACTCAAAAGAAGAAGTACTTCGTTCTGCGCGGCGAGGCGCCAGCCTATCCTGCCTGCCTCGAATATTACGACAGCAAGAAGAAGTTCGAGAACAGGCAGCCGCCGAAGCGCAGCATCATGCTGGACAGCTGCTTCAATATCAATAAACGCGTGGACACCAAGTACAAGCACGTTATCGCGCTCTACACGAAAGACGAGTGCTTTTGCTTGATCCTCGAAAACGAGAAAGAGCTGGACGAATGGCTGAAGGCGATGCTTCTGCTTCAGAGCGGAGATGTGGCCGATGGAGAGCAACCTCGGCCTATATTTGGTAATGCGCTATTACGGTTTGAATTAGATTTAGACCGCGTTTATCGTCGGGACGGGACGTGAGCGTTACACGCGCGAGCGAACTTTTTTTCATAGACATTTCAGGTATATACCGTCCGGCTGTTCGTAAACACGAGGCGGTTCGCGAAACTTCTGATGTTTCGAAGCTTCAAACTTAGTTGCTTACCCGTTTTACGAATGCGTCGTTCTCTGTAATTTCACGGCAGGCGAATAAAGAGATCGAAAGATACATCAAAATAAGAGATCACGTTTATTTTCAATGGAAAAGGAAACTTTCCGCGTAACTTCATCTTTTTTTTTTTGGACTTTCATTTAATGAAGACGTTCTAATTCATGACATTCAAATGACTCGATAATATTTCAAATGAACTGCACGAAGCAAAGATAGCGTTTTCTATATAAAGACAGTTGCTTACAAAGTTGAATATGCACAGATTCCTGTTTGAATATATCTAGATATTTCTATTGAGCATACATCCAGTCTGTATATTCAAGAATCTCTCCAATATTTCGTATAAGGCAATTTATGCAATATTAACGTTATAAGGACGCGTGTAATCAGAGAAGTTTCCTAAAATTCTTTAACGAAAACTTTTGTATCGTGGAGAAACAATAAAATAGAATACGACAAATGTGATTGGTGTTGTAGTACTGTGTTACCTGTTATCAGTTATAATGAGATACAATCATTTTATTGCAGAACATGTATGGCAAGTTACAATGCAAAAAAAGGGGTTGGGTGAGCGAAAGAATATTCACGGCCCCCATAGGCTATGTTTAACCGATCGAACGTTAAGCCTGGTGAAAATCGGAGCAGAGGATAATTCAGATTCTCTCGAATTTCCTGTAAGCTCACAGAGATTTGCGAGAGAAATTCTATCGGACTTAAGAAGTATAACTAATGGTGGCCTTTTGTCTCATAGTTGAGTTGCATTAGAAGATGTGGGCACATGGAACGTATCTTCTATATGGAAGTAGGTCGTTCAGCAGTCACGGGTGGCGGTGAATTGTGGATGGAGGCTGAAGACAGCACCATAACACACAATATGCATCTCGCTATTATGAACACTATGAGTGGGTCTGGAAACAACAAAGATGACGTGGGTCCACGCCAGAGAAAGCGTAGCTCTTCCGCAACCGAGTCCAGCAAACCGATCTTTTTGATGCAGCGTCGTGCTGGACAAAAATTCCACAACTTTTCGCCACTGGGTAAGTGACAAACTTGAGGAACGCTTCGTTCCTTTGCGTACCTTGACACGATATCACTTATGATTTATCACGATCCCTTTTCGCTATCACTGAACTTAGACGCGCGCCTTCGATTGTGCATATAAGTGTACCATACACGCGCGACACTTTAGTTTTATCTCCCTTAGACATTAAACGGTTGGTGCACAAGTTTCACTGTACAGAAATAATCCACTTGCAACTCACTTTCAAGTCCACACATATGTCACTGCCTTAGATAGTAGTTTCTGTACACCACACCATAATTGCACTATATTAAATGCTTTGAAATATCGGCTGAAACACGATATGTACAGTTGAAGAGTCAGCTTTAGAATAACACAAATGGGTTGCGGGTATTACAGAGGAGCACAGGACGCACAAGGAGCAGATGGATCCACTGCAGGAACAGGAGCAGTCTAATCACTCTCAGAGTACCTCTTCTTGCAATACAGTCACTGGTCTGTTTTCTGTCATTGTAGTTGTTTGCTTTTTCCTTCTACGCGGGCAGGGTGATAATGTGGTCATGTTTAAAATAATCCTTCTCGCAAACATTTGAACCTTTAGAAAACTGAACTTTAGAGAAGCATTCGTGTTTTCTTGGTAGTATGTCTAGCGTTTCCATTGAACGATTATCCGTGGCGAGCAAACTTTCGCGACACCCTACACGAGAGAGTAGTAATTAAAAAAAATAAATAACTAGAAATGGTTTAATTTTATCGACTGATCGACGAACTTTCATTTCATCTTCAAATCTAAATTCCGTGTTACATTTTTACGAAACCATTCGGGAATTATGCAAGATTTGGAATAATCTTAAAGTTTCATAGATTTCCGCGCGGAGATGAGACATCCTACTATTGCACAATATGTTTCAACATTGTTCACATGACGCTAGTAGATATATTTATTAACAAGATCGAGTACAACGAAAGCAAACGTGTGTCTCGTACTTAAACGAAGAGAATGCATCAAGTTTTCAAAATAGATCGACGAAACTGTCTGCTAGATCGACACGTCGATGTTAAAAAGAATTCCTGTATATAAACCTTTTTACGTGAGACTCAATTGAATCTTCATTAATAGTCGCGCGAATTAGATTTTATGAGAAGTATAGAAAGAAAAAGAAAGTAGTTGTACGACAGTGAGAGCTGTGTGGTTGCAGTCGTTGCTGGTACCGGGGCTGGGACTGCTGGGATTGCGTCGACTAATACCAACTGTGCCACTACCACTAGGCGTCGTCATTCGATAGCGAGTCATCCCCATTCCGTCAATAATTCCCAATCCGTTCATGTTACAACAAGTACAACTACAACAACAACTACCACCACTATCACCATTACTACGACCGCTACCGTGACCGCCACAACCACAACCGCGACAATATCCCATCAGAGAACCCTGTCGCTGCCCTTAGCTGCCGTTATTATCAATCAAATGCAATCATCTAAAAGATCAGTTTTACGCTGTATGTATTTTTATTTCGTCATACGATAAATGAGCAAGAGATATTCTTTGTTTCTCTTTTAGTGTCTATGCCTCTCGCTGCTTCTTGTTTTTTGTCCCCATCCCAATTTTCTCTTTGTTTCTTCATCATCTCTCCGCGGACTTCGAGTCGCCCTCGAAGCGGCCGAAATCGAAACTATCGCTTCGTATTGTATCACTACAGTTACGGCCTTCCATGGCGTCGCGTTGCCCTGGATCTGCAAGCTTCAACTAGCATGCAATCACTTGCATGCCGCACTTATCTGTAACGAAGTTGCGCTTCATTTTTTTTTGTTCCTTCCTCCTGCTCGCCGCCGCGAAGCAGTAAGTGAAGTACGTTTCGCGCGACGCTGTTTCTTTCCCATTATTTTGCAACACTCCCTGCGCATCGATTTACACTTCCGTCCACCTATTCCCGCCGTTTGGAATCATCTCGTTGATCATTATCCCCATGCTTGACCTGAAATACATGTTTAAATCAATAACAAACCCGTATATATATGATTATGCAAAAATATATACACCAGATCTGTACGGAATCATTTGATTATGCAAACAAACTAACCGCTGCTATGCTGGGAGGATGGTTGTTTTTTTTTTTCTTCAAATTTGGTTTCCTGGGCGGAACGTTTCGCGGCAACCTGACTGACCAGCAATCTTTCTAGGTGCGAACGGCCGGGACAGATGCGACAGCTTGCCGTCGAGGGCCCGTGCGACCAGCGAGAGTCATCCCACGTCAGTACTAAGCCACCCTAGAAACGCTCACTTCGTTCTGAGGCCGCACTCTATGTATGTAAGAGGCCTTTCCTATTCGCCACCAATCACGTCGATGCCTATCAGCCCCGCTTCCGGAGCCTGCTCCACGGATTCCGCGGGCTCATCCCTCTCGATGGACGATGGTGGCGATACCGCGTTGGAGGAGAGTACCGTGTCCAGGTACGGGCACTCCTTGACGCCTGACGAGCCTGTCATTCTGGAGGAGAATGGCGACGATTACGCCCCGTGGTCCATGGATCACCCGCATCAGAAATATTCGCCAAATTTCAAGTCGCATTCTCCTTCCCAGGTGGGTCACCTCGGTATCTCTCGAATGATCGGGGAAGGGGCAATAAAACGATGACGCAAATAAATAAATCAATCGTGGGCGATGCTCCCTGCGTTCGCTCGTTAACGCGGGACTCGGCCACGCAAGCCGCGGGAGACGGGTCAGCACCTTTATTGCACTTTATTCCTCGATCATTTCTCCTGAGAATAGCAAAGTGACGAAATAATAACGTATATAATTTACTGTATTGACAGCAGAGTTCCTATACAGATATGTACAGTCCTTGTGGATCGAGTCCTGGTCGGGGCGGCGGAGGCTACGTCCAAATGTGCTCCGGGACAGGCCATTCCCATTCACGGGCGTCGTCCCTTGTCGAAGAGACTAACGCGCCAGAAGGTTACGTACCTATGGCGCCCGTTGGCAACAACGGATACGTCGATATGGATCCCTCGCATAGTCAAAACGGCCATTTCCCTGACGATATGTCTCACGGTGGGAGCAGTTGTTCTGTTACTTCCGGTACACCTAGTACAGACCTACGGTTCTCCGAGTACCACCTAGACAAAGTGACCAGCTTCCTGCCGCCTGGGGATGATCTGTTAGCCAGGCCAACGAGAGCCTATTCCATTGGGTCTCGGCCGGAGCCTGTGAACAAGCATCGTAAGAATAGGTACGAGCACTTACGTTAATTCTCTGGGATGCTAATGTTTTTCAGTTGGACTCCTTATTTATTATTTATACAAAATTAAACAAAGGTATATCGAGCAATCGTATATCTTCTTGGTGTTTCGAGCAGGTTGGATATCACTCAACAGGAAGCCAGTAGGGAGCGGGCTTTCTCCGTGGGCAGCAGGTCTAAAAAGCCTGAAATTGGGAGGTTAGCGAATGTAGTCACTACATCGTTCCCGGCTGGTTCTGAACAAACAAATTCCAACAAATCGAATTCGGCACCGTTGCTGTCTAGTTCGTGGGGGCACAACTCCGGCTGTTCTGTGGCTTCCGAGCGCATGGAAGATCTGATGGAGTTGGACTTCACGAAACCCAGTATTCCTACAACCGTTAATTCATCACCCTCATCCTACTCGCAGTCACAGTCTCAGCCACATTCATACTCCACTGCCACCGACACCAGTTCCTATGTTGATATGTCTCCTGGACAACCGCCCTCGTCGGCCACCTCCCCGTACGTCGATATGAGCCGCATTAATAAGGTACTTGTGGATTCAATTGAAATTCAATTTCAAACGGGTATATCGAGGGCAACGGGGCGAATTCAATTTAGATAGTATATAATTAGAGAACTAATTATATGTTAAAAACTTTCAGATCACTCGTAATAACAATAACAATACAATCACTGCCAATCAAAACCATAGTAATATACATGTATCGTCTTCTGCTTCCACACATAAGCCGGTGATTACTAGTTTGAAGCCAGTGGAGGAAGCAGAATCGCCATACGTGAGAATGGATGTTGGTGTAGTGGAGGATTGGTCACACTCCGATACCAGTCCTAAGCAAATTTCGTCGCCTATTCAAGAGGAATGCGTGGAATCGAACGGTCCACCAGGTAAGAGATCGATTCGACACATTTTTAGCGGCACACGACTAACGATCTCGTCGTTATTCTTTCTTTTTCATTACTGTTATGTTTCAGGCGCCACAAGGACGGCTCCCGTGGATCTACCAAGGCGCCCACCCGCGGATTACGTCGACATGAATTTTAAATCGAGGACAAGCTTAGAACAAGACTACATAAACATGAATATGAGTAATCAAAACAGTCGCAAAGTAATGCGGACGGGTAGTCGCAAGGAGAAGGCGCGTTCCGAACCGATCGCGATTCAAGCAGGAAGTAAACCCGCGAAAGCGCCTAGTTTCTTACCTCTGGACGGTAGTCCAGACTCGGGAAGTTTAGCGAGCACACCTGCGTCGCCACCGCGGGCGACACCTACGGGCTCCTCGGCGACCATCTTCCCCTTCTCCTTGAACAGTCCTCAATCACCCGAGAAGTCCTTCGCCCATCAGAAAAATAACGGCGAGTCCGCGGACTTAACTATTACTTCCAAAAATAACGACTGCGTTATAGTCGAGCCCGCGAGTATAGCAAATGCTATCGAGACCATCGCCATCCCAGTGACGGAGGCGAACAATACTTTGCCGAAATTAACCAACGACAGGCCGTCTAGTCCTACGGAGGATGATAATCCCGTGAATCGAGTGATATCGAACTTGTTAACCTCGCAAGATAGCACGTGTAACGCTATAACGAAGAAGTTCTCCGACCTGAACCTGTCGAAACCCCGCTTAATAACCGCCTCGCCCAACACGAGCCCGACGTTGCCGGGTTTTAAGACAACCGTAGAGAACGCGACTGCCGACAGGCAAGCGTCATCTCCTAAATTGATGGACGATACACCGACGCCCATATCCACGGCTACCACGAGCCCGTTAGGGAACGATAGTTGCGCAAAACAGTCCGCTGCGTCAACGTTGCATTACGCTAGTCTCGATCTGCCTGAGATTGGGAGCACGGCGCCCGTCTCGCCAGCCACCCAAGAGGGCTTCACTTACGCTGAAATCGATTTCGCCAAACTCAAGCAGAATTAAAAGTACCACCGTACAACGCGGGCCGCAGCTCTGTATCGGGGGGGATAAATTAACGCGTCACGGGCCGCGGGATGCTGGATTGGCTCGTTGCCCTGTCTGCTCTTGGCGATAACAACGAGTAGACCAGACAGGGCAATCGATCGTTCCAACATTGGCCGAGCGGGATTAATGATAGCGAATGGCAGGGTGTCGGATACGAACTGTAAATAGTAAATTCTTTTTTATCCCAACCTTGAATCATCATCGTTTTATCAGTCGCGTATGGTTCTGACTTCCTGAAGGCGACATTAGTGCCTGTACTTCTGGTCGTACTGTATCGGTTGTTGGTTGTTTTTCTTTTTTGTTTCGATTTTATCCGCATGTAGTAACCAACGGAGAGATTGTGTATATCGTGGGCGAACCGACGGGACCGTAATGTTTTTCCTTTTTCTGTATTGGTTTTTTTTTTAAGCGAGATATTCCGATGCGAGATATTGATATTATTCAGGATGTTGAAGATTTTATCTTGTTCCCAATTGTTTTATTATCATCGATTGTTAACGACGAAGTATTCTTACGTGTGCAGTAAGTCCAGGAATGGTTGTCGATCGGAAGACGGTGAAAAGAATTAGTATTCATCGGCTATTTTAAACGTATTTGTAGATACTAGAGCGATTAACTTAATTGTTATTACTAATCATCGTATAATTTTATTAAATTCGATTGAACTCGTGCGAAACGTAGGACGATACGTACGGACGTACGTTTTTTACCAGAAACATGGAGTACTAATTGCGAGCGCGCGTACGGCGGCGCTGTTTCTCTTCCGCGGGGAAGGGGCTGTGTCGCTTCGCCAATGTTGGATCGATTCAAGTCGCAGAGCTCGTGTTTTGGGAGAGGTGGACGCTCCTCGCAGCGAGCTATACGTATGTGTGTTATCGCGCTTTCTCGTATAAATTATAAATTGCCGAAATACCGTCAGGGCACGATTAATTGTTCACGCGTGCATCCGGAACCGCGTGCGCGGTGTGTACGCGCGCCGTGCATACCTCGCACCGATTACACACGTTACATATGTATAACATGCATACGCATTTACAGGGTATTCTGTAAAAGATGGTACAACCGGAAAGAGAGACAATTGGTTGTGTAAAAAAAAAAGATGAAAGAAGGAAATTAAATATAACCAGTCTTACGATGTTGTTACCGCGGGTAGAAGAGAAAATATTTCTTAATACTACCACGTTTTATGGGTTCGATTTTACGACATACTTCTCCTCGCATACGGTGTAAGGATAGTTCGGTTATAAATTATGTCATATCGTGTATATATACATATGCATTGTCTAAATAATGCTATATATATACGTATACGTATCTATATTGCGTATAAGTATATTAATGACGAATAAAGCAGTATATATTGCTGTTCTTCATTACATATAATCCTTATGAAGTGATTCCTTCGAGTAACACCTCTGTAGAAGGTTTCTCTCGATAGACTACACGCGTTGATTCATTGTATCGCTGTACAGATAAATATTGTTTTAAGTGTACATTATCAAACTCACGATTATCAGTTCACTGACCAGTAGTTGAAGTAGGTTGTTTCCTTTTTTTTTTTATTTAATTCGAAGCATACAGGCAGGATTGATTATTCTCTCTTCTTTCGTTGCAGATTAACAGAATGTCCGTCCACTTGAAATAGATCGCGTTGTAAGAACTTTTGATTTCCCGGTAAAAGGAGCTTCTTTTGTTTCGAATCGAAAGATTAACATGTAAATATAGACTCTTTTACAGATTCAAAGCCTCGAGGATTTATTTCACGAATGTAGATTTTCACGCAATTTTCAGAATGATCGGATTTATTTTTTAAGGGAATCATTGAAATTCTTCTTTTTCTGTTCAGTACTTATGTCTCGCTTGGGGGAAACTTCATTCTTTTTAAATAAATACGTAAATAAAAGATGAACAATTATCTAATTATGCATGATTTTTCTAATTATGTTGTGTCTATAATTTATGGATTACTACTTATATTCATAATAAAATACAATAATTTCTAAATTATTGTACATACTTGACAATCTCTTCATTCAGGCTAATTGTGAAATATTTCATATATTTACTTTAGTTATTTATTTTCTTAAAGAATATTTCAAACTTAACAATTTTTGTAATTCAATGAATCAACACCATCTTACATCTTCTTCTGTCAATCTTGGATTCCTGGAAAGGGTAACACTTTGAACTCGATCTTCTCGAAAAATTTAAAGTTTCACATTATTATCCATGTTTCCCGCTAAATATACGCAAACGTTAAATCGAATCTGTGGCCGAAAACTTTGTACACTTCCCTACTTGCAAGGGAAGATCCCGAACCCGGAAATTCAAAAAATTCTGAAACTTTGTGGATATGTAGGGGATTTACTTCTAATTAAAACGCAATTTTTTTGCTGCCCAAAATCACTCTAAGGGGGTGTAATTGACCCCTGAAGATCCGGTTATTTTCCGATTTTGTGTTATAACTTGTGAAGTATAAAATAATTTTTTTACCAAATGATTGATCTAATTAAAAGAAGTAACTTTATCTTGAAACTTTCTTTCTATCTTTTATAGTTCGCGAGTTATAACACAAAATCAAAAAATATCCGAATCTTCAGGGGTTAATTTCACCCCCTTAGAGTGATTTTAGGCAGCAAAAAAAAATTGCGTTGTACTCAGAAGGAAATCCCCTACATATCCACAAAGTTTCAGAATTTTTTGAATTTTCGAGTTCGGGATGTTCCCGTGTTAGTTCGTTTCTCTTTGTTTATCATTAGGAACGGCAATCCCGAATAGGAGCCGTGTCCCCCAGAGCCGGAAAGTCGACTCGGTACGTGTATAAACCATCCAAACATCGATAGCGGCGAAAGTCACGATAAACTCTATTCACCGAGAGCGGCTCTGCCGTGAATGTCGAGCGGATTACGTGCCAGCAGGGCTGAAAGGGGGATGAGCGTGCATGTTTACAGAAACTGTTAGGATTTGTATGCGTTTGAAGTAGCCTCCCTACGGCGTTTGCCTTATTTGGGTCAAATTGGCCCCGTCCTCGCCGTCATGGGCGCGTCAAGGTACTTAACTGCAGGTAAACATACCCTAAATCATGAGCCAGAATGGGGGAGGAAGAAGGAGCGGGTCGACCTTACTCCTCGTAAAGTTGCACCGTATCGCGAGCACCCATTGTTGCACCCCTTGTATAGTCGCTCGCTTCTGTACAAGCAACGGCCTTTGTACCTCCCGCACTGTGCTCTTGTTACGGCACAGGTATACCCATCGATGGCCCCATCAATGCTCCCTAATCGCGAGCTGTCCCGTGGAACAGCTTTTTCGGCCCTGCTGGACTTTTCTTCGATCTCCTTTTAATTGGGCATAACTGAATTACCTAAGTACGAGCGGACGCCGACCGTCTTCCCTTCTTTCAAAGAGTTTTAAGGCTCCCCGAATTTGAGGTACCTGATCCTCGATGATCCTCCATGTGATATTTATGTTCATTGGTTTTTTATTGGTACAGCTGAACTTTCTAATGGAATAGAGGGTTCGTGTCCCAAGTTTTATTTATTTATTTATTTTCTCATGAACGGGTGAGACCCATTTTATGAGAGGAGGTGAAACAAATGGAGAGTGGAGAAACCAGCGTTACCACAAATCAAAAATGACAGAATAAAATATAAAATAATTATAATGATTGAAGTCCTATTAACAGTTTATATCACTCTGTATATGCTGGCTTTAAATGAGGAGAGAGCTCCATGCTAGATATAAATCTCGTCCCGATGCAAATTTTCCAGGTTGCAGAGTCTATGAAATTTTTTTATAATTTTGCAACTGATGTATCTGAACTTCTTAAATTGAGTTATTATCCAAAACTTAATTGCTAGTTCCCACTTGTGGACCCTAAGTACTTACTATGTAATTCTCATATTAGATTCCTAAATCGAAAACTTTTTATAAGACATAACAATTTTATTTTCACAAATTTATACTTCGTTCAACATAATATTTCAGTACCCCCCTGTTCTTAATTAAACAGTACACGGCACCAAATAACAAATTGCAGTGTTTCCCAGCCTTTTTTGAGTTGCGATCCCCTTTTACAATATTCAAATACCCTGCCTATAAGATACCGTAAATTTAATAGGGTAAAGAAAACACATTAAAAGTAGGTATTTCAGAATATAATTCTAACTTAATAATATTAAAAGAAAACCCAAAAATCATTTTGCGATCTACCAATTCGGAATCACTGGCATATTTCTCGTGCCTAAAATTTTATTTATTAGCAAGTTTCTTTCTTTCCTCTTACGTAAATACCTCCCCCTCGATTTTCTTCGTTTTCCATTGATCTGGGCCTTCGAGCAATCCACACAACGATACAAGTTTATGAGAACACGTTATAGCGCCCTCCCCTTACCCCAAAGAATAGAAAAGCTGATTGCCGTCGGGCTGATTAAGGAGCGACCCGTTTTACGAGGCTTTTCGTTGACATGTCAACCCCCGAACTTTTGCTGCGCATGTACGGGATACGTGGGTGGAGCTGGAGTAGGCGTCGCGACGCCGGTGGCCGGGTTTCCATAGGTACCTACATGAGGGGAGGAAAGATCGATTCAGATATTTTCCAAGGAGAAACGCTACCATTGCTGTGGCTTCCGCCATCTCCCGTTCGCGCAACTTAAGGGTGTTGATATTTCCCTGCATACAGGAAGGCACACAATTTTAATATTTTCTGAGAATCAGATTATTTGCTGATATTTGACTGTAAGAAAGCCAATTTTGTTCTAGAAGTCTGTTGTTAAGAGCTAAAATATGAGATACGTATTTCTCATTTGAGTGAAGACATATTTGAACCCTCTGTCACAATTTCCTATAATCATAAATTGTCACATGGGTTTCACTGCACCCCAGCGTCATTTCTGAGTTACCATTTCCGTATTTCTAAGTTTTTCCTTTTAAGTGATAATTGTACATTCGTAATACTCAAATAATCTTGCTCTAATAGTCTTTTTGAAAAGTCTATTTGAAAAAATAGTTGTGGATGAAAGCAATTTTTGGGGGGTTAAAATTCATTAAATTTTTAAATTTTATCATCAAGACCTAAACATTTACAGAAATATTGGCAAATACATATCCCGGGGTGCGATACACCCCGCGTGACCACGAAGGGCTAAAGTATATAAAGGTTTCTCATATTAAAACAGGGATTATCCCAAAGGTTCTCTATGCGTGTTACATTGGCAACACATCTTTGTAACTTTATCGTGTATAAAAAAGAATATTTTAATTTTTATTAAATAATCAACTGCAAATCCCAGAGAAGTAATGAAATATTCATTGATTCTTAAAAATCTTTGTAAATACAACAGAAATCTTTCACTGCTACAATTTCCTCGGCGATAAAATAAATATAGTCAGCTTCAGTTCCCCTTGAAAAACCACAAGATCACGCATAGGTACCTAAGTAAAAACAGCAGGTAAACCCTTAATATATATTTTACTCGCCAAAATGGACGTCAACTTAACCAGCTAATACAAACGATACCCAAGAACCGAAATGCCGCGCCTTCGTCGCACCCATCCCAGGAAACAGCGCGCCGTCGGATCGCAATATGTATTCCTACTGGTTGGAAAGGTCGAACGCGAGCGGGGGGGTTTCGCCGACGGCTTGGATGCATAGGTAAATCGACTTTGACGAGAGTTGCGCGCGTGTGGGTCGCGTGTTCACCGGTAAACGAGAAGGGGGTGTTGGCCCCGGGGGTCGGAGGCCAGGGGTTGAAGCCATTACCGTCACAAAGCTACCACCAGATTGCCGTCGGGGCTTACGTTGCCTCTCCTCGTCTCTCTGTCGCTTCCTCCTGCCCTCCCCCCTCCCCTCGCCCTTGGTTCGTTCGTATTCATGATTTAAATTCAATTGCCTTTTATCTGCCATCCCGGGGCCCCGAGTCGTTGATGATGGAATCGCTGAGATCAGAGAATCCGGTGTGCCTCTGCCTCGCCGTCTACCATTTTCTCCTTCTCCGCCACGCCGCGAGTTCTTCGCCAAGTCCCTGCCGCTCCGCGTGCTGGCCCCGTAGCGCGAGGAATTCCCCGGAATTCTCGCGTGCTTGTTCCTCGGACGAGACTGTTCCCATTTGCCAGCAGTTCTCCAACTTTGAGATATTGGGTGTTTAGATTTGCATGGTGACTCGGTGGATTTAAATTTTCAATACTTGGTATACACATTGCTGTCTGCTCTCTTTTGCTGAAATGGGCCTTTCAGGAGTAGCAGAATAAAGGGAGATGTTCTTTAAATTTCGTTCGGAATTATTGGTAACTAGCTTTACTACTCGGCTTCGCCCGGAATTTAGATCCTGATTTTTACACAATCTTTTTTGTGAAAATATTCACATTTATATGGATTAGCCAGGTGTAATGAGCTGATAGACGGCAGACAAACACGCAAACATAAACTTTCTGCTTTATATATTAAGAAGATGTAGGAGTATTGTTTTTGAAGTAGGCACCTAATGCTGGAACTTATATCCTGAGTTGTATTCCGCAATATAAGAATTTTATTTTTAACACTATTCCTACCACGAACCGGTCGAAAAGACCGTTTTTAAAATATCGATTAGAATTTCCTATATACAACGTAATTGAATCGCCTTTAAACTTCACGACTTTGCCTCAAATATACGTAAAATACATTTTTGAATATCCACTTCTTGTTTTATTGTTTATTTTCTCAGAAAAGTTTGTAGTCTGTCTTACCTAACGCGACCGGTCAAATGACGTGAAATGTGTCGGTAGGAATAGTGTTATAAGCTTGCGTTATTTTTACAAGTTTCTGCTCCTCCTCCAAGCAAGAGGGCTTCTCTCTTTCGACTTCCAATTTGGAGGTATCAAACGACCTTGGCCTCTCTGCAAATACCACGTCTCTATCACTGTGCTCGTTTCACCAACAACATGACCATCCCCATTTTTTTTTTGGTTTTTGGTTTTTGGTTTTCCTGTTAAACAGGAAGGCGTTTCAAGCATTTCGCTTATACTGCCCAACGAACAATAGTCATATCTCATTTCCTTCTCTCTCTCCTTCAGGTCCCAGCAGCAGCAGCGCACCGGGAGAAAGGTGGTCGTCACCCATCTTTCCCCAGTACCCACCCCGTGATGTTTAACTTCGGTGATCTAACGAGAACCGGTGTTTTCAGCACGGCTAAGGCCGCTGGTACCATCCTCATTTGTGCATGCCATTAAGTCGAAGCTTGAAGTCGTGCGCAGAAAATGGCCCCCAGGGAAGTAATCTGTGCGATTAAAGCTGAATAACCTGGCGATCATTTCACAGAATCGTGTACAAGTGCACGGCGACGGAAGGTCGTTCATTCTTGTCATTCTTCGAGAAGAATGCGCGGCACGCGAACGGGAGATGCTTCGAAGGGATGACATCTTTCGTTCAGGGTCGCCGGGGGTACTTCTCGTGGCCCTGAGTCCAGGGACACGGTCGCGTGGCGTTGACGAATCTGTTTACTGCCATCATAATACCCATCCGACGGAGGCCTTCGAGAAATTGACGGATTGAAATCTCTGAAGATCTCTGCCAGGGAGCAACTACCGTGCAGGTTTGTGGTCCCAGCGACGACGGCAGCAAGGACGCGTGCTTCCTGTCTGGAGTACGTCCTCGCTTATATTTTCTTCCCCCTTCCACATAAACTGTTGCTATAATAGATGAACTGTTGCTATTCACCTGGGGCTCGCAACAATTTCTTTTACAAGACGATTAAATACCTCAGTTTTCAATGAACTATTAGCACACACCGCACGCAAAGTTTGCTGCAAATAATAGAGTTTATTGTCAAACTAAATTCATTCCCAATATTGATAAAGCCTCCATTACTATCAGCGCTTTGGTCCTCGAGTGTACGATATTACTTTACCATTTTTCTAAAAACAGAAAGGAATATCACAACGACAGCACATTAACAGAGAAGATCCAAAGAATAATGTCATTCCTGAAGACTTGAAGCGTGACATCCTCTTCCTTTCTCAAAAAGGATAAACTTTCAGCATAAAAGAATGTAAACATTCGAGCGTCTAGTTTATAGAAATCAAACAGACGAATGCTATCCATCGAAACGGAATCTACTTCGTGAACCTCAGTCAGGGTTACTGTAATCCCGATGCAACGTGCGCGAGCCTTGGGCCTTACTACTTTGCAGACCTAGAAATAAAAGGAAGACCGAGTGTCGGGCACGACCTTGGAGCCACGCGCCTACGAAGGTGTTTTATGGGCCCTATAATGGGGCCCAGAATGCCCATTCCGTTTCTTTATGCTCTGGTACCTTCCTCCTCTCCTTCTCCTCCATCCTCGTCGCGCCCACGGTCCCTGGTTTCGTTCCCTCTCGACTTTCCCGGTTAGGATCGTTGCAGCAGTTTACTGCAACGGATGGGGTCAGCCTCGGGGGGAGGGAGGGGCCTTGCGGGGGCAGGGAAAGGGCGAGAAAGAAGGGCAAGCGGATGCCAGGGAAACTTTCATATTTACGAGGTCATTGCGCGTCCGTTTACGATGGTACAATTCCTGTTTGCGAGATTACTTATTTTCATTAAAACGGCTGCCGGTGGGTGGCTTCTCGAGCCAGGCAACAAGGGCCCAAGGCCGTAAGGCCCATAAGGTAGCGACGCGTACCGTTGCCCGTTGA
The DNA here is from genome assembly GCA_929113495.1 of Andrena minutula. Lineage (NCBI taxonomy): Eukaryota > Metazoa > Arthropoda > Insecta > Hymenoptera > Andrenidae > Andrena > Andrena minutula. The sequence goes on from OV815994.1 coordinate 23,350,445, forward strand.
GCCTCACGGGCCACGCTGATGCACCATAATGATGCAGCGTATCCCTCTCTGACCGGGGACTTCTCCAAAATCGTGTTGGGAGCACGTTGGCACGCGCGACGTTGTAGAATGTAGATCGTGCTGGATGTTGAACGATTTTTTGCAAAGTTTTGTAGGTTCTTTTCGGATTTCTTGTGCATCGATCGAGGGAATTGGGGGATCGTGTTCCGAGGGATGAAATGAATCAGATGTAGGAAAAATATCCATTAGTGACCAGTTGATTTTATTTTTCAATTAAGAATGTTAAATTAATGAATATATCGGGCGAAACGGTTTGAAGTTAACATTAATTTTAACGTCTCATTTTCAAATGTTTATAATTTTATATGACCTGTAGTTTTCTTTACCAGAACGCAGAAGCGTAAATGGCATTGTTAATTTTAGGAGCGACAGTGATGTTAACAGTGCAAAGAAAAAATGGAGATTTGGCACTCGAGTTACACATGTTCGCAATATATTTTCGAGAGGGACCCAACGAGAGAAAAGCTAAGAAGTTGAGGGACCACAATGTGACCGTCGAGTGTCAGAGTCCAATGTGCGGAGTTACCGAACGCTTCTGCTGCGTCGTATTTTACAGGATTGTCGAGTGACACGACGCAGATACCGCGTAGTCACCAACTACCCCACGTGTAAACTGTTACTCCTTAGCGTCTACGAGCTGGCCCTTCTGTTCAATTCGAAACGCGTTTCGTTACGGGACATCGACTTCTCAAGTGGGTTCCATCGATTTTCTTCAATATGACGTCAGTTTGCAAAAATATCCAAGAGGGTATTAGTTAACGCATAAGTATTCTTTTTTTATAGCAATAGCTAATTGTAGGGGAGAGTCGTGCAGTACCGACCAGCTTACAGTACCGACAAAAGCTAGTTCTCGTTTCTTCAACCAGATATTAACACTTTATTTGAATTAACCAATGGAAATCACAATTCTCTATAACCTATTTCGGGGCCATATTCTTTACTCCATTGCTCTCGATGTTCTACGGCATTAAACGCATACGTTGATATTGAGTGGGTTAAAAGTTATTTTTTAAAGCTAATATTTTGTTTCTCGTGTAAGTAAATGATTTTGTTCTATTATGCATACCATCTCTAGTCCATTAAGTTTAATAAAACGTCCTGATTTTGCAATATTTTTTCTACATAATATACCATGATCTAAAATGTTGCCCCGTGTTTGTCGTACAGTACCGACCATCCAACTGTCGTGCAGTACCGACCAACAGACTCTGTCAACCAGTAGAGAACAAAATTTTCTTATCTGTGCATTCAATCTGTTAGCAACTCAGATTAGTTTATAAGATGTTCATTTAGCCTTCCTACTACCTTTTCCCATAGAAAAATAAAGTAAATAAGGATAGGTATCATAACCTAACAAACAGGAAGCTAAGATTTAATGAAGAAGTTATCCAGTGTGTTATTTGCAAGCGAAGTTGGGCATTAACTAAATAAAAAATTATGTAAATAAGGATCAAATAAAAGTTACTTTAACTTTAGATTATTCGACGAACAAAGTTAATTTTTTTATTCGATGAGAATTTATTTGAAGAATAAAGTTAATTTTTTATTCATTATTCGAAATTTTATTTAGATAAAAATTTTGCCTATCTCTGTTTGCAAGGAATCATTTGACAAGGATTGGGTGCAGCGTACCGTATGTGACGGTTGGGCACACGTCGAATACACAGATCAGGAGAATATGTATTAATTATCTGACTTGCGAGTTTGTACAAATAAAATTTGAAAAGAATCTTGTATTGTACTAGTTAAATGTCTTTATTAACATTGTTAATCATTTAGACCTAAAAATCTACTAATTTAATAGTTGGTCGGTACTGGACGACAATTTTTCGTTTCCTAGAAATTACAACTTTTTTACTTTTGCGAATTATCAATTCTTATTACTGAACTTCACAAAAATAGTTTCCCTCCTCTTACTAAGTTCTATCTATACTACAAATACGTTTTTGAATTTTTGATTTTCATCGACTCTACCCCAAGATATAACAAAAAAACTTAGAGCGGTCGGTACTGCACGACTCTCCCCTAATTTGGATTCCATAGGTATATTAATTTCGTGATGGGGCGATGTTATTCTTTAGTCAGAGTAGTTTAGAGCAAAATGGGTGTAGAAATACAAAATTAAGGATTCTAGTGAAATCACCAATAGTAATATTAAACTTGTACGCTTGTGGTTCATTAATCAAAAATCGAAAAGCGTTAAAAAATTTAAATATTCTTTTATGTTTCTATGTTACTATATAAATGTTTATAAACTGGGATGAAACATTTTTTTTAAAACAAAAGCGTAAAGTGGTGACGAATCTATCAGACGTAATATTACTTAAGTAGAATTTTTAGAATTTTTAGACTGTTTTCAAGAAATGTAATATTACGGATGTTGGTCTTAAAAGGTCTTAGGAGACCTACCTAGAAATTTTCGAAACATCGATTTTGCGATTTTTACATTTTCTTAAAATACATCTTGAAAATATACTCTGAAAGTGTCAAGTTAATCTGACCAAAATTGACAAAGTTATGCGCGCGTAAGTAGGTAGGTGTTCCTCGTTGCAGCGCTCACACCCAAAACTTTAAACGCGTTTTCCTCAAAATCATGTTTCCAAGGTCCGTGACACACGTAACTCAAAAATTAATGAACCGATTTACTCGAGGCTTTGCAGGCTTATTTTAGGGTTAAAAATCTAAGCGCTATCAGGAGCTTTTCCTTTTTTAGCCTAGACTTTTTTACACTCGATAAGCGGGCAATTTTTTGCCTAATATCGATGCTTCAACTTTGCACAGCCATCATTTTGTCTCAAAATAATTTTTCCAAAATCAGTCCCGATAGCGTCTAGATAATGTCATATATTATCTAAAAAAAAACGATTTTTCAATTTTGGATGATCCTGCACCGAACTACGGTTTTCACCGCAAAGAGCTTAAAAAAAGACGTCGAGATCCGACGGTTGTACCAATAACTCACAAACCTTTCAATACTTTTTACCACAAAAAGTACTCAAATATCCGTAAGATGTACTCATTCCAATAGAGTAATGTTTAATAATAAAAGTTTATCGGTTTTTCTAGAAAAAATTCCCAAAGAACTTTTTCAATAAAAATCGTTAAATACGAATTATATCACTGGAAGTGTTTCAAAAGCATATTGGTGTGAAACCACTGAACGCTAATCCTCAGCAAAATTCCATGGACGCGTGGTTTGACTCTGTCATCTGATTCCCATCAGTAGCGTGAAATAACAGACTCCAGAGATCCTACAGAAGCACGATTCGAGCTAATGGCGCGTATAAAGCTTTTAACACGTCCAAGCGATCGCCGCGTTCTCTCTCGGAGAGCAACGAGCATAAAAAACAACTACCATACGACGTTTGAACTAAATTCCACCGCTTATCGTGGCATATTAAAAGGGCTGCAAAAAGCCTGATTACCTTCCACGCTTGATGAGATTACTACCACGCAGCTGCTCGGAGCGGAAAAGGAACTTCATTTTCGATTTACTTATAGCATGGTGTATTTATATATGTACATTTGTGTATCTTATATCTGGATGTTTTTAAACGGCCTCCAATCAGTACGAAAGGAAATTTCGATAAGAAAGTCAAACCTTTCTATAAAGGAAGCAGCAAAATCGACGATAGCAGGCGTTATCAGCGATAACGGGCCCGGGTGGGTATGCGCGCCAACGTGAAAAGGAAAACGCACACGTTCCGCGTACGTTTCTTTTTCCGTGAATTCTCGGGAAGTCTGGCGATCCGGTGGAATCGGTGTGAAATCGTGCGACAGAACGGGAGCTCTGACATCATCGGTGTCGACAGAGCCGATTGCCGGTTATCTAAGGAAATAAAGGATCGTCGGGCCTCTTTTTCGTCGGAGCGCTTCCAGGAACCTGAGTTACCGCAATATCGCGGCGAGCGCACCCACATCAAAGTGCCGAACAACACCGCCATCGTGGTCCTCCTCTCGTCTGCTTTGCACAGCGATAAGATTCCCTCGATACACCACTTGACCGTTCTGTGTGTATAGGTCAAGCATATACAGGGTGATACTTAATTGCTTGCCAATACCAAGGGGGATGAATCTACCGGGGCAGGGGAAGGGCATAATGTTACATGAAAGCGTGGTCCAATAAGGAGGCTTACGGAGTTGCAACGAGTCGAAGGAACTGATTGCAAGCTGGACGTGCCGTTGCTAGGGTCCGGTCTAGCTATTTATATTTAATTATAAATAATTATTGTGAAATACAATTTTTGGCAGTCAGTAAAATTTTTTTTTAGATATTTGTTGAATAACCAAAGCCTTTCTTTTAGAGAAATTTAATATTCATAAAAAGCAGTAACAATATAAAATTAAATATACAGATAGGAAATAGATACCTACCTATTTTTTAAATCTCTAAAAAAATACAACACTTATAAAATATTTTGAAAAATCTATAACAGAACAATGTTATTGAGTTTAATCATTTTCTTTTTCCAGCAACTTTGTTGATCTCAATTTTCCGCTCTGGCGGTCGCCATCTTAAGTTTTTTTTTATTTTTCGTATCTCGAAACGCAAGTTGTTCGAGGTTGAATATCGTTTTATAGAAATTGAACTATGAGATTGCGTGTCTACTTGAGTAAAATTGATTTCTTTATAATATCAACTGCAAATAGTTACTCACAAAGACGTGTAAAATAAAGGGGGACGCGAAGCATCATCGATTAGTTAAAATATTTCATTAATGACACTTGTCTCGCGCGGTTCTCGGATACTCTAAATAAAGATAAGATTCCTTCGGTTTAGCTTTGCACAAGAATTACCGTTCTCTTTTTTTTATTTTTTCCGGTAATGCGCAGAGGGAAGCAATGACTCCAGTTTTGTACAAACAATATTCTCGGCTTTATTAATTTCTTTATGAAATATTTGCCTTAGACTTGCCTCTTCTTGCAATCGATGGAAAACATCCGTCTACTTACGTTGCACAAGGTGGTTCTTATTTACTTTACAAGCAAGTTTTTAGTAAACTAAAGTGTATTATAAGTGCCAAGTTATGCAGAAACCTACCAACCTTGAAGATGACAAAAAATTAGTTAAACACATTTTGTGTATTTATTTTGCAAAAAAAATTACCAAGCCATAGAAACACTCTTGCATTATACAATTATTAAAACTACCAAGTTATACATAGTTCCATTTCAGATTTAAGAAACAGAAACTACAGAGTATTTAAACTAATATTAATTAGCCTACTAACTATTAAACAATCCATTAAAAAAGCTTGTAAAACAATAACAAGAAATAAAATATATCCGATATAAATAAAGCTACTTTTCTTTAAAAATTAAAATCTTCAAACCAAATTTACTCAATTTCAGATCATTGAGGGTTGGTATCTTCCTGCATAACTTGGCCCATATGAAATGCAAACTTTGTTACATAAAGCACACTTAGACCATACGAATACACAAAAAAAATAAGTGGAATAGAAAATTCGTATCTTTGATTAACATAAATTTCTCGTTACTCCCGTGGAAAAGTGCCCTTTTCCTGCAACTGTCCCATAATTTACATTAACAGTACAGTCAGCTCTCGGAACGTAAATCATTCCATGCCGTTTTGTTATCGCTTCCTCGTAGGTGTTATCCTTCTCTTTCGAACGTATCGCGTACTAATTTGATCAGAAGGATAGACGGCTGGCCTACGGGGCTTTGTGGTACAGGAAAAGCGTGCAAATAGGCACGCGTGTCGTTCTTGGTTTTATTGAACTTCTTGTATGCGTCGTCGGGTCGTGGTAAACCCTAGATTTATCGGCACCATGACAGTAATATGTCACTCCGTAGTTACACCGGCAGACAGTTATTTAGAAAATCTCGTTTGCCCCTTGCGATAGCCAGAGTTCCGATTTTATGTAACTTTGCAGTTTACTGACTGTTGCCTCGGTTCTACCAAGGAAGTAGAAGCCTAGAAGGCAACATATTTTTACTCGTTTTAGTAAATTATTACGTGAATGCAAATTTTCAATTTGCAGTATACAGTTTCTCGTTGTTTTATTTTAACAATTGGAAGGATCGTTGTTGACGTTGTTCTCGGAGGAACCAATGGTGAAGCGTTTAAAATTGAAAATTTGTTTCAGTGCTCACTGAACGTTTGATAACGGCGATCAAATGTTATTCAGTTTATTGCTCTGCTTGTGATAAAACCGCTTCAGCCCGTTCCCCGGCATGGTTTTATAATAGATATGCTGTCGATGTTATTGGGTACAAAGGGCAAGTGTGTTTTATTGAAAATTGATTGAAAAGCAGGATGTTTTCGTGATTTCTTGCAGAAGAATTTAATACTGTCACAGGTACAAAGAGTGTCCAGACGGAGGTGCAAAAAGGGGAGTTGCCTTCCTAGTTATTGAGAAAAAAATGGCTTATTTTTAAAAACTGATCTTTATTTGGTTTATACTAAGAAAGTGAATATGTCTAAATTTCGGATTTAAATTTTTAATTAAATTGGCACTACAAAATGAGTTAAAAAAGGAAGCGGGCTGCTCGTTTTTTATTACTATATTTTTCACCACCGTCACCCTAAAGTTGCTTCCTCGTGGAAAAATGTCTACAGACGCCCTTGACAGGTTACTTATTTCTTATAAAGATGGGAGATAGTTGGAGTATATACATATTCTTTTTAAAAACTAACAAAAATTCGTTTCTCTTCCCTTTCACTATATTCACTAACTGAATCGCAGTAGATACAGTACTGCCGTGCTAATTTCAAAAGGGCGTATCTGCAACTTTCGCTTACCTAAATTGAGTTATTGCTGCTAGGTAACACAAAAATAATTTATCATATGTATATTAAATACAAAAGCCATATCTGCATTGAAACTGCAGATTTGGAATCGGAACAGTTTATATTTCAGAAGTATATGAAATAGATGTCGGATTTTGGGGGTAGGTAGGTATCTACCAATATTTCCTTTGAAGTTTATGAAACATTTTCCGGGTTTGTCACAAATAATTAAATACCTTTTCATCCAGAATTAATATTTAACCTAATCTGATTCATATAAAATACCTATGGCATAACACAAAATACTGAATCTCATTTATCTCAGAACCACTTTCCGACCAGATATACCCTTTCGAATTAGTACAGCAGAGTGCTATATAGCCACAAGCGACTTTAATTTACACTCGTCTTATTACCATTATTATCTTACTCTGCAAAATCTCTTACTCCCTAATATTCCAACTAACCAATACATCTCTCAAAACTATGTCACCCTCCCATCACTCCAATTCTACACCTTCTTCTATGAGGTTAAATAAAAATATCTTCTTAAAAGTATAAATAAATTAAATTCCCAAATATATCGTTGACGGCATGACCATGTTGTCCATTCCTCAAATATACTGTTTCAAACGATATTGTGGCATTTTTAAATCTCTTACGCTTCTAACCATCACTCTAGTTGTGACCCTCCCCGGGCAGCCCAACCCCTTCGCCACTACATCCACATTGAATATTGAACTTAATCCCCAAAATATCTATATAACATTTAAAATTCATACTCTATATAGTCCTCAACAAAGACGTGTCATTATTATTAAAGACGTATTATCATCCGCCGTCTCGTGACGCGAGCTCTCGCGCGCGCACGATGCAACCCGTCCGGCCTCGAACTTATCCCCTCTCGAGTTGCACCCCCGTTGGAAACGCGCAGGAATTTATACGATCCAATATCTGCCGGCACGATATATCACGGAGTGTTCGAAGCAGAGGCGGGCCGGTCCGTCTGTGTATGAAGCGGTACGTAAGCAGGACGGTGTACACGGGGCACACGTACAGAAATGACACGCGAGCATAAAGCGGCTTTACGCCGATAGCGGCGCCTTTGATGTGCCCCACGGTTCCGACTACCTCCGGCATAAAATCGAGAAACACACCGACTAGGTGTCGTACGTCGTGCCGCTCTTGCAACGCTCGCTTACCTCCGACCCCCTCGATTTCGCCCTCTTCCGCGCCCGGTTTCGCGTACCCCGACCACCAGCGAACTTGGAAAGGGTCTAGCAAAGGGAAATGAAAAACGATGCTTGCTCGTCGGGGGCAATGGTGAAAATCCGACGAGCTTTACTTTCTTTTTTAAAAGAATTGTTGAATCAGGTTTATCGGCTTTGTGACGAGATCCAGAAGAACTTTTTGATTAGGTTTATTGTGCTGCTGACTCACTTTTATATTTGTGTAGATAGTAGAAGTTCACTTGATTCGGAATCGATGGTGGGTCTTATAAGTCTTAAATGGCCAACGGAAGTCGAGCTCAGCTGAAGAAATGCGAAGACGTGAAAACTTGTCATTTTTTAGAATTTATTTTTTTGTAAGCGGAATGTTCGACGTTAATAATATTTTGTCTACTTATTAAATACACTTATGGACAGTATAAAAAAAATCTGGTTTAAATTTTTAACAGTTTTTTTTAAAATATATATCGCACTGATCTGAACGCCTAGAAAAACTGATGTAGAGCTGGTGAAGTTGATTCCGGGAGAACGACGCATATAAAACCAATAATTCAAAGTGTGTTGTAGTCATTATGAGTGTGATTATTGTTCGGAGCAGAATTATTTTCACTGATAAAAAATTAATAAGATGGCGGAGATTTGAAGGTTAAATGTCGAAATGCAGCGAATTTGTCAAATCATTTTGCCTTGTATAAAGTATGAAATTGTTAAACAAAAAAGTTTTCCGAGGTCCTTCCGATACCCCCGATGTGCTGAATAACGTGTGAAAATTTCAGACTGATTATCTGATAGTCAAATAGTTTTTTGCAATCACCTGCACCAGTTGAAAAAATATCGTTTTGAGATAATCACATTTAAAGTTTTAAAACAAATTAAAAAAATTCTTTTAATTTTTTTTCTGTATAATATAGGAGTAGCTTAATAAATACCAAAAATATTGCATTATATGCATTATATGTATGTTGTATTTCTCGGGGAAAATATCTTTAAAAATAGCTTTATTTTCCAGACGATCAGAGTAGAATGCCCCCTTAAATTGGTAATTGGTAACTGGTAATTTAGAAGCTTGAAAGTTTAAGTAGATTCAAGTTTGAGGGTAGAAAAATTCTCAATAAGAATTCATGTAGCTTGGAAAAATTACTTTCACAGCTATCTGAAACGTTGCTTTATTTATCTCTTATTTTTCTAGAAATTATTAACATTTCTAATGAACTTTCAATCATCAGTTATAAATCAAGGATAATTCTCACGTAGAGTTATATTAACAGATAGATTTATATACAGTACATTATACGAGACATTGAGAGCAAAAGCGGACCAACTAATTTTTTGCGAAATTGAGTTAGTACCAATAATATATTTCAATAGTTTTATTTTTACGTGGGTGACTCCGGTTTTGCTCGCAATGCCATTTTTGGAACAGTACGTTACATTGGGAGGAATACTGCCGATACACTTGCAGCTAGGGTTGCCACCCGTACCTACTTTAAAATAAAGTATCTTACTTTATTATAGGTAAATGTACTCTATACTTTTGAATAACAATAAAGTACGCGAAAATACTTTATTTCACAATTAATGATATTATGGGGAAACGTAACGCAGTATTATTATATTCTATCTGTTCCCGCCACTTCACCATTTACTCAGAGAGTTTTCTCTGTCACAAATGTGAAGTGGCGCTATGAAAGAAACAAGGCCTCTCTCAATCTAATAAAAAACGAATTATTTATATATTTCAATATGAATATTGAGTGCAATGATCCCATTGAGACATTTCAAAATAATAAAATTTTACTTTGTAATGCTAAAAGCAATAAAAAATATGTTTGGAAGAAATAAAAACTAATAAGATTAAAATGTACTTTTAATTTGTAGAGCGTACTATTTTGTATACCTCACGAAAGCAAATGTACGTTATTTTTCTGTAAAAAAAAGGTGGCAACCCTACTTGCAGCCCAGACACGCCGCAATTTTCTCAGAGAAAAGCCGTCTCCAAAGTCGTCGATGAGCAAACACAGCGGGTATCGTGATCGGTAGTTGACATTTTCTTCGAATGGAGAGTCTAAATAAAGCCGATATCGACACGGTAGCACGGATGCACGATCAGTGAATCAGCGTGGAGGTGATAAGAGACGATAAACCGAGTCACCCGATATCGATAGTGAATTTAATGACGCGAGGGCGTGGCCCGCTGTCGAATAGAGGCTGCTGTTCGCGGTAAGAAAGTTTATCGTTGATCGACAGAAGAAACAAAACGGAAAAATAAAGGGAGAGAGGCAGGGGAGAAGTGTCGACCATAAAGACGGCGTAGCGTAATTCCGTGGAGATAAACTTTCGCTGTGTCTGGGCGAATGGATCCATCGATGATCCACAGTGTTGCAGGCGCGCCACTCTTCTCAAAGAAAAACAAACTCCCTTAATTGGCCTCGGTGTGGAGCGCTCGAGGGGCCTTAATTTATCATCCTCTCGTGAGTACACACGGGCTTTCATAAATGGCGAACGAGGAACCGTGAGGGTGAGAATGAGGGTGGAAATGGTGGAGAATTTTCGCGAGAGCTCTGTTGATTTGGGTATCCAGAGTTATTTGTATTCTAGACAGTATTCTTGCCAGCTAATTCGAAAGCTTTAAATTATAGAAACCTGTGGGATTTAGTTTTATGCAAGAAGTAACCATCTGCAACGATTAGTTTCAAGATTTTTATTTCTAGAAAGTTGTTAATTATATACTTTATATTAAAGATGATGGAAAATTTATCTGGAAAATTCAACAAAAAAGAAATCTAGTTCTCCGAAGAAACTACTTCCTCGAGTGTCTACTTCTATTGTATATTATATCAGCGTGATTAACTGTGATTTAATATGCTTAGGTTGAATGAGCTCAAGGTGTTCCACGTATGAGGAATTCCTGTCATTTATATCTAAATGTAGATTATCTTTTGATGGAATGAAAGTATTAATCTGTACAAGTACAGAGGAAATGGATTAATATTGTTGGACTTTTAATCACTAGAGAGTTTGATTATCGAAGTTTGCTGATGGAAAGTAATCGCTGGTAAATGTGCGGATTCCTCTACCCTTTATGATAACTGGAAACATTTAATTCTCACTGTAATCAACGTAATAAATCAGTTTCCAATTTCAATTCGCGACATATCAAGAATTATAAATTACGCTATAGACATTGCATTCTCTATTCAACCATTTCAACCAAAAACATACAACATTACTTTATCATTTCAAATTCAGCAGAACATAAACTGCTCCGAAACAAATAGAAACAACAGAGAAGACAACACAGGAACACAAGAAATCATTTGGTAAATTTAAACAAGTCTATTCCCTCCTTTATAAAATCTATCAAATTGTTCTGTATTACCTGAATAAAATTGACAAACGATTGATCCGAAGAAGCCTATTTTCTTGAAAGGACGCTTTCTCCCACGTTCTTCTAAACACATCCAAAACTCCCGATTCCCACCAGTCGAAACGTCGAAGCGATCTTCAAGGATCCTCGAGCGAGAGCGTTGAATAGCGTTAAAGCGCTTTCGAGTAGGCAGAAAAATCACTTTCCTCGACATTTGCACGGGTCGTGCCCGCGGGTGTTACTTATTTACGGGACATCAAAAGTGGCCACGCGGCTTCAGTCGAACAGGGCAAATGACACCCTGGGTCGTGGAGAGCAGAAGCAGCCGGCGTCTGTTCTATCATTGAGACTAAACAGACGACATCGTCAGCAAACGTATCGAAAGAGGCGCAGAAGGAAAGGGGCGCGTAGCAGGAGGAGAATACAGCTCTGACAGCTCCTCGGGTGTCGTGTGAAAACCTTGGGAAATCCTTACCCCGTCTACCAGCAGCCTATCTGCTCGACCTCCAGCGCTGCGGCACCCATGGCGTTTGGTAGTTCCAAACGATAACCAGGGACACTTGTCCATGGTAAAATTATTACTCAACCGGGGGTACTTCTGGAACGAAATGAAGATGCCCATAGAGGGGTCCAGTACGAACGGGAAACTTAATTCAAATTACGTTTTGGGATATTTACGCGTCACTTTGAAATTTATTTATTGAAGTATAGGATGGTACTAGTTGGTTGGTTAATTTTTTATTTCAGCGTAATTGGCAAGAAGTGGAATCGGATTTATAATATTCTTCATTAAAATACATTTTACCCCTTTTTACCATCCCCTTAGGGGTTGATTAGGGCAAAATACTGAAATTGATTTTTAGGCATTAATGTAGGTAATTTTTGTGAGTAAGAACAAAGTTGATATCTAATCGGGCCTAAGAGATATTAAGGACTCCGAGAAAATCCATTTTACCCCTTTTCACCCCTTTGGGGATGGGATTTCCAAACATTCTTCCTTAGTGCGTGCCTGCGTTATGAACACAATGTACCTTCCAAATGTCACATTCCTAGGTTAAACGGTTTGAACTGGGCGTCGATGAGTCAGTCAGTCAGTCAGGACTTCTTCTTTTATATACATAGATTAATATATTATATTTTTCTTTTGTCAGTTTGTACTATCCCTCCTCTCCCTTGTGCTTCTCTCCTTTCTCTCTCAAAATTTCTATACCATTTTTACCCTCTCGTTATATTCGCCTGCTAATAATTCTTATTCCTTTACTTCTATTCAATTTAACTTCTAGCATTCGCGTAATAGATGCTTTATTGCCCCCTGTCTCTATTTACACAATATAGGTAAATTTCTATTGGGCGGAACTATGTACCGTGTTATATCTCTGTTTCACTTTATTTTGGTACATGGAACTCTTTCCAAAAGTAGGTGCAAGACAAGTGTTAAATATTTTGAAACTGTTTGATTAATTTTCCCAATACTAAATTTCATTTCCATAATAGGAGTTCTAATAGTATCATTGCTACAGCTCCAATACAAAGCTCGATGCACTGTATACCTACACCCATTTTCCTTGATCTTACAAAATTTAATGTATCGTTGCAATTAAATATCACGAGTGAATGTTTTGTTTACAGTGCAATATAGTAATATAAATGAAGTTGAAAATGGAATTATTTCGTTCAATTTTCGAAGGGTTAGTTGTTTTATGGACGAACAGTAGTCGAAATGGGTTAATCTCTCGAAGACAAATCGGACGGTTTGCTTATACCGTCGTATTCCTATTATTTCACAGAGAGACAGCGGGATTTGTGAGGATAACCCTATGAAGCCGCTTTCCAGGAAGAAAGACGACTGCCTCCGTTCCAGGTACTCGCGGTTCATTCTCTCTCGCGGCATCCCCCCATTGCAGGGTAGTATCGTAAAGCCTAATGGCGCCCAATAAACTCCAGCTGACCCAATTTTTCCGGGGTCAGGTATCGGAGCTCTGTCGATTGCTTCTCTGGGAACGGGAAAGTGTGCTGGCGGAGGAGTTAACGGTGTCCTTCCTTCGACGGCCTGTACCGAAATCTGCCTGCATTTTGAGCCTCGATTTGGAGCTGACGTGCCAGTTGACATTGTGAAAGAGGTTTCGAGTGGTTTTACTAAATTTTAGACTGAAGTATCTACACTTTGCATTCATATATTTTTTACTAATAATATCACTTGAGTTATGATAATGCTAAAGTATGGGAAAGTGAGAGTTATAGGGTGTCCACCCCTCTAGCATTTCCCCCTCTAAAAAAAAAAAAAAAAAAAAAAAAAAAAAAGTGTCCACCCCTCTGGAAATTTAATTAAATTATTTACTATAAGTTACTAGAAGAATGGATTTAATTTCCTTAATGTGAGAGTAGCTCGTACTAATTGGATTTTTCTTATTGAAAAAGAGGTACTGATATTCGTGGACGAGGATTTTACTTATTACCCTCTTCGGAGGTTTCAATGATATATCGATAATTTCAGAGAAGACAGGCTTAAGTAGTCGAGTTATCTTTAAATCTATAAAAAGAACGAGGATAAATAAAATAATTAGGTTCATAAGGAGTCTTCAGCACATTTCAGTACCCATTGTATAAAAAATAATACTTAACAATTCAAATTTAATAAACCAGGAAGTATTTCCGAATCATAGTGGGACTCTGGTAGCGACTCTGATATAAAAATATCAGCGTTTACCATATCAAAAATATTTTGCAATTAATTATTGTATAACCTTACACAATTTCGCCTATCAAAAATATATCTTGTTTTCCAAGATCCTGCAAATCCTGGTCTTCTACACCTTCCTTCCTAGAAATTAAAATCCACAGGCACCCTTTCTTAAACTTTTCACTCCACCTTCATTCGTCACCATTAAATTCACACATATCACTCAATACACTCGCTCGGAATGTTTCAATTCCCTAGAAGTCACACTTCGTTGAATTTCACATACTTCTTATCGAAAAAGTCAACGAAGACTTGCTTCCTAACTCGTCAGCGATTAAAACTTTCTACGAACAGACTGGCTCGCTCACGAAACTTCGAGCGGACGGACTGTAGTGGCCGAGGGAAATCCATGGAGCAGGGATTCCGTGAGGCAACTTTTATTTCCCATAGCTAAACAGCACAATACGCGCGAAAGCGTCGACTGGCCGTGGCAATATTTTGCACAGGCTGTTCCGCTCGTGGATGGCCACGGTAGGATGCTAGGTAGGACGGGTTTTTACTTCGTAATCCGTGAACAATGGTTTATGCATTTATGTTTATTATTTTTACGACTCTGCAGTGGGTTAACGGGCTTCCTAACGAAACTGCCCCGTCAAAGCAATTTTAATATCGGGCTCCTTGAGCCGGACATCTTACTGCCGGCACGAGAGTCTACCGCCCGGGCCAAGGCATTTAAAGGTATACATATACAGTCCCTGGGGGAAATTTTGACCGTCTGCTTTTCCCTTTTCTTGTGTTTGGCAGAATATTGTCAGTTTATTATTTAAAGTAGGATTTCTCGTTTTCAACAGGCTTCATTGCAGTTGCTAATGATCGTGGTCTTTGCTTTTTCAATTGAAAATGTTTTTTAATATCGTTTTATTGTGCATTTGATACTTAGTATTCTCAATTTTTTAAATTCTTAGACTACTTCGATTGTAGAAGAGTAGAAGACTTAGAATCTTTAACTTCGGAAACTGGGGGTATAGGATTTTCTAACATTTTGTTATATAATATAAAAATTACCATTTTTATCTATTATAATATCATATTTTATAATATAAAAATTACCATTTTTATATTTGCTGTGACATATGAAAATAAAAGGCTTCTTTCGGACACAGATTATGAGAAAAGTAAAAATTCAATTAATTTGCTGTTTGGCACTTTGTTTGAGCATATTATAGAGCAGGGATGCACAAGGGAGCTGTTTTAGCGCCTAGCTGCGAGCAACCCGTTTGTCCCGTTGCTAAGGTTAGAATCGGTGAGGACAACTGCAGTAGTGTACGTGCATTTGGTATGACTTGAACCCAGCCATATATACTTATGCTACGAGCCTACGAGCATGCACGTACACTACTGCAGTTCTCCTTACCGATTCTAACCTTAGCAATGAGACAAACGGGTTGCTCGCAGCTAGGCGCTAAAACAGCTCCCTTGTGCATCCCTGTTATAGAGTAATAAAATCCATCGCAAAAACATTAAAAAGTTTTTCGCGAATAGCCAATCGGAGTACACGATTGTGCTTTGTAAGAGTATTTGTAATAAAAAAGCGAATATTTTTCATTAATTATAATGCATTTCCTAGACGATGACTTTTCGTTTTTGTTAATTTATCAAAAATGAACTAAATGACAAGAATTTTTTACTAAATTCGTTTAAAATTTACAATAAAAAATTGATATTGTAAAAAGCGACGGTCAACACCTAATAACTTTTACGACGAATATGTGTGTAAATTTGTATTGCAATTGAACCATTAGAACTCTAAAAATCGTATACACCGTTTAGCTGTTCGCGAAAAACTATAACTTACGCGCAGTCGTCGCACGGTTAATATATTCAACTTTTTAATGTTTTTGCAATAGATTTTATTACTTTATAATATGCTCAAATAAAGTGCCAAACCGAGAAATGATTGAATTATGACATTTCTCACAATCTGCGTCCGAAAACAGCGTTTTATTTTTATCATTCACAGTCGGCTAACCCATTAAGTATCCTATCATAACATTGCATCTTTTGTAATTGTACTACAACTACTACAAGTGTCTAATTCAGGGATGCACAAGGGAGCTGTTTTAGCGCCTAGCTGCGAGCAACCCGTTTGTCTCATTGCTAAGGTTAGAATCGGTGAGGAGAACTGCAGTAGTGTACGTGCATGCTCGTAGGCTCGTAGCATAAGTATATATGGCTGGGTTCAAGTCATACCAAATGCACGTACACTACTGCAATTGTCCTCACCGATTCTAACCTTAGCAACGGGACAAACGGGTTGCTCGCAGCTAGGCGCTAAAACAGCTCCCTTGTGCATCCCTGGTCTAATTGCACAAAACTTTTATCCTTTTACTTTTTTAATGTTAAGTAACTGCTAATGTCTCCTAATTTACGGTACATCTTTGTCACCTAAATTTGATCAAACACTTACATACATAGATCATCTACTAACATTCTTCCCTAATTTTAACTCAAGCACATTATTTCACCCGTAATAACGATTTCAAAGTATTCCCACGTTTCAAATTAAACCACTCCAAATTCCCCCAAAATCAAACCTCAATTTCCTTGATTTTGGGGGAATTTGGAGTGGTTTACACTTACACCATTTCGAATCTCGATTAAACTGTTCCTCAGCAAAGAAAAAAGCTTCACAGTCAGAAATGACCTGTTCGACCCAGAGACCCAGAAGCCTTCTTCCCCCCTCGGCTGGAGAGAAAAAAAAAACTGTTGTACCCTTTTCCACCCCCACTCGACACTAAAATCATAAAATGTTCGGTATTGTGACTCGGCTAGGTTGCAGGGACAGTTATTAAATCGGCTCGTGCCGCGCCCGCTTCCGCTTGACCTTTTCGGAGTCAACGGCGTTAAAAAAGGAGGAAGAGGAGGAAGTGGAAGAAGCCGAGGGAATACTGGGAAGAAGCGGAAGAAGTGTACAGGGAGCTCGGGAGGGGGCAGCGGAAAATGACTTCAGGATTTCCGGGGCGGCCTAGACAAATTTGATTTTGCACGGCGAGCCGCGTTGATTTTCATGGAAACTCCGCTGTTAAGACAATATCCAATATTTTACTGGCAAACATCTCTTTCGACACTTGGCGCTGGCGGGGAATTCCCCGGTTGTGTGAAACGGTGCCAATGCGCTCATGACACGTACTGATTCCACGGGGATTTACCGCAGGTAAGGCGTAAGAAGTTCATCCGTCGCTGATGGAGGCTCCGTGAATGGGAGCTTTGATTTTGCTGCGCGGATTTTCGGATCACGAAACGCTGCGGCTAGCGAGCTTTGTTTGAGAATACAGTGGAACTTCTGTGCTCCCAATGTTTGTTATCCTTTGCTGAAGGTAGCTATTTTAAACGCGGAGTCTAAGTTGCTTGTTTCGTTACTTTAGTGTAAACATTTGAATTGAGTATTTTCAAACGGATTATGTTGTTTTACTGGAAATATTAATAACGAAGGAGATGATAAATGAACCCCGAATTTATTACGACTGTAAAAAACATTTACGCAAAAATTGGCAAAAGATATATAAATGATTTCAGTTTTGCACATTTGACGTTGTGGCTTAGCTAGGTTTTTAATTGTAGAATTAAATTTTCTTTAAGGTTTAAGAACTCTTAATTTTTCTGCTTCTGTATTTCATTAGTCAGACCCGCCCGAAACATTTTGTATATTTTGGAGCATGTGTGGGGTCGAAATAAATTACGAGACAATCCCCATTTTAATTGGTCTGACCAGAACAAGGATCGTTTCCACTTGAAAGAAATCTGCAGACAAGCAGGCTGCATCCAGAAAAGGGGCACGAGGCCCTTTTTTCGTGTCTCCATTGTAACTCGATGCCTGTGGCAAGGGACATCTGTGTTGGGAACTTGAACATAAAGAATTTAAAAACATTACTCTTCTTTTAGCTATCCGAGCTTCGAGCTCATTTGGGAAACGTAAGGGTGCAATTAGTTTTAAGTGTTTACAAATCCCTCGTGTTATTTGATACTTCTACTGAATAATATCCAAAATATCGTTCAACCTGCCAAGTACAAAAATTTATCGCACTCTGTATTTTGCAAAATGAAATAATTTTATCAAGATTACTTTATTAAAAATTACCAACGCTGAAATTTCTGTTAAAATCACACCAATATATGCCTTAAATGAAGAGGAAAATAAAACGACGCCAGAATCAGTCTCGTTGTGCACGCAGTTCCAGCAACGGAAATCGAAGAGCGACAAGGAGCTGTCCTGCCGTTTACATCGTTCGAGATAAACTTTTCAGTTCACGGGACGGCGGTGATTAGCCAAGAAAGTTATATTACAAACAGCCTGTCATCCCTTGGCGCAGATATTCGAGTGGCTTGAGTGTTCCTCGGCTTCGAGAGAAGCTGTGAAGAAGAGGATGATAAAAAAAAAGAGAAGAGAGCCGTGCGCGCCTGCGGAGTCACGCAGTCTGTCCAATTCTGACGGGCTTCAGCGCGTTTTCACGCGTTACGTTGTAGAAATGAAAACTTCTACGGGGTGTGTTTGGAAAACATGGTGTTTCCAAAATCTAATTATGTTTTATTAGTAAATTTTACGGAGTGAGGTAATTTTACTTTAGTGAATTATAAGTGCACTGCACGGTTGATCCGTTAAATCGAGCTATGGATGAAATCAATAATCATATAGCTGATATTGATATATTCTCGATCTCGTTTGATTCGTTCCGGACGATACTATTAACAAGGATCCGTACTTAAATGTATTTATTATTTAAATCCACAGTTGCCGCGTAATTATGTCCTTTGCTTCCGAGTGCTTGGTCTAGTTTGTTATCTTTTTTCATTATTTTCTATTTTTTCTGTAAATGTCTCTGTTTTCTGTGTAAAATTCTATATTACGTTATTTTATTTGTTAGTATTCTCAATTATTTTTTCTATATTATTTTAATTTATGTCTGTGATATTAATCTACTTAAACGTTCATATGTATTCATATTGTATACTAAAGGGTTTTCCCGTTGATAATAATAATAATAATAATAATAATAATAAGTAATTTTTCTTTGGTAAATTATATAAGTAATTCTACATCAATAAATTATAAGGAATTTTACTATAGCAAATTATTAGAAATTTTACTTTAGTAAATTATAAGTAATTTTACTTTAGTTAAATTTACTACTTAGTAATTTTGCTTTAGTAAATTAAAGTACTTTAAGTAATTTTACTTTAGTGAATTTACTATTTAGTGACATTAGTAAATTTACTATTTAGTGACTTTAGTAAATTTTGTATTTTGTAATTTTACTTTAGTAAATTTACTACCTATTAATTGTACTTGTGGCACTTAGTAATTTACTTAAATTATAAGTAAATTTCATAGTGTAAAATAAGATGTTTGATTTTTTTCCAACAGCTTTGAGATTGCAAAGGATAAGTGAAATAACGTGTACTATTAATCCCACAGCGAGTGATAGTAATTCTAAAAAATCATTACTGCATGGTAAAACGTGTTAATTTAAATGTCTCTATTGTAATAATCGGGGATCTTTGAATGAAATGTTAAGTTAAGGGAGACACTTGGTGCTGCAAAGTGGTGGTAAAGTCACGCAAGAAGTACATTTGAAAATATAAAATTTTATATGCTTCCTACTTCAATCTTCCTTTCACCATTTATCACGGGTTCAGAGAATTTATATTGGTCTCTTAAAATATCGCGTTGCCAATCAGAATTTGCAACATCGATCGTCTGCCTTCGATTATACGAGTAAACGTTGCGATTGCTGCGAGCTGCTTATCAACATTGGAGCCATCACTTGGCGTTATCTTCCTTCTGAAGAAGGAAAGGAAACAGGCGAAGTTGCCAGTCAAAACAAAGGGAAGATGTTGAAGAAACCGTGATGTACGCGACACACGGGGTCCTCCAATAATATTACCCAGTGTATTTCAAAGAAAATTCAAAGTTACGAGGGAAATAAATTCTACCGTAGAAATGATGCGAATTATCCACGAACATCCGACAAATCACGAGAGGAATACGATTAAACGTCAAATCCAACCGTTTATATTTACCAGTAGAGTCGCGGAAAGAGAGCGAACGAGGAGACACGGCGGGTCGAGGGAGAAAGAGTAATAGCGTCGACGTACAAAGACGTTCAGAGATGACGAGAGCTTAGGACGGGGGTGCAGAGGCAAGCAAGGGGATGTATCCTGGCTGATGGAGCTTGAAACTGAATTAACCATCCCTGCCCGAGGCCCGTGATCTCGTCGCAACCTCATCTCGGCGACCATTATATTTGTCTTTGTATGCTAAACATTTTGCGGAATTATTACGAGGCAAGTTTTGAAGTCTTCTTTGTCCATCTTGCCTCCATTCCTCCCCCTCTCTACCCTCTTTTGGATAGTGCACGGGGCGATGGCGACTACCCCTTGCATTTACCGTAGAACGTTTCCCATGGAATAGTGCAGAAATTGTTTACGCGACGCGTGGGATTGATAACAGTAATTTTTACTAATAACGTTTACCTGTAATTTATATCATTCTTTCTGTAATAATTTGTTTTCTGTAATAATAGGTTGTGGAGTCTCCGTGCACCCCTTAAAGAAATTGGTGGTGGGAAGAATTAGGAAATGGTTGACAGGAATTTTGCAGAATATTTTGGATATTGTTATTAGGGATTGTCTTCTCTGTCGATCTGCTGTTCTCGTCCTTTTCGTTAAAATGGAGGGAAGCTTCGATAAAACTGTTAAAGTTAACAGAATTTAGTGTGGTTGGTTTAAATTGCAACTACTCCTAACAGGGACGTCCGCAGACTCTTATCTAGGGGGGTGGGGCAACTTTGGGATGATGGTAAAGTTCCAGAGGGGGGGGGGGGGCAACTTTGGGATGATATAACCCTCTTGCTTTTTTAACCCATTTTATAGTGCCAAATTAATTGAAAATTTAAAACCGAAATTTAAAAATATTCCCTTTTTCAGTATAAACTTAATAAAGATTAGTTTTGAAAATTAAGCGATTTTTCTCAAAAGCCAGGGTGGCAACTGCCCCTTTTTGCCCCCCCCCCCCTCCGGACGGCCATGACTCCTAATAATTATTTATATTTCATATTAGATTTCACTTTTGGTTATACACCCAAGAAGCTAAAACAACGTAAACTGTTAAAAATAATATATCTATTAAAAATATCTATTCAAAATAACAGTTTACGTTGTTAGCAGTAATATAAAAAGGCATATAATATCTATTATAATCAACAAAAGATAATAAAGATATATTATAATAAAATAAAAATAAATATTATTCCTCAGAATACTTCAAATCTTTCACTTTGAGTGCATTCTATGTCTTCGCCGTTTTCAATATGTCATATTTCTTTGGACAGTGCTTATAATGTATGCAAATTTTTCGACACGACAGTTTTCAATTAATCAAACTCCCACGAGACCTTTTCGAATGGAACGAATTTTTCTGATTCAGTTCAAAATTTACGAAATGACAAGGATAATTCGCAAGAGTTGAAGCCGTTGACATCCCCGTACGTCTGTCATCATGGCGGCCGACACAAAGGGAAGGAGCTCGTGGAATTGTTAGGCGCGCAAGCATCGTTGTAAAGATCAAACGATTCGTTCTAATCTCGCGAATAAGTCGACGAGTTTGTACGTCGGTGTCACGCAGTCTGCACCGTCATAAATCGATAAGCTGGTTTACCACGTATTCTTATCGATAACAGCATACCGCCTACGATATCGTGCATCGTTGGATGTCCACCTTCCTTTCTTATTCGCGAAATATTACATTTGGCATATTCCTGATCCGTCTTTAAAAAAAAGTTCCCAAGCTTACGCGCTGGATCATCGTGTAAGATACCCAGGAAATAATTTTTTAAATTGGGGGGGGGGGGGGGTCAGTAGAAAGCAGACACATACCACATATGCATAAATTTTAAATGTAACGTAGTGTAATTCCACCACCTACTAATATAATAGCATTTAGGTACGTTTCACCGAGCAGAGTCAGATTAAATTTTCTTCCCGCTGAGAAAAAACAAATGCGTAGTGGAAAAGGCGCCCAAACCATTCGGCTCCTTGGGACCATGTGACCTGAAAATTAATTTTTGACCGAGAAATTAATTTTGCAGCTAAGATTTGATAGTAGTTGTCATTTACCATCAAAGTCAAGTATCTACCGTTTAAAATAATTACAATTTTATACCGCATTTCCTACGGAAACAATTTTTCCTGCAACTTGCTTTTCCCTAAAATTATAAAACGATGGCATGCGTCAGTTTTTCATTGAGCCCCTAAATTGCATTTCAATTTGAAAAGCAATATTATCTTGAAAGCTAGTTATACGCATTATAAAGGGTGGGTCACTTAAAATTACCACTTTGACTCAGATCAATTTTTATTATGGCCAAAGAAAAATGGGACAAACTAAATGCAGGATTTCAAAGGGGGCACGAATTGGGCCAAACGAAATTTGTTTAGGTGAATGAGATCTAGAGTTCGGTATTTCCGTTTCTTAAATGGGAATATGTTTCTTTTATGACAGGATTATATTACACATTATTCTGAATGCCACTATTATATGTTTCTGTAATCAAAATCTTGTTGGCAGCAGGAGTAAAATAATAAAAAGGAAAGCCTCATTTCCTCATAGTATAATAATAATTAATCGCACCTATATTTTTCATTACACGGGTTGGAATAAAAATATTGAAGCGTATGCAACAGCATAGAGTATGTAAATTTTAAAACAGGTAGCCGTGCATTGATGCATGCAAAATTATAAACGTTCGACAATGTAATTTGCTCTTCAATCGCAGCGCAAACTGTTTCTCACGCACGACAATTTGAGTACACCTCTGATACGATTTAGAATAATATTTTAGTCGTGCATATTCACCTGTTATTTTTGGCAAATTATTGTCATTGGAAACTAAAGAATTGCTGCTTAAAGGCCGCCATACACGTTCCTTCTTGCCGTTCGATTTGCTTGTACAGTCAAAAGTTGTAATGCAAGACGGAGCGTCTGTATCCACAAATCGGCTAACTTAATATGTGCGTACTGTTAATTGCCTGGCATGAACGCAATTACAATTTTTGACTGTACAAGCAAATCGAGCGGCAAGAAGGAGCGTGTATGATGGCCTCAAGGGATTTTTTTACTAAAATATCACAAGTGACATAAGTAGTTTCATATTTAGGATGAGCTCAAATTATCTCTGCATCCCTATGACGATCCTTAATTGGGTAGAACTAAATACAATTTCATGTTGTAAACCTAGCAACCTCTTTCGTAAAATATATGTAGAATGCTTCTCCGATACATTTAGAATTTTTACCAAAATTCTAACAACCTTAACAGAAAAGGGAAGGAAAGAAGATAATCTCTAAAAACTGTGCAGTGATAGATATTCGCGAATCATTTATGGATCTTACACAGAGCCCTAAACAAGGCCCCCCTTCTTTTGATAGAGAGGAATCGCGGTAGCGTTCGAAATATCATGCTGAGCCACATCGTTAGCGTATAATGAGATTACAGAGGCGATCTTAACTGAAAGGAAGTGGACGAGAAAAAACAAGTTGGCCCTCGCCTTGGAACAAACGGGAGAAAAAGAAGCGGGCACGTTCCGATTAAATGCTGTTATAGAAACGAGTCGCGCTGCCGCCGCAGTTGAGACTGCTTCCTCGATACCTGTCCATTAATCGCCCCCTTATTGCGCCGAGTCCTTATTGATTTACGATAGCCTGCTTCGACACCTGAAGGATATAAATTAAGTCCACTGTTTCGATCGAGAGATCGAAGCCCCCGTTTCAAAATTTTTAAGGTCAAATTAAGGATGAAAAATCGACGAAACTTAATTTTAAAGCCTGAATTCAGGTTAGTAAAATGGATTCAGTAGTTTCCATAACCTCCCCATTTGACAATTCTGGAGCTTGGATCTTCATCCTCAGCGTTAGCAAATAACCAATTAGGTGCTCCAACCATGAATTCTATTACAAAACACAAGCTACTCTCAGTGACCAACCTCTCAACGCATAATTCCCCCCTGAATTCCGTTTCCAACCCCCTCCCCAGTAATCTCTGAAAGCGTTTTTAGCGCACGCATACAGAGCCGCGCAGAGAGCGCGTCTAATTGCGTCGCCGGGCCAATTAAAGCAACTTCAATTTCTGGCTGCTAAATGGCATCCCAGTTGTCCCCCGGCAGCGCAAACGGGGCACCCGTTGGACCCAGGGAGGCTCCTCTCCATGGAAGCTTAGAAACGGACGGGTGTGCAGGGGCGATAGCGGGTGGACGAGCGTCGCGACGCCCGGAGGGGTCACCCTGACCCGGAAGCTCCGCCCCTGTGGAAGTCGAGCCGCCAACCGGCGTATCCAGCGTTCAGGGCACGGTAGG
Source organism: Andrena minutula (assembly GCA_929113495.1). Taxonomy (NCBI): domain Eukaryota; kingdom Metazoa; phylum Arthropoda; class Insecta; order Hymenoptera; family Andrenidae; genus Andrena; species Andrena minutula. Next base: position 23,374,941 of record OV815994.1, read on the forward strand.
AGGAGCCACCGTGTCCTCTTGGCGCCAGGTAACCGGCGACCCTGGAACTTCGACGACTGCCTGTTGGCATTTAGTATCGCGCCGACTCTCGACGAAACGTCTTGCTCTTTTTTTCCGCCTCATCACGTGAGATTCCTCCGCCTTGTATCGCGCTCCACCGGCCGCTGGACGCGCGAACGTTGTCAACAGCCGCGTCAGGACTGGCACCTGGACCGGCCGCGACGGTGTCCCGGCTCTGTGTCAGTGAGGATCCCGCGACGTAGCCGCTAGCGCTCAGTTCAATCGCCGAAGGAAACTGTTCAGTGGATCGTTGGCCGTCTACCAAGGCATGGAGACGAAGATGGAGCCGCTGACACCGCCTCACACGCCGCCCACGCTCGACAGATCGATGCACCAGCCGCAGCAGCTGCAGATCACGTCTCCCAGGTGGATCAGGTCTCAGCAGCTAGCTGGCAGATTCGTGCAGCAACAGTCCGCGGGTCAAAACGTCGGCTACCAAGCTGCCTTCCTGGATAATTGGCTGAGAGGAGCAGCGCTCCTAGCTGTGAGAGGCTGTTGCCCGCAAACCTCGTCCCCGCATCCTTATCATCACCAGAGTCATCAGGGACTACACCCCGCGCTCCCTGTGCCGCCACCGGCATCCTTCCTCACCAGGCGCCTCCCGGGTCAGAGGCCCAAAAAGCAGTTCATCTGCAAGTTCTGCAACAGGCAGTTCACCAAGAGCTACAATCTCCTGATCCACGAGAGGACGCACACGGATGAGAGGCCCTACTCCTGTGACATCTGCGGCAAAGCGTTCCGCAGGCAGGATCATTTGAGGGATCATCGGTGAGTTGGCTTCGCGAGAATCTGCGACAGGCTTGGATGGCTACTTGAGATGATTTTCGTTGGTTGATTCGTTTGTGCTCTTGGATTGCGTTTGGGGAACCCTGGGATGTAGGTTTCGAGGGAAAGCTTGTGTCTTTTTGTGTAACTCTGTGATTACTCTTTATGACACTTGTCTCGGTTAATGTTGACAGGTGTGTTTTAAATAAGATCTTGGTATTGACGTTTGAGTGTCAGTTGGTTGGATAGTTTGCAGAAGTGACTTGATCCGGAGATTATATTGGTACAGTCAGTCGAGACTGCTCAAAGCAAATTTTATTTTCAACCTTCGTCAATTTTAAAAATGCATCATCCTAAACACAGTGCCAATCTAAGGATCATCCATTTTCTAACTCCATGCTGAATTCACCGCGCATTATTCACGCCCAACCTGACAATCGGCTTCATAGACGACGGTGGCTCAGAGTTCAAAATTCGATAACGTTTGCGAGTTTTAGTAGTCGCGATCGACCAACGAAAGAATCCTTCGGTACTGTTCCTCCCGATACATAGAACCAAACAAAAGACGATCCATGTTTCTTTTCCAGGTATATCCACAGCAAAGAGAAGCCGTTCAAGTGCAGCGAGTGTGGCAAAGGATTCTGCCAGAGCAGAACTCTAGCCGTGCACAAGATCCTTCACATGGAGGAGTCCCCCCACAAATGTCCTGTCTGCGCCAGGAGCTTCAACCAGAGGAGCAACCTGAAGACCCACCTTCTCACGCACACGGACGTGCCTCAGGACCTAAGGATCGAGGCACCGGTGACAGCGGAGTCCAGGATCACTGCTTCCACGACCGTCAGGCAGATGGCGGAGAGGGTGAGCGGTCTAATCCCGATTCAGAGGACCAGCACCACTACTCCCAAGCTTGGCTTCAGTATAGAGGACATAATGAGGCGTTAAATGACACCCCTTTGTCGTTCATACTCCTCTTCGCCTGAGAAAGTCACGTCTGCGTGTTTGATTCGTATTTAAAGGATGCGATTCCGATAGGAGGCCGTGGAATCTTAAGTTCCCCCGCTGGTGGTTCCTCCTGGTCGCATTTCGGACACACTTCGAATATTTAGAATGATTCTAAATGGATTGAAGTCTCGTAGGGTTGATTTGAAACTCCTAAATCAAAGGACTGGCTTCCTACCGAGCATTGGGTGACTAAATTTGCTTTGACTTTGGTAACTTTCTTGGTGTGGAAATAAGAATGGACCATGCAGACCTGAGATGTACCATAGATGTACCGCGTTGTAAATGCGGTATTGCTTAAGTTATTCGGCTCAATTCCGTTCGTATCGTGAGAAAGAATGGACGACCAAAGCCTACCTCCGTCTTCTTTCCTTCTTCTCGCCACATGTAAATAGTCGTGTAATTATATTTAACTGTAAAATACGTAGCTCTTAAATCCGTCGAACAATTTCTTTCGTGTCTTTCGATAGAATCTAGAGAACCGAGGAAAACAGATCGTCGATATCCCGAAGCGTCTCACTTTTATAATTAGATACTCGAAACCTTAACAATACGAAGCTTTTATTTCCGTATCATAACAGAAGTATTTCACCGCTAAATTCATTATGCAATTAGTTTCAAGCATGTACAAACAGGCAGCAGTTATTTACATAAAGCCCCGTCAACCTTCTCGAACCCACAATAACATAAAAAGAATTTCAATTTAATCAAACCTCAAAATTCTACTAAACTAGAAGTTCCAAAAACAGTTAAATTCAAAAGAAGCTTTCAACTGTACAATCGAAGCTGGTCAACTGCTTTCCAGAAGCAGCCAGACGAGGAGCCTCGGATTGTAGAGGGTTGAGTGGGAATCTCTGGCGATAAGCTCGAACAGAAAGGGAGAGCGGGCCCTTCCCGAGGCAGGGCCTAAAAATTAGTGTTCGTGACGCCTCTGTCTGAATAACGAGGCGTCGCTGTATCTCTCGAGGCGTCAAAATAATTGGTCACTCTGGGCCCAGACAACGATCTGTCCCAGGAAGCCGCAAGGTGTTCCTCTCTATCGAGGCGTTAAATCGAGTTTCCTGCCTGCACCACCGGCCGGTTTCCCTCATCCGAAAATTAGGAATTCCTGATCAGATAAGCGCGAGGCGAAGGGACACCTCTTGGTAGTTACCCACGCCACCTCATCCCCCCTCGCTCTCCCTCGTCTCTCACCAGTGACCTGTAAATAGTCCCAAAGATCCTTCTTCTCCCCCACTTTTAATCTAAGGAAAGGTCTTAGCTACCCCGTGGACCACCCACGTCTTGTACATACACGTAGCTTCTACCTGACACTCGTGAAACTTTGTCGCGTGTTCACCCCCCTCCCGTTTCGGGGGCCCAAGTGTGTCGTGGCTTTTATTTAATGGATAGGGCGTCCTCCGTTTCTCGGTAATTTCACGCGTTACCATTAATTTAAGACTCTTCTGTGCGAGTGTGTGTCTGACGCGTAAGGGTTGCTTTGAACAATTTTGGAAAATAAATAATTCAATCTCTGAGTGATCGTCTGTAGCTCGAACAGTGGATGAAAGCCAACGGAACTCGTATGTTTCGATCTCAAAGATCGATTTTGATTTTGGATTTTTGAATGAGATAATCCTTCAGTTTTAGTATATATTTTTGGGAATTGAGTTTTAAGAATTGTTCGATTTTTTAATTAAAAATGACGTGAACGCAAAGGATTTTGTAATAGGTGGGGCGTAATTTCGATGTTACGCAGGCGTTACACGAACTCAGGATTTATTTCGAACAGATGTTGGCGTTTGGTGGCGTTCAAAGCAACCCCTGCGAGGGCAAGCGCTGTAGATAGTCACTTTTCTCGGAGACACGTCGCCGCCTTTTTTGTGTCCTCGCTCCGATCTTTGCGCCCATAGTCCGCGTTGATGCGTAAGGACCTTGCGTGTGTTCAGATTAAGGAATCAGCGTGTTTGTGTGGTCGAGCTCGAGTGTATGAAAGTCGAAGGATGAACGTGCTAGCACGTAGTTATACCAAAAAAACGATAAAACAGAAGGATAATGTCACACTAGTCTAATATAATGTATATTTAAATATTGTTGTTATTGATTGGAAATAGAAGTTAATTCAAACTAACCTACGGTATAATTAATATTCCACCCTAGATCCTCTAGTATCACGCTCCTTTAATAACTCAAAACGAGCTGCAATTTTCTACCAAAGGAATGAAAGGAGAATTAAATTAAAGAACTCCAATTTTCAATTAATTTTGACGCGTCCAATTCATTTCTATAATCTGAACACTCGATACTTAAATAATAAAAATAAGTATAGGTACAATAATACGGAGTTGCGTAAATGAATCTTCAAAATTTCAATAACTACACGAGACATTGCAATATCCCTTCCTCAAACTTAATTTCGCGAGGGCAAACGATCCATTGCGCACCGTCCACGCCGATCTCTATTCGCAGTCGTATAGTGTTTTCCCCAACAATGGCCAGCAGTTAACCTGCTTGCCTTGCAGTTAGGCCTGTTTAACTTTCATTAATTCTAGCACCCCACGGGGACAATAAAGCATAATGAAAAGCCGTGTAAACAGACCAAACTGACCTATATGCTGTGCCATCGTCCTGACAGCTTGGGATCGTTATTCGGTCATTCGTTTTCCCTTCGGTTCCGACAGATTGATACCTTCGTTTCCCATTTCATCTCGGCCTCGATACGTATTATTTAGATTTTATACTACAACTCCATTTCTAAACCAACTCGACCATAGATCTTCGTTTCACCGATTTGGAGGTGGCTATAGGGGCCACTAAAATTAATTTTGCCGCCGTTTATATTATAAATAATTATTTTTATAACTTATAAATAACCTTTACACTTTATAAATAATTTTTCACTGAATTCTTTTGTAGGGATTTGCTGACTTAAGCCTTTTGTTTTATAGAAAATTTAGTATTTATTTGAAAACAATTTATAAATTTGATACTAAGTTCAAACATGTATTACTTAATTTTTTACCCTTTTTCAAACAATTACTTTTTTTATTGATTTTAATTTTCTCTTTCTACTAATTTTGCCGCTTTGGACAGTTGCCCTTCTTGCGAACACTAGATCGGGCCTTGGCTGACACTTTCGCAACTATCGTTGTCCGTTTCGCAATTTCGCAATGGTGGCGATTTATCGGGTCGCCATCGAGGGGGTGCGAAGAATAATTGCCTTATTCCCCGAGTCTGCGATAAGATTCCTGCTGGAGCGAGGATACAAAGGGATACTTTGGGGATGCAGGTAGCCAAAGCGAAGGAGGAGGGCGCGGGCGTGGGGGGAAACGGTAATACATCTGGAGGGAGAAGGAGAATGCGATGCTGGAGGAGGACACCCTCTGTACCCTTTACCGATGCCCGCAGGGACGATTTAATTACAATAATCATAACGTTACGGTTCCTGGTATCGCGGCAAGTCCTAGATGACTTGTCCCACGGAGGACTAATCGTTACCCAAAATCGAGGACAGTCCCTGCTGCCCCAGGACCGCCTACGAGACGCTCGACACTACGGTATTTATGTTTTAATGAAGATTTTCGAATGTAGTAATTTGTGTGATTAGTTACCCTTGGGAAATCTAGCGAATTTCGAAATGGAATAACAGTTCCGGGTTAAAGAATATGTTTCAGCAAGGTGGCAAGCTTGAGAATAGAAAGGGAGGCTGTAATTATAAGATTGAAATGGAAGTGGGAACAAAATTGTGAAATTATCTTTTTTCAGAAGTTTAATTAAAATTGGAGAATTTAAAAATAGAGTAAGACTCAAGTGTCTATTGAATTTTTATATGGAATGATAAGTCCAAAGGATAAGGAGAATTTTGGAAGGCATAGAAAAGAAATATTTAAATTTGACGGGGAATATAAAATAAATTAAGAGTACCTTCCGGTCGGAACGTTTGAAAACTATGTGATTTTCCTGAATTAAAAAGAAGAAACTGAACAACATATAGTAAAAAAGCTTTTTGGACATTATTAGTACATATTTGAAGAACAAACAAAAAATGATTGTTTGAATTTTATTAATTATTGCATTAGATATATAGCATTCAGTGTATCACTGTAGAAATTAGAGCTCCTGACGGACGCCATCAGAACTCGTGACAGGATCGTTTGAAATAAACAGGTTGAAAACATTCTTAAAATATATGTGAATGTTTATCTCCTTATGCACAAAGAGTCATTTTGGATCACCCATTTCTGTTTTATGGACAGATGTTTGCCTGGAACAATATGCTTCTTTGCAAAATTTTGTTTAAAGGTAATTTGTGGTAAAAAAGTAAATTGTGTTTGTGATAAAGCGATAATTGTTCACATATATATTAAGAATGTGTTTAGTTTTTTTATTTCAGACGATCCTGTCACGAGTTCTGCAGCTCTAAAAATGTATAAAGTTAAAACAATAATTTTTTTATTTGTTCTTCAAATATGTAGTAATAAAGACTAAAAGGCTTTTTACTGTATGTTGTTCAGTTTCTTTTTTTTAATAAATGAAAATCACGTATTTTTCAAGCGTTCTAACCGCACGATACCCTTAAGTACCACTTTGAAAACGGGGCATTTAAATTCTTTTTTATAAAAATAGACTCCTCAGTTTTTTAAGAATCAGCTGCTAATTTCGAAACAGCCACATTTAAAGATCCAGAATCGTAATTTTCTGAAAATATTCCTATTAACCTCCGGAAAACGATGTTTCTATTATAGTTTCACACGAGCAGACATTTCTGTGTCAAAAAGGAAGTTAGAATCTAATCCTGCATGAAATATCGCCCGGCAGATTGCAATTCTATTTTGGATCCGCCCATTGATCTACGAGACAGTGTTTATCATTTCCTGCGATCGCCTGATCTGAATACGAGCCTGTATGCATAACGATATTAGCGGCAATCTGCTGTGACGGCTTGTTCTCTAATATCTGATAAATTCAATATCGTTTGTACTATCTATAAAACGATGTTTGATGTCATTTTTTAGGACTCCCATCCAAGTCGCATATGTTCAAAGGATTTTTCAGATCCTCAGCTTCCGTTGTAATTTATTATTATTGATCGTAGCACAAGCATAAACGCGTGTATATTCTACTACTTCTAATAATTATTTCCAAGTACCTACCAGTGCCGTGTTAAAATAGAGGTGAAAGAGGTAACCACCTCAGGGCCTTGGAGCTCGGGGGCCCTTGAAAAATTGGAAAATTAAAAAAAGGATTGTAAAAGTTAGAAAACAATTGGAAATGGGCCTTCAAACTGTGACGGAAAGAAAATGACGAATAGGTACACCAAAATTTAGATTTTAAAATGGGGCCCTTTTCTAGTGGAATGCATCCCACGTTTAATCTTATTTATTTAATTGTTTTAATACTTATTCACTTCGCCTGTTAACGCGGTATTTTTGATTTCGTTTAATTTTGAATAATTTAGGGGGCCCCATATGAAGCCTCAGGGCCCACGAAACCGATAAGACGGCACTGGTACCTACTACCTCATCCTTGCATTTTAACAGGCCAATGCACGCGTCTAACTTCACTCTCAAAAATACAAAAAGAATAAGATTCTTCATTTTGGGTGATTTTATGTTCGTGGTTAGCAAGTTTCTGGAAGCCGTTCTTTCACGGCGTTCGTAATTGTAGCGGTTCACTAAAGCCACGAAATTCTCAGCGGAATTCATCGGGACAACAATGACGAGGCAAAGAGTGTCATTTAAAGGTAGTAGCGGTTTCATTGCTTTCCTGTAATTGTGGGAACAGCCGTTGCAGAAACTATAGTAACACAGGGTGCACTGTACATTACCTACTTTCAAAAATTTTTGCAACAAAATTTTACTCGTCCTGAATTTTATCCACAATGACCCACAATTTTTCCATTTTAGTTTTCTAAAGACCTTGCTAAAATTCTTAATCCCTCCAGTCACTTACCCTCTTCATTTCTAACACTACTATCTCCCTTTTACTTCAAATACCACCTTCATTAAACTTCCACCCGTGTCAATCAGTCCCCGCCTCGCTTCTGATATCCGCAGATGAAGGTGAACGACACTTGGACAACTGAACTGACCTAAGCTCGCGTTCTCAAGCAGCGAACTGTCGATTGCAGGCCCAGTGCGGGGTGGGCCCCACCACAAATCGGGGCCCCAGCAACGGAGGCAGAAAAACGGCCGTCGGAGGAGCGTGGATTTCGGGGTAGCGGTTTTATAGCGAGCTCGCAATTGTGGGAGTTAGCGCGGTGGAATGTCGTGAGGGCTCCCAGGGTCCACCCTTGCTGCCCTAAAACGTTAACCACAGATTTCTCGGTGGATTAGATCGCTCGGTCGGGCGAGGCCCCGAGCTACGATTTGCGGGCAACAGGGAGACGAAGAAGAAGAGAAGCTGCCATGGCCCCCTCACGGTTCCCTCGCGTGTACCCTCTTATTAGGGCGTGAGCCTTATCTAAGGGTCACAGGGTCCCCGCGACCTCCAAAGTCCCACAGGTACACCAGGGGGATACAGCAGAATTCCAGGAGTCCCCGCGACCTCTACGCACATGCGTGAACTGCCACGTCGCATCTGCAGTTGACGACGGGAGGCGTAGGAGCTATTTGTTCCAACCCTTATCGGGATCTGCGAATCGGAGGGCGAAGGGTAGCAGGTGGTGTAACTGACAGTGGGGCGATGTTGATTAAAATTGAAGTGGGAGGTGCAGACAGGCAAGAAACAGGGGGCTGAGCTGATCTCAGCTACAATATCCGTGTTAGGTGCCCTGTTTTCTTTGCAGCACACTGGTGAAATTGTGTTTAAGGTTTAACATCAGTATATGTGTAAAATTAAAAGGAGATACAGCTTTTTTTCTTGGTTAGGCTATGCGCATTTAATGTTAATAAAGCTGAAGTATTAATAGTTTTACACTGGAGCTCTTTACCTCCAAGTCTTCATTAGGAAATCTCTAATTGTGCATAAAGTCATCACACTTTGGTTTCTTCCTCTAATAATGTTTCCTCTAAGTCTCCAAAACTCAGCACAGATACTTCACCTCTTTTGCTCTTTATCCGTTCACCATGACCAAGCCAGCAGTGCAGATAGCACCTAGAATTTGCCAAAGCCTGCCATTTTTCCAGCTACAAGAACTAATTAAAAGAGCCTAGAATTATTGCACGCAGAAATAGTAGGGGCCAAGTGAGAGTCTCTCCACTTGACGCGGATAACTAATCTATCAGACCTAACCCACACCCTCTCCTACATCCAAGAAAATGGCGGTGCAGCATCTATTCCACCCGCCGCGTCGGTGAAGAAATTAGAGACGGGCCTAGCCGCCATTGATCAGAAGTCGTTCTCTCATCCATCGCGCGAGGAACTCGCTCGACGCGACGACCGTGCGACCGGCCGTTCGCTTTTGATTCGCTGGAACGATTAAACGCGCAATAATAAATTTCGGGAAAAGGAAGGTGGCCTGCGCCGGGGAAAGACGGTACGCGCGCATTCAGGAAGGCGAGGAACTGGTCCCCGCGGGCCCATGGCCTGTGGTTAGGGCGGTGCGCAGCCTCTCTTTTTTTTACGGCCCGACGATTAGATAAACTGCCCGGCCGGAGCGCACAGTGTGCCTACATTGTAGAAACACACTCTAGGCCTGCTATTAGTTAGTAGTATAGTTTAAACTCGTGACGCCAACGGACGGGACGGCGCGGAAGAGAGCGAACTCGCAAAAAAAAAATGGAAAGATAGGGTCCTCCCTTTTAAACGCCGCTAATTCGCGACTGGCCCAGGCGCCGGCTCACTTCCTTGCAACCCCGTTTCAGGCACTTCTTTTGTTTCTCTTTCCGGCAGGAAATCGGGATAGAAATAAGATATACGAAACAAAAGAGATATCTTTCTGGTTTCTAGCGGTGCTCGTTGTAGGCTTCATCGATTCCCAGGCTGCTTTTCTTTGGGGAGCTCGATTGCCTCGGGATTTAGATTTTCCCCTAGGGACAGAGGCTGGCTAGTTTATTTTCCTGATTTGCCGCGGTCGGTATCGTCGCTGTCCAGTTATCGACGGTGCACAGTGGTCGGGGACGACGTAGTTTCTCAACTTTGACCGTGTCACCCTCCAATGCAAACGCGCTCGACAGGATTTCCTGGACCCTGCCTCGTTCACTTGATGGCTCTTCAATGCTTCGGTGGTTGGGGATGGAGCGAACCCACTCGGTGCTGCCATCTGTAGGAGCTGACGCGAACGGTGGCTTCTCTCTGAGACAAGGAATGTTAAAATTTCTTTTGAATTTGTGGCGTGAAAGAAGTATAGAATATTTTATCTGTTGCTTTTGAACTATGACAGTGGAAGCTTTGACGAATTTCGATTGCATATTCGTGCCGAATTTTGTCGTTTAATCGCGGAGATTTTAATGCCTGATTAGTGTGATTACTTCTCAACATTTGTGATTTACTGAGCACCATAGTGAATGTAATATTAAATCAGCATAATCGAACGCAGTAGTAAAAATATAATTAACACTGAATATTCATCTAAATATTCATAGAAGCTTTCAGCAAAGTATTCGATCGCGTATTAAACATATAATTCCAAAAACAAAAATTATTCTCTCACTATGTTTTCTAGAAAAATTACCTATTTTTTCACAAATCAAAGTACAAATACATGAAAGAAAATTCCAAAATCAATCAGCTTGCAATGGAATCACGGAATTAATAAATACTACAAATAACATAGTAAAATTTTAATAAATCGCGTTCAGTAAACCAATTAAAAAATTAATGACGCTTGCATTAGGATATAAGAGATTTAAACTCTCCTATTTTGTGCTTTTCTAGACAGAACAGTTGTTATTTCCTTCGGAACTAGAATCTTCTAACTTGTAGCACAGGGTCCGCGAAGATGAAGCTTCGGTGGACTATAAACGTGCGTAAATTCCGCGCGGTCGACGCACGGCAACCGTGGATTATCGGCTCATAATTCATTTCGGCTCGAGACAGTGATTGTCAGTTTGCACCGGCGTTACATCCGCTCGAACTCGCTTCGAATCCGCGTAATGGATCATTACAGGCCGAGCGATAATCAATTTTCGACGTACTCATGGCGGCGCGAGCCGGAAAGGGACCGAGCACTGCATCCGCCGACGCGTAATTTCAACCCTGCCTGGCTTGCTGTTCATGGCTCATGCAAACGCGATAACGCATTATTCCTTTTGGTCCTTAAGCAGGCGGATGGGAAACGACTGATAGGCGAAACAAGTTTTAAATTGGAGCCGTAAATAGCTTCCATTAAAGTGTTCAACTCTTGCAGTTGCTGAAATTCGCTACACCTACTCCTTTGTAAGAGGCATTTCATATTGAAGATACTTGCGTAACTTGTCACTGATATGTTCACATATTTTCTACATTTCTATACTTTTCTTTAAAATATTATTATATCTTTCAAGTGAGTATATACATAAAAAATTCTAGTTTTGAGGGATAAAATAATGCTTCGCATGAGACAATTACGCGAAGAGATTTATATGTGCTACTATTTTCTTGATAAAATGGATAGAAGGATTAAATATTTTTTAATCTTAAAATTAAAATTCTTATGCAAATACATGCTAGTGTAATATTAAATAGAATTAATGCAGTATGCTGATATCATTGATACAGGTATTCTACTGATTTCTTACTCGAATTCTCAAACCCTAACCCCCGCACGCGACACCACGTATTCCGCAAGCTGGGCCCAAAGTCAGGCCCACGAACCCATGCGAGGCGCGCGTATCGCTAGCGGACGGAGAGGTCCCGGTAATGAAAGGGCTGAAAACCGCGGGGCCGCGATTCGGTGCCGCGAAGAGGGAAAAGGGAAGCCGTTGGAGCGACGTGGTGGAGGCGGAGGAGGCGGTGGCCGTCGGGGAGAGGTGGAATCGTTCCCTGGGAGGATGGACCTCGGCTACGTTGCAGACGGGGAAGGGGAACACGACGAGGAAGCAGCGAGGTGTGCGCAGGTGAGACCGAGGCAGCGACGTCGGGCCCGGGAGGTGGAGATGGGTGGTATTCGAAAAAGAGGAGGCAAGACCGTCTCACATTGGAGAGTGTCGCGGAAGAGCGAAACAGGGTTCCGCGGTCGGAATCGCGGGCCCATCGATTGGGCCCATGACGCAGGGACATCGCGGAGAAGGTGGTCGGATGAAGGACACTTTGGGGGAAGTCCAGTACCCGGACGACAGCGAGGAACAAAGGAAGCAACGGAGGTGGAGGCGAGGAGGACGCGTGGAATGAGGCGAAGTGTACGATAAGGGAGGAAGGGGGCGGAGGGGGTGGAGGGGCGAGCCGCGAGTCGTGGCGCAGGTAAGGGGGTTAGTTAGGCGCGTGGGGCCACGTGCGTTCCCACGGTTTCGAGAGGCATATCGCACCAGCCCTCCGTTTCGCTTCCCTCATCCCCACCCTGGCCGCGCGGAACGGCCAGCTCTCGATGCTTATACAACATTATACGCGCTTTTAAGTGTATGCATACACGTACAGGCACCCGCGGCCCCGTACGTACACTACACGCTCCGTGCTCCCCCCTCCCCGCCTCCCTCGGGCCCGCCAACAGGCCCCAGAGAGGTTCACGGGGCCTCCTACACCCCCTCGATCTCTCCCATTCCTTCGTCCCGGTCTTCCTCCTCGCTAGCGTTGGCGGCGCGGTGACCTTTAACCTCCCATTACCGGCTCGACTGACCGACGACTCGACTCCCTCGCACATGCAGACCCGTGCACGCCTCGACACGCTCGCTCGCCGCGATATAGACGTACGCGTTCCCCGCGGGACCAGCCGCGACCAGCCGGCTCAGCGTTCAGGAATCTTTCGGAAATTGAATGTCGATGGGCTGTGCGCAGCTGGCAGGGTAGTTTGATGAACCGGGGGTAGGTTTTACAGGGTATAGGAGGTGGGTGAGGTTTTTAGGTGTAACGATTCCATTGTGAGCAACTGTAGCGTATGGGTTGGATGTTGTTTGGATGTAATGTTCCTTTGATAATGGTAATGGGAGTCTCAAGAACGTAGGAGTACCGAGGCGAAGTGGTGTGGTTAGTAAGTGTCTGTTATTGATGATGGGTATTAGCGTTCAGGAATTTTAGGGATGTATAGGTAGAGATGGCGAGGGAGAGTTCCAAGGTCTGGTCTAGGGAATTTTGAAAGGATGAGGATTGTTGAGGGGCCTGGGTTTGACGTTTCCACAGTTGTGACTTCCGGGTGGAGTATTGCTTGGACCTCCTGGTGGTAGCGTGGTTGGATTACCATTCCGCCATTTTTCTGATGTTATAGCTTCTTCAGCATAGAAGTAGGTAGATTGATGTGGAATTCAGGTGGAAGACACCTTTCAGTGGTCATGTTAATTTTCCCCAACTACACTGCCCTCCTTAGTTCAAATGTCTTATCTAGCATTTGGAAACATCCGAGAACACTGAAGTTTTACCATTTTCTTTGTGTCCTCCTCATAAAAAATAAATAAATTAGACTGTTTCTAGATATCTACGAAGCATTTAGTGGTTTCTAACTTTACTTAAAAGGTAAAAGATGTTTGGGACTTCAAATATTTCAACATTTCTTAAAAAATGGTAAAATGCTAGGTGGGACATTTTAACTGAGGAGGCCAGGACTGGGATTAATTAACTTTCGTATTTTGATTAGACCTTTGCGCTATATTTCGCTTTTTCGTGTTAAATTTTATAGAACGAATCACCATCTGAGAGACTCTTGTATTTCTAGGTTATGTGTGCGCGGAAATGAGGTAGCTGACCGAATGAACTTCTTAAGGTGAGATCAGACGGCGCGTGAATCGGCGAGCTTGCTCGGTTCGTCTAGCTCGGCAAGTCAGCTTGGCGAGCCCGATTCGCCGAGCCATGACCGATCAGACGGCGCGTGGATCGGCGATTCACGCGCCGTCTGATCTCACCTTTAGGCTCCTATTTCGATGCTTTTGAACAGTCAGTTATATTTACTTTTCGTACATCTTGGGTATTTTTATTTGGGCTTGGGGCATTGCTTTCAGGCATTTCTGTTTTTGTTTCTCCCGTTCTGTACACTATTGTATTAAGGTCGTTGACCCAGTCGTCGATAGGTACCCAGTCGTCGATAATTTGAATTAATATTGAGATTTTATAAGCTTTTTGAACAATATTGTGTAAAAAAATAAAATTGCAAGTTAATATTTAAGTCTTTATCTACATATATCATTACAATATTGTTCAAAAACCTTATAAAATCGCAATGTTAATTCAAATTATCGACGACTAGGCCTATCTGCCTAACCTCTCGGCGACTGGGTCAACTACCTTATACTTCGTTGTGCATATAAGATAACGCTTACAACCTTACCAATTAAATAATCCATTATTTTACGAAATTAACAGAAATCTTCATATCGTACCCAAATTTCAAATGATACTCGTTGATCACATTTTCTCAGTAGACGGACATTGCAGAAGATTTCTATTCTTCAAGAAAAATGTCTGTCCATCAGTTCCTTATTCGTAACATTAAAATTGATAGCAACGAAATTATACGGGAAATCAATCCCTGCTGCATAATCGCAGCGTGATTAGAGTCAGAAACGAATGAGTATATCTATTTCAGGTTTAGTTGGCGACTCGCCGCAAAAGGAACTATACCTCTGGCTTCGCAGGGAAGTCACGGAACCGTATATTTAACCACTTGCTGTTCCGCATCACGACCACCTTCCGTTTCGGTGGAAGAAGAAGCCGTGTCGTTAACACGAAGATACGATCCCTCGACGACGTCGCACCGTTTAACGCCCCTTTCGCCTCCGAGAACTTCTCCTAATGGATTCGCCGGCCTACTTCAAATTGCCGCGGGAATTGATGCTCCGGTTGCCTTCGGAGGAGCTTACTTAATGACGGTGAATCGGTACAAACGAACCTGTTCGCGCAACTTTCGGCGCCGACCATCATCGTACGGTGCTTCGATACTTTGTGGCTTAAAGTAACTCCGACGTAACGCGTACAATTTCTCTGTGAATGGTTTTTAATTGAAGGAATCGGTAATATTGTTGGGGTGTGGGTTCTTCTTGGTTTTGGAGAGTATTCTTTTAAAACTGAAAGGAATTTTGTGAGATGTAGGTATTATTGTATTCACTCTCTGAATTTGGTAAGTAGAATGTGCCTGCCAAGTGCAGACTAGGAATCAGAAATGTATTCAATTCTGTGTCTCATAAGAGAGGAAGAAAAACACTTGGAACAACTTTAGTGAATGTGAAATTAAAAAGATTTTAAATACTATAATCGATATTGCATATGATGAACAGGAGAAACCAAAATTTAATAACAATAATAAAACGCCTCTATTGCCTCACACTTATAGCTTACTAGCTTTCGGGCTTCGCCCGAAATTTAGTTTCTGCTTTTATAAAAAAAAATTATTTTGAGTTTTTTTGTGAAAATAGTCACATTCATCTGGAGTAATCAGGGATAATGAGCTGAGGCACATTTCGTGATCCCAGAGTTTATCGTTCAAAACTTTTTAGGCGATAGATAAACACACAAACATATAAAAGCTTTCTGCTTTATATACTAAGATATTGTATGTGGTAGGATACGATTGATAGTGACACAAAATGTATTATCAAAAACTATAATTTCTGGTAGTGTAAAAGACAATGTTAAGTAAGTAATGTGTGCTGTCATTAAAACCAAAAATTGATCCCAACTCTGACAGGGTTAATCTCTTCATCCACATTCCCCAGACATACCCTATTATTCAAACTTTGTAGCCACAATATGAATTAAAGAACCTCTTACTTTCTCGTGAAAGAAACTAATTTAAGTAACCTTTTCCCACGATAAGCTACCAAAATTAATTGAAACAAAAACGCTGCAAATACCAACCCTGAATAAGAAGAAAATTATCATACCACGTGATTTCACTGAAAACCACAAAGTGGTGCCAAACCTTTAACCTTCAGTACGTTTCACTGACAATTGCAAAGTAGAATAACTAGTGTGTTTCACTGATAATAAAAAGTAAAGGAAAACCTAGTGTTTGATTCACAATAAAAAATAAAAAACCCCAGTGTGTTTCACTGACAGTTGAAGGATTAAAACACCCTTCCAACCTCTGAGCCGATTTTTTACACCCCGCAGAGCGTCGATCAGATTGTCCAACAGTGTGACCAGAGCGAGGTGGTGGCTGTATCTTTCTACGAAAGCGCAAGAAAGCTCTGGAACAAGCACGGAGAGTGGCAGCGAGGGCTGCGTGGGGGTCCAGATCGCGGAGCGCCCGCGCCGCCAAAGAAGAAGACGCTCGCAGATATTCCCAAGAGCAAAAGCCTGCAACCGAGGTCACTCCTCCTCGTGGGAGGGCCCCCAGGCGCCGCGTAGCCTCCCCCGTCGGCTCACCCAGCCACGAAAAACAAGACTTTATGGAGCTACATCGCAAAGTGTACGCGAGGCACCAGGTTGCTGGGCCCAGGGCCGGCCGAAGGCCAGCGAAACCCTGAATGCCTGCGAGGCCGCTCGAAAAATCCCTTGAATAATTGTCCGACTTACTTCGTTCAGCCGATTCCCAGGCTGGATTGATGAAACGGGTGTTCCAACATGGCGGGGCGTGGCGCCGCTGGGAAATTAGTGGTTTTCCATCGGCAACCAAGATCTACGAGAGGATTCTGTTTCTGGCAGTTCATCTCTTAATCTTTTGGGGGTGAAACGTCGGCGAGTCGTGCATTTCTCATGGGGGTAATTAAGGCGTCTTCTTGTGGTACTTCTGTTAAATTGGCGTGGAAGGTTCTTCAAGTGTGGCCGGTTTTTCAAGGGTGGCTTGTAGAAAATATGGATTGGTGTTGTGGAGCAAGATATTTTTGTGAAGAGGGTTTCTTTCTTTCTAATTATTCCTGATTGTTGTGAAGTTGTGTGGGATACTTGGGCAGATTTTGCAATTTCACTGCGACGATTTTTATTGCAAGATTCTTTTTATATAGCTTCGTTTCTTGGTTAGTTGGATACCAAAGTTGTGAGTGTGTATACTTGAGCGATTAGGAGTGTGGACTTTGAACTACGTTATTTTGGTAAATTTGGTTGTGACTGAAGTATTTTATGGTAGGACGCCTTTTGAAAAATGTAATACAGTTAATTTATGTGCGAACTTTAAATAGTTGTAAATAGTAAGTACCTATAAATAAGACAATATTCAAGACTGAATACATTCAACGATGATTCTTACTAACCCATCATAACGTTTCAAGTTCCTTAATTTTTTTCTTAAATAAATAAAGTAGATTTATTTTACTATAAACATACCAAGGAGTGAAGTTTGGAAGGCGAGTTAAGAGGAGGCGTAAGTCCGCTTGAGTTACCAGATTCCATTTTTTGATTATGCACATTAGAGGCGTCACTACTACTGAACATACCTACATAATTACATAAATGAAAAATAAGATTTCTGAGGAAATCTTTCAAAAACTAATGCATGACCTGTGTCAGCTAAGTTAATTACTTCTACTTGGGACTTGGGAGAACCAAGAATTGCAAAGTACCTACTCGGTATGCGCGAGCCAGTCGAGCATCCCAATAAAAATGAACGATCGGTCGAACAGAGAGGTGTTCCTCTCGTAGGTGATCTAAAAGGATGCCTGTGTAGATCTCGTCGGCTAAACTGAACGA
Source organism: Andrena minutula (assembly GCA_929113495.1). Classification (NCBI taxonomy): domain Eukaryota; kingdom Metazoa; phylum Arthropoda; class Insecta; order Hymenoptera; family Andrenidae; genus Andrena; species Andrena minutula. Next base: position 23,392,371 of record OV815994.1, read on the forward strand.
TCGCCTGTAGAACATGCTCGTAATCGGTTTGTAGCTGGCCAGGTTACTCGACGATTACTCGTTTATCTGCTCCTTCCTCGTTTCCTCTTTTTCCCTCGCCTTTGATCAAACACGCGCGTAAATGGAGTGTTTCGCGTTGCAGAGAGTCACGAGTATCTTGTAATTGATGGCGCCCCCGATAACGCGATGCCGTAATATTATTGGATTAATTAAATCGCATGCCTGCTGCCCTTGAATTCGTCGAACCGCGTGAAATATCGATCACCTTTCAACAGGTTCAAGTGATTTACACAACTGCACCTGGATTATTACCGCAACTCTCTTGTAAACGGGAGTTGTTTTCTATATTAGCACCGTTTTTCAGTGAATGCTGAGTGCCACGTTGAAAATGGTACAAAAATAAACAAGAATTTAAGAGAAACAAGAGGGTTAAAAGATTCCGAGTGTTACATATTTGCAGGCTATTTATTTCAGTGAACCTGAATTTGTAAAAAATGTAGATGCTTGAAAAATTGGTAAGAGAAAATATTCCTTAAGAATTCTTTTTTCTTGATAATTAAGTGAACATACCTATTATTTAATTACACGCGAACCTAACATCGCTCAGCAGTCTTCATCGACTTCATCCTCCCGCGTTTTACGCGAAAAAGGATGCGAGATGCCGTACCCTCGCAGCTTTTTTTCTCGTGTGCTCGGGTAGGGAAAAATCACGAGGGTCCGTTTCGAATTTACAGAACCGTAAATAATACCAGGAACACGGGGCACGGAGTACGAAACCGGATAAACGAACGATAAAAGCAATTTCAGCGGGATGAGCGCGCGTGCTGGGCACGTAGGAGGCGAGTTACAAGCGAAAGCCTCATTAACCGGACTGTACTCGCAAGAACGAGATAATTAACGCGTTAAACCGGCGCCACGTCAAGTTATCAGGGCCTCTCCCCGTTTAATTACGTATACCCACGTGTTGTCGCTACTCTATTCGACCACCGGCGCTACACGTTCGCGTTATCGACAGGCTGGACGATCGAAACAGAGATTGCAGCTGGGAAATATGGGTGTAACTGGCCAACCGGTGTGTCTACGTGAAAGGGAAAGCAGAAGTAGAGGGTGGAGAGGAAAAAATGTTGGGGAAATTTGGATAATGTGTAGACGGATTGTAGATGAATGAATTTTTTTACACTTGGAGTGGTTTACAAGGAAGAAGCCTTTGTGTGAAGAATCCTTGGCAACTTTTATGCTTTGGGAGAATTTTTGGTATCTTGAGAAATTTCAGGTTTTTTATATTAACTGTAATTTATAATATTTTGCTTCTCTTGGGAGAAGAGTGTCGGTTGTTATGCTAAGCTGAAAGTTAGATAAATAAGGAATATTAATATTATTAGATACTACATCAGGAATTTGTTTATAAAAATTATGAAGTATAAGTGAAGAGTCCTTGTAGAAAACACTGTGAGCGCAAAAAAAATCAAATTCTATACTATAATATTACCATGGGCACGTAGAATGTTTTTCGATAAATTTTCTTTTTCTTTTTGACACTTACAGTGTTTTCTACAAGGACTCCTCAATTATCTATTTTTCCAACACTTACCATCAGCTTTCACAAATTATTATATATCACAGAATACCTCTGTTTAACCATGTACACAAAGTAGAGATGGGCAAAAATTTTATTTAAATAAAAATTTCAAATAACGAATCAAAGTAATACGGGTTAACTTTAAAAAAGTGTAAGTTACAGTAAAAGTTGAAAAATTTATTCGACGCTGAAGTTGAAACAATTAACTTTATTCGCCAAATAATCTAAAGTGAAAATAATTTTTATTTGATCCGTTATTTACATAATTTTTTATTTATTAAATGCCCAACTCTGACACAAAGACACTCCCCTACATTTGTTCTATTTTCTCTATCATCCATTTCAGTGCCAAAAACTTAACAAGCAGAGAAAAAGGAAGCTATCAAAAGCCCCTTGTGAAGACCGCGTCTCGTTAGCCTGATCGAAGACGCCTTTCATCGGCGCCCTCGCCTACTTGTAACGAGAACAAATGTATCTCCGGGGCCTCAGAAGGCGCCCCTGCTCCTCCCCTCGTATTAGATCAATTATTCACGACAATCGGCCGATACTAACAGCCGATAAAAAGCCACAACTCTCGCAGCTCCCGGGCTGAAATCGACGATCGGCATGAAGACGGGCCGCGGTGCGTGAAAAATGACACTTGAACGCGGCCTAAGGGCGGCAAATGAGGTGTGCGCGAATCCACGTTCGTTAATGCTCGCCTCTTACCATAATCTAATATCCGCTGATATATGGGGTGAGCCTGTGGGGCGCCGTGGCCGCGCAAAGGTCGTAACACCGGGGGTCGGCCGTGGATATTTACAATTTTAATCATCGTCTCTGCGTGGGACTCATTCGGGCCGCGGCGACTCGCGATTTCTCCTTCGAATCCGCCTTCTATCGGACAGTTTTCATTTCGTATGACGAATCACGTGTCGGGTAATTATTGAAACTCATGCGGCACGGCGCGCTTCCCGATCGCTCACGGGGGAACGATGATTGTTCGCCAGCTGGTAGTCCTCGGGGGTTGAGACCTACTTGGGGGTGAAAAATGAGAGATTGAAATTAAACTGTTATTAAGTATAGTTTTAAGAGATTTTTTGCAGAGGTTTGTTGGATCAGTTGTTTTAGTTTGATGAAAATGGGAGGTTTTGGTGGAGTGGCATTGTTTGTTATTTGAATAAATTGTTTATCTGGAAATGTCATGTAGACGTAGGGAGTAATAGTGAGGTCCCCAATGCGCATGCCTGGGAACTACTGCGCAGCGCCAAATCTGGGGGAATAGTGGCGACTAGATTCGAGGTTAGGTTGACGGTCTAGGCTTCAGTATTATTTGGCTAGTAATTTGTATATTACAAAATCTTATCGTCACATTTTTATAATATATTCTCTTTTAGGAAATAATTGAAATAAAATGATGACACTCCGTACAGTGTATATTCTAATTTGATCTATTTTACTTTATATTCTACTTGTCATAATATATATGGATGGCTAAATTATTATACTCAAACAAAAAGATTTGAGATTTTGTAAATTTAAGCGATAGAATAAAATTATAATATTATTCTCGTTTTTAATGATAGTATTGTTTTTTTTTAATACTAGTATATGTATTTAAAAATGCAAATTAAATACATTTAGGTATATATATATATATATATATATATGTTTGAGACTATATTGTACAAGAAATACAATTACTCAATATTCGGTAACTCCGCCTTTAGCTTTTATGGCAGCTTGAATTCGGCGTGGCATGCTTTCAATGCATTCTGTGGCTACTTCCTGCAGTTTTGGAATATTCTACTATTCTCTGATGACATTCTTCATTATTCTTGTTTTATTTATAATAATCGTATTCCCGCCCTTTTAAAAGCAAATAACATTTATATGTTGAAAAATTACTCACAACATTGCCAGATGTTGTAACTAATTAATAAACGAAAAAAAAACAGTAACATTCATGCATTGTTACTTTAATTGCAGCCACGACTTTCACGAAGTTTGACGAAAATATTATGAGTATATTAATTTGGCCACCCTCTGTACACCGTGAGTCAGATATAAAATTATACTCCACATTTAAAGCATTCAAAAGTATAGCACATAAATCCTTGAAAAAAGAAGAATGCCACCATTACAATGTAAAATTCAAGATTGCCACGATATTATGTCAGTTGGTCTTTACGTTGGTCGACAGTGTAGAAGAAAAGATCGGAATGCAGCATCTCATTGTGGAAGAAAATGCTTCAGCTTTCTCATCCTTTCACGCCGTTTCCTTAAATATCTGTAGTTCATGCTTTCCCGCCTTTTATCTGCTATCTTCTGGCACCATCCCGTCCCCCATTCTTTGCGCGGGGTTCCTTTCACCCTTTGGGACACGAGCTCTGTAGCAACGCCCCCTTCGTTATTCGTTGACAAAAGACCATAGACACTCGAGTCCTCGAGGCGGTAGCTTTGACCACCTGTTGCCACTTTCCTGATGATCCTCACTCTACGGTGCCCCGTAATGCCCACCCTCACTGAAGGTGGTACAGTAGAACTATGGTTATGCGAGCATTTACAACGTTTAGATTCTAAAGTTGAGTTTGATTAGTCGATTAGTGGTGTTTGAATAGAAGCCAAATAATTTTTTTGATAAATTTTTACTAGAAAGTTAATTAAAATTTGGAGGCAATTCGAAGGGCAAGTCAATAATTAATAAGGAAAGATCCCACACCCGAAAATTAAAAAAATTCTGAAACTTTGTGAATATATAGGGGATTTCCTTCTGATTAAAACGCAATTTTGTTTGCTGCTCATATTTATTAAAGAGGTGTGAAATTAACCTCTGAAAATTCGGGTATTTTCAGATTTTGTGTTATAACTCACGAACTGTAAGAGATAGCAAGAAAGTTTCAGGCAAAAGTTACTTCTTTTAATTAGATCTATCATTTGGTAAAAAATTATTTTACAGTTGACAAGTGAATTATTTTACAGTTCCACACCCCTTTGGAGTGAATTCATGCAGCAAAAAAAAATTGTGTTTTAATCGGAAGGAAATTCCCTACATATTCACAAAGTTTCAGAATTTTTTGAATTTTCGGGTTCGGGATCTTCCCTTGCAAGGTCCCCTGCTATTCATTACTACCACAAAATCGGTAAATCAATTAGACATCATAAACATACATCTATTCCATATTTTAATATAAAACTGCAAGCAACACACCTCCACGAATAATCTAGACCACCCTTCCCATAACTTCCTCTCACACAAACAGAAACAAACCCATATCCCAAATCCCCCCCTTTGTCCAAGATGTTAAAAGCAGTCCAACAACCGCTGACCTAGAACCATTCACCAAAGCTTTAATTGCGAGCTGACGCGCGGCTTCATTCTACCACGAACTGCATCACGACCCATCAGAAACTGACCGCACCGAAGAAACAGGAATAAAATAGCCGGCAAGAGCTCGGAGCAATCCTTCCACGACTGTTTTTCGCAGACGACAACGCGGCGCTCGGGTCGCCCAGCGCATTTCACAAAGGTACAAGCCGGCGGTGGATTTCGCGGCGACGCAACCCCTCTGCACACCCCACGGTCCCCCCCTTCGGTTTGTTAAGGCACGAGGGGCAGCGTGGGTGTATCGACGGAGACAAGATGAACGTTAGAACACGAACGCGGTCCTCCTTCGGCAAACGTTCGCCTCGGTAATGCATGGGTTTTGTGTCGCGGCGGGCGGCACACTTTGTAACGACCGCGGCCTTTTGACTCGATTAATCTTCGATGTATGTATATACACGCGCTACATATATTCAGGGAAATATGGCCGCGTACAAGGGCGGGCGCGCGCGCCTGTGTGCAACGTCTGTATGTCATGGCGCACTGCTGGGACCGCCGATACATTCGGAAATAAAGTGTCGTGCTGCGCGGATGGGAGCCGTCCGAGTCGGTCCGCCGCTAAGCGCCATGAAAATATTGCCCCCCGCCCCGACCTGCATCCGCACCCCTTTACCACTTTCTACTGGCGCAGGGAACGCGCTCCTACGCTCCCTTTCTTTTTTCTCGTCGCGCAAAACGTCGGAGCTGTCGCGACCACGCCGGACGATCGCGTTCGAGAGGCATTGATAAGTCGGCGGGAGTGATTTCGGGTGACAGGGGCATCGTTGACAACCCTTGTTAACAGAGATTCAGTGATAACGTCTTTATGTTGGGAATTAGATGGGAGTTAGTTAAGGGGAATTCCTTTTTTCTTGGTCAAAAATATCGATACTTTAGGATTTTTTATAAAGAAAAATGTAACATTAATTAATTTGAAACATTGTATATGTGTTTGTTATACTTTCATCATGTTATGTAAATTTTTTCAGTTCAGTTCACTTAAAAATACAGATTCAGTTGCCCGTGAACTAGGACGCTCCGCATAATTGCTGCATTAACGGTTGACATGATATCTGCCCTCCAGTTCATCTGAAATAAAATTTTTTATTTTATACACATATAGTTATCGTTTGACCTACAATCAATAAAAACAAATTATTTTTAGAGAAATGGTAACTGTTTAAATTCAGATGTTCGATTTTTTGCAAAAAATTAGCTGAACTTTTGATAATTAAAAAAAAATATACAACCTATCGTCTTGCCTGTAGGTCAAACCATAAAAGGATTCTTTCTTAACATGCAGTTACAATTTCAAGTTGATCGATCCAGTACTTTTTTTTTAAATCATGATAACCAGCTACGAAAAAGTTGTTTCGAGAAAAACGCGTTTAAAGTTTGTAGTGCAGTTACTGAACAAATATCAGGTACTTACAACTAATCAGCAATTCCAGATCCGTATATTATTCCTTCCTCTTGCTCGTCGAATTGAAATTACGCCTCCAATAACATAAACGTTTTAAGACACAGTGTCAAAATCAGCTTATGGGTGGCTCACACCCAGACCGTTAACGAAGGGTTAATTATAATAAAAGAATTTTATAATACGTATATTTGTATGTTCTTATTTTACATATTTTGTATTAAGAATGTACATACACGTATACATACATGTATATTTATGCCATAACGAATGATTGCTATAACGAACAAGGTTCTAAACAGAACGAATCAGTTCGTTGTAAACTCCACTGTACTAATAATCACGAGATACAGATTTGTCTGACAGGGAGTCTTTTCGGCTTCCCATTATGAACTTGTCGCATAGAACGAGGGGAGGGGATAGCGGTCGCCTTATTTCGAGTCAGAAACCGCGCCGTTCTTTCGAGCCACTACTTTACTACTTATAAGGATACCTTCAGGTTTGGCAATTTCAGAAAATGTTGATACTAAGTGTACGTGAAGGTCTTCACAAGCGGGTGCTCTTCAAGCGCCTACAATGCACGCGTACTTAAGTCAAATTCAAAGTCAACTTTCTCGAAAACGAAGCCATTACCGCAATTTCGTCACTCTTGATTTTCCTCTCATTTTGGCCTGTATAATCACCCCCTACAGTATTGACCATAGGTAAAGGAACACCCTGTATATAAGTAAACTCAGAATTTTTCAATCTCGATTTTCCCGAATTTCGCTGAAAAGCGCGTCTTACTGCTTTGAGAAATTAACGTCCGAGTGAAGACCTTCGCGTACAATAAGTTTCAAAATTTTCTGAATTGTCAAACCTGAAGATTCCCTTGTTAAATCGCTAGCGCAGCTTGGAGTCTGCTTATCCTGTCTCTATAGAGTGTCTCCTCTGCTTTATCCACCTTGCAAGCAAGCCTCCAGCTTCCACAAAACTATTCGCAACTATTCTGCACGACCAACGATTCTCCCGCCTAAACTTCACAAGGTCCAGAATCCACCAGCGCTATACATGTATACCCAAACACTGTCGCCAGTAGATTCCACGATCCACCGCGCTCGAGTCTGATCCATCAACCTCGTTACGACGAAAAAGCCACCGAAGGTGGGAACGATAGTGACGAGGGAGGAAAAGAAGTGACGCGAGCGCGTGAATAGGAAGCGAGCGTCCCCGCGTCCATAAAGGTCAATCACGCGGTCCGTCGCGGCGCGGATGTTTCTTCGAAATCAAGCGGAATTCCTTGGAACCGCTTCCAAGCTGGGACGCCCGTCGGGGTCCCGTGTTGGTCGATTTCTGTTGTCATCGTGGCCCGGCGATGGACGTGAGAATGCGAATTCGTAGGCAAGGGGGCGTAAGAGGCCCGTCAGAAGGCCTTAGGCTGGCTCATTACCAGCAATTGTGGCCGAACGGCACCCTGCAGAGTGGTACACGGCTGCACCGGCACCGCCGACCTCGGCCACGGCCTGAACCTTCACCGCCGCCGACCGCGAGCCTGCCCCCGCCTGCCGCACGACAACGGAATTTAATTGCTCGATCAATCATTATTTTCGTGACTCCGCGATCGCCACCGTGATCACCGTCCACCACGTGATCAGCCTTGCGCCGCGATTTCAGTTGGTTTTCAGCAGCCGCTTCCCAGGGTCGTCGTCTAGTGACCTTGGGAGCCGGGGTGGTTACCGATGTGGATGAAATTTTGTATGGTCTAAAGCGTGTATAGTCAGTTAATCACACGTTAAAAGCTTCTGAGGGAGTACTCAAGAGTTTGTAAGAAAATCGAGCTGGAAGTTTTATTTCTTATGATCCTTGGTATACGTAGGTACTTATACATGGCTGGTTAGAAGGGTAGGTTTTAATAAGGTTTAGTAACTTTTTGTTCTTTAGCATGGCTGGATGATACTCTATGATCGAACTGTTCTGGGCCATCGATGGTTGCGAATAGATCGTCACTAGAGTGTTCACTACCTCGGCGGAAGGGAAGATGGAGCAAGCATAAAGAGTCAAAGAGGAAAAGGGAAAGGGGTAACGTATAAAAGAAGAAAAGGGAGGTAAGTAAAAGGTGAAAGGAAGGGACTGAGAGACAGTCTGGAGACAAAACGAAACACTTCTCGGTCTCTTATGGTCTTTCTCCACGCTCTCATCGCGTCATTAGCTGGTTTGCTCGATAGATACACAACCGTCTTACGAAAGGGAGGTCCCCCGGTCCCGACTTGGCCCGCTAACTCTTTCCGAGGAACAATCTGTTACAGTGGTCCACGTGAATGGCGAAACGTAAAAATACCCTCGAGTTCTCACGTGGCCGACTCAATGGGTCAGGGAGGGGAGGGGGAGTAGATCCCTCGGAGGACGGCCGGAGGGAGAAAAAGGAGAAGCATCCCAGAGAAGGCGGCTTTGGTTTCGAGCAACGCGGATGAAGAAGGACGACAGAGGCATGGGGGTGGATGGATTCGTCGCGGAGTGCGGTTTTCAACGAAGCCAATTATTAGATGCGTCTGGAGTCAAGCAGGCGAAGAAAGGGGCCTGGGTATCGATGTGAAATGCGCGGGGAATTTATATTTTGTCGTGGACGTAATTGGGGACGGGGCGCGTGAAAGCCTCGAGAAATTTAATTTTCGGTCGGGGCCCCTAGAGTGGCTGGGGACTGTGGTCATCGGGGACCATCGTCGAATGTTCTGTTGTTTTGGTGGTGGTTTTGTTTGGAGTTTCTAAGGTGTAGTTCAGATTCTAGTGTTTGCTTGCGGGGGACTGTAATTCTCCTTTTTGGTTTTCTTTTTAAGATTGTAATTGTGAGAAAATCTGGGGAAATGTCATATGTATCTACTCCTAATTAGTACTTTCTCAAAATTGCAAACTTCGGCGTGCTATATTTTTTAAAGAAATTCGAAACCAACGGAATGGTGACTTGTACTAGGTACATCATATCTAAATTTTATCAGCATCCCTGACCTCGAATGCAGAAAATGACCGCTTTGGCGTGGAATTACCCTTAAGAGATTATACCTAGTCAGGCAGCTGAAAAGAGACGAATGTTTGTGATTTTTTTTTGAAAAAGCAGAAGCATATATTATTACGGAACATTTTGCATTTAAAAGAGCAACATTTAAAGAACATATGGTAATATTTTCGTAGAAAAATATTTACGTTTATAATAAAGTAACAACTTACATTCCACAAGCCTTTTAAAAAATTTGTTTCTTCGGTGAGCACTGCCATTGGGAACCAGATTATCTAAAATAAAAAAACAAACAAGATTTCGTTAATATATTAATGTATCCTCTGATTAACGGAGGGATTTTCCGAAATAGTAATTTAAAACAAAATGGCGGCTATTTAAAGTTGAAGTCCTGATTTTTTCGCGTAATTTTTGCACGAAACAATCAGGATTCAAAAAGTTCTGTAAAAATATATGCTTCCGCTTTTTTAAAAAAAATGTTAAAAATTCGCCTCTTTTCGGCCGCCTGGCTAGGTATAACTCGTTAAGGGGAATTGTTAAGATATTAAATGGTCACTACTTAATAAAATTATCCACCCTTTGGCACACATTAACGCACCGCGCAAAGTTGTCTTCGACAACATTCATTAACCCTTACACCATAGGGTCCATTTTGGCCCATAATAGGTGTTTGTTCGCACAATGCCCAGCCTAAGCGTTTTACACTAGCTTCAAAACTCATTCTGACACAAAGCCTTTCTCTTAAAGTCGCGAAGCTAATAAAGGATAATTCAGACAAGTAGTGTCGCGTGGGTCAAAATGGACCCAGGATTCTATGCGCCAGGGTTAGACGAATAGAAAAAAGAATCTAATAAATGGAAAGCGAGCCAACCAAGAACAGAGGAAGCTTCAGTGACCAATCCAAGCAATCAGGAAGCTCGATTCGAACCTAGAGCGACGTACAATTGCGTGAAGCGTCAAAGTGGAAACCTAACCTATCCTTAAGTGTCGTTTTGGAGTCACGGCCAGGCGGCATTACCGCTCATTTAGGGGGGTCATTCATTCTCGAGACACTTCTCTTGTCCAGTCGCCTCAGAAAGCACCGCCCGATACCTCTCTCCCTGTCTATCATTTTCTCTTTAGGCCCGCGCAAGTCTCATACTGAAATGGAACGAAACAAATTGCCCGCGGTGTCGGGGACACGTGCTCTCCCCGACACGCCGTGTGTCTCTCGCTTTCTCTTCTCTCTCTTTAATTGTAACCGCCGCTTTGGGCGGGCATCGCGAGCAAGCGGCGGGGGGATAAAACATTTATTACACCGAGGGATAAGTCCCTGTAAATATGTACTGGCCGGAGAAAAGGAAGAAAAGGTGGGAGTGGATGGAATGTTAACCCTCCCGAGCACCTTTGCGCACTTTCGGTGCATTATATCTTAGTCATTCTTTGGATTTATAATTGCCCTCCGCCTCGGAACGTGCACGCTTTCTTCGAGGACAGTTTGGTAGAGGGCGTGACGATGCAGCGGACAATTGCTGCACGTTGGTCCGAGGTTTGTTCTTGGGAATATTCTGTGGTAATTTCGAATGGATGAGAGGTCTGAGTTCTTTGGGTTGAAATTGAAATATATTGTGTTACTAATAAGAATATCCTTTATTAAAACAGTTACTCGTTTGTTTTTCATTTCTTTTAAACAGAATTTTAAGCTTCTGCATATTTAGGAATTCGAAAAGGACGTTTTACGAAACGTTTCTTTTAAAAAGATTTCAGTTCTTCATAAACATTTTGAAATTGGAGGAATGGTGACTAGTTGAACTCTGCTTTGAGAGATGAATTTTTTTTCTAACTCTATCACTTAGAGAAAAAGGTGGTATTATGGCGCCCTGCTGGCAATTCGGCTCCCTCGTGATTTTCATATTATAAACTAAAATATTTAGCGACTAATATAAGCGGTATCTACTGCACCTATTAGCTATATACACAGAGAAACATATCGACACGCGGTAATTTTTTTTATAATTTTTATTAGGGGGTCATATCACCCTCACTTTTGTAAGAGTGCCGAAAATAACATTTTTCATAACATATGTTAAATTCAATTAAATTATTTTTCTTTTGCTTCCACCATTTATCACACATAACGTTATTAGTTTACTTACATTCTAAGCACAAATTTAAAGCAATTTAAATTATGAATCAGACTTTAGGAAGATATATAAAACTGGGGGGCCATATTACGACTCCTTCCTCCCTTACTTAATACTTTATCTATGAGAATAAATATTATTTTAAAAAACACAATAACCCCATCCGCGAGTGTATCCAAAGCACCAATCACTCTTACAACTGCTGCTTTTCTTTTTCAAAGTATTTAAAACAGAATCCCAATACATCCTACCCTAACTTATTTAATATAACCCAGTCGAAGACACTTGCCGAATGTTCCTCGGTGAATAGACACTCGCCCCCTTTCCGCCCCCTGCCTCCCGCGCCAAAACCACCGGTGCACCTTTGTGCAGGTTGGTCAGATCGAAGAGAAGTAACCGAGACGCTGCAGGGACACTCGCTTCTCGTACGGCCCTGACAATGGACCATTCGTTCGCCATTGTATCCCCAGCACATTAATTGTCTCTTTGAAACCCGATGACCTCCGTGGATATGAGCCCGCTCCACCCCCTTCCTCTCCCTTCCTCCTTATCTTGCTCTGCCCTTTCGATTCCGGCACCCTTTTGTACGCCGATCTGCGGCTTAACAGGGGGGTTGATAAAGGGTGGAGCGCGCTGGCGTTGTTTGAAGTTGCAGGTCAACGCCCTTAGAAACGCGTCAAGTCTCACAAACTGTGTCAAGTTTGTCACAGTGATAGAATTTCGACAGTCTCTTTTTCGTTTTCTTGAATACGGCCGAGCAAATAATGCCTTCAATTTCGGTTAAAGAGTGGCAAAAGGCAAACAGACGTTGTTTGATCTTGATCTTGCCTGGGGTCGATTAATCGAATCGTGGGTAAATAAGGGACAATAAGAATCGACGAGTATTCTTGTTCATTTGAATAGTTTGGAACGTTATTTCCTTTGATACGTTCTCTTTTATAATCGCCTGCAAGTGTCGAGGTTCCATTGTACGTATATAAAAGAAACGCGGTCATGGTGCCGGTAAGGAACTAAGTAGTTCTTGATCAGTTCTTGATTGGAAACAACTTTTTATCAGTTCATGACATACATTTTCATTTATAAGTTTACGTCAACAAATAATGGTTTTAAATAATTTCTAAAATATAAATTCAGAATTCAAAAATATGTGTGTTGTATGTGAAAGCAGTTATTTAAATTTTCTTAAATTTTCGTGTAACAGCCCCCGAAATTTATGATTTTTATTTTAAAAACTGTTGGTCATATTGCATTAAACTCTCTTAGGTTATAAGGAGGCATCTTTAAAGTTGCAGAATTTAATTTGCCTATGTCAATCCTTCTTATTATTTATTAGTTATTGTGCAAACGTGATAACCTCTTTGAAGATGTTGGCGTCAGGTGTAACACCTGTTACAGTCATTTGATTGCAAGAAGAAGAAAATTTTCTTAAAGTTAAATAATTTACGCTGGGACTGGACCTAGAATTTTAATTTTAGGTTTTATTTATAATACATTTTTCGTCGATATAAAGAATAATATGAAAAATTTGTCTAAGGAAAAGGCTTAATTTTTCTTTCAAACGCTATACCTTCTTCAATTTTTAATTTAATTTCTTTAAAGTGGACTAATCCCAGCGTAAACTATCTAATTTTAAAAAACTTCTATTATTTTGCAATCAGATGACTGTGATGGGTATTACACATCCCGCCAACAGGGGTTACATCGTCGAAGAGGTGGGCAAGATTCCACAATAATTAATAAATAATAAAAACGATCGAGATAAAAAAAATATTTTCTGCAAAATTAAAGATACCTCCTTATATCCCAAAAAAGTTTAATCCAGTATGACAAACAGTTTTTTGAGAAAAAATTCTAAAATATCAGTTACTTTAGGGGCTGTTAGAAGAGTATCCTCCTTAAACGTAACTTCGAAATCGTACTGTTCTTCTTTTATTACAAGCATCAAATTATGACGACACTACGATCGCCAACTATTTCTTCCGCACCAAATTGAGCAACCCGTAGATTATCAGAAAATCTTCTTCCAAAACGTATTCACAATCCACACGTGACAGGACGTTCAGTTACAAAATTCGCAGTTTCACCATCGTGACGTGTCGCAGCAAGCAAGAGCAACCGTAATTAATATCGCCTGAATTACCATACGCTTCACGGGCGGCGCCCTTTCAAATCCGTCGAATTTGATGGAAAACGAGCCGTTAGAGACAAGAAGAAGGACAGAACGTCGAGCGGGACATCCCCCCATAAATCCTCGGACGATGTTCGCTGAATTACGAGCGATATCGAGGAAGGGCACCGCCGATATAATTAAGGAGGCGATCATCCTCCGCAACCGCCTGCTCGTGTCCCATGTTGGAATCCAAATTTTATGTCGGTATCATAAAAGCGCGTGACGGCAGAAGAATTAGGACGGCACTCGGTTTCTCCGCTACGGCCCCCATAAGGACCACTTCAGATATATACGTAAAGGCTAATTCACACAGAGCATGTTTACCGAACCGACGCCACTCGATTGTGCCATGATTTCTGATCCCCGAGCCTCGTTTCCCCCCTGATTCATTAATAACGCCCTAGTTGGAAGGGGGGCATATACCATCGTCACGCTTTTGGTTTCCAAAGATACTTTCCTTAACCACCAAAAAGGAGAACACTATTTTAGGGATATTTTAGGGGATTCAGTCTTGACAGGAAAATAGTTCCTGTTGAAAATAGAAATATGTGAGTTTGTGACTAATACGGTTACTTTGTACTTCTTAATTTCACAAAGTCACTCCCTCTATGCGGGCAGACTTTGTGATAATTTAAAATATTATTTATTCCTTAAGTCATCTCTGCTTACGGTAGGAATTTATAATTTTTACAAAGTCGTCCCCTTAATTAAGGTATCCTTAATTTTGCAGTGCTAGAAGAAGCTTAGTGTAAATGTTTATTTCCTGCAATGTATTCAATTTCCAAGTTTATAGCAAGCGCCTTGATAGTTGAAAAATAAATCTTCTATCGTGAATAATTTACTATAGTAAATTTACTTCGATAAATGACGTTTCAAAGTTTGTACTGTCCAAGTTATGAAACCAAAGTTTCCCGAAGGTTCATTTATCGTCACGGATTTTGAAAACTTTATGAAGGAATTAGAAAATCATGATCCTGGGGAAATATCTGGACAGCCGCAGAGATTAACATATTACTGGAGATTGTATACAGTTTATGAACGATACCAGAGAATTAGCAGGGAATCAGCTCGAAGGGAGACCGCACAATCAGTGTCCGTTGGCCTTAAACCAACGAGGCATAGATAAAGAGGGGGCAACGTGGCGGGAGGGAGAGCGAAGGCGAAATATGGATGAGTAATATGGGTTCCTCGCTACCCTCACGAGGACGAGGCAGGAAGGCAGACGAGGGTGTCGCGATTCCCCGCTGTGCATTGATGGCCTCATCTAGCCTAGAGGACCTGGGGAATTCAGCGGTAATTACCTTTTCTTCGGGCCGACGCCAACGTGAGGTGTTTCTAGCGTAACGGGGGAACGATGCTCGAATGGCCGGATGAAAGTTTCAGCTGGTCGTGAGGCTTCATCAAGGTGTTTCGCGAGGACGTAATGATCTCGTGAGTCCGATGGCGGTGTTCTAATGGGCCCGAGGATGCATTAATTCAGACCAGTTTAAATTCTAATTCTATAGTATTTTAAGGTGGAGTACAGCTAACAGTGTATACTCTAACATCTATGGAAAATAATAATATAGTACGTAGTATATATGATTTATTTTCAACCTCAACGGCCTTGTAAAGGAAGTTGGTTTTATAAATTTTTCATTTGTCTCTCCACTCTCTCGGATACCCATCCAACTAAAAATCTGAAGATTTAAAAATCTAAAGACACAAAAATCTAAAAAGCTAAAAATCCAAAAATCTAAAAATCCAAAGATCTAAAAAATCCAACTTTTATTTTTTTTTAAACTTCCTTTCTATCCCTCTCAGCCACACTATTATGCTCCCATTTGCTGTCCCTTCTAATACTCTTTCTAATATAGTACCTACGTAGTAAACACCTAGTATTTTATGGTAGACTGTGTAAATGTAACTTTCATTCAAAGGGTAGATATTTTTCAGTTCAATATCGAAATTAAAATAAAATAAAAGAGTGCTAAAATTATAGAGAATGTAACACAACTATTTTTTTTGTATTGTAAGTCCGGGAGAGTTGGACCACTTTTTCAAAAAGAAATTGTAGCATCGTTGTTTTTCACATTTTTGTCGTTTTATACATATTAAAGCAAATACCAAGCAATTTAAGGTATATACTCGTATAAATTATAGTGTGCAATAATTTCAAATATTTATTTTCATTTTCAATCAAAAACATTGGCACTGCAACTGGTCGGTCTCATCCATGTGTCGGGATTAGTGCGTCCACCCACTACGAGTAATCAAGGTAGTAATCGACCACCTTATCAAAAAAAATTAAAAATGAATACATATCTACGTCTTGTTGCTGTTACACTGCAGTTATATCCATATTATATCCCCAATATCGAAAGAGCGTAAATAAACTTACCTGTTTTTCAAATATCCACTGTAAGCCCCCCACTGTAAGTTGGTCTAAAAATGTTCAGACTTGCATAAAGTCTTAACTGTATCTTATAATTCAAATATGGATTTGTAACAATGTTCAATGTGAGATAAACAACAAGCGCCTTCATTTCTTTTGTGTCAATAACACACAGTACCCTATCTTGCGTCGGTCTTAAAATATCAGCACTGGCCGAACTCTCCTGGATTTACCCTATCTAATTGAATATCGCAATTTTTTTCTCACCACTTTCTGGAGTCCCAGAGAAGTCCAGGAATGTGAATTTCCACCTTGCCATGAGACAAATTAATGGTGTACTGTTTACTAGCAACTTTTTTTATCTAAACTGAAGCTAATTTGGCAATGAGTTTTAGAATATATTAATTTCGATTCTATCACATAGGAAGTTCGAAAATTTTTCTGTGTAAAACATTAGGTACGTGGTGGAACTTCGTTATAAGTAGACCTCCTCCACGTTAATAAGAGGTGTTTCGTACCTGAGCAGATGAAGGATGCATGAAAAGCCTCGTAGCACTTTCAACCAGCCGTCTTTATCCCCGTGAAGCACGATGAAGGTGTCTTGCAAGGCCGTAATGATCTTGCGAATCTGTCGTGGAACGCTCAGGATTCATTCACGATTCAGCGATTACGCTTCGTCCTGCTGCACCGAAGCTCGCCTGATCCCCAAGAAAAATGCAGAACCAACGATGGGGTGCTTGAAAGTTATTAACGAGTCAGGGACTTAACGCGACTAGCGCGCAGCACAATTTACTTTTCCAACTGGCTGTCTGTGAAATTAATGCTCGATTAAGTAAGCTGTGAGGCACGCTCGAGGAGGACAAAACTTTTTCAAAATGGAGGACAGGAATGAAATTGTCGATTGAGTAATACTCGAATAATCTTTATAATTTTCCTACTATCTCTCTCTTTAAATGTGCCACGTTTCTTTGTTTCGTTTAAAGTGTGACTGAAGAATTTTATAAATTCACATGCTTCTAAAGAATCTTTGTTATTGATAGAAGCGACAGTGGAACGTGTTGTGTAATGATAGAAAGTACAGATAATTCGTGCTTGGAGCCTTTAAATGTGAGGAGAGACTGTATTCTTCGCGTCTGTGTTGAACAGTATGATTCTACTCAAACGGTACTTGCGTTGTTTTGTATCCAAGGATTTCAATGTCAATTAAATTGTTAATTATATCCTTTCTACTGTTTTCCTCAGTTAATAAATATTCAAATGTGTCTCTGTATCGCAAAGGAAAACAAATTTTTGCTTTTCAAGAAGCAACAGATATGTTTTTGTTTATCATCGAAGAAGCCCAGCGCCAGTAGCTTCAAAAACATATAATTTTGTAGCCCATTTTCTCCTCAAGTTTTACGCAGCATGCCTTAATTACTGGAATACGTAATTATACACAGTTTACGCTAAAAATATACAAAATTTGAGCCAAATCAATGACTCCACTTTCGTAAACGCCCATAGCATTAGGAAAACACACGTTGAATCAGCAATAAATGAATAAATAAATTACCAACAACCTGATCTATCGATTTTCTCCCTAAACTTGGCCCTGATCTCCAGAGACTCTCGAATTTCGGTGTTTGGCCGGCAGAGATGAAGAAAAAATAAAGACCACCGCGGTGAGTCAGGTGCTAAATAATTTCCGTCCCAAAAGCGGGGAAAGAGCAAGCGATCCGCTATCTTCGATTCTTCCACGGCTATCTGCTGGCCCTGTGACGTGGATATAAGTTACGAGCGTTCGAATAATTACACGGTTCGGGTTCGAAGGCGAGTCGCGGTTAGCGGAAGGCAAAAGACAATTTTACGCAGCGGGGCACCGTGGTCCCTGGCGACCCGGTGGCAGCCCTCTTTTTCTGCCAACTATTTGCCCCCACAAAATCGACAGCCACGGGGCCCGCTTCCACGGAAATCCGATGTCGTCGATCGAACGTTTCCAGCATGCCTGAAATATCGCGGCACCTCTTCCTCGATACCGTTGTAGCTGAACTGCCTTTCTTTTTCGAGGAGAGTAGAGAGGCTCGGAACTGGCGATAAATCGTGGGCCTCGTAAAAATTGTTTGCATTCCGGCAGAATTTACGGTGCAATAATCTGACGTAACAGTCAGCTGGATAGCCTACTATGCAGGTCTTCTTGACACGCGAGGCTGTGAGGATGATGACTCTAATAGTGACTGTATCATGTTTTTGGCAATGATTTTGGTTTTGGATAACGGTGTTTTGTGTGGAGAATAAGTTAACGAGTGTTATAGTTGTGTGTGTGGAGCAATATTGAGGGCTTTGTGAGGAGTTAAGAGGAGACGTGGAGTCAAAGAAGTGTTACAGGCGTTCGCTTGCCAAACAGCTTGGTGAACTTAGAAGCTGGGAATCCACCTGAAAGCTAAGCTAAGGTATGCTAAAGTCGGGAACACACCGGGAAGTTAAGCTAAGCTATGTGATGCTATGTTATGTTTTAGCTTAGCTATTGATGCAAACGGATTCATAAGAATGTATTGAAGGTAATTTTTTTAAAACATATCATCGCATTAGTTTTAAAAAATTAGCTTCAATACATCCTTCTTCATATTCTATAGCACAGCATAAAATCTCGAATCTGTCTGTTTACTGCTTTCAATATGAAACGAAACGTGAAGAGTACCAGGAAACAGTATAGAGAAGTATAATAAACAGAATGATACGACAGAAAGTTCATTTTAGATCGATATCTACGCGGTTTAAGGCAGTCTGCCTCGAAGATCTTGCGATCAGGTATGCGGTGGAGATCCGTCACAGAGGAAAGCTGCCTTCATTAGCCGTTTCGGTGCTATCCTACAAGCAGGTCCGAGGGTCTGGCTTATGTAAATCAGTCGCGGCGTAATTGGCACTGAACGAAAAAGCTAATTACCGAAATCGTGCACCCGGGACCCCTAGGACCCTGGGGCCCCATCAGCGCCCAGCGGGGTGTCGCGACACCCTCGCTTCCCAGGCCAACCCCCCTCCGCCCCTGCTCGATCCCCGTATATATGCATCTTTCCACGGACACGATCACCAAGGGCCGCAATATTATTCATCCGGGGCCGATATACGACTACCTGCTTCTCGATTATGCGCTGCTACTCGGCCTGCGCCGGCCTCGCGTCCAAAGTGGCGAAAGAGATATATTTCGGCCTATTCCCCTCTCGGCCCCCCTCCCAGCCGCCATTCTTTCTGAAAATAAGTAATGAATAATATCGTAAATCTCGGCGACGCACCGCTGCTTCGTCCCTTTGTGCGAAAGTGCTCGAGAAAATTTGTTTATGGAGATTTAGTGGATCGTTCGAGTTCTGTGGAACGTGGAGACGCTGGAGAGGCTTGTGGATGAAGACGATGTTGATTGTTTGTTCCTATCTTGTTAGTTGGAAATGGAGTAGGTTTCCTTAGCCCGATGGTAAGTGGGCCCAGCGTGCCCCTCGTGAAGTGGGCCCCCTTAAATATAAAACAGAATATTAAAAATAGTAGGTAATTACATTTTAGTAGCTTGAAAATATAGGTAATGGAAGTTCTGATATTTTTTTAAAGCCAGCGTGTGTGGAGCGATATCAACTGTAAATAGGACTTAAGCCATAATTATCTTTATATTTTTTTTCTGTTACTTTCTGGTTTTGTTTAGTGGTAAGCTTGTGTCTCTGCTTTGTATCTTTTTCAGCTCCTTCTGTCACAAAATGGGTCTTAGCTGTTCATGGGAAAATAAATAAATAAATATTATTACTATAAGGTAATTGGGGGGGGGGGGGGCGATGCGTATAGTTTCTTAATAAATTTATAAAAAAATGTAATATATATATTTCTATCAACTGAAAAAACTTACTTGTTATCTAAACCATATACTGCGAACGGACGCTGTAGCATAAACTGCTTCAAGCAATCTCATTTAGCAAATGCCAAGCAATCTCATTTAGCAACGGACCCAACAAAAGATCTCCTGCGATCTTGCTCACATCTACTGGATAAACTCTGAGTTATTTTTAATTGGCATCTTCCCTCCAATTACCGAATGCAACTAAAATTTACGATTTAACTAACTTTTATACTAAAATTTATAGTTGTGGGTGGGCCTGCTCTATCTCCCGGCAACCAATATTTTTAGACCCACTCCGCCACTGTTTAACTCTGCCCCGAATTACATTCTCAAATTTTGCAATTCAGCTGATGTAATCGCTTGAATTAAAGAAGAATTATTGAAAGGACTAAATTGTTTTATTAAAGTAGCTTTGTCAGTCTTATCCCTCATTAAAAACCTCGGGCAAGAGAATCGCACACCCCAGGATTGTACTCAACAATAACATAAATCGAATAAGGCAACAAAAATTCCCAGTTGAACAAGGAACCTAAATAAAACGTCCCCCGTTACAAAAGCTTGCATCACAAACTCAGCGGTAACGCGACTGGAGCAAAGCGACGAGCAGCGCCACCCGAAACCCCTCTCCCGTACGTATCAGCCGCCGAGAATTTACGAGTTTCAGTACCGTATGACGTCAGCTTGCGAAAATCCATATATCAAATCTGGAAGGCGCATTGGAGAGACGATGAGTACCAGCCGAGGATTCTTCAAAAGCGATCAGCGGGGGTCCACGGACGGTCCACCATCCTACGCCGCACGACAGAGCGAGAAATATCCCGGCGGCGGTGTGTGCGTGCGTCGGCCGCCCGAAATTTGTGGTTTCCCTTAAACGGCAGCTTCCTCGTGTTTCCCTGCCCGCAGCTTCACCCCTTTTTCAGAATAAAAAAGAAAAGGGAGACGGAGCAGAAGAAACGTTATTAATCGTCGCGCGGCTGGTGAAAAGGAGGCAACGAGGCGGGTTGGTGGACGACCTGGAGGGCCGGGGGGTGGGGTGGGATGTACGCTCCTCTACCTGAGGGGGTAGGAAGGATGGCTCAGGTAGCTGGTGGATCCTTTGACCTTTCCACCGGCTGTCCTGCGGGATACGTCTCGTTCCTGTCCACCTTCTGTCTTTTCTCACCGAAAGAATTCCGCCAGCGGTCGATTCGTTGAAGGGGGAGAGAGGGGGAGGGGGGCGGGGCCCCGTCGTCAGTCAGCTCCCGCTATTCATTTTGCTGCCTCCGAGAGAATGGGGGAATTAATAAGTGACATCCGTCGGAGGAAAGGTTTTACGCGCGCCCCGCGACCAGGAAAAGAAGCAGCACCAGGGGCCCTGTGCCCCGATGACTGGGACAGGGCGGAGGAGGGTGGAGGGGGCAGACTTGGTCTTTCACGCGGTTGTCTTCGATCTGGCGGGGACCTCTTTGTTGTGCCGGTGGTGCCCTTTTGTCAGACAGGCGAGAAACGAAACACCTTGTCTTAGGTCGCACGCAACACAATGGCCGCACGATAAACCTCTGGCCCAGTAATTCGGAATGGGAGACAAGGGGGCCCCTGACAGTCCCGTGGACCACGAATGGCTGGCTCTTTCTTTCGGGCCCCGAGGTTCCTGGGTGCCGGGAGACGCGTGCGGATCCCGGTAATTATGGAGGATGACAGTGGATTAAACGGGGGAAAGTGGCGTGGCCTCGTGCTTGGCCAGACAGCGGGTTTTGTTTCATCCCCCTAATTTGAGGAGTTCGGGACGGCGTGAAATTTGCTGGGGTACGTGGGCTGCAGTTAGAATAGTCGTTGAAACATATTTTCTTTAGTGGAATTTTGGTTAAGCAGAAAATTCAATGGGGCCATTTTATGTCACATCGATTATATTTGAGGTGGATATCTGGGATTTTTTTGAAACTGAAATATTATGTGGTCTGCGTGGAATTGGGAGGGGTTTAAGTCATCGTTTTGCTCGTTTTGAATTTGTTTACAAAATATAGCCAGTTGAAGTTTGAGACTTTTTACCATTTTCGCGAAAACGGGTTTTATGAATTAATTTTTATCTCAGGAGCTATACATCACACGAAGCTGGTTCTTCTTTCATTTTAATCAAGAAGAATTGGCCTTCGTGAAGAAATTTACTTTCACTCCGAAAAGTCATTTCGTATTGTTAAATACTCTCCGTTTCACTTGCACCTTATTTTAGTGAAATAATCTCTACAACTATCATAGCCATCTCAACGATATCATCTCTATCTGCGTAGTAGCTTTCTCCCACATTTGCCCACTGACACTTTTTTGATAATTAAATTCATATTTTACCAAGCCACTCTGCACCAAACCACCCCTATTGTGTCCTTAGTATCTAAAATCTTTTGTCTTATCGGCTACGCCAAATGTAATATCAGGTTTCTTCTTCATTTTGAGTAATAAAGACGTTTAATAATAATAATAATAATAATAATAATAAAATCATCCTACAAATTCAGCTTCTTCTAAAATCCTCCAATCCCTCCCGGTGATAACTCCTAAAAGGTGTCACTACTGCTAGACTTACCTACACAGGAGGGCACGTTAAGGTTTCAATGGGACTTCCTGTTACGAGCAAGCATCAGTTGCCCACTCGTACACAAATCAGGCTGGTCTTGACCAGAGCGCTGGCTCAGAAATCATCGTCAAGGAGGATTCGCTGTGCGTTAAAGGAGGACACCGCCAACGATCTCCCAGTGTACCGTTCGAAACGCCCGAAGGATGTGGCCGAGAAGGAAGATGCGAAAAAGGTAGGACGATCGGTGCAGCACTTCCCACGAAGTGTGCGAGCGATCAATGGGGGAAGCGAGCCGCTGCATGACGAATGGGGGCGCAGCCAATTTAGATGCATAGAGGTCGCGCCGTAGGGTCGTCCGACGACCTGTCGTGTCTCATTCCTACGGGGGCTATGTCCACGGTCTCTTTCATTCGGCGTAACGAGGACGATCGTGCGCGGCTCCGTCCAGCTTTTCTTGCATGCTCATTATCGGAACGGTGAAAGGCTGCGCGCCACGTTCCGACGCTGCACGTGAAATCTCTGTGATGAACCAGGCCGAGATAGAACTACCGCGAGGATCGTTTCTGGAGGACTTCGATCTGAGCAACTGAGGAGACCTGTGGTGACTAAAATTAACCACGATATGAGAAAATAAACTGCAGGCATGGAGGATGTAGGAATAAAAGAAGAAGAATAAAGCGTGAATGAAGACATTTGCTGCGTCGTGCATGTAGCACTGTAATTGCAACAAAGTTAAAGTACACTCTTATCTTCATCAACATCGAGATGATGAAGATCACCATCATTGTCAGAGGCTTACCACATTAGAAAGTAGAAAGCAGTCAAGATAGAAAGTATTTGGAATATAATGCATTGGGAGCAGAAGATGGAGCGAAGTCAGGTGGCAGGATTTGGTAATAGAAAAGAGGGAAGGTGAGGATCATAGTACTAAGAACAAGGTAATCAAAATGGAACTGCAGAAGAGGAGAAAGGAGGTGTAGAAAGAAAAGAAAGGCTTGGAGGGCACGATAATGTGCAGCACATTATGGGTCAGGAGGATTATCTTCATCATTGTCACCACCAAGTAATTAACCGCCACTGTAGAAACACCGTAGTCACTGCATGAAGGAGCCGAGGCAAGAAATTTGTACCGCCTTTCTTCATTCTATCCTGCCCGTTATCCGCGCATTATCGACATTGTCTTCGCCAAATCTGATATCCCGCGTCCTGGGTGGCACGGCAGTGTAATTACTAACACGAAACCACAGGGCCCGTCCACTGATTGGGTGATCAAAGCTCGCGATGACGAAGATCTCTTACCCCTCCGTTCCCCATCGAACCGCGGCGGTTGGAAAGAGAAGGAAAGGGGAGGACGCGTCGCTGGCAGGACGGAGAGGGACGGACGCCGAGCATTGCGTCTTCATTATAAATCCTGAGAATCACCCAAATTGATAACGGCATCCGAAGGCTGCCGTAAGGGTCCTCGTAATACTCTAAAGAGGGCTCACCTCCACCCTCACTCAGCGGGGTGTCCCCGGGCACGAAATAAGAAGAGGCCACTTTCGCTTCTCTCCACCGTCAGTTGCTCGTATATCCTCCCCCTCCAGCGTCGTAACGGTTTCGAAAGGTGTAGGCTTCGTTGCCCCTCCGATCGAGCCGTGAGAGTTACGAGTCGTGTTCTACGTGACGAACCGAAATGGATTACTGGAAAACGGGCCCGCAGAGGATTACGAAGTTCAGCGGCGAAGTAAAGGGCGAGGGAACGGGGTCGAAGTTCTGACTTCTGCCGAAGTGACGGGCATCATCGATGGGACGCTCGGGGAGAGTCCGAGGAGAGTTCTGTTGGTTCCTTCTTGTTGGATGAAGGAGGAAGAAGTACCAGAGACAATTTCTGTAACTTGGTCCGAAGAAATGATTAAATACCGCTTGACACTGCTTTTTATCGATCGGTTAAACGTTTATATAAAGTAAATAGTGAATCATCTGATACATAGATGGAATTCTTTTAAATTATCAATTAATAGTTAGAAGAAGATGGAGCATTGTGTCAAATTTAAGGATTAATAAACAACTTTATCGTCAAAAAATATGTTGCAATAGCTCTCGTTATAAGTTTTCTAAAGTTGTATGTAAGTTTCTTGCATTCAAACTATTTTCTCTGTCTTATTTACTGTCTACATGATTTTCAAGAAGATTCTAATATGCCTTTTCTTGTCCATTTATTTTTCAAGCAGTGTAGTAGTATCGGTATTATTTGAAGTTTCTTTTAAAGTAGAATATACTTTTACCTTCTGTCTGAAGGTGACAAATTTGAGCATTGAGAGTGAGAAACACCAACTGCAGGGATAAAGAAAGACAAAAGAAACCACAATCGTTACCCCCGTTCTTCTGACAGCAATCACACTAAAACATCAAGAAGAAACTGGTACCACCGCCAAACTCCTCACTTTGCGCAAACGAAAGAAACTCATTCTGGAAACGGAAGCATCCACTCCACCACACTATTCTGCATAATAACAATCCCCCATCAGAAGCGTCGACAACAAAGCGACGCCTAAAAGCCTCAACCGACGATTTCATCATCAAACGAGCGAAACGTCGCCGTCAACTGACAGCCCGAGGAAGCAAGACGAGGAAGAGGAACTCCAGTGGAGGCGAGACTCGCTCCAAACACCGTTCCCTCGTCCCCGCGACGTAAAGGATTACCATAATCTGGATACATTTCCGCCGTAAACGGCCGGTTAACCGCAATTGACAGTGTTAATAAAAGACTTCGCAGGGTACCAATCAGCCGTGCGCGACGGCGAAGAAGAGGGGGCGGGAGGGGTCTCGCTGAAAGCGACAACATCCAAATGACGCCGTAAAGTCCCGCGTAAAATAAAGAGAGCCTCAAAGACAGTTCAATGGAATCTTCTCGCCGCGGGGTGTCGCCCGTGGGCCGAGCAAGGAAGCAGCGCACCGATGATCACCGTTTTTTCTCTCTTTTTCGATCCCTCGCCTGTCCTTCACCTCCTTTTACAGTTCTGCCATATTCCCGACGAGAGAGCGTTCTCGTAGACCCTGTTCGTTACACGACGGTAACAGGGGCTTCAGATGGGTGGGGCAGGGGGAGGTGGGCCCCGGAGAGAAGGGGAGGTCGTGATATTTCCTTCACGAGAGCGTTCCCCGAACGGTTCCTCGTCGCCGAGTCCCGGAGGAACGAGGGAACCGAGCCTGGAAGCAGCCGCAGCCCTAGCTGGCCGACCGGTGGAAGATTCATAAATTATTTCAGGAAAAAAGGAGGAAAAGTATTTCCAATTACAGTTTTTTGTGAAGGGTTGCCGCGGGCCACGCGGCAGGGGGTCCGCTTAATGGCGACCCGCGCTCACCGCTCCTCCCCCTCCTCCCGCTACTCCCCCTCCCCACGTGCGTTTCTTCTTCTTCTTCTACTCCCTCATCCACCTCCTCCTCTCGCGCCGCCGTCTCTCTACCGATTCTTCAGGGTCCTCCGACGCCGCCGACGCGGTGTATTCTTTTTCTTTATCCTCCCACTGCGGGCCACGTTATTCCTCCTCCACCTTCGCCGTCCTCGTCCTCGTCCCTTTCTAGCCGTTTGACGAGCACCGGTGACACGAAAGAGGATCGATCATCCTGCGGCTGGCTCCGCTCTCGCGAATCCAACTGTCCGCTGGCGAACGACTGAGGGGGTGACCGGCACTGGGGCGGTTATTTGTTGGGCCACGGGCGGGCTGCTGTTGGAAATTTTCCTGGTTCCGGCTTGGGTGTTGGGTGGTTGTAACGCTTTTGGTAATTGTTGCGGTAGGTCGTGTGGTGGAAAATGTGTGGCTGTAGGAATATATTCTTTGGATTGGGTGTTCTTTTTGGGGGATGAAAATAGGGGAGTGGTCGTTCTTTGCAATTATTTTGACGTTTCTGTGGCAAGAGAGAAAGATTTTGGAATTGGTTCCAGGTGCTCATACTCTTTTGGGAGGAGATGTTAATATTCGCAATGGTGTACACTGGTGGAAATAAGATTAGTAGTTTAAGTAGGTTTAAGTAAAATGCTTTGCTAAAATGATTCGCTGCCAAGAATTCTGCTGGACTTTCTTGATGACAGATTCTGGCGCGCCGTTCGCAACCTTAACGGCCGATTAAATTACGGACTCGCTCGTTCCTGTGACCCCCAAGTGGCCCTTTGCCCTGACCCTTGATCTTCTGCTGGCACCATGTGTTGCCTGCTGCTATGCCCTGCCGAAATATCGATAGGTGATTGGAACCCTCTGGACTATATGGTGAGCGATGTTGAAAATAGTAGTCATGGCTAAACGATTTCTTTCAAGGGGACGTCAAGTGAGCCAAGTTATGCAAGATGACAAAAAATTAGTTAAACACAGTACGGATCCCAGAATTTTGCGATCTTTATTTAGCAACTTTTACATTATAGAATTATTTAAACAACCAAGTCATAGTTCCATTTCAGACTTAAGAAACGAAAACTGCAGAGAATTTAAAATAATATTAATTATGCGACTCACTATTAAATAACCCAATAAAAAAACATTGTAAAACAATAACGAGAAATAAAATATACACAATAGAAATAAAGCTACTTTTCTTTAACAATGAAAACTTTTAAATTAAATTTACTCAATTTCAGATTATTGAGGGTTGGTAGCTTTCTGCATAGCTTGGTCCAAGTATCTCTCGAATTTGGGACATCAATGTTTAAATAGTATAATGAACTTATTTTTATCTAGGGTAAACCAACCAGTAATTGACCGCATACCAGTGAATGACCATTAGACAAAGAAATGTCAATTATAAAAATACTATATGTTTATAAATGGAGTGTAGTTGCACGTTTAATATCCCATATTTTTAGTTATGGGTATTAAACAAGCATTAATAAGTACGATTCCTAATAAAAGTATGCGGTTATTTACTGGGCTTCTCATTCAACAATTCGGTCATTCACTGGTCGGTTTACCCTAATAATTATTCTCATGTTTCTATTAAAATCAATACCACACGATTAACACCTAAGTGCCAATTATTGTTATCTTACTTCCTGCATACTAATAAAGAAATTATTACTGCAAGGTGTATGGAAATTGCTGAATACGTATTTCTATAGAATTTAAAAGAAGAAAACGTAAATGTTCGTCCCCATGTGCGACGGTCGTGACAAGTATAACCCCGTACGTGGCGAACGACAACCGCAGTGTTCAAATTTATCGGTCTCGTGGTCGCTAAAGCGTAACGTTTGTTCTGTGTGGTTAAAAAAAATGTGGTCATCGGCGATCACAAAAGAAATACAAAAAATGTACAATATTAAGTCTCGTGCGATTAAGATTCTTATACTCTTTAATACTGTTTTCTTTTTAAATAAATTCTTCACCAAACACGTCTACATATACGATATTTTGAAACAAATATGGCTGCGCGCGTGGGGGAAGGGGTGGCATAAAAGGTGCTGCCTTCATATTTCTGGCAGAACACCATGCGGTCGCCGGTCATGTAGCGCCATAGGCAATAATATTCATAATTAATAGTTCGCTGGTCTGTGACTGACGGAGGATAAATAGAAGAAACAGATTACCAAAATGGATCGTCAATTATACAGAGCTTTAAATATTTCTCCCGCTATGATAATTGAGGAGTTGAAATGCTAAACGATGTAAGTGCCAGTAGTTAAAATTTTCGGGGAAACTAAAAACGCATGTCTGTTCTTTTTGTCACTTACACTGTTTATGACTCGTTTATTAACTTGGTTGTTATCGCTATGGATTTTCAGCGTATAGGTTGAATTGACCAGTGAATGAACAGCTAAGCGTTTTTTCAGTTTCAAATAACGATAAAAATTAAACACTGTCCTAATTTATTAATGAATCAAGAAATTGTAACAGAATAGGCTTTAAAAATATGTAAAAAAATTGTTTGTGCGTTTTGACTTGAACGGCGTTTGAAATAAATCATAAAAATGTAATCAATGCTTAATATAATAGTGAATGAACAAAATGCCCAATAAATGAACACCTTCTACCCAGTGAATGAACACAAAGAATAATACTTCATTTTCCGACGAGAAAACGCTGAAAACGCTTGCAAAGTAGAAAGGAAGTTTAGGTTAGGTCCTAACATAAGAATATAAAAATATAATCTATATATTATAATAATAGGAACTTGACAAATTTATTTATGTCAGAACACAGTTTACACAATATAATGGTTAAGTGTCATCGTACGTGTTTTCTTACTACGTTTCTCGCCGTGAACGGCAGCATCCGAAACCACAAACCAAAAAAATTAATAAGCGACCAAGACGTTGATAGATTAAAAAAATATTAGTATCGCCATTATCACAATAAATTTTCCTTTATTCTAAATATAAGATAATTGTTTTCAATGAAATAGTATTCTTGTTACACACGAAAAAAGTCAGTTTGTTCATTCACTGCTCACTGTTCATTCGCTGGTCAATTCACTCTACCTACCACCTTCACAGACTTAGGAGAAACAAAAAGGTTACTGTCACTTTCATCGTTTTTCACCACAGCGAAGTTTACACTTATGATTTTACCTGTATCTTGCGATAGTCCTAACAGTTAAAATAAATTATCCTAGCACTTACAACTTTTGCCACCGAATTCCGCTTTCCTTTTCAGTAAAGAAGTTATTTTCTATTTTTTTGACACTTCCATCATTTACCATTTCATCTCCTCAATTCTGTTTTCTCCTCTTTTCTTTGGATCCGTCGCTTTGCATGCTTTCGTTGCGCAAACAGTTAAAAGTCCCGTCCGAACTAAGTAGGGCTGTAACGAATATTCGAATAATCTAAGTATTCGAATATTCGAATATTAGAGAATTTCGAATGACTTCTTCGAATATTCGAATACTCCTAATTATTTGAATATTTTAATATCAGAGAATTCGAAAGATTTCTTCGAATATTCGAATACTCCTAATTATTTGAATTATTCGAATATTTATAGCTGTAGCCCAAACTCCTATACGTTCCAACCTTTCATCAAATTCTCTTTTCCTTTTGGAAATCGGAACACTCAACCGTAGGCGACAGCAAGTCTCTGTCAAGATTTACGCGACCTCAGCTAATCAAACAACTTCAACCGAGTCGATCTCGATACTACGGAGGTAGAATCCTCCCTCCGTAGAATCCTCCCTCCCTAGAATCCTCTCTTATCCGGTGCAGCAGGCCTGCAGTTACTGCGCGCATGCGAATCTGTTTCTATAATCTTTGCTTATTTGAAATAGAGAAGTAATAAAAACAATTAAATTAATTCTATAATAATTATAGCTGCCACTTTCCTAGGTTATTATTTTGAAGAAACTTCATATCACGTTTTTTTTAATACTAGATTTAATAGTAGATTTTTTAATTGCGTAATGGAGCCCCCCCCCCCCCCCTTAATAGAATTTTTGGTGGTGCATACCTGAGTCGATAACTGCCGATCTACTTTTGTATTACCGAAACGGACAAGCGTACTTTAAATTGCGCTCTGGTAAAAGTATGCAGACGTAAGCGGATTCGCTGATAACCCCGCGAGATTCGTGAATTCACCGAAGGATCGTTATCATATCATTTGAATGAAATACAATTACACAGTTTCGACGATTCTCTGGGACTCGCAAGGATAAAGAAAAATGTGTAGTCTCAGAGAGGATTACTGAGAAGTTGGAGATTTTACGGTTTTGAAGAAAAGAAACCGGTAGTAAAATCCTATCTGGCCCGAGGTATCTCGGGTATTGAATGAGATCGCCTTACAAATCGACGGGAGAAAATGCGTTTTATTTTCGCGCGTGCACAGGCAGCTGAAGCGTGATTCTCGAATCATCTGCCGAGTGCTACCGAGTGTCACTATGCCGGGGAAGTCCTGTCGCGCTCGCCGCTATCTTCAGCGAACCTTCCTGAAACTTGCACGAATGAATTAATTATTGACTTCTCTCACTTTAATTATGCTTGGGGAAAATTTATATTGGTTATCTGAACTTTTGTTTTATTAAGGAATTTTTTCCGTGTTAAAAATGTTAATTCTTCATAGTTTGTTAACCGAAATAAAATTACATGTTATTGTCCCAATTTTGGTGCCCTGAAAAGTGCATTCCCCTTATTGCGGTGCCCTTTTTTTAAAAGCGTTCCCACGGTTAGGTTATGTCTTTGAACTTTGAACTGTTCAAAACATTGTCTTCTCCACGAGAAATGTTTTCATGTAATATTAATATAATATTTCCATTACAAAAGCAAAATATGCAAATTTAAATTTTTGTTCACACGTTGTGAGAAACGAAAATGAGGTTAGGTTTAGCAGCTGCCTTGCACCGTGGAAATCGGAAAAGTGGATCGTAGGCTGTCGCGGGGCGAACGAGACCGAGGAAAGCTAGGTGAGGGAAGACGGTCGAGTTAGAAACGAGGGGCTGTTGGCTTGTTTATGGCCGTACGAGGCGGACTTCCCGGAATGCTCGGCCCGTGTAAAGCGGACCTAACCAAGCGATGGATCCGGCCACGACCCCGCACGCGGGCACACTCGATCTCTGAGCCAGGAACATCGAAACGCAGGACGTATTGCTCTGTCACCCAGGGACCGGCGATCTATTAGTTATGAATATTGTTGCCCACGGCGGTACATGACCGGCTCGGCCGCGTGGTGTTCTCCCAAAATATGTACGGAGGCTCGCATATGGACGTCCTGCCCCCTCCTCCGCTACACGCGGCTATATTCATTCCGAAATGTCACGTAAACCATAGACGAGCCGGACGAGCGCGGTACAAAGATATCTAGATATCTAGAGCAGAGGCGGGAAAACTTTTGGCATTGTAAGGCTGTTAGACGTTTGGAGTTTTAAGTCTCAGAGTCACATACCTTTACGTGATAGGGTAAAGGACTCAATTACTGGCAGCCAACCCAATTACTGTCACCTTAAGCTATTTTACTTAAATGTTTATTTATTTGTTATTTTAAGTAAAATAACTTAAGGTGACAGTAATTGGGTTGGCTGCCAGTAATTGGGTCCTTTATCCTAGCGGTGGTTAGTGCTAACCGATAGTAGAAGAAATAAATCCTTACATAGAACCTTCAGTGAACGTATTTGGCGCCTATTATGAGTGACCAAAGAAACCTTCAATCAACAATTTTGGACAATGCTTCACCCCATAAATGTATACACAACTCTAGATATAAAACCTAAATCTGGGAGTCTATCTGGAAGCTAAAAAAAGTGCTACAAAAAGAACATAGCACCTAAGGATGTATTGAATCTAATTTCTTAAAACTTAGCAGAGCACAGCTTAGCTTAGCTTTCAGGTGGATTCCCGGATTAAAATCGTAGCGATGCTCAAACCGCATAAACGCGAGTTCAGATACATTGAACGGTAGAAGCATAAATGGTTCACAATACCAATATTAATAATAACGACGTAACATTGGGTCCAAAATTTCAAACCGCTTCCCAGTGTCAAATATGATAGTTCGCGTTCGCCGTTTGATAATAACCCTGTACCATTTTGGGTAGGAATGCGCGACACTCGCGGCGGGTGTTCAAGTAACACGGGTGACCTTTGACCCGACAGGCGGTGCTCGAAGCAGGGTGCGGCACTGGAAGTCTCCGAAAGGATCCACAGTCCGAAAAGGAGATGGAGGAGTGGACGCTGGAATACCTCGACAATAGGGCCCAGTCATACGATAATAATGATCAATTATCGATCTGTCATTCAAAGGCTACGCCGACGGAATGCACGACGAATCGAACTCTTTTTTTTTTCTTCTTCGCCTTCCTCGTTTTCTGCTGCTCTTTCTTCTCCGAGAACCGCCTTCGATCACCTTCGACTCGCGTCGATACGGGCCGTTTGGCATTTTAGTAGCATTTCATGGAAAATGTTAATGGTGCTGGGCGCATTCTCCGAGGCTCCTATTTAATCGACGTGGAATATTATCTATAAAGGGGGCGGGCTCCATGCAGCGTATTCAAATGGAGCTTTTAGGGAGAGCAAGTATTGTACACGAGTCATCTTACATTGGTAATCTTCATTTTAAAAGTAGATATTTGAAGGTGTAAGGTGAAGAGAATTTAGCGAGGGTGTAGGGAGCAGGTATTTTCATTATTTGGTTAAACCGTTTTTTTGAGAATAAATTTAGAATTAAGAAAATGTAATGAAGCAGGTATTTTCTTTTTCCATCTTTTCTACGACGTTCAAGCTATTTTATTAGTCTGTGTCTTAATTTATTATTATTGAATATTGTATTTTTAAATTGATGGTTGAATGTATAATTAAACAGCAGGTACGATTTAAAGGGAGAGGAAAGAATTCGAATGGGGGATAGTGTTTGTCGATACAGCACTGGCCAATTTTCAGTTGGGCGAGCTTTCTCACAGCAGTAAAACAGGCAGTAACTACCGGCTGCCGCAAAAAGCCTAAAATTAATAATAATGACGGCAGGTTACGTAGTAAAAGGCGCTGCTAACTGGAGTCACCCGGTGGGCAAATACGTAAGTTCATCTCAGGAAAAGGGGGCCCCTGTTTGGGGCCAGCAAAGCCTACCGACGCGAGATTACGTGATTATATACACTTTTTGCACCGTTGTGGCAACAAGGGAGCGCAGTGTCAATGGATCACGCAGGCCTTCAACGCGATTTACTTTGTTTTATGGAGTGACAACATTTCGCGGGCTTGAGTTCTTCAAACATCACTCACTTCCTTCCTTGAAAGCCATCAAACATTGGAATATTTGAAATATGTTTGAGAATTAGAGATGTCAATATCTAATTCATTTGCTGCGTTAGGAAATCTTGTAATAATTCGTCATTTATCATTACCTCCAGAACATTCTTCCGCTAAGTCGATGTAATTTTTGGTAAAATAATTACATAAATTGGGAACAAGTTAGTTTGAATAAAAATTTAATGTGCAACTATAGGTGGCAGTTGCCTCCTCCCCCGGCTTGAAAAAATCGCTTATTTTTAAAATCTAATTTTTATTTAAGTTTATACTAAAAACATTGAATATTTTTAAATTTACATTTTACATTTTTAATTAAATTGGCGCTACAAAATGGGTTCAAGCAAGCAACAAATCAACTCCTGTCAATTTGACCGTTTTTCAAAGTTTCCCCCTCCCCTTCCCTTGAGGAACAGTCTGCGAACGTCCTTGTGTGCAGCATAAAATAAACTCTGTGAAAACTGCAGAGTATCTAATTTATGCAATTTGTTACTGACATTTACTGCCCCCTTTTTCTTCATTTTACTAATTATTACTATAGGTACATAAATTCGTGTAGTTTTATTTAAAAAAAGTGTCTCGAAAAGCACTCGAAGTATGTATATACATTGATGAGGTTAAAAAAGACATAATACATTAAGTACTTAGGGGATATACGAATATCCTCTGTACATATTGATAATATTTTGGCATTCCTAATTCTGCACCCCTCCAAAAGAGCCTCACAACTTGCAACGTCATCCCGAAGAAATCTGCTGAAGCCCCGTGCACCAAAAAGCGAAAACAAAGCTCCGAGGACCAGGAAGAAAACTGTTCGGTCATTTTCACGCTGCGATGCGAGGCCGTCGAGGCGGTGACGTCCGCGGTGCAAACGGAAAGAAGAATCACGAGTAACAGCAGACTGACGAGGGGGTGTCTCGATGGGGGCAACGGGGGAAGAGGGAGACGGCTGCTGGGGCGCCCCCCGTCGCGACTCCGTCGCCTAATCATTCTTTAAACGTGCATAAACAAGTCTCAAGACGCAGGCAGCCAGGGGGATGGTGTATGACTAATGTCATTCCAGAACCAACGAAATTCCCCTCTTTGATCCCGGCGTCCCACCCCCGAGCTCCATCCCTTCGCGACGCCCCGGACTAGTGACCAGAAACCAGAAATCGGTCGGGGGAGGCAGAGCCGACGAGGAGGGAACGGAATTGGAGGAGCAACGACAACAGCGAAGGGGGGCGGCTGAAATGAAGAGAAGATGAGAAAGGAAACGGGGGAAGCAGGGGGTGGGAAAGAGGGGGACAGATAGATAGAGAGAGTGCAGCAGGCGCGGCAGCCTAAATCTAAAATGCAAATACACTCAACAAATCACTATCGGTGACAGGCATCCTTACTTTTAAAAAAGAGGAAGGAGAAGCCGGTGTACGGACCCCCTGCCAGGGGTTTCGAGGGTAACTCCAGGTCCCCTGAAGGCGAGTTTACACCGCATGCGGTCAACGCCTGTTGATGCATCCTTCTTCGGCTGCTTCCTTGCACGCTGTTGCGCCGCTGTTGTGGTGTTAATGTACGCAATTCGATGCCTTCACGTGGAAACGAAGGCGCTACCTCCACTCTTTTTCTTCTCCTTCCTTTCCCCTCTTTTCCTTTTCCTTCTATCTTTCTCAAACACTTCATTCCCAGGGCCTTTGTGTTGTTTCAGGTTTGCTTTGCAGTGGAGGAACAGCAGATAAATTACTCTTTGGTAATTTCTCACAAAATTGTTTACAAATGGGGTTACAATTTTTTAGAATTTTTAAGTGTTCGTGTTACTACAAAGTTACTATACTCTACTCTTTCTTCATTTTTATTAAAGACAACCAAACCGCGAAAGGTTCAGTTTGCTGTAGGAGAGGCAGACCAAAAGTAGCCAGATACGAGCGCGGCAAGTAGTCGAGGCGTGTAAACGGTGCTTTAAACCGTGGTTGTCGGTGGTGAGGTCCTGACTAATGGAATCACGCTTCGCCTCCTGGTGATACGTAGGATCCTCGGAGGATTTTTCTCCCCCGTCCATTCCCCTTGCCTCGTCGAGAGGGTTTCCCATCCGAGGCGCTTCTAGCTAGCCACCTAGGCCGTCTCGGTTTTAGGGACAGAGGCACCCGCTTCCAGGGTAGAGTTATGCGTTATTTATGCGCGAGAGACGAAAGACGGAGTGGATGGAAGGCGGCAGTGCTGAAAGTATCACATTTATTTCATTGGCCCGGTTTGAAGGCACGGTTCTACATAACGCGGCGGCTGCACGATAGGCAGCACTTTATCCAGTCGCCTGAGAAACAGTAGGGGCCGTGTCACCGTGAAAAACATGGCTGACGCCACTTGGGATCATTGGTACCCTTTTATTATGGCCGTCGCCTTGGCTCGTGGGTATTTGTTACGGCGATCAACTCTGGTGCATTCGAGTGCTAGGTGGATTTTAATATGTGGGCGTGCGGGGGAGATTTTTGGGTGGGATTAAAGGTGGCTTCTCACTGTTCGTCTAGCAGGTGGTAGTCGATCAGCTGTTGAATTATTTCTCAGAGTTTGTTTGATGAACTTGTGGGGATGAGTGAATACCACCATGGAAAGATTATTAAAGAATATTTTGAGAGATGGTTGTTGGCTACCTCTGAGTAGAGGGGTAGTGAAAATCAATCTTAAGATTTAATCTGCTACTGTCCCTAATATGCGTGAGCTCACGATTTTGATTTGTTATTGCGCTGAAGTTTAATAATACATTATCAAATCGAAACATTCCCACGCAGTGGGACACTCAGGATTTAATCTTTGGCGGAGGCGAGTTGAGCGGATGAAAATATTTTTAATGCATATTCAATGTAATGCATTAGGTTATTATAAAAATTTGTTTAAAGAATAAAATCCAATTTTCTTCTCTTTTTACAAAGCTCTTGAATTACTTCAGATGTGGTTACATTAATCTCTTTTTTCCTTTTCTCTGAGGGTTGACAGCGCCCTTTGGCCTCCCCTCTGGCTGCGTCACTGTTCCCACGTTAATACTCCCAAAATTGATACACAAAGGACAGTGACACACAGAAGATTACACCCCTTAAAGCGTCTCCAAGACTATGTTGTGATAATACGCCGTTTCAAATGAAAACTATTTAAGTATCAACTCTCCGAGCACGAGCTAGTATTGCGACGGTAATAAACTTTCGGACCTAAAGGTGATACTCGAGAGTACTTCGTGATTGCAGGTACGAGACTGACCCATAAATTATTTTAAAGACCGCGGAGTCTGGCTGTATACTACACCGAGATAAAACCATAACTTTTGACTGCGCTACCCTAAAGTATAACTCAATGCAAGGTACACCCATGAACGTTACCTTCCCATGTTTCGATCATCCTTGTCAGTTCGAGTTGATAAGACGACACGACGCAGCAGGATTATTTAAAGAAGACAAGCAGTACAATTAACCCTAAAGAAAACACTGAGGGGGGGGGGGGTGGGATGACGACAACCTTTCATCACCATCCTCTAAATTATCCAATTCAATTATATTAGGTAGGTATATCTCCTCTAGGAACACGAAACACTCTATTATCTCCTGATACGAAAAATGAAGAAATGTCAAAGCGTTGAGCGCTGAACAAAACCCAGTAGACAAACCCGAGGATCTCCACAGTTACGTGATCGGTATCACCATGTCCCTAGGACTCTATTCCCAGCGAGGACAGGTTCGTTGATCTGTCAAAGCGATTTTTCCTGGGCCGATCCCATCCCGGAGGCTCGTCGACCTCGAACGGAGGGTAAGAAAAGAAGGAATCCCGCGTATAAATCACAGGCA
The DNA here is from genome assembly GCA_929113495.1 of Andrena minutula. Classification (NCBI taxonomy): domain Eukaryota; kingdom Metazoa; phylum Arthropoda; class Insecta; order Hymenoptera; family Andrenidae; genus Andrena; species Andrena minutula. The sequence goes on from OV815994.1 coordinate 23,429,272, forward strand.
TACCCGACGACAACGCGGGCATTAATCTAAAAAATGGAATAACATTCACAGGGAGCGCGTTTAATCGCCGCGTTACTATCCACGTCCCCGTGGTAATAGATTCACAAAGCTGGACCGGTGACACGCGCATACAAAACGGAGAGGACGCGGTACCGACGGTGGCGCCATTAATCTTATCAAGAGCCCAGGCTCCTTAGAGGGGCGTGGCCGTGTCATTAATCAGGCTGGCTCGGAGTAATGATTCGGTGCCGCGGACACGATAAATCCGTTGTCCGATTCACTGGAATACCGCGTTTCGCGGCCTGCGAATTTACATTTGGAAATTACTGAAAGTGTCCGTTCGCTCGGAGCCGAGCGGCCAGTTCGTTCGTTTGCCCGTCGCGAGGGGGAGGTGAAGCGAACGGTCTCAGGGTACCAGGCGATCAAATCATCCCAAGGATTGTTCAACGTAATTGGACGAATCAATCTCCCGGTTCCAGACGAGGCACCGTCGACGTCCGCGTTCTCTCTTCATCTTCGGCCACGGACGGATGGCTGATTTTCTGCCTTTGTGCCGTCCGAGTCGCCGCTACGTCTGTGTGATTGAACGCTGAATGAAGAAATCGGAGGAAATCTCTCGAACGCGAGGAAAGTCTTCTTACCGTTAATGGGTGAATCGTTGTTGCTAAAATTGGTCGTTGATTTTTTTTTAATGTGAGTTGGGAGTGAATTTGACACTTGGCAGATGTTACAGGGTCTTCTATAGGTATCTTGGCGAGTGAGAACTGATGTAATTGATTAGCTGAGTTAGGGAATTTAGTGCCTGTTCTGTATTCTTGGATTTTTAGATGAAGTGCTTTTAGATTTATTTTCTTAAAATTATAGTAATTCTGCTGTAGAAATTGTGCCCTGATTAAAGTAATAGTCGAAAGCAACTCTCCAAAGTGTTTTAGAAATAAAATTCTTACACACCAAGTGTATTGATACTTTCAATATTATCAGAAATACACCATGATTGCATAATTAAAGAGTCCTTGTGGAAAGCACTATAAGTGCAAAAATTAAAAAAAAAAGGAAACTTTTATCTTGTTTTTTACAAGGACTGTTCAATTCTCCTTGAACCAAAAAATTGAGTCCCAATTGCCCCAGCAATTTGACAAAAACAACGTTCACGCTTTGCAGGAGATCGTCACTTCATCAGAAATCACCACTTACTACACCCCAACTGTCCCCACTCTTCTAAGGGCACCTCGACCGTACCCTACGCGGTTATCGGCGTCACGTCGAGAAAGAGCGTGCCGGGAACGCGCAGGGAGCACCGGGGGAAGCTGAAGAATAGCACAGAGTAGGCAGGAAGGAAGGAAGAAGGCGCCAGTACACGAAAGAAGAAACGGGCCCCGTACGCGGCACCGCGGTGGTGAAGATGCGTGAAAGTGGAGGTGGTGGTTAGTAGCGATCTAATTATCTACGCGGCGGGAAGTCGCGGCCTCCCTCTGCGCTTCACCGCGTTCAGGAAACAAGAGCAAATTGAAAGGAGCTGAATGGCCTCGCGCCCGATGCGTAGTATGCTCCCGAGGATCGTCAGGCGATTTTGATACACGTGTGCGCGGCACCGCGATCATCCCCCACCACGGCTCAATGATTCTCACGTGTAAAGAACGAGACGGATAGCTTTGCGAGCCGATACCCTTTCTTCCGATCGCTCTTAACACTTTCGAATTAGCCTTTCCTCCGATGGAGCACGTGTAAACACGGCCGAGCGAGCTCAGCCGAGGGATTTAATGATAAATGGAACTGGGGTGAACGGATTAATTTCTTTCACTCTTTTTCTCCTTCCGCTGGGTTCTGCCTTTTTTGCGTGTTTCGTGTTGTGATGTTTTGTGCGCCGTTTGTGTTGCTTTGAAATGTATGTAGGTACCTACTTTGTTTTCATAGAGGGGTGCCGTTTTGTGTGTTGGTGTGAAATTCCATTGAGCTTAGGAGATTCTGCAGGGGTGAGATTGATTGTTTAACAAGCTTTTGCATGGTGGTAGGGCTTGAGGTAATATTGAAGCGAACAATATGTAGGTTTGGAGGGAAGCAGATATTAATGGTAACGATTTTTAATGAATACCGTAAAATGGGGGAAAATTGGCAGTACGAGGTAACATTAGCATACGCCGGGGTTACATTGGCAGCTATAGGTACGCATGAGCATATAAATTCGTATTCGAGATCGAGATTTTATTACAGGTAACATTGTTACGTATTAATAACGTATCTTACTGACTTCAGATTAGTAAAGCTTAACCTGTTAATGCTATTTATACGATGTGCCAATGTTACAATTAGATTTTAGTTAAGATGTAAAAATAAAATAAAATAAAAAAATTTAATTGTCAATGTATCTTCATAACTTCAGATTAGTAAAACTTAGCCTGTTTATGCTATTTACAAAAATTATATGCATTTTAACACTGGTAGTGCATTCACAAAAGATGCAATGTTATGGTAGGATACTTGAAGCAAATGTGAACATGTTAATTTCTACATTATATAACAAAATGTTTCAAAAACCTGCCAATGTTCCTCCATTTTACGGTACTGTGCTAAATCCAAAATAACTATTTAAAAATTTTTAAACTGGGCTTGAAAATTTGGGTTGATTATTAAATGGGAAATACCTTGTCTCTAATTAAATGCATAGCTTTGTAATTAAGATAGATCATGACTTCGAGCTGTCGAAGAAAAGAAACTGGTTTGCTACTGGTGGCAGACTTGAATCCGTGGGTTTCTAAGTATCTACACGACAGGAAATCCTCACGCCTGAATTCAATAGGTACCTATCCTATCAGTCGATCTACCGTCGAATCAGAAGTGGAGTCAGCTAGAGGGAAGAATTTCGCTGAAAAATGTCACGGCTTCTTTCACGTACACGCGTGACCTGGGTCGATTCATCGTTAGGCAAAACGTGTCAAGATCCGCTCGAGGACCGTTCCACCACGTCCCTTCGTTTCCGATTCAACGCAGGTCGGCGATCGCGTGGAATTTCTCATGTCACGCCGTGTTACATTATTTATTGACGGTGAAGAGCGCTCCGTAACCTTTTACCCAGCGATGCTAAAGGGCAGTGCTGAATTTTTCGCGCTAAGTCGATCAATAGATCGCAGGCTGCTGCCTGTGCAGAATAACAGAAGAAAACATAATGCGATTAAACGGGATATAAAACTATTCAGTATGCACCTAATAGCATACCGGGTGCCTCAAGTTCGATTCAACCCATTCTAGAAATGAAAGAGTGTTACCCCAAACCCCAAAAGCGAATGTAGAATAACTTCCTTTGTAGCAAATTACTCGTTATGCTTGCTCGCACGTATTCAAACTCCGCTGTGGAAGCATAAAATCGTACCGCAGTCAGCAAACAGGAGATCCGTCCTCTGAAAGGTACAAAAGGAGGAGCCTGAACTCTTCATTCACACACCCTCGAACCCATTTATCCATCTCGTTCCTCTGGAAAGCGTGTCAAGAGCTTCTTTCAATCATCCCGTCCGCCATTCTGGGCATACTTCTCGATTCCATCGTCGAGCAACTTAATTAACCGACCAGGGCCCGTCAATCGCCTGCGCGTATAGAGAGGGGAAGGTAGGAGCGGGCCCGGAACGGCGGAGGTCCGCGAAAATCTCGACGAAATGCGCATCTCCGCGGTGGAAACGGTGTCGGCGGGTGTAGGTGGAGGGTGGGATAGGGAGATGACGGGCAGAGAGGAAAAAAGGAGCGAGGCGAGTGTACGTACAAGAAGGAACGGTGGAGGAGGAAGTGAGGGGGAGGAAAGAAGAAGAAGAAGAAGAAGATGGAGGAGAAGAAGAAGGAGAGGAAGAAGAAGACAGAAACGAAAGGAGAAAGAAAACCGTCCACGGTGACGGTCAGCGAGCGCGAGCTGAACCCTGACCCTTCGTCCGTTGTCGTCCATACTCGTTCCCGCTCGCTCGGGCCCTCTCTCTCCTTCCCGCGCGGGCCCAATGACTCCGTGGGGCCCAGGCGTGGGCGAAACTCACGCGCGGGGGAGTAAGAGGTAAAGAGGTACGAGGTGGGCCGTGAGGAGAGGAGAATAAGAAGACAAGGAAGGGGCGGAGGGGGTGACGAGTTGGCCCGCGGGCGTCCCGGGACCGTGAGAACACCACCTATAATATTATTTAGTCTGCCTCGGTTCGCCTCTCGTCTCCCTTTCCTCTCTCTTTCCTCGCGTTCTCTCTGTCCCTCGCAATCCTACCCCCTCTCTCTCTCTCTTCCTCTCTTTCGCCCGGCCCGTTCCTCTTCCTCTTCACGGCGCTCCGTCGGGCCCGCTTCTTCCCGCGGTTAGATGCGCGCGTGCAGGGAACGTGTCCGTCTTTCTTTCTCGTTGCGCGCCGGCCCGTTCGTGTCGATGAGGCAGCTAACTATAGGCGCTATACACGGTTTACTCGCGCGCATTAATTGCCGTCGTAAATTGTTGCGGCTTTGCAGCCGAGTCGATACGCGGCGGCGGCACGTAGGGACGCGTTGCCGCGTTCCAAACGCGCGCGCGCGCGCCTGCATATTGTCTCCGCGAGGGGTGCAAACAACGGACACCTCGTTTCGGAGCACCGAGGCGAGGGGGGAGGCATGCTTATAGAGAGGTACGTGGTAAACGCTGGGCCTGGGTGCTTTTTATTTGATCCAAAACTAATTGCTACTTTGTGAGATAAATTGTGTGAATGATTTGGAGCGATATGTAAGTATTGACTGGTGTAGGCTTGTTGGGGAATATTGTTTGGCTAGCTGGTTTGTGGATCGTCGTTTTATTGGGAGATTTTGATATATGGAGAGGGAGCGATTATCTATTGAGGCGATGCATAGGATGCAGTTTATTTGAACAGGGAATGTTCAAAGAGGCTTTTTTATCTTGGGGTGCGGATTAAGTATGAAGTAGATGCTTGGAGGTGTATTGAGCAGAAATGAGGTCTCCAATGTTGAATTTTGTTGATATGGTGGTGATTAGATTTAAGGTTTTCAAGACTATACAGTGTTGACTTCAAAATGATTTTAGTTTTTGCTTGTAATGGCGCAGAAAGAAAGTGCAAAGAGATTCGTAAGTCGTTTTCTCATATAATGCCCAATTTTAACTCGTAAAGCAGAAGATTCAATAAACTGAATTGATAACCAGTTTAAGGTGCAGTATATAGGAAAAGCGAGGTCTTAGTTTATTTACACTTTTCATCTTTCCTTGTAAGCTATTCCATTACTTCCTGCCGGCCATACAAGGAGATTTACTTAGGATGACGTATTTAAATGAAATTAACGGTACCGTCGTTCTAAACAATTTACGACGGAATAAACAACTTCTTCACAGGCTTTCGGTTTTACTCGTGCCTTCCTATTTTACCGCTCACGCGTTTCCATCATCGCAACAGTGCATTCTTAGATTCGGACAGTAAACGCGCGAATACCTCGAAGGGGAACAACTAACGTCGCATTTGCATTGTTTATTGCCCGACGTATGTATCGCGCCGGTGACACACACGGCGTCCCTTGAATCTGCTGTTCATTACTTTCACAGTTCACAGTATGTTAGGTAAGTACCTCGTAATTCTTAATTCGTGACGTTTTAATGATAGCCGCGAACACAGAAGCAACGGAGATTTACAGATACGTCGCTCGATGGAAACCAATTTAACCTGCGAGCTGCAACGCCGCGTAATTGAATGGAATTCCTCATCAAGTTCCTAAAAATTCAATTAGATTATGAAAAATGTAAACAGACCATATAAAAATAATTACCCATCAGCGTCCATCTAATCTGTTCCTAGGTATATTCCATTCCCTTGTACTTCTTATGTTCTTCCACATATTCTCGTCCCAATCCACCAGGTGTTTCTAGAACCCGCGATCCGTTGAACCCAGTTTCATCCAAGAAGCTCTCCTCCACTGCAACCCCCCGTCACTGCAATCAGAGTTTCCTCAATACGTCAGAAACAGGGAAAGCTCCTCGCCAGGCCCGCTGCGGCGCATCAGTTTCATAATTCCCGGCGGCGCAACAGTTAAATCATAACACTCGAGGGGTGAGCAGGGGTTGGTCCCCGTATCGCCGGGCAAGCGCTGGCCCGCGGACGCGTGCAGCCACGCACGCAGTCACGCGTGCACGCGAGATTACGAACGACGCCGTTTACGCGGCGACGGCGTGCAATCGCGGGCCCAGCTGTGGCCCATCTCTCTCCGGGGTCCGAGGCCCGTTCCTCGCGGACGGTCCCGTCTCGCCTCGGATACCTGCCACCAGGTGTCTCCACGAGCAGTGCCCAGCAGCGAGAGGCAAGAGCAGTCGTCGGGGCGCCTCCGCACCGCCAGCATCGCACGCGTCTCGTCTCTTTGCCGTTTCCACGTTCGGTCCAGCCTGTCGCGAGCACCCCTCGACGGTCCCTCGCGATCGAGCCGCGGATACACCTAGCATGAGGCCCCCGTCATCGATCCACCGCCGCCTGACCGTCTGGTGAATGAAATTGGGCCCTCCCCCCGTCACCACGTCCGCCGAGGCGACGCAACCCGGAGCCACAACAGAGACAACGAGATCGCCCTAAACCAGACCACCCCCGCCAATGGTGCCGGCAACACGTCGGCAGCCCCTGAGCCTGACCTGGGACGTTTCTAGCGACGGGGGAGGATGCAACAGCAACAGCAGGAGCAGGACCAGGAGCGGGGAATCGTAATGGTCCCGTCGTCCTCCTCGACCACCACGTCCACCAGCACGGACCTCCAGGATGTGGCCGGTGTCACGGACGCTGGCTTACCCAACTTCACCCTGCAGAGTGTCGCCCTGGGCCTACAAGGGGCCCTGCTCGCCGCCCTGCAGAGAGCCGCTCTGCTGCCCCCAGGGCACGCAGCCGCCGCCGCTCTCAACCTCCAGGCTCTGGAGACGTACTTAACCCTTCATCGTCTACACGCTAGCAGTGCCGCGCCCGGTGTTAATCAGACTGGTGCTTCGGGACTGGCTGTTGGTGGGAATCAGAGGTGTTCGCCGATAAACGCCGGCTTGGAGAGCGCGCTCACGTCGACGACAGCGTCCAAGGGCGATCAGCTAGCGGCCGAGAGGTTGCTGCAGGCCGCGGAGGACGAGGAGGAAGGTCGGTTGGACTACATCGAGGATCCGGAGGAGAACTTGGCCCTGCTCGAGGAACAGGATGCCCTATTGCGCGATACATCCGTGGCGACCGCCGCCGCGAACCACGAGGCGCTGCTGCGACGGATAGCGGACGGCGGCCGGGCGAATTCGACTTCCACGACGACGGGCCCACAAGCGGCTCCCCTGTCCCAAATCGCCTCCTCGTTCACGTCACCAGCCTCCTCGTCCGCTTGCTCCTCGTCCTCATCCTCGTCGTTGTCCTCGTCGCTGTCCTCGTCGTCGCCGCTGCAAGCCACGTCCACCTCCAACGAGCCGAGCCTACCGCGGACCTGCAGGGCCTCCAGGCCTAAGAAACAGTTCATCTGCAAGTTCTGCAGCCGACAGTTCACGAAAAGCTACAATCTGCTGATACACGAGAGAACGCATACCGACGAGAGGCCCTACTCGTGCGACATTTGCGGGAAGGCCTTCCGACGGCAGGATCACCTGAGGGACCACAGGTAAGTGAACGGTTCCGTTCTGTGGATTCATATCGTTTCATTTATCCATTCATTTAGAATGTTCTCTGCTGGTGGAGGATTTAGTGTTCTGAATATTTGGTCGTTTTAAGCGTTTCTTTGGATGCCAGTTAGTTCAATGGCATAGGGAGACTATGAACGAGCAGTCATCGCAGACATTCATTGTGCTGTGATGGGTAGTAAAGGCTATTTCTCTTTTGATAAATGTTATTACTAGGTCGAAAAGTTGAGGGACTTTTTTTATTTTTATTGCTCATTGTGATAACTTCAGCTTGGAAGAGTTTTAAGTTATCGAGACAAAGTGTTTTATGGGATAATCTTGAGACTTATGAAAATTACTACTAGGTAGTTGTTAATTGTGTAGATCTTTAAATGAAATAATTAGATTTCTTGCTTATAATATAATCTTTAAACACACTATATAAATTATCCTAGCAACTATCCGCACATTTAACAGCAGAAAAACATTTCAGGACGCTGAAGATGAATTTTTATCGTGTTGGAAAGTTGGATGCAACGATAAACGTGGCAAGGATCGGTTATGTAAATTAGAAATCGTCGCGTACACCAGTGATTGTTCTCGATTTACCTCTATCCAGGAGTACCCGTTAGGATCGATTAAAAATTAGCTTTGTAAGAATCTGTTCGTGGAAGAAACGCGGAAGAGAAGGCCGCTATTATGCGTGTTGGCACAGTCTAGTGCGTACATGCTGCAAAACTAGTTGTATACAACCAATCACGGCGCCACGTGATGCGCTTTCTTTTTCGCGCGCGCTTCAATCGATTGCAATCTTCGCGGTATCTAAATGTGACAAAATAGGCGCGTCTTCATCCGTCTGGTAATTATGACGGCGCGCTGGGACCGCGGCGATATATTAATTACGCTGATCAATTCGTGATAATTCATCGAGCTTTTCGTGTCTTGACCATCAATCACGAAGACATCAATCGATACGTCCGCAATTCTCGTTAATTGGACTTGCTGCGCGCAGAAATAGCTAGCGTCTAGACGGTTTTATTCTTCTCGCGTAACAAGCCTGCGGCTCTACCACTTCGATTGTTGACTTTAGCGTGTTCATAATTCTAGAATTATTTTTCATTAACATTGACACACCCCTACCTTCGGGCCACAACGCTCCTGGTACCCTAATACGTTCAGAGTATCGTTGTTCTTGAAATTCCGGTGAATTGATTTCAATTCTCTTTCCTTTAATAGGTTTAACTGCTCCACAGTTTCAGAATAATACATTCAGGTCTAGATATTTCGCTTTTCTCACCGTTGCAATGTTTTTATACTCTATTTAATTCAAGATTTCAATGCAGATGCAATTCAGATTTTATTCCTGTAACAACTTCTTAGTGAGTCTGTTTTTTTTCTACAAACTTCACTAGCAGTTTATTAGTCAAACATTTGCTACAGCAAATAATCACAATCCACAGTTACTTATTTTACAAACTCCACCTACAACCACTCACAAAACTCTACACACACTCTACAAATTCGAAATATCATAAAAAGCACTGTAATATCAATAAAATCCTAATGGCTACATGTAGACATTTGTGATTGGCTGTACACCAGTACCTGACTCTCATTCAAACATTCAGCATATCCACTTCAAATTCACACATCACAACCTACTTACCTAAAACTCAACAATAATTCCACCTCCAATACCACAAACTACCTCACAAAGTCCACACTCCCCGATATCCCCAGAAACTCTGCCCTGCTAATCCCATTACCCTAACACCTGAAACCCTCGCCGACGCCTAGTGGCAGCCTCAGGAAAGCCGTCTCTCCGGTTCCAGGTACATCCACAGCAAGGAAAAGCCGTTCAAATGCGCGGAGTGCGGAAAAGGCTTCTGCCAGAGCCGAACCCTGGCGGTGCACAAGATCCTGCATATGGAGGAGTCCCCTCACAAGTGTCCCGTCTGCGCGCGAAGCTTCAACCAGAGGAGCAACCTGAAGACCCATCTGCTCACGCACACAGACATCAAGCCGTACCACTGTGCCTCCTGCGGCAAGGTCTTTCGCAGGAACTGCGACCTGAGGAGGCACTCGTTGACTCATAATTTGGGCGTATCGACATCACCGCCGCCGCCAGGGATCCCCGTACCTGGCTCCAGCACCGTGGTCCTCCAAGAGACATCCTAGCCTCCCGCGGATCCCCCTGAATCGCCAAGTCTGCTCTCTACCAGCGGGGCTTCCATAAAACGCGACCTGTAACGCCGTTCCTCCGATTTCTCTCCTCGATTTTGGTGATCAGTGAAGCTCGGAACGCGACGTAACGCTACCCTCGTCGACGCCATTTCGGTGTCGCGCGGGAGCTCGGCCATACTGTCAACATACTCGTTGAAATGTTTTTTTTTTTGAGATCTCGAGCTCGAGGGACAATTGCTGACTCGATTATTTATGTTTGGGAGGTTCTCGGTGTTTAATCATCTGATGCTGAGTTGTTGTCGTCGGCGTAGATGCTGCTGGAGCGTCTCGAGGTTGTGGAGCGCTTTGATCCCCGATTTTTAATGTATCTACCTGCGCACGTATCTATAGCAGTGAATATTAGAGTATAATTATTATCGTATGCCACGAGATGGGCTTATTTACGGATTCGAGCTCGTTAGGTCTGTAATTATGTTACGCATCACGCATTATAACTATGTATAGGTGTCCGAAGTACATAGTACGTAAAGAGGATCGTCTCACACATACATTGTGTACCTATGTGCGCGTTGTGTCTCCGTTTTGTACGTGTAAAATAAATTTTTTATTGTATTATTTTTTAAACTGTGCTTGTATCTGCCACTGCTGCCATCCCGGATCTTCCTTTCCCTTGAAGGAAGCGTCAGAAGAAAAGATGTTTTGAAGTGCTATTAGTAACAGCACGTTGTATATGCAATGGTAAAGAATCTTATCTCATTTTTGGGAGGAGGATTTGAAGACTGAAGAAGTATTGAGAAATAGTGGTTTTTAATTTTACAGTGTTCTATTAATTAATTAGGAAGAACGCAATCAAGTATGAAAATTAATTTGCAAACTTTATTTTTATAGACCTAGAATTCTAGTAATTTGAAACTCAACCTCATCGTGGAGAGGTAATCCTCATCATCATCTCTTCTTCACATTCCACATAATTCCAACTAATAAAACAATATTCATCAGCTGCAAGCTAGCAAGAACTACACTCGCATAACTCTGAAGAACCGACGAGATGAAGAAGATTAATTTAAACATGTCCATTGTAACTTCATTTCGAAACACCGCGGAGCATTTGCATCCGCCTGGTTGTGCAATTTTTATCCGGGCGTAACGAGTTGCGAGCTGACGAAGCAGTTAATTATCGAAGAAAGCAGAATCAATTTGAATGATCTAGGAGCACGGACGTTGGTCTTAGAGGTTAATTAACAGCGGGCTCCTCTCTTTCGTCATTTCAATCGGTTCCATTCACGCGTAGCTCAACGGGACGGGCATGACAGCGTGGAAGGTAAGCAACCACGGGGTGGAAAGCGGGAGGAAGGAACAACGGCAGCAGAAGACAACGATGAAGAGGACGAAGAGGAAGAACAAGAAGAAGAAACGCGTGTATCGTGTTACAAAGAACGAGGCCGCCAGGTGCGCGGGACATGACACCACGATACGTCTAGGGTTACGTTTCTTTTTCGAAGGTAGGTGCTGGGAAGGCACGAGGTGGGCCCCCGAGGACGCTATTTCGGGCCCACGAGCGGGCCAGTCCGCGTCGATAAGGAGAATACCTCGCACGACCGGTCGACGTTCACCTCTTCCAAAAAGGCCGCTGGACTAGGAGACGGCCCCGAAGCTGGCAACCCGAGGAATTCCGATCGGGATCAGAAAAAGGCGAACTTATCCGCACACTTGTAAAGCAAATTTACATAATTTCGTGACAGCTCAGGCTAAACTCCTACTCGACGAAATCAATTCAGCTGGCTTTCATTAAGTCCAGTTCGGCTCAGTTGCGTTCTGGTAGCTTCACCCTCTGCACTTCAATTTACCTATATCCTCGTCGATCGACCTGGGATTTTATTCTGAATATAGCGGTTATTTAAAAAAAGAATTATATCAGAAATAAATTCTTAAATAAAGAAATATATTTCAGATTCGGAGGGCGAAGGCTTGAGTTGATTAAGTTCGTAGTTGACAGTTGACGAATTTTAGAAAATGGTAATTAGGCTTGAAATATTCCATGTGTAAAATATCTTAATACCACAGAAGCCTCACCAAGTCAATCAGGCCCCATAAATACGAAAACCCAAACCTCAACAACTTTCAAATAATACTCGAAGCCAGTTGCAGGCAGAGGGATCACTGAATCGCTAATATAATCAATGAATGCCCCCCTAACACGACGCGGAGATGGAAATTGCCAGCGGAGAGATCCCTTTACCATTGACGCGTCGCGGAAAGCAGAGCGTCAGGTATACGGGCGCGCATTAAATCGCGTATTAAGTCTGTCATTTCCCCGTTTAAAAGCAGACGAGGTAAACCGGTAGGATCGGGGGGACGCAGGTATAAGGCGAAAAAGAGACGGAGGCCTGGAGCGGGCCGTGGCGTTCCTTCGACCATGGTGGAAGAGACGAAGGGAAGGATGGAAGTTAAAGGGGACATAGAAGGACCACACGCACGCGCCGCCCACAGATACGCTATCACTTGGCTACAACCGACGTGATCTGCATGCGCATGTCCTCTCTTCGTCACGAGGCCTGTGAAAAAAATCGAGGGATCAGGGAAAGAGAAAGAGTGGTTGAGGAGGGGGGAGGGGGGACCTTTCCACCTCCTCTGCTCGTCTGCTTCACCCCCCCAGCTTACCTACCTTCGCTGATTTAAGGGGTTGGCAGAGCGTCGATAACACGTCTGGTCAGCCCTACTCTGTTCCTTCGGAATTTCTTCGTCTTCTTCTTCTTCTTCTTCTTCTTTCTTCTTCAACTCCGCTTCCTTCGCTCTCCGCGTATGGATATCTTTACACGCGTGCCTCGAGGAGAGGAGACGATTGGGTTACTCTTCCTTGGCGATACCGGTGACACGATCGTTTTGTGACTGTTGGGTTTTGACCTGCGCCACGTTGCTCGCCGGCCTGTTTGCGCAAGACCTTTGGTCCCGCTGGATTTACTTAATCTGGATGACGCTGGGTGTTCCTTTCCTCCAGGATTCGACTCGAGCTCGGTTCCTTTTCTCTGTCGCCTGTGTTTGGTGATTGGATTCGAGTTCCTGGGATTATTAATTAAATCTGTTCGAGTTTGTGGCAGATTTTGGGGTGGTTGATTGCGAGCATTTTTATTATATTCGGTTTAATTCTGTTGGGATTGAGCTTGGACTGGTTCTCTGTGATGATATCTGCTTGGTGGTATGTATTGTGTTTCTGTAAGATTTTTATCGTTTTTATTTAGTGATGGGTTAATGTTCTATTGAGATTTGCGAGTTTGGGCAGATGAATAGGGATGGACGCTGAGTGGCGATGCTTCATTACCTCGCGTTTAAATCACCAAACCCCCAGTGATAGTTGTGCTGCTTTGCGAGACCTTAAAATTACCGAAACGCCAGCAGTGGTAATATGAGTACTGAAGAACAATTAATCCACTTCTGTATTGCTATACAATAATAATGGCCCTGAAACTGAGTTTAAGGAATTAAATTAAAGAAATATGTAAATTAACAGAATTCAGTCAGAATTCATTCAGTTAAAATTAGATAAGATTATTAATGTCGTTTGCAAAATATATACAGGCATAATTTCCATTTGGAATGACAGGAAATAAGAACCATGTTGTCATTTTTAAAGGTGGGAATTAAATAAACATCACACATTAAAAAAATTAGCAATGTGTCATAAGCTATATTAATTGTATCATATATGTACGAGTAATAAATTAATTAAAACATTTATGCATAATTCAAATACCTAATAAAGTTTCCCATAAAATGATCTAAACATCTATCCATTTATGTAAATTTCAACACGACTATTGCATTAAAGGAATATTGCATATTGTATGGAAATTTCTGGCCCACATTGTTAAGGGAAAATCCCGGCAATCAAAAAAAGCATCGATATCCATTAATATGCTAATTTCATTATACAGATCCTCGGTGATACACTCGAATTTTTCCATTTCTTCGTTAAACCTCTCCATTGAAAAACATCCTGGAGCCGATTTGAACTTTAGATATCAGATTGCGCAAAATGGTAATCGCGTATCGACGTGTGCTGTAATTATTTCTATGTTTCAATGCTTAAAATATGTGCTGCTCATCATATATCAAAGTTCACTCGTATGCAACATCCAATTCCTTTGTACTATGCACGTATAATTGCTTGCAAATAAATATTATACAATGGGTAAAGAGTCTTATCAGGTATGTTATTAAAAATTTTGTAATACCCTGCGAAATATTTATTTCCCAAAGACGTTACCCTAATACTCCTACACACGGACTATTTACTTAAAACACACAGTCCATTTATTTTAAAAATGGAAAATATACAGTTGAAAGAAGAAATTTGAAGATTATTAGAATACACAAAATCGCTCAGGAAATTCATTTTAGTATTTTCGAAATTAATCATCGAAGTCTATAAAATGTCGTCAGCGATTCTGAAATCGTTTTTTTTTACAGCAAGTCGTTATTTTCAACCGTCAACAACGTTCTGCTCAATTCACTGGTCACGAATGTTGTAGAGGTCCGTTTTATTCCACTCGACCAGAATCAGGGGCCAATTAAACCTACGAGCAGCAAGAAGCACGCAAATTTATCTCCTGCTCACCCACGAAATTATCATCGCGCGGAGGCGACGCGATCGCACGCGAAGCGAAGGTTGTTTTGTGGATTTTGTCGGTTCTCTGGCAACGCGTAGTTCGTTGCTTCTACAGGGTGTCTTGCAATAGAATACACGTAGCTTAGCTACGTGTTCTGGGGATCATTTTGCAGCCAAAAGCAAATGTGAGTAATGAAAAGTATGTATATGTAAGTAGAAGAAAATGAGAATTAGTACTTTATTAAATTTGTAATTTTTACAGTATTTCTGTGTGTAATTTGTATAGTATATTAATTTGTAAACTTCCAATTAAATTTTAATATAATCTATCAAATTATTTAATTTTCAATTAAACCTTACATAAATTATATTGATTTTTAAACCTCCAATTACATTTTAATTTATCTATCAAATTATTTAAATTTCAATTAAACCTTACATAAATTATATTAATTTTTAAACCTCCAATTACATTTTAATTTATCTATCAAGTTATTTAAATTTCAATTAAACCTTACATAAATTGTATTAATTTTTTACCCTTCAATTAGTTACTCAAAGGAGTGAAAGACATTTAAGTGTCTAAAATGATGTAATATTCGAATTAACAGTTACTAAGTAAATAATATTTTAAGAGTTACCTAAACTGATAACCAAAAGAATTTTTAAAAGGAGAACACTGTGACAAAAATACCAGAATGTGACAGGGAAGAAATTCATCCCCACCTGTACCACATAAAATCGGAGAATTCCGCCGAATATGGTGATACCAGCATGATAAGTAAAGTCTATTAACTACGTGCTCATAAACGCATCGTCTTCAAACCGTCCACCACCACTGCGAAGTTCAAAAATATGTTCAGCGATTATATGACACCCGTCTTCAGCATCGGCTCGAGTCTAATATCGTTTCCTCGCGAGAAAACGGGAGAGGCTAAGCAGGGAAGCGTTCATGCGGATCATATTACCTACATACGAAAATCTTTTCAATTCACCGAGAGGCATTCGTAAAGTTATCGCGCTTATTATTCGTACGTCGTTCCCTCTATACGCGTTATTCAACGGATAAATAAATAACCAAGACCCTGTGCATGTTTTCGCGCAAGTGGTGCCGGGCATAACGTCTCCATAGCCGGGAGAACGAAGTTGTACTTGCCGATATACGATCGGCGGATGCTCACGCAGAAGGTGGCCACCCGCAATTCCGCAGGCGTGTATCGTTTAGCAGCTGAACCAGAGGCCACGTGCGAATGGCTTCGCATCGACGCCAGACCCGACGCTCAGCTTGATTTACATTCGGATGACGAACAAGTCGGCATGGGAGCAGGTTCAATGTAACTCGCCAGCTTCGTTTCACATTGTGGGGATTGATGGTCGCTATCGTAAAAATGAAAGTGTGGATATTTATAGTCAGCAGTGTCAGATTTTCCGTAGTTCGTTTTCAATAAAAAAAGGTGTATGTTGGAATGGAGACTGTTCCTTGTAATTGTGGAGGTGTGTTAAGCAGTAGTTAAGTCTCAAGATTTATATACTTAAGGAGAGATAAGTCACATTGTGAATTTTGTTGAATTTAGATTAGAAGTATGCCTATGCTGAGGAAGAGTGAGATTTGTGGGACGAGAACTAAGCGGAGGGGTTCAGGGGAGGTTTTTCATAGGTCAGTTATCTGATGGCTTTGTATTCACTAGCGGACTTAAGGGATCATTCTACCTTCATCGGTAGAAGAATTAAGCTATATTTAAAGATATTTTGTCAGTAAATACAACATATATAATGAAATAAATCTTTTTGGTAGTTATTAAGATACTCTTATATTATAGAAAAGAAATTAAAAAGAATTTTTTTAGTTTGTTTTAATGGTTTCTTACAGCATCAATATGGCATCTAAAAAAGAAGTATGTTCATGGCGTAGGTGATTTCTCGGCTCAGACTTATTCGAAACAAAAAATTCGAAAAGATTCTTAATCTGTATGAGGGTCTCTATAGTCTCTAGCTTAATTAACACTTTTTGTCGAGAAATAATCGAGATTTTTCTCATGGAACACGCGAGAATACACCCTTTTGGGTGTAGTGTTAAACTTGTTTTCAAACCGGCGCCAATTTATTACTTTAAAAAAATTGTTAATTGAGTTATTTTTTATTGACCTCTTTCTTTACGTGTCATTTTGATACTGTAAAAAACGTTTAAAACAAATTGCAAAAATTCTTTCCAATTTTTTTTGTATAATATAAGAGTATCTGAATAAATACCAAAAAGATTTATTTCATTATATGTTGCATGTACTCAGAAAAATATCTTTAAAAATAGCTTATTTTTTCGAGGGATCAAAGTAAAATGACCCCTTGAGGAAAAACGCCCAGGTGGGGCCCTTTTTTCGGGGGGCTATATTTTCGAAAAAATGATGAGGTAATTTACTAAAAACGAGCTAGGTGTAGTAGTACCGAAAGAATATAGTGTTTGCTTAATTACATTGTTCCATGACCTTACTCTATTCCTTCCACTGATAATACTGGATCGCTGAAGTTTTAAAGCAAGCAACAACTTTAGAAAAATCACTAGAAACGTTCCATCCTAAAATCTTAAACACAGCTTCCTGACGCCACGAAATCTTTAATACACTACTTCGTACTAACACCCTTCTTCCTCACCACCACAACTGTCAATTTCACTATCATCAACCCCGATTCCCCCGATCGTCAGCTGCTCCTCGTCACTTGGCCGTAAGTCGCATCGCGGATCGCCGGCGACAATTAAAACAAACCGGCGATGGGCCCGTGATTTACCGACGGCCGCAAGAATGAGCGAGTAAATTACAATACGCCTGTCCCCGGATGTGACACTTTGAATGGGGCAAAAATCGCGCGGCGCGGCTCGCGTCCGCCGGTGATTGGCGGAACGGCGGGGCCCGTGCCCGCATGCGTGCGTGCGCGCGTGTGCGCGCTCGTTTGGCAGTGTACTAGCCCACGAAATACGGACGGGCGGACAGGATGACGGACGACGGGACGCCCTGGGCAACCGAGAGTGGTGACTCGCGCGACACAAGCTCATGCTCGCCCACGTATTTTGAGCCTTTAACTCGGCCTCCTCCACCTTCCTCCACTTTTCCCTCCGTCTTCCGCTCTTTCTTCGCCCTTTACTTCTGCTCCCCTTCGTGCCGCTGTTCATCCTTCTTTCCCGTCCCTTTACGCTCCTCTTAAGGTGAACTCAGACGGCGCGTGAATCGGCGATCTTGCTCGGCTCGTCTAGCTCGGCAAGTCGGCTTGGCAAGCCCGACTCGGCGATCCATGACCGATCAGACGGCGCGTGGCTTGGCGAGCTTGCTCGGCTCGTCTAGCTCGGCAAGTCATCTTGGCGAGCCCGATTCGGCGATCCATGACCGATCAGACGGCGCGTGGCTTGGCGAGCTTGCTCGGCTCGTCTAGCTCGGCAAGTCATCTTGGCGAGCCCGATTCGGCGATCCATGACCGATCAGACGGCGCGTGAATCGGCGAGCTTGCTCGGCTCGTCTAGCTCGGCAAGCCCGACTCGGCGATCCATGACCGATCAGACGGCGTGTGGCTTGGCGAGCTTGCTCGGCTCGTCTAGCTCGGCAAGTCATCTTGGCGAGCCCGATTCGGCGATCCATGACCGATCAGACGGCGCGTGAATCGGCGAGCTTGCTCGGCTCGTCTAGCTCGGCAAGTCGGCTTGGCGAGCCTGGGCGAGCCGAGCCATGACCGATCAGACGGCGCGTGGATCGGCGATTCACGCGCAAAGATCGCCGATTCACGCGCCGTCTGAGTTCACCTTTAGGTACTGCTCCACCGTACATTCGAGTGCAATCAATTTAAGGAAATGGCCATAAATCGTCCCTTTTAACTTGGGCTCCAGTAATATTATCATCCGAGTAAATCGTTTAACGTTCGAATTGATCATAATGAACTTGTGAGTGTAAAGCGGTTTTTGCCATTTTGTGTCGTTACAGAGGGTATAGGGTAGATGTCGCTATTACTGTCAGTGTCCCTATTACTGCCACTTCATTTATTTTGCTTAATAAAAATGTAACGTATAAAGAATAATGTACGACAATAATATTATTATTAAATTGGGACTGTTCTGATTATTGTTAATATTATTGTTGTACACTATTCTTTATACGTTACATTTTTATAAAACAAAATAAATAAACTGGCAGTAATAGGGACATCTACTCCATAACTGGATAGAACTTGATTTCTGGATATATATTGTTGCGAGCGCCTTTTTAAAATATTGGAAAGCTTTGCAGTGATGTTTATGACAGATGTATTAGCGCAATTGGTGTAAATGGACGACTTACTATAACTTTTTATAAGACTGGTTGGAATATAAACATGGTCACGGTGCAATAGGGACAAAGAACTGAGAGGAAACAAATCGCCGGGTTTATTTATGATGCACTCAACGCGTTCGTTGCGCCGACTTCTCTGTTTCTTCTTTCAGAGACCATCTTCTTGCGGCCAGCCGCAAGGATACTCGGTAAGGCGCAACCATCGTCATTGTCGTTACCGAAAGGGTATTCAAGAACAGTGTCAAAGGGAATCGTGGTCGGTCGTATACGCGATCGCTTGCAATACGTTACAACTTGCGGTCGCTGTTTTCTCCTAAAATTATGTAGATATCTGTAGATAGTAGATAAATAGGGTCTAAGTTGTAAAATTCTAATAGCAATGCCTATTATAGATTGATACTCATGTTAGGGTAACTACGATTTTACAATCATTCATAAAATATAATATGCCCATCTTCGTTCGAACTTCATTAGAAAGTAGATAGGGTGGATGCACCATTTGTGGCCACTTTAAGGTATTGTACTAGTTTTGGCCACTTCTTAAAAAATATAATATTTTTCCGTGTAAGTAATAAATGTAACCTTATATTTCTAGCGGTGTACTAAACAAAATATTTATGATGTGAAATTCTCCACATAATAATGATCTGCAAGCAATTTAAAATTAAGATAATTATGCAGATGGTCAAAAACAGTGCAATGGCCACAAACGGTACATCCACCCTACTATATTTTTTACAATATGTCAAATTTATTTACATTACACGAGTAGGTATAATTTAAGAGATACTAAGGAACAGAAATGAACTACCCTCGCGCATGGAAGGGTGGAAGAAATCCTCGAAATGCCACGAATTTCGGAAAAACATATCCATATTTTATTACCGCGATGTAACTTGCGGTGTCTTTAAGATACCAGAAGCCGTCTGTGATATCGACCTGAAACGGCTGTAGAGTCTCCAAGGGTTTCTTCGAGTATTTCTCCCTTTCGTTTCGCAGTCGCGCACACGATCCGACTACTTATTATATTACGGATATATACCCTCGGCGGGCAGTGTTTCATTATTTTATTATTTCACGCGTACACGGCTATGTATACGATTCTTAAGCTCGATTCACACTATCAGGGTTGTAATCCTGCAGTTGTGGAAAGAACGTTCGACCTGTTAGCCGAAGAAGATGTGTCAACTCGTGATCTGTAAATTCCTCTATTTGCAAGGATGAGTGAATTTAATAAGACAATTTAATGAATGGAGTTGTAGAAAAGGGGGGAGTGTAGAATAAAATGGATTACCTGGAGTATTCGGTGCGAGTGTAATGAGTTATTTCGCTTTTGGCATTTACTTTAAGAATACTGTTTTTTAAATGAGTACTTCTCGTTAAACTGTTATATTTTTATTACTATCACTATTTCAAATTGTCGTTCGACTGGAACTACCTCTTTTCCTTCCTACAGACTTATTCAATCTAAGTAAATTTGACCGGTGGCGGATTTAAAGAAAAAGGCCCAGGCGGAAAACGTTTTCAGGAGCTTATTTTTTTCTGAGAAAATGAAGAGGTAGTTTACTGACAACGGGCTAAGTGTAGTAGTAAAAAATTATAGTGTTTGGATAAAATCATATTTTTTTTGGAGATTGGGCCTTCCTTGAAGGGGCTTTCTGGGCAGGGCCCTGGCAGCAAATGCTCATCTGCCACTCATTAAATTCGCCACTGGATTTGACTAATCAAAAGTGAAATACCAGTGGAATCGTCAATTTTGTATATTTCTGGAGTTTACTGTGCAAGGTTTTACAATTTTCTCAGAATTACAATACCCAAATATTAAATACAGTACCAATTCTTGAACTCTTCATTTAATACAATTATTCCAAGAAATATATATTTCCTAAAAATCAGTCAAATTACATTTAATAAACTGGCACAAGTACCATTCCCATTTAGCGTCTAAAATCTTCTCTGCCATATCGATAACTCATTTCTCTTTCACCATCGACGAATTGGCGTAGAAATCCGCGCAGGAACCCCGTCCCTTCAGGAAACACTAAACCCTTCGGGGCACGGAAATGGAAATCGTGTGAAAGGAGCTTTAAACGCGTTGCCGACGTACATACGATCCGACTACTTATTACGTTACCAATATATCCCTCCGCCTCTACTCGTTACATTACTTCATTGATTTACACCTTTTACAGTTTATTCTCCGGCTGCCTCCTCGCGAGATTGGGCTGGAACATGATATTTGCTTCGCCTTCTATTGAAATATCGCCGGGCATAGTTAACCTCTTAAGTCAGTACAGTGAATATATTCACCGTGACATGCGGCTCGTCCTGTGCATAAACTCGTAAGGCCCAACTGGCCGCCAGCCATTGTCTTTTTGCGAAAAAGATTTCAGCACTGTTCGTGATGACCTTTCAACCCTTTCGAGATTATGTACATGTATGTGCATCTGTTAGCTTGGAAAATGTACTGGAATTAATTTTATCCTTATTTTGAAGGCATTTCTACTTCTGCCCTTTCCGAATCTGGTTTATTCCTCTCGCAGTAGGAGAAACTAATATACGTGGTTACCAATACAGATTGTTTTATTGTTTATTTTATTGGATTACATCGCGGAGTACATAACGTTTCGACTTTGAAATGTTCATACATTATTCGTAAAACGTTCTATTTTACATCTTGTTTCTTTAGTACCGCCACTCCTCTAATTTGTTGTACAATTTATGCTTCATCTACTCCATTATATTTCGTCACGACATTTACTTCACCTTTTAGAATATTATTATAAAAGTAGTTAAATTGGGCAAGAGTCTTCTCACGATAAAGATGCTTCGTTTCGAGCATTCGTGGCTCTTAAATCTTCTGCTTTTGATATTGCATGTTGTTTAATAGAGAAGAAGAAACTTCTCGCAAAACTGGTTCCTCTGCAGGGAAAAAGGGAAATCTCCAGAAATTAATTAAAAAAAGACGATACCTAAAACTTTATACGTGTTTTTCTCAAAACGGTGGTTTTCGAATTGATTAGCATGATATCTGAAAAATCAATCACAAGATTTACTTCAAATTTAGCATACCTATATCTTCAATAGATGTCCCATTCTCGCTGATACTATAACTAAGTCGGTTTTTGTAAATTTAGACTTTTGCGACTTAAAAAACGAGGGAATTTTTTGCAGAAATCAATGTCTACTTTAGACGCTGCTATATTTGTTTAATTTTCAGTATTTCTCATATAATCTACTTCAAGCGATAGCCATACTCATATAGATTGCATAAATTTTTAAATTTTCTACTTCACATAACTACAACGACTGATTTTATGCTAACAATGCGCATATGATTTTTATAAGGCGTTCTATTTGAAACATTATAACTCCGGACGTAACCACTATTTTTGCATACAATTTTTTTCATATCCTCTAAATACTGGCAAATGAAGCCACACAGCTGGAAGTAAATATATTTAACGGTTTAATTTTAAAAAATTCCCAAAGTTCGCATCATTTTTCACCCGCCAAGGTAAGGAGACCCCTTAAATTCACAATCCCAAACCCGACTAATTAAAATAAGAGCCTCTCTCTCTAAATACCAAACTATGTAAAACCATACACAAAGGCTGCAGTAAGCTTGCACACACAATTCTTCTCTATTCCCACTCGTCCATTTACCTCTCCACGCGAAATTTACGGGCAAACTCGTTGTGTAATAAGACTTGAGAGCCCTTTTATCCATCCAGTCCCCTCTCACCCCATTTACCTGTCACCATTCGCGGGCGTCGCTGGAGCACGGCCATCCATAAACCGTTGGCTGGTAATTGAAATAGTATTTTCACGATTTCATTTTCAATATCTCCGTCTAAAAGCATTACGGGGCCACGTGACATTTAGCTCGGCTATCCAGTGAAACATTGTTCAAGCCATAGGCGAGAGGCCGTGGCTAAGAGCGTAGCCATGGTGGTCGAAGCGGAGGATGGTTTCCTCGTCCGAGAGGGCCCCCGAGCCGCTTAAATCTCCGGAGTTTATGCGATCCTGCCGGTTCTCTCGATCGTTTTACGCGCGCCTCTACGTACCCGTACGACGATCTATCTACCTGTATCCGAGTACTACTCGGGATGTATCTTTCGCCTCCCAAGAAACAGGGAGATAACGTAATTTTACGTGTGAATGCTTCGGGGCGTGTGGACGAGAGCAGGTACCTGAACACCCAATAGTACGTCCAGATAACGGCCGCCGATAATTTACACGGCTGATTCATCTCGAGGCCTCTATCCCACCTTCGGGCTGTGCGTGTATGCGTGTGCCCTTATTAATTAAAACGCGCGTATCGTGGAACTTTTAGAGATTCCTCGTCTATTAAGGGACACCATCGGGGCCGTTCAGTTTGCTGGACCTTCGATAAGATTCTCGCTGGGTGGTTTGCAGTGCTTCGAAGAGGATTCTGGTGTTGGGTTTGGGGATGCTGGTGAGATACTTTGGTCTCTTCTGTGGAAGGTGTTTTATTTTGTGTGTCCGGAGGAAATGGTTGGGTTTAATGCTTCTTTAGGGATGTTGGGTTGGGTATTTTAGAGGGGTTGGAATATGAGGTTCTGATTTTTAAGTAAGGTGCTTGAATGTTCATTGTTGTTAGGAGCTTGTAATGGCAATTTTTGGGAAGTTGAGTTTAGAGTTATATGGGTAGATTAGAGACAAGAATTTTTCATTCTTGGAGCAACTGGTGGTTTGAGTTTTTTTGTGCTAATACTAAATTGTATTAAAAAAATAAATTTTACTTTTTTTTGTAAAAATAGTCACATTCATCTGGATTAGATAGACATAATGAGCTGGGACATATTTTGTGGCTCTAGAGTTTTACGTTCGGAAATTTTTAGGCGACAGACAAACACATAAAAAACACTTTCTGCTTTATATATTAAGATTAACAGGGTTACTGCTATCAAATGTACAATTAATAATAATTCTCCTTTGTACAAATGTAGAATTAATAATTCTCCATTGCACAAATGTAGAATTAATAATTCTCCTTTGCACAAATGTGGAATTAATAATAATTCTACTTTATTTATAATAACGGGTAAATCTTCACTTTCCCACACGCACACCTATACACTTCCGAACACACCATCCACAATTCCTCCAATCGAGCAATTAATCCTCATTTCTTCCCTTCCACAGTAAAATCGACGAACACAAGTCCACTTCCACCTTCTTCATCCTCATCAGATATCTTTGTTCCAATTTTTTACCAAAACCTAGCTTATACTATCTACAGCTTACATTGAAACCTACATATTTGTCGACTGTCGCTTTGCCTAGCAGTTTAGTCGACGGGAAGTCGATAATATACGTGTGTATTGACAGTACGAGCTGCGTTTCACAGGATCGCGTTCAAACGCGAATAACTTGGACCAAGGTGCGACGAAAGCGCCAGGCTGGAACTTATTCAACGGGTTTACGAAGTGCCGACGCGACGATACATCCATAATGGTGGCCCGTGGCCTCCACGCGTGGCCCCCGCACCTCGATTATAATATAAATACGAATTTATCGGCGCTGCGGCGGCGTTAGGTAAAAAGCTTTACGTTTATTAATTCCACTAGTCCACTCTTGAATGCGCGATGAAAAAGACGCGCAGTGGAGAAGCAGAATGTCGCATACGCATCCAGTTTCCTCGGTAAACAGACAACTTCTGACTACAGGGCTGGATTTCTATAGGTATAGCCTAATAGGGCGGCAAATTTTGGGCGAAAGAATTTTAAAAAGAATTTGAAACACAGAGGCTTGAAACACCTTTAAAAACAACTCACTTTTCTCTCATCTAGCAAATTATCAATAACTCATATGTGAGCTGTCATATTGAATTCATTTTAAAATTGTCTCAACTCTTTCAAATTAAAATATTTCATGACATTTCACGGAAGGGGCGGCAGACACTTGTTAGCCTAGGGGCGCCAAATCTCCAAATCCACCTCTGTCTGACAGCATTCTTTCATATTTCTTGGTGACTTCGTTTGTCCTCATTTACTATCAATCATTTACACTTTATAGGGTGTTACACCTCGCATATCCGCTTCTCGAGCACTGTCCACGATTTGGCTACTTCTTGGAGTAAATAAAAAATGAAAAAACGCATGAATGGTGACATAAATTAAATGGTTCCATTAGAAAGAATTATGCTTCGAAATTTATATCCCATAGATAAGGGTTCTTCAGGATATCTACCTGGTGTATTACGAATATAATACGTAAAGCCTGGTATTAAGTTTATTAGAAATTGTCTCCTGACCATCACTGTACAAGCCCGCATCATTTACGTCGATTAAATCGCCGATGGACTTTCCGTCGATAATATACGCTGGACTAAAGTCAGGCGCAGCTTTGTTGGGCACGCCACCTCGCCAGAATGATCGTGTCGCGGTTAGAACGCACTCTTCAGCGCGCAAATACGCGTCGATTACCGTCGGATGAAAGAAGAAAGGGGAAGAACGTTAAGGGATATGTCCTCGTAAAGAGGAGCGCAATGGTGGCTTCGTGGCGGTCGATAGGCGAAGAGGACGCCACGTGTTTTACGATTATTGAGAGCGATCTCTGGTGGCTGGAAAAATGAAGCCTTCGATGCGGGGACTTGGGGCGTTCACGAGAAATCTGAGATCTGGGGTGCGAAGAGCGCCGCTGATTGCTGGGGAATGTTGATCTATCGCGACTGTGTAACGAGACAGACTCGAGGTAACTGATATTTAAGCGCGCTGGACGTTAGGAAGGTTCTTGGGGTGGTAGTGTGTTGAAATGGGGTATTAAACCCCTTTTCCCACGTTTTCATGGACACTTTAAACTTGTGCTCTATCTGACGCAGTAGTTGGTTCTCTTCTGCAAAGTGACGGTTTTTTAGTTAATTTCTTATATCTGAAAGGAATTTAAATATATTATTTAACCCTTATATGCGCAACCGGGTACCCGGGTACCCATTTCTATTTTTCCTTTAGTAATTTTTTTATGTTCTGATGAAAATATCGCAAAACCGCTACGGATCTCCATTCTTTGAGGTCTTTTGCCCCGATATACGTTTTTGAAATAAAAATTCACGCAAAAGATTTTAAATAGTAAAGCTTCAAATTTTTGTATATTTTTGGTTGCGCACATAAGGGTTAAGGGGAAGATGTATGTTTTATAGTGAATGTACAAGTCACTGTAGATATAAAATTTCGATTAATATCTCAAATCTAAATAGTCACTTATGTCTCTGCAATATTCACGTTGTGGGTGGTGGCACCAGAGGCTCTGCTCACTTCCCTTCTGTTTGGGCATGCGCATTGGAGCTCTCACTATTACTCGGTATACCTATAATAAGTATAATACCTTCTTATTGAATGTTAAGCACAAAATTACTTCACATGGACATCGTGAGGATTACAAATATACTTTACCCTTCAAATAACTCAAGATATCCTTGAAAATTTAGAAACATTTATTTTTATTTATTTATTTATTATCGTTGTCTTTCAACTTTTGATGGCTTCCGCTTGTATCGTCACTTACATTTGCACTTATATGAGGCATTGAGAGCAACAATCGACTAACCCACGTTTGTTTCGAAATTGAGTTAGTAACAATAGTTTAACAAGACTTTAATTCTAGTTAGTCCAATAGATTCTACTAATCATATAAGATATGCAAAAATTAATTTTTTTTTCAATTTTCGTTCGTCCGTTGTTGCTCTCAATGCCTCATATTTACATTTACCTTTACCTTTACATTTATATTACCTTTTTGCCTACCACACCCCTCTCTTTAATTGTTCTATCACTCTTACAAAACCTATACTTCTACCATAACTTACTCTACTGCCTTTGTACTTTTTATTTGCCATTAGTTTTCTGACCAGTCCCCGCAATCTGCTGCTCTCACTTTGCCCTATTATTCTCTCCATCTCCTTGACTCTTATCACCGAAAATTTACAAATGTGCTATATAGTATTCGAAATAAAAAAGGCAATTATGGTCAGAATCTCTCGAATTTTTCAAAACAACCTAGTACAACTGTTTAGGTCCCCTACTCCTGATTTACCAGACATTGTGCTTCTTTTATGATAAACGTAGTCATAGTTGGTATAACGCCACAAAATGGTGAAAAGTAACAATGAATTTTTATCAGATTTAGTTCCATTCAAAAATTGTTTTTAGCAGTGAACTTAAGTATGCCTGGCTTGCAGCAGGATTCCACGAAAATTATATCGTAAAGCACGGCAACAGGTGTTCCTTTCGAGCCGTCGCGTGTACATGCACGAAGGGAAAGCCTGGAACAGCCGGCTGACTAATAATTAGAAACTAGTTGCGCTTGCCGACTGTCTCCCCGACCATGTTCACACCTCCCGTCTTCCGACTTATGTAGGTGTCCACTTTAAAATTCCACGGAGGATTTAATCGTGACGCGTTTCGGAATCCGAAGGGCAATGTCGCATGAAAGAAATGAACAGAGAGGTGGTATCAGGTTTCAGGTGGTTTTTAAGTCGATCCTTGAGTCGTTTCTGACACCAGTATTTTCGAGAAACCGTGGCGGCGAGAACTTGACGGTCTCCCTTCTTCGCCCTATCTCTTCCTTTATTTCGAGTTTCCTGTAGCCTTATAACAATCTCACACGATGCGGCATGGGTCATATTTATCGTGTTGCTTCATGCTTTATTTTTGTATCTTTCTAATGAGAAGCTAAATTGATACGAAGGGAGACAAGTTTTGAAAAGTTTACGCTTTGAGGTGATCAACTTGAAATCATACTTAATCATCAGCTGTAACAGTCTGTACTGTTGAAAAGGTCCCGAGATTGAAGAAGATAAGAAGAAAGTGAACATGAATGTGAAATTGAATAGTGAATCAATTATATATTAAAGGATTCACTGGTGACTACAAACACTGCCAAGCATTCCCCATAAAATTCTGCAACACTTAAAGTCAGTTCTGGATTAACTACTAAACAAAATAATCACGTACTTAACGCATTAGGAGAGAGGGTGACACCATAGAATATTTTTTGAATTTTAAATACCTAATTTTTGTTAGAAACACTTTTTAGTCAAATTATTGGGAATGCCTAAGAAATGGGTACATTGCGTTCATGCGATCACCCTGCATAAGGGAGTCTTAACATCTTTTAAGAGCTTACAGTAATTAAAACATCTGACTAAATTTTATTCAACTCTAAATCACTTTCATTGGCTAGAGAATTCTCTGACCATCGTCGAAGAGAATTAAACCGAGCATCCTGTGAAAATATGTGCCTACCTTAAAACGGTTGTATCTCAATTCAGAATTAATCACAGTGGTACACAATCGTTCGCTCGTGTACTCGAGGAAATATCGATCCACGTGCATTTCATCTTCCCCCTGTGGCCCGCTAGAAAATCATCGAAACACCAGGACGAAGAAAAAGGACGAGGCCGTGGGGTACACCCCGGAGGAGGTGGGGTAGGGTACATAGGTATATTGTGCGGGCTCGAAGGCAGCTCCTTTGAAGTGACCCGTACGAGCCGGCCGGATGACAGGGAAGAAATCGAAATATGCGATGACTGCGCAGATGAAATATCCGTGTCCCTTAATGGCGAGCTCTGGGCTCTCGTCTGGTGGGTGTACGAGAGGCCTCGTCGCCTCTATCGGGGTACCTTGGTTCGCCAGGAACAAGGCGGAAGTTATAGGTGAAGTCATGTGCGTGTCGACTGCCAATGACTCGTTTCGCCTGTTCGAATTGTAGGGGAAAAAAGGGAGGAGGGGGTGGGGGAGAAAGAAGGTGAAGTAGGAAAGTGTCTTCGAGGTGAACTTTGAGGAAAGTGAAGAAGAAAAGAAGAAATGTAAGGGGATTGTTTTGGGGGGACAGTTTGGCAGAAGTGATGAAGAAAAGAAGAAATGAGAGGGAATTGTTTTCAGGGGATGGTTTGGAAAAGTGAAGAAGAAGAGAAGAAATGAGGTCGTATTGTTTTTGGGAAGCAGTTTGAGAAAAGCGAAGAAGAAAAGAAGAAAACGGAATATTGATTCAGAAGTAAGCATTTCGGTACGAATGCAAGTTTTGAGGGAAGAAAACGGAAACGATAGAATAAGGAAGAATTCTAAAATACTTTTAGTGATGAAGCAGCATAGGAATGAAGAAAATAAGTCGTAGGGCCGGCCAAGAGGCAGTCGCGAAACAAGGACATAAAGGAACCATTTTTACCCACCCATGAAAAACAAAGAGATAAGAAAGAAAATATAATATAGACAAAAGAAGAAGAAAACGTTCCAATAAAGAAGAAAAAAGTGGAAACCAACCAGCGATGAAGGAAGAGAAATCTGGCAATAAAGAAGCCAGCAGATGACATCGAGAGAAGGAACAGAAATAATAGGACCCAAAAAAAAAAGATTACTTCCACTTCTACCATAACAGCTCGATGTCTTATCATTACATCCAAACCCAGTCCCACCTCCACTTGCTAATTACTCCAATTACACTGCACCTTCACAAGCGAATCCAAAGATGCCACTAGCCCCTCAGTACTACACATTTACACGCGGAGCAGACGAAGGCACTTTAACGCCCAGAATTCCCGGTCCACGGCGTACAAATTCCTCGCTCATAAATTCCCGTGGGTCGGCTACAAGACCAAAAGGATCCCCTATTAACAACAATACCGACAACACGATAAAGAAGCATTCATAATGAAATCAGCTCGATGGACGGTGATTTCGGTGAGGCCCGCTCGGCAGTCGGCGGCGGGACGGGCGGTAGAGGGGAGAGCGGGGACGGCGAGAGAAAGGCAAGAGGAGGAAGAAGAATCCCGTAGGAATCCCGTGGAGCGGAGTGGCGTGCATACGGGGGTGTGCCGCGTGCCAGACCCGAGGCCCTATCCGTATAAGCTTCACAGGGGGCCCCTGGATGGGGCCTTACTCCCCCCTCTCCGCCGCAAGATAAGGCCTCCTGGTGCGAGCCGACGACGCGCGACCGACAACCATGTCACATTATTACCATATAGGTACCAATCGCGTCGTCACAACAACCGCGCGGCCAGAGTACCACCGCCGTTATGCGCGCACCGATGGAAAGGGAAGAAAAAGGGAAACCGAAGGAAGGAATCATCTTCTATTTTAGGTACTGAACCGGTTCAATATCTTCCTTCTTCTGTTCATTCACGGACGCGTTTTAGAGGGGGCGAGGATCGGTGTCCACGTTTGGAAAGGCAATAAGAAGCATTCGCAGCGACGGCGTCGATAGCGATTAAGCGGACGATGGATGGTCGCCGTGAGTGGTCGTAATGAGTAATGAATTATTTCTGGTTTAGTGAGTCAGGGGTTTTTCAGAGAGGATAAGAGAAAGGTGTATTTGTGTGTGTATCGATTTTGAGTTGCGGGTGTTATATTTGTTTTGTGGGGTAAAGGTTGATTCATGGTGATTTTTATTTTTTGTCGAACATGGTTCTGTTGCTGGTGTATTTTGGGAAAGATGAAAAAGGATGGCAAGGGGAATGCGTGTCAAGATAGTTTATGTATCTTGATTTAAAATTAGAATTAAATTTTTTGAGGAAATAGAGTTGTTAAATGTGAAATTTAAAGCATGGCATTGTTTTGGGTGTATTTTGAAAAATACACAGAGAGGGGATAAAGAAGGATTCTTTGAACATTTCTTCAGTTTTCTTATATTATATAAAAAAATTTCTAGTCAATCCAAAGTCATTATGTTTGTGAAAATATAATAGATAAAAGTCCTGTATTATTCTGTTGTCAAGGGCGATACTTTTTCAGACTTCATTGTAACGTCGTTCCCACAATATCTTAGAATTCGAAAGGGCGTCAAGGAAGCGAAGAAATTATCTTCTACTTCAGTTCCAAACCGGTTAAACGTCCTCCTTCCTGTTCATTCATAAATTCCTAGGACTAATCATCCTATTTATATCCGACTTCTCCTGAATGCTCATTATAATACTACACGTTCATAATCACAGGTGCAAAGTGTTGAAGTTCTCCGAAACAAGTAAAACTTCCTCTAAACTCACCTAAGAGGCCATAAACTTCACTCTTTCATACAACTCATCATGTGTGTCAATAATTTCCCCACGTAAAAACCATGCAACAAATTGATACGCATTCTTCTCCTAATTTTCAAACATGAGTCCACGATTTCATTAGCTAACAATCTAAATCACTTACTTCCCAGTAAAAAAAATGAAACTTCCTTAATTATTTCATCATTTCTGCGGGTTCTTATTAAATTATTCCTATGTCAATTTATCTTCCAAAGAAATTATGATTTTCTCCAAACTTTATATATTTTTCTTTCCTACAGTTTTCATGCCACGCGCGTGTAAATTTCTTTGCAATTCAGTTATGTATATAGTGTGTTCCAGAACATTTGCCACCTGAACCTTTTCCTCACATCCGAGTGTCTGTTATTTTACACTATTTCATCTCTCATTTCAGCTCAAGATTCCCGAACTCAACTCTTCCAAAATTTCGACACAGGCCACTTTCATAATTACTGGCGCATATAACTAGGAGCGCGTTAAATCATCGACAACGAACCAAACGAAAACGATCCCGTCTTGCCAAAATCCATCGACCCACGTTACACCTTCAAAGAATCCCGCTACCAGGTAAACAATCTCCCCAAGGACAACGCAAGCGCGCACCCACTGTCCAAAAAATCAGCCGGGGACACCCACACTCGATTCTCGTACACGTGTAAAAACCGTCGGTTTAAGGCTACTCGGGCCGGAAAACGCCGCCGAGGGAATGATATCGGGCCCATACGCCGGGGCCTGTCTCGAATTTCTCGGCGGAGGGAAATCGAGCCAGCTACCGTGCGGATCGATCGTAAAAAGCCACGGTTTAGTAAGAACGGGTCCGTGAAGCGGACGATTCGTAGACTAATATCGCTGGTCCCGTTCGAGAAGACTGGTCTGGGTGCTGTAAAGTCGGCTGAATCATTGGCCGGCTGAGTCGCGTGAATCGCGTGAATCGCGACCAGGCGAAATCTACTCTACCCCCGAAGGAAGAAGGTGTGGTGCCCGGTGTCTGTCTCCCGTTTTTCTCTCTTTCTCCCTGTCCCTCTCGGCCGGGCCGGGTGTTAGGCGCATATAAACACGGGCAGGTATTGAGCAGCCAGGTAAGAGGCATGGTGGTCGGTGGCCGGGGACCAGCGAGAGATAAACTTTACTGCGTACAAGTAACACGTACAGGTGGGTGCTGGCCAGATCCGCTGGGCATTGAGAACGGTAGGAAGATCTTCCTCCGTTACGGCGATCATTCGCAATGTCCGCGCGGCAGATTCCTTCGAAATTCCCGCCAGTCATGTGTCTGTCACGTGGTGGGCAAGAGTGGACGTTGTATGATGATGGTTGGAGGATACCAGGTTTGAGTTTTAGTCGGAAGGCTGCGGCTTTCGGGTGGCGACAGTGATGAGGAATTCCAGGCGATTGGACGTGCGTTGAGTTAAAGGTTGTAATTTAACCCTTCCGCTGCGCATTTCAATTTTCGGACGATTCTTGAAAAGTGTTAATTTTACATCAATAAAAAAAGTTTTCAATTTTCTGTTTTTCTTTTTTTCGGAGAACTTTGCTGAGTATCGCAGTACAAGAGTGCATTTTTTAATGCGTGGACTGTAGTCGAAAAACGCAGCGAATGGGTTAAGAGATTACATGTGTACACCTAGAATGGTCGAAAAAGTCGATTTTTCTAATGAAAAATTCGCAATTCTATGGACTCGGAATTTACGATTTTCTGGAGGTTCAAAAAAAATTATCTTAGTTTAACCTGTAGCTTAAACTGTAAACGCTGTTGTCTCGAAACTATGTTTTTTTAAATCGGTGCCAATGATATTTCAAAAACTACTGAACCGATCATGATTTGAATGACACTTGGCACGATTATTTCTCACATCAATATCTAATAGTATTTATCATATCGATTTTTTTTAAAGCCACAGTTTGTTTTTAATCATTTAAAAACTGGTGAAATTTCTGGAGAAATTGAAATTTAATTTAAACTTAAGTTTACTTTAATTTAATTTTAATTTAATTTAAATTAGTTTCTGCGAATTCTTTATTGGAAAAGTCGATTTTTTCGACCATTCTGGGTGTACGTAACCCCTTAACACACTCCAAAAGTGATTGCAAAAGCTTTCTGTTTGGTAGCCTTGTGCACGTTTTAGTCGAAATTGATTTCTTGAAGGTTCATTTGTGCGGTGTAAGTGTGCTGCAATTCGAGATATGAGTGTCTTGCGAAGGAAGAATTTTAGAGATGTAATACAGATAAGTAATATTTAGTGACAATAAACTTTTCAATTTGAATCGACCCGACTGAGTTTACTTTTTGTTCGCGATACCAGTGCTAACGCTGATGCAACCGCAGAAAGTTTTTCGGACTAACGAAAATAAATATTCAAGAATATTGGCGTTTTTTCATAAGATATTACCGTATTCTTATTCGAAGTGAACAAATTCGACGAAATCACAGGAAATGAACCGTCCGACTTATCAAAATTGTACTTATTTGTTGAACACCTGCTTAAAACATAAACGCGTGTGGTCCTATCGCATGTCTCGCCCGCAACATGGCGGCTGAATGATTTTAACGGAGGCATCATCATCGACAACGCTCGGGCGAAACGAAAATCGAAAGCGAACAGCAACTACGTGGTGCCGTAGAATTATGCAAATTTCGATCGAGTAATATAAATAAGTTTATCAGCGGCGAGGAGTGGTGCGATGATTACCAGATAAAACTGGGCTTCTAAAAGCGTTCGGCTCGCGGTACGAATTATAACACGGCGCGGTGCATCCGGCCCAGTGTCGTAAACAAGATGCTCGCATGGTTAATATTTCTTCGTTGCGCAGATAACGAGATGAGGTTTACGTGAAATTTATCATCCCACGTTTACCCCGTTTAACTAACGCTTTCCACGGCCCTCGCGAGCGCGCTGGCAATGGAATATTTCTTCGCGAGTCAGCACCTCGCGATAGGCGTCGATAGACGCATTGATTATTATCGAGAAACGGACAGGGACCACGTGTGGAGTTGCTCGTTGAACACAGAACATGTTAAAGAGGAGAGAAAAATTGATTTTCCGTGTAAATGGAAATTGATTTGTCGTGATAAGATTGTTTAGTACATACAAGTGTTTGTTGAAGAGTTGAAAAGATTTATATTTAGCTGAATCGCTAACAAACAACCATACCTATTCCATCAAAAGAACCCAGCTAACACGCGAAAGTCTCCACTAGTAGGTACCGCCAAAAAGAATCGTACTTCGCTCAACATCGTATTCATCGCATTTAAATTGTTTTGGGACTAAGGCCGCGAGTATAGCATGTCTCTTAATTTCTATCTCCGTGGCTGTTTCATTCATTGCGTCGCTGGCATAAGTCTCAGATTTATGTAATTATCGAGTAATAAGGCCTACCTAAAGATATATTTTTTTAAAAAAACTTGTATATTTTTTGAAAACTTTTTTTATAGAAATTTATGGACATTAAACTATAAACTGTAATATTTCTAACAATACATGAACGCGACAAATAGGAAAATTAATAGGTTTTTAAAAACCTTGTAAACGGGCTTTGTTTCGTGTAGAGTAGGTAATAAGGCCCACCTATTTAGTATGTAAGAACAATTCGGGCAAACAAAGAGATCTTCGTCCTTAGGATTGAGTCCAACGCAATCCTTATGTATCCATGCGAGACACACGACACACTGTTGCATATCACTCTTGAATGCAGTTCTGCAAAATTTGTAAAGCCAATTTTCTGCAGAGGTGCCGTCGACGTTTTCTCTGGAAGTGGATGACATGGGCTCTTGTCCACGCAATCTTGTCTTTTCTCTTCCGGTTGAAGAGGCGCGTGCATTGGAGCTCTTCTCAATATCGTTTCTGCTTTGGTAGAGGTCTCTGGTTACTTCCTGAGCCTTAAGGTAAATGTCCCAATATCTGGACATTTAAGGTCCGGCGTACACACATTTGAGAATTTTTCGGTTATACAAATCGATTCATATAAAAACGATTTTGCAATTACATGGGGCATCGTGTGTACTTTATCATTAAAAAAAATATTGTAGGATTGAATAATTTGGTAAAATAGTGAAAATTCATAGACCTTACAATGGCCCACTACTTGTACAGCTTAACTAGTATGTTCCGCTGTCCTGATTTTACTGTGCCATTACATAGAAATATAAAAGTGCGCCGGCAGACGGCAAACAAACGTGTTTCTCTCTTTTTCGTGTTCGGATATTTTTAGGTGAATAAAATAAAACAACATACAATAGTTATTCCTTGAGAAATTAAATATAAATTATATTCATATATTTATATATATCAAATAATTGTTCCTTCAACACAGGAAACCCTCTTGCGCCGCACTCGAATATCCAGTCGCAAATACGTTTTTCTTAATTTTCACTTAGGATAGTCGAAGAACCTTCTACAGATTTTACTGAACATTTATTGCTTCTTATTCCATGCAGTGTACTCTTTGCAGTGTACTCTTCACTAGTAGGTACCGCCAAAACGAATCGTGGGTACTTTACAATGGTACGCGCAACATCGTATTCATCGCGTTTAAATCGCTTTGGGACTAAGGCCCCGAGTTACTCTTGCCCGTTGCAGCGAGTTTCGCGAGCGATTACACCGTTCGGTATCAAGCAAATCCTGGCCGAGCTTTACCGCCGCTATCAGAGAAGCTTTCGAATTGAATCTGAGCCGGCAAACCACGATTCCACGTCCCCTGGGCCGCAAGGGCCCGCGGGGCCCGATAAGATCCTGAAAGCCGGCCTGGTCCCCCGTGTTGTTGCCAGCTCGTGCCGTAGAGCTGCTCCTTAAGAAGGGTGAGAAGTGTCACCAGGTTTTATGTCGCGGCCGGAGGAGGGGGAGGGGGAGAGGGAAAACGTCGAAACGGGAGGGAAAAGGAGATGGGGGAAAAAAGAAGAAGAGTGAACGAGGGGGGGGGGATAGAGGGGGGAGGATCATCGGGAGGGACAAGGAGCGAGGTGGTAGTGGAAAGGGGGCGATATGCAGCGAGGGAAAGAGAAGGAAAGTGGGGAGATCTCTCAATGGAGATAGGAGCCACGAGGTCCGACGGAGCTTTTGGCTGTCGTGCGAAGGTTTCGTGAGAGTAATTTGTCGTGCGACCACCTCCGGGAATGTTTAAATGAATTGCTCGGGGTGGGCCCTACCACGAGTCTTCGGGAACTTTTATCGGCGCGACATCTTGTATGGGAATGCGGGCCCAACAGGAATAAGAGGCGAACCGAAAGACGCGCGGGGACGGGAGGGTGGCACACTCTGGAAATGGGGATGGGGCTGGAGTCGACTTACCTCCCAGTTGGTTTATTACTCAATCCGCGCTCACGGCTAATGGATTCGTCTTCCCCGGGCCGATGCATGCTACGTATACCTCGGACACGCATTGACCACCACCTGCTCGCCATCGATGTCACTGGAAATCTCTGTCCTGCTCTCTGACTCTCCTCCTTGCACACCCTCCTACCGAGCTCTCGACGTATGCAGCTCGTTCCTCGATTTACGAGAGCGAATCGCGATGGTGGGTATTCATAGGGCTTTGTATTTATTTGATAATATTTTTTGCATACTTAGTGATAGTGATATAGTGGGTACAGGCATAGAATTCTAGGGTGGTTTGGAAAGTGAAGGGTCACCCTTCATGAATGAAAAGATGAATGTAGGTTTCTAAAGCAACCATAAATAGGAACTTCCTTTGATTCCCATTTTCAGTTTGTAACTCTTAAAAATCTCACTACTGCGAGTTTCCCTTATTTTACTTCAAATGTCATCTGATGAAGCGTAATAACTTCCCCAATATTCGAACCACTTCATCACTCCATAAAAAACAACACAACTTTCACTGTTCTAAGTAAAACTCGCCCTAGTATTCGTATCTTCTTACAAGCCTCCCCGTGCCGAGATCACAGTGGTCTCTCAAACGTTATCGTCCCTAGGAAAATTGGCGCGACGGGCCCTACCTGTCCCAACAAACGTCGAACTGGATCACGTCCCCTCGTAGATCCGTATCTGGTGACAATTTGGCAGCCACCCTGGTGCCCCTTTCGTAGTGTGGGGGATGGTCGTGTCACCTTGGGAACAAGGCCCCGTGGGTCCGACGGGGAGGCCAGGCATCTCTCTGCCCTGTACGTCCCGAGGGAACGTGGTGTTTGGGCCCCGTGGGATACAGACAGCTTCCGGAAGCGTGGAGATCCGCCGGCCGAGATTGCCGGGGCGTCGAGTGTCTTCTTCTCCGTTAGACGAAGGCACTCCCTCGTAAATAAAGTGCCGAGATCCACGCCGAACGGACCGCAGGGTGGCTAATATATTTCACGAGTTGGTTAATTGACCCAGCGAAGGCTCGCACGGTTCCACCCGTGTATCCAATTCGTCTTGACACCTCCGATTCCTTTTTGGGATTCTTTCCTATAGTCCGCTGGCGAAAGGAATGCGCGCTTCGTTTGCGCGCATATGCGTGAAATCGCGCGGCGAACACGTGTATGGCAAATACCACGGTGGAATTGGACGCTGGAATTGAACGAAATCGGTCGCCTCTGTGATTAATCATGGGCCTGGGTCTGTTTTTTCAGACCTTCTGATTCGTTTCACTGTTAAGGGAACGACGAAGTTGATTGAATGTCGAAGGGAAGATGTATTCATGTGTGATGTACGAAATTTACTTAGCTACTGTGGCACGGTGTGTGGTTCACTTCGACTATAGCCAACTCACCCGCAAAACTGACCGGAAGGTACATTTTTTACCTTTGCAAGTTTATATTTCCTTTGAGAGGATCTCTGAAAGTGGGGACTAGAGAGATGAACATGTTCATCACTCCAGTATTCTTGAAAATGAATGTAATAAATTTACAAATATCCAAACACGTTATAATTCCTGAATCACATTAGTCTGAAACGTTATTCCCCACCTCGACACTGCAGATCCGAGTCTCCAACTTTTCCAGTAATAAATCCCCAGTAGATAATGCAGTCCTGTGCAGGAACTTTCCCAAGCCATTGTACAGTAACTATCCTGTCCCACTAAACAGAAAGAAACCGAACGTCTCGCGGCAGATTAGAGCGTTCTGTCCGTCCCCTGACAAAGGGATCGGTAATTTCAGGTGGCGATACGTATTGCCTCGTGTAGATACCTGAAAGGACACGAGCATACGTGATCTTACACAGGCGAATCGACGTACGTGGGTGCGCCAAGACGTTAATTACGGGGGGACGGCGCGGCCTGTCCCACCTCGAGAGGCAAGAAGACGATACCACGAAGCCGCCTCCGGCGGATGCGAGAGTTTGTCGCCAGTGTCGCCAACCAGCGCTGCAACTCCCTCGAGACACCCGTTATTATCTCGCGTATATATCGCCGAGCGTTCGCCTGGAATGGGCAAAATAGTATTTCCAGATATCAGGTTGTAACGAAGGAGTCGGGCGAGTCCTTTCCTTACGAATCGGAAATTGCACGGTTCCTTTCTGACGACGTGGACATCAATACCCTGTCACGTGATACAGAAATGGAGATTTTTACTCACTGCACAGGATTGTACGAGTTTTGGGTAATGTAATATGGTGCCATTTTGGTTTGTGTGGAAGGGTTGGTTGAAAGGAAGATTCGGGTAAAAGTTTCGGTGAGAATGTAGTTTATTAATATGTTTTGCAGTTGTGTGGATTGGAATTGTCATAGTGGGAAAAGGTGTGAAGAACAATACAAAGTATTTGGCTTTTAAGGAAGATAGAATTTAAAACGCGATGGATGTCGTGTGAACTTGAATATTTCATGTTTGGCGCAAAATTCTTCATAAATTGGGAGTAAAGATAAAGAAAATACACAATTGTGGAACAGAGAGTATATCCCAGAATGTACCATTAAAATTTGAATTGAATTTCTTCACAAATTTGAATTGAATTTCTTCACAAATTTGAATTGAATTTCTTCACAAATTTGAATTGAATTCGTCCACGAATTAAATTCGTTCACAAATTTGAATTGAATTTCTTCACAAATTTGAATTGAATTTCTTCATAAATTTGAATTGAATTTCTTCACAAATTTGAATTAAATTCGTTCACAAATTTGAACTGAATTTCTTCACAAATTTGAATTGAATTTCTTCACAAATTTGACTCGAATTTCTTCACAAATTTGACTCGCATTTCTTTACAAATTTGAATGGAATCCGTTCACAAATTTGAATTGAATTTCTTCACAAATTTGACTCGAATTTCTTCACAAATTTGACTCGCATTTCTTCACAAATGTGAATTGAATTCGTTCACAATTTTAAATTGAATTCGTTCTCAAATTTGAATTGAATTTCTTCACAAATTTGAATTGAATTCTTTCACAAATTTGAATTTCTTCACAAATTTGAATTGAATGTCTAACCTGATGCAACACAATAATTACCCCCTTAATGTATCACACTGGACTTCAAAGAATTGCCAAAGCTGTGAAAAACTGACCCTATCCTTCACCACTGTCACAGCGAACCCCCCTGAACAACATTCACCTCCAAAATTCCAAAATGTTCCCACATCATCCACTCAAACTACCACTGCCAATAATCAATGCTTATACTACGAGCCACGTGCATCGTCCAGCGCCATCCCTTCCAACGCAAGGATCCAACCTCCCCATTACGCTATTATCAGGCACAGCATCCGCCGCTAAATCCCATATCCCGTGCGAAACAATTCGCCGTTAAGATAAAATCCCGGTAAAATGGCTCGTCTCGCGGAATCCGCTAGACACGGTTGGCTGGACGTGGCCGAAAGTCCGCGGCAACTACCGAGGCCGGGGGAGGGGAGGAGGGTAGGAGAGATTCACACACTCGCCCCTGGAACGCTGAAAGCAAGGGGTCGAGGGTCAGCCACAGGGAAGGGAGAAAAATCTGATTATGCAACGAGTGCTCGTCCTGCGCCAGGAACGTCTTGGAGCGGGCGGAGACGAGGATGGCGGAAAATAGAGTGAGCGAGATGGAAGCCGAGGGATCGGGCGGAAGAGAGAGAGATGGGCCTAGGAGGTAGACGAAGAGGGCAAAAGGTGATGAAGCTGAGGAGGGGTGGAGGTGGAAAGGGGTCGCCCACGCACGCGTAGGATAATTGCACGCGTGATTCTCCCTTGGCACAGGCTTCCTCTCTCTCTCCCTCCCTCTCCAACCTCTCCCCTTTCATCTCTGTCCACCTCTGTTTTCCTGGCCAGCACTCTGGATTCCCTCGGTCTGTGTACGCGAGTTAACATCTGCATGCAAGAGGAGCTCTCTCGCATAGGGGATACCGAACGAAGGTGGAAGGAGCGAAGGTGCTCGAGGAGGAGGTCAGAGGTCAGCCGCACTCTCGACGAGGCAGACGCGACGCCCACCGAGCGACACCCACGCGAAAATCCTTCTCCTCGAGCCTCTCGTCTTTTGCCTACTTCCTCCTCCTCTTCTTCTTCTTCTTCTTCTTCGTCTCCGGTGTCCTCGCCCTCCTCTCCCTCCTCTTCTTGCGTCTGGCTCTTCCTCTTCGCGTGCTTCATCTTCGCGAGCTTTCCTCCATTTCAATGGCGCGATCCTCTTTTTGGCCGGGTCGAACGTCATCCTTTGACCACAGCCACGCTTTCAAACTTCCAAGCTGTTGCTTTTTTGTTGTTTTCGTGGGCGAGACGCGCGACTGTGAGAGTAATACTCAAGGTAAATAGATTGAGTATTGGGCGTGTGGGAGTGTGGGTGTTCGGGAACAAGCTTTTTATTCATGGGGAAAGTTAACGTGAAATGTAATACGCGGATTATTGGGAAAATTGGCGACTATGGTGATACATTTAGTAATTCGTAAGAAACCAAACACTTTAGCTTGTTTTTAAGGGGTTACACCACTTTGGATTTTAAAAATAGCAGCTATCTTTAAGATTCTTGTTTTGAAAAAATGATAAAGAAAATGAAATCTATAACTAAGCATTTATTAAACAATTATTGAAGTACACGAAAAAACGATTTTGCGATATATTAAAAATTAACCTTGCTGCGGACGCTTTTATACTCAATTCTTACGCAAAAAATGACATTTTTAGAATCCAAAGTGGTGTAACCCCTTAAGTATACAAATTCCGCGTTTCACAGGTTCATCCTAACTGAACAGATAACTTGATCATACAAGTATATCAAATGTAGACTCCCTTTTGTCCCATAACTTCACTCATACACGTCTCAGAATTAGCTTTTGTATTATGATCTATCATGTTCCTCAAAATCCAATACTAATAATAAACAAAACACGTACAAGTGTAATATTTAAGACGGGTCAGAATGGACCTGCATCGGCAATGAAAGTTATAACTAAATAGCATAAAATTCGAAAGGAAACCATATGAAACATAAAACACCAGACGCATGTGGCAAACGTGCTGAGGAGCCATTTCTTCCCGACAATGAAAAGGTACTTTACTAAAAACGGCCCAAATGTGGTGGTATAGAACAAAATATTTTGGATAAAATTTTTTTTTTTTTAATTGAGTCCCGGGGGCTTCTGGGCTAGGGTCCAGGTGGCAAGTGCTCATCGGCCCGCTAAATTCGCCACTGGATAAAAGTCCATCGCGGGCGCGTAACCCGCGCATGCGGTTAGCTGGAAGGGGCGACAGTAAATCAGGCAGTCGAAATTTATCGCTAATATTTTCCCAAGCGAGCGTTTAACTGTCGCCCGGTCGTTAGCGCGGACAAAAGGCGTGGAATTTATCGAGTTCCCGGTTTAATCGACCGGTCGATGTCTTCCACCAAAGTTTCCATTTACGACCCACCATCCAGCACGGTCCCATTGGATCCCCCTTTTGTGCTCTGATCTCGTCCGTGCTTCTCGAATTCGATTCCCCTCCCGTTTAATTGTGTCGAATCGCGGCGTTTACAGCCGGCCGAGGAAGGGGGATTATTAACGATCAAGTGCAAGCTGATCAAGACGTAGCCCCGTCGAAAGTAAGGGGCACGCGTTGTCTCGTTAAAACGCGATAAATCTACCGAACGTTTTGTCCTCGAGGCGTGTGACGAGAGTCCGCGATTTGTCAGCGTGCCGGCTGCTTCGTTCGGTGGCATTCATCATCCCGTTTCTTTCCCTCTTTCGCCTGCTTTCGTGGCCGTGAAAGAAGGGCTGATGAAGTAATTTATTGGCTGGCCGGTAACGAATTATGGCTACCAGTTTGCTTGACGGGGCTGATGGGTGGAAATTGATTTCGGGGCTGGCAGAAATTTCGTGCGCAAGTGTTGGTGGTCGCCGTGCTGATTCCCATTCGACTCAATTGAGTTTGACTGATAGCGGGTGAGCTGGAGAGGGATGTGTCGATATTTGTGATTGAAATGGAATTTGGTAGACAGATTTGAATTTAAATTAAACTTCGTCAGTGGAGAATTGAATGACGTGTCTTCTCGAGTTTTAAGTCTTCCAATTCAAATATGAACACATACTGTAGGTATAAAATAAACAATTTTGTGGATTGAAAATGTCTCAGTTTTCCCTTATTTAATGAAACACTTTACACATTAGTATTAAAACAATTTCAAGCAAGATATAGGGCAAGTTCGGGATAGTTGGACCACCGGGAGAGATCGGTCAGTTGCAATGGCAATATTTTTCTTTCAAAAGGAAAAGAAATATTTTAATTTCTCGCAAAGTATAATTTACGTATACTCTAAATTACTTGGGAATTGCTTTAATTTGCCCAAAACAACAAAAATCTGAAAAACAACAGTGCCATGATTTATTTTCTTACTCTAATTAACCTGATTAACCTAAAATACTTAGAAATCAATTGAACCAGTCACCTGACCACCATCTTGATCATCGAGTCAGGGAACAAATTTTGCTGCAGGTACTGCACAGAAATCTGCCAAGTGGGTTCATCGATTGACCCATCGTACAAGAAAGCCACGGTGCTAAGTGGGTTATTAGTTAACTCATTGTGCCTGAAGAGGTTAAGAGGCTAATCCTCATTTTCCATCCCATTCAACCGTAGCAGCAGC
The DNA here is from genome assembly GCA_929113495.1 of Andrena minutula. NCBI lineage: Eukaryota > Metazoa > Arthropoda > Insecta > Hymenoptera > Andrenidae > Andrena > Andrena minutula. The sequence continues at coordinate 23,471,947 of OV815994.1, forward strand.
CACCCCCAACGGTGTTCATGGGAAGATCCGTATCCACGGATATTTAATGTCGGGCATAGGAAGGGGAAGGGCAGGGCAGAGGAGGTGGGAGAGGAGGGTTCTGGCGAGCATTACGACGGATTACACCGGTAAGCCGCGGCTAACTGGCAGCCTGACGTCATAATCTTAGGAAATATTCGGTCGGTCGCTTGACCCCCTTCGCGCTGCCTCCTTCGGTCCCTCCCTCCTTCCGTTCACCTTTTCCTTCTCTCTCCCCCCCGGCCCCCAGGATAGTGTATCCTTGGCCAAAAAGGCCTTACGCGCCGACGAAGAAGGAAGGAACACGTACACACGGAGGAAGGCAGGGGGGGGGGGGGCAGACGGCGATGAAGAGGAAGAAGCGGGAACGAGGTAAAAGGAATTTATTATACTCCTGAGAATTCGAGCGAGGAGTAAAGGCCAGCCGAGGAGGAAGATCTGGACACGATCTACAGTAAATGCTCGAGCAGATCCTCGGAGTGATCACCAAGATTTCCGAATCGATCAATTAAGCGGCGTGTGGGAACCGCCTGGACTGCTCTCCTCCGATCCGTCCGTCCCGTTCGCCCATCCGATCAGCACCAAAAAGCTTAGATCTTGATCTCTCCGCAAACCTGTAATCCTCCTGGAAGGGGCGCACCAGCGACGATCGGGCCCGCTCCTCCCCTCCACTCGGGCCCCTTCTTTTTTTCTCCACGGGACGGGCCCGATGGGAAAGACGAGGACGATGCACCAACGTCGGGGGGGAGGGGGGGAGGGGTGGATACGCGGCGAGTATTATGTATACTCGATCGGGCCCGATATTCTCTCGTGTCACCCTCGTCAAACGGTGCTTTTTGCAACCGGTCAAGAAGGGGACTCGCTGACGTTCTGTCAGCCAGATCGAGATAACGGTAAGCAAGTCCAGAAACGCATCCGGGGATTTGACTGTCGTCTGGGGAAAACGCTTTGCTGCTTAGCCTGCCGGCGGGCCGAGTCCCTCTGCTGGCTCGAGGAATCATTGTCTTCGATTAGTTGGGCCTGATTTTTCATCCCACAAGGGATCTTGCGAATGGGTGGCTCGACGAGATTAATTTGTCAAGGGGGTGATTACTTTGTTGGTAGGAAAGTGGAAAAGTAAAGTTGACGGTTTTCTTGCGGCAGTTTATTAAATAGTGTACCTATAGTCGAATAAAATAAGAATTGCTAGAACAGTGTTTCCCAACCTTTTTTGAGTCGCGATCCCCTTTTATAATATTCAAATAACCTGCGGACCCCTCCTTCACATAACGCAATTTTAATAAAGTGAAGAAAACTCGTTAAAAATAAGTATTTCAGAATATAATTCGAGGTCAATAATATTAAAAAAAATCGAAAAGTTACTTCGCGAATTAGGGGTCGCTACCCACCGGTTGGGAATCACTGTGCTAGAGACTGATAATCTGAAGTTACTCGTCAAAGTTGATGCGTATAAACGCAACGGTTGCTTCTTGTAACAATTACCTGCTCCTCAGAATTACTAAAAAGAAATCCCAAAACTTCCCCATCGTCCTTTCCTTTAAACCCGCCGAACCTTCCCAGTTTCCGCGTCCAAATCCAACGCTCGTGGATACAGGGGGGTCGGGGCCCAGGCGTGGACGTAGCGACGATCCACCCTGCCGAAACAAGGGGAAGAGAGGGATCGAGGTTTAATCTCGCGACAACGCGGCGGAGAGCCTAAGCGCAAGAACCTGGATACGACGATCTTAAATTCTCGCGAGGGCCCTACTCGATTACCTGCCCACGCGATTTCTCGAAGCTAACCCGAGCGTCAGGACGGAACACGGGGTAAGAACATCGGAAGAATACGAGATAACACGGCTGGCAGCGCGTGGAAGGGAGACAGATCCGGGCGTACGGGATGGTGTAACGAAGAGGGGCGCGTATCCGTGACAAGAGACTAGATCTACGCCGGTGGGACCACACGTGCGACGACGAGGAGACGAGAGCGGACACGAGAGTGGTGGTTTCTGGGTCCCCTGGCTGGATTTTCGGCGCTCGTGGATATCTCTTCGCTTGCAACGTCGCGCAAGGATTATGTCGGGGCACCATGATATCGGCCAGAGGTTGGCTCGGGTTTATTGAGCCCGAGGATAAGGGTTCCTTTTTCTTCTTTGCTTCTTTTTCCTCCTCGCTGCCCGCCCGATGGATCAGGGGACGGTGGACGCGAACGGGCAGAGGAGGATCAACGGAGATGGGGATAGGTTTAGTTGGTGTCAAAGAATTGGTAGTTCTGATTAAATAGGAGATGAAGGATTCAGTTGGGACGCTTTGTGCTGTGTGTTTATTTGTGATAGATGTGCTGTGTGTTTGTAGATGGATTCTGGGTTATCCCACGTCGAACTGGTCACTTTTTACGGGCGATGTCTGGGATTTTGATGACACTCAAATAATATGTCGTCCGTGTGAAATTAGGAGGGGTTTAAGTCATCATTTTCTTGATTTAGAATTTGGGTGCAAAATACAGGCCAACTTTGCAATTTTTACCCATTTTAACGAGAATGGAGTGTGTAAATGAATTTTTATTTTAGGAACTATTTATCACGCGAAGTTGGTTCTCCTTTTATTTCAATCAGGAAGGATTAGTCTTCCTGATGAACAATAGTCCGATGACAATGAAGCTTTCTCTACAACCCATACAGCACACTTCGTTGCAGTTGTATTGCAGGAACGTTGCTGCAATATTGCGTTGTTGCATTGCAATAATGTAGGAACGTTCCTGCAATATTGCCATGTATTATTGAAGTGGCAATGATCCTAGAATATTGCAGCAATATTGCAAGAACGTTGCCGTGCAATGTTCATTGGCAACGAGCCTACAATATTTCTGCAATATCGCGTGCACATCGACGTGCAATGTTCCAGTGGCAACGATCCTACAATATTTCGGCAATATTGCGCGCACATCGACGTGCAATGTTCCACTGGCAACGATCCTACAATATTTCGGCAATATTGCGCGCACAATTTTGCCGTTTCGTTGCAGAATCATTGTCGGAATGTTTGCAATGCTGCCGCAACAGTGCAAAAATATACACCTGCAATATTGCGAAGGCGGACATAGGACTGAACCTGCAACGTCTCTGCAATGTTATGGTGCTGTGTGGGAAAGTCTTCCTGGAGAATAGATACTCTCAAGTTGACATAACAACGAGCTCTTGATCTCCAATTCTAGCAACGCTCCCTTAACATTCCCATCGCGCAACCCTCCTTAAACTATAACTAAAGCATCCATTACTCCATTCGCCAGAACTTATAACGAAGCATAAGCACAAATGCGGTTGCACTTTCACGACAACTTTCCTCCAGACACAACTAAACATTCAGCAACCACCCACGAACTGTTTAACGCCCTCCGCTTCAGCGTTCCTGTCAACGCGAATTTTTTATTCCCTCGCGTGTCCCTAGCCCTTCTGCGAGGGATCTCCGTGAGGCATGGGAGGATCGTCCCGAAGGTGGATCCGCGCAGAAGGATGGGAAAGAAAGCCGGAACGGTGGTCCCCGCGTCGTCCTTGACGTTTTATTGTTGTGCAGCCGATAGGGCCGAAAATTTGACGAACTGGTTCCGTGCTCTCTCTTCTTCTCGCTTCGGTAACGGCGGATGCGTCCCGCGACGGATAAATCCGGATAGATGGCCGGGGACGTGGTGCTCCTATTACGGGGGACGAATCGACGACACGGGATCGGTCGCCTTCGTGGATCGTGAGAGAATTCGCCTCGAAACGGATCGGCGCGGTGGCTTCGACCTCCAGTAATTGGTGATCGATCTGCTTTTAATGCGACATGCTTGGCATGATGGATATTAATCGAATTGCACGGGTGGGGAGCATAAGGAGAATAGTGCTGACGTGTATGAGATCATTCACAGAGGCATGATTATCGTTATCGAATGTTGTGATGCGAAATTAATGGAAGGAAGGATGTACCAACTTATTCCATCGTTTTTCGATATGAGAATAGTGAAAGCAGTAGTGTTCTACACCGTAGAATTCGATTTTAGAAGTAGATTCTGTAAAATGTTTAGAGAACCGAGGCTGGTCCCTAAGAAGTTTAAAACCTAAGGGGTGGAAAGCGCTTTTTCGAATTCCACCCCTCCCACGCTGCACGGGAGTCTACCTTACCGCCAACACCGTGGAGGGAGTCGGATAAAGGGCCCCGTATAAAACAGCTTTATGGCTCTTAACGGCAACTAAGATCGTAATAAAAAATTTAAACACCGAGACGATGATAAATTCTCGACTTTTATCACGATGGTAAATTTCGTGCTTTACGATTACGGAGGGGTGGGGGAGGAGGGTCCCCGTTCGAATACGCTGCGATCTAGTTTCCGAGCCGCGGACCGCAGGCGCAGTGAGGCCCCCGCTACCAAAAGCGTAAGAACCAGTGTCGACTCGCGAATAAAACCGTAAGTAATCTCTCCTTTTCTCCATCGCCTGGCCCGTGAAGAAACTGCTGGGCCCCGGCGGAGGAGAGGGGGGGACAGGGACTACCACGCGTGCGTGTAGGACGCGAGTAGACACATAAAAGAGCCGTTTGCTCGGAAACGAGACCTACCGAAGACGCTGGCAGACGTCGTTAAAGTTGGCCGATGGTCCGGGGCATTTCTGGCGGACAATGAGGCGCGACAGGTACGAAATCGCGAGGGCGAGGAACGAACGTGAGGGGAAAGGAGCTTGTCGCCGTTCGAGGACCACGCAAGACCCATTCTGGCCCGGGTGGTCGCCCGTCAATCTGCTGCTCATGCCGCTTTCGGCGCAAATATCCTCCAAGGATGTACTGGGTCCTCCCCTCCCCGCCCGGGCCCCTTCCCGACGCTGTTCTCCTTTTTTCTCTCCTCTGCTTTCTTTGGACGCACCACGCACGGTAACGGGGGCCCGGTCTCTGCCTCTCCACGCGCGACAGGGCCCGGGAGAGAAGGTAATGCGCCGCGATGAAGGCGAGCGAAGGAAGACGGACGTGCCGGGACCGGCGTTTCCACAATCTTCCACGGGGACCACCACGAAAATTTCTGCACGTTCCCGACGCCCGGCCCTCGTACCCTCCGTCCTGGCTTATACAAAGTATTTAGAACGAGGGTTCCAAAGTTGCTACATAGGTGGTACTTATTGAAGCGACAAGGGGAGCGGCAGAGCTTTCACGGGAAACCGATTTGCTTCAGGATTTTCGTACAGTTTGTGCACGGCATGTATAAGTACGTATTGTAAGGATAGAATACGTTGCTTGGAAGCTCGCGGGGAAAATGGAATGGAATTTTTAGATTTTTTCGGGGTCTCTATATGTGCATTCATACGTGAAAACGAAACTGGGGTTGTGTTGCAGTGGACGATCAACTGTAATCCGTATATTGTAATATTTTAATAAATGTAGAGGGGGTTTCACCCGGTGTAATCACACCTTCTTATAATCATAAATTGGTCACATGGGGTTCACTGTACCCTAGCGTCATTATTGAGTTACCATTTTCGCATTTTTTAATTTTCTAAGTTTTATGTAATCAATCCCCTTTGCAAGTCGTAAAGGCACGATGTTTGAACTCGAAAATTGCTCTTGGGATGCGATACACCCCGTGTGACCACGAAGGGTTAAGTCACCCTGTTATAAAAATACATTTTTATCATTTGTTCTTCTTTTACTTTAATCGAGAAGGATTATCTGCCTTTCTGAATAAACTAATGCAAAACCAAAGTGCCATTTTTAACAGTGGCTCATTTTACCTATTTAAGAAGCATTTATCATTTCAAAATTGGGTTTTATTTGTTGCATAGAGAGAACTGCTGCAGTCCAATCGCTCTCCTCCTTACTTTTCAATTAATCTGCATCATGAAAATAACTCTATTCTGGTAGTACCTACACTGAATTATTAAAGACATACAAGCATGAAAATAGAATTTATTGCGCCGTAACTGAAGCTGCTGTATCCTCGGCGATAAAATGCTTTAGGCGTTTAATTAGAAACTGTAACCGTGGTGTAAGTACTCGTGTAGCGCCGTCCATCGTTTCTATCTTGTTCTCACTCGTCCCGTGTTCACTCGGTGTAAATTATAAGACAATAGAAACGCGATCTGCGATGGAGGGAAGGAACAATGGGAGCGATACGACAGTGAGACCGTCATAAATCAATTTATCTCAGGCTCTGTCAATTAATTGATACTTAACCACGTCACTCACATCTATCAGTGCCGCGCCTACCACCTGTCACCGACCTTAATTACAAGAGAATAATAACGAGACACGTTGAAACTGGACTCCACAAAGGGGCACTGCTTTCGAAATTTTGCCGTCGCGTGTATTCGTGAATGGATTTTTTAACATCTTAAACACACTGTACTTATACTTCACAGCCAACGTGAGTTACTTTAAATCATTATTACACGATTTTTCTAAATCTAGAAAGACTGATGACTTCGTAGGAAATTGGATTGTACTTACTTCCAACCAAACAGTATTTTGAGAACGGTGCAACAGTATTTTAATCGTTTCCATAATCAGTGTTATGATTTTGAGATTTGGAGGCCTCAGGCTAACAAGTGTCTCCCACCCTCTTTTGTGAAATATTATTGGATACTTAATTTAAAAGATTTGAGACAATTTTAAAATTTATTCAATATGACAACTCACATATGAGTTATTGCTAATTTGCAGCATGAAAAAATGTGAATTGTTTTCAAAGTTGTCTCAAGCCTCTGTGTTTAAATCTTTTTCAATTTCTTTCGCCCAAAATTTACCGCCGTAGGCAATCTACTTAGCCTATATACAAATCCACCCCTGTGCATTAATATATTTAGTAAAGAAATCTTCATGTCAGATTCTCCTTTTTGGGGAAGTCTACTTAGAATGATTCTCTACTTTTCCATACATTTTGATCCTCTTCTCATACTTTTTCATTCACTGTAAAACAGAAGCAGCATAGAAATGAATACTCGCCGTGATCCCGTGAGAACCAAATATGATCCTACAGTCGGTTCACCGAGCAGAGGCCACTTTCACCCGCGATGGCGGTGAAATTAAGCCAGCCGGTGGGGGTGGTTTGTCACGATTTCAGAAAAGGAAAGTGAGAGGGTCGACGCCGCGAGAGATGCACACGCGGTAAGGTCGCCGGCGAAGGAAGGAAGGACAAGACCCCGTAAACCAGAAGATTAGGATCTGAGGCGACGGCCACCCACTCTGAAGTTCCTCTACTTTCCTCTCTTTCCCTCGTTCCCGTGTATTCTCGTGTCCGTCTCGCCGGTCAGTCACGTGAAACTGTCGGCCCTACGTGGCGATAATTAACCGTAAAACGTCCACGAACTTATTTATTTCCCTTCTCACAGTGTTCCTGGTGCCCCTCGATTGGGCGCCCTCGGAAGTCCCCCATTCATCGGTCAACTTCCTTCACCACTAGTCGATTTAGGTACGTATAAAGAGACTTGCTCCAAGGGTTGCTCCATCCCACAAATTAACACTTTTCCCATTTATTAATAATCAGTAATAATGAATTTATTACCTGTGGAAGATTTTAGAAACCTAGAAAATTTGTACAACAACGTGATCGTTGAATATTTATGTATCTAATTTATATTTGAAGCCTTAATTTTTATTACAAAATATATTTTCTTGTCAAGAATTTAAAAAATTGATAACTGCAAGCCCAGAAGCTAATAGATATGTACCTATAATTCGTAGTTGGTGGTTGTGGAATTCTAAGTTTATGTGTGGAAGTATGCAGCTGCAAGATCAGGTTGAATGTTAAAAAAAACTGTTGAGGTCCTCGGTCCAATTCATTGACTGCTCAGATATCGACTGGCAATTATCGTTTCACGTTTCGTTTCCTTTGAGGCGAGGTCAGGGCCATCGTCTCCACGCATCGAGGGCCACGGGCCCCTTCGTTATTGGCGAAACACCGACGGAAGTCCCGGCGAGTATAAACATTTTAAAAGCCTATTACCGTTATCAGCTGTGATCTACAGCCAACAGACGGCTTAGCCGCAGGTAATACAATATTTTTCGAGGTTTCCTCGTGCCTCGTCCTAGAGAGAGCGGAAAGGTGTCAGTGGTTGGATCGGTCGCGAGATAAGATTTCCTCGAGATCGATCGATCACTGGGGGGCTGGTTGTCTCAATCGAGTCGGGGCCCCGTAGGAATCGCCCGGCTACACCCAAGGGAATCGTGCCGAGGGGAGTCCTGGGACGTACAAGATGGCGAAGTGGCATGCTAAATCGGGCACGTGTGCCCGTAGCAACCACTCGGAAAGGGTGAAGGAAAGGGGGAGAAAGGGACAATGCCTACACTGGCCGAAGACATCATCCTTGGGGAAGGGGTAAAGACTTGTAAAGGAAGGCGCGACGAGTGGTGCTAAATGGGCATAATTAATCTGATGGACGCACATGTGTTCCTTAGAAATATGACAAACTGATAGTTTCGGATAGACATTTTATTGGTGCTTTTTATATTCTTCAGGGAAATATTTTTCACGTTACAGAGAAATATTCACCGCAATTATCCCCAAAAGTAATCTCCGTAAGCCTCTCCCGTCATTACAAAAAACGCGACATAGCGCACGGAGAAAGATTCATACCACGTTCCTCATCGATCAAACGAAGCAAGCTCGCAGGGGGAAAGCGAAGTGTCTCCCCGTGAGAAAAGGCAAAACGAAGAAACTCGGTACGAGGCCCAAGATGAGGAAGAAGAATAAGAAGAAGAAAGAAAGAAAGAAATCGAGATGAAAGGGGAGAGAAGAAAAAGTGTAGGGGAGTAACACCGTGTCGGTCAGCCGGCTCGATCATTTTCGTGGCGGAGGACAGAGGGGGCCGTGGCGGCGGTCGAAAGGGAGAAAGGAAGAGGAATACCGGGCCCTTGTAGTTGTAAATAATGCATTATAAATATAGGCAGGCAGGTCGCGCGCGGACGCACGCTCACGCAACACAAGGGACGCGTGCTTGGCATAGCTGCGCGCATTGTGGGCCCAGCACGAGGTCCTGAAGGGCGGGGAGGGGTCCACAGGGCCCTCCGCGCTGCCCCCCCATCCCGGTCCCCGCCGGTATACGGAACGACAGAGCCCCGCTTAGACAACAATCACATTCATCGAGAGGCTCACAATGCTAATCGTAAAGACGCCGCCTATTATGGCGGCGTGTCCACGAGGGGTTCACCGAGGGGTCCCCGAGGAGGCGGGCTTCCCTTCCTTTTTCTGCCAACGAGCCGCGAGCCGAGTTTTTATTTCCTTCGGGCGCCTTTGAAGCGCCGTCGAATCGAGACACTTGCATCCACCGTCACCCCCCTCCACCCCTCCGCGCCCTCTCCACCAACCCCCCTCGATTTTCTCGTCCTTTATCTCCTCGCCACTCGCCTCCTCTCTTTATTTCTTCATCCTACGTCCCTTCATTTATTCCTTTCGACCCGCTCGATCCTTCTCCCGTACCCCCGCGAACATGCTCGCCTCTTCCTTTCCCTTTGACTTCGCCCCCCACCCTTACCCCCGTCTGGATCGAAGAATACGCGCGCACAGGCGGGTGACAGGGTGGCAACGTCGATACCTTTTGAGGATTCACGAGGGGGAGTCGTATGTTATCGTGGAAGTCTACATCGCGCCTCGTGTACCCTTAATTTTCTATTGTCCGCTGGACGGAGGCGCATGCGGGATGAGGAGCGCGGAGTTTCGGACGCTATCGCGGAGTTCCTCGAGCTTGACAGCGTGCTCTGTTCAGCACCGATTGGTGACTGCGTTGTTTATTGTTGGGGTCCTGGCTGTGCAGCTTCGCGTCTGTGAGCTGAGGAATTAACAGGTTTCGTGTCTCGTGGACGATGCGATTGGTAGAGAAACTTTTGTCGAATGGGTAAGCAGATTTCTTTGATACTACTCGTTCTTTAATCCTTTCCTGGAGATTTGTAATTGTTAAAGAAATCAAGCTGATCAGTCAAGTTAGGGGACTTTCAGGTTTCTATGTATAATACATATATTTAAATAATAGTATCCAATTTGCAACCTTCCCTTGTAACATTACAAATCTCTCATAGAAAGCATGAATCACAATTTAGGTACTTGCTTCATCGTACACGACGAGACATGCCTGCATGAACACTATTTAATTTGGTAGTACATTAAATTTCTATTACCTAATGTTGCGTCTCATAAATATTCCCCGTCTCCTCCCTCTCCCCATTTAAAAGTCGAAATGCGATTTCAGAAATTTGTTACGGGCACCGGTAGCCTCGCCGCGATATTTCCGCCTGAAACGTGGCCACCGCTAACGACCTTTTGTGGCCGAATTCCTCCAAGAAGCTGGCGATCAAAGGTGCAAGCAGAAAAGGAGGACAAAACGACGGACCCCCCGTGGCTGAACCGCACGGTAGCCGACCAGAGTGTCCCCGCCTTAGGACCACCGTTGACGTTTCCTCTTCACGAGATTTACTTCTGACGCACAAAAAGCCCCGCCTGAATAATGGCGAAGAATAAGCGGCGAGAAGAACAGTTTTGTCAACTGCTCCTCTGCCACCGACCTGCTCGCTTGAACCCTGGGTAAAACAGGTAGCCTTCTGTCGTTTCGCGTTGAGAATACACCTCAACACCGGCTTAGAGTTTGGAGGTCGATGCCTCTTGATCGATTGTGGTGTGCAAGTGGAAGGACAACTGGTGGAGAGATACGAGCTGCTCTTTGTGGGCTAGGAACTCGACCGGAGGCTCCTAAGCACACTGAAGTTGCGTGTACGGCAGGGTTGGGAACTTCTTCTCCGCCGGGAGCCGCACGGGACCCACTCTCAGTCAGCCGGTACCCCCACTATCAGCGATCTTAGCTATGTAGGAGCGAGAGCTCCGCGCGACTCGCGAGCCGCCAGTGTAGACCGTAGGACCCATAGGTATGGAGGGGGTTGTTCCCCTGCGGCTCAGCGGAGCAAACGAGAAGGGGAACGAGCCGCACGCGGCCCGCGGGCCGCCCGGTTGCCCAGCCCTGGTGCACGGTGTGTCTGATTTGTCTGACAAGGGAAGTTAGGCAACCAGAAAATTCATAAAATGATGCAACTTTGTGGGTAAATAGAGTAATTCATCCGTAACATAAAGCTATTTTTTGTTGGTGCCATAATGCGGTTTTAGGAGGTGAAATCAACCCTTGAAAAAATGCAGAATTTTCTTTTTCAGGTGAAATGTGAGTTTTTGTTCTTGTTTCTTTATCTATACTTATATAATCGTTGTGTCACTGATTCATCACAGCTCGGCTCAAATCGCTGATCCTAGAAACACGAAATTCGAAGGGTTTATTCCTTTTGCGACGTAGGTGAAGGGATTTTTTGAAATTCCAACTTGAATGGGGGTAAAAAGGGGTGATATATGTTTTCTCGGACTTCTTATTATTTCTTAGGCCCCATTAGATATCAACTTGATTTTTACTTACAAAGGTTACCCACATAAATGCCGAAAAACTAATTTCAGGATTTTGCCCTAATCAACCCCTAGGCGGTGGTGAAAAGGGTGTGCTTGCTTAATATCTCTAAGGCCCGAAGCGAAGCGTGGGGGTAGTTTGCCAGTTCTGTATAAAAATCGCGTTTATATCTACTTCATAAATTTATCAGAAATCACATTTTTGTTCATTGTTTGCCCCCTAAATCTTATGTACCATTGCATGTTTAAACCTGTCTTTCTCAAAAACGCTAAAAGTGGACATACAATATATTTGTGCACCAAGCCATCGACATGGTTATAGCTGCCTATGAATATTTTTCCATTTGTGTCCACCGTTGAAGTCCACATATTAAGGTACACCCTGTAGAAAGCGATAAGTAGCTACTTTGATTAAATAAGAAACTCGCTAATGCCTACTACCATTTCCTAAAAGAAGGATTCTTTCCTACCTTCCACTCAATCTTTCCACCCGTCCTTCTCTTCCAATTAAATCAACGCAGGCTACACACCCGTACAAAACAACCAGTAAAACCAATCAAGTCTTCGATATATATGACACTTGACATATCGAAGTGCTGCTAACGCGAGCGTGCTCTGATCAATGAAATATGCAAATTGCGGCTCCCATGAGCCAACGCGTCGGCCATTCCTCTGTGTCCATTCTGGATGGTCGACTCAAGTGGTTCAATAAGTCAACACGGGGGACAAGTATCCGTATCCTACCTGAATGATGCTCGCCTATTTATCCCTTCGCCTCCTCGAATCCTTGAAACGAGGACTCTAGAGACTCTCGAGTGGCCATTGTTGCAGCCAAGTGTCGGCTACCTAGCCGTCTACCTGTCTTGGAAACTGCGCCCCGTCCTCGTGCCAATGTAAAAGGCCGTCCAGCGTGAAAAAGAGCCCCGTCTCCTCTCCTCTTTTTTCCCTTCTTTCTGTTTCGGGAAACGATCATCCTCGGGTACTTCGCTTTTGTCGTTATTGTGCGCTCGAGCGACTGCTAGTCACTTTGTGCCGCTGTTACAGGACAATTTGCGGGTTTCGGTGTCCCTCTCGTGTCTCTGGTGGTCCCCGGGCATTCGTGACAGGTTTAAGCAGGGAAAAGCTCGGCAAATTTAGCCTCTGCAGAAATTCGACGATAGGCTACGATCGACCACTGCTTCGCGTCGTTCAAGCGTATGTTCTTTTTTTATTGTTGTTTCAATTGCAGGTGTAGCGAGAGAGGAAGGGAAGACAAATATGTGACACTTCTTTGAAAATGACACCTTTTCTTTAATTTCTTTTTTTTTTAAATGTATTGCTTATTCGAGGAAGTTGAAGAAACTGTAATTTAGCTTGATTGAAGAAACTTAATTGAAGAAACTGTAATTCAGCTTGGAACTACTGAATTATAAATTTTCACGACAGAATGCTTAAACTGTCAGTGTGAAAGATTACCATTCCCCTTTTTAATCACATTCTCTGAAATTTCTCAGTTAGTTAGAGCGAGAGGCAACACGTGGCGTACGACCATCCGCCACCTTGGATCGGTACTCGATAATCGTACGAGAAGGAATCGCGTTTCGATGGGAGCCAGCCGATTTCAATGAACAGACGCAGCAGGGTCGTGTGAGTGAACTCGATTGTGCGACTCGGGGTGAGTTCGAGGCGCGTAGACTTGTGGGAGAGGTCAAAGCTGTCACTCAACCGACCCGATGTGTCTAGCTACCCTCCCATTAGCCCCCCCTTCCACTCGTTAATTGCTAAATTGAAGGCAATTTCGACGAACAGCTAATCGGAATTCGACGCAATATATCGCGCGAATTGAGGCCCTGAAATCAAGAGAGGATTACGTGGGATTTATGGAGGCGTCATTGGGCCCCGTTCCTTCTACGTTTTTCCTGGGAGATCCTTCAGGAATTCTTTCCTACGGACCGAACGATCGACACGGGAATGATAGGCCTGTCCGTATCTGTTCCTGATGTTCTTGACCTTGCATCGAGCACGTCGCAAACACCGACTCCGTCCCTGCCACTTGGTCCCGATCCACGCCATTTTGGAAGCTCCCTCTAGAATCATCGCTTCACGTCCATATAGTCTGTCCTCGTCAATATGTCTGATAAACGCTCAGTGAATAATACGAACACGAACGAAATTTTAACCCTGTGGACTGAACAATGAAACCTAATTTCTAATTCAATTCTCCAAAAGACTGAAACCTGAAGTGAAACTTTTAAAAAAAGGAGCAAAGGTAAAAAATTTATTTTTTCTATAAGTTCTTAGATTCAAATGTACCTATCGTACCTCAAATTTAATCATCACCACTTTCCACGAAACAAACTCTTTGCATTCCTAGAGCGGCCATCCATTTAGTCATGCGCATTCAGTGACCTTATTACTGTTACATACAAGTATCCACCACCACGCTTATGGAAACGCTGATAGAGGGAGAACTTTCTGGGAGATCATCCCCAAAGGGTTCTTTCACCGCGGACAACGCAGTGGCGCGCGCAATACTGCGTTTCGCCCGTCGCTGGCGCAGAACGTGTGAAAGAACTCCGCGTGGCTTATGGGAGCGGAATGAATGTTTTGTTGTTCGAGGCCCCGGGGCGAGGAGAGTTCCGTACAGTGGAAATGTGGTTACTGCAGACCGGTGGAATCGCTGGGCGTACCTGGTTTTTAGAGACGTTGCTCCCGTCGGGTCGTAAACACAGGGCGCCGGGTTACGAGCCGGGCCCCGGGACCGTTTTTCGAGAACGATACATTTCGGCCCGCGGAAGCTATCCGAGGATTCCTGATGAGAAGACTGCCTACCATATCCTCCCTTTCCTCCGTCGCTACTTCGAGCCAGCGCTCGCTCCTAAATGATAGTGGGGCCTACGAGAAAATCCAATTAAGGGCCCAGCTTGTCCGATCCGGATGACGTATTTAATTTCGTTGACCGCTTCCAGTGTTGGCGTGTCGCTGTGTGAGTGGAATCTTACGCGCACTGAGGGGAAGCTTCTTCTGGAATTCAGCTGTTTGAAAGTGGGACTGATTTGGGCATACAGTGGTGGTAAAAGGATAAGTGCTATGTTGGTAGCACTGTCTAGTATGAGCAACTCCAAAATTTAGGAGATATAAATGTTCAAATATAATAATGTTTTTTATTTATTTATTTATTTATTGTTTTATTTATATACGTGGACTCCTTTGGCACGCAGAGAATAAAGGAAACTAGTAAATGACTAATACTGTATAAGCAGAAACACAGAAAGGAGTAAAATAAAGGCAAAAAATATTACCAAGATTGACACTAAGCTAAAAAGAAACAAAATACAATGAAAGTAAATAGTACTGAACGAGGCTAACTTAATAAGAGTTGGGCGATAATAATTCTTCAGCATTATTACAGTTGGCTTTGAACCAGCATTATCTATTGCGACAAAGGAAACTATAATTTAGTTATCTGTTTTGCATAAAACTTATTGGAATTCGTAAGGTTGCAGTGTACACACCCCGCGAATATTTTCATTTAACAATAAGAAAGAGAAGCTCTCGTCTTCCTTTGAGAAGAAAAGACTCTTAGAACCCTTGCCTTCATTCTTCCCCAAAAACACCTTGCCTGGTACGAAGGTAGAACAAAAGAGAGAAAATGTGTGAAACAGTGTGCCCAATGTTCCGAAGGGTAGTCGTAACCTCGTGCAATCGGTAGGTAATTGGACGTTTCCAATTTTAATTGGCCAGCCCGTTGCTCTGGGGCTTGGTCGTTAGGTGTTATATTGTATTCCGTTGTAAAAGCTTTTGCTGGGAGTCGGATCGAATCTTTTTTTTAAGAAGAGCAGAAAGGCTAGAAACTTGGGAGCCGAAACTCCCCCTGGACGTAGACTGACGCGTTTACGACCGGTGGATTGGGCGGGACCGATCAATGGCCAATTATATACGCGTTCGCAGGGACCTGACAATAATTTCCGAAATTGATCCCTACGGTTCAACCCGTTCTGCCCTGAATTTCCTTAATTGTGAGTGGCGGAACGGAGACAGGAATGGACGTGCCACGAAGGTAGCACAAAAAGATGATAGAGGGTGACAAATGGCTTCCTGACGGCTCGCAGCGTATACTTTCGGGGAATTATTTCGATTGAATTTAAAACGATCCCGAAATCTCCATCTTTGATTGCTGGCTTCGTGGTTCTTGGGCGTCGAGGGAATTTCGGACGCGAGGGGATTTTCTTGGGGCAGTTGGCTAATGATCGTTTGACGGTTGTCTTAATCTTTTTGGACGATCTGTGCTTTGTCTTTGTAGGTTCGTGGTGGACTATTAAACTAATATAGTAGTTGATACTAAAAGATCAAATTCCTTTGGAAGAATTGAGGATTGTTTATCAAAGACTTACTAATGTACCTACTCCTACTTTCTTGTGAAATTAAATATTATATTTGCAATAAATTACTGCAGTGCACCTAAATATTATGAATTTAATTGAGGGACCTGTAAGTATTTAAATTATAATTGGTAAATTAATATTCGACGCACTGCTTTCAATTTTGTGACACTTTGTTACCGTGGAGATCAGTAACGGGTACTACCAAGAAGCTTCTAATTTCATAGAAACAGCAGTTCATCCATGAGTTCATCTCTCATTCATCTAAGTCCTCGCCTTGTCCCGAAGCGACCAGCAACGGGTTAATCACAGGTTGAAGGGTCAGCGGAATCGTATAATTACACGTTTCCAAAAGGCATAAAATCAGAAACGGCACCGGGAGATAAAAGGGGAAAAGGCCGCGTATACAGTGTATCGCTTTGTGCCCGATGGAAGCTCCAGCGGATACTTTTAAGGGAATCTGGAATCGATCCCGAGACATCATCCTTGTTATACGCCGCCTTCTTGGGTCAGCGCGTTTATGGCCGATGAAACTGGGACGGGCCCAATCGCCGAGCAATTATACAGGGTGTTTCGTAACTGGTGGTACAGCAGGGAATCGATGATTCTGCATGAAAAAGTGGGTCGAGAATATGGAATAAGTTTCTTTCGAGCAGGAGGCCTTGAATATTTATTTATTTTGAAGAAATCTCAAATTTGTCAAATACCCAAGCTCCTGACTGCTTTGGGACTTAAATTTTAACGACCAAAATGAATTTCTATGCACGTCCACACTTTTAATGTTATTATTTTCAGTTTAACCAATATTCAAGCTAACGTTCCTCAAAAGTAAGGCCCCTCCCATTGCACACCACTTAAAAATCTTCCAGTATACGTATTCACAGGGGTCCTACGGTTCTTGAAATTGGGCCTTGCGGTCCCAATTCCTTATGGTACTTTTCTCAACGAAAACCGAAGGGAGACGGTACGATTGGCTAATAGAAGGTGGAAGTGGGACAGATGCAACCGTGGCAAGGGGGGCCTGAACGGATAGGGGCGGGGAAGAAAGCAGAAGGGTGAAGATAGGACCGATGAGGCCCCGATGGGCCACGCGGTTTCGAAAGTCTAGTGCCTACCATATAATTGTTACGTTATTAAATACCGCTTAAGTTGGACTGTTTCGGAGGAAATTCCCTTCTAACACGGGTCCCCTTAATTAAGGGGCACCCGTTGCCATTCCGCCCTCATACGTTGCCTAGGAAAACGAACTTTTAATAGGCGCTAGAGGCCCGGGCACCCGCGAGAAAGAGAATCCGCCGCAGATAATTATCGGCGTGGATGTATAGAGACTTTTTCGGACGACCACGGTATTTATGGCGATCAAAAACCCTGCCTCCGTTGTGATATAACGGGTCTATTCCCCGTCGACCCTGCCGCTTACAAAATGGAGGGCCTCGCGACGCATGGTGTAGAGGAATCAAAGCGCTGGGACCGCGGGCCCATTTAAACGTTTCTGCGGAAATTTCGCAGAGATTAATCTTTAGGGTTAATAAAGGATTAATAGTAATATCATTTGATTCTGAAAGCGGGCCCCATTTGACTTACCTACTCCACTTTTTATTCCACTTTTTGCTATAAACATCATAATGTTTATAGCATCATTATGATATAAAAAGTGTCAGTTCTTACTATATCCACTATTATATTTTGGCAAAATATTCTACACAAATTTGATTCTGAAATCGGGCCCCATTTGACTTACCTACTCCACTTTTTATTCCACTTTTTGCTATAAACCTCATAATGATGCTATAAACATTATGACGTTTATAGCAAAAAGTGGAATAAAAAGTGGAGTAGGTAAGTCAAATATTCTACACTAATTTGATTCTGAAATCGGGCCCCATTTGACTTACCTACTCCACTTTTTATTCCACTTTTTGCTATAAACGTCATAATGATGCTATAAACATTATGACGTTTATAGCAAAAAGTGGAATAAAAAGTGGAGTAGGTAAGTCAAATGGGGCCCGATTTCAGAATCAAATTTGTATAGAATATTTTGCCAAAATATAATAGTGGATATAGTAAGAACTGACACTTTTTATATACGATAATACGTAGATAATAATATTCCCTCGATCGCTATAGAGTTATTTATAACAAATCACATAGAACCTGTGGATTTCAGTGCATTATTGTACGAATAGGACTAGATAGAGCGATAATATGAAAATTGTTTGTTGTTTAAAAATTTGCAGAATAAATTTCCATGGTTAGAATGTTTCTGTGGTAGCTTCATATTGTTATTGGTGTTAGGTACGGTATTGTACAGACACTTTGGCGGGAATAGGTTCACTGTGAGAAAAGTGACGAGCGCGGGTTTTATTTGATCGAAATTGCCATCGGCAGATTCCGGGCGTGGACGTGCATTGTTTTGGAGTTCCCTGCGAGATATTTGCATGCAATGTGCATGAATGCATATACACCAGGTGCTCTCCAAGGGACGACCGATCAGCGGTCTGCCTTGCTATGCTAATGCGCATACAATAATTTATTTAAATTCAGTCCGGCTGCAGATTTATCGATGTATACAGGTAATAATTTCACCGTCCGTGCATTAATAATCGATGGAAAGAGACGTGTTTAACCTTATACTTAACTCACAACCTTTTTCCTCACTTGGTGTATGAAAATATATGTTAATATATTTTTTCAGTCTTCGCTGTCCTTTCATTACCCCTTTGTCTCTGTTGATATTAGAACGCGTGCTCTTAACGAAGATGTTATCAGGTTCTACACATGATTTTCCAATGATTAGGGATGTCATTTGGTTTCGCTTTTCGGTATAATAGATCTATTGGTAAATAATTAATAGGGTCTGGGAAAAATAAAACTTTCGAACATTAGTATCTCGTGGAATCTTCAGTATTGCAGCCGATGCGTTCGATCACTGGCGGACTGGGACTAACAATATTAGTTGCCAGGAGACAAAGGGCGACCACCCACAACTATAAGGTTATCATTTAAGATAGTAATGCAACGTAAATTTTAGTTGCATACAGAAATAATATTGGAATTTCTATTATATTTTGAAGCTACTAAAAAATCATTAACATTTTTAATATATTCTCCGATGTTTAAGGGGTCCCACTTCATTAGAGGCCCACAGGCCTCAGTTACCATTAAGCAAGTTGACACCCTGGTCAGTCCGCCACTGCGTTGATTCATTATTATACACGGTGTGCTCTAAATATTGGCAAAGATTCAGTCAAATCGGTGACCCAAAACTTTATCCTTTTGCCTTAAGGGGTCTACTTTGATTGGCCGAAAACTGACGCTATTTTTAAAGATTTCTTTCTCAATAAATACAACGTATAATGAAACAAATATTTTTGGAATTTATTAAACTACTCTTATATTATACAAAGAAATTTAAAAAGATTTTTTAATTTGTGGCAAATGTTTTTTTATAGTCAATATAACACCTACAAAAAAGAGGTATATTCGTGGCGCAGGTGATTTCCCGGCTCTGGCTTATCTGAATAAAAACATTTAAAAGATTCTTAATCTGTATGAGTGTCACTATAACCCATAGCTCAATTAACAATTTTTGTCGAAATATAACCGAGATTTTTCTCGGGGAACATTCGAGAAAATACCCTTTTAGGGGGACTTTTTCTTTCAAACTGGCGCCATTTTGTAATTTCCCAAGAAAAATCTTTAAAAATACATTCAGTTTTCGGCCGATCAAAGTAGAATGACCCCTGAATTTGTCTCACCACATGGTTCACAAATTCACAACTTCGGTATAGGTAAACCATGCAGCAATGAGATCTCCAATGCGCATACCGACGTAGAAAACAGCACGGAATTATATTCTACTTCTGGAAAGTAGGTACCTACTCTTGTCAAGCCATATCATTAGCTGAATCTCAACCAAAGGTTTTCCACAGATTCCTTCGTTTTCCAAACCTTCCCCTTAAATCTCTCTAAAAGTCTCACTACTGCTTGGTTCGCCTATAGGATATCTCTATCGCCAAACGTACATAGCATTTACAGCGAATCCAGTCATTGTCGATAGAAGCAACGCTAACAACGTCGTAAATGGGCTAGTCTTCGGCTGCTATCGTGCCGCGTCGGCAGACGCGGGGCGGGAATCCGTCGAAAATTGAATCCCATAGAAGCCGCGAGGCCGTGTCTTTAAAAACACATAAATTAGAGGCAAACGGCCACGCGAGAGAGCACACCGCGGCTGGTAAATTATGGATCGCTGAAGCTGCTGTGCGCTCCTATACCTGACGTCCTCGTCGCTCGGCATCCTCTCTCAGCCCTGCTCGGTCGGAAACGCGCGACGACTCCTTACGCAGTCGGAGAAAGTGGCGCGGACGAGGCGAGTGAAATATACACCTGGCTCCTCCCGTTCCTGGCCCGCTGAATCACGGGGGAAAATGGGAAACGAGCCTTTGTGCGCGGGGATCCGGCAGTTGGATCACAATCCGTCGATCGGCTCGTGCATAAATGCCCCTTCAGCGCGCTTGCGCGTCAAAGACAGGACGTTTCTGTGTATGAACAGTTTTCGTCGAGGTTTTTTAGTGTTAATAATGGTTGAGCTTTTGGGAATCGAAGCGAGGGGGAATCATAAGAATTGGCAATCTTAATGATAACTCTTTAGAGGCATTATTGTTTGAGTAGGACTATTATTCAAATGGAAGTTGACAATTTACTGTGTACTTCTTCGTGGCTTTACGTTGGTCCTTAGGATGGAAATAAAAAAAGGATAGTTGGAAAAGATAGTAGATATTTAGGACGGTAGGTGGAACGAGCGATAGTGAGAGTTTTAGGAGGAGTGATGTAGAGAGATGGAAATGAAGAGAATTGACAACCAGTGGCCGATTTAAGAAAAAGGCCTAGGTGGCAAACGTTCTGAGGGGCCCATGTTTTCGGGAAAATAAAGAGGTAGTTTACTAAAAACGGTCCAAGTGTAGTAGTTCGAAAAAAATGTAGTGTTTGGGACCTTGATGGAGATGGGGCCTTCTGGGCAGGGGCCCAGACGGCAAGTGCTCATCAGCCTCTCTGTTAAATCCGCCACTGTTGACAACGACTTCAATTGACAGCTAAACTGTAACAGGGTGACCTGTCCAGTGAATGTACACTTAAGTTGCATGACAACTGAATGCACACCTAACAAAATTTACACAACAACAAGACTTACCTTGAACTTAATGAAGAATCTAAAATGAGCTTAGTTGATTAAAGAAGAACTGCGTAAATTTTAACGCGAAAAGAGCGTGATAGGTGTTAATTTCTCGTATAATATGAGCAGCGTTCATTCACTGAACAGGTCACCCTATGTTTCGATACTAGATCACTTGCCAAACTTCGAATCTAGTCATCGTTATCCCCCCAGAATTCACGGAATAAAGCGTTTTCATATTTGAACACGCGTATTGGAGAAGACACTATTGCTTGTTATACTTACTTACAACAAATTTATGGACATAAAAGAAGAGAAAATAAAAAATGCCCTTTTTAACGAATTACGGACTGTTTATTAAGTTACGAGTAACATGTACCCGCGTGACGAGGTGTCAGTGGGTGTTTCGATTTTAATTATGCGCAAAATGAATCATTTTGCAAAAAAGATACGTTTGTATGCTGTCATCAGGTGTTCTGCAACCTCGCAGGTGATGATAAATAAACAAACACATCGGTTTAAGAGTGTCCACGCGGCCGTAGGAGGTGGGCCTTCCGTCGGGAAGACGAGAGGCAACAGAGGGGCCTGATTTATTCGAAAATACGTTAGCCAAGGACCATCATACATTACCTAATTGAGAAACGCGATGGTGAGTGAGTTATCGTCGTGATCAATAGCTGTAAACATTTTTGGAGCTACGAGGGAAGGTGTAAAACAGTTAAACAAAGCAACAGGTGAAAAAATGTGTACAACATAGAGACAATTGTGAAAGAATTGAAAGAAAGAGAGACTGCCTTAAACCACCCCAGTCTTTCAATTATATCACCCTGTATAAATGAGTAAATTTAAGGGGTTATTCCGGTTGGCGCGCCGATCAATTCAGCGATTTTTAGGTATTTATTGCGACAAAAATAATTATAGTAATTGAATAAGACTTTTTTTCTACTTATGATACTACGTTTCTACAGTAAATAAAAAATATAAAAGTAATAAAATTATTGTGTTTCAAATGCTTTGAAAATCGGTCTTTATGACGTGTTTAAAAATTCATGCTTCGCTCGTGAAGGCGATTTCAACTGTTAGACTTATCTGAACCGAAAAATCCAAACAGATTCTTGGTCAGTATGACTATCGCTATCGCTCTGAATATAATTAATAATTTATCTTCAAAATTAGCAAAATGGCGGGCAAAATGAAAGACAAATATTTTTTCGGCTTTTCTTGTATATTGCTACTTTCGATTTTAAAAGTAGATTAGACTCACTGAATATACTTGGTTGTAGTCTCTGCGAGAGCCACAGGTGTGCAGAGTAAGCAGGAAAATTTATAAAAAAAATTTATAAATTTATAAAATTTATAAGTGCCGTTTCGAGAAAAATGCTTAAAAATTTTCATCTATAGAGACCGAGTCTCTGCGCTCCCTACAAAATGCCGCTGTAGAAGCTAAAATAACCGGAATTTTTCCATGAAAATTTAACAGTACATTCTTGGGGATGTGTACTTTCCAAAAGTATTTTTAAAAAAATCGAATTTTTCAACCCGTCTAACCAGAATGACCCCTTAACCCTCGTTTGTCAAAAACAGGGTGCATTTTCACTCATCCTAAATGTCAAACTGCCCGCATCACTTATTATTAGTATTATTCCTTGAAGATTAAAACTTTAAACCAGAACAAGTTTAGAATCTGTAGTGAAAGCTTATTCTAAGGTGTGCATGAATTAAATTTTGGAGTAAAATGCACCTTGCATCCGACAAGAAGAAAACTATCCATCTGCCAAGGGTTAATACACCCCCCAACAATTTCTCTAATACCAGAAACTCACAAGTCCGAAAAACAGTCGAAGGAAGCAAGGAAGAAGTTCAATACCTCCACCCCATTTTCTTCTTCTCCCAGCAAGGACCTCTCAAACATCCTATTCGAGGGTGAAGAGTCCAATCCCTGAAAGAAGAAGAACAACAGAAGAACATTAGAGCATACATGGGTCTCGCCCCCTTCCTTCTTCTTTCTTCGTGCCCCGAAGCTTGCTTTTCTCAGTGTCCCCGCGAGTTGAGAGAAGAAAATAAGAGAAGGGACGGGAACGCAAGGAAAGGACGCGGAGCGAGTCCGAGGCTCGCCACGTCTCTTTCCGTTCCTCGAGATCTCGCTGGGCCCTCCTCGTCGACCGCGACATAACGCGCCGTCGGCCACACGCGTCGACAAGTAGATAAACCGATTGATATACGACCTACATCCTACCTACCTCCTCTACCTTCCAGCGCGCGCTTGCTCGCGTATACACGTCGATACACGGATTGCTCTTCATTGATGCTTTCCCAAAGCGCGAGCACCTTCTGGGAGGTGAGTTTAACTTCCCGTAAAGCCACCCGGCGGGGGAAACTTGAGAATGCGGGGTCGAGACAGGGTTACAGGGTCTTTTCTCAAAAATGTACCTGTATATTTTATAAAGTTTCTAGGTTTGTAGTAACAAGGAGAGTGCACAAGGTTTGAGTAGGTAATTAATTTTGATAAAATTTTGCATGCAGTTCACCCATGCCTTCTGTAGTCAGGGGCGTATTTGTGTATAGGCTAAGTAGACTATAGTCGAGGGCAGCAAAAAATTGAAAAAGGTTTAAACACAGAGGATTCAGTCAACTTTGAAATAAATTCACATTTTTTTTCATGTAGCAAATTAGCAATAATTCATATGCGAGTTGTTATACCGAATTAATTTTAAAATTGCCTCAACTCTTTTATATTAAAGTATTTTATGAAGGTTCGTGGAAAAGTCAGACGCTTGTTAGCCTAGGGGGCCAAATCTTCAAATTCGCTCCTGTGTCTAGTACGTATTAAAGTAAGAAGAAAGAAAGAAGGAAACTTATTTCAGTAATTAATTATTGTAGAAATAATGAGGAACTAGTAATATCTTGCATACATGCCTGGAATTACAGTAGGTCCGTTATTGCAACTTAAATAATTACTATTTAGGGCCATCCTTAAATTACGTAAAGGTAATTTTGTGTATTTCTTATCTCCTCTTGTAAGAAAACGTAAGAAATAGGCGACCTCCCACCCTTTAAAAAAACCCTATACAATTTAAATTCGGAAAATCTATACCTAAGAGAGCTTTCATCTCGATTTCACAACCACTTCCATCTCTATTGAAAATTTATAGAAAATCAGGTCTCATTTAAGAAAAGACTCACTTTCGTTACGCCGAAATCCCAAATCCGCGGGGTCAAAATGGCGTTGCTATCGAACTGCGAGAAAATGAAGCCACCAATGAGTTTCCCTCGGCGAGCTGCGCAGCAGCGTTAGCAGCTCGCGATCGCGCGCTAATGAGCGTGTGGAATGGCTGGGAAACGGCAGTCGACCACGAAACGCCGCGAATAAAGCCAGTAAAAGGGCAGTGGTCGCCTAGGAATCCGCGTGGAGGAATTTCCCCTGACGCGGTTCCTCGAGCAGGCAGCATCTATAATCACCTGAAAGCGGTTTCTCAGGAAGGATCTCGCGACACCGCGGCACGAAGGCGACGATTTGTCCAAGAAATGGTAATCGGAGTCCTGCTGGGCCTGGTAACGAGATTCGAGTGGCCCCCGGCCTCCCCCTCATTCCCATTTGCTCTTTTTCCCCTGGGGGAGGATCGATTTAAACGTTTGCAGGGAGGGTCGAGATTCCTCAGACCCACGGGAGTCCCCAGAGTGTTCCCGAATCTGGCGAAAGATTGTGACAGCGGGTCGTATATATTCTCTGCTGGCCACGGACGGCTGAAATGCGCGGGGAAGATGCCCTGGGTCTTGTTGACAGGGCGCGTGGACGGCCGCTGTCAACACAGGTGGTGTCGGTTCGGGTTGGGAAACGTCACATTTTTTGGTGGAGGGGGCATGTTTTATGGTTATGGAGGAGTTTTGTGAATGCAGGTTTAGTCGATGGATTTTCTAAGTTTTGTTATTGGTGTTCGATTAATCATGTTTTGAACGGTGTGGCCTGAAAAGAAATGGATTGATCTGAAGGGAACTAACTTTAAACTGAAACAGTGAATTAAAATTGCTCTGAAATTCAGTTGAATCTAAACTATTACACTTTAACCCTTCGTGGTCACTCGGGTGTATCGCATCCCATTCAAATTTTTTCTTTGCTAATATTACAATTTAAAAATTTGGCGAATTTTATAAAAAAAAATCGCATTTTCCCACTACTATTTTTTCAACTACAAATTTCATCATATCAAAACTTACATTTCTAGAAAAAGACTATTAGATCATGATTACGTGAGTATTACGAACATACAATTATTACTCAAAAGTTAAATGATTCAAGAATACGAACAGGGTAACAAAAAACAACGCGGGGTGGAGTGAAGTCTGCGTGACCAATTTGTGATTACAAGAAGGTGTGACCAAGTTGGGTTAACATTGCAAAGATATTTTAGGAAAGGGGAGTTAAAATTCAGTAAGTACCAAAGTAGCCCAAAGAGAAAAATGACCAATGGAGTAAATATCTGTGTACCTAGATTCGTCACAGTTTAACTCCACCACTCTATAAGAATTTCAATAATTCAATACCCTTCTAACACAGAACTTTTTCCTTACAAATTCAAAAATCAAAACAACTCTCAATATAACACGAATTTCGAATACAAAATTGACACAAGATTTCTTTAACACTTTCAATTTTCATCTAAACTTAATCTTCCATGCATCAACAGCTGCATATTACATCAGTCCAGATTGAAACCACCTAATAAACAGCACCCTCCCTCACCAAGAAACCACCCCTAGCTCTCGCAATCACAAGAAGTCGCATGCAGCAGCAGTGCCACCTTCCTTCACCTTTACTCCACAAACCCAAGACGTCTGGAGGTCAGGCGACGGTGACAGCGCAGCCGAGAACAACGGCAAGAAAGAACGAGCGTGTTCTGGCCCAGGGAGGGGACGTTAAGTCGTAGGCCCGAAATGTCGCGAGCCAGTCGAAACGCAAAAGAAAGGAAACGAGACAGCGGTTGTGGAAAAGGAGAGAAAAGGAAACGAAACGAAGAAATTCCGTGGGCCTCGTGGCCGGGGATCACGTTCATGTCGTCGCAGAAGTGTCGGTTCGCGTGCTACATCCGGCATACGACCCCGTGCACGGGCAGAGGCGCAGCGGTCGTAAAGAAAAAAATATGGATGTGTCTCATCCGGGATTCAAATGCACACCCTCGGCTCCCGGTGCCACATAAATTTGGTTCAAGCCGGTGTAAAGACAGCGATGCTGCGCATACCAAAGCGCGGCTGTTCCGTGCTCTTCATGGTTAACAAAGTAGATCCACGGGGACGTCTCCGCATTCCTGCCCTTCGTAATCTAGAAGCGTGCATCAAGGATTCGCATTCGAATCGACGGAACAGCCGTGACGAACGAGAACTGCTCGGGGGCCCATTATTTCGACAGGGCCATCGGTTCTTTGACGAGCAGGTGGTGTTCCTGGGTTTCTCTTGTTTGATGGAATTTTGGGCGGGGAACGTTATACACAGAGAAATTTAATGATATATGTTTCGGTAGATACATGGTTTATATGAGTAGATACTTGTAGAGAATAAACTTAAGTAGTATGGAGGGTGCACGAGGTTTGGGTCTCTGGTTTGGCTTTGATTCCCTGTGGGGGAGTTGGGGCACTTTGATGCAAGGGGCACGAAGAAATATTAATATAGTATCTTGGTATTTATAAACAATTAGAAGCTCAAAACATGATCACAAGATAATACCTTATAGGGTACCTTGGGTAACTATTCATAGATATTCATTGTGCTCTTTGCATCAAAGTGTCCCAACTCTCCCTATAACTAGACCAAGGAGTGTATTATAATGTGTTAAATTTGTAAAGATGATTAGTGAGAGGTTTGCCACAGAATAGTGTTCTAAGGTTTGCTTTTTGCGGGTTTTTCTTCATTCGCAGTAACACAGACACCCACCCAAAACACAGTTTCATTTCCTTATCCATAAAATTCCATCTGCAAGCACTGAATTCGTAGCACCCACCTCTAGAGGCCTGCCTCTGGAAAAACGAGTCGCAGACGGCAAGGTTTCATGACGGATTCGCGAGCCCCTAATCGGCCATTTTCGATTCGCGATTTCTCGGTATTCTATTTCGAGGGAGATCGTAGCGGCGTCTCGCCACAGTTGCCACGGTTTTTCGAGTGTTTCATAAAACCGGCAACGGCCTCTAAACGGCGGTAACAGCGAATGAATACGGTTCCACGGGGACAGGGCCGAAGAGAGGAGAGCGAGAATATAAGGCAGTTATTTACGAGACAGCGCCGCAGCGTAACGAGCGTCCACGAGGCCAACGAACGACTAAGCGGCGCGACACCGATCTGTTCTGGGCACATCGTGAAATTTCACGCAACAAACACGATTGCGCTTGCTCCTTAACCAGCTTAACCGTTCCTGGATTGCAGTTGATGGTTAATCAAATTTTACGTCTATATTGGGGGGGTGCCCTATCATCGTTTTACGATCCCCATGATGGACGATTCTGCGGGAGATTTTCATTCAAGTGGACGATGACTTTTAAGGTCCCAATGAAGGGAGCCGTTACGAATGTATAATCCCTGCCAGGTTACCTCGTTAACTCGCGTAAAAGATATTTTACTTTCTTTGTATGGACGAGTAGTTCTGCTATGCTTTAAAACTGACAGTGAGTGTGTAGTAATGTCGAGGAATAGTGACATCTTCAATGCGCATGCTCCAGCTGAAGAGGGAAACGTGGAGCTTGCGGCGCGAATTTTGTGGGGTTAGTGATGACGAGTTTCGGGGTTTAAAGATGATCTAGTATTGAATCAGATCATTTGTATTAAATAACTAAAGTCCTTGATACATTTTTAGCTCCGTCTTCATCTTCAGTAAATCTCCTTGTCGTTTAACGTTCGAAGCAGGGAATCTTTCTTCATATTAATTCAAATCTTCCACGGTCTATTTCTGAAAATTCGATCCAGCCTAATACACCGTGAGCAGCCCCCTACCAAAGGGGCGCATTTTTCAAGGTCGACACAGGGCACCAAAGGAGCCTCGGGAGAACTATTAACAACACCGGGAGTACGCGTCGAGGTGGGACTCGAACCGAGAGGACCCTCGGATGTTACACCGCTCTCGCCCTCGGATATTTATTATCAGGCGTCAATCGCATGAATCGCCAATCGATATGCCATTCGTGGCCCGTCCAAGGAGCGGGACACCCCGCGGACGTTCTTGCGATGCTTGACACGACCTAACAAATGGCTGTTTTACATCGGCCAGAAAATGAAGCGAGCATGACGAGTTGATTTTCGGTCTCTGCAGGAGCGTGCACCGCGAGGATCAGCCCGCTAGGACTGGAACCGGCGGCGGCTCGGGGGGAGGAGGAAGAGGGTCCGCGCGCGAGGGACAGAGAGGGGTGGAAAGGGAAAGGGAGCCGAGACAAACGTAGAAACGAATCGGAGGATGAAATCGAATAGGAGAAATAGAGACGAAGGGAGACCGTTAAAAAAGAGAGAATTCCAGGTGAGGACCAATGACTGGAGGAAAAAAGCCCCCTCTGGAAGGGGCAAGCAAGAGAGGAGACACTCCTACGGACGAGAGGAACACGAGCCAAGAGGTGTTACTTGTCAGTCCTCGCCTCGAGGCAATGACAGCCGTAGCCGGGGAATTAGCATGGGATAATGGGACGCGGTTGGCCCGATACCCCCACGGAGGCCAATGAGCAGCCACAAAATCGTGGCTGGAGCCAGGACGACTGGAAACGGGAACGATCGTCCTGGCACTCTCCCCTGGAAACTCAAATACCTCTGAGTCATACCCACAAAGTGTTTTTCTTCTACTATTTCTTCTATTCTGCCCTTTCTTCTTCGTCGATCCTGGCGGTGATTCGGTATGCGCAAGTCGAACCGCGGGGAGCTGGAGTCTTTTGGGGATAGTCGTCTGAAGGGCTTGTGGGGCGATATGTGGTGGATGAAGAATTCGGTGAAGTGTTTTTTAAGCTTTAGTTCTGGATAGGTTTGGAAATGAATATTTTTTAATCCTAGAGTGGTGGATGTACTTGAACAAATTTTGATAAAAAACACTTCCCCCAAAAAGGGCCTTACTCCTCCTAATTTATCAATAAATCCACTTACTAGGACAGCTATAAACTTACAATTAGTTAATACCCATCTATCAGATACCACATCAATCCTTAATTGCGCAAGACTTAATTACGCAAGACTTTGGGCGAGGGGGGGGGGGGGGCATGTAGTATCTAATGTAATATTTTTTAACTTAATTTTCAATAAATACAAATCCTATCATTAACGTTCCAGAAAAGTAATTTTAGTTTAAATTTGCCGAAACCGACATAAATGAATTATATAAACCTTTAAAAGAGTTTTAATAACTGACTAAATGCAATGCAAAAAATATTACGAAAGGACAGAGGGAGGTGGTTGGAATATAAAATCTTACAAATCCTTATACTGCGGGAGGGAGGTGGTAAGAAATCGCCAAAATTACCCTTACGTAATTTAAGAACTGCCGCTATTCTGCAGCATCTATCATTCATCACCTCATATTACTCACAAAGCAAAAGCAAATTAAAAATTACTAAAACCAAACTGCACTGTAAAATTCTTCTGAACAATCTGCGTAATAAAGTTTGTGCTAGAAGCTAAAATGCCAATTCACTTGAAAAAAAGGTTTAGAGGTAACGAACGACAGCACTCCACATTTCCAGAGCTAATCTCTTAGACGATAATTGCATTAGCTTGGTGCAGTGTCGAATAACAAGGACGAAGGTGGAGGGCTACACGAAGGGGAGCTCGAAATCCAGCGACAGTCAGCGTGTGACGGAACTGACGGACCTCCACGCCCCTTCGTGACACCTCTGCGTCGACCGGCTGTCACCGATCTTTTTCTCTGGTCAGAGACGCGGATGATCCCTCCGCGACACTCCCACATTCCCCGATGACGAGGCTAGATCACGTCTCTCGATAAACGGCGCATCTGGGCCGCCTTACAACCGAATCGTTCGCGTTCTACGTCACAATATTCATGGGTGAAGACACGGGGGTAAAGATCGATTAATCGTTGGAAACGATGGACCACGTGGGTCACGAGGGACTCCCGTGACTCTTGCTCGTGGCATATTAAATACATTTTCGATTGCGCTGCCACGTGTTGATGGTTTCACTTGACAGACGTTTTTGAGGAGGGAAGAAGGAGTGGAGGTATTGATAAGTATAGAAAAGTGATTAGGAAATTGTTGGGGATTTGAGAAGAACGAGGGGGAGTGACTTATGTTCATTTCTTGAAATATACTTAAATAAGGAACATATCGAATCGTCACACGCCGATTTTGACGAGACTCTGCAGATTTGAAGAATATTGAAAAATATTTGACGCGTATTTTTTTGTTATCAGCAATTGTTCACAACGAAGGGGTGGAAACAGCTCCAAAAGTTAGCGGTCGGAAACATATTTTCTGACCAGCGGCCGTAGCCGTGATGGAAAACACCGGTTCTCGTTAGATCACCCGAAGTTAAGCATCACGGGGCGGGTACTGGAGAAAGATGGGAGAACCGAGAACCACCTTTCTTCTGGTGCGCCGCTGCTGCTGGGAACCGAAGGCGAGAGAGAGGAGATAAAAGATGACTATAAGTTCCCCGTTGGGCAATATAAGTATCGAGTTCGGCAAAAATTTGTAATACCATCTCGTCAGGAACATATATCTGGAATATTTCGAGAACCATAATTGGACGTAGAACACAATTTTGTTAAAGTGTGTTTTTTTCAAAATTCATCCAGCCCCCTGCTCAGTTTTTAGAAAATTTCAGGAAATATGTTTTTGATCTCCAACTTTAGAGACTGCTTATACTCATGGTCACAACATGGACGATTGCTGACAACAAAAAATACGTGTCAAATAATTTTCGCTACATACTCTGCAAATATGCAGAGCCTCATCAAAATCGGCGTGTGCGGGTTTGATATATTCCCTTGTAAATAGTGTATAAGGTGAATTCCATAAGTAAGGGTTCCTAATATTTATTTTTTGACATGTAAACGGCCGCTGTCACGAACTTACGTATTCTGAGCCTTAAAATTCCACTGTTGAGTTGAACTTGTATTAATACTTGCTTTCAATTTATTATTAAAAACTTATTATTCGTTCCTCGAAATATGAGTAGCCTATGAGATAAATCCATAAGTAAGATTCCCTACTATTTCTTTTTTAACCCTTCGTGGTCACACCAAGAGAAATTGTCCATTTGAAATGTCGCACCATTACGTCTTCCAAAGATGATTTATCGCAAAAAGAAAATAAAAAAAATTTAAAAACATCGGTTTTTCCCGCAACCATGGAAAATCGTTCATTTTCAACCACAAATTATATCATATCAAAATTTACATTTCTAGAAAAAGACTATTAGACCATGACTGTATAAGTATTACGAATGTACAATTATCACTGAACAGTTAAAAGATTCAAAAATACGAAAATGGTAACTCAAAAAATGACGGTGGGGGTACAGTGTGATTCACACCCCGTGTGACCAATTTGTGATTACAAGAAGGTGTGACCACGAAGGTTTAATACCTAAACATAAACTTAAAACTGCATCGTCAAGTTGGACCTGCATTAATACTTGATTTCACGTTATTGTTGAGTGAGAATGGTTAATTTTTCATTCCTCAAAATATGTGTAGTATGCGACACGAATTCAATAAGTAAAGTACTCCGCTAAGTACCTACCTTGAAAGCTTTCATCACCTACACGTAATTTAGAGCCTTATAACTGTCACATCGCGTGACTCTGATCACGCGCAGTCGTAGAAATTGTACATTTCCACAATGTTTTCTCTTATATTACGCTATGTGCAGTTAGTTATTCTTTGAATCGCACTGAACGGCTAATTTCAAACCCGAGATATTCAAGCATCATTCTGAAAGGACTAGCTTCGATTTGCTTCAAACATTCCCGAGTTATCAGCGTGGGCGGTCGAGACAGAGAGAAAGGACCAGGAGGTGAAAGACAGAGGATAGACCGCGAAAGGATTCGTGTAATATGTTTACGGAGAAACGCGGGTGTCGAGAAATCTGCTGGCCTGGTTCGGCTCGCATTTCCGCGGCCGTCGATTTGCATAAACATCGGGATTTACCGCATGGTAGCAACACGCACAACTATGGTCACTCACTTTGATATTCAAAGCTGGCAGTGTTCCTGAATTTTTTGCACTCTGCACTAAAGGTGCACTGGAATGTTTGCTCGCATATTTCGCTGAAAGACGAACAGCTTATTCCAATTTGTAAATGTTTAAATAACTTCTTCTGCAATTTCAATACCGTGTTGTATATGTATAGTAGCTTTTAAGGAAATTGGTGTAAAAGAATCACACTGTAAAAATATTTCAAGATTTTTATACGTGTTACTCGTGACACAATAATCATTTTTCATAATGAATTCTTCTAGACATTAATGCATACTTAAAATAATTTATATTATTCTAAGTGAATACATGGTTCTTTTCGCTTTTCACTTTTGAAGGAATAGACTTTTGCATATCCATGGTGCTTCTTCATCCCTCAAACCTTTTGTGAGGTTCATGTGTGGTGACCATGTGATGGTAGCTGCAAAACTTAGGAATATTTAAAAAGCAAATTTATTGCAGTATTTTATACATTAATTTATTTTTGAC
The DNA here is from genome assembly GCA_929113495.1 of Andrena minutula. Lineage (NCBI taxonomy): Eukaryota > Metazoa > Arthropoda > Insecta > Hymenoptera > Andrenidae > Andrena > Andrena minutula. The sequence continues at coordinate 23,504,532 of OV815994.1, forward strand.
GTAATTTATTCAGCATGATCCAGAAAATAGAAAATAGAATCAGTTATAATTAGTAGGTATATATTAATGTGTATATATTGCTAATAAACAGTACATCAAAGTTAAAAAAAAACGTTTTATTGTAAATCAATGTCAGAAATAACAAATTTAGCCCATAAATTAAAATTCTTGGATTAGTTATATTTATGTATTTAATATTGTGGCCCGCGTAGGGAAGTAGGTTTCCACTTGTGGCGCACTTCTGACAAAAGGTTGCTCATCACTGATCTAAATCAACCTCTTCAAATCACAATTTTGCACTTTTTCCAAGTTATCTAAATACCACTTGCGATCCAGTCCCATCACTATCCAAAACGCTGCAGGACAGCCCAGAACGCCGAATAGTTTTATAATTGCAGGTGTTTAAACCATAACCGTCACACAGCATCGTCAGACCCATCCCTCTCGCTATCCCAATAATTCCGCCTGTAATTTTCCGCGTAACGACGCGTAAATCATCGCACGTCTAGCACGTTAAAAAGCACACGGTGCCTCCCAGAATTTCAATCACGCTCTCGAACTATAAAGTCATTGCTGAATTATTGCCGGTGCGCCAATGTGGGGGAGTCGCGAGCCAGCCCGGATCCAGCACCTAGAATTAATTTCTCTAAAAGCAGCAATAATTCGTTGCGCGGACCGTAGGCCGCGGCGATCGGGCGAGCGCTGCTTTCACGGTAGGAGAGGGACGTTAAACGTCAACGTCAATGTTCCGCGGGCGTAAATAATCGTTATTGTTGAAGCCCGAGCGGCAGCAGCGTCCGCGCGCTCGTCTCTTTCTTCCGCCGTCCCGTGTCCACCTCTGTAACAACACTCCAGCCCTCTCCCTCCCTCGTCCGTCGGCGCTTTCCACCCCTCCCGCGGCCACCGCGTCTGCTTTTCTTCCTTTCGTCTGCCCTCTGCTACGGGGCACAATGTCCGCTCCTCTCCGCGGGCTCTTTCACTCTCGTCGTCCGTGCAAGTTGTGACTGGTGAGTCACAACGAGGGGCCCGCTCGCGTCGGCGGAGGTGGCTCTTGTCTCGTAATTTATAGATCGTGGCGAATCGCCGAACGAAGACGGCGGAAGAGCCGGTGGACGCCTCGCGGGACACTCTGTTGCTTGCTTTCCTGCCCGTTCCGTTCGCGTTGTGTAACGGCTGTACAGGGTGCAGAAAAAGTGATGGTCGTGTGTTATACTTTTGGGACGAATTGCAATGCGGGAGCAGGATGATCGTAAATCTGATCATTGTGAATTCTGTTTTCAATTTTCTGAAGATCCTGCGAGCATCTTAATCGTTGCGTTTAAAACAGCAGGAGGGGTTTGGGGCATATGTTATGAAGGACTTTGCAATTGATCTGTATTATAAAAACACTGCGAAGTGGTAACTCAAGAAATGGATTTGTTTATTATACTATTTAACATTTTAGTATTGCAATTTAAATTCACAGCTTGTGATGGTCTTACCCCATGAGACTACTAAACCAAGTAACAATTAGTACTCTGACACCCAAAATGAGACTCTACGTTCTCCAGGTTGGCTAAAATCTTGTATATAATTAATCCATGTCAGACATCTCCAGTGACGTCTACTATTCCAATACTACGTACTCACAAACCTCTCACTAGAAGTCACCATTCAGAACTGCAATCTCTTCTACTATCCTCAGATATCACAATAAAATACTACATCCACATTTCCCATTACTACTCCCTCTGCCAATCTCCCTCAGTTACCAAGCCACCTTGTCGAAGAAAAATCCTCTGTTATTGGCGGTCTTCGACGGGTCCCCCGCTATTCCTAGGCCGCCACGAGCCAGGGAATCATCTCCAGGAGTCGATGGGAACCGTGGTGGCTCGGTCTTCACATATTGTGCCAACAATTAGGTGAAAGGCGCTCCCACAGATCCTAGAAGCGGCTGCTTGTGATGCAGCGAAAGAGAGACCGAGAAAGAGACTCTTCACGGCGAGGAGTGGCGAGGGGGGAGGGGGGAAAGGGAGACTGGATCGTTTAATATACTTACCGAGCGACCAACCGACCTACCTACCTACCAACCTACCGACTGGCAATGTAGTCAGTTACTGCGTCCTGTACAGAGAGCAAGCCTGACAGAGACGGAGACCCGTTCAAGCAAAACATACCTCGTGTTCGCCCAAGGGGGACTAATCTAGCTGGTAGTTTGACGTGGCGATGATGCGGTAGTAACCTTTCGGTTATATACTTCTCCTTCTGGCACTGGCGGAGGTGATATCCGCACCCACGATCGCCGTTTCTTTCCCCTACTATCCAGCGACCTGGATCCTCTCCCGATTCGCGGCTTCATTTAGCTCTTAACACCTAGAATCCAATGTTTTGGAACATTAGTATATTTTAAGTAGGTATTGCACAGAAATTAATAGACACATCTCGATCCCATTTAGTAAACATGTTATGGTAGATTAAAGGTCTGTGATTATTATTATTGCGATTTTATTGTCTATTAAGATTCTTCTTAAGAATACAAAGATAAGTGCATAATGTATGCAGAAGTCGAGGTGCAGCCATCAAGTTGTAAAAAAACGTAATCTTCGTGTAGCAAATGTAGGATGTTTGTGAGAAAGGAAGTTGAGGAGAACTAAGAAAAGTGTTGAAGTATGCAGTATTTGGTAGCACGTTTGGATGAGAAAATGAGGTGGTTTCGAATATCAGAAGAAGGGAAGTCGTAGTAACATTTGTAGATTAGCATATGCAGTGTGAGACACATGTAGTTATTACAAGGTGTTACCTTAAGTCATAGAGTTATAGGGGTCAGTTACGTTTAACGGGGCCCAACTGTCTGGCCCGCATTGGCTGATGGGGCACGGGCACGTGGGTCAGTTTATGGGACTCTGTGCCTGGGCGAGATATGTTTAAACACAACTTGGAATACTGTTTACTGACTAGAATAGATGTTTCTTGGTAGCACAAAGAGGTGATTGGGATTTAGTTTTGGTGAATCGTGTGGTTTGAAATGAAACGCATTGGGGATTGAGTATGTTTGATACAGAAATAGTTGAAGATTTGTTTATGAGAAAAGGGGAAAGGGTTTATGTATTTTTCCTTTTTAAGGGGTTTAAATAACTTCACAGGTTTCTTATTTTTTAAATGTACGCGAAATAGTAAATATTTAATTGTGTCCCCTACCTTATCCAGTCTTCGTCATTAATTAACAAGCACCGTCTGGAGGCAATTTAAAAAACTGGCGACACCATCGCCATGCATAACAAAGGCCGGGAGCACAATAGAGGACTGAAACGTCACCTAAATGAATTAATTATGCAAACCGTAACCTTTATGTGCTTCTTCCTCTAGAGTGATATCTGAAGTGATATCTGCGGCACCCACACCCAACTGCGGTCTCTTTCTTGTTACCTTTCGACCTGGATCGTTACTTGACTCGCAGGTTGATTTAGCTATTAACTCCACTTAACGAGGCGCAGCTACCAGACTCATTATTAATAGCACGTTCTCACGCGAATTAACTGTGCAAGCCACTCAGAGAAATCCTGATATTACGGTCCTTCTAATTGACACGAACTCTTTCCGCGATTGCTTAACAGATGCAGAAAAACCTACGCGGAGAGAAAGATACACTTCGCTGCATTTCTGTTACCGTTAAGCCGGATTTCCACGGATGCAAATCGCGGTACAAAATGCGATTTTGCTATCAACCATTTCAGATGGTGAGGGCGAGTTTTGGCTTGCTGAAACACAAGAGGAAAGAATTGAAGTAGAAAAGACACGGAAATGGGGTGCTTGAAGACGATTATGAAAATAATGGGATCCACTAATTAGGTGTACCAAATTTCTATGCAGCTGTATCGAGGTGTTATAGGGTGACAGTACCTAAAATCACCATGTTCATAAAATTGCCACCCGCTTTATCTCGCAAAGTAAGCACTAAAATTTATCGGTTATGAACTCAATTAGTACCTAAACATATGTAGGAAGACATACTGTAATTACAGTATCATGTGATCAACAATTACAGAACGGGAAGGATTTTAGAGAATTGTAATAGTGTAAAAATTTATTGGACTGCCACAATTTTACATCCCATTCGGAGAAGGCAAGTCTAATAATTCCGTGAATGCAAGAATATCTACTAGGAATACCTAATTAATGATGTACTTAAGGAATGAAATCGATTCAAATATTTTCCGTGATGAAAATAGTGTTTTTCTTTTAGCAGTATGGGTGTTCTTAATACCGCCTACCGGAGAACAATGGTTTCGACGTAATGTTTGTTACAGGTGGGGTCACGAAATGTGCAGAGCAACCGAAATAAACTTTATTTGTTGAATATGTACATTGGAACGTAAAAAATCAAATATTTTAGAAATCTATTTTTTTTAAATTTCTATATTTTTCTAGTAAAAATAAATGAAAGATGGATAAAGATAAATTTGATAGTGCAAGAAATAATAAAAGCACATGTGAAAATGACTTAAAAACTCATGTATTGTACATGAATTAATCAATATTTCTTGAGTTGGCGATATTAGGTGCACTTTTTCAGGACCCGATTTTTTCATGTCTTACGTTTTTTGAGTCTTAGTTAAAAATTTGTAGGTTTCAACGATTCTAACTTATGCTACATGAAAGATGAGAGAACAATATCAATTATTATTCAATTGACAACGATTTAACTTTTGCCTGGCGATATTAGGTACACTCACCCTAAACAGAAATTAGTTTACAAGTGGAAGAAGATAATATTTTAATATATAAAGCAGAAAGTTTATACATAAGTTTAGGTTTGTGCGCTTGTCTGTCGCCTAATTAAAATTTTCGAACGGTAAACTCTGGGGTCAGGAAATGTGCTTTAGCTCTTTATGTCTGGCCAATCCAGATGAATGTAAGTATTCTGAAAATTTTTTTTTTATAAAATCCAAATCTAAATTCGGAGCGAAGAAATAATAAAGCTTTTAACTTTTAAAACTACTTGCATATATATATTTCTATATATTTATTTCGTACGTATTGCAGAGACTTTATCGATTCATCCCCGACGAATAGCTTTTCCCATGCTCCTTTAATCGTAGATTACCTTTTTTATTCGCGGCAGGTGAAGCGATTAATTTCATGTATTGAATAATTAATTCGTTTGTCAAGGTAGAGCTACCAGTTTCTGTATTTGTGTATAGAATCCCGTCTCCGTTAGTAATAGGTGACTCAGGTGGGAATTAATCATAAACCCATACACTGGTACATGCGTTACGAGAATTTTTACAATTTCAATATCACGTGGAAAGAAGCTATTGCTGTTGCTTTCGCAACAGAGGCTCCTATCGTTAGTCATGAAGGCAATTTCTTAAAGAGCCCGTTTAACTGGATAATTAAGAATCGTGTGTATTGGTTCTATTCTGTTCAGGTATTACTCACTTCTATTCTGTTAATAGTACCTACTTAGATGCTTTTCTTTGCAAGCATGTTCGATTCACCGCTTCTTTTCTGATTATTTCACTGATAAAATCATGACCACTCCGCAAATATCTATAGTTCATAACTAATATTCAAACTTGTCATAACGTTTATATTTAATTCATAAAACTTTTTTCCAATATCTCAAAAGATTGTGTAATCCAAAGGTTTTCGAACTGTCTGCCATGATTTACAGCATTTTTAACATAACTTCTGTTACTTGCATGAGGTTGCACCCTGAAAACCTGAAAACCATCAAGATATTCATTAATTACAAGAATTTAACCAGAGAAACGTTCGATCACTCACGATCTGTTCCTTCGAATCGCAACTATCTCATTGCTAAACACGTTGAATCGTATATCCATTTCATGCTAAGTGATTTTGTCGTTAATAGCGTCCATTCGAGAATATTAATAGCCCCTTACCATGATCGATATTATAGAAGTGAACCATCAATCAAATCGATACACCGAGACGACAATTATTCCTGTGCATAATTATATTCAACTCTGCAATCTAATCGCGCTTAGCGCTAACAACCCTTACAATTACGTAACATTCTCCAACTATTAGTCCTCTTCACTCTTCTGCTCCCTTTTTAACAATCACCGATCTCAAAGTTTAGAATATTAACCCCAGATAATCTTACTATTATTTGCACTAGGGCAGTTCAAGTTGGCGCGATTATAATTGTAATTGATAATTGATCGTGTGTCGTGTGCTGCATTATTATTATTACAAGGACCATCAATAACAGCATTCACTTTATAGGTGATTATTAATAACACCCGGGATGTAACGGCAAACGCAACTAGCGCTCAACTATGGGGTATTAATCTCCCTGTTAGTTTGACGTGACGATGATGCGGTAGTAACCTTTAAGCATTATACTTTGCCTCCTGGCACTATTTAAGATGGTATCCACACCCACGGTTGCCTCTCTCTTTCCTCTCCCCTGCTATAATCCTATTTGAATTTTTCCCTTCGCCCTCACTCTTTTCTTTCACTCCCCCTTGAATATCATCGCGATTCAAAAGTTATGCGCATCCCGGCAGAAGCTGAAAATCGAAGTTCGTTGCACCATCGGCTGTGAGAGGAAAATTCTTGATGGGAGGAATGGAGTTAATAATTTCCATCCAGGCAGTTTCAAGGATAGGTTTTTGGTAGTAAAATTGACAGTTGCGTTTTGTTCAAACAGCAGCTGATCCCCTTTTTATCTGAAGATTCTAGTTATTAGTTTTCTCTAATTCGAAATTTTGTTACCTAACCCAGGAGGGTGAACGTAATTGCTGGTGTTACGTGAATGTGAAATGAAGTAGAATTTATTCATGGTTTACTCGGAGGCTGTTAATTGTGGGTGACGTGTTGACTTCCGTTACCACGAAGCTTGGAACGTAGCTTCGTGTCTATTACTTACCTGTTACTCGTTAGAAATTACAAATTACAGGCTAGGGTTATTTATCACGAGGCAGTCTGGACAGATATGTGGAAGCAGTTAGCGATATTATATGCAGTTATTATAACTAGATTCCTCCGGAGTCGCTTGATCTTCCTCCTTGATCACGGGGGTGTAACATTCCTCTATTTCTTTTCACCTAAATTATTGCTACTCATAGTATTATGATCTTTCAGATGAAATGATAGAAAATTAATGGGCATTGCTCGTTTTTTAACATAGTCTCAGTGATTACAAACAATATTCTAGCCTTTCTACTGATATCATCATTTTTCATTAAATTAATTGTAAGCATGGCAATGAATTAAATATCATAAATATGAAACTTTCATAAAAAAACAAAAGATCTATTTATTTATTTTTTATATTAATAGAGCCTTGCTCCATTTTTCATGCATAGAAAGATATTTAGCTTCGTTAGCCCCAAATATTTAACAACAATTTGTAACACGATCACAGAACCAACGTTCTAAACCATTGACGGCGACATTAAACATTATCCGCTCCCAAGCAATAATTCAGGCAATCACGTTTAGCTTAATCGAACCAGGCGTGAATAATTCACACCCAGCCGATGTAATCAATTACCCACTCGCTTTACACGTTCCCACAATTCGCGTTTATCCACGAAAATCTACGCGCTGGGATTAATAAAGCAATTATCTGCGCGACTAATTAATGAAATACCCGATAAGCACGGTGAGAAATGATTATATCGTCCCTATAATTACGAGGAACGCTTTTCAATTCGATGGTATCTCGAACACGTAATACGATTGCTCGCATCCCGCGTATTCGTGAAGACAAATAGAAAGTAACATTAATTTTCGCTCAGCGCGATTTCATCCATTTTCGTTTCCCGTCTTAAGCCACGTTTCCACGAGCGAAATGTATGGCAAAATAACGCACCTGAAGTATTACAAAATAGTTATAGCTTCACCGTAGCGAAGCTCAAAGAGGTGTCTTGACACTTTAAGGTTCTACAATTATTTATAAAACTGCGATTAAATTTTTTAATTCCATATTTAAAAGAGTGAATAATTGTTTTACTCAAAAAGATATTTATTTATTTCATCAAGGTGAGACTACGATATGAATGGAAATCCAATTTAAATATTAGTAGGTGATGAGTGTAAAAGTAAATGCGATGCATTCGACGCATCTGATTAAACATCGTAGCTTTAAGTATTAAAATTTCAGTGCGCTCGGAAAAATTGTAGGCATTCCCTCATCTGCGGAATCAAGTCTATCCCCTTGCAGCGCGTTGCGCAAGTGGGAGCGCGGCTTTAACTACGTTCCCTGTTTGACGCAGCGATGATACCACGGTAATAACCTTTAGAGCAGTTAAGCGTTCACCTTTTGCTACTACAAAACGACGTTCGCTTTCTCACGTAACCTGTCTTTCTTCCCTGATCCCTTCGCAATGTATTGACGCTCCGCTGTCTAGCTGTTTATATTTAATAACCGCGCGTTACACGAGTAGCCGCGGGTTGCGTGCACCAGCGACCTACTGTATTTTATTAATATCGCCGTCACGTAGCGTTTATTTTATTGCCATCGATCACCGATTTCCCACTGAGCGCAGCCCCGTCTCGTCTGATCGGTGGAAATCGGTTGAGCAACGTGTGAAAGGGTAACGGCGAAAGTTGACCGACCTCGGAATGACAAAACGGGATTCTACGCGTTGTTGTGCCTATATTTTCATCGCGATTGTGAGAACTGTGTAAACACTTATCAATCAAATCTGGGAATTGGAATTGTGTAATGTTTACATTGATAATCTACGCCACTTGATGTGAATTATTATTGGTAAGTAAATGTGGGGTGATATTTTTATACTGGAAGAAAGTTTGAAATATCTCATACGAAACGACTTCTGTGGGTCATGACTTATAGATTCATTCACTTGACTGAGACACCCACATTTTATGAATGTACTTAGGTATCTGAAGTATTTGTTAGCCACAAAAGTGTCTTATGTAAAAATGTCTTTAATCCGGAATATCAAACTGCATGTATTATTTCCTTAATAAAATAGAAATTATAGTTCGCACCAAGGATCACACAAATCTAACATAACTTCTTCTTCCGATACGTGTGTTGACAGAATCATGGGTCCAAAAGGACCCTGCATCCGTACAAGGGTCAGTCGGCTTAAATCCCTGCTCTACTCTTCTGCATAACCTACCATGCACATTATCAGACTTTAATTAAGAAATAAACCTAACAGCTTCTTGAACTTTACACCCCCTTCATATGAAAAATTTCCATAGTTCACATATGAGGCGTTGAGAGCAAAAATAGACTAACCCACATTTTTGCGAAATTGAGTTGGTAGCAATAACGTATTGCAATAAGCTCTACTAATCATATAAAATAGAATTTTTTCAATACCATTTAGTCCGTTGTTGCTCTCAATGCCTCAAATAATATTTCAGATCTGTTCTGGGGAGAACAGCGGGGGCAGAGCTGCCGCGAATTTAACAAAACTAAAAACAACTGGTTGATACGTAAATATCTCCAAAATTGCTGCCACGAGCGACAAAAGTGTCGCGTGTGAAAAGGCCGTTAGGCCAATCCTCGCTATTTACCACGCGAGTAGTCGAAGCGAGCAAGATCAATGCTGGCAGCGAGGAACGATGCTCGAAATCCAGGACAGCCAAGGGAATCGGTGGCCTTAACGGTGAACCCCGTTTGTAGCTCGCAGACGCAAGGTCAGAGGCGTCCATGTTTCCGCGTCTAAAGAAACTGCGTTTCTTGCGGGAGTGAAAGCGGCCCGTGGCATTGGCGCTATTATAGTAGCGATCGCCGTGTCGTTTTTCGCCGACCTTTCCCCCCAAAACGGATCGCGGCCACGTCGGCTGCACGGCTGCCGCAACGCCGCGAAGTTCACTTTCCGCCCGCGGAGGTGAGAGTTCCATGGGAAGCTTCTGCCCGCTACCATGCTGCCCCGCGCATGCCCATAACTTCTTCTTAAGTATGTGGAAACGCTTTCGTGGCCGCGCCAGAGTTTACGAGTCGAATTAGCGGCCGTGCCAAATCGTTCGAGATTAAGGGGAAGCTGATCGACGGCCGCTAATGCGACGTTAAGACGCGTTTCTATGCGTGTAACCGCTGCGACATCGTCCCACGAAGCTTCAATCCGGCGCAGTAACGATTGATTAATGATGGATTAAGACGCTCGCCATGGTGTCGATATTCAGCCATAAGGAAGTAACTGTTAAGCAGTGTTTTCAGAAGGAAAATGAAGATGTCATTAGTGGCGGACTGGGTCTAAAAATATTGATTACTAGGAGACACAGAAGGCGCACCAACAATTATAAGACTATTATTTAATTTTTATAAGAAATAGATACAATTTTCAAAAATATATAGGTGTCAAAAAAGGACGACTAAAATAATATTTTTGTGAAATAAATTTATATTTTTTTGTAATTACAGTGTTTAAGGTGGCCCCCTTCATCGGGAGCACGCACTGGATGTCATTGTCTAACTTGTGAACACTTTTATTTTATATCTGAACCATCCAAGACGTAAAAGTGTGACGATGTGCTTCTGCAAGAGGAGAAATTAGTTTGTAAGGTAGTTTAATTTTCAACTTGTGAGATATTATTCATATTTCTGCGTACAATATAGAACCGCAGGAACTTGGGCACACTGCGGTAGACGTCTGTTGTTTGCGCATGCGCACTTGGGGCTTGACTATCGCACAGTATACCCACTTCATGATACTCAAAGCTGTCAATTTTAATAACAACGTCTCTGAACATTTTACATGATCCCTCATCCTAATAGAGAGCAGAAGATACAAGGGCTGGTTTGTATATAGGCTAACTAGGCTATTTGGCAAATTTGGAGCGAAAGAAAGTGAAAAAGGTAGCGAAATGTTTTTTTTTGGCTGCTTTGACCGGGTGATCATTATTCACAAAGGCTTAAGACAATTTTAAAAACAACTCCCTTTCTTTTTCACGTATTTAATAAATTAGTAATAACTCATGCCTGAATTGTCATGTGGAATTAATCATAAAATTATCTCAACTTATTTAAATTTAAATATTTGATGATATCTGACGGAAATGTGTGACAGACGCTTGTTACCCTAGGGTCCCCTAGTCTCCAAATCCACCCCTGAGAAGATATTCCTTCTATTGTTAAAACATTTAACGCTTTATTCAATCCCCCAGAAACGAACGTGCCAAGTATTTATCCTGCACACAGTGGGCACTACCGGCTGCAAAGCAAAACAACCAAGTGCGCGTAAAGTGCTCGTAAAGCACGCCCGAGCTCCGGGGATACTTAGCAGTTATCTTTCGGCTAATAAATTATTCAGAGCCAGGTTATTACCGTGGGCACGGGCGAGGATGTCGGTTATGTGCACTCGAAATATTTATAAATCCAGGAAAGACATCATCGGCCAGGCGGAGGAGGAGGAGGAGCAGCCGGCTCATCTCAGGAAAGCACATCAACGGCTCGTATTCAATCACCGTGACATTCAGCTCACGACTTTTGCCCCAGGAGGTGAGAGCAGCTTCCAGCAGAAGCATAAAGCCAACAGGATACACCGTCCGCAATCTTGTTCGCCCGCGCCGTGCACTTCTGGCGGCTTAAAGCTTGTTGCACAATTGCAAAATTCTGCACGATCCGCGGCCGGCGGAAAAATCGCCACTCGGTCGGTCAGTGAAAGCGACGCACCGCGCATATTTCATCACTTAAGACTGCCCGATCTGAATCTTATGTCACTTCTACTGTAGCCTCCTTGAGCGTCGTGGTAGGACCACTGTGCTTGCCTTTTGTAAAAATATACTTTTATCTTCGTCGTTTCTTGCTGATTCAATTATTCCATTTATCGTGCAAATTGTGACACAATTCGAAGGATTGGTTGGAAAGCGATGGAGGTATCTTTAACCGTAGAGTAAATATAGGAATACGTGGTAATTAGAAGATTATAGGTAAGATTCTTATTAATTATATGTCTAAGGTAATCTACGCCCAACAGTCGAAGCGACAGGCTTCCACGGGACGTTTAATTATAGTCAGAAGTGCAAAGTCAGATATTTAGAAGAGATCACAGAAAGGAACAAAACTGTTAGTAAATGGTAATTAGGTAAGTTTTTAAAAAGGAAATTTGAATCCGTAAGAGGAGTAGTTTTTAATTCCAGATTTATCCAAAAATGCAAAGTGGCATTTATTTATTTATTGAGAAATGCAAAAGTTACTTACCTCCATTTATCCAAAAAATCCAGAGGCTTCATCCCACCAGCCATTTTGGTGCACGTCCACGCTCCCAAACCCCCTCTACCGTGCAAAAACGCAAACAATACGAAATACCCAAGACGCCACTAGAATCGGAATATAATATCGTTGTACTCTTAAGAGAACTTTGCCCAACACGTGTGTATATACCGAGAAGACGGGCATTTAAAGCGTTTTGAACGTGGCGTTCCTAATTCAATGTTTGCCGATTCCTTTTCTCTTAACGTCTTCCGGCCGGAGCGATGCGTCTTCTCTCTTTCTCGAATCCGGTAAAGCTAATTGAGTCAAGATGTACCGTTCCCCCGTGGACGACGTATTGTGACAGGAATGATAATTTCGTGCAAACACTCGGCTATTTCACGCCTGCGGGAGGCCTGACCCGATCACGAATATTCTCCTTATCCTTCTCCATTCCGGCTTCCCTCGCGCTCCGGCTCGTTACGATTTGCGTGACGACCATTTTAAAGTGGTATGCAGGTACAACTCATCAGAAACTCGTTTTCAACATACCACCGTCTCGAATCGACCACCAAAAACCGTTTCAAATGCCCCCACGTTACCATTTAAGGAGAGGTTACGGTTTAAAAATTTATTTTTTTTATTTCATTTTTCGAATGTTCAACCTTTTACGAATAATATGTGTTTAAAAAGATTTTTGAAATTTGTAACATTTCCGAAGCTATAAGCATTCGAGTAGCGGCAAAGGCATGGATAACAATCGGCCACTCGGAGCTCACGTAAAACTTTAAACGCGGTTTTCTCGAAAGTGTTCTTAAAATCGATGGAACCTGTATCTCAAAAAGTTTTTATCCGATTCGACTGAAACTTTTTTTAATTTGGAGAATGTACTTCTGGCTCGTGAAGAAACCGGTAAAATTAATAAAAATTGACGAAAAATATTGGGAACAATTTCAAACTTCAAGTGTCTTTATTTTCTAAAAAAAATGTCATTTTTCGTAATTTGTACTAGTCAGTACACGAGCGAGTTTAATGCCCTTTCATAATCTGGCATTGTTTTTTATTTCAGACCAATGGTTTAGGTGCTACAGGTTCCACCTATTTGGATGAATATGTTGACGCATCGAATTTAACGACTCCCCAGAGCCGTCTGCAATGATTAATTATAAAACAAAAAATGTATTTCTATGTCTAAGGCATCCTTAATTCAATGCAAAAAGTCCCATTAAATTACATGCAGTAGTTTTCCTCTAATTAATTCCTAAAGATTACCTATTTTTATTGGTTCTAGACCGAAACAGCCCCTTAAAGGTAGTAACCACTATGCCGGTACAAAAACTAAGTTCAACTGATACAACACACTTTTTGAGTTTTTTTTTGACTCATTAGTGTGTTAAGAATATATTTTTGAAGGAATAAAATAAAATAAATAAAATCGCGAAATATCAGTTTTACGTGAAGTTATTTCGCGCGGAAATTGACTCACGTTAAAGTTGTTTTTTGGGTGCGACAATTTTTCTTCTTGAATTAATTATTCGTCTATCCAACATTACTTGGGTCACCCAAACTTTCATTTTGATTTTTGGGCCCCACAACGTACTAACCTGTCATGTATAAAATTAATTATTTATTTGAATTATCCACCATGTCCAAATTTGTAAAATTACAATTTACCTCTTCCATTTCACTTAACTATTCATTTCCCACGTGCGTGCTGCTCGATTCGCTAAACTACTCCTATCGTACCTGAAGCTCAGCAATACCCGCAGCAACAAGAACGAACCGACAGGTTCCGTAAATCGAATGCTCAGCAAACTTTCGTCCCGATAAACAGCGTCCTACCGTAAATCTAAACGGGAGAGGACAAGCAGAGGAAGAAGGGAGGGGCGCGCGATACTGGACCGCCTGCGACGGGGCTCGTAGTCAGAAGGCCCTCGAGCGGCCCATTAAAATAATTCAATTAAACGGACAATAGATCAACCGTCTCGAAGGAGAGAAGAGAGCCATCGGCGCAGAACACGGTCACCCGATAACTTTCGTCGGTCCGTGCAACGAAACGAAAAAGACAAAATGGAATCTGGCAACGGGCCCAAATCGCGCGGGATTTCGTGAAAATGTGCCCCGTTCTTCGGTAGGGTCAGGTGGACAGGGTGGCAATAGTGGAACGGTGGACGAGGGGGAGGGGGAGAGAGAGGGGGGGATGAAGAGGAACAAAAAAAAAGACGAGCAAAACATGGAGTTTTACGACTTGGCAAAATTTATTGGTAGGCCGCGGTAGGGTGGGTTCGTCCCCAACGGAAAGTACATTGCGATTCCCCGAAAGCACACGGGAGAGGTGTCACGCATACGTCGTCTTATCTCTCTTCGAGAGGAAAGCAACAAAATCTCTCATTCTCACCGGGGCTGACCGTGCGCCTCGGTTCATTGTAAAGCTAGCGATACAGGCGTAGATACAAATATAATATAATTATAGTAATTATAATATAAAATAATATAATATAATATAACATATAATAATAATAATAAAATAATAACATTATTATCACTCCTATTAATCGGTAAAAACGAGATACAGTTCTACGAATCGAGAGGCCTATCGATGGCTACGATGCACAGTGACTAAGGACTATTTTTCGATAACGTTCATAAAATAATTAATAATATTAATAATAATAATAATACGTTCGCGATAATCGCGTTGCCCGCAATAATATTAGAAAAGGGAGACGCAGCGATATGTAATTTAAGCTATGTACAAAGCGCGACTGTAGAGCTCTCCACTTCCCATTTCCTGTCCGTTAATCGGGGAAACTTTCTGCTTTCGCGGAGGAACGTGCGAGGGAAAAAAAGAACGCGATGCGCGCGGACGATGCGGCATAGAGGAGATCGTCTCGCCGCGGACTTTCGTGGCTCCAGAGCTGACTGGCCGATCTCGAGCGACCTCGAGACGCCGCAGCTCACGGAAAGTCCAGCCGTTCGAAACAATTATTCTTTCTTCTCATTTACGCTGTGCCAATTAGTGCCGTTTAATTTATGACGAGGAGACTATAAAACTAGCCTCGCGAATTTACTCGACACACGATCGCACGCGATCTTAAATAGAGAAAACGAAAAAGTATGTTCAGCTCGAAGCGATAGTGCTGTTATGCGTATAAAATTTAATGCAACGTGGCACGAGTACCGTTTTTATAACCGTACATTTTCTACAAAATTACTGTAATCGTGCCAGTCGGATTCGCGATTCGATCGAATGCTTCGGTGGCGGAAAGAAAAATAGTTGTTTCGACTGTTGGGCGGTCAGGTCTGACGCTTTCGTTCGCAGAAAACAGCAGGGTGCCTGGCGAATGTTAAATAGATAAATAATGTTGCAAGAATTGGGTCTCAAGTTATTGAAGCAGGAGTGATACAGAACAGGTTGAAATTTTATAGATGATTCAGAATTTCATTGCAATAGCTAAATTAAAAAACATCCAATTCAACGATTCGTCAAATTTCTTATTAAAAATAGTATTTTTCTAACACTTTGATATTTGATTCACCATTCTCATCGTTCATTCTAATTACTTCAAATGATGCATTCCCAAAGCTATCGAAATGAAAATTCACAAGCAATTTTTGCAACATTTACTGAAGGAGGGAGTGCACGAGGTTTTGGATCACCGATTTGATTCAAATTTTGCATACAGTTAGTGCGCAGCACGTATAATAACGCATCAAACGCACAGGGAGCAGTGCTAAAAAATTGTGCGAGAAAATCGAATTCAAAGTTCGAAAATCGAATTCAAGTACTTTTTTGTAATCTATGCAGTAATTCCAGACATACGTATATACTTTTCCTAGTTTCTAATTACTTCTACGATTAATTACGTATATCAACCTGGTCTTCACGCATAGACTCGTACAAGATTTAAAAGGACGAACATTTGTACTCAATTTCTCTTACCAAACATCGAGGGCAACCTGTGCATGTCATTATACTTCATACGGACAAATCACGTGCAAAATTTCAACCAAATTGAAGGCCCCTCTTTCGCACACAGCTCCTGCGAGTAATTAAAAACACATGATAAATGAATTAGCAAAGTGTTTGGTAGCACTAGAAATTACTCTTGGAGATCCTCGATGATGACTAAAAATGCAAATTACTTAATCGATCGACGATATTGTTGCCAATCTCAGACATTTTCATAGCTTTAGTAAATATAACACCATCTGTAATGAATTCACTGCTAACCTCAATCGATCTAATAATCCTCATTTTAATTCGCCATCGCTAATCAATTATTTGACAATAACCCTAAACTTTCCAGTGCTACCATACGCTAAATACAATAATACATCCAATGCCACAGAGTCTAACAAAATTTGCGGCAAATCGTTGTCCTCGCGCAGTCCCTTTTGAAGACGTCTTCGCTGAACCTCTCTACCGAGCTGCCAGAACAAAGGTCCCGGATCAATGTCGAGCAAAAGGAATCGGAATCAAGGATTACCCATCTCTGGCGGTGAAAATCTTCGCGGCGTCGCTGCTGTTCCTGGTGTCCTCGGGCGGACTTTTCCACGGCGGTGTCCAGGTCGCGGCGGAACCTCCGGAAGGTGGCGGGGGACGAAGGAAGGAGACGGTCACACCTACGGATATAGCTGGGAAACGTATGGAGCCGATCGATCATGCCGTTCTGATTGAATGAGCCCGTGTCTCCGCGCGAGATCGAGGGGACACTCGGAACCGACGGTTCATCCACTGGAAACCGATCTCAGCTGACTGGTATTTGCGTCAGCGGGCCCGCCTTGTTCCACGTTTCCAAGGTCGTCTGGTCGCGTCTCGCCGAAGATCTTGCTTCCCCGCGGCTCCGATTCGTCGTCGCGCGACGGCCGGCCGATTTCCACCGATTCCCCGTGGAACGGGGCGAATCGAGGGCGCCCAGTGGGAACGGGGCGAATCGAGGGCGCCCAGTGGGAACGGGCCCCGTCCAGGCCCAGCCGGGGCCCAAGGAGACGTCGCTTGGGGCCTTGGGCGTGGTCCCACGGTAGCGTGGAGTCCTCAGCAGCGTCTCTGATGCGGGTTATTACGCGCTGCTCAATTTTGGGACTCCGGGCCCCGAGGTAATCGCGTAACGGCGTTGACACGGGCCCCTTTCCTTTCTCTCAGCTGGCTGATCTGTGAATACCAAGCAGCCGCTTCCGGGGCACCTAATTGGCAGCCTTCGGGCCCATTTTGATGTTGAAATTGGACCCATTCCTGAGGGGATCCTTTGCGACAGACTGACGTCTTGGTTTACTCGAGTTTTCTCTGATTAATTGAGGTGTGATCTTCTGATTAGGTTTGGGAGAGTTTTTTGGACTCTTGGGGCCCAGATTTCTGTTGCAAATAAGTTTATAGCTTCCCTCGCGGTTCTGAGTGAAATATATTCAAACTTGTGCTTTATGGATGGTTTGCAGCTTTCATTCTTGATTAAGTAGATCTTCCAATCACAGTCAGCCACTAGCAGTGATTCCCGTCCAGCGTGTGTAATCCTCTTCCCCTGACCTTGGCCCGATTGCTCTGTTCCCATGGACGCTCGGGCTGAATCGCGTCTACGTCGACCCTGCTTTCCACGATTGAGTTGTTGCAGCCGCCACGCCGCTGGAGAAAGCAGGAACCACGAGTTGATTTGTGGAGATAACGGGGACTAGCTGGATACATTGCGTCCTCGAGCCGCGCTGCTGATAACGAGACCCGATTTCCCTGTCTACCGAGGCACGCTCAGCCGTTGCCCCTTTAATGACACGACTTTTCCACAGTCTTATGCAACCCGATTGAAACCACCGACGACAGCCGGATTCCTCGTGGAGCCAGTTTCTACTTTTTCCCTCGCGACTGCACCAGACGCCGCGTGTCCTTCAGACCGTTGCGGAATTTTAATTAAGAAATCCTTGACCAGCTCGTTAAGGACTTGGCAAATGCGGGACGCTGATCAGCAGCGGATCAGGCGTCGCGGCTCGTAGCCCCCTGCTCCGTCCAGTTTCATCCTCCTCAGCAGCCTCGGTGCTCGGACTTATCCAGTCGGCATTGCGGGATCTTCAGAAGCAGGTCGACGCGTTCAACGTTCGCTGCACCATTGACGCGATTCCCCATTCTTTGTTTCTGTCTCTCGATATCATTGTCGCGGCGGGAAGTCTCGGCGACTTGATGTGGCTAACGTCTAGGTGTCTAGGCACGGAATACAGGGAGATGGCAGAAGCGAAGTAAACACGAACAAGCGGGATGGAGGAGCGAGAAGCGAGGTTCATAGGCGAGGAGGCGACTCAGAATCCGTGGAAACTCTTTTCCCTTGCGACCCGGACCGCTGATGTCAGCCATTCTATCGAATCAGTAGCCGATCGACCGACTCGGGGAACCGACAAACGGACATCGGGAAGGATAGGCGCGTGGTGGCATCTAGATCTTGGAATTTCCACGTGGACTTCGTTGTTGCTATTGTTGCACCTATCTTTGCAAGCTTTCTCTCTTTAACAATACTGGGATGTCGTTTTTCTCCCAATTTTGCACAGTGTCTAGTGACACTGAAGAATATGATTCATAATTTAAGAGGCAGAATATTTTTGTGGACATTTCTCTTAGACTCATGATGAATTTGTCTTCTACTTTTTGGAAGAATATAAATGCATATCTTTGATATCATTGGAGTGCTTGTGATAGGTTCAACAATTTCATCATCACTCACTTACAGACATTGCTGAAAGACGTTACCTAGGTTTCTATCGTTCCATTATTATTTCAAGAAATTAAGAAGAAATCATGTGGATAAGCCAGACTCCCACCAAAACGTTCAATTTCCTCATTTTTATTATTCTACACTAGCTGACAGGTTTCTTTCCTTGAAAAGGAAATTTTCTCAATTTCTTGAAAAATGCCAGGAACTTTAAGACAGCGTCTTTGTCAGCAGTGAATTCACAGACACCACGCGCTGAAGCATCTCCCAGAACTAAATCTCTACGAGTCTAAAAAATATTTCTAATCTTCATTACTGAATTTCAGCTTGAGCTGTGGATAGAATAACGTAGTCGAAACGCCTCGTTCGCGTGCACGTGTCTGTGACGTAATCGGGAGCTGCTTTATCCCCGCGGAAATTCCAAGGAGCACCGTGGATACTAGCGCGACGAGAAGACAGCCTAATCAGAAAGAGAGAAACGCGCGTCTACAGGGATTTTTAGGATATTAGTCGGCCGGATGGCTTCTAGTACCTACAGTAGCCATTCGAATAGCCATTCGAGTAGCCGTTGGAGCCCTTGTAGGGAACAGAGTGTATGCTCCTGGAACAAAGATGGTCGAAATCGGAAGATGAGGAGAGTGCTCTTCAAGGAAACCCTCTGTTTCCTCTCTCACATTCTTTCCCCTTCTGTTTAGCAAATGAAAATTCCACCGGTTTCGCGAGTGCGAGATGGCCATTATTCGTGCGCGGTTAGTACGTCAGTAGAAGATAGAAGGCGGCAGACGTGATCGTAGATCATAGCAGAGCAGTGAGTGATAGAAGAAGACGGTAGTAGCAGAGTTTTCGGCATGCTGGGCGTATCTCTTTCTTTCATTTCGTGGTGGCGGCACGCGATGTACGCGAGTATGATCGTGTTCCCGTCGTGAACCGGGAGAAAACGCGCGAGAGACTTCAAGTGAACCAAAATATATAAACAAAAAAAAAAATAAAAAAATACCATTGAAGAAAAATAATCGAACTAATAGAAGATACGTGATTGTAAATTTCTGTTGTTATAGACTGTTGTTGATGTTGTAATTTTTTTGTTGTTGATGATGTTGATGTTGCGTGTACATTTTGTGTGTGTATGTCAAGGTGCAGGAGATTCAGAGCTCCCGCTCACCGCCACCCACATCTACAACAGAACAGAAAACAAGACCACCGCCGTTACATACAAGGTATCCATTAGTATCCACCAGTATCGAAGATTTATTTTATCGCTCGCCCGCTCGCTCGTTCGTTCGGGCCGCGTTCGAGCGCGCGCGCGTCTGCGCGCTCGAGCTAGCACGTTCCGCGCGGAGGCAGCATTATTTCAGGCTGATTTATGGGCCAGGACGATCTTCAAAGTGCCACGCAGGGGGACGAAGGGGCGCGAAGTTTTGCGGCTCCCCCGTCCCCCCTCCCAAACCCTTTATCTCCCCCTTTTTCGCGCCTCCGCCAAGAGGCGCAACGGTGAAGGTGACACGTTACAACTTCGCAAGGCCAATGCTGGCGGAAAAAGGTCAACGGTGCTCGTGAGCTTCTTCGTATGAAGATGTTACGTCGGTGTTATCTTTCTTTTCAGTTTTCGCGCGGGCGATAGACTTCGGTGAGTAGGTACTGTGCTACTGCTTACGTCACAGTTAATTGAATTGTGATTTGCAAAGCTGGGGGACGGGATTTAATTAACGTGCCTGGCTTTGGTGAGGGAATTTTGGTTTATTGAAGTGATGGTGAGAAGTGGTAGAAATGTGGGGGATTTTCTGGGTACAGTAGCTTTTTTTTGGAAACTGAACTCTTTGGTTTGATGTTGTGTAGTGTTGGAGGTTTAATGATGCTTTTATAGAGTCTATTGTTGTTCCCTTTTGTATGCTTTGGTTGTATATTGTCATATGGTCATGTCATATGATTTATGAAGTTAAATTGAGAGTTAATTGGAAATGAAATTAGTTAGATAGTTACTTAGATCTTTTAATGGTATGGCGATGTTATAGTTAATCTTCAGAATTTGCGATGGGAATAATAATATGTTATTATGGATGCTGACTGCGTTTCAGAAAGTGGATGACAACCTATGTAGCAAGATGCTACAAATAAAAAGAGAATATGTCAAGAAATTTTCACATCCTGTTTGTCCAGTTCATTTCATTTTCGGTTCGAGGTTATTGGAGATTCAACAAAAACTAAAGCAGTGCAGGAAGTGTATATTCAGTGGCAAGAAAATCTTGAACGAATTGTCAAATAAATTCGTTCATAAATGAGTTCAATATTCAAGAGAAAAAAGTTACTGCTCCCAGAAATATTAGCATAAAAATTTGCATTCGCAACAATAATTCATTGTCTACGCGATACAGTTACGAGTTATATTTTGCGTTTAATCATCGTTCCACAAGCTGTCTGTCGTTCAATCGCAGGTGGTCGACGACCGACGGCTCGCGAAAGACTGTCTGTTCGACTTCAACGCCACTTTCGCTTTTCAATTTAAAGACTTTACTATTTCAATTTTCAATAGAAACCAAGAAACACATCACTTCAAATTATTCAAAAAAGTACCACCGTTCACCAAAAATCTTCTGGTAATCCGGTGTAAAGTCCATTGACCAAACTGTCCCATGAGAAGTTGTAACGTCGACTAAATCCATAAATGCACAATATTAATCTACAAAATACGTAATACCAATTTCAATTGCAACATATTTATAATTTTAATTGTAAACCATTCTCAATGAAATCTAAACTCCCCATTCTAAAGTTCCAAACATTCAAATCCTCCATTGGAACCTTTCTAATAAAAAGATACGCCTATCACTATCACATTTAAAATATTCTCACTAAAAGAAAACTACAAAATGTACAGTGCATTTAAGGATTTCTAAGCTTTGAAATAACACTGCCTAATAGAAACTCCTCAGCGGTAATTTCCTTTCTGCGTGGAACGTGCGTCGCGCCACTAATAAATCCAAACAAATTCAATGTATATTCGAAGAAAATCTGTCCGATAAAGTGAATTTTAATTTCCCTTTCATCGCGACGCGTCTTCGACCGAAGAATCGATTCTCACTGACAGCGTCTGCGCTCTGATCGCCGAGAATTATGTTTGGTTACGCGCCGAGGGGGCTCGTGGTTCCGTCGCGATCGTGAACGAAGGATTGACGAATCGTCGGTGGAAATCATGCCGCTGGATGAGTCACTAAATGAAGTACTGTCTTCGCTGGATTATTCTTTTTCATGTTGCAAAAGGTCGTGGCGGTGACCCGACCGGTTTTCGAAGTGGTCCCTATGCTCATGGCTGCTACGGTCAATACACAATGCGCGCGGCTAGTTCGGTTCGAATCGAACGAAAATTCGTTTGGAACAAAAGCACTTCGCCTGCAATTCCATGAATCGATCGAAACCAAAATTGAGATCCGAACAGAAACGGCAAGGGAAATTCAAAATCGAAACATGCAGTGCCATTTACTTGGAATGTCTCTAAATTACATCTTGCAGTTGGAAAGACTGTTTCTTATATTTCTTATCTGTTCTTGCATTATGTTCTTGTGTTCTTTTGGTTTGAAACAGTGGCAGCTATTAATGTGGTTTCTCAAAGTTTTACGCGAGTCTCCATGTTCATTTGCAAACATTATTTGTATAGGAACGTGGATACTAATTGATATTACACTTAAGATTTGAAACGTATGAGGATTTCACAAACTGTTAATTAAAAATTAAAGAAATAGGGACAAATTTGAAGAGGTCAGGGAACCAGAGTTATATTAATTCTTCTTTCGATTCACAGGATTACAGGGCACGATATCCCGCAACTGTCAAAGACGAGAACTTCCAACAAAGACGTCACAAGAAACTCAACTTTTCCACTACCTCGTTCTAAGTACCATTCCTTTCTGTTTTGTGCAAATAACGTCTGTTCCACGTTAATTAATATCGAGACCAAAGCTGTCAATGCACCGTCTGTCAATCGTTAATTCACAGCGCGTTGAAGAGCAGCCGCGACGGACCACGAACGGAGCACAGACGCGTCCTCGAGCGATCCTCGTGTATCGCCCAAAACGGTAACGAGCGAGTAGGCCCAGGGGCCCAGCCACGAAGTCGATTCCACGCAGACATTGTCGTTGACTCCGTGCTAGAGATCACACCGAGTCGCACCCACGATCTATCATCCGTCGAAGAGCTGGCAACCCAGTCAGAGCTGTCATCCGCGATGGCTCACAGTGTGACGTTTCAGAGGGATTCGCGCAACTTTGTGTCGTCGACCATCGCCACGTATCGAGCGCGAACGAATGGACGTCTGGCGACTCGGACATCACCGCAAAAAAAAGAAATAGGGGTGGTGGAGTGGGGCTGCACTGTTAACCCGGCACGGATGATTGAATGGAAGAAAAAAGGGAACAAAGAAAGAGGAAGAAGAAGAGGGTGATCTCTAGCTCGATCAATGTCTGGCCATGGGAATCGACCTGGGGGCCGGTTGCCCGCGGGCGACGAGCGGCGAATTAGGAGAGGCACGGCAACAAAAAAAAAAACGGAAAATAAAATCGGGGAACAACAAATCCGCTCTATGCCGATCTAGATCTATCCGGGTAATGAGAAAATGGTACCTGTGCTGCTTGAGGTTGTCCTGCCGCTTGAAGGACTTTCCGCAGACCTCGCAGGTGAAGGTCACGTCGTCCTTATGGCTGCGCTCGTGGATCATGAGGTTGTAGGGCTTCGTGAAGCGCCGCTGGCAGTACTTGCAGACGAACTCTACCGTGCACTTGGCGCGCATCTTCTGCCGGCGGCCGAACTCCCTGCCGTGCCCCTCTGTCTCCATCGGCATTATCGCGAACATCCTTATAAATTCCCACCGCTCCTTCTCTTGGGTCGACTCTCTGTCTCCTTTCCCTCTACCTCCTCTCTCGCGGTCCTGCTAACGCCTCAAAGTCACTCCCTCCACCTGGTTGCAGCCTATGGGCGTCTTTGTCGCGCTTCTTGGACCGCAGGCCGTTTCTCTCGTTCACGGGAGCACACCGTTCCGGTCCCTCTCTTTTGCCGCCCGTGTCGCTTCTTCTTCGTCTTCTCTCGTCTTCTCTTCGGCCTCCTCCCGCGCAAACCTAGTCCCAGGTTGACTTCTGGGAGTGAGATCACTCGGGCTGTACCTCCACGCGGGAAGATCGAGTCTCTGCCTCGCCTCTACCTGCGGGGAATAAAGGAGCAATGATTCCTCGGATCGATCCCCGGGGACGATCGGAGCGCTGGGTGGTACTCGACGACCGCGGGACGACTCGGGGATCTTGAATCGTGGGGCCGGCTTTATCGGGGCCACGTTCTTTTTTGGGATTCACTCGCGGACAGTGTGGCTGGGGACTGAATTATTTGGGCGTTCTTTCCGATGGGTAGGTGGCTGAGCTTAAGACTGTTGGCGGGAGGAATCGGGAGGAGGTGTTTCCGCAACATTTCGGCCCCCTTCTTTGTCGCCGTGGGACGATGTGTTTGATGAGTTAGGCGGATTGGTCTGGGGGGCCTTCGTGCACTTTGATTTGAGTGGAAAGTCTTGTATAGATACGTGTATGAAGGAAGGTTACTGGAGTAGCAATGGCTGAGAGGATTGCTTGATGGTTCCAGAGAATTGTAGATAGGAATTTCGGGTGTTGAATGGTACTGAGACTCAAAGGGTTAGAGGTAGGTATTCAGGTTCTAGGTTAGGTCAACTCCAAACTTGGTACTAATAGTTCCCTCAACTTGTATATTCATGCAAGTAAGTTCTTGAGCATTGATGATAACTGGACATCCAAAAGTGAAGTTCAGAAATAAGCTTCGCACCTCTGTGGAATATTTATTCACTGCAACTTTACTGAGGACCAGCATTGTCCATCTTAAATATCTCTGCACCCAAAGCAAACACCACTTCAGTCATCAAAATTAAATCCATCTCAGACGCAACGACTAAAACTGAAGATCCAAAGGGAACCAACGGTGCGGACAGTGTTCAGCAGGCCTACGCCCAGCGACATCGGGTGCAACTCCAGAGGAACTGCGATTCAGCGGAAAGCGAGGATGCGCAAGTGAATGTAATACAGGGGAGAAGCTTATTACTTGAACAGTAGTCGAAAAGAGGGGTCCCGTGGAGTGAAGAGGCAGCAATAAAAAAGGCCCCCGGGGTCCAATCGCGCGGTGTGGCGCGGCCATTGTGCAAGAGCCACGTCCGGTGCTACTGGTAGCGCAAGGTAAGAACACGGCGCACGCTCGAATAAAGTGGCGTGTCCGAATGAGTAATAAGCGTGGCTGGGCGTATCCCGGTTGGTTAGGTTACCTAACAGCGGTGGGGCCTAATCGGAGCTGCGTGTTACGCGCGAGTCTGCTCACTTTTTGCTCTGCGCCTCTTTAAGAGCAGGCATTGGAGCTGAAGGCGGTGCGAGAGGCTTCGGCGATTCGTGGGTTTCGAGGCTACACCGGAGTGCTATTCTTGGCGGCCTATCTTTAGCCTGATTAGCGAGGCAGGTATTGCAACTGACGTGTTCGTCGCTGCACACACTTGTTTCATTCTTCCTGAATGGCTGAAGGTGATTTCCTTTAGGAAAGATTTCATGGCTTCCATGTTTAGCGTTTGTCTTGGGATTTAAGGTTAGGTTAAGACATCCCTGGGGGATTGTGACTTCACAAGTGGAGAAAAAGTAATCGAGTTGGGTGAAGGAAGAACTAGTAGTAGTAGTAGTAGTAGATGAATACTGTCACTCATGTTAATTCGATTGGCGATCATAAATATGGAGCTTGTTTTAACATGTAAGTAGACGAGTCAGTGCTCAAGCTACAAATTTGAATGTTCACATTCTTTCGTCTCCTAAAACGTGGAGATTTCAATAGAAGGCAATTCCTTTAACTTGTTGAAGCCTCATAATTCCATCGCCTAGAAAAGTATCAGTCACTGTACCTCCACACTCCTCGAAGGTAAGCGCGCGAGATTACCGGCAAATCGTATGCCAACTGGCAAGTTCGTCTACACGGCTGTTCGTGATCAAGAGGTCAAAGCTAATGTATGATAATGTATGATAATGCAATGTATGTGAAAGCACGCAGTCAAGATCGCGTAGTACGTTCGAGGGATCTACGAATGAGTATACCCACGCAAATAGTGTGGCCATGTGAAGCTGCGGTTTCATCAGAGGAGGATCTATCCGCAGGAAATCTACGATACCTTTGAAAAATAATACAAGAGCGTATCTTGGAATCTGATTAGAGGAATTACGCGTTAAGTAACACGTGGAGTGTTCAATGCCATTCAAGTGTCTAAATTCGAGACGGCGAGCGGAGCTCCGGAGCCAGCAACAGCGTTGCATCTCCTCAAGGATGGCGCTAGCCGCAGCCACGCCGCTGTTATAAGATACCATTTCGATGCATTGTGAGGAGTAATGGAGTTGTTTAGCAGGCTGTGACGGGAATACAATGATAGAATTAAGCCGAGAAACCGGGACATTGGATTTCTTAATCCTGTTAGACACGCGTCCTGCAATTCGATCAGGCTGTCGTGCTCTAAGAACAGTGACGCTGACACGCTGTTCACTCGTGAATACGGGCACGTCCGACGAAAGCAAGGGCCCCGTGTACTTGTCATCCACGAAAAGTTATCGTTCGAATCTATGGTGGAGACCTGCGGCGTGATTCGCATGGATTACGCGACACTTTTCGGGAAAATGTCGCTCCCTAAGTAGCTAACAGTGCAGGAACTTCCAAGTGCTAAGAGTTATTCTATAAATTCTGGAGGTTGCTAGAAGTCTATTGTGTATAAAAACGGGATGATGGCGGAATTGATGATTAAAGTTTGAGGGGAAAGAAATTTCAACTTTAATATTCTTTGAACGCTATATCTACCGCTACGTATGCTCAAATTTCAAGTTGGATCTCAAATTCTTGGATAAATGGATTTGTTTTTACTACCTAATGAAAAGTACTCTAAAAGTAATTTCTTCGAATCGTCAGGAGGATTTAATGGAATTAAATTCTTGTGTCTCAAACCACCAGATCCTCAGACTATTTATTTTTTATCTCATTAACAGGCATTTATAATCAAAGCTTCACTACATCAACACGGTCCTGCAGCACTATGAGGACTTTATACCTTCATTTGCAAACCCTCGACATCATTAACATTGAAGTCTCCTAACCTACGCAACATTAAGGGTGCAGTAGGTACTCTCAGCCTATCCAGCAACAATTTCACGAAGAGAATACCTATGAAAATTGCGTCCCAACCATGAAAACCTCAAAAAACTCAAACCTCCAGTCCACTACAACCACTGATGCGCCGTTCATGAAACGTTTCCCTTCGGGCGTCCAAACGCTACAGGAACGCAGTGGCGGGGCCCAATTTCGCGACTTTAGAGGCGCGCTCCTGCCACCAATTTGGGCCTTACGCGAGGAAAGCCATCCTCGCGGCAAAAGACAAGGAGCCACCGCGCTTACGCTTACTCCCCCGCGAGCAAAAGAAGACTAAGGACGGAGGGCACGGGTGAAGAGGCAGCCAATCAAAGGAGGACGGAGTGGAGCCAACCAAGAAGCCCGCTCGACGTGCGTGCACCCGTTCTCGTATGTATGGAGGAATAAAGAAGGGAGCAGTAGCCTTCGTTCGTTCGCCGGTAGCCAACCAAAGAGGAGCTGCTACCGTGAACCGCCCTACCGCTGACTACCGGTTTTCGGCCAGTCGCTACTGAACCTCCACAGAAATCCACCAAGCGGAACCACACCCGCCTCCTCTGGATCGACGTGGTGCTATGGTACTGGATAGCATTCAATGGAATGTGGAAGGACAGGGATCTCATAAGTCACCTTCTCGCTACCCAATGAGAAGGGAGACGTGAACCCTCGTTGGTGAGCACCTCGAGGAACTTGGATTGGGAGTGTTCGATTTGGAGTAGGTCTAAGTTGTGAAACTTTGAAATGGTGGAATTAGGAAAGGGTAGCTTCTCTGCTCGGACATCTTCCTGGTACCCAATGGGAAGGGAGATATGAAAGTCCTCGATGGTGGGAACGTTGAGATATTTGATTGGTAGTCTCAGGTTTGCATTAGATTTACATTAGGGAGTTGTAAGAGAGTGAAATCAGGGGAGTGTATCTTTTGTAGTGGGACATTTTCCTGGTACTCAATGGGAAAGGAAATGTGTCAGATCTAGGTGGTGAGTAACTTGAGGAACTTGATTAAAAGGATTAAATTTGGAATAAGTCTAAGTTAGGGAACTGTGAAAGACTGAAATTAGGGAGGGGTAGCTTTTTCATAGAGACATATTCTTGGTACACAATTGGAAGGGGGATATGGGAGGAATTTTGGGAACTTGATTGGAAGAATTAAATTTGGATGAAGTCTAAGTTAGGGAATTGTGGAAGGCCGAAATTAGGGAGGGGTATATTTTTCGTGGAGACATGTTCCTGGTACCCGATGGGAAGGAAGAAACCAACTTTTTAGATTGTGTCTAAGATGTGGAACTGTGAAAGGGTAGCTTTTCTGTTGTCATGTACTTCTGGTACCAAATTTCCAGGGAGATATGGTAGCTCTCGATGAGGACCTGCCGAGGGAGATTGTTTGGGAGTACAAGGTACTGAAGAAAACCTCAGTAAGTCGGGGATTCCAGATTTTGGTCTGATTGGTTACTTGCATGGTGAGACTTCTTAGTGATGAACTGTGTTTGGAAGAATTTGATTGACGGTGGATGGAGTTCAAGAGTGAAAGTGTTTGTTGTAAGCAAGTAAGAATTACTCCCTTTTAAAATGTGAAAAATAACATTTGTAATTTCCTGCTGTCTCTCGTCTTATTTAACTTGCTAATGGAATCACATGTTTGCCCATTGAATTAGAAGTGAATGAAAAAGGAAGAAATGAAGAAATCAAGTGATTTGAATTCCTCTTAAACATCCAAAAGTTGTAATTACATTTCTCATTTAACACCTAGACTGTCTATCCTACTTAATATCCAATTACAAAATCAGAGGAAGCTAACTAAATTAAAATAAAGCAATGCATGCGCTCAATCGACAGCGGTTTCTTTAGCTTCTGTACTCGAAGCGCGAAAAACTGCATGATTCAGTACGGCGGGATTGGGAGCTACCGACGAGCAAAAGTTTGGAGCATAGCGTAGTCTGGTAGCCAATCAAAGCGAACCAGCTACCGTGTACCGCCCTCTGGCGCGCTACCGGTTTTGGGCCAGTCACCATCAAGACCCACGAGGAATCAACGAATGTGGACCACACCTTTTCCCGCCCGCTCGATTCGGAGCACAATGAAACATGCAGCATCCAGTCACCACAATCTCGACCATACTTTCTCTGTTCACTCGACATCGACATCAAAACAATGCTAATGTAACCAATATCAAGAAACATAATCCACGATACCCAATAAGTTCTCCACACCCACTTGAAAACTCAATCCTCAAAAGTCCAACTCAATTCCAAAGATAGGATGCGAAATAATCAAGAACTAATAATGTCATCCTCCTAAATTCTATTCCTCGCAACGATCGTAAAAGCCAAGCGACGGCCAGCATAGGTAAAAGAGGCTCCTCCTCCGAATTGAGAAGAAAAAAAGTAATGAAGAAAACTCGCACTCACCGGTCGTTGAAGTCACCGCGCTTCACCGTAGTTCCCTCCTCGCGTCGTGGCTCCAACTTCAGACGCCTCCGTTGAACGTGTAACAAACGTTCAGCCGCGTTAACATCGAACCGTGCAATTCCCCGAACTCGTAACCGAAATCGCTCGTTTATTGCCCGCGTACAAAGAAAAACCCGTTGGAACTCGTTCCGTGGGATCGGTATTCTCTGTTGTACGTGTGTCTCGGGATGCTGTCTTCCGGGCTGACAGGTCTGGACCGTTTGGGTGCGCGGCGTCGACTGAAGCTCCGTTTGCCCGCTCGGTTCGCTGGTAGCCCGAATAGGTAGGCACACCAGAAGACGGTAGGATGCGGTGTGTAACCGCCAAAGGTCTCCTTCGTCGTCGTCGTCGTCTCGCTTCTTCTGGTTGGAGGACCGGGAGACACCTCCCTACCGAACCCAGACACACCGACGCGACCCCGGTTGCTGTCGTTTGTCCGTGTGTGCTCTCTCTCTAGATTCTACCAGAAACCGCTCCAGGATCTTCCTTCCTTGAACGGAGCTCGGCGCGGCGCGGCACGGTGGTGGTGGTGGTTGAAAAGGAGCAGAAGAGAGGCGCGCCACGGGCGAGCAATCGCGGAGGTGGAACGGGAGCAGAAGAGGAAGAAGGAAAAGGAGGAAGCGGCCGCGAGAAGAGGAGGATGTGGCTCCTTATCCTGGGCCCTGTCTGGCGTCCTTGTCTGGCCCAGTCGGCCGAATAGCAGCGCGGTTATTCACAAATCCTTCGACGACGCGGCTTCCTGAGCTCCTGGGAGAGTGCCCATCCGCCCCCTCCCCGCGGCCGTAGCTGTCCCCCCGGCCTGCTCCCTCTCTTCCACGATCCCTACCACCGGGCCCGATGGGACCGCCCTCGTAACCGTCGGATCAAAGCGTCCACGTCGCCCACGCGGGGGACCCTTTTCGAAAGGGTCTTCCCACTCTCCGTGGAATACCGACGCGGTTCTTTCGTTTTCGCCCTCTTCGCATATTTGCCCCCCGCGGGGGCGGTAGCCCAGCCTGGCTACAAAGGAGGTAGCCGTTTCGAGAACAGCCACCGCATATGCTCATCTTTTTCTCCTACCTCCAGGCCCAGTTTTGAATTTTTAGTACCCGCGCAATTATTCTCTTTCCAATAGACACTGAAAGAAAATCGCGTTTCTGTGATTCAAACTCAAGACCACCGTTCAGCATCCCTAACTCCGACGGGCCAGCTGACGCTTTCGACCGGGAGACAGTCGAAAAACGTCCGTGGCGGTTGTCAGTGGACTCGCCCACGCGAAAAAGCGGATCAACGGCGCGTCGATTCTCGGAAGAGGATCCGCGGGAGCGGGTGATCTCTTTGTCTTTATTGAGGCGCTCTCGAGGCCAGAAAGAGTGACGCTGACGAAGGTGTGGGAGGCGGCGCGGGGGTGGAAGGAGCGCGCAAGAGCGAAGAGCGGGGGCCGAGACGATGCCGCGGGGGTTCCCAGGGCACGTGGGAAATGCACAGTAGTCGATGTCAATCCCCCCACCACCGGCTGTACCGTTGGTCCTGTCGGGCCCCGACGGGCCCCACTACGGGCCCCGCGACTGGACCGCAAGAGCCATCGCCAGCGCACTGGGCGCCGCCCAGCGTGTTCCCGCGGTATCGCTTCATTGGACGATTCAATGGGCTATCGCCTCCTTCGCGAGCCACCGGGATGATCGAGTGGTGGAAAAATTCCACGGGAAAGGCACCCACGGATCGGGAAGAAAGAGCGGGCGAAGAAGACCAGTGAGCGATCGGCAACAAAGAGGACGCCGACGTACAGAGCGGAATCCGATGTAGCCACTGAACTGCGTTTCCCTGGGGAAGATCAGGTTGGATGAAGATGATAACCATGGAAATGTTTCCAGGGTTCCTGGAAGCGTAGGGCTCCATCGATGATGATTCTTTCGAAGGGGATTTTTGTAAGGTGCAGGTGAAGAGCGATTGGTGCTCAGAATAGAAACAGGAGGTATCAGTTTGCAGGAATGGGCTTCTCTTGGGTTAGGAGTCTTTTGTGTGGTATACAGTAACTAATTAGAGCAATTTTGGCGTTGATGAGAAGAGGGAGGATGGGACGGTCTCTGAGACACGGGTGGATGTTGGCAGCTGACGAAAGTAAGCTTCTGGGTCCGTTTTCTGAAGAAGGTTCGTTCCCTTTTTAAGGGGTATTATGCAGATGTTTGTTTTTAGGGAGACTAAAACTTCTTGTTGAGAGATGGTGGAATTTTAAAATATTACTGAAGTCTCTGGTTCATAATAGGAGTAAGAGTGTGTTTGGATTATGTCTGGATTAAGTTTTGTGGGATCTAATTGTAAGTTGCAGAAATGTATGTATCAAGTCGGAAATCTACCTAGAAGCTAAGCTATGCTATGCAATGCTATGTTTTAAAAAAGTTAGCTTCAATACATTCTTATGGAACCGTTTCCACCAAAAGCTAAACTAAAACATAGCATAGCTTAGCTTAGCTTTCCGGTGGATTCCCGGCTTAAGGAAAAGATGAAATGCTTCTTGAAGCTTCAAATGAGACATGTCCTTTTCCCTTTTTAAGGAGTCTCTTAAATTATCAGTATTGCCGTCTTATCAAACTCATGATGAAGTTATGTGCAAAGCTCACGATATTTCAAATTAATATGGTATTTATCCGAAACCCATAAGAAAGTCTTACCACGGAGTTCAAGTGTTTAAATAACCAATTTAAACGTTAACAAAATATACTTAAATATTTTCTTCATTCAGAACAAATTGAATCACCCTTATCTAATCGATCGAAACGTCGAATTGGATAAGGAATACAAAAGGTTTATCTAAATTTTCAAAATCAGCTGGTGCAAAAGCACTTCGATCTCAAGAATAGAATAAGTAAACGAGATGTGTTGGAGAATTTACAGACCCAACAAAATTGACAGGTAACGCGTTGGCGATAAGGTCGTTTGCAGAGGACGCATTATCGGGCACCATGCAAATACTGATTTTAAAGATGATAACTAAGAAGAAGTTTTAAATTCTGAAAATATAAACAGAAGCAGGAACAAAGAATCATATAAAATTATTAAGGGATATTAAATATATGTTGAGTAGCCTGGAACACATTATAATTGAGAATTCCCTGCCAACTCTTCATTTCGTTAGGAAAGAATTATTTTACTTAATAAGTTTTTAGAAACAATTATTACAAAGGCAGTAGGAGTTTCGATGCAAAAAATCTGTATCGATTCAATGTTCTTTGCAGTTCGAATAATAGTTTCTATGATCGACTCTGATGTCAGTCGTTCAAATCTCTACACTGCTTGCTCAGTGACGATCCCTGGACATTACGCAATGTAGAGTTTAGAAAGACAGCGTACAACTTCGCCTTATGCGTCGTTAGTGGCCGTGTGACACGTATTACGTAAAGTTAGAATCTGCTCGACACCATAGATTCGATCTCACGCGCGGTTTCTGCGTCCGATTCTCATGGCAAGTAGTATGAGCCCGATGGTCAGACGAGGAGCAAGGAGAATAAGAATTTGCGATGTACGGCGGTGAGAAATCAAAGACATAAAAAAATAAAGCGACTTCAAAGGAACGAGCTGCAAAATTTCCATTTCTGTTTTATGAAACAAATTTTTTCATTTGATTAAATTTTTATTTGATATTTTTGATACGGCAAAATATTGAAGATGTTTAGAAGTCGTCAGACGTTTTTATGGTACATATTTTGATGTGATTGTCACAAAGTGTTTTGTTAACTTTTAGGAATAGTGGAAAGTATGCTGTTTAGGGGTTTGGAAACAATTATTTTAGATACCCATCTGGTATTTTATGGTATATATCTGGTATACCCATCTGGTGAAATGTGTCAATCTGTGTTTCAAAGGATTGAGTTTTCATTTCTTAGACCGCTTCTCTCGATTCATCCAAAATTTATAACATAATTCCCACATGTGGAAATGAACATATCTTCTTCAAAGCTATAAAATTTCAAACAAATGTATACCATAATTTTGACAATAAACGTGTCTTCTTCAAAGCTATAAAACTTAAAAACTCTAATTACCAACAAGGGTAGTGCACGAGCACCGAGTCACCGAGTTGCTTGAACTTTTGCAGATACTTAAGCCTCAAAACTCCACCCCCTCCAGACCCCCGAAACACGGAAAACCGAAATTAAGCTCCAGTAGCAATTCAACCATAATTCAGCGCGAACCCAGCGAACCAACTCTCCTTACAAAATGCCAAAAGTCCCAGCACCCTGGCAACGACTCATATCCACACCGTAGAATATGAGCCACGCTCGATCCATCGCTTGCCGTCCACAGGTCGTCCACGAAGACCAAAGATCGAGGCGAGATCGGCGGTTCGCGTCTGTGGACGGAAAGCGCGCGTATTCGGTGAGCGGATAGATCACAGAGAGGCCGCCGTGTTGGCGCAGGAAACGGAAACTGGCGGAAACAAAGCCTCGGCAAACAGACGGGCATCCCATGGGGAATGTTACCAGGGCAAATAGCGCGCGTCCACGCTATCGCGCCGGCCGCGACAAATATTGTCACGTCCGTGGCAACGGAGAGAAAAAGGTTTTGGCCCCACCTCGTTTTCGGCCTACGTCCCCGTCCGATAGATTAGGCCCTGGACCACACGATACCGTAAACGCCATCGCCGCCGCCCCGTGGGCAGAGATAACGAGGAACGATCGAGACAGGTCCACGTCGAATTAGCAGGTAGATCCTTGCTTCAACATCGGCGAGGGTCCACGAGGGGGCTGCCGCGACGGAAATGTTGCTCCGGGCCCGCGGATGTAGATGTTAGTGATAATATATAATCAGCCTGCGCAGCTCGGTTTAACGTATGATTACAGGCCACGCTCGATTAATCTCCGCCGATATTGGTCGGTATTGTTTAATGATATTTCGCTTCTTTGGGGTCCGGGTGAGTGGGGGTGGACCCTGTTGCTAGACGCGTGTGAATTTGTATGGAAATAGAGAACGTAGTGTGAATGAGAGTTCCTGTAGATTTGATGGCGTTTGGTTGCTGTAGTGGCGTGAGTGGATTGGGCCTTGCAGGGATATAGTGTGGAAGCAATGGGGGTGAAGTTGGTAGCTTCTTTGGGTGCCTCGTAGATAATTTGGGTAGGGATTTATTCGCTCTAGTTTGTGGATTAATGCTGTAAGATTCTGGCGTGTGTAGGATTGTGACCAAACACGGAGCTTTGTGATGAGAAGTGATGGGAAGAAATGTTTTACATACCTAACTTACACACTTGGGTGGATCTCTGTGCAGGATTTATTTAATCAATAAAGCACCTCTACACTCCATTTTGCCAAGTTTCACTACACCTCCATGCAGTAGCGAATTTAACAGGTCGGCCGATGAGCAGTTGCCGCCTGCGCCCCTGCCCAGAAGGACCCCCAGGGCCCTATCTCCAAAAAAATTCTGATTAGGTATAGGTATCCGAACACTATATTTTTTTCGTGCTGCTGCACTTGGTCCGTTTTTAGTAAACTACCTCTCTATTTTTCTGAAAAAAATGGGCCCCTCAGAACTTTGCCACCTGGGCCTTTTTCCTTAAATCCGCCACTGCCTCTATGGAACTCTTCGGAAATACTCTAATCATTCAAAAATCTGAGAAAATTAAACATTTCCTCCCAATATCATCAAACTGTCCTTTTAAACACCCATACTTAGAAAACAACATTGACTTCACAAGAAAGTATACAATAAGTCTACCTATAGGTTTTAAAAGCCCTGAAAATCTTTCACGTGACTCAGTAAGCGTCGAATATGTTTAAAACGGTGTGTTTATGGTGCAAATTTAGGGCACAGATAGGGTACAAGTTCAGGGTGTGCAAATCGATGCCTGTCAAACGGAAAATTACCAACGAACGAGAGATTTTTTAGGCCACCCAGTTCGTGTGGCACCTGGATGTGTCTCGAAGCGTTGTCAGACACGACGGTAATAAGTGTCTCCGAGAATGGCGGTCACATCAAAGCACCACTCGCGTTCTTGGCCGGCGTGAAGTCGCGAGTCACAAGATACGCGGACGCGCCCAATGGGAACGCGTCTGTATGCACACGTCTCCGCTACGTCTCTTAATGGTTCTTTCACAATTGGCCGTTTCGCAATCGGCTGAATCATTTTTTATGCGCCACGACTTTATGGCCGAAATACGGCCGTTCCATCTGTACGCAACGCGAACTCGTGACTGGGTAAAGAGCCGCGAACAGGTTCTACTACGATTGACACCTGGATCTATTAATGTTTAATTAACTATGTCAGTTTGAAGGTGTTTGATCGATACATTTCAATTGATTTAATGTTTTGTAAGGTGGAAATTATATAGTAGCAGTGGAAACTAGTTCTCTGTAGGTATAATACTGTGTGCTGGATCAGGTAAATGCTGTTTTTTGTTTGATTATGTTTGATTATACTTCATACCAGGGATCGAAAAAGTTCTGGAACTCTTATTTTTTAAAAAATGCTGTTAGAACTCATATGTTTCGTTTAAGAAAATATCTGTTCCTGTGGAATTTTTATTAAAATAACTGTTACCCCTACGAGGTTATCTAATAGAAAGTGTTCTCATGGAACAGATATTTTAGAACCTGTATAATAAAAGTTCCATGGACACAGTTATATTGGAACATTTACTAAAAAAGTTTCCATAAGATAAAGAAAAGTAATAAACTATTAGGTACTAGTTTTATTTAACAATAGAATATCATATTCTTCGTGTTTATTTAATAAAAGGTATGAAAATCATAACATACAGTACAGAAGTACTGAACAGAAAAGAGAACTTGTCAAAAATAATATCTAAATAACATTTTATTAACTTACATGAACCAAAATACAGGAAAATTCTATAATATCTGCGTAGAAATTATCTACGTAGCTAAATATAACAAATAAGTAACATATTCAGAATATCAATTCAACTGTAATAATTATATACTATTGTTGTAGTACTATTCATTGAATAGTATTCAGTATTTGTTACAACGATTGAGAACTTTTCTTTTTATATTAATGAACAACATATCTGTTGTTCAGAAATATTTATTTTTATATTTTATAAGTTCCATTCTAAGTAGAACTTTTATTTTCAAGAACATTTACTTTATTACTTCTCGTGGACACTTATACTATGAGAACATTTTTAAAAAAGTTCCACGGTCCATGTTTCAAACAGAACCTATTGAAAAGTTCTAATGTCATGTATGCGTAATTTAATGATTTTTCATTTCATTTCATTTCGCAATTTATTTCCACCCATAATATTGTATCTACCATAGAACGTTCTGTATTTTATTGAGAAGATGTACAATAGTTGTGAAAAAAATCAAACTTACTTGGGATATATTTTTGATAAGTTGAATAAACGAGTTTATTCCAATTTTTTGTGCTTATGACATTTTGCATTTGTTAAAGCTTAGAGTGATGATATAATACTGCTGACATACATTGCAAATGGTAGATAAACACACTTACTACATTCAGCTTCTATGTAAGTATGTGCAGTAAGGGTGGGTTAATAGTGTAAAGAAGTACTCTTCACAGAATTCTGCTTTTATCAGTGTAGTTGATGCTTCACAGTTTATACTTTATATTTTTAACTCACTGTCGGACATTAACAAAGGATAATTCCACAATTGCGGCACTTTATTATACACGGTTATCAGTTGCACTTGTAAACGCGCAGATAAAGCAACTTACTTTTAAAATCCTCGCTGATAATTAACGCAGCGCGTAACTGTTGAATCATACCTTATTTTTATCGAGTTCTTCTAGAAAATTGTATGAAAACTACTCTGTACACGTATTTCTACTTGACCTTCTGTACGTGTAAAATTATGCTCCGTGATTAATAGTAGATAAATCTGATTTACTTAATTGTGGCTTCGTAACTGAGATTTTTAAATGTTCTTATAATTGACAGATTAAAATATATAAAATTCAATCAAATTTGTAGGATTATGTGTTATCTGTAGTGCAGTTATTTAGTTGCAAGGAAAAAGTGTTTAGTGCATGGGGTAACTATATTGGGAATGAATTTATTTCCTTTATAATAAGTACATAAATAATTTAAGTCTGTCATAATTTAACGTAAATCATTGACAAAATAACTTGTAAATGTTACAAGTAACTGGTGTAACTATTGTGTTCAAATATATTTGAATAAGTTTTAGTAAATTAATTGCAAATTCTAAGCCATTATAAATTTTACTGAATTACGATTCTAAAATGGTAGCTGATAGCAGCAACCGGCTTGAATAGATCATCAATTTGAAATATTTTCACTGGTATTAGCAGTAATTGACATTTCTTACGTTATTATTTCAAAGTTTGCAATTGACATTTCTTACGTTATTATTTCAAAGTTTGCACTCTCATCTATCACATATCGCAAACGGCTATTCCCAACTTTTAGACATTAAAATGTTAAATCATTTTAACACACTTTCCAAAACTAGAAATTTCATTTCTCACCGTAGGTATTTCGTAAACAAAACAATAATAATGATTACCCCATTTTTCTTCCTACAAGCCGCGCTGATTATTTCCATTCACAATCAGTGCGAAAAAAAATGTAAATTGTAAGAAACATATACTTTGAAATTTAAAATATTTCGAAGGCTAATGGTTAACACTAAATAATTTTTTAAAGCGATTCAAGGTAATGCACTGCATCCAATTACAAATCGAAAATACAGTTTCGAGTGTTATTGTCCAGATTAAAAACGATTAACATACAATCCACTTGGGAAATCTGCACTTTCAGCTTCTAAACGTCGACACGCTTGAGTTATTATCTTCATCTACGTCATCTACGACATAGTTATCACTTTAGTACCTTCTTCTCTAAATATTAGCATTCAGTATCTTAAAACTTCTTTTTAGCGAGGAAATTTGCGAAAATGATATCCACTAATTCTTATGTAATAAAAGCTTTCTTAAAAGATCTATGGTAAACCTACGTTAAAAACCCGCCACGCAAAACAATCAGAAAACTATTAAACAAATACTACTCCCATCCCAAAATTCAAATCCACATTTCCTTCTCCGCAAAAACAATAAAGAAATACATCAAAAGTACTTCGCCACAGATAGGTACAAACTACAGTAAACATTCTAAGTAATACAACGATTCGTGCAACAAGATAAAAATAAGTGGACCCAGAAATTAGTTCCTCGACGTAATTCAGTAGACGTTACTACTTAGCCTCATCACAGAAAAAGAGAATTAAGAAATTTAGCGGCTTCTAGATCAGACGCCGGACGATTCGGCGAGGGCGCTGTGGACGACGCTTAATCGAGGGCCCGCGGTAAGGCCCCACGAACAGTTCGCCGGCATAATGGGCATAGGACGAACCCAAGAAGAATCGTGGACTAAAGCCGCACCTTGTGCTGGCCACATAAGTATGCGACGTGCACACGTTATAATGCTACGCCCGCAAACGTACGAGGGAACTAAGGTTATTGCGACCACCGCAGCAGCTCCACGGAACTCTGCTTTCACCTACGATCCCTCCACCCCCGCCCCGTTCGGAAGGATTCCAATTTCGACTCCGTAGATAGTTACAGTGGAAGCTCTCTTCCCCGAAACAATAGACAAACAGACACCAGCATTCATGAGTCATTGGACAATTAAAGGAACATCGGCAAATCAACATTCTACGATTTTGACGAATTTTTACAGATTGGTAGAGTATTCAAAAATATTTCAAACGTGTGTCTTTTTATAGTCTAATAGTCGAGTTTACGAGGTAAAAACTGCCCTCTAAGTGGGGGCTGAGAAATGTATTTAGTTGAATATCTAGGGAACTAGTGGAGATAGAAAAAAAATTAAAAACGGAAAATGTTTGGCGTTTTATGCGGAATAACGTGGACTTAATGGGAATTTTATTATACTAAAGGTGTCGAAGTGTGTAATAAAAACTAAAGCTGGGAATACAGTTGGAAGCTAAGCTAAGTTATGCTTTGATAAGTTTTAGCTTAACTTTTAGTGAATACAGTTCCATAAGAATGTATTGAAGCTCGTTTTTTTAAAACGTAGCATAGCATAACTTAGCTTCTAGATGGATTCCCGGCTTTAGCGTTCAGTTCACATTCACTGACGTCGCCAACTTTTATGTACGAGATTGTAAAAATGGCGACACCACCACCTGTGATTTTAGTATGCAAATTTCCTCGAACCGTTTCAAAGGGAGATAAGAAGCAGCCCAGGTGTGTCTTCTGTTTGCTGATCGAAGAAACACTTTTGTTAAACCGCCTAGATACCGTCAGAACGACACCTCGGATATCGCCTGAACGTTTAATTTGGATTTCCACTTACCTTTTCCTGCGAAAATGCCCCTTATCAATAATTGCGTCGATAATAAACGCTTGTTGTCGATAAAACGTACCTCCATAAAAGACTCCTAAAACGATGTGTCACTACGAGGCAAATTCTAATTACGATTTTTATGATTTCATACGAAATCGAGAAATGTCACGTATAAAGTCACTTTTATCGATCCAAGTTTGCAGAAAGATTGGTGTCCACGGCTATCGATAGATCCCCCCTCATTTATTCGAGATCAAACATTTCATTCACACAAATGACAGAGGAATCTATTGTCGAATTAAGCTTGCAGAAAGATTTATGTGGTCACCCCTCTGTTATAGATCAAAAATATTATTCTCACGCAATAAACGAATCCATTGACGATCTTCGTTTGCAGAACGATTTACCTCGACACCTATCGACAGGTTCCCAGAAAACGGCCCGCGACGGAGTTAATGAAACACCCTGTATAGCGTATATACATAATATTGCCGTGCATTTAGCTTGTCGCGCGCCGCTGACAGAAGAAGGGATTTGCCTTCGGCGCTTTACCGGATTTACCGAGACACCTCGTGAAACACGCCCATGTTTGACTTCAGCTTTTGAGTCACGCCGAAATTTTCACAGGAACTCACCGCCGCCGACTGTGCGCACACCGTCGAGTAAGATGAACAACCTGGGACGATACAGGACTTATCATGCCTCTAGAAACGTACGTGCCGGCGGAATAGATTGTTTGTCGATTTTTAGTCACCACTTGGAGTTATAAAGTCGGCTGCTCGTAAACTGGCAAGGGGAGTGGGCTCGAGTAATCGATTTTGGCTGAAATCTTGAATATATGTGGACTAAGAGATTTATAGTAGTGGGTTGGATGTGTGGGACGCTTTATTTAAAATTTTGTGAGGAAATTGGATTCAAAATTTTGACTATTTCAGATACTGTCTGTGCATTTGTGTACGTGAGAGGTGAGATTGAATTAAATAACTAATTGTAGGAATAATAAAAAATAAGTGATATACCTACCTTACAGTATAGTTATCATTGTAACTTAATCATGGTTTAGTATTCGAGTGTGAGGAATTTTTGAACTTGATTTTCTAGCAAATTTTTAAGAAGTGCGACTTGTATGTCCGACACATTGTGTATTGTACATGGTGTGTACGACTGATATATGAAAATTTGAACCAAATCGATGAACCAGATCTTGTGCATTTTCCTTGCCTGTCTGACAACCTGCGCCCCCTGCTCACGTTATGCGGATTGCAATTGGTGTCCGAAGTGACGTAAAGGTTTAGTTACATAAATCAGTCAAAGTGTAGGACAAATGTATGTGTATCATCTGTGATATACGAAGAAAATGGATTCTTAACATAAATATGTATGAATTGTTTAATGATTCTTTTCATTCAAGGAGAAACAATTTTTAACTGTTTTATTCACAACCAATAAAGAAGTAATTCTTTATTTCGACATATAATAAAACAGTGATTGAAGGGTAAGGGAACATACCTACAGTAGGTATGTTACCTGCAACCGATCATTTGCTTCTGGATGTAAACCACAGACGGGGTACAGACGCAGACCAGGTCACAGACAAGTATGGAATAGACTAATCACCTTATGGGACTTTTTTTTTTTACCTGGAGAAAATCCCTAACGGATACCCTGTCCTCCGGGGGGAGGCCAGGGTTATGTGGGACTTGCACCCACTAAAAACTCCAGGGTGGCCTCCGGACTGGAGAGGTTCGCACGGTGGAAGGGGGAGGACTTGGGCGAGATCCAAACGAAACGATGCGTTCGCCACCCCCACCTTATGGGACTTCGTGTCACCACAGACGAGGTATGGAATAGACCTATCAACCAATGTATTTTTCTATCACCGTTTTGGGGGGTCCAAGGACCCCCCTGCCACTTTAGTGTCGCATGCAACGTTACCGGTGAAGTCTCGAAGCAAATTGTAACCACAGACGAGGTATGGAATAGACCTATCAACCAATGTATTTTTCTGTCACCGTTTTGGGGGGTCCTAGGACCCCCCTGCCACTTTAGTGTCGCATGCAACGTTACCGGTGAAGTCTCGAAGCAGATTGTAACGCTATGCGTGGTAGGAATTAGAATTCAGCACGGGTAAAACTAGGCTATTTTTTTAAAGTCGAAGCCCGTGATTTACAAATGTTTCTCTTATTGTTAGAGTAACAATTTAAAAATCGTCGTATGAACATATTCCGTTCAACGATAGAGAAAGGAGGATGAAAATAAAACGATATCACATTCGCCGTTTAACCTTGCTGTCCTATTCCGGTTTATTTAACGCAAAATAAATTAGAAATTATAAAATTTCTCGAGAAATTCACAGGAAGGAACACTAGTCGTGGGGTGCATTAATGTGACTGCAAATCGAGTTACTTTTCAAACCCCTCAGAAAAAATAGTAAAGGTCGTTTTCTAAACTTTTTTGTCTGAGCCTGTAATGAAAATTCAAAAATCCCTTTTGTAGATTTAAGTAAGTTTTGTACATACTGAAAATTTCATCGAAATCGATTATCGTTGCTAATCTCGAAGGTTCGAGATTACCCAACCGAGTTGTTCGTCATTGACCCACGACATCCAAAAATAAAAAGGAATTTATTTCAGAGGTTGGAATCATAATTCACGCAACGCCTTGGTCACAAAATGTTGGTAAAAAAGCGATTTAATTCAACTTAAAAAAGAACATTTGTATCACTAATTCAACAATAATTACATGCAATTGAAATGGACAAAATATTAGTTGAGACATGATGAAAATAATAAATTGTGTTCTTGAATAGCATAAGCGTTCTGTATTTATTACTTTCTGCCCGGCGTTGCATACGACCTAAACTATTAGCTAGTTGGGAGGGAACATCGTGTTTATGTATTAAAACGCCGTAACATCGCGGTTGCGATAACCCAGCACTCGTGTTTAGCCGACGCTCGAGCTGGAAGTCGTTGAAGAGAGACAGAACGTCAACAACCTCTAGCAAAGTCGTACCGTCGCCGAACAATGGCCTGCCAGTTCAGCTTTGTCTGCGTAAGTGATCGGACCTCAGTGAACGAGTGAGCATATTATTTCGCGACATTTCGATTCCTGTATTAATTTCATCGATTACTGTGCCATATGGGGGGTTGCTTAACAAGATTCTACAACAATTCACCAAGTATCTAGAAGACTTCTCAAGCAATACTTTTCTCGAGGAGTTGGGAGTCGTTGGAGCGAGACGGAACGTCGACAACCTCTAGCAAAGTCGCACCATCATCGAACAATGTACTTGGCAGTTGAACTTTGCCTGCGACAGTGAACGGACTTCAGTGAACGCGTGAGCATATTATTTCGCGATATCTTGATTCCTGGATGGATTTAATCGATTACTGGACCATGTGGGAGGTCGCTTAACAAGATTCTACAACAATTCACCCAGTATCTAGAAGACTTCTTGGGCAACACATTTCTCGGGTCCTATCAAAGGTCCCCACTGCTTAGGGACACTTAAAAATGTGCAGTGCTTTGTGTTTAAAATCATGAAATGGTTGGGCGTGTTAGTAGTGTCAACGCGAGTGTAGAGTCAGTGTTTTTACGCATCTTGAACTATTTAAGACTAAGCACCGGCGCTCAAATTGCTTTTTGATCGTGAAATTAAAGTGACATATTTGTGTGTGTGATAAATTCTATTCGGTTTTGCTGCCCTTGGTCTGTGAACCTGCCGATGTGGCTGCCTGACTGCATGGATAGCGGTGAGTGGTACATTTTAATTTTTTCAATTTTTCTGAATGCTACTGAATAAATGATTGCTGTAGCAAGCACAGTGACCAAGAATACATACTTTGTACTCGTGAACAGTAACATTAACGCGCGTGCTTCAAAATGTTTAATACAGACAAAAGCAATGAATAAATTTGAACTTCGAGGTCAAAGTTCTAATAACGCGTTTTAAATATTCCGAATTATTTTTCTTGATTTTATAATCTAAGCTTGATTCTTTGAATACGAATTGCACATCTCAAGTTTAATTACATTCGAGCCATTAGATTCTCTTAATAAAACGAGAATGTAAAGCATTAATTTATTAAGGATTTTCAATTATATAAGTTGAAGTTCTTTCTCACACAAATATTAATATGCGAGAATGAGAGTTGATATTGGTACTACTTGGTCAGTGTGCTTGCTTCTTCAACTTTTCTCCCTCCTTACAATATTTAAGCCAGCCTATCAATAAGTCTTAGTTTAAGAACTTTAGTCGTAAGACTTTTTCAAAATTTTCAAAAATGCGCAAAGCATTGGTCAAATATGGACCAGAATTATTCCGTAGAAATGGGTCACTTTCGTAGGTACCTCCCCGCTGGTGTGGCCTGGCCTTGGTAACGTTTCCCAAGCATTGCGACTTGCGAAACGGAATCAAGCTGAAGCCTACGATCTAGTTTAAGTGTCCAGATCGAGCCAAACTCACATTCGGTGAATTTTTGGTTCGGTCTGAACATCTATTCAAAAATGCACTTGCGTATTTCGAGCGATAAGCTTGTATTCCGTCTCGTTCTTTTTAAATATAAGAGTGCCGAACGCGCT
This sequence comes from Andrena minutula, assembly GCA_929113495.1. Lineage (NCBI taxonomy): Eukaryota > Metazoa > Arthropoda > Insecta > Hymenoptera > Andrenidae > Andrena > Andrena minutula. The sequence continues at coordinate 23,548,844 of OV815994.1, forward strand.
CTTCTAGAAATACAATTCGCCTTCGATCACTGATTTCGAATTCGCGCATGGTTTGCTCGCCCGCCATAGACCGGCTGTGCTGGGTACAACTTATTACGGCTTTACACGGAGGACCATTGTTAGACGATGTTGTGCACCAGTTCATGACTCTCGGATTTTCTTGTCATCCCGCCGATACCGGGCTTCGGTCCATCTCGTGCCGGCTCTGATGTCTTCGATTGCTCGTTCTCGGCCACACACGCCATGGCAGTGTAAAGTCGTAGTATGGAGCACGCCATGTAGAAACGAAAATTCGGTGCATCGAGGGTGAATGTCGCGTCGCGTCGCGTCTTTCGATCCTTTAGTCGTTTAGTCTTCTTTGCAATCTCAATCGGGAGATTCTTAACTTCCGCCTATCCCCCGAAAGTTACGCAAGTGCATATTTGCGATAGATTATGCCACTAGGGCCCATTGTAAAGAGTGCGGTAGGCTAAATTTAAGGGTAGAGGTGCGCTTGCTTGTCGAGAGTGACACAATTTGCTTTTGCTTTTGCATTCTTTTACAATATTAGCTTCACCGTGGACCGTGTCGTTTCTCATTTAGCACACTTTTAAACACTTGTCATAGTCACTTTTCTATTCCCTACTTTCAATTCCTTTCTCTTTCTTTCCGGTAATATAATTCGCTCTCGGGTGAGATCTTGAATCAGCACAAGATGCTCGGGCACGATGCACTCGCCTGTGCAAATTGTCGGCTTTGTGGTGGGATGCGCGTATTGCAGCTGCATGTGATTGAATTGTGAGCCCTTCCGCTATGATTCCGATCCCTTTCAGGCGCGGCCCTAAAGGGGAACTCCCGTTTCTGAGGGGCCTAGATGAGTAGTGGTCGTGTAGTAGCGTTTTATCTGTGCAACTGCAATGCGTGAGTGTATCGAGCAGCTCGAGATCTCTCGCGACGGCGAATCCGTGTCCGTGTGTCAATTCTTTTCTATCTCTGCGATGAGATACTTAGAATCTGTTTGACACTTGAAAGCAATGCAAGCGTACCTCTAAAATATGCGAAAGAAATTGTAATCGTATGTATGCAGAGAGATCGACGACATCCTCTCGTCTATTTCTCTCACGCGCGTATGTTAACCCTTTGTACTTTAAAGTAAAATCTTTTGAAAATTTTTTTGTTGCCATTTACCATATATTGCTATCACAGTCCGAAGGGTTAATATACCGAAGCATAGTCTGTTATGCTTCCTCTGAGTGGTGTGTGTGTGTGTGTGCGCGTGCTGCGAAACTTAGAATAGTTGGGCAGGCAAGTCTAGTTTTAAGCGTTCCATCGAGGAATTCTTCGAGGGATTCGCCGAGGGATTCGCCGAAGGGTTCTCTGGTGAATTCTTCAAGAGATTCACTTAGAATTTCGTTGGCAGGCTCGGGGTGGAATTAGATCTGGGTTAAGGTTTATTAACATTGTTGAGTAGAATTAGAAAATTTTTATTATTAGCGCCTGACGAGGCTGCTTTTTTCACACTAAAATTCGGAATTATTATGCGCCCAAAGAGGCTGCTGTTCTTCCGGCTTGTGATTTGGCATCGTTATGCGCCCATAGAGGCCGCTGTTTCTTTTTTCATTAAAATTGAAAAGTATGAGACGCCCAAAGTTGCCACTCCTTTTTTCTATGAATCTTGGAAATCATTAAGCGCCCAATGTGGCTGCTCGAAATTTTTCTGAATGTCCGAATTGCGTGGCGCTCCATGCGGCTGCCTGGAATTTAAAGGAATTTTTTTGAAACTTGTTTAAATACAAATTGTCTGTTTCAGTAATAGTGTTTGTGATCGCCCGTAATACGATCGTAGAGTCAGTGTTTTTGCGCAAGTAAAACTAGTCGAGAGCTCCGGTGCTCTATTAGTCTTTTCACCGCGAAAGTAGAGTCATGCACGAGTCCAACTGGAGCTGCTAGGCTGAGGGCTAAAGGCTTGCTGACCTGAGGGGTGCCGAGCTGAGGGATGCTGAACTGAGGGGTGCTGGTCAGAGGGCTGCTGGTCCGAGGGGTGCTGTTCTCAGGGTTGCTGGTGAGGGGTTCGAGTTTGCAGAGAATGCAGTACTCTTGATGACAGCGAACGGCAAGTCACTTTATAATTCTTTGAATGTGGGTGCACGCAATAGAACAAAATGGTTTCTGTAGAAAACGTAGCGTAGCTATTAGCTCCTTCGATTCTGGCCATTCCAACACAAATGCGCGACATGCAGGGGCCCATTTCACATGGTCGGTATTCATTTCGGGAACACTTATGCAATATTTCGCGAATATGGTCTAGGGCGTCTAGGCAGTAGCCTCATGATGTGGTTCTTTTCTAAGCCATATTCACGAAATATCGCAGAAATGTTCCTAAAACGAATGCCAATTATATGAAGTGGGCCACTAACCGCTGCGCATATTTGTTGGAAAGAGCAGAATCCAATGAGCCGACCATACAAGGTACTCGTAGATTGTGACATGCATGTGTCTGTCTGAAAATCAGAAAATTAAATCGATACAACATTTGCTCGCGATTTTTGCAATTCCGATTAATAATTCGTAAAATAATGGAATCGATCGTGTCGAGTAGACTCACCGCGAAAAATTTGGAAAAGTTCCAAATGGAACCAGAATTCCTAGCAATCTTGCAGTCTAGCAAGATCCTTCGTGATCGCGCGTAATGCGATCGTAGTGTCCCCTTTTTTTTTCGTGTTCATCTACGTATTTTGCAGAGCACCGCGGCTCTTATTTAGTAGAGTAGTATTACCGCGAATTTGGAGTCAAATTTTTGCGTATCTAAGGCTTGTCCAGAGCACCGAAGCTCCAGTTGAATTTTCTTCACGAAAGTAGAGCCAATTTTTTTGCGCATAAAAAGTTCGTCCACAGCACCGGTGTTCTAATTGCTTTTTTATCGCGGAAGTAGAGTCAAATGTTCGCTTAGCTTCAATTTTCAGCTTAGATTTGCCAAGGAAATTCTAAGCCCTAAAAAGGGCCTAGTTCGTGGACCCTGTTGAAGGCCCAACAAATGGACCCTATATAGGGCCTAGCGCGTAGGCCCTAGAGAGGGCCCAAAGGGAGACCCTACAGAGGGCCTAGCATAGGCCCTAGAGAGGGCCCAAAGCTTGGAAGCTGGCGAGGATGACAGGACGGACCATATTCGCCGACCGGTGAATAATATTCTGTACTTGCATGCGACTTGTTATGTAGACACGAGTACCTTGTATTCCAGGGTAGTAATCTTTGTGCGTGTATTTTGCAAGGGTAAGCATCCTACTTAATTGCACGCAGTGCAGTTTGGTAGGATATGCATCCTACAAAATGCAATCAAAAAGACTTTGCCCAACGAGTTCATTCCGAGAGCAAGGAATGTGAAATAATTTAAATGGCGCGTTTAAAATACAAGAGGGCCAAAAGTTGCTGCTCCTTTTGTCGAATTAGAGCCACCCCTATATACCCCGCGGCGTGTATACGCATATTAACCCTTTGGACTTTAAAATTAAAATTAAAATTAAATTAAAATCTTTTGAAAGTAGCCTTGTCCCTTTAATATTGCAAGTAAAGTTCAAAGGGTTAATATATTTTTGCGAGATATTCGGGGAATCATTTGGGAGTCGCTGAGGGATTCGATCGTTTAGATTTAAGTAAGAGAATTGTAAAGACCTATGTACGTACAGGGAGATATCGAACCTACCTCCTATCTCCGATGAGCAGGTAGGTTCGATACCTAAACCGAAGGGATCGATGGAACTTTGTTTCCATCCATCTCTTTGGTTGAATAGGCTAAGGGTTTCATGTACAGGGAGATCGGTGGAACTTTGATTCCATCTATCTCTCTACGGGTCTCGAAACGCAGCAACCTCCTCGTGGTGAGACCTGGTAATCGGTGAGAACCGAGCCGATAGTTGCGATTGTCAAATATTCTAATTAGATATAAGAATTTCTTTAACTTGCAATGTTAATAGAATGTAAGAATAAAATATCCCCATAAAAAACTTCAAAAAAGTAAAAAAATACGCCAAGTACATGAAAATCACAAAAAATAGAAGATAATAATAATTACAAAATTAAAAAAGATGTGAAATCAAAATGAGCTGCTAGTACATAAAGATGCTTTCCAACTGCGCTTTAGATGACACAACTACATATGCACAGCTAAAATTCCATTACTCATAACGGCTATTTATACAAAGAAAAAATGTATTAAATACTAATATGCAGATATATTTTTATACAAATAAATATTTTAATACGAATAAATATTTGATTCAAAATACTTGGCCGCGATTCACAAATGTTTCTCTTACGGCCGATTTCTTCACCTTCAGTAATCTTTCAGTTAAAGTTATATTTCACATAACTGCCAAATGATAGGATCCTATTGGTTTAGAACATTTAAATGCTCTACGTCAATTGGTCGTTCACTGACCGGAAGATTACTGAAGATGAAGAAATCAGCCATTAGAGTAACGATTTAAAAATCGTCGTATGAATATATTCCGTTCAACGGAAGAGAAAGGAGGATGAAAATAAAACGATATCACATTCGCCGTTTAACCTTGCTGTTCTATTCCGGTTTATTTAACGCAAAATAAATTTCATTCGCTTGCAATAACGTAATTTGTAAAAAAAGTGCTTTAATGTTTTTTAAGAGCTCCTGTTGCTGAACCCCACCCATTCCTCATGTGTTTGTACATACATTAATGATGCTCTATATGATATAATACAGAAATATAATAATAACAATAATAATAATAATATCCTTCTGCTGTACTATATTATTATTTAAAAGGAACATATCGAACCCGTACACATCGATTTTGGTGCAATTTTGCAAGTCTGTGGAGTAGCCCAAAATATTCAGTACATTGTTTTTGAAAAAGGAATTCATTCTGGTTTATTAGGCGCAAACTACTTCCCCTACCCCGGTTTATGGAGAATTCCCCGGTCCCGAATTTTTCTCGATAATCTGGGGACCACTGTATCATAAATGGAGTACTACGGTGTTTTTCTGATGGAAATGACACCAAACTTATTATAATTCTGATTATTGGTAATGAATATAATGGAAAGTACTTGGAGTAATGTACCTGAGGAAAATAATGAAGAGTACCTGAATTCTACGTGAACTGATATGTGTGCCCACATCTTAACGTAAGCGATACCTACGCTCGTGTACTTACATCGTAGATGTTTTTTATAATTTTTAAATCCATTCAATAGTTAATAAGGACAGACCCAATCAATTTGTAATGAAACGTAAGGATTTAGGGGCCTCGGGTCCCAAAAGCAACGAATATAAATTTTACAAAAACGTTTCAATTCATTATTCTCAATGATTGTTGCGTGTGGTAGGATGGGCACCGTCTATTTAGACACGCAGGAAGTGCAGAAATTTGCGGCAATATCTGTAATAGCGTCATTTTTTAATATTGTACGTTTGTATATTGTATTGTATGTTTATACTATTATTTGAATAGTGTACGACACGTGAAAATATTAGTTAAATGTTCCACTACATGTAAAATACTAACAATCAATTTCATCTTGCAATTTATAGCTTGTATAACAAAGGGGATGTATAATAATTTTCCTACACTGAAGAATCTCGAGAAACACTATAATATCTCGAGAAATAAGAAATTAGAAATTATAAAATTTCTCGAGAAATTCTCGAGAAAGAAATCTCGAGAAGGAACACTAGTCGTGGGGTGCATGGATGCGACTGCAAATCGCGTTACTTTTCAAACCGCTCAGAAATAATAGTAAAAGTCGTTCTCTAAACTCTTTTGTCTGAGCCTGTAATGAAAATTCAAAAATCCCTTTTGTAGATTTAAGTAAGTTTTGTACATTCTGAAAGTTTCATCGAAATCGATTATCGTTGCTAATCTCGAAGGTCCGAGATTACCCAATCGAGTTGTTCGTCATTGCCCCACGACATCCAAAAATAAAAGGGAATTTATTTCAGAGGTTGGAATCATAATTCGAGCAACGCCTTGGTCACAAAATGTTGGTAAAAAAGTGCTTCATTTCAACATAAAAAAGAATAATTGTATCATTAATTCCACAATAATTACATGCAATTGAAATGGACAAAATATTAGTTGAGGCATGATGAAAATAATAAATTGTGTTATTCTTGAATAGCATAAGCGTTCTGTATTTATTACTTTCTGCCCGGCGTTGGATACGACCGAAACTATTAGCTAGTTGGAAGGGAACATCGTGTCTATGTAAGGTAGTTGACCCAGTCGTCGATCGGTACCCAGTCGTCGATCATTTGAATTAATATTGAGATTTTATAACGTTTTTGAACAATATTGTGTATAGGACAAAATTGCAAATTAATATTTAAGAGTCTTTACCTACATATATCATCACAATATTGTTCAAAAACCTTATAAAATCTAAATATTTAAGTGATCGACGACTACGTCTAAACCGATCGACAACTGGGTCAACCACCTTATTAAAACGCCGTAACATCGCGTTCGCGATTATCCCGCGTTCGTGTTTACGCGACGCTCGAGCTGGAAGACGTTGGAGAGAGACAGAACGTCAACAACCTCTACCAAAGTCGTACCGTCGCCGAACAATGGCCTACCAGTTCAGCTTTGGCTGCGTATGTAATCGGACCTCAGTGAACGCGTGAGCATATTATTCCGCGACATTTCGATTCCTGTATTAATTTGATCGATTACTGTGCCATGTGGGAAGTCGCTTAACAAGATTCTACTACAATTCACCCAGTATTTAGAAGACTTTCTGGGCAACACGTTTCTCGGATTCTATCAAGGGTCCCCACTGCTTACGAACACTTAAAAACGTGCAGTGCTTTGGGTTTAAAATCATGAGATGGTTGTGGGTGTTAGTAGTCTCAACGCGAGTGTAGAGTCAGTGTTTTTACGCATCTTGAACTATTTAAGACTAAACACCGGCGCTCAAATTGCTTTTTGATCGTGAAATTAAAGTGACATATTTGTGTGTGTGATAAATTCTATTCGGTTTTGCTGCCCTTGGTCTGTGAACCTGCCGATGTGGCTGCCTGTCTGCATGGATAGCAGTGAGTACATTTTAATTTTTTCAATTTTTCTGCGTGCTATTGAACAAATGATTGCTATAGCGAGCACAATGACCAAGAATACATACTTAGTACTCGTGAACAGTCACATTAACGCGCGTGCTTCCAAATGTTTAATACAGACAAAAGCAATAAATAAATTTCAAATTCGAGGTTAAAGTTCTAATAACGTGTTTTAAATATTCCGAATTATTTTTCTTGAATTTTATAATCAAAGCTAGAAGCTGTGAATGAGAGTTACACTTTACAAGTTTAATTACATTCGAGCCATTAGATTCTCTTAATAAAACGAGCATGTAAAGCATTAAGTTATTAAGGATTTTCAATTATATAAGTTGAAGTTCTTTCTCATACAAATATTAATATGCGAGAATGAGAGTTGATATTGGTACTACTTGGTCAGTGTGCTTGCTTCTTCAACTTTTCTCTCTCCTTACAATATTTAAGCCAGCCTATCAATAAGTCTTAGTTTAAGAGCTTTAGTCGTAAGACTTTTTCAAAATTTTCAAAAATGCGCAAAGCATTGGTCAAATATGGACCAGAATTATTTCGTAGAAATGGGTCACTTTCGTAGGTACCTCCCCGCTGGTGTGGCCTGGCCTTGGTAACGTTTTCCAAGCATTGCGACTTGCAAAACGGAATCAAGCTGAAGCCTACGATCTAGTTTAAGTGTCCAGATCGAGCCAAACTAACATTCGGCGAGTTTGGTTCGGTCTGGACTTCTATTCAAAAATGCACTTGCGTATTTCGAGCGATAAGCTTCTATTCCGTCTCGTTCTTTTTAAATATAAGAGTGCCGAACGCACTCTTCTAGAAACACAATTCGCCTTCGATCACTGATTTCGAATTCGCGCATGGTTTGCTCGCCCGCCATAGACCGGCTGTGCTGGGTACAACTTATTACGGCTTTACACGGAGGACCATTGTTAGACGATGTTGTGCGCCAGTTCATGACTTTCGGATTTTCTTGTCATCCCGCCGATACCGGGCTTCGGTCCATCTCGTGCCGGCTCTGATGTCTTCGATTGCTCGTTCTCGGCCACACACGCCATGGCAGTGTAAAGTCGTAGTATGGAGCACGCCACGTAGAAACGAAAATTCGGTGCATCGAGGGTGAATGTCGCGTCGCGTCGCGTCTTTCGGTCCTTTAGTCGTTTAGTCTTCTTTGCAATCTCAATCGGGAGATTCTTAGCTTCCGCATATCCCCCGAAAGTTACGCAAGTGCATATTTGCGATAGATTATGCCACTAGGGCCCATTGTAAAGAGTGCGGTAGGCTAAATTTAAGGGTAGAGGTGCGCTTGCTTGTCGAGAGTGACACAATTTGCTTTTGCTTTTGCTTTCTTTTACAATATTAGCTTCACCGTGGACCGTGTCGTTTCTCATTTAGCATATTTTTAAACACTTGTCATAGTGACTTTTCTATTCCCTACTTTCAATTCCTTTCTCTTTCTTTCCGGTAATATAATTCGCTCTCGGGTGAGATCTTGAATCAGCACAAGATGCTCGGGCACGATGCACTCGCCTGTGCAAATTGTCGGCTTTGTGGTGGGAGCGCGTATTGCAGCTGCATGTGATTGAATTGTGAGCCCTTCCGCTATGATTCCGATCCCTTTCAGGCGCGGCCCTAAAGGGGAACTCCCGTTACTGAGGGGCCTAGATGAGTAGTGGTCGTGTAGTAGCGTTTTATCTGTGCAACTGCAATGCGTGAGTGTATCGAGCAGCTCGAGATCTCTCGCGACGGCGAATCCGTGTCCGTGTGTCAATTCTTTTCTATCTCTGCAATGAGATACTTAGAATCTGTTTGACACTTGAAAGCAATGCAAGCGTACCTCTAAAATATGCGAAAGAAATTGTAATCGTATGTATGCAGAGAGATCGACGAGATCCTCTCGTCTATTTCTCTCACGCGCGTATGTTAACCCTTTGTACTTTAAAGTAAAATCTTTTGAAAATTTTTTTGTTGCCATTTACCATATATTGCTATCACAGTCCGAAGGGTTAATATACCGAAGCATAGTCTGTTATGCTTCCTCTGAGTGGTGTGTGTGTGTGTGTGCGCGTGCTGCGAAACTTAGAATAGTTGGGCAGGCAAGTCTAGTTTTAAGCGTTCCATCGAGGAATTCTTCGAGGGATTCGCCGAGGGATTCGCCGAAGGGTTCTCTGGTGAATTCTTCAAGAGATTCACTTAGAATTTCGTTGGCAGGCTCGGGGTGGAATTAGATCTGGGTTAAGGTTTATTAACATTGTTGAGTAGAATTAGAAAATTTTTATTATTAGCGCCTGACGAGGCTGCTTTTTTCACACTAAAATTCGGAATTATTATGCGCCCAAAGAGGCTGCTGTTCTTCCGGCTTGTGATTTGGCATCGTTATGCGCCCATAGAGGCCGCTGTTTCTTTTTTCATTAAAATTGAAAAGTATGAGACGCCCAAAGATGCCACTCCTTTTTTCTATCAGTCTTGAGAATCGTTGAGCGCCCATAGAGGCTGCCGTTTCTTTTCTTATTAAAATTGAAAAGTTTTAAGCGCCCAAACGGGCCACTCCTTATTTCTATGAATCTTGAAAATCATTAAGCGCTCAATGTGGCTGCTCTATATTTTTCTGAATGTCCGAATTGCGTGGCGCTCCATGCGGCTGCCTGGAATTTAAAGGAAATTTTTTGAAACTTTTTTAAATACAAATTGTCTGTTTCAGTAATAGTGTTTGTGATCGCCCGTAATGCGATCGTAGAGTCAGTGTTTTTGCGCAAGTAAAACTAGTCGAGAGCTCCGGTGTTCTATTAGTCTTTTCACCGCGAAAGTAGAGTCATGCACGAGTCCAACTGGAGCTGCTAGGCTGAGGGCTAAAGGCTTGCTGACCTGAGGGGTGCCGAGCTGAGGGATGCTGAACTGAGGGGTGCTGGTCAGAGGGCTGCTGGTCCGAGGGGTGCTGTTCTCAGGGTTGCTGGTGAGGGGTTCGAGTTTGCAGAGAATGCAGTACTCTTGATGACAGCGAACGGCAAGTCACTTTATAATTCTTTGAATGTGGGTGCACGCAATAGAACAAAATGGTTTCTGTAGAAAACGTAGCGTAGCTATTAGCTCCTTCGATTCTGGCCATTCCAACACAAATGCGCGACATGCAGGGGCCCATTTCACATGGTCGGTATTCGTTTCGGGAACACTTATGCAATATTTCGCGAATATGGACTAGGGCGTTTAGGCAGTAGCCTCGTGACGTGGCTCTTTTCTAAACCATATTCACGAAATATCGCAGAAATGTTCCTAAAGCGAATGCCATTTATATGAAATGGGCCACTAATCGCCGCGCATGCATTGGAAAGAGCAGTATCCAATGAGCTGACCATACAAGGTACTCGTAGATAGTGACATGCATGCGTCTGTCATAAAATCAGAAAATTAAATCAATACAACAATTGCTCGCGATTTTTATAATACCGTTTAATAATTCGTAAAACAATCAAATCGATCGAGTCGAGTAGAGTCACCGCGAAAAATTTGAAAAGGTTCCAGTGGAAGGTGGAACCAGACTTCCTAGCAATCTTGCAGTCTAGTAAGGTCCCCGTTGTTTTCGCGTCCATCTATATATTTTGCAGAGCACCGCGGCTCTTAATTAGAGTAGTATTACCGCGAATTTGGAGTCAAATTTTTGCGTATCTAAGATTTGTCCAGAGCACCGGTGCTCTAATTACTTTTTATCGCGGAAGTAGAGTCAAAGTTTCGCTTAGCTTCAATTTTCAGCTTAAACCTGCGGGCCCTGGAAAGGGCCAGAAAATTAAATCAATACAAAAGTTGCTCGCGATTTTTGCAATTCCGATTAATAATTCGTAAAATAATGAAATCGATCGATTCGAGTAGAGTCACCGGGAAAAATCTGAAAAGGTTCCAAGTGGAATCAGTCTTCCTAGCAATCTTGCAGTCTAGCAAGATCCTTTGTGATCGTGCGTAACGCGATCGTAGAGTCTCAGTTTTTTTCGCGTTCAACTATATATTTTGCAGAGCACCGCGGCTCTTACTTAGAGTAGTATTACTGCGAAAGTAGAGGCAATTTTTGCGCATAAAAAGTTCGTCCAGAGTACCGGTGCTCTAATTGTTTTTTTATCGCGGAAGTAGAGTCAAATTTTCGCTTAGCTTCAATTTTCAGCTTAGACTCACCAAGGAGATTCTAGGCCCTAAAATGGGCCTAGCTCGTGGACCCTGGTGAAGGCCCAACAAATGGACCCTATACAGGGCCTAGCGCGTAGGCCCTAGAGAGGGCCCAAAGGGAGACCCTACAGAGGGCCTAGCATAGGCCCTAGAGAGGGCCCAAAGGGAGGCCCTAGCATAGGCCCTAGAGAGGGCCCAAAGCTTGGAAGTTGGCGAGGATGACAGGATGGACCATATTCGCCGACCGGTGAATAATATTCTGTACTTGCATGCGACTTGTTATGTAGACACGAGTACCTTGTAGTCCTGGGTACTGTAAACCGGGGGAACATTGGCAACATTTATGTCAGATTAGTAAAACTTAAACTGTTAATGATATTTATATCATGTGCCAAGGTTACGAGTTGGCTAATTTACATCTTAACTAAAAAGTTAAGATGTAAAAAAGAAAATAATATAAAGAAATTTAAGTTTACTGACCTCAGATTAGTAAAACTTAACCAGTTAATGGGCTATCTACATATATACATGATATGCCAATGTTACCCCGGTACACTACCGTTTTTAACATGTATTAAAGATGGAAAGGACAGAAATTTTATGCATTTTCACACTTTTAGTAGGGTAAATTCGGGTAAATCCGTGATAGTTTTAGAATTTGTCGAATAACTGCTAATATTTACATATTCTGAAAGTGAGTCTAGGATATAATGATAGGTCAGACATCGGACAAACAAATAATAGGTTAACAGAATTTTACTAAGTATATTTAATTGAAAATATAGAAAATTAAGTTGTCATGACATACTCTGGTTACTCCGTGATAGTACTCGCTGGCCCTATATATATGTTCGCCAGCTACTTGTTTATACTATTTTACATGATTTTACATTATTTGATATTATTTGATATTATTATATATTACTGTTATTTTGTGCATAATCAATTGTTTCACGATCGTTAAATGTCTGAGACGTAAGGAAACATCGTTTCTGGTATTGACCATCAGAATTTCTGAAACAGCGCAATCAGAAACACAGTACTTATCAGGCGCACGAAGAATAAGAATTTAGTCAATTTTATAAGCAAAAATAACGCCGATGCCTTATCCCTATTAATATGTCAAAGTGAAACGTTGTCTGTTTGTTTGTCCTTCTTTCACGTCTAAACGGCTGAACGGATTTCAATGAAATTTGGAATATATATTATATACGCCCTAGATTAGATGATAAGCTATTTATTTTTTCTTTTAGGCTGTTTTATTTCATCATAAATAATTGCCGGGTGAAACCTGGTAACAGGTGGGCTAGTTGTATGATAATTTCAAGAGTAAGACTTGTTAAAGTGTCATCTTACCATCACTTACCTGCAATTTGAACTTTCCATTTATCTTCTACAGCACATATAATACTCGAAATTTCGAGTTACAGATAAATGAAAAAGCATCACGGAATAACCTGTATCACGGATTTACCCGAGTTTACCCTACGATCAAAATAGATGCAATGTTATGATAGTATACTTAAAGCAAATGTGAACATGTTAATTTTTACATTATATAACAAAATGTTTCAAAAACCTGCCAATTGCCAAGGAATGTGAAATAATTGAAATGGCGCGTTTAAAATACAAGAGGGCCAAAAGTTGCTGCTCCTTTTGTCGAATTAGAGCCACCCCTATATACCCCGCGGCGTGTATACGCATATTAATCCTATGGACTTTAAATTAAAATCTTTTGAAAGAATACAGTAGCTTTTCCAGGAATCATTTGGGAGTCGCCGAGGGATGCGCGCGTTTAGATTTAAGTAAGAGACCTATATGTATAGGTAAAGGCCTATGTACGTAGAGGGAGATAGACGATAATCGGAAGTCTATCTCTCCTTCGCGTCCGCGGATTTTTTTTTTAAATAGTAGAGTGAGATTGTCGCGTGTGTCATTGCTTGTAATGCGAGGCAAGATTAGTTGATTATAATGGAGAGTGGATGGGATTGGAGTTTTTTTTCGGGATGGGCCACTTTCGTGGCAACCTCCTCGCGGTTGGACCTGGCGGATTACCCAGTAGTCCAGGCGTGCACAGCTGAATGCCCGCCGGGCAAAAATTTTTGGGCGCGTAAGGAAAGAGCATCGAAAAGTACTAAGCCACGCCTTTATGAGCAACAGTGCCGTGAGTGCCCTGGTGGGGAGTGTTTGTGAGTGAAGTGTGCCGCTGGACATCAGCAACACACCTTGCAGTTTACAAGCATGCTACGACAGCTATTGGCCACAGGGTGGCGTCGCTCTTCGCTTTGCTCACGAGCAATCGAGAGCGCTCTTGCCCGCCAGAGCCTTGCTGTGCAGGCCTGCAGTAGTCACTGAATTAGCTTTGTTGCTCTTTTGTTGCCTTCCCATCTCCGATGAGGAGGTAGATTTTATATCTAAACCGAAGGGATCGATGGAACTTTATTTCCGTCTATCTCTTTGGTTTAGTAGGCTAAGGGTTTCATGTACAGGGAGATCGATGGAACTTTGATTCCATCTATCTCTCTACGGGTCTCGGAACGCAGCAACCTCCTCGTGGTGAGACCTGGTAATGGGTGAGAACCTAGCCGATAGTTGCGTTTGTCAAATATTCTAATTAGATATAAGAATTTCTTTAACTTGCAATACTATGGTAGAATGTAAGAATAAAATATAATAACTTGAAATGTTTGTTCGTTGGTTCCTACAGGATCCCAGAACACGAGTATAGTGTTAAGATAGAAGGGTAAGTGCAAGTTGGAATATTTCAGCGAGATACTGGAACTGTTGGGTTTTTGACAATTTCCGTTGGCCAACCAGAAATACTACTAGGGACGAAACTGATATGTGTGCCCAGATCTTAACGTAAGCGATACCTACGCTCGTGTACTTACATCGTAGATGTTTTTTATAATTTTTAAATCCATTCAATAGTTAATAAGGACAGACCCAATCAATTTGTAATGAAACGTAAGGATTTAGGGGCCTCGGGTCCCAAAAGCAACGAATATAAATTTTACAAAAACGTTTCAATTCATTATTTACAATAATTTTTACGTGTCGTAGGATGGCCACCGTCTATTTGGACACGCGCGAAGTGCAGAGATTTGCGGGAATGTCAGTAATACCGCCATTTTTCAATATTTTTCAGCGTACAACACGTGAAAATATTAGTTGAATGTTCCACTACATGTAAAATACTAACAATCAATTGCGGCTTGCAATTTATAGCTTGTATAAGCTCTCAAGAAGTGTCATATTTGAGCGCCATATAGGGTCCTGATCCCCGAAATAGATTTTCAGAGAGAAATCCGACGTGAGTCGTTGACAAATCAAGCTAAAACGTAGCTTAGCGAAAGCCCGCCTTCTATGTTAAATTCTCCCTCTAAACAAGTCACACGTATTCAAGCACGCATACATCTTTCAGTATTTCAACACATTTCAGAGTAGTTCTGGAGTTGGATGCTGTTCATGAACAGAGGTCGCTAAATTCAGTCCTCAAATTATGGGTCGGTAATACAGTTTGGGCGGTGACACGAAGTCCCATATGGTGATAGGTCTATTCCATACCTCGTCTGGCGGAAACATTTAAAATTTATAAAACGATCCGAATGTTACGACTAATTTCAGAAACGTGTTGCATAATTCCCTTTACTAACAGATTTTGGTATAAGCACAATTTGCACTTATTTCCATAAATTCCGATTATAAATATTATATAAATACAAGCGCGTAATAAACATACATATAATCCTAGTTGCATATAAAAAGAAAAGTGAATTTTCGTCTCAAGCGGGACAAGTTATTTTATTAATTTTTTTATGTTTAGTGGGTTATTACTAGGGACTACAGCTATCATTAATCCTGTTATATTTTGAAGAATTGTTTCTACAAGTTTAAATAAATACTTTGAGCCCCATCCCTGGCATTGAATTGACTAAACTACTACTTTAAACCATCGACGAATTCCTGGTCTGTGATCAAGGTAAGGGCGCAGAGAACATTAAATAAAAACAAATTGTATTCAAATTTATCCTATAAAAAAATCGAATAGACACGGTCTAGTAAAAAGTACATAGCTACTTACTTTTTACGTACACAATGGTTTTTCCTGCATTCCTTTAATCTCATATTTCAAAATACCTTCTCACCTTAATCTCCGTTTCTGGTTTGCCCTGAGGGTGATCCATAGATATAAGTGAAAGTAATATTAATATATCAGCGAAGAAAGTAACGCGCCCAAATGCTTCTAATATCTTTTATTTCATTTTTCTTAATATAATTTACAAACTTGCTTAACTCTCGTATAAATCTAAAAATATAGATGCTCGTGCAAGTCGCACATTGATAACGTAGAAAATAACAGGACACTTGAGCCGGCCGCGAATTTTGTAATTTATCCTGGGGACGGCACTCGTTGTACACGGTACATTGTACATTTCCATATATCACTATACATTAGGCATGTTTAAAAATAGTACAAAATATTTTAATTCATCTTTCTCTCCCTCGCTCTGCCCTATCTCAATCACCCCGTCTCAATTTCTCGCACATGCACACAGGGAATTTCATTCCTACATTAACATGTATCTCGAAATACAAATTACAACGTCGTTATAGCTCTTGATTCCATTCGATCAGCTTTCGCGTTTCGTCCCAAAAGAGCACGAAACAAATGAACGAACTCTGTTCTCTGTACGATTCGCTAATATCACATGAAGTATCGTTTTCAATAAGAAATTGTAAAGTTCCTTCCTTGATCATGCGAATCAATTAAAATTCATTACTAAAATCTCCACGCCTCGGAAGATGTTACTTACAAATTGCTTTCTCAAAATTTCTCTCACACTTTTACTGCTGCTCCCAAGAGTAACGCAATTTTCAGAATATTACTCACTATCTTCCCCTATTATTGAAAATGGTCCCCTTCGAATACCAGGATTCCTCTCGAAGGGCCCAACACGAGCCAGTGAAAAATGAAAGAAGAAGCGAGTTGGACGAACCGATTCCACTAAAACGTCCCTCCGTCCTCTTGATATTCGTTCTAGAGGTAACGCGCCTCGAGTCGGATAGTAAAACCGTGGGGATCCATTCTTGCGGTTGAACGGCGCGTATTGGGCCACAAAGGGGCCCTTAATGATCCTCCGCGGCGGGAGAATAGAAGAAGGAGAAAAGAGGACGGTGTTCGTCTAGGGTCCGGTGTATTTTTAGAAGGGAGCAGGTACCACCAAAACCAAGTAGCTTCGACAACCTATTGCACCTGTCACCTGTGGCTACGACGACACAGGTTGTTCCTGCGGCCACGAAATTTGCATTACCCCCTCCAACGTGCCCCGTGGACAAAGGAGTAGCCCCGTTCTTACCCTCCTTTATTTGCTGCACCCTCTTTTCACGCCACATAGAAGCACTTCTTTTTAAATCGATCCTCTGTTCTTCAGAAGTTTCAACTCGTGTGTCACCATGAATTTCTCTTTGTCGCACGATTCTATGTAACGAAGCACAGTTTTTTTCTTTCTTTAAAGTAACGCCGTGAGGAATATTCTCTTCGTTGCTTCTCTCTTCTTGCTTTCGTGTGCAATTTGAAGCGAGTGTTCCACAGAGTTTCATGCACTTTTTCGAGGTTGCTTCATATATTCGTAGTGTTGCGTAGTTATTATTAAAATACAGTGTTTCGAAGTACAGTTCGTTTCTTAGTTTCACTAAATGAAGTACGCTACGACTACATGAGGCAATCCAATATGTTGATCTTCATATTAATCGACATAATGAAACGATAGTTTACTTACAATTAGTCTCGTTTCTTTCTTGTATTCGAATATAACTTAAGATCGTTGTTCAACTGGTTCTGATGTATTTCTACATTAACCCTGGGATACTCGAATAAAATAGAGAGTTCGAAATTGGAACTATGCATTCGTGTGAAGTATCAAATGATATTGGCAGGACGTGGACCGATAATGGCCACGTTGGGAAATCATGAAGTTTATTTACACACAACGTGTAAGGTAAGATTGAGTATTCCAGTGTTAACCAAATTTCAACGTATCTTTCTATGTACAACAATATGATCTTAACGGAGTAATATAATAAATCTTTAACGAAATTGACCGCTCGACCTGTTCACGTTGTACTTTTCCAAGTTATTTTTTGTCACTTCTCTCTACACATCGTTTTTGTTTATAGTAGAAATACAGCCACGCGTAATTACAGGAAAAAATTTGCCCTAACTGCCAACGTGAGTTAAATGTATTACACAGCGGTAGAAAATATTGTCACGATGTGTTGAACACGTATCGAGGCAGTAGAAATAAAATTTTATTTGAATATTCTTTTCTTGATATAAAATCTAGTATAACTTTTTCGTGTGTGCACTTGAATTTCTTGTAAAAAATAAACAATCCCTTATACCTATATATTTTTTGTTATACGCTGATATGTACATAAATTATAAATTATCTATTTATCAACATAGCATTATAAACAGTTTGCAGTAACGGTCGAATGAAGATAAATATAATCAATTTTTAATTAAATTTATATTTCGACAAAATGGTGTTCCTGGGTAGAAACTATGTAATTGAATAAGAATTCTCGATTAAAACAAACTGATGCCCATTCGATTTTTATATAAAAGACTATACCGTTAAGGTTAAAGAGTAAAGACTGTATAAACATTAAATTTTCAACATGAAATACATACATGGATATGTAATTTTTGTATTTATGAATATAATACAACAGTAACATTTCAACAAATTCTATTCTGTTTTCATTAAAAAAAAATGATTGTCGTTTTCCAATATCGAATAAAAAATCGTACTACTCAAGTCTCGTGACAATACTCCCACCGAAGTGTAACATTTCTCATCACTTGGCATTTCCTATCATTAATATCCCAACAAAAGGTGGTTAAGAATCAAAATGGCGTAAGTCCACAAGGCCCAATGAACCGAGTAACTCCGTGTGATCAAGGATACTCAAAATCCATACTCGCAGAAAATTACTATTCATTCATTGCAACAAATCACCAGCGATAAGCCAAATGAATTTCAAAATCATTAAACATCACACAAAACATCCTAACATCCGAATCCTCGAAATCAGCAACACGTGGACTTAAACCAATTGTAATCTCCCTCCTGGAATTACATATTACATAAAAAATTCCTCTATAAACCTTCACTGGTCACCTCCTTAACGCAAAAAATACTCATATCAAAAATCAATCCCACGAACGACCCAAATGATGTCCATGACGTTCCCAAATGATGTTCATCCCGAGAAACAATTACCTCCCAACGGTCCCAATTTCACGATCATTTGGTATTCACCATCGATGTTCCTCCTGTTGTCCCCTCTACCGGCGCATTATATCCGCTATAGTGAATCCTTGTCTCGCGGGTGCTGGTCTAGGAGGCGGTGGCGGCTGGGGTGTGGGGGCCCTAGGTGGACGCGACACCTCCTCCTCTCGTTCTCTGTCGCGTTCCCTCTCCCTGCTCTGCTCGATCTCCCGTTCGCGTTCCCTCTCGCGCTCCTGCAGCTCCAGGAGCACCCTCGAGGGGCCTGGGGACCCTATTCGTCGTCTGTACGAGGTCAGGATCAACGGCGGAGGGGGTGGCAGTGGGCCTGATGGGTTTTGGGTGACAGAGTGACCGCTACTCCCGCCGCTGGTCACCGTGGACGGCTTGGACGAGGGCAGCAGGTCTCTCCTGATCTGTAGCTGAGGCCTCTGAGGAAGGGAGGACGTGGAAGCCGGGGCTGTGGGTTGTTGCGGTGGGCCCGAGGACCCCTGTGGTGTGTAGGACGAGTTCGTTGAAGAGGTTGGGAGGGAGGAGTTCGTGGAGGACGAGGTCGACGAAGACGATCCAGGTTCTGGACAATCCTCCTCAGGGCTGTCGTCGTCCCTGAGGGCCTCCTCGAGAGCCTCAGGCGGCACGTCGCCCACCGCGTGGGTGAGCGCGTGCCTCCTGAGGTCGCAGTTCCTGCGGAACACCTTGCCGCAGGAGGTGCACTCGTACGGCTTGTGGTCTGTGTGGGTGAGAAGGTGGGTCTTCAGATTGCTGCGCTGATTGAAGCTTCGCGCGCAGACGGGACACTTGTGAGGGGACTCCTCCATGTGCAGGATCTTGTGCACCGCCAGGGTGCGGCTCTGGCAGAAACCTTTGCCGCACTCGCCGCATTTGAAGGGCTTCTCTTTGCTGTGGATGTACCTGAAACAGAGAACAGGGACGCTGAAAGTGTTGATACGGATCCTATATACAAATTTTTATTTCTGGAACTATACATCACACGATGTTGATTCTTCTTTCATTTTAATGAGGAAAAATTGGCCTTCCCGGAAATATTTATTTTTAGATGTACCGCTAACACCTTGTTATTGAAACGATGTCTACAACTGATATCGACAACTGTCATAGCCTTCTAATAATGCCACCTATATCCAATACAATAAAAATTACCTGTGATCCCGAAGGTGGTCCTGCCTTCTAAAAGCCTTGCCGCAGATGTCGCAGGAGTAGGGCCTCTCGTCTGTGTGAGTTCGCTCGTGGATCAACAAATTGTAGGACTTCGTGAACTGCCGATTGCAGAACTTGCAGATGAACTGCTTCTTCGGCCTGGACGCTCTGCCCGGCGCCCTCAGCAGCCTCCTGTCCAAGTGCTGGTGCGCCAGGGGCCCGCCGGGTGGGTAGAGGGCAGAACCAGCGGGAAAGGGTCCGGTGAAGACGGGGTAGCCAGGTGGTGGCTCTAGGAGTGGCGGCGGGGGCAGTAGAAGTGCTCTCGCTGCCAGTTCCTTCCTCTTGTCAGCCATCATAGCCATGATCTCGTAGCTGGACGAGGTTTTCCTGGCGACAGAAGGCTCTGGACCCACTTCGTGCTCTGAGCTCGACGTAGTGGACGACGACGGTGGTGGCCCAGTTAAATGGGGGTGTATTTCACCTGGGTAGGGCGCCAGATGCAACCTCGAAGGCACCACGGGCACGAACGCAGACGACTCCCGGTGATGGGGATGACCCAGACCCGCCACCAGGCCATGCCGATGGTGGTGATAAGCGGCTAGGGCGCTAGATGGGTCGAAGCCTCTGGATGTCGGTTGCCCCGTTGATCCTGAGGACGAGGGGCCCGCTGAAGAGGCGGCCGACCTTGACGAGGGCCCAAGGCCCAGGTCTCGACCTCTGCTGGTCTCCTCCGAGACAGTGGCCGAGGCCGAGGCCGACGACGCCACGATGTCCGTCGGCATACCGATGACACCTGCAATTGAAAAGCAACCCTGATGATGGTGGTACCTCGGAACACGCTGAATGCCCTACTGACAGCCTTGAAACGCGGATCGGCGGCAATAGTTATGACGCGTTCGCTGAAATACGAATTCAATGGGACGACGTGAATGAACTCGATGACAGGTTTCAGGCACGCGGGCGAAACGCAAAACGACGCTGAACGGAGCAATAAGGAAGCGAGGATATTAACATTTCTGGCTGTGTTTTGTTTGCTTGAGACGGTTTAGAAATCAATTTTTGAGAATGACTTTTGGTCTTTCGTTATCTCTGATTATGTCATGCTTGAACTGGGAATGATAGTAATTATAATGGTTTTATTACGCTAGGAGATAAAATGAATGAATTGAAACGTGTATTACGGTGGAAAACAATCTAAATATCGTAAATGATGACATGCAGCGAAAACGATGTATTTAAACGTGACTGCAATGCAGTTTTGAAAATTTGTGTGATGTGGAGTTAGGAGTAGTTGTTGGGAATCGTTGGAATTTGTTTAAGTGCTGTATGAAAATTGCTGTAATAAATATTGTGGGTTTTTAGACGTTGATAAAGGGATATTAGGGTATTATCGATTCAGCTATTTAAATATTTTTAGAATTCTGGAAGTTAGTATAAAATGGATGGTTAACAACAAATTTAAAAGTCAAGTACTTTCTTGTTGCACAAGGCTGTGTTCGTTAATGGTGCTACTTTCTTTCATTCATCTTTTTCCATAGCTTCTTAATAAAAAGTAGTCAATATATAATGAATTATTAATAATGCCAGACTAAGTGTAATTTTTTGGATTCAAAAGATCTGTTTTATTATCATAATTCTTTCTAAACCTGCATATTTTTATTCCGTCTACATTAAGTAATTCTAAGGATAAGACGAGAAATTAAATTAATCCATTTATTCTTCTCCTCCTAAACACAGAAAATTTGCATTACTTTGAAGTTCCAATTATGTTGATCATTTTCATTAGAATCTGCTACCTTCACCATGAAATAAAAAGTTGATCGATGAATTCTTCAGTTTCGGTACACCTATAAATAATATCTGCACATCTTTCTCCATTTTGGTAATCACATAAAATTTAAGTTCCCCCAAAAATCAATCGGAACATCTGACGACAAAATCCAACGAGTAGCCTCAACGTTCTCAAACAGCTAGCTTATTGGTTTTTAAACGACTTTCACGCTGTTGCAAAATGGTAACGTGTACTTTGATTACGAAATGCCTTGGAAACGCGATTCAAGGACTTCGGCAGCGTTTGCAACGCTTCTCTCCCTAGCGCGTTTATATAGATCTCTCTTCATTCCATTGTAAGTAAAAACAGATTAATCAATCCGTTATCAAATCTGCGATAACATGCGGGGCCATTACCGTTTCCAATTATTCTCTACATACTAAATACAAAGATTCACGCGACAAGGTTAAGTATAAACCACGTTAAACATATCCGCCATCTTGCTTCTTACGCGTGTCCCCACTAAACATAGACAAGCATTGTTTTCCCATAGCAAACAATATCATTCCTGTCCCTTTTTATTACCATTTCAATTTCCTAAATCAAAAGCATCTTTTACAACAAACATGTAGTAACCAACGATATACTAAAAACCCATTAAATACGAGGCACATTAAATGGGAACCAAGCAGCTACAAGCCCTCCCACCATTAACGACTACCAAGCATCCCACTGTGACCCTAAAAAATGAATCATTCCCAGTCTAACATCATCGCTCTCAGCAATTATAAGCAATACACCGGACGTAGCCCCTTTCAAGTAAAAATCCAGACAGTCCGAGGAGAGGGGTTCAGATAACGATCAGCCAGCAAATCAGAAAAGCCTATCTCATAATCGCATCCGAGACGATTCTCCAATAATACGTGGAACCCGCTCCCGTTTGCCAGCCGCGTGCGTTCCACGAACGTGAACTGGTTATCTCGAGCCGCGCACACCTGCCAACATGGCTTCCGCGGACCCAGCGGTCACGGCTAGTCCCAGCGGCCATGTTGGAATCGCGAATGCCCACAGGAATGCAACGAGCTCGGTGGCCCCTGGGCCTCCAGCGCTCGCCGTTCCCTGGGGAACCCGGTCGCGCATGCTTCCCGTCGTCTAATGCTCACCAGGGGAACGTCGGCCGTGTACACTTCCCGTTCACGCGTTTACTCTCCTCCTCTGCTCCACCGTCGCATCTCCGCCCGAGATATCTGGTCCTGTCCACTGATCGCTGGCATTCGTCGCGGCTCCAGCACCGGCTACATCGAGCTCGCCACACCGTTGCTTTGTCAGATAAACCATCCGCTAGCACCCACGTAAGCACACATACACGGATCCACACTCGTGAACGACACTCGTGAACCGCACAGAGGTCCGATGGCTCGGGCACACGATTATTTCGAGGGGGGCCTGAAAGCCGCAGGAACCCGGGTACGACCGTGCCCCGGCGGTTACTCTCCTTTCCCTGGGTCGGCGAGGCGCGTTCCGTGGTGGCTGGAAAACGGCGACGGAAACCGTGGAAACAGAACCGTTCCCTTCTTTCTGGATCGTGGATACGAAGGAGCGCGCGGTTTACTGCGTGTTGGACGCCGCCAGGTAGGCTACCTCCGCGCACACCCACGCAACCGTGGCACACGCATGGTCCACACGCACGCTGGCACACAGGTAACCGGCCACGACTTGCCTGGGAGTCTTTCCGTTCGGCTGCCGCTAGTAGCGCTGCTGCTGGATGCTGTGCGCCGACTGCCTCGCTCCTGGCCCGACGGTGCGACAGAGTCCGATGGAACCGGCCAATGGGGAGTCCAACCGAGACGCAGGAGAACCTGGAGCAGGCTTTAGAGATGGGACTGACACCCTCGCAGGCGATACGTCTGGTGGAACAAGTTTCGATGGGTTACTGGGAACGATATTGAGGACGTGGAGGATGCTTGGGGGATCGTTGGGTGTTGCGTCTGAGGCTAGGCTGATGCGGATGAATATGAGGAGTTTCGGGGGAGTAAATGGAGATTTAGGTTGTATTAACGTGGTCGTTTGATTTGATACAGAATAGGGGTCTGGAATGCTGTGAATGGGGAGGTTAATTTGATGAATTTGAATTTTTAAATGAGAGTATTTAAGTGTCAGAGGGAATATAGGAAATGAGCGGTATAGATAGCAGAGTATATATCATGATTAAATTAGATAAGTACTGAGGATATCAATGATAACAATTGGTCAAGTAACCTGAAGCAGCAGTGTTAGTTACTCAAACCTAATATTTAGATGGTGAGATAGGAAGGAGTCTTGTTTAAGAAGCTTCTTGGAATTTGATCTCGAAGAAAAGTGAAGGAAGAGTATTTTATTCTAATTTTTACAATTGCCTCTGATACGAACTTCATTAATCCCTTAGTATATATTCAGCTACTTATCACGATAATGTATCACGATATACTCATCTCCAGTAACTAGACACGCAGCAAAACTCTCCTGCAACATCGTCTTGCTCCACCTTGCGAGTTCAAGCCGCGCTCGAGTCTATCACTAACAGAGACGTAGAGCAAAGGAGACCAGGAACGAGGGAGGGAGATCCACGGGTATCCTATCTACCAGTACCTACGATGCGATGCCGCGCAGGTTGAACGCAGGAGGTTTAGGTAGGGACGTGGTATGAGGAACAGGTGCGTAATACTAAGGTTCTGTGCCCCCCTGATCGATAAACACCGATCACCATCGAATCCTCTATCCTGTCCCGCATCCACACCCACCCACCGAGGCTCCACTCCAATTTTCCAAGCAGGACCTCCCGAAGAAACACTTACTGTCTCCTCCAGTTCCCTCAGAAGACGAACAGAGACCCCTCTTCTCTATTTTGCCACCGTTTCATCTCTCTGGGTACCGAAAACTCCAAAAGCACCAGACACCGCCGCGCGCACTCTGTCACTCGAAGGAAAGGATCTAGGTGATCGTGGATCGCGTCACAACTGAAACTCAGTGCCCCCGCGAGTTAGACGGAAGGTGAAAAATCGTGGGGCAGGTTGTATAAGTGTCCACCTGCAGGGGACTCGCGCGGCGCCGGCACTGAAGAAGGAGATCGGTTGTTGGTGGGCGGGAAGGGGAGAGGCCAGCGGCCAGAGGCACTCAGAGAGATCGAGTCTCGATCTCTCTCTCCTTCCCCTCCCTCGTGCACTCTCTCCTTTTCATCCCTGTCCACTCCATCCCTCTCCCTCTTCCCGTCCACCTCACTTTTCTTCCTTTCCTTTTTTTCCCCCTCCTCCTCCCGTCTCCCCTTTCTCTGTCCTTCCGTCTCCTTTCTGCTGGCGGCAGCCGCCGACGCCCAGCCGGTTTTACACTGGCGGAATCGATTCAATCGCGTGTCTCGGAGGAACGAGGCTGGTTCTAGTTCATGGATCGTGGATTTCGCTCCACTTGCCTAGAACAGCGGCCGTAATTGTTCCCGTCTGTCTGATCCCTCGGGGATTCAGTTCGCGCCGATGACGATACGCTCCCTCGCGGCGTTCGGCTTTTCGAACAGGAATAGTCCGATCCGCCCGCCTCCCCTCTAAGGGGGAAGCTTGTGGCCGCTCGAGGGACTCGTATGTATGTCTTCCTACGTCCCTTTCTGGCTTCCCTTCGTCTCGTTACAGTGACGTTCTAGGGTACGTGATTCGTCTTTCCAGCGGGTTGCACCGTTTCGTTTGAAGTAGCTGGTCCCTGGGAGCTCGGCTCCTAGTGGAACATACTCCGCGGAGAGCAAACGTGGTTTATACGGGCAGAATAGAGTGGTGGAATGTAGACGGAGCATAGGGAGGATAATAATGGGATTAAAGGGAGGTTGTTGGGTATTAAAGGAAAATATGGAAGGATCATATTGGATCGTTGCTCGTCTGAGATTACGCGTGGACATACCCCTACTTTTCTGTAGAAATGCAACGACGTTGGTAGATGCTAGCAATTGAGGATCTTGCAGCAAGAGGGGTGCAACTCCATCTTTGACAGTTTTTGTGTCATGATGCGTAGGTAATATAAGTAAAAAAATTCTACATCGTTTGGGACACCGTTGATGCAAATCCGGTAACTAATGAGTAATTAATTGCAAATTTTTAACCACCACCTGTTACTGATTCATGCAATATTTTTGTTTTCGGTAGCTTCAGATTTGATAAATTCGCCAAAAAGGGAAATAAAAACTTATGAACTCAATAACTACCTGCTACTTATGGTGTGAAAATGTATATTCTTCAATTAGTGTTCTCTTTTCAATTAGTTATGTTAAAGCAATAATTTTGGAAACAGTTTTTTTTTAATTTACTCGAAGTTGGTAAAGATGGAGCTACACCCCTCGAGTTCCTACGTCCTCAATTGTTTCGTTCATTGGATCTTTTTCTATTTAGCATTGGAATCAATGGATCTTGTTTGTGAAAGAAAACAATCGAGCCCAAAAACGCACCCATTCATTCCCCCTTGTTCAAGCGGAATTTCCATTGAAACGATACCAGCGTTATTCACGTGACAAACGAGTTCACTGGTTTTATATTCCAGCTATCATCAGGCCCTCCCTTTTCACATTGCTTTCTATTCAACTTGAAAAGTGCCCTCGAAACTAGTTCGCGAATGGGGTGTAGTTGATAGACGAGTTGCGAGTGTCGATCGATGGATCGTTGTGGCGACCTCCTGGCATGAATATTAAAACGAATATCTTGTATCGGCCCAATCCGATGACTTCAGCGAGCTCGCGCACCGTTTTCTCTGAACAGATCCCTTATTGATGCTCTATCACTGTTCATCAACTATTTTAATGCCCCGTGAATTTCTGTTCCGCGTTACGAGAAAGCGTACGCCGCTGACTTTTGCCCCTGAGCAAATATCGAGGGATACTCTTGCACATCGTGAACGTAGAATCATAGCACGCCTCAGTGGTGTCCTTTATTCTCCGCGAGCGTGAGCATCGATGTCCACTAAATCTCTTTTTATTGCAAACTTTCACTACACCTGGGCGAGAGGTCTATACAATTGGTTCAACGCTACTTTGCTCCAAGTGTGTTCTTCTTCTTAATATTAACTTCTAACTTCTAAATACTATGTTAGTGGTCAATTCGTGTGACAGGGCTTTGAGTTATATTATCTTCATCGATTTTAAGGAAGTCAGATTGGAACTAGGCCCAGACATAGTTCATGTGGGTAAGTTCAAGTCACTACAGTCCACGATGTTCCTCGAATCTGACAAGGACAGGTTTTTAGGTATCCACCTCCGATTGCTCTGGTCTTTGGATATGTTTTAGGGAACCGAAAAATAAGTAGTACGTATCTTTTTATTTTTGCCCCTTTGCACGTTTGGGGGGTGAAACTACCCCTCAAAGTTGATAAGAAGAGGTGAAGAAGTTTATTAGAATATTGTTAGTTTAAAGAATATTATAATATTGAGTTGAACAAAACTTTATATAAATTTCATTTTTGTCATAACTTGTATGAATGATGCTCTTGTCGCCAATCACTTTTATACCTCTTCTTATGAACTTTGAGACGCCTGAATTTATTATTTCATTGAAATCCTTTAAATTTTTTATTTTTCAATTTGATTATATTTTATTATTTAAACAGTTGAATTAATCTTTTGATTTGTGGAATTAATGATTAGTTTGAATTATGTTTAGAATAATAATTTTTGTATTTTGTATGAAATGGACTGAGTCCATTTTTGCTGAAATTCATTATTTTACCATCACTGCAGTTCTTGTGAAAAATAAAAATCGATTTTTGTCAAAACTTAGGGAGAAGATTATCCTTGTACATCAGGATATGTTCCTTTTCCACCTTTCTTAGTTCATACATTATCGGTTCACTTAAAAGTCCGCAGCATTTTTAATGACACAGCTTTCGAAGTAATATTCATACAAAATCTATTATTCATTCTCAAAGACAATGCAAAGATAAAGAATCCTTTTTTTTTAAATCTCCAAAGGCATGTAGCCTCTTAAAAAAGCGATCGTCGATCGTGGGTGTATCGAAATACGAGTCATCAGCGATCTTTTCGTCCTTCCTGCATAAGTGCATCCGTAGGTCAACGTCTACCTGCAGGTGCATTTGTATTCACGAGCCGGCGACACGCAGTCGGCCGCAGCGCCGTGTAAACGCTGCAGGTACCTGCCAATGCAGACGAATCAGCCGCGGAGGAACGTTTTTATGCACCATCTCCGCGAGATAATGTAGTCGTTCTTTTCACCGGTCCCCTTATTGCTCGATGCGCCGCCGAACAGGCTTCTCGAACGCCTCAAACGAACCTTTTCACATATTTTCTTTCCTCTTCACTCCTCTGAGGGACTGGACTCCTCTACAACGAAATTGTAACTAAAAGTGGCGGAACATGGAAGAGACGATCGATCGTGGTTGTTAACGAAGTGAACATGAGTACTCGAAGGTAGATGTTGTTTTAATTTTAATTCATTTGCCTGAATAACTAAAGTCTCCCAATCGCTTAATCACTATGTTTACAAAGTGTCTGGGAATGTCTATACATGTTCAGATTTTCCCACGCGAGACTCTAATACTGTTAACAACAACCCAGCCTATTCCTTTCGCGACTTGTGAATTCGCGGAATACAAAGAGGCACAGAGAGACAAAACGTTGACGAATTGCTGCAGAAGGCTGTCGTAACGACACGTGGTGACGAATCTCCTTTTTTAAAAGGGCCAGACACCTGGAACAAGGTCAACATGGCTGCTTAAACGTGAGAAAAAGGACTGGTCTTCAATGACAGGTACCTTACATTTAAATACCTGCGTGGCGTGTAGCACTCTGATGCAAAATATCATGTGGCTTTGTGTATGGGGGGACTTACGAATAAAAATGAAGGCTAATGATTGAAGGGAAGCAGTTTCTTGGTGTATTCCTGTCGTACATTATAATTTAAAAAATCTTCATCATTCAAATGATCAGGTACCATCGAACTACTCGTTCGTTTTTTTAATCTTCTACTGAATTTTGCCTAAATGAAGAAAATGGTTCTCATTAAAGACTATCGCGAAGCGTATAGCACAATCTGAAGTTTGAATTTTGTGATTGCTTTTAAGTGCACTATACTTCTTTGAAGTGTCTATATGAGCTCACGAGTAATTCCTGAGTAATTTAATTGGAGGGCTGAGAATCGTAGTGGTGTAAGTGCAAATTTTGATAATTTGAGTCAATAACAGTTTTAAGTCTTAAAGGCTCCATCTGTTCACTTTCATAGTGAATTAAATTATAACTTCAGTTTTGATTGAGAAATAAGAACATTTCTCTTTAGCACTTGACTAACAAGAGCTCACGAGTAATTCCTGAGTAATTTAATTGGAGGGCTGAGAATCGTAGTGGTGTAAGTGCAAATTTTGATAATTTGAGTGAATAACAGTTTTAAGTCTTAAAGGCTCCATCTGTTCACTTTCATGGTGAAATAAATTATAACTTCATTTTTGACTGAGAAATAAAACATTTCTCTTTAGTACTTGACTAACAAGAGCGGACCGTTTTGAAACATAGGTACTGATGTAAGTGCGAAGTGTTGTCGCCCTTATCAGCACAACGCATAAGCAGTATACATTAATATAACGAACGTGCTGATACTAATTGGATGTTGTGCATGCGTTGTTCTGATGAGAGAAAAAGAATTTTAAAATTAAGTTTTTTTTAATTTTTAAGTATATACTAGAGGTGGACATTAACTAAATAAAAAGTTATTTAAATAACAAATCAAATAAAAGTTATTTTAATCTTAGATTATTTGTCGAATAAAGGAAATTTTTTCAATCGACAATCATTTCTTTAAGTTTTATTTGTTATTCAAAATATTTATTTAAATAAAATTTTTGCCCATCTCTGGTATATTCATATTCATTATGGTATTATTGATAGCTTTTAGTTGTGTTCCTACAAATGCAATATTTATATAGAGAGTTTTTTATAATTAAACGCAGAACATTATTTTACGAGAAACACCATGCGTGTGACTTACACCACTATGAATCTCGACCCTCTATATATGCGGTCAGTTCTTAATTATAGAATAATCAACCAATTTTGTACATTCCATTTCCGATTCAGAAATGAAGTATCGGCATTGTAATGAATGTATTTTGGAAATAGTCGCGAGACAGCATCCCAATAACCAGATCCATCAGTGACTCACTGCCAGAGCTAGCAAAAGCCTAGCCACCTAACAAATTTATCCTTTGTAGACTTTACTTATCACGAAGCGAATCGACCACTAACTTACATAACAATAAAGCCAAAAGAAAGACCGTCGTGTGAATTGGAACGTCTGTACTTTTCAGAGGGTCAGAGAGGACAAGCTTTTAGGCGAAGCGACAGCGGCGAGGCGTTGCTACAGCGTGCAACTGTCTCTCGCGTCGTTTTGTTCACTGAACTAGTTCCCTCTCCTCTTCCCTCCCAGTCCATTCTGCCACTACCACCGACGCCATCTCACTACCACCGCCAGGCCAGCGTTATCAAGATCACCACCGTGCTGGAAGCTGAGGGAACACGGAACGAGAGAGCGCCGAAGGAGCAAGAGGAAGGAATCAGGCAAAAAGCGAGCAGAGAAAGAGGCAGGGGAGATCTGTCTGACTCTCAGCAAAGATTCCACCGAATTTGGACCAGTTACAGGGAATTCCTCTTTGGGATGTGTCCAGTGATAGTTGGAAATGGCGCCCTCGAGGGTTTGGCAAAAGACGCGTTCTAGCGTGCGACGTTTAAAGTTTCGTCGTGTCAAACCTGTGGCTACGCGGGCGAACTTGATGGAATCTTTGATTTAAGCGGCGTTCACAGCATATGCTCGATTAGCCTCGTGATAACGAGTTTGCTTGCTGGAGGATGGAACGAGGAAGATGGCTGTCTAAAATTAATTTGAGTGAATGCTTGCATATTTGAACATTTGAGCACTTGAACACTGAATCAATTGTTCACAGGGTGACTGGAACTGTTGAGCGCTGAAATACTTGAGTAGCTAAACATTTGAGCACTGAAATACTTGAGTAGTTAATCCTTCGAATACTGAAACAGTTGAGTATTTGATCCTTTGAGCCCTGAAACACTTGAGTAACTGATCTTATGCGCATTGAAACATTCGAGTATTTGATCACTTAGAGACCTGAAACACTTGAGTAGTTGATCATTTGAGCACTGTAACACCTGAGTAGTTGATCCTTTGAGCATTGAAACACTTGAGTAGCTGATGCTTGAACCGCTGAAACAGCTGAGTAGTTGAGCATTTGAGCTCTGAAACACTTGAGTAGTTGATCATTGGAGCATTTAACACTTGAATACCTTGACAATGATGCGATTATTTTAAAAGGGTTCTACTTTTGAAAATGTCCTACTGACGATGAGAACTCAAAGAACGGGAATAGCTTCGAATATCTACGAAGGTGTTTAAGTGCAGTAATTCTGCATAAATCCCCCAGAATATGCAGACCTTTTAGACATTGGGTATTTAAACAAATCATGGAGGAATAAATGAGAATGAATAGTTATGTAAATTAATTTACCCAGAATTATCGAAATAGTTTCTCAATATCCAGAATCCATTTAATCTTTCCTAGCATGTTATATTGCATGTTAAGACATTTTATGGCACCTGCTCTACTGTTACCATTTTGGTAGTGAGGCTGGAGCGAACCCAAAGTGAATTGCGAAACGAAATGGTATCTATAAAAGCAAAAGTAATCTACGCCAGTGTGCTGCTGGTAGCCCCTTATAAATGTTTCAAACAAAGCTACCGCTTAAAATTTTATTAGGGGAACTAAACTGAACTATCTGGTTTTATGACTCCTAGCGGTTAACACTTTAGGAGGCGCTATCCTTGAACAAATTTGTAGCTTTTCTGCGAAACGCTAGGAATTAAAACAATCTAAGAATATTTCTTCTCTACAGTGCTGGTTTCTGTCTCCAGTATTTCTGACATATTTTTCCTTTGCATTAAACATATGTACACACACAGTGTGTACACCATAATTAACATTTGCGTATTAATAGAGGCTTTGCTACTTTATGCTCGTCACGAATAAATAATGTAGCACCGTTAATCACAAATTATGCAAATAATATTTTTCACGCCTTCACTGGTAGGAAAACAAAAAACTAATACACACCGAGGAATCGATGAATGTAGAAAATAAGTGCCTGCTTTCTCGATTACAATACGTTGTCCCATGGATGCTTCATTCATGCTTAATCGCACTACTATGAACGGCCCTTTATTCATGCCCTACAGAACTTCAAGAAAAGCAGAAGGAAAAGTGGGAGGGTTTGTAGCACAAGAGAGAGAGAGAGAGAGGAGGAAGAAATAAGAAGAAAGGAAGATGCGCTCACAAAATCTATGCGCCTTTTATGCATTATTATTTCCGTGCCAAAAGAGTTTAAGAAGAAGAAGAAGAAGAAGAAGAAGAGGAGGAGGGGGTGAAGATGGAGGTTATAAGCGTACAGCAGAAAAAAAGAGTACACGATACGTAATTAAGGAAGTAATATCATAAAATTTAAGTAGTAAAGTAATGATTGGTTCCAGCGTATTTATGTTGTCGTTCGAATGAATTTCGAAGAGAGGGAAAAGGAAAAGGTTATGCATATGATCGCCCAAGTGGAAATTAAGAGGGAGTATTATAAAGAAGCCAAGCACAGATTCCTTGCCGCTTCATTAAAGTGTACAGGGCGAACTGTTATTTCCAATTATAGATTGTAATTTTCAAGCAGGAAGATAAAGGATTATAAGAAAATGTAAGAGAAAGATGGAAGATAACAAAGCGTGACGAAAGTGGGAAGGGGATTATTCTTGAAGAAGTATAATGAAGATAAGTACGTTCTGTGAACCACTACATTGTATTAATGAGAATTCCAAGAGAAGAAAGGGGCAAAGATGAATAAAATGTATAAGTTACAAAGAAGATGTGACGTGTACTTTGCATTGAGCTTCAGAATGCTTTGAAAGTAATTAAAGGTAAGAAAAGGGAAACGAAGAGTGTAATAAAGTCAGCTGAAAGGAAGACGAGGAGAAAATGTCACGAAACCATAAAATGAGATTTTAGAGGTGTATAAAACTTCATTAAATAAGACCAGAACAAGATAAGAGCATGAATAAGAAGAAAAAGAGTGCAAGGCAAAACCAGAAGACGATACAGAAACCTCGCAAAACCAGAAGTAAGGGAGTATAGTATAAAAAGGAGTGCAAGTCTTCTCACGAAACTTCAAGATAAATACGTGCATCGCTCGAAAGAATTCCAGGTGGAGAAATAAGAAGAAACAAATTGGGAATAAGAAGCGGAACCTTCGAGAATCAGAAGTAGACCATCAAGCTACCAAACTGATTCCCCAAATTTGAGTAAAACAGTTTCTTTCTCTCAATTCACTTCAATATATAAATACTCCTAAAAAAGAAGAAGTGAAAAAATAACAATCAGAAGCAGGCCATCGAGTTACCAAGTATTTCCTAAAATTCCTCCAAACCACAGACCCCCTTCCCTTCCATTTACTGCAAAAGGAACACCACTAAAAACAAGAAGAAACAAATTAACCCCAAGGCGCAAAGCCCTCAGCAACGTAACACAGACCTCCCAGTCACCAATATTCCCCCAAAATCTACCTAAATCACAAACTTCATTTCCCCTTCCTCCGCTCCCAAAGCTACACCGCTAAGAAGCAAAGAAACAACCTGTTGAAAAAGGGAAGAAAATGAAGGTAGGGGAAAGAAGGGAGTGGAATGAATATTCAGCAGAAGCGAGGAAGATACATCAGCAACGGGAACACGTACATCCTCGCAACGGCCGCAAAGGATACAAGAGGAACAGGCTAGCCTACGAATAATTGGCGAACGGAGATGGAGGAAGGAAGGGGGCTGGTGGAAAAAGGAAGCCGCGGAGTCGGGATGTTTGGCGCGCAGGTCGAACAACAACGCGCACGTGGTCGGTGTGAACGGGGCTTGAATCCTGTTCCAATGGCTGGCGAGGGGAAGGACGAGGCGGCCAGGAAGAAGAAGAAGACGAACGGAGATCACGGGGCAAAAGGACGAGGAGAGGGCGAAGTAAAAGAAGAAGAAACGTGGTCTCGCGGCGTGCACGGATCTCGAAGCATGGAGAACACGAACTGGCCGCCGCATACCTACACGACGCGTAATGAGAACATACCAGCGTCGTTCGGCCTGCTATCTGCTATCAAACGGATACCACCGGTTCAACCTCGGATAAACCGTGTACCGGGCCCTAAGCAACCTCGAAACCGTTTTGCATCTCGTTTCTCAACGGCTCGCAGGATCAATTGTTGCGTTCCAATTACAGATCCTCACCTTAGGAGTCTCTAATCCTTCCACGCTGATGAATTCGTACTCATGGTGGTAAATTTTTTTCATTCATCTGATTGTATCTGGAAAACGCTTTATCGTTACTATCGCATCTGTAGTTTCTTTTTAATTCTGTGAAGAATTGTGGTTTTGACAGTGATGGAATTGGTAGTAATGTATTTGAATTGCTCCAATTGTATTTTGATAACGTCTTGGTCTTGCAATCACGTTTTTCTTTGCTTAATTCTGTAGAAGATTCTATTTTGGATTAGATTAAAACGGGATTTTTAGTGAAGTTTTTGGATTGCTTCATCTTGGAATTCTGAAACCCAGTACAATGCAATTACTCTCTCTTGCAGGAATTTCCTGCTGTGGAATCCATAAATGCCGCGAAACTTTCGAATCTAGAATTGATGTAAATTATACAGCGCCAGACGTAATAATGTAATAGTAATTACTGTTTGTAGGGATTAATAGGTAATATCACCACGCACAGCGTAACGTATCAGTAAAGGATTGCGTATCAAGTTCGGGGACCGACTAATAATCCCCAGAAACGAATTCCATTGCGAAATTATACGTTTCGATCTTGGGTGAACGTTTCACGAATTCTCGGAAGTAGTTAGAGTACAATTACTACTAAATCAAATACATGGGAACAGCTATGAAGGCCTGTTTCAACTGGAGCCTTGAATTTGATACTTGTGGCAGTGATGGAAAAAAATATCATAATTTATCAAGAATGAATATAATATTCATTATTATTCAAAATTGATCGATAATTCGTAGTGGGAAATTATTAATCAAAATTCATCAATACTTCATAGTAGGGAATTATTATTCAAAATTCATCAATACTTCATAGTAGGGAATTATTATTCAAAATTCATCAATACTTCATAGTAGGGAATTATTATTCAAAATTCATCAATACTTCGTAGTAGGAAATTATTATTCAAAATTGATCAATACTTCGTACTAAGAAATTATTATTCAAAATTCATCAATACTTCACAGTATGGAATTATTATTCAAAATTCATCAATACTTCATAGTAGGAAATTATTATTCAAAATTCATCAATACTTCGTAGTAGGAAATTATTATTCAAAATTGATCAATACTTCGTACTAAGAAATTATTATTCAAAATTCATCAATACTTCACAGTAGGGAATTATTATTCACAATTCATCAATACTTCATACTAGGGAATTATTATTCAAATTTCATCAATACCAAATTGCATAAAACAACCTATACTATCTCACATTTCCAAAGTGCTATCCGAACTTCATTCTTAAAATAGTCCCGAATACGAAAAAGTATTCTCTTCTTGCGCATGGCTCCTGCGCAGTCGTCGCTAATAAAACGCAACTATACGCAGAAAACTCGACAAAAGTCAGAATGAAATTTATGCACAAGCCAAGAGGCATTCTTATGTATTTTCTGCATGAAATTTATACATCACTGGTATCGTCAATTGAAACGGTAACCGAATCCGCGAAGTTGCCATTCACGGTGGATCGACGAATACCAGTCGCTGCGAGCGGTAGTAAAATAGCGCGACAAACTCGCGTAAAACCGCGTCGTACTTCCTTTTACGCCCATTTGTATCGGGTCATTTAAATTTCTCGACGCCTCGCGCAACCGTGCGCCTGTGCAAAATATTCTGCTCATCGTTGCCGTTGCTTCCTATCGGGCGATTCTCACCAGCCGTCCATTCATTGGCGTTTGCTCGGCTGCATTTTGTAAAACGCGTTGGCTACTGACAATACAGACTTCCGTTTATCTTCGTAGCCTTTTGGATCGATTACACGTGGTATTCGTTGACCTTTGCGTGAATGCTTAATGGGCTGAGTGATATTAACGTGTTGCAAGTGTTTGATTCCTTAAAGCAGAAATTCTTGCTGGGTGAGAAATCAATGAGACTTAACTTTAACATTCTTTTATTTAAAAAACATCAATATACATATTCTTAAACTATTCTGCAGTATTTTTAAGAACATTTAGCACGGGGGACTCAGAATGATGAGACGATTCTGCTGGGGAAGGAGCAGATATTCCATAAGTATGGTAAAATTAGAATATTGGGTCGAAAGAACCAAATGGTACACATTGATTAATCGTGTAATATTTAGGTACTGAAGGTCGATGCTCGAGGTATTGCAGATGAAAGACACTTTGCATTGAATGTACAGAGGTGGAGAAGTGTTCAGAAATTATTATATTTGTGCAAAATTTGCATCAGCTCTAGCTTCGCCATTAGCCTCTTCTCGGATGGTATAGATTTCAAATCTCTATGAAGAGATAACAAGAACAATTTATCTTCATCCCCTAGGACACTTTCGTGTTGCGTTCTGCACTTGAACACTTCCTTCAATATTAGATTTATACCCTCCAATGCTTTATTTAAATCGTGCAGCACATCGTCGGACTCAATTTTTCTTCGTTTCAGTGTAGGTAAAATTTGCTTCTCTTTCTCAATAGACATATCTTTCTCGATTGGCGCTTCCCTGTGTATATCTTCTTCTTTCACTGTTATCGTTTTGTCTTCGTCTACGACAGTCAGGTAATGTGTACTGAAAATATGTAAAAATAAAAAATAATTGAAAGGACTATTTATAATGGTAGAAATGTGTAGGGTGCATTATTAATTAGAACATACGTTTTATCCAGTAAAGCTGGGGCTAAAAATGTGAGGATGTCGAAGTACATGTATTTTTTCCTATTCGATGCACCTGCGCCTGCATTTTCAGATTTCTGTTTCATTAATTCTCTGGTGAAACAATTCCGTAGACTCTTCCACTTTCTTTGTATTTCAGCACCTGAAAGAATGCAATTCCTTTGTTTTAATTGAAATTTCTCTTAGAACTTAATTCATACTGAAAGTAGGACAGAAGTTTTGTAAAATTGAATAAAATTAAAAAATATTTCATTGCATTTGCAAATTCTTGGGTCTCACATAATATTCGAAACGATTCGAAGCATTTAAAGTCCATTCCCACATCGAGTGGGACCCGTCAGCATCCTATACACTGTAAACTTTCTAGTTTCATGTTTCTATTCTCTTCTTACGAGCATACCCTATTCAAATCTGGCGCCAAACCTATCGCCGCGCCACAGTATCCACAACTTGCCATGGCAACGGGAGGTCAAGTGGGGGAACTCGTCATAACTGTATAGCGTCGAAGGTTGCTGACGTAAAAGTAGCAGTTGGACGTTAATCGAATTGTTTCGAATAAACATTTCTCTCAGATAAGTATCCGAATAAACTCCATTTGGTCGAATATTTCATCCGGATAATGGTTATTAGTTTATTTGTAACATATTATTTTATTAATTTACTCGAATACTACAAAACTTCGAATACGAATAACTTTTCATAATTTTGATCACTTAATTTTCTAAAAGTATGTTCATACAACGTGTAAATAATTATCCGAATAAAAATTATATATCTTGTCTGGATAAATTATCATTTGATTAAAAACTTATTCGTTTCTGATAAATAGTAGTCTACTCGTTATTCTTATGCATTATATTCGTCATCCGAATAAGACTTTGCCCATCTCTGCTCTGAAGTACGACTCAGGTCTTTCAACGGTTAGTTCATTCCGTTCAAACTCTAATAAAACTTATGCAGTACTTCCAAAGTACTTTCTCCATAGTGGTTAATCAGAGCAGCCATACACAACAGAGTTTAAGTCCAACTTCTCAGTCATTACACATCCGATATTCGACACACTGAATTCGAAATACTTACTCACTTTTACCTTCATATCATCGTGGAGCTCGTCGAAATCCTCTATCATTATACGAAATATCTCCAGCCAGCATTCTTTCCTTTTAACTTTGTTGGCGTACTCTTCAGTGCGAACGTCCCACAACGCAGACCTAGCACGCACTAATCTAACGAATGTCTCTGTATCGAAACTGTCCATCTTCGTATTAGATGAGAATATTGGTGTAGGACTTCAATGATCACCGATGTTTCACGTGAAATGCACTCGATTCAGCATGTGGGCGAAGAGTGGCGTACACAGAGTCAGTGTCCCAGCCACTAGAGAGGAAAGGCCTTTTCCAAACGGGACACTAAACGCCGCGACGCCAAGTGGCAAGCCACCGAAGATTGGTCGCAGGCAATGGCCGCGTTCAGTGCCACAGACGGTCTGGCGTCTAGCGACTATATTTTATCGGTGGCTTTCCCTTCTATGTTAGTGCCCGGGACACCGATAACTAGAGGTTATCAGGTGGATTGAAGGAAAGCTACGTGTAAATTAGAATGTAACATATTCTTTAAAGAATGTGCTTGATGCACGGTACGCTTTTATGGTGGCTGACGAAATTGTTGGAAATATACAGGGTGGTCCACGCAACTTGTAATACATCCGAATAACTTCTAAAGTATGCGTTGTATCAAAAGTTTTGTTATACAAGAGTTGCATGGTTTGAAGGGGCACATTATTTAGTGTGTGTACTTTTTTTATGTGTGGCGTTGTTTCGGAGATTTCAGGGTCAATTTCGTCATTTTAAATGGAATGCTAAATTTTGTATGGCACAATATCGAAGAATGTTGAACTCTGAGTAAAAAGGTATTAATCTTTGTTAGTCTTAAAGCCTTGTTAGCCTCCGTTTCTTGAAAATTTACATTGCGTGATGGTACGTTGGAGATTTAAGATCATCAAAGAGGATGCATACTTAAACTCATTTATATGCTATGTGAATCATTCCTTTTTTACATTTCTAATAATGTACTATGTATTCTCAAATTCCCTCTTTAGCCTGGATTTAATTTTAGTCAAACTTACTTCTAATATTAATGGCAGTCTAACTACTTTTCCCCATTGTTTTTTAGATCTGAAGCATTTGAAGTGAGAAGATATTCTTTGCTCCAGTGGCGCACTCAAAATTTAATTTTGGGGGGGGGGGGGGCGAGACAGACGACGCGCAACTCGTTGATACTTTGTCCCGCTCCGTCTTTCAGGCGCTCGATACAAGTCCGTTCCCTCTCCCTTTCTTCTCTGTTTGCTGGGGAAGGGGGAGGGGGAGCAGGGCCCTCTGGCCCCTCTTCCGTGCGCCACTGCTCTCCTTTTTTTTTTTTCATCGACGAGTAGAGTTAAGTAAATGTATATTATGTAAGTTAGTAAGTGAAATAAAAATTATTTATAAACAAAATCGCTCTTTCATAATTACTGACGATTATTATTGCGTGGTGGTTGAAAATCATGAACGATTGATTTCTGAAAAAACAACATTTAATTGACGGTACATATTTCTTAACAAAATCGCGAACTTATGTTTGCGCATTTCTCCGTGGGATCGTAAAGTTAGAACTGAAATCCTACATGAAAAGTAGCACAAACCGAACCCAAGAATAAAATACTCCATATAGACATCTTTACGCTAACAAAAATATAACAATTACCATATTTATTATCATTATGTGATGTAGTTACAAATGCACGTACTTATCATAAACACTATGTTTCTCGGGTTGAAAAGACGACCGCCGTGGCGACGGCTCGTCGTTCGGAGAAAGAAGAAATTCGTTTCGGTTCAACTGCCGCGAACTTAACAAGCAGCGTGGAGAAGAGACAAAACTAAACGAAGTCACTGGGACACTTTACAAAATCCTTTCACAACATGCTCCGATAAGAACAGAAAAATGCAATCGGTTTTCACGGCGATAAGGAAAATCGTCTAAACAGCGATAAGACCAACATCCTTCAAACCAGCTCGAAGGGTGACGGGTAAATAATTGACGCACTTCATTCTACAATTGTATTAAACCTCCTATTTTATTATCTGTGCATTTGAGCGGTCTGTTCGTTAAATTTCGCGCCATTCTCTCGTCGTTTCTCGTCCAATGACGATCGGTTTAATCACGTTCCCTCCTGTCGTTCTCTCCCCCCCCCCCCCTCCTCGTTTCTATTTCGTTCTCGAGCACAAACTTGATTAATTTGCTCGTCGTAATCGTCAGGACTCGTCTCATTCGCTGTCCGAAGATAGCGCGTGCGCATGCGCGCTAGATTTCTCAATTAGTCGCTGTTCTCGTACATCGTCCTTTCGTTCGTCGGAGCTCGCGGATATTCTTTGGCATCGATACAAAGAGTGGCGGTATGAACAGCGAGATATAATTGCGGCAATTCCATGTACACGCGTATCATCGCGCTAGATATTTCGTATTCACGCAACAAGCACGCGGAAGAAAGCATTCACACGCTACAGAATTTTTCTTCTTTGGCGGTGGAGATTTGTCACAGGATTCTTTGGTTCGACGACGCTTCGACGCGTTTGAAGATTATTCGAATAATTAATTTTTTCTTTACGAAGAGTCATATATATATGGTAAATGTGATTGATTACATTCTTTGTGGACATTGCTTTAAAGGTGAATTCAGCGCA
The DNA here is from genome assembly GCA_929113495.1 of Andrena minutula. Taxonomy (NCBI): domain Eukaryota; kingdom Metazoa; phylum Arthropoda; class Insecta; order Hymenoptera; family Andrenidae; genus Andrena; species Andrena minutula. Next base: position 23,588,998 of record OV815994.1, read on the forward strand.
ATTTAATTTTTTATTTTGATAAAAGTCTGATTTGGAAAAATTGATCAAAATGACCGTTTTGGAATTGTATAAGTGTACACATAGTAACAATGTTTAGTGATATTCGTAATATTAATATTTATTAACACTAATACTTTAGAAATAGTGCTATACACGATGATGAAAGCATTGATTGTAGATGATTTGTAACATACCTACTGAAAATTACTAAATCACAAATGCGTTTGTAACTCGAAAAAACAGGACAAGTGGGATACACATTTATATAAATTCTTTTTTATTACTTTCATGTGTTGAATGCACCCCTGAAACTATGTCCACTAAAAATATTAACATGCAAGACGTTAAGCCACCAATAAGTCTGCCTAAGTACATGTGAAATTAAATATTTTAAAAATAAAGTACAATTCAGATTAGAAGTCCTCCGAATATTTCAACACAACAGAACGTGAAAGCTTGTTGAATTTACTTTCAGCGCGATGTTATTCACAATTACAATTTTCCCACAAAATTACTTTGTACTATTCGCTTTCACGAATTCCCCAATTTATCGATTAATCGATAATTATTCGAATAAACCTTGAAACGCGCGAGTGAAGGCTGGTCGTTGGAGAAGACATTTCTCTCGTCCTCGGCGAATAAAAAATTCGTTAGAACACTCGTTCCTCGTTAATTTACCTGACTCTAGTTCGCGTATGTCGCTATTCACGATTCTTACAGTCTAAGTAACACCTTTCGCTCAACTGTGCATACGTCTCAGTACTTAACTATCTCCCCGACACGTTTGTCGTAGTTGTGCGCGACAGCATACCGCGATACGCGATCGAATTAATAAGTGTTAGGTACCATGCTGACGCAGGTGTGCCTGTTTCACGGCGTTGGGCGACGCATGCCCAAACGAAATATAAAGTATAAACGATGCGGCGCGTTTTGGGGGACCGTTCTCAGCGACGGCGACGGGTATCGTAGTTTGTCACGGTGAACATTCACATGGAGATTCGTGGAAACGCGGTGGACGACTGTTAACCATCTTAAAAGCTAAATCGAGTCCTATTACTTTAAAGGGAACGCGGGGATCTTTCTAATACAAGACACAATCGGTGAATAAACGATCTTCGTTCACGGTTTTGATGCTCGACGCTTTGTCAGGGATGAGTACGATTTCAATTCCTGCGTGTTAAGTCGGCTACGCAATCTCCTATGTACATATCTTATAAAAAACGGAATCCAAAAAGCCAGTAACAATACAAATTGATAACCCTTTGCGCTCCAACTTACTCCTTTAATGCTCAATGCTGTGTTTTTTAAATGCAATGCTTTGGAGTGGAATGATTCTAAAAGCAATAATTGAATTATAAATAGAGGAGGAGGAAGAAACAAAAGATTTAATGGTGGATATTTGGTTATTTGACACAGAATATTAATGTCTTGATACTAAATATATCATTTTGCTAAATATCAGGTCGATGACTCCATCCCACTCCATCTTCTGTTTGGACATGCGCATTGGAAATGTCACTATTGCACAGTAGACTTATAATGTCTCGAATTATAAATTATTCAATTTTTACAAATCTCAATAAAATCAGGAAGTAGTGTTAACTGAACTCACAGTGTGCATGGGAGGCATACTTGGAGGGCAAAGGGCTAAACGCTGCGCACGAGTTTGAGAGTATAACCAGAGCGTAATATGGCATTGCTGCAGAGGTCCTTGCAAATTTTTGCTTAGCATGTTTGATTTGTTGTAAGTAAGTCTTTGGTATACACCCTCGTGATGTTTTTATTGCTGACTATAATCTGTAATATACAATGGAGTATAGGCAATTCAGGGCCATTTATGGTCACAGAATGATTTCCCATAAACGCTGATTCCCTTTTCATTGAAATTGAGTAAAGTATCATAAGATAAAAATAGTACGAACTTAGTATCGCGTATTAAAAACACTGTGTACAGTTTAGGGTTTGTGGTGACGAGGGACTAGTGAATAAATTGCAAAAATGCCGTTCATTTTGGAGTGTGTAGAATTTTCAAGGGAAAAGCTTATTGATTAATTAAAGAACTGAGCAATTACGAAGAATTTATTAAATGTAAGAATTTGCAAGAATTCCTGCAGCAATCCAATAAAATTCGTGTATGAATTGATACTGGAGCCAACTATATACATAAAACAGCGTTTCTCAAGCTTTATACAACGTCCAAAATAGAAGAACTTTTTATTTACAACCTTATCGTGTGCAAGTCTACACTTGTTGGCGCAAATGGCAGTAATAGCAAATGTACTCGATAATGATACAAATGTAATAAAACAGAAAATTCTCCAATACTAATTAATTGAAATAGAAACAGTGATATAAATGGTAATGGTTGTGCGTTACATTTTGTGCGAAAATAAAAACGAACCTCGTCGTTCGTGTAATAATGAATAATAAATACTAAATAAAACTAATATAAAATTATATAAATGTCGAATTAAACATTCTTATGAAACTCTTATAATTCTGTGAACTGTATAATTATTCTTAACGATACTATTCACTTCCTCTTAAAAGCGTAACATTAATATTTCGAAAGAAATGACGGATGATTTTGAGAAACGCTATTTCAAATATCAGTCGTGTTTCAAGTCTTTAATCGTTTATAAACACAACACCACTAGTGACTAGTAATTATCATAAAATAGCGTTAGCGACATTAAGATCGATCAAATTTATAAAACTGGGAGTTAGAATCGTTGGTAACAATAAAGTCGACGAAATTCACGATTAACAGCTAAAATGGCCAGAAAATTACAAATCACAGAGGAGGATCATCGAGGTAAATCCTGTACAAGGTTTCAATGATCAAAGATCGAGGAATAAAATTATCTTCTAAGAATAAAACTTTGGCAACCGAAGTGGGTTTGGCAGAAATGGTATAGCGACAACCATTGGAGACAGTGATTTTGCAAAATTCGTGCAACAAGTGCGTTAGATTTTACGACGTGAACTGATGATTCTAGGGTTGTTCGATATTCTATCGTAGAATATTCTCATCGAAAATTTGGAGAATGCTTGCCAGGGTAATTATGAGTTGAGGATAATGTTGGCAGAAGTGTCAGGACTTGTGAAGAATCGCGAACTTGATGGATATTTGCGACATGACCCACATGATGAATTTGCGCGCGAGAATCGAGGCGACGATGACAATGGTCGATGAGCTTGTGATTCGCGACGATGTTTGTTAGGAACCGGAAACAGGAAGCGGCGAAGGACACCTCAGAGGATCTTCGCTGCTTCGACTTCTTTGCCGCCTCGTGCGGTAAATGGGCCTGTGTCAACCAATCTTTATCCATCGATCGATCGAATATTCGAGAGCTGCCAGCCATCTGCAAAAAAAAGGGTTCATTAAATGCCATTTCTTACGAGAATTTTTAAAATATCGTCGTAATCCTGTCAAACTCGCATTATCAACTCACACATATAATAACACCACCTTAATTAAACTTCTCCCCAAAAAATATTTTCCCAATTCCAAGAAACTGAATATAAAATTTCGAAAACCAGAGACAACGATTAATAAAAATAGTAAAGAAAGTTGTCATTACATTTGCCTAAATTGCTTAAAAAAATTCTATATTTTATGGCAAAGTATATTTACATGTCAGGAGGAATAGGGTAAAGGAAGGTAATATGGAACTTCATAAAATTTCGATAAAGAAATAACGAACTCTTCAGGCAATTGTGTACACTAGATCCGTAGATAAAAGACGATGATACTGACAATGGAGCATCAGTCGGGCATCCATCATTGAAAGAGAAACGTTTATATTTTTCGTGGGGTGTAAAAGTTTCAAAAAAGTGCATCAAACTGTTAAATATTGTAGTGATGGTATGTTACAAAGTATTATTTTGATATATTTTATCATTAAATATGAGTGTTTTTGATTATGCAACAATAGTTTACCAATAAAGTTACTTTCTTCTTAGTATAATTCTTAATTTCTTAGTAATTCTTAGTAATAGTAATATGGAACATACCGAGTAACATAGATGAAGTTGATAATGACAATGACAGAATGCTTATTTTGCGATGGAAATTATAAAAATAATGATAATGAAAAGTAGGCCCAATGTATTTGCTGCTTTCAGTTGGCAAACAAAGAATGTGGGGCTTCTGACGTATTATTCACGTGCCCAACGTGTAGGAGACGCAGAAACCAAGAATAAATTCAAAAAATCATGTATATTAATTTATTTGTATTTTATACTTAATTAATCTTCATGTTTGGTAAAAAAAGGAAAGATTTTTGAGTTTTCTGAACAATTTTCCTAGGTGTTCCATATTAGGACCCATTTTTTCGAACAGCCGATTTTCCCTATTTTCGGTTTTTTTACTATAATTGCAAAACAATTGGATTTTTTAAAATTAGACTACATAAATATGATTATGCATTAGTTCCTTCGTCCCCCCATGTAAATTTATTAAAAAAGACAAATTTCCCTACTTTTGACAAGTTTTTGAAATCAGATGTTCCACATTACCTGCCTTTACCCTACACATTTGTTTGCTTTATTATCAGAATAACAAATTGAAAATGACAGTATTATCAAGAGTCTCTAACTACGAAAGAATCTATTAAAACGCATAAAGCCCTTTCCACAAGAGACACTTCCACATCTTCACTGATATTTTGGGCGTATTCACACATTCTCAATGTTTCCTATTCTTTCTAAATCATTGCTCTTTCATCGAACGAGTATTTTAAAATACTAGTGAAAGGTCACAGAAGTGTCTACAGTGGCTTCAACAGTTTCTACCGTTTCTTGTCCATTTCAGATTCAGTAGCGAAGATGTAACTCCTCCGTGTGGGGTCTGGCGACTGCAGTTCGAACGCGTGTTTCCTGCCACCGGAAGTCGGCGCGCTGCTGTGCACCCTGAAGCCGTGAAGACAGGCGACACCGAAAGCCTTCTCCGCATTGGCGTCGTCGTAAAAGTACATCGCAGCATCCTTCAGCACGCAATACCGCCTGGACCAACCCGTCGGCGACGACGTCTTCTTGGCGTGTTCCTGCTGCTTGCTCAGGTATCCGAAGCAATCTGGTCGCTGAATAGCGCAGGCCGCCATCTCGCGCATTTTCAGCGACGCTTCTAGCCAAGTGTCGACCTAGGAAACACACCAATATTGTCCAATCGCACTGACAAATACAATGTTTGAAAAAAATGAGGTTGTACAGTGTGACGAAGTAAAGAGAAACAGAAGCTGAATTACCAACTGATTTAAAAACAACACACCTCTAACATTTTGTTCCACCGACAGAATAAACCTCGCCAAAGCTCAACTACCACCCCACCGACATAATAAAGAATTAAACGAACAAACTTGGAGTCAGAAAATTTTCCCGCTTCACAAATCAAAGCCGATTACTTTATACAATCCTATTATAAAACACCCGCGACGGAACAATACCATTCCGCGGGACCGCCTCCGCCAGAACTCTGATCGTTGACGGAACTCGCGTAACTATATCGCCGAAGTGCAGGAATTTAAAATGAATCTTGTTTTCTGAAGCACGCGGAGAAGGTCTGGCCAGTTTCTGCATCTCGTTACATTCCCAGAAGTTGCAGCGCGCGAATGGCGGCGCAACTGGAATGGCCTCGAAATTTATCGCGGCCCCGGTGTTTCTGGAACGTATGGGCTGCCGGGAAAGAGGACGCTGGGAGAGGATAAACTTTCGTGGCTGCTCCGCGATATTCACCTGGTCGTTTCTCTCTATGGCTTCCTTGATGACCGTCGTCCATCGGGCACCAGCCTCCTCCGTGTCCGCCGCTAGCCGGAGCGTCGGTGCACCCTGTTTCTTCACCGCGAAACTGTTTAACCTCAGCTCGGGCGTTTGCTCCACGTCGTACTTTATCAGCATTACCGCCCCCACTGGCTGTGAATCCTGCGGCAACGGAATCGCACCCCCGTGAACCATTCGCCGGATAAACGATCGCCCGCGAACACTAGTCATCGCGATGGGATGCGATTCGTGGGGAGGAAGGACGGTCGAATGGGTTACTGTTCCAATAAGGCGTGGCTGGGGGACTTTTCGTTTGACGAACGACTGGGATTGCGAGCTCCAGTCACTTGAGATGGATGAGTTACGACTTACGGGTTCTCCCAGTTACTGGATGGTATAGGGCAACATCTATTGTTTGATATTATGGAGGGGAGGTTGTTTGGATTGGGGAATCTTTGGGGAATGGTAGACTCAGATGAGGATAACGTAAGCATGAGTTTGGTAATTAATATAAAGACTGAATATCATTTGAAAATCGGCGACGTGGAGTCGGGAAATCTCTTACAGAATTATTTTTGTTAGAGGCTATTTTCCCTTTTTTCATTTCACCTTGTTTTATAATATTGTGGAAATAAATAGGTTTCCTAATACCTATATGTTCGGGAGCCACGGAAAAAAGGCGTCGGGCGATGGGATTCGAACCCATGAGATATCTTTGGGTCTTCTGTGCTAAGGTAGTTGATCCAATCCTCTATAACTTACAAGGGAACATCCTGAACCCGGAAATTCAAGAAATTCTGAAACTTTGTGAATACGTAGAGAATTTCCTCCTGATTACAACGCAATTTTTCTTTCCTGCCCAAATTCACTCTAAGGGGGTGTAATTGACCGCTGAAAATCTGGTTATTTTCCGGTTTTGTGTTATAACTCGTGAACTGTAAAATAATTTTTTACCAAATGATAGATCTAATTAAAAGAAGTAACTTTTATTTTGAAACTTTTTTCTATCTTTTATAGTTCGCGAGTTATAACATAAAATAGGAAAATACATGAATTTTCAGGGGTTAATTTCACCCCCTTCGAGTGAATTTGGGCTGGAAACAAAAATTGTGTTGTAATCAGGAGGAAATCCCCTACATATTCACAAAGTTTCAGAATTTTTTGAATTTTCGGTTTCGGGATTTTCCCTTGTTAGTGACGAACGAGAATCTGAATGAGCTACTTTTCTTCACTTCTTTGTTTATAAATGTAATTTATAAATCACTTTAAAATTCATATACTTATATATTAATTTGCAATTTTATTTTTTACACAATATTGTTCAAAAACCTTATAAAATCTCAATATTAATTCAAATAATCGACAACTAGGTACCTATCGGTGACTGAGTCAACAACCTTACTGGCCAGCCGCTTTACCCATGTCGCCAAAGTCAACCCTCCGCGGTCTCTTAATCCGGGCTCCCTTTATGAAAGTTCCTGATCCCACAACATGACATTATCCGAATAAAAAAATCGTTATTCTCGAATAACTTCATTTTATTCGCAATTCTAATTTGAAATCATTCGACTAAAAATTTACTACAATAATACCCAACTATGCATGAAAGCAACTTTTAGAGTTTTTACCAAAACTTGCAAAAGCATCTTTTCAAACATGTACTAAAGTCACTAATAACTCCAGTGTATGTTAAAAATAAATTTAGGCTTGAGACTGTCAAATTATTAAGGAGGATTCTGTGAGACTCCACGTCACCGTTTATATCACAAATTGGACGTCGCCAGTTTAGGATTAATAAACAATGAATTATTAAGTCCACGAAGATCTCCAGATCTCCAGGATTTCCAGATCTATTCCACCAACAATTCCACCCCATGGGTCGTTTCTATACTAACCGCGTCAGTCTTGTAGTAGTAGAGGCAATTATCGCGGCGCAGAGCAAACCATCTCCGAACCCACTTGTCCGTGTTGGAGGACGTCGCGGATTTCCTCCAAAGGTAGCCAGAGCACATGGGTGCCTCATCGGCGACATCCTTCATCCCAGGCCTGGTGAGCCTTGGTGCCAGCACGTTGCAGGTCCTCGCCACCTCGAGCTCGAGAACATCGGTGCCAGAGTGTGCGAGCCTGACGACCTCTGAGTGAGTCGAGTCCATCACACTTTTGCCGTTCACGGACATTATAATGTCACCGACTTCCAGGCCGGAGCTCTCTGCCGGTGTGTCTGGCTCAATGGCGGAGACCACCACTGGTTTCGAGCCATGAATGCGGAAACCAAACTCGCCGCCAGCTTCGCGTTTCACTACCACCCTCTTGTCGCTCTCTGCAATCAAACAAGGCCTTTCATATTAAGTTATCGCCTACACCGTGGAGGGTGAATGCCGTTTAACGAGATTTCAATTAACCATACGCCTGGCAGTGGCGCATTTACGCGTTGGAAGTTTCTTTAAGTCCATTTGGTAGATATAACGCTGATTTAAAGGAGACAGAAAAATATCAAACGTGAATCCGAAGAATGATTCAAGGGGATTTATTCCACAATTTCGATTTATTTGAACTCTTCGTCTTCATTTTTGTTTTCTCTTTCTCAATCTTTTTGTAAATTTTTAGACATTAATACTAAAATTTAAAATCTTGATGAATTTTAACGAAAAAGATCGCTTTTCTCCACAACTATTTTTTCAAAATTTACATTTCTAGAAAATGAGTATGGAGAGCATGATTGTATGAGTATTACGAATGGATAATTGTCACTTAAAAGTTATAAGATTCATATGTACGAAAATGGTAACTAAAAAATGGCTCTGGGGTGCAGTGAACCATGTGACCAATTTGTGATTATAAGGTGTGACCACAAATGGTTAAAATGTAGGAACCCACCGTTTTTGGCTCCACTACAATTTTTCATCCACCCTATCTAAATTCAATAGATATAGAATGCAAAGAACTGTCTGACGGGAACTAAGAAGCAGATAATCATGATAATCATTGGTGAAGGCGTAAATAATACATAGTTCCTCGACTCTCGTTGACAGTGATCTCTGGAAGCAAGTACCCTAGACATTGACGACCTCTTCTTTTCATATCCATCAAGACGCCAGCGATCGAGCACAAAAAGAAAGAATAATGTCGTCGCTCGTATTTCTTTCCTCGACCCCGTTCCGCGCATTCACAACGCGGTTATTTTTATTTGCGATCACGCTTTCACGTGAGATAAGAGACGGTTTACTTCGCCGAACTTCCCGCCGCGATTTCGTGGATACAGTACGCGCAGCCATGCGATAAATCATCCCTCGCGCGGGCAATTTATGCGCAGAGTTTTCTGGCTGGTTGAATGTCGCTCCACCGATTCCTCGAACTTGCATCCGCGACTGAGGGGTTTGTCTCGTGTTCAATATGGCGTTGTTGTATGGCGAGTGGAAAAGGCTGCCGACCTGTGACCAGTCGTGTGGCGCATACGTGACGACAAAGTGTCAAAGTTTGTACGAGATCGAAGCTAAAGGTACTTTGATTCAACGCGATTGCTCGATCACTTTTGGAAGAAGGTAATTTTTTATGTGGGTTTAAGGGGGTACACCACGGTTAGGTTTTTATCATATTTTAGTTTGTTTAATTTATGTGAACCTCTAAAGCCGAACTGTCTCAAAGAACCAGAAAAAAATTTTTTACGATGATAAGATTTCTTTATTTTTGAAAATTATTTAGAAATGGTACGCTACGTTGAAGAAAATCTAGTTTTCTTTAAGCTGAAATTACAATACATATTTTTTTATGTAATCTTATCACATAGCGGTGGGTAATGTTGTATAACTCTGCCACTTTAAAAATTTGAGTATTAAATAATGTATGTAAGCAAAGGTAAAATATTGTCTAACATCTTCTAAAAAGATCCTGATATTTCACTGAAAAATTACCTGAGAAAACAATTTAAATTTACCTATTCTTTTAGGCCTACAAGGTAGTGTAGCTTGAAACTGGAAGGGATATTTCTAGTCAAATGAATGACAGGTTCACATTATCAAATTTACTGATTTCAAGCGACTTGAAGTCAGTAAACTTGACTAATGTGAACGAATACTTCGCTTAAAACTTGAAAGAAAGTTAAAAGGATATTTCAAGTCAAGAGAATGACAGGTTCACATTAGAGCTGGCACTATTTGTCGAATTTTTCGGTATTCGAATATTCGAATACTTCAGTTGCTCAATTATTTGGCGATAATTCGAATATCCAAGTATTCGAATACTGATGTATTTGAATAGTATGACGTGAATTATAAATCAAGTTGTTTAGGTTCATTTGTCGGGGTGAAAACTTGTAAGCTAATTTTGACCCACTTCACATCATACTATTCGAATCGTATGGTGTGAAGTAAGATGTATTCGAATACATCAGTATTCGAATGCATTGGTATTCGAATAGTATTCGAATAATAACATTCGAATACGGAAATATTCGAATGCATTGGTATTCGAATTGTATTCGAATAATAACATTCGAATACGGAAATATTCGAAGATTATTCGTAGCATTCGAATACTTGTAAAATATTCCAAGTTTATTCGTAGCATTCGAATACTTGTAAAATATTCCAAGTTTAATCGTAGCATTCGAATACTTGTAACATATTCCAAATTTATTCGTAGCATTCGAAGACTTATAAAATATTCGAATATTAAATTATTCGAATAGTCCCAGCCCTAGTTCACATTAGTCAAGTTTACTGCTCCAAGTCGCTTGCAACCAGTAAACTTGACTAATGTGAACGAGGCATAAAAGTCAAACGACCTTTCAAAACGACCATTATCTCGTTCCTATAATTTTTTATTTACTGTATTTGTCTTGGCGAATGGCATTCTGATGATTTATTAGATGACGATGAGGCCGATACATGCTCAAAATACGATCCGCTGTTAATTACGTATTTATCGGATTTCCGTCCCCATTTCTAGTAACTCTACAGCTCATTCACGGACAGTCGATATAAAATAGCTGAGAAGCCTCATCAGTGTGCTCGAAATTGCTAATTGGTGAAATTAAATTCACGCTCGCTTCGCTCTCCGCTTAATTGCAATCAATTTCTCGCGCAAAAGGAGCGATCAATCAAGTTCCCGTAATTGAATTCATTCGTGTACTTTAATTTTAACGTCGCCAGAACATTTCTGTACATTCGTGTATTTCAGTAAACAAAGACATGCAAATTCCATAGAAAATTCTTAGTATTTGTGTTTTAACATTATATTGTGGTTATCATTATACTTTCGTAAATATTTATTTTTCATCAGTGACTATATCTTAAAAACCAACCTTTCACGTTAATAATACAGTCGTTTTATGGAAATACAGTGGCAACGGTAACGAGATAATTTTATGAAAAATAGCGAGGGAAGAAATAGTCATAAACGTTTCAATCGTTCCTTTTTCATAATCAGGAGGCACGCGTAATTCGCGACGTTTGTCGTGCAGATTTGAGGAGAGAGAGTAGTACTATCCACAGCCCAAAGCAAGTGCACAAATAGAAAGGAATACTGGGTAAAAATAAAATGAAAGCGGGACAGTGCACGTCGCTGTGGCTACATAAATAAATGCACTTCGCTCGTTATGCCTTGTACTACTTTTTTTTTGTTTTCAATTTGAACGACTGTAGCACGTAGCATCATTCAAAAACTAAGAGAAAAACTGTATAAAGTGGAACGACCGAAAACTGTTTTATGAGAGATTTCAATCAAACTTTGACTTCGAGTCACGAAAGGGTGGGTTTCGAAATTTTAGTAATTTATCATCTACTTTGATTCATAATAACAATAATAATAATGTTATAAACCTCCCTCGCAATAATTACATTTGAATATTTATTATACCTATAATAAAGGTTAATAATAATTATCTAATATTACATTAAAATTAAGTTGTTTTTAATAGCAAAACAATAATTTATCATTCCTATGATTACTGTAATAACAGTTCCATTTATAAAAACAAAATTTACTGCCATTTGTAACAGTTTAAAATGTTTGTTTATTGTAGACGAAATTTACTTAATCATAAATTATTTTAATGAATATGGAGTGATGGAAAAATGGAAAATAGGGATGGGAATAGTACGAAGTATAAATAGAATGGGATAATTCTTTTTTTCCTTGAAATAGGAGTGATTGGACGATATATTTCAATTATTTGAAATGATTGTTCTAATTACTGGTGGCGCGCGTAACAGCATGGCGCTCGAGCTTCTGTTTACGCACGACTACTTGTTACACATTCGAGAATCAATTGAGATCGAACCAGGGACGCAATTAAAATAAGACAGTACAGTGTGTCGCCCACGAGTTCGGCGTATCACAAAAATAATGCTTTACGTCACCGCGTTCCGGACGTGGCGTACTATGTTTGAGTACAAAAAGACAACTCGCCTCGAGTGCTATGTAACAGCTTTCATTTTCGCATCAACGAAGCCACGTGACCTTCTGTCTTCTCTTTCGTCGTGACTTCACTGTTATGAAGTGATACATTGAAGACTGTTACAAATAGATAGCAGTAAATTTCTATTTATAAAAGGTAATGTTATTACAGTATAAATTATTATTTCGCTATTGTTAGATTCAGAAATTTATTTTCCATATATATAACTTCCTTTTGATTTGTTGTATAAGAGAATTATGTAAAAGCTCTGTCTTCATTCGTTAAAAATGACTAACAGTCTAGAAGATTAATTATTTAGTTGTTTTAAAATTTGATAATATTGATGTTATCTGTGATGGAAGATTCAGGATGGAAGATATGTAAATCGATTCAGCCTTTGAAGAAAACTTTGGGCTACATATTTATATATAAGAGGGTGTTTTTTGCAAAAACACTTTAAAGCAACTGCTTTAATTAAATAGCAATTGCTTATTTAATTAAAAATCTCAGAAACGATTGGCTTAACGACCTACATTCTTCAAGACTTTTTTATTTTTTGTTTCACAACTTCCATTAACTCGATAAATATTTACCCATGTTTCAGAAACACCCTTTGACTTCTAAGCTTTCGATTCGCCAAAAATAAAATGATATCCAGGAAATTGTGTATTGTTTATAGGTGTATCATGTTTCAGTTTTCATTACTATTGAGGAACCTCGAGTTGAGCGTACTTTCACCCCCCAGTAATTAAAGTTGTTCCTAAACAGTGAGGGGTTGATTTACGTAAGATCGATTATTGAACCCTGCATCGACGTCGCTCGTTAACAATGTCTTCGTCAAACGCTCGATGGCTATCGTAATTGCTTTTAAACAACTACAAAGCTGGAGTCAACCGAATTATAAAAGCTTCGGGAACTGGCTTCGACTGGTATTTGGAATTCGCATTAATTAAAGGCACTCAATTAGTATTTAAATCTATAAATAACAGACGGTGTTTTAACTGAAAGAAAAGTTTACACTGTAAATACACGATTCAGGATAAACTCGGTATTTCATAGGAACTAAAGTTTAATTCCCAACGCAAAGTACATTTAGTACGAAACTCTTTCTAAACCTGAAAACTGAGAACACAGTTTTAAAATATAAATCTTCTTAAAAATATGACTTTCTGGATATCCTAAAAATAATAGTAAATAATAGTTAACAAATGGGATAATTACTACAGTCTGAAGTGAAACTTAAGAGTCTTAACAATATTTCGACACTCATTCGAAGCAAATTACTCTGGCAATGAAAAATATTGAGGCTACTAGTACCAACTGCTTTTAAATTAATAATGTATTATTATTAAACAAATACAATGCATTTTAAGAGGCTTTGAACTAAAAAACAACTACCAAAATAAGACAAATTTTAAAAAGTTCCATTTATCATAGATGACACAGTATCGTAATACAGTATTTACAAATACACAGGCAGTTGCAGAAGTAAAAAATATTTCTCAACAGAGATGAAGTGTCACAGCTAAATTAAAGGCGGATACGTTGCCCTCGTATATCCACCGGCACTACAGCCACAAAATATTTTATGATCCGCCAGTTGCAGTGGCAAAAGTACAACTATTAAATGAAATTCTATATTCACAAAACGAGGCTGCGTGAAAAAAAGCAACAAAAGGTGATTGAATCGTGCAATCGGAAGCGTCTGGAAAGCATCGAGACGTGTCGAACGAGGTCGAAATGCGGGCAAAATAAAAGCAGGTCGAGCCGAAGTTATTCAGGAGCGCATCACGCCATAAAAATAAGCGAGTCCTTGCGTCACCATGCTTCAAACGTAATCGACTGTGTATACATGGTTAGCGTTTTGTCTCATTACCACGTGCGCCCGCGGCAAGGTTTTATTTCCCCGATAAAGAAGGCAGTCGCATTCCTGTCAACCCTTATCGCGGCCGATGTCAGAAATAGCGCCGGCAGCCTTTATCGTCTTTTTCCTGGTGGCGGGAAATTCTCGCACGCGCGACGCAAGAATCCCAAGGTTGTGGAGTCTCATCGGGGAGAATCATCGTAATTATCGATTTTAACCGGCACGCTCTTTTTAAATCCTACGCCGTGAAGGGGATATTCGACTCACGAGTGTTGTGCGTGGTAGTGCAGAGAAGGGGTTGAGAATTTCAAGATTATTCGGTATTAAGTCACTAAATCACTTTTTTAAACATTCTTGGCTGTGAGCTATATAGTAACAAAGACGTTTTACTCATAGCTACTAAAATGCATGAAATTTTATTTAATGCTCACTGTAGAAAATTTGCATACAAGGGAAAATCCCCAACTCGGAAATTTAAATATAATGAAACTTTGGGGATACTTGGAGGATACATAGACATCTATTACGCAATTTTGTTTGCTGCTAAAATTCATTCTAAAGGGGTGAAATTGCTGCCTGAAAAGCCGGCTAATTTCCCAACTGTAAGTTACCAAATGATAGTCTTAATTAAAAGAAGTAACTTTTGTTTGAGAACCTTTTTTCTATTCCTTGCAATTCGCGAGTGCTAACACAAACTTGGAAAATAGACAGATTTTCAGATGTCAGTTTCACACCCTTAGAGTGAATTAGGGTAGCAAAAAGTAGTGTAATACACAGCTGTATTCTACATATCCCCAAAGTTTCATAATTTTGTAAATTTCTCAATTTGATTAATTTATTAGCAAAATTGGAATAACATGAACTGCAAAGTGTTTTAATGATTCAAATTCTGCGAGATCCACTGTAATAATAATATAGTCTATATGAAATTCACTTCAGATTCTATATGAAAAGCAGCTTCTTTATTAATAGTAGTTCGTAAAATCGATAGTTCAGACGATATTTTGGAGAGTGCTTATATTAAGACAATTTGTTTAATAGATTACTAGAATTTATCGATCGCATCCCCAGTTGATTAGAATATAGGATATCAGAATTCATCAAACGAACAAGTTTTCTTAATTCAAGTCGTTTTGCAGCTTCAGTTTTATCCTTGTGACCCTGATCGCCACGAAAACTCGATTGGCAGCGGCATGTATGGTTCGATTAATGGCAACAAAGCCTTGCCGTAGCGACCTGGCACACTTCCGATTTTACCGTTTAGACGAGGCACGTTCCTCTACAAATTTCTGTATTTTAAAATTGGCTTCGCCTAGACACCAAGGTGAAAGAGAAAGGATTAAAAATTCCCGGTTGGGAATAATGACGAAAGAAAAAAGGGAAACAAGTAGAGTTTTAATAAGAACCGAACAGGCAAGAAAGAATTATGAATGAAGGAAGAAAAAATGCGGGGTGGAGTTGCAAAGGAAAAAAGAAAACGGGATCATGCAAATTAGAGGAGCCACCCAAGGATAGACACATAAATGAATAAGGAATACAGGAATAGAGACAGGAATAGTAACAGATAAAATTAAAGTAGAGCAGTAAGGGGAACAGCTTTTACATAAATATTAAATGTTACTTAGCATAAAGTGGAACGGTCAAATCGTCAAATAGTTTATTGATATTCCACTTCGTTATGCTGTTCTACTGGAGCAAATTAACTTTTCATGGATCAGTTAAGCAGCTACTTAATGAGAATCGTGTCTGACAGATCGAAGATATTCAATTATTTACAGGGAAGCTGCGACCACCGTGGAAGAAGTAATCTAATTTTCTTGTCATTAAATTAGTACATGCAATGCTTGTGGTCGGCTCGTTCAATGTCGTGCGGATTTCGATAAATCGACTACAAGACGGCATTCTGCTGCGGTTTCAAAAGAAGGTATTTTCGTACGATTTCTTCTTCAAGGTTACGCAGCCACTAATTGTCGACGTCGACCATGATTTCGTTCGATGAACGACGCTTGGGAACGTTGAAATATTCTTTTGTTATAGGAAATTTATTATTCACAAATTTTCAAAAGTTACGTCCAGGAAAAAACATTTTGTGTTTTAAACTGTAATATCACGAGATGAAAAAAAAATGAATTAGACTAGAAAATTATGAAACTCATCTTATTTTCTATTATTGTACTTGTGTTTTACACAAGATTCTTTACCATTTTCTATCTCTTTACTGATTAACAAATAATAATTATTCTGGAACTTATCATGGTTGCAGGAATAGATGTTAATTGAAATCAATATTTATGCAAGGGAAATTATTACGATGGTATTACTGTTAATGAAGCTCCATTTGATAATTTAATAATGTAAAATAATACCGTATTGGTATGTTAATACTTCCGTAACGATGATTAATGGTCATTGTATAATCATGATACATTATGCTTCCATTACACATGTCATCGATAAACTGAATAATGAAACAATATTAAATTGAAAAGGTTGAATATTTTAACTGATCTGTTTTTAGTGTAATATTTTACAATATTTACAAAAATTTATGGAGGATGTATAAATAATACAAATTTATACTATTAGCTTTATACTTCAGTCTCAAATACAGAGTAGGTTTTGATGTTGCTACTTGTTCAAGTTTCAAAGGCAAACAGTATAAAGTTAACCGCTTTGGGATACATTTCGTACAACAAACTGTAATGCCACCTGGGACAGCCTTCTGACCTGGCAAACATTCGCGATAGTAATTTAATTTTTCACTTCTGAAACTCCCCACTCGTTGATTTCGCTCACCCCAATTTGCAAAGGTAAGCGGTTCAATATTTACGGTGATGTACCTTCAGCAGTGGGGAATTTCAGACCTCAAAGTATAAAAAGCATTACTTAGTTTGACTTTGAAATGTGGTATAGAGAATTGTGCTTTATATATGCATCCATTTATAAATGAAAATATTTCTAATGAATTGGAGTAGTTCTGTATGAGGCACTTATAAATCAAAAGATATTTTTCCTAGGGATGGGATCATCAATATCTCATTGTACCAAAGGATTAGCATAAGTACTTAAATTATTTCTTCATTTTCTCAGATTTATATTACACTAAATATGAGTAATAAAATTATGCAACAAGAGACATGAAAATCACGTTAACTAAAATTGTATAATGTGGACACAAGTGTGTTTCCTATTGACCGAAATAGAATGCCAGATGAACTGTTCTATTATAGAGACAGCTATTAAATAGGCTTTCTCATTGTGGCACCTGCACCATCACTTCAGAAAATATTTTCAAACGAATATTTCGTTTCTGCTTCATATCGAACCGAACCTATGCTTTCTTCAAATATATAACCAACATTCAGTGACAAACAACATTCACAAATATGAAACAAGTACAAGAATTTCATCACCATCACGATATGCGATTCTGTCTGACCAAAATCCCACTAAACTACTTGCGTTGAAAATTAATTCATGTCCATTCAATTCAACCGATATTTAATCGTATGATAATACTAATTTCCTAAAAACGCACAGTACACTTTGTTGACAAAAACAAGGAAAATACTTTTGACAAGCCTGAGTAATTACTTCAAACTAAATACCACAGACAAGTCGCGACACTTGTAGCATATTTTGTACCAAACGAGGCACGGGAATAGATATTTGTAGCTCGTCGTTCCAACGGAAGTGGTTGAAATATCATTTCAAACTCTCCCAGAAACATTTACACCCTACTCATCAACCGAACAATATATAATACCCAGCAAAAGAAATCTCAGCAACACACAGAAGTCCCCAAAACACATCACTGAAGTCAAAATCAGAAATCCTCAGCATTCCCATATCAAGAACGTCCAATCAAAGGCTCAAAGGACAAAATTGCAGAGGGTGAATCATAAGTTCCTGCTCAGTGTACAGCACCCACCATTAAAATCACACAATTACCACAAAGATTCCTCACCACCACACAACAAAATGGCCTTCATTTGAACGACCAAAACCCATCATACTATACAAACTTCCCAACACCAAATGAACCTGTTGAACGCTTACGAACTGGTCAAGAACCTACGATTCACCCTCAGTGATCCCAACGAAACGTTCACCGAGCAGCGTGGTGGGGAGCATTAATCTCGAGGAAGGTTTACCGTGCGTCGTTGCGCCGAGCCTGGTGAGGGCCTGGCCTTCCTTGCACCAAACCCTGAGCATGCACTTGAGCAGCTCCTCCAAGGCCCTCTTCAAGGACACATCGGCCCCAAGCTCCGCGGAACACTCCGTGGCCGCGCAATCGCACACCATCGCGCTCGAGGGGGGCGACGCGGCGATCTGCGACGTCGAAAAGCTACGGGGGGCGCCCTCGCGGCCGCGAGGGGGGTGCGCACGGGACGGGGCCGGGAAGAAACGGGGACTTCCGGTTCACTGGTGCGCGACGGAAAGGCTCGAAGGAGTCGGCGAGACGCGCGGCCGTCGCGAGACGTGGGTGTACGGAGAAAGCTCGATTTCCCGAAGAGGATGCCTTCAGCCGACTCGTGGAATGCGACTCGGCGCCCTGACCCACTGACTGCCAGCCAAAAGCTTCTTCTTCCACTCGCCACCCTCTGTCCCCCCCTCGACGACCGACCACCAACCCCTCCCCTCGGCGTCTCGCCACGCGGCAAACTCCACCTAGACTTCACTTCTGCCGAGATATTCGGACGCGAGAATCGTGTTTCCATGTGTACTGGGCGTTCCAGAGCTACAGGGCGTTCAGGATTTGGGCGGCCCAGAGTTGGGGGAGGGTATGTGGAGATTTTAGGAGGGGAATTGATGTTATTGGGTATTCTAGAAATTTTGGGGCTTAAATTTGGAAAATTGCGGGGTCAGGGAGGTTTGGGTGAGTCCAGTGTTGACGATCGATGTGCTTTTACTTAATGGTTCATAGTTTTGGATGATTTAGAATTGTATTGTAATCGTTGGTTAGGGTAAAATAGAATTTGAGTGGCTTGTTGAGTGGTTATTATAATGTTTTGTGTATTGAGATTTTCTGGTTTGTTTCTGTGAATTGTTTTTGTCAACTTCTGTTTGTGGATATTGTTTTGAAACGCCCGGTAATATCAACCCTCCACCGATGGAACTTGTACATATTTCGATGCGGGATCGATAGTTTTGATGGTCAGGGGCGTGTTGCAGAAGGATGTTTCAGGGAGATTTCAAGATTAGTGGACGGAGTTTGAGGATTGTGAAGTAATTGAAATAATGGAAGTAATTTATAATGGGTTCTTCTTAAAATTGTGTGCAACACTATTTTTATTAACTACGAGTAAATTAGAAAAAACTGTATATAAAATTACTGCTTTGGCTTAACATTAAAAAGAGAACACTAATTGAAAAATATATATTTTCACAGAATAAGCAGCAGTTATTGAGTCGATAAGCTTTTATTTCCATTTTAGGTGAATTTTTCAAATCTGGAGCATTTGTATTCCGCAAAACAGTAATGGGTGTAGATTAGAAATTTGCAATAAATCGCTCATTTGTTATGGGATTTGCATCAAACGTGCACCAAACTATGTAGATATATTTTTACATATATTACACGTCATAGGGTAACCAACCAGTGAATGACCGAATTGTTGAATGAGAAGCCCAGTAAATGACCGCATACTTTTATTAAAAATTGTACTTATTAATGTTTGTTTAATACGCATAACTATAAATATGGGATATTAAAAGTGCAATTACACTCGATTTATAAAAATATAGTAATTTCTAAATTTATAATCGATATTTCTTTGCTTAATGGTCATTCACTGGTATGCGGTCAATTACTGGTAGGTTTACCCTAAATCAAAAACTGTAAAAAATGGAGCTGCACCCCTCATGCTGCACGTTTCTCAATTGTCCGAATACAAAATGTAAGCGCCAATAAAATGTAACTGTATGTCACCTCTGTGTTGTAATTTCGTATTTATACTTAATTCGTCGCAAATTGTGTTTACTGTTTTCAACTTCCATATAATTGTGATGTAATAAACACGCATCATTATATTTAGTGCATAGTAGCGCAGAAAATTAAGCGTTAATGCCAAAGACCTAGAAAGAATATATCGACTTGCTGGCGCTGGCCACTTCGAACCCAAATGATCAAATCGACTGAAATTAGCAGTGAACTCACTAATCCAATCACTTACTGAAAAACCCCTTTAATTCCCAGTGTTACACTTTGTTACTTCATCCACCTTACGTGTACCTTTCAACTTATAACGAAGTTGGGTCACCAATTTGGCTAACATTCCAGCACACAGTTGCTCTGTTTCCTGTCTAATAACGTGTTAAATACACCGAGTGCACTATACACGTGTTTGAAATTATTTTACAGATTACAGTTGAGTTGTCAGTGCAATTTCAGTTGATAATGCACTCTTCTTGTCAAGTGAGGTTTAGATTACTCTTATATTTAAATTTGGGTTAGGTCTGGGCTCTTTGTAGAACTTAGGTCTTAGATTTTCTTAGGTCCTCAATCTTTATAAATCTTAAGTCTTAGGTCTCAGGTGTTCCAAGTTTTATACCTTCTTAGGACTATACTTGGACTCAGGTTTAAACCGGAGTAGAAATATTATTATGTTCTCTAAACCCGAGTTGAATAAACTCAAGTTCAGGCCCAACTTCTAAACCTCACTTCAGATTCATCCCCGGATGTCATTATACTTATCATTCCTAAAATCCTCGAAGTCAAGTACAGTTTCGCGGGAAACGATTCGCCTATTCCGATCAAGCGACGACCGATTCGTCACACGCGGCCAACGGACGACGCCGGGTGTCGGTGAAGCGTCGGTACCAGCCGACGCTCGGCGTCTTTCTCTCAGCTGCGCCGTGCCGATTATATTTAGCCCAAGTATTACGCGGTGCTTATTTAAAGAAACGGGAAGAACGGCTCTCTCTTTTTTCCTCTTTCGTTCCTCCTTTCTGCCTGTCTTTCTTCCGCTCTGCACCACGTCGCCGCGTTTACCGCCTCCGTCACGAAGCTTGCCCCGTTTTCTGCTTTCTCTTTTCGTCTGCAGATTCGGCCGAGATCGGGAACGATTTCTTTGTCGGCCCGTTCTCTTCGAGGCATTCTTCGGCGATGCGTTGCCTCGCGGCGGAGTGAATTTTAGTTACAGTAGCCCACTGGTCCACCAACTCTCTCCGCCTCCTTACACTTTCGGGGATGGAATTTCTACGTTTCGCCTGTACCCTTTGTGCTTTCGTATCTGGATCCTCTTCTAGCCGAGATTTCTCTTTCTTCGAGGCTCGGTACAGTGGACGCGTTCCTCTGTCTTCGAAAGCTCTGGAGGGCAGACTTATCCAATATGGCCGAACGAAAGAGAACTTTACTGAAGATTGTAGGAAATTGATCTATCTTAATTATTGGATTGCTAAAGTGGACCATGTGCTTTTATATAGCTGAGTCGATGGAGAATACATCTTTTGATTCTTGCTTATACAGGGAGGAGGGGTGGGGTATGTTGGTACAACTGGGCGTAGGGTGATTCCTCATGCAAAAATACACCAAAAGTGTAAAATAAAAGTTTTCAATATGAGCTATCATTTTCGAGAAAATCGATTTTGAAAATTCGTCTAGTGTGGGTGCACTTGGTTAAAAAGTTGTAGAATATAGGGGTAAATATGGCAGAAATAGGGGTGAATGCATTCGAATGAATCGAAATAGAATAACTTTTCTTCAAACGTGGGTTTGTTTTTGAGAAAATCGACTTGATAATGCAATTGATTCTAATTAGAATAATAAATAACATTCTAAGATAAATAAATATAAGTTATAGTTATATTCAATTAATGGTACTATTACAATCGATATTGTAAATAATCATACAACATTTTAAGGAGCAATGAACCTCTGGTTTTGATAAGTAGAAAATGTCTATCATACACAGACCACGAATATCTTGAACAGTACAGAACTCTGTGACACTAAAGTATGAAACACGAATGAAAATGAAAGGATGGATTTTGCAACAGCTTTCTGAACATTAAAATAAAAGATAGATAATAATGTTATTCGTTTGCACATTGAAAACAATAAAGAAAGAGAAACATAACACTTGCTTTATAAATTTCTTCATACTTATAATATTGTACTAGTAATTTTTCTATAAATGCATCTTGACTAACAAATTTTTACTTAGTTTAATAAATATTATAAGTCCTGTAAATCCCAAATCATGAATTAAACCAATTTTACCTGTATAAGTATCGTACTTCTAGGTGTAAGTTTATGGGAATTTCTCTCTTCATCCAAACGGGGATATTTGGAATTCAAATGACATTCCCTGCTACTATAAAAGTTAGCCAACATCTGCCGTCTCTAATGGTTCCCATATTAGTTCTTCCTTTGAATATCCCTCGTATATTCATCCCCGTTCATATTCTGCATACTTATCCATACTTTATCGTATAAATTTCGAAGGTATGGCATAGTCGTTTGTGCCATGAATCACACATGAAATTTCTCACAGACGCAACATTAAGATTCAGTAAACAGTATTCAGCTACTCTCTTCAGTATACAGTGACAAAAAATAAAATTTTTGGTTTTTAAAAATTATATTAAGATTTGATATTTTTCAGAGTTTCAATTATAGTGCAATATGTCTCCCACTTTAGATTAATAATTAGCTTTACTTGTTTAATTGGAAATTTCGAAATTTCGATGAATTTAAAATTCTCTTCGTTATTAAGTTACAAGTAAAATATTAATATATTGCATTACTTTGGTAAACTGCTTTCATTACATCGAAGACATGGGTCTTTAGGATACAGAGAAGGAAAGTGTTAGACAAAACATTCACCGTAATTAATTTCATCCACGCTCCATTATCTCGTCCCTGTTGGTTTCACCTTTCACTAAAAATTTCGATTTATTGGGCTGACGTATTGCGCGCGATTCCTCTTTTCTGTCACAACTACCTCGGAAGGCATGTCTACATGCAACACATTATGTGTTACATGTTACATCTTCGGAGGATTGTAAATGCCCGTCGGAAGCTCCACGTCTAAGAGCATAAATTTAGGAGCAGCTTTAAGGTGTTATATATCGCCAGACGAATTTAGCGAATATTTATGCAAACAGCGTTACATTCTTGGTACAATACATCGACGGTGTCGTTAAAAATTTTACAAGCGCCATGAATTTTTTAAAACTTTCGTCGGGCTGTCGCGCGAAGCTTTGCGCTTCGATCGAATTATTTAAACGATTCGTGCTCGTAAGATAGTTGAAACCTATTTCTGGGGTAAAACTGCTTTATATTATTTTGAGAAGAAAATATTTACTTTTAGAACCATTCCTTACTAATTTAATTGTGTGAAATTGATTTACTATTAATATTGCTCGTTCCAAATATATTAAATTACAATAATTTGACTTCTTTAATCAATTTCAACTATTGAGGTTGCTTCAATGCTTAATTATAAATTTGGGAAATGCTAAACAAATCTTTTTTTAAGAATGTTAACCATTATTTAATAATCTATATTGCTCTTATGTTACGATACATAGTACGTATTTTAACATACATAAACTATGACTTCCATGTACGTTTAGGTTACAAGCACACCAGCGGACGAGTTTCACTGATTGGTGATAAGTGGATCGAAATGTTTTCTCAACAAAGCGAAATAACTATCGTTTAATTCCCATTGAGGGAAGTGCTTGGGCTTGTGTAATTGTTAATACAACGGAGAGGCAATCAATTTTGTTTAAACTGCTTTCGATTTCGATTGAGAGCGGGACTGTTAAATACAGAGCGTTAAGTGTATTGTATCTAAACGTTCGCTCTCGTGTTCAAATGATTCACATACCAATTAAGTATCGTCAGATGTATTTTCAAAGGAATTTTGAAATCCTCGAATATCTACTCGTTATCGGAAAATCTTATTCATTATAAAGTTACATTATACTAATATTCTTTTCACAAAATGGATTCTGCCAATAATTTCATTCTATCATAGAAAAATAATTTCGATTTTCACTACTTGATCACACTTCAGAAATTACTATGAACATTTTACGACTCCCTTTTCTTTTTTCTTTATTGATAAAGAAGAAAACTTTATTAAGAGTACACAATACACGCTTTGTTTCTGGTGAACCGACATAAACGCTGCTGAAAGGGGTTCAATCTAATAAGAAGAGAATAATAATAGAGAACTGTCTGGAGACTTACCAAAGCTCTTAGTTTGTATCCTCTTATACATTTCCCCGCTGCTTTTTCGATGCACCATCCTGTGTGTCGCCGCCTGGTACTTCTTACGAAAGTTTCTCTCGCTTTCCGTCGATTCCTGAGAGCTTCTCCTCTCTTTAACGATACTTTCTGGGATCTCTTCGTCGCCATCCCTGCTGTCTGGCCTCCTCCACACATGGCTCTCCTCGAGGTCCCCGATGTAAATCCATTCGCTGCTCGTGTACGGCTCCACGTAGCTGTCCTCGTCTTCTCGACCTGTTGTTTCGAACCCAACAACCAAGTTTCCAACGTGAAACATTACGATGCAATTGTCTGTTAAACGTGGGAGTTTATAGAATTTGTGAAAACGAGGGGTGGCACTCTTGGGGATTATACAGCTGAGAGCAAGTTATATTCTCTTATAACATCCCCTACATATTCCCGAAATATTCAAGGAACTATGATTACTAGATTTAAAAATTATTCAGATTAGTTTATAGTGTTTATACCTTCTGTGCAATTAATTATCACACATGAAGGGTAAAGGGAAGAGTCCTTATTTTGTTTCAGTATGCTGCCCTGTTCGGACTTGAAGAAATATTAAAATAAAGTAAAGCGATTATTATTTTATTGCTTATCTTTCTCTCATGCCTAATTAGGGTAGAAGCTTTATGTTATGAAGAATGCAGATCAATTCCTCGAACCTTGTTTCTTTACTGCTGGACTAAAGTATTAAAACTTAATTTTCTCGTATAGCTGTTTTGTGACATTCTCTGTTTTCCGTCTTACCCTTTACATATGGTAATTATCTTCGACAGTATGTAACAAAAATTAATTACTATCAAGCACAGAAAGTTAAGAAACGAAATATAGACGAATCTATTAAATGCTACGAACGCTACGTTATTGTATCTTTTACTGCCTTTCGCTGTGTCTTTACAAGCTCGAAAATCATTAATCTCTCGAGCGGAAGAAACGCAGCAACAGAAAAACGGGTAAAACTTTTCTAATGAACCGCCACTGTTCCCACTCAATTTTTCAATCGTGTTTCATTACGTCACTTTTTACGGGGAAATACTCGCCCACTGTTATTATGCTCGTTTCGCAATACCTCGTGCATCCATTTCTCTGTGCAACGCGTTTTATGGTGGATGCGAACGTGGCTAATGGACTTTACGCGTCGGAAGTTTTTAAACGCCTTTTTCACGATATATCGCGTAGACGTCTTTTTTAGAATCTGTTTTATTCAAGCTCGGGGAACGGAGTAAGTACTTCTCTGAGCATCGCTAACCAACATAAAGTTGAGTTTCGTGAGTTGGCATAATTTGCAGAATAGAAATTATGACCCTGTAACAGTGTTTTACTATTTCACAATAAAAGGGTAATAGAGACTGAATATAGTATTAAATATGGCCTCAGAATCAGATGTATAGGACGATCGTGGACTTAAGGGGGGAATCCTATTCTTTGGGCTAAAAACATAGCGAAATTTTAGATTTTTTTTTAAGAAACTAGCGATTCAAATAATGTGAAATTTGTACCATGTTTTTATGCATCTTTGAAGAAGTTTTAGTTCGTTTTTATTAATTTTTAATAATAAATTGGCGCAAAATTGTATAGCAAAAGTGAAAGTTTCAAACCTTTCAATTTGAAAACTCCCCACACTTCTCAAAAAATGTTTGTATCTTTTTCTGGCTCATCAAATTATGGCTACATATGTATACAGTAAAACGCCGTTTAATTTTTCTGTTCTAGATTACCAGGAAGATAATTATCATGCACACTAGCAGACGACGAATTTTGCGCGCCACGTTGGTCGATCATGTATAACTCCTATACGTGTGATTAAAACTTAACAAAAAAAACTAATGCTTCCTCAAAGATGCATCAAAATATGGTCCAAATTTCAGATGAATCAAGTCGCTAGTTTCTTAAAAAAAATCCTCAATTTCGCTATGCTTTTAGTCCAAAGAATAGGATTCCCCCTTTAATGGTCCCTCAGTGACTTTGAAATTCTTCATACTTCCACAACCAGAAGGGGTTCTTTTCTTTTAAGGCAAAGATCTTTTCCTATATGAAAGTTATATATAACTAGCTTTACTACTCGGCTTCTCCCGAAATTTAAATTCTGATTTTATAAAACAAATTTTTTTTATTTCTTTTGTGAAAATGGTCATATTCATCTGGATTAGTCAGGGATAATGAGCTGAGGCACATTTTGCGAACCCACAGTTTATCGTTCGAATGCTTTTAGGCGGCAGACAAACACGCAAACATATAAAAGCTTTCTGCTTTATATATTAAGATATTCGACAAACGAAGTAAAAAAATTGCCAATATTTAAAAAATTTATTATGAATTTCTGATAAATTTTTATTACGAATCATCTCCAAAATTCCATAACCGTCAACCTGGCGGACCGGGGTCCATTTTGACCCACCAGATACTCATTCCTAATAAGTCTCCCTTCCATAAGGAAATATAAGCTTTTGACATCGACAAGATTCAAACACTAACTCAAAACCATGTTCTACGATGACAGTGAGTGAAACAATTCCTGTTGTGGGTCAAATTCGACCCCGTATCCGCTGTCCAGGGGTCAAGAGTTGTCATCTGGACAAATTACTCCGCGACTCGTCGAAACCAACCTGTAAGAATCTCCAAGCTGACGTCCGTGCTCCTCGCTTGAAGTCGTTTCCTCCCCATGGCGGTTTCTTCCAGAGAACCTCTGCTCCCGCGTCTGGGTCCAGCCCTCTCCTCCGACTTCGCCCGGACGTCCGATCTGCCAGCGCTGCTGCGCCGGTGCCTTCTGTCCCCTCGGTCCTCCGATCGGTACCTCTTGTCGAACTTCTTGTACAGCCTGTGCCCGGACAGGTGCTTCGTGGACGCCCTGTGCCCCTCCGGCGAGTCCGCGAAACCTGCTGGCGGTCGAACGATCTCTTCCGAGACCTCGGGGTGGAGCAACACGACGGCACGCACGATAGAGAAAAGAGGTAGATAGACCGATAGATAGAGAGACAGGTCGATCTGGACATGGCGGATGTTCTTTCTCTTCCCTTTCATTTAAGGGGTCAATGACCTTTGAAAATCGAGGTCCCATCGACCTCAGAGAGCGATCGATTTGGGGTGGAGTGACCCAGAAACAGGTAGGAAAAGAGGAATGTGAGGCTGAAGCGACTAGCTACACTATAAACTACATACTTCGTCTATAGCCGTTCGAAATATTACCAGAGTTTCAATCTCTAAGACATCTGTTATTCGCATCACCAAAGACTACTTTGAACACTTCGAATTCTCCCCTCCTCGTCGAAGGGTTGATCCAACAAACGGTAAATAATTTACCTCTCTGCCGCATTGGTGGCAATGAGGGGCGTCGAGGACGCTGACAGTGAGGCATTGGTCCGCGCTCTCGCTGTAAAAGACACTGTCGCTCCCTGGACTGACGGACCTCAAGGACTCAGCTGAAAGGGCCTTTAATCTCGCCTCCGGGCTTTGCGCCTCGACAATCATCGCTCGTTGCCCGTTGTGTCCTGGGCTGCGCTGATAACGGCCTGGACTCAGCCTCGAGCACATTATGTCGTCCGCTGCGCGTGATCTTCTTCGAGGCAGGCTCCCTGTTATGGCTGCGTTCTTGTCCTATATTGGGATCGAAACTCTGGGTACTCGTGTCGTCAACCATACTATCATGGACTCGTAACTTTTAGTTTCAAGGGAATACATGCTTGGGGAGGACAATCATTCTGCTGCTTTGTAACAAAATGGCTGTGGCGAAGGGTTGAATACAGTGGCGCACACAGAGGGGGCACCCTTCAAAGATGGAGCTTAGTAAAAAAAAAGAAAACTCGTTTTTATTCTCCAAATCAATTTTTATAATCAACTACTGAATTTTATTTATATCATTAAACATATTTGTATCCCTTCGACTCGGCTCCTGAGTGCGCCACTGGTTGAATACAACACTTTTACTATGAAATATTGTCTTTTTTAACGCAACATAAGAACAAAAATGAAAAAATAGAAAAAGCTTCTTTATTCGTTTTACTATCTGGAGGGAAAAAATTTATTTTGATCAAGGAATTTATAAACCATTATAGTTTTCGTGTTACACTAAAATGGGGAATTCGAGGGTTGACTGTGTTCTATTTAATTAATCCTATATTCACTTTATACCACTGCTACCCTCTCAGTATACTCTATTAAATAAATATCTACCCACTATTTTTTCCTTTCAATATCTCAACATCCACTCACCTCGTTGCTCCTCCTTCTAGCAGAAACGTAGCCCGTGGTTTTCCTTCTCGGACTCTCCCTCGTCCTCCTATGCCGCCCCCCGTCTGCGCCCTCGCGGTGCAGATGGTGATGATGGTAGTGATGCATATGGTAATGATGGCTGCAGCTGGAATCGTCCGAGGTTGGCACATGCCCGCCATCTTCTGCTGTTTCCACTCGCCAGTCCTCTTTCTGGGGACTCCTAGTGATCTGTTGCTGCGGCTGTTGCTGCACTTGCGCCTGCTGCTGGGCCGTCTCGCGCTTCCTGTTGTTCTTGTGAGGGCTCCTGGCACTCGTTGACTTGCCTCTGGCTCTGGGACGATGAGTCGGCGTTGGGCTGACCTCAGCGTTCTCCGGGTACGGCTCCGCGGCGCGCTCAGTGTCCCCTGCGCCACCCAGGAAGTCAAGAGTGAAGGTTTTCCTTCGCCTGCGCCGCTCCTCTTCGCTCCAGGCGCGCACGTCTGGAGGGGACTCGGCGTAACCCCCGGAAGAGGAACGGTGACCTTCCTGAAAGTGAGCAGAAGACGAGGGAAAGGATGGCACTCTGGATAAATAAAATTCATCTAAAGGTCAATCCTTCCCGATTAAAGTGAAAATGGAACCAACTTCGTGCGATGTATACTTCTGGATATATAGGGTAAAGGACCCAATTACTGACACCTGACCAATTACTGTCACCTTAAGCTATTTTAGTTAAAATAACGAATAAACAAACTATAGAATATAATCTATAGTATAGATTATAGGTTGAAATACATAATTATTTTTGTGTATCACTTTACAACGTTAATTTATTCCTTATTTTAAGTAAAATAGCTTAACACGTTACGTCCGGCACCAAAAATAGTTGACCTTCACCTAAATACAAGAAACAGTTGTACCATGGTGGAAAAAATTGCAAATTTGTAACGACATGTACACACCGATAATCACGTTCGTACTGAATGCGTATGCGAACAGAAAATTCGGTACCTGAAAAATTCTTCTTCATCTTCCACATTTATTGGGACCGGGCCCAAGAGTCCCATGACGTGACCGTACACGTCACCCGGACGCAACGTGTTAAGGTGACAGTAATTGGTCAGGTGTCAGTAACTGGGTCCTTTACCCTATACCTATTAATTTATAGACTTTATAAAATTGCAAAGTCGAAACCAGCGAAATGATGACTTAAACCCTCCCTGATTTCATTCAGGTACATTCAACTACATAATGTTTCCAGTCCAATCAAAATCCCAGGCATAGACAGCTAAAAGGATCCGTAGATTGTAGGTCATGGAGTTCGTGGAATTTGCAAAAATTCCATTGGAAAGGTGATCGGAATTAGTTTAATTATCGCCTTACGTCACGGTCCAGCTCCGTTTCTGAGGTGTGCCCACTTGGAGGTGCAGTTTGCTCGTGTTCGTGACCCGGATCTGTCATCGCGTCTTTCAGATCGTAACTGCCCGAACTACTGCTACTGCTGGATCTGGCTGGAGACGGTGGCGCCTCCAATCCAATTGGAATTTCCGTTTCCTCCAGGATCGGTGGCGGGCTGCATGGCTCTTCGACGACAGCCTGACGTGCCATAGAATTTTATCTAGCTTCATGCTGGTCTTAATTTACTGAGGTCTCTATGTCGGGCTTAATACGTTCGTTATCAGTGTGCATTTGTAAAATTGTATCCGCGGATCGCGGACCACCTTTTTAGCAATCCTACTGGCTACAGTGTACACTTTTAACGGGAAGTATGCTTACTGCATCGTCGAATTGTAATGGAATTCTTTTTTTTTGTAAGTAAAATCAGAATTTGTGATCACTCCACTGTAATTTATTTTTTCCTTGCAGGCAAACGTGGAAACGATGTATAATTTACAACGGGAGAAAGGTAATTTAATTGAAATGTATGAAACACAGAGGGTAGTGAATTTTTAAGAAAATAAATTGAGCTTATGCTTGGCGGGGTGTAATAATACGTTTTATTCTTTTGCTTTCTTGCGCGTGTATTTGGGATTTCATTCTCTAATAAAACATCATATTTATTGGTCATAAGAAAGCGCATGATAGGGGAAACTGGGCCAAGTCAATAGTATGCTTATGGGTCAATAAGAATTTTACTACCCCTCCTGATTCTTCTGATTTTTTTATTTAAGTACGCGTGTTTGGTATTCAATGGGTGATCTATATTCATTGGATTGGTACGAGCCATAAATATCCCAGGTTATGTAATGCGCATAAATGTCAATACTTTGTCACAGTCTGATCATAACCATACGTTCCTGATAATATTTCATCTCATTCAACATTCGTGAATAGTACTTCTACTTCTACTTTTATATGTGTTGTATAATTTCTAACTCTACAAATTTTTCTCTTCATTCTTTTCTTATATCTATTTAAGTTTTTTCATGTCTACTGGTGCAATAAAGAGTTATTATTATTATTATTATACATATAAAAGTCCCAGCACATAAACTTTAAAGAACCAATATGGCGCCACTAGTAGAAATGGGCACAATTTTTATTTAAATAAATTTCAAAGAACGAATAAAAGTTGAAAAATAAATTTTCGACGATTAAAAAATTAACTTTATTCCTTAAATAATGCAAAGTTAAAGTAACTTTTATTTGTTCCGTTATTTAAATAATTTTTATTTAGTTAATGCCCAACTCTAGTCACTAGTAAGCGTCCTTCAAACCCCATAACACAATAATCAATTAAAAACTACAATTCTTCACGAAACAGTTGATGCCAAGCACATAAAAGTATTTAAGACCAAGTAGAGTGCACAGTGGCACAATAAAAAATAAACAAATCTATGTGGAATTTCAAAAACAACATAGGAGTCAGATCCTCACCCTAAACCCAACCATTTTCAGAGCACTCAGAATAAACCACTAAAATGTCACTATGAAGACGAGCAACGGGTAGAAACTCACCTCGCTGCGAGCCAAGCTGTAAATTGAGCTGGCACTTTCGAAGGAGCTGCCATCTGCGGCAGTGGCCGTTGCCGAGGCCGACGCCGCGGCGCTCGACGTCTGCGGGGGCCTCGACCAGGAACTGGTCGTTGCGGAAGTGCCTGTGGTGGTCCCAGTCTCAGTGGAGGTGTTGGCAGTGACATAGTCCTCGGTGGTCGAGGTTTCAGACAAATCAGTGTTCGTGCGCCCGCCCGAGTCCGTCCGGGCGAGGCTCAAGCCAAACTCGCTCGAAGATTGCGACTGCGGCTGCGACAACGGCGGAGCAGGACTAGGACGACGGAAAGCGCTCCTTGGTCTACCATTGCTCGGCATCACGGACGTTTCCACGTTCAGGAGCAGGTCCCTTTAAAAGTCGCTTTAGGGTTCACTATGCAGTCTTGTTCGATGGTTATCAGAAATTGTACTTTGCGAGTTATATTCTAGGCGAGGGGAAGGTTCTTCGAACGTCACAAATAGGTACAGAAGCAATTTCTTTTTCAATTTATATAAATTCGAAATATTTGGATAGATGCGTTTAATTAATGGCGATATTGATACTGCGTATGCCCATTAATATTTCAATTAAATAGCCGAGATTAGAGAAATGAGATTATGGATCAAGTTGGAATTACCAAAGATTTCGATCATGTACTACAATTTTTGGTATAAACATAATTTTAGAAAAATTAGTTTACAGAATTATATTTAAAACGTGAAATGAGAAACCATGTCAAACGTCAGAAACAGAAATTGTAATTTCTGGTTGCAAATAACGTGTCTGTGAAAAATAAGGGAAGTGACCATTTCTTTTTCTTGACCATTTCTTTTTATAACGTAACGTCAATTATAAATAAATCGTAAATGGTAAATCACAGCCCTCACCAACTCTCATATTAAATCTGTCTTACAACTCCAGGTACATTCCACAACACATATACATTTTAGCAAACTGTTTCATGCACTCCTAATTAAAATTAATAAATTCATGAAATAATTTGCAACATTTTACCTTGGTGTTAATGGCTGGACAGGCGCGACGGGTTCGAGACGTACCCTCGGGCTCGACGGCCGCGACTCCATCGTTTCTTCAACATCCAACGCCTCCGTGTCCATTGAGGAGCGCTGCTGATGCTGCAGAAGTAGTAAGTGTCTTCGTCTCGAGGACGGTGTCAACAGTGCCAATGAGTCAGCCTGGAGAACCGTCGCCTGAGACTCATTCCAAATTCCGTCGCTGTGGTCCCTCGTGACGTCGTTGGTTAACGAATCGCTCGAAACGAACGGGGACGTGATCATGCCAGAGATGCCTGTTCCGGGGCTGAAAACTATCGGGCAAATTCGCCGCAGCAGACGTGACGGCGACGTATAGTCCTTGGGACTCTGTAAAATCTTCCTTGGCGCTGAAACATCATGACGGAACGACGGTGTTCGGATCTTAGCGGGACTTAATAGGGTAGTTATGGGAGAGATGGCGTACTTCATCCAAATTGTCACCGTACCTAAATATTGCGATGGTAATTTTTTTAAAAAATAGATATTAGTAGCTGAACATCTTTTGCTACTACTTGCATTGAAATCAATCGAAATTTTAATACATATCACCCTTAAAAAATCGAAACTAAAAACATCCGTCTTGGATGACACGTCTCTTAATATTCCACGTTCGAAATTCAAAGCTGACAGTAGAACCACAAGCTTGAAGAAGAAGTAAAGAAGAGATTCTTTTAAAACGAGACCCCCAAATTTATTTCGCTACTTAAATAGCGAAATAAATTTTAAGTAGTTGATACAATGGTATCAGCAATGCAACAGTTGATTTCATTTTTCAAAATTCATCTTTTCTTTCTAGTTCGAGAACCGCCCTTAATCGGCCATCGTGTTAGGTGAAACCGCGAGTAAAGCCACCACAAGTGGAACGTAAATAACAATAAAAAAACACGAAAAAGAAGAAACGCGTGTCAGGCACGAGGCAGAAAGAAAAACGAGACGGAGGATAAATCGACGTCGTTTTTCCCACGAAATAGTCGCGTCACGTTCGTAAAAAGAGGACCAGCTTAAGCGTAGGACATTGCCCCGCCGCGAAGCTGATGGAACTTTGCCGCGAAACTTGTTCAAAATTTCACTAGGCTGTGGAAGTAACGCGGCACCGCGGTGTGAATCATATTTCATACTTGATACTGCGGTCGGCGACGTGGGCGACGTGGGAAGCGATCTCGGTAGCATAAAGTCGTCCGATGCTAAACCTTGCACGCCATCCTCGAGTGATACGCTCCTCTTACGGAAAAGCCCCCGTCGGATGAGATTCTCGTGAAACTCCTGCAACGATATCGAAAAATAACGTCGCGACAACAGCTTTCAGCCAATATTTCGAAACGGCTCCGTGCAGAATACTTTGCTTCGTCCACCAATTTAAAAAATGCCACACTGGCCTTTTTTCCATGAAACTTGAATATTCCATGTTAGTATGGCCTTTTTTGCTTATGTTGCAGTGTAAAGTTGTTATTTCAAGTGTCCAAATGCACGCGAGGATTTTTCTGTATTAAAATGTACGAAACAGTACAAATTGTTTTTGCAATTAAACGATTAACGAAGTTTCCCACTATTTAATATTTTCAACACAAAAGCGTAATTGTTTCACCCCGACTATAGAAAGCCTACTAACTTATAGAATTACACAGTTTCTAATTCTCTGCTGTTCAACTTCATTTCGCAAGTGGATCAGAGATAACAGGACGAGAGGAATAATTCAAGCGAAAAGTTAAAACTAGTTACACGACCGGCCTCCGCGCCGCGCCGTGACAATGGTAGTATCTCTAGAATTCAAGCAATTAGCGTAAAGAAAAGTTTCGAAAGTGCTTAACCTCTATACGCAATGTGATCACTTTTAATTTGAAACTCGGCCAACCTTGGCAGTCGCAGTCGGAAAAATTAGGAACTTTTAATTTGAAACTTGATTTTAAGTTTAAACATCGAAGCGTTGTTCGCTGTGAAATCCGAAGTTTCTTCTTTTGTAGAAGTTAAGTGGAGCGTAGGCACGTTGGGGCCATTTCCTGTTTTACAGATTTAATACCATCGCAATGTAATTTCGTGATGTGCCTGTGTTCCCCGGTATTTTTAGAGATGGCATAGCTATAGAGGATATTTCTTGATGGAAGAATCAATGAATCGCTCATCAATCTTCAAGTACAACTACTCGACCGAATGAAGAGTCGATGGTGGAACGATGATGGCGCGATTCAATCCCTACAGGAAATAGTCATTCGAAAAGTTCGATAGATAGGGATTGGAAGGTTTCAATAGCGGGCGGAAACGTATTGCACTGAGTCAGCGATTTAAAATGCTTTTGTTAGAGCAATGTCCATCTCTTATAATACGCTGTATTTTTATACAGTGTAAACAATATGAATCGAAGATATTTAAGATAGAGAAAATTTTATTGAAAAGTGAGAAGGAAGAAAGAAGAAGAAGTCACGCTTAAATTCGCTTTTGCTTAAAATCTATAGTGTGGTGTGCAGAGTACAAGCTTTATGGGAAATAATAGAATGCGTAAGCAATATTAAATAAATTTTTGGGGCATAATGAACAAAATGAAACTGCTCCAAAATTAAGTAGTCCCCTACTTAATTACTAAAATTAAATATGCTCCTCTACTTAATTACTAAAATTAAGTAGCCCTCTACTTAATTCTCCGTCGAAAGGACTTCAATTGGCAGCCAAATATTTCAAATTTTCATGAAATACCTCTTAAGGAGGATACAACATGTGTTTATATTTCCCACAAAATTAAGGAATCATCGATTATAATCAATCTCATATCAACAAGATGATCCTGTACTTGCCTCCTCGAGATGATCCTCATGAGGCGAGGTGACCCTCAGTTGGAACAATTCTTCAGGGGTTGAGGAAAATTGGACGGGTGTCCTGACGGTCCTGCCCCATGGATCCTGGTGATTCCTTATGCACGTGTGAGGGTAACTCAGTTCACTAGCTTCGCCGACCGGTTCACGCCTTTCCACGCGGATCTCGCCGTCGGACAGTGTCTTCTGCAACGGCAGGAACCTCCGCGTCGACTGGGATATCCGGTTGAGGAGAACTCGCGCATCCGGGGATACGGGCGCGGGCTTGAAATCTATAAGGATTTCTTGGTCGTCCAAATCGAAGGACCTTCGTTGATGATGAGGCTGGGCAAAAGGAATAAAAAAAAAATATATATGTGAGAAGCTTCTGGACAGTCACCTTGGCTTGCTTTAGGTAAATAGTGTGAAGTGATCTGAAGTGATGTATAATAAAATTAAAGTAGAATGGAAGGGGGATATGTAAAGAATGATGAATATATACGTTAAATAGATTATTGTTTGCATTTGATTTTCACAGAATTTGATCACGATGTAGTTCACCTAAAATTAGGTGGGGATTTAGTCATCAATTTGCTGACAAGGAAAGATCCCGAACCCGGAAATTAAAAAAAAAAATTGGAACTTTATGAATATGCAGGGGATTTCCTCCTAATTACAACGCAATTTTTGTTTGCTGCCCAAATTCACTCTAAGGGGGTGAAATTAACCTCTAAAAATTCAGCTGTTTTACGATTTTATTTTGTAACTCGCAATCTGAAAGAAATAGAAAAAAAGTTTCAAGACAAAAGTTACTTCTTTTAATTAGGACTATCATTTGGTAATTTACAGTTCTTATAGTTCGCGAGTTATAACACAAAATCAGAAAATAGCCGGAATTTAAGGGGTAAATTTCAACCGCTTAGAGTGAATTTGGGCAGTAAATAAAAATCGCATTGTAATCAGAAGGAGATCCCTTCAATATTCACAAAATCTCAAAACTTTGTGAATTTCCGGCTTCGGGATCTTTCCTTGTGAGTTAGAATTTCTGTAAAAACTTCAAACCGTCGATGTTTGCGATTATTGCCCGTTTTTACGAAAGCAGAGGGAGCGAGCCACGTAATCCATCATTTGCGGAACAACATAAAACGAGCAACATGGATCGATATGTTAATATCCGTAACGACGTGTGTCCTTTAATTACACCCCACTAACAAGCTTTTGCTTTTCGCCACGTCTATTTTGTTGCCCGGACAGTAATTCGATCACGCTACCATTACAATCTGCTATAGATGGCCTCGAAATTTGATTCTTGTTCGACCTTCCTGTTAATAGAGTGGAATCGGCCTGCCTGCGGGAACGCGCTGCTTCATTGATTTATGCACAGCACGCCCTCAAAATAAATTAATTAATTCCGTCCAATTTGATCCAACGTGTTTATTATGACACTAATGGTAAGTACAGTTTCAAGGAACATAATTGTATATATTTACAGACAAATCTCATGCTGCATGGTTATTGCTTATGGCACTTGAAATAAATAATTCGCAAGGGGATATTTTTCGACGGCTCCGGTAATTCTCGGCTTAAAACGTCATTGCACACGTAAAGCTTCGCGTATAAATCGCCCAATCGGGAGGCCCAGTCGAACACCTAATCGATACGACCATTATGACACTGCCGAGATTTCGGACGTAAAATTGAACCGAATGGAGGCAGTGAGGAGCGTTTAATCGAACGCAGAATGCGCAATCGAATAATTCGGGCGGGGCTTCAGATTGATCCTTAACTGGCGGCGAAATTGAAGTCTGTAATATCTTCCTCTCAATCAAAGGCGATATCGAGTACAGCGGCTCGAGCATCGCGAGCCACCATTTCAAGCGACTCTCCACTCCGACTAGCAGAGTCAATGTGATTCAACTCGGAGGGCCTGAGAGTCGCAATACTCCACGTGAATCTAGTCACAAGTTTCTGCATGGTTTTACTATCAAAGCAGCCTCTGCCGAAATTCAATTGATTGGGAGACGAAAGTATGAATGGATAAAAATTAAATGCTAATATGTATATACTACGTTGGATAAAAATGGATAAAAATTATATGAATATGCATATGCGTTCTTACATTTTTAAGATTTTTTTTAGTTTTGATCTATGCTTATTTTTATTGGAAATATTTAATGTGTATTATGTTTACTTTCAAATTTGAAATCAGCAAGGTTAACGATAGTAAAACTGGGTGTTAATTCTCTAAAAAATAACTATGCTATATTTGGAAGAATTTTAATAGCATCTGAGAATAATGTTCTAATTTCATTTTGAATTCCGGGGAAAGTGCGAAAGCTCTCTATGAAAGTTTTAAATCGATTTCTAAACTCTCCTATGTAATCGCTTCAATGCATTGGACACAGAATATCTCTATACTGCTCTTCGTGGAACGGAAATAATTAGAATTACTGAGTTAAACAGTTCACCCTGCACAGCATCCCTCCGCCACATCTATTTTGCGCTGAGGCTAGGACACGTTGTGCTAGGATGCGTTGAAGCCACGACGCGTTTCAAACGCTTAATCCGTTAACTGAATCGCGGTCGTCAGGCAAAATCAATAGAATGGATGGGTAAAATTAATTGCAGAACTACTCAATCACAGATCTTACGATAATTACAGTAAATAATTATTGTAAGACCTCACTTTTCAGCCACTTTTAGCCTTAACACAATCCGGAGAACTCTCAGGCTTCGTTAAATAAAAGAAAAAGGCACGATATAATATATACCCATAACTAACAATAAGTAGATCTAATTCACAATATAGCAATGCCTTTGGTTCCCTTTATTTGATCTAATATACTGTATTCAGCATACTCTTTAGAAATTAGTGTTACATATGCATGAACTGTAAAACAATATGACCAAATAAATATTCAAGGACACATCTGCCAGTTATTACCCTCAATAATATCGTTTTACACAACTTAACTAAGGCTCTGGTTACTCACTACATTCTTGCAAGGCATAGAGTGGTGGTCAAAAGAAAGTTTTCAAGAAGTATCTTTAAGGGTGTATCGGACGTACAATATTGGACATAGGTATATGAAATTTGAAATACTAGAATATTTTCGTCTTATGCACAGTAAATCTAGATGCAAGGAACTCAAACGACAATTGGAGTTTCATTTTTACTCCTAGAAAGGTATTTTTCACTTTACAAATGCTTTTCCAACCATTATTTGCTAAACTTTGGGCAGTGAAAATGCCGTGAATTTACAATTTGCTCAAGTTATAATTAATTTCTTTAAAATGGTGTAGTGAAAACAATTGAAACTCGGCAGATATTTTCATTAGGGCTCTCACTATCCGGATATCCGGATCTGAGTATCCGGATTTCGATTCGGATTTCGAGTTATAACGAGCAATCTGGATACTCGGATATCCGAATAGTAAGAGCCCTACT
Source organism: Andrena minutula (assembly GCA_929113495.1). Taxonomy (NCBI): domain Eukaryota; kingdom Metazoa; phylum Arthropoda; class Insecta; order Hymenoptera; family Andrenidae; genus Andrena; species Andrena minutula. Next base: position 23,627,707 of record OV815994.1, read on the forward strand.
ACCTACTAGGTAGGTACTAGGTATCCGGATTATCTGGAGTATCCGGATTCCTCGTTATGACTAGAAATCCGAATCGAAATCCGGATACTCAGATCCGGATATCCGGATAGTGAGAGCCCTAATTTTCATCTACCCATATACTACATATACAAAAAAAAATTAAACACATTGGTACTACTTCTTCAACATTTTTTCAGCTGTTTTATCTGTCAAGTTCGTCTCTTTTCATAAAAGTACGTGTAAAATCAGTGAAAATTAAAATCGTTATAACACAGCAACCGTTTAGTGAACACGTTTAAATTTTTTGGAGCGCATCAAGAAGATTAAAAAGAACAATCTCACATATTTGCATCAACTTGTTATCATTTTGACAACAGGTCCGATACATCCTTAATTCCAAGCAGCCCCCTACTCTGTACAATATAAATTTGAACACATTGTTTTCAAGCTTTCTTATTTTCCTTGCTGTTCTCATTTTGAACATTCTTTCGATCACTGCTGTATTACCAAAATCCACGACTGCAATTCAAAGTGACACTTACCACTCTCGCTATGGGTTCCAAGATGTCCCCATTGGTCAGAACCTCCTCCACTGTGGCTTCGTGGGTCTCAGAGGGTGGCGAATCGACGAGGAAGGGCGACCTTGGTGGTTCTTCGCTCTGCGTCCTGTGAAGGGGTTCATGGTCAATCTCTTCTTTTCCGGTTGCCCCGACTTGACCACTGCCCAAGGGAGTGCCCAGCTGACCAGCCTCCGAGTAGCTTTTCGTCAGTTTCCTTCCATTAAACAGGCCGTTGGTTTGAGCCCCCTGGGAGACCATTTTCACGCGGTGTATCGTCCTAGGACTGAGGGTGACAGGAACTCGGCCTCGAAACACGGCTGGGATTTCTGTCTGAGTCGCCTGTGTCTTCATCACACCCCGCTTCGGTGGCTTTTCTGCAACGAAATTTCCTCTAAATCTGTTGGAATCGTTGGTTGACGAGTGGCCAACAGTCAATGAGTACGTTTGAACCTGTTCCGCTGTGGAATTCATGGATCTTGCCTACAATGGCTTACAATGTAAGGGAAAAGCCAGGGATTGCTATAATATGAAAGTCAGCTTAGAAGATTTATCCTTCTTAGTCTCCTCTTCTCCTCCTCATTTCTTTCATCTGTATTATTACAGGGTGTGGACTATGAAGGAAGCTTTAATATCGATTTAAAAAAAGCATCGCGAGCTGCAGTCATTTATTTTATATTCTTCTTTATTAAGTTGCTGAAGGAGTATATTTTTCGAATAAGAACCCCTATTCAGTCTTCATCGATCGAAGTTCATCCCCAACGAAGTTCAAGCCTGCAACCTGCAATCCTTTAAATTTTCTATGCAGACATCTGGCTCAGAAATGGAATAACTTAGCATGAAAGCTCCTAAATTCCTTACACACGTGTCTATCCCCGACAAGAAGCAATCAGGGCGAGACTATAACGGGCACGTTGGATACGTTATAAGTTATAAGTCGAGTAATCTCGACGTCCACTGCAATCTCATCTCCACGCCTTTGCAAGTTCAGCGAAGGGACGAATAAGAGACGGATTTTCTTCGGCGTGGAAATTACCCTAGTAACATAATTTACGTCCCGACCGTAATTCGACGTTCGTTAGGAATTAATTGAGACGGGAATATTAATGCTTTCACCGAGTCAGCCACCCCTTCCCACGTGACTCACGAGTCGTGTCTAATGTCAGTGCACTGCGAAACTGCTCCAAGTCGTTATCGTTTCCTACACGAATTCAATATCGTGTCTCATTGGGCCGGCTATATTGGCAATTTGGTGGCTAATACTGAGCTAACTGCTGGTTTCTGGGCAAGAAGTTAATACCCGGGAAGACCTGATAATCTGCAGATCGTGCAGGGTTGAAATGGGAACGGGTCGCAGTTCCTGTCAGCGTGACTCCGCGCCTAGAAGTGACGGATTGCGGGGAACGATGAAACTTCCTGTTATGATATTGAATTTCTGTTCATAAATGGCGGTGGAGTTTTTCAAGTGGTCGTATCAGGTATGTAGTAAATATTGGTAGAGATATGGGGGTTCAGGGGGAAAGTAGAGAAGGTAGGGGCTATGGTAAAGAAGAAAGGTGGAGGGAAATAGAAGGCCCATGTTTTATTGGTCAGTACTACTTTTTGGTTTAAGGGGGAAGTCTGGTGTAGCGGGTCGAAGAAATCGATTTTTTTTATTAGCATAAATCAATAGTTGAACGTCACGATAATATGTTTCCAAAGCTGCAAAACGAAATTCGAAAAATTAAAGCGGATATAGCCGGTTTGGTACGGAGCACCAGGTTACCAGAAAACTTGAAATGTGTTTTTCTCGAAACGACAGATTTACAATTTGTGGGCAATGTAACTCCAAAAATATTCAACTCATCGACTTGGCCTTGTGCACGGATATTTGTGAACATTTTCTTTACAGAGTAAGATATACGTGGTTTTTATATTGGCTCGTTTACATATTTAAGGAGTTAAACTACCCCTCAAAATTGTAAGGTCTTTAGTTGTCCGCCTCCGATTGCTTTGGATTTTGGATATGTTTTAGAGGGTCGAAAAATAAGATATACGTGTTCTAATTATATTAAGTTATTTATTAATATTTATTAATATTTATATTAAGTTATTTAAGTTTATTTATTATTTATTATATATTAAGCTTCCCCTCAAAATTCATAAGAATAAAACAATTTCTTATTTTTTAATTATTTAATTTAGTATTTCTTATTTTCCGGTCCTCCAAAATATATCGAAAAACCAAAGCAATAGGAGCCGGACATCTAAAACCCTCTCCTCGTTAGAAGAGTCTATCTCCTTAAGAATGATACTTCCCTAATCATTCTCATTCTTTACGCAAACGAAAACGTTCTGTAGTACAAAAACTTCGGATCGAAAAAAGTCGAAAGTTCCGCACGATGCCGGCAATTTCCGCTGTCGCAGAAGGTGATAGTCACAAGCGCTCGTGAAAATGCGCGTACGGGAATGGCACGCGGGGAAGTAGGGGTGTATGATAAAAAGAAGCAGGAGCAGACAGTGAGAAGTGGAATGGGGCGGTGAATTCAGCGGACAAAGATACCTTGGCAGAGAAAGGCAGGAGAAGTCAGTAGAATCTACGAGGGGAGAAAAAAGAAACTCAAAAAGAACTTGGAGGAAGAAGATTAGACAGAGGGGAAGTAGAAAGAGAAGAGGATAATCAGCGGGAGACAGGATTAAGTATCATTAAGGGGACACTGAACTTTCTATCTCTGAAAATATATGAACATTATATCCGCTTAGGCGTCCCGAAGTTTCTGCTATTAGTTCCGGTACCGGTCGCTAGAGGCTCGAAGCCTTAATTGCGCGAGCCTCAAATGTCGCGAAACTTTCCGCCTGACGTTCTAATGGGCAGCTTCGAGTCAAAAAGACTTTTGAGCCTGCCGTCCTATAGAAACACTCCTCTCCAAAAAGTGCCTTCAATCCAGCATACAAGCTTAGCTTCAAGTTACGCTAGAGGATCTATTTAGTTACATGGGGGGGAACTGTGTAAGTGCCTTTGAGGAACGAGTGGGCGCCACGCGTTTCTAAAAGGGACAGGCGGGAGTCAGCTGCGAAAGTGTATGAATGCGTGAAAATCGACCCCGTAAAGCACACCGTGGTCGCGAGACTTCTGCAAATAAGAAAGATCCCCGGCTCTTTCGTTCCGCGACGCACAATGCTGCCGTAAAGAATGCAGGTACAGGTTGTCGCGAAAAGGGTGGACACAAACGGGAACAGATGCTTTCTCACAATTACTTTCCTCGCGAGCAAGGGGGCTGGGCGTGTTGAATAAAATTTGTACCCAGGGCGGCGCCGCCTGTGTCTGGAAATGGTGAACGCTTGGTGGAGGAAGAAGCTGAACCATTTCACTTTCGACGAGGGACTCTAAATCTAAACATGTTTCTGAATCCTGTTATTCCCTTGGGTTCCCCATGTTTCGAATGCTACATTGCATTAAGTAAATGGACCGTGCGAGGGTCAGTTGCTCGTGAACTTTCATGAGAACGGAAACTTACCGAGAACGAGAACACGGGGCTCGCTGGCAGCGTAAGGGTGCATCAGGGGTAAGGCCGAAGGATGTATCGAGTTCTGCATCGTTGGCTGCGAATCTATAAGGCGTTCCTGGTTCTGCGGTCTCGGCGGGCTCCCACTCATCGGTATATCGAAGGATGTCAGGGTATGCGACCTCGCGAAGCTCACGTGCTTGGTTTTCGGGGCTTGTGAGACGGGCGGCGGGGGTGCGGGGGGTAGCACTGGCCGAGGACCTTCCAATTTCGTGGATTCCTCGTCCTCGGGGACCCAGGTGTACCTTCGGCAGAGAAACAAACGAGTAATTGCAAGGGGTAGAATGAATATAATTATTTGGGTGGATTAAGCAGGCATTATACTGTGAGGTGCCATTTTTTTTAATTTTTCAGGAGTCTTCTTTGTGGGCTTAATGAAAGATTCTTATTATGGAAGAGGCGTGGCAGATCAGAATTGCGTGTAAGAATTATTTTCAGTAGAACTGTTTGCATAATTTTAAACGCGTTTTTCTCAAAATAGAGTTTTAGAAAATGGTTGCCACGATGTCTCAAATTTCTCGTGTCTGATTGAGTTTATCTTGGGCACATTTCTTCGGCAGAAGTGTCGCTATCGTCCCTAGCAGAATTAGGCTAAAATATTTCACTTTTCTAATCCGAAATGGATGAAGAAAAGTCACGAAACTCGACATTTAATGTTCAAATTGCGGCCAAATATACTAATTGTAGTCATGCTCGAACAATTTCTGAAACTTTTTTGTTTTTTATTTCGGACCAGAATCATGGCAATGAATCGAGCAATAGATTTTTTCGAGGTGGTCGGCATTTGTGGTCTGTGGCGCCATCTTTATTTCATATTTTCAACCAAAAAAAAATTGACTTATAATTTAATATATAATAAATATACAATAAAAAGCTCAGCATAAAAATATTTCATTAAGTCCATAAAAAAAATCTTGGAAAAGTTAAAAAACAGCAGAACATCCCCTTAAGAGCTGAGAGCTGATTAATCTCTCTGCTCAGTTAGTCTTCTGAGTTCGCAAGTATCATTTTCGCGGAACAAGAAAATTCTATGCTTGAAAAGATTATTCGCAGTTTTTATTCTGCAATTTCTAAAGCATCACTATCAAGCGAAGACCTCCCACGAGTTCCATTATTTCCCAGCCCCTCCTATTAACACGTACAACTCTCAGCACTGCCTGGGCGCACCCGTACAATTCCGATATTGTAAATCAAACGTTACATCTACCATTGTTATCGAAGCAACCCCATCGAGAAGATATAATCGCCTTTCTGGCGAATTCAAAGGAAAATCGTTGCCCAATCTCTTAACACGTTGATCACCAGTTGTACAGCAAATTTACTACCGCGTCCACGGTAACGAGCGATAATATTCTCGGAATATAAAGAGCCCCGCTACACCCCCGACCAGATAGCTCGTCTTTCACGGTCCCGTGATTCCAACGACATAAATATTCCCCAAGTGGCGGGATGGGAAATTAACCACTTAGAAAAGAGACATAAAACGCACAACCCCGATAGAATCTCAAGGAGGAGCCCGGGCGGAAGTTCGTAATGTGTTTGTTATAAGGGAGCTTGCTTAGTAGTTTCCAGGAAAAGCTTGTTACGAGCGGTCGTTGCGAGCGGAAAGGCAAAAGATTACGGGGTTCGATGGCGTGCTGAACGGTCCAGTTTATTTCTGATTGCTATAATTCGCGCGCGGCAGCGTGGACGACGTTGCCTCAAGGTCACGTTTAAGCGATCGATAAAAAATGACATCCCTCGTGGTAAATTACTGTATTAATAAGTACGTTAATAAAGCGTCGATGCGAAAACCGAGGAAGTAAGCGTGACACGTGACGAGGCGATTTTTTACAGGCTGTTCTATAAACAGGGGGTTGAAAAACGAAGGGGTGTGAGTTTAAACTGAAGGTGTTAGTGATTTGTTTCTTTTATCAGTGATTTCTTTTTAATAGAAGAAGGTCTGACAATGAGTTTGAAAATTTTCTGAACGTCAAAGCATCTAGGTAAGTTTAAACTGTTTAATTTTCGTCTCAGATTTGTTGCATGAATTTTTAAAAGTATTTCTCTTGAGAACGAAGCTGTGTGGGTGAGAATTGCATTCTGAATTTTCGATGTAGAAATATAATGATTTCTACAAACGTAAATCGTTTTCTTAACGAGTTAACTGGAAGTATCAGTGTCCATTGTGAGAAGCTGGATTTAGTTATTACTACACCTTACATTCCTTCGAAATTAAGCGGCTCATTTCACCGAGATGACCCGTGAAATTGAAGCACCCTAAGGAACGTGTTTCCCGAGGTGCGCGTATTCGTGAAGTGGGATTCGTTTTATTATAATCGGGGAGGAAGCTGCGTCCGGGGAGAAGTTTGCAACACAGCTGGCGTAATAACGTATCCTCGAAGGCACCGGTTGAAATCTAAATGCAATTTATTTAGGTCGTTGTCGCAGAGGCAACGCGCCGTCACCCACTTTTCCCAAGATAATACCTGTCACTCGCGAGATCGGCTTGCGGCCGACACAATGGAAATGAGAATGTAACCATCACTGGAAGCAATATCTCTGCCGCGGTTCTGGCGTGTATTAATAAAAATGAACGGCGCAGAAGTGTCTATCGGCTATCAGGTTAATTAAGTCGCGCGTAACCTGCCGCCGTAGCCCCCAGTTAACGGTATATTTTTATTCCAATGCGTTAACCGGCCAGGAAAACAGACAGCGCTTTCTTTAGACCTTTAAGGGATTGTGTGCACGTGAACGAGTGAAAAGTTGCAACCTTGGAATTTTTCCATTGAATAAACTGTTTACTTCTATCGATCCAATTCGTTGGCGTTTAATGGTACGTACCTGCGTTGAAGCACTGTTGGGTAGGTACCATTTCATTGGAAGCTTGTTCGAATGTCAGTGGTATTAATATTGGTGCAAAAACGTGTTTGCTTTGGTAGTTCTTTCTTTGTGGTGGACGTTGAATTCTTTTGACGGAATAACGTGGAAGGGGTTGAAATGGGAAATCTCTATCGTTACGTATTTTTTTCATGGATTTTTTAATTAAAACAGAAATGGAAAGTGTATTGAAGAGGTCGAATGTAGGTAACTTTGAACAGTTTTGGGGGTGTTCTCTAAACGGTTTGAATAATTTGATCAAATACTTCTCGAGATATACATATATATAAAAGCCAATAAGTTTTCATTTTAATGCTTCTTTTATATCCACTGTAGTTTTCAAGATTGTATAAAGGACAGCAGGAAATTACACGTTAATCTTTAAGGGGTGTTTTCACCCCGAAGAATTGAAAATAGGCACAATCGGAAAATTCAGGTACTCTACAAACCTGCAGAGTTTCAAAAAATCGGAATGTTCAGATAACAAAACTTCCCCTGTGAGTTGAAACCACGATTTCAGATGTGATTTCATGTTAGTTTAATCAGTGGTTCGGGGTTAAAAGAGTTGGAAAAAAGTAAGTGCAGAATAAGAGGAGAAAATTACGTAACTAGAGAATGAAACAGAATTCAAAATCCAACCGGGATTATTGACTTTTGACCTGCAGGGCGAGGAGAGTCGTGCGCACGTGCACGTGGGTGTTGGTTCGCTTTAAATTCCATACCTTTGTTAATTATGTAGACTTCAACGAAATGTTTTTGAAAACGCTTTGTCAAGTCTACATACGCTACAAAAACCTAAGAAGGGAAACAAAAATCCAGCTATACGTAACCCCTTCACTCTTTAAAAAAACAAATATATGTCTGAAGTTCATAAAAGACGCTGTTTAAGAAGCTACTTAACATAATTTCAGAATTCCAAGTCGTTTTTCTTGAGAAATTCTGCTTTCTATTAAAACATTTTTCATGAAATAACGGAGCACTGGTAGGACGATAAATTTCCTTTCCTGGGCTACCAACTTTTATTCGTAATAGGAATTCAGGTGACTGTCATAACTAACAAACTTAAGTAGATAATTATAGTTACCTTCATGTATTTGTATTACTTAGGCTATTTGCAACATTTATTTATCATTACCCTTTGAATTAAACGATTCATTACTTTTATCGGTAAATACCTTATTCATAGACATTTCTGAAGTCATGGCCATTGCAAAGTGAACAAACTTTTTTCTTTTACGTCATCTACGACACACGGGAGATAAAAATACAGAGTGCTGTTTAAAAAAAACATTCATGACCTTCGCGAGCATGCAAAAAGGCCTTGAGGGTGAAAAGTTACCGTCATTATCTTTGCTCCTTCAAACCCTTCGTATTCTTCTGTGTCGTTGAATAGAACGAAGTTAAATGTGAGTTCTGTTTTCCGAGACATGTGGTATATTTCATTTCAGCAGCAATGAGAACGGAACACATGCACCACGGTATGGTTTTTTAAGAAATTTTATTCGTGTATTATTTAGAATTGTTTTGGAGCGTTCCTTTCATCTTGATAACCCGGTGGAATGAACAATTACGTTAATTATGCTCAACCTATTTTCATGTCCTGAGTGAACACGTTGTTTTAAATCCCACGATTGACGAGGTTGGGAAAAATGAATAAATGGCATCTGCAGTCTCTATGTAACGAGAAATTTATATTACTGAATGGAAACGATTCATTTTTGCCATTCCTGTTAATTGCAGGTACATTTTTAATGCGAACTTGTAACGAGGAAAAGTTATTGAATACGTTCCCTATTGGAGCTGTACTATCACAAATTTCAGTTTGTATTATGATTTTGTAGAAATATGTACCTGTGTATAAAACTGCAGCTGGAAGATTGTGGTTGTAAGCTGGGTGCTTTTGGAAAATAATTTCGACGTTTTGTTAGCGTTGCGCCTACCATGAAGAATTTAATTATAAGGACGCATTCATGCTGACAGTAAATTTTGTAGCTAACAAAAGCCTCTAACAGGTCCCACAGAAAAAATATGGACTATGAAGGTCTCATTAATTGGGGAATGTAATTAGGGTAAAGGACCCAGTTACTGACACGTGACCAATTACTGTCACCTTAAGCTATTTTAGTTAAAATAACGAATAAACAAACTATAGAATATAATCTATAGTATAGATTATAGGTTGAAATACATAATTCTTTTTGTGTATCACTTTACAACGTTTATTTATTCGTTATTTTAAGTAAAATAGCTTAAGGTGACAGTAATTGGTCACGTGTCAGTAACTGAGTCTTTTGCCCTAGCCAGTTCTTCGTACGATGAAGCAATTTCGAAACACAAACATGTAGATCGAGGGACTTATAAATAACTGGTATAAAACATAATAAAAATGGTTAATATTTCAGTATCTTATGCAAGTATGGATATGTAAATTTTTAAAAATTGTTTATAGTTATCAGGCTATAAAGATGATTTGTATTTTATTTTCTATTGCAGTTTATGGTTTTTGGTATTGTCAAGACAAGTTCAACGATATAAGATATAACAGTGTTCCAAATTATATAAGGTCAGAGATGAAAGACGTAATTAGTATACCGTGCAAAGCGAAAACGAGGTTAAACAATGGCTAACCTTTCAGAGTTTCGTACCTATTCTGCCTCCATTGTGTGCCAGATCCTTATTGTCTTTTATTTCTAACATTCTGTGACCTTGAATATTCGTGTCATACCGACAATGAACATATTTTGACGGCCACTTCTACACGACACAAAAATTACAGTTTTTCATTTCAAAACGGAATGAAAATTTCACTGGGGTCATCCCACGACAAATCGATCACTCTTCGCGGTCTATGCGTGGGATTTTGATGAAACTCAAATAAGATATAGTCATCACATTGCTAGTTCCAAAATTGTTTAAAAAACAACGCCAATCAAAGTTTCCAATTTCCGCCCACTGTCACGAAAATGGGGTCTATAAATCAATTTATATCTCGGGAACGATACGCCACATAAAATTGATTCTTCTTTCATTTTAATTATAAGTGACTCGCCTTTCATTTTAATTATAAGTGACTTTCCGGAAAAATTTACTTTCGACCCAAAAACTCATTTTTGCAACATGAAAATTATAAACAAATCCTTGCTTCCATATATCTTTTCAAGCTCCGCGTTTCTGAAACCCCTAAAAATTATATCGCAATTATATAAATCTTTCCTACAAAATGAGCTTTCCTGTAGGATAGCTAAACACTTTCAAACAACTAACCATTTCACCTGCAGCCTATATTAACCAAATAATGTCTACAAATACAATAGCCTGCCTGAATGATATCATCTACACCCCCGGACAAGTCTGCGCATCATACCCGTTGTTTAAATTAATACAGAGCGTGGCAGTAAAGCTGTCCTCCACATGGAAACTCACCTCTTCGGATCGGGCACGGTGCAGAAGGATCTGGGTCGCCGCCGGAAGTAGGAACTCTCGTTCCAGTCGGCCTCGTCCTCGAAGTTGTAGCGGGACAGTCCCCTGGAGTAGGTCGGGTAGGGCTGACGGTACATGATCTGCAGGGGTCGTCGCGGGCAGGGAGCGTCGCACAGGTTCTCGTCGCTGGGGACGCTTCTTACGCAGGCGGAGAGGATCGAGGCGCGGGCGGTGTTGCAGGGCGAGGGACCCTTCGTGGACAGGCAGCCGAAGAAACCGCCGCCAGATTTCTCCACCGCGTCTAGCTGCCTGCTGGTGATGCAATACTGCTCCTTAATGTCCTCGCGGGAGTACAGGGGTGTCGCCCTTCTGTCCCAGTCGATGCTAATGTTGCCACCGGACGCACCGAAACCCCCGTGCAGATCCACCTGGGTCGAGACGTCCACCTGTCATGCACACGGGGTTTAGTCTAATTAGTGGAAAATCGATGGAGGACGCGTGGCAGTTTGATTGAAAGCGCCGCGGCCAGGGTAAAACTAATTTCGTAGTGGACTGGATTGTGGGAGGTCGCCGAGGCTGCGAAGCATCCGACTCGGGGATCCCGCTGGCGATCATTGGAGCTACGTGTAAAATATGTATGGGTATGGGTAGTTAGGGAATTGCGTCTGGGAACGATCGAAGGGCAGGGTAGTTTCTCAAACGCCATAGAGTTTCTTGGAAATGTTTCACAGAGATGTAGTTGTGGGCGATAAGGAAGTATGAAATAGATTGTGATGTGTTTGGAGGGAATTTAATTGGTAACAGGATTTATTTAAATTGAAGGAAATTTAAATTAGTGGTATGTATAAAATTAGGACACTTTGATTTCTAGGTAGCCATATTAAGGGGGTACTCTAGTGTAACTGCTCGTTTTTCAACGCCATCGTCGGGAATTTATTTAACAAACACTACAACTTTATACTGCCTGGCGTTTTGCCTGTATATTAAAGTACGTTTGAAGTAATACTCAGAATTTTTCTGAGCTTTTCTACCGCTTATATACATAGATATAGTCGGTGGCACAAGCTTCTTCAAAAAAATTATTTTCCATTAGACGATGGGGTGGGGACTGTTATAGCTATCCAAAATGGAAAACTAAGTTTTATTTTCTGTAATATGGTTGTTACTATAGTTGGAACCACGGACGAATTTCTATTCTATGAAAAATTAATTTTACAAAACAAAAACAGCTAAATTTTTAGCAAAAATCGAACATTTTTTCCAGATACTGTCATTCCGCAAATTTTTATTATTAGGCGGCCTCTGTTGTTCCAACTATAACGACAACCATAATGAATAAAATAAATCTTATTTTCTCCATTTTGGATGAGTATAACAGTCCCCACACCATCGCCTGATGGAAAAGAATTTTTTTGAAGAAGCTTGTGCCACCGACCATATCTATGTATATACGAGATAAAAAAGCTTAAAAAATTCTGAATATTACTGTAAATATACCTTCATATGTAAGTAAAAGGCCAGACAGTAGAAACTTATAGTTGTTGTTAAATAAATTCCCAAAGATGGCGTTGAAAAGCGGGCAGTTACATTAGAGTACCGTAAACTCGGGTGACTTTGCCCGCCAGGGTGACATTGCCTACTTTTTTACTCAGACTGAAAAATTACCATATGATTGAATCCGCTATTGTTTTTACGTTTAACCTTCGAGAAACTATTGCTGTCGATTACAAAACACCATATATTCTAATTACTTCACAATAAAATAAAATAAAGTTCTTCCGAAAAGTAGGCAATGCCACCCCGGGCGGGCAAAGTCACCCCAATTTACGGTACCCCTGAAGATATAGTAACTGGGAATATGTATACTGCAGAATCATCGTTGAAACAAAGCGAATTAATATACGTGAGTGGCATTTGTGCTATTAAAAACTGCAACAGCACTCCTGCGCGAAATACATAAATTGATCAACTTGTCGAAACGTGCAAGCGACTCACTGTTCCCTTTCTACAGAAAAGAGAGGCTGATATGTTCGAACGCGCGTCATGCAATTCCTCCCCAAACAAATTTATATTCCCCGTCCTCGATGAAATTTGAAAATTCCACCGCGTAACGATCCATCTGTCGCTACTTGTCAATTTCTAATTGCCTGCGAGAGGGGAAAAAGAGAGGAGCGCTCTTTCGTCCTCTGCTAACGGCTGTCCCAGTCAGCGTAACCGAAATCAGCTTATCGATCGTGCAAATAGATCGATGGAACGTGTTGAACGGAAACTGCGACGCTATTAGCGTCGGTCCAACTATTGATATACTGTGAGCGAGTTAAAAAAGAGCAGGCGCGCGTTTCGAACAGCTGATACACCATTCTATACTTGGCAAGAGGAGTGCACACGGTCCAGGTCACTAATTTAGTTCAAATTCTGACATATTAGGTTGCCGCAAACAGTTTATCGTAATTAGTAAAGGTGATCCGAAAGGAAGTCATATAGTTTAGAAAGAATTTTTGTTAATCGAAGTAGCCCGCAGTAGCTTTGATATACTTTATAAATAAACAACTGTTTATCGATGCTTTATGGACTGCCAACGCTTTAGAAAGAACTGAAATATCAAGGCATAAAGTCAACCATACACTGGTGTTCGAATATTGTTGAGAGTCACTGTACCAAGTGCTTAAGTTCCTTCAACAATTCAGATATAACATTAGCAAAGTTTCCCGCGAGATTTCACTACGGTCAAACAAATTCAGTTCAATTAATCTAAGTTTACTTGAACGTTTGCGTGAAATTTGTCCGAAACGAAATCGCCAGGCAGGGGTGGTGAAGAACGTAGCCCGCACGTTGCTGAAAGGGCTTTAGTCGACGATAAAACGGATTTTCTCTCAATGCTGTCGATATTCGCTTGTGGGTCCATCGAAGGAAAATTCACCCGCGGTACGAATATCTCGAAAGTCTGTTTGTTCCAATATCATAAATGTTCGATTATGGCAGAGGAGACAAAATGCATCTGTATATACAGAGTGGAATATATAGAAGGAGTCTTGATTTTACTATTGCAATTGAGGGATGAACTTTTTAGCATGTATACAACTTAAATTTACAAACGGGATTTTTAAATTTTCATTACAGGCTGAGGTAAAAAAGTTGAAAAAGCGACCTTCACTATTTTCTTCGCTATTTCGACCAATTGCATTTTTTTTTAAATGACGAAATACGTGCCCTAGTAAACCAATCCTTCTAGCTTCTTAAAAAACCTGAAGTTGTTTGGAACAATTTTAAAAAAGGTATTCTGTTTTAAATGGTGTCTCCAATACTTTTGGCCGGAACTGTATGTACTATAATAGTTTCTTCTGGTTAAACTATGGTACTTTTGTTACACTTCGAACTTGCTTTAGATTATCATTATACATCTCCCAATTTGTGTAATTGCCCTCTGGACATACAAATTCGAAATACACGATAATTTCCACTTTGCACCAGGCGTTCCAAAAGGCGATAATTGATCGTTAGGGATTAATTAAGAATTTCTGCGTTGCTGGAGACTGCTTCTAGGTTCGTTATGCTCGCCACAAGTACATCGATGCCTCGCGTTATGACTCTTCATTGGCGGTACCGTGAGTTTTCACATCGTTTTGGACGTGAGCGTGAGTATGAAATAATTACTCGATACTCCAGCCGTTAATAAAGCCCTTTTCGCGTCGGACATTTTTGTGATTCGCGATTTGCATCTCCCGAGTAGGGCTGGAGCTATTTGTCGAATTTTTCGGTATTCGAGTATTCGAATACTTCAGTTGCTCAATTATTTGTCGAATATAATTCGAATATCCAAGTATTCGAATACTATTCGAATATTTAAGTATTCGAATACTATTCGAATATTTGAGTATTCGAATATTATTCGAATATTTGAGTATTCGAATATTATTCGAATATTTGAGTATTCGAATATTATTCGACTATTTGAGTATTCGAATAGTATTCGAATATTTGAGTATTCGAATATTATTCGAATATTTGAGTATTCGAATATTATTCGACTATTTGAGTATTCGAATATTATTCGAATATTTGAGTATTCAAATACTGATGTATTCTAATAGTATGGTGTGAATTCGAATACAGCGATATTCGAATAGTATTCGAATACATCGATATTCGAATAGTATTCGAATAATAACATTCGAATAGTATTCGAATAATAACATTCGAATAGTATTCGAATAATAACATTCGAATAGTATTCGAATAATAACATTCGAATACTCAAATATTCGAAAATTATTCGTAGCATTCGAATACTTGTAAAATAATCGAATATTAAATTATTCGAATAGTCCCAGCCCTACTCACGAAGGGAGTGCAGGAAGTTTGGTCGATTTCGTTCCAATTTTCCATGTAGTTAGTGCACGATGTGTATAACAACGTGTCAAACGCGAAGAGCGTTGTATTATATAGTTTTCGAGAAAATGGGGTTCAAAGATATAATACTTATATCTTTTCCAGGCTCTCGACTTATGCACACATATGTGAACATGTAACCCCCAAATAAATTGCAGTGGCAGCTGAACTGTGCATTCTCCTTATCAGATTCATATATTTGCTAGGTAGAGATGGAGGTAGTTTTAGAAAGAGAGAATCAGGTAGAACGTGTGTGAATTTGTTCGAAATATCGATTTCAATTCGACAAATGGATCTCGTGTGAAAAGGCCATAATGAGGCACACTCGCAAGAATGGAAATAAATAAGAATAACAGGATTCTATTTTAAGGAGAAATTGTAAAATGGTTTCCACATCTCCATTTACCAGAAAGTAATATACAGACTTCTTATTCTCTTTCAAAATCATTTCTCCATCGCAAGCAGACGCCGAGCTTCTACTCCAATAATTTTCTCCGTTGTAAAACAGTAAAGAGGTGAACAAGAATGTTTCATAACCAAGATCGATAGAGCGATGTGGGATACTTATGTGCACCAAGAAAATTCTGCAACAATATCGGAGAACATTCCATGTTTTGCAAAAATTCCTAGCAGAAGAGAAAATTATGAGACCATGCTTCGCGAAAGAAGAATGAAAATAATGAAGTGTTAATTATTCTGTTCTCCAATTTCAAATATATCTTTTAATAATATAGTGCACCAAAAATCTACAATTTTAAAAAATTATATGCTTTTATTTTCAAGAATAATTTGAACTTATTTACGTAAATAATTCTCTTCAATTATAAATATTACAAATACTTTATCTTATATAAAGTAAACGTAATAAGTAGATAAAATTTCCAAAAATAATTCCTGAAGTTATTACTTAACAGTGCAGACTCCAGATTTGTGTAACCTCAATTTACAAAGCACCATACTTTTTTATTCAATACTTGGACTAACAATATATCAGTAGCAGCAAGCAGCTTCTTGTATGCACCAAACATGTGTAGTAAAATTGCACTTGCGACGATGCACCTGCGCGACAGAGCTTTTCAGATGGAGTAAAGTGTTTATATAAATGGGCACCTTAAAAGTTACGAGTGTAGTCGCTTATGATGTTCAAGAGTAGGCAACATCTTGTGTTCACATATGCTCGTGAGAGAGCCGTGGTTATGTAACGCAGTAAACCTTTTCCCACGTGTCCCCATTCTGGAAAACGGCGCGTGACTTGGATTTTTCGAAGCATTTTTCCAGTCAGCGTTTTGGCAGCGCTGCCGTCAGTTGCGATCATTAAGGTGGTGCACATGAACCCTACTCCTCTTTCCCGTTATATTTCAAAATCATACCACCTCTCTCAAATCTCAAATTCATTTCCCAATTTCTACAAACTTCAAATTTGACGAAATAAAATTAAACTGACGTCGTGAAATTTTTTATAAATTTTATCTACACTATCTTTCACGCGGTTGAACCAAACTTACTATGCAGAGTATCACAGAAATATAATTCAACTTTTTAATTTGCATTCAAATGAGGCAACTTAAAAAGGTTTAAATTACAGTGTTGGTAGAAAGAGTGCTTGGAATACGAATGATAAAAAAACGTCATTATTTACACAGAGTGGGTTATCACCGACTACATCATACAAAGTGCAGCATGCCAGTGACACAAACACGTCACACAGAATCTATTATTCATATTATTTACATGCAAAATGAAATTGTAAGAATTACGCTCCAGTTGCGCTATAATTATACTGCGTAACTACAAGTTCATCAACGCAATTTCTGTCAAGTACACACAACTCGAATATTTGCATTGATATTAACGAAGGAGGTTAACAAAATACGTTCGTATAATAAACGAGCTGCATATTTACTCCCATTACCAATATCTTCCTCCTAATTAGTAATATTCAACAGCACTGCATAAATATAAAATATGTTCAAGTACATAACATATAAAAATCTCAACCCTAAACATCCGCCACTGTAAACCTACACGCCCAGCAACAGAATCATAAAAGCACACAGCGAACGTATCCACCAGGTCAATTCCACCCTCACCATAAAATATCCAGCAAGAAAAATGAAAGCTGACGGTGTGACGCGATGCACTTCCCGCGGCATCACCTGAGACGATGGAAATTCTTTCCCAGCGGTGCCATTTCATCGGAATTCGTGCCGCTAAAAACATCAACGGTAAGGTGCCCCCCCGACGGTGGGCGACGTGTAATCTCGCGGCGTGAAATTTTCCGCCCCCGTTTCGGAGGGCGCTGAAATTCCTCCCTCCACCCCCGCGGCTCGTAATCCCATTTATTGAAATTCAAGTGTGAAAAGATCAACAGAAAGGACCCTTCGACGGGGAAAATGGAGCGTGCTTCGCTCCCTCCCCGCCGCTCCCCCGCGATAAAACTGACCCACATTCGATCGCGGGAAACGATTCTTCGAGTGCATCATCGAAGCGCAGCCGAGCACTTACTCGAAAGACGAGAGGATGACACGCTGAGTTGCGAGCTTCGATTCCAGGTCGTGCACACTCTTATTCGACGAAAAAAAAAAGAGGGGGTGGATCTGTGAGAGTGGGTGGGGGCGGTCGAGTGGGTGGAGAAAGAAGAAACGGGAACTCCTCGAGCGGTAATCACGATTAATTAAAGGCTTTAAACTAACTCGGGTTCTTACGGTACCCGGACCCTTTATGACACTTTCAATGGGCTGGCTCGCCTTAAGGCCGCCTTTCAAAGCATTTCCCCGCGAATTACCGGTATCATTGTTTATCGAATTCCCGGCGATAATTATTAACCTCGACGCACAGGCCATATTCGCGAACAATCTCCACTCGTCGGGGCTACGATTCGTCGTCGCGGGATCTACGCTCTGGAACCCTCGGAGCTGCCGATGCTCGAGGGGAAGCAGTTTTCCTAGGTGGTTCGGTTGGGGTTGGGTTCCGCGGCGGCGAGTGCACCTCGTTGAAAAAGACTTGTAAAAAGACGTATTATTATCACTGGTAGTAGCTGTATTATTCCGAAAGTTTGGCGAGGATGTTGATTAAATGGTATTGTAGAAAATGAGCAGTTTGAGCAACGTTCCCGATAACACGACGCTTTCAGCTCGCGCGCTGTATGCGTGAATGTGGAAAAAAGCAAATTCAATTTTTCTTCCGCGAAATTGGATCCCGGTTTTCAAATGGACCTCTATTTTTGTGGATACCTCGCTGGGTAAATTCTATTTCAATGCCTTCTATTTGGGCACCGACACCTGTCAGAAATACAGCCATTTCAATTAGGGGCGTTTAGAGAATTAAAGCTACTTTTGGAAAGTAACTGAAGCTTAATTAATACATTGTTTCTGGAATTTGAAATGTAAAATTGCAGGTGGTGAAAGGTGAAATATTTCTTCGTCGGAATTATGATTATTATTAGGAAACGCTGATGAAATCTAACGAGACACTTTAGATCACCTGAATAAAGGAGGAAACAATTAATTACACCAACTTGGAGCATCTAAATTAAAAACCGTTAAAAGTATAATTATATTGCATTTGAAACGTTTTCTTTTTTATCGTTTTCAATGTGCAATGTGTCTGGGGGCGTCTGTGATCAGAAATTGAATTTGCAAGCGTTTCCTGGAAAGGAATAATTCATTTAATTCGAAGGTGCTCCAAGACTTTAGTCTATTTTATTTTCAAGGAACATCTAAGATTGAATTGCATCGGGAGAATTCGTCAGGGCGTGATTTAATTACTTCCTCGCTATTCTGACATTTCTTGGGCGTCTGTTAAACGTTACCCTCAAGTCCACTTCAAACTTTGTGAAAATTTCGTGCGCACTTTGGCGAAAACGCGGAAGAGAATATACCCGAGCTTGTTTATGTTTCAGCCCTTTGCGGTAATATTGCTGATCGTGGGAGAAAAAGGGGATGCTGAATAAATCAATGGACTTAAAAGATTACGGGTTCCTTAGAAAGGATCGCGGCATCCATTCATTCATGTATTCCCGCCCACATTTTTCAAACCGCCGCCTGACCCGACCCCGCTGTCTACTTGCTGATTTTATCAATAATTTATTTGCGACAGTGAAAGCTTCCAGTGCTCGCTGAATTGCAAACGTAAGGCGACAAAGGTAAAATGAGGAGCAACGGGTAGAAATTGTCGCGTGAAGATCAAAAGAGAGGCAGCACAAGGAGAGCAAAGTAAAACGGGGGTAGGACAATCAACTCCAGGAAGTGAGATCAGGTAATTTCGAAAGAGGGAGGCAGAAAAGGGCTTAATAAACAAGATAGGAAATAGATTAGTGTAAATGCTGCACTACGATTAATTTATGTTAAAATTACACTTTGATAAAAAATGATAAATCCTTCGAGTCATTTTAAATACATTGTTATAACGAATGGAAGAGTATATTAGGGAAGAAGCTTTATGAAAAAGGCTTTGCTAGAGAAAGGAACTGTGAACCGTAGAACAAGTGCTTAAAGAAATTAAAAAAATAACTTTGAAACTTTGATCACAGGAAAGTGTGGGATTAAAACTTAATATTTTGTAACTAGTAGCTACGATATTTATTATTTACGAGTGTGTAATCTCTTGGAATTAAAATATTGCTTTATCGCTAATAGTAACGGATTAAAAGTTGGGAGCGGGATAAAAAATGTGAAATGTGTTTAAATTTAGTTTACCGCGGGGTTGATACAAACAAAAAACAGCGAGAAAAGAAACCTAAAACTCCGATACTCTATTTTTATCTTGGTACGATAATTATGCAGCTATGGGAAATGTTTATAGCTGAACACAAGCCACTTTGTTTATTAGCGGGGAAACGGTGAAACGAGTCTCAAATAAACAAAAAGCGGAGAGAAATTACGTACGGCCGACAAAGTACGATGTCCGTACCACTGCCGACAGATAAACATTATTCGTGCTGTTTTAATAATGCTCACTGATTCCAATTAAGTATCTCGAAGCTCAAATATAATTCCCAAAAGCACAGATATAAAATACAGCATAAAAACAGCTAAATTTACAAAAGGAACAGAAAGTTGTGAAAATAATAAAAAAACCAACTTTCCCCTG
Source organism: Andrena minutula (assembly GCA_929113495.1). Classification (NCBI taxonomy): domain Eukaryota; kingdom Metazoa; phylum Arthropoda; class Insecta; order Hymenoptera; family Andrenidae; genus Andrena; species Andrena minutula. The sequence goes on from OV815994.1 coordinate 23,647,568, forward strand.
GCACTTACCAAATTACAACCCCCAGGAAACAGTGCCAAGGAAAACAAGCATCAACAAGCATCTGCTTCACCCCCCCCCCCCCCCAAAAAAAGGGGAACGAAGCGAACTACGCAGCGCAGCAAACAACACAACGTATAAAACAGGGGTTTACATTTTAACTGGATCAGCAACTACGAAAACTCGTTTCACCCTCGGCGTACAAAGAATTTTTCGATAATGAAATAGCCGAGCGTCACACGCTGGCGAAACGCGCGGTTAAAACGAGCGAAGGGGGCTGAGGGGCAGGGCACAAACAACGAAACGGTCTAATGGAGGCAATTTTTTAAAACGCGCCGCCTCTACAGGGACCGCTGTCAGAGCATCGTGGCAGCCCGGACGGGTTCAGTCGGAGGCTGTCACCCCGCGAGAAAACAGCGAGAGCATCAAAACAAACGCCAGCCGACAGAAGGGTCAACGAACTTGGGGTAATTGAAGGGAACGCGACAGGGCTAGATGGGGAACCCAGCTGGCAAAGGATACGCGAGCGCATTGCCATCGTCCTGGTGGTACCTGGGGGTGAAAGTCGGCGGCTGGCTTGCCGAAGGAATTGCCATCTGTTCGGATGCCAGGCAACGTAGCAGCGTGAGCCGTCGGCAGGTTCCTCGGGTTCATCGCGATCTCGGGCCCCGGGTGGATCTTCCTTATGCTGCCGGCGGGGGGACCCATGGTCGGGGCCTTCACCATCGTCGGCCGCACCCCGCGCGATCCTGGCCGCCAGACGGTGCGGACTCCACGCGAAACGAACGCACGCACGCACGCACGCACGCGAGAGGACGGGCGAGCTGTCGGGGGCTGGATAGCACACTGGCCGCCGGTTTTATCGATCTGTGCCTTTTCCCGGTTGGCCCTCGAGGAACGCGAGGTGCCGAAAGAAACGGCCGAGGATCCTGGCCCCGGACGGCTAGGACCAAGGGGAGAGGACCCGAGAAGGTGGCACTCACCACCCTGAGTCCTCGACGACTATCACCGCGATCCGTTCCCTCCCTCGTACGTGCATCGTCTCGTTCCGTCGACCTACCCCCGACCTCCTAGGGGCCAGACACTAGCGCCAGCGGAACGGCCGCGAAGCCTCGAGAGAGGGTGGGATCCCATGCCGACGAGAGATGTCTCGTCGACGGGAGAGAAGCAAGGGTGGAAGCCCGCGATCATCGACGGGGTGGCAGGCACGGTCGGGGGGGAGGGACGATTTCATTCCACTAATGAATGATGCGTGAATGTTTTCATTAATCCCGCCGCGCGAAACGCTGCGATGGAGGGGGTTGCGTAATGTTTCGTTTGAGCGAGTAATTTTCCTGCGGGCGTGGAATTTAATAAGCTTTGCGCACCCTTTTTTTTAACATTCTCTCTGTGTCCCTTTTTGCTAGATTTTTTTACGCTTTTTTGGGCGTTTTGAGGGATTTGAGGTGATGGTGTATGTCGAGGGTAGACGTGTACTGTGGAGGGTTGATGGGGTGGATAGTTGGTTGTTAACCGAGTGGTTTATTGTTTGAAAATATTTGCATTTGAGTAAATGTTTTATTATTTAGAGCGTGGAGTCGGGAGATGGGGCGTGTTGAAATGTGCAGATTTGAGAACAATAATTCAGTGTGGGGTAATTGAAAGTGATTAATGAGGGGTGGTAGGAATGCACTGGACGATGATTGGGAGGATTGTGTTTATGGAAGGAATATTTCGGCTTTAACACCTTCAGAAGTAGTTTTAATATGAGATTTGGTGACACAGAGAGATTTGTTGTCCAGCATGATACAAGAATGGAATTATTAATGTTTTACATAATTTGCAGTTGGTAAATGAAATTCAATATCGAATACTCGTACATTAAGCCCACATGGTATGTAAAATAATAGAGATTCTATCGTAGATTTGGAAAACAACGAGCTTGATTCACTATTCAGCTGGTGATCAATGAAAAATCTGCTTATATTTATTCATCCCTTATATGCAGATTTATCTGAAGCCCCAGCAATATTTGCTTAACGAACGATGAAGCAACATTTAAATGAATTGTTGACTTTACAGTATTACCATTCAGATTCAGCGAAGTATCCATTGGGATGTACCTACGGCGAATATTAATTTCGTAATTAGCATAATAATTATCATTTGCAATTTATGCTACATAAGAAAATCACCCACGAAATACATTACAAGTATCCTAAAATATAAGCGATTTTTACATTTCTCGTGTATTCCAACAAACTGAATAAAACTACTTTACCCTTCCCTATCTCATTCTACGTGCTAAGGAGCTCAAGTTCCATGCAATTAACGATAACTAATGATATTCATGAACTCAATAATAATAATAATAAGACATCTTCTATTACACTTACAGCATACACGAATACCAAAGAAAAGGTAATACTAAAATTACTAACAAATTTAACAAAAACAAGAAAAAAAGGACAAAAGAAGAACATAAGAGTAATAGAGAGAAATCAATGTGAATGTTATAGCTAACGTTGAATCTTGTAAGAAATGGTTAAAATAATATTCGACGTCCGCGTAAGAAGTATCTCGACAGAATAATTTCCCAAAGGAAAATCAGAACGTGTATCATTCGACCCCCGCGGCGACTAGGCTCAGTTTTCCCAGCGTTCGCTAGTCGAAGGTCGTAGGGCGGAGAAAAGGGAACGGAACAGCTCGGAGGCTGATTGCTGCGATGAGGGTGAACACCGTCCGTTGGGAAGAGTTTCAGATTAGGGAAGGGATGAATAGACGGATAGTAGCGATGGACGCGCGGAAGAAATTGAGACAAGCCGATCGCCGTGGCCGTTACCACCACCAGAATCATGGCAGCCTGGAAGATAAAGGGGGCTGCAACCCCCTGTTTGGGCTGCCAATATTTTCGCAGTATTTAGGCAGAGGGCATTGCTCGATGAAACTCGAGGGCTGAGTCAGGTCTAGGTTAGGTCTTCTGCCCTTATTTACGCTTCATACGTGACGGGGCTGCCAGAGGGGTGCAAATGAAATATAATCTTTTATTAAAGCACTTTTACGTGTCTTCGATCCGGTACGGTTATTGATGTAATTATTTAAATTTATATCACACTACGACTAAATTTAATTCTGCACGTTTAAATTAACAATGGGATGTTTCGTGTTTTTAAAATTCAATGACCAAGAATGAAAGGATAATTAGTGCATATCGGGGGCTGTATTCCTTTGGAAGGGTGAAATTAAAGGTGGCTAGGATGTTAATTAAATTATTGATATAGGGTGTTTTATAAATTATAGAATAGAATTTGTATTAAATTTTTTACAATTTAGAAAGTCATGCAATACTTCGTACTGAAAGAAAAAATATTTTCAGGATTATAAGATTCGATAAAATTCGAATCTAAAAGTGTATCTCCATCAAATTTATATTTGATATAATAACATATGCTACTAACGTTTTCCTAACCGATAGCGTCGACTTCCAACGACAACAAAAGAAAACAGCACAATAAGAATCATGCGGCGGCTTTCATCGCAATTGATCCGACATCCATTTAAAGAAGGACATTTGCACTGGGAGCAATCATTGAACGTCACCCAGCTTTAACAAAAAGTATAGAAAGCATTACGCGCCGCCTGCAAACGAGTCGGAGGACTGGCAATATAGAAAGAACGTATCGTTCCGGAGATATCACGGGTGGAAGGAAAAAAAAAACGAGACCCGGTTCTACGTCATCAGCCAGCGGCTGTTGAAGCGATGACACCTACGCAAGCGGACGCGTATTTACGCATACCAAGAGAAACAACGCGATATTATTGTATGTATAATAATAACAGTGTACCCTTAAACAATAATTTAAGGGTAAACAAGAAAATCATAAATAAAAGGAATTTTTGAAACGATTAAGTTATAAAAAGTAAAATTCAATGAAGATTATAAGATATTTTTACTCAATACTACGGTTATTAAAAACAAGACTTTTCATCAAGAAATAATTTAGCAAAATTATTCGAAAACCAATTAACCCTACAAATTATGATTTCTTTTTTTTTACAAAGTTTAACGAAATTGCCGTTATTATTGGATATTACTATAAAAAAGTATCTTCGTCGATATAGTGTTGGAAATCATTTCTACCTGCCTACAGCCATAGATTTATGTTTTAGTACATTGCCCAGCACATTCTTTTCAGAAGGATACAGGGTGTCCATGTCTATGGGAGTTTTTCCTTGCGAGAGAAGCTTGGATAAACAAGTTTTCGCCGATTTATGAGATTATTTTTTACTGTCCAGAGATTCATTGTTTCTCTTCAGAGCAAGTTTTAGGGGTTGGCGAAGGTGGAGTGGGTTTTCTCCCCTGACCTCGTTAGTCCCTGCAGTACAGGATTCTCAACACAGAGGTCAGATACTCTACGGAGCGGAGGCGCTTCTGATGTACCGACTTTACTCGCCACCGTTATCGACGCTATTTTATTTTGATACGAGTTTCTGGGGGGCAACACCGGGGATGGCACGATTTACGCGGGATTATTCAAATGCATTCGAATAAATACTTTTGGAGACCCGCTTTTTTCTGCTTTATTGAAGAACCTATAGTGCCTGTATATTAAAACGATTGGTATAAGATGTTTTTAATTATTCTTAACTGGAATTTGGTATATGCGGACTTTGCTACTTAAAGTTAGGGGATTTTAACTCTTTGCGCTCCAACTTATTCGTTAGGCAATCTACTGGAAACTCTTTTGATAAATGTTAGAGTTATTAAAAACAGAATTTTGGAATTGGAAAAATAGAGTGTAGGGTAAAGGACCCAATTACTGGCAGCCAACCCAATTACTGTCACCTTATGCTATTTTACTTAAACGTTTATTTATTCGTTATTTTAAGTAAAATAGCTTAAGGTGACAGTAATTGGGTTGACTGCCAGTAATTGGGTCCTTTATCCTAGTGGTTTGAAATCAATAAAGCATTTAATTCTTCGGATCGAGATACTAGAATTTAGTATCCATAGAAGAAATTCAATTTCCATTATGCATTGTTTTGTTGCATCACTGTTCTTTTTTACAAACTCACAAATCTTCTACAGTAGCGGACAAAAGAATTACCACTTTTTCGAACCATTCTACTTCTATTACTTTTCAATATCAATTCACAACTGCTGTATGTGCCTAATATACATATTCTGAAAGAGAATTAAAAGCTGTATAAAAGCCAGTTACAGTAAAAGTTATTTAACTAACAAACAAAAACCTCACATAACATTAAACAAGACAACACATTTTTAAAGCGAACAAAAAGTTACCACTTTTGAACATTAATAAAAAAAATCTAATATTTTGTGGTGGCACCTTTTGCGTTTAGGACAACCTAACAAAATTAATAAACGTGGTAACTTCTTTGTCGGTCCCAAAAATTTTACCCCATTCAATGTCATGTAACACTTTTGTTTGTCAGTTAAATAAATTCAACTTTAACTGGGTTTTATATAGCTTTAAATTCTTCATCAGAATATGCATATTAAACAAATACCACTGTCCCAAACGTATGCTAAAAAACAACAAAAATAGAACAAATCGAAAAAGTGGTAACTCTTTTGTCCGCTAGTGTATATTCTTCTCTTTCGCAGCGATGTTAATAAACTTATTAAAATTCTGTAATAAATCATGTCAATAGGTGCTCTAGTATTTGATGATTTGATCTACGTTCAAACGATTTTTACTCAAACTAAGGGTGATCGACTTTTGGTGGAAAAACAGGCCTCTCCCAGGGAGACAGCCTCATCGTGTCTTCGTGACTCGATGTTAACTTGATCGTTTGCGGTGGGCCACGCAAATAAACACGGTCGAATTTATAGAACTGAAAACTGCTTGGCGGCTTATTTCTCCGCGAGGAACCGATGTTCTCTGAACAACCACGAAAAACCGTCAGTACACTTTTTGCCAGTGAATCTTTTGTAAATTTGAAGTGTAAAGAGAATCTCTCCAACATCGTATTGCTCCCTTCGAAAAATTGTGATGGTCATTAAAGCTATAATCTGCTGAACATCTTAGAAGTGTTTGAGGCATCGTCGACAATTTCAGTGGATCGTTGGCAAGTACATAAAATTTTAAGACACTTTCAATTTTTATTAAAGGCGGTTTACTTCTTAATTTTTTAATTATTTTAACTTTTACTGTAGAGTGTAGGATAAGGGTTGATCTGATTTGGAGTATTTTGTGATTATTGTTATTATTATGCAAATGATTAAGCGAAATATTTTTGGGAGAACTATCTTTCACAATTTTAAGTAACTTTATTTATAAAAAAATCATCCCTCTTTATTTTTGGAATAATATCGAATTACCCTGTATATCGTTTGTAAAAATCAAATTAGATTATATTTGTTAGCGTTGGAAATCGTGAACAAAGGTCACATATAAAATTCGTTTACATAGAATAGATACACAAAAGACTATTAGGAGGGTATAACGATTTTGTACCCCAATGAACACGACTTCGTTTAAATTGCACTGTCGACGGAGGTCCCTGTTTCCCTCCGCATCGGTTCTTAATTCCAACCTATTTGCCAATCAATTTCCCACGACCATCGAACCTCTCCGAGAGCGGCGCAATATTCGCTTCGCTTTCCTTTTACATGGATAACAGAAAACTGCTTCTGGAGTAATCAGTACGTACAGCTATCATTATTATATAACACTGCATACAGAAATCCTCTTCACATTGTTATAAATTTAATAACCCAAAGTAGGTACATATTGATTGCTGTCACAATGTCGCGAGCTTATTTACCGATATGAAAATATTGACCCAACATTTGTCGACTAGTTCGAAATACAAAAGAGGACATATCATATCTATTTTGTAAGCCATTGTTGATCATTTTAAAAGATCAAATATTTACTTCTGAAGGCCCGAGTTCCACCAACAATTTAAAGGCTATATTAGACTAATATAACACTGCTGTATCTTCCAAGGAAATATCATTGTGGTACCATATTCCCCAAACAATCATTAATAAATTACAACTATAAATTTTAATTTCACAAGCCTCACTGTTTTGTTATATACCTTCATATTTATGTGACGTAAATACCGCCAGCAGATCTGCATTCTATTTACAGCCCTTTCTTTTACCATGCGATCCAGAAGAAGTCAGAAGGATGAGGAAGCTGGATGATGGTAGATGGAACGACAGGTTGATCTTGAACGTCGGTGGTGTACGTCAGGAGACCTACAAGTCGACAGTGAAGAAAACACCTGCCACGAGGCTCTCGCTTTGAACAGAAGCTTTGGTCAATTACGACCCTGGTTTGAACGAATACTTTTACGACCGCCATCCGGCTGTTTTTGCCCAGGTGTTGAACTACTACCGCACGGGGAAGCTTCATTATCCAACCGACGTCTCTGGGCCGCTGTTCGAGGAGGAGCTCGACTTCTGGGGCCTCGACTCCAATCAAGTTTGTGTTTTATTTACCCTGTTCGCGAAATCGCCTTATTTTACGGAAAAGACTTTGCAATTACGTTAATGAAACAGAAATAGGGGAGATTGTATACAACACTGCGTTGACACACTTCCTTTTCCGATCATCTTTGACATACCTAAGTAGCTCACATCCAGAGCAATTTTTTAACCATTGCCAGTCTCATCTAAAGAATCCAATTATTATGAAAAAAATCGTGGATGAATTTCAAGGTCTCTAGAACGTATTCCAATAGTTGATTGAAATTTGATCGCAGTTTCTGTAAAAAAAATCTAGATCATCACAAAATTGTAACTTTTACAAATTTCAATATTAGAAGCTAAAAATCTACAGAGTTGTTGTTCGGATATAATATTTTCAGAGAAAAAATAGTTTGTAAGTCGATTTTGGAAAAAAGGTATCTGTTTTGCGTATAGAAGGTACAGAGTGTCAAAATCAGTTTACGGGTGACTCACGCCCAGAGCGTCAACGAAAGGTTAAATATAAACAGGAGAACATCATCTGTAATAGATTGAGCAATTTTTTAAAATTTAAGCCCACATGTTAGAAGTTCGAAGAGAAATTATAAACTGTCATGTTTCAGTTTTGAATTTATTTTACGGAGAACTATGTCCTTTTGGGTTTACTAATAATAATTTTTGATAACTATAAATAACAGTATAGAAATTAAAGTGGCTAGTGTAAACGTGCTCGATCATAGTTTGCTCCGAAGACCCCTTGTCTGTCGAGTTGAAACGTTATTGAATTATTTCATAACTAGCCGTTGATTACCCTCTCGTTTCCCTGCTCAAATCGTGAGCACAAATGTGCTTTGATCCCGCGGCAAATGTGCGTTTCGAAATGCACAAACCGTGTGGCCGTCATTGAATCAGCGGTTCAGAATTGTTTGCTGGGCATCAGCTTGAATTGTACGACGTCATATCATTGCCTTTGGCATTGAATTCGGTGGAACTGTGTACCAAAGCACTCGTCATTTACAGAACTGTGTTCCACCTGAATTTTCCGCATTTTTTTAAGACAAGCTAATAGGTGTTCAAACTTTTGAACATCGTAATTCATTAATAAAAATAATACTAGCTATAAAAGAAAATAATTTCTTGCACATTTCCGTTACGTTTTCGCGCTCGTATAATTTAGCTGTGATCAATATTAATTAACTTTCCCCACGTTGGATGGGTCCCAAGGGTCTTCACTTGTTCCAATTACGATGTTATAATTGATAATCGTCCGCTAATAACTGATGAAGAAGTTGCTTCAGTACGCCACTTGTTTTATCGATTACCCGAATTCGCGGCTTGACGCGCCGGCTTTCTACTAACTAAACGATCGACATGAATAAATATATCGAGATCCCTGGAGGAACTCTGTTCAACGATGGATTCGCGAATCCATCCTCTGCCACTATAATTTATTATGCAAAATCGTTCGGAATTTAAATTGAGATAATTCTGATCATTCAGCAAATTGCTTAAAGCTTCCAATATTCACGAGAAGAATGCTGGGGAAATTGAGATTATTAGAAAATATCAAAATTTCTAACAGAATGTGAAAATATTTAGCATTTTTACATCACTTAGGGTTATATAAAATACTTTCGAAAACGTTTACGCGTGAACGATTTATTAATCTTACCATTACTCTTTATTAAAGACAGGTTAAAGCTGATAGAATTTCTACTTGGGAATTAAAATTATTCTTGCATATTATTACCCAAGATTAAGTGACGAACAGTGGAATTCAAGATAAAACGCCTTCTCCGTCGATTTTCAATCGACATTGGCGAAAGCATTAATCGTCTTTAAAAAATATTTCTCGTAAATTGCGTACATTTCGACGTTTACCTGGCCTTTAAACGTTTCTCGTAAATGACCATATCTACGCGGGTATTCGAGCACGTGCCACAATTTTGAAACCAGTCCGCCAGCACGTACTGCTTCCGTAATTAGCCCTACGGATTTCCGTTCTTCAGCGATCATTTTATTGCAGCCACGAACTATTTATCGGAGCTAATGCTTCTACGATGGCTCGTGATTAATTAAATGAAAGTCACGTATCAGTATTTTTATGCAAAATAAGCAGATTTAATGAAGTCATAATTGATCGCATAATTACAAGTAGGTACTACTAGTTCATATGTAGACAACGTTGATTGCTTTTGTGTTTGTAGATCTTCGGTCAAGTGTAATCTATGTAGATTGTTACGTCAGGATAATCCTGTCACGTCATAGTTATTATAACCGTGCTATGTATTGGTTGCTTGTAATAATAATACATAATAACCCATAATGGTCAGAAATTTGGAGCTGTGAATAAAATTTGAGAGGCCAAGTGGAAAACAGGCACATGCTACGTACGCATAAATTTGCGTTTTTTTGTACTATATAGTTCCTGCAATGTAATGTAAGTGTACCACCTCCTAATATAAATAGCATGTACGTTTCTCCGAGTAAAGTCATATTAAACAAACAAATGTGTAGTGGAAGAGGCCCATGCCACACAGGTCTTACATTGTTTTCAAAATGGATACAACCGATAGAAATTTTAATTATTTATACTATTATTTCTTAGCTATTTACTAAATACATATTTAGCAATATAATTTTCCAATTTGTTCACAGATATTCAAATTATAGGAGCTAATAATCAATGATTTATTCGAAATAAAATGGACTAAACATGGACCTAATTTTCAGCAAAAATTTGATAATAGTTGTCATTTATTAGTTCAAGTACTTCTTAAAATAATTACAATATGGTACCCCATTTATTAAGAAAATAATTTTTGCTTCAACATGCTTTCCTCTAAAATCAGGAATCGGTGGCATGTGCTTGTTTTCCATTGGGCCCCTCAATTTTAAATGCTGTATAAAACGACTAAGTTTTCAAGAATTTCAGTTCTTGGTAAATTTCAATGATAATTATTGACAAAAGGACAGCGGGCCTTTCTTCATAAATCGGCCCCGCCGATTTCGATGACCATGAAATATGTATGACTGTCGCTCGGCTTTAGTTTTCGAGATATTCGAGAAAAACCTTTGATAAGCAACTTCCATGAGGGCCGATAGATAGATATCTAACCCGAACCAATTACCGATCACAGTTTTCTGCAAATAGGGGAGACCGGGGCACAATGAACATCGGGGTAAAATGAGCTTTCTTAACTTATTCTTTAACAATAGAACATATTTACAAATTTTGGTGACGTAAGAAATGTGTATAATACCACAATGATAATTATGCACATTTATTACGTCACCAAAATTTGTAAATATATTCTATTGTTAAAAAATAAGCTAAGAAAGCTCATTTTACCCCGAGGTTCACTTTGCCCCGGTCTCCCCTATCTCAAAAACCAAAGTCAAGCGACGGTAACATGTAGGTATAGGAGAAAGTTGTGCAGAATATTAACTTTGACAACATATTTCAAGGTCATCAAAATCACCGAAGACTGCCCATTTATAAATAATTACCATTTTAATGATTAGCAAACTCTTACTCAACTCTATTAGATATTATTCAATTACATTCATCCCACTGCTCTCTTGAATACCAGAAGTTACCAGTAACGCTTCTCGCAAATTCCTTTCCAAAGAGATGGAATGATAAAAATATCGTGAGTGAATGGATTGTTGCAGGTAGAGCGATGCTGTTGGAGTACATACAGCATTCACTGGGACACCCAGGCGACGCTGGCAATCCTGGACAAGTTGGACGTGGAAAGGCAGTGGCTGAACGAGGAAGAAGTCGCGCGGCTATTCGGTTTCGAGGAGGCATATAACCGGGGAACCTTGACGAAATGGCAGAAGCTACGGCCAAGGATCTGGATGCTCTTCGACGAGCCCTACTCCCCCGTAATGGCGAAATGGATAGTCTGCGTCTCGATACTTTTTATCTGCCTCTCGGTTCTCTGCTTCTGCTTGAAGAGCCATACTATAACGAAACAGTCGAGAAACAATCAACGACAGGGGGAACCGTTCCAACCCGAATTAGTTTGGAGCAAGGACGACGTCGATTTTTATCCTGCGCTGTTTTACCTAGAACATGCATGTAACGCCTGGTTCACTTTGGAGATTACACTCCGCTGTCTGGTATGTATTCGAGTGTTCCATTGCCTGTTCGACGACGCTGTCGAATTTGCAAAATGCCAGATACATTTAAAGCACTTTTACTTTTTAGTGCATTCCCTTGGAACGTCTAATCAAGGTTTTCAAATTGTCTAAATGTGTGATACTTTGAAATAGTGTTACATCATAATTTCATTCGGTTAACTGCATAATGACGGCTCTCCGCGATCAAAGCCGCGCATTAGAATTAAGCGAATATGCTTCCAGGCGCAGCGACATTGCACGCGACTCGTGCAAGATCATTCGTGTAATTTACATTTCGCGTGCTCTTTCAGTTCTGTGCTGATTTCGTCTATTGATCTGTCAGCTGGACACGTGGTCAGGTGCGAGAAATCCAAACGAAACGGTTGAAAAGTGGAAAAACTGTGGGAGACTTTGCAGAACTCTGTCCACTTTTTCCCGGAATCGTTTAGAAGTTAAGGGGTTATACTTAGTCAGGAGGCCGAAAAGAAGCGAATGTTTGCGAATTTTTTTTGAAAAAGCGGAAGCGTATATTTTCACAGAACTTTTTGCACTTTAAAGAGTAACATTTAAACAACATTTGGTAATTTTTTTGTAGAAAAATATTTAACGTTTATAATAAAAATACGACATTCAAGAAGCCTTTTTAAGAATGGTGATATCTCAACAACCACTGCACCAATCTTTCTATAATTTTGTGAGCTTATTTTTTATATAAGAATCTAAAGAATGTCGTTCGTATTTTTTTTTCAATGTATATTTTCGATTTTATCAACGAAAAATGGTCTTTTTTCGCGCGAAAATCAGGACTTCAAACTTTAAATAGTCGCCATTTTATTTTAAATTAATATTTCGAAAATTCCCCCCCCCCCCCCCGTCAGTCGAAAGATATATTAATATATTAACGAAATCTTTTTTTTTTTTATTTTAGATAATCTGATTCCGAATTGCAGTGCTCACAGCAAAACAACTTTTTAAAAAGTCGTCTTGTATATCGATTGTAATTTTATTATAAACGTAAATATTTTTTTACGAAAAAATTACCAAATCTTCTTTAGATGTTGCTCTTTTAAGCGCAAAAAGTTCTGTAAAAATAGATGCTTCCGTTTTTCCAAAAAAAATTCACAAACATTCGCCTCTTTTCGGCCTCCTGACTAGGTATAACCTTAAGATACTCTGGGTGGTTAATAACGCAATCGAGTATCTGACATTTCTATGTAAAATATCGATACTAAGGATCATATGAACGAAAATCTCGCGGAGAAAGAGTTAGCGATTTTTTAGCAATGTCCACACCAAGTAGTGCCATTCCATACTGCCATGGAGAAGTAAACAGTGGTCCAGGTTTCATGGGTGGGAGAGCCGAAAAAATTCGTCGAAAGTAAGAGCGAGTGGCAAGCACTGGCGCAACGAATAATTCAAAGTGGGAGCCGCGCGAACTCCCAAGAACAATGTGCAAACGTTGACCTGAAAAGCGTCCTCGTGTCGACGGCTGTTCAAAGTAAAATAAAAATTCGTGGTGAAACGCGTGCATAGAGAACCAGCAATCACGTTGACTGATGTTGAGCGCGTACGATCGCCCTTCGCGGCTAATTTCTTCGTTGCTGTGCCACCTTCCACCAGGAGGGTCTATTTCGACCCAATTCTCACTACTTTTCTTACTCATTATTTATTAGAGAACAATGGCACCATTTATATCTTCAGAACAGCTTTACTTGCCCACCGTGCATTAATTTAAACGAGGGCTGCGCAGGATGTCACAAGATAAGTGGGAAATATTTTAGGGGTGATTTCAGCACATCTAAATAATAAAAAAAGTTCATATAAACTTATTTTCTATTTGATTTTTGGATTTTTCTTTTGCTTTGAGGTAGTATTTTTTTTTAGAATTAGGCTACAATATTGTACAGAGAATACCGAATTCTGTTCGTAAACACGTGGGAGGAATTGAGTGACTCTACGTCGATCTAACGAAAGAATTATTGCGAAACAAAATTCGCTTTAATTCGAAAATAAAGTCAAATAGGACATATGTTTATAAGAACTTTTTATTCCTTAGCTGTGGTGAAGTTCGTCCTAAAATATTTCTGAATTTATTCTAGGAAACCCTGTACAGTAATGCTTGAATGGATATATCATATACCGTAAACTGGGGTGACTTTGCCCGCCCGGGGTGACATTGCCCACTTTTCGGAAGAACTTTATTTTATTTTATTATGAAGTAATTAAAACATATGGTGTTTTTTAATCAATAGCAATAATTTCTCCAAGATCAAACGGAACAAACAATAGCGAATTCAATTATATGGTAATTTTTCAGTCAGAGTAAAAAAGTGGGCAATGTCACCCCGGCGGACAAAATCTCCCCAGTTTACGGTAGTACTGTTTTTCCGTACCTATCGAAGCAGTTTTAACATTTTAGAAGTTTCAGTATTAGAACAAAAAAGTAAATCAATTTTCTGCCCCCAAAATAAGATTACCCCCTGGAAGTTTGAACCACCATGTTGTCCAGCTCTCTGGCGAATTTGATTACAGGTGAGCCCAACTTTGAAGCGATTCGCCGTGTCGCCTGTAAACGCGATCGACTTAGCCGCGACGTTGAGCTTCTACACCGAGTTTCTCACGGAATCCAGTCTGTATTTGGAGATCCTGTCGATAGCCCGTGTCCTGCGACTCTTCAAACGGACAAGGCACTCCCCGGGGCTTAGAATACTGATTCACACGTTCAAGGCGTCCGTCAAGGAATTAGCCTTGCTGGCTTTCTTTCTCGTTCTGGGCATCGTCGCCTTTGCCAGCCTTCAAAGTATCAGCCCCGGAAAGGCTTCAAGTAAGTTTGCTAACAATAAAAAAGTAATTGTACATTTGCTAAAACAGCTGTATTTCCTCTTTTGTTTCATTTATTTATCTTAAGTAGTCTCTAATTTAACAGAATGATAAATTTAAGGGTTTCTACTCTTTCATTATTTTTAATCGAGAGGGTAGAGATCTGAGACTTCACAGAATCGTGATTCAGCTGAGGAGCATTGTTTAGCAAACAATAGCCACAAAATTTGTCACGGAGGCCATTTGGTCATGTTTACTTTCTTAGACTCTTTGTTACTTGAGACTCGTTTACTTACAATTACATGCCTTATGCAAGTGCCACAAACAATCACAAATGCATACAATTTTCTCCAGGATTATTATTACCTGGTCATTAAAGTATTAGGTATTAAATCTTCAGGGAAGAAGAATTTTCTTTCCATCCCAGTCTTCTACTTTTGCAGTATGCTTTTTACTATACCATATAGAACTTTATTCTTTATGTATATTTTACATGATTTGCCATGCCTCCAGTATGAAATTATAATATTCCTGACTTACAAGGAGAGGTTCCCAGGTGTCCGCCTCCAATTGCTTTGAATTTTGGATATGTTTTAAAAGACCAAAAAATAAGATATACGTGTTTTTTTATAGCGGCCCGTTTTCATACTTAGGGGATGAAACCAACCCCCAAAGTTATAAGATTTTCAGGTTTTCATCTCTGATTGCTTTAAATTTTGAATATGTTTTAGAGGATCGAAAAATAAGAAATACGTGTCTTTTTATTTGGCCTGCTTGAATGTTTAGGGGGTAAAACCACCCCCAAAGTTCATAAGAATAGTTGGTACCAGCCTCCGATTGCTTTGAATTTTGGATGTTTTAAAGGACCAAAAAATAAGAAATACGTGTTTTTTATAGCGGCCCGTTTTCATATTTATGGGATGAAACCACCCCCAATGTTCATACAGGGTACAAAATTTTGTTGAGTACAACTTGATATAAATTTAATTTGCGTCATAACTTGCTATATGGACGATGTTCTTTTCGTCAGTTACCGTTATTAGGGGGTGACTATGAGGGGTGGTTTCACCCCTTGAACATGCAAATGGGCCAAAATATAAAGACATGCATTCCCTATTTTTCGGCCCTCTAAAACATATTCAAAAACCAAAGCAATCGGGGATGCACACCTGAAAATCTTATAGCTTTGGGGGTTAGTTTCACCCCCTAAATATGAAAATGGGCCGCTATAAAAAAACACGTATATCTTATTTTTCGATACTTTAAAACATATCCAAAATTCAAAGCAATCGGAGGCGGACACCTGAGAACTTCTCCTTGTTAGACAGTTGTTTCTGCACAATCCATCGTACCCTCTGTACAGCTTAATGCCGTGAATTAATCCGTGTCACCCAGTATATTGAATTTCCACGCAGATTGAGCTCCCAACTTCCTTCCACTCCCACAAACATTGTAAATATATTTATGGATGCTTTTAAACAGATTCATACTCGAAAAATACAGGTCACCGTATATCTTATCGAGAAAAAAATAGTCAACACTCATGGCTCTGCCACGACGATTTCCCTCCAACTTATCCTTCATTCTTTTTTTATCACGCGACTCCCGCGTGAATAATCTTTATTTAAATGTAACGATGATAGAAGAAGGATGCTGGTGAATGCCAGGCGCATGCATAAGTTTCAAAAGTTACCATATTGAGCCCGAGTCCGCGGAACAGGGTTATTGGATTAATAACACTGAAGCACATCAAGGAAAAGTTTCGGAACGTTGTTATATTATATCTGCTCTGGCCGCAGGATAACCCGCATAATGACTTCGACAGTATACCACGTGGCCTATGGTGGGCCTTGGTGACCATGACGACGGTTGGGTACGGAGACACGACGCCAAAAACTTTTCCGGGGATTTTCATCGGGGAGCTGTGCGCCATCGCTGGGGTTCTAGCCATCGCTCTTCCAGTTCCAGTTATTGTCAGCAACTTCTCCATGTTTTATTCCCATACTCAGGTTTGTATGTCGCATAGTATTCTGAGAAGGGAAGTTGGGCTACCCGGAAACTCAGAAAATTATGCAACTTTATGCGGTTTTAGCTGGTGAAATCACAATCTTGAAAATGATTCAGAATTCTTTTTTGTGGAATTTCTCGAGAATAGTGAGAGATATCGAGAAGATGTTTAAACAAAAGTTCCATGTTTTTTATACATATCTACAAAATTGCGTGAAAATAATTATCGAATTAAGGATTGATGGTGGTAACTTGAAAAATATGGATTTTTGGATAAATACAGAGGATGGTCAAATTATTATACTCAAAACATTTTCGTCAATTTTTGGGATCATTTTAAAATGGGTTTAATACGATTTGAAAAAATCTTAGATTGGCAACTAACGGTTCTGAAAGGAAACTTTCTTAGCTTTCCAAAACACTCATGAAAATTTGTCGACGATCATGAGTTCGCAAGTTATAGGTGTTCAAACTGAAAATGACCTTTTTTGCTTTGATCGCGAATAACTCGGCCAATAAAAATCATACAACAAAATAAAAAAAAATACATCTATTAATAAAATCGTTATAAGATCTATTCGTTGGATTTGCCGGAAAAATTATTTTTGGCCCGTACATACGTTTAAACTAGGCAAAAATTTCTGAAACTTCCTATCCTGCTCTTCAGCTTGATAAAACAATATCATCATAATGGTTAAAAAAAATTGGTCCTAGATTCAAAAACTAGAAACATCAAGTGTTAAAATTTGCTTTCTAAATATTTTTGCGACCATTTTTTACAGTGATATAGAGCCATTCCATCGCTTAATCTTAAAAAATCTCAAACCTTTTTATTTGAGTATAATCATTTGGCCACCCACTGTATTTTTATTATTTATTATTAGCCAGTCGAAACTAACTAAACCTAAAAATTTTCTTTCCCTCAAGAAATCATTTGAGAATTACCCCAATTAAATCCCCCGTGTTCTGAATACTTTATACTCCATCCTAGTTTCTTTACATATCGATAAGAAATATTCACCTACACAGTACAATGGAGCCTTTTGCCTGACTAACTTTTATATAATAATTTTACCATGCCAGAGATGTCACGGCAACGATAAGATTTCCCTTTTCAGCGGATTAAGTTTCCCAAGACTGGTCGAGATTTTATACATTGAATATGTGTCCATGGAGGACACGGAGCCGGAAGTTCATTCAGGCGCAACACGTGAACTTTTGCACTTTTCAGTAGCCAATTTGAAAGTTTCCTTGCCCCCTCCTGTAGCCGAAGTTGCCGTGCGTGTCAATTTTTTATGCATCCTAGAAACTCTGCGCACGTGTAGTAGAGAACTAGTTCATTGTTGGTATCCAATTAATCGACGGTAGAATATTCTACGTTGTCCCTGAATCGTTAACGTGGACCGAACCCTTGGCAGGGGAACGCTCAGGGCGAAGTGCTGGCACTCGTAAGTTTAAAGGCAATTGGGAAGTTCTTTTATGAGATGGAACGTTTCGAAAGTTCCTTAGGAAACACCGTGCAAACTGAACGCTGCAGTTTCTACGGCTTTTATATTGTTTTTGGATTTTCTGCGGTTGTACACTCGACTTCTTATGAGCGTACTCGACTTTCTATTTTGGGATCAGCTTTTGTGTTATATAACGATGCTAGAAGGCCATTGAACTGATATAAGAATATTTTTGAAAATTACCATTGAAATGCAAATGTGCTCTGTAACTGAATTATTTTTTAGTTTGTGGAGACATATGTGTGGAATTTTAATTTTAAGCTGTAAAGTCATTCCTCGATCTAGTACCTGTGTTTTATATTTTTTAAATCTATTCTCTTTTATCTAGAATTTTGTGGATTTATCTGGAATTAATAGATTATGAAAATATTTGCTCGAAAATGTCAATTTAATAAAATTGTTCGGAGGCTCGTAGCAAATTCCCAAGCAGAGGCGAAGAGTACTTCCGGCGGAAGTGCCAACACGATGGAGATGTTCCACTTATCGGGAGCCAAAGGATATTTAACAACTTACTCCTGATGACGCAGCCAAATCATTGACATCAAGCCCAACAGCCTTCGGATTGCACGATGCTCTACACTTTCAACTGTAATACAACTTCGATTTAATCTTTATACCATGTATATGACAATTTCAAAAATTACCTCCTCAACACAAGCCAATAATTTATTTTTAACTCTTGAGGAAAATAATTGAAGATAGTAAACACAAGGAAATTCAAATGAAAGGTGAACATTTGGTAATATAAAAAAAATATCACACATGTATCATTTTTTAGGGATTTATGAAATTATTGAAACAAGTAAAAGTATATGGGGGTTAAAAATTACTTTTCCTGTTTACGGAGAGTGATTTTAATTCCAGTAATTAATTTCGAGGTATTTAAGGATTCCTAAATGAGCTTCAGAATTTAGAGAAGTTTCTTGTGTTCAGTACACGGCCATTAATGGAGATACTTTGTAATTCATCGGTTCAAGGTATTCTGGTATTTTTGCTGTGGCCTAATGTCGTGATAAATTTACCACGAGAATCGGATGTCAGGGGTACCATAAATTCTGCTGGAACAGACTGTCTCCACTTTACCACCAAGAATCCCATGAAAAACGGCAAAGCAATTGATGGGGTCGCCGATGACACGATCGGAGGGGACGAAAGCAACGAGGAGAATTCTTTCATGGCTACCCGTAGAGACTTTCCCCATACCTTCATCGCTATGCCAGATAATTCAGAGTCGTCATAAGATTGATGAGCATTGAAAATAAAAATTTTAAGCCGAGCTTAATTTTTCATTTCATCGAAACTGTGTTTTATCTGTACGTAATTGATTTATTGCGTTTACAGCGGAAATGACCTAAATTACCTGGTAGGTAATTCCAATTAATGAATAGAATCTATCTAGAGCATCCACATTGTTCATCGTATTTTATTTAAATTTACGGTGTTAGTTAAATTAATGTAACCGATTCAGTGGCCTCAAATAATGTTAAAGCAGTATTTGTGATGCGGTTGGGTCTTTCGAAAGCCTGCATCGAAATTAAAATTGCAGATAGCTAACAAATTCCTTGATCTAAAGACGACCACGGCTATCCACGTCTCTGTTTGACTGACCTATTTCTCAAATGCTGAGTAATCAATCATATTACATAGAATAAAAACGAAGGTATACAATTTGGTCACAATTCACTAAGCAACAGAATAAACCTTACCCTCTTCTTCCCTTGTAACTGTCTTTCCTTCGAAATAATGGTGTCTTCCCTCCCTCTGCAATACCGCTCAATTAAATGACACGGCTCGTCTCTTATTCAGATTACGCTGGAACTCGTATATAAACCTTGAGTCATTCTGGAGTCGTTCCTTGAAAAAATTCTCTTCTAACTCATTACACACGCAGATGTAAATATCAAATTATTATAGTTCGCGATATGTACCGTGAAAATATTGCAGAGCTTCTTGTTTCTCACAGCACGAATAGATAATAGATACATGGTATTAAGGCCCCATCACACGAGACTCTTCTGTAACTCACGACTGGTGCTCCATGATGTACCTGATTAACCTGAAACCCACTCAAGTGGCGCGTAAAGCAATACCCCTGAAAATACAAACCCCCAAATGTGTGCTTAGCCACTCACCACAGGACTACCCTTATTTAGCCACATTCCTACAGACCCTACCCCCAAAACCACTAACACTTAAAGACAACACTGACTCCATCCCTGGGCTCCAGATTTCTCTTCAAGACCCTCAACAACCCCCACCCTTGCTTCTACAAACCCCCTATACCCTGCATTACCCGATAAAACCATTACTCGACCCAGCCAAAATAAATCATAGGAATTAAATCGATCGATATTCACGAGTGTCGTATTGGACCCCCTGCCTAACCCAGTCAAGACATAAAATCCAAACAACCAACTTCCACGGAATTCCCCAACGAAGAAACATCACGCTGGCTAACAATGGAGCTCCTCCGCCAATGAAAGGCACTTCCTGTGGTCCGTCCGTGCCCCCCGCCCCGGTAACCGCGAAGGGAAACAGAAGGAGGAAAAAGAGGGTGGCCAGGTGAAACTTTAATCACCGATTCAAACGCGAGGAGATCCAGTGCCGCGGGAGAGCGAGGTAAGGCCGACGCGGGGGGCTGCGTCAGGGCGCAAGCGTAAGGCATCGACCGGGTAGGGCAGTTTGCTTAGGGGCAGAGTGGCGGACCCTTTTCCCCTCTTCGCCCTTTGCACGCCGTCAGAGGCCTCCGGGCTATACCTTTGAACCTATTTTAACATGATGCGCGAGTAAACGCAGATCCCCCCCCCCCCTACCCCCCTCGCGGACGCGCGTATCGCTTTCCCAGACTTCTTATGTCACTCCCGTTATTTTCTTCTTTTTCCTCGTTTTCTTCTTCCCTGCCGCGACCCCCGGCCTCTTCCTACTACCCTCCTATTCGTCGCCCCGCGTCCCGCGCCCCACGGCGTCGAACATCCCCCTTGGACGCGACTCCGTCTGGACTTTTCTATGGCCGGTTTACTTTCTCGTCGCGGCTGTCAGCCGCGTCCAGATGAGTTACAGGCGCACGGACATAAGGGGGTGGCAGCAGAGGGGTCTAGAAACGAGCGGTCCTCTTTTCTTCGATTTCCCTTTGACAACGTCGTCCAGATCCCCGTGGCTGACTTTCAGCCGAGGGGCTTCTTGTGTCCTGACAGTCCGCTTCATTTCGCTTTCTTAATCTTTAACCCCTTCGGGACCCGCGGACGCGGTCCCCTCGCGTTGCACAGCTTTACCTGATCTGGATCACTCTATTGCTTTTCAGTGCTGCGAGGGGGTGGACAGTGAATCGTTGGATTTATTAGGGGAGCTTGGGTGAGGGGTTTGAGGTAATTGGCAATGCTTTGTTGGGCATGAAATGTTAGTTCTTATTGTTTAGTTGGTTGAGGGGGCAAAGGATTTTGAATTTTTTATCGAATCTCGAGGCCAAGGGAAGGGTCGGTTCATTTACATAAGAGGTCGGTGCAATGAATTTTCTGGAAATACGTTTTATAAATATCATTTTAAGGGTGTTTCCAAGGTCCATTTTCAAGTATATGGAAGATGCCATGAACGATGTTCCTTTCATCGATTATTCCAGCCTGAACAAATGAGAAAGCATTTTCACCGTCCTGTCAGTGACACCTTGTGCGCGGTAAAATACTTAAGGAAGAAGGATGAAGGGCACAGGAGCCGACTTAAGCAAACGTGTGACACGATTCTGGAGCAAATTCATGGTGAATGCAAACGGATGGCTGGCAATTTGGGAAATAGAAGAATCTCGATAATCCTTGACTAAGCAACATTTTTTTTTAACAAAGAATTAACAGGAATACTGACAAAGAAAAAGAAACGCCTTTTGTACAATATTAAGGATCCATTCTACTTCGCCGGTCAAAAAGACGCCCATTTTTCATGAATCTTTTTTCGAGAACTCATGTAAGGATTTTAATGTTTTTTGTTTTGTTAAATGTTTATTATTCCTTGCTGTATAGAATAGTAATTTTCATATTTCAAAAATATAATTACAAATTTTTGGATTTAAGTCGCAATGTTTATGCCTCGGTGAGAACATAGATCATCTGTTGAAGTGCTCCTCGGCCTCAAACTGCTCTAAAAATGATAAAAGTAGAATGATTATGTCCTATGGGGGTGTACGCATAAAGAATTATTGATTTATCACCAGCGGTTTCAAACTTTCAACACGACGTCCTTGTAAAGAAAGTAAAGAAAATCTTCCAGATTTTTTGCCTATTTTTGGGTGTTTGTTACGGGTGGAAGAAAAACTTTTTTGACATTTAAGTGATTCTAGTCCACTTAATAACTTTCTACAACAAAAAATAAAATCCCCCATTGCATGTGAAAAAGAAAATAGAATCAATTCTCTTTTGGAGATCCGGCAGCGAACTCGTTCAACCAAGTTGACCTCGACTTTCATCGTTCGATGCTAGAAAGCTCCGAATATAGCGGGCAAAATTCTTTTGGCCAGTAGGACACGAGGGTTAACTATCGTTTCGTGTCGACTTGTAATCGATTATACGCGGTGTTTCGTGTTGTAAGCTGTCACGCACTAAACCGGATGGCTAGTTGTAAATGGCGTCAGTTCTGCTGTCTGTAACTGTGGGTCAGATCCGCTAGTTAACCTATTGACGACTTTAGTCGTTTTCCATAGACATTCTGGCGAGTTTGCACGACACTGTTGGAGCATCGTGCTGCCGTGGGTTCGCTATAGCTTCCACTGCAACAGCTTAAACATGTCAATGATTTATTCCAACTGAAGTGGATGTCGCGTCTATGATCAACAGAGGGACGGCAGTGGAATCCCTTAAGTAAATCAATTTAGGTTCACTTGAACGCCTATCTCCTGGTGAATATGAAGTCACGCAGTGAGTTAAATCGAACTGTGACAAGTGAAGCGTTAAATCACTTCATAAATCATATTTCGTCTTCACTGAATACTGGCAGTTCCTTTAAACTTCTACCAGCAAAAAGCCACCTAATTTCATGCTTCTGCGCTGCTAAATGGACGAATAATTTGATAATTTTAAATTAAACTGAGGTCTAAATACGAGCTTCTGAAGTTCCTGATTGAAAAGTTATAAAAGGACATGGTTCCGGATATATTGGTTCAGAGACGTGTCTGGCCACGGACAATCCATTTTCCCTTGATCCCTTATGCACATACTGGGTGTCGTAAAATTCTGGTGCAGGTCGGCACATGAAAAGTTCTTTATCGTTTTGGAATTTCGGGATCATATTTTGAGAAATAAGGGACTCAGATTGATGGGCTGGAAAATGATGTAAAAAATTAAATACCAAAGTCTGTCTATCTTTCTTTTAATTGCTTTAACGCTACTGTCGAAAATTTAACCAACCTAAAATCGCCAACAACGGTTATATTGATCGACAGTAATGTAGGTATATATTTGCTTAAATTTATTAATATAAAGTAGCATTAATCTTTTTTTTTGTAGTTACGGATAGGCCTCTAAAAGAATTGTACTGCAGCTTCGCCTTTTATAATAATAATAACAACAACAATAATAATAATAATAATAATAATAATAATAATAATTATTATAGCATCATTAATATAGCTATACATCACATTCATTGCAGTAGACAATTTTTTACCTTTTTTATTTTACATTATGAAATATTACCTACTTTAAAGTAAAGTCACAGACGCACATATGTTTAGTTGGAAAAATAAGAAAATTATGAAGACACAAAAACTAAAAACCGCCAAAATAACCGGTGGGTCGGTTTTACTGTTAATCTTTCGCTCAGCGAATCCTTATCCTTACTAATATATAAAAGTTAAACGTTGCGTGTTCGTTTGTCCCTCTTTCACGCCTAAACGGCTGAACGGATTTCAATGAAATTTTGAATATATAGGTATTATATACGTCCTAGATTAGACTATAGGCTATTTATCTTTTTAGGCTTTGTTATTTTGGAAGCTTCGTAAATAATTCCCGGGTGAAACCGGGTAACGGGTGGGCTAGTAGGGAATAAAAGTCAATTTTAACAAAACGATTATGGAACCAGAATGTGTTTCCAGTCCAACAGCGTTACATAAACACATACATTATTCTAAATATAATTGTTCGTCGATACCGATGTTATCTAACGAAAGCATATCGCGCACGTGGAATATTCTCGCTGAAATAGAACGCAGCTTACATTGCCCATCACGATATGTAATGTAATCCACGTACATACGTACTGCTGCAGAATTGTGGCGTAGCAATTTGGCGCCATATGTGAACCCAGAAGATGCTCTGCAGTAGCATGACGGTGGAAATAATATTGCGCTTGAGGAACATTCGGCTGTGGTTTAAAATTCAATTTGCAACTTTCACCCCACTCGTGTTTCAATCACCTATGTACACATCACTGAATAATAATTACTGCAAACTGTCAACGTGAAGATTTCTATAAAATTCTATGAATATAAACGAACCGAAGTAATGCAATAGCACGGACATTGGGCTTTCCCTCCTTTCCTCTATAGAATCTATTCTACCCTACTGAATTTCCCTATACACATAGTTCTGTTTGCTGTCGAGATATTGCACTGTTTACATAAACAAAATGAAACATTCCGAGACTGGATGGGCTCCTGAATTTAATGTGTATACCGCAATGATAGTTTGCAGATCTGTCATAGCAATGTGTTTGAACATTACGTGCATCTATACACATGTGATTAAAGCTCTCATAAGTTATACATTTGCGGTATGATTCTGACGTGTAGTTAATAGCTTTTGGAAGAATGGAGGAGATATTAAAACGTTAAAATGAAGTATACGAGGTGATCTTATATCGTTAATATTCTATTCACATTGATTTGGTATATCGATTTGATAAGTCAACTTGCTAGTGCAGGAATACGAAAATCTTTTCATTGCTGAGTATTTAAGGATGTATTGGACCTATTTTCAAAATAGTTCCAAGTTGATGAAAATTCGTGACATTGTTCTTTTTAACCTTCCTGATGTGCTCCAAAAATTTTAAACGAATTCACTAAACGGTTACTGAGTTGAAACGATTTTAATTTTCACTGATTTTACACGTACTCTTATGGAAAGAGACGATCTTGACGAATAAATCATCTGAAAAAATGTTGAAGAAATAGTACCAATGTTTTAAATTTTTTTGTACATGCAGTATATGGGTAGATGAAAATATCTGCTGAGTTTCAATTGTTTTCTCTACGCCGTTTTAAAGAAATAAATTATAATTTGAGAAAATTGTGAATTCTGGGCATTTTCACTGCCAAAAGTTTAGCAAATAATGCTTGAGAAAGCATTTGTAAAGTGAAAAATACCTTCCCAGGATTAAAAATAAGACTCCAACTGTCGTTCGAATTCCTTACATCTAGATTTACTATACGTAAGACGTAGCTATTCAAGTATTTCAACTTTTGTCTGATATTGTACGTCCAATACATCCTTAAAAAATGAGCGAATGTCAGATTGAAATCACTTGTTTTCGATTGCCTTCGATATAAATAAAAATATTTGCACAGTTCACTCCACGCATCCACGAACATGCGAGGATAAGAATGCGCGTCGACATCGAACGAATCGATATTGAATGCCTGTATGGGTTCGTGGCAGAGAAATGGTTAAATAAAGTCAGTAGTATTGGAGTGTTGTGTCAGCCAAGTGGTGTACACTCGAAGCTAGTCAGGCAGAGATTACAGTATGTACACAAAGGATTTACGTACTCCAAAGGAAATTATTTTTACGCAGCTTGGAGTCGCAGTACTGAGGTTTCTATGTATACTATGTGTGAGGAGGAGAAAGTGGGAACAAAGGAGTTCTCTCCACAGATTTCGCGGTTCCTGCAGCACTCCTTTGAGGATGCATGTTCGAAGGTCCCATTATTGCTAGGTAAACCAACATGTTCGGTTGTAATTCGACAACCATGGCCCCTTCCACTTTTGGGAACTTTAATCTCACATTTGTAGTGACTTGAATTTTCACGCGAAAGAAGACGTTGCTTGAAATAATTATTTGTGGTAGCAATAAAGGTTGTAATGAATCAACGTATCCGTCGCGCAACGTAAATAAAAAGAGGAAGGGATGATTGGAGAAAAGGCGGGAGAATTAATTACACGCTCGTGTCACGAAGAAAAAGACTGTAGACAGTAATTTATGAGGAAGGAAAGGTGGGACCGGCGACAAAAGGCAGTAAGTCAACTGAATTGTAGTGGTTCATTACTGATCAGGGGTCGTGTAAATTACAGTTTCCACGAGACTAGAAAAATAACGAGGCATCGAGTGTGTGAATTAAAATCGCTTTGGGGATTAAATGCTACACCTATAGCTTCACCAGTGTTGGAGCTTTAAAAATCACTTGTGACTTACGAGGATTGATGATCCTATTTATATTGACACAACATTTTTCACTCACTTAGTCACAGCTTTAGTGAATAGCTGTGAACGCCTTTTGAACAACCTGTATGCAGAACGTTTCCCTGAAATCTGTCTCTTTCTGTTAAAATCGGGCTTCAGTTTATATTTAAGAACGGGGAACTGAATCGTGCATCGTACGGGTCTCCAGGAGCACCCTTAGTTCGAGCTGCCTTAATAGTATTAAAAGCGCAGCTTTCTCAGCTCGAGTTGGAACGTCAAATTAAGGAAAGTAACCTGACGTAGCTGTAATATGACGGCGGATTCAGTCACCATTTTGAAATCGTCCAAACGCTGAAAAGGAGATTCATTAACCCTCCGCAGCCCCACCTCAAGCTTGCACTAAATTTTTCAGCTCGTATCGAAATATAAGAAAATGCGAATTAATCCTAGCTTACTTTATAATTATCTATCACATATATTGCTTTCTTTAAATATTATGTTTTCAAAGTTTAATGACTTAAACCTCCCCTAATTTCTCGGGAACCACGTCATATTCCAATTTCATCGAAATCCCTGACAAGAAAAGGCGGTCGATTTCAAATGGAACGACTCTAATAGATATTATGAATTCACTTAATTAAAATTGTGGTAAAATTGATAAATGATAAGATTTAGTAAGATTTACATTTGTGGGGAGTATGAAAAGGCCTCAGAAATGAAACACAGCTGAAGTCAATCTGGGTTGGAGTTGAAAACAGGAGGTCGCTTATTAAGTGAAGAATAAGTGAAACAATGTTTTTACCACTGTTTGAGTAAGGTTTATTTAAGGGGGAATTAAAATAAAGACGCAGGCTTACAACGAAATTGATTAATTTATTGAATGAAGGATACTTTGTATGCGGTATATTTGAATACGATTTAAGTTGTTTTTATACTACCACTGAAAATGTATGAAGCGTTAAATCCCTTTAAATTGACTTTAACTGAGGATAACAGTGAACGTTTCTCATTCAAGTAAATTAACGATTGAAGGCTTTCTACTGTCTTGTAAAGCGATCTACTATTAGGACTGGCTTTATACATTGACATAATTGTTGAGGAAACCTTCTCAGCTTTTCCTTCTAATGATTAATACTTCAAATGTAGTCTGAAATAAATATTTCTTTATTTCATATGGTCTTTTAACTTTTCACGATTATTTAATATTACTAATATTTTTCTCGATCAGCATGTTGCTTAACAGTTACATTAATCTTTTTTGTAGAATTATTAATATATTAATTACTTAATTTCTGAAAGAGATCTACTTCGTCGGATTCTTATCCTCGATGGTATATTAGCCAGAGGAAACAGGAGGAATTCGCAGCGTGTCTTGCGCCAAATCACTTTTGGGATGCCCTAAATTCAATCTGAACCTTCTTGGGCTACGAACCCCTACTGGCCTCGAGCCATAAGACACAGAATGCCTGTTTTATCACTGATCGATTTCAAAGAACATAAGAAATTCTGTTAAAATAGTAGCCTGCCACTTTCTTAATACGTACGTAAAGAACAGAAAAATCTGGACGTTCAGCATACGGTTTGAACCGAATTCCGCGTGCAGAGGCGACATCGAGATATTCTATGCAAATAGAAACAGTAGAACCACCATCCCTTAAAGTAACAAGGAGATGTGAGTGGATATTTTCAGGCAATAGGCATAAGATACTTTCGATTTGTAGATGAAAACTCAAAATGATAAAAGTGTTGACAAAAGAAGTGAGAAAGTTTTCAAAAACATAGATCTGTGAATGAATCGAAATTTGTTTAAATGTTTGCTATGATGTTTAATACTGTGTTATAATAAATATCATGTTCGAACTAATCAAGTAATTCGAATGAATGAAGAATTCTTGATTATAATTATTATTAGTCGGAGGCAAGCAGACAAAGAAGCATATTTCAATGAACTACGAAAGAATTTCCAATTTTCTGGAAATGTCTAAGACAGAATGTTTACATCTGCGAAGATAACACGCCGCGAGGTGATTGTAAATGTTCTAGAAGAGGATATAGCTATGATGAAGGAAAATAGGAAATTCCAAGATTGTAAGAATTTCCAGTTTTAACCCTCCGCTTAGTTCTGGAACGGGGAATAAAAACGCTACGGTTGCGTGTAATTGTTTCATTTATATTCCTCGTCTGAAATTGTATTGAACTGCCTAGCGGTTTGCATCCTATTACTTTGGTTGCAACATTTTTTTTCTGTTTCTTAAAATACCTCTGCCGTGCGCCTTATAAATACCAGCATCTTATTACTCTCTACGATTTCACTGCAGAAATGAATTGAAGGTGTAGCATAAAAATACGAGCTTCACATTTCATTTGGACAAAAACGGAGAAATCGAAAAGCATGATAAAATAAAATCGATCGATCTGATTTCGATTTATTTTTATACAAAGTGTTATGCTTCTGAATTATACTAACATTACTGGAACACATTATATAATTGGGAAACACGAAAGCAACCACCCTCTGAAAATAAAACCCATCTCAAAATCTGTCCCTTAGTTTTCGATTTGTTTTTGCGGAAACTATCCACCCTTTTCAATTCTAATACCTACCATTTTTGGGACACCCTGTATAATTAAACAACACCAAAGTAATACAATACCACCATAGAATACCATTATATCCCTCCCCCAAAAATAGCTACCCCACAAATATTAGAAAGGTGGCAATAAGCGCACAAGTTATATTCCAGGAGCGTAATTCCCATCTTTCTGGACCTACGAAAAAAGCCTTGTGAATCGATCGTTGTCGCTCTCGTCATCGAGCAAGCCTTACTCGAAGCACTTCCCTTTAAGACGTTGGCGCCTCGTTCAAAGAGGGAAGAGACAGAGGAGGTGGGGGGGGGGGAGGGGGGAAGCAGAAGGGATGTGAGAAAGGTGGAAAGGGGTGAACTAACGACTCAAATAACAGGGGAAAGAGGCTGGAAGTACACGTGTTACCTACCCGCGTGAAAGGGTCCAATATGCTGCGAGCATTTTCTGCGAAAAGGTGAATAAAAAGGCAATTAAATTCATAATAATGGTACCAGTGATGTCTTTATTATACATTTAGTGAGTAAATAGATGCATGCGAGGGATATGAGGATGCAGAAAGTAGTAATGTGTATAATAAGTCAGACAGGGCAATGTGTTTCTATTAAATCAAGTTCATTTGATATAATTGATGGTGTTCTCAGTGGTTATACTTCCTACAGTACTATGATTATGAACAAGGTGTTTATGAAAGTGTGGGTACAAAGTTGACTAGGGAACGGAACTTTATAAAGGTGAGTAAAGTGTATTAGTGTATGGAGGCCCATAAACTCCGAGTTTTACAAGTATTCTGTTTTCTTTATGAAAATTTGTTTTTAAGTTTGATAGGAAACGGTGCTACCAATATCTCTTTTTAAAAATTCTCTGTTTTCAATTGTGAGAGCATAAGGAAATTACCTCTTTATAAGATACTAGTCCACACGTTACCTGGTTTCACCGGGGAATTATTTATGATGGAATAAAAAACCTAAAAGAAAAAATAAATAGCCTATCATCTAATCTAGGACGTATATAATATTTATATATTCAAAATTACATTGAAATCCGTTTAGCCGTTTAGACGTGAAAGAAGGACAAACAAACAGACAACGTTTCACTTTTATATATTAGTAGGGATAAGGATACACCAGGGGGAGTAGAATGTATAATTCAATCTGTGAGTAAATGACTAAGATTTAAATAATAGAATTTACGTAACTTTCCTTCCAGTTGCATTCAAATAAATTTAACTCTATTGTAGGAATAATTGGCCTCGTATTTTGTCTTACGTTTTACAGTAAAAAATTTAATTAAACACAATCTTCCTGTTATCTATCTAGTGTACTAATTTTAAAACAATCTGTTTTTATAACTACAGGTATCTGAGAAACTTGTTTACACCCTCCTCTGTAATATTTTGCAATACGATTAGCGGATTATTGTTGCGTGAAATGGCCTTTAATTATAAACTCACTCAAATAATTTGCATACTTGTACAAACATGTCAAATATATCGATCACCCAATATGTTAACAAATATTTGTAATACTACAGTTTAAAATCTCACATAAAAGCTTGCTCACTAATTGAGAATTATGGAATATTATTTAAATTTTTGCTGTTAAAACCGTAAGCAATAAATTTCTTCATTTTATCCTATTTTCCAGGAAAACATTAAGAATTCTTTAATACGCTGGGATTGCTGAATTATTTTTATTGCGTGAGTTTGTGTGCTCGAATGAAAGCTGATGTTGACGTGAATGATTTGTTTAACAAATTCGCGTGTATGAAAGGATGTTTGAAAACAAACGCTCTATGGTAAACTGAGTATTGATCTGAATGTAAATATTCAGTTCTTGCGTACCCCAGCACAAAAGCTTTGCCACTGCATCTTTGACGTTAATGCGCTGTTGTTTAAGGACTCTATTGTTTCCCTCTAAAGCTCTATACAACTTTATTCTGCATTAAGGATTAAACAAAGAAGAGGAGGAACAGAAGAATGGTCATTCTGTAACTAGTACACGTTCATACATTTTCGAGGATAACGTCACATTAACTTGCAATCTATCTAGCTAATAGCATGCTTCCAGCTATTTCGTTTTGGAAAGGAAATTAGGATATTAATAGATTGATTACAAATCTAGTAATTTAATGATCATAGATTATCCAGTGTTGGAAAAGGAAATTGCGATAGAATTTTAGTATCAGTAAAATATTCCTCAATTTTACGTTTCACAGTATTTTATCATTTTAAAAATGCACGAACAAAGTGGCATATTCAATGAAATATATTTCAAAGTACGTCGTAATTATTATTTTCCCCTCGTAAATAATTGTATAATATTCTGTTTGTAGTACAGAAGTCTTGACGCGCTGGAGCGTGACGAAGGATGTTAAGCAAATTCAGTTAGTTTTTAGCGTTGTATTTTTTTAATTCCGAGGGAGTAATATTATTATCCGCTTTCTGAGGCAGACAGACGCCATGATAACGCTACAAAAGCCGACGCTAAGATGCTGAAATGCTTTGTCTTGTGAATAAAGCAGGGGAGCATTTGTTCATAAATTATTTACGTACCAACGGCTCCGTATATTCGTGAAAAACGAGATCGTATCGACCCATCAAAAACATTTTCATACACACTATCATTCAGTTTCTACTAAAACTAATTAGTATTACCCGTGACAACGACTAAAGTTACAATATAAGCACTAATTACCAGTCTCCACAATACAGTTTTGCAGTAAAAGAAACGAACAAAACGTGACAAACTGCGAACGAGATTAACCAAGAAATATAACCCTCTGATTAAATGTACCCCAACGACACGAACATTTGTACCTTTCAACGCACTAACTCTTCCATCAACCAAAGCCATCGCAACCCCTCGCAGAGACACTGGCCACAAAAGCCGCGCATTTCGAAATCCCTCGGAACCGAACAAAACGCCCAGGTCACCGTGGAAACAAGAACAGGAGCCTCGGCGAAAGTATCTTCCGGTTCCCGCAGAGCCTCCAGAGAACCTCTCGAGAACCCTGGGCAAACACCCCCAGCTGCCCCATTCCGGCCAGTACGCGCTGCGTATCCTCCCCCTCCCGCATCAGGGGCGAAAGAAGCAGAAATAAAGAGATAATCAGGAGCGTGGGGTGGGAGGCTGCGAAAAAAATCGGTGCACCCGCGTAACCCGAAAAACCGCGTCCCCTTTCAAGCCTCGGCGTGTGCACGCCGCCGTCCGTAGCAGACTATGCTACGCATACGCACTCGGAGCCGTGCGCGCGCCACTTTTCCCCACCCTCGCTTGGCGCCCCCTCCCTCCACCCACCCCCACCCCCTCCCGCGCCACCCCCGTTTACGTATCGCCCGTCTTCCGACAGAAACGGCGACTTGGTTCGAGGTCAGTTCGGTCCGCGCGCGAGTCCAGGCACAGCCCGGGAAGCCATCGTCCTGACGGTTGAATCGCGGTGCGAGACGGGATCGCGACCACCAGCGGGGCAACGATGACCTTCTGCCCGCGTCGTCGGGTGGTGTCACGGTGAGAATCAACCGGTAACCGTGTTTCGAACTCGGTTGTCGCGGCAACGAGCCCATCGCCGGCCCTAGCCGCAGGGTGAACGGACCCAGAGCACCTCTGGACCGGCTACGTCGGGCCACCTCGCCGAGGAACCATAGTGTCCATTGTGCCAGTGCGCCCTCGGCCAGCGCCATCGTCGCCGCCAGCATCGACATGGAGGACGCGGAAGCGGAATAGTGTCGTTGGGATGCCGCGAACCAGTCCCGAGACATGAAGAGACCGCGACCCAGGGTAAGTGGATCGCGAGTTAACCTGTCTCGCCCGCGGAGCGGAGGTCCCCCAGCACAGCCCCTCAGGGGGGACGCTCGGCCCGTCGAACACCCAGCGACGTTCCCTTTCGCGGACTAATTATATTCCCCGTGTCTCGTCCAGCGATTTACTCCGCCAGCGACCCCGCTCCCGAGTAGTGGCTCTCCAGAGGCTGGGATTACGCGAGCCATGAGGCTATCTCGCGCTCAGAGCGTACGTGTCCCTTTGGTGGCCTCGTTTCCTTCAGCTCCTCGGCTTCGCGCACCTCCGTCGCCGGAGACTCTTGGGGAACGGAAGCGAACGGGGATCCAGTCGCGCGGAACGGATCATTCGTTTCCCTGCCGTCGTGCCCGTGCCAGCGCGTTGGATCGGTGACCGAGAAACGTCGCGTCCCCGCTGGCCAGTGTGGCAGCTACGTGATGGGAGTCCTTTAGCAGGGTTAAACTATTTTTAATATCCCCCCGCCCGCCGTCGCCACTTTCTCGATCGTTCAAAGGGGCCGTTTGTTGGGAGACAGCTTTAAGACACCGAGGGATAAGGACCATTCGATCAGACGATCACCTCCCGCATACCTCCATCAATCTTTTCCGCTAAAACACTGGTTCGATGCACTCGCTCGGCGTGCCCTTTCACCATTTCCTTACCGACCACTGTGCCTTCCTTCTTCCGTCGCGTAGAGTATTTTCGTTCATTGATTTATCGGATTCACCAGTTTCTCGCTTTCTCGCTCGATTGCCGTCGCCTACCCGGCCCCCTCCCGCTGAAACGGCTGTTGGTTCGATTCCGTTGGCGCTTCCACAGGCTAGACCTTCTCCTCCGCTTCTTCTTCTTCTTCTTCATCTTCCTCGTCGCCCACCCCACTCCACCGGCGTCTCCGTCGCTCATCGAAGAAGGTATCGCGGCTGCAATGTAGTTGGGCGTACCGGAGTGCTGCTTATCGGCGTTTCGTGCACGCAGACTATCGATTCCCGCGACAAGGGGCCGACTGCTACTGCCGCCGCTCAGGCTTACTTGTAAACCAGCTCGTACGAGCTGCTAGAACGCTCGTTGAGCTCGTGTGACAGCACGCGCCCTGTCTTCCCATATAAGCGCCCACTGTCATGCTGGTCAACAACCTTCTCGAACGATGTCAACCTACCCCCTACCGGCAGCCGGTGAGAGACATCCAAGGAGCTGTTGATACAAGGGAGACGTGGGGTGGTTGGCACGGGCAACATGAGTTCGCGGATACGTCGTGATTTCGATGATCGATGCTAGCCAGTTTCAGCTCTCCCTAGTCGCACACCTTTTCGCCACCGTTTTCTAAGGCAATCTCTTGCGCGTCCGTCGCGGGGGAGGGCTTTACAACGTTTCGGGGATTGCAATCGGTTAATTCTGCGGCGCGCGCTTTGGGAGTCGTGATTAATGATGGAGGAACTGGGAGCGGTGGAAGGATTCAGGAGAGGACACGGTGGATAACGATAGGTAAAGTAATATTGGGGGACGTTGCGGAGAGAAATTGTGGAGGATTAAAGGGAATTG
The DNA here is from genome assembly GCA_929113495.1 of Andrena minutula. Classification (NCBI taxonomy): domain Eukaryota; kingdom Metazoa; phylum Arthropoda; class Insecta; order Hymenoptera; family Andrenidae; genus Andrena; species Andrena minutula. The sequence continues at coordinate 23,681,733 of OV815994.1, forward strand.
CGTAGCTTGGTGGGGATAGAGACGTTTGTACAGATTTAAATTTTTATTAAGGTAATTGGAAAGTCTTTGTAGAAAACACTGTAAGTGTCTAGAAGAAAAGTTTTCGGGAGGGAGACAAAATTTGCCTGACTTTAAATTATTTATGAAATTTGATTTGTTTTGATTGCGAAATGTGCTTAAGTATACGATAATACAAATTGCATCAAGAAGTTTTCTATTTTTTTGCATTAAGGGGGGATTTTCCTGTAACAGCCTCCGAAATTTATGATTTTTTTTTTAAAAATTGTTGCTTATATTGCATTAAACTCTTTTGGGATATAAGGAAGTATGTTTAAACTTGCAGAATTTTTTTTTGTACGTCGATCCTTCTTATTATTTATTAATTATTGGAAACCTCTTCGACGATGTTGGCGGCAGGGGTAATACCTGTCACAGTCATCTGATTGCAAAAAGAAGAGAATATTCTTAATGTTAAAGAATTTACGCTGGTACTAGATCTAAAGTTTTAATTTTAGTTTTTATTTATAATACTCTGTTTCGTCGATATAAAGAATAATATGAAAAATTTGTCTAAGGAAAAAACTTACTTTTTCTTTCGGACACTATAACTCTTTCAATTTTTCTTTTCTTTTTCGTTTTTACTGAACCAATACCAGCGTAAACGATCTAATTTTAAGAAACTTCAATTTTTTTGGCAATCAGAGGACTGTGGTAGGTGCTACACATCCCACCACCAGGAGTTACATCGTCGAAAAGGTGGACAAGATTCCACAGTAATTAATAAATAATATGAAGAATCAACATAAAAAAATATTTTCTGGAAGTTTAAAGATGCCTCGTTATATCTCATAAGACTCTGATCCAATATGACCAACAGTTTTTTGAAACAAAATTCTTAAATATCAGTTACTTTTGGGTCTTTTAGACGAGAATTGTATTTGGAGAAAACCCTGTGTGTGCCATTTATTTAAATTTACAAGCACTGTAAGTATGTTCGAAGTCCCATCTTTCAGCACTATTGGTAACAAAGGGAAGTTGCATTAAAATTCTATACCATAGTACTACCATTGGTACGTAGAACATTTTCAGGTAAAACCTTTTCTTTTAATTTGACACTTGTAGTGTTTTCTACAAGGACTCCTTGATTCTGTTTCTACTTGGCTTAGAAGGTTGAAAAGCTTATTAAACAGTTATGGGTTACAGACTATTAATGCTGACTTCCCAATACAATTTTAAGTCCCCTGTTTTAAGTAGAGTAAAAAGTTTCCCTGCACAGTATCAAAGCTGTTATTTAATTAACAGTTCTTGGTGTAAATAGACGATGGTTTTTACTTAATGTTTCTTTAATACACACATAATAATTGCAAATGAGAAAAATAAAGGTAACGTGATCGCTGTACTGAAAGAATTTCCTCGCTTTGATCTTAATAGGTATGTTTCATTGCAAATTCTCGTGCGATAAAGACAAATACACACTCAGTTTTGTACACTCGATTGCTTTTCTCAAAGAGCTCCGAACGACTTTGAATTTAAAAGTTTTAACGAGCCAGTCGATACCGAACGATATTTGCGAACAAATTTTGCCTAGCTAGAGTATAGAAAATTAAACACGACGATGGCGATAATAACAATCATAACAATACATCTTTAGTACGCTATGATGAAGATACAATACAGAATGGGGAAAATTTTAACAAAGATTGAGTCAGCGATTTTAGTAAATTTTACCGAGAATTACATAGAAGTTCGTTAAAATCCAATCAATCACAAAATTTCTAAATTGTAAACTGTACCTGAGTAATCTGTTAAAAAGATCTGTTAGAAGTCAAACAATTCACCCCCCACGATTTTCAATAAACACTATGGAAACGAGTTACTAAATTTCTTGTGCGACTATGAAATATGACCTCATTACCGGTTAAACTAAAAATTTTCGAACTAAAATTGGCGCCACGAAACTTTCCCTCCCGTTTCCTCTTGCTATATTGACCCCCCCCCCCCTCCCCCCACACACACGCGATATCGATGAATATTCAGCGTGGTCATAAAATTTATTTCACTTTTTAATTATTTATTTACATGCAGTTTATAATTTCCCACCCCTTATTTGAGTACTTTTAATCCCTGAGAAATTACAACGACGACTATTTATGCATTCCTATTAAGGCGAATTTTCCGCCAATTAGCGCGACGAGGGAATTTTCGCAAAATTTTTACGGCGGTAGAAAATTCTTCAACGGTCACATGTAACCGCATCAGCCTCGTGCTGTTAAACGTTCGCCCTTTTTTGTCCATTTAACTGTAACTCATGACATAATGTTGCTACCCTTGGCGCAATGCCACGCGAATTTCGCAGGCAATATATTATCGCTTAGAGCCATTCGTTGCGCTAATTACACGGATGCGCAGGTTTCTTCTCCACGCTTTTACGCGCGCACGTTGTTGCGATTTTTTTCGATTTCCATGCTCCTTAACGTGGAAAGTTTCCCTGCATTTTTCCATTCTCTGGTAAATTAAAACTTTGAAAATGTTATTTAGTAGATCGTACTTACGCTGAAAATGTGTTCCGCCTTGTTTCTTGTTTTCTTTCGTAGTATGTTGGTGGAATGAAAGAATTCTTTGAAAAATAAAACATATGCATTACTTTTAATTAAAATGTTGTATTTTAATAAAATGAATTAATCGTTTGTTGACAAAACTGGCATGTTTGTACCATGTTGATGAATTTCGGATACGAACGGAAGAATGATATAATAACTTTATAACCATATAAACATCGCGAACCATTGTCGATTATTCTTCATTTGGCGTTGTCAATAAACAGAATTTATCACTTCTGATATAATATGAATATTGTGTATCAATTTTCCGCGAGATATTAACGCAGACGAATGGAAACTCTATGGAAAATTAAACAAGCAAACTGACGTGGCCAGTTATCCTCGGAATATCCATTGTCGAAAACAGATTAAAATCAATTAAATTTGACCTCTCTACTGGTGTGCCATAGGTGCGTTGCAGAAACAAGTTCGCCTGGCTCGTGAATCATATTTATAAAAAATCTCTCACGTACACTATTATATTATCTGCCGTTGTTTTTCTGCGCCACGAACTATTATCGTAATCCTGCAGAACCGTGTCCCCAGGTCACGCGAATCCACGTTCCTCTGTAATACCTCGATGGATAAACGCCCTCCTACATTCAATCCGCCTGCACGCGCGCGCGCCTTCGCCGACGTGTATTCGTGCACGTGAAAATCCTCTGGTGACGTCACGACTGGAAAACCGACCTAGAAATCTCCACCATACACCACTTTGCTACGTAGTATGCTTCGGTGTTCGTCAATCGGACTACGTCGGGCAAACGAGCTTCCGTGATCGTACGTGACACGCGAGCGTTGATCCTAGATTTTCTTAGATTCCCTCCGCGCTCGATAGAGCCTGTCTTCTTCGAGCAGTTTCGACTTTTGGCGGAGCCAGCACATTTTCGAGGCTGCGGATTTCCAGCTCTGCTTTATCCCCCTGGAAATGTGGAACATGTTCTGACATGGGGAAATAGTGTATCATGTTTAGCCAGATATGGTGATACAAAAGCAATGCCAGAGAGATAAGTAGCGCAGTGGCTTGCAAACTGGGGGTCGCGATGTTTTCTGGGGGGATCGCCGTGGTTATTTTTAGTCGACGATTTTTAGCAGTTATTTATTTTGTAGTGAGGTAAAACTGATTTTTGTCATAAATGAAAAAAAGAAAAATCTGGTTACTAAGATGCAAGCACAACTATCGCACTAAATAAAATAATTAAATATATTAGATATCTTTAAGAATATCTAATATATGTGTTAAGAAAATTAAATATTAAGAATTATGTTTGGAAATGCCTAGTTTTAATGTGTTTTCTTTACTTTATTAAATTTACCTTGCCTTATATGGAGAGTGAGGGTCGCAGGTTATTTGAATATTATAAAAAGGGGTCGCGACTAAAGGAAAGCTGGAAAACATTCTAGTAACGCTTTTAACAATCTCACAGTGTAATTAATTGACAAGCAACGAACTGCGAAGGTGGACATATTTCTCGCACCGTCTGCTTCATTCACTTTACTTTCTTTATCGACTAAAAACTTTTGAGACACCTGTCACGAAATCCTATGTTTCATCCTAAAAACTTTGGAACTCCGTGAAAACTGTATTTCACTCTGAAACTCGATCGCTGACTTTACGATTTCGCGGGAGCCGGGCACGAAGTCGTGTTGGCAGGTGGTTCGTGGCGAACGTTGACCGAGAATGAAGCACTCTGAATGCTGCAACCCTCTCGAGCACAGTGGTTCTAAGGTTAGAACCACTTGTAGATTATTCTTTTATCGCGGCAGCGTTGGAATTTCGTTGGAAAATTTTTAAACAGTGCAACTGTTTTTTTGAAATTGCTGCTTTGGGTTTGACACGGTTATCACCAGATTTGAGGGCTCGATTACATACTGCGTAACGTTAGGGGTGAACGAGAGCTGAAGTAGGGAAATTTTATTAGGAATGATCAGTTGAAGTATAATAAAAATAATAATACTTGAGGCGTCATCTATATTTGCGAGAACGGTACTTACAATTAGAATTAAACAACTTATCGATTTATTTGAAACTAGCTGTACCCACCCACGCGTTGCTGTGGCTCACAAGGAAACATATCGAACCCGAAAATTCTGATTTTAATGAAACTCCGTACGATTGTAGAGCATGTCGGAGTATGTAAGAAACGATTTTTTTCTGCGGAAAAACATTCTGAGGGGGTGAAATTAACCCCTGAAAATCCGGTTATTAACCCGATTTTGTGTTATAATTCGTGAACCGTAAAATAATTTTTTTACCAAATAATAGATTGAATTAAAAGAAATAACTTTTGTCTTGAAACTTTTTTTCTATCTCTTACAATTCGCGAGTTGTAACACAAAATCCGGTTAATAACCGGATTTTCAGGGGTTAATTTCATCCCCTCAGAGTGTTTCCGCAGAAAAAAAATCGTTTCTTACATACTCTGACATGCTCTACAATCGTACGGAGTTTCATTAAAATCAGAATTTTCGGGTTCGATATTTTTCCTTGTCAGTCTGGTTAAATGGAAAAGAAAGAAAAGATAAAGTGCTTGGTTTATAAAAAATAAAAATATTAAAAAGTATATAAGCGTTGCGTCAAAATTTCAAAGCAATCGGTGAAGAACTCTCGGAGATTTAAGATTTTGAACAAACGAACATTTACATTTTTATTTATATAGATAACAACTTCAAGTGAAAACGCCACTTCACTATTTTTCATTTCGATCACTAATTGTAAGAAAAAAAACAGTTAAATAGTTCCTTTCTGTAATAACATCGACGTACTTTAACGACGAATGCAATTATACATCTATTCACATCAACGCCCCCGCACCCATGCATCGATTAATCTCGTTGTAAGCAATTCGATACAAGTTAGACACACAGTAGACTCAGACGACATGAACAACTATAGGACATCTGTGAAACGGTTAGCCTGCGAGCGCACGTCCATTAAGAGTTTCTTGTTCCATCGGGAGTATCTTGCGCAAGCATTTCTCCGTAGTTTATCCGAAGTGAATTTGTTACGAAGGGGATGCAAGAAAAGTTTCAGATTTGAATTTAAAAGTACCGACCTCTCCGATCCGACGGAGCGATTTAAATTCTTTTACATTCGCGGCGAACGTTCTCCCCATTTATCGGGGACCTCAGAAATTCAACGATTATTCGCGTATTGAGTAGCAATCGCTTTTCCAGATCGTTAAACACGAACGATCGCGCCGCAGTGTCTAAAGAAATTATGCATGCACTCAGGTCCGCCATATCTGTAATGAAGCGACGCCTTAATCTTCCCTTAAGAAGGGGAAGCGTTGCGAGCGAAGGAATTTTGTGCTAGAACCATAAAACTTCTAATGGCGATAAGAGCAGAGTCTTCTTCTAAGAACCTCGTCTTTCGATGTTCGATAGAATATTTTTAAACTCTCACCGCTACTGTAAATCTAATCTTTCTTATCTGGAAACTAATGACCAGATGCAAATTTGTGATCCTCGTATGCAGTGCTATACCCATTAATTACTTTGTGTCGCGACCGTGTTTCCGAATAAAAAAGATTAAGGCGGCCATTGAATGATTCTAAATGGTAGCCAGTATCGTAATAATATGTAATTAGTTGAAAGGGTCGTTGCTCTCCACGGGGGTCATAATTAAACCGGGCCAAGCGCTGCAGGAATCCTGAACTGTAAATCTAGTGGGTAATCTGATAATTGCGGATTACAGCAATAAGATAGATAAGCATTTGAGCAGAAAATAGCTTCAGTGTGTAGGCTTCTGCGCGATAGCGTTCAAATTGCATACATTAAGCGGCTTATTTAAGGAAACAGTGAATATTTCAGTAGGGTTTCGTTTTACTCATGGAGTTCCAAAGGGGAGACTCCTCGACTGATCTTAATTTCTAAACGCTGCAATTATATGATACTGCGCTGTTTCAGATTGGAATAGTTTATTCATGTTTGGAACTAAAGGCCAGTTACATGTAAAGCTTTCCCCAAATTGAAGGATAAATGATTTATAACTTTTCTAGTTAATTCCAGTTAGATTAAGGGTTTTAAATGTTGGGCATATGTAAATAGTGAAGTACTTGCTAAAGTCAGATTTACCGTGTTATTTGTTAGTTTAGTACCACAGTGCATAGGAACACTGATGTTTTGAATTTTTAACGACGCTGTAATATGCAGCGGAAGCTTAACTCTGCAACAGAATCTTAAATTCAGGGGATACAGCGGGAAAATATGTTATGGGAACATATGTATATATCTAATTCAAAATTTACTTTACACTTTGCTTCATAATTCACTTGTGAAACAGAAAATTAACTTAATGAAGTTGAAAAAGTAAATTATCTATTTCTCTTTTTAATTTTAATTGAATTTAAGATCATTTTAGTTCATTTTCTTTTTTTTAAAAATGATGATGATTTATTTTTGGTCTTAATATTGTTCCAAAATGCGTAATCAAATCACGAACACGAAATATTTTACTCATCCACTTAAGTCTACTCGTTTGTAAAATTAGGAACCAGAAATGCGGTTTTGGGTTCAAAGCACACGATGCCAGATATTTCGCGCAATTTAAACTGCGCGTCGGACTGGAAACCGTGAAAAGTGCTGGCCACATTGATGTACGAGCCCCCCTATAGGAGGGAAGAGACCGCGGAAGATAATAAAAAATAATACGGAGACCAAGGGAAGAAATTTGGAGCGGGTCCAAAATAATTTTTCAACTCGCCATTAACTCTCATTTACCGCGTCAGCGAGCAACGCCGACGAAGGTGATGAAGGGTGCAATATGGCGGCTCCTACCGTCCAAGGGGGCATCTTTTTCAATACCTCCGGAGACTGAGAACTTTGAAAAGCAAGGAAGGAGTTCCATTTACATAAGCGAGTACGTTAGATATGGGGCTACGTTAAATTATACTGAAATCCCTGATCCAATTTCAGTGAAACGCGATAAAGTGTTATAATAAATTTCGCGGCTTGTCGACACGTCAATTGCATGGCGGACTTCTACGAAACTTCCAATATCCTGGGGAATTTTATCGTTAAAGTTTTCTTGTAGGACCTATTCCCTCTTCTCGGTTTCAATCTACTAGATTTGATTAATCTTTAAGGAGACGTGTTCAGTGAAAAATTAGGAGTAACACTTAAGTAGTCTTTTTCAATTGCATTCAGCTATAAAGTTGATCGTTATTAAGTCGTTATTGAATAAATAATAAAAATAATAGGAAAAAATGTTTCATGGAAGCTGATTATCATTCAGTTCTATGAAATTTAATTTAAATATTCAAGAGTCTTTTCAATAAAAAAAAGGAGAAAACACTGGAATGGATTTTGAAACGAGCTGTTTCGAAGTAAAAATAGAAAAGGTTGTAAATTAAAAATGCACGCATGAGTACAGCATTTTATTGAAAGCTGAAAATGTGGGAAAGTAAGCTTGAAATGAAAAACGTTTAAATAAGTTCGCTCAGCCCGGGAGATTTTTTAACGACGTTTTTGTCCGCGGAAAAATACCCTATGGGTCTTTTCCGCTGGACCAGGGTGTGTGCGCGGCTCCTTTAAGAAAGAACATGAAAGCCCTCTCAAAGTTGATGTCTAAAGAACACATCGTACGCTGCTTTTCAGACACTTTTCAGACGGTCCGAAAATACGGAGTGCAAATCTTGCTCGCCTCGCGGCAGAATTTATTTTCACAGCCAGATTAAAATATCCTGCCGATTATACAGAGTGTCCAGTATATGTCGGTAAAAGTATAAATGTGATAATTCTACAAAAAAAGTGAGTTGGAAGAGTCCGATAAAATTTTTCCATGCACAATTTATTATTATAATTCTGAAGTATATCAATCTATTATTAAGCATCTACTCTCCACAACTAAAAATTTGGAATAAAAATTATCTTCGTATTTTATGAAATTAATTAATACAACTTTTCTCCAACATTCTTTCGTATCTCTAACACGAAACCAGATACTCGGAAATACGGAATCTAAAAAAAATAGTATTTAGTTTTTTAAATACTACTTAAATACTATTTAAAGAAGGAAAATAAACACTGCATATGTAAATTGTAAACGGAGAAAATAAGTAAAATTCTTTTGTCTTCAATTTTTTGTGACTGTGATATATTGTCGTTAATAAAAACTCCTTCTTGAAAGGTGCATTGGACGACATTGAGATGTAATTCATTCTATCTGGTATGCAACGTCCACAAAATGGCCGTAAAATTCGCAATCAATCTCCAGTTACTTCGTGGAGCGATTAATTCGTCCTTCTATGGCACGAAATTGCGAATGCCTGTCCTCGTGATCGTGTCATGTAAAGGACATGAAGCGCAAACCGCAGGATCGTCGTTATCCTTGCTATATACGAAATCAGAGCCCCCTTTCCAGCGAATCCCCATCAGGAAATTGGATACAAATTACTACTTCGGATTAAAGTTGAACTTTTCCCGCAATCGTTTGATACGTGTATTGTTTGTGCCTCGAACAGCTCAATTTAGTTTTAATTCGATGAAACGATACAGCGAAGTTGGGATAAAAATGGTATACGCGCTACGATCTGATGTACGCGGTATTCGAAATAGGTCGGCGTATTGACAGCGGTTCGTTTCGTTGAAAATGAAATTAAAAATTAGAGAAACTGCTCTTTTTTCGAAAAAGGGGATTTCTGTGGAAACTGTGGAAAAAGCCGGGAACGAAATAATCGTGATGAAATAGTCCAACATACAATTGAATTTCCAAACGAAAGACGAAATGTGTTTTAGTTTCTGCGTTGAGAATGAGCAGAAGTAGGTAAATGAGGAAAGTACGTAAAGCGTAGTAATATAGCGTGAAGTAAAGGCTTAAACTTCGTAATTAATTTCCTTATCCTAGCAAATATTCAATAATGAAAAACTATTTCTTGAAAACACATGAACGTAGATTTTAATATCTATAATGTAATTACTGCAGTATGGGATGCTTTATTAAATCTCTTACAAAGCATTTCTGGAGAACAGATTAATTTATAAATTTATATTAAACTTCATGCTACGAAGATACTTTTCGTATTATCTGCATAGAAAATATGACTTTATACTCATCTTAAAAGATTAAAAATATTGAATCAAATTATTTCTAAATTTCTACACTTTTTTAAAGCTCTTATTAGTGTAAATCATTTTTACCCGAAACAATTTTTGACATTACGCATGTATGAAAATTTACACAGCGATAATTAGATCCAATTATATCATTTTGGAAACGTGTCTGACCAGAGACTGGCCGTTTTCCCTTGCTTCCTCATATTCCATTACTCCACTGTATTTTAGTCGTACCAGTCACTCATCTTCTTTAACTTGCCATCAACTTGTCCTTTTTCTTCGTCAACTTTTCGCTAAAGACATGCTTTAAAAACTATTTCCAGGAAAAGTTACCCAGTTAAGCTTCGCAAAGATGTGCGGATTTATCAGTAATTCCATCTGAAATCCTGAACCTGCATCATCGTTTACTTACACCGCTAAGATGATCTGTAAATCGTTTTCGGTACATGAAACAAAAGACATGCTTCCTATGTCGTAATATTTTTTGCAACACCTTACACGTTGAATATTCATAATTGCGAAATTTTGTTAAGTTTGATATACATACGTGCTTATATTGTAGTGCCATTTTATGCTTCGATAGTACATTTTGCACTTAGAGCACATTTAAGGGATCACGAATCAGGTTAGTCGACGATTGATACATTAATCACGGCTCGACAGGATTGGAATATCACTTGAATAGCGCCTTCGATACGGTTTCATGGAAACCTCGTGCAGATCCTGTCACACATTATCGATTCCTGTCAGCAATTCACTATCGACAACGATTCCAGCATCATTGATGTTCTTGTAGCATTATTGGTCACTGTAACATGTAACAAATCTCATAAATCTATTACAATTGAACATAACAAATATGAGAAGATAATTGTATAAGTAGAATTAGTGTATTTACGTTTTATATTTAAATTAATTGTTTGGTTGCTAGTTAAGGGCATCACACTTTATCTCAGTTATTTGAAAGTAGCTCCAGTCCTTTGGTATAGTCTTTTTCGGTTTGTATAAAAAAGACTTGTTTTTGCTCCTCGTTGCACAAATTGTCCACGTATTGGCTCGCTTTCGCGATGGCTACCGGCCAACTGGGACCCATTTTTGTGCTAAATTAGCAGGCAAAGTAACATGCATCCCAAGATGAAAAGTTTAGACATGGAGGAGCAATAAAGAGCTCGTATTTTTAGTTGTCCCAGTTAAGGTGCAATTGTTAAATATGCACACGTCAATGGCGAAGTCACGAAAGCGTATAATTAGAGAATATTGGGGCTGTTCAAAAGTTTCAAGGGAAGTGCAATCAGCGAGTAATACATTCGAAAAGGTTCTTTTCTCCATAATTGTCACAAACGGCTGCACGATACAATTGAAAAATAATTTGAAATGCTGCGTTGAATATAAAATTAGTAGAATTTCCCCTATAAAATTCCATTTGTTCCATTAACTCGTCGAAACGGAACATTTACTAATCAAAATCAGATACTTACTAATCACAACATTTATTAAAAATTGTCACTGTTTGGAAAATCTTACAATTTCACATCGATAAATACAGGGTGATTCTTAAACAACTGTGGAACCCAAAACAAGATGAATTAATACTATATGAACAAAAATTATCTAGGATTTATTTTTTGAGTTACGAAAAATTAGTGAAATCTCTTTTAAGTCAGAAAATAAAGCCCAAAATTGTTCTTATTTTTGACCCTACATTTACCACCTGAAGTATTGACAGTCGTTTAACAATCTCCTTGTACTTCACATTTTCCACTACAACTATCGATCTTCGTATACTCGAAGGGTATTATCGATGCTTCTCTCGTAGAGTCGCTAGATGAAAAGCAAATAGCCATTTTCCCTCAGTTGAACGCCTTGGAAATTCACGCGTCTTCTGGAGAATGATGACAGGCCCTCGATACTGGACGGGCGTTGATCATATTTTGGCAGCATCGTTAGAAAAACTCGGCTTTTTCATTCATGGCAAAAAGACAACGAGTTTTCGGCGGAACGATCGAAAAATTAAATTTCTCGTTATTGATGACCGACATTCCTATAAATCAAAGGAAGTGACAAAATGCGCTCGCTGGGAAACTCGTTTCGGTTTCTGGCAAAGTTTTTCATTGGTCCAAAACGCAATTTTATCACCGTTCGTGACTGGCGAGCCGTGAATCGAAACGGCAGAAAATTTGTGCGTTGTCACACAATGCATTTACACGGGGTGCAAACGAATAGTCGTTCCATATTTATAACGTAAATACTTTAGAACTTGCGTTACTAGAAACCAAAACTGGATTATAATTCTAACAGGATGGATTTTTCCGTTCATGTTAAACAAATTTCATCCATTTAGTGAGTATCTACCGTATGAATATTGCATCCCCTTTTTTAACACCCTGTATTCGCGCAGAGCCACACCTGTAATAGGACTTTTTATAATCCCAACGCATTCAGCCGCTGATTTCATGAATTTCTCTGTTATTCATGTTGGCGATTTTGGTTTGAAATACACTCTTCTTTCAATATTTTTAAAATAGGTAGTTTAAAACAATTTCTATTGTTCAGATCGGTATCAGTAACCACATACAATATTACTAACAATTTCCTTGTACTTCTCCCAAAATTACAAGAGCCGTTTAATAAAGTAAAAACGCGGGTGGGTCAAAAAAGACCCGAGGGACGTAGCAGAATTAAGGGTAGTAGGCAGTTCCTGTCTAAAATTACGCATTTCTGTTTCAATTAATTACAAAGGAACAAATTGAAGCTGAGATCTGTTTCTTCGCAAGAAAATTATTATCATCATAAGCTTTAAAAAACATGTTTGTTTTGTCAAAAATATGTATTACATATGACGCTACAGATGGATCATTGAAGAGACTTTTTAAAATTGTTTCTTTTGTTTTGCAGCGATAACTAAAAAAACAGAGGTTCTAATCGATTCCAATAAAATTCGAGCATGTTCACAAAATGTATAGTTTCGGACCAGTCCTCAATTGAAGTGAATGGAAACTCATATTCTTTATGAAAAGACACTAAAACCCCACTCATGAGGTTTTACCCTCCCCAAAGCCCCAAAAGATGAGGTCTTAAGTACCCTTAAGGGGACTAGTTGGGCAGCCAAACCGCTCGAAGTCCAAGTATTTTTTTTTATTTAATCTGTCATCTCCCTGCAATTAATTCGCAAAGAATTCTTGATTTTTGAGTGGTTTGACTGTCTAGTCCCCTTAAGAATATCTCTCTCACGTGTACCTAAACTTGTAACCTTCTATGCTACAGTAAATATTTATTGCAGCACTTGAACAAACACTTATACCTCTCTTATCATTACTACCTACTATCAAACTATTATTGCAAAAGTATAACCCCACTATCTTGACCAATCCAAGTTGTTTACGAATCATTTCACCAATCATACTCCTACGAAAATTATACGTGCTACGTACGCAAATGTTACCGCACATTGAAACCTAGATTATGTACATACTCACGTCTGCCGAGCAAGCAGTTCAATTTAATCCCACAGGGGACCCCGCTCATTATGCACTTCCCCCAGTAGTTCCATTCTCGCGGAACCGTTGCCCCGTTGGCGTCCATCAAAACACCCCCGCCGCTGACCGCCATATTTGTCTCTGATCGTAGGCCGCGTGGGTTTCTCTGAGTCGGGACCGGCGGTAGCAGAGCCGTGATCAAAATGAGTCTTCTAAACATGGATTCGGAGAACCGCGTGGTCCTGAACGTGGGCGGAATCCGGCACGAGACGTACAAGGCGACCCTGAAGAAGATCCCCGCGACGAGGCTCTCGAGGCTGACCGAGGCCCTCGCCAACTACGACCCCATCCTGAACGAGTATTTCTTCGACAGGCATCCGGGGGTCTTTGCACAGGTCCTCAACTACTATCGCACGGGGAAGCTCCACTATCCCACGGATGTTTGCGGGCCGCTGTTCGAGGAGGAGCTGGACTTCTGGGGCCTCGACTCCAACCAGGTGGAGCCGTGCTGCTGGATGACCTACACCCAGGTACATAGTCGCTGAACCCCAGGTCTACCCGCTTCGAGTTTCATTTCTTTCTTCTCGCTTCACCTAGATACTATCTGTAGATGCGATTCTATCTGTTTCTGGACGCAGATCAAGGGAACCGGGTGCTTTTACATTGCCTCTAATATTACTCCGATGTCCACGATCGGGGGGATGCAATCCATCGCGATGAACTTTCAGGAGGAGCGAAACGTTTTTTATGTCGCGTACAAATTTGAAGGTTCGGGGGTTAATTGAATTGGCTGGAGGGAAATCGTAAACGAGAAATGAAAGAATTTTTTTCCAGTGGAACTCGTTATTTGGGGGTTGAAAACTTTATGCTTTTACGGAGGGTTAAGATTGGGAGATAGATCGACGGTATTCGTTGGCGAAATTGAATGCAGGGTGGATGTTTGTTGAGAGGAATAATTATTCGAGATCGAACTTTATCTGCGTCGATGGTGAAATAGGTAAAAGTGCATTATTATACAGTATAATGGGAATGTGTTTGTTTGGTCTGTTTATAATACTGTTTTATATTCAATCTAGATCAATAATCACGGACATGATACATTGCACTGTGTAAACCACGTGACACAATTGGCGTCCATTTTATTTCATCTACAACGCAGTCGTTTAATTCATAGTGTACATACACTACCAAGTCGCCGATTATATAATGCAAATCGCGTGATATAATCGGCTGTGCATCCCTTTTGTTCATTAATCTAGTTATCGTTCGTTCGATCGAGATTCCCAGTTACAGATGTAGGGTCACCTAATGCTAATTAGGTGGCACTAAATCTTCGCGACTCGCGCGTACGTTACACGAATTGATCAGATAGACTGTAAAATTCTAAGCAACATAAACAGCACCACGGAAATAGGATAACAAATTAGCTTCGAAAGGTCGGGCAGTAAAAGTAGATGGAACGTTTTCACTATAGTACGTACTCTCACGTATTTCGCAAATTAGACCGCAAAAACTGAAGCACCACGAAACGTTTCACTTGAATTAATAGTTGCTTCCCAGTTCGTCGTGTCGTAGTTTAACAAATTGCCGCTGAAAGCCAAAATCGCCCCCTTTCAGGCAAACTGAAATAAATTTTCCTCGCGCCCTTTAAAGATCGATTCGACGCAGACATTTTCTTAAATTGTACCGTGCAAGCACAATCATCGATTTATGGAAACTAGCACGACATATACGAGACGAGAAAATTGATGTGCCCATTGTGGCGCACGTGCACAGGATGCAAGTACGAAAAAATCGAAAACGCTCGCCATCGCGGCAGATTATTTCGTCCCTTGCCGCGTAATCGCTAGCCTGTTGCGATAGCGAGGCATTTTAAAAGCCTTTAACTTTGGAAAAAAGAAACGAATAAGGTCACTTGAATATCTGCAGCGGAATATTTCGGTATAAGCTTAAGGAAAAGTGAAATCTTATGAAATTTTCTACTTGATGAATTGTGTTTAAAGTAACGAGTGGACATTGTTGTTAGTAAGTACTTTATTTACAACATTACTCACTGGAAAATGGTGTTTACGTGGGTTGCTATTTTAATTTACTTTGAATCGTGAAGTTCAATGTGTTTCCGCAAAATGTCTCGCTATTTTGTGTGCCCTAGATAAATAATTTCATTTTATTTGTCAGATCTGATAGCATTGTAATAGGAAATATTATGAAATAGGTTACATTCTATGCCTTCGTCTCACTATTAAGTTACAGCACCGATAGGAATTCGCGAAACATAAGAAATCAATATTGTTGAAACAATATCAATATCAATAATTGTGAGTTGCACAGGGTCCATCTTCTTCCCACTATCAATCACTATTTAAATGCGAATTTTCTTCTCACTTTGGTACGCAGCCTTGATAAATAATACGAGTTCAATGTAAAATTAAAACCCCCGCTAGCAAAGTGTTAAATTATCTTGAACTTCTGGCTATTATTAACCTTCCGACGATCGATTAATCCACCGTGTGTCCGGTAATCACTGACCCGATGGATTTTCATCAGCATGTTTCCTTTATTTCGTGGTTATTCCACTGCGCGTCTGGTCAATACAGCACTCTACTACTTACCGCTGGTGAACTCAAACTGAAAGCAATGACTTCTTCAATTCCTGTTCATTCTGTTTTCATTAATATGGATAAAATCGGAAAATAGAATTTTCCATATTTCATTTAGTTATATTAAGTTATCAAAACTAAAAGTGGGAGTATCTAAAAACTACGTGGTTTTAGGATCCATATTCACTAGATTTCTTCCTTCATTTTCTATATTTGTTAGTTGCTGAGGTTGCACTCAATTCTTCTAATAAAATCACCGACAGATCTTGCGATAGAAATAGAATTTTTACCAAATACGAACAAGAACAGTACAGAATCAGTATGAACTTTTATATTTCTGTTGAAGCCTTCGTCTTTTTCATCCAACTTTTACCGACGACATTAAACACATCGTAAATAATATCGAATAACGTAGTTCGCGTGAAATTGAGGAGAGTTTAAGTCATCATTTTGCTGGCGAATGCACATTTTTGCAACCAGATTTTATGACACTTTTTAGATCGAATAAATCTGCACTCACTTCCAAGGGTCAAGTTAAATGGGGGTCATTTGCAACATTGACCGTAGTCGATTGAAGAAAAGAAGGGCAGTTGAGAAATTTATGTTAGGGGCCGCGTGAACTTAAGAGCGGTCTGGGGAGGACACGCTTGTGTTTTGATTAAACTCTATTGATTTGTGGGGGTGAATCGTAGACAAAGTACCTGTGTGCGTTCCTTCTGGCGTTGGTATTTCGTTGAAATTTATACGGCTATTTATTTTCTCCGGGATAAATTGTCCTTTTGTTGGGAATAACAGGGGAGGAAGACTCTCAAACGTATTGAGCCACTAAGGCAACGAAGTGTTGATGGAATCGAGCAAAGATTGGACGTTAGATGTTCATATTTAATAAGTCGGAGGGAAAAGCACTCAAGGTTTATTGAACAATAATTGAAAGTGAAAGAATGCATTTAATATTGTTGGTTGCATTAAGTCTCGAGTAGGAAAACGAACTAACATATTATCAAAGAAATTGAATTTAAATACTCATTAAAGTTCGTAGAATCGAACCAATTTATATCCAATTGTTTAAAAAATTTCAGTTCGAAAATGAAGTTTAAATTCTTGAACGTAAATAAAATATTTTTACGAAATCTTCTGACTGCTAACAGTCAGAAGATTTCGTAAAAATATTTTATTTACGTTCAAGAATTTAAACTTGAATTTAGACAAACAATAAATACAACCAAGATACAATAATATAATATAATACAAACAAGAATTTAGACAAACAATAAATACTAATTTGTGTGATAAAGTTAGAAAGGGTTGTTTGGAAAAACGTTGCTATTTCAGGATTCGGTAAATTCTACAACTTTTTAACTGGACAATGTTTCTCAGTTCGCAATCTATAAATAAATAGGTATATATATTCATGTTATTGCTACATTTGTGCCTTTGATTATTAGAAGCATTCTGTTAAAAAATGTAACTACTTATAAAACAAACCAGAGATTGCTTCGAACTTTATGAAAGCTTAACCTCCTTATTTTGCAACGTTCCCCTGAAATCTTTATTAACGAAAGCCTTCCCTGACTCAGACCAGCATCGTGTAGGGGCGAACTTAACGACAAATACTAAAGAGGAACGGCGTAGAAATAATTTAACGTAATTTTGTATAAAGTAATAGTTTTACGTCCTCAAAAATTCTGCACGTTCCCATAAATCATGTTGACTGTGTGGCATAGTTGTACAAATATAGCTATCGTGATAGCAGAAAATTAAGATGATATCTTTGTGTTGCCGTAAACATGATAAGATCTCGTAACTCGTAGTGTGTGTGGTCGATACGTATACCACATTATCACTTACCGGTTATCAGTTGGTCTGCCCCAACAAAATAGAATTTATTATGTAATTAGAATAATGCATGGACTAGAAATAGCAGTCACTCTTGACAAACAACTTAATATTTCTAATGTAAATCGAAAATAACGATACTTAATCGATCTTCTCTGAACTCGTTCTTCGCGGCGCGATAGCAGTACCAAAACTCCCCTCAGAAATATTAAAGTAACTCGTATATCTTCGTGGCTGCGCGACCAAGATTCGCGAATCCCAAGATGGCACCTGACAATATGATTCAACAAAGATTCTTGCGTAACTCTCCCCCGAGCGAATTACCCGCGGTTTTCCATGACTCGTAAATATTTAAAAATCTGATCCCAGCGACGCGAGTGTTACGATGCTTTAAGGGCTTTAATAAACCAGCTTATGCCATCCTTGGCGTAAGCCATTTTCTCAGTGGCGATTACGATTTAAAACAACGTTAACACGACATGAGCCCGTAACGAACACAACGGTTCACTAAAAATTCATTTTGCCACGTGTTTGAATTAAGCCGCACACATGTGACTGGTTCGTTCACAAAGGTGGCGAATAAACATTATGAAATAATTGGTTTGCTGCACAAAAGAGCGTTGGTTATATTCTGGGTCAGTTTTTGGTAATGTTTCTCCTGCCACTGCAACGTAATTTAATGGAAACAGTGGAAATTAGGTAGTTTAAAAAATGGAGTATTGTATACCGTGTAAAGTATTGAAATTATCGCGACCCACTGGATGGAGATTTGATAACCGTAAAGAATTATTTAATGCGTCGTTTGCTACTTATAAGGGAACATATCGAAGTGACAATCGCCGATGTTGATGCGACTTTGGTAGAAAGTAGTTCTGACATAAATATCTGACACGTATTTTTTCTTATCGGCTGACGTTCGTGTTGAAGGGGTGAAAATGGCCCTCAAAGTTGAGGTGTGAGAAACATAGGTATTTGATCGAATATCTTCGAAACTACTAGAGTTAGCAGAACGGTGTAAATGGAAAAATTTTGTAAGGGAGAATGGGGTAATTACGAACACTATATGAGAAATGAATTTGTTTATTATTTACAAAGATACTTAAACTATTCATCTATAAAGTACTGTGACGATTTTTTGAAAAATTATAATAAAAATCAACTTTATAGTGAAAAGGCAAAACCCTTGGTGTTCGTGATTACTCGACTGCCGAGAGGAAATCACGAACAGAGTGTTAAATATCGCAGAAGTCGCACAGAAAGCGCGGCTGCAATGGTCACTTCATAAAAAATGTTGCTACAACCTATAGCAAATGTATATTTCAAATTCCTCTTCTTGTGCGTTAGAAAAAAATTGCAATTGGTTGGAATATCTCAAAAAAATAGTAAAGGTCGTTTTTTAAACTTTTTTTGTCTGAGCCTGTAATGATAATTCAAAAATCCCGTTTATAGATTTAAGTCAATTTTATACATGCTGAAAATTTCATCAAAATCGGTTATCGGTGCTAATCTCGAAGATTCGAGATTACCCTATCCGAGTTGTTCGTCATTGCCCCACGACATAAAAAAAAAATAAAAAATAATTTTTTTCATAGGTTAGAATCATAATTCAAGCAACGCTACAAAATGTTGGTAAAAAGTACTTTATTTCAACTTAAAAAAAAACAATTGTATCATTAAATCGATAGTAATTACATGCAATTGAAATGGACAAAATATTACTTGAGACATGATGTAAATAATAAATTGTGTTTATCTTGAATAGCATAAGCGTTCTGTATTTATTAATTTCTGGCCGGCGTTGGATACGACCTAAACTATTAGCTAGTGGAGAGGGAACATCGTTTTTATTTATTAAAACGATTACCCCGCGTTCGTATTTACCCCATGCTCCCTTATATTCTAATAAGGAAGACAGCTGTGCAAACAGATTCCAAAAAATCCGTTTTCCTTTAATGTATTATTTTTAGAACTATTTTCTACCAAAGCCGCAAAAAATCGACAATAAAATTGCCACCTCGATATGTTCCCTTGTTGGGTCACTAGTAACGTTATTTGCAGTGACTTAAATTTAACAAAATTATCTAGACAATAATTGAAGCCACAAAAATACGCAGAACAATCAGAACTTGCATTAAATACAATTCTAAAATTATACTTCTCAAAACCCTCGAATTTAAAAATCTCTTTTTCTCGCAAAACAGAGGGTGTCATTCTACGACGAAATTAATAAAAATAAAGTAATTTTCACGCCACGAATGCATTCCTAAAAGCACCTCGTAACGAAATCAATAAAACGCTCTCTAAAATCTTCACTTACCTCATCCCGAAGCGGACACCGAACAAACAAAGTTACGACGACCATTTACCCGTTCAGATCGATGTAACGTACTTATTGCGTGCCGGGAATAGCAACTTCTATTCTCCTCGAGCGGGGGCCCTCGAAAATCGCGGGACTTCGAGGTTGGAAAGAAGTTTTCGCGAACTTAATCTTCGAAGCTTCATCCCCGCAATTGGATGATGTCTGAGTGGTCGTGCGAAGGAATTCTCATTGCACCGCGGCCGTCTCGGAGCGATTAACTTTCGCGTCTCACGATCATGCACCCACTCCCCCTAGTCCTCCCCTACATCCTCCTCTAATCGAGGTCGCGCGTGTACCACGCCGTTTCTGCTTCTGATATATATCGCATTCGCCAAAATCCAGCAACGACAGGCTCGCGGTAATATTCAAATGCGGCCCGCCGCAATCGTAGCATACCAGTCCACGAGACTCCGGTGCGTTGTACATTATCGAAATTGTCAATCGGCGTTCAATTAGCTTCAAAGTATGGCGGCGCGCGGCCCTGGAATTAGCCGCGGAATATTCGGCTTAAATACCGTGAGCCGGCGATCTTACCTGCCTTCAATAAATTCAATGTTTTTTAACTGTTAAAGCACAAGGTAGGAGAGGAATGCATTTAAACCTGGGCCTACTAGTCGGACTCGCAAATGAGTACTAACAAGGGTGGGGCACGGGTGTGGAAATCGCTTTTGGAATGACACTAGGTGCAAGGTATAGTACACAGCTAGTGTAGCCAAGAAAAAAGAAACTGCGGCGGGTTTTATTCAAGTGAGCTTTCGTTTTTTGTCATTTAAAGAAACATTCAGATTGTCATGTAGTATACAGTGAATGATTTAAGATTTAAGGTTTTTTCTTCAAGCTTCTTATACTTTGTAGTTTCGTGTTACGTTTTTACTTTTGCGAAGTAACTAAAGATCGCCGATGCGTAGATTAACCTGATTGCGAAGATTTACATTTTGATTGACTTCGATCAGAAGGAACGGATTAGCTCGTCGACATGCACAGGCGGAGAGGAGCGTGGCGCCAATCGAATTTCCATTCGAGTCCATGCGAACAGAGAAAACCTGCTTCCCCAGTGATTAGGGTTAATCGTGAGACGAAGGTGTGAGCCCCAATGATACAGTCCATTCAATGATGCATTGAAATTGCGCCTCGTGCACTTGGAAGCTCGATGGCCCCTGTTTGCAATTCGAATTAAATGCCGCCCCTTCGTTCGCTCGAACTGAGGCGGCCTGTAATTTATTTATTGTCAGAAAACAGAAGCGTGGACCGATCGAGTAGCACGCCAGGTGAAAAATTATTAATGTTTCCATGGAACATCATCGAATGCTGTAACGTGTTGCCCGTTAGTGAATGTCACGTCGTGATCGCGCGCCAGTTTATTTTACGAGAACCTGTTCGCTCCCTTTAACGTAGAAAACGCGCGAAGATTAAAGGACGCTTTGATCGTCGCGCTCTGTGGACGTCTTATTACCGTTTTTACGAAGATAGAATAGCGCCGGATGGATTTTTTAAAAGCGGTAATAAGGCCTGGCGTTCAATCATGATCATATCGAATGCACATAATCTAACATAGAAGCCACGACCTCACATTTTGAATTCAAATGTGATGGATGTACACGTTGTATGTTGAATAAGTGGATAGACATGTATGCAATGTCGAATCTACATTCTTTATCGTTAATGATTATTCTTCTTTTTTTTTGTCGAATGTAATTGCAAGTTCGATAACGTACAAGGGAGTTCAATGTGAGAGCGGAGGATAAACAATGCCTGTGTCGTTGACGCTGGTTTCGAAGCAATAGTGCTTTGACAAAATTGCTATCAGAGGAGGAACATCGTTGGTCTGTGAAAGGGTAAATTGACCAAGTAAATGGCAGCTTTGAATAAAAGTCAACTGGATGCTTTGCTATGGTTTCTCATATCGTGTTAATTATAAGCAACAAAAAGGTACTTTTAACTAGAAATGGCTCCGTTCAAAGTCATAGAATGTAACAATTTTATTTACTTTATATTAGGATGGTGCTTAAATTTTAAAATATTGCTGGGGCACCCTAACATTTTGTTCACCTATGCTGAAAACAGGCCTCGTTAAAATTGTATTACATCTCAAGGTGTTTTTAGAGGTTGCTACCCGCTTATTAATATTTTAAATAAAATTGTATTTTTTACTTAAGACAAATTCATACACCAGGCACTCTACAAACCTGAGGGTTTATATTATATCAAGAATTCCCCCTGCGGAATAGTAAATGGCATCTTGCCTTGCCAGCCCTCCCCAACTCTGGCTAGTAAACATTACTGCTAGACTTTCATAAATATAAATTGACTATTTTTAAAAGTTGTAATAATAATACTCCAACGTTAAGAAAATGTGTTTGAAATATATGATACGTCGAAAATAAAATTGCATTTTTATTCTTAAAAAGCACAAAATCCAATGACTGGTAGCAACCCCTAATATGTAACCGAAAAAAATGAAACGAATACCACATTGCTTATTCATAGTGAATACATCGACAGGGTGCCCCGTGAAAAAATACAAATATAATTTTTTCGAGTCAAATCAGCATCATCTTATTTTATATTTACTTAATTTGCATCAAGTTCTCGAGTCTAGTTTCTGCTTGGTTTGAGTTACATTTAACTTTCTAATTCTCACCTTTTAAATTCTCAACAATTTTCTAGTAAAATATCCTAGTTGAATTTCATACGCAACATTTTTCTCTCAACAGTCACAATCGATTTCAAAATCATAGATACCGTCACTATGAACATCCCCTACACATCCACCACTGCCTGCAAGTGACGAATCCACCCTTAAATAATTCACAGTATCTTGAAATTGACCGAGATCCCCCTTGAATGGTATCGAGCCAGCTGTCACGCAGTATTTCAAAGGCTGCTAAAAAAACACTGGTAGTTCGCTAGAAGCCGCAGCAGTGCCATTTACCCAGCAGAGCCAGCAATCTCACGTGGCAGTCGTAACAAATGCGCCACGTGGGGTGAACCGTGACCACGATGCTTCCATCGGCCCTTCGCGATAAAACCCATGGAAAGTGAATGCGAGCAAAGAAAAAACGTAACGGAATATGTTGACGCGCGTGCACCCCCTAGCTGAGCATCCGATCGTTTCGAAACCAGTCGGTTAGAAGTTTAGCCGTAGCCGAGATGGGAATGATTTCTTTTTTGTTCCATATGTGGAGATTCACGTACGCTTTGCACGCGCTTTGTCTGTCCCGAGGAAAGCACGAAACAAAAAAAAAGCACCCTCGAGAGAGCGAGAGACTTTCGCAGGTACGAATAACGATCGTTGTTGCATCCCCCTCTCTTCCACCCCGACCCGCTCTTCTAGCATCGGGACACGCAGGAAACGCTGACGGTCCTCGACAGGTTGGACCTCGACACCGAGAAGCCGACTGACGAGGAGCTGGCAAGGAAGTTCGGCTTCGAGGAGGCGTATTACGAGGGCACCCTCACGTGGTGGCAGAAGCTCAAGCCTCAGATGTGGTCGCTTTTCGACGAACCCTACTCCTCTTTCGCAGCTAAGGTTCGTATACGTTTTACTGTATGTAATACGGGGGCACGGGGCGCGAAGGGGTTCACACAGAGTGAGGCAGGGAGTCCGGATTTCGAATCGAGGAAAGAATCAAACTGGAACACGCCTCGCAAGGCAACATCTCGAACCCGGAAATTGAAAACATTCTGAAAGTTTGTAAATATATAGGGAATTTCCTCCTGATTACAGCACAATTTTTGTTTTCTGCAAAACAATTTTGTTTTCTTAAAATCACTTTAAAAGGGTGGAATTGACCCCCGAAAATCCGGTTATTTTTCCATTTTGTGTTATAACTTGTGAACTGTAAAATAATTTCTTAATCAAATGATAAATCTAATTAAAAGAAGTAACTTTTGTCTTGAAACTTTTGTTCTATCTCTTACAGTTCGCAAGTTATAACACAAAATTGGAAAACAGCCGAATTTTCAGGGGTTAATTTCACCTGCTTTAAGTGACTTTAGGCAGGAAACAAAAATTGCGTTGTAATCAGGAGGAAAGCTATATATTTACAACGTTTCAGAACTTTTAAATTTCCGGAATTTGAATGTTCCCTTGTCAATAGCCGCAGCGAGGAAAACATTTCCTCCACTTACTTCCTTGGGGTACGCAAAGATTGCTGGGGCAATTAAAAAATTGATGATCCTACGCCTCAAAAGAATTTGAAGTTCTAGGAGAAACTTCTTTTCTGAAGTGTCCAATCATCCCTTTCCTAACTTATGCTGAATGTTGTAATGATTACTAATTAAATGCATAAATGATTACTAATTAAATGCATAAATGATTACTAATTAAATGCATAAAACACTACAGCGGATCGAAGAGTTGATAGAGACGCAACTTTTTCTAAAGCTACCTCCATAGAAAAAACCGTTCGTTTGTTTTCGTTCCGTTGATTGTGACAAAGAAGTGGATCAAACTGAAAAAGTTTCAACTGCTGTCGTACGTACGCGATTGTCGAAACGACACCGTTCCGTTGTAAACAAGTTTACGTTCAATGAAAAAGTTATTACCGATAATAACTTTTCCGTGTCCAATAGACCACGCACAGTACCAAAGCGTAAAATTCGCCCATATTTGACGTAACTGGAAACATAAAAGTGTGACATATTGTCCTGTTAATTCTGCCTTTTCGTGGACACTTCAAGAATCAGTGTCGATAATTTAAGCAAGAACTGCCAATTCTGTTCCCGAGATATAAATGACACCACTAAGCAGGCTATGAGACTCATCGATGTCATTTATAGACACCATTTGAATAATATAGGATGCAAGCTGTATGGTCAGACAAGCACATAGGCTGGCTACCTGAATCGAAGCGCACTTCAATAGCTCGTGGCGAAGTCAATTCCAAAGTGTCTACGCTATAACAAGTCTTATTTTCTAGAAAACCCTTTAAAAAATCGGGGCACAGTTTTTCTGTCTTCTAGAAACGCGACCCTTAAGTGATATTCGAGAAACAAGAATTTGTTTAAAATTTTCGTGTTGCAAAAATGAGTTTTTCGGTCGAAAGTAAATTTTTCTAGAAAGACGAATCCTTTTCGATTAAAATGAAAGAAAACTCAATTTCGTGTGATGTATAGTTGCGGATATTTAAATTCATTTACAGACCCCAATTTCGCGAAAATGAGGAAAAGTTGAAAAGTTTGATAGCTTGCAATTTTTAAACAAATTCGAAGTCAAGAAAATAATGACTTATCCCCCCCCCCCCCCTCCTAATTTCTTGTAGACTACGTCGTATTTCAGTCCCATTAGAATCCTAGACATCGACCGCAAAGAGTAATCGATTTCGCGTGGAATGACCCAGCTGTATGAAAGTTGCTCGAAATGAAAAATAAATTTGCACGAATGCCCGTACGACAGCAGCAAAAGAGTGGGAAATATGTCAGCGCGACAACGTGTAAAATTAGCGTTGAGTCTTTCACGCGGAAGTAATTCTTCGAATACATTTCATTTCCACAGAATTTCCGCGATAATATCTTTCGCTTCGCCAGTTATCAATGGCAATTCCTGGCGCCGAGAATAACTAAGTCGACAGCAAAGAAGTGATTAAAGAGCACTCGCGAATAGGTGACCGGAATTTACTTTCCATATTACTTTTCTTTCACCTTTATTTTCGTTTTATCGCGTCTTATCTGAGCTGCCTATATTACACCCCTCTCGGCCATTATGGTCTCCCACTTCGAATGCTTTTCCGCGATGAGTTCTATTACTCCGACTCGCGAAGCCTGAGCGAAGTAATTACAATACCTTTTCATTCCAGTTTTCAGATCACGATGATTAATTTGAGATCACGTTACGAACAGGCATAATGAAAGCCTTTCCATAGTCGACTCTCTGATGAACTTTTTAATTCTATGCATCGCCTACTATGGCAATTTCATTTGCTGCTAATTCGTGCAGAACAGTAATATATTAGTTTTTCTTAACTTCAAATCATGTGGACAACGCATAATTTATTGTAAAATGTAATGTCAATCAATTATGTTCTATATTTGCATTCTTTATCTCCATTAATTAACTTATAAGTTGATTTTCCTTCGGAAAACAAACCATTTCCATTCTTCAGAGTTATTTAGAACTCAGATTCTGCGCAAAGTTCCTGGGAAACTTTCCCCGAAATGCTACTGTAAATTCAGAGAGCTTTATATCCTGCTCAACCCATCCCAACTTTCCCCCAAAAATCAGCTTTACCTTCAAAACTTCGAAATTTACTTCTACTTCATGCTTCTCCAGTTTCACGAGTTCATTTTGTTCCCAGGAAAAATCATACATGCATTATTCATCCCCTGAAAAATGTTCCACTTTGCACGTAACAAGTTTCAGTGGCGTAACTTGCATAATTCCACACGGAGCGTCGCCAGTGAATATTTGCTCCCTTTTTGGTAACAATTTCTTCCTCGATACGATACTTTCTCGGATTACGTCGTTTTTCTTCGAAGGGTTAATAAAGGCTACAAGAAATTGCTGTCACCTCTGAAGCCATTCTCCGCCTCATATTCCTGCACCTTTTATATATTGACAGTATTAAGAACCCCGGATATAGCTAACGAAAATTATATTTCAAGGGTCGAAAGAAAATGGGCGCAGATAATCCGGGCACTAAAGAAGAGAATTTCTTTCATATATCTTCCAAAGTTTGAAAAATAGTGGAATCAGTAACCACTGAGGATCAATTTTTGTTGAACACACTAATTGAAATTTTCTTTACCCCTTCGTGGTCTATTATTTTCTAATATTTCTGTAATTTTGTAATCCTTAATATTAATAGTGTTTTAACATTTGGTGAATTTTATTAAAAAATTCACTTTCAAAATCATATCAAAATTTATCGTTTCTAGAAAAATTCGAAAAAAGTAACTGGAAAATGACGCGGGGTGCAGTGGATCCCATGTGACCAAATTGCACTTATAAGGTCTGACTACAAAGGTTGAAATTTCATTTAAATAACATAAAAGGAAATACAATACAGTTCCTTTAAAATAATAACTGCTCTCCTTATTACCCCCCCCCCCCCTCAAACTTGGCGATTCTTCCTTCCCTCAAAAGACTGGAAAAAATTTCTTCTTGAAAATCTTCATATTTTCCCACCACCCCAATGGATTTTCTATCTAACACGATAGTAGGCGAAGTTAAAAAGTCTCACTAACTAAATAGATACCTATCCCAAACAATTTATAGTCATTGCTGGCTTAATATATCCCATGGATGCCCCAGCACCCTCGCCGTAGCTTAAGCGTAACGAGGGTAATTTCTTGTTGAAGTGTGTCCTGCAACCAAGGATCTCAGTTTAGTTCCCCCTCGTTAAGCCGTTACCTAAAAAGAGAGAGGAACAATCGCCAGCATAAATTCTCACGTTAGTAGCGGTTTGGTCAAGCGCTTACCAAAACCTAGTTTTGCGAAGAAATCTGGCCGTTGAAACAGGGATGGCGTGATCACGTAGCGGCACGTAACTTTAGCGTAGTTACAAGCAGCGAGCCATACTGAAACTCCAGTGCTAACAGGATTTCCCTTCGAGCCTGGAAAAGCGTCGACAATACCCGCCAACAGTTTCAATTTTTATGGTTCACCATTACTCTCCGCGAGACTTTATGGTCTCTTTAGATCGGGTGTAACTTCCTCCGTGTAGCGGCTAGCATAACGAAGTGCAGCCTTAAAAACTACAGCGAAGTGGAGGGCTTGCGAATAATTCTTGAAGTTTAACTCCAGCTCTTGATCAAGATCTTGTTAGATTTTTCGTTTATCTAGTGTCTGAGTTGTATTCTACTTATGAGGGTTTCTGTGTGGGCAATAATTTGTGGGAGCTATTTAACTTAAAACGTGAAAACTCTTTAGGTGTTGATTTACGGGGACTGGTCTTGTATAGTAACGAACGAAAATGTTGTCATTACAGTCAGAAGGGAGGATCAAGAACCCGAAAATTCAAAAACTTCTGAAACTTTGTGAATATGTAGTAGGGTGGTCCTTATTTTTCAACTTTAAAATATATATTGTCTGACTCTATTAAAATTTTCTATTTGACAAAAAAATATCTCCGTGTTTTTTATTTGTATATTTTGATATATAAAGGTCGCTCAAGGTCTTTATATTTCGCATGTAGAGGAGATCGGGGCAAAATCGGGACGTTAAGAATAAAATCGCATAACTTTGACATTATTAAGTAAAAAACAAATTGGAATTCATTAGAATAAACTCTGTTTTAAATAATAGTACATATACAATTTGTTTAAAAGAAGGAAAAATACAAAAAAATAATTATTTAAAATATGATCCGTTTTTACGATTTTACACCGTGGCCTGGGTAAAACCGGGAACCATACTAGATACTGGCCCTAGCACCTATAACAACGAAACTCATCCAATTCTTCAGCCCCCCAACCAGTTAGAACATGCTGTAAAAGAAAAACATTTTTTTTTAATTTATATCAGAATAGTAATATTTCATTGCCATTGAGCGACCTTTAATCCTTAATATATTTAAATAAAATTTTAGACGAAATTCTTTTAAACTATTTGGAAGCTTCTGGGGGGGTCAGAAGAAATTTTTAAAAAATTTAATTTTTTACCATACATATAAGGACCACCCTAATATTTTAGCCTAATATTACTAGGATTTCCGCCTGATTACAACGCAATTTTTGTTTGCTGCCTCAATTTATTCGAAGCTGGTGAA
This sequence comes from Andrena minutula, assembly GCA_929113495.1. Classification (NCBI taxonomy): domain Eukaryota; kingdom Metazoa; phylum Arthropoda; class Insecta; order Hymenoptera; family Andrenidae; genus Andrena; species Andrena minutula. The sequence goes on from OV815994.1 coordinate 23,710,368, forward strand.
ATTAACCCCTGAAAATTCAGCTATTTTCCAATTTGGTCACACTTGCGAACTGTAAGAGATAGAAAAAAAGTTTCAAGACAAAAGTTACTTCTTTTAATTAGATATATTTAGTCAAAACATTATTTTACAAAAAAATTATTTTAAATTCCACAAGTTATAACACAAAATCGAGAAATAACCAGATTTTCCGGAATCAATTACATCCCCCCAAGTGAATTTGAGCAGCAAATAAAAATTGCGTTGTAATCCGGAGGAAATTGAGTCAGCCTTGCTGCTCTACATTTCTCACACGAATGGTAAAAAATACTGCATCAGTGTAAACCTGCTATAAAATCCCAGAAGACCCTCAAACGTGTGAATTTTCACGTCGATAACCGAATTTGCCTTAAATGAATTCGCAGGTGATCAGCATAGTCTCAGTCCTCTTCATCTGCATCTCGATCGTCTCGTTCTGCCTAAAGACACACCCGGACATGCGCGTGCCGGTGATCGTGAACCGGACGGTGAAGATAGACAACGTCACCTCATGGGCGCTGGACAAAACGCACACGAACGCTCACGACTTCTTTTTCTACATCGAGTGCATATGCAACGCCTGGTTCACCCTCGAGTTCCTAATACGGATCACCGCCAGCCCGAATCGTTGCGTCTTCATCAAGAGCTCGGTGAACCTGATCGACATGGTCGCCACCCTGAGCTTCTACCTCGACCTGGCCCTGCAGCGTTTCGCCTCCCACCTGGAGAACGCCGACATCCTCGAGTTCTTGAGCATCATACGCATCATGAGACTGTTCAAGCTCACCCGCCACTCCTCCGGCCTCAAGATCCTGATACAGACGTTCCGCGCGTCCGCGAAGGAGCTGACCCTCCTCGTGTTCTTCCTGGTCCTCGGCATCGTGATATTCGCCAGTCTGGTCTACTACGCGGAACGCACCCAGTATAACCCGAAGAACGATTTCAAGAGCATACCGCTGGGCCTGTGGTGGGCCCTGGTCACGATGACCACGGTCGGTTACGGGGACATGGTGCCGAAGACCTACGTCGGAATGTTCGTAGGCGCGCTCTGCGCCCTGGCTGGTGTACTCACCATCGCCCTGCCGGTGCCCGTGATCGTCAGCAACTTTGCGATGTATTACAGTCACACGCAGGCGCGAGCCAAGCTACCGAAGAAGAGGCGCCGCGTGCTTCCGGTCGAACAGCCCAGAACCAGGGCACCAGGCGCGCCAGGCATGTCGGGCGGGCCGGGGGCTGGGGGCCCGCCCGGATGCGCCCAGCAGCACATACCACCAGGTGGACCAACGTCGGGCGCCGGCGTCTTGGGCCCCGGCCTCGGGCAGACGCCTGGCGTTGGCTGCCCTGGCGGCCAGGGGCCCCAGAACAGACGGATGAACGCTATCAAGACCAATCATCCCAAGGACGTTTCGTTCGCCACGAAAACAGGTAAGTTCTCGACGCTCGCCTAAGGGCCCATTTTCCGGGGACTTGGGGGCTGGGTCTGTTGCGACGGGAGGGGGCAGTTTTTTTTGAATATCCGTGGGTTTCATTGGGGAAATAATTGGGTTGTTGTGTCTTGAGATGAAGGTTCGTTTTTGACGTCTCAAGCCCGACGCGAGTCGTGACATTTCGATAAAATACACAAGTCCTCTTTACTTTCTCCGAACCCTCTTTTCGACTCTCTTCCCAGAAGTATATCATCATTCATCGATTTTGTGTTTACGAGCGCAAGGAAGTAGTTAGTGGGGATTGAGGGGTTAATCGTTGGAGCGAGGGACGCTTCTCCTTGTGAGGAGCACAGATTGGGGTAATTAATGGATGAAAGATTGAAAAACATTGATTTGTAAGGGGAAGAGGCCGCCCCGAGTAGTGCAACTGATTTCGGGGCATGGTTGGATTAAGCACTCGATAAAGATAAATGAATTAGAAGGGCTTTTAAGTGAATTGAAAGACTGTTTACAGGCTGTAGATTGCGGATATGCAGTGTAGGTTGAAAGGAAAGAGTGATCCAAGAAATCGCCTCTGTTTAGGCCCACGATTTTGGAATTGACTTTTATGCCAATCGATACCTTATGATGAGACATTGATCACAGGACATTTTCAAGTTGAGATGACAATTAGTTTCTGAGGTATGGGAGTTCAAAGCAGTGGATAATTTAAACAATTATTCCCAGGAGTTTTGCTGATTGCTAACAACGAATTTGAACTTAAATTTTCAAAATTCACAATGGCCGATTCAATATGGTGGGCGATATATTAAAAAAAGCACCCACTACACAGACATTTATAGGTATTTCTTGATTTTTATTTTTGTGAACTTTAAAAATTTAAATTCAAATTCGTTCTTAGCAGTCAGCAAAACCTCCGGGAATAATTGTTTAAATTATCGGACTGACATAAAAGCCCGGATACCAAAGTGTATGCATGGACTGACGCGTTAACGAATTTTGACTTCTTTGACCTCCAACATCTCAGAAACCAATCGTCACCTCAACTTGAATGTTTCGTGTGATTGATGTCTCATAATAAGGTATCGTCTGGCATCAAATTCAGTTGCAAAATCGTGTGACCAAAAAAATGCGAAAATAGGTCTCATTTTTGGGTCATTCTTTAAAACTCATATTACTGCATAGTTTCATATATTCTGTTGCCATCACTCCTCCACCCTAATCAACCCCTTAATAACAAAGAACACAACTTCCAGCACGTTATTCCCCCACAGTTTACACATTTCAAGCGTTCTTTTGACCATTACTATACAAAAACTAAAAAACTGAGCGCCCACCACTCGAAGCCACAGTTGCACCCCGTGTCGACAACCAAGCCGCCGAAGGAACGTGTGAAATGGACTACAAACAGGCTTCCACCTTCCGTCACCCGAGCTCCACACAGATTCCTGAATTTTCGAACCTCCCCCGTCCACCCGCGCCCTTTCAGAACTCGCCATGTATGCCGACCAATTATCGTTCACAAAGGGATGCTCCCGCGCGAGGGGGTTAACCCGTCACCGTTTGAAACGCGAGCCAATTTAACAGTAATTGTCGCCCCGTGCGCAAAGGCCTCTAGTTTCTTTGTTTTCCTTTTCTTCTTGTACGGTGGGTTCCAGAGGAGGACCGGAGGAACTCTAACCTACGGACTAACGGGACCAAGACAGCCGGAGGTTTGGGTTAAGCTGGAACCAAGACTACTCTCCACTGCCGAGGTGCGCTCGACCGGGGCGTTCGGACGACCGTGTCGAGTGGGGAAGGGGCGAGAGAACCGGGGACGTGGGGGAAGGATTGCCAGTGGAACGGGGCTCAAGACGGGTATCAAGATTGCACGGTCTATAAGGGAATATTAGATCACTGCGGATGAAATGTCGGATTTTTACCGCGACGAATCCGCGACGCTCTCCACGGCGACGCCATCGTGAATTATTAGAACCCCCCCTTTCCCCTTCTTTCCTTCTCTAAGGAGGGGGCTTTTGCTCGATGCACGCGCGAATCTCAACCGCTAAACTTCGTCGTGTCGAGCTCCCGCGCGTTTTACAGGTTTATTAACCCTTCGGCTGCAAAAGCTGAAGGTTATTTATATATGGGCATCTAAGCAATGGTTAGTCCTGGGTTTCAACTGCCTTTTGCATTTCTTGTAGTCAACGTAAGCCTACGAGTAGAATGCAGTGGTGAGTTTTCAATTGGGCTGCTTCGCGGCTGAAGGGTTAAGGTGGGTCCATGTGTGACGAACGAGCACGATCGATGAAATGTAGATTGACGCAAACGGGCATGGATGAATAGGAGTAAATGCGTGAGAGCAATTAAGATGCGATTCGCACCTGTTTGTTAAAGTTCCAAAGTATCGATCACCGCGAACGAAAATTCTCGCGTCAGAAGTAGCAGCCAATGGCAGTTGATCGAAGCTTTTAATTAAATCATGTTCGCTTCGATCCGCCCAGCTTTCGAGAGAAAACTTTGCGCGAAACCTTGGACGACCTGGTAAGCCAAGGTACCGACCAAATCAGCATTGAATGAATAAGCTTCGTGGGCGCAGAAGGTCCGACATTTCGCATGCACCGATCAAGCCATTATTCAGGGATTTCTCGCGATCCATCGTTCACCTGTATCTCTTTCTCTTTTTCACCTTACTTGCCCTGTCATTCGGATCCTCCTCTCCTCCCCCAGTTGCCTATATTTCCCTCCCTCGCCATCGCCTATCCCCTAGCCACCGTTATATCCCGATGAACACGTATCATCCGCTCGCCATCATTCGTAGAACACAGAACGCGCGTTTGAGTTTGTACCAGCGGCGGGGATCGCGTTAGGCTGGGTGCCCACGGGTGTCGCGTAACGTGTGATGCAACATATAATTGGTGGACGTGTCGCGAACCAGAGGGTGTTAATTTTATAATCAAGTATTCATGAATTAAACAAATAAGGAGTCGTTGTAAACCTTAATCCTTTGACTCGCATATACTTTACTGTATACTGTACTAAAAGAGTTGAAGACTGCATTCAGTTTAAATCCTCTTATAAACTCTTCGAAATTAAAATAACGGTGGACTATTTCTGTTCAAAAGTGCCGGGTTTACAGTAACACATACATAATTATTATTAAGCGTCTTTATTACACAAAGAAACAAAATAAGAAAGTGAAAAATAAATATAAAAAACAAGACTACCGCAAAGGCGAGGTTTAGTCGTAAGACTGTTTTACGACCTAACCTTAAATTATACAACCTAACCTCACATATTTCTCTCATTAAATTCAATAACCTCATTTTGCCACTTCGAACGCCTCCAGCTTCGCGATGAAAACCAACTGGCAATATATTTTCACGACCCACTCAACTCGCTGCCAAATGCATGTGTCTCGCATCACGCGTCGCGCCGCAGCCGTGCGCGCCCGGCTTTAGCCGCCGGCCGCCATAGACGTAAGCCGTAAAAAGTGTTCGTGCACGGGGCGAGAGTGTAGGGGCTCGTTCGAGGCGACGGGGAATATTCAACGGCTGTCGGAGACGTTGATGGCGCGCCAGGCGAACGACCCCCTCGTCCCTCGGCGCAGCCGAATATTTTATGAGCCGGAAAGCACAGCTTCGCTGCCAAAAATTCCTGAAAGTATCCGGTGAATGTTGCAACAGCCGCGTAATGAGACTGCCGGACCTCGGGGAGCTTAAATATTTGCGTTCGGGACGTTAGTAGGAATTTTTGTCAGGACTCGACGTCGTACCAGGGGGATCCCACCTGCTCGCTTCACAACCACCCCAAAATGCGCCTAATTTACGCAGCAGGAAACACCGACACCTTGGATGTCTCTTCGAAACGACTCGAGGTTAATGGGCAACGATGCAACGAGGTTCATGCTCCTCTTTGTTTCTGGCATTACAAAAGTTACGTTTTGCGGAACGAGATTCTGTACCAGGAAAACGGCGGCAACTTTCAGGCGTCTCGCTGCATACGAGGAATATGGAGGGGTGGTTAGTGCGCAATGAATTTTAGTTCCGCACGTTGTTTTGGAACGACTGGGTGGTAAAGGGGACCGTGTTTATTATCGTCGGGCCATGATTCATACGTATCTTTATTATTGACGTGTATTCGCTGATTTATTTATTCTACTAATTATTGTTTCGGGTATTTAATCGGGCAGTAATTGTGGTGGAGATTATCAGTGAAATCACAGCGTTACGGCCAGAATTGTTTAATGATTAATTCAGTCAGCTAGATGTTACTATGTGTTTACATTTCCTTTTCAATTATTTGAAAACGACATGTTCTCTAAATTATTCTAAAATTAATTTTAATAAAAAGAATCTTTTGTTTTTGTAATATGGTAATGATTGTAATGATGCAATGAAAAGCTGCACGTTCCACTGACTTTCTAAATAGTATTTAATCTGTCATGGTCACACTGAGTTCAATAGACCCGGTTATTAACTTTGGAGCTTGATACGTGTAAGTTTCTGGCTCTCCTTTCCGATTTTTTATACATGTTGTCATTTCATTTCTTACTGAAACGCGATTATTCCATATTCTACAATGTTCAAAGTGTGTATTATAATTTTTGGGACTCGATTGGACTGATACAGTTTGTACGGTGACTGTTTAAAAATCGGCCGGGTCCAGTAGACCCAGAGTGACCACCGCGGAACTTTACAGAAATGTTAAATCAACAGCCTCCGATTTCCTGGATATGCAGAATTATTACGTATTTGGTAACATAGTAGAGGAGAATCTTCGGGGGTTTTCCAAGTTACAGGGTAATATTGCGAGGGTGTCTCGTTTTTATTGGGAGAATGACAGACGAGCGGTGACGAGTGATGCGCTGGCAAGGGATCCTCGCTGTACACGCACGCATGCACACGTATAAACCTCAAAGTTTTAACACGCACATACGTCCACGTACGTGTAAATATGCGGATCATTGGTGATCCAGGTACGAACGATACAGGCAGCTCCACACCTCCTCGTTCCATCTGCTTTTAGGTGCTCTCTATTTAGACGAACCGGCGATTCTCCACTTCAGAAAAGTGACAACACTTGACGAACAAAAGAAAACTGATAAAGCCTCCGCGAGAAACGAGGTCGTTATGAAATATAGGTGCTTTTGGTTGTACGATAATTGGTATTGTTTAGGTTGCCAAACTTAACAAGAAATTCAAGCTTTGTGTTTTCCGGAGAGGCGAGCTACGTGTAGAAGTGAATGTAGTAGTCGTGGCTGGCCAGTTAATTTTGTTTCTACTTAGCAAAATGAATGCTCGGATGGTTAAAATCAGAACGAAATTTGAAGTTATTTTCAGTGGGAGAATATGTCATAGAGATTGTAATCAAAACTCGAGACAAAAAGAGGAGCAGTAATTAAAAAAAGATTTCTAATAAGTTTCTGTGGCATTAAGTACCCCAAATATCGCTTTTGACGGCGAATGAAAACCAAAGGCAAACATGTTAAAAAATTTATAAATGCCACATGAACCTCTATAGGTATCAAGTAATTGTGAAATCAACTGTAACAGTTTTCGCAATATTTTAAACTTTTTTTACGTAGCCCGTCTTTTGTTCTTCAGTCCAAGTGAATATTTACAGCATTATCACTTTTAATAATATTTAAGACAATCTACCATACGATTTTATTGCAGTTTTGTTAATATATTTTAAAAAAATTGCTTACGTTTCAAGACATCGCGTACTCGTTTCTCGCGACGAAGCAAAATATACTTTGCAATTCGAGAAATATTCGTTTTGACAGAGTTGCATGAATCGCTTCGGATCGTATAAATAGACAGCAATCTTTATCATTTAACCCTTAAGAAGCTCTGAAGTTGTAAATTGTCATATCCATATGGTACCACTGTCTTTGAGATGGAGATTCCTTCTGGAACCAGTGATATCGTTTCTCGAGTATCCTCTTTCAAATTCTGCGCCTACTCGTGGCTCACTACCGTAATCAAGTTTCCTCAATACACAAATAAAGGGAATGGCAATTAAAAATCAGCCGTGTCTTAGGTAAATATAAAAGTTGACACGTTAGCATTCCTTAAATAAAATAAAGCGAATCTCAAAGTATCGCACAGTCACTGGAAATTACTTTAAGGTTCTATAAATTTTTCACTACTTCGAATGAATGCTCGAACGTTGCCAAGTAAAACTAAACTGAATTATAAAGCGCTCAAAGGTTGATTCACTGGAAACCAGCCACGTGATAAAATTTTCATTAATTCGGATCCACTGGTCCGGCAGATTTGTTTATCTCCATAATCGTGAGAGGCACAAAGAGAAAATTGTGAAATCCATTTAATTCCGTCCGTCAAGCTACCGCACATACACGCATTTCGTAATAATTTCTGGTCGCCTGGTCCCGAAATTTCCAAACGAGCAGAATCCAAAAATACAGCATCGCAGAAAATATGGCTCGTGGCTGTTAAAAAAAGTCCCGAGCTGGATGCAAGTAAAATTTGTGTCACCGCTTTAAGCGTTCGAAACAGCAGGGGGAAAATGACTGCAGCTTCATTAGTCCAAAACGAATTTTAAATCTTACTGGGAAATAAATATGAAGCTTTCATGAAATCATTTAACAGATTGATGAATCTCCGTGATGACGTTAGCAGACTTAATGGACGTTTAATAAATACTACGTACTCGAACATATATTTATGCACGTGTGTAGGAGATGCGACATTTTTTAAATTAATAAACTTTTTACATCGTAGCAATTTATTATAGTCAATCGGGTCTACTCAAATTTCCTTCGAACGTCAGGATTTTAAAAACAGACGCAATAAAATTAAAATAACTAAAATACTGAGCAAACAGCAACTATTGATTATTACCAATTACCAAAGTCAGACACGATAATATTTCACTATGTAGATAAATTTCAATACATTGTTTTAAGCTTCCATTATATAGAACATATGATAGCAAAGGAATCTTAATTATTAAAAAAAAATTGAGATAAAACTTTCAATTACAAATACAAGCAGTAGGTGTACACTATAAATTATTTCGAAAATAGAAACGAAAAGCATATTAACCCACCAAACACTTGAAAATGTAAAGTGCATATACACGATAGTATTTGGTCACAATCATTGAAGTCATTTTCTAAATAATACGTACGACAATAATTTATTCTTAAAGAAACGTTACTACTGAACACGAAGAAAGAGGAAAGAAGTAGTCGATAGGGAAAAGTTTCCTTGCCGAATCGGAGTGGAATCAGGGGAGGGTGTTCGCTACTAATTGGAGGGGATAACTTGTTACCAATTGAGGAGGAATCGAAGAAGATATCTTGTTACGAGGTGGGAGAGGAATTAGAGAGATTTGTTACCAATGGTAAAAAGCAATAATTCTACCGTCAGGCAAAGCTGATAGTGAGACTTCTAGTTAAATAACGTAAGACGATATCACTGGCATCAGAGGTCCCCTCAAAGAATGAAGAAACGTTGTGTAATATCGTTCGAGGCGCGTTCGAGGAACAACAAAACTGAATTCCAGTCGAAGCTCGACAGTTTCAACTCATACCACTTAAATACACAAACTACACACACACACACGCACACAAATCCCTTTCTGAATTGTACTATGGCAAATATGCTTGGCCACCCTATGCCAAGTACAATGTACACACATATATGCACACACATAGGTACAGAGAAACTGCACACACGAAACAGTGGTGGGCTTCAAGTCTCTTAAAATTTATTTCGAATTTGTGACACAAGTTTCTGACCACTTTAAATATTATTTGAATCTTAAAAATATTAAGTCTCGATGGGTGTTGGTGGAATCAATTTTTGAGCCTCGAAAACTTCGTATCTCTTGGAATACTCTGAAAATCCACCAAAACCGTCAAGATGAACAAAAACGTCAGAAAATTCTGTAACTTAAGGAACATTCAAAGTGACTCGAAGCGGGACTGATGAAAGCTTCTCAAAAGTTTCGAGCTGAACGCCCATCACTGCCCCCAAACCCAATTAAAAAATGGACCCGCGCGAGAAAAGACGCACACACACGCACACAAGAATGCATGTTTGTACGTATGAATGTATGTATATCACACGACGCGCACCCTGAATACCGCCGGGACCAATCGACAGCCCCCCTTCCCCTAATCATCGAATTACGCTGCGAGAAAGCTCGCATCGCCCTTCTCCAAAGCCGACGGAAGTGCACGCCGTCTCTGCCCAGAGAACCGTGCGCTCGTTTAGCGCACACGTTGCGCGCGAACGGGGGAGGGATAGTGGCGAAGGGGGACGAGGGGAGGGCAAAGGATAGCATAAAGGGAGAGCAGGACAAGCATATCAAACGGCCAAGAAGTTTGTACCTACATACCGATCGCGTGGATCAACACGAGAAGAAAGAGAAACTGTGTTTCTGGGTCTCTGCGAAGTGCAAGGAGGGAAGCAGGTGACTCGAGGAGGGCCAGAAGCGTCGGGTGGCGCGAATTTCAGAGGGTCTCGAGTAAAAATTCCGCGAGTGGAGAGACACCAGAGGGCGCGAGGACGCGTGAAAAAGTTGAGGGAAGTTGAGAGTCCGCGAAAACCTACTCCGTCGAACTTTTCTCCAGCTAGCTGGGGAAAAGAGGGGAGTTGCTGCAACTCGACGGTGGAATACATTGCGGGAGTCGTGCAAGAAAGCCCTGCGTGGGAACGGCGCGGAGGGGTGGGCTGAATTTAAAGCAGAGTTCGAGGGGAACAATTAGAGGGAAAAATGGAGGGGAATTTTTTCCCTGGATCCTTTGTCATTTATATCGACTTCGATCGAGCCTCGGCGGACAAACGAGGATGACTTTAGGAACGCCACGGAGCGGCAGAAGGAGCGAGTCAGGCGTGAGGGAGCGTTGAGGAGTGAAGACAAATCGTGGTGATAGGCGAGAGATCGGAGGGCTGAATGCGATCACGAGAATCTGAGTTTTATACGCGGCGAATTTATATTTAAGGAATTTTAACTGAACTGCAGGGGATGAGATAGTTGTTGAATGAAATGGAAAGCAGAGGAATTATTATTATGAGTTCAAAAGATTTCTTTACACAATGCTAACTATGTAAAATAGAATTCGATTTGCTCAAGTCAAATAGCAATGTGACTGCTATTTTTTTCGATTAGTTTTAATGAATTAATTTTTCGAGCCTTGGTTCTTAGTTCGTGTAGTTTCATAAATTCTCCATTGGAAGCTTCTCAAAAATAAGGATGTCTTCAAGCATACCTTTCGTCGACCTATCCTTCGAGAAGACATACACTTCCCATAAGAATATTTGTAACAATTTGTGTGCAACAATGCTGACTTCCTCGTTCATCTCATTTCCCTAAATTCTTTCCCAAGAACTAAAAATTTCAATCTAGTCAACGATACCATCAATCACCTCCACAGTCACACCTCACTAAGTAATAGGCTCGGAACTAAGACAGGCTACCTACATATGCTCGTCAATATCATCAATCTTCCAAGCTGTCAGCAGCAACTCAGACAACTCAAAGACTGACAGAAAATTACACGGCGTTACGCGAAACACGCGAGAGTCTAACGGCACGAACCCCCAAGGATCAAACTGATCTTGGATCCTCAGTCGATGCTCTGACGTAAAGTGACAGTGACGCGTCTCCAGAGAATGATTTCCAACCGCAGAGAATGCAATCACTACCATACACCATGAAGCTCTCTGCAAAACGATTTGAAGGTACCATTTTCAACTTGCAAATCAGGAAATCATAGCTTCGAGATTGCAAATAAAATAAACGAGTAGAAAATTCATCTTTGATTGAGAGGGCCTCGAATGAAGAGCTCGAAATCTTCAGAATTCAAATTCGAGTAAAATCCTAGATCCTAGTAGTTGAAGATACGTCACAAGTGAAGATGTGAAGTGTATTCTTCTAGTGTTTGCTTTCACATTGTATTTCGAAGCATCTACTCAATTTACAGCGAAACGTAAGAATGAAATCGACTTTCATTTGAGTGACACGAACGTCGATCCTTAAACCCGCTACCAATCCTCTTCTTAGATGTCTCTCGAGGGCCACGGCAACGGTGGCCACAGTCTGACATATTCTCAGCGCTCACGAACTTCATAGCTCCGATACATTACTCCACAAGCGATGAATAAATCTGCTCGAGGATCGGCAAACACGTTCGACAACGTGACAGGAATTCAATCGCTCGCATCGAGGCGAATGTAATTGACAGTCTTGTAATCGACAGGATTGTGGAAGCGGCCTGGGACCGTAGAATGGCACGTTAGTTCGGAGGGGGGTGGATAATTTAACCCTTGGAATATGTTGAGCCCGAAAATGGAAATTTTCGTTTTATTTATTTTCGTTGGCGATGAATAACGATATCTCAGATTTATTATACCAATGCAATGGACACTTTTTAATTTGAGGCGTTAAGCCTCTACATGTTATTCCAACTTTGATGATATCGCCATATAAATGCGAAGAAGAGATGAAGAAGCTGAACGCAGGTCAGCTGGGAAGCAAAACCTTGATCGCCGTAAAAATTCTAGACGGCAGCTTGCTGGCGGAAGTGAAACCGGTCCGTGAATTTATTAATTCCTTGAAGAGTTTACTCGGAAATAAGTTTCTTCGTCGTCAATGAAACCGTCCAGCGAAAGGAAACGGAACTTGACTTGCTTCTTTTCTGCAGCACGATATAATTAATTACAGGAAGAACTCGAGAGCGCGTTCGGGCGTAAAATGGGATAACGCGTGGTTGAGGGGAGAAAAGGGAACACGATAAAAAAGAGTAAAGAGAAGAAAGAAAGAAAGAAAGAGGGAAATAGATTTTTTTCATTTAAATAAGCTTCTTTTAATAATAGGTACACTCATATATATAAATAATACACACAAATGGTGAAATGGTAAAAGTCAAGTATGTTAATATTCGTAATAGAGAATTGTTCTTAAATAGACAATTAATTCTGTCCGCATAATTTTAGTTTCTGAAACCTTCTATGCTCTCATTAGCTACAAAATTTAATTCCCTGGTATCATATCAGTCTCAAAATATCAATTATTGAAAACATGGCTAAATAATACTTTCCGCCAAAGCACATCAACAAATATTTAAAGCGCCAAAATTTGAATGACCGTTCGTGTGTGGAATTTTGGAAACATGCTAAGAAATACAAAACTATATTTAAATACACAAAGAACGATACCAAAATAAATACAAAGCCCTCCAACAATATCTACAAAAGTACGTTGCGTGAGAAGAGAACTTACCATTTCCATGGTGGAACTTAGCAAAGATGATATCTCCAACTATATCTTAAACTAACGTAGTCATGCTTCCCCTATCAGCGCCGGCATTCTATTACCCGGCCGTTTATTTCGCAGAAAATTACGCCGATAACAGAGGAATACAAAAGCGAAGAGGAAAAGAATGAACTCAAGTGCTCCATGCCACTCGTGCATTATTCCCCAAAATGTCACCTCAGTTTCCGCGTGGAAAAATGACGAATCGACGCGAATCGAACGCCTACTCGTTGAATCAACCACCGTGCCGTACTGAAGGGTTAACGATTGCTACAGGGCGATTCAACTCGCACGTTCCCGCGTCAATATCGTTGAACGCGACGGCCCCCGAGAAAGAGAAGGAAGAAAAAAGGATGCACCGTAGAAAAGATACGTTCACCGAGTCTCCTAGCTGGCATACATATCATGGCGCTCTAAGGCGAAAAAAAAAGGACGCAGAGGAGTTTCGTTAAGCCGGATTCGCAGGGCTAGACCAAACACCCGGTGAAACGGAGGACGAATAAAATAAAAAGAACAAAAAAAAAGAGAAGCTTATTACGAGTTAGCACAGTTCGGTATCAGGGGAGCGACATGTGCTGTATCCAATGGACTCTGTACAAAAACCGTATACACCTGACTCGTGTACACCACACACATACACACGCATACACACACAGATACACGCACAGACAGCGACAGAAGTACACAGGTTCAACGACCACCCGCCCTTTTACACGTTTTATCGGTCCTTTTGACTTTGTAGATAGAGGTACGACTTTTCTCATATGGCAGCGACGCCGACGACGTCCGCGTCGGGGGTTAGCTTCCCCGCTCGCGGAGGCCGTCACCGTTCGATCATGATTATCGTTAATCTCGTTATGATTACAATTACTTGTCATTATGGTTATACACTTAAAGAGAGAAAGAAGAGGGACGACGACGAAGGACACACAGATGCAAAAATGATGAGGAGCTCGTCACGTCACGCCGCTGAGGGGGCGTGGTTTCTTTTGAAATCCCGGCGTGACGTCACCTTCATTATTGTATTAATAGCATTATAATTTATTCTTGTAACATCATTATCGTTATCGCTGCGATTCCCGTGATCATCGTCGGCGCTTGCCGCGGCTATACTCGGCGGGGGGTGGGGGTGGGGGGAGTTTAACAGCTGCGCTTTTAGGGGTGGATGCGTGGGGAAGTGGGTGGAGAACGTCGACAGAGGTGCCACCTTTCCCGTACTCAATTACAGACACCGGTTTTATATAGTACCCTGTCTCCTATCTCTTTTGGAGACTAGCAGATCCTTGGAACTTTGCATGATATTCTTGGAAATATTCGAGAATCGTTTCTTATTTATTATTGGACGTATGCGAGGCTTTTGGTAGACTCGCTGTTATAAGAATTTGTAGCTGCACAGAGCAGTAATGAGGCTTGTAGAGTTTGGAAGGAATGCCTCGAAACTAGTAGCATTCGCTCTGTGGAGTGGGGGGAGCTAATGGCTCCGCCCACTGCCCCATCTTCGCCTGCGCATGCGCACTACAGACCTCACTATTGCTCTGTACACCTATTCTAGCGTTTTCTATAAGCGAGTTCCTTCTCGAACAATTTCAGTAACTTACCGCGCTCGCGTTGGTCGTTTTCCCTTGCATATAATTGTGACGTCGAAAGGTGGCGATTCTAAATCGTAGTTAAGGGAAGGAAAGATGATGTATGTTTGATTTCCACCGCGGCGTATCGCGGCCGATGATCGCGACGGGTAATCGAGGGAAGAGAAGCGGAAAAAAATAAAAAAGGCGAATTATATATCTATTATTGTATCGAGAGTTGTGCGCTGCGTTTGTGATTTAAGCTAGTTCGTTTGTAAATAAAGACTATTTAACTCTTTGACATGGCGGTGTATCCTCTGCTGATTTAAAGTCACACTTTCCATCCCCACAAGTTCCTGATCCTTCTGAGAACCAACCACACTGTCGGCATATGATGGCTAAAAAGGAAGCAGGAGATCGCAGAATTTTAATTAGTCATCTCTGCGGAGAGCTGAGAGGTATTTGGTTTTATAATTAGAGCGTCGTCCCTTGTGCAAATATATTTTTGCATTTATCTTCTCATCTCGTTGAATATTTCTTAGGTTAGAGAACATTTTCATTTCCGCCCTCGGGTTTTATTTTCGGCCTGCGTATAAAATATGGACTCAAACCTCCAGTTTAAAGGCTTTCTTATTTTTCCGTCCAATACAGAACAGCGAATAAATAAATAAATACTACCTATGATACTACGTATGTTTCTCCATGTAAATCTGGAAACATTCCACGTGTATAAGCCGAAGAACACTTACGATTAAGAAAACAGAGTATCGAAAGTGTAGATACGCGGGGTCATAAATCACGAGCGTTACGAGAACGAAAGGTAAAGCACAGATGGTAAATATTAGGTACAGTTGTGATCGATTACCCCAGCGAGATCAATCTTTGGACTATTCGTACGAGTTTAGGACTTCGTTCCTTCCACTTCTGGAGCAGTTTGTCAGTGGCCGTTCAGGGCACGCACGTCAATTGTTCAAACATCAGACACATGCCAATATTGTCCTCCAACGTGGTCCCTGTGTCCTGGCCAGGACCGAAAGCCACCCTTATACGAAAGGGTGTTGCCCAAGTCTCCACGCGACAGCTTCCTTCTTCGTCCAGCTGGGTTTGATCGCACAGAGAATTGCCACAGTGCTCGAGATTGCAAATTCCAGCCTCGTTGTTCCCTGGCTGCAATATCAGATTTCGAAGATATTTTTAAAACTCTTTATCATTTTACAAGCTTTGAAATATGTTGGTGGAAATTGATCGACTTTGTGATTTTATATTTGATGAGTTAATTTTAATGAGTTTAAGAGTAACGCTTGTTTTTGCGAATTAATTACAAGGAAATGAATACAAATTGTAAATAATACTTTTGGATAATGTTTGTTAATATTGCAAAATGTAACATTTTTGGAAGTTTTGCCCTGATTGAGAAGAATCTGAGGTTCGGATCGACTTGAAATATTTACAGCATTTTCAAAATATATTACTCTCTGGAGTGTACCTCAATATTAAAGTGTAAAAATTCCAGTTTTTGAGGTAAAAAAGAAGCAACAATATGTGCACCCTGAAAATCGACATTTATCGTAAAAATCCCTTTCTCCCAGTCGCTATTTTAATAATTTTGGTTCAATTCTTGTTACGGAGGTTCCCTTCAAAATTGCAGACTTTAGCAGAAACATATTCCAAAGAAACCATTGTATCTTTATTTTTAAGCTCAATATCAAGGCAAAACCAAAAACACTTTTTCTAATTTTCTATTTGTAAAATAGATATGTAGTCAGAAAAAATATTTTTTTACTCTACGTGATAGTATTAAACATTATATTCAATGAAAAGTCTGCGCTTGCTGTTATCTCCTTATAATTAATTCGCAAATACTACTGATTTTCTAACGATTCGACTGCCTAAATAGTCCCTATCAGAAAGACATTAACACAATTTTCCATAATAACGAAATTCATTGAAGGTAACAGTAAGCAGAAATCTGCAGGCGTGCAGAAATGTTATCTACGCCCAGAAACGCGTTTCCCACAGCCTACATCCATCTTTCAGCAGCCACGTCATAATTCCTCGCACTGCAGAGCTTTCACGGAATCGCATTATGCATATTGCCCTGGAGCTTTGTTCGCGACCATGAAAAATGGGCAAAATTAAGAATTTCCAGATCCACCATATTTCACCGTGCAGAGAAATCTGCTTTAGCAATTTAACTTTTGCCGTGAGTAGCATACTTCCTTAAAAGATAAGCAAATAAATGAGAGAAATTTGAATAGCCCAAATAACGACGCGCCAGATGGGAATAATCCCTTAATGAAAATCAGCAAGTGTCTCTAAACTTCTGGCCACCAGTCCACTCACCAAACTGCAAAACTTTTTACACCCAGCAGCAGCTCTAAATCTCCTCGGCCCAGAAGTAAACCAAAAATACTACCGTGATAAATTCCTCGAAGTCACAAGGGATCAGGACCCTGTCCCTGCATCGTTCCTGGCCAAAGTACGGGGCGCTCGTCAAGTCCCCATCCTCCTCTGTGGGATTCGCCCCTGATCCCTCGACATCCACGTCCGTGTTGTTCGTAGAATCGGTCACGTTTTGCGCGGTGAGATTTCGATTAGAGCTCCCGTTAGAATTTTCAGCGATGGAGGACGTGTTGTCGTTGGTGCTGTTCCGGTCTACCGTCATCATCCTCGGGGGTCCAATTCGGAAGGAGTCAGGCGTGCAAGGTGAGTAGGAGACGCCGCACATCCCTCTCTCCTGGCGAATGCACAGCAAGTAGTCCTGGTCAGCGATGAACCTGCCATTCGACAGATAATTCAGCGTCTTCAGGGTGCCATTGGTGCCTTCGAAGTATTGAAGGCACCCAGAGGGCGCGCGCTGCTCGAAGGCCAATTGAACGATCCTCATCTCCCACATTCGTGGCTGCAACCCCGTCGGCAGCCGGAAGTCCAGCGTTAAGGGCTCGTCATCCTCGGCCGCGTCTATGTACACTGCGAGAAGAAAAGAACGGCGATGGAACGGAAGACTTGGCTCCAAAAGGCGGCTCCAGATGAAGGAGATCGATTGGTCCGCTCACAAAGAGACCTTTCTGAAGGCAAAGTCGGGGAACCGGCTGGGGAAGTATCCAATGTTCCCTTTCGCCTTGCGTTTTTAGCTTCTCGTTTTTTTTGTTTTTCTTTTCTTTTTTGGCAGGAGGTTCGGGAGAGATTGATTGTTTCACGCTCCGCCGTGGAAACGTTATTACTGAGAATTTATTGCGCGAATTAGGTTGACTAACTTTGAAGAGAGTTGTCTAATAAGAAGTAGGAAAGTGGGAATTAATGGTCCTGGGGAAATTCGAAAGTTACGTCGGTTTCAGTGGAAGGGGTCCAATTTGGGATTTATTGGAAACCAATGAGTGGTTTCCTGTGTTAACGTTGTGACGTTTTTTTATTATTTTGCGATCTAAAGAGTAAAAAAACAAACTCGTTTAATTGTTCAAAATGCAACACACCTCGTTGCAAGTAATCCCAAGCTTACTTATGTATATCCATACTTAATTAAGCCTTTAATCTAAATGCAACTTCTATAAGAATATTTTCTAAATAAACAAAACTTAAACCACAGATTTATAATAAAATAGAAACATCAGACTAAGCCAAATTTGCAATTAGATTTATCATTCCCATTCAATATAATGCAAAAATAATTCTATATACGTGATCTTTCTGCAATTTGTATAATAAAATATTTTACATTTATAGCTATGCGCCACAAAATATAGTTCAACACAGAGTATGTTAAAGCTCCAATTTCTAGGAACTGTGGGGTGAATTAAAAATTCTAATACGCAGTACCAAGAAACTGTTGTACTACTTACAATGCTGACCACTGTTCCAGCCGCACATTTGAAACACGCTCCTGCCATTTCTAATTTCCATGATATCTTCGTCACATACGCCCGTCCTGGCGTTGGGTTGACCCTACGACGATCGATAAAAGTCTCTTGAATGAACAGCTCGTGCAGTAAACGTGGAGGATTTCCATCAGGCAGGCCAATACATATGCATTCGAATAGTAAAAGCAGTCCCTAGATCGTGGCCAGCGCCTTTGATCCGCGAGAGCCTATTTCCACGGGTCATTAATTAATTGCCTGGCGAGTGGAGAAAATTGCAAAGATCCTCTCGGCTCGTTCTCTCGCGAAATAAAAGTAATTACTTTAATCGACTGGTCTGAGTAATTAATTGGACGCGCTGTAGCGTTACTTGCCACTAGACCCACGAAACCTATTGAGTTTCTCCCTAGACCCAACTCAGACCAATTATTATTATTATTACACGCTTCGACAAAGATGAAGACCGCTGCCTCGCCCAAGGCAACGACAGGACCTAACGCTGCCGCTTCGCACAAAGCCCGTCATGAACCATCCCCGTCATTCAGACCTAACCCAAATCTATTGAGCTTTCCAAGAATCTAAAATTCACGGCTCGCAGCAAAAGATTATTAACATTGAATAGGCATAATGTGCGGTTTCGTTGATAGTACATATTTTTCTGGACATTTCGCTAACTTCGTTCGAGCGAGGTATCAGAAACATTTTACGATGTCAATTAGGACCTCGATAAATTTAAATAATTCGCTGAATAAATGCATAATTTACTTGTTGTAAATATGTACTTGAATATATTACTTTGCCCAGAAAAGCCTGAAATATAAATATTTATATGGACGTAACTACAGCTTCGATGAAATTTGTGTGTAACAAAAATAATCCGTTGAATCAGGCGCAATGAGGATTTGCCATTATTATTAATGTTATTGTTAGAAGTACAATCTCGCAATACTATACTCGCACTTTGAAAGCAATCCAAACTATTTCGGTTAATACACGCTCGAGCATAATGGAACCTAGCTCGTGCTACCAGCCTAAGGCTAACCAAATTAACTTCCCTCTAAACGGGTACCTTGAAAAATTCATCCCTCCTTCCCCTTCACTCGCCCGGTTAATTTACAACGCCAGAATTTTATGCGTCAACAGGGGCTGAATCCTGGACAAGCATACACCCCAGGGTCTCGTATAACTATCAACCGAGGGACAGCAATCGGAACAGCTGGAAAACTTAGTAGAGTAGAACCTCGATACTTGCAAGTGAACCTCGTGCATACTATCAAGAGGTGGTGAGGATGATGTTTAGTAATGAGAATAAATAAAGTACAAAGTGACAGTAGTACAGGAAAGTTCTAAATCAAGTGGTTACCTCGATAATTGTATCATTGAAACCTCGACACTTGCACCAATTTTTCAGCAATGATCAAGATTCTACTGCAGCTATCAACTAGGCCAAATTATGCAGAAAGCTATCAACATTTTCAACGTTTTAATTTTAAGGTATTAATTGTTAAAGAAAAATAGCTTTATTCCTATTGTGTGTATCTTATTTCTCGTTACTATTGTACAATGTCTTTAATGGGTTATTTAATAGTAAGTAGTAAAATTAACATTATTTTAAATATTCTGTAGTTTTTATTTTTTAAGTCTACCATGGAACAATGGCTTAGTAGTTTCAATAATTATTGTATAATGTAAGAGTTATTCTACGGGTCGGTAATTTTTTGCACAAAATTATAGGATCCGTACTGTATTTAACTAATTTTTGTCATTTAGAGGGTCGATAGGTTTCTATATAACTGAGCCTAACTGAGGGACACCGACCCAAGCAGTTTGAAAACAATGTACAGTAGGGTAAACCAACCAGTGAATGACCGAATTGTTGAATGAGAAGCCCAGTAAATGACTGCATACTTTTATTAAAAATTGTACTTATTAATGTTTGTTTATTAATACGCATAACTAAAAATATAGGATATTAAAAGTGCAATTACACTCCATTTATAAACATATAGTATTTTTTAAATTTATAATTGATATTTCTTTGCCTAATGGTCATTCACTGGTATGCGGTCAATTACTGGTTGGTTTACCCTAAAACCTCAACACTTGAAACCCCGATAATTGTAAAGGATCCTCGTTTCCCGATGGTTAGCAATGAGAATAAATAAAATTCCTAGTGCTAGTAGAAAGGGAAGCACGGAATCAGGAGTTCCACGCGCCTGATTGGTCAGCCCGATAATTGTGCCATCAACGCCTCGATAGCTGCACGCATGTTGAGCGCCCGCATTTTACAATGATCGAGGCTCCACTGTATTTCGGTTACTGAACCCCGGCTGCGAGCGATTAAGGGTCAGCACGCCCCGGCCCTGCAGAGTTGTTTCGCGTTCGTGCGCGCAGGTATATACCGCGCGTTCACTTTGGGGGGTGTCGGAAAGCGTGTCGTTGAAATCACGAATGCGTAGTGTCCCCCGGGGTTAATATGCCGTTAGTGGAGCAAAGAATGATAGAGCTGCGTGGCTTACTATGTTGAAGTGGACGAAATCGATCCTGAGCTGGTTGACCTGCCTATCGATCTTCCGTACGACCACTGAACAGTTCATGGGCCAGTCAATGAGGTTGGGGAAACCAGGGCTGATTACGTAGGTCAGATTATTTTGCACCTCCTCGTCGCAGCTCGCCATGACTTGTGACAGAAGAATAGCAATGAGTCATAGAACCCACAACGCGATCGGATAAATCAAACGTAGTTCATTAAGGCTGATAAGTTCATTCAGACGTCGTGGATGGATCTTGCGTAGGATTCACGAGCAGAGTTTCGGTGTTGTATGCGATTTGGATTTGGCACTCTGTGAGGCTGCTCGAAAGATGGATTTTTTAGGGATTTTTGGTACAGGAGATGTGGTAGAAAATAGGGGTTGGGTTCGCAATGTATACACACGGAAATGAGGAAGGGTTCGACAAGTTTAGATAACGTAAGGACGAGCACGATTCGGAGTTTGAAGCTGTGTTTGGATGCAGTGATTTGGAGGACTGTGTATAGGTCTAGGAAAGTTTATTTAACACGTCGAGTGCCATGTGAGGACAGTGCTGATTCCGCGATAGTTATCCTAGTTAAATCTTCTAACAAAGTTGCAAGCTTATCCGTTGATTCGAAATAAGACACAGAATAAAGGAATCTCAACCCTTCGTGGTCACACGGGGTGTATCGCACCCCAGGATATGTATTTGTAAATATTTCTGTAAATTTCTAGACCGTAATAATAAAATTTAACGATTTGGTGAATTTAAAAAAAATTGATCTATTTTTTTAAATACAAATTTAAACGTATCAAGATTTACATTTCTAGAAGTTAAAGGATTCAAAATTACAAAAATGGTAACTCATGCGAACAATGAATGTGTGAATACAAAAAGGACCACGGATAATTAAATTATTTTATTGAAACTTCAATTTCCCTGTAATTAAATGTTGCAATCCATGTTCCTCAGGAGTTTTTAAATTCCTATTAAAAATCATATTTCCATAATTGTACCGAACGTGTTAACAGAATTTTTTTAGTTCAGCAGAAATGAATGCATCACAATGGCATGGGAAATACGTTTGGCTATTTTTCTGCGCAGGTGGAAAACGGTGGTTCTAGCGGTGGATATCCGCTCGAAAATACATATTGATCCAGTTTCAGGCTGTTCTATGGCCGGGAAACAAAGAATTCGAGTTGCGTTCGTGTGGTCAGACTCTGCCGTGATACGCGATCGCATCGATAAAGACTCGCTTCTCTCTTGTTGCTTTTTAAATTCCTTTCGTGCCGCGGGAGTTTCGCGGTTCGTCCAATTCATCGGTTGATTGCTCCAGGGGAAAATGGCTTCTCTTTCCTTTTGTCCCTTTTGGCGGATCGAGCGTTGTTTGGAAAGATTGCACGCCGTGTGTTTGCGATAGGTTAATGTGTTTTCGATTGTTGTCTGCAAAGCTGTGATTATTTGCTGTAGTTTTCTATATTCGATCACATTGTTTTAGATCTCACATCGGCAGTGGCGGATTTAACAGGGCGGCTGATGAGTCGTTGCCGCCTGGGCCCCTGCCCAGAAGGCCCCCCAGGGCCCCATCTCCCCCGAAAAATTATAATTAAGTATAGGTCTCCAAACACTACATTTTTTCGTACTACTACACTTGGCTCGTTTTTAGTAAACCAGTTCTTCATTTTCCCGAAATAAATGGACCCCTCAAAACAGTTGCCACCTGGGCCTTTTTTCTTAAATCCGCCACTGCACATCGGGGTGGTACACCAAAAACTTGATAAGGGAACGAAAAAGGAATTGAATCTAATTCGAAAGATTTTGCTCTATTTCAATTACTAATCTGTGTTAGGACCCAAAATATGAAACGCTTTCTTTAACGTCTAATATCTAACAATCCTTAAAACACTACTGATGGTTAACTTGGACGAAAATGTTCCAAAAGACAAACTTTGGCTTCGAGCATGACCCAGTTCTTTGCCCAATTGAATTACGCAAAAGAAATGATATGAATAGAAGGAAATTCTTTCGAAACACTCGCAGCCTCCGGAGCATCTGGTTTTTATCAAATTGGAATAGCGTTAGTAAAGTTTCTTTGACGTTGAAAAAGCTTTAAAAATCAAATGCAAACATTTCGATGGGATGTATGAAGTTTCAACAAAATTCCGTGCCTCTGGTGTTTGGTCGAGGAAAATATTTTATGTGCACCAGTCAAACACACTGTAACTCGAACGATCTATACTTCCTTTGCCCTTGCCTGTTCTCCCCGGTATATCCAACATAAATTTCTCACTTGTTCATTTGATAATTATTTAAAATAATAAATAGGTTCCCACGACGATGGGCTTCTTTGCAAATATTCTTCCACATTTCCACGAATAACGACGAAGAACCGTTCGCACACCAAATTCTTGCCCATCGAACCGGTATTCGAAAACCATCTCGCTACCGCGCCCGTACTTACGATCCATTTGGAAATCGAGCATCCGCGGTGTTCAATTTCCTCCGTGTCTCCATCGTTTTATACCACTTTTATACGCCGTGGACATGCTGATATCTTTACGATGCTGTGGCCGCGATAACGGGAAAAGAAGTTACTGTACTCCTACAACAGGGAAACTGCGACAACGGTACACGCTGAATTATGATACGCAGCGGGATAGTACGTACCGCGTGTACGCGCGAAATGGGACAAAGATTGATACGGAGAAACCAGTCTAGCGCCAAAAACATGCAGAGACCGATGATCGTGCCGCGGAGATTGAGTAACGTGTACCGTAACGCGGCTTTTATCATACCTATCTCTCTACATGAGAACGCGTCGCTAATGATTCGTAAAGACTGGGCGCCAGACGTTTCCAGAGATATCGTGAGGAGTTGCAAGCTGCTTTCGCGCGTGGATTTATTACTTTAGAATGTACCAAGGAATGCTACTGTGTCGTTGTAGTTTTGAATCCTAGAGGTAGGACACGTGGCCCGTTTCACATTTTTTAATGAAAGGATTCTTATGCAGGGTTAGTTGAAAAAACAGGTGGATGTGGTAAGAGTGTCACAGTTGGTAAGAAGGAATTACGTCCAGTAGTGTGCGTCTACGTACATGGTGTAGAATAAGGGGGTTCCCGAGAATAGATCAGTGGTACCAAGATGATACGCGGAGTATGATATTAAACATGTTATGGTGAAGTATCGATTTTAAATTTTCTTTTCACCACCACGGTATTATTATCGAGTGTTTGCTTTTATAATTAAGTGCCCACGTTTTCACCACCTTTGCAATTGAGAAGGGTGGATGGGGTGAGAAGAATGTTGGAGGAATTCCTTGTTGATTATGTGATTAATGAAAGTGAGCAGATGACTATGAAGCTTCTACGGAATTTTGTATTTTCTGAGTGCAACCCTTAAATAGTCTATTAAAATATGGATTATATATTGTTCGCTGATAACTGGAATTTGTTAACTTATTAATAATGAAAGAAGAAATGACATCGGAAATAAAAATCTTTTAACATCACCCGAAATTAACGACAAAATTTTAATTTAATATTCTCGAGAACTTCGGAACAAAAGGAGATATAAAAAACTTTAATAAGAAAACTTTTAATACGTGTTCTTATACTCGGAAGATGTCATTTAGAAACCAAAGGAAAATAGTGTTCATTAAAAGAGGGGCTTGGAACGCAATTAAATTTTCGATGTGTATAATTAGAGCGAGCATTTTAAATCCGCGAAATTACGTGCAACGAAACCTCTGGCGATGAATTGCCAAAGGTCATTCGGGGTGAGTTCGAAGCTACAGCACACTATTTTCGCGAGGGGGGTTTATTAATCGCAATGTGACGCTCGCGTAAGCAGCCTCGAGTTCCGATAATGAGTTCTCATTCAACCATTCCGAGGTCGTTTTAGACCCACGGGGACCCTATTCAAGCCGGCCGCAACCCCGAGGAAACGGTTGGCAGTTCCATGCGAACATTTTTCACCCTCTTTTGCTGGAGAAACAAGCCGGTAGACAACCTTAAAAATTTACCACGCGGTGTCTCCGCAGAGAGCAATGTCTCGTTAGGTCCTTAAGACCTAACCTTCTCATTAGTCGCATTTGCACTTCGTTTTTTCTCTTCCTCTCCGCCTCCAGCTTTTTCCCGGATAAGGCAGTAATATAGGAGGCAGCGGTTGTTTATACGAAAATTGTATTTAAAGGGGAACAATTGAGCTGGAAATGATGAAAGTGGGAAGGTAGTTTTAAGGGGTGACAGACGAGGAGTTTGTCAATTTTGCATTAAACATTGAATTTGAGTTTAAATTTAAATTGCAATTATTCTTATAAACGGACTGGTATAAATTGTATGAGAATAGAAACATGTTTGAAGTAAACTTTTAAGTTCTCAAGAAGTATTACTAAGATAATAGAGATAAGAATTTTTGTACTGAAAAAAAATCTTTAAAAGTAGCTTAATTTTTCGACCAATCAAAGTAGAATGACCTCTTAACAAATATGAAATACTGACGCTATAGAAAACCATTTAAAACCAATTAAAACAAATCATTTTAAATATTTTTTGTACGACATAACAGTAGCTTAATAAATTCCAAAAATATTACTTTCATTATATGTTGTATTTATTCCGAGAAAATCTTTAAAAATAGCTTAAGTTTTCGGCCGATCAAAGTAGAATGACTCGTAAAAGAAAAGAACTCAGAGATTCGACGATACCCGTTGAAATAATTAATCGAAGCACGCGTTCCGCAAATATTCGTAATTAACAATCGTTTCCCATGTTTATTTGGAAACTGTACCTTAATCTATCTGCGTTTAAAATCCTTTCGTATAGTTGTGCACCACGTATTCAAAGTATCGAAAAGAAAAACAATAATATCGTTTAGAGAATCTCCATTATTTCCAAACACTCCACACAGAAGGATGGTTTCCCGATTTTATAAAACTGTTGAACCATTTTCATTTAAAAGAAAACAGATTTCCTGCCTACAATTTAAATATCGTCGATCTTGACACGGTTAAACGCCAGTTTTAACCCAGACTCGACTAAAGTAACTGTCAACGCAAATCATTCTAGTTGAAAATCAGGGACAGGATATTCGGGAACTGGTTGGAAGCAAGACTTCTGCGCAACACTAATTCCACAGGCATAACTGAATGTGAAACAGCCGGTTCGATGGTCAAGGTGTCACTGACCAAACTGGCTTATAAGCGAATGAAATGAAGAACCGTGTCCCTCCGCGTGAAAAATACTTTCTCCCCGAGTGATTCACGAAGACCGAAGATAGCGGGTAATTAAAGAACCAGCGTGGGGAAGATTGTGTCACATGATCGTAACTCTGCCAAGGAATCGATAATGAACGTCAGGATTATCCGTGGCTCACCATTTCATGCGTTTCTCCATCGAGAATTCGTTCAAGTTTTACCGCTATAATAGCGAAGAACGTCTTCCCCATACTCGTTCCGGCTGATTTAGAAACATTATCTTATGTGATGATGCTTATTCAAGAACCTTCGTCGGAGTAAAAGTATAAGTAGCACCTTTCCGACACCACGTAAATGGATTTACAGGTGCACTGCTGTGAATGGGGATTTTGTGATGTTCGTACCAAATATCCACAAAAGCAAGCAAGCTTTCAGAATCATAAAAATTTTAGGATCAACGGAGATTCTCATGTCAAAGTCAATTTGAAGTCAATACGTCTCTATCTATAAGTCGATGTCGCACTGAGCGCTGTGGATGTCGCGCGAAATATCCGATAAAGTCTTCTGAACCAAAAACGTCACACACAGTGCTTTATCGAATCATCCCTGATATAAAATATTGTAAAGGTTCTAACGGGAACAGACAACTTTATGGCTTTGGTTGGAAAATAATTACTCATCCACCATGTTCTCCTAAATTTTTTAAAGTGAAAAGAAGCGATAGTTGCAGCCTCGAGTGTATAGCTAAAATATTATCAATTAAAAAAAGCAAGCTCGTAAGTAAATAGTATTGACAAGCTGCCCATAAAATGGCGGGGAAACGTACATAATAATGGGAGTGTGTTACATAGTGATTCCATTGTTTAGTGGTGTTGCAGGGCTATAAACTTCGAATAAGGTAAATGACGCAATTTCCCTACATACGACGTAGTAATCATCATAGACATCATCATAAACAGGCCACATCATTAGGCGGCACTTATCGTCACAATTTAAATAGAACTGCCACATGCACAGTGCAAAGAGACTCTCGCTTCTTCCTGCCACACGCAAACTTATGAATAGAGCACGAGAAGTGGGAACAAGCCTTTTTAACGCGACACATCTGAAACTCTAAGGTTCGACAAACTATTTAAGGAGACTAGGCAGTCGTAGTTCGTGAGGAAGAGACTCTTGTCCTTTATTTATTTGTAAAAAAGAGATAGGACATCCAGATGTATCCTTTTACCCAATGTTTATTACTACCATACACATTAAAAAAAATTGGTAAGAAATATATATGTGCTTTAAAAGTGGCGCTGCACATGGGTAAATATTTTAAGGTTTTTTTGTCGTTTTATCTTAATATCGGTCTTAAAATGTGATGTAATCCAATTTCGAAGGTGAGATTCTTGTTTGTTGGATTCATAGTTCTCGCGCAAACTTATAAAAACAAAAATTAAATCAAAATTATGCGATTGGTGGCTGAAAAACGGCGATTTTTCCGAGAAAAATTCGTTCTTGTTTTTGCGCTACCAAAATCCGGTGACTTCTTAATTTTTTTATGAAAATCTCGAATTTTTACGGACCATATCAGAGGTTTGCGGCGAAATGGCACATGTTTTACACATCCTGTAATTTTTTCAAGTCGATCTGAACCTCCGTTCGTTCACAATCAGGAAAAAACCAAGAGAAACAAAATATTCGAGAAAAACCGTTTAAAATTTCTGGGCAAAGGCGACGCTATAGGTTGCCGCTTCACGTTTTTAGCTGCCAAATCTACAATTTTGCGAATTTTACTATAAACGAAGCGGCATTTTATTAAAAAAGCGATAGTACTTTCGGAAAATACAATAAAAAAAAACGATTTTTCGACTGCCTAGTCCCCTTAAGGGGGACATTCTACTGTCTCGGCCGAAGATTCAGCCACTTTTCGGTGATGGGTTTTATAATAAAATAAACACTTACCGTTTTCAAACTTTTAAGGGTGTGTTGTACCACTCTTGAATTACAAGAAAAAATCGTTGTTTTTTGTGGATTTCATTTATTTTCATAAATATTTCGCAGTGAAGTTGGTGTGTTCAGAATTTGACCCCCCGCAGGCGGTTGAAATTTCAGACGACTGGATTATCGGAAATAAAAAAACCAAACATATTTTTAATTTGCAAGAACCGAGACTGTAGACTATAGAATGTCCCCTTAAAAGGTATCCCGTCCTCTTTTAAAACCATAAACCAAAAAGTATCCCACACTTTACTTATACAGAATCTTCAAAGAACAAGTAACAGTACTTACGGGGTAGATATATAATACTCACTAAACAAAGTAAAACATGCCTGAATAAAATATGCAAAAACCACCCCCTAATCTCCAGTATCGACGGCGCAAGAGATCTGCCTGTTTCAGCAACCAAACTCAGAGTACCGTGTCTTTTAATATTTCAAAATTATAATGCAACGATAATTACTAATTATACAGTAATTATTAGTTATTAGGTATAAGTTCTGAATTTTAAAGATTAAGAAGGCCTGAGAACAAAACACTAGACCATAGAATTTTAAAATGCGGAATGCGTGAATTACATGGTTATGTTAATCAAGTCCATTTCACAGCCGACCGGCTGAAATCAATAAATATTACAACTAATTATTAATTAACCTTAGATTATTATCTACCGTGCTAAAATAATTTTTCATTTTCTATCGTCCATCACTAGCTCCTAACTACTCCACTCCCACGCGTCCCAAAAAGATACAGAAGACATGAAGAATATCATGATGATCGCGTGGCATGATCTAACGGGCATTCGCGTGGCCTTCGAAGGCGATCCCAAAAAAAGGAATTGGCGAAAAGGTCGTCGGAACCTGAAGCTCGTCTTATCTGGGCCAGAAGAGCGAGCGAGACGAGAGGCAATTAAATAACTGTATAACTTGTGCTGTACATTCTCCCCGCGGCACGCGAGCTTGCTTGTATCAAGCGTGCCCCCCTAGTCCCTCCTGTTTCTCGTGCTCGTCACCGCGTCTCCTTTCCGCGCTCAAGGAGAACGCGTTCCTCCAGATCGTTTCTTTCGGCGCACGATACCGTTAAGTCAAATCGACGCGCGCCGAACCGAATTGCCGGCCGCGTACGAAATCGAGCACGCCTGTCGATTGATTTACAATGTCCTGGCTCATTAAAGATGCCTGCCCCTCGAGATACCGAGGGACTCTGGGTCCAAGGGGCCTGACGGACCTTTGCCGCTGACGCGGCTAGTTGAAACTGAAAACGATGATTCAGAATTGGACGCTCGAGCGGAAATGTTTATGAGGTACTTATGATAATTCGTACTATTTAGAGATTACAAGTAGAACGTTCGAATGGAGGATAATGAAATGACTTTGTACAGGGTGGCGAGTTGTTCGTGATGCAACCTAGCGGGGGAACGTGAAATTCAAATCGTGGAATAAAATTTTATACGCAATTTGTTCCATTTACAGACTGGGTTTGAGTATGTGTGAAATTTAGTACGATGTGGCTAATGGGATTGTTTATGATGTTAGTCATTGCTTGCACTTGTCGCTGTCGGTTGTTTCAGTGTTGTATTTGGGAATTACAGAGGCATAAATGAAAAACTCTAATATTTTTTCACTGTCTTTCATGATTCTTTCGTTGGATGTGGAAAATGTTTTGTATATTCTTCCTAAAGTCTGTGATATGATTCAGGAAGTAGAGGTCAAATACTTTAGAATGTCTAATGACTTACAAACAGTAAGTAAACTAGAATCTAGGAACTATAAACTGAACTCTATGAAATGAGTAGAGTTGATAGGTCATGGACAGACGGGCCAGCCAAGTCGTACTCAACGCACAAACACCCAAACCGTCCATAGAATCGATTTTCTCAAATATAAAACTGTACTAAAAATTTGATTTTGCATTTCCCATGTATTTTTACGTCATGAATCGTTTTTTTTTTTTATTATGCTCTGAATTCTATTTTACTCTGTATTTTAGACAAGCATTGATCTAAACTTAATTGCAAGTAACTCGGAGAAATACATTTTTCAATGAGATTATACGATAATTTAATAACATTTCCTACGATATATTTGAAAAGTGGGGTTCTAAATCAATCTTCACAGTTTGATTTTTGGAAACAGAAGATGTAACAGAATAATTTTGTTTCTTAAAAATCATCTGCTAATTCCGTTAAACTACTGTTTCAATGATTTTGCAATTTCGTGAGTAGAGAATGTGGAATTACTGTAAACTCCCACTACTAACAGGAGTGATTGCGTATAGAGGGTGTGATAAAAGTTTCCAACACGAAAATGGATAAAATCTTTGAGCGTGTGCAGTCTAGCGATATTAATGGTACAGTACATTGCGTGGCGAAGTTTCAGATACGATATCCGTGAAATGTTCCACACGAAATGAGAATGCGACGTATAAGTGCTTCCATACAGAAGACTGAGCAATTCACGATTACCAGTACACGGTGTAGGTGGAAACAACCGGTGCATTGAGTGGAAGCGTTATTTACTTTCAGAGTGAAACAAAAATCCGTGCAACTCCGCTGCAACGTTTCACTTAACGCGCTACGAATTTCGGAAATTTATTATGCTCCGTCGCTGATTATGCCGACCACTAATATTTGCAAAGGTGAAAATAAAACTGAGTTGAAGTTTCCCAGTGTGACCAGCATATTAATTTACATATTGGAAACAGATCAGTGCAATATTGAATTTCGATAGATTTTACAACGCTTCTCGAGAAGAATAAATTTCATACGTGCACACAGGGTGGTCTATGGTTTACCGATCAAATATCGAGAGAGAAGTGAAAAGTTTATGTAAACATACATTAGTTACCATCTCCAAAATTCCGGGACAATTGTAGGTCGAAATAAAGGATATAAATATTCTTGTGTGGAAAAAGTAAATTGTATTGAATTAGAAATAATAGGTTCATGAAAATTTTCAATTTAAGTCCATTACTTTCAAACATTAAAATTCTGTATTCAAATTATTTCTCGCAATATCAATGAGTACCAGGAGTAATTAGAAAGATTAACCGCTATTGCTGGCACTAAAACTACCTTTAATTAAATCAAAAGCTAAATTAAACTTTGATTTATTTTTAAATTTAATATTTTCATAAAAATATAATTTTTATTTAAAAATTGATTGTTTAAAATTTATATTTATAAATCAGTTAATTTAATTAATTATTTAACTGAAATTTAACAAATTTTATCAGAAAACGTTCAGCTTGAATTAATCACACGGCACGTAAAAATAGCCACTGGTTTTAATAGTTATCAATAACCAGCTCGAGTCCGACCGTACGCACCGAACGTTTATTTCCCAGCTGAAAAGCTCCGTCGCGGGAACCACGAAACGTTCACACATCGAACGAATCTGGGAATAACAATCTCTACTTACATATGCAGCACACGCCGAAACCAAGCGCGCATGGTCCATGGGACTTGCCTCGTTGAATACGGCACTCATACGTGTTCATGCATACTCCTCGTCGCCGTTTGTCCTGCGAGAGGCACTCCTCTTCCACCGGGGTGGGGAAGAAGTTTAGAACTGGAAAAGGGGGTTGCAAATGAAAATTCGTCAGATAAGGAAACCCGGCAACGTAAAGGCCTTTTCACACGAAACACTTCTGTGGTTCAAGTATTCGTATGAAAACACCTTTCCTTCCTGCTTAATTCAACAGAGATTTGTTTACCTTTTAATATTTTTATTATATTTAATTTATACAGAAGAGAAAATAAAAGGTTATCAACACAAAGCGAAGTTAGATAAAGTTTGAAAACGAAGAATTATTCATTTTGATGGATTCTGATGAGTATCCTCCGATTGTCATTAAATGTATACTGTGTTAATTAATAATTGAGGTAAAAGCAATTTCTCGTTGTAAAGCTCGGAAATTCGCGAACTAATCATTCCGCTAATTGCCTATTCATTACTAGCTATGTTTATTAATATGATTGAAATGTAATTTTACTTGACCGTTAATCGGCACGCTTTGCGTATAGTGCAAGATTCGTGTAACAGTTAATTATAATATTCATGAATTATAACTTCGCCATTCGCAATGAACCATCGAGGTGCTTTGTAGGTAAATTTTGTCACGAGGAACGATTTCCCGTTCAATCTTTACGGATCACTAAAGCAGAGGAAACAACGAGATTTTCTTGTGCTTCCTTTTATACGCTCTGTTTCAAAATAATATACTGGCAGTCAGCTAGCTAACAGACACGTTTATTAATTAAAATAAAGTATAATTTAACACGGGAGATGAAGAATACTTTCGAAGTGGAATGAAATATTTTTTTATGATTTTCTTAACTTTCTAAACTGATTCTGATAGTTCCTAAACGTTCTGATAATGTTAATTAAAAGTTTCGTTCAATTCCTACATTTCCATATTTTCTCTAAAAATTCGTAAAACAAATATGTATTATATTCGCATATATATTATGCATACTCGTTCGATATAGCTTAGCTATGATAATAACAATTCAAAACGGTCTATGAATAATTTATAATTAGTGTATTTCCACACGAATGTAAATACGTTTTCAATTCGCAAGAAATGCACTTTGGAGAGTATTTTTGACGCGACAAATTATTTTATCTACGAAGTGTTACGCATTTTATGGGCAAATGGAAATGGAACTTAGTTTCATGTGCTACTTCAGTAATACTAGTCTGTATTCAAATAATTTTAGAACGAATCCAGAATGAACTCTGTATGCAAATATCTATTCTGCAAGTCGGACGTACTTTATTCGTTAAGCGCGAAAACAGTGTCAAGCTGAAAGTGCCTTATCCCCTGGCAACCCATTTATATAACCACTCAGACAATAAAAAATCCATTTAGTAAATAATTACCACACTACTTCAGCAGTAACAACTATTCAAACTTCCCACTCCAGCTATCAAACATTCAAGCACAGTGGCACAGCGATATCCAGCACCTCCCACAGGAAGCCGTAATTCCAACTAACAGGAAACACTGAAAATGCCGCGCGCGCTAAAATAAACAGGAACCATTCCCGCGCCGCGGTTCTCGAAAAAGCTTTGCGCAGGGCAAAAAGGGTAACACGAAACGGCACTCAGCGAAAGGGGGGGGGGGGGGGCCTGGAACCTTACCCCTCGAGATTGGATTGTCGTCGAAGTCGAGCTCGTCCGAAGGCTTCTCCACCGTCTGGCCCGGCCACAGGTTCAAGCCCAGTAACGACCATTGGTGCGTGTTCAAGGGGAAGATGATCAGAACGCAAACACCGCTCGACGTCCGCGATAAAACGCTCCATCGTGCCTGGGACGTGAGCGCCAGGCTTGTTAGCGCGAAGAATTGCACGAGGATAATCGCCAAGTGGCCGGGGATCATGGTCGAGGCGCGGGTCGATTGGATGCAGGCGACGTGCGATCAGCGCGGTTCTCACGAATCCTCAAAAGTACGCGAGCGGGAGACGATGACCGACTGACTGGCCGTGTAACAGGCGCTGGGGGCCCAGCAGTCCCAGCACATGTTGGGCCCCTACTGCTACGGTTACTTCTGCTACACCACGCGGTCCCGCTACCGTCGATCACTTCTTCTGGCATCCAGATCACGCTTTCGCATGGGAATCAGGTGAAATGTTCGCTCGCGGATTCGAACGATGTAGATTGGTGCTACAACGTGTCCTTCGATTGAGACTTTGTAGTCAGGGCCCGGTCTAGATCTTCTTCCACTATGGACAAAAATTATTTTCGCCGACCTTTGTATTTATTTTTAAATAATTATTTTAAAATATTATTTTTGACAGCGAGTGAATTTTTTTGTAGATATTTGTTGAGTTACTAAAGCCTCTTATTTTGTTCTATAAAAAATGGAGTATTCAGAAGACAGCAGTATCAAAATGAAATTGAATATATCTGAAAAAACAAATCCTATGAAATATTTTGAAAAACCTGTAAAAAAATAACGTAAACACATTGTGGGGGTTTGAATTCATGGAGAACTGTAAAGTTCTGGTCCTCGAACTTGTGGGGGGAGTGCGTGAAGCGTGGGGCACCAATTTGATTCAGATTTTGGATATGGGTGATGCATACCGTGTAAGAGAATGGTGGTACATCGAATTGCGTCGATAATAAAAATTGACTGAGAAAATTGAATTCGATGTTGTGCCTTTTTGCAGGCGCGATAAATTCAGAGGTAGCGTGTTTCATTTTAGTTTTGGAATTTACTACGGAGCACTTCTCTAAAATCTTTCCTAAAATCATAAGATCGTGACATGGTTTTGTAATTTTGATGAGGACGTGCTGTTTTATTTTCTTTCCTCCAAACTCCTGGGCAAGTTTAATGAGGAAACTTTGCGTTGATCAATCTGCTCTGTTTAACGAGGAAACGCGTCTTCTTCCAATGTTACCCGAGCTTCGTTAATATTGAATTACGATTAAATTTAATCCACTTAAGTCTAATCAGGGATCATTTTATTGTTTTCTCGTTCTAGCGCGAATTTCGTGAGCGTGCTCAAACATTCTCCTTTCAACGTTAATCAGGGAGTATTGTTTCTGAAGGTTTCGCGATTTTAATCAGGAAACATATTCGCTTTTCAATCTGTTTTGATTTAAATTAGGAAACTTATCTCTTGCAATCTGTTTCGATTTTAAGTCAGAAATTTAACATTCCATTCTTCATCTGGCCAATCTGTTGCAATTACGTAATTCATTCTCGAACGTTTGCAACGTTGATTAAAACTTCCTCTTGCGACTTTTGTAATGTGTAACTGCACTCAGAAAGCGTAGAACTTTTTAAAATCTTTTGTACTTTTATCCAATACATGTACAGTACACACTCGTTATAAGCCCGACCAACGGGGCTGGCGGCGGGCGTAGGGCGCGTTGTGGACACTATCCACGCAGCCAATGGCGTGAGTGAGAAAACCCAAAAGCGAGCGAGAGGAAACGAAAGAGCCTCTCGGTCATTCTCGGGTTCTCCCACCCTCGTCCGAAGGATTCCAAAAAATAGTGGGGATAATCGCCGGGCTTACAACGCATGGTACAAACGGATTTATAACGAGTACGCATTGTATTACTCTCCAGTGTATTGAAAAATGTGTAACTCTGTACTTTGGTACGTGAATACGATATTGATGATTTTGATAATAAAATACATTTTTACATTTACTTATACTACGATCTAGTATAAACGTCCAGATCGAGCCAAACTTACGTTCAATGAATTTGGTTCGATCTGAACATTTATTCAGAAATACACTTGCGTACTTCGAGCGATAAGCTCCTGTTCTGCCTCGTTCTTTTTAAATATAAGAGTGCCAACACTTGTAGACATACAATTTACTTTCGATCACAGATTTCAATTTTGCGCATGGTGTGCTCGCCCTTCATAGGCCGGCTATGGGGGGTAGAGCTTATTACGGCTTTACACAGAGGACCATCGTTAGACAATGATGTGCGCCAGTTCATGACCATTCTGATTTTCTAGTTATCGCGTCGATGCCGGGCTTCGGTCCAACTCGGCCTGCTCTGTGGTCTCAGATGGCTCGTTCTCAGTCACGCATGCCATGGCTGTGTACAGTTGTGATGTGGAGCACGCCATGTAGAAACGAAATTTCGGTGCATCGAGGGTGAATGTTCGCGTCGCGTCTTTCGGTCCGACAGTCGTTTAGTCTCTTTTGCAATCTCAATCAGGGGATTCTTAGCTTTTGCATATCCCTCGAAATTTACGCAACTGCATATTTGCAATAGATTATGCCACTAGGGTCCGTTGTAAAGAGTGCGATAGGTCGGATTTAAGGGTAGAGGTACGCTTGCTTGTTAAGAGTGACACCTTTTGCTTTTCCTTTCGCTTACAATTAGCTTCACCGTGCATCGTGTCGTTTCCAATTTAAAGAGCTATACCCGTTTGAACGTTCATCAGATGTGTAGGTACATTATGTGAATTTTTTTACAAGTCAACGGCTTGATGAATTAGTGATAACCATGAAGCCACTTTTTGTTGATATAATCGAAACTATACATTGAAAAAAAAACCTTCCATCATTCAGTAGATTTTTGTATAAAAAAATAAGCCCACAAAATTTCAGAAAAATTGGTGCAGTAGTTTTTGATATTTCTTGCTCATCGTTTTTAAAAAGGATTCTTGGATGTTGTTGTATTTTTATTATAAACAAATATTTAAATACCTTTCTACAAAAATTACCAAATGTTCTTTAAAATGTTGCTCTTTTAAATGCAAAAGGTTCTGTAAAAATATATTCTTTGCTTTTTAAAAAAAATCGTCTCTGTTCGGCCTCCTGACTAGGTATAACCCCTTAAGCCCAATTAGATATTAACTTGATTTTTACTTCGAAAGGTCACTCATATAAGTGCCTAAGTACCAATTCCATAATTTTGCCCTAATCAACCACTAACGGGGGTGAAAGGTGTCTTCATGGAGTCCTTAATATCTCTTAGGCCCGAAGCGAAGAATACCTATTTTTCTAGTCTTAAGGGGGTAGACACGGGTAATGCAGCGCGCTGTATACCGACACAATCTGGCCCAAAACATGGGTTTAGTAGGATACGTTGTTTGTCATTATATGAGCGAATTTTGGGCTGGGCGAGGTCTTATTCGAAAGAGAAAGGTTCAGTACAACACGCTCTGGCCATGGTTCGACGAGATTTTGTTGATATGTAATAATATGAGTGACCAAAGTAGAGAAAAAATGGACAAAATACACTCGCAGATTCCAAGTATTTTTAGGTCACTATAAGAGTTTTGTGACTCAAACGATGAGTAGAGCGTGTTGCATTGAACCTTCCTCTTTCGAATGAGACCTCGCCCAGCCCAAAATTCGCTCATATAATGACAAACAACGTATCCTACTAAACCCATGTTTCAGGTTAGATTGTCGGTATTACAGCGCGGTACATCGCTCGTGTCACGTGGCGTATTTACCTCCTTAAGTATTTTTAGGTCACTAAAAGAGTTTTGTGACTCAAACAGTGAGTAGAGCGCTCCACATTGAACCTTCCTCTTTCGAATGAGGCCTCGCCCAGCCCAAAATCTGCTCATATAAGGACGAAACACGAAAAATCCCAAATCCATGTTTTAGGTTAGATTGTCGGTATTACAGGGCGGTGCATCGCTCGTGTCACGTGACGTGTCTACCCCCTTAAATAACTTTGCTTCGATTTAGACGTTTTTTAATAACTAGAAATGTAGTTTCTACATTTTAAGTACAAGCACATAATCGAGAGGCTGTACAGTTTACACACCATTCCCACACCTTTCTATATACTTGTATATGTCAAACTCTCACTGTAAACAAGTCCCATGTATATGCAAGCCCGCACGCACCTTTCAGGATTCAACACATTTCAGAGTAGTTCCTGAGTTGGACGCTGCTCATGAATAGAGGTCACTAAAGTCGGTCCTGAAAATATGCGTCGGTAACACAGTTGGATGGTGACACCATCCAACCACCATATTCCATACCAAGGGAATACCTCGTCTGTGGCACAGACGAGGTATGGAATAGACCTATCAACCAATGTATTTTTCTGTCACCGGTTTGGGAGGTCCTGGGACCCCCTTGCCATTTTAGTGTTGCATGCAACGTTACCGGTGAAGTCTCGAAGCAGATTGTAACGCTACGCGTGGTAGGAATTAGAATTCAGCACGGGTAAAACTAGGTTATTTTTTTAAAGTCGAAGCCCGCGATTTACAAATGTTTCTCTTAGAGTAACGATTTAAAAATCGTCGTATGAACATATTCCGTCCAACGGAAGAGAAAGGAGGATGAAAATAAAACGATATCACATTTGCCGTTTAACCTTGCGGTCCGATTCCGGTTTATTTAACGAAAAATAAATTTCATTCGCTTGCAATAACGTAATTTCTAAAAAGAGTGCATTAATGTTTTTTAAGAGCACCTGTTGCTGAACCCCATCCATTCATCATATGTTTGCGCATACATTAATAATGGTCTATATGATATAATACAGAAATATAATAATAACAACCCGTACACATCGATTTTGGTGCAATTTTGCAAGTCTGTGGAGTAGCCAAAAATATTGGGTACATATTTTTTGAAAAAGGAATTCATTCTGATTTATTAGGCGCAAACTACATCCCCTACCTCGGTTTATGGAGAATTCCCCGGTCCCGAATTTTTCTCGATAATCCGGGGACCACTGTATCACAAATGGAGTACTACGGTGTTTTTCTGATGAAAATGACACCAAACTTGATATAATCCTGATTATTGATAATGAATATAATGGAAAGTACTTGGAGTAAAGTACCTGAGGAAAATAATGAAGAGTACCTGAATTTTACGTGAACTGATATGCGTGTCCAGATCTTAATGTAAGCGATACCTACGCTCGTGTACTTACATCGTAGATGTTTTTTATCATTTTTAAATCCATTCTATAGTTAATAAGGACAGACCCAATCAATTTGTAATGAAACGTAAGGATTTAGGGGCCTCGGGTCCCAAAAACTACGAATATAAATTTTACAAAAATGTTTCAATTCATTATTTTCAATGATTGTTACGTGTGGTAGGATGGGCACCGTCTATTTAGTCACGCGGGAAGTGCAGAGATTTGCGGGAATGTCAGTAATAGCGCCATTTTTTAATATTTTTCGATGTACGACACGTGAAAATATTAGTTAAATGTTCCACTACATGTAACATACTAACAATCAATTTCATCTTGCAATTTATAGCTTGTATAACAAAGGGGATTTATAATAATTTTCCTAGGCTGAAGATTCTCGAGAAGCACTGTAATTTCTCGAAAAATAAGAAATTAGAAATTATAAAATTTCTCGAGAAATTCTCGAGAAGGAACACTAGTCGTGGGGTGCATGGATGCAACTGCAAATCGAGTTACTTTTCAAACCCCTCAGAAAAAATAGTAAAGGTCGTTTTCTAAACTTTTTTGTCTGAGCCTGTAATGAAAATTCAAAAATCCCTTTTGTAAATTTAAGTAAGTTTTATACATACTGAAAATTTCATCGAAATCGATTATCGTTGCTAATCTCGAAGGTTCGAGATTACCCAACCGAGTTGTTCGTCATTGTCCCACGACATCCAAAAATAAAAAGGAATTTATTTCAGAGGTTGGAATCATAATTCAAGCAACGCCTTGGTCACAAAATGTTGGTAAAAAAGTGCTTTATTTCAATAATTACATGCAATTGAAATGGACAAAATATTAGTTGAGACATGATGAAAATAATAAATTGTGTTATTCTTGAATAGCATAAGCGTTCTGTATTTATTACTTTCTGCCCGGCGTTGGATACAACCTAAACTATTAGCTAGTTGGGACGGAACATCGTGTTCATATCTGTGGTTGTAAGGAAAAACGACCCATGTCACAATTTCAAAAAATTTGAGTTTATGCATTAATTCAACTGTAGAATATTGGATGTATGTTTCTATTAGAAAAAAATGCATGAAAACGAATTTTATACGTTGCAAAAATAATGTAATTTAACCGAAGTCCAATGTTCAATTAATACGCATTTGGCAAAACAACGTAAGTCCACGAAATTTGGAGAATGCGACGTATCTTTCATTTGTGATCGCTTTTTATTTTCTATTTTTATTTATCTGCATATACTATAACGTATTTTGTGCAAAATAAAATGAGCAAAATTATATTTCATATTTTTATTTTAGTAGAAACAGCACACTATGAAATACCAGTGATACATAAATGTGTAACTTGTATTTTACAAAAAAACAACGCAAAGCACAGAAGAAAATGAAAATAGACAAGAAAAAAATGTAAAAGAAGGAAAAGAAAAAATCATTTCTTTTCTTTTCTTCTTAACGTTCAAGCAGAACAACACAAGTCCAGTGGACTTGTATCGTTCTGCCTAAAGTGTATGTAAATTATTGCTATTTTGTTTATTATTATCTACGTTAAGTATACGAATATTGAATATTATGCAAAGTGAAGGAAATATACGTTTGTATCGTAAGAAGAAAACAAGGAAACGTTGTTAATAAGAACGAACAATTGGTTTTAGAACTTTCAACGACAATATCTTGAAAGTGAAAACATGTGAAATGGGTCGTTTTTCCTTACAACCACAGATATATTAAAACGATTCGCGATTACCTCGCTTTCGTGTTTAACCGACGCTCGAGCTGTAAGTCGTTGGAGCGAGACAGAACATCAACAACCTCTACCAAAGTCGTACCGTCGCGGAACAATGGCCTGCCAGTTCAGCTTTGTCTGCGACAGTGATCGGACCTCAGTGAACTCGTGAGCATATTATTTCGCGATATTTCGATTCCTGTATTAATTTCATCGATTACTGTGCCATGTGGGAAATCGCTTAATAAAATTCTGCAACAATTCACCAAGTATCTAGAAGACTTCTTGGGCAATACATTTCTCGTGTCCTATCAAGGGTCCCGACTGCTTAGGGACATTTAAAAAGTTCTCTGCTTTGTGTTTAAAATCATGAGATGGTTGTGCGTGTTAGTAGTGTCAACGCGAGTGTAGAGTCAGTGTTTTTACGCATCTTGAACTATTTAAGACTAAGCACCGGTGCTCAAATTGCCTTTTGATCGTGAAATTAAAGTGACATATTTGTGTGTGTGTGTGATACATTCTATTCGGTTTTACTGCCCTTGGTCTGTGAAACTGCTGATGTGGCTGCCTTTTGCATGGATAGCAGTGAGTACATCTTAATTTTATCAATTTTTCTGCGTGCTATTGAACAAATGACTGCTATAGCGAGCACAGTGACCAAGAATGCATACTTATATAGTACTCGTGAACAGTCACATTAACGCGCGTGCTTCCAAATGTTTAATACAGACAAAAACAATAAATAAATTTCAAATTCGAGGTCAAAGTTTGAAATATTCCGAATTATTTTTCCTGAATTTTATAATCAAAGCTTGATACTTTGAATGCGAGTTACACTTCACTAGTTTAATTACATTCGAGCCATTATATTCTCTTAATACTTCAAACGAGAATGTAAAGCATTAATTTATTAAGGATTCTCAATTATATAAGTTGAAATTGGTACTACTTGGTCACTGTGCTCGCTACTTCTAGTTTTCTCTCTCCTTACAATATTAAATTCAGCCTAGCAATAAGTCTTAGTTTAAGAACTTTAGTCGTAAGACTTTTTCCAAATTTTTCAAAGTGCACGAAGCACATTGGTCGAACATGGACCAGAAATATTTCGTAGAAACGGGTCACTTTCGTAGGTACCTCCCCGCTGGTGTGCCTGGACTTGGTAACGTTTTCCAAGCATTGCGACTTGCGAAACGGAATCAAAACTAAAGCCTACGATCTAGTTTAAGGGTCCAGATCGAGCTAAACTTACATTCAGTGAGTTTGGATCGGTTTGGACATCTATTAAAATTTTAAAAAATGCAATTCTGTACTTCGAGCGATAGGCTTCTTTTCCGTCTCGTTCTTTTTAAATAAGAGTGCCAAACAAACTCTTCCAGAAATAAAATTCGCCTTCGATCACTAATTTCGATTTCGCGCATGGTGTGCTCGCCCTTCATAGGCCGGCTGTGCTGGATACAACTTATTACGGCTTTACACAGAGTTACGGCTTTACTCATTGTTAGTCGATGACTGTGTAAAGTCGTGATACGGAGCACGCCATGTAGAAACGAAAATTCGGTGCATCGAGG
Source organism: Andrena minutula (assembly GCA_929113495.1). Taxonomy (NCBI): domain Eukaryota; kingdom Metazoa; phylum Arthropoda; class Insecta; order Hymenoptera; family Andrenidae; genus Andrena; species Andrena minutula. Next base: position 23,751,863 of record OV815994.1, read on the forward strand.
GTGAATGTTCGCGTCGCGTCTTTCGGTCCTTTAGTCGTTCAGTCTCTTTTGCAATCTCAATCGAGAGATTCTTAGCTTTCGCATATTCCTCGAAAGTTACGCAAGTGCATATTTGCAATAGATTATGCGAATTACAATTCGGAATTATTATGCGCCCAAAGAGGCTGCTGTTCTTCCGATTTGTGATTAGGCATCGTTGAGCATCCATAGAGGCTGCCGTTTCTTTTCTCATTAAAATTGAAAAGTGTGAGACACCCAAAGGGGCCACTCCTTTTTTCTGTCAATCTTGAGAATCATTAAGCGCCCAATGCGATTGCTCGAAATTTTTCTGAATGTCCGAATTGCGTGGCGCTCCATGCGGCTGCCTGGAATTTAAAGGAACTATTGTGTCACTTGTTTAAATACAAATTGTCTGTTTCAGTAGTAGGGTTTGTGATCGCCCGTAATGCGATCTTAGAGTCAGTGTTTTTGCGCAAGTAAAACTAATCGAGAGCTCCGGTCCTCTAATAGCCTTTTCACCGCGAAAGTAGAATCATGCACGAGTCCAACTGGAGCTGCTGTGCTGAGAACTAAAGGGTTGCTGAGCTGAAAGGTGCAGTACTCTCGATAACAGCGAACGGCAAGTCACTTTATATTTCTTTGAATATGGGTGCACGCAATAGAACAAAATGGTTTCTGTAGAATACGTAGTGTAGCTCTTTCGATTCTAGTCGTTCGAACACAAATGCGCGACATGCAGGTGCCCATTTCACATGGTCGGTATTCGTTTCGGGAACACTTATGCAATATTTGGCGAATATGGTCTAAGGCGTCTAGGCAGTAGCCTCGTGACATGGCAATTTTCTAAATTATATTCACGAAATATCGCAGAAATATTCCTAAAGCCAATGCCAATTATATGAAATGGGCCACTAACCGCCGCGCATGTATTGGAAAGAGCAGTATCCAATGAGCTGACCATACAAGGTACTCGTAGATAGTGACATGCATTTGTCTGTCTTAAAATCGGAAAATTAAATCAACACAACAGTTGCTCGCGATTTTTATAATACCGTTTAATAATTCGCGAAATAATCAAATCAATCGAGCCGAGTAGAGTCACCGCGAAAAATTTGAAAAGGTTCCAGTGGAAAGTGGAACCAGACTTCCTAGCAATCTTGCAGTTTAGCAAGGTCCCCGTTGTTTTCGCGTTCATCTACATATTTTGCAGAGCACCGCGGCTCTTAATTAGAGTAGTATTACCGCGAATTTGGAGTCAAATTTTTGCGTATCTAAGATTTGTCCAGAGCACCGGTGCTCTAAGTGCTTTTTTATCGCGGAAGTAGAGTCAAATTTTCGCTTAGCTTCAATTTTCAGCTTAGACTTGCCAAGGAAATTCTAGGCCCTAAAAAGGGCCTAGCTCGTGGACCCTAGTGAAGGCCCAACAAATGGACCCTATACAGGGCCTAGCGCGTAGGCCCTAGAGAGGGCCCAAAGGGAGACCCTACAGAGGGCCTAGCATAGGCCCTAGAGAGGGCCCAAAGCTTGGAAGCTGGCTAGGATGACAGGATGGACCATATTCACCGACCGGTGAATCATATTCTGTACTTGCATACAACTTGTTATGTAGACACGAGTACCTTGTAGTCCTGGGTACTATAAACCGAGGGACCATTGGCATACGCCGGATTTACGTTCTTTTACGTCAGATTAGTAAAACTTAACCTGTTAATGATATTTACAGTGGCGGACGAAAGAAAGTTTACAACTTTCAAAATCTCATAACTTTTTTAGAATTGGTCCAAGCGACATGAATTTTTTTTTTGAGAATCTAGAAGGATTAGTTTGCTAAGTGACGTGTTTCGTCGTTTTGAAAAAAATTCAATTGGTCGGAATAGCAAAAAGATAGTAAAGGTTGTTTTTTAAACTTTTTTTCAGCCTGTAATGAAAATTCAAAAAACCCATTTGTAGATAGAAGTAAGTTGTATACATGCTGAAAATTTCATTAAAATCGGTTAACGTTGCTCTGAGCTACAAACCTTCAAAGATCGCATAATAAGGTCGAGAATCGCGGAAATTCACGAAATCAGCGATTTTCGATCTTATTTTGCGATCTTTAAAGGTTTGTAGCTCAGAGCAACATTAACCGACTTTAATCAAATTGACGGGCCACTTTCGTGGCAATCTCCTCGCGGCGAGACCTGGCGGATTACCCAGTAGTCACTATATTAGCTTTGTTGCTCTTTTGTTGCCTCCCTATCTCCGATGAGGAGGTAGATTCTATATCTAAACCGAAGGGATCGATGGAACTTTGTTTCCGCATATCTCTTTGGTTTAATAGGCTAAGGGTCTCATGTACAGAGAGATCGATGATGAATGAGTGTCGTGGGGTACATGCATACAACGGCAAATCAAATTACTTTTCGCACCCGCATTGTGAAATAAAATTTAGTCTAGCCCTTTGAAATTCTTCGGTTCAGTGTACAGTGAAGTGTGAGTATGTCATGGTGCATATTATTTCGTGAGATCTCGATTCCTGGATTAATTTCATCGATTACACAGTACAACAAATTTTGACTTTTTTTCAGACTTGTAACATTCAATGGCAGTTTCATATAGGTTTTCGTGCCCTGATAACGAATCCGCAACCCGTTTGTCGCCATCACCCTCAGTTTTTGAGAAAATCGATTTTGAAAAAAACTGCAAATTTTCAACTTTGAAAATTTTTTGTATCGAAACGGTAATAGTTATTCGATAGTTCGTTGCGTCAAATTATTCTATGAACCCTCCCGAATACAACGATATAAGTTATTATTGCATTATGAACATTTATATATGTTTAAACAACGATAAAAGGGAAAAGGACACCCGAAATGCACCAATTTTTACGGATATCTTTCAATTTATTTCCAAAACTAAGGGTCTGAGACGAAATTTGACCATCCCACGCGATGCAGCAGACATTTTTCCTTTGGAAAGCATCGACAGAAGTGGTAAGTCTCATTTCGTTTTGAATACAGAAGCGAAATAGTTTGGCAAAACGCGCGGAGCCGATAGATCTGTATTTATTACTTTCTGCCCGGCGTTGGATACGACCTAAACTATTAGTTAGTTGGGAGGGAACATCGTGTTTATGTATTAAAACGCCGTAACATCGCGTTTGCGATAACCCAGCACTCGTGTTTAGCCGACGCTCGAGCTGGAAGTCGTTGGAGCGAGACAGAACGTCGACAACCTCTAGCAAAGTCGCACCATCACCGAACAATGTACTTGGCAGTTGAACTTTGCCTGCGACAGTGAACGGACCTCAGTGAACGCGTGAGCATATTATTTCGCGATATCTTGATTCCTGGATTGATTTCATCGGTTACTGGACCATGTGGGAGGTCGCTTAACAAGATTCTACAACAATTCACCAAATATCTAGAAGACTTCGCAAGCAATACTATTCTCGAAGAACTGGGAGTCGTTGGAGCAAGACGGAACGTCAACAACCTCTAGCAAAGTCGAACCAACGCCGAACAATGCACCTGCCAGTTCAACTTTACTCGCAATGGTGATCGGACCTCAGGGAATGCGTGAGCATATTATTTCGCGATACCTTGATTCCTGGATTGATTTCATCGGTTACTGTGCCATGTGGGAGGTCGCTTAAGAAGATTCTACAACAATTCACCATGTATCTAGAAGACTTCGCAAGCAATACTTTTCTCGAGGAGCTGGGAGTCGTTGGAGCGAGACAGAACGTCGACAACCTCTAGCAAAGTCGCATCATCACCGAACAATGTACTTGGCAGTTGAACTTTGCCTGCGACAGTGAACGGACCTCAGTGAACGCGTGAGCATATTATTTCGCGATATCTTGATTCCTGGATTGATTTCATCGGTTACTGGACCATGTGGGAGGTCGCTTAACAAGATTCTACAACAATTCACCAAATATCTAGAAGACTTCGCAAGCAATACTATTCTCGAAGAACTGGGAGTCGTTGGAGCAAGACGGAACGTCAACAACCTCTAGCAAAGTCGAACCAACGCCGAACAATGCACCTGCCAGTTCAACTTTACTCGCAATGGTGATCGGACCTCAGGGAATGCGTGAGCATATTATTTCGCGATACCTTGATTCCTGGATTGATTTCATCGGTTACTGTGCCATGTGGGAGGTCGCTTAAGAAGATTCTACAACAATTCACCATGTATCTAGAAGACTTCGCAAGCAATACTTTTCTCGAGGAGCTGGGAGTCGTTGGAGCGAGACAGATCGTCGACAACCTCTAGCAAAGTCGCACCATCACCGAACAATGTACTTGGCAGTTGAACTTTGCCTGCGACAGTGAACGGACCTCAGTGAACGCGTGAGCATATTATTTCGCGATATCTCGCTTCCTGGATTAATTTCATCGATTATTGGACCATGTGGGAAGTCGCTTAACAAGATTCTACTACAATTCACCCAGTATCTAGAAGACTTCTTGGGCAACACATTTCTCGGGTCCTATCAAAGGTCCCCACTGCTTAGGGACACTTAAAAATGTGCAGTGCTTTGTGTTTAAAATCATGAAATGGTTGTGCGTGTTAGTAGTGTCAACGCGAGTGTAGAGTCAGTGTTTTTACGCATCTTGAACTATTTAAGACTAAGCACCGGTGCTCAAATTACTTTTTGATCGCGAAATTAAAGTGACATATTTGTGTGTGTGATACAGTCTGTTTGGTACTACTGACCTTGGTTTGCGAACCTGCTAATGTGGCTGCCTAACTGCATGGATAGCGGTGAGACTGCATTCAACGATCGGTGAGTGGTACATTTTAATTTTTTCAATTTTTCTGAATGCTACTGAATAAATGATTGCTGTAGCAAGCACAGTGACCAAGAATACATACTTTGTACTCGTGAACAGTAACATTAACGCGCGTGCTTCAAAATGTTTAATACAGAAAAAAGTAATGAATAAATTTGAACTTCGAGGTCAAAGTTCTAATAACGCGTTTTAAATATTCCGAATTATTTTTCTTGAATTTTATAATCTAAGCTTGATTCTTTGAATACGAATTGCACATCTCAAGTTTAATTACATTCGAGCCATTAGATTCTCTTAATAAAACGAGCATGTAAAGCATTAAGTTATTAAGGATTTTCAATTATATAAGTTGAAGTTCTTTCTCATACAAATATTAATATGCGAGAATGAGAGTTGATATTGGTACTACTTGGTCAGTGTGCTTGCTTCTTCAACTTTTCTCTCTCCTTACAATATTTAAGCCAGCCTATCAATAAGTCTTAGTTTAAGAGCTTTAGTCGTAAGACTTTTTCAAAATTTTCAAAAATGCGCAAAGCATTGGTCAAATATGGACCAGAATTATTCCGTAGAAATGGGTCACTTTCGTAGGTACCTCCCCGCTGGTGTGGCCTGGCCTTGGTAACGTTTCCCAAGCATTGCGACTTGCGAAACGGAATCAAGCTGAAGCCTACGATCTAGTTTAAGTGTCCAGATCGAGCCAAACTCACATTCGGTGAATTTTTGGTTCGGTCTGGACATCTATTCAAAAATGCACTTGCGTATTTCGAGCGATAAGCTTCTATTTCGTCTCGTTCTTTTTAAATATAAGAGTGCCGAACGCGCTCTTCTAGAAATACAATTCGCCTTCGATCACTGATTTCGAATTCGCGCATGGTTTGCTCGCCCGCCATAGGCCGGCTGTGCTGGGTACAACTTATTACGGCTTTACACGGAGGACCATTGTTAGACGATGTTGTGCGCCAGTTCATGACTTTCGGATTTTCTTGTCATCCCGCCGATACCGGGCTTCGGTCCATCTCGTGCCGGCTCTGATGTCTTCGCTAGCTCGTTCTCGGCCACGCACGCCATGGCAGTGTAAAGTCGTAGTATGGAGCACGCCGTGTAGAAACGAAAATTCGGTGTATCGAGGGTGAATGTCGCGTCGCGTGTTTCGGTCCTTTAGTCGTTTAGTCTTCTTTGCAATCTCAATCGGGAGATTCTTAGCTTCCGCATATCCCCCGAAAGTTACGCAAGTGCATATTTGCGATAGATTATGCCACTAGGGCCCATTGTAAAGAGTGCGGTAGGCTAAATTTAAGGGTAGAGGTGCGCTTGCTTGTCGAGAGTGACACAATTTGCTTTTGCTTTTGCTTTCTTTTACAATATTAGCTTCACCGTGGACCGTGTCGTTTCTCATTTAGCATACTTTTAAACACTTGTCATAGTGACTTTTCTATTCCCTACTTTCAATTCCTTTCTCTTTCTTTCCGGTAATATAAATTCGCTCTCGGGTGAGATCTTGAATCAGCACAAGATGCTCGGGCACGATACACTCGCCTGTGCAAATTGTCGGCTTTGTGGTGGGATGCGCGTATTGCAGCTGCATGTGATTGAATTGTGAGCCCTTCCGCTATGATTCCGATCCCTTTCAGGCGCGGCCCTAAAGGGGAACTCCCGTTACTGAGGGGCCTAGATGAGTAGTGGTCGTGTAGTAGCGTTTTATCTGTGCAACTGCAATGCGTGAGTGTATCGAGCAGCTCGAGATCTCTCGCGACGGCGAATCCGTGTCCGTGTGTCAATTCTTTTCTATCTCTGCAATGAGATACTTAGAATCTGTTTGACACTTGAAAGCAATGCAAGCGTGCCTCTAATATATGCGAAAGAAATTGTAATCGTATGTATGCAGAGAGATCGACGAGATCCTCTCGTCTATTTGTCTCACGCGCGTATGTTAACCCTTTGTACTTTAAAGTAAAATCTTTTGAAAAATTTTTTGTTGCCATTTACCATATATTGCTATCACAGTCCGAAGGGTTAATATACCGAAGCATAGTCTGTTATGCTTCCTCTGAGTGGTGTGTGTGTGTGCGTGCTGCGAAACTTAGAATAGTTGGGCAGGCAAGTCTAGTTTTAAGCGTTCCATCGAGGAATTCTTCGAGGGATTCGCCGAGGGATTCGCCGAAGGGTTCTCTGGTGAATTCTTCAAGAGATTCACTTAGCATTTCGTTGGCAGGCTCGGGGTGGAATTAGATCTGGGTTAAGGTTTATTAACATTGTTGAGTAGAATTAGAAAATTTTTATTATTAGCGCCTGACGAGGCTGCTTTTTTCACACTACAATTCGGAATTATTATGCGCCCAAAGAGGCTGCTGTTCTTCCGGCTTGTGATTCGGCATCGTTATGCGCCCATAGAGGCCGCTTTTTTATTTTCATTAAAATTGAAAAGTATGAGACACCCAAAGTTGCCACTCCTTTTTTTCTATCAGTCTTGAGAATCGTTGAGCGCCCATAGAGGCTGCCGTTTCTTTTCTCATTAAAATTGAAAAGTTTTAGACGCCCAAACGGGCCACTCCTTATTTCTATGAATCTTGAAAATTATTAAGCGCCCAATGTGGCTGCTCGAAATTTTTCTGAATGTCCGAATTGCGTGGCGCTCCATGCGGCTGCCTGGAATTTAAAGGAAATTTTTTGAAACTTGTTTAAATACAAATTGTCTGTTTCAGTAATAGTGTTTGTGATCGCCCGTAATGCGATCATAGAGTCAGTGTTTTTGCGCAAGTTAAACTAGTCGAGAGCTCCGGTGCTCTATTAGTCTTTTCACCGCGAAAGTAGAGTTATGCACGAGTCCAACTGGAGCTGCTGGGCTGAGGGCTAAAGGGTTGCTGACCTGAGGGGTGCCGAGCTGAGGGATGCTGAACTGAGGGGTCCTGGTCAGAGGGCTACTGGTCCGAGGGGTGCTGGTCTCAGAGCTGCTGGTCAGAGGGGTGCTGTTCTCAGGGTTGCTGGTGAGGGGTTCGAGTTTGCAGAGATGCAGTACTCTTGATGACAGCGAACGGCAAGTCACTTTATAATTCTTTGAATGTGGGTGCACGCAATAGAACAAAATGGTTTCTGTAGAAAACGTAGCGTAGCTATTAGCTCCTTCGATTCTGGCCATTCCAACACAAATGCGCGACATGCCGGGGCCCATTTCACATGGTCGGTATTCATTTCGGGAACACTTATGCAATATTTCGCGAATATGGTCTAGGGCGTCTAGGCAGTAGCCTCATGATGTGGTTCTTTTCTAAGCCATATTCACGAAATATCGCAGAAATGTTCCTAAAACGAATGCCAATTATATGAAGTGGGCCACTAACCGCTGCGCATATTTGTTGGAAAGAGCAGAATTCAATGAGCCGCCCATACAAGGTACTCGTAGATTGTGACATGCATGTGTCTGTCTTAAAATCAGAAAATTAAATCGATACAACATTTGCTCGCGATTTTTGCAATTCCGATTAATAATTCCTAAAATAATGGAATCGATCGTGTCGAGTAGAGTCACCGCGAAAAATTTGGAAAAGTTCCAAGTGGAACCAGACTTCCTAGCAATCTTGCAGTCTAGCAAGATCCTTCGTCGTCGCGCGTAATGCGATCGTAGTATCTCCGTTTTTTTTTCGCGTTCATCTACGTATTTTGCAGAGCACCGCGGCTCTTAATTAGAGTAGTACTACCGCGAATTTGGAGTCAAATTTTTGCGTATCTAAGACTTGTCCAGAGCACCGAAGCTCCAGTTGAATTTTCTTCGCGAAAGTAGAGCCAATTTTTTGCGCATAAAAAGTTCGTCCAGAGCACCGATGTTCTAATTGCTTTTTTATCGCGGAAGTAGAGTCAAATTTTCGCTTAGCTTCAATTTTCAGCTTAGATTTGCCAAGGAAATTCTAGGCCCTAAAAAGGGCCTAGTTCGTGGACCCTGGAGGGGGCCAGAAAATTAAACCAATACAAAAGTTGTTCGCGATTTTTGCAATTCCGATTAATAATTCGTAAAATAATGGAATCGATCGTGTTGAGTAGAGTCACCGCGAAAAATTTGGAAAGGTTCGAAATGGAATCCAAGTCTCCCTAGTAATCGTGCAGTCTAGCAAGATCCTTCGTGATCGCGCGTAACGCGATCGTAGTGTCCCCGTTTTTTTTCGCGTTCATCTACGTATTTTGCAGAGCACCGCGGCTCTTATTTAGTAGAGTAGTATTACCGCGAATTTGGAGTCAAATTTTTGCGTTTCTAAGACTTGTCCAGAGCACCGAAGCTCCAGTTGAATTTTCTTCGCGAAAGTAGAGCCAATTTTTTGCGCATAAAAAGTTTGTCCAGAGCACCGGTGTTCTAATTGCTTTTTTATCGCGGAAGTAGAGTCAAATTTTCGCTTAGCTTCAATTTTCAGCTTAGACTTGCCAAGGAAATTCTAGGCCCTAAAAAGGGCCTAGCTCGTGGACCCTGGTGAAGGCCCAACAAATGGACCCTATACAGGGCCTAGCGCGTAGGCCCTAGAGAGGGCCCAAAGGGAGACCCTACAGAGGGCCTAGCATAGGCCCTAGAGAGGGCCCAAAGCTTGGAAGCTGGGCGAGGATGACAGGACGGACCATATTCGCCGACCGGTGAATAATATTCTGTACTTGCATGCGACTTGTTATGTAGACACGAGTACCTTGTATTCCTGGGTAGTAATCTTTGTGCGTGTATTTTGCAAGGGTAAGCATCCTACTTAATTGCACGCAGTGCAGTTTGGTAGGATATGCATCCTACAAAATGCAATCAAAAAGACTTTGCCCAACGAGTTCATTCCGAGAGCAAGGAATGTGAAATAATTGAAATGGCGCGTTTAAAATACAAGAGGGCCAAAAGTTACTGCTCCTTTTGTCGAGTTAGAGCCACCCGTATATACCCCGCGGCGTGTATACGCATATTAACCCTTTGGACTTTAAATTAAAATCTTTTAAAAGTGGCCTTTTCCCTTTAATATTGCAAGTAAAGTTCAAAGGGTTAATATATTTTTGCGAGATATTCGGGGAATCATTTGGGAGTCGCTGAGGGATTCGTGCGTTTAGATTTAAGTAAGAGAATTGTAAAAACCTATGTATGTACAGGGAGATATCGAACCTACCTCCTATCTCCGATGAGCAGGTAGGTTCGATATCTAAACCGAAGGGATCGATGGAACTTTGTTTCCATCCATCTCTTTGGTTGAGTAGGCTAAGGGTTTCATGTACAGGGAGATCGGTGGAACTTTGATTCCATCTATCTCTCTACGGGTCTCGAAACGCAGCAACCTCCTCGTGGTGAGACCTGGTAATCGGTGAGAACCGAGCCGATAGTTGCGATTGTCAAATATTCTAATTAGATATAAGAATTTCTTTAACTTGCAATGTTAATAGAATGTAAGAATAAAATATAATAACTTGAAATATTGTAACATGAACTCAGTATTTCAACACATTTCAGAGTAGTTGTTGAGTTGGACGCTGTTCATGAACAGAGGTCGCTAAATTCAGTCCTCAAATTATGGGTCGGTAACACAGTTTTTACGGTGACACGAAGTCCCGTAAGGTGATAGGTCTATTCCATACCTCGTCTGTGACGTTGGTAACAACGTTCTCTACCGGCGATAGTTGCCAAGCACCACATCTGAATGCAGGCCAGTCATGCGCAGATCAGTCCTGGCTGAATATATTTCTTTCGATATGGCCACCGAAAGGTTTTATCGAAAACAACGTTGAGACGGAAAAAATCTGCAGAGGCAAGATTTGCTGAATGTTACCGTCGTGTTCTGGTAATTCGGTAAGTGAAGCCTACACGTTTCTGTTCTATTAGTTTCGGAGATTGCGAGTCAGGCCCGTCGTGGCCACAGGGGATTAAAAGAATATTTATAGGACGGGGAAATTAATTAAAACCCCAAGAGATCGCCATTTGGCTATGATCGCTTGGCCGCTATAGAACAGCGGGGCGAGTGAAAATCGGTGCACCGTCTCTATTATCCGATACTTTCAAATCGGATAATCCGTTGATTACGCGTATTACAGGTTCTTCCATGATTCTCGCCATGATTTTGTTGCTCTTATGTTATTGGCAGCATAATTTGTTTAAGTAAGCACCGCTTAATAAAAAGACACACATCGTTTACACGTCTTGTTCATTCTCCTGTTGCGAACCAAATTCGCAGCACCACCCGTATTAGCTGTGTTGATTCCAATTAACAGTAACACCATTTTCTTCCAAGATGAACAACTATATTTTGTCTCTTTTAAGTACGAATCGCAAAGTTATTCTAGTTCTTAACTTTGCGCGATATTAGTGTCTTTGTATGGTGCACTCCGTTTAATGTTCTGTGGTACTTGTGAATCCTGGAGACTTTGTTGGAATAATGAGGTTTTCTTTCTGTCGGTAAGTAGCTGGGGATTGATTGTTACGCTCCAGCAAAATTATAAATAATAATAGTAATTATGTAGGTTAGACTTTCTATTAAATAACGGAGGATAATTGTCATTTAGTGTCGATGTTCATAGAAATATGATTGTATTACTGATTAATATATCTGTAGAATTTCCTGAATGTGTAAGTACATAAGGATTTATTTTATCCAGCGTGCTATAATAATTTCTTTAGACTGGGCTCAAAGATTTACTTGTACTCTATATTGCTGAAACTGTCTTTTCAGCAATATTTCTCAACACGCATTACAAGTACCGAGTAATCTATTTCTAAATGCAAATTTGTGTCATGATTTATTTTACTTTTAAAACGGAATGAGACTATCTTTATGGAAACTTTGCATTTAGATAATGCTACGTATGTATATAAACTGTTTAAATATAATAGCATGTACAACTTGAACTGGTAAGTATAGTTCATTAAAATTTGTAGCTTTATTACGATAGAATTTATCGGATAATTAATGGTAAGCGAATTGATAATTGCTGCTGCAGGGTTGGCTTATAAATTGTCTAATATAATTTCTTCAGTTTTACATCTACTAGTGTTACCGAACATTGGCAACATATGTTTTAGAATAATAATCTTCAGTTTTGTTAACAAGTGGAATGGATTTATTCTTATAATCTTTTGTTAATTAACAACACGTTTTCTTAGTCACTCTCTAGTTCTGCCGACCCTGATGCTGCACTTTTATCTTCCCTAAACCTTATAACAGTTTTATATTTTCAGAAATCGCTGTGTGAGTTTTTCATAGACGTGGAGCAGCCATGCAGAATTTTGACGATCTTGACATAGAGGGTCGGAATCCCTCTCATTTATCAGAAACAGGCAAAGAGAAGGTAATTCATGTCGAAGTCGCGCGTAAGAATAATCTGATTACTGATAGAAACTATCTAGGGATTTTACAAAATCAAAGAATTTAGATATGTTCACTAAACGTAAATGTGTTGTTTTTATACTTGTGTATACAATTTTCTGTTTCAATGCAATCATACTTTTAATTATTTTTTATAGTGCAAACCTATGCTTTTATATCGAGATGTTGATTTTTGTTCGAAGGAATACACTCTTATGTATCTGGCACACTTTTGTGTCGATTTTATGAGGTGTTTGTGTTTCACAGGAAGAATATGATCGAAAGCGTTTAATGAGGAGCAGTGTGACGGCCGAGGATGGCACGCTTAGGCCTGTGTATTCAGAAACAGAAGATGGTGATATATGGTGTCATATATGTAATATCGCTCTGTTCGGGGCTCACAAGTTATTAAATCATAATATGTGTAATCGTCACAAAATGAAATTAGACGAATGGCCATACCCAGTTTTATTGTGGTCCAAACGATCAGACATTGTAAAAACAGCTCAACCTGCACAGCCAGCAGTCATTGGCGATGGACTGGCACCTGGGGAGCCAGTACCACCTGGCATGGAGGACCAAATAACCAGAACGACAACGATTCAGATGAGTCTGGATCGACACAGAAGCTCTCCACTCGTTGGTCTTGAATATCTACTTGAATTGATTGACAACGACTCGTGTGAACCCAGTTATACATGCGTTTTGTGTGACAAACGGGGCGATCCTCGCACCGTTATGGCTCACATTACCAGTTATAATCATAGAATAACGTATCTAAATAGACATTTCCCAACAATATCGCGAGCAATTACTGAATTACCGCGTACTCCCAATTACAAGCGTGGAGCTAATGAAATATCGGTGTTAGTGGCTAAGAAGATCGAAGAGCGATTCGGAAGATTACAGCCGCAGCTGGTAGACAAGCATCAATTTGAAAAGAATAAAATGCAGTACATCAAGAGAGTCTATCAGGATTATCATTTTAGGTAAGTCGTGATACCCTTATCTTTCCTCCATTTTCAACTGTACACATTCGAACGTCATACGGATTGAGCATTTCGATTCGCGTGCTTTACGAAAGTCGATTTACGTGATTTAACGACGCGCGCAGAAATGATCGTCGTTATTTAATTTTCATTGCCTTCAAAAATCAATGGCTGTTTCCTACGTGCAGGGAAACGCCTGAATTAACATTTATGGATGTTTACGATGTGCGATGGGTAACGAACTTTGAAGAGAAGATGACTGAAACGGCTGGTAATAGTGGTTCAAAGAAAGGTGAGTATACAGTGATTTATACTTTTAAGAAGGACCATTTATATCCCATTTATTTCATTGTTCAATGATTATTTTATATTAAGATACTCCACCGGCCGATGAGAAGCTGGATGATAAACGTAAAAGTGAAGACAAGAAAAATGAAAAGCCACCGCCAAAGAAACCGGAGTCTAAACCAGAAACTACAAAATCGTAAGTTCATATATATTTAAAATCACTAATAACAATGTTCTAATCCCCCCCGCCCCTAATTTTTAATATTCAACTCTTTTCACTTAATTTAAAAAAATAACCATTCCCTTTGTTAATCAATCACACAGGCTTAGCTGTTACACCCGTGTTTTATCCTTTTTAGGGGATTCAAGATTCGTATTCTTACGAGGGATAAATTAAGCATCCGCAAGCCATTAGACAAAGAAGAAGAGCCTGTGAAAAAGTCACCCAAACGTCCCTCCGACGAGACTAAGTCTCTCTCGTCGCTTTCAAGTATATCGAGTAGCCCGTCGCCATCGCGTTCGAGATCACGTTCGCCTGTTCGTAATCGCAAAGCCAATGCAGCGGAAAAAGGTGGGAAGTATCGTACTAAAGCCAGATATACACGAGATCAAACCCGGTCCCGCAGTCGTTCGCGTTCGCGTTCCCTTGAACCGCTTCGGGAGCGAGACAAATGGGACAAGTACCGTGAGCAGATCAGGCGTGCCGAGGAGACTCTCGATCGCGCGTTGAAGTTTCACGAGAAGAACCCAGAGAAACATCCGTCTTACCCCGACGAATGGAAGAAATTCTGGAACAGACGGTACAAAGAGTTGCAGGCCGAAGGCAAAGATCCCAGTAAACACGATTTCAAGCCAGAGTGGATTGAATTCTGGAACAAACGGATGCGCGAGATACATACCGAGCAGCTGCAGCAGCGAAAAGAAGAGATCCGGAAGCGACTGGAATTGCCGGAAGACAAGCCGCCAGAAAAATGGGTACCGTCGAGCAGGCGCGAACGGTCGCCGCCTAAAAGGGCTCGACATCGCGTGGAGAGCGATGACGAAGTGGAGTACGTCGGCACGAAAACCATTAAAACGGAATATTACGATCACCATGACGCGAGGGAACGTGACTACGCGTACTCTTCGTATATGCGTGGCAGGGGAAGTGTGTACAGAAATAGTGGCAATAGTAGTTACTACCCCCGTGGCGTTCCGCCGCGTACAAGACCGATACATTACGCGACGCCTTATCCGGTGAAAGACAAGTCTCCAAGCCCTCTAGCTGACGAAGTGTTGACTGAAGATTTAGAAGTGGTCGGTTTGTTGAGACTACTTACGGCTTTGGAAGGCCAGCTGGGTTCCCTCGGGCCAAAGATAGTGTCCCTTCTATCGAAAGCATTGGGCGCGGAGAAAGCGAAACCGAACTCTGCCGAAGAGCTGCTGTACGACGAGGAAGTGAGCGTGCTCTTTGAAACGGTGAAGGAAAAGCTTAAGGGTCAGTTGTTCGCCGGAATGATAGAGAAAATGGCCATCACACCGACGAAAACTGCGATACAGAATATTGCCCAGTTGTTGCATAAAGCAGCGGAGAGCAAAAAGAAAATGGAAGAGGAGAAGAAGAAGAAACGGGAATTGGAAGCCGCCAGAGCTGCTAGTTACGTTCAAAGGACTGTTTATACTAGACCGGTAGAGATTACACCCACGATTAAATCTGAACCCGTTAGCGTGCCTGGCGTTGGTACAGTGGACAAAGTAGCCATAGCCCAGCAAATAGCAGCTGCTCTGGTAGCACAAGGCAGATCAAACGTGTCACAGGAGGAATTGGAAACTCTTATTAACGCTGTTGTTGGTATGGCAGAGGCTTCGAAGAATTCAGATAAACCGGTGACCACCGCGGATTTCGTTAAAGGACTGGCTAGAGGTAACGCCTCCCTTCCTCAGGCCGCCCTCGCTATACCATTAGCGTCAACAGCAGCGGACGCAGGTGAACGTCCGACTAATAAAATGGAGAGTCTGTCAGACGCGGACTTAAAATCGCTTCTACAGAATTTCAAAGATTTGGGTTCTCAGGAACAGCATGGGCTGATTAACTTTCTAAAGAAATTGGAGGTCACAGATCCAGTTCGAGTAGAAAAGTTGAGGGCGTTCGTTAACTTGGGTACGTCCTCCATAATAGCGTCAATGCCAAAAGGAAAATCTCCGACGCCAGAGAAAGTAGAGACAGTGATGAAATCGAGGAGAAGTATTTCGCCGTTTTCGGTGCGCAAGGGGAATCAGAATCCCGTGGATGAAGAGGATAAGTGGAAGCCCAAGTTGGACATGTTCGCGAATGACGATGAGGAGGAACAGCAGACAAAGAATGATAACGAAGAGAAGCAGAAGACGAAGATAGATCTGTCGGACGACGATGACGATTATACGTTCGAAGATATATACAAAGCGGCAGATAAGAACGTCAATGAGAATGAAAAGGCGAAGAAAAAGTCGCGAACGTTTTCAAAATCTGAGTCGAACTCGCCGAGATCGTGGACGCGCTCCCCATCACAATCGAGATCACGTTCTCCAGTAAGAACTAAAGAACTAACGAAAAACAACGATCCAAATGCGATCTTGAACGAGACCAAACGACTGATAGCTAACATAATGGGGGATCTTCCGAACAAATACGTGCCAAAGTCACACTTGCCGCTCGGAAGTGAAAAACAGAATGTATCGAAACCGATAGATCAGATGTCGAATGCGTCGGCAGCTCCCATGTCGAGCTTTTATAATCAGGACTACGTTCAAAACACCCAGCAGCCCTGCCCCCGCCCACAAGGCCCCCCTTTAACTTATCCAAACATGTCTAATCAGCAGTACCAAAACTATCCCCAGCAACAGGTTTATAGTGGGAATCAGGGTTACATGGATAATGGTTATAATTACCAAGGGTACGGTGGTTTAGGCAATCAGGGTCAATACAGTGGAACGTCCATGCCATCTAATCAATATCCCACTCAACAGAATTACGGTGGGCCACAGTACGGTGGTCCACCAGGGGCACATTCTTCAAATTATTCGCAGCAACAACCGCAGCAGCAATACGGAAACTATGTGCAACAACAACAACAACAACAACGTTTCTATTAAAGTGACAGTTAAGCTGGGAATCGTTCATAAATAGTGTATCGAATTTTTACAGGACTGTACGACTACTTGTGACTGTTACCGGGCTAGTTGTTTTCCTCAAATACGATTTCAGTGTTTAAGGGGAGGTTTTGAATGTTACTAGTTCGACAATCTTGATTGATGTGTAGAAATGGTTGGGATGATCCTATCTAATTTCTAAACGAATTTCATCAACAGTGTAAATACGTTTAAAGATTCATTATAGATAATGATACCAAGATTTCCGGTATTAAATCAGATAGAAGGTTTCCTAATCATTTCTATAAGCAATTGGGAATACGCATTTCATTGTCACGGGACTTACCGACGGATTTCACATCTTTCACATTGATTTTCATTGATTTTCACAAACATTGAGGTTTGTTATGCGAAATTTATTTCTATCTCATTTTTTTTGTACGTTTTCAAATCTCGTATGTCTTCGCTTGGTCGACGGTGAGATTTAAATTTATGGAAAAAAATATCTCAAATCTTTTCTACTTGAGATAAGGTGGAGTGAACGTGGATATTATAATATGGAGTGTTATTGAATGATCGATGCCAACGGCAAGAAAGTAAGTAAAAGCAACCAGAGAATTGAAATGATGAAACGTCTCTACACTGAATTACAATTTTGTAATGCTAATTTTAATTAAATTTCATGAATTGATAATACGTTGATCAGCTTTATTATTTAGCTAGTTTCAGATGCTTGTGATAAAATATCGAAGGAGTCGAAAGTAACGATGTTATTTTTACAAGCACTTTTAATGTTTAAAGAAATATATATATATACGATAGCAAGAACAGTTATGTGTAATTTTTCAATAAAAAGAAAGAACATTGTAAAAGTGTACTAGATAAGTAAACGTTAACCATAGTTTGTGTAAATACTTTTAAGCGTACAAGTTTTTCATGTCTCCGCAAAACTATAAACATACCAAGGAACATGTTTCTTAATATTCGGTAATAAGATTAATAGTAATAAAATTAATAATAAGTTTCACTGTATAAAGAAACATACATAAACGATTCGTTCCAATTCTATGTCTCGTGATTTTCATTTTAGTAAATACTAAAAGCTACATACACAAACTGCCAGTCTTTATAACCAGTAGGAATCCGAATTTATAGGACGTTTAACGCTGCGTGTTTTATTAGTACGTTAATGAAATAATAATCGTTATATTAATACCACGTGGCTGTACAGTGCACATTGACTAGAGAGTTATAAAGATTTTTTTAACTATTTCGCGCTTATCGATACATGCCAGTGGATAACGTGTGGTGTATCACAACGAACTCTATAAATTAATTCGAATAAAGCCCGAGACTCAGTTCGTACAATATTTACATGTTTCTTTACAGACGTAGTGGAACGTATTAAAATCTCCTACTTCGGCACGAGACCCCTGGTTTTTGGATAAACGGGCGGCGGAATCTGCGGGATCTTCCCAACACTCTTAGGTCGTACTTTCGCGGACTGCAATCGTGGCTTTGACCTGAGCTTCGCGCTCGAAGCGTCCACGTCAATGTCCCCCTCGTCGCGCAACGCTTCTTCCAGAACAGCTTGAATCGTTGGCGCGATGGTGGGTCCCTGGTAGTCCAGCGTTGTCCTCGCGGGCATGTCAAGGTCTAAGTTCAATATATTTTCTCCCGCATAGCGACAACCCCTTCCCATGGCCAATGCAATCCGCGCATATTCAGAAACAGGCCTACGTGCACCAGGAATAGACGTCGGTCTTCTTATCAAGTCCAAGCTGGATGGCTCTGGATCCTTCACCGTCCAACAGTCTTCCTCTTCGTCGAGGTGAATTCTCGAAAGGATTTTGTTCTTCTCCTCTTCAGGAATGAAATTCTCTATTATAAGGTACTTCAACTTCAGCTCCTTCATCAGCTCGTGCTGAGTTTGCTCCAAGTCTCTTCTGTCCCTATTAAAGTCGTTAGTGACGTCTTCGAGTTCTTGCTTCAGTACTTGTAATTTGGTGAAACATTTCCTAAGTTTTCTCGACTTCACATCCACTTCTTGCTGTAGATTCGTGTACGTTTCCTTCACGCCTAGCATCGTTAGTTCCTCATCCTCGAGTTTCTGCTGCATCTCAACCTCCCTCTTCTTTCGTTCAACAATCTCAGCTGACTTCTGTTCTAACGCCCTTTGCTGCTCGTTCGTGTGATCGATGATGTTCTTTCCTCCGCAGAGCATCTTGCTCTCCAGATCTTTTATTCTCATAATAAGTGTTTCAGTTTCCTGTTTCTCCGCTTTCAACTGTTCCGCGATCAGCTTCTTATCCGTTTCAATTTTGTTATCCTCGCCGCGGCTGTCCTCCGCTTCAGACTCCGAATCCGCCGTTTCATCTCCTCTCTTCCTCTTCGGCTTCTTCTTTCGCCTCTGCACCGGGCCCTTCTGAGCTAGCTTCTCCTTCAATCGACCGATTTCTTCTTGATACTGCCTCAGCAAGGCATCCTTCGGATCCTCGTTTATTCTTGGCTTGTTCTTGATGTTCTTAGCACGGTTCGCGTATCGCAGCGTGGTCAAAGTCTCGTCATAATTATAACTCGCCGGGCCAATATTCGCGACCATGATGGTCTTGGAGTTCCCACCTAATGAATCTTGCAACAGTCGCGTCAATTTCGAATCTCTATACGGCACGTGCGTGGTTTTCCCATCCACCAGGGCCGATATTACATTCCCCAGAGCCGATAAGCTTAAGTTGATCTTACTAGCTTCTTTCAGCCTCTCACCAGAAGCTCCAGTTTTGCTCTGCCTTTCGCTGCCCGCGAGATCGACCAGATTCAATCGACCCACTCGAATTCCACCCGAGTCCCCGATAGATCCCATCTCAATGGTGATCAGAAAGATCGCGTGTGATCGAGAACTGTGCTCGTTCATATTCGTCGCGCCTATAGTTCTGTTCAGGTTCCCTGTGTTCATCAGCTGCTGTATCTCCGCGGCGCTTTTGCACACCGATGTCGACAGGTCTTTCACGAATACGCCTGTATCTGGCTTCTCTTTTAACTCGAATCGCAAGCTTTGATCCGGCTGCAGAAGATCACGAATCTCCTCCTGGTAGATCTCCAGGTAACTCGCTCGTACCAAGTACTGCATGTTCTCTGATCGACCAATGTGATTAAATATATGCTCAAAGGACCGCGGGATCACGCCGCGTCTGTCGTGATCGTTTTTCAAGCCCTCCATGGTGTACGTCTTCCCGGTACCAGTCTGGCCATAGGCGAAAATAGTGCCGTTGAAGCCGTCGAGAACGGAGGACACCAACGGCCTGACCGTCTCCTCGTATAAGTCCTGTTGGCTGGAATTCCAGTCGTAGACCGCATCGAATGTAAAGACTTTCACGTTGTCGCTAGATGGATCGTCCCGCGGATGGCGTATTTCGACCACTCCCCTGGATGGAAACACGTCCACCACACGCATGTACCCTCGGGTCCCTTCCTTCTCGTCCATCGGTCTGCATCGTACGACTACCTGGACGCACTGGGTCACCGCCTCCGTCGACGTGTTCGACGACGTGTTCGTCGACTTCACGTTCCTCTTCTTCCAGGGTCGCACTTGATTCTCCGCTTTGTCCATGTTGGCGGTCGATTCACCTATGCAACCAGACAAACGCAACGGTGAACTAACACGAGACCTAGCCAAGCTCAGCTGCTACGCCAAATCAATAATCCGTCCCGTGCGATACCGAGGGATTGTGAAATAAAACGCATTAATTATTTATTAACGAAAACCTAGGTAGACGCTCTCCCCGTGTTTCTAAATCAATATTATCGGATGGCAAAGTTAAAAGTCGAATTCAAAATCTTGCGAGAAATTCTCATGTCGTTCCTCACCGTTACTAGGAAAACGAATCGACCGGTTCACGTAACTACGGAACGAGTGGCTCTTAATGCATAGCACACCCTATCTCTGTTACCTGGTTAAATTAATTGGAGAGATTCATTTTCATTCTCGTTACTATTAGTGACACTGGGGAGAGACCAACCATGACTGAAACCCGTAATACCGATCCTTCAGTGCACGATTATTGAGAGAAATTCTGCCGAGAATTCTATAAGTACACACGCGCGATTTTGCTCCAGTTAACTCGAGTATTTCTCGGTTTCTCATTTCAAATGCTTTTCAACGGCTGTCTCTGTCACTTTTCGCGTCAGAAGAAATGAAAGTTCGACCGCTTAACCAAACACTAGGTAGGTGACACGGGTCAGAGTGTCGCGGCCGTACTTCTTAGGAGTGTACTTACTTACCTCGTTGAGCCGTTGGACAGGACGAGCACGCACCGTGCAAATAGCGTTATGATAAGCGAGCAACGATTTTTCGTCGCATCCGCATGTTTCCCTCACCCGCAAAGTATTGATCCATTGTTTGCTTTCTAGGATTCGCACTGTCAACACGCGCCCTTTTTACGTCCACTCGAACGATGAATCTTGGCCCGCAAGGGTTGCTGCTAACCCCCCGCGATAATCACGACTCGATACTTGAGCAACTTACTAGGACGATACGCGGCTCATAGCGACGGAATACACTAATACAGCCTCAACCGCATCGTATTTTGACAGCGACAAGCCATTACGGTCGAGCATGCGCAACGAAGTTCCCTCACTCGTTTCCACGGACCTACTGAATCGATCTCTCGCTTAACCGTTGGGTATTCTTACTCAAGACGGCCACGTTTCAAATCCGTCCACGGAACTTGCCCAGGGGAAATTTACTTTATCGACGAATCATATTTTGTATATTTATTTGTCGAATAACGAATGTAATTTAGTTTATTTTAATAAATTCTGTTACCTTTATGAGGAAAGGTGTATATTTTTATTGAATATTAATTGTGCTTTATATTTCGATGGAATTAGATTCTTTGGGTTGTATAGATTTAGGAATCTATGCGTTGCTATTGTAATAGTTCAACTAGTATTTCGTATTGCATTTACTGTATCTAAATACGTAAAATTTAAATCATCAGCTGATTCTTACTGAGCTTGCGTGGTGATTACCTTCCACAGGAAGTACCGAGTACTTTCTGATCAAGCACGCATCCAAAATACAAACATCGAAATAAACATTTTTTTACTGTCTATAGTTGTTTCATTATAATGTCTTTTTAAATATCCTTATTATATCGCAAAATTAAAATTACTTTCATACAGCTTGTTTGTAAGTTTCTAATTGAAAACTTATTATTCCGAACGTGGAGTTTCGTGTTTGATCATTTTGTTGCATGATTATTAAATCATGTACAATCTTTTTCAATATTCTGTCTTCGAATAAATTCAATTTTAAATTGCATTTCGAATGGATCAACGAAACGGATACCTATGAACCAAGAGTTTTACATTTCTTGAATGTAGTAATGAATCTTTGATCAAGGAAATGACGTTATGTTTCGTGGCCAGATTCGTGGCGTGCAAGTCACCTGCTCTAAGGGGTGCTGCGGCAGTATTATTTATTGGAAAAACTGTTCTGTTTAAGCCACAAGTGAAATCAATGCCGAAAAACTGGACCCGTTTTATATAAATTTAGCCTGAAGTTAGTGTAACGTATGAGATCGATAAAAACGCATTCTTTATCTTATCTTTATACAGATATATGATAAATAGCACAATACTCAAAGATTCTTAATCCCAGAAGCGAGAAAGAAAATATTTATAAATGCAAATGTAGTTGTTTCTCTCACATATATTCGCATCTTCATTGTGGACTGATCAATTGTTGCCTCCTTTCGTTTCAGACAAAATGAAGCTGTGGCTAGTCGTAATTCATATTATCCTAGTTGCAACAAATATATGGGTCACAGCACATTTTCACGAAGAACTCCCCGAAGATAATGAGTTCGCAGAGTTCGAAGACTTCGAAGAAGAGAAACCAGCTCAATCGCTCAACGATCGTGGAACAGAACAGTTCACAGAATCCGATAGCAATCAAGAGTTCGAAGAGGAAGATGTGCTAATCGTCGACGGTGATAGTGAATTCGATCATTTCGACGAGGAAGAGTTCGAGGGTGTAGACACAGCTGGTGGAAACGCAGTCCCGAAAACTGATGAGCCATCTACGTTAACGATTACAAAGATACCGTTGCATTTGCGTGCAAGATGGGACAGTTTTTACTTAGAAATATTAATGGTCATTGGACTGTTAGTATACTTCATGAACTATATAGCAGGACGTGCTAAAAATGCCCGCGTAGCTGAAATGTGGCTCGTCGAGCATAAACAGCTCTTACTCGATAACTTCTCCCTTGTCGGCGATGTTGGAAAGTCAAGCGAAGACGCGTCTGAGAATGGTTTAGTGAAAGAAAGTCAATCCCATTACAGTCTGTATTGTTCCGGTCGAGTTGGTTGCGATTCCATGTTAATCGAATTGAAATTGATCAAGAGGCAAGATTTAGTTGCAGTATTAGCGCAGCTCGTGCGACCTCAGAACGATCAAGCGCATATACGTATGGATTTAGCAAAAGACGAGACAGATAATTTTGTCTTGGCGGTGGCTACAAAACGGACAGCAATGCATTTAACAAGGGATATGGCTGATATCAGCGTCTATTGCCCAGAAAAGAGACCGGGGGAAAAGTTCGGTCTTCCGTCGGGATTCTATATAATGTCCGAAATCGCTGAAGCGGCGTCAGCTATTTTAGATACAAGAGTTTTACAAGCATTCGCAAAGTTCTCGCAGTATATAGATTATATACATATCAGTGACCAATTCAGTGGCCCCAAGCAACAAGAGTGAGGATGATAAAGCTAATTTGAATAATTATTTACCATTGTCTCTTTCGCGATATTATATTGTTAATTTTCTTTCAGGGACACAACTCAATTAACGATGCCAGAAGTGAAGAGAGTTTTACTTGTTGGATTAAATATAAGCATTAAGGGGCGTAGCGCTACTGCAGAAGGTCAAGAAAAATTGAAACTTCTTTTGCAACTAACATTTTACTTGCTAGATAAAATGCGTCGTTTCAAACTATCCAAAGAGGTTTGTATCAAGTTTCCTTTCGTGATCTCTCGATCACGAGAACACTTTCGTGCTAAACGTTATTTTTTATTATTGTCGTTATTTAGGGCAAAAGTAAAGCTGATAAAAATCGATTGAGGGTGGAGGAAGCATTCTTAAAGACAACTCACGCTGCCAGGGCAGAAGCAGCTGCGCAACGAAGAGAAGAACGTCGCCGAGCGGAAAAGGAGCGCATCTTGCAGGAAGAAGATCCTGATAAGCAAAGGAAGTACGAAGAAAAAGAACAACGAAGACTTGCGAAAAAGAGAGCACCTAGAATGAAGCAACTTAAAGTGAAAGCGTTGTGACCGGAAATGAACACATAATTTCAAAGAACTTGTTGAAACTTAAGCTGCTCGATCAAACTGCCCCTTCAATTCAAATCGTATAGTAAAGCCAGCCACATTTACACATCCCTCGACGCCACCATACATTCATTTATCAAATTTCACTGAATTTACATAAAACAACCATAGGTAAGTAACATATGTATACTTAAAATTCGTCTCTGGGAAGTAACTTAATTTTGTATTCCTTTTGTATTTTTTTTCGTTAATTTTCGATATACTTCCAGTTGGTTTTCCTGTTAATAATATATCGCTATTGTTGAATATTTATTTTATGATGTGATTAGTATAACGTTTCGGACGAGTTATACTAGGCATTGAGTATGTGGTAAAACGATGTTACAGTGATCTTGATTTCATAAAGAGCAATCGGAACAATATATATAATTGTTGTTTTTAACAATATTTACATTATTTATTACACAATCCGCTACCTAAACCCACCCCATTAAATACTATTTACGACGAAATGTAAAATTAAATATTTCGATTTTTATTTCACCAATTTCTGGATCGAAACCGCAAAATGAAAGTAACACTTCGGAAATGACTTGAGGATTTCAGATATAATACTGCGAATTGAACAATTTTCTATTACTCTCGATAACCCTCTTACAAAATAAGAAGCCATTATCCGATACAAAATCCGTTATAGCGATATTTAATCTACCTTGGCCAGGTCGTTTTCGATCTATCCACGTGATAATTCCCTTCTGGCCCGACGATACTAAATCCCTCTGCAGTGTTCCACACAGATGCTTCATCACATAAGAAACGTCTGGAGTTAGAACACACTGCGACACAAAACCGATTTCCAAAGGACGCGCCTGCAGTTCAAGGTCCAAAAATTCTGTAAGTTCGTTTACGCGGACAGTGTTGGGCCACGGTGTACGCCACAGGCCGCTCGGCCACAAATTCGAGTAACTTTGCGCGTAAGCGTTTCTGTAAATGACGAACACTTGGTAGTTTTCTAGATTTAGCCATTGCAGCGTGATATGGTCGAAGCTAGAGGCCAGTGGACACATTTTTCTGTGAAATATTCGGAAAATTGTATCCACCAGGCGGCGATGGTCCATCTCTGAGAAGGAATAGAAGTGTTGGAAGTCCAGAATGACGATTTCATTACTGTGAGAGGATAGCCATTCTGCCACTTGCTGCAGCGGCTGATATATTTTCGATCCGTAGAGGCCGTGCAGAAAGTAAATATCCCCGTCCGCCGGTTTCGTAGCAACACGCAAGTCGAGGTACCGGATTCCGCCATTAAGCTGATCCTTGATATCGTCGTGTTGTGTAATGGACCAATTAAAAATAATGGGTTTCGAGACCAGCGAGCAGTAACGTCCGAGAGCCCTGATGTACCTCGGCTCGTCGGGCCCCACATCGTTACGCCGATTTATGGTATAAGTCATCGTGTTGTGAGAGCCTGTTACGAGTCATCAGTTGATATTATGCATACGTATTGCACGTGTCTAATAGAATGCGATTTAATACGAAGCGACTATTCAGATGGGGGAGTTTTTGGATGACAGGATTGGGGATTGGAACTGTTACAGGAATAGCTGTTGAAAATTATCGTATGTAAATGTAGTTGAAGAAACTATATTATAAGTTTCATGAATAGAAAAGGATCTTGCACGTAACGGTTCCCCTATCAGTACCATAGTAATTGAAACTTGAAAACTGTTAGAAACGGATGTATTTATGTTATTTTGCGTGAGAAATAGAATAATCAAGTTGAGAAATGTGAGCTCTGCATTTGGATATTAAATGATAGTATACTATTGATTACTGCTGTTGGAAGTTTCGAAAAACCGATTGAAGGTCAGTTACAAAGAATGGAGCTTGAGATTTTCGATAGCATACACCATTGCGAAATTTATAGGATAGAAAGCGGTTTTGATTGGGAAAGCACCTATGACGTCACCCTCTGCGTAATGTTCGAATAGTAGAGCGTGCTTAACCGGAGCTCGGATAATTGAGGTTCTACAATAAGACACGATTACGTGTGGCTCCGTGAAATTAGATCCTAAATCCGTTCATGGTTCATAAGACTTTCGTATTTATAGTACGGCTACTGCAGTTGAATAAACATTAATTTCTTCTAAATTCCTTCATATTTAATCACATCTGCTACTAGAATAGAAGCTCGAAAATGTAAATACAACTTTCTAGTTCGTGATAACGTTTTCAGTGTGTAGATATTTTGAACGTACCGGGTATCGCCAAGTGTATTATGGGTACGGTTTTTAAGGCTTGCGGAAGTCGAGTCATCCAATGAGCTAGGTCCTCGCTCGGAGTGCCTTCTTTCCGATCGATCTTATGCGGAAAAATACTGGCGAACTTATTTTCGTATTCCATGACTTTAAATACTTTCCTTTCGCCGTGGTAACAATGTTTTGGATGATTTCATGCAGCGAAACCCACGAGTGCTCGCGCGTGAAGGAACAATCTAATACCACATCGAATGGCTCGCTAGTTGGCGAGCTCCATCTTTTATATCGCTTTTTCGAATTAACGTTCCCACGGTGATGTCATACTAATCACCTTGCACCTTCTTCCGACACGGTACAACTGCATGATGTAGATTCATAGAACCCGACCTCACGGCCATTCGATTATTCAGCGTCCCCTCGCTTCAACAATCGAGAACTTAACTGCGAAAATGAGGCTATTAGAAAAGCGCCATATTGCCAACACACTGTGTAAATGACATCCTTTAGAAGGCTATAAAGACTCATCGATATCATTTGTGGGCATCATTTCAACAATATAGAATACAAGCAGTATGGTCAGCTGAGCGCATAGCAAGTCACCTGAAGCGGAGCGCACTGAGATCTTCAACAGCTCTCTGTGACGTCAATTTCGAAGCGTCCACTCTAGAAGAAGTCTCACTCTACAGAGAAAGCTTCAAACAATCTGGCCATATTTGTTTGTATTTTGTATTTTTAAGAACACAACTTGGAAGCGATACTTGAGAAACAAGAATTTGTTTATAATTTTCATGTGACAAAAATGAGTTTTCGGAGTAGAAATTCCTGATTAAAATGAAAGAAGAATCATACATAAAAAATCTATACATCAACACAACATTTTGTGTTGATGTATAGTTCCGAAAAGAAGCAAACGTTCCAAACTTTGGTGGCCTGTAATTGTTAAACACATTCGAAATCAGCGAAATGATGACTTATAGCAGATTCGGCAACCTGCACTAGTGTGCACTGAGTGCGAGTTTTCTCGCTTTCAATTGGCTAAAAGTCGCACCAGTGCGACCGTCCGAATTCGCTATTAGCTAATAGGTCTAGACCTTCTCTGATGACACGTAGCCTACAATTCCAGTTACATATATATTGGTGTCGGAGGAACTACTACCAAGCCACTTTGTCGATTTCCCGAACATACCGATACTATAAACGTCGATAAGTCCCCCAGATTACGGTAAATCATTCAAACAACAACAGTCCCGCGTGCCAGAACATTTCCCGCTGTCTCCCGCCTAAACCTGTGGCATCGATCAGGACATAAAAAATAGGGTGCGCTCAGCAGACTCAACTGTCAAGTGATCTAACTAGATTTTACTCTGAAGTTGCACGTTCATTAGTCGCCGCGAGTAAAATCCAGTGAAATCACTCAACAGTTGAGTCCGCTGAACGCTCCCCAGTACATTTTCCATTATTGGCAGCACTGCTATTTGCGTCGCCATTTCATAGTGCCTCCGATTCAAATTAATTTCCGTTAGAAGCGACAGTTGAGCCTGTTGAGCTCGAGCGGGTTCGTAGATTTTTCCAATGCGCTGCTAATTAAAATGTCAGCTTTTCAACAACAATATAAAGCGAAACCTACGAAGTTTATAGACATAAATGGCGGTAGAACTATTCGTGCTGTACTATATGAAAATTCGCGGAAGAAACAAAGGGCCGATATAATTAATGAAAACCGAAATATATCAAACGGCTCAGGAAATGTAACGCAACAAGGTTTGTATAACAATCTATCTGTACTTAATAAATCTTCTTGCGCAACACTGACATTTATCCTGTGATTATAATTTCATTCCAGAACCACAGCCATCTACTTCTAAAATAGGAGCTCGTGTGCTTCAACTTCAGACATGGAAAGCGGAGCGTGACAAGCGCAAGAAGGTGGATCTGTTAAAAAAGAAGCGCCCATTCCTCACAGGAATAGTACATCACAGACTATACTCCCCCATTTCACAGATTGATAATGCAATAGGCAAGTGTATGCAGAAGGTAAAAAAGCCTGTTGCACCAGCGCTACCACCCAAACGTATTACAAGAGCAACAGAGAAAAGGTTGCTAAGAAAAGACCTCGTGCAAGAATCAACACAAAAGAATCGAAAGAAAGAGCAGTCTTTTGCTCCAAATAATTATAATTTCAAACCCCCGGCAGGATTGCATCATATACAATTATTTGGTCGCGTTGCCCTGGAAAGTATGTCGCCGTTCAGATTAAGCGAAATTGCATCAACTTCAAAAACGAGGGGAGCGAGTAGAAATGGTGAAAGTATAGGACTTTGTAGCGGGCAGTTTAATACTACAAACCATGATGCGTCATTAGTTAATAAAGAAACGGATATTAATAATGAAGAGGAGAGTGCTGAATCCTTGGAGTTGAAATTGTCATCCGACGAAGACGAACAGCCTGATTCGTTCAAAAACAGTAGCCAAAAGGGCAGTACTATCGTGAAAAATGACAGTAAGGCAGAGGCAGAAAATGGAGTAACCGATAAAAACAGCCCGATAGAAGAAGCATTACTGTCTCCAAGTGATAATAAAACTACAACACCAAGCTCTACTGAACCAGCATTCTTTTCGCCGTATGTTGTTACTAGTCGGGGAAAAAGTAACGCCAGGAAAGAGCAGCAATTACGACGTGGTTTTAGTATCGGCCCTTCGCCAGACAGTGACATTCCCACGAAGGATACTGTAATGAAAAATTTGAATATATCAATTGAAGACGAAGAGCGTACCGCACAGTATTTCCAATTTCTTCTCAATAAAGAAATAGACAGATTAAATGAATTGTGCGAAGAGTGGGCGGCGATAAAAGATGAACATACAATCACGGAAGATGCAGAGTATCTAATTCATCAGGCTATCGGCCAAACGAAATTGTTAATATGTAAAAAGTTTGAAAGATTCCGTGGGTTAGTGGCAGATTGTGAAACAGGGAAAGGTGAAATGTTAGTTACATGTAAAGACTTGCAAGGATTCTGGGATATGATGTATATGGAAATAAAGGACTGCGATACACGGTTCGAAAAGCTAGAAAAACTTCGTGCGCAAGGCTGGAAAGAAGAGGAACCACCCGTTAGCAAGCCTGTTGGTAAGAAAAAAGCTACCACGAGAAAAAAGAAAGTGGTGTCTACGAAACCAAGTACGCTCAGAGCTTTCTTGCAAGAAAGGAAAAAGATGTCGCAGAAAACGAAAGACAAAGATGATACGGGAGAGCTTAATAGTATAAATCAGGAAACATTAAATACAACATTTGAGAAGATTGAAAACAGTCCTAGTGCAAAGTACAAAACAAGATCTACATCAGGTACTGTTGATCTTGGCAACAAGAGGTTTACACCTTCCAATAATGGACAGTTAAAGTCAAAGTTGTTACTGAAAGTGCAATTATCTGACAGAGAGAGAATGAGAAGTCCCTTAACTGTAATAAAAGTAAGCCAAATGTGTAAAACACCGGATATTCAATTGGATAACTCGATATCCTACATTAACTCGGATCAAACACCGATGAAAAGTATACTAAAACCATCGAAGACCTTAACTAAAGAAAATTCTTCTACGAAATCAACGTATACGGTTAATTTTGATGATAATGTGTTTTTAAATGAGGTTCCAGTCGATGAAGAGGTGCGAACAAAACTTGACTTAGCTACAGCGTTGGCAAGAATAGATAGTTTTGATCTGGACAACATAGACGAGGAAGTACCAATTAACAGTGCCAAACAACTTAACTTCGATGATTGTAGTTCTGATGAAGCTGAGGATGATTACGATGCCAAGGAGCAGTCTGGCTTAAGAAATTCTGTGGGTCATAGTACAAGTCCAAGCATATCACGCAGGAGACGATTGCAAAGGCACGATGCTTTTGATGAAAGTAACGAAGCAACTGACAAAATTTCACCGGTGAATACTACATCATCTGTGCCACTCAGGAAAATAAAAGACAATGCAGAGTTGGAGCATACCGCTACAGAAGAAGAAGAAGAAGAAAAAGGAACAGATCTGCATAATGGGACTGTAAGAGTTTTGAGGAATAGGAGCATTATCCAAACAAATGAAAAGCCTGCGGATAAGAGGAGAAGTTTAAGGAAAGTATCCATGAAAGTAAAGGAATCAGAGCAGAAGGAAAATAAAACTCCTTCGAAAGCGAGAAGAAAGAGTTCTCTCAAAGTCAGGTCGAAAGATAATGAAAATCGAAAATCGGAGTTAGAGAGCGCAATGGATAACATGGATTTGGATGAAAACAGTGATAAGAGAAGATTCAGCAGAAGGAGTGTTAAATTTTCTGGTAAAGGCAATTCTTAATAGACTAACGATACTTTGTACTGGGTAAACGATATTTATTTAAATAAACGCGTCTTATTTGCAGAGAAAGAGTGCAGTGGCTGCGTAGAAAATAAACAAGCACTACCTATGACACCTCATGTTAGAGCCAGCTCCAGGAGATTGCAATCCGCTGAAAAGAAACGGAGGAGTGAGATCAAGGGAGATCTCATATCATGGGAAACTCCAGAGAAGCGTAATTATTTTTGTTCTCAACATTTATTTAGCAGCTACATTTATAATTGCATAGTAATACATATTTATTTCAGCTCCTGCACGAATTCGAAGATCTCAAAACAAAAGGGCATCAACGTCATTGATTTAAAACAATTTTATCAAAAGACATCCATTTTGTAAATGAATTTATTTTATCGAAACAGTTTCATATACCAAAAATAAGGGTTCAATAGTTATTAAATTATTACTGTTTGACTCAAATTATTATTTTAAATACATGTTTTTTGACACCATGTTTATAGGAACTTTTTCATTTCCTTTTACCTTCCTATAAATGGTATATAATAATAATTCATTAAACGAACGTAGACACTAAATTTGTAATGTATCATATATTTGTTATAAATCAGGTAAAAATAGTATTTACGTACAATGCAATAATATACAAACATGTTACAGATTTGTTCCCATACGGTACACTATACAGTAAGAGTTATAATTCTCCTTACTTTCTGTACATTTCACTCTTACATCTATTTCTATATAAAACACTAACAAAATTGTACATGCTCGCCATGAATAGTCGGAAAGTAAACCAATTATAACAAGTATCTGTATTAATATCGAGTTTCGATAATGCTTCCTCCGACGCTAGTTTCAATTTTACACATTTGTTATCTTTAAATGTATTCCCTCTTTTGGTGTCAATAAAAAAACTGCTTTATTCATGACATACGGAATCATAGTCTTTTCACAGACTTCGACTTTGTGGTTACGCAGTATCTTTATCAGTCCGACTTTCGACTGATAAACTGCAAATCGCGCGCCTAGAAAACGTATTTAATATAAATAATATTACCCTAGTAATAGTAATCGAACGAATCTTTCGAATTATTCCAAGTTTTGTCATTTTATAAAAACTTGATGGGAGATGTTGAGAAACTGAAATTTTCCTTTCCACGTACCAATACAATTCCTTGGCCCATCGCCGAAAGGAATGTAATGCATTGGATTTCGAGCTGCTACAGCATCCGCATCGAATCTTTCTGGTATAAAAGCATCTGGATTTGGATAAACATTGGGATCCCTATGAATTGCGAATACTGGTATCACCACAAACGTTTTCTTTGGTATCGTAATCTTCGTACCGTCGAAAGTGTAGTCGCACGTTGACAGCCGCTGCAAGGATGGTACAGGAGGATATTTCCTTAATGTTTCTGTATAAATGAATATTGAAGTTGATTTGTCTTTATCACGAAAAATGTTAAGGGAACTTCTAAAATATGACTGATTTTTGCTAATGATTTAATCTGACGACGTTTCATTAAACTATGTGAGCTAATGAATTTATTTTAACAGTAGCATATTAATAGCTGTAGTTAACATATGTGTATGTTATTCGTAGACCAGATGTTTGTAATTAACTCTCGAGCGAACGCGCTTTGTGAACTCCGTTCATCGATCTGCGTATTTCATTCATTACGTCTCTGTAAGACAAACATTCTCTCCATGCGATCGTGGTATGTTTCAAGAATCCTATGATGCTTGTGCCAGTTGATTTTACTATTTTTGTGTTTTTAAATACATTTACTGCATTTTTGGATACATCACTAATATTTTCTCATCACATTTAATCTAAGTTACTACTATCAACAGAGGAACCGGTTCTGAAGAAGAAAAATAACAGTTATGGAACCGATAGGAGGGAAATAGAAACCGAAACAGATAATACTTGGAAAATTCGATTCTTCATAACAGTTATTCAGAATAAAGGTTCTTTCTAACCGTTTGGAGAACCGAAATCGATAGTATAATAGTTTTCAAGCCCCGTGGCGAACTGAGTTCGTGTGCCTCTAATTCGCCAGCCCGCCCGAGAGTTAAATGTTAAACATAAATACCTATCGCTTTTAATTTTTGAAAATTAAACAGTTGCAGCTTTTATTCAGAAACACATTCGGGCTGAAGTTTTGCGTGTATGTTACTAATGATAACTGATTTCAAGATAAGTGAAGATTATTATACCGCTCAAAAAATTCATACGCACCTCGAAATACGAGATCCAAGTACTTCATATCCTTTACTTGTTCGTACTTTAGTTCACCATTATTCTTCTCGTAATGTTCCGCGATTTCTTTTCGCAATTTATCCTGTATATCGGTATTAAGAGCTAACTCGTAGAGAGCGTTGCTCATGGTTGCCGAAGACGTCTCGAAACCAGCAATGAAGAAAACATAAGCTTGAGCAGTGAGCAAAGAGTCCGTCAGTTCTGTAAAATACGATTAAATATCTTCCATGTGCTAAACATACGTAATTTCTTAAATCGTTGCCCTAACGTGTTACCCACACATCTACCCCAAGAACTCCATAAAAACAAACCCCCTAGAAATTCGTCAATCAGTATCGATGTCAGCCGATTTGTAATCTGACACCTGTTTAATTTCAATGAAACAGCAATTCAGTCTTTTCTAATCTAAGTAGTTCCATCTTTCACTAATTCCTTTCCACTTTAAATGTTCCACGAGACCAAAACTCTGCCAGTCTAGTCAATTGAAGTAAACACATCCTCGAAATTCTATCTTCCATTACATTATCACAATATCTATTCATTATAAAGTCCGAGGCCACGACTGCTATTTAAAATCCCCCAAATCTGATGCACTTACTAATATTCTCCAATTTATCCGGGTGTTTCTTAAGCTCGAGAAGCGTGTTAACGAAGTCAGGCCTGACGACGTTATTCTCGGCCCTATAGTTCATTGTATCCACTATGAGTTTCTCAAAGAACGTTGTAATTTTTGTTGGCGGCATTACGTAACCAAGCAAATTATAGAGTGTTGGCATGGCCTCACTAACTCTTAATCTAACTAGTTGGAAAAAGCTAGCACTGAACACCATTCTACCCATCCGGCAAAACTCGCTTTCTTTATCAGACAGCGCGTTCGTTTCGATCCCAAAAGCGCAGCTACCGATCACGTCTGTTGCATATTTCCCCACCAATTCGCGGCATTCTACGGGCTCTCCTTTAGCCACCATCTTCACCAAATATTCTTCCAAATTATTGGCGCATTCCGATAAAAGACGGAACATTTCCTTGATTTTGCTAGATGTAAATACTGGCGATAGTCTCGTTCTCATTGGCCGCCACCTTTCTACTTCCAGATTGAACAAATGTGGAGATAGAGGATCCATCTACGATTATTTATGATATATAAAAGGTATATAAGAAAAAATTAAAACCGACTTCAAAATAATAAAAATGCACTAAAAACTAAAAAATAATTTTTTCCCTTATTTAATCTGCGACTCACAGTGCAAATGATGAGGCGCCGACTTAAAAATACGAGAGTCGTAGATTAAAATAAGGGAAAAATTATTTTTTACTTTTTAGTGCATTTTTATTATTTTGAAGTCTGTATTGATTTTTAATTTTTTTTTTATTTTTATCTTTTTAGTTTTATATACATAAAATAATGATAATTAGGTGACAATAGCCTTTTTTACTAACTTTTTCGAATGAAAAAAAAGATCAAAATTAGTGCACATGCTGAGGAGTTATGCGGGGACGAACATAAAAAATTTAAAAAAAATGCATACGGGTCGAATCTACCATGATGTAAGGACAATAGGTGTGCTCGCATATCGAAATTTTGACAAATTCATTCTATCCTATTGCTTCACAATCCATTACGAAGGATCTTGGGAAGAGCACGTTATTGGCTAATTTGAAAAGGGTGCGCAAGAGCACACCTTATATCCTTACATCATGGAAACTACAACTTCCTCCTTTTTGAAGTTAGTTAACAATGATAGTTATTATTGAACATTCTTCCTGGGATACACAAATAAAATCAGTGTGCATCTTGATTCTAGATATATAAAGTAGAACAAATGATCAAAGCTCGTAATTACGTACCTTCTCGGGAACGGGAGTACCTCGATTAGCAAATTTCGAAAAATCTCGAACCAGAACGTCCTTTATAAGATCTGCATCGCGTAGAAGAAGGAATGGTGTTCTTCTCGCGAACATTCCTATCATTGGCTCATTTCTGTACTCCTCGTAAAGCTGTTTTAAATAATCGCCCATGAAAATCCTTGCAAATATAACGTCTTTCATGTTACCGAACAGAGGAATAGGTCGTGGTCCATTAACCCCACGAATTTCCCAAAAATCGAAGGTACAGGTGACGTAGTAGTAGAGCGCAAAAAACACTGCAGCGATTCCAAAGAAAATTTCTACGTAACTCGCCATTGTTCGTCGTTACTCATAATCCGGTTCACAATCAGATTCAATAAGTTTTATTCACTGCAAAACATTATTATCGTTGAAATTCATACATTGACTAACAGGTGTGATGTCAAAGTAGTTTGATCAATTTTCAAAATCTGTTTAACCCGAAGGGGAACGATATATCTACACGTGTACGATTAATTTCAATGTATTTTAATTCGAATTTAAGGGGACTGCGCAGTCAAATCGCTCGAAAATCAAGTATTTTTTACGAATTAATCACAAATTAATTAATTACTGTAGAATCCTAGCGTTTCATTCCACCACATTAACATATTTTTATTCTCAGTGCTCAAACTCTGTCCAACATTAAAAACAACGGTCAAACAGGAATTTCCTGTAAAACTCAAAGTTATATTAAACAATAATCTACTGTTATGTTGCATCGTAATATATCGAACACAATTGTATCGAAGAGTTCTTGTAGAAAACACTGTACGTGCCAAAATTGAAAACAAAATTTGTCGATTAATGTTCTACTCGCCAATAATAATACGATAGTATAGAAATTGATTTTGGCACTTACAGGGTTTTCTGCAAGGATTCTTCAATTTTTTCCCGACACATTTGGGGTACTGTCGCTATTGCAAATTACCACTTTTGTCGTGATGCAAGCTGAGACAGAGCTCGAGCAAGTACAGAAAACCCGTGATGAAATGCCGTATCTACCGTGGCGTACCTTCCGTGTTAAATGAACAACGCACAGTGCAACACGGTCTAAAACCAAACTTATATAGCATCCTCGTGTCAAACAAAATATATTAATGGCACGGTTGTTCTGATAAAACTAGTACTTCAAATAACTTTCGTAAATAATAGTCGTGAAAAAAGCCAGGTGATACATAGAAACGCATAATTAAAGCGTTATCATAGAAAATACATGTTCCAGGAATCATTAAAGCAACGCGTAGTATAAATAACCATTTGTGCGTATAAATAACCAAGTGTGCGCATTTACTATCTATAATTCGGCCTCGTTGCCCAACCAACAGTGTTGTTTGTTCCTCCGACTTTTTTGAAACTCTGCAGGTTTGTAGAGGTCCTCAATAGAAATACCTAACAGGAAATTTTTTGTTTGTGCCTGTTTTCGGTTCTTCAGGGTGAAAACATCCCTGAAAGGTTAATGTGTGATTTCCGACTGTCCAGTATATCTTCAAAACGAGGTATAGTATATTGTGAATCCGGGAGAGTTCGACCACTTTTTGGAAAAGAAATTGTAGCATCGTTGTTTTTCACATTTTTGTCGTTTTACGCACATTAAAGCAAAGCCCAAGCAATTTAGGGTATTATAGTGTGCGATAATTTAAAATATTTATTTTCATTTTCAGTCAAAAACATTGACACTGCAACTGGTCGGTCTCACCCACATGTCGGGGTTAGACCGTCCACCCACTACGAGTAATCAAGGTAGTGATCGACCACCTTTTCAAAAAAAATCAAAAACGATTACATACGTATTATTGGTGTTACACTGTAGTTATATGCATATTATATCCCCAATATCGGAAGAGCCTAAATAAACTTACCTGTTTTTCACTGTAAGTTGGTCTAAAAACTTTCAGCCTCGCATAAAGTCTTAAGTGTATTTTATAATTCAAATATGGATTTGTGACAATGGTCAATGTGAGATAAACAACAAGCGCCTTCATTTCTTTTGTGTCAATGACACACAGTGCCCTATCTTGCGCCAGACTTAAAATATCAGCACTGGCCGGACTCTCCCGGATTTACCCTATAATAACAAAATCATTAGAATGAAAACTCAACAGCTTTTTATGCTCAATAAAACTGGTCCATCTCCAGTAGATCACAATCCACTGAAAAGGAAAGCAGGAGTTCTTACTCCTCCTCATAGAAGATCTTATATCATGGGAAACCCCAGAGAAGCGTAATTATTTTTCGTTTTTAAGTTTTATTTAGTATCAACATTTATAATTGCGTGTTAATAAATATTTATTTCAGCTCCTGCATGTGTAGGTACGAAGACCACAAATTAAAAGGGCATCATCATCTATAGTTTAACACAATTTTATTTAAAGACTTCCATTTCATTGGCGTCCAGGGGGGGGGGGGGGGGCAAAGGGATAGTTGCTGGCTTTTGAGAAAAAATCGCTAATTTTGCAAAACTGATCTTTATTAAGTTTATACTAAAAAAAGGGAATATTTATAAATGTCGGTTTTAAATGTTTAATTAAATTGCTACTATAAAATGGGTTAGAAAAGCAAGAGGGGTATATTTTTCTTTACCATCATCCCAAATTTGCCCCTCCCCCCTGGAAAAAGTCTCTGGACGCCCCTGTTGCATTTTATAAATCGATTTATTTTAGCGAAACAGTTCGATATTGCTACTAAAAATAAACGAGCCAACAATTCCGTTTCATTCCGCAATTATAATGTTTCAATAGTTATTAAATCACTAGCGTGCCCCGTCTCGGCTTCGCCCGAGTTATTAGTGTGACTGATTCATTAATGATCATTAATGATTAATGATTAATGATTAATGATAAGGATAATGATAGAAAACCGAAATAAGTAAGAAGTTCCTTAAAGCACGCTCTGCGCGAAAGAGATGCGCGTGACGGTTGTCCGTACAGTGGTGGGGATGCCACTGATGCGAGTCACGTCGTTAGCTGTTCTGTGAGCGCTGCGATTCACGAAAATCTTGCTTCACTAAAATCGTCATTGCTCGGCTTCTATTTGTCATTGCTTAATGTAGCATACGCTTAAACCTTCCTCGAGAAATACTCTACAAAACGGTGCAAACCGCATCACAATCCGTCCAGTGGATTGGGAGGTTTAAGATTTGGAACAAACGAACATTACATTTTTATTTATATAAGATTAATAGATTAATGATTGACTTCTATAATTATATTAAACACATGTTTTTGACACCATGTTTATAGGAACATTTTCATTTCATTTTACCTTTCTGGAGGACACCCTGTAAATGCTACATAATAATAATTCATTAAACGAACATAGACAATTAATTTTTAATGTATCATATATTTTTTATAAATCAGGTCAAAATAGTATTTACGCACAGTGCAAAAATATACAAACATGTTACAGATTTGTTTCTATATTATGTACTATACAGTAAGAGTTATAATTCTTCTTACTTTCTCTATATTTCATTCTTACACCAATTTCTATATAAAACACTATACAAATTTGTACACCATGCTTGTCATGAATACTCGTACAATAAGCCAACTGTAGCTGATAAGTATCTGTATTACTATCGATATTCGATATTGCTTTCTACACCGCTTGTTTCATTTTTCCACCTTCGTTATCTTTAAGTATGTTCCTCCTTTTGGTGATAATATAAAAGCAGCTGGATCACTGACATACGGAATTGTAGTCTTTTCACAGACTTCGACTTTGTGGTTATGCAGTATTTTTATGAGTCCGACTTTCGACTGATAAACTGCAAATCGCGCGCCTAGAAAACGTATTTAATATAAATAATATTACCCTAGTAATAGTAATCGAACGAATCTTTCGAATTATTCCAAGTTTCGTCATTTTATAAAAACTTGATGGAGATGTTAACAAACGGAAATTTTCCTTTCCACGTACCAATACAATTCCTTGGTCCATCGCCGAAAGGAATGTAATGCATTGGATGTCGAGCCGCTACAGCATCGTCGTCGAATCTTTCTGGGATAAAAGCATCTGGATTTGGATAAACTTTGGGATCCCGATGAATTCCTAATACTGATATCCACACAAACGTATTCTTTGGTATCGTAACCTTCGTCCCGTTGAAAGTGTAGTCGCTCATTGAGTTTCGCAATAAGAATGCCCCAGGAGGATATTTCCTTAATGTTTCTGTATAAATAAATATTGAACTTGATCGATCTTTATCACGAAAAATGTTAATTTAGATGTAATTCATTTTTTAATGTAACAGATCCTGTGACTTTGTATGTTTTGAAAGTACCTATAATAAAAGGAACTTCTGAAATATGACTGATTTCAGCTAATGATTTAATTTGACGACGTATCATTAAACTATGAAAGCTAATTAATTTAATTTGACAGTAGCATGTAAATATCTGCAGGTAATATATGTGTATATTATTCTTAGACCAAGTGTAGTAATTAAATGTTAAACATAAAGGTTGCCTTTAATGTTTGAAAATTAAACAGTTGCAGCTTTTATTCAGAAACACATTCGGGCTCAAGTTTTGCGTGTATGCTACTAAAGATAATTTATTTCAAGTTAAGTGGAGATTATTATACCGCTCAAAAATTTCATACGCACCTCGAAATACGAGATCCAAATACTTCATATCCTTTACTTGTTCGTACTTTAGTTCACCATTATTCTTCTCGTAATGTTCCGCGATTTCTTTTCGCAATTTATCCTGTATATCGGTATTAAGAGCTAACTCGTAAAGAGCGTGGCTCATGGTTGTCGAAGACGTCTCGAAACCAGCAATGAAGAAAACAAAAGCTTGCGCAGTGAGCAAAGTGTCCGTCAGTTCTGTAAAATACGATTAAAGAACTCCATCAAAACGAACCCCCTAGAAATTCGTCAGTAAGTGTCAGTACCAGCCGATTTGTAATTTGACACCAGTTCAGTCTCAATTTCATTCTAATCTAGTTTCGTCTTCCACTACTTCCTTCCGGTCCGTGGTCACGATTGCTATTCTTAAGGGGAGGTTCTGGTCTAAATGTCGATTTTTTTATTTCATTTTTCGAATGTTCGACCTTTTAGGAAAACGTGTTTAAAAGGATTTGTTGAAATTCGTAAAATTCCCGAAGTTATAGGCATTTGAGTAGCGGCAAATGCATTGGTAACACCCGGCTACTCAGTAATCACGTAAAACTTTAAATGCGTTTTTCTCGAAGCAGTGTTCTCAAAATGGTGGGACCTGTATCTTCAAAAGGTATTATCCGATTCGACTGAAACTTTTTTTATTTTGAAGAATATACTTCTGGCTAGGGGAGGGGGGGACTAAAAAAATTGCAAAAAGTTGAAAATTGATAATTTTCAAAGGCGATGAAAGGACGAAAAATATAAGGAAAATGTGATTTCACACTTGAAGTGTCGTTATTTTCTAAAAAAAATGTAATTTTTGGAACATTTTTAGTTCCCCCCCTAGCCAAATGAACAATGTTCAAAATAAAAAAGGTTTCAGTCGAATCGGATAATAACTTTTGCAGATACAGGTCCCACCGATTTGGATCAATTTTTTGACGCCTTGACTGTAACGACTCCCCAGGGCTGTCTGCAATGATTAATTATAAAACAAAAATATATTTCTATAATTTAAGACATCCTTAATACAATGCAAAAAGTCCCATTAAATTATATATAGTAGTTTTCCTTGAATTAATTCCTAAATATCACCTATTTTTTGGGGCTATAGACCAGAACCTCCCCTTAAGGGGGAACACCACTGTGAAAGTTGAAAAAATTTCGATTCTTTTTTTTCACTTTCTTAATGTTTAGCTCGTCAAAAATACTCTCTGAAAATTTCAAGTTGACATTCGAAGAATTTACGAAGATACAGTGCATTTTGTGAAACGCATCACGCTTACAAACGCATTACAAGTCAAACTTTAAACGCGATTTTCTCGAAACGACATTTTTCTAACTGAT
Organism: Andrena minutula; assembly: GCA_929113495.1. Classification (NCBI taxonomy): domain Eukaryota; kingdom Metazoa; phylum Arthropoda; class Insecta; order Hymenoptera; family Andrenidae; genus Andrena; species Andrena minutula. The sequence continues at coordinate 23,792,364 of OV815994.1, forward strand.
CGAATCCATAACTCTGTCAATTTTTATCCGATCGACTTGAAATTTTGATAGGATCTTTAAAACAACATTATCTTCAGGTGTACGTACCGATGTTTTGATCAAAAACATATTTTCTTAAATACGCTCGACAAACTATCCATTTTTTGCTGATTTTCGAAACTTTTACTTCTAAAGCGCACAATTTCTACAAAAATGATTTTTTAAAAAATCGGTACGTACAACGGAAACTACACTCATATAGATTATATTAAAACAAAAAAATTTGATATCAGAGTTGCCGTTCCAAAGATACCATTTCGATAAGCATCCTATGTTTTCTTGTGAGGTGTCTAGAAGATTAACTGTATATGAAAATCTATGCATGTTTTTCTGTTAATTTTTTTTTATAGTCTCTCAAGACATTGTACTAAAGATAGGTAATAACAATTTTATATAAAAACTGTAAGCTATTCCTAAAAAAATCTTAAAAATGGGCGCATTTTTTCAACTGTCACAGTAGTGTTCCCCCTTAAAATCCCCCAAATGTGATGCACTTACTAATATTCTCCAATTTATCCGGGTGTTTCTTAAGCTCGAGAAGCATATTAACGAAGTCAGGCCTGACGACGTCATTCTGGGTCCTATAGTTCATTGTATCCACGATGACTTTTGTGAAGAACGTTGTAATTTCTGTTGGCGGCAGCACGTAACCAAGCAAATTATAGAGCCATGGCAGGCTCTGTCTAACTCTGAATCTAACTATTTGGAAAAAGTTAGTAGCGAACACCATTCTGCCCATCCGACGAAACTCGCTTTCTTTATCAGACAGCGCGTTTGTTTCGATCCCAAAAGCGCAGCTACCGATCACGTCTGTTGTATATTTCGCTGTCAATTCGCGACATTCCACGGGCCCCCCTTTTGCCACCAGTTTCTCTAAATATTCCTCCAAATTATCTGCACATTCCAATATAAGAGGGAACATTTCCTTGAGTTTGCCTGACGTAAATACTGGCGATAGTCTCGTTCTAAGTGGCCGCCATCTCTCTGCTTCCAGATTGAACAAATGTGGAGATAAGGGTTCCATCTACGATTATTTATGGTACATGATAGGTATATAAAAATGATTTTTATCGGTGTATGGAACATTCTTCCGGGGATACACAAGCGATCACTAAATGTATCTTGCTTGTAGATATACAAAGATCTAATCTCGAAATGAATAAGCTTAACAATAATCAAGTTATGATTGTAACTTGTATAATGAATAAATGGACAGACAATTAAATTGGAAAATGGTTTCCTGTACAGGATTTATAAAAAGTGATGGCCACCGCTTTCAGGGATCATTCTACACCTAAGAGATCGACGAACATTTGTAAATAAAAACGCCGCAAAATTGTTTATAACATTGAAACTTAATGTTAAATTTGTTTACACCCTTGTGTTCTGTTCAATGAGAAGGCAAACAAGTCTAAAACCAAAGAGAACAGTATGCCGCAAAAGCACCACCTCGACGCAAAAAATTGTTAAAGTTTATTTACACAAAAATTAGAGTGTGTAGAGCCACACAACAATCAGCGCAACTCGTTTCCTCCCATTCGCATACACATCCCTTCCTTCTCGCCTTTAAAAAACAAAGGTGTAATCATGATCAATATACTGATCCGCGGAAACACAGCTGGGCTTTGATATGTGTGTGTGAGCGAGAGGAAACAGAAGCGCGTAGGAAAACTATAATAGGCCGTCGCTTACTAGGCCAGGCAAGGCCATTTGTAGCATTTGGGTATCCGGCCTCCTTGATGTTTACCAGAGATAACGTTGTACTCGCAATCCAGTGATAACGTGGGTGCAACGGGTAGGAAAAACTGTAGTAGTGTGCGGTGCAGACTCATACCCGTAGGATAGGCATGAATGACTGGGAGTCTTGAGGGCTCCAGTGTTCACAGTCATTGGGGCTCCCAGGAGGGACAGTTATTTCAGCTTATGGCTACGAGCCTGCACCGCACATTCGAGGAGACCGAGGCTAGTTGATACAGACGAATTATCTCGGTACAGTATTTATGTAGCTTCATTTCAACGAGATATGTGAAGTTTGTTGTTCAATTCTTTACTACGATCCAACGCACACCGGTGTACCGTGGCGTTAATAATCGTTTTTTAACTATTTTCGTTTATATAGAGAAAAAATAAATAGTTTTGATACATCCAAATTGATCGTCCAAATAACATTTTTTCATTCCTTTTGTATGTATTTTCTCAAGTTTTCGCTTACTATATATTAAAGAGGAAGGACCAAAGTATATTTTGGCAGATTTGGTATTAACACTTTCGCGGATATGAATGCTATAGTATTCAAATCTTAAATCAATTATTTTGAATTTAATTTTATATAACCTTAACACGTTCGCGGAAGTGAATGCTATGGCATTCATTGCATATAACGATTAAAATATGATAATTTGCACCTCGCTGAAATTTTACTGTGCGCGAACGTGTTAAGTAATTCTAATAAATAAAAATAAAAAAATTGAAAACGGAAGAACGTATCACCTAGCCCCGGTCTCCCCTACTACTTAACTTGCACTCTTAGAGTTCCCTTTCACGCGGCTCTGGAAAACATTATGTATGCTCGTGCTTCCAAATGCTCCAACTGGCCCTGATTGCACTAAGCGACCGGAGTGAATTGTTCGTCGCTACTGTTCTGTCTTATGAGCGATGCGCGCTCGCCGCGTTTCATACCGCTGCTCTCGAGACAGGAAATATCTACATGTCACTGTTTGCGCGAGTGGCTCTGCACACTCACATTTACATAAACTTTAACTATTTTTTGCGTCGAGACGGTGCGTTTGCGGCACATAGATTCTCTTGAATTCTTTTTCTTCTCGCGGAGCAGAGCACGTTGATGTAAAGAAAACTTTAACATTAATTTTCAATGTTATAAACAATTTTGCGGCAAGTTTTCTTTACACATGTCCACCGATCCAGAGGTGTAGATTCACTCCTGAAAGCGGTGTCCATCGCTTTTTATACACCCTGTAGATTCGTCAAGGTTGATGTTGTTGATGTACAGTATGCTAGTGTTTACATACCTTGTCGTGAACTGGAGTACCACGATTAGCAAATTTCGAAAAATCTCGAATCAGAACGTCCTTTATAAGATCTGGGTCGCGCAGAAGAAGGACTGGCCTTCTTCTCACGAACAGTCCAACCATTGGCTCATTACTGTACTCCTCGTGAAGCTTTCTTAAACAATCGTTCATGGAAATCTTTGTAATCATAACATCTTTTATGTTGCCGAACAGAGGAATAGGTTTTGGTCCTTGCACCCCTCGAATTTTCCAAAAATCGTAGGTTGATGTGAAGTAATAGTAGAGCGCCAAAAATACTGCAGCGATCGCAAAGAAAATTTCTACGTAACTCGCCATTGTTCGTCGATGCTCATAATCCGTTTGGCACTCAGATTGAATTAATTATATTCGCTGCAAAACATTATTACCATTGAAAATCATACATTGATTAAAAGGTTGGAAGTCAAAGTAGTTTGATTAATTTTCAAAATATGTTATAATATGTTATTCCAAGGTCGATCGCCAAAAAGTTTAGAGGAAAAAGTTGTTCAGAATGACGTCCTTGACAACATATTTCAAGTCGTCAAAATCCGTGAGGTTGCCCTCTATCTATACCATTACCAATTCGAAAACCGGTTTTTAAAAACCGGGTTTAAATATCGGTCTTTTTTATGAATTTGTAAAATTCGAAAACCGGTTTTTAAGTTTAAAAAACCGGGGCTTTATATACTAGAATTTATTAATATGTAAAAGTTAATTAAATATTTCATTAAAAACGTTAACATTTTGACTTGAAATCGCCTCGGACGCAAGCATATTATAGTAGGTAACAGTTTACTGTAAAACTAATCTTCATGAGTTCATATTTTCGGAAGAAAAATACTAAATGAAATAAAGATTTATAGTTTATATTTTGTATGGATTTTGTTTTAGTTTTTTTATTTATATTTTGAATGCAATGTTTTTTATGTTATATTTTTATAGATCCATAATATTAAATGAACTAAAAAATTATACGAGTTTGTATGGATTTTAGTTATTTTAATTTTTTATTTATTTGTTTTTTTATAGATAGAGTATATTTTATTTTGTTTTATTCTTTTAATTCCATAAATATTAAAAAAAACTGGAAATTTTAAAAGAAGTACATACATTTATTTTCTATTCTAATGATATTTTTTGTGAAAATTCGAAACCCGGTTTTTCAAAAGTCGGGGTTTGTATAAACCCTAATTACTTCCAATGTATTTTAAATCGAATTTAAGGGGACTACTTAGCCAATCAAATCGGTCGAAAATCAAGTATATTTGCGAATTAATTACGAGTTAATTATTTACGGAAGAATCCATTGTTTCATTCCACTACATTAACATATATTTATACCCAGTGCTTAAACTCTATCCAAAATTAAAAACAACTGTCAAACAGGAATTTCATGTGAAGAACAGATAAAATAATAAAAAAGAATACACAAAGCACTTAGTATGTTGCATCGTAATATTTATATCGAAGACAATTATTTACCAACACATATGCTGTACTGTCGCTATTGCTAATTATCACGTCACTTTGACCTGCCACAAACTGCCAATGAAGCAGAGCTCGAGCAACTGAAGAGAACCTTACATACAGCTAATAGTTACTATCCACAAAAAAAGTAGTTCCGCTACCTTATTTTTCCTCCAGGACACGTGATGAAATGCAGTGTCTATGACGGTGTAACTTCCGTGTTAAATTACCGACGTACAATGCATCACTGATAGCCACCAAACTTATATAGCATCCTCGACTCAGACGAAATATACGAGACACTTTCGTCACGATGAGTAGCACAAACCATCGAAGATTAGTTGAGATGACACATAGAAACGTATCATTAAAACGTTATCTTAGATTTCCTGGAAAATACTTGTTCGAGGAAACAGAGCAACGCGTAGTATTAAACTGGTCTGCACAGTTACGAGGCATAATTGCGGAGTAGAAAGGAGGAACTTCGTCGTTGGAATGCTTGGCTACACTGGGGGATTTTGATCAATGCAGTGATAAGCTGCTGCGTGTGTAGGTGGCGCCTCTATTCACTTTGATAAAGATGCAACGAGAGTACTCGTTGATAATTTGTTAACGATCCAATTCTGATGCAAGTGTAATCTGATTGTAAAAAAACGTCGATTATCGACTGCTCCATTTAATTTGACCATTATAAACACATCTATTATTATCAAGCTAAATTAATGTTTAGAAGAAAAATTCTTTCAAACGTTATGCTGCAAAGATAAATATGAGTATTTTTCCGTTCAAAAGGAATAGTGCATTTGAGAAATTTGGAGTGGTAGTGGACATAGATATTAACTAGAATTATATTGCAATGCCCCCTTTCTAGAATTTAATTGACTCTTCTCATCTTAGCTTTCCGCGGGTAGGTAGGTACCTGCAAGAAAACTCCTTCCAATTTTCGTTACCACAGCTATCAAAGTCAGAGTGTATAAAGAAACATACAATTTTGCATAAAAGGAGGGTGGAAGTGCTCGTGGTTAGGGTGGGTCTCCACTCGCAGCAACTTCTTCGTGGTGAAACCTGGAAATGATATCATTTGGCACATAATTACTAGACTGCAGATGTTTATGCATGTTTAATATGCAACATATATGGAAAATACCAAGTGAGTCATCCAAGTTGAAACCTGAAATATTTCTTGGAAATTGCTAATTGTCCTCGATTTAGGCATCTTCAATTTCGAATGATATATAACTTATGAATTGATGTAAATCACGCGACACTCGTGATCTAACTGACCAGAAATTCTCTGTGGCGTGGGATACATATATACAAAATTATTGACTCCGCCATCAACGTTTGTCAATTTTTTTGTGCCTATATTCAGCACGTAATGCAAAGTCAGCCGCGTATTCACAAAATATATCAGAAATATGCAAGAAATATGCAAATAATATAGAAAGAATATGCAATATGCACAAAATATGTATTATGCAAAACATATGCAATATGCATAATATGCAAAATAAAATTTGATAATACTTGTCATTTACCATCTTATTCAAGTACCGTTTAAAATAATTACAATTTCGTACCGCATTTTCTATGAAAGCAATTTTTCCTTCACCTTGCTTCCCTCTAAAATGACAAAACAGTGCCTGTTTTCCACTGAGCCCCTCAATTATATTTTATATTACACATGATCTGGTGATAAGATTAGTAATTATTAGATTGCGAATGTTCATGCAAATGCATATTTTTATCGGCAAAAAATAAAGTAATGGGACCTAGACAGAAATTTGTTTTGTCATTAGAGAAATCCAAATTGGATTGAAATCCAAATATATATTTGGATTTCTCTAATGACAAAACAAATTTCTGTCTAGGTCCCATTACTTTATTTTAAAGAAAATATTTTCTGCAAGTTTAAAGATGCCTCTTCCTATCCCAAAAGAGTTTAACGCAATATTAACAATACTTTTATCAAAAAAATTCATAAGTTTCGGGACCTGTTGCAGGAGATTCCCCAAAAATTTCGTTACAAAGAAACGAAAATTTATGCATCTTTGGCATGCACCTGTTTTTCACTGGGCCCCTACATTATTAATTATCTCCGCAATGCATCAAACCGATGGTTGAGATCCTCGTCTAAGTAGTTTATCTTTAGCGTAATTTGCACATAGGGAACCACGTGTCCGATTTGAAACTCATTAGTATAGCCATAGGTTTCCAAGTTTCACTATTTCGTGTCTACAGATCAAATGAATCATATGCACTGGTGATACGTTTAAATAGTCTCCTATATGGGGGCGTAGTGCAGGTCTTTCGGACGAGACCCTTCTAATAACATCTGTCACAACGAGTTAAACTATTTGCCATGTGCGTCAGCTCCCCACCGGACGTTATTAACAGACAATTATTGTCTATCGGAACGGACGTTTCAGCATGCGCCCAGACCGGACCTCGGTCTTTTTTAAGGACAAAACTTCCTCGACCACGACCACATTCTGCCAGGTGTTGAGGCATCCATGGGAATTGTGCTGATAACTCATCGCGCATTCTCACGGTGGTCCAACATACGACATCGCATGTAAATGCTAAATTAACTCGTTGAACGTGAATTAAATATCAAGAAAGCCTTATCACTCTAACTATATCGGTGGAACCTGCTTCTTTGTCTCTTTTTATTATTAGATACTCCAAGTTGATTAGAGCGCCGAGACTACCAACGTAATCTCTTATTTATACGAATGAAAACGAAGAGTCATCTGATCGAGTGATAAAGTTGACGATGTTCTAATCGGAGAAACTAGGGCTTAGGGTTCCTAATACTATTTCTGGAGTATATAGCTCTACTTCTTGGTTGTTCCTTATTTATTTAATTGTTCGCCACATCGCATATCAAGTAGGTACAGGTATCGATAGCAGAAGCAAAGTTGTTCTCCGTCGGAATACAGGCATTCCCATAACGATAGCGCCATAATCGCGCACATGTCACGCACATAGCGGTGAAAGCACCTGGAAGGTAATTCCCATGGCGGGCATGATGGCATACGGGCAAAGAAATTTTTAATTGCATTCACATCGTCGTAAGTCGATCTGCAAGAGTCGTTACCCTTCTTTTCCTGCTTCGGGCGAGGTTGCATCGTAACGAAGAGAATCTTCTAATTACTGGCCAAAGGACAAGACCTCTCGGCTTCAGATGCAAATGCATGCCCCACTTAGGCAAACTGCAGGGCATTCCTGCATATTTTGCATAATCCTAAATTTAACAATAACAAGTCTGCACTCACAGCTGCTGCAAGTACGTTGCATGCTGCGGAAGATTAACCTAGTCCTGAAAGAAACGGGGGCACGTAGAATCGGGCAGGCCTTACACACAGACGCGAAGGAAATGTGTGAAGCATGGGGTACAATTTGGTTGGTGAAAGTTCAAGACACAATATAAAGAATAGCAATCTCATTTATGGGGTCATGCCTCCCCATACAACACACTTCGTTGCAGCTGTATTGCAGGAACGTTGCTGCAATATTACGTTGTTGCAGGTTGCATTGCAATATTGTAGAAACATTCCTGCAATATTGCCGTGCATTATTGGAGTGGCAATGATCTTACAATATTGCAGCAATATTGCAAGAACGTTGCCGTGCAATGTTCCATTGGCAACGATCCTTCAATATTTCTGCAATGTTGCGCGCAAATCGATGTGCAATGTTTCAGTGGCAACGACCCAACAAAATTGCCTACATATTGCCGTGCAATACTGTAGTGCAAATATTGTAGAAAAAGTACAGCAATATTCTGAAGCAACTATGACTTTGACGAAATTTGAAATATGACGTCGAGTAGATTCTACAGCATGTTTAATTTAACTGGACATGCTAGAATTTCTCGTTGGCCGTTTTTATTGCCGTTTCGTTGCAGAATCATTGCCGGAACGTTGCAGTAGTATATGTTTGCAATGCTGCCGCAACATTGCAAAAATACACACCTGCAATATTGCGGAGGCGGCCATAGGACTGAATCTGCAACGTCTCTGTAATGTTATGGTGCAATATTGCAACCTTGCACCGTAATATTGCAGAGACGTTGTTGCAATATTATGGTGCTGTGTGCGTATGTGACGTCTGAAAACACATGTATTTTCGTGTTTTTTTTTTAAGCACTTGAATACTTTTTTTAAATAAACGGTTCTGTATTCGAAAGTATGTATTTTAAACTGCTTATAGTATTTTTTGCAATGTAATATATAAATAAATAAAGGAATCATAGGCGATCTCCTGGCAACGATTTGTTTTTTTTAGCACTTTGCGGTGACAACTGTAGCTTTGACCTGATCCATCGGAAATAAAAAATTCGCCAAATTTAGTTAGTATATTAGATTATCAAGTGCCCAATCGTGGCTATTATAATTTCGATGCGTAGTTTTTATTTTACACATGAAAAATGAAGAAAGGTGAGCGATTCTGTGGCGAAAATCGATACTTTTACTATGAACATTTTGTAGCAAATTAATTATTCCTGATAATGAATGATCGGGCACTAGATAATCAACTATACTAACTAGATTTAGTCGAAGTTTTTATTTCAGATGAAGCAAGTCGAAACTACAGTGGTCACCGTAAAGTGCTTTAAAAAACGCAGCCGTGAGAACACACATAATCCCTTTATTTATTTATATATTGCATTGCAAAAGATACTATAAGAATTTTAAAATATATACACTTTCGAATACACAACCGTTTATTTAGAAAAAGTTTTCAAATTTTTCAGAAACAAAAATCACGGAAATACATGTGTCTCAGACCTCACAGATAGGCATGGCCCCTTAACATACATGTAACAACATGGTCATTCGGTATCTAAGCTCATTCCGCAATTTTTGTGGCTCCCTGAAGCTTATTTAATCCTGCACTACATGTCTTCCATTAATATTATATTGCATTACCCTGATCCAGTTGAATTATAATGTCCTTCTCAAATGCCATTTATGCCATTTCCTTGTATGCAATTTGCACATTTCCATAATGTCCAAGACACTATCCAAGACACTCGTGTGTCCTACGTATACTGATGTTCGTAGACTATTTAAAGATCTCTCGTTACATATATCCTCAATTTTGGCCAATTTCGACTCCATTCCCCATTTACTACAACACCAAAAAAAAAACGAGCACAAAAGCTCTCAAAGCGACAGGGACAAGAAACGTCCCATTACTCCCTTTCCACTCATTCTGTCCCCGTGTCCACAAGTCCCCCAAATATTTCGATAACACGTACCTACTCGTCAACGTGCGAGTAACTCGCACGAAGATGCACGCGTGCTCGTTTGCATCTGTCGGCGCATCTGCGAATTTCACGATCCCACGACCCCTGGGCCATCGTGGCTCCTTGTTTAAAACCGACTTACGACGAGAGAAAGAAATCATTATTATCCCCCCCGCCTTAGGGCACGGGGGGGATTTCTTGGCACATGCCCGTGACGTCACGCGATGCACACGTCACGCGGCGTGACGTCGATCCTCCGACGGGGGGCTCCCTCCCCCCCCGAAATCTTGAACCGGGGCATCTGCAGGGTGCTCGGATCGAGGGGAGAAGCTGAGATCACGGGGCCGAAGGAGACGCGAAAGAAGGGGGAGGGGATCGTGCAAGGAGATTGAAGTGGTATCGCGAGGGGTGCACACGTGGGAAAACGGCACGCGTCCCTCTTTTGGCCCGGTGTCACTTACACCTGGAATTTTTCGGGCATTTATCAGTGCACGGCCTCCCAGGCGGAATTCCATCGTGTGACTTCGCGTGGCGGCCTTGGGCTCCGAGGATTCGACCCCCGAGGATCGATCAAAGAGGCGATTATTAAGGCCCAAGAGGGGTGCCTCTGAATGGGTCATTTCTTTCGCGGGGGGAATTGTTCTTGGTATGGTCTTCGGGCGATGCACGAGGCAGAAGCGGGAAGGGGGGGTTGAAGATGGTTCGGGGGGAAGATGTGTGTATTATTCTAGAAAGAGGAAAATTGAATGTGGTTTGTTTAGTAGGTACTGTATTTCGGACGATCATTTCACTTCTGTTTCTTTAACTAGTTTAGTAACGATAGCATCCATATCTGGAAAATTACAGTGATAAAATTAACTCAAAAGGTGCAGATGCACAATGAAACAAAAAATAAACAAATGAGACTTTAATCTCACGGGATTTTTAAATTATTATGTCATTAGTTTCATGAAACTATAGACTCTCACGTAACAAGTTTCGTGATATATCTTCAAAAAACTCATCTCTCGCGATTATTTCCATTATTTACATTTAGTGGTTGCAGAGATTTTTGTCCCATGTAAAATCTCATCGTGGATTTGCACTATAAGGGTGATTCTCGTGTAACAGCCCCAAAAGACAAATTTTTCATATTATTTTTTATATCGTCGAAAAAAGTATTATAAATAGAAACTAAAATTAAAATTTTAGGTCCAGTCTTAGCTAAACTAATTACAGTAAAGTCTCGTTAGCCGCTCGCTGGTCGGGACCGGCGTTGAGCCCGTATCGTGAACGGAGCCCTAATTCCGAGTATGAGTTTCTCGCTTCTTTCTGGCCAAAGGTGGGAGCGAGACCTGGCGTGCGCACGCAAAGGACGGAGTGTCAGGCGTCTGAAAGACGGAGCGAGACAAAATATCAACGTGGTCTGTCTCGTACTGTCCTCGCTCCCTTTCAGTGCCTTCGCTCACTCTCGTTCCATCTCGCTCTCGCCTTTGCCGGGCAAGAGTGAGACAGAAGTGGTGGGGATAGCGAAAAGTCCGTATCGTATACACCAAACCGAGCCCGTAACGAAACTTTACTGTAACTTTAAGAAAATTTTCTTCTTTTTGCAAACAGATGACTGTGGCAGATGCTACACCTGACGCCACCATCGTCGAAGAGGTTAACACGATTCCACAATAATTAATAAATAATAACAAGGTTCGACGTAGAAAAAAAATTCTACAAGTTTAAAGATGCCTCCTTATATCCCAAAAGAGTTTAATGCAATATTAACAATAGTTTCTTAAAAAAATTCATAAATTTCGGGTGCTGTTCAAGAATCATCCCTTGATATTTCAAGAAATTCATAAGTATTGATACTTGTAAAGTTAACAAACTAATTTCATTTACGTATACCACGATATTATTATTACTACTTTTATTATCTTCAGTGCACTTTACCCAACTTGTCCCGATTCTGACAAAAGTAGAGGTCCTCAGTTGCGAATTTATTCAATTTTGCATTGCATTAACGATATCTTTGTCTCGAACAACACTCTCCTACCTTTCACAAAAATATTTTTCAACGAGTCTCGGTGTACTCTTTCAAGAAGGCCTGGAATCGTTTCGACCACACGTAGTTCACCCAAAGTAGTTCTAAAGTTCCATTCGGGTTGGAGTAAAGGGGCAATTTATTCCAACCAAAGGGAGTAACAGGTGCACGGAAACGCCTCCGATTTTCAGGAATGGTAACGCGGGAGCACCTACGAATCCCACGAAACCGGTGAATCTCAACGTTCCTGCCATATGTCGCGAAGATAACGATGCACGGGGAAGGTGTCTCGGTCCGCTGATCGACGCAAGAAAACACGACATCGCAGCTGCACGCAAGAAAATCGATACAAGGTCTTCAGTAGGTCGTAGAACAGGCAGGTGACGTTGGTCGCGTGCCAGACTCCCCTTCCTTTTACCGGTAAGAAAAGCATTTTGCGCAAGCCATTGTCCTTGTTCCCTCCTTGCTCATGGGTTTGTGGTCCCTTTAACATAGGGTCCAAGAAGGCCGGCACCCTTCAAACGTCGTGAAGGGATTTCCATTCGGGTTGGACTACAGGGGTACCAGATCTGAGGTCGGATGGATCGCGCGTGCATCTTGAATTGATCCATGTGTCCCGCTAGGATTGACTTTCGTTACGATAGTATAGGCACCATCACACTCACCACCATTTTCTAACGTGCGTGCTTTCTTCATTTTTGCACTCTCGATTCATTGGCGTGAAAGGGTAGATTCTCGCGGAAGTCCCTTAAAAAAATTAGGATTTTTTTTAAACAAAAAAGTAACAGATATGGTAAAAAGTCCTTTTGGTATTTTTTCTAAGACGATACATTTTCTTTTTTATTGTTTTTTCTCCGATGTAATCTTAAACAAAAAGGTATACTTGTGATGGTGTTAATAAACACGGTTTACGTGATATTTCAAGATAGAGTCATCTGACAATGAAATAAATAATCGAACGTTTTTCTTAAAATATATGCGTATGGTTAGCATATTACCAATCGTTACTGCAGATAATGAAAATTCGATGATTGTTAGATGTTTTAGTAAAAGTGTCCTGAAAACGGTATCTTTTTGTAGTGATTAGAAACAAATTGGGTGGACTAAAAGTTATGAAAGTTGGCAATACGATAGCGAGTTCATTTACTTAATTTTTAAAATCCGTGAATTAGTTCCTTTGTTTTTATGCACACCGTCTTTATATCACCGTCAGAGTTAGCTATGAATTCGGGATTGCATCGGAGATAAAACAATAAAAAAGTGTTATCATCTTAAAATATGTATAAATCAAATACCAAAAAGACAGAGTTACAATTAAAGGATTACATGAGAATACACCCTTAAGGCAATCTTTATATTTCTTTGAGAATTGTGTTCAGAGATAAAAGAGAATTGTGTTCATGGATAAAAAAACTTGGCTTTCTTCAAGAAATTAGTTTTAGTCTGGATGATTAGGACGATTCCACAGAAACGCCTTGATAGATCTTGCTCCTTAAAGCCATCGAAATATTCTGTCCCAAATGCAAATACACCATCTTAGCATGCAATGCAATCTCTCACAAGCTGCTCCCTTTTCAATCCTCGTATACCATGAGTGGCCCGAGCATCAGCTGCTTTCCACAGATCAATAAATCGGTTACAGCCAGTCCTCTGGCACGTGCCGTTATTTCTGGCCATAAAAATCGAAGATTGCTATAAGAAGAGGCTCCCCTGCGATCTCACTGGACCAGGGTATTGTGCTGCACCCCAAGTTGTAGCACGAGCACATTTTCTCCAGCTGATGCAACGATTTTCGCATCAAGGTGCTGTTTCATTGTGTCATCGACAATCTCCGATTCTACCATTAACGCGTGTCGAAGAGATCTTTCCTGAGGAAATATACTATGAAAAGGTTGCTAAGCTATTGCAAACAGACTGCTACATCCTTGCAAGCCGATAAACAGCAACAGACTTTCCTTTTCAGAGAAAAATGTAGTTCTTATTTAACCCTGACGATAGTGGTGCAATTTCCAAATACTTTAGCACCTCATTTTATTGTATTTCTTGCTACTATTCTATATAGCTGATCAAACTCTGTATCCTAATTTGTTAGTTCAGAGTATCGAACTGGAATCTAGTTGATGTTAAATTAGATATAGTTGCCCTTATCAAATCACTGTGTTTTTAATTATCGAGTACTATTTAAGCTCTCTTCTAACCACCAATGTAGTTAGTTCCTATTTCATTATACTCCAATCGGTAAATGGTGTTCCGAAACATTCCACGCGGAGCAAGGCACAAAATACTAGAATAAGCAAAGCCACTTGGCAGAGGCAGCCTATGGGACCGCCGTTCTTCCTTTTATCCATGCAGCCTTCTCGCATAAACTAAAAAGTAGACAATACCGTTCTCGCTGCGAAACAAGCAGAGAGCCGGGCGATTTCTCCAGGCCGACTAATAGCCGGTTTACTCGCGCAAGCTAACTCGTTCGAAGAGACAAATTTCACCGGGAGGTGCCCGCGTCCCCCAAATGGGACCTACGGGGAAATTTGCATAGAGCTGCGGCTACGAGCTTTTCGAGAAACGGGCTACGTCGATTGCCGTTTAAAGGAACACCATTGTTGGGACGCGGCGTTACATCATCGGGAAGGCAGATGCACGTACAAGGAACCACTCGACCGAGGACGTCATCCGCTTTAATTGCTGGCTCGCCAGTCCCCCTTAACGCCTCGAAGTTCCGGGTACTCACGAAACGCGAGGTATATAATCCTTTCTTACCTACGGCCTACCATCACGCAGCCCCCCTGCGAACCTTCCGCCGCTCGGATAAGAAGCCTGCGCGATCAGGAAGGATTAGAATCAATCGAGCAGCAATTGCTCTAATTGCTTTCCTGGAAGGCTTCAACGGTGGGACGAGTTTTTGGAAACTTAGGGCGGCGAAGTGGGCACAGAAAAGTGAAAGAGCTTGAGGGGGTCAGCAGGTAAAAGCAAAACGATTTTTTGGGAACGTACCTATTTGAAGACTTATGCGCATATTTTTGGTACAAAGATTTTTATATTTAACCCTTCATGGTCATACGGGGTGTATTGTACCACAAGAACAATTTTCGATTTGAAATGCCGCACCTTTATGTCTTCCAAAGAGGATTCGGAAAAAGAAAATAAAAAAAATTTGAAAAATCGGTTTTTCCCGCAACCATGGAAAATTGCTCATTTTCAACTAAAAATTTTATCATATCAATATTTACATTTCTAGAAACAGCCTATTAGACTATGACTGTATAAGTATTACGAATGTACAATTATCACTGAAAAGTTAAAAGATTCAAAAATACGAAAATGGTAACACAAAAAATGACGCTGGGGTACAGTGAACCCCGTGTGACCAACTTGTGATTATAAGAAGGTGTGACCACGAAGGGTTAAGTAAAGAATATTTTAACAAGTTTTATATGATATTTTGGTGCAAGAATATTTATTTATTTTAAAGTTACAATCGACTTCCGGAAAGCTCTTTTTGAAAAAGTGTTTTGCGATGACCATTGCTGCTCGGAACTGGGATTATCTAATATAAAAAAAAAACAGATTTAGTTAGTGTACTAGTTTATCTAGTTACTAGTAGTTAATCGTTCCTTTTTATGAAATATTAATATGGAAGAAAATGATGGATGCTTAAGTGAAATGATCGCTATTCGCACAAAAAATTTATGAAATAAAAACTACGCATTGAAAAAACAAATCTTTCGATTATGGACTAAATTTGTATGCCTAGAAGAAGCCTTCAAAGTTGCAGAAAGATTGCTGGAGCAATTTTCGAGATATCATATTTAGCGTAATCGAAAAATCAGTTTTGGGGGAAACGCGTTTAAAGTTTTAAGTGCAGTTTCAATGAAAATAAGATATTTCTTCCTTAACTTACACAGAATCATCCGTTCCAAGCCTATACAGTACAGCTTCTACTGCCTCGGCTACCTCCAAAATCATGAAATCAAAAAATCGTGCTAATAACCGCTTAAAGCTTCAGCACACCGTGTTTATCACTGTAAATATAATCTTCTGACAATGAGTGGCAAAACACTGGTATCTTAAAACCTGTCACAGAGTGATAAAGAATTATCATCTGTGGAGTCTAAGCACCATTAATTGTAAGTCACGTTGTTTCTTAGAAATCTCTAATTAATCATACATAGTCTATCAAAAACATCAGAAACGAAATCCTCTGATCTGCAAAGTGCTTAACAGTCTCCGCAGAGCCACAAGACCGCCTACGAGCTCGTGTATCAAAATTACAGTCCTTAGCCAAAAAGCCCAATCATTTCGAGTATAATCGTGCAATCGTGGCCATAGTGAAGACCCGAAACCCCAAAGGAGTAGAGCCTCCGCAGAATTGGGCCTTGTGCAACGCCTCCAAGTTTCGCTCTTCGACTGGCTGCTTTCACGAAACTTCATTACGACACTTCATCCTCGACAATCTGCCAACCAAACAACACCCAAACGGAGCCGCCAATTTTCAAGCAACAAAAGGGCATCTTGGGGTCCCAACGAGGGGGCCCGCTACGGGCAAGCGGGAGGGGGAAGGGGGAAGGGGGGGCCTGAAGCCGATATCGGGAGCGAAGTGCGGGCCCGAGCACGTCCGAAGAGGTGGACGAAGATGCCCGAGGAGGATGGTGGGAACGCGTGGCACGGAGTGTTCTCACCAGCTCGCTCTCTCTCTCGGGGCGCCTAGCTGCGACGAGCGCCTCCACGGAGCAAGGTTGCTGCCGCTGTGACGCCGCTCTTCTGCCTCCGCGTTGCTGCAGCAACCTGCCCACGAGGTTGCCGCGACCTGGCTGCTGAAATCGCGGCAGACGACATTCGGACCCCGAAACGGGAGGCCCGCGGTGACCCTTTGCCACTTTGGGCCGCCTCTTTGTCTCGTTTGCGTAACGAGGGCCTGGGTCCTCTTCTTCCCATTTCTCATTTTTTACCTCTTCACACACTGACCCCTCATCTGGTCATCGAGAATCTTCTGGATACGCTTGTACTGAGTAAATCCTGGTACCTAGAGGTTTTTGGGTGAAATTTGGGGCATAGTGATGGCGTAAAAGGGTGAAGGTGATGGGGATTAATTAGATATTTCTATATTTTTTCGAATAAGTATTTGGGGAGGTGTTGGGGGTGAGGAGCTGGGATGCGAGACTAGTTTGTTGGAGCGAACAAATATTGAGAGAAAGTTTATACTGCTAGGTGGACGTTGAATTTTATTTCATCTTCATTCCATTTTCCATTCAGTGCTTCATTCATCATTTAACAAGTCTTCGTTTAGTACTGCAATTTGGATCGTTTGTTGCTACGAGCAGTCCTGAAAATGAATTAAATTTCTACTGAAATGTTTAATGAATTCAATTTTTGTGGTACAATTTCATAATGTGGCATTGCCGAGGAATAAAATTGATTTCCTCCAAAGGAACTGAGTATTTGAATTTGTTATGGCAAAGAGTTAATCCCACAGCTTCCGGTTGGAACCCCGTTGGCAGGAAGGGGTGCCTTAGACGTTCAACCTGCAAACACAACCCCTTTCCTGTAAATTCCTGTAAATCGTTGCGTTCCCCGAAAAAGAGGCAATTAAGGGCACAATGTAAAAACAATCCAGTTTTACGGCGCGGAGCCCAGATTACCGTTCCCTCTCTTGCAGCAAGCAGCCAATGCGTCTGCTCCCATGAAAGAACGATGGAGGTTCGTTTCGGAGTACCCGAGACTAAACAGATCGTGTTTCCCAAAGATCGGCCGCCTGAATGATTTTAACGGAGTTGTGAACAGATTCTTAATACTGTTCGCCTCTTGGGCTGAGTTACTACCGGATGTGTTGAGAAGATTAAGTTACTGTACTCATAACACTCTGCCAAAGAGTTCTTGATTTCCATTCAGCCATAACAGACCACAGAAACGAGGAGAGTACCATTCAGGATTATTCATCAATACTCCATTATACAATAATTGTTATGTAAGAAATAAGTATTATTTCTTAACTGTTTCGCAACCACGGCATCGTACAAACCATGTTATGTCGACGGGATAACTATGGCTTCGAAGTGGTTAAATCAACAACTTCGCTGCTGGAATATAAATTCGTCATTTAATAACCTCGTGGCCCAGAGATGCAAATGGAGGAAGAGTTAATCATAGATTATTCAACGATCTTCAACTTGGAGTACATTTATTCACATTAGCCTACTATGAATTTCGAGGAAGAACAATAAAGTTCTGATAAACACTGAAGCTACTTAGACTTCTTCAGAGTAATTATGCCGTCGATGATGTCTACTGGTGGAAGAAATAATATTGGTAATAGGGTGGAGCGAAATTATATAGGCGAAAATTTAAATTTGAATTTTCAGGTGGTCTGGGTGCGGGATAGTTGTCTTTTGATTAACCAAACACAACTGTAAAAAAATTTTGGAAAAATATTCATGTCTGCAGGTTCCTTTTTCTTTTAAAAATGTAAGACACAT
Organism: Andrena minutula; assembly: GCA_929113495.1. Classification (NCBI taxonomy): domain Eukaryota; kingdom Metazoa; phylum Arthropoda; class Insecta; order Hymenoptera; family Andrenidae; genus Andrena; species Andrena minutula. The sequence goes on from OV815994.1 coordinate 23,810,658, forward strand.
TTTTAAGAGACATTTTTAAGAGAAAAAGGAACCTGCAGATATCAATATTTTTCCAAAATTGTTTACAGTTGTGTTTGGGTAATCTTACTAATCTTGCCAATCCCTTAAACAATCTCAAGGAGTATCGCTTCCTGTGCCCTGGGTCAGGCAGTATATACCATATCCTCCACTCCCACCTAGGCTTTCATCTCGCTCCTCCATCAATCTCATCGAATCTCAGCGTCGAATCATGCCTTCGAAGCATTCGCCGCTACGACAAGGAGCCGAGGCGGCATAAAACAATAAACCAAGGCCCGTGGAGCGATCGCGCGCGAGCGGGCCACGAGCACGGCAGGCAAAGTCGTATAGATGATTCCCACAAGGGCCTGGCGAGCGCAACCTCCCACGATCACCAAAAGGGAAACAGTTAAGCGGCGCGTCAGCGAGGACACGAAATTTCAGCCATTCTATGCAAATACCTACCTGCCCGTTCCACGGGCGGCCCGACTTAGCACCGTTTCCTTTTTCCCTTCCCAATAAAACGTGGAACGCCGGGGTCCCCATCGCGGGGTCCCTCGTGTGTCAGCCACGCGCACCTCCATAGCGGTCAGGGCCCCATAATAGATGCACGAGGCACCGCTCGTTTTCTTTTCTTTTCCACCTTTCCTTTTTCCCTTTCCCTCCGCAACCCATCCCTCTCTGTCCCTCCGTAGGACCCCTCCCCTCCCTCTCCCCTTTTTTCCATCGCGCGCGAACGGCATTATGGGCCCCAGGAATATCCACCGACACGGCGAAGGCGACCAGGAATATAAGGCGAAAAGGGTGAAGCGAAACGCGAATCGCAGAAACGTGGGAACCGTCGCCAGGTGATCCCTTGCGCCACGCAGAGGAGGCCAGGCCCAGCACGGACTTCTGCGAGAGCCGAGGAAGGCAACTGAGCTGCGGAGCGGTCCCCGGAAAAGGAGGGGGACACGTAAGAATGGGGTGGCCAGTGCGCCTCCCTGGAAAGGGGTACGTAGACGCAACTGCGTCGCAAGAGGTGGACCAAGCCACGGGGTTGGATGGCTTTTTTTCCCTCCGTCTGCTGCAGTTATTGGGACGGGGTGGCAGGATGTCACCGTGCCTCCTCCAAATCGATCAACTGCCATTGTCGCTGTAATAAGCGCTTTAACATATGCGCGCTGCTTGCACGCGAATACTTATGAATGCATGCGAATGAAGTCGGAGGAATTAGCTCGATGGATGCACTTTTGTGCGGATCGTGGTATTAGGGTAATTCCGGGAGACGCGGCCGGACGGGAGAGTTGGTCGAGTTGCTGTATTCAGATTCTACATCTGTGTATATGTAAAAATGTGTTAAGGTTCAGAACAATTAATTCTCTAGAAATCTAGCCGGGCTGCGTCTCCCGGAATTACCATATACAAAGTTTGCATATGTGTGTGACTCGTTTGAGGATCTTCAGTTTTATGCCTCTGTGCTGGGGAATAATCGGTGATTAGGTGAACAGAGTTTAGGTGAACTAAGACAACGGATTAGGGGTGGTTGCCAAGGAATGGAGTTCAATGAGGTTTGTTTAATCTGAGGGTGGTTAGAGGCCATTTCGAGGGTAACTGTGTCGAAGATTACCCGACCGAATTCGCCATTGTAATCGGTTTCCTTACGTGTGTCCAGCACACGACCCGATTCCCAGAGGCACGACCCAGTGACCCAGTTCGGCTGAATGGGGTGGCTTGAATTTACGGGATCAGGATTTTGAGACGCATTGTTCGACAAATGTTCCAGTTACTTTCGAATGGATCTAGCTAGCTGTGATGCGTCAGGAAACCTTCCATCGCGTTTTCTTTTCACCAAGTAAGATGCACAGGGGTTGAATTTCCAATGCTTAATTCTGATAGGATGTGCCACGGTTTCCACGTCCTTCTGTTTTTATAGGGGGTCTCTCTGGAAACACATGTAAAACTCGAGGATGCTCGATTTTTTATCATGAGGAAATTCATGGGAATTTCACCCCACTCGTAGGAACAAATACTCGGGGTTATAAATGGCACCGTCTGTCGCGCGAACGAGACATTTTTTTCATCGAACTCCCACGGAAACGAGTTATATTTTCCTGTATTCCACAATCTAGACGTTCCCCTGCGACGGCAACCCAGATGGCGGCTAAAAACGACCCCACGCACGCATTTTTTTTTCACACAGATTCCGTGCTACTAAATATAAATGCATCGTTAACGCGGCCTCTTTGGGGCGCAATTAAACAGTTATTTCTTTACAAAACCACACGCGACAACCACTAACATACAGTTCCCGTCTTCTCTAAATGTTCAAACAGTTCGTGATAACCTCCCCGGCAAACTGCATTAACCATAGATTGTATTTAAAGGTTCCTTTTACTCTCCTTTTCGAAAAAAATTCATGAATTCTTTTTTCAAGAACTAATGTACGCATATTAATGTTTTTTTCGTTTGTTAAATGTTTATTATTCCTTGCTCTATAGAATTGTATTTTTCGTGATTCCAAAATATAATTACGAATGTGTGGATTTCAATCGTAATGTTTGTGTCTCAATAAGAACATTGCGCAATAAAATGACTAATTATATTTTGGAAATATAAAAAGTACAATTTTATACAGCAAGGAATAATAAATATTTAACAAATAAAAATATTAAAATCTGTACCTATAGTAGTTGCTGAAAAAGAAATTCATGAAAATGGGCCTCTTGTTCGATTTTTAAAACTATGTAAATGGCTTACGAGTCCTTGATGCTTCCATTTCTTCAACTTACTCTTCTCGCCTTCGATTTTATGAATGCACCATGCCCAGCAAGATACAAGCGTCTGCAGTTTTGAACAAGACACCCCGCATATAGATCCGTAAAACCCATAAGGTAACCGTGGCCTGGTCGAAATTAATCGTGTGAAAGCGAATTAATTTCAGGCACCTGAAGGAACGAGCCCTGGTGAAAGAAATCGATTAGGGGGTTCCCTCGTGAGACTAGGAAGCCTCGTCCTTCTTGCGAGCGGAAGCGAAGATTTCGAGATTCGGGGTGGATAGCGTTTCCTTCCTGCCGGGATCTCACAGTGGGTGCGAGCTGCAGGTGTATCCCGTGATCGGGGCCCAAAGCCAGAGGGTGGGCGTTCCAAATTTAGACCGAGACGCTCGCCTTCTTGATCTTCCTCAAGAGGTTTGTGGTCAAGCTGAGCCACACGGTCCTCCCAGCCTCTCGCCTGGGGTTAATGAGCAGGTCGCGACATCTGACCGATCGCCTTCCGTCATGACAGCTAGCTGGGATATTTATGGGATATCGTGGGCCATGGGAATAAGACAGAAGCAGCGATCGATGAGAATTTTCAGGTCTCGTTGACTGTCGCTCCTATTTCCCGAACTAAGAGGAATTTAGTCTCTTGGGTTTATTATCCCTCCACCGCTGCGATTTTAGCGAGAGTAGTGGGACAGTGGCGCACTCAGGATTTAAGCTCGGGGGGTGCCGAGTTGAAGGGATAAAAATATTTTTAAAGCAAATTCAGTAAAATTCATTAAGTGATTATACAAATTTATTTCAAGAATAAAATCCAGTTTTCTATGTGTTTTCTTTTACAAAGCTCTTGAATTACTTCAGTTGTAGTTAGATTAATCTACTTTCTCCTTTTTCTTTGGGGGTTGTCAGGGCCCCTTGGTCCCCTCTTTAGCTGCGCCACTGTTGCGGAACCTAATTTTTTCTATGAAAGATCGTCAAGACTTACAATTAGACCAGCTGCTAGAATATTAGCTGTTAATTCTTGATAGAACAGTAGAGGACAAGAAAAATTGAAGAATTAAATTAAAGAGTACTGATTTGTTTGGAGAATAATCGATCAGTTGCACCCGGTCGACCTCCGTTTGCGATCTTACGGATGACTAAAGGAACTTGACAGCGAAAGGTCGCGAGTGCACGCAGGTACAGCGAGCGTTAACGGTGAACCATGATCGACAGTGACCACCGCCAACGAGGGCGATAAGTTAAAAACAAAATTCAAGGCCGCTGGCCTGTTTTATTGTGGAAGCCAGGCTACCCTCGTCGGAACTTCCGAGTCCAGAGTTTGCAGATGCAAGAAGCAAGAAGGGGCCCAGGCTCTTACTTGGCCCTCTTGTCGAGCTCGGGGGGTCCTCCATGGCTACGCAATAATATACCAGTCCCAGGGACAAAGCTGCAGTTTAGCGCAGCACATTATGCATTTACTGATGGTAGGTACCCGAAATAAAACCATAAAGTACCTAGTTTTACGGGGCCTATCCTTTTTCAGGGCCGTAACGGACTGGACTCTGGATCACGTAGAAACGAGACGTTTCGTGCAACTCCTGCAAGCTGTTTCTCAAACCTAGGATTCAAACGAATCCCGATATCTGCGATCAAACCTCCCAAAACCACCATCGAGAATTTTCGAACGTTTAGAAATATAATCAAGATTCCTACAGAAACATAAGACTTTCTATTACAAAGGGTTCAAGTGTCCCAAACGGAAACGAGCTCGCAGTCAAGTAGCACTCACTCTAATCTGACGTCTCACTCGGCCTAATATTATTATAACGATCCGTCTCGATAATCATCGGACGCGACGAGGGTCGCCCCACGAAATTTGCAAACACCGCAAGTTCCACAATTTCCCCCGGTGCTTTGAGCTGCTTTATCAGCGATCTGAAGAGTGATTCCAGAACGACTCGGTGAAAGAGCGAGCAACCCGTTCGGTGCGCAAAGAATTCTGCCTTTATCCGCGCGGTGACCTGATCGAGCCTGGATCTTGATTCTTCGATCCTGTATTCCACGTAAGGGCGAGCGTGCATCTGCCTTACATTGCGCCGATATAATGCAGAGGGGGGCAATGTTAACGCGGAAGTTCGGCGGGCACAGCTGTTTCCAGAAGCGATTTATCGCGAAACTATCGCGAGACACATTGTGACGCAATGACGCGTCACAAAATCATTCCCTGTAATCGTGGCTAGCTTATCGCCGCCAAGCCGTCGCGTGGACGCGATACCCGGCTCGGTAATTGATTTGCGGAATCCTGGCAGTGGTTGTCAAACGGAATGATGGAAATTTGATAATTGATAAATAAGCGGTTAATTGCTACTTTAAAGTGGCGATAACTTTACTGCTTCGATAATACTGATTATTAATCTTCAAAAAAGCAAGTACATTGAATGAAGCCGATGGGTTCACGTGCGTTGAATTTGTATGCACACTATCAGAAGCTCACATTCTAAAAAAATTATGATTATCCGACATTCTCATATTTTTAAATTTTGCTTTATATTTTGGAATAAAGAAAAATTTTTCCACAGAATTCGATATTTCAACTTCAAAAGATCGCGCTTTTTTACCGAAATACAATATTCAAATTCGGAGAACGTTAGGTATTTTAGTAAGTTATTTATTTTAAAAATCCATTTGAATTTTTGCTTTCAGATGCATCGTTTAGCCTAGGGAATGTCCACCAGCTAATGCTTAAAAAAACACGACTCCCACTCAAGCCGATATCTCTTTTAGTTAATACTAATATCTCATGAAAATTTAGAATAATATAGTTAGAAGATGTATCTTTTAGTAGAAAAACATTATGCATGATTTTCACTTATACTGTCCCCCAAAAAATTCCTCAACTTGTAGATGTAAATTCACCACTGGTCACCGTATGTCGAGTCTTCTAAATATCGATTAATTAAAGAAACATTGAAGAATGGCATTATGAAGAGTGGACATCCCAGAAAGTGGATGTCACGTTTCCACGAGTCACGTGTCCCAGTCACTCTTAAACAGAGATCCTCTTACCGTCTATTTCGAGCAGTCCAACGGTCTACGATGTTTCATTAATGCCTTTCATTCAAGCATGCACTTCCTTCGACATCCTCGACTGCTGAATGAAACCAATGATTCACCTGCATCGAATTCTGCTAAATATATCCCTATCCACCAAACTCTCTGAATATCGAATAATGAAAGAACCATTAAAGCTATGCCATTATGCAGAGTTGATTCCTCGCAGAAAGCGTATGTCACGTTTCCGCGAGTCACGTGTCACTCCTGAAAACAGATCCTCTTGCCGTGTATTTTTAGCAGTCCAATGGTCTACGATGTTTCATTAATATCTTCCAATTCAGCAATGCACATTATTGCATACTTTCTTCGACGCCGTCAGCGATCCACCGGAACGAGCACCGTACACCTAATCGACGAACGAAAACATTGACTTCCATTCATCCACGGAGAAGTTTCCGTAATTTGTCCCGAAATCGCGGGAGGATTGCCTGGCGGGGAAGGTGAAATAAATCAACGGGTCAAAAGGGCCGTTTACGTAGTATAAAGTCGGGAACGCCCGGAACGGGCCCGCCTGGCTCCGGGCCTCTAAAAGTAAAAGTTTTCCGGTGCAATAATCGCGGGTCGTAAAGGTTTATCTGTTTATTGCGGCCTGCATTGCCTCTTGAAATGGGCTGTAACTGATTTTGTCGAGGAAACAAATGTCCGGCGTTTATTGGCCCGCGCTCTACACTCCCAGGCGCTCGCCTGCGCGGCGCAATCGTCGTAAGATATTTTTTTATGGTTTTACACGTTTATTAACAAACAAGGTGTTACTGCTTGGAAGCGTGCCGGTCGTCAATCGACGGCACCCATGTTTCCGTAAGTAGCTGTATTTATTGTTGCTCGATCTTGTTGCAAATGGTGCACCTGGAAATATAGTAGCTGTTAAAGAATTTATGTTGCAAAATTGTTGTAACGGAGAGGAACTGGAGGAAAGATTTATTCTATTACCTACTGCTGATTTTTAGAAATATTAGTGGATTTGTTATCGATAATATACCGAGGATCTTTAGTATTTGAGGAGTATAAATTGTAAACGATGTAAGTGCGAAAGAAATGTGAAATAATTTTCTTAGTGGGGAAGGATGTAAATTCCATATTGAATATGGAAGGAAACGCTGTAAATACTAGGATAATTTATTTTATTTTATAGGGCTGTTGCAAAACAGAGTTGAAATCATAAATAACATTGCTATGTTGAAATGAAAATGCTGAACATTTTTACTTCAGGCACTTCCAGTGAGTAACGAAAATATTCGGACACTTTTTAAAATCCCATAACATTTTTCAAATTAATCCAAACAACTTGAGTTTTTTTGAAAAGCTAAAAAGATTACTTTGCTAAGTGACGCGTTTCGTCGTTTTCAAAAAATTGCAGTTGGTGGGAATAATGAAAAAAATAGTAAAGTTCGTTTTTCAACTTGTTTATCTGAGCCTGTAATAAAAATTTAGAAATCTCGTTTGTAGATTTAAATTAAGTTGTATACATGCCTAAAATTTCGAAATTCACGAAATTAATGAAAAACAACATTTACTATTTTTTTTTATTATTCCAAACAATTGCACATCATTTAGCAAACTAATGCTTCTAGTTTCTAAAAAAAACTCCTGTCGTTTGGACCAATTCTAAAAAAAGTTATGCGATTTTAAAGAGTGTCCGAATATTTTCGTTACTCACTGTACATCACTTACTATTTCAACTCCTCTACTACTATTAGCTATTAGTGCTGTAGGTGGTGCATTGAAGCTACTCATCGCAGTAGCAGCACACTCACGTTCTACTCGACAGCCGACGCGCAAGCTTTCGGAGCGAAGAATTACACGTGAAACTTAATTAGTAGCAGCTCGGCACAGTGGCGGTAATAGCGTGCAATTCAGAATGGCGACGTTCCCATGGCGTTGCGTTCATAAAGGACGGATTCACCGCGCAGGCGTTGCGTAAAAGAAAGAGTTCATTGATGAAAACGGGCCGGCAGTAAAACATTGCTGGCCCCGCCGAGTAAACACTGTTTAACGTTACAGAAGAATTCCCACACAGGGTCCCACACGTCCCTCACGCATCCGTGCATCGGATCGCGTTGCGCGCGCCAGCCACACTTATGACGCACGTACACACACGCCTGGCACACGGTGTGCTTGCCCTTCTCCGTCGTGTTCGCCTTTGCCGTGCCGCAGTTGGGGTCGATCCCTGGCTCCCTGGGATCACAGCGATCGAGCTGTCGCAAATCTTTCTTGCGGCACTCCAACTTTTTTCCGTCGCATTTTCACTTCATTCCCCTCGCCCCATGCACACTGATACAGAGGCCGAAACTGGCGATCGCTAGCAATGCACGAGGAGCTTCGCCGCGGTTCGGATTCGCCACCGAATTCGCCAAACTGGATAATTCGATATGCAACCTATTGTATTTTTCAAAACCTTAAGGCTAACGAGGATAACTTTAAATTAGCAAAACCAGACTATTGCGTTAATGATGTTTTACAAAGTGAGTGAAGCATTATATTTTTCAATTAAATTCTGTTTTATTAAACAATTTCATTTATTACCATCAATATATAAAAATCGTAAGTGAAAGTCACGAAACTTAATTTTTATTGTTAGCCAATACCTCTTGCTAGCACACTCAATTTTGAGTTCTACTTCTTTCAACAATAAACTTTTGTATATAATATCAGTTTCCCGGATGATAAAATAAAGTTAATAGAAAATAATTATTCGCCTCGGAAATTATGGATAATGATTTACATGAACATACTTGTTCTGCAGTTATTGTAAGTGGAGAAGCCTCGTTTTTTTGTTTTACAAGATGTAACACAGTGTAACGGTGAATGATCCAGCGTTCATGGGGACGAAATATCAATTTACGTGAATTTCGATCTGTTCCTCGTTTAAGGACTTCTCCTTCCGACCTCCTTCGGGAGCAGACACCGTGCATAACGCGGTTACTGAATGAAAGCAGCAGGAATCATTCAAGAATATAGAAATTTCCCAGTTTCATGTTCGAGCGTAGAAAAAAAGCATGAGAAAAAGCGTGCGAAGCGACGAAAGGAGCTGCCAAGGAGAGACTCAAATTTCGAGCGGACTATATCGCCGTAGTCCTGGGGACGGCGTGAATTCCCACACATCAACAGGTCTCAGGAGGACCTCCCCTCCCCAAGGGTACGCGGGAACCCCACTCCAGGACGCACTCCACCCCACTCTAGACGCGGTGAGTGCATCGGCATGCGGTCTTCGAAATCGAAAACGTCAAACAGTTACCCTCCACACCCCAAAGAGGGACGTCGCCGTTACGGGCGATCATCCCCATCCCCTGTACACGAACAGCTCCGTAAAAGTACAACGCTAACGGTGCGTGCTCGCGAAAATCACGAGACCCCGCGTGAATCATTCATGGAAGCGTAGCCGAGACGTCACGTGTGCGCGAGACCGATTCGTCCGAAGGAATTTCTACGAGGGCTGCGATTTCGGAGCAACAGTTTGTGTGTGGTTCCTGTTGATTTTCCCGGTTGACCAGTGCGTACGTTTGGTGCATAAATGGTGGATTATTACAATTACAAGATGTCAGGCAGCGAGGAGGAACCCGACCCCCATGGACAGTCGGGGATGAGCAAGGCGGAATTGCGCAGGGTAAAAACGAATTTGAAATTAGTTGCTCTTCCTTTTTGTAGGAAACGTCGACGAGTAGCAATGTTAGGCGTGAACGTACTGACAGTTGTCACAGGGAACCTTCTGTTCTTCTTTAATTTAAGGATGATTTTTAATATCTTAGAGTGTCCACTAAATTTCTTTGAAGAAACTATATCGCACTTTGAATTGTGGCAAGATTTTTATTCAAATAAAATTTCGAATAACGAATAGAATTTAAAAGAATGTTAAACTCGAGTTAAGGAATGAATGATTAATAATATTTTGAACTTTTATTTAAATAAAAATTTTGCCAATCTCTGACTTCGAGCATATAGATCTACTATAGTATCCTACATCGATCCGTATAGAACCTTCTCGAATTTATAAAACATATAAAAAGACAGAGAAAGTACTTACCTAGAGGACCTAAAAGCAAAGTGAGCCTGAATATCGCGCGATCGCGAAACCCCCGCAGCTCTGCCCCCTAACTGAAACGGTTCCCTAATTGCAGAGCAACAAGCCGATCATGGAGAAACGGAGGCGTGCGCGGATAAATCAGTGCCTGGACGAGCTGAAGAGCCTGATTCTCGAGGCGATGAAAAAAGACGTGAGTAACGAAACGATTCCTTGGTTTGGACGGTTTGCCTGTTATCGGCTCCCCTCCTAGTGGCCCCGTGACGATAACCAGCGTGATTTCGCGCGCGATCGATCAGTCCCCGGCCAGATAGATGCCGGACGCAGATAGAACGCTCTCACGCGGCGCGGTTTAATCTCTTAATCGCGTGACACGGTGAAACGACCGGCGGAATTCTCTCGGCGAGGAACGGCATCAGCAAAGCCTCTCTGGACGATAGCACGAGACCGCGCGGGCAGACGCGTGATCTCGCCACCGTGCCCGTGGAATCCACGTTGTCGATGGCGCCTGAAACGTGCCGCGGAAAACGTGACCGGTGCACGACTTATCTGCAGTGACGTGATACCGGTTTGCGAGTGATAACGGGGAAAATATGCACAACAACTCTTCGGTCCGCCGCGCCGGTCGAACGGAGGACAATGGAATATTTTTGTAACAGCCTTGGGGGATCCTTTCCCTCGTGATTAGGGGTTGCAGGCTTTTTGGGTCGTTCTCTGCAATTTTGAGGCAATGCGAGGTTGGAGTTTGGTCGGTGGAGGGAATCTGAGGATTATATTATTGAATGAAGTTGTGATGTCATAGGGAGTTTGGGGGTGAATGTTTAAGAGAAAAGAATGGTAGAGGTGTTTTATTTTCGAGAAATCTGAGGGAGTAGAGATGTATCGTTATTTGTCCATTTTTATTTATTTAACTGAGGTGCGTGAAGCACTCAATTGTTCACAGTCCCTGAAAGAAAATTTCAATTTTTTTATAGCTAGCTTGTAGGTTTCCATGTGTATATCATTTTATCATCGCTGGTCAGTTTCTAGGGGTATCGTAAGTTCCTAAATAAAGAAGTGTTTTTACTGTTACGTGGTAAACAGTTGAAACTATACACAGAATATTGTGAAAGCCTCCCGATCCGGTCAACAATATCGTGCGTAAGATAAGAAGCGCTGATTGTAAATAACTCGGTGGAATCAGTTACGCTGACGCAGTTCTACTCGAGAATTATTGAAACGCTAGCGACGTTAGATACAAGAAACGCTTGCATAAACTACTTTTAATAGGGTGGGTGTACCAGTAAATGAACACGTACCAGTGAATGGACGTTCTTTATTAAAACGAATAAAATAAGTTCTTAAAATAAGTAACTAATTAATTAGAGACTTTTTTAATTTAAAAATTAATAGTACGTCCCATCGATGGCACTGCAAACATAATTTTGCAATAGTGTTCAATCGTTATCCTTAAGTGTTCATTTATTGGTGCGTTTACCATATTCTGATTAAATTACACTCTTGAAGTGATGCTCACATTTTATGAGAAACTCTATACATACACCACATTTCGGTCTAAACTTTCCACTAAGACCTTTACTAATTGCAAGTACTCGAATAAAAAAATATAATATCCCAAAGATAACTCCAATAATATGCAATAACTATACTCTTCATCCCATGAAAATAAATATCTGTTTCGAGGCCCTCAGGTTCCCGCACGCTAATCACTGAACCATCCCTCGCGGAGGTCCATTTTTTCGACCGCAATTCATGCACGCTGAAATGACAGTACGAATTGGTTAAAGTCATAATCGTCAGATAAAGTGTACGGAGTAACAGCTGTAGATTGTTTCGGTGCTCGTCGGTATAAAGGTCAAGAGTCGATCTTTTAATTAAACTGATAGGAAGAGCTCAGCAGCGGATGTTGGCCAGAAGTGTTTGATCAGGCCGTCTCCTTTCTTCTCTCCCTCCGGCCATCCTCCTCCGCGTGACATGATTTGTTTTGGACCGTAGAATCGGGACTATGCGTAGTAGCAGGAGGTGGATGGGGTTTTGTTTTAGTGTTTTAGATGCCTCGGCGTGGGAACGGATGGTGGAGGCCCTCTGCCAACACGTAATCTCCGCCGGGGACTCCACAATGGCACTTCAGTCCCTGAACCGAGTGCCAAACCAGTGTTGGGCACATTCCGCTTGATCGCTTTTTTCAAACGAACTCAGTTTCGCCAGGCACATTTCCTACGTGAAAGCTAACATTCAACTATCTCCAACTAGAAAACGGAATGAGACTTTCGATTAGAGAAACGTCAGGAAGTAACTTTTGCCATCGTCAATTATCCCGTATAGTAGAATTCATCAAAGATACAAGTAGTTTCTTGATCACTGGCTTTCTTCTAATTCGCCAAAGAAAATGTTCGACATTTTTCTTAAAAAGAGCAAACCCCTCGGTAGATTTGGAGGCAGACTTTTAAAGGAAAAGCTCCGATCCCATCCACGGGATTTTCTCCCAGCAGTGGAGGACAGAGGATTCCTCGCAGCGTAACACGATCCTACGAGATTGATTTCTCAGACAGGAATATAACGAGAGCGAGGCGCTCTCACCGTTCTCTTGTCCTCGTCCAGATGACTTCCGCTACCTGCTCGCTCCGGTGTCCGTCCCGTTCGACCGTATGAAACGCCCCCCGCGTTCGTGGGAACCTCCAAATAATTATTACGAAGAAAAAAGAATCTCATCTCGGGTTGCAGCCTCTCTTTGTTGACCGTATCATCTTTAAGGATCCAAGGTTCGCGAGGACGCCGCTGATCGGGCAAAAAACAGGATGCCCAACGCCTTTGCCTTTTGCTCGCTCCTTTAGCAGGTGTCGATCCTCCTGATCCTCTCTGCTGTTACATTTGATCGAAGAAAAAGATTTCCTCTACGATTTTCCTGTGTCGAGTTCTCAATACCAGTAGCCAGCTTAGATATTCAGTCTTGTGATAAGATTCTGTTGAGGATGATGGTATTGGTAAAATTCTTCATGTGCTTGAGGTGGCTTCTATTGAACGTGATTTTGGATCCCGATTTTGTTTACGTTCGTGAAGCCGGTTGGGTTTTTGGGAAACACGATGGGAGCTGAAGAAGGGAACAGAAGGGCTTCAATGGGCTGTGTAAGCGATCTCTTCTTCGACTCCCACGCTTATTTCGAAGGTGACCGCCAGTTTACCATAAAAATGCGAGCGCTGATCCAGGGACGAGAGGACCGTAGCGCGGAAAGAGCACAATAGGATTTAGGAGTTGTAGGACTGCATCGGTGTTGGGTTATTGATCCTTAAAAGGCCAGTGGGAGTTCGACGTGCATAGAAAGGGCTAGCGGTGTTTGAGAAAAAGTTTCGGGATGCTCTTGAGGATCTAACGGGTTCCCACGATGAGATACTTTTTGTGATCATGAAATATCCATTGCCTGGCAGATGACACTCAGATCTTGTATCAGACACCTCCCCATTCGCGTTTCTACCTTGCACCAGCATCCTTCTGTCAGTTGCTTCAGCTGTTATTAAAAACAAACAATTTGCATACGGGCGATAAGTCTCATCTAAATTGCACGAGGGAATTAATAAAACGTTCCTCTAGAATGCAACGCCTTGTAGCCGTAGGCTGACTACGAAATTGCTCGCGCTAGCTACCGAAGTTGCCACTCTGTTATTAAGGTAACAGGTCGTTTCGTGCCAATTACATGGGCGTTACCGAGACGTCACAGATTTCTTAGACGCACAATCGGTATTCACGGTTGCTCGCGGACAGCACCCTTAGGGTACACCTCCATTACTGTGCTTCGAACAAGCTGAAAACCACCTTTCCTCCCTTCGTTCTGCGCCCCTCGGCCGTACCAACGGTGGATAAAACAGTCGTCTGTTTACCGACCTTCGTCGTGAGAGCGTCCTGCATTATCGACCGAGTGCTAGGGACTTTTTTTTTAACCCTAGAAAGGCTGGACCGCCTCGGAACATACGAAAAAATAAATGGGGAATGTTTATTACGCGAGACCCGAGCTAAATTTTATATAGGAAGAGTATTTCTAGTTCGAACAGCGAAATATCAATGGTTTCTTCTTTTGTTACAGCCAACGAGGCATTCGAAACTCGAGAAGGCCGATATCCTCGAGATGACGGTGAAGCATTTACAAACGGTACAGCGTCAGCAATTGAGCACCGCGGTCGCTACCGATCCAGCGGTGTTAACGAAATTCCGTTCCGGATTTTCTGAATGTGCCACCGAAGTATCGCGGTACGTCAGCCACCTCGAGAACGTCGACCCGGCCGTGAAGCAACGGCTGGTATCACATTTGAACAATTGCGTCACCAATCTCCAGCAAATGGCGCCGTTCTACAGCCACTACGTGCCCTACATGCCGGAGCGCCTCTATCCCGAGGTGAAGGTCGGTTTCCAGAGCGATTTCCAGAATGGCGACGAGAATAATAATGGAAGTGCCAGGATACAGATACCAAACGGGGTTCAATTGATACCCAGCAGGCTGCCGACAGGGGAGCTGGCCCTGTTGGTGCCCCAATCGGCTGCCATCTCCGCAAACTTTCCTTTCTTCCCGCCAGCCCCAGAATCCACCTCGAAAATCGGGCAGTCCTCAGCATTCACCGCCGTCCACAGGCCCCAAAGCCCACTGTTGAGTCCCACCACATCTACGTCCAGCTTCGGCGAGGAGAGCCACCAGTCCGAGCACTATCCGCAGTCCCACTCCCCTAACCAACAACAACGACGGTTCAAACTGCCCGAGCAGAGTCCAGCTTCCGCCAAGAGCTTCTCCTCATCGCCGGAGACGCAGAAGCCACAGATCAGCTCGACCAGTGACAACAAGTCGCCGGTGCCTATTTTTGTCGAACCCAAGACCGACAGTGGCGCACTCAGGAAGGAAGCTGCAGACTCGTCGGAGTCACTGAACAGCAATGGGATGGCGATGCACAATCTGCGGCAGCCTCTGTCGGTGATCACCGACAAAACTTATAATCGTTCTGGCTCCTTGACACCCAGAAAGGAGGCTCTGAAGAGGCATCAATCCGACGGGCTTTTGGTAATCTCTGATAAAAGACCAAGGTACCAGGAATCGATCAGCTCAACGGTTCCCACGGATTCTTCTAATGGCCGCCTAAAATCCGGGGAAGATCAAGCGGCTCCTGCAGAGGATTTGCCGGGACGGGCGACTTGCTCGACTAATAGAAATTCTAATCCTAATCCTATCAAATTTGCAGCAGCGGCCGGCCCTTCGGGCGCGAACGGCGATATGTGGCGACCCTGGTGATTTACGGAAAGTGGTACTTGCTGTTTTGTTTAAGTTGCAGACGATGTACCGAGGATTCGCCTAGGTTCACCTTAGTACAAATAAGAATTGCAGGGTCCGGCGCTACTGACTGTCCGACTGAATTGTTTGAAATGCGAATGTATGAGACAATGGCCAATAGAGGCTACGGCTCGTCCTCTTTACATCAGAAACCATTGTGCCTTAAAGAAGACAAAATAGGTTCACTTCTCCTGAGGGATGATTGCACTGCGTTTTATTTGAGTATGATGCATGTATCGCGGTAATGTTAAGAGTTGTTGTATTTATTATTAGAATAGGCCTTTTCTAAACAAAAAAAAATGTTAGTATCCTAGAAAATTGATTAAAATAGCGTTCAGCGTTGATTCGCGTTGCGATGCCAGGGAATCGATTGAGAATAGTAACTATGAAACTGATGAACCCCCGGGATGAGGCGTACAACTCAGTATCCTAACATGTGAAGACTTCCAAGCTTTAACACTACGTTTGTACAATAAGTATTCTGTGAATAACGTTGTAAATAATAACTGATCTTATTTAATTTTTACCTTAGCTTAAGAATTTGCACGCGTAACGATTTGTTGGGCGATCGAGCGTGATCTTCTTCGTTAACTATGTTAAGATTGCCAGTTTGTGATAATGTTCCAGCGACGAAATAAAAGTGAAACGAACTCGGTGACTTGGGTTACATTTATCCTCATTGCAGCGGAGTTGGTAGCTAGTTGGCGGAGTAAACAGAAGGTTACAATAAGGAAACGGGACTTGCTTCATAAATATCAGTGGAAAGGGACTTTGAGGCTCTACCGATATGTTCCATTGCCTCGTAAAAGGCTCCGCAATTTCCCTTGTTGGGGGGAAAGCCGTCGGGGCCGCTTTATCCTTTTAAGAAGCGTTAAACGCGCCCCGATTCATAAACTGGAACTTATTCTTTCCCTTTTTGCCGATAAAGGAGTAAAAAGGCGAGGCGAATGAGAATTTCAACCACCTGTTACACCGCAAAACCACCCCCTTTCTCATCGGCTGAATGCTTAAACTGATTTATCGACAGACATCGTGAAATTTGCTCGACGCCCTTAGCGTTTCTCGAAGAACATTCGCCTTGGTCTCTGGTCGCCGAAATTCTTAATTTCGACTCTGATTTATGGACCCCAAAGGGAGCACCCCGATTCACCCTAGAGGCACACGAGTAAATACGTGAGCACAAGATCTATGCACATATAGGTTTTAGTTTCATAGGGTGGCTAAAAAGTATCATCTTTCTGCTGGGTTTATTTGCCAAAAGCAGCCATATTGAAAGAAAAAATTGACACACTTTTTTATACGGGTGCAAGTTCCCTTGGGCTGGGCGAGATGGCAGCACAGCAGTGCTGCGAACGAAGAGACATTCAGCTCTGGCGAAGTCATCGCATGTTTAGTTACAGCGTGAAGTTCAATACTCAAAACGAACTACACTCACGTATATGTTTTTGTAAATATATCTATGGATTAGGAAAGCGGCCTTAGGACTCTCTTTGTTAAAAAAACACAAGCTTTATCAATGTTTTCTCAGATATTACGATAGTTCTTCCAGGATGGGAACTCAAATTGCCTCTTAGCACTTTTATTTTTTTTTTGAACATTTCAGTTCAACTCACCTCTTTGTTCCAGTGCCAGAGGAACGTAACTACAAGTCTAAGATATTTGAAAAGGTCGTTTTATACTGCTTCAAACCCAAGTGCAGGATGGCTCCGAGAGTTCCCTAGCTGTACTTATAGCAGCGCAAGTAATCCACAGTTTTAAATCATGCCATTTTTGTGTAGACCCCATATTTTACATCCTCTTAATTGTACCACGGAGTTCCATTACCCTGCGACGTAAATTACAGTTTGCAACCCGGTGGAAGCGGCCGCGCGTTCGATTTTAACAGTTCCTCGGCGGGCAGTTTTTCCTAGCGCCACGGATTCCGTCTTGTCCCTCGCGCGAGGCATCGAAGTCGCCGATTCGCGTCCGCGGCAACGGCCCCGAGATTAATATCGCGGCCCATAAGCCCCCTTTTCGATATTCACGCTTACAATTATAGCGGCGAGATACGGATACCCGCTCGGAATAACCGCGAGTGGAGCCTCTATACGCTATACCACGCGTATAAATAATTACTCCGGCGCGCAGCAATTACTATAAGTTATGGCCTAGCCGGCACAATTTGCAATGTCAAGACATAAACACTGCTACCGCTTACATTTGAATACATTAAGCCGACGGGAGGCCCTGATTGGCCGACAGGGAGTGGTGCAGGCCCGTATCGGTACCGTGAGCTACGATCTGGTTGACGATTTTTATTACGGAAACGATCATCTCGCTGGCTCCGGGGCAACCGATGCCTTTTCCGTTCCGCGCGCGCTCAGCCCTTCTCCCCCGTCCCCCCTCCCTCTTTTACTATTGCGAATCGCTGATGGATGCCCATTCCCATTCCATCCTCGATCGCTGGCTAAACTGGACTCGCGATTTCCGATCGATCTTGAAGTATTTACGACACTCCCATCGCGATAATCTTCCCGAGTCAATTGTTTTATGACAATCGGGGAAGACTGCTAGGTCTTAGAGATGGATCGCCCCGGTACCGGGTTCCTCGGGACCCCGGCCTAATTTGGATGCGTCTTCGCTGGTGTTCCGTGAGAGGGACGTTGGTCACTCCGGATGAACGACGCAACGCTGGGAGTAACTTTGCGGAGTTCGACATGAATTCGTCCAATTAGGCCACGATCGGCCAGGATTTTTGTTCCGAGGGAAATGTTTCTGTCATCCTGGAAACCTCGGTTCCCATGTGCCTCCTGGGAGACATATGTGCGACGCTTGACGACGTGGTGGATGATGTCTTGGAGGAGAGCCTGACGTCTAGTTTCCTCTCAATTTAGGAGGTTCGCGAAGATGGATTCCCCTGTAAACATTTTATGTGAGAGGAGGATCTTTGCTGCGGCTTTTAACGATACCAGGTTTAAAGCCCGGGTGCCTTTAGTTACCAGGGTCTGAGGTGATGTTTGGGGAACATGAGATGAAGCGAGGAAACTCTGAACTCTTTGGATATCTTATGCTAAAGGATGAACAGCGTATTACCATCTGCTCATCAACACACTTGCAGCCTCCTCGCCCAAGTCCTTCCAAACCTAACAAACTCATCGCGCTATCTTCGCGAATGCGATTAGAGAAGATGCCCCATGCATCGCCCAGCTGACGGTGAAGGAACCAGAGTTGTTAACGCGGACAAGACAGTGAACGTCGACATTCCCATTACCCGTGTCAACTTTATTGGATAAAGCCGTTCTCCCTTTCGCTGTCATTGGACTCTTGTGCAGGCGACAGTCGCCGGCGGAGCGGTGCCGGACGTGTACGCGTGATGCATGGAAGCGGGAAAGTAAAAGGGAGAATAGCACTTGGTGGTAGCCGCGGCGCGGGCACCAGCGTTGTTCTCCGCCGATGGGCGTGGACAAACGAGCGGAAAAATGGCGGGGTTTGGAAATGAGATTTGCTGGTAAACCGACAATTTATCGTAGGTATCTGCGAAAGCATCTCTTGACGTTCCTCTGACCAGAGTTATAATTAATACGCTCTCGTCACAGAGCGGCCGACCAATATTCCGTCGCGCCCACACAGCCGCGCGCCCGGCCAGGACGAATGGAAACGGATAAACGTGCCGGGGAGAGGATCGCGGGGCACGCGGCGGACAAGGGATGAGCGCGCGAGCGCGCGGACCGACGCGTAACTGGTTGTTGATTAAGTTTGAATGACTGATGCCGCAAAAACACATTAAAACTTGAATGAGTACAGATGAAAATTTAGTCGCTAGGAA
The DNA here is from genome assembly GCA_929113495.1 of Andrena minutula. Lineage (NCBI taxonomy): Eukaryota > Metazoa > Arthropoda > Insecta > Hymenoptera > Andrenidae > Andrena > Andrena minutula. Next base: position 23,829,627 of record OV815994.1, read on the forward strand.
TCAAGAGACCGCAGAGGCAAATGGCCTGGCGGCCGCACATACGCGCGGGCCAAACCGCCCCGGCCCTCTTCTTCCGCGGCATATGCGCCTCTCTCTCTCTTCCGTGCGTGACGGCACGACCGCCCGAAATATAACAACGCGAAAAACACTCCGCGATTGCTATATCCGCCGGCCCCGAGACACTCGCCCTCGGTTGACCACTGTGTAACGGAAACAACTTGCACCGATGATTTTCACCGGACGATCCCGCGATCCCGGCCCCCGATCGATCGCTGGAACCTGTTTGGCAAAGGGTTCCGCAAGAAGAACGCGCCGCGCCGGTGAAAAAGCTGCGTTTTACGTGCCGTGCATGGGGTATTCTGATGATTATATGTTAGGAGGCCAGTTTTTATTGCTTCGGTTTCAGCTGCTAATTAATTGCTAATCGTTCTGGGTCTATGGAAAAATTGCGGTCTTGGGTTGTGTGTTATTTTTGAGTTGGGTGGTGCGGGGAATGGGGATGAGTTGCTGAGGTTCATGAATACACCGTTTAATTGGGAAACTCTAAGGTGTTACATTGTGAAAACGAGTGGAAAGTGAGGTGGGAGTGAATGTGCAGTGGTGGCTGGAAGGAAAATTACCAAGGGGTGGTTTCATATGTGTGTCAATAATTTATCTAATAATGGATTTCACTTATTACGTTGGTTAGGCTAGTCTACTCTAAGAAACACCACATTTTGTGTAATATAACTATAGTATCTCTGTCTCTCATATTTTGAACTTTTTTTTACCTACATTTAAAGAGCTTCAACTGTTCAAACTCATTCGTGCTAAGCTCTTTAAAGTCTCACCCCGGCCCTTCCAAAGTGGTCCGCGCTGTGAATTCAAGAAAGAAATGAAGCACGAGTAAATACAGGATATTTGCAAGTTACATCTCACATAAGGTAGTTGACCCAGTCGTCGATAATTTGAATTAATATTGAGATTTTATAAGGTTTTTGAACAATATTGTGTAAAAAATAAAATTGCAAGTTAATATTTAAGTATTTATCTACATATATCATCACAATATTGTTCAAAAACCTTATAAAATCTCAATATTAATTTAAATTATCGACGACTAGGCCTATCTGCTTAACCTATCGGCGACTGGGTCAACTACCTTACAATACGTTTCAACTACTAAAATCACAGTCCACTTGAAGCTCCACTCCGCCCTACCTCTAACCTCCGAAACCGTGTAAAAACACCCTCAGTCCAAGACGCAACTGAATGCTTAATACACGAGCTTCGGTGAGAAATGACAGTGTTTAAAAATACATCGAACACGTAACTGGTTTCAATTATTCGAACGCATGCTTCAGCCTTCACCGAGTGTCACCTGTGACAGGTCAAAGGGGTGTCGCATCAGTGACGAGCGCGATGCCAAAAGGGAGAAGCGGGAATAAAATCCGAACCAATTGTTCAATCTCCAAACATTCCGTACTGGCGCGGGGGTTGGTTACGAAGTTTTACCGTGGTACGCGTGCCGAATTAGCCGAGCGTAGCGGAGAGAAGTGTCGGAGCAAGGAGTAGGAGAGACATTTATTTGGCTGTCGCTGGAGCAGTTGGAAACTTCTGCATCGTGCTACCGAAGAGGGAGGAAGAGCGACGTCGGCCGGTCCTGCGGCAGGGGGAACGGCGAGGGACGAGGAGGCGGCCACCCCTACAGTCCGCTGGACAGAGAAAGCGGGGCAAGGCAGGGGTGCAGAGAAAGGAAGGAAGATAAAGAGACTCGGTTGCCGATGTAGTACACAAAACTCGAAAGAGGGACGGGGGAAAGGTGTTGAAGCGTGACCAAGGGAAAAGAAGAGGGAGGGAAAGGAAAACAGAGCGCGGGGGTGTAAGCGTGGATTTGTGTAAAGGCGGCGCGGCGGTGTGCAGTCCGCGCGATCGTGTGCCCGTGAGAGCAACCGTGGCGGGGGTTGGAAGATGAGAGAGGCCCGTGGAACGGGAGGAGCGAGCATGTTTTATTAAGTGCGTCGCGCGTGGAAAAAGCGCCAGGCAATTTTCAGGTGCTAAAGGGAGCGCTGATAACGCGAGACCGCATTTGAAGCAGTCCGTTACACTTTACGCGACATTGTTTTATTTTCGCTACCCCCGAACCACCCGAACGTGGACTTACGTTTAACGCACTTGAGGTTCAATTTCAATTGGGGGAGAGTTAAACTTTCATCATTAAAGCAGAAAGAGTTCATTATTTGAAAGTGCCGCAAACTGGGGGAATATTGGCAGATCTTTGTACCTTTTTGTTATATAATATAAAAATTAACATTTTTTACATTTGCTTTAAGTAGTCTACTATTGTATCTTTGGTGATTGTACTATCAGCGTGAAAATGCATAAAATCTTTATCCCTTTCCTCCTTTAATACGTGTTAAATAACTGCCAATGCTTCCCCAGTTTAAGGTACTTATATAATTTTTATGAAGAATCTGAATAAGTATTTCAAGGATAAGTAGGTGACGTTCTATTACTTCCTACTAGCGTCTACAGTTTCTAAATCCCCGTACATTTGCACGCAAGTTGTAGATTCCCCGCATATCTCATTCACAAGGGTTGCAAAGTTATCAGCCGCGATCCGCTATCGGTTCATCCTGATCCACCCGTACCTCCGCGCTGCGAACAGATCCCCCCGGTCCTTAGCGCGGTATTAACGTTGTCCGCAAGACAAAAAAGCGTTGCACACATCGTTAACGCGTGCATGTAGGAGCCGAGGAAGCAAGCCATCTATTATTTCAGCCGTCAATGAGATGTGTCAGCGGTGACGGGTATACGTCATCCGCGGTGTTCGTCCGCCGGCGGACGAGTCCGCGTCGGGTTCGAAACAGAGAGGCAGAAGGGGGGGGGGGGAGGGAGGGAGGGTAGGTAGGGAAAGAGAGAGGCAGGGATCAGCTGGCCGAGAAAGGGAGAAAAAAATATCGAGGAAAGTGGAGAGGCGTCGACAAAGTGAGAATTAATATTCAATCGCATTAACGAATCGTCGCTGGCGACGCCATCGTTATACCCGGGAACGTACGCGCGACGGACTCGAGGACGGAGTACGAAAGGTGGCGGGGGGGGAGCGGCGAGGTAGGGCGCGGAGAACGCGAGGGGCCGGCAGGGTTGGTGCAGAAGGGGGCCCCCCTTTCGCCCCGCCGTCCCTCCATCTCGCGCGAAGCGCGACGCCAAATGAAAATACCGAAGGACAATGGAAATACTAATGATTGATTGGATACGAAAAAGAATTATAATTGAAAAAAACGCCGAGTGCTGACCAAAAAAAGGGGGAGCACGAGCGCGGCGCTGGTTGGAGCGAGAGGGATTGGCGGAGGGAGAGGGCGCCAGGCGGGCGGCCGCGGGTGCGACGGAGACGGGACGCGAACTATTGGGAATAATATATCAATACCCATCGAAGCCACGCATACGAATGCGACGGTTCCGCGGAGCCATTTCGGGGGCAAGGGGCGACGGGGGACCGTTGGACCGGGATAACGGCGCGGGGGTAAGGGGCCAATGGGGGGTGGGTGTTCGGAAAGAGTAAAAAATATTACACCCTCACACATTGGCGCCGCTCGCGGATGAAACGGGCACTAACCAATACCAATAACGGGCGGCACAAAAGAACGGCCGGTCGGTGCGCGAAAAACAGACCCACACACCGCTGGGGGTACGGTGCTTCCATGGCGTTATAGCTTTCCGCGTACTCGCTGGCATCTCGACGCGTTGCTGGCCAAACATTGCCCTCGTTGTTGTGGCTGAAAGAACCCCGCGAGGCTCGGTGCTCGTGTCTGGCTGGTTATTCCCCAGAAGCATGTCCCCAAGATGGTAACTGGCGATTCCCGGGTATGTACCCCAGCTGGCGAACCAGTGCTGAAGCCTTCCAAGTTTCCACTGGCGAGTGCAACACCCTCGGCTGTAAAGAAGGCAGTCAGTGTCAAGGTACATGAGGTTCCAGGTCAGGGTTGTCAGGTGGAAGCTTCAAAGCAAAAGCTATGTGACGTTATATACCACGTCATAGACAGCTATGCAGGGTTATCTGCCTCGTGTGGCCTTTTCCAAACAATCCCCTCGACATTTGTCCTCAGGGTTAAGAGAAAAAGACGCAAGAACCCTATGCAAGGCGTTGGTACATTCAAAATCCAATTTCTTCCTGAGCACAGCTCCTGACTACGTGGTCAATTCATGTGTTCCCGCGTTCTGAGTTAAGTGGATAACCCTGTATATACTAATACGACTTGTGCACTCCACGCTAGGTTGCTATGGTGTGTTTCCTCTCCGCTGTTCCCTGCTACCTACGTCATATGGACTTCAAGCGGCCATGTTCATCCTACTTCTGGGAACAGGCTTCCAGGTCCACTGCATCTGAATTTCCCAAGTTGTAGTAGATCCAAACGTTAAGACCGTAGTTTGTACCTTCAAAGATATCAACACAGACACTCCTTTCCACCTTCACGTGGCTTATCTTCAACATTCTTCAGACTTCCATCAAAGCGTCTCCTCCGTATCTTCACTCAACACCCAGAATCTCCTAGTACTACACCCCCCAAGTCCCCCAGAGTATCCTCAGCATAGAACACACAAGTTGGTCCCGGGACAGGACGCCGCGCCGCGACGCGTCACCCCAACAGCGAAACGTCAACTTCCTCTTTCGACGCGACCCTGTAGATGCCGCGCAACATAGGATGGGTGGGCACGAAGCGCGCGTTTAGCATTTGAAAAAAAGCCCCGGCCGGTCGGCAGGCAGCCTCGCCCGAATCTCCCATACAGCCGCGCAAACAAAAGGCTACATTTAGCATTAAAAAAGCACGCAGATCGGCGCGTCCGTGGTGGCAGCCTTGGGTGAGGGGAGGGCGAACGGTAGGAGGAGGCGAAGGAGGTGGAGGAACGATGCAGCCCGATGCCAGTTACTCTCATCTCCGCGGCCGGACACGCGGCCCTCTTCCACTATTGTGCGGCTATGCACGCACAGCGGCCGAGCAGAGGGAAAACTGACAGAGAAGGAAGTTCCAGGGGGATGGAGGGGGGGGGGGGCTGTCGAGTAGGGGTGAGACAGAGGGACATTGGAGGCTGGAACGCCGCGAGAACCGTGAAAACGTACGAGGCCAGCAGGCCGATGGTGTGGGCGCCTGGATCGGGACAGAAGTGGTTGATGCATTGGGACAAACACATTTGGCATTAAAACAGCCCCGACCGGTACGTGTGTTCCGTGGAAACGCGCGCTCCTCCACCGACAGCCGTCTCGCATTGGCCGGAGGGGGCACGCGAACTCGAGCGAAAGAAAACGATAGGGGTGGGAACGTTTTGTCCTGGCTGTACATCGCCGCTGCGTGTCTTTTATGCAACTTCTGCCGCGATGTCAACGCGCCGCTGACCGATGTTTCTCTACTCCTCTTTTTAGCAAGCTTCATTCCGGGGAGGAATGTGTGGATCCGCGAGAGAATTTGGGTACGGCGATTTCTGGGGTCGCTAAAGCGGCGCCCTGCTGATCGATGGCAGAAGTTGTTGATCGACTTTAGCCCTTTGAAATAGTTTCGGGGGATGCACACTTTGGAGGAATATATTTATCCAATCAGTTTTTAGTGAAATTGTACGCGCAATACGTAGAGCTAGAGTATTATGAAAATGGACTGGATGGATGTTAGGTGGAACGCAAATACGAAACTGCAGACCTGCATGCGTGTTTAGAACAGTCGAGGGAGAAGAATGATATTACAGTGTCTCCATTTGCCTAATCTCTTCCTCCCTTTTTCACGGCCCTCGAAGCGGAATCGTCAGCAGAGAAATCTCCGGTTACAACACACGTCGCGGAACTAATAAACTATACCTAATAACTATTTCTGCCTGTTACCAATAACGACGCTGCAACAGAACACGTACTACGGCGACACCCCTTTTTTTCCCTGGCCGCCCGCCACTATTTCTGCCGGGCCTCTCGCTTCCTCCGCCGCCTACACCTCCTCTGTCGCGTTCTGCACACAGCCGCACACGCGTCACGCCCGATGATCCATACACAGAGCGGCTGCTTGGTGTCCGCACACAAGCGCCGGCACCACCGTGTTTCGCACACGCCGGCGCGCCCGTACCTATCAATCGTGTTCGGGGGACGCATTTTTTCTCCTCCACCACGAGCGGGCCTCCGGAACGTGAGGCGGAATGAAAATAGAAGTGCAGTAACGCCGACAAAAAAATGATGGAAGCCCCGGGCCGTGCAGCGGCATTTGGACGACGAGGAGGACGACGATGGTGACGAGGCGAGGACAAGCCGCGAGCGTGAACCGGACACCGGGCGACACGCGCGCAAAAATCGCGAATGAAACTTTCTGCCCTGGCAATTTCACGCCGGCTTCTTAACACCATGGGCTCGGCAACTGGATCAGGATAGGGAAATACACAGCCCGGGGGGATGAAATTATTGGAGCAACTTCGTTCATAGTGATTCGGTTTGCTTCGAATGGTGGGGTTAAGAGTTTCGATGTGGGGATGGTATGGGGGTGTAAATTGGATGAGGATAAAAGGTAGAAGAATTCTCGAAGGTTTGTTGTTGATATTTGGGTGATGATTAGGAGTTGGGGGTGGTATTAAGGGGGAATCCACTTTGAACTTTTTTTATATTTTCTGGAAGCTATCGAAGGCTTTGTGTAGGTAGCGCAGCGTTCGAAACTCTGATAGTAGGGTGGTCCTTATTTTTCAACTTTAAAATATATATTGTCTGACCCTATTAAAATCTTCTATTTGACAAAAAAATATCTCCGTGTCTTTTATTTTGTATATTTTGATATATAAAGGTCGCTCAAGGACTTTATATTTCGCATGTAGAGGAGACAGTGGCAAAAGCGGAACGTTAAGAATAAAATATCATAACTTTAACATTATTAAGTAAAATACAAATTGGGATTCGTTAGAATAAACTCGGTTTTAAATAATGGTACATATCCAATTTGTTTAGTAGAAGGAAAAATACAAAAAAATAATGATTTAAAATATGATCCGTTTTTACGATTTTACACCATAGCCTGGGTAAAACCGGGTATCATGCTAGACACTGGCCTTAGCACCTATAACGACGAAACTCATCCAATTCTTCAGTCCCCCAACCAGTTCGAACAAGGTGTAAAAGAAATTTTTTTTTTTTAACTTTATACCAAAATAGTAATATTTCATTGCAATTGAGCGACCTTGAATCCTTAATATATTTTAATAAAATTTTAGACGAAATTGTTTTGAAACTATTTCGAAGGTTCTGAGAGGGTCAGAAGCAATTTTGAAAAAATTTAATTTTATACCATACATATAAGGACCACTCTACTGTGACAGTGCAGGCATAAGAGCATAAAATATTATGGTAAATATATTTATTTTCAGATGACAATAAAGATTTTTAGTAGAAAGTTACATTTCATTATAAGAGAATGCCTTGAAAGTAGTCTTTATTTTTTACCATTTATTACTTCTCATCTTAATTAACCCTTAATTAAGATGAGAAGTAATAAATTTAATTAGTTTGTCGCGTTGGGAGCTAAGATGAATTTTTTCTTCTTATATTTACAATAGTTAAACATGATTGATTATATTAAAGTTTTGCTCTCCCGAAAGTTACGAATCAAGGGATGAAAATGTGTGTTCCGGCCTATGACCTGCCATTGAGGTGATTAAATGGAACAAATCTGATTGCTTTTGAGAGACCGATTAGTGGCACAATCCACTAGCTGTCATGTACGAAAGAATAGTTTCATGTAGCATAAGGGAATTCATCTACCGACGTGTATTTGCAAACGGCGACTTTAAATATCACCGCGCGGAAACGCGTAGTTAAATACGCACAAGGGCCCAAGGGATTAAAGGCGGTGCGGTCGAATACATACGATGTATGCCGGCGAGCGAATTTGCAAATCACGCGATCGAATTTGCCCAGTGTACTTTAGACGCGAGCAAATATCGCCCGTCGCGAAAAGATTCCGTCCCGTCCGGCCGATCGAATGAGAGAAACGGCCGTTTATAACGATCAGCGATATTTATCAGCCGATAGCATCGAGATTAATCCCTTATCTCGCTATTTACGACCGCGTCATCGGGGCTGCCGGTGCTCCCAACACGGCGCACAATTTGTATCGAAGAAATTCATCTTCCCTCTCCCCGTGCCGATGTGACGAAGAAGAAGAAGACGCGGCAGCCGAGTAATGAAGTATCGCGGATCGGAGGGTGGTCGAAGAAATCGCGAGGAAGGACAAGGACACGGGAGGAGAAATTAGACGGAAAGGGGCGAGGGGGATGGTATGGGAGGTGATCGGTTGCCCGCCCCTCTCTCGTCCAGTGGATAATTAAAAATAGTCCCCGCGGCCCTTTACTCCTTTTTCGCGGCTCATTAAATCGACTATAAATTATGCATCGAAAATTACGGCCGCGCCATCCGAATATCGGTACCTAACGCCGACTGTACCCCGGCCTGGGTTAAGGCCGCCGCATAATAAGCAATTTGTAATCAAGAGGCGTCGTACGGGTGTTATAGTTAGTAAGAAATCCAATGGAAGCATCCCTCCCCCACCCCCGTGCCAGCCGACAGGGCTGAAGGGCCTCGGTCGGAGCGCGGAGGAACGCGTAAAAAGAATTGCAAATGGCGAATTAGCATTATGTCCCGTCTACTCAAATCGTTATTATCTCCGGAGTTCTACTCGGTCGACCCCTGCCCCCGGGGATGCGCTTTGTCGTGATACCCGCGCGCAAATCGGATTCACGTCGCTTCGAGTACCGACGCAACCGGTTATTACGCAGGAGCAGGGCGAAAATTAAATATCGTGCGTGCGCCCCGGCTCCGTTGAAAAATAGCCGATAAACCGGGAAAGAACCGCATTGTTTTTCGCCGGCGCGAGCTCTCTGGTTCATACGCCGGCCCTTGCTTTTCCAGCAGCTTTCGGGTGAATAGGTGATCTGCTCGGGGACTTACCGATTGTATCGAGCAATCCTGCTGTTGTTTTATAAATATGCGAGGGGGACTATCGATTTCCTAAGAAACAAGAGCTTTTCATTCTGGCTTCACTTTGGTTTTATCCTGGGTGGTATCATTATAATTGAAAGTAAGGTAGTTGACCCAGTCGTCGATCGGTACCCAGTCGTCGATCATTTGAATTAATATTGAGATTTTATAAGGTTTTTGAACAATATTGTGTATAGGACAAAATTGCAAATTAATATTTAAGAGTCTTTACCTACATATATCATCACAATATTGTTCAAAAACCTTATAAAATCTCAATATTTAAGTGATCGACGACTACGTCTAAACCGATCGACAACTGGGTCAACCACCTTACATATCGTGAGAGATATGAAGACAGCATTTGAAAATTCAACTGTTTGAAATATTCTAAGAACCATTGTAGCGATATCTCTGATTTCGTCACAAGAGGGCCTCTCGACCGATCCTGCTCTCTCGAAAGTGATCCCTCATCTACTCATTCCTACGTATTTCAGATTCGTTCTACCTTATAATATCCCCGTGTCTGAAGCAGGGGATAAATAGGCTTTACGGATACATTTATTTTTCCCCAGTCACCTATCCTGTTCATTGCACCTAGTAGATAATTGAATAACAGTAAGGGAGAGTGGGGGAATTACGAACACCTAAGCAAAAATGCAAACAAAGTGAAAACTATACGAGAAATGAAATTGTTTATTATTTACAAACATACTTAAATTATTCATCTATAAAGTACTGTGACGATTTTTTGAAAAATTATAATAAAAGTCAACTATATAGTGAAAAAGAGAAACCCTTGGTGTTCGTGGTTACTCGACTGCCGTGGGGTAATCACGAACAGAGTGTTAAATACCGCAGAAGTCGTACAGAAAGCGCGGCTGCGATGGTTAACTCATAAAAAATGTTACTACAACCTATTCCTAATGTATTTTTCAAATTCCTCTTCTTGTACGTTAGAAAAAAATGCAATTAGTCGGAATATTGAAAAAAAAATAGTAAAGGTCGTTTTTTAAACTTTTCTTGTCTGAGCCTGTAATGAAAATTCCAAAAACCGTTTTGTAGATTGAAGTAAGTTTTACACATGCTGAAAATTTCATCAAAATCGGTTATCGTTGCTAATCTCGACGGTTCGAGATTACCCTATCCGAGTTGTTCGTCATTGCCCCACGACATCATTAAATAAAAAAGAATATGTTGCAAAGGTTAAAATCATAATTCAAGCGACGCTTTGTCACAAAATGTTGGTAAAAAAGTGCTTTATTTCAACTTAAAAAAAAACAATTGTATAATTAATTCAACAGTAATTACATGCAATTGAAATGGAAAAAATATTACTTGAAACAGCATGAAAATAATAAATTGTGTTCATCTTGAATAGCATGAGCGTTCTGTATTTATTACTTTCTGCCCGGCGTTGGATACGACCTAAACTATTAGCTAGTGGAGAGGGAACATCGTTTTTATTTATTAAAAGGCCGTAACATCGCATTCGCGATTACCCCGCGTTCGTATTTACCCCACGCTCCCTTACTTGTTAGTAAGTATCGATAGTGATTAAGACCTAGAGTCAGTAAGGACAAAGTGTTAAGTCTCTCTATGAAATTCGCGTGCGAGCGGACCAGTAAAGAAGAAAATAGTAGAATGTGCATGGCCTTTTTTCTATGTGTTGTTGTCGCCAATTACGATTATTGTATGTTCCTTGACACTAAACAACGGTTTAAAAAAAGAAACCTTACCGATAAATGTACCAGTAGGTCCAGGACCGAAACGCAAGCTCCCCCTTTTCTCTCTTTCCATTCTCCCTATCAAACATTCTTCTACCCCGCCAAAACCATTATTCATAAAAGCAAGATTTCTAAAAACAAGACGAGTGTATCAACGTTGAAACTAATTTCTAATTTGTAACATGAAGTTGGTAGGTGCAGTATAACGACCCTGTTTTAGTTTACAAACAAGAGATTGTAAAAGTGCTTACAAACAAGAGAGTCGCGAAATATCCTGCTTCCTATTCGAATCAAAAAATTGTCAGGCATCAATTGATGCCTCGAGGAGGAAAGAGTACGCGACGATAAAATAAGAATCCATATTAACCTGTTCTACTTCGGATCTGCAAATACAATGCTGCCACTGAAGAATCCGCGACGATTCACCGGATCGCTCGTTCCCGCGAAGAACAATGCTCTCCCCCCCCCGTGAAAAGTGAGCGTTACGTGGACCAATTAAATCACCTACACGCGCACACGTCGCGGTTAAGTGAACAATGTTACATCATCCGCATTATTCCATCTATCCGATCGATCAGACGTATCCGGGCAGCTGATAAACGCGCGGATCGCGTTATGAAAGCACTTTGGGGGGTATCGGTGTTTACTTCGAAAAACAGGATTAAAGTGGACGCAGGGGTGGCAGGCATCGTTCATGGAGGTCCCTGTCGCCGAAACGAGCCGGGCAAACCGAGCGCGTTCTTCCCGTTCGACTCGAATTTAAATAGTGACCCTCCCCCAGCCGGTCGTATTATTGCATTAATAAATGGAATTAGTAGAAACAGTAAAGTGCTTTTAACGGACGGTGTCTATTCTGACTCCTCTAATATGACAAATACACCGCGGTGCTCCGCCAGTTTCGGCGTTCTTGCATTCATTAAATGACGCTGGCAATGCGCTCCGCGCGCGCGGTTATTAATGGCACCGCATCAAAATCAATTTTCATTCGCGGAATACTTATGTACGCTGCAATCCAATTTGCACGGTTGCACCGGCCCCACGCCTCCCCCCTCCCCTCCCCCCGCCTACGGTGCCATGAATTTTATTGTAATTGAAAGTGCACCGCGGCGTTCTGGCTGGATTCGAAGGAAACGCGTGACAGGGGGCATCGAGGATTCTTGGAAGACGTGAATTGAGTTGTCAGGTGGATATAAAGGGTCTGTCTTTCTTTTCTTATGGCTTTGGTATTATTATCTAGAATAATTCACTGACTGCGCTGTGAAAAGAATAACTCTCTGATGAGCGGGTAAACGAATATAATTCAGAATTATATATTAGTTTTGCAGGAAGGGTCTTGCAATAATTAAATTGATATTTAAGATCAGGTGTTGAATTTTGGACGTAAAAGTTGATGAATATATCGATGGCTTAGTGCACAAATATTGTATGCCGACTTTTTGTGAAATTTGAGTTTTTATATGTATGCAATAAATAGTTCTTTACGGCTTCTTTATGCTGTATAAAAATCACATTTATATCTATTCCATAAATTTGGCACAAATGATGTTTCTGTTCTTTGTATGTCCCATTGCATGTTTAAACCTGTGTTTCTCGGAAACGTTAAAAGTGGAAATTTTATATTTGTGTACCAAGCCCACTGTATGTTAAAATAAATTATTATTTTTAATTTCGTTTCTTAAAAAAAAGAGGAAAAAGAAGAATCAGTTTAATGAAGAACCTTGGCCAGGACGTTGAAAAAGGAGATTTTCGAAAAATCATATTAATTCGACCGTTTCTTTAATAGGGAAAAATAAAATCGATCTTTCCAAAACTTTAGAGGTATTTTAATATATATTTATACAAAACAAAATAAATTTTAATTTAAAAATCTCAAGTTCATCTGGAATTGTGAAATAGCGGGAAAAATGGAGTTTTTAATTTTTGCCCAAAATAAAGACCCAAAGTTTTTCTTAATTTTCATGAACTTACACTGTCAATAAACTAAAAACATAACAAGAGAGTTTAAAATTGATGAAATTGTGGGACTTTAAATAAAAAGTTACGGTTCTGAGGAAAAAATTTTAATTTTTTTATACAAAAAATATGATTTAATTTAATTTTTCTATAAATGTTTTTAATTCATCGACGATGGTTGGTCCTTATTTAACTAAATAGAACCGGGAAAAGTCAAATGGTCCAACAGTTCCTTTCTCTTTCCCGCCAACTTGACAACTGTTGTTTTGAGAAAAAGCGTTTAAGGTTTCCGGCCAGGGGCGTGTGCACACTTCTGAAATACTTCGAATTTCACACTGAAACTTTCGGAATATATTTTCTCTAATATTATTCTCTGTGAGTATTACAATCGATTAAACAAAAAAAAAAAATTTCGTAGCTTCGCCTAAAGCTCCACGAACCGAACGGAGTCTTCGCTACATCCCCGCGGTGCCCCGCCTGAAGAGGGGCCGCGAAATGAATAAATATCGTTCCCGGAACGCGAGCGGATCGATCAATTAACAGCCACTCGAATCTGCCCACGTAACTAACTAAGAAAAAAAAAGAAACAGGCGAAAGTTTGAAAAGACTTGCTCGGGTAGAAATGCATCTTGAGCCGCGATCTTTCCCAGCGAAGTTGCACAGTTGACGAAATAAAGGGTGGGGGGGGGGGGTGGGGCGGGATAATACAGGCGCTCGTAACCTCGGCGAGTCAGCGAAGCGGCGGGAGATCTCGAAGAAACCTAATTAACTCGGCGCTTTGGAATGAAATTATTTTTGCGCGATCGTCGTGAAGGGAGAGGGAGAGGAAAAGAAGAGGAGGGGGGAGGGCACAATTGTAGACGGTGGTCGAAGAAGGAGGGAAAGTCGGACTGAGAATGAAACGACAGCGAAAGGGGGAGAAGGACACGCGAAAAGAAAGTAACGACGCCGTGGACGACGACGAAGAAGAGGGTAGGGGGAGAGTAGAAGTAGGTGGAAGGGCGAGAGCGCCGGCTCGAAACTACCAAACTACTTTTCAAGCTGCCCCCGCGGCCCTGGCAAGATTATAATTAAAACGTCGCGCGGCGCTGGATAATAAATTAATGCATAATTAACATAGCTAATTATAATACCGGCTGAAATTTTTCTCGTAACTCGCAACACACTGGTACCTCGCATGCGGAGGCAGTGCAACCTGGTAATTTATGATCGGACATGAAAAATTACCGTCTCGGGGGGGTTTAATCATCCTCGACCACCTCACCCGACCCCCTCCCGCAACGTGCCTCCTCGCAGTCGACCTTCTGCTAACCAATATGCGTCCGCCTTTTTGCCCGGCCGCCCTTCTTTTTCTACAGCCGGGCTTAATAACTTATTATAATTCGACGGTCGAATCACATCGAGCCTAACCCATCGCCGCTATTCGTCGTGAAGCGCGCAGCGCCGCGACTTTCGGATCCTGGTTTGAAATTGAATACGGGAAACGAGACGGTGGTTGCAGGTGGAAGGTCGCCAGGGGTGGAGTAACGTAGACACAGTGTAATTTCTTAAATGAGAAATAATGTGCCCCTGCGCCTCGGTTAATTAATATCGGGGCCTGATTGCGGAACGATGCCACGTATTGTTGGGGACGCGTGAAAATTGCGTAAAAGGTGGATCCCGTGATTCGTAATGAATGGGTGGTAAATAAGGCGAGGCTGGGAGGGGGAGAGTGGGAGGAGGAGCAAGGGTTGAATGAAGGGAAATACGAGATGGCTGAGAGTGGAGGCTGAAGTGAATCGAGTTAACGATGAAGATTGTGTGTTTCAGGAGGAACGGCTTCGGGATACAACATTCAGGATACGAGGATGATAACAAAATGCGATTACTGGAATAATGTCCCTCGTGCATACTGAATTCATCCCCCAAGTTGCGTTCATGTTTTATAATAGTGTATTTCTGGATAAGTACTCAAGTGGCTGTACTCGTATCTCTGACCAAGAATTCAATTCTTCAAATTACAAGGGACAGTGCTTGCTTGGGACGTTTTGCATAAATATAGGGTAAGTCCGGGATAGTTGGACCAACGGGAGAAGCTGGTCAGTGTTGATATTTCAAGACCGAAGCGAGATGGGGCTTTCTGTGTCATTGAAACGAAACAAATGAATCAGCTTGTTGTTGATCTGGCACTGACAATTGTTTCAAAACCGTATCTGAATTATACGTTATGCTTAAGGGGTAATACCACTATAGCGGCACAAAAACGAAGTGTACCTTTGACAATTGTTTGTGGGTAACAAAGAAATAAGTGGAAAATCTGTTTTAACGCCTTTATTATACACATCTTATATAGTTTCAATGTATTTTTTCCACTTTTTTCAAAATGGCACTTTAAACGCATTTTTCTCGGAACCACAATTTTATTTGATTCACTTGAAATTTTTACAGTAGTTTCCAAACTACATTCGAGTTATGTACAATTTTTTAGCTAACAATGCTGCTGGACGTGGATGAATGGAAGTAATAAGTGAAGTTTATGTTCGAATGCTAACTATTTCAAAGAAAAACAATATTTTACAATATCGATACGTACCTACATCGATGGAGAATGTTCTTTAGAAGCTACTATACAAATTTCAAGTGACTCGAATCAAATTTGTTCAAAAGATGTTGCTGGCCAATTTGTAAACGTGCTTCCGAGAAAAAAACGTTTAAAGTGCCATTTTGAAAAAAGGAAAAGAAGAAAAATAGCTTGAACTTACTTAATTCTTTTTATTCGTTGTACGAAATTTTATTGAAATAAAAATTTTGCCCATCTCTGTTTGCAAGGAATCATTTGACAAAGATTGGGTGCAGTGTACCGAATGTGACGTTTGGGCACAAGTCGAATGCACAAATCAGGAGAATATTACTTATTTTTAAAATTTGAAAAATCTTGTATTGCACTAGTTAAATGTCTTTATTAACATTACTAATCAATTAGACCTAAAAATCTACTAATTCAATAGTTGGTCGGTACTGGACGACAATTTTTCGTTCCCTAGAAATTATAACTTTTTTACTTTTGCGAATTATCAATTCTTATTATTAAATTTCACACAAATAATTTCCCTCCTCTTACTAAGTTCTATCTATACTACAAACACATTTTTGAATTTCTGATTTTTATCCACTCTACCCCAAGATAAAACAAAACAACTTCCCCTAATATGCATAAAAGTACAGTATAATCGCAATATTAAGCACGTATTCGTTTTTACTTTATGTTGAGAAGGTGGTCGATCACTCCCGTCATTCTGGTATAGGTGAACCACATTAATTACCTATTATGAGTAGTTCAGAGTACCTACATTAGAACAAACAAACTTTTCAATTCGAAGAAGAAAAATATGAAGGAACACAAAAAATGGTTACAATCATTTTCAGATTCAGAGAGTGTAAGTCCATTTTTACAAGAAAGGGATAGGTCGTTAGAAGAGTGGACCGAAAACGAACGCAATTAAACATGGCAATTAATTTTCTCATTCATTATACTTACATTTGTTATTTCTTAGCGTTTTCAAATGAAAACAAATATGTTAATTTATCGCGTAGTATAATTTATACATACCCTGCATTACTTGTGCATTCCTTTACTCTGCCAGAAAGAACAACGCTAGGATTTGTTTTCCAAAAACTGATCCAACTATCCCGGACTTACTCTATGCCTTGCATCACCCAGAAATTTTCAGAATATTCCAAGCCAAATATTTTTCAATTCCCTTCGAATACACTACACCTTTACCCGTCCACCGACGCCATCAGTTTCCCAAAAGTGCCATTCAACAAACGAAATAATTCCGCTTATCTATCGACAGCTAACTTGAATCTAATTCACATCCAGACATAGCATCCTGCTCTCCTATCCCCGTGATTACATCAAACTTGTCACGGAAGTTATAAATTCCGGCGATCAAACGGCCCCTCCCGGTGGCATTTTTAAGAACAGCTCCGCGACGACAATTAAGCTCGCATAGTTACACGCGGCTTGGCCCCGGGGGCAGGATATTCACATCGAGCGGTTTAATAGACGACCGAACGGACGTCGAGAGATGGGAACTTCCGCGGCGCGGCGTCGATCGTCGGAGAGCGCCGGGCAATAGAACACGGCGCGTCTGTTAATTGACTTATAAAAAGCTTAAATAATTAAATTAGCATTAAAAGCGAGGCGGCGCGGCCGGGACCCCTCCGGGCCATCCTATAATTCAACATTGTGCTTTATTTTCTCTTGCAGTGGCAGTAACGTGAAAGCTGCTGCCGTTGCTGTTGCCGGTCTTTTTCAAAGCGGACACACCGCACGCGCGTTAATTCATTAGTCGTCGCTATACATCGTTCTCGCGGAAACTTCCCCCGGTTTTTAGATTCTCTCTGTCACGGCTTTTCAAGCGATACACCCTCCCCCCTCCCAACCCGCCCGCCCGCCCTTCGGCCACCCCAGCCAACTGGCAACCAGCCGTTTCGTACGTAATAATTTACACCCCAAACGAGCCGGTACTTTCCGCGCTCTTTGATGTTATTTAGGCGCGGCGATATCGGTAAACCGAGGAAGTAATAAGTCCAGGCTTTTTATTCTATAAATATTTAGGCGTGCCGCGCCACTCTCCCATAAATCGATACGCGGATCGATCATCTAAAGCGGGACGTGTCGGGCGCGCTGCTCAAAAAGGCTGCGAGAATTTCTATGAAAATTTATAGAAAACTCCGGCGTATTATCGCCGGCGTGCAACGCGGCTCTATAAAAAGCGAGCCGGATACCTGGGTGGGGGCTGTGACGAAAAACTTCACGAGCGAGGGGATGTATTAGACTGTTGAATAAATTTCTACCGATTTTTGCGAATGATTGCGTGGGTGAAGGGGGACGAAAGCGAGGACACTTTGCTTTGCTGAGCAGTCGCTAATGCTTCTCTTATTAATTTATTCGTAATTTGATATTGATGTTGGCATTGGCAGGCTTGGTGAATATAAACTTGTGAAATCGCAGTCGGAGGAAGCTGGAGTGGTACAATTTACTGGAGAGCAGGTGTATCAGGAATATATTTCTGGTCTAAATATAAAATTGGAAAGTGCAGGTTCAAGTAAGGACACGATTTATTCACCATCCTAATATGCAAAGTGGTGTATAAAAGTTTCTGTAGAGATACCTTTTTAGTACTTCCATCGAGAGAAAACTTCTGATGAATGTTATGCCATTAAGAAGAGACAGATATTGGACAAGAAATGATTCGTTTATTTCTAAAAATACTTACACGCTGCCATATTTGCGGTACCACCTCTCAACACCGAGTCTCTTTTAGGTGTGCCAGTTTACTCTGCTCTATCACAAGGTAAATTACAGACATAGTTAGTGTTGGATACACGTGCCAGAAGGAAACGTTCCCAACTCGAAAATTCTGATTTTAATTGGCTTGCGGATTAAGGGGACTAGGCAGTCGTTTTCCGTGAAAGAAATACTTTCTTCTCAATGTATGTGTAAAAAAATAAAAGCACATCCAGATGTATCATTCTACCCAATGTTTATTATTATCATAGAGATTGATAAAAAGTTGGTATGAAATATACATGTGCTTTAAAAATGACGGTGCTGACTGTTAAACGTTTTATTGTTCTTCTGTGGTTTTGTTTTAATATTGGTATTAAAAGGTGACGTAGGTAATCCAATTTCAAGGAGTGATTCTTGTTTGTTACATCCGCAGTTTCTCGCGCAACTAATAAAATCTAAAATTAATACAGAATTATTACCTGAATTGGTGGCCAAAAACGGCGACTATCATAAACGGTGACTTTTTAATTTTTTAACGAACATCTCGAATTTTTACGAACCATATCATAGGTTGCGCGGGAAATAGCACATGTTTTATACATCCTGCAATTTCTTTAAGTCGATCTGAATCCGCATTCATTCGCAACTAGGAGAAAACCAAGAGAAAAAAGATTCCAGAAAAACGCGTTTAAAGTTTCTGGGCAAAGGCGCTGTTGTAGATTGCCGCTCGACGTTTTTAGCTGCCACATCAACAATTTTACGAATTCTAATATATACCGAGCGGCATTTTATTAAGAAAGGATTGCACTTTCCGAAAATGCAATAAAAAAATCGATTCTTCGACTGCCTAGTCCCCTTAACCCGAGTTGGACTTGGGGTGACCAAACCGCACGAAAATGGGCCATAAAATGCTGCCCGATTCGCTATTCAAAGACGAGCTGAACCGAACCCATTGTGAAGCCTGGCCGCAACTTCAACCCGATCAAAGCGATCAAGTTGCACAGTTCATCCCCGAGACCTTAAAAAGACCGCGCGACAAGCCTCGGTCGCGTCGCGCGGAGGTGAAAAACTCAACTGGCCGGAAAGTTTCGCGCGTGCCCCCGTAACTTTGCCCGGGGACCGGGCAGCGGCGAGCCGTTTGTCGAAAAAAATCTGCAAAATCGCCGGTCGTTAGCCCGGTTAAAATCGCGCAACACGGCGATCGCTTAGGCACGACACGCCGCGAATGCACTAGCGTCGTAGTAATTTGTCCGCGTTATTCGAGCCGGTCCGCGGGTCTAGCCACCGCGCGCCTCCACCTATCTCTCAACCCTGCCCCGCGCTCCCTATCGCGTGTACGTGCGTCGGAGAGGGTGAATGGTGGGCACGGCGAAAATGCAGACAAATGAGTTAAAAAACGCAGGTTGCATCGCCGTAGTCGGCGTCGGTAGAGCCGCGTTGCCGGCGATTTGACATTGTCGAAAGTTAATCAATGCCCCCGTGGCGGGCTGCACCCTAGCCCCCGCGAGAAGGACCGAGAGGGTTGCGGAGGTGCGGGAGAGGGGAGGGGAGCGGTTGCCGGTCGTGCAGCCCCGCCTGTGCGCCGTTTCGTCAATTTTTTAAAATTAAATCACTATCTGTCCTTGTTAAATGCATTTCCCGCGGAACCCCCCGTCGCCCTTCCCCTCCCAACCCGTCCGAGACCCTGCCCCTCTCCTCGCCGCCCTTCCGCTGCAGGCCCCGCGTTCCTCGCGCGCGGCCAACCCCCCTCCGCGAGCTATTGTGCCACTCTACCCCCGTCGATCCACGTGCTGCGCCTAATGACAGACAGTTGGCCGCGAAAAAAAGTGTGTAAATCTGCTGGAACGAGGCAGACAGAGACGCGCGCGGCAGCGGCGGCCGCGGATCGAACCGCGGCGATCGTACCCCGCGCCGTTTTTCCCCGCGTGGGGTGGGGGGGGGGGGCGGAGGGGGAGAAGGCAGCGGCGGCTGACCAGCGCCGTAAAGCGAGGAAGAACGGCCGCGATGGTGAGGAACGAACGGAAACGGGGGAGGCTTGGGCAACGAAAGAGGATAGAACCGCGCCATCGCGGCCCCGTGTATAGATGGCGGGTTGGAGGCAGAGCTCGGGCGAGCGCGCGCGCGGCCATTCCGGTAAAACGCACCGGAATAAAAATAATGGCTGGAAATGGACACGGGGGGTACAACCGGGCACCTCGTCATTTTTTTCTATTAGCCGAAACTTACAAACACCCGGGGCTTCCGGCCATTTCGGCGCGCCGCGTCGACCGCCAAACTGCTCTGCCCTGGCCCGCGCAATCCCCCCCTCCCGCCCCCTCCCCGCGCCGCGTGGCCCCCGCGCCGAAACTCGAAACGCCGCTGCTCCCTGGGCTTGCAAAAATCGTGGCCATATTTTTTTTCCGACTCCTCCGCCACCCTCCCGACCCTCTGCTCTTTTTTTTTGCTTTTTATTTTTCGGCGTGTTCGTCAGGTGCGAAGGAACCTCGCCTCCGCCCCCCTCGGTTGATGGCGCGATTAAAATGTCATCTGCGCGGTGCAAATGACGACACTTTTTTTTAACCACGCCGGAACGGCGACGCTTTAAAGGGCGGGATCCGCGGCAAGTGAGAATAATTCAGTCGCTTCATTGTGGTTATTAATATCGCAGTGTTTGCCAGAAAAAAATGCTTCCGACGGGGCTTCGAATGGGCTCAACTTATGCCGCTCTTTTGGCGCGCGCGTGTGGGAACGCGCGCCGGACACTGTCAGCCCCGATTTCGGCCCGTTCAAGGGGAAATGTGGAAGATGAATGGGGGCGGTTGATGGTTCACGATCGCGGGGCGCTTGGGAGGTTTTTGGGGAACTACGGGGGTTGATGTGCGTCGTCTGAGGAAAGTGGGTATTGTAACTGTTGTAAGTGATAGAGCGTGCGATAATGGGAGACTGTTGTTTTGTATTTTAAGATGGTTCAAGGGTAGTAGGATGATATAAGGGCAAATGTAGCAAACCAAAAGTGGGGTAAGGTAAATCCGGGTAAGTCGGTGCGGCAGGAGAGTTGGTGCAGTTGCTAAATTTTAGATTTTATGGGTCAGAGCGCAGAATAATTTCTTCTCTAGGCATCAAATAGTTGAATAAATGGCCTCATTATTATTATTAATGTCAATATTAGGTAGTTTTAATTTCAATACCCATTTTATGTTAGGTGAACTAACTGTCCCGGACTTATCCTAATTAGGGAATAGAATTGGGAAGTTGTAAATCTACTTTAGGCGCTGCACTGTCACTAGGAATTATTCTAATTATAATATACATATTTTCCAAGATGTTTTCTCCATTTTCATCCACTCCTCGAATAAGTTACAACTCGTAGATGAACCTCCTTGGTAGGTTTTAACCCTTCGTTGACACACTTCCTTTTTCGATCAATTTTGACATACCTGGGTGGCTCACACTCAGAGAAATTTTTGAACGACTGCCAGTCTCATCTGTAGAATCCAATAATTATGAAAAACATAATTAGTTAATTTCAAGGTCTCTAGAATGTATTCCAATAGTATTTTGAATGAAATTTTATCACAGTTTAAAAAAAAAAAAAATAGACTACCAAATGTCGAGAAGAAACGTAGAAAATCTTTAAAAAATTGTAACTTTTACAAATTTTAATATTAGGAGCTGAAAATGTGCAGAATTGATGTTCGGATGTAATATTTTGAGAGAAAAAATAGTTTGTATGTTGACTTTGGAAAAAAGGTATTGATTTTGCATATAGAAGGTACAGAAAGTCAAAATCAGTTTATGGCTGGCTCACAATCAGAGTGTCAACGAAGGGTTAATATAACACAAAGTAACGAGTATCTGAAATTGTACTATTGAATGCAAGGATGGTCTCAGGACACTCAGGCCCTTTTTGCATGAAACTCGTTAGATTCCTCATCCTTTTCTACATATGTCATATAAATTTCATTGTCGTATCTTTAAAATTGACAGACCTAAGCTGTGTAACCTAACTCGTGTCTAAGCTAAACATACATCAACCTGAACAGGACATGATCTATGATTATTTTTATGACTACATGTTTCCAATATTCTATACTATTTCAAATATCATGCAAATATTAAATAAATAATAAAAAATAATGATAAAAAACAACATCATTTTTTATATTCATTCCTTTTATGTAACAAGGGCCTGAAGGGACTATAATTAAAATTAATTTCACTGATTAGTTTATTACAAAGGAGATATATCAAATTTTTAAATATTATAAACAGTTTTACAACTTCGCTATTTATAAAAAATATCTAACTTGGTAATGTTTACAGATACATTTCTCGAAATCGACTTTTGGGACTGAGGCACTTCTTGCACTCAACAG
The DNA here is from genome assembly GCA_929113495.1 of Andrena minutula. Lineage (NCBI taxonomy): Eukaryota > Metazoa > Arthropoda > Insecta > Hymenoptera > Andrenidae > Andrena > Andrena minutula. The sequence continues at coordinate 23,851,911 of OV815994.1, forward strand.
CAGAATTGAAAGTACACTCTCCGACAACAATTGCACTTAGGACTAACCGATTTGGTTGAAACAGGAGCGAGACCAAGAGAGACCGACTAAATATTCGCCCCCTCTTACGAGGCCCTTGAAACTCATTCGTATGCAGGCCGAAAAGCCCTAAGACGTAACGTACGCGTTTCGTTAAAGCGGATCAAGGGAAGGCCACGCGGAGAATTATGCACAATTAACGTCAGTCAAGTATGCCTTGCGTTACCCTTTGCGCGGGTCGATGTTTATGTACACCGAGTGGCCCGCGATTTTATGTACACGGGTATATCTTCCATAATCATATACGGCGGGGTTGTCCTTAAACGGAGGAGGATCGAGTCCGCGGCCTTCGACGAAATTAACGATGCTCCTCGGGAATGTGATGGATTCCTCGATCTGTATTCGCCGATTATTGGCATCGTATCCGTACCAGATTGTAATTCGGCCCCGGCGCATAACGGCGATTAACTGCCAGCGTCCATCACTGTTCGAGCTTCGATTAAAGTGACTCATCAGTAGGAAACAGTGCATCGATGGCCACCCTCTTACGTACGAATCGCTGTTAATATCGTCGGCCGCGAACGCAATCAACCAACATAATAACCATTTCGGATAGCCGCCGGACCCTTTGATTCGTCTGCCAATGTACCGCCAACTATTTCCCTTTGTAGTCGCTCCTCGGCTACTCAGATTGGCGGGTGCTTTGTTTGGAAAGAGTTGCGTGAATTCGCTATCGTTGCGATAATAATTAGAAAATCTGATGTGTTTAAAGCCGGGGATCCACCTGGAAGCTAAGCTACGTTATGTCTGAGTGCTCTATGAAATATAAAAAGCAGAGCTCAGCCTAGCTTTTGGTGGAAACGGTCCCATAAGGGGCCGTCATTAAGGGGTTACAGGTACCTAGTCAGACGGCTGAAAAGAGGCGAATGTTTGTGATTTTTTTTGCAAAAGTGGAAGAATATATTTTTACAAAACTTTTTGCACTTAAAAGAACAACATTTTGATAACATTTGGTAATTTTTTCGAAGAAGAATATTTATGTTTATAGTAAAGTAACAACCGACATCCAAGAAGCCTTTTTACAAATTTGGTTTTGCGTTGAGCACTGCCATTCGGAACCACATTATCTAAAATCAAAAACAAAAAGATTTCGTTAGTATGTTAATGTATCCTTTGATTAACGGAGGGAATTCCCGAAATATTAATTTGAAACAAAATGGCGGCTATTTAAAGTTGAAATCCCGAATTTTTCGTGCAAAAATCACGCGAAAAAACCCTTAAATTACGTAAGGGTAATTTTGGCGTTTGCTTAACCCCTACCTCCCTCAATATAAGAATTTGTAAGATTTTATATTCCAACCCCCACCTCCTTCCTTACGCAATATATTTTACATTGCATTTTTCAGTCATTTAAATTCTTTTAAAGGTTTATATAATTCATTTCACTCGGTTTTAGACTATTCATATTGAAAATTAGTTTAAAATATATTACGTAAGACGCTATCTGACTCCCTCTCCCTCTTTTGTAAGAAATCCGCGACTCCCTCCTCACCCAAAAAGGCTTAGGTAATTTAAGGACGACCCCTAAGGGTGTATCGAAACTAATTGTTTAAAACTTATCATAGTATATCATAGCTTAGCTTAGCTTTCAGGTGGATTTCCAGTTTAACATAGCTGACGAATTGTAGAATGACGAAATACGTACCTCATCTTCACAAAATCTCAAACATTACAACTTTTTCCCTCGTTCGTAGACTTTAATTTCTCGTCTCCCATTGCGCAAAGAACACAAGTCGCAGAATACTCTATTTTCCATCTAGGAATCAACTTCCCGCAGCTCAAACGTCACCAGCAAAGAGTTCAGTGATCTGCTCGCAAACAACAACCTCCCGAGGCGTCAGTAAATCCAGCTCACAGGTCATTTGTGGATAGACAAGCATTCCAGCGCGCACAATGCGTTCGCTAAACCGCTGAACGTTAAGAACACATAAACGGCTTAAGTCACTTAATCAAAAGGATCGGGTCCGCGGACCCGATCGAATTATGAAGCGCATTAGATCAACAACCCCTTTATTACGCGGAAAACCGGCGCGACTCGCCGGGTCCTCGTAGATCCCGCGGAGCGTTGAAGGAGCCGGGAAACCGGTCCGCAGGATCGCCAGACGCTGGGATCCTTCTGATCTCCTTTAAAGCTGGACTCCTCGCGGCAAGACCGCGCGGTCGATCCTTCCTCGATCTGTCCTTTCGTTTTGCAAGCGTCCCCCGGACAACGGCGAGGCCATTCCAGGGGCCGAAAGGCGTTAATTATAATTAGCAGAGGCGAGATTAGTAATTAACACTTGGGGGTAATCGCGCGAGCGTTGCGTGAAGATACAGCACGAGCGAGCTGGCCAGCTGTCTGTGCACGTCCGTTCCTCTCTCTCTCACTGTATCCGTGTATCTCGGTCCCTCGAGTGTGCGAGCGCGGATAATAACGCCCGGCTCGGCCAGGAGAAGCCCGTCGAGGCAGGTCGCCCGATTTATAACGCAGATAATAATTGCGGGCCGAACTTAATATTCATGAGCCAATCAGATTTGCGCTCCGAGTGGACGGGACTCGCCGCGTCCGCGGGCCCTTTCAGAGATTCATTGTGGCACACCGCGACGTCGTTGCTGGATACGCGGACCCTATACCTAGCTTTTTGGTACTCCTTTAATGCCAGCGAATGATATGTGCAAACCCCTGCGAATCAGGGCAGAACGACGTCGTTAGGTGCTTCGTGGCGAGCATTGTTGCTGCTGAACGATTTAGGGGAAGGTACCCTTGGATTTACTCTATTGCACTTTTAACTGTCAGCAGAACTTTGGGGGACATGTTGCCTGGAGTTGTAACTTGCTTCAGTCGTGGTCCACTTGGTGTCAATGAAACTTTGAGTTTGAGATTAACACCTTTGGATGGAGGGATTTGATTAAGAGTACTCTGACTTCTGTTCCATCTCATTTTCTTCCTGTAATATTTCACGACTCCTCGACTCTCTTCCCTTTCAAAAGGGGGACACAGCAGGATCCCTTGTTCTGAAGTATATTTTCCAAGTGTCCGTGTGCCTTCTGACATCAGCAATTCCCGTTTGACGCGCCGACAGCGCGTTTCCGTCGTTAGGCTCCCCATGTCACATTATCATCGGCATTTGAATCTGACGTTAGCCAGGGTAAACTGTGGGCTACCTGGTGCCGCGCTGCACCGGTCCAGCTCCCGCGGCACTCTACGCCCAGCGCCTCATTAAAATATGCAAATACACAGCTCTCCGGTTGTCCGTTCTGTTTCCTTGCTTCCCCTCGCGCCACCTTGCGCGCGTATGCGTCGAAATGTTTACGATCACGGCGAAATTAAAAGTACCGCTAAAATATTGCCTCTAATACGTATGTGGTGGCCGCTCGTTTCTTCTGCGGCCTCTACCTCGCCTCCTTAAAGTCCACCGTTCGAGGGCTGGCGCGCACCGCGATCAAGTCGGATGGCACCCGACTTCCAACGGCGCGAACATCCCCCGACAGGTCACTTAAGAGACTTTCAGACCGTTTAACTTTGCTTTAGTGCCGACCGATGCCTCCCCCCCCGTTTACTCTGCATTCAATGCCACCGAATGCCTGCTTGTGAATCCTCGCTTATAGCGATTCGAGGGTACCTAGACGCGCAAGATTCTATTTCGAAGCATCGTACCGTGGATTTCTAATAAGAATAGCTGGAGTTCGTATTTTGGAGACAGTAGTGTTTTGAAGATTGCTTGAATTTAAATGGGTGAGTGGGAAGTGTATTCCTTGGGCTACCGCTGTGGTATTTTTTTAGGGTTGCCGACTTTTTTCTGGGAAAATGTAGTAGTAGTAATATATATTTGGACTACTTTACGACCAAATGTGATAAAAAATAAAGTTGTTTTCAGAGGAAAGTGGAACAAAATAACGATATCTTGTTTTTTAATTGTATATTTTTGGGTGCATTTTGCATAATTAAAAGGTTTAATTGCAATGAAAGTCCAAATTAACATATATGAGGAGCTCATTTTTTATGATATATATAGACTCTATACATTTTATATTCATTATAAAATAAATCCTCTCTGTAAAAGCTGTAATGGCGGGAATAGAAAAAGAGTATAAAATTATTTTATATAAATTTTGACAAACAGATCATAGAAAACATTTTTCTTAAGTCACATTCAAAAGTTTCAAGTTTAAATTCGCAAATTAAAGTTTTGATGTTGCCATAGCATACAAAAATAAGTAAAAATTGTCAAATTTGATCGATGTGTGGGAAATATAGTACTTATTTCTACGTACTATATCTTTCTAACAGTATAACAGGGAAAATAGGGAATGTCACAAAACAGCTTTATCGAGAAAATAAAGTTTTAATACTTTAATCCACCAGTAAAGAAACAAGGTTCAATGAATTGAATTGTCTTATATACTTTTCTTTTCAAATAATTTCTCGTTTTACCCGAATGATTATACCTACCAAATATGAAATGTTATCTTACTGGAGTATTTGAACTTTAAAACCCTTTGTGATTCGACAGTCCTGTAGTCCCAGCTGCCACCAACAAAATATGCTATAAATTGCAAAACCACGAAAAATAGAATTCCTCGTTTATAACCGACTTCAAAAAGGATGAGGTTGTAGATTCGACCCGTATGTATTTTTTTTATGCTTATCCCCGCATATGGACCGATTTTGATGATCTTTTTTTTATTCAACAGACGGCGCTGCTCCGATGGTTTCATTCTACACTGCATCAATATTGCCTCTCAATACTTTGCCAGTACTGGTTAATTCAAACTTCGCCTCATTACATAATTTGTATTTCATGTATTCTCCTATTTAGAGTTTTTCCGCGCGTTGAGTTGTAGACCCCGTTTAAAGAATTTGAGATATTCTTATTCTCACTTTTCGAAGCTGTTTATTTTTGGAATCTTCCATTCCTAGCAAACGGTTCTTTTGTTACGAGCAACTCTTTTTGTAGGCCTACTAATATATTTTTAAATAAACGTAGTTACGTAACTTAGAAAACTAAAAAGTAAAAACCAACTTCAAAAACATAAAAATGCACTAAAAAGTGAAAAATAATTTTTTCCCTTATTTAATCTAAGACTATCAATTTCTTTAAGTCGGTGCCAGATTTACACAGTGCAAATGATAAAGCGCCGACATAAAAAATTGATAGTCGTAGATTAAATAAGGGAAAAAATTATTTCTTACTTTTTAGTTCCCCTTATCTTTCAAATATTGCAGTATGGTTGACTACCCTAGTAGCACTAGATGTTTCTTAAAACCCAAGTGAATTCAATTTCACGCGTGTTGCTCAGGAGTTATTCCAAGTACCATCACATAGATTCCCACTACCAAGACCCATTAATATTCTACAATCACCCAAGAACCCAGCACATCCAGTCTATCCACAGGTGATTCTTCATATCCTAATCCCCGAAGAATCCCTCGCTCAAATATCACCGCCCTGGATCTAATTCCAAGCCTACGACACAGTGGCCATTTCAATCGCCGTGAACCGATTCCCCGCGTATCAGATACGTCGATACTTCCAACTCATCAGCGATCCCGATCGTCACTTTATCCGCCGCGTAATCCGCGCCAACGATGAGAAGTTAAGGACTCAGCTCCGGCCAGGGTGACGGGCGATCGCGATAAACAAGTTCGTATGGATTTACGGAAGGGGCACGGTGTCCCCGGGGCTCGCCGGACTTCCCCTTGACGAGCAAAACGAGCTGCTTTCGGACAGCTCCAGGCGCAGCGTCGCCTCCGGCCCTCGCGTACCAGGCTTCCCTCGTTTCGCCGCGACAGCTTTCGGGCCCGATTGCCTGACAACCCCGAGCCGCTCGCGCACGCGGCCGCGATGATTTTTACGATCTCGATCCGCTAACGAGTAGCCCAGCGCCTATTCCATCCGATCTTATGCCGGCGATAATTCTTCATTATCGTACATTGTTGCGACTGCTCGGAGCGTCCCTCCCCACTCGTCTAAGTCACATCGGACGGCGGCGATGATTTTTTACGAGACCGCGTCGCGTAATCAGGGGACGCATTTTAATTGCCACCGTTTTTGCCGCGGCCCAAGTTTGACGTTTACGAGAGAGCGAATAATCAGGCCGCGCAGCAACAAAGTAACCGTGATCGAATTTCGCATTCGTTACAATGTGGCGTGCAAGCGGTTACCAGGGGGGAGGGGGGCAGCATGGCGAAAACGAACGTCTGGCTGGAATTCGAATTATCCCTTAGGCGGACGATTAATGCGCGAGCAAAACATCGACGCCTGGGCTCGATCGCTGGGCGAGATAAAATCTTCTAATTGCCATAATCGCGGGAGGGCTGTCCTCTCGTTGCTGTAGTTATTAACCTTTAACACGGCGATGTCGACAATGTGCCGGTCTTCCATTAGCGATTTCTTGTTCCTTTCTGGTCGATAACGTTTCTGAATACTTGACGGTTTGATCGAGAAACTTTGCGGCACCCTGGCTTGCTTGAAAGTTTCATACCGTGTGGGTTGCCACCCCTTTTACAGGAAAATAACGTAAATTTACTTTCGCGGAGTGTAAAAAAAATCACGCTAGAAAGAACTAAAAGTGTATTTTAATCTTATTAGTTTTTATTTCTTCCAAACATATTTTTTTTAATTTTAGCATTACAAAGCAAATTTTTCAACATTTTTAAATAACTCAGTGGCATTATTGAAGTCAATATTCATATTAAAATATATAAATAGTTCGTTCTTTATTAAATTAAGAATTACCTGCTTTCTCTCATCCCGCCATTTCACATTCATGGCAGAGAAAACATTCTCGCTAAATGATAAGGTGGCAGGAATAGGCAGAAGATAAGAAATTCATTTGAGATGATCAAAGTTGTGTACATTTGGAAACTACGTGCAATAATATCGCGTTATGTTTCACGTAATATCCTTTCGTGAAATTAAGTATTTACGCATACTTTATTGTTATTCAAAAGTATAGAGTACCCACCTTTACATATAATAACATAAGATACTATATTTTAAATTACCAGTGGCAACTCTACGCGTGTATTCGAGGAGAATGAACCTTTCACTGATTCAGACTAGTATATGGGTGATTATAGTCCAGCTGTCGCTTTACAAATATAATGATTTGAATGTTGCACAAGCTTCTCCGACTGCAAAGTGGGTGGCATCGGACTTTCACTTTGGAAACTCAGTTTCAGTGGATATTGAAATACATTCGACGCGGACAGCTTGACAAGGGGCCGCGGCAGTGTCCCACGAAAAAATTAATTACCGCTGTGTTGTTAGATGCGTCCTACTTGAGCCGAGCGTTTTGTTCATTAATTCGCGGCGAGGGGAATATATGAAGGTGTGGTCCGAGGACAGCTGAGCACATTTTTCGCGCTGCGCACACAAGCATGATTTATTGCCGCGACTCCTGTGCGCATAATTTCATCGCCGTGTAATGGTATCCCGGGAGAGGGTCTTGCACCTTGCAGCTCGGACAAAGAACAGTTCCTCTGACGTGCTAATTATGCGCGGCCAGTGCAACACTCTTTGTGTAACGCTGGGACGGTTGTATTTGGAATCGTTCCCAATTGCTCTGGCGATGTAAACGTCGCGACAGAGGGATAGCCAGCTTAGTTCGGCTATTCGTCACGTTAACGTGCAATTTTATTACGATCCCAGCATTTTTAATCGTAGATTCAATGACACGTGAGATCCTTCTCATGCTTTCGCTTCTTTTCTTTATTCCATTAAAAAATTCATTTTGTTGGGCATTGTCGTGGACCATATAATCAATAGTCTGCCTGGTTCTGTGTATTCCACGATGACTTCCACTTTCCATAGAAGGCAAATTGCTGAGAAAAAGCACCTGTCGTAACTCAATAGCGATGGCTATTGTATCATTCATAATTGAAGAAGAGTCATTGTAGAAAACACTGTAAATGCCAAATTTGAGAAAAGTGTTTTATCGGAAACTGTTCTACGTGCCAATGGTAATACTATGGTATAGAACAGTGTTTCCCAACCCTTTTTTAGTCGCGATACTATTTTGTAATATTCAAATAACCTGTTCCAACCATGTAAGGTAAGGTGAATTTAATAAGGCAAAGGAAACACTAAAAATAGGTATTTCAGAATATAATTTTAACTTAAGGGGTTACTCGCAGTCAGGAGGTAGAAGAAGAACGATTCTTTGGGAATTTATTTCAGAAAGCGTACATGCATATTTTTATGCAAATGTTTTTGTAACCAGATGAGAGACACTTTAACCGAATATTATATTCTGTTTTGATATAAAAGTATTTAGTTATTGCAAAATTACAACTGAAAACATATTATAATAACCTGTTAAAGTGTCCCCATCTGAATACAAAAACCTTTGCATAAAAATATTCATGTACTTTTTTAAATAAATTCACAAAGAATAGTCTTTTTCATTTTACCTCCTATTTACCCCTTAATAATATTAAAAAAACGGTGCTCCCCCTGAAAACAATTTGATTTTTGGACTCTTCAATTCTTCCTACAACGATTGCACAATCGTCGATACTACCAAAAATATGTATGAACCCCCAGTGTCTCCTCCGGGTCACAGGTGCCCCACACTCCACTAAACTCGATAATACATCTCGAACGAACGATCCTGCGGCTTGCGCATCGAAGCACGTGAAATGGCCTGAAAGATAAATTACTGCGATAAAGGGAAGGATATTTTCACCTAACCCAGGTCGTTTCGAAAATCCCTTTCCATCGTCGTTCGGCGGTGTACACCTTGGCCGAAAAGGAATTAAAATGAAACCACGTGCAATGTAATTACGACCGAAGAAAACTCTTAAAAGCCGTTCGCCGGGTGAAGGGACTTGGCTCCTCTCTGTCGATCATCAGAGTCCACGTTTTCCACGCCGCTGGTATAAATCTTTGTCGTCGTTGCACCGCCGCGAGGAGCCTCGTACAGCCTCGAAAGCACTTAATCACGGTTACCCTTATTGAGCTTACAGATTTATCCACGCCCAGTAGCCTCGGCCCTATCATGCCGAGCGGATGATTACCCAGCTGCGTACCGAATGATGCAAAAGACCGGCCTGGATGGCGCACAATAAAATGCCAGGAGGCACTTCATTATGCGTCCTCGTAACGCATTCAAATAACGCGTAATAGCTGTATAGCGTGGTGGCTCGTCCGCGCGTACACTCCCGTTAGCAAAAATTATATCAATCCTGGCGTGGCTGTCTGCCCGACGGTCACGCGTGCAAGATTGAACGCGCCGGGTCTTGGAAACTCGAGGAGTGGTTCACCTTAGTTCGTTTTATTTAAAAGTGGTGCACGTTTACACAGAGTGGGACGTGATTCGAGGTACAATGTAGGGGAGGGTGATCTCTCATGCAGGGAATAAGTGGATATAAGTGGAAGCTTTCACGCAGGAGATTCTATCGTTTCATCTCCTTCGGCATCGAATTTCAGATTCTTTGGGGCGTGGGGGACTGAGGACGAGTTGGGCAGAGCGTCTGACTAATACTTACCTTTTCTACTTGCGCGTGACAGTTTTTAATCGCTGCCCCGGTATGGTTTAAATACTTTAAATGATAGACTCTTGTAGGTTTGAAGATTATTTATTTCATGTTATATTAATCATGTTCATTAAATCAAAGGGTAGTATTTTCATTATTCAGTCTTTCAAATTATTATGCGCGCAATTGTATGAAACATAAAACACATTATCGACCTCCTAGTTATAAATTTTTCATCCATCTCGCCTTCATACATATATGGAACTGAAAAACCACGAAGCCCGTCGACTTTCTTTCTCATTTTTACTGAAGCATGATGTGACTAAAAATAAGTAAAAGCGAGTGTTTCATCATGAAACAATTCTTACATCCAAGCAATAATATTTTCCCGTTACTTTGCATAAGAAACCATCCCCTGCACCTCGATCTCCATTATCTCCAGAAAGATCGCGGGCGAAATATCGGCAGCCAGAAGATAGATCGCCCGGGTAAGAATCTAGCCGGACTGGAGTCGCATTAGAGTCCGCGCGGCCAGGTTGGAAATCAGAATTAATATCGTCACCGTTCATCTTACGATCCCCCAGTAATTTATCCCCCTCCAGCCGCGGGGTTATACGGCCGTCCGTGGATTTTTGTTAATGCGTAATTGAATTTACGGAGCGTGTCTACTAGATTGTATCTGGCCTATAGATTTCAGCCGGGCGATAACCTTGGGAAGGCGTGGACGGTGGTTCGATTCAATTCCCATTTATAACACCGTCACATCGAAAGTGGCGCCGTAAGTATCTGCAGCCGACTGTAAATACACACGTCCCCGGCGCTGTTATATACGAATGCACACTTGCGTGAGCGCATTTATAGGTGGTAACGTTGCCAGCCCTGGTACACGGGCGCCGCGGTAAAATTCAATCAACTTCTTGCTTTTTTTTCTCTCCTCCCTTTCCCTCTTTCTCCGGGCGCCCTTTCCGAGCGGGTGCCCGGGACAACTCTAGATCCCTCGTCAAATACTCGCGCACGTAGACCCGCTCCCTGTACCCTCTGATGATCGCGCGGCCCGAAGTGTTACGGCCCCGATGCCTCTTTCTCCGGCTCACTCATTAATATTCGTCCTCTAATTGATACGTATCGATACCGATCTGGCGGCCGCTGCAGCCGGTCCGCGGGCCCCTGGGTAAAAGCTAATAATTCTCGATAATTCGCTGGACTTAACTTTCGTAATGAGAGTACCCGGACGGAGGTAATAACTCGCGATCTTTGGTCCCGCAGCGAAAAACGACTTGTCCTGCTTATCCCCCTCGTGTCGGGAATTAATTCGCTGCGAAATTAGCGGGTGCATCGAGGCCGAGTCGTGGGGGAAAAATAAATTCCCTCTCTAATCGTTATCGGGAGGCTACTGCGGTTTTTTCGCCACCGCGATGCATTATTAATACGCCACTGTATCATTACGCAATTTAGTTGCCATTACGGTAATTTATGGATGTATCACAATGTAACAATTAATCATTCCACGGGGGAAATTAAATTCCTTGTATTAGTATAATGGGCTCATATAAATTCTGCTCTCCGGAATTCTTCAACTTGGTCTTACGATAATAGAGTGCAACCTCCGCGATGTAAATATTTGCTGCGGTTGCCCTTCAAGGGCACTGTTATTTTACCAGGCCATTTTCTCATGGAACACGCCTTTCTTTATTAAAATAATTCTTTATAGTCCTGCAACAATCGCGGTTTACCATTACCGGCAGCGAAATGTCTCTATTAGGAAGCTTGAGAGTAATAATGTTACGTTATTTGGGACTCAAGAAAAGTTCTCCTATAACAATAATCTTTCACTGTCGTCTCTTACAAGCTTGTGATTCCTTACACTCGAATAGCATCCACTTTCCAGCTAATTACGGAGGAGCCGGGTGGTCTAATATGTTTTCTATTCCGTGATAATTGGTCGAAGCTAGCCCGGAGCTCCGAGTGCCCGACGAAGTCTCGCGAGCCTAACAGCTACGGACATCTTGACAAGAGCTATGCAGTATTTCAAGTCAACGCCTCTGATTGTCACTTAACGAGGTAACAGCCCTCGGGCAAATTGTTAGGGCCGATCTGGCGAACGTGTTAAGCCCCCGGTGCGCCTTCGTAACGCGATAGCGCGTGGGCAGCGCAACACGAATGTTAATTGTTTACCGATGATACTTTATGAAGGTCATGATTCAGCCGCTCGCTCTTCGCGAGGTATGTGTTCGAACATCGATTCGACATTTTCTAACGAGTACCTACCGCACGCACCGTCGCTCCAGCGAAATATCGGCGCCGACCATCGCACGGCCCGCGGGCGCGTTACGTCAACCTCTCCTACGCTGGAGCATGATTCAGTTCTTTCGATCGATGCTACTGATCTATTTATCATCTGCCCCCGAAGAATTGATTCGTGAAATTCGATCGAGATTACCATTACGGCTTGTACAGCTTCCACGTGCAGATCGCCCCCATCTGCATTCAAGTCTATTTACATTTTAAGGCGCGAAAGTGATGTCCACCGGGCTCCATCGTGCATAAGTCTTCAACACGCTCGACATCTCAAGAGGGCAGGGGAAGGGGGGTAAAATCGGGTACCTAATGTATTTTTTCTGGTAGTAGAAATTCATATGGAAAAATAAACATTGGACACCACTGGAAATCTTAATTGAATATTGCAGAATAAGAAAATGTGTCCTTTGAAAAAACTATTCGGCTCGCTGGAAAAGAAGATTTCTCGGAAGTATGCAAGTATCAGGATTACCCTATAGTAATATCGGGTACTTATTAAAACACGCGTAAAATATAGTATAATTATTAAAAAAAACGCCTAAATTATAATTATAAAACCTTTATTATTATTTCATAAGTCATAACGAAAGTTATTTTAACAAATCTTAACTTGTACATAAATTTATTTCAATTTATCTAGTACCTAAACAATAATCTGTATAAGGGAGCGTGGGGTAAATACGAATGCGAGGTAATCACGAATGCGATGTTACGGCGTTTTCATAAATAAAAACGATGTTCCCTCTGCACTAGCTATTAGTTTAGGTCGTATCCAACGCAGGGCAGAAAGTAATAAATACAGAACGATTATGCTATTCAAGATAAACACAATTTATTATTTTCATACTGTTTCAAGTAATATTTTGTCTGTTGAATTAATGATACAATTGTTTTGTTTTATGAATGGGGTAATCTCGAATCTTCGAGATTAGCAACGATAACCGATTTTGATGAAATTTTCAGCATGTATAAAACTTACTTAAATCTACAAAACGGATTTTTGAATTTTCATTACAGGCTCCAACAAGAAAAGTTTAAAAAACGACCCTTACTATTTTTTTTCGATAGTCCGACTAATTGCATTTTTTTCTAACGCACAAGAAGAGGAACTTGAAAAATACATTAGGAATAGGTTGTAGTAACATTTCTTATGAGTTGACCATTGCAGCCGCGCTTTCTGTGCAACTTCTGCGATATTTAACACTCTGTTCGTGATTACTCCACGGCAGTCGAGTAATCACGAACACCAAGGGTTTTGATTTTTCACTATTAAGTTGATTTTTATTATAATTTTTCAAAAAATCGTCATAGTACTTTATAGGTAAATAGTTTAAGTATGTTTGTAAATAATAAACAAATTCATTTCTCATATAGTTTTTGTTTTGTTTGCTTTTTTGCTTATATAAATGTCCTGACTGACTGATATCAATGTCCAGCTCGAACCGTTAGACCTAGGAATGTGAAATTTGAAATGTACATTGTTTGCATGATGCAGGCTCCCACTAAGGAAGGATTTCTAGAAATTCCATTCCCAAGGGGCTGAAAATGGGTGAACTATATTTTCTCCGATTCCTTAAAATCTCTTAGTCCCGATCAGATATCAACTTAGTTCTTACTTCGAAAGATTACCCTCATAAATGCCTAAAAATCAATTTCAGGATTTTGCCCTAATCAACCCCTAGGGGGGTGGTGAAAAGGGGTGAACTGTACTTTCTTGGAGTCCTTAAAATCTCTTACGCCCGAAGCGAAGCGCGTTGTGTATTTTGCTAGTCATAAATAAAGATCTCGTCGCACCACAACGCTGTAACTCTTCACCTCGAAATTTGTAAACTTCCTTGGAAAAAAACTACGACGGTATTTGCTCCGCGAATGTAACACCATACGTTGCCTGCATATCGCAGCCCTTCTCTTAGAAACCCTACATTCCCCTACAAAAAATATAATCGGAAAGGCAGTAGATTCTAAACCAAACTTTGTTCCCAAATTAAGGAAATCACTACACACCACCAGATCGCAGTATATCTACTCTATCCACTCCGCCACTATAAATCAAAAGCAACTCTGTAGCAACCGGACAGTCTAAGACCTTCAGGCAACAACCAGATGTAGTCTAAAGCCGCAAGCTTCTATCCGAAGCTGAAGTAGCCAGCGGGTTACAAGTTTCCCAAGAAGTATCCTAAGAAAACGTATCGTCGCGCGGCTGGATATTAAAAGCCGCGAAATTCCTCGAGGATATCCATCGCCGGCGAAGAAATTCGTTCGGATGCACTGACCAATTTACCAGCGGCACCACCAAGACACGTCGAAGTTCTAAATTCACGATTTGCGCCAAAGTTCGACACTGTTTGTGCAGCATACGCCACGGTTAGTTTGCCCGGTGGTCACGTGAGACCAGGTCTCACGTCTTGTACCCGGTACTATAGCTCACATTCTGTTGGCCGGACACTTGGCGACGACCCATCCCTCATCCCCTGTCGTAGCTGTCCGAGCTTCTAGGCACTGTCCAGTCACTGAACTCTCGAGCAACTTCTGTTATTATAAGTTAACCCCAAACCCCCGCGACCCCGAGCTCCGCCGCCCCAGCCGGGCGGGCTCAGATTATGGCCATCAGCCAGCGACCAGCTAGATCTGGGGTAACGTCGTACCCAACTTTGCTTCGTTTGTATAAGGAAGTGTTCCAGGTCACACGAAGAATAACACGTTCCACCTCTTGTCCGTTCTTCAGCGACGTCTGCCGGAGCGCCACTTCCGGCCGATTTCCATTCAGCATCGAAAGTAAATCGTCATCCATTAGCTCTAAACTGCCCGGACCCACCCGACCACTCGCTGGCTACGGACTTGGTTGCGCGGGGGGAGTTTGATGGGCTCCCTTAGAAACACCTGAGGAGGCGTGCGAGCGGTGAATATAATCAAGGAAGCATCGGTAGTGTAAGAATCGAGATCCCTCGGTGTTCACAGGCACGGGAATCTTATTATCCGTTGAACGAGTTTTGTACAAGTCGTAATTACGGTGACGCTAACGATGTTTTGTTTGAGGATGGGGGATGGGCGGGATCAGGAGGAATTATTCCAAGTAATCTGCGGCGTTAAAAACCGGCGACGTGTAGAGGCCTGAAAGACGGGACGTTTTTCGTGGGGAGGTGTGCGAAGAAGACAGAACGGAGCAGCTTTACGAGAGCGGAAAGTTGCGACGGGAGATATAAAGCAAGCGCGTCGCATATAACTTACAATCAGCCACGTTGGCTCGCCTGCCTTTTCGTTTCACTCTAGGCCCCTTCCCGGACGGCTACTGCACGGCACTTCGCCTTGAACTCGGCGTCAGCCGGGAGACTTAGCGAAAGAATTTACGGGGCCCGGCCTGAACGGTCCTAATTTAATGGGCCCGCAATCTACAATTCCGCGGGGCGGGATTTTGATAAACCCGGAGGAAAATGCAGCGCGACAAGGTGTCGGTGAATGAAATACTGCTATCAGGATTCTGTACGGCAATAAACATTCGCCTGCTCGTTACTGATAGACAGTCCGGAGGATTCAATTCAATTCATAAATTGTATTTTATCGTTTAGTTTTGGACAGGCTGTTGGTGCGCCAAATAGCAGGAGGGTAAAGGACCCGCAGTTCGTACCCCCGCCTAATTTTGCTCCCTTGCATTTCTCGATACAAGATTACTTGAAGGGCAAGGGGAAAAGGCGGGAATGTTACAAAACAGCTTTGTCCAGAAAATTAAGTTTTAGTCCATCAGTAAAGAAATAAGGTTCAATGAATTTAATTTTGTTATATACTTTTCTTCTTAAGTAATTTCCTGTTTTACCTTGATGATTATACTAAGTATCTATCGTTATCTTACGGGGGTATTTGAATTTTATAACCCTTTGTGGTTCGACAGTTTTGTAGTTCCACTGAGCACCAACAAAATATGCTATAAATCGCAGAATCTCGAAAAATGGACATTCCTCATTTCCTCATTTACCCTTCACTTGTATTTACACGAAAAAAAAATAATATTTCAATTTATTTCCTGTTTTAAAAACATATTCTTGGGGGACACATTTACATATTTTGTTTATTATCTCATATCGGCATAATAAAATTACATTTATGATTCGTGGATCTACAGGGGAAGGTTTAAAGAAAATTTATGCCAATTGCCAGTTCAATCTAATATTGCATACACCCTCTACAAGGTCAAATACGAAGGGTGAATTTTGGGCCCTTTATTTACTGAACGATCGCAACAGAAACCGGACTCGAGTGAATAACCATGGAAAGCTACATATACCTCACTTCGTCGTATCGAAGACGGCGTTCGTTGTTTTGCAAAATGGAGCCCTTTTGTAATATCCACACCATCTGTCCACGGGCTCGGAGCCAGGAAGTCGCGTTTCCAGCGCCGATGAAGAGAAATACGCGCATCGAGGACCAAGCAATAACGACACCCTTGAGTGCAACAAGCGACAGACTTTTATTCAGAGTAAAAAGTTGGTTTCGCATACGCGGCCGATATAATTGGCCGATCTTACTCGTGGCAGTCACGCAGGGGCACCGGCGGAGGAGATAAGTTAATGAAATCGGAGGCAGTGCGGTTTGGTTTACGATCAAGATTGTTCTACGTATTCGTATAATACACGCTCCGCTACGTATTGATTAACCGCGATCCTCGGCGGACCAACGCGCTTAATTAAGTTATCGATTCATTTTCTATATATTGTCCACCGTAAAGCCTCGCTGGCCCGTCTCGCGAGGCGTAAGCGAGCGTTTATGTAGCTCGTCACGTTCGGCCGGGAGTGCCTGGGCCGCTCGTTCACCCGCGAGGAAGCCGATGCTGATGAAATCGGCGGGTTGCGTGAACGCCGATACCGGGAGAATTACGTCGCAGCCTCGTCTCTTACTTTAAATCGCACTTACGGGGCCAGGAATCCGCGGCCAATGAATATGGATGGCATCATTCCTGGAGCAATCTTATTTCCCGAGGTTCTACATCCACCGATCTAAGGATACAGGCCAGACCTTAATTCATAGTAATTAGTGTCTTCCGTAATGTGTTATTTATTCGCGGTGCTCGAATATTCACGTTCAGATTCAGCGATTGGCTGAGCGTGTGTTAATTCAGTTTGGGATCATTGGACCCAGAAGACCGATGTACCTTTTTGATCCAGGTGAAATTGACCTCCCCACTCCCCCCACTCCCCCCAACAGTTATGCAACAAACACCTAGCTGTGACAATAAAAGGGGTGAACCATCCTCAAACGGTGAGGTGATTTCTAAAAAACAGCCACTGCTAACAGGTCCCTTGTTTTACCGCGCGAGACAATACCTTAAATCTGATAATATCTGACACCGATGCCTGTAGTAATCGGGAGATATCAAAATATCGAGAACAGTCGGATATTCGTTAGCGACCTCCGTTCAGCGGAGTGACGATATTGCTTTTTTTCCTCTCCGTGGGTCTTCTCGTGGAGTCCATGTCCCGGTATGCGTCATCGATAGCTCTAGGAACGTATGCATCTATTAGGTCGGTGCAGAACTTCGTTTTATGGAAGCAGAGACTTTATTAATAGTAAAACTGTATTAGATGCAGGGGCGGGTTAAGAGCGTTAGAGGCCTTATGCACTTAAAATATTTCGAGGTGTTGATCATTTCAACGCAATGTATCATTTCTTAGGTACCTATTTCCGATAATTTAAGTGAAAGTAATTCTAACAAAAGATAGATTTTGTAATTCAGAAAATTTCTATGCTGCCCCTCTTTCTCTTGATGCTATAAGCAGGATATTATTTTGGTTATTGGTTAATCCAGCACTGATTACATGTCTCTTTAATCGAAAGATTTTCTTTGTGGGCGTAGTAAAAAATTGCATTTTTGTATACCTAAAATAAGTTGACAGTCAACGAACTTTTGCATAGATCTAGCAGTTGGAGGATGCAATGGGGAGGATCGAAGCCTCCACCCAGCAGATCGTTGAATCTCTTCTGAGAAACGGTCTGGCGAGCACGTGACGTAGTTAGGCGAATCCTTTCGCGTAAGGTGCACGGAGGAATGGCGGATAGCAGGCTGCAAACGGGATATAACTGGGAGTTAGACAGAAGTGGTTGGATATCCGTTGGCAAGGGCGCGACAATAGATATGCCGCGGACAGTACAATGGTCATTGTAAATCAGGGCATTTTAAAAATCTGACAGGATATATGTTGACTCGGCCTCGTATATCGTGTCACACACGGCCGGCAGTGCTGCCCATTAAATACAGCATTATGCTACCAGACCGCCAGGCCAACTTCAGGCACGTAATGGTAATTGCTGGGATGTATACCCAACGCCATTTTCGGCAACTTGCCATTCAGGGATTCCGTGTCTCCTCCTACACTGCCCTTCCTCGCGAACCAACAGCCTCGAACCTTTTTCCTGAAAAAGTAACTCGAACTGCGTGATCGTGACAGTCGCGCTCGAATGATCGATTGAGCTAGAAGGGCAATAGATGCATACTGCTTTGAGACATAGCGATGTGCCTTCATTAAGGTGTGTTCGATATTCATCCGACGTTCATGTGCGACTTCTTTTTAATTACTTTTCGTCTGTAAAATAAGTGTGGTGTTTTTGTGAAGGGGTAACTGAGAACTAGTATCTGATCCCGATAGAATAATCGACAGAGCCGAAAACACAGCTGAAATTGTTCTGCTTTGGGGTATTCTTTATTAGGTGGTATTTAGTTTTTTTGTATTTATGTAATTTTCTTTGGACATTATTTTTCAGGAAAAATTTACATTTAAAGAATTTGAATTTAAAGAATTTGAATTTAAAGAAATTGAATTTAAAGAATTTAAATATAAAGAATTTGAATTTAAGAATTTGAATTTAAAGAATTTGAATTTAAAGAATTTGAATTTAAAGAATTTGAATTTAAAGAATTTGAATTTAAAGAAATTGAATTTAAAGAATTTGAATTTAAAGAATTTGAATTTAAAGAATTTAAATTTAAAAATTTAGGTTTAAAGAATTTAAATTTAAAAATTTAGATTTAAAGAATTTAAATTTAAAAATTTAAATTTAAAGAATTTAAATTTAAAAATTTAAATTTAAAGAATTTAAATTTAAAAATTTAAATTTAAAGAATTTAAATTTAAAGAATTTAAATTTAAAAATTTAGATTTAAAGAATTTAGATTTAAGGAATTTGAATTTAAAGAATTAAAATTAAAGAATTTTTATTCAAAAAAATCGAATTTAAAGAATTTGCATTTAAAGAATTTAAATACCTCCATTCAGTCGTTTTGATATTCTTCACGTTCATTTGTGGGACCTTCTTTATGCAGTGCTTTATCAGTGACACGTTCATTCGTTAATACATTTTGAGGCATATAATTTTCTTTCTGGCACGTGTATATAAAGTGGGGAGCGAAGAGGAACTGAAGGGTTGTGAAAGGTGGAGATGGGAGAAGGAAAAGAAGAAGAGATCGAGGCGAGGCGTGGGTTAGGTCAAACGGAGTAGCCTAACTGCGGTCAGACACGCGACAGACACGCCATAATTCCTTACCAATATGAAACAGGGCCCGTAGCCAGCAACTACGGCTCGACTTTCAGCACCTCCTTTTCTCTATCTCTCCCTCGTGGTATACTTTCATGGTGGCTGGCTTTTCTCCTTAATCAGCACAGTCGTTGATTTACTCGGACGAATTAAAGCGACTCTCAAACACTGTAACAGTACAGTTTTACTGTTTCAAAAAGGTTGATGAGAAATATTTAATATTAAAACAGAAAAGCTGTATTTTAAATTATATCGTGGATAAATACTGGGGAAAGGTTTGCAGATTTTTGGGCTACAGTAGACTAGATATTTCATTTCAGAACACTCTTGAATTACGAAAGCAATTCAGAAGCTTAATTCAAAAATACTTGTCTTTGTCCAAATTTAAAAATCTCCACTTCACAAAGAAATGTTTTAAAAACATTCTAAACGTAAATTTTACATTCTATGCAAAATTCTAGTTAACTAGTTAATTCTAGTTAATTCTAGTTAATTCTAATTAATTTTAATTTATTCTACTTAATTCTATTTAACTCTATTAGTTAATTCTAATTAATTCCCTTGAGTGTTTTAATATTCTTCGAATATCATATGTTTCTTTAGTTCACTCTCGAATGTGCAAAAACGCAAACATTTATCGATTAAAATAGAAAGTTCCACGTAATTAACATTCTTCGCACTCACTCGTTTAAGAAATATAAAGTTCGCTGTCTGTTCTATTCCTCGAGCAAATCAATAGAAAGTCACTCTATCAGCCTCTTTTCATCATAAAACTGATTGAATATACATTTCCGCGCTCCGTGATTGACTGGGCAATAATTTTCGCGTGATTTTACCGGTTTTTATCGGCCCCGCGGAAAGAATAAACCTTTCCCTTCTTGCATAAACCAGTCAGCAGAACCGGCGACCCGAAAAGGATACGCCTGTGCCGATTTCTAACATAGGTGCGCCAGTAAATTTCCTCGTTGACAGGCCAGCCAGTCTATATCGCGATCATAAGGACGTTAATTAACGAACGACTAATATATCGATTACTTACTCCGATTGCGATTACCGTTTAATGCGGAATTATGGCTTCCCGCTCCACGGGGTTTCATGTTTCGCGCCCGTTTTCCAAAGCACGAAGAACGGTATGTTCGCCGATAAGCAGCCGGGTAATCGTAAACAGGCAATACGTACTGCTTCTTCATTAACGAGCTAAGAAAATTAACTCAACCTCGATCCAATTGCATAGAACTGTGGAGTAAGCTAGCCAACGTGTTTCCTTCTTCGAAAACTATCAAATATAGGGTAAGTCAGGGATAGTTGGTCCACCTAACATAAAATGGCTATTAAATCTAATCCTGATATTATTTTATCAGAATAAAACCAATATGTTTAAAATTTTAAGCTGATTAAAAAAAGGGACAAATATTTCCTCTAATATATTCTTGTTTTAATATTTCCTTTCTATTCTGAAATTGAGATTTGCATGAAACATGAAATACATTAAAGCGCTCTTTAGTTGACAATTTTATTATAGAAGAAGGGGCTTCGTAAAAAGAAAATAAAACTGGATTTTATTCTTTAAATAAATTTTTATAATTACCTAATCAATTTTATTGAATTAGCTTTAGAAATGTTTTTATGCATTCAACTGAGCTCCCCCAAGATTAAATCTAGAAATGGTTGATTTTTAGAGATACGTTTCGATTCAGTTTTTCAGTATAATAACTCGATATCTTTTATACAAAGCTAATGATGAACCGTGCATAACACAATAAAAATTAAAAATGAGAGATTACCTCAGTTAAGTCCCATTCCCACATGTTCTACGCCAGCGTTGCCCCGATGGGCGGTCCGAGAGTACCTACGAGCATTCATCGCGTTTTTCAAAGCTCGCGTAGAAGGGCGCGCTCGAAACCTATGAAGTTGCGGACATGTAACGGATGGGAAAAACTCTATTAGTGTGCGTGTAGGCTCGTACTCTGAAATTAGCATGTAACCGTTACATGGTGATTCCATTGCGATTAAATTGATTTGATTTCTGGTTATAGGCTGTTTAAAGTCGGAGTTCACGCGAGTTTGTATTTTATTGCGAAAGGATATTAAATAATAAAGATTGTACGGATTTTTACGAATTTTAGTTACTTTAATTTTTTTTATTTATTTGTTTTTGTACAGATAAAGTATATTTTATCTTGTTACATTTTTGTAATTCCATTAATATTGAAAAAAATGAAAATTTTTAAAATATGTGCAAATATTTATTTTCTATTTTAATTATATTTTTGTGAAAATTCGAAAATCGGTTTAACTGATTTTTTGCGAATCGTGGAATTTGAATACCGGTTTTTCAAAAGTCGGTTTTTGTATAAACCCTATAACATATTGAAGGGACCAACTAATTAACGCCATGAACTCTAATAACGTTCACTATCGCACTTGCTCGCCCTCTACACATCGGCGACCAATAGAAAACCATGTCACAGCGCAGGCTAATGACAGCCGCTCTTCAAATCCGCGTGGACAATCCACAACCCTATTCTTACTCCTCTCTTTCTCACACACGTACAGAACACCGTCCACCTTTTTTCTGAAACTACTTGTTCGCACCTTGTTCCCCCCGATCTATCGAGCACCGACGATAAAGAAGCCGCCGTGCCTCGAGTCACGACCCCCTTGTTCTCACCTTCGCGAGTACAACCGCTTTGGTTTTTTTCTAGACGAACGTATACTCCTCCTTAACTTCTGCTACTTGTTCACACCATTTTTCTCTACGATTCCACGAAGCACCGAGAAAAAAACCTGTTCGTCTCGGGCTCACCTCTTTTTTTTCTCGCCTTAAGTAAACAACTCCGCTCCTCCTTCTCGCTCTCGCGCACGTTTCCTTCCTCGCTCGCCCAAGACTCCGCTCGTCCTCTTTCCACGCGTTTGAAGACCGAGTCTGTCCCATCCACGGCACTGGGTACGCGTTACTTCCCCCCCGCCTCATTGGCCAGCGAAAGCGAACGCGATTGACAGCCGCTCGTCTGATCCGCGTGGACAAGCTCTTCCATCTTTCTCACACGCGTACGACGCTTGCATTTAGTTTCTCTCGCTTTTCTGCTCACATTCTTATTGGGTATTTACAAAATTCTGGTCTTCCTGATTGACTGTCGCGTTTCTAATCCGCGTGGATAACCTCAGTCATTCTTGCACGCGAGTGTAACTTCGGCCGTCTTCCTTGCACACGTTTATGGCTTTGTCGATAGTTTTTACACGTGTCCGAGATTTTTTTCGCTGTTTCTTCTGGTCGCTAGTTGTTCACACTTTTTTCCCTTGGTTTGTGAAACACCGATAAACGGGTGGCCGGCCGAGGCTCGTTCCTTAATTTACTACTTTATCTTCGGCGCGCGTTTAACGAGGCGCACTGATCAACACCCGCGCAGATTTTATATTTAATACTTTGATAGCGATAACTGAGCCCAAGTGTAATGATCGCAGTGGCGCACTCAGAATTTAATCTTGGGGGAGCCGAGTTGATCTCTAGTAGTGTGCGTGTAGGCTCGTACCCTGAAATCAGCATGTAACCGTTACATGCTGATTTCATTGCGATTAAATTGATTTGATTTCTGGTTATAGGCTGATTTCAAGTCGGTGTTCACGCGAGCTTTGGAAAACGCGATGGATGCTCGTACTCTCGGACCGCCCATCGGGGCAACAATCTACGCGAAGGTACGTAAGCAAAAATGTTCTGTGCTTGCTGAGCGAACGGATGGAGCAGACTGTAAAACGCGAGATCGACGTGCGAGGTATGCGGATCGTCGACGATGGGCGAAGAGATTTTCCTTTTTAATTGAATCCATTTCGAGGACGATTTCATCCAGGGAAGGATCGCACAGCGTATCGAAGAAGTATCGATACGAGTCACGTGACTCATCCGCCGCGTGTCCCCGTACACATCGATGAGTATAATTAGTCATCGATGGAACCTCGATTTTCATTGCAACATTTATAGGCGGATAAAGGACTGGTTGGGAATTCAAGTGTCTCTTTCCCTTCGTTTGACGCACTCGAGGCACAGCGAAAATCGCGAAATCTGGAAACAAAAGTACGTACCCGGTAAGAAGAGGGTATAATATGGATCTCCATTTGAAATAAGCTCGCCCTCCCTCCCACCGACAAGACCAGCTTCTAGCACCCCCGTGTACCTAGTTTGTTGCGTTTGAATATTCAACGCAAGTTTTTTTCCTCCTTTTTTTTGTTTTTATTAGCCTGCCTGCCCTCTCCTTTCCCGCGGCCCGGGCAACAGACATCTTTATTCATTGCCTTTCCAAAGATATAATTGAGTAATTATTTATAATATATCTAGAATATGCATGCTTCACTTCTCCGGACGGAATACATTACCGCTTACTACACCCCTAAACGTAACCTCTTGTTACCGTTTGGATTTCTAGCTAGCGGGTTACACAGTGGCTCTCACCCCGTGCGTTCCCCCGGCTCGCGCCGACGGCTCCTTTTATCGCGATAAAAATAAGGGCCAGCGAAGGAAAATCGCGGCAGCGGAAATTTCGCGCGACGGTTGACTGTTACTGGGAGGCACGAGGAATGGAAATGCATGTAGACGTGCGAGTTGGGACCTGGGCAAGGTGTACCTATATTAAAACGGTGCGATCTTCAGATGGACTCGCTTTTAAGGGGTTTCTATTGTGATTGTCGGAGAAAGGAAATATCGGCTCAGCAACACTTCTTCCAGGAAGAGACAGATTAGTTGTAAGTAGAATTTTCTTAACTAGGACTGTTTGCAAACGCGTTTTTCTCTAAACGGTGTTTTAGCAAATGTGTCGCTACACGTTCCTAACAGAATTAGACCAGAATATTTTTTTCCCTAATTCTTTTTTATTTTCTAGCCCGAAACAGACGAAGAAAAATCCAAAAGTCGGCACTTAATTCTCAAATTGCAGCAATTTTAAGTTTTTTTGAAATTTCAATCCAAATCTGCTAGCTGCAATAGTCAAAGTCATACCTGACTAATTTAAGAGTCTTTTTTTTTGTTTCAGATGAACAGACGGACCAGAATCATGACAACAAATCGAGCAATTTTTTCGAGGTGGTCAGATTTCATGGTCTGTGGTGCCATCTTTATTCCATATTTTCAACCAAAAAAATGTTTCTTCATAATTTAAGATATGATAAATACACAGTAGAAAGTTCAGCATAAAAGTCTTTCATTAAATCTATAAAAAACATTCGTGAAAAATGTACAAAATTCTCATGTCAGTAGAATTAAGACTCAAACGACGGAAAACACGAATGATCCCTTAAGAAGACAGGCTACCCCGCGCCATAAAGGGGGGGTGATTTAAAAATCCGCGCACCGATGATGCATCGATGAAAAGCGAGGCGCGAGGAGAGAGAGAGAGATAAAAGCGTTTAATGATCCATTAACGCGATTCGTAAATCCCATTTATCCGAGCGTCCCACGTTCTTTTCCCGTCCCCAGCGTTGTTAGTCTTTCGCGAAAAGGTCGAAAAACTTTATTGGGGCATAAATTCGCCGCGCGGACACGATAACTTTAAAATATTACGGAAATGAAAAGCTTTCGCCGACGCGTGCAATGTTTGCCTCCTTTCCCGCGAAAGATAATGCAAGTACGGGGAGGCCGGATTTACGGGGCGTTGTTTTGTAAGTGGACCTTTCTCGTACGCGAAAGATACCGTGAATTTAATGCCCGTTAAGCTACTTTTTCTCACTGGCTCCGCGGCGCCGACGTGACGCGGGTACTTCTCTCATATTACATAGGGAATAGGGAGGATTTAAGTACCTCGAAACCGTGCCTGACATTTGATGACGACGGATAAGGCGCGGGGGAAAGAAGCTTACACTCCGCGTAACACGTTACGATTATGTATGCGTACTGATTCCTGCGACAGCCAGGACGATAGTGCTCGCCTACCTGAATTAACGATATTTCTTTAGAGGAAACTGTCGAGATTTTCATGCGCGCCGCGTTCTTTATATCCCTGCGTTTCTCTGAGATAATAATACTAATATACAAAGGGTTGTAACGTTTCCCGCTGAAATTGTACCATTTTTATTGAACATTTCTTTGTGGAGTGTTTAAGACGCTTTAAAGACGTTCAAAAAGCCCGCGCAAACGTCGCGGCGTCTCGGAAAGTGGGGGCGCTAGTGCGCAGCGTGCAGTCGCGAATTATATTTGAGAGCGGGAGGAGCGTAAAGCGAAATTGCATCTTTTAATTGCAAAGGTAGGTGTTTTGTGAAAGAAAATGGGTTATGTTGGGCCGAAGTGGAACGTAGCATGTACTAGATTATTGTTGTGTTCTAAGTTATTGGGTGTAAGAAGAGGTTAGAGTTTGTTTGATATGTTTCTTGTCAGAAGTTTGAACGACACACGCTTTACGCTTCGACTATTGTTTTCAAGGGCAGCAACGAGTGTACAGGAACCTTGAGCGCGATAAGTAATATTATCTTTGGTTTGGGCACGTTGTGTATGGAATGTATACGAGTTATAAGATAAAGTTGGAAAATAGCCGGGTTTTCACGGGTGTATTTCGCCCCCTTAGGCCGGTATTCATAGTCGCTACTTATTCTTAAGCAAATGCTTAAGCATGCGGCATCCTCTACTAACCTAGCAGCTAGTAAATGATGCCGAATGCTTAAGCATTTGCTTAAGAATAAGTAGCGACTATGAATACCGGCCTAAAAGTGAATTTGGGCAGCAATACAAAATTGGGTAATACAGACCTATATATAGGGTATATAATGGTTAGGTATATAGCAGTGTTCACGCTGAACCTCGCCTTTTGCACGGTAAAGACATAAATAATAATAAAGACGTAATAAGAATAATATCCTATACATAACCCCTAAGCAGAGTTGGGCAAAATGTAATCTAATTACATTTAACAAATTACGATTAAACTGTAATTGTGTAGTTGATTACACATTATTATCTGTAATCGTTAATGGATGTGGTTGACCACAATTTAATCAACTACCTAAATTAACGATTGCAGAAAATAATGCGTAATCAACTACACAATTACAGTTTAATCGTAATTTGTAAGTTGTAATTAGATTACACTCTGCCCAACTCTGCCCCTAAGTATCATAATTTTTTTAATATCTGGGTTAGGTATCTTCCCTCGTCAGTTATTTTTTGGCCACGAACGAGTGCGTGGGTCTGTTAGGATAGTCTAATTATTTATTGTTGCGTTAAACATTTTATTATGAATTATGAAGGTTATGGCGTTATGCTATCATGTATATAAGCCTCTTTCTTTTTTTATTAAAGGTACCTTTCCATCAAGTCACTCCAACAATAGATCATTTTTAGGATTTTATTTAAAGAAATGTAAACGTCATAGTGTTAATAAACTTTTTAGGCTGTTTTTGTACATAATTGAGGATAATATTTTTTTGCATATTTTATCTAATATTGTTGTCTGTTGGTGGCTGTGACTGTCCTGGTGATTCAAAAAATTTGCGGAATTTATTACGCCTTGTGAAATTATCTGAAATCAACAACCAAAGAAAATTCTTAAATTTTATAAGATTATTTATGGAAAAACATATTATATAACACTATGACGTTTACTTTTTTTTAAATAAAATCTTAAAAATGACATTTTATTAAGTGATTTGGTGAGAGAGTGCTCTTAATTTGTTAAATGTATTGTTTGCGCAGGAACTATTATTAATTATTAAAACCCCGAGACTTACGTATGATGGAATTGTTTTGAATATTTGAATTTGTATTTTGAAAACGTTGAGAGACAAGAAATACCTAACTATAATGCTGGTATTAACAGCAT
This sequence comes from Andrena minutula, assembly GCA_929113495.1. Lineage (NCBI taxonomy): Eukaryota > Metazoa > Arthropoda > Insecta > Hymenoptera > Andrenidae > Andrena > Andrena minutula. Next base: position 23,879,067 of record OV815994.1, read on the forward strand.
TATTTATGAAAATGCATAATATATTTAAGGAAATGATAAAATACTATGATTTCTTGGCTGCTCTTCTAAATTCTCTTTCAGCACTTCATAGTACCATCAGTCTTACTAGTATTATAAGTTATACACCATAAAAACCATGCAAATTTCTATTATCCTTCAAAATAAATAAACCAATTCTACATTCACTTCCAACATAAAAAAAAACAGTAAATACGTTGACTATTCTACATCCTAAAGAATTATCTCAATTTGACTACTTATTCGAAAACTTTCATTCTCTACGCATAAAAATATAATTCTACACAAACAACCAAACCAGTCACCAATACATTAAATTGCCAACATAGCAGATTGAAGTCCCTCTAGCTACCTCTCCATTTATCCGAATAGCCAGCACACTACCACTCCAGTTTCCTAACAACTAACACTTGATATCTTTCATAATATGCTTAGCCGATTCCGGACGCGATGATCGATCTGGATGTCTACGAGTCACAGACGTCCTCCGCCTCGCAGACTCCGACTTCAAGCTGTAGGGCAGCTCGAAGGGACAACCGGACGACCGACGGGGTAAGCGGAATTCACAGACGTTTCTCCTTTCTCACCCCCGCGCATCAATGGAGCAATATTTTCATAAGACACGGGGCCAGGAATCGAACGTTTCCGCCTCAACGATTTTCCGCATGCATGGATACGACCACCCTCCGCCGGACGTGATTGGCTTCTGATAGAATTACGAAGGGTGGACGCACAGGGTAGCTCCTTGTGTACGGTCGTTCCCGTACGTGTGCGTGTGTGTAGGCGCGTGTGGTACATAGGCAGGACCACAAACGACCCTCGCTTAAAACAAAGGACGTCGCTCGGGCGCATCTTCATATAGTCAGGATCATATTAAGTTTATTTTTTGTCCCTTACCACGGAAACGGGAAATTGATGAGGTCCTTTCTACGGGGAATGGAAAGGACCCCGAGTCCATCCCCTCGTGATGCATTCCGTCGCACGGAATTTTAGAAAGCCATTCTGCAAGGCTTAGAACTCTTTTTCCATTGGCGAGGAAATGTATGTTCCGCTCGGGTCGCGGCGGACAACGAATGCATTCGAAATATTGTAATGCAGTAGGGCAGTGGCGCACTCAGGATTTAATCCTGGGGGGAGCCGAGTTGAACGGATAAAAATGTTTTCAATGCAAATTCAATAAAATTCATTTGGTGATTATGGAATATTATTTGAAGAATAAAATTCAGTTTTCTTTTCTTCTTACAATGCCTCTTTTTTAGGGGGTGGCAGGGCCCCTTAGCGTCTCCTATGGGTGCGCCACTGTGGTAGGGTTTTAATGATATATAAACTCTCATATGGTTACTATTATAATTAAATGTTTAACGCCTGTGTGAATTGGAAATTCAATTCTTCAATATTCTCGTGAATACTTTTATACAGAATGTGTTGTAATTAGTAGTGAAATCGAGAGGAGAGGGATTTTTATTTAGAATTAAGTTGAGAACGTAACTGTTACTCTCTTTTTAATTGCACCGCAAAGTTGCCCGCATTACAATTCAGTTTTCGTGACTTGTTTATCATCTTTACAAGAATATTAGCTATTATTCCGATGAATTGAGCGCCTAGTTCCCTAATACGAATTCAGTAAATCGTTTTATGCGGTCAGATAAGAAAACGTTGGGGTCGCGGTGCGTGCAGAGAGTCTGAAGAAGCACGATCAGGTACAAGATCTTTCCTAACGCGCCGGATATGGCAGGGCAAGGGCGCGAATAGGGTGCCGAGATTGAAAGATTCGAATGACATTCATGCCAATTTCCTTTCGACGGAATTTCATAATTTTATTGGCAGTTTGCGATCCATCAGCGTGCGCGGGCAGGAATTTCGATCGTATCGATCCTTCCTTCTTATGCTGGGGTCGTCGAAGAGTGTTTAGGGTCGAAACGAAGTCTTGGAGGGAATCGACGTGCTGCCACCACTGGTGTGATAGTCAATGTTAGAGGGGTGTTCGCGAGGGTGATCGGCTGCGTAATTATACGCGGTTTTGAAGGGAATAAATATTGTAGAAACCTTACGACGAATTTAATATGAAAATCCTTCGGTTTCTATCGCAAACGTGTGACGGGAATATTTTCATCCATAGCACCGATGTAATCAACCGACGGTGTAGTAACAGGGATGAATTTTGAATGCCATGAATGGGATATTATCATCCGTGTCGTCAGAATTTGTAACAATTTTATCGAGCCCCTTTTGGATTAATTAATCATTGTTCCGAGATTCTTTCCGTGTATGCATTATGGCTAAAATAAAATTGTTCGATGCTTTTATTAGAAAGAAGAATACGGCTCGTGGTCACACTTTCTTATAATCACAAATTAGTTATATGGGCTTCACTGCACCCCGGCGTCATTTTTGAGTTACCATTTTGGTATTTTTGAATCCTTTAACTTTAACTTTTAGCTCTAATAGCCTTTTTCTAGAAATGTAAATTTTTATATGATGAAATTTGTAGTTGAAAAAATAGTTGTGGAAAAAAGCGATTTTTTATTCAAATTCACCAAATTATTAATGTCTAAAAATGCTCTGTGACCACAAAGGGTGAAGGTTTTGAAGTTTGCCGTAGTTTAATCGTCTCAATCTTCTATGGTTCAGAAATATACTCAATTCGAGTACATAAAGCTTAAACAACACAGCAGATTAATACAGTGAATTTTCCACGGCCCTAATTTTCACAATTCAAACAGTCCCTCCCGAATGTTTACAGGGAGACAAATATGCAAACAATCTACGCCCCGCGCACAAAGACCGCGCCGCTGAACGGTAGCTTTTAAGAACGCGATTCTACGGTCGGTATTTGCATGTCTTTTTGCACAAAGCGTGGCCCGAAATAAAAAATCTCGCCCACTGGAAGCCACGTTCCATATTCCCGAACAAACGATTTCAATTACCCCGGACCGACGCCCCCCCGCCTCTGTCGCCCTAATAGCCGAAGTTATCGAGACACTTTCACACGTGTCGCGGCGCGCGACGTCCAAGTCCACCCTCGTAAGAGTCGCACGCCCACCCTCCTCGGGCGGACCGGAGGCATCGCAACACCAGCACCCCCCTCCCCGGACGTGGCGCGGTATCCTCTCGACTTTCGCGCCGGACTGTACTTGCATGCCAACAGCGTCGGTCGCCTGAAAGTCGAGCACATCATTTTATCTCCATGATAAATACGCTACATTTTATGCGCATTATTTTGCGCCCCCTCCGTCCTCACGGGCGAGAGAGGCCACCCAAACCTCTGATCCTCGGCGTCCCAACCCATCTTCCTCGCGTTCCTCACCCCCGAAACGAGACACATACGCGGAACGCAGTTGTATCTCACCGTGCTCGTCGTTCGCAACCCGACCGGCCTCCCTCCCTCTTGCAGCTCTAGTCCACCACCTCTCGTGGCAACAACCACCTCCTCCGGCTGGTCCTCTAACCCCTTCCTGCACTGCTCTCTCGCGCGTCCGTCCGTCCGCCACCCCGTACACAGCCCATCTTTTTTAATGTTAGGCAGTTATAGCCGGTGCGCAACGCGAGCGGTTCGCCCGCTCTCCGGTCTCCCTCGCTCACCCGCAACAGCGCGCCGCCTTCTCTTTTGTCCCCGTTACGCCGGCCAGCGCTCGTCTCTTTCGCCCGCTCTCTGCAACCTCTCTGTCCCTCCCCAGGCTCCGCCGCGTACAGGCGTCCCTGTCGTTCGGCAGGGGGAGGAAAAAAAAAACAAGAGGACTTAGGTCAATTTTTATCACACAAACCGGCCGACCGAGCGGCACCCATAAAAAATGCCTCTTTACGTATGGCGATTGGTCCGCAACGGGGCTCCGGGGGTAATGCCGAACCGCGCTCTTTTTCTACCCGCCGCCCCCCTCAGCCCGCCTCGTCGCTGGTTCCGCCGTGTATCGGTATCCTCTTTCGCTCTTTCGCCGCTACGCTCCTCGTGCTCACCCCGTCCCGCAGGCCCTCTCGCTCCCGCCGCCGTCCGCGCCGCGACCGCCGTCTCGCTCGCGCCCGCGGTGCTTCGCCTCCGCGGGCTTTTTTTTTCGACGCGGGGAAAAAATGCGCGCCGCCCGTCGATTGGTCGAGGGGACAGATGACGTAGTGAGCGACGTGCCACCCCCCAGCACGCTTGGGGGTGGGGATGCACGCGAGACGATGGTGAGAGGGCGCGCGGTCGAGTGCGAGCTCCGGCACCGACCCGGGGGGTGCATATATCGAGGGGGTGCCGGCACGCTGGATGCCGGGGGTGGGCCTCAGGTCGAATTGGATGGAAATATTATTACATCGGAGGAACCTTCGCGAACCTTGACGCGCGCCAACGTTCAAGTGGCTCACCGGACTTGCGAACTCTCCACGCCTCGCAAACCCCTACGGTCCTACTCCCAGCGGAGGGTGGCTGCTTACCCGCTGGGGGGTTCCAAGGAGGCTGTCGACGATCCTTGGGTTTGTATCTTTCGATGCAAGTTTATTGAAACGACACAGGCTAACTTGTAGTCGATTAATTTTCAAGCTGAGGGAACTAAGATGACCCTTGTACTATTTTAAAGTTCCAAGGGTGGAATGTTCCGCAAATTTTCTTCAGATGTATAGTCACTTTTTGGATAATTTTCCGGGTTGAATATAGTATCATGTAATTTTGTAAAACAGGGGATGTATTTTTATTCTGAATGAAGCTCATCTGGTTCAGTAATTTCACATCATTGAGGCATCTCCCCTGTCATCACGAAACCGAATTTACTCTCCTTCGTTCCTTCGTGATTCAAACACCCCTTCAAATTTCATCGGCAAAGAAATTTAATATTCGCCGCGCTAGATGCCCCTGAATTGGCTCGAAGAAGTCGCCGGGCGATGCTCGATTTATAGGGAAAGCCTTGGGATGGGGTGACGTTGCAAAGCGATCGTAGGAGGATTGGCGAGTGTCGACACATTCGTACATCCGTCGTGTCCCCGTCGACGGCCTGGGTATTTGTTTAGCGAGCACCTCGATATGACATGATCAGCGCATTAACCCCGCTCGCATTTTTTCATCCGCGCGGTCCTCTTCTGGCTGGCGCCTGCCTGGGATGCGTTTTTATCGATTCGTAGACCCCTGCCCCGATGTGCCGTGTATCTGTATGTCCACCTCCACACACGGCCGCGTACAAAGCATCGATAGAGAAGCATACAGATTGGACCGGGCGTCCCTCTTTTTCGAACGCAGCCCTCCCGCCCGGGGACAGCATCGCGAAACTTTCCGAGCGCCCAATAATAAGACCGACGCTCATGGTCTTTTCACCAGGAACACAGTTTCGCCCACTTCTGACCCCGTTCTTCTTGCTTTCCAATATTTTCGGCTCTGCTGCAATTATTTACGTGTTACTCTGCGGGGGTAGCCATTGCTTTCGGATGCGGACTATATCTAAAGCAGTTTCTGCTTTAGGTATTCTAGTCTGAAGTTGGAAGTGGAGCTGTCTTTTAGCGTGGATGCTCGGAGAAAGTATTCTTGGAACGTTTATTTAGACAAATCATTAAGAAGTTTTGTACGCTTTTGAAGTTACATTTCTTTCGATTAAATATTCTTCAGCATTTTTAAATTTGACATTGGATATCTTTCGCATTTTTTATTAGTGGTGGTACTACTCGTAGATATAGTCTACATAATTATATTATATGAGAGAGCGATAGAGTTGACGGTTAAAAGCTCCCGCTTCTAGTTTCTTTGAGAGAATGGATGTTAATTAATTTCGTGTATGCAATTACATGTATCAGAGCTCTGGACTTTCACTGAAGAATTCTTGTACATAGATTAATCACTTATTTATCAACTGTATATAAATCAAATGTGATTTTAATGCCTGCTTGCCAGTATCGAAGATATAAACGCATATCTTTTTTCATTCCCCATTTTTCAATACCCGTTTCCAACAATCGCCTCGATTCCCCGAAAGGAAGCATTAACGCCCCAAAAACCACGATTACATCCCGAAATTCCGTGAAACGCGCGATCATCAGTATCCAAGCTGCAAGACAATATCCCCATCGAATCGATCACGGTAATATTAATCTTCCTCGGTGACACGGGTGGCCCCCAGTCCACCAGGTTTCAGTAGCGTCGTCAATTTCGAAAACCCGATCCTTTTTGCGAGGCCATTCGCCAGGGCGAATTTTTTAAAACCAATTTAAATTTACCACCGGGCTGTAAAAGGTGGATAATAAGTTTTATGGCCCGTGGCCATCGACCATCTGCGATCGGCTCGCGCGCTGGTTGCGTCCGTTTCGCTGGCCGATACGTCGTCATACCGTAACCCCAACGGTGCCACAACCGTGTTGCGTCGTTACAACTCGTCGGCCCTGTACGCCGTTCGTTTCTGGTATTCGTAGATACTTGGAACGCGACGAATTGTTTCCCGTTGCTCGTCTCGAATCGGTGCGGTGTGCCGGGCGCAGGACAATAAAAAAAGGGGGAAAAACAGAAGAAGGAAGAAAACAGGGAGAGAAAAGTTGTATAGGGGTGGGATGGTCGATCGTCGGGGTCAGCGTGTGCGTGGACGATGCGCTCGCTCGAAGTGGCGCGAAAAGATTGCGGGGGAGAAAAGGGCGGGAAGTCGGGGCCGCGGAGCTCCGGGGGCTTTTATCGCTTACGGAAGTGCCAAACACCTGTGGAATAACGGGCCGGCCAAGTACATCGTTGGCGAAGAAAAACGAAAGTATTTAGCACGCGAGAACCGCAAGATGGGATTTTATTGTGCGCCAACGCGCAATGCTGGCGCAAAGTATTTTACGGGCTGGTTTCTGTTTCTGCCTCGAACCTTGCCTTAAATATAATGCCACGTTCCAGGAGGATTTAGGAGTTCCTTGGTTTATTTTAAAACATTCGAAACTCTAGTAGGTCTATTCAAAAATATCCTTTGGCTTGGGTTTTTCTGTATAGTTTTTGGTTATATCGAATAGCAGGTGGCGCGAAAGACATCCTCTGATCGTAATAGCTCCTGATTGTTTTTAATTTGAGGTATATGTCAGTGATACTTTGATTTTTTAATACAAGAGACTCGCGAAATTTATTGTCCATACAGATGAATAAGTATAAAATTGTGTCGATATTTTTACGTAATAATTTGTCGGTAGCCTTAAAGGGGACCCCACCCTTAAACAAAAGACAAAGTTAGGGATTTTCTTGTTCGTATAAATGAAAATATAGGGCTTGGATTTTTTATATAGTTTTAAAGCAATCTTTATTTTGCTAGAAAATATTTTCTTTTATGAAAAATTGTACAAAATGGACTGGATCATCTGAGAAGGAAATACAAAAAGATATATAAACGGTAATTTATTATGTATGACCTAGTGTAGGATTTTTAGAATATTTCCATTATTCGATTTTTTACAAGCATTTCAGTCCTAATTTTCATGTAAAAAATTGAAGTCAATTTTTCAAAGTGCTATAATTTCCAAAATATTTCGAATTTTGAGGAAACCCTAAAATGAAATTTGCATCAATCCGAATGGCGGTCATTTGTTGCGTATTATCTTCGGAACTTGATGTCAAAATATTGACAAGCCTCAATAAATTATACCATAAAGAAAACTCCAAGTTGTTTCATTTAAAACCAAAGTTATAGACTAAGAAAATCGAATGATAACTTTTGCGCCACCTGTTACGAAGATTTTATTATTTAAATGACGTTGTATATAGGTGGTTTGGTTAAGAATTACCTCAACCTTCAGTGTCTTCACAGGTTTACTTCAGCTGGTCCCTCTTCCTCCTCTACTTACGATTCTTTCGATTACAATCCACATGTACTCTGCATTTATCAAGAAAACACCCTTCATAAACCTGCCACGCAATCTCCCCCGAATCCCCGCGTAATGACTCAATCGCCTCAAGTTGCCGCCTATCGGTGTAATAAAAAAGGAGCGGGGAGTTGGCATTCTAAGAACAACTTAACTGTAACCCGTGCATTAGTGATACTTAAAGAACGCGAACGATAATTGCACGGGGCGGAATAAGGCAATAAGGAAGCGAGATATCGGTATCCAGCGAAGAACCGTGGACCGAGGTGAGCGTTGCGCACGCAAAGGCGGGGGTGGCATAAGCATAACAATCGTTAGAGGGGGCTGCACGGAATCGGTTGTAAAGTCAAATGCGATACTTGGCCGGTCGTTTCGCTTTGGGGCTTTCCCCTAACACTTTCGGGATCGGCCACGTCGGTTGGTCACCATGGAAACTCAAGCTCATAATGATCTTCCTACCAGCGGGCCGGAGTCCGGCACTCTTCTCACTTACCGACACACTCGAAAACCACCCGCAAAGCCCCCGTACACAGGGCAGCCGTGACATCGACCGGCGCTCCGTGGCGAGGCTCATCTTATTACAATAAAGTTATCGCAAACTTCGTTCCGCAGCGTTGATCGCCCGCGCGGGATCACGGGGATGAGGGCTAGCTGAGGGAGCTCACATATCCTTGGAAGTAGCGATGGGGTGTGTGCAATCCGCTCTCCTGAAAAATTTCAACCAGTCGGGTCATATTCCTGCTTGCAATCTTAAAATTCTCAGTGTTTCTATGCATTTGCTCTGTAACTCCAGCTGTGCTGTTGGAGGAGAAGAAGAAGAGTCATCTGGCTGTTCAGACTTTTTCAGTTTGGGATGTTAAAAGTAATTTGAGTTCTTCTGCCATGTGTTTGAAGTTCATAGTTTAGTTTGAACGTACAGGTTTGCAGTTTACTGTAGTTTAGGAAGGGTGGTCTCATTTTTTGGTCTTGTTTTGTGATATCCATGCAGAATGTCGCGAGATATTTACCTGATACACGCAGAGATTTTGTAGCTTAAATATTTGATGACAAAAACAGCAGCCTCGTGAAAATTCTGCGTTACATGGTCGTTTTGTTTAACGGGGGTAAAATGAGACTGTTGCTGCGATAGGGATCCACACGTCCACGCGAGTGCTAACGCGGTGTGTGAAATATCGTTTAGTAAGGGGTGCAATACTCTGTGCTGGCTTTGGGGTGCACGTAGCCCAATATTGCTCCGTTGTAATATATTCTGTTGCGTTCAGACTAAAGAATCGTATCTTATCTACAAAAAGTGGCTAAGGCTCGTTCCAAAATTTTTTGGATAATGGTGCATGTCTTTCTCGAAATATTTTTCATACTAATTGTAGGTAGGTTCTTCAAATACTGTATCTCTATTTCCAGGTTATAGACAGTTTAGATTCAAATCTGACCTAGCTTGAACATCGCTGACGTCTAAAACTAAATAACTTACTAAAATATAGAACAGATCAAACCCCATTGCACCCCAGATTTAGTAAAGTCTTAATGAGGCTCTAAGCTAAATCTAATTAACCAGAAGACGTTCCCATCTCGAAAATTCTGATCAATGTACAGCATATTGAAATATACAAGGATCAAGTTATTTCCTTCTGAGGAAGTTCACTTCTGAACGGGTGAAATCAACCCTTAAAGTTATCGTGATTTCGTTTTTTAAATATAACTTTGTAACGGTGAGAGATACAGCAAAACTTTAAATTTAAGTATTGCTCAGTTTTTTCTGTTCTACCACACTACCAAAAGTAAAACAAAGTTACATTAAAAAATCGAAAGAACGAGATACCTTTAAGGACTGATTTTACATCTTCGGAGTGAACTTGCGCAGAAAAAAATTGGTCCCTGCATATTCCAATCTCCTCTATATCCACACAAAGTTTTATTAATATCAGAATTTTCGGATTGGGACCATCTACATGTCAATTATCATTCATATATAACATCAGACAGATCTAACTAACAATAAGCTTCAGTTAACACTCAACCAACACCCTTTCTACTTCCACCCAACCAACACCTGACCATCAGAACCACTTTGATCTCATCCGCACGATTTTTATCGCCGCTATGCGTTCAACAGTTACATCCACCGAGCAATATATCGCCCTGACCCAGCAGCTGTGCAACACGAAGAACGTCAGCGGGGATTGAATTTTTTATAAGCGCAGAATGCAGGGGCGCCTTTATCGCGCGCCTCGCTGTATACAAAATGAAGCAACGCACCTTTTTTAAAGCGCGAACGCGACACTAGCCGCGGCCGAATTAAGAGGCGAGCTCTAAGCGAGTTGTTTCCGTACAAGTTGCGGCGCGTTGTCGCGAAACGCCCGGGGGGCACCGAGTTGCAATGGAAGGGGGGTGGCGAAGGGGGTTGGAAAAAAAGGCAAATGAACCTTAACTCAATCTGTAGCGGTGTACGGGAAACACCGGCACCGCGGCGGGCCTGTCTATCAATTTTTCAACAGCAATTTTCATTTCGGCGAAATTTTATGCCATAAAAAAATAGGAGCGTTCTGGCCCTTACTCGGCAGCGTTACATCGGTACCAAGCGCCGGCGGAACGCGGTAATGCGAAACGCATTCATTTCGACGTGGCTGCATTCGTAATGTCCCGGCCTCTGGTATTTTAATCAGAGGGGTAACTATAAAAATTACGTGGTCCCGCATATACCGTCGCGTTTAACCGCGGGTATTAAATTAAGAACGTAGGGCTCGGTTCACCACGCCTCTTCTGTTCGAACGAAGTTTATTGGTGACTGAATCGATGCCACGATTTTTAGGTATATGTTGGAAATTCTTCCCAATTCCTCTTTCCAAAATATGTGGTATGCTCGTGTATAGGTATCTGATTGTGAGATGAGTTTATGTAGTTTTAAAAATTTGCTGCGCCACCTGAATATTTAGCTTTTCGACCACACCTTTAGATTTCTACGTCATGATCCCTTGTTGAGTGATCCAATGTGTATTTTTTCAAGCATGGATCTCTCATAAACACCTACACAGACTCTCGCGCTCTTAAAGTCATCTTTAACCCTCCGTGGTCACATCCTATAAGGATAAATTGATCACATGGTCATTTTTGAGTTACCATTTTCCTCTTTTTGAATCTTTTAACTTTTGAGTGATAATTGTATATTCCTAATACTCATAAAATCATGCGTTAATAGTCCTTTTCTAGAAAAGTAAATTTTGATATGTCGAAGTTTGTATTTGAAAAAATAGTTGTGGATAAAAGAAATTTTTTTCTGTTAAAATTCATGAATTTTAAATTATATCATTAGGGTGTAAAAATTTACAGAAATATTGGCAGACATATCCAGGGGTGCGATACACCCCGTGTGACCACGAAGGGTTAATACACTTTAGTTTAATGAAATCGTAAACTAAACCTATTACAATATTTCGAGCATCAGCTGAAGTTCGGGATGCTTCAAATATTCTTCTCCAAATATTCTATTCTTTCAAACACTCCCACAGACTTGACCGCGAATAATGCAGAAGTGAAAATTTATTTAGCAACGTGTAAAGCTTCCTAGTGGCGTGGTGTTGATTTCAAGCTCGCTAGCCGTTTCGCAGGCGCGAAATGGAATATCTGAATCGCATTCTCCACTCGTTAATACTTCATTATAGGATCTAGAAAAACGGCGGGGCAGAGAAGCGGCGATTCTTCCCCGGCGATAATTGAACGAATTAATCGCGAATATTTAATTAGGAGAGGCCGACGGCTGAAAGGGAGAGGAGCGACACAACGGGGGTCTGATTGCCGCTCGAGGATAAGAAGGTTTTCATTTCATAAAGCGACAAGAGAGACATCGCCCAGGTCGGTGAATCGCCCGGCTGATTCAGTGTCACGATCTCTACTAATTAAAATGATTTCCGTGCGATCTCGCTGAATAATTTTATATCCTTCTTAATCACTGGACATTCATCGCATGAAAGAGGCTTGATTTTAAGTGCGGCCTCTAATAATTTCTAATAACGACGCGCTTCCTTCGCTGTCCTGTCATTAGGTCGCGGCAGCACATGTCTCCGCCACTTATGCAAATCATCCGAGGGCTAATTTCACCCTATTTTCGTCCGTATATTTCTTGCCCGCTTCTGACGCGATTATAAAGTAGCGCGATCCTCAAACAGCGAAAAGATTTTCAGCTGACACAGTCACTCGGAGGATAGTCATTTTGATACTTGGAGGGCTGAGGATTTGTTGCTTCATCATTTCGTGGATTACAGTAATTTTCTGATATTAAGCTGGGGGGAGCAGGCAGTGACGTTTGGCTACTGAATGATTCTCCTGTATTTAGAAAATGAGTACAGGGTGTGTCGAGAGTAATGTAAGGTGTTATAAAATTTGAATTTTTCAGTCCGGCTGGAATAAAAAGTAGAAATTATAATTCTGCATATAAGTGTTCTACTAACTTTTAATGATTTTTTGTGTGGAAGCCTGTAATCCTTCCTATTTGGTGTTTCAACAATTGCTAGGAATTTAATATCGATTTCTCGATGAATACTGCAGCTGATCCTTCATTTGCGGGATCCGGAATGCATGAAAATTCATGGCCGGTCCTCTGCGCGTTAAGATTCGGATTCGAATGGTCGGCGAAAGCTCCAACGGCGATTTAAACGCCCGTGCTCTTCGACATTTTCGGGGCGCTGGACACTCTTCAGTTTGAATTTTAGAAAAACACGCGTACGTCAGGACGTGTGTGCGTACTGCGGAGCGAGAATGAAAAATGGACTTTAAAATCGAATAGCTGCTGTCATATTATAAATTGAATTTCGGCTTCGCAGCGTGTACTGCTGGAATTTTTTTTATTTTTTCGTTGCTCCTTCCCACCAGTCGCCGGCTTTCTCTTTTTCGCCCCCACCCCTCCCCGACGAATTTAGCGTTTTTTCTGTACATTTTATTTTTGTCCGGACGTCCACCGAGGCCATATCGAATATTTTCGACGAATTGATAATGAATGCCCGGGAAAAGAACGAGATTCCCGGAGGCCAGCTCCAGTGGAGCTGTTTAAATGTTAGGATTTCTCATTAGTCGACGCGTCCGGCTGAATTTATCGCGATTATTCGGGGGAATTTAGATACGAGAAATGGGGTGTTTGAAGGATTAAATTCGAGGTGTCAACATGCGGGAAAGGTACAGATTCTTCTGCAAAGGGATTGTCAATTGTAAACTGATTGTTCAGATGATTTTATAACAATGAAACGAGGGGATTACTTGTATAAGCTTCATTTCTGATACATTGTGTATTGAAGAAAATATGCGAAGAACGATATTGTCAACTGGGGAACATTGGCAGTTATGTAACATGTATTAAAGAAGAAAAGAGACAAAAATTTTATGCATTTTCACACTTGTAACGCAATCAAAACGATGCAATGTTATAATAGAATGCCTACAGCAAATTTAAAAATGGTAGATAACAAAATAAAATGAAAAATAAAAAACGTATAAAAGAGAATGCATTCGACATAAAAAGAAACACTTTTAAGTGTCAATGTAAGTTCAGATTGGTAATAATTTAGCTGTTAGTACAATTTATATAATGTCGCAATACTACCCCGGGCTCGGGGTAACATTTGCAGTTAATTAACATGTATTAAAGAAGGAAAAGTATACAAATTTTATACATTTTGATAACTTGTAGTACATTCACAAAAGATGCAATGTTATCATAGGATACTTAAAGCAAATGTAAAAATGTTAATTTTTATAGTATATAGCAAAATGTTCCTCCAGTTTCCGGTAATACTTCCGAAGTATGTATGTACTTTCGATTAGGGCTGGGACTATTTGTCGAATTTTTCGGTATTCGATTATTCGAATACTTCAGTTGCTCAATTATATGTCGGATATAATTCGAATATCCAAGTATTCGAATACTATTTGAATATTTAAGTATTCGAATATTCGAATAGTATGGTGTGAATTATAAATCAAGTTCTTTGGGTTCATTTGTCAGGTGAAATCTTGTAAACTAATTTTGACCCACTTCACACCATACTATTCAAATACATCAGTATTCGAATAGTATTCGAATACTGTTCTATTCGAATAGTATTCGAATACTGTTCTATTCGAATAGTATTCGAATACTGTTCTATTCGAATAGTATTCGAATACTGCTCTATTCGAATAGTATTCGAATACTGCTCTATTCGAATACAGTGATATTCGAATAGTATTCGAATACTGCTCTATTCGAATACAGTGATATTCGAATACTGCTCTATTCGAATACAGTGCTATTCGAATAATAACATTCGAATACAGTGATATTCGAATAATAACATTCGAATATAGTGATATTCGAATAATAACATTCGAATACAGTGATATTCGAATAATAACATTCGAATACTTGTAAAATATTCGAATATTAAATTATTCGAATAGCCCCAGCCTTACTTTCGATGCAATGCATGTCTGAAAGTTCCAGGGGAATGCACTTACACGTGTCAGACGCGACTGTCTGACAATAGACAATCCGTTTCTCCTTACGCTCTAGTCTCTGCTTTTAGCGTGCATATAGCTACATACACACGAAAGTTTCTAAAAGGTGTTTCAGTTTATTGCATTCGATATCCCACAACTACTTTTCCATTCGATACTACTTTACACATCAACAAAAATAATTCCTTCGTACCACAGAGCTTTGAAGAGAGAATATATTTGCGAAACCCTTTTATAGTCTAATTGTACGTTCTTAGAGGAAGGATTTTATTCAATTGGGGTAGTGATGCATTGCAACGACACTGTTGCGTGCCTGCACATAATTAACTCCGGTTACCGATACGAATTCAAATAATTCAGTGCGATGCGCGATCCGATAAGAATGTAACAAATTTAAAGAAGCGCGGTAATTGTAACTTTTTAAAGTGCAAACGACCGGCGATCCGTTTCCTCGTTGCACGGGTCAAGGCGGTGTACACGTACTCTTGACGTGTTTGCGATGCTGAATAAGAGGGCAATCATTTCAGGCAAACCTTGATGTACTTTAATCCGAGCCGCATATATTAGTACACTGCACGCTTGGTAAATTATATTAATTAAATTTCTGCCCGTGATAGTATCGGTCTGAACGAACGTTCCGCGGTATATCGTAACCGGAACGAATGGGACACCGACACTAAGCAGCGAAATAATTACTTGAGGAACGCTGCATCTCTCAGATTAGTTACGCAGCTTTACCCTCCAACGAATACGTTTAATGCTCGCGTGTTTTGCAAAATTACACGTGCTGCTTACTCCACAGTTTACTAAGTGCGCGTACTATTTGTATTCCCGGTAATTAGCTAATAATTATCTCCCTTGGCGTTACCATCATTACGTCGCGAGTCTCCCTATAATATAATTCCTCTTCCACGGCGGCTAATTACAGCTGTAATAATTTCGCTTCATTTTCAAAACGTTCCACGAAATAATACTACGAAAATAAGAATTTCAGGCTTGTGTTGTAACAAGTTTAACCATGATTAGCCATATTTCAGCAAACTCGAATCTCTACGAGCTTAATTACTTATTTCGAGAAATCAGGCAGTATTTTCTCCGAACGATTATTCAAACATTTTCCTCGAAGAGAATTTCCTTCTCCTCTTGTTGTTCTCATCAACGTTGCGCTCTTCTTCGTCGTCAGTCTGGATAACGGAGCAAAACGAAGGGAAGTCTTAACGATCTATAGCGACAACTCGGACGTATTTAATTACAAGACAACAGGAGCACACCGAAAGGAGAATTTACGGCCCGCAGAACGCTTCCTCTCGCGTATCGTGACCGTTATCGAGCATCGGCCGGCCTGATTATGCTAAGCACCAAAATCGATAGCATTAGGACGCGAACGGCGCCTGGGTCCCCTGTGGCAACGGGCTTCTCGCCGGTCGATTCGAACCCTTTTCGTTGGGCGCAATCACGGCGACATAATCAGTATGCAAAGTCCAGACTGCCAGGGCCCCGGCGATTCGACGAACTCGCAGCGAGCGCAGGGCAACGCTTTCGAGGGAAAAGCGTTCCGGGCGTGTGCATACGTTCGATTTCCTGCCGGTACGTACAGCCCGAATCCTGATGTTCGGGCGCATTTGTAAAAGCCAGCC
Source organism: Andrena minutula (assembly GCA_929113495.1). Lineage (NCBI taxonomy): Eukaryota > Metazoa > Arthropoda > Insecta > Hymenoptera > Andrenidae > Andrena > Andrena minutula. Next base: position 23,894,981 of record OV815994.1, read on the forward strand.
AGCCCGAAGAGAACTGAGAAATGACCAATTTATCATTTCGTTCGCGCGGCCGGCGCCCGGTAACCGATGCGCATAAATTGCATCCCGAAATTCCGGCGTAACGCCTCGCCCCGTAATCCGACAATATGTGGAATCGAGCCGGGAATAGATCATAATGGAATTTTAATAGCATTTTTACCGTCTTCCGCGCGCTACCGAATCGCTCCCGCGAGTATACCGAGCTGTCTTGAGGACTGCTGCTCGGGAAAGTATTGTTACGCGTCTTTTCTCTGGATGTCGGAGTATATTTGCAGCGGGTGGTAGGTTTTCTTCGTTGCGCGTTGGTTATTTAAGCTGGTAAGATAGTTCTTAAAGGGGTGCACGTGATTTTTCACGTTGCTTGCCTGATTTCGGTGATCTTTGTGATACAGTGGAAGGTTGTAGCAGGTTTTGGACAAAATATCTGCCACGAGGAGCCACCGAGGCGGCCGTGGAATAAATAATATATGCCGAAGGGTAACGAATGATCCAGAAAGCACCCCCGTTCAAGTAATTCTGGTATAAAGTCCCCAGTCGGTATATTCTCCGGATGGAATAACGGAACTCTTGGAATGGATGAAGGAAGATCATTCTCAAGTGTAAAGGCATCTCGCGATGCTTTTTCGCTATTCTCAGTTCAGTTGGTCCACTACCTCTTCTTTCAAGCTCCTCGCATATCTTCCTCGTCCTTCATCGAAATAAAGATTCACAGTATTTCGAGCAGCAATTCCCATCGCTCGGCCGCTACGCTAACTCTGTCACACGATATTCCGAACGAAGTAATCTTCTTCGCTTGCAAACTTTTCCATTTACAAAGGGCACGTACCTCCGCGAGGCGAAACGTCGAAACGACCACTTTGCGAGGCACTCGATGCCAAGCCCCTCTGGAATAACGTTTCGTCCGAACGCGGCGGCCGTTTGCTGGCCGGGCTATGCGCCCGTCGTTAGAGATCTTAACGTTCTAATCAAGCATCCTAATGCAGCCACAAATTATTACAACCTCTCGTTGCGGGGGACCCCGGCGGCCGTTGAAGATCCCCGGCAAGCAGGCCACGTAGCTCGAGAGGGAAACCGGACATAGCGGCCGGGCATTTGCATCCAAGTGGCGTCCGTTAGCAATCCTAGCCCAATAATCCCTGTTCCACGTCGTCTATCGGCAGACGCTATCGGCTAATGACAAAACTACAGGCTCCGGGACAGTGGCGCATCGGCCTGCCGGCTGCCTGGACGTCGGTATCAAGTTGTTGCCGGTCCAGTTCAGTTGGACCCTCGCTCTCTCTGGCCGAATGATAATTTGCAAGCCCTCTTCCCTGCTGCTCCGTCCACCTCCACAGGCCACCTCTTCCAGGGGCCCCCCTTTCCTCCTCCGTCCATTGCTGCAACTCCCCCCTCGCCGTAGAACCACCGTCCTGTCGTCCCCCTCTACGTTCATGTCCACCCTTTGATTACGTCATACCCCTCGCGTCCCCTGCCCCCAATCCTCTAATTATATTCACTCGCCGCCGCTCCGACTCTCCGGCTCCAGGGGGTCCAATTCCGTTCACCTTTCATTACGAACTGGCTACGATTCCAGCGATCGAACCAGCCACGCTTGCTTTTTTTTCTCCACCCCACCCCCTCCCCCCCCCCCCCGGCCTCTGTCGTCGTTCTTCTTTCGTCCTATCTCTCGGCACCGCTCACTTGTACAGCGAGCCAGAGCCGCCCGCGCCCGTCTCCGTCGCACCCTGCCACGCGCTCCGTCTCCGTTCTATGCCCGGACTCCCTGGATCTCTGTTAACGGCCGGTGCATGTGCAGCCCGCGACTGGAATGGTGCCTCGGAATTTCCGCGTGCGTGCTGGATGTCCCCCGTGCGACAGGGGCGGGATTAAGTTCCCCGATAATTCGGCCGCGGGGTCGACTTGACTCGACGCCCGCCACCGGCTCCGTCACGCGGTGCCGTCCAACGCTGGCTGCGTGCGGCTCGTCGCTCGTCGAACGACGGGGGTGACTTGATCGAAGGGTTGGTACTGGTTTCGGGAGAACTGTTGAGGTGGAGGTTTTATTGACAGGTGTATATGTGTAATATTCTTGAAAGTAGGGGAAGAAGGTTGAGGCAGCAGTGATCTACTAGGAAACTTTAATTTCGGTGGATATAAAGGGAGATTCAAGATCGTTCCACGTGTCCATTTTCTTCAACACATGTTTGAGTTTGCGTAGCGGTGTTTTGTAGGTGCGTTTAAATTGAAGTGATCCATTAGGAACGGTTGCATAAGTAGGGGTATTTAAAGCCACGCTGGGTTTCGCCGCGCGAGCAATGAGAGCAGATTTCTGTGTCCTTCTTGGAAAGCGGAGTCACTATCATTTTCCGTCGCGGATAACTCAGATCCAGAGTGCACAGTTGGAAGATTGTCAAAACGCCGACGCGTTTAAGTGGCCAGGTTGAAAGTGCGGGGCGGTTCTATAGCGGTTGGAGCACTTTCCGGGGCTCGCGCGGGCTCCTCTGGCAATAAGACATTCGGAGATTTAGGGTGGCGAGGTGTTGCATGTTTCTCAGCGCTTAGACATAGTAATATTCAAAAGAGTGGGCGTTCCCACGGTGGCCGCCGCGTTTCTCAGCATCGGCCCGCGCTGGACGTGTTGATTATAAACTAATGGGGCCCTGAAATATAGAGATATTATACGCGACGGCCAGTCGTTATTACTTCATAATTTCGGGAAAATTATTAAGGAAGGAAGTGGCTGTCTGCTCGCATAAGAAAGCTTAGCTATGTTATCTCTGGAAGATTTAGTAGGATCGCGCGCCACGAATAAGCCGCTTTATGCATAAGAGCGCTTCGAACACATACTACACTGGGCCTGGATGACCCGGCGTTAAATTTCTGCACCACTGAATGTTTCATAATGAATTTACATAAGTACGACGTAGCTATTTCGGTAACGATATATCGATTTCGCTGGGTTTGCCCGTTCGTCCGACCTTACGTCATCGATGCCGATTCAATCGAGGGGCATTGAGTAATTTAAGGATATTCTTACGAATGACCTTAGTGGCCGATCCATACGAGGTTTCAGGAGAGGGTGGAGAGGAGGTGTGGAATCTAAATCTAAAATTGTAGCTTCGGGTATTTATTAGTTTGCGAAATATTAATAAAAAAGTATTGTTAATTTTTTTTACAGGTTATTCTTTGGAACTGCATACACGTAGCTCTAACGGGGGTCCATACTGCCCCAATCTGTTCTACGGACAGATGAACGCGTTCTCCCCTTACCTTCTCATGGCTCGCAAGAGCCTAAAAGGTATTCGTATTTAGTTGAAATTCAAAGCCTATTTTCTAGAAAACGAAGCGCGATATTAAGAAATTGTATTCTATATTTTCGTCTTATTTTGGCTTATAGAATCTCCCCCTACAATATTGACTATCAGAAGAGTAATAGGTATCCACTCTGTATAACAGGAATCGCATCCGCAAGTTTCTCGTTAAAATTTCCAAACTCACATCTGTTCGCTACCATGTTTTACGCGCCCCCTGCACTAATCTAGCCCCAACCAATACTAATATCCGGAACAAGTTGGAAAGTGGAATGCGTTATGTCGGGTTAAATCAACAGACAGTTTAATACTAAAAGTTTTTTATTAATATCTCGGGAACTAATAAATTCCCCAAGCAACGATTTTAGATTTAGAGCACATACACCCTCCCCCATCTCTCCCCTAGAAGCTCGTGTCGATCGACCATTGGGGCCATGCGGAAGTACAGCCTAATTTAACTTCGCATCAGCTTGTAGGATGTATGTCACTGTTGAACTTGGACGTTTTTGGATAACATTAAAGTTACAGTGTTTTAAGAGTGTTTTCGAACATTACTTGTGAACCAGGATGTGCTGGGAATAGTAGTGGAGACTGGGGCAGCTTGATACATTTGATAAATTTTTTCGGCACTGTGTTTACGGAGCTCCATTTGTTTATTGTTCAATTCGTTATTATTTAGGTATATTTCTTTTTTGCTTACATCCACATAACAATTTTTCATTTATTTGATACGTATTTTCTCAAGTTTTTATTTACAATGTATTAAAGCGGAAGGGCCAAAGTATATTTTAGCATATTTGTTATTAAGTAATTGATTCAAATAAAAATGACAAAAATTGAAGACTGAAAAATGTATCAATTTGCCCCAGTCACCTCTACCTAAATATAATATTTATCCACTAGATAACATCTGCATTTTGAATTGAAGAGTCCTTGTACAAAACACTATAAGTGCCAAAAGTACAGTATTACAATTGGTAAGTAGAATATCTTCCGATAAAAAAGATTTTTTTTAATTTTGGCAGATGCGATGTTTTCTACGAGGATTCTTTAATTATTGCTGTGTAAAGTAGACATCAAGCAGTAGCAGGTAAAAATAGACAGATTTCTGTACGGGGGCCAGTAAATGTATAGAAATTGATCATAGACACCATGGGAGACATTCTGCAAGACCTCATTTCGTCAGAGATAAATAGCCGATAGTCGAACGGCTCGAGGAGCCCCCGAAAGTTCTGAATTATCGTCGCCGGAAAGTTCGAAGAATCCGCGGTTAATTTTGAATTCTTCGAAAAGCTACATCGCAGCTGAAACTATGCCGAAATTTTCTTATAATTTATGCACGTACCGCGCGCCGCTGCCTTACACAGCCCCGAGAGTTACGACGCAATCCATTACGAAGCCCCCATCGGCACTCTTTCTTTAATTTTTTTTCTCCACCGAGAGCACGTTATCGTTTAATGAGTATTTCAATCGAGTCGCGTCGTATTTTCCTCCGACCTTCGATATATCGGTATATAATTAAAGCCCGGTAAAATGCAATTAGACCGCAGGAACGAGTATTTTCATAAAAAATGTCTCGTTTCAGTGGCGATACCCCGATAACGAGCCGCGGAAACATCGTAATTTAATTAATAATTCAATTTCATTGAGGCTCTAATTAAAAAGATTGATACACGGTTAAATCGCCATTTATGCTGCCCGGGCCGCGGCGCAAAAACGCGGACGCGCGCCCGCGTGCGCGCGCTGCCTTTTCTAAATTGAAATAATACGTTCTTTGTATAAACAGCCCAGCCACCGCGACGGGACACGGGAGTAATTAGTCCTCCCGCGATCATTCGGCCGCCTATGGGAACTTGAACGTTTTTCGGGGTAAAATTTATCGCCGATGAGAGTAACGACGAAGCGGTGCGTCGCATGGGGGTGGAGTGGCTAGGGGTTGCGACCACCGTCGTCTACCTCCAAAAATAATTTTCCACGATCGAGCCTTGCGTTTCACGGTAATGCGAGTGGAAACGATTATCCCGAGCATATGACGGAGCATTTTATCGGCTATGTAGCCCGGTACGGAGCGGATCCAGCGCGTCACCATAAAACTACCCGACTGACTAACTAACCGCGCGTATAAATATGCAATTAACGACGATTGTCGGGCAATTTTCGCGGGATTTACAGCGCACAGAGTGATACCCCCGATCGGCGCTCAGCATGGTTAATAGGGAGAGCATGATTGGCGTAATAAATAAGTCATTATCGGCCGTTTTCGCGGGATTATTTAATCAACGAAGAAGGAGCGGTTCCTTTCTGATCGCGCTCCCTCTGACATTTCCATATAATCGTCGTTTCACTCCCCCCCTCTCCACTTTTCTGGATACCACATGTATATTAATATTCCGAATGCACGCGAGGTGCCGAAATATTTTAATCATGGCTAATTGGCGAGTAATAATGGAGTTCCACGGCGTCCGTGGTAACTGGCTGCCTCGAGTTCCTTCGGATTCTCTCTCGCTGAAGGAGCTAAGGAGGCGGCCCCGACTGTTGTCCACGGTTCTGCCATTGAATTCGGACCATCCTGACTCCTCGGGTGTCTGGACACTTCTGGTATTTCCAGTGTCGCGTAATAATTTCAACGCTTTGATCGCATGCCTAGCTTCGCGCACTAATAACCGGGGAAAATGTGCTGGGGATATTTAACTCTTCACGCTCTACGTGCGCTAGCTGTCTTATCGGCTCGCGTACGTTTCGAGTAATTCTTTATTCCATGGTCGTTTGGGAAATAGAACGTGAAACTGCGGGAAATTAGACGGGGCTGGTGGATAGTATCTTTTTAACTTCCACGTTGTTGAAACGTGTTTTATGATTGCGAGAAGATCCCGAACCGGGGATCCACCTGGAAGGTATGCTAAGGTATGATATGTATGGCTGTGGGTTAAAATATAAAACACATAACTTAGCTTGGCGTTTGGTGGGAATGGTTCGATAAGGACGTATTGAAGTTAATTTTTTAAATCTCAGCACAGCGTAGCATCGTTTAGATTAGCTTCTAGGTGGATCCTCAGCTTCACTTGGGTACCAGTAGGTACTTTTTATTTGATAAACTCAATTTCTTCAGGACCTTTCTTGACTACCTACTTCTTTACCCTCTACACTTCACCCAGATCTAAGTCCGATTTAAGGAGAAGCACCGTTTAAAATTTTTGAGAAAATTGATTTTTTTATATATATTTTCAAGGTTATAACATCTCGAAAATACCCCGATGAAAGTTTCACACCAAAATTCGTAACGGTATAGATTCTACAAGCACATAACCAATTGAAACGCCGCACGCAGATATTAGCCGAACACGTTTTTCTCGAAACATGATATTTCGAACTGGTAACCACGATTTCAGAAGATCTAGTGAACCGAATAAAAAAACCTTGAGGCATTTGATTCATAATTGGACTCGCTATCGCAGCATCTTATAACATAATTTTTTGAAGCACGGCTGTTTTTTTATCTGCAGATTTATGCGTAAAATTACACCCTTTTTTGCACTACATATCGTTCAAATGTGCACCAATCATTGTAGTTTTGATCTTTTCTACCGCAACAAGGGATACTGCGACAGCCATTGACATAAATTTTAAGAAATTTTTCAATTTTTGCTTTTGCGAGATCCTGTGAATAAATTTCATGATTATCGATTAGGCATCTCTTTTTGGCAGCGTTGTACTAACAAAGCGTTACCTAGAAAATGTATCAAGACTAAAAACATGAAACAAAATTTTTTGTGCCCTAACGAGTGTCTCAATAAATGCCAGTAACATATTTTAGAATAAGTCATATCCCCTTCTTGTAAAAAATTCATAAAGATCACCTATTATTCGAGCGTTTTGGCCGAAGGGGACCCTTAACGCAAACGTGATCCAAATTCGATCCTTCCATATATTACATCCAAATTCAATATAACTGTAGCTTAATTACATTTCGTAGATTCAACATACATAACTGCAAGTTAAGCCTGCTCAATCCAGAACAAAAGTAGACATCAATCCCTTGTCGACTCTATTCTTCCTTTTAACCCCACCGATGCACGGCACCAAGTAGATTCACGCTCTACAGCGCAAGTTGAATCGTCAGGCCCCGTGCTGCCGTTCGATTTACAAATCTTCTAGATACGCCCGAAGATAGGACCGCGCAATTCGAGCGCGTGCAAAATGTTTCATGCAAAAGTATCCCGTTACCACGGCCGAGGTCGTTTCAATCCTTGTAATGGAGGTCCAGTGGTCGAATTTAATTCGAATACGGTATAGCGGCTAGGGTGACGGTCTGGCCAGGAACAGAACCAGAAGAGGGTTGCTAAATATTCAGGCATTACGGCTCTGCATAAATTCATTTCATTATAGCGCCACCAAACATTGCTTTTGATGCTTTCCGCTCTTCCCCCCTCCCTCTCCTCCTCCTCCTCCTCCCCCTCCCCTCTGCAACTGAGCCACCCCCGCGCTCCCAGCCCTCGGTAGTATCGTTCGCAACCGCTCAGGGCGCTCTCCGCGCTGCATTCCGCTTTCTCACCCCCCTTTCTTCTCACCCCATTCTTCCCGATCGCACCCTTCCTCGCAGTAAGTACCGTCAGGTCCATTCGACGTCCGTTCCGTCGAGCGATTCCGGGCGAACTGGCGCGAGAGATCGAATTTCGTCGATATCTCGCATTCATTTCGCGAATTTCCCTCCCCCCATCTACTTCTGAATTTTCCTCCCTTCTGTTATTCCGCTGATAGCTCACCGTGCTAAGATAATCTTGGCTAACCCACTCGACGCGATTCATGAACCTGCTTCGCGTCGATTCACTCTGATGAATTAGTTAATTCGTAATCGCACGGTCCAATTGATTCATTGATTTTTATTGGCGCTGGGCAAATGAGCAGCCTGTGCCGCGAGAAGGACGGGAGAAATTTGTTTTCAAAATGGACCCTTGAGATGTAAAGGATTCTACATAGCTGCAGAGTTTAGGAAGTGTCAGAGCCTGGCATATTGCGAAAGTAGGTCCACGAGAGGATACCTTTGAGTATTCACAGTCTCAATCTTACCAGAATTTCTTCACGCCCACGAAAATTAATGTATCCTCGTCAGGAATGGCTGAAAGAAGAGAGAACTTGCAAAAATTGTAGCCTTTGTTATCGATGTCATCTTTCTCCGTACATCATCGCGATTACTATTAGAATTTACCTAGTGGGAAGGATCAGGGAATGAAAGATTCCCGATAAAGCCTTGCAATAAACCGAACGCTACGAGCCGCTTTGGTTATTGTGACTAAATTACAGTTCGCTCTTCGCTTTTGTTTTTTCTTCTTTTTTTTTACCCTCTGCACCCGTCGGCGTGCAGGCGCCATTATTCTGCTCGTAGAGACGTTCGATCTGGGCTCATCGAACTCACGATACGTCAGTGGCACGCAGAGAAACGCGGGGCACCGTGGACGTGGTGTGCAAAGCGGCAGGCTGGCCTCTCTCATGCATATGGAGCGTTTCATTATATTAAACCCTTTCAATGTATAATTTACTTTTGCGTGAGTCATTTGAGATCCGGCCTGTGCACCGCCATAGGTGGAACAGAGGGACTCTGTAACATCGCCCAGGCCCTGAAGATAGCGTCCGACAGGAACCGATAGAGAGCTCGGTATACATTATCCTTCACGTGCGATTTTCACGGAAGTTTTGCTTCCTTCACACCTTTATTGCGACAAGCCTTTTTTGCATACTAGTTAGCGCGGGCGCGTGAAAACGCGCGTCCGCCTTTCTTTTCACATGGAAAATTATCGCGCCGGACAGCTCGCCCGATAGACTGCGATTTTAATTATTCCTGGATGGTAATTTTATGCTCGAGCGTCTCGGGACTGGTCGATGGGAAATTGAAGAGCATTTAAATTGCGCTAGCGCGACGTAGTCGTCGGACTCGCGCGGCAGTGTAACTTTAAAACTCTGTGTAAAGGAGAGGCGAAAGATTTTGGAAGTGTGTGCTGCTGATAAAAATGAATGATGGGTTTTTAGTTAGGGTATGTTAAATTCGAGGATTCTTCATCTTCTTCGTCTTCTTCTCCTCCTCCCACGCTTGCACTATATAACTCTATCGCTTCGCGCGTCTTTCAGTTATTCTTTCACGCATCGAAGCACAGTTACCCCGGAACAAATTATGTACTCAATTTATTTCTGTGATTGGAGATAGCCCATCGCGTTCGCGACATGAATTCTCGAGCACGAAGGAAGCCCCATCCGCGGTCAGAGATATCAATATTCTACCAGCGTGTTAATACATCAATCCCGTATTTTCTTGGCGCGATTATGGGACTAATTAACGGCGGCCTTCGTTCATTATGCAAATGACCGTAACAACGCATGAGCGAGCGCGTAATTCTCAGCGCGGGGCCCCACTTAAAACGTAATATAACAAAGTGAAGTGCAATTAGCGGGGACGCAAAGGTATCGTTAATTAGCGCGCGCCGACTTCTGGCTCCTTTATTATTTAACCGCGTATCCAGTTACCTTGCCGGCCACAAAGGAACAAATAGACGGACTTTGTCTACTTCATCCGCGGAAGGTGTAACGGTTGCCGCGCGAAAAGCCTGCTACCTCGAAAGAAAAACGATATATCTTGTGTTTCTATCGTAATTACGTTTCAAAACGAAACAGAATTCCTGTGGAATGTGAACACTGACCTGGCCTATTTACAAAACACCCGCGTCGTAGATTTAGAAAATAGAAATTTCATTTGTCGAGCTAGGAAGAATAAGAGACACCGTTTAATGAAGTTAATCCGTGTGTCACGTGAAACAATTCAAGAACTTTTCCGTTACTTTACACGACATTTGCCAGCTTTCAACTAGGTGGAACGTCTGCGGGGTATCAACAGCGGGGAACGCACAATATTATTGAAATATGCATGAGACGGAGGCTAAAAACCGCCGGATTAAATTCGGTAAGGATTAAAGCGAAATATTACGCGCAATCGTGATCCGGGAATTCGCTTTTTTCCATTATTCTGTGTACGGGAGACCTTATTAAAGCGGCTGGTCAGAGATCAAACGCCGTCAGAAAGAATTTAATCTACGGGCAATGAACGAGTTTCAAAAAATTGTTACTCCGTCGAGGACCCGCCGGGAGAGGGATGATATTTTCGAGCGCTCCGGCGGCTTGAATGAACGTTTATTTCTATGGGGGAAAATTGTCGCAGGTGAAGACAGAAAGTGCGGTTTTTCCTCCTGGAGGAACGCGCGGAGCGTTTAGCCGCGCGACGGGCCGCGTCGCGCTTCGACGGACGAAAGTTACATTAATTTTCAGGGTGTTTCGCGGACGTTGAAAAATATGCAAACCACCCCTTTTTAGCCGGCAGGGCGCGAGCGTATTCCGGTTTCTGTCTGAGCAGCGTGCTACGGGGTCCGCTGGGTGAATCGGACATCCACAGTAACACAATTAGACCAACAATCGATAGCAGTTGCTAGTGATGAATATGAACCTGTTCTCGCGTCACCGAGGAGCAACGCGCGAAGAAAATGAACCAGAACAGTTAGCCAACATCTGGAAAGTTTGATTCAAATTACGAATTTTGACAGGCGTTATTGCTTTTTGTTAGAAGTAACATTTTTCAAAATGTGGAGGGCGTAGTGCTCCAAGAGAGAATTTAATATTGAGATTGGAAGAGGTGCTACAGATTTACTGTAAAATAGTAAGAATTTTGACTTAATTATATTGGATAGTATATTCATACTTTGTGCAGAGGAATCTAGCTGATTTCTTTGAATGACAAGTGGCATAAACTGTACAATGATTGGCACCTTAAGCGGAAATCCCAATTGGAATGTCTATATTTCTTTGTGAATTTTTTATATGGCCTTAATTTTCTGTTATTATCGATGATTATGGATTTTTCGTTAAAATAAAACATCTTAAGTATCTATTAAGTCTTTTGTTTTAAAAGTATTCAATGAGAAATAAAAATGCACTTCTCCATAGAAGTGCAATCACTAGCATTCCAAAATTTGGAGTTATATAGAAAACAATAGTTAAAAACGAAGTTCAAACAGACTATATCATTTACTATCAAATACCTACAATACTTGGTAAATCTGTATTTCATTCCATTACTTAGCTACATGTAAAGGGACAAATTATATTTCCTGATCAAAATTTTAAGAAAACGCTTCAAGCTCAGCCCTTTGTCCCACTGCTACCTTTAAGATTGTTTGGTGGTGTTGCCAGAAGTAATATGTGTAGTTCAACTACTGGAATTTTCAGTGTTGTAGTGAAGGAAAAATACGAAATTATAAAAAAATACTTCCTAAGCTCGTACTTCTTAATATCTCTCATTTCAATCAGTAGTGCCAATGATTAGTACAGTTCACCCTATTTCGAGCAGTGTATACTGTCAAAACAGTAGTAAGAACTTTGTCCAGTCCTATGTAGATTTGGAATGCTCGTTGAATTAAGTCTGCGTGTCGCTAGGATATCCTAGAGACTTCATTGTGCCTTGGTTCACCTAATCGGCGCCCCATTCTTATTCAAGGGGATAAAGGGAACGCGAAATGAAATATGACTTTTTTGTCGTTCGCGGGACACAATAAATATCGTAGCCCAGCGACAGCAGACTTTACGGAGCAAAAGAATAGAAATTAATTAATGCGGCATAAGCTTAATCCGCGGGGACGTTCCACTGTTCGAGCTCGGGAAACGTTTGAACTTTTCGCTAGGAGCCACCCTGACCACATACCCAGCCGCCTTCCCCTTGTCCAGTATAGGATTTCATCCCCCCATCCCCCGGCGCACGCCCGCGCCCCTCATCCCCGGCGAAACCATCCCCTATCTCATTTGGCCTCATTGTGCCTTAGCGTCCATTGTTTTTTAAATTACGAACCCCACTTCTGTCAAGCAGAACTCGATTTCATTTTTTGTTGGTACTGTCACTTGCCTGAAACGTTTCTATCGCGATTCCACCCCCCTTCAGCCCGCGCAAGCTGCCTTTGCGCGGATTAGCCGAAAGCGTACGAGCGAATGATAATCAACTGGCCTCGCGGAAATGTCGGAGGAACGGTCCGTCGAACTATCAAGCGACGTTAATGGGTAATTTGCACGACACCACCCGAGCCGCTCGCACCCGCATGTATATAGCGTCATTGTTTGGAAAAACGGAATTATTCCGGGATACCGTAGAAAGCGAAATATTGCGTGGAATTTTCAGCTGGCGGTAAACGTTAAATTGATGATTGCTCGCCATGTTCCGCCGGACCTTGATATATGATTATGTTTTAAAGCGTGAGTGCAAATTATAGTTGCGAATTGTTGCATCAAGTTATCATTAAACGTCAATCCTGTTGAAATACCGTTATTTTTGGGAGGACAGTGGCTTAACGTTTGAGAGTCATCTCTGCGATAATGTTTATTTACTTCGTAGGTCTTGGGGTTGTTTCGTGGGTGCTTATTCCCTAGAAGCATGTCCCCAAGATGGGAACTGGCGATCCCGGGATGTCCGAGCTGGTTCGCTTCTGTTGAAACCTTGCAAGAGGCTCGACTGTGAACAGGGGTGTGAAAAGGGGTGTTATAGTATTTACAAATGTAGACAGAGTTCAGTTAAGGGGGGAATCCTATTCTTTGGGCTAAAACATAGCGAAATTTTAGATTTTTTTTTAAGAAACTACCGATTCGAATAATCTAATATTTGGCCTAGTTTTTTTGTAACTTTGAAGAAGTTGTGGATTTTTTTATCAATTTTTAATAATAAATAAAGGAGTTATGCATGATCGACCACCACGTAGCCGTTGTCCGTTGGACTGTACGATATTTTGTAACCACAAAACCGATTACCTTCAAAATTAGCCTGTATGTCCAACAAACATTACTTTATACTTTGATGAACCAGGATACCGTTATATACTTCTTTGATCGCATAAGAAAATTTGCGCAAAATTTTATAGCAAAAGTTAAAGTTTCAAATGTTTCAATTTGAAAACTCTCTACACTCCTGAAAAAATTTTTGTATTTTTTCTGGATCATTAAATTATGGCGACATATGTATACAGTGAAACGCCATTTCATTTTTCTGTTTTAGATTACCAGGAAGATAAATCTCATACACGCAGGCGATCATATATAACTCTTATATTTCTTAATAAAAATTTATAAAAAACTATTACTTCCTAAAGGATACATTAAAATATAGTCCAAATTTTAGATGAATCAAATCGCTAGTTTCTTAAAAAAAAATCCCTAATTTTGCTATGTTTTTTGCCCAAAGAATAGAATTCCCCTCTTAATGTAAGGCAAGTCCATTCTATTCCTAAGCTCCTGTTTTCGGTTTCAATAATAGAGCTGCAATCTTGGTAGCTATTCCTCAAGCACGATGACCAGTTGCGTCAAGTTTCCTCATTCCACTTTTCCACTACTTCCAGATCCGTCAAACTACTATCTTCCACTAACTTTGATAACCACCTCCCTGCCTTCCTCCCATCAGCTTTAAGCGATCTAAAAACACTTGTCACTTACAGAATTCCTCCTATGGTTCACTAAAACGTACTCGCGCGAGATGCACTCGTGCACCAAGTCCTCTAATTATCAGCAATCACTTCGTTCCGCCACTAATTACCTCTTTAACAATTCGAACAACACTTCACTCCCAATGGAAGCCATCAGCCCCTACAGCACGCAGCCTGAACAGCCCGAACAATAATGAGGAAAACTCGCAGCTAGCCCTAAGTACCGCAAACCAGAGGAATCACCGCATGATTTTCCCGCTGGCACGAGGGCATTGAATGATTCCCAGCTGGGGCGGATGACTGGAGCAGGGGACGGCCCGTTACAAAAGCCGCATTCTTTAGAGAAGCACGTACTCGACCTTCCCATCGATAGCTGTCATCGATAACGCCCGAGCATGACACTTTCACGCGCGCGCGACCCATTTGCCGGCATAAATCATTGGAAACGAAAACATATCCCCGCGGCCACGCAAATTTGCCAACACCCGACCGCAGGTGAGAGGAACGGAGAGAGGGAGAGAGAGAAAGAGAGAGAGAGAGAGAGAGAGAAGAGGGAGAGATGATGGCGTTGGTCCTCTCCGGCGGGAATGCCACAGAGAGAACGATCAGTAACGAGTGGGACACAGACGGAGGCAGGGGCGCGAGAGAGCGAGGCATCGAGAGCGCGTAAACAAACGCGAAATCATGACACGGCCGCGGACCGCGGGCCTATGTGTGGGTCCCATGTCCCGTATACACACGGCCCACGGACACCGAGGCGTCGCGGCGTAGGTGGCGGCCGCGGGAGCGAGAGGGTGAACGGTAACAGAGTCGAAGAGTCAGCGAGGGAGCAGGAGGGATCAGCGGTTGGAGCGAGAGGAAGCAACGCGGCGCGGCACGGCGAGGTGTTCTAGCGTGGATGACTCGTCATTGCCGTGGGGCGCGCGTGCCACGCACACAGTCCCGCCACCGGGGTGCCGCGACCGTGTGCACGCGGCAAGCAGCGTGCGTGTGAAACGCGAGCGGGCAACAGCGATGCCACTGGCCGTTCCGCGCTGATCTGTATATATCGCGGTCTACACAGACCCGCGGACTCTCCTGCACGTGCAACACACTCGGCCAGGCCGGCCGGCCGGCGCTCTCTCTGGCAGTCATCGCCCACACCAGCACCACTCAATTACTCGCGGCACGCTGTGGAATCATTTACCCAATCATTTAGTTACATCAACGCAACGCAACGCGACTGCCCGCCGCACGGTCAGTTTCGCGGGCTTGCCCGGCTGTTTCGAGCGCGTGCGGCGGAGGGTGAAGGGGGCACGCACCACGCGGGGCTTTCCAGAGATCAGAGGAAACGCTGAAGAGAGAGAGGGAGAGAGAGAGAGAGAGAGGCCGCGCCGGGGGACAGGTCGCATGCGGAGGCTATTGTGTTTCGCCACGCGGGACCCGGTGTGTATCGTTACCCTGTTGATTTCGTGTTATATCGTTATGATGACGGTATAATAGCTCCGCTGATGCTCGGCCCTGGATAGATGCACTTTGACGCGGACGGGCCGGGGCGTTCGGCCGCGAGCTTCGTCATCTGGGCAGTTGGGCTGGATAGCGACACGTGCTTGGGAAAGCTTCTTGGGACTCGCCGGGACAAATGGTCAGTTTCCAGGTGCCTCAATGGAGTTTGGTAGGATTTCCGAATGGATTCACGAGGGGATATGTGATGTCTCTCGGTTTGCATTGATGGGCATCTTCTTTGGCGATCATTTGGTGGGGTTTTAGGTGAAGTCTCAGCTAAATTTGTCTATTTAGATGCTAACGTAACGTGTTAGCAGAACGTCACTTTGGTGAACAGATAAGATTCTGTCGCTTCTGCACGCCAAAGTGTTCAGCGAGTAGGTCCTTTGTCTGGGGCTGCTGCTGATACGCGGTGCATTATGAAATGGTGTAGGGGAGATGAGGATTCTTTTGAACACTCTTAGGATGGAGGATTTGCTTAGGAGGGTGAAGTTTGCTATGATTTATGAATGGTACCGCGATAGGTCACGTCGCGTTTTAATCCTCTGGTAAACCCTTCCCTTCTCTACATTCGTTGACATCGATTTCTTTGGTCAGTTAATCAGGGACCTGGGGAACTAAAATTGTAGATGGAGCTCATTCATCCTCGAGAAGTAAACAAACTTCATCCTCTATAGTTGCATGCCTGACAGAGCTAATAAATGCTATATCAGAGCACATACCTATACACAGATCCTTCTTCCCACTTATCAACACGAAATGTAACATAAACCACTAGAGTACCATTCAAAGTCACTCGCACGACCTGAGCAGCGAAACACGGAAGATAGAAGGAAATGCCCATCAAAGACAGTGAAAAAGGATTTAAGTGGATTCAACTCCACTTGCTACAACCTTCCCAATTTTTAAGCACCGGTAGACAGGGACACGATTAAATATGAAGGGGATTAAACTCGTTTATGCAAGGAGGCAACGGGAAACCGTGACACGGTGGAGCAGCAAAGTGTAGCATCAGCGGTTGTTCCATCACGCGGGGCCAATCGTAGCAAACTTCCATTCCCCGGCAAGTCCGGATACATCCTCGAAAAGAGGAAAAAAATCCATCGGCGTGGGTGGGGCCGGGACGGGTGGTATATTGCAGATCAATACAATTGCACGTTAGTGCTAATAAATAATAGGCGGTGGGAGCAGAAAAAAACGCGCAATGCAGCAACGAACGCAACACACAAATAATACGCAATACATCAACCACGCCGGTAGGTAGGTACGTACGTGCCTTCTCTCTCTCCCACCCGCCTTTCTCTGTCCCCCTTCCGCCTCCACCTACGCCAGTCCCCTTTTTTTCTGCCCCGCACCTATAACCGTGCAAGCACCACCCCCGGGGCACCGCCATTTCCGGACAAATAAACTCTAGTCGACGTAATTTTTACGCCGGCCGCCAAACGCGACGAAAAGCGAGGACCGCCAGTGCTGCCCCGATGAAACAACGAGCAATCGCAATCCCTTTCTTGGCCATCTTTCCAGCATCCCTCCACCCCCCGCGCGTACGCGCACGCTCCCCGTTCACGAATTACCCCTTCGCTGTCTCAAGACACCTGCCAAATGCGAGCAAAGTTATTTCACCCCACGAAGATTGGACAAGACGGACAGGGTGAGATTTATGATCCAAGCGGACGCAGAGGAGCGGGGGAAGAAGAGGAATGGAACGCCGCGGAGGGTGTCGAAAGGGATCGGGAAAGGAGATTCGGGAGCAAATTAAGAAATTAAGAACGAGACAGTGGCTCGAGAGGGACGAAGACAGTGCCGGGCAGCCCACACGTTTTCCCCCCACATTAATTAAGAGTGATTAATGTTATGCGGTCGAGGGCGAAGGGTCAGCGCGGAAAGGTTCGGCGACGCCGTGGCTGTCGAACATTAGTTAATTTTGAAAAATTGCGCTAAACACGCCGCCCGTGAATTGGCTTCTGGGGGGGCTTTGGCAGGCCAATCGGGAAGAGACGTGCACACGTAGGTGTGTACCCTCTCTCCACCTTTCGCCCTCCCCTCCCCCCCCCGTGCAAACGCGACGACCAGGGGCTGCTGCCGGTAAACCCCTTTCGCGTCCCTAAAAAGCGTTTCCCCGCGTCCCGGGGTCGACCCCCCCCCCCCTCCCTCCTCCCCCGACTCTTCAGCCAGCAACGACCTCAACCCACCCACGCACACGTTAATGCCTGAAAAATGTACGGCAATTTTTTATTTTTTAATACGCTCCTTGTCGCTCTCGCTCCCCCGTGCCGCATTCTGTTCCACTCCGGCCAGCGGGAGCCTCTCCTCTCTTTCGCTCGCTCTCTTCCGGTCGAGCTATGCGTGATGTAGCGCCTCGTTCGGCCTCGGCTCGCTCGCTCCCGGCCTCGGCTTTTTTCGCTCTATCGATAATTTGTTTGGATAATTTCCAATGCTATTGATCTAGATGTACATCCTGCAGGATGTATACAATGCCTATATGGCGTCGCGTACAAAGCACACGGATAGCCGGGGCGAGTGGAGGATAAAAAGAGGGACACGCCAGCGGAGGAAAGAGGATACGGCAGAGGAGAGGGCACGGCCTGATCGTGAGTTACTGACGTTTTAGTATTTATCCATCTACGAGCTCGTTTCCCGCGTATCCGCTTAGATGGCCGAGAGAGCTGCACGCGCTTTATACGGAGTGTCCGGAATATCGTGGTGCAATTTGGCGAGGTGTAATTCCTTATTGAATGCGCGAGCAATTTGCGTGGAATAAATTTTTTTGCTCGGTTGCATGGCTTCCGGGAAAAATTGCTTTGAACGTGGAACTACTTTGTGCTTGTTTTTTTACGCTGGAGGCAATTTCTTGGCATATGTAGATATACTTACCTGGCGAGTTTTGTGGGTTTGAAGAAGTTGAGAAGAAATTAAGTAAAGGAGTACTTTGTCATTCGAAAAGCTTAAGGGTTTGACCACCTTAGACAAATCAAGATATGCCGCAGCATGGGGAATTTATTAATAAGTGATTAAAACACGTTTGTCGATTAAAATTTTTCACTGAAGATAGAAATATCTTTGCATAATATATATAATTTTTTTGAAGTTTTTCATTAGAAACAAATATGGCGATCGAGAGGGCGGTGTACGCGTTTAATGTGGCTATCAACGCAATTTTTGGTTAATTGACATTTTAGTCTAAACCATTTCTTACATAGCAAAATTTTATTCTATAGTGTCCTTAGCAACCCTACAAAAAACATCCAAAATGACACCACAAAATGTGTTTTCGCATTACGCATTTTGTTGATTTAGGTAACAAAATGCTGGCCTGTGCAGCATTAATTATTATTTTATATACTAATAATATATACCTTAGCAATTATACTTTGTAAAAAATCATACCTATGTACCTAAAAGTAGAAATTTTAAGCAACGAGTTTAAAACGTCAATAATTTCATTAGCCGTTATATCAAAACAAAAGTTTTGGGGTTACGCTACTATCGCACGGATAGCCTCATTTCTGATGAACAGATTTCTGAAACAAAGTTTGAACAATAGAATATTAAATAAAACTAATTTTTGTCGGCCGACATTAAATTTTTTCGATCGTTTGAAAAATATCAATATAGCTACGCATTGGAGCAAAAAGTTCAGTTTCGTGTGCTAGAAAATGGACCTTTATTTACGCGTAAGTTGAGGTAAACATTAAAATATCGAAATAATTGAATGTCGGTCGATAGATAATTAGGTTTATTTATTATTCTATTGTTCAAATTCTGTTTCAAAAACCTGTTCATCAGAAATAACGTACATTGCCCTCTCAATCGCTATATTTGTTTCTAAAGAAAACTTGAAAAAATGTATATATTATTTAGAGATGTCTATATTTATTGAAAAATTTTGACCGAAAAAACCTGGTTTTGTCACTTAGAAATAAATTCTGAAGGATCCTGTATTTCTTGACCTGGCCAAGGTGGTCTCCTTAAGAATCAATCAGGACCAAGCCATGTTCCTGAAGTCGTTAAAAATTTACTCTACGATTCTCACTTGTGTCTTCGCAAAGAATTGCCTCCCCATCAATCGATGTAATCACACCACATTTTACTGAGCACCGTGTAGGTACACCCAGCTGAATCCTCGTGCACAGATAACTGCATACGGATGTTTTCGGCCGCCGCGACGTAATATTTCGTTAGCCGTAGGGCTGCGCGGATCAGGCGGGGGAGGCGACACACTTTGATGAATCGCCCTCGTCGCCGATACCGCAGATCGACAGATACGATGGCGGTACTGTCGTTGCACGGATTTCCGGTGACAGCCGATGAGAAAAAAGAAAGCCGATGGGGCCGACAGGTGCGCCGATCCCGGCTTCAAGGACTGGATGATCCTGTCACCGAGAGTCGTGTCTGGGCACTTATGCGAACGTGAGAAAAGGCCATTCGATGGTCCATTTGCGGGACCATCTTTTCCTGCACGCGTATACGTACCCGCGTGACGAACGGAAGCTTTACTATAGTCGTTATCGCCGAATTCTATTCTCGGGAGCAGAGTTTCTGTGATGTCGAAGGGTAATTGAAGAAGGTAATACAAAATTGAAAGAACGAAGGGATGGGGTTATTTTTTAATTAATCTAAAGGTACTACACTGCCACCTGATTAGACCTATACGAGCTTTGTTGAGCTACTTGAGGTGAAGATATATTGTAAGAAGGTAGCCAAGCGTCTGACCATAAAGGGACTAATCTACTGTGCCCGGCCGAGACTTTACATTTCTCTGTACAGTAAATTCTCGTTATAGGCTCCACACATAAGGTTGGCAATGAGCTTACAACGTATAGCGTCGACTATTCCAAGCCGTCAATGGGAGCGTGCGCGAGTCAGGGAACCGGAGAGTGAGCGAGAAGAGACTCTTTCTCACTCTCGACGAAGGATTCCAAGAAATGAATTAGTCAAATAATCGCATAACCGAAATGAGCATATAACGAAAATTTATTGTAGTTCCAAATCTTTGCTTCGACCCATTAACTCTCTGATCATGACTATTGAGCACTGTGGCCTCAACTGTCAACCCCTGATTCCTCCTCGATCCCTCGTTAACCCTCCGCGCAATCACCCCACGCACCAGACACACCAGTACGTTGCATCACTTCCACATCAATTCTCCGAGTCATTGACACTGTCACTCACACTCAGTCGGACAACATGTAGCAGGATCACTTTCCTCTGACATCAGCATTACTCGCGTGCAGCTGAAAGCACGTAGGTTGAAAGAATTTATTCTTGCCTACACTCGTCTCGTGGAAAACACTTCTGCTTGCTGCTTCAAAGTGGAAAGGCGGAGGGACAGAGCTTGGAGGGGAAAGAAAATGTTTGTGATCGCGAAGACAATGCGAAAATAATCCTGGAAAAAGTGGCGGAACGGGATCAGAAGGATAAGAGGGTGGAATGAGGTGAGACTTCTGCTCTCTCTCTCTGGGGGTTGCTTTTCACCTCACTTAACCCCTCATAGCGGTCGGCTTGGTGACCGAGGGCGTTTCAAGGGCCGCCGACCGGCGCGGATGCGCCTGCCTTCGTACCTACGAGTCAACTTTTAATTAGCTTTTCCGAATTACCGATGTAGCTCAGCTCGATTCACCGTTTCAGACTTCTTTGCCGGGCGAACAAAGAGAGAGCCTTGGGTGGTAGGCTAGACCTTCCCCTTTCGCTCGACCGTGGTCTATCTTGGACAATGGCCAACTCCCTGATTACGGGGACCTTAATAATAACGTCTCAATTAGTAAATAAGCACGATTTTGAAATTTCAATGAAGCCTCCCTCAGGTGTTTTGTATAAATTGGGGGTTAATTAGGATTCGCTGGACAGTGCGAGAACTCTTGAGAAACTTTCTCGATGGATTTTTAACGGGGTACATTATTTGAGGGAGCTTGAAATATTCCAAATAGTGTGTACAAGGGGATGATATTTTCAATGTAATTGTGCAATCTAATCTTCGCTTTCAAACACTTTCGTGAAGTTGAAGTAAATGTACATAGATGAAATAATATCAGCCTGGAAGCACTTCCATTAAGAAATTAATCAAATCCTGGGAATATGGTGATCCAATTGAACTCCCTTCAGCTTTACGTAAAATTCTATTAAACGTCGGGTCCTCACAAATGAACTACGTAATCAGTTGCACTTGCAAGACTAAAATAAGACTTCGTGAAGGATCGGTACCAAGAATCTGTTTTCTGGAGGAGGGGGGGGGGGCGTAGTATCTCTTGCATCCATATTTAACGGAAGGATCCTCTGTCTTCCTAAGTGGCTAAAGTAAGAAAGCTTGATAGCATTACTTCCAGATTCCACAGAATTTTTTAGACTTGTTGCCAAACATAGTGGTCATTTCATGCCATTCGATTCTCGCAACTATGATGTAATCCTTAATACATTAAATCTTAAGACTTTAGGCAATAGAAGAATAAAGTTTGATATCATATTGGTAAGCAAAATTGTCAGAGGTATTATTTTTTCTCCTGCGATCATTCAGTTGTTCTGTCTAAATGTACCTTCAAGGGGCTTAAGAAATTACTTTCTGTTTCATACCGAACTGCATCGCACAGTATACGGTTATTATAGCTGCCTAAATCGAATGTCTAACCACGCTAACATTCTCCATCAGAATTTTGATTTCTTTGGGCAATCCATAGCATCTTAAAGATGCTGTCTTGAAGGTATCCTATAATTTATTCAATAATTTTATATTTTTTCTCACTTTTAAACTTCTATATCTACTGAATGTATATTTCTCATATGTAGGGTGAATTGACCAGTGAATGAACAAATTGACTTTTTTCGTGTTTAACAAGAATACTATATCATTGAAAACAATGATCTTATACTTAGAATGAAGAAAAATTTATTGAGATAACGGCGATACTAATATTTTTTTGAATCTATGAACATCTTGGTCGGTTATTAATTTTTTTGTTTTGTGGTTTCGGGTGCTGCCATTCATAGCGAGAAACCTAGTAAGAAAATACGTACGATGACAGTTAACCATTATATTGTGTAAACTGTGTCTTGACATAAATAAATTTGTCAAATTCCTATTATTATAATATATAGATTATATTTGTATATTCTTATGTTAGGTCCCACACCTAAACTTCCTTTCTACTTTTGTAGCGTGTTCAGCGTTTTCTCGTCGGAAAATTAAGTATTATTCTTTGTGTTCATTCACTGGGTACAGGGTGTTCATTTATTGGGTATTTTGTTCATTCACTAGTACATTGTGCATTGATTACATTTTTATGATTTATTTCAGACGTCGTTCAAGTAAAAAAGCACAAACAATTTTTTTAGACATTTTTAAAGCCTATTCTGTTACAAATTCTTGTTTCATTAATAAACTACGACATTATTTAAATTTATTGTTATTTGAAACTGAAAAAACGTTTAGCTGTTCATTCACTGGTCAATTCACTCTACATTATGCCTCCCCGCATTTTATCGCTTTATACCAAAGGGTTTATCCCGTGAACAGTAATAAATAAATAAAAGATACAGCTGTGCCTCAAAACCTACACAGATTTAATTTATAAAATTCTCAAGATTCATCACTACATATATAGCGTCTAGTTAGCACGGCGTGTAAAACGAAGGGTTACAATCTCCGAAAATAATTCGAGCCCGATAACCAATCATCGCTCGGAGTTCACGGCACTCGTGCTCCATATTCTTCACGTTGCAGAGGATTTCGCGCGGCGATTTCGCGGGCGCGGAAGCGCCCCGGCTTCCCAGAGGAGGCTCGCGCGTCGAACGTTCGCCAAGCTTCCCCTAATGAACATTCGGCAACGGGAACAATCGTCAGTCGGTCCTCTAATCACCTTTTTCACATGGGTAAAATTCGAAGTAACCCAAATATCTCGCAGCCGGGGCGCAGCTCTCATTCCCAATCTCGCGAAAGCCGTCGAATTCGTTTAACGAGAACGGCCGGAGCGGTGGAGGCCTGTCGTCGAAAAAATCGTCGCCACACCCACACCAACACCCCCCCCTGTCCACCCCCCTCCCCCCCCCCCCCCCTCCCGGCCATCGAAACGTGCCCCACTACTCTTCCTCGCCGTGCACCTCTTCGTCCTCCGGCTGGAACGTTGCGGAGGGGCACGCTGGCCATCAAGGTGCTCGATATTCCGCGCATTTCGGTATTTCCCAATTAATAGGAAAGCGCGCTCGCGCTCCACCATACACGCGGGGAGGTGAAACACCGGGAAAGACGAAATATCTATACACGGGCAACGGCACATAAAACATATTTCAGGCACAGAACCGCGCACATACACGACGCGTACAAGCGCACGCAGGAAATAGGTGCGTACGCACTGCGCGGCACACGCTGACGCGTGCACACACAGCCGTGGCAACAGTTACATATGTACACTTATATCATCGCGCACGCGTGTTCCGACAAAGCTTCTAACGCGGAAAAAAAATCGCGAGAAAGAGTGGAACGGACGATCGGTCGGACCGAGGCGCGAGCGAGACGCCGCGGAGAGAAAGGCGCGATTGGCGGGGGGGGGGGGGGGAGTGTGGGGGCGGTGAGGCGGCGGTGGCGAAAGGGGCACCCAGCGAAGGCAGAGAGAGGAAGAGGGAGAACGATTGGATAGAATCAGCAGTCTGCGAGTAACAATGGGGGGTTCAATTGAAAAAATAATTTAATGTGTCCTTTTAATTAAACAGAGAGGAGAGGGACAGGCGGGCGAGGATCGGATCAGAGGGGGAGGGCAGCGGGACGTGGACGAGAGGTGGAAGAGGACACCGTAGAGGGGTGGTGTGTGCGTGTGTGTGTGCGCGCGCGCGCGCCCCGTCCGTGGCTGTGTGCACGCGTGTGTGCGTGGAGGAGCACGCTGCACACAGTAGGAGGAGGCAGAGGCCGGAGGAGGCGGAGGAGGAAGAGGTGGAGGCGCGGCTCGGATGGACGCGGAAATTTAAAACCTGATCAATTGATAGGACGGAATGAAAAAAGTAGGGTTGTGGGGTTGCGCGGGTAGCGGTGTGTGCCGGAGGAGTGGGTGCCACGGCGCATCGACAGTGGTGAGGCGGGTGAGGCTGTAGGACGTTGGTAGGTGGTGGAGGGCCAGCGGGGCGGGAGGGTGGTGCGGCCGGGGTACACGGGGGTACGCGGTGGCCCACGGCCGCGAGGGGGGCGAGCGGGGGGAGGCGGGCGGTGGGCGAGCTGCGAGAGAGGCGGGTAGATGGGATTGCCGGGCATTATTCTGAAACGCGAATTTGTTCATTTGTTTCTTCCCTCTGTATGCGCCGCGGCGTGTGTGCATCCTTTTATCGACTGAAATCCAGGCTTCGAATTACCGTGCAAATGATTTTTTTTTCGAGTGCGCACTCGCGCACACACCCGCTCCCCCCCTTCCCCTCTCCACCCCCTTTCCTCCGTCCCCCGGCGGCCTCTCTACACCGCGGCTGCTCCTTCCCCTTTCCGGCACTGTGTCTGCCTTCTCTGTCGCTCGTTGTTCCTACGACTACCCTGTCGATGCTCTGTCGTGCCGTGCTGCCCCGCAACACCCGCGTAACGGACTCAAAAGGAATTTAAAACCGGTGCCGGGGCCCGTTCCCACCGCCGAGATGACGCGCTGCCCGACAAACAAAAAGAGATTCCCCGGATATCCTCGTGATTCTCGCTCTGCTATCCCCTCCCACTCGAGCGCTTGTGTTACCCGAGTCCCGTTTCCCGAAATACCACGGCTAACCCTCCTCCTCCACCCCCCTTCCCTACCCTCCCTCCCCCCCTCGGTTTACGTACGAGGTATGTGCCTCACGTGGGTGACCAGTTATCCTGATGATGCTACTGCAATCCTTTTTTCTCGTCGCCACCTGAACGGTCGGTTGCTCCGGGGTCTTTGGCCATCCTAGGCTTCTGACGGACCCAGTGGTACCTTTCCTGCATCCTGTTTCAAGGTCCCTGGCTTGCGGTGCGGTCGTGGTCAACGCTCGTGGGATTTACCGAGTATGTTCTTCGGAATACGTAGACTTCGAAGAATGGCACCTACATGGTTGCGTATCTATTATTGGTAAAGTGATCTTTGTCTTCTGACAGGCTGTAGTCCTGCTTCAGGATCATCAAACTCTGTCAGCAGTTTTCCCTTCTACCTCTGTTTCATTATCAATGCGTCGATGGTAGCGTGGCTCCACGTAGAGAAAGCCCAGCTACCACCCACATCAGATAATCTTCTACCATTGTGTAAGCCAATGCACCTAATGTTTCCAAATTTACAAAGTCTCTTTGGTCTTCAGGAGGCTTACAATGGTTTAGCTAGTGTTACATTGAGGATTGCCCAAAAGTGTCTCAAAGATTCCATAGTGACGTGATCTACTTTCCTCTCATCTGTCCATCGCTGTATCGAAGCGAAATAACGCCTGTCCGAACCTCTCTTCCGCGTACCGAGCAGATTATCAGTCTCAGTCTACCTTCTCCTAGATGTCGATCTTGTTAAATGCCGCTCCCATGTTTGGCGGTCGCCGAGGATGCTTAAATATTCGATCCCTGGAAGCCAGCGGGATCTCCGTAAGGAAGTGACCAGCGACGATGAATTCCTTCGTTGTCGTTAACGACACGATCGCGACGAGCGCGGCCGCTTGAGGCGACCACGTCCCCGAATGGACATTATTACGAGACGAACTGAAGCATAGATAAACTTCCGGCGCACGAGAGATCTCGAAGCGGCGCGCGGCAATATGAAACTCCTCGATCTAATATGGCTTGAGGCGGCGACGAAGCGTGACGTCACATCCGTCCCGTCCACCCGGTCATCTTGAATATTGAGTCGACCGCCGGCGGACCGGAAGTTATGAGATTCGGATTTCGACCCCCCCTCCCCCCCGCCGATGTCCCGATCCGTGCGTTTATATATCCCGTTGACTTCGTTTCGGCTCGATGAACGTTTCTGAAACGGATGACTTTCTCTCTCTGGTTTGCATGCTGGACACTATCAAATGTTGCATTCCATTGAGCCTCGTTGCATCGCGGGATTCAAACTGAATTATAGTGTCAATGGTAGAGACTTTTCTAGTTGTAGCTAGGGCTGGGACTATTCGAATAATTTATCATAATATTCGAATATTTTACAAGTATTTGAATGCTACGAATAAACTTCGAAGATTTGAGTATTCGAATGTTATTATTCGAATACTATTCGAATACTATTCGAATACCGCTGTATTCGAATAGAGCAGTATTCGAATCATATTCGAATACCGATATATTCGAAAACTGATGTATTCGAATAGTATAGTATGAAGAGGGTCAAAGTTAGCTTACAAGATTTCACCCTGACAAATGAACCTAAAGAACTTGATTTATAATTCACACCATACTATTCGAATACTCAAATATTCGAATAGCATTGGAATACTTAAATATTCGAATAGTATTCGAATACTTGGATATTCCAATTATATTCGACAAATAATTGAACAACTGAACTATTCGAATATTCGAATACCGAAAAATTCGACAAATAGTCCCAGCCCTCGTTTTGGCTTAAGTGCCGTAAGGGTCCTTTCATGGGAGATACATTTGTGTCTCACCATTGGTGTTTTTGATATGTTCAAATAGTCATGTTACATTTACTATGGGCTTGTATTTGTTTGATACCAGTGTTGTCTGTATCTGAAATATCTGAAAAATTGGCTATGAGTGAGCTGCAAGTGTCTCGGGTGAAAAGGCCGTAATATAAAGGCTAAGGGGTAAACCAGGGAATGTCACAAAACAGTTTTATCGAGAAAATTAGGTTTTAATACTTTAGTCCACCATTAAAGAAACAAGGTTCAATGAATCTAATTTTGTTATATAATTTTCTTCTTAAATAATTTCTTGAATTACCTTGACGAGTATACCAAACATCTAACGTTATCTTACGGAGGTATTTGCATTTTATAACCCTTTGTGATTCAACAGTTCTGTAATCTCAGTTGCCACCAACAAAAATCACAAAAAATGGACATCCCCGGTTTTTCCCTTTACGCTTCATATATTCTGTATCTTCTTCCGCCTGCTACGAACCATCGCTGATTCCGCAGAGTAAATGTGTTCGGAATGTTAATCAAGATTTATGAAAATATTTCGTCTGAACGGACCAATTGAAATTTAAGGAGTAATTGTTTAATATTTGAGGATTTAATCAAGTGGATTGTGAATGCAGAATGGTTTGAAAATAGGGTCAAAGAAATAAAAGAAGTGTTTGCAAAATTGTGCTGTTACTAGAATGCTCGAAAATAGATGCATTCGGAAAAAGGGTTGAAACGCATCGATACTTTTCGCGAATTACCAGGGAACTGTATATCGTATGTGATACAAACGGGTCTTTGAAGTTTCGTATTTATTTATTGACGTTTGATAAATATAAACTGTTACATGTCACTGTTAAATTAAATACAAATTTTACGCTCGAAATATTTTAATTCGGTATATAATGATTGTGTAGTCTCCTCCATTCCAACCGGAATTCCTTTTGAATTTCGAAACACCGTGGAAAAAGAGAAGTTTTACACGTTTCGGGTCGTGTACGCAGGATCGACCGGGGGTTTGTAACCAACCTAATCAAACCTAGCTGATTGCAAACATCGTGCCGATTGGAAAGGCAATCAACTGAGTAACGTTAACTAAGTGTAACTTTGCTCGTTACTCCAGCAGGGTAAAACTGGAACTAGTCTTCTGAGGATAAAACTGCTGAGAGGACATTAGGGGTCCTGACAGAATTCTGTACAAATCACTGAATTTATCAGTCAAAAGCTCTTTAAACGCTAAAGTGTGTTAAACTTCGAAGATACAACAGAACAAGGCGATCCACCTTTTATACCTTTCTTTAATTGCTCAGACAATCCTGTGCTCATTATCTACAGTTGATCACTGTAATCGGGATGCAATTTTCATGCTAATTTCCGAGACACTTTCGCGCCGCCTTGGCGGTTGTATTTAATAAGAGTCGTATAACAGGACCACGCCGCATTAGTAATAACCCCACCACCGAACCGTATCGCGGCGGAACAATCGATAATTCATTTGTTGCGTCAATTAAAAATGTAATTTAAAAATACATTAAAGGGGGCCGAGAGTCGTCGGCAGGGCCAGTACGGGGGACGGAAGGTATGCGGTCGAATGCAAATGAATTATTAAAAATTTAATCAATCGAATCGCCTGCGCCTTGCCTCCCATCTACGACGTAATGATTATTCATGCTGAGACGGTTTTGCGGCCGGGCGAATATTTATAATTTGTTTATTTAAATTGCTTGGCCGTGCTCGCCGTCAGCACGGTCTGCCCTCGCGAAATTGCGTTATTAAGTTTACCGTTTCGTATAAATCGCGTTTTCAGCCGGAGATTATTGGAAAGCCCGACAGCGTCCCGAGACTTTGTGAGCTTTTGTGTCGTCCTGGCCGATGCTCCGTCGCCGCTCCTTCTGACCCGTGTTTGCAGGTAACGCGGTAAAAGACGTCAGCCGGAAGTCGGGCCTGCGATCGACTCATCCCGCCATATTTCTGCCTAATCAATTCGACAAACACCGGGCCACGAAGGATAAATATTTAACGTCCGAATAGCAATTTCTCGGGTGGGCTGACTGTTCTACTCTTTGCACAAGTTTAGAATATATTCTGATTCGAAGTGGAATTGTTTCGAATTTCCACTAGCTCCAATGCACTTTTCAGATTTTTTTTTTAAATTATCAAGGGCTGCAACAAAGGATAAGGAAAAGATGTGTAAGATCAGAACCGAATAAATACGGTCAAAAATGCGTAACCCGAAAGGCGAGGGTAAAAAGATTTTGCCCGACACGAAAGGGACACTTGTGTTTAGGACCAGATAGTAAAAAAACTAAATAACCATTCGAAATCTAATTGGTAACATTAGAAAGGCCAGTTATCTGGCTATAACAATACACGGGCCTATTAAGCTTCTCTCTATATTTACATATCATATTTTTCGTTTTCTAAAAAAGTGTGTTTTGTCCCTTTCATAAATTGGTTGTATTGAAAGAGACATGGGTGTTTATGAATGAGACAGTGTAATAAAACCAGGTAATATTAATATCATTTTTTTTATTATTATTTATGCAGGTATCGAAATCACAGTAGTTATTTTAATTCGTAGACGAACTAAAAACTCAACAGTTAAGCTTATGTAACTAACGGATGTTAATAGCTATAAATAATGAATTGTCTAATGGCATCCTAACCCGAATTTTAAGTGGCATATTTTCACTGAAACAAGTGAAGAATAGTAAGGTTTTGAAGATGACAGGTATGAAAATGACGTCCCCTTCATAAATTTTTGTTGTGTCCCTTTAATAAATAAGGCACCAAAATTGAAAATCTAATTCCTACAATTACAATATGACACAATAAGGATCGGACATTATATGATATCATTCTTAATTGAATACCTGTTTAGATGCAGTAATAGAGAAATCAGTCGCTGGTAACAGCACTTCACAAGACAGTTCAAGGAAATACTAAAAGTTTTAATTTGAACCTCAAAAAAATTCAATCGTGTATTTCTGTCGTTGTAGATACGATAACGGCTTGAAATTTGGCTTGATTACACATAAATGAATGTGGCTACAAAATAAAAACCCTTTTGGCCTGGGCCGATCCTTTATCTTTAAGATAATGACCATGTCCCCTTCAATACGTGTCCCTTTCAACCCACCTCTTCCCTAATCAGCGTTATTTTTCACTCTACGAAAAGAGCCTACTCTGGTCAACGGCCACATAGACCTCGGATTTCGGAATATAAACAAGTCACACGCAAAGCAAGCGAGGTGTGATCTCAGATTCATTCGCTATTCAATAAAATATCGGCAGGAGACTCTTGTGTATCATGACGGCTGAAGCTACCAGTAAATTTCCAGTATATAAAACCGCTGTATAAGCAATGGCAGATTTAAGGAAAATGGCCCAGGTGTAATGTTCCTTCTCGAGAAATTTTATAATTTCTTATTTCTCATTTCTCGAGAAATTACAGTGTTTGTCGAGAATCTTCACTGTAGGAAAATTATTATAAATCCCATTTGCTTTCAGAAATGAATTTTCATTTAGTTCAAATTGTGTGCTAATCGTGAACATATAAACACATGGTACAATCAGTGATAAATGTTAGCAATATATACGAAGAATTGTGCGATTGTTTATAAACTTTTCTCTTCGTATCGCTGAAGCTCTCTATACAATTAAACCAACATCCACTCAAAATGAAATAATTTTTTCTACAGTCGCAAATTTTGTCAGAAAAAAAATAGATTGACTGACGTGACATTAGACGCATTGTTCTTTTGAAAAAATTATTATAAATCAAAAAGTAATGTTTCGCCTTGCTCACATTCTATATTAAATAAAGAAATTTATCAATTATATTTAATATCTGTTTCTTTTCATTTACACAAGTTTTGTCTAAGTTGGACACGAATAAAAATTTAGATAAATATTATCAACAAAAGAAAAGAAAAAATAGCTATTATAGATAAATATTCTACATTCTTGTAAACTCAGCGCAAAAGTCACAGTGAATATCTATTTAACTAGTCGCCAATTGGATCGCTGAACACAGAGCATAACCCAATCGCGGCAAATAACTAAACAAAGCAATATTTCCGAAATGTGGTTAATTCGAATGAAAATTATACCGCAAATCAATTTCTCCAAGCATCGAGCAGCCGATGGTCAAATCGCTCTAATTTCTCCCGCGAGCACGCTCTATAATTTAGCAGAAATTTACGCTCGACTAAAGTTCCCGGACAGCAATCGAACTGAACGTCAGCCAGGGTCTTTGAGAATCAATGTAGATGCTACAGAGATGATCGTGGCCACACATAAACGCAGCTGGAATTGTCTGGAAGCCTTCCTTTAACGAAGCTGTCGTCCCTCCGTAATAGAACTCGAGCATTTCGTCCAGCACCACTAATAAGTGGGAGGGCAGCACGATTCCTCGAGAAAGGCCAATGGTAGGGTTTGATGTTCCTTTCGAAGGGACCCTTGCGAATTCGAGAACGTCTCATTTCGCGACCCCTTGAAGGCCTTCCTTCGCCCTCCGTTCGGACCCCACGGCTGACCAGCTGCATCTTCAGCTACTTCGCCTCATATCCCGGCGTAATATCGATCGATCGCCTCATTTAAATGTTGACCGCCCTGCCTGATGTAAAATTCAAAGTAACCCCCGTAGGCATTTTTATGCTCAGCCTTTCGCTCCGCCGTTTTTCTCGCACCTTTTCAGATCCACGCGATAGAAACGCGCCCGACACCGCGGCCTATAATGTATTTATGCAGGAATATGTGCATTCGCCATACATGAGAATCTTTCTAGCTTCTTTCCCATTCACACCTCTCGCCGGAGTGCTCGAGTAGGGGCCATTATGTGGCCTCGGGGTTCAGTTCGGTTTTTTGGGTTGGATATTTGGATGATTAAGGAGGTCCAACGAGATTGACATGGGGAGAATTTTCTTGGGAAGGTGATAGCGAAATAAAGTAGGTAGATGTAGGGGGCCGTTCTTAAATTACGTAAGGGCAATTTTGGCGATTTCTTACCCCCTCCCTTCCGCAGTATAAAAATTCGTAAGATTTTATATTCCATCCCTCTCCCCTCCCTTCTTTAAATAATATTTTTTACATTAAATTTTTTCAGTTGCTAAAATTCTTTTAAAGGTTTACGTAATTTATTTAACTCTGTTTCGTTTATGTGATAAAACATCGTTTTTACAGGTTACACAAATATTGTGTAAGACGCCACCTGACTCCCTCGCCCCACTTTGGAGGAAAACGTAAGAAATTCGAAACCTTCTTCCCCCCAAAAAATAATTTAAGGACGACCCCTATGGCTATCATTTAAAATTTTAAAAGAATCAAATCAAATTTTCTAAAAATACGTAAGTGGCGAAAAGCTATAACTAAAATTGGAAATTAGGTTAAAAAAATATTACGTAAGACGCTACCTGATCTCCCCTTGTGAAAAAACGTACGAAATTCGCGACACCCTCCACCTAGAAAACCTTACATAATTTAAGGCCGACCCCTAGGATTTTGGATAATTAGGGAATGAATGGCACAGGTACTGCAGCTCCCAGACTGCCTTATCACCTGCCCCGAGAAAATTTCTTCCAAATTACAGCCTCGTAAAGTTGCCGCCTTGTGCAAGGGAGGTATCCATTACCCGTTCCGATAAATGCTATGCAGATGTATGGCTTTTTCAGTGGAGGAACGATTATTATGTGAGGGACAGAAAATAGAATACTAGAATGTTGTAATAAACAGAGCAGAAAAAAATTGCAGGAGCTTTATTCAGTAGCAAGTAATTCACTATTCGGTTGGATTCACATATTGAGAATTAAATAGTATATTTACATAGAGTCCGTCGTACAATAATATCTACCTTCTTTATAATGAGAGAAGTGAATGTTGCCGAAGGTGTCCTACAATAAGGGCAATGCTCTATGAGAAGCATTTCGTACATGCCCACGTATCGCACTAAACGGACAAACTTGGCGGTATTTGGGAATTGAAACATTAATGCGGAATAATTAACGGGTGCGGCGGTGTTAAACAGAATTTAATTAAAGCGTGTTGATTCCCTTTGAATTTTTCATTTCAACGACGACAGTAGGAAACGTAAATAGTCCGTGAGCTTTTTAATCATTTCCTCTCCTCGCCGGGGATACAAAGTTCAGCGGGCGTCCATGTTGCTCGAAGGGAACAAAAACATTGCGCGGCGGTACAACGTTGTCAAAATATACGCTCCTCACGCCCCTCCCGGCCCGGCGGCTCCCACATTACGCGTACGTTAAATATTATTTTTAGGGGGACACATTTATTTGCGAATAAAAAATAGAGCTGTCTCGTGAATAAAGTGGAAGCCCGCGAAGCGTATTTTGCTGAAGCGCCTGTTGCTAAATATCCACGCAGTCTCTCGTTTCCCCTGGTATTTCGTCTGTACTTACACACATAATAACGCGGCCGCGCGTGCACGCGTGCACACGGACACGGCCGCCAACAGGGCCGCCATAATTACTCGGTAAACAGTAATTATTTTTGAGAATATAGAGGTTCAACCTTTTTACGGTGCGCGGTCGCGGCCATGATAAAACGGCGTTGCGATTAACATTTTAAACAATAACGTGTAACGCGAGATAATTAATATTCCTTGGGCAGCGAGCTGAAGAGCTCGTCGATTTGTAACGGTGAGCTTTTATTTTGAATCCTTTTGAGGTCGTTGACGTTGATTGCTGTTGTTATAATAAAAGGAATCGACTAACGTGCTGTGTGTTGATTTTATTGTATGATAAATTTTTCTGCAATATAGGTAGATATCAGTAACATTTTATTTAAATATGTATTCTTAAGGCAGTGTTACAATTTGACCTTTGTGGTTGTTTACCTAGTTGAAGCTCTTATATGGGAAGGATATAAAAGGAAGAATTGCAAGGGAAAATGGTCTATCTATGCTCAGACACATTTTCTATCAACTCTGACGTAAAGAATATTTCAGTGAAAAGGTTAGGATAAGAAGTATTGATAGTTAGATTGTGATGGTTGATTACAACAGGGGCGTACTCAGGATTTAATTTTAGGGGGAGCTGAGTTGGACGGGTAAAAATATTTTTAATGCAAATTCAAGGAAATTCATGGGGTGACTATAAAAATTTATTTAAAGAATAAAATCCAGTTTTCCTTTCTTTTTGCAAAGCCAGGGCCCCTTGCCCCCCTGAGTGCGCCACTGGAAGTCAAGACACACCACAGCTCTAATATTAACATTAGAATTTCGAAACTTACAAACATTAACCTAACTGTTCACAATTTTGCCACGATATACAGGGGATGAACTCTGAAAAATAGTAAAACCCAACCGCAGTGAGTACGGAGAGCAAGAAAAGATGCTCCCACCCTTCTCTGAACCAAATGAGTGTGTATCTTTAAACTCGGTGACCCAATATCTTTTTTTTTGCTAGGTGAAACTCAGGGAATCGCGATTGTTTCCGTTCAGCCCAAAAGCCGCGGGCGCCGGTCGCGCGGCCCGAAGGGCGCACCGGAGCGTTCGGCCTGGCGTTTTGCGGCGTTTATTCAGGAGTTGGTGTGGCGACAAAGGGGACGCGAAATCAAAGAAAACGACCGCCCGGGAAAGGGAAAAAATCGAGTTTTTTTCGGTTCCAGAGGCCCCGGTATAACCGAATGCATTTATAGATATGTAGGATAAACGCGTATCGTGGCGTAGCGAGGGCGCGCTCGCGCTCTCCCGCCGGCACGCACACGTTCGCGGGCCACCCTTCCCGCGCGTGTACACGTGCACGCGCAACGAGACTACGTAACCACGTTAGCGAAGAGAATCTGGCCGCGGGGTACTTTTTAAAAATTCGTGATTTTAAAATTCGCGTTGGCAAACAGCCCCCCTTCCCTCCCTTCGTCCCTCCCTGCTGCCTCGCCCCTAGCCCGATTCGTAGAGGCCGCCACCCCTAGACCACCTATACACCCACTCCCTCACGGCTCTCTCCACCTGCGTCCCAATCTGCGCCCCCTCGTCACCGGTTTCGACTCTTTTAGCCTGCACTCACGCTCCCAACGGCGCCAATGGATGACAAAATATAAGCTCGAAGCCTGGATTCAATCAGAAATGGCGACGCCCCGCGCGCCACACATACGCGATGCCTCGGTGTTGTTTTATTTTTTTTATTTCGCTTCCTTTGTCGCGGCGAACGTTCCTGTCGGCTTTTCCGGGGGTCGGCGGGCTCGATAAATAACCATAAGAACGCAGAGACTCACTTTGTAGGCGATATGAAGCGATCATACGTACGCTTTTTCCCGCCGTTGGTCCGGGACCAACTGCCTCCTCTCTTTCCCTCCGAAGCCAACCCCCGACCTCCCCCGTTCCGTCCCCGGCCTTCCCCCTTTTTTTTATGGGACACCGGATAATTAAGCGATTGCTTTCCAATTTCGGCGAACGCCCGCTGCCACCCTGCTCCGGCGGTCTTTGACGGGAAAGCCTTTTAAGATCGCTTTTCGGTGGTGTGTCGGGAGGCTTTGGTGGGACGGGGTTTGGCTTGCGGCTGAGGGGATTAGGGACCGGAAGGTGGCAACTGTTGATATCCCGGAACGGAAACGCGGCGGCGTTATCGCCCCGTGCATCGCGCGTTGTTTCTACATTGTTGTATTAAAATGATTACCGCCGACACGCGCCCGGTATTCGATGACGCTCGCGCTGGATACCTCGCTGACCCATATATCGGGGCGCGCGTTACGCCGCTGTTTCGTTCGGCTCTGTTTCACCTCGAAATCATTTTCACTTGTTGTTGGCGGGGAATTTATGATGACGTTACGCTGGCGTTTTATGACCCCATTCTTTCGATGGATTTTTGGCTCCCTTAAAGGGGCAAATAAACGCACAAGTTAACCCGGCAGTGTACACGTGGGGGTCTACTGGACTCTTATCGCCGTCTGTTGTTTCTTTAGCAGTAGGGTTCACACTCAGTCTAGCTTCCAGTATGTAACAAATAAATAAAAAATTTGTTTGTTTATTAATATCTTTCGTCGAGTACTATGGAATAGAGCTCTTACTACCCGGGTATCGTACGGGTACCCGGGTAGTTGGGTATCGTACGTGTACCCGGGAAGTAAGAGCCTTACTCCATAGTACACGACGCAAGATATTAATAAACAAACAAATTTTTTTATTTATTTGTTACATACTGGAAGCTAGACTGAGTGTGAACCAGGGGGCTGCCACTCTCATTTGCGATTTTGGGACAGTGTTTCGACTGCCACCTAGGCAGTTCCAATTTTTTCGAACTAAAATTCAATATGGCCACTAGTGTTTATGCTAACAGGTATCGTATCGAACTGGAAACTTCCATTTGCTTATTATTTGAGGCAGTCAGAGCAACAACGGACCAACCTACATTGAAATTTTTTTTTTATCTATTTTATATGGTTAGTGGAGCCTATTGGAATATGTTATTGCTACTAATTCAATTTCGAAAAAAGGTAGGTTAGTCCGTAGTTGCTCTGACTGCTTTATTTCACAAAATGTAAGACGTCCTCAAATCAGTTGATGCATTGCATCAAAACTGTTGTAAAAGCTGTCGAAGAAACAGGACTTACCATCGTCAGTATGGTTTGCGATCAAAATACAAAAAATGTTACAGCAATTAATAAATTATTACTAGATTCGTAGTCTATGTTGAACGGCCATATTGAATTTTAGTTCGAAAAAATTGGAATCCGTAGGTGGCAGTCGAAACACTGTCCCAAAATCGCATATGAGAGTGGTAGCCCCCTGGTGTGAACCCTACTGCTAAAGAAATAACAGACGGCGATAAGAGTCCAGTAGAGTATCGTACGGGTACCCATGTAGTCGGGTATCCTACCGGTACCCAGGTACCCGGATCTTAGAGCATATATACATGGAGGTATCATTGCCTTAGAGTGACTGCCTCGAAACTGTCGGGCAACATCACGCGAGAGAGAAAAAGAGAAGTATATGTCCTATTCGACCGATATGCGCATGCGCCGATGTCGTGCGAGAGAGAAAGACATGTGCGAGCGAGAGAAATATAGAGGAACAATCGGCCGTAATATACTTCTCTCGCTCGCAAGATGTGTTTCTCTCTCGCACGATATCGGCGCTTGCGCATTACGGTCGAATAGGACACATACTTCTCTAGCTCGCACGTCTTTCTCTCTCGCACCATGTTGGAGACAGTTTCAAGCTTTCAATGAGACCTCCATAGTATATGCTCTAAGACCCGGATAGACAAAGACACCACATTCAATTGCTTGAAATTTATTCCGTCCATTACCGATGTTAGCCGAAAATGATCGAAAGTTGAAGGACGATCGGCTGTCAAATCGAAATTCTCAACTATCTCATCACATTTCATCTTAGAACATATACTGAAACTGTCGCCAGCATCACGCGAGAGAGAAAGACATGTGCGAACTGGTGTGAAAGAGAGAGAAGTATAGGTTCCTAATCGACCGTAATGGATATCTCGCACGATATCGACGCATGCGCATTACGGTCGATTGGGAACCTATACTTCTCTCTCTCGCACCAATTCGCACATGTCTTTGTCTCTCGCGTGATGTTGTCGACAGTTTTGAGGCAGTCACTCTTAGGCAATGAGACCTCCATGTACATACAGTGGGTATAGAAAGTATTCGTACACCCTTTAAAATCGCATAATTTTTTTCAAATTAATCCAAACAACTTGAGTTTTTTTTTGAGAAGCTAGAGGGATTAATATGCTAAATGATGTGATTTCTCAAAAAAACTCAAGTTGTTTGGATTAATTTGAAAAAAGTTATGCGATTTTAAAGGGTGTACGAATACTTTCTACATCCACTGTATGCTCTAAGCATTTAATTTACTCGGGTATCTCATGGATACTCGGGTAATTTTTGTCTACCCGGGTAGCCGGTTAATTTTTGTCTACACGGATACCCGGGCCAAAACAATAGCTCTACTATGGAGTAATGTTAATATTCATTTAGATCTATATTGTTTGAGAGTTAATAAAGAGTCGTTAACATAGATTTTTCAATATCGTGGTCAATAATGTTACTTTCTAACTTTTTTGGGGGGAATAATTATAAAATTCTAATAAACGTTGCTTGAAGGAATTTTTGGAACACGTGTAGGAAGAGGGGATTGGAGTTTCAGTCATGCTGGTCTGTAGACTGTGCCTGACCATTGACGTTTTCCCTTCCCTTGCCTTCTTGCGCTTTGCTGCTTCACTTTAGTGACTTCAGTCACTGGAGTCAATCGTACTCCTCTGCATCTTGCAACGTGTACACTTTAGTAATTGTATTATTTTAAGTAGCAGTAGCTTGCAGGGAATTTAGACTTTGGATGTGCATCGTGGATTATTCATCGGCAGTAAAATGTGTAAAAACAAATTTAGAGTTTTCATTTTGGATGTACATTCCTGATAGTTGACCCACAGTGAAAGGTGTAAAAATTGTTTTCATCTTCATTTCATCCAAACTGACCAGTGAACAAAGTAGAGCCAGTCTTTACTTTTGATGTATTCACATTCACTATGGATGAATCATCCACGATGTAGTGGTTACATCAAAAGTATAAAGTCTAAATTTGTCTTTGAATTATTGTTGGATTCGAATTTACCAGCAATCCCATTCAATATTCTCAAGTGGTTGTCGAACCTCCTTTTCAGAGGTTCTACAAATTTGGTACCCTAGCTCTACGAAAAAAAAACAGAGCACGCGTGATGTTCCCCACCGTTCAGCAAAACCCTAGTCCCCTAGAATACTTAATCCTTCCTCTCCTAATTTAATCAACATCTACGCCAAAGACTTCTAAAAACTTCTGAACCTAAGTTCAGCCACTCCTCCCCCGACGGAAAAGTTAAAAGAGACCAAAGCGTTCTCCTTATTTCCCTGGAATCTCGCGTAACGGAATGCGGTATCGATTAAAGGCAAGCCCGAGACGGGAATAAACGCTGCCCCGTTGTAAGTACCAAGTGCCATGTTAATGTCGTTACGCGGCATCCTCAGCGCGAGAATTCGCGGCGGCCGAGATTAAAACCGGCTAACGAGAGCGGGGCCGCAATGGTGATTGCAAATAATAAAATCTATTTTGCCGGTTTATTAAATCCGAGTGCGGAATAAAAGTGTTCAGGGATTATTGAATTATTCCCGCGGTCCCGCGGCGCACGCGAGGAGCGCGCTCCGCCGCGATGCCGTGCCGCGAGCGGAAAGACTAACAACTTTTGCATCGACCAAGGCATCGCTTATGAAATTCCGCGGCGGGTATTACAACGAATGTTAATGGAATTGCCGGCCGCGAAAGTGGAGAATGATTTCGCGATGTTCCACCTGGGACGTCCAAGGGAAATGTTTAAAAATTCGCCGGGAATGGAGAGACGGGAATATCGTGTCACGCGAATGACATTTTGGTCAGTTTCGTATAGAAGTACGTATTGTTGGTCGACCCTTGTCGCGTGGTAATTAAATTCATTACTATAATTAATTGTACACTGCGCGTCAATTCCTGGTCACATTTTTGGTAATTTATTTTGGGGCTCTGGAGACGATTCTCATCTTCCTTTCTTTATCAGCAACGCAGTCATGCTTGCACGTAGCCAGCGCAGAGCGTAATGTTTGAGTTCTTCATTGAGTTTCATTGGTAGAATTGTGGAGGGTGTCCTATTTCGATCGGTCCATTTGGGTAGCTTTAAAAGGTATTATGCGATGACGCGGAATGCTTCAGAAGGAAGTTGTAGTGTTTCTTGAAAAGATGCAAATGTTACAGTACCATTTAATCGAACCTTTAAATATCCACACACCACTTAAGGGGTTAGACCCTTTTTGGCATTAATTATATCACATATCTATACATTTGGGAATTTATTTCTACGCAACCAAAACATTTTTTTCGATTAACAATGTTCAATGATGATAGAGACACCTTTGAATAATATATGCAATTTGTTTCAAGTTTTCTTTAAAAACAAATATAGCGATCAAGAGGCGTGTACGGTTGGCAGGTGTACCTACGTTATTTCTGATGAACAGGTTTCTGAAACAAAATTTGAACAATAGAATATTGAATAAATCTATGTTGTCTATCAGCTGGCGTTCAATTTTTTCGATATTTTATTTTTACCTAAGCTAGATATGCGTAAATGAAGGTCCATTTTCTTGCTCACGCAAATTGAGCTTTTTGCTTCGAAAAAATTAAACATCGGCTGATAGATAACTTAACCTAACCCTCCAAGTGAAAGCTTGACCATCGAGGTAGTGTGACCAAGTAAAAGTACTATCTTCGCGGAAGTAATACTGCGCGATAAATGCACGTGCATCGGTAACAATCCTGAATAAATTCACAATAAACTGGGAACGCTCCAAGGCATCCACCCCCGTGGCTGGAAAATAAACACCATCCAGCGCCGAATGGTCGCGGAATGACGCGGCGCGATGCTTGGCCGCTGATATTTTCCGGCGCGCGATTTCCGTCGCGCGAAACTGCCTCATTCATCCGGCCCATTAACCTTGAGTGCGAGCATATTTTTCGACGAATTCCGAAAACGCTCGGCCGAAATGAGAGACCGGCCAGTGGTCATCGACGTGGCGCATTTTGTTAATTGAAATCGTTTCATCGATCACGGGGCATACGGATAGGCCCTTAAAGGGGGTTGGTCAGGGCTCTGTTAACTGGGTGGGCTGGACAGCTAACTGGGGAAGGAAGCAAAGTATATCCCTCGAGCGAGGGATGAAGCGGGAGTTGGAAGGAGGAGGAGGAGGAGGAGGAGGATTTGAGCTGGTGACAAATGCCCCGGCGTCACGAATCGTTTTCCTAGGCGTCGTATAAATTAATAATTACCCCGCGTCGCCATTACTGGGATTAATGCCGGCTGATATTATGCCGACTGTTTTACCGATAATTCATCGGCCACGTTGATACACCCCGATCAGAAAAATCGCAGGTCCACCGCCTGGGAAGGTATTGTCCTCCGCCATGATCCTTCTATTACGGGGAACGATCGGAACGGTGGATTTTTCTAGGAACCTTTTGCTGTATAAATTACAGCCGGAGGTAAAGGTTTCCATAGCAATGGCAACTGTGCAGTATGCGCGGCTATGCATCGTTGGTTATTTAATATTCGCGTGGCTCGAGGTGTCAATAAAATAACGATCTCCCATCAGGGTGTCACGAGAGATGAGATAAATATGGGTATTTGAGCGCGGCAGATAATGCAAACAAACCCACGGTGAGTTATGCTTCCCGCTCTATATACGGTTTGTCCGCAATTGCGATACGCCGCGCGTTAAATTTGCTTTGAATTACCGCCGATAGTGCGACGCGACCTGGATTATTATTAGTCCGTGATTCCCGTACGGTCCATTACCATGACCTTGCCACCCCCGCCGCGCAGCGATCCTTTCCGACGATAACCCCCACGGCCGCAGAAGCGAAGGAAAATAACCAACCACCTGCTCACCCTTTCCGTTCACGCCTATCGAGTTTTCCTTGGTCAAAGGGAACACTCGTACCAGTTTCGTTTCACAGACTCTTTCACACGATCGGTGTACGTACACAGCCGAACGGGGAACCCGTCGTTTTCCTCACTTACCACGGTTTGTTTTCTAAATACTCGGTGGAAAGTTTCGTAGGTATAATCACGTGGAATTGAAGGTGCTTTTCTAATTGTTCAATAAAATTTACTTCACCCTTCCTTCGGTTAAGCGAAGGACTGTTTTTTCTCTTTATAAGCTGTTTGCGGGGTATTGTTTTGAGGTGATTTAAAGTGGAAGCCCTCGGATTCATTTTATTACACTTTATTAAAACAGTAAAACTTAAAGTGTAAGATAGATTTATTATCGGGATAGACAAGAGGATCCTCAGACACTCTGCTGTGCGAGTATTAGATACTGCTTAATGATATTTAAAATATTGACTGCTCGTATTAACGGTTTTTTTTGGAACTGATCTTACTACTGCTTTTCTTACTATTCCTTTGGAATGCACTAAGTGCATTCTTGTTATCCACTAACGGGCAAAATGTTACCACGTTTTCGATTTTTTATTTTTGTTATTTTTTAGCATCAAGTTGGGACTGTGGTGCTTATACGTTTAATATACATATTTTAACGAAGAAATGAATGTTGTATAAAACCTAGTTAAAGTTGAATTTATTTAACTAACCAACAAATGATTTATATGGCATTGAACATATTTTAGTCAACACTTGTGGTTTACTTTTTAGGCCCTCCTAAAAGCAAAACATGCCCCACAAAATATTATATTTTTCATTACTTTTCAAAAGTGGCAGCTTTTTGACGGCCCTAAAAAGTAAAAGTGTGTTGTCTTGTTTAATGTTATGTAGCCTTTCTGTTTGTTAGTTAAATAAATATAACTTAAGCTACAATTTTTAATTCTTTAGCAGAATATGTATTATGGTAACTTTTTTGTCCACTCCTGTATGTGCCCATTTTGGTGGCGGATTACAGGGTGACGTATTCATGGTGGCGTAGGGTGAAGGACCCAGTTACTGTCACCTTAAGCTATTTTAGTTAAAATAACGAATAAACAAACTATAGAATATAATCTATAGTATATATTATAGGTTAAAATACATAATTCTTTTTGTGTATCACTTTACAACGTTAATTTATTCATTATTTTAAGTAAAATAGCTTAAGGTGACAGTAATTGGTCAGTAACTGGGTCCTTTACCCTATCCATTCTGCGGAGTGGAGTGTAAATAATATGCCACCGAGCAACTCATTTCAAATATAAATAGATAGTTCATAACAGTCCCTAGATTAGAGCCCCCAGCATCGCCTAATTAAAATTGATCAGAATCCTCAAGTATAGGACACATCCATCTACAAAATACATCCACCGCCTCAGAGATGTTACAGATACCCTCAGAAACTGTCTGAAGACGACCAAACATGCGTTTCTCGCTGTTTCCCCAAGTCATCGACTGTCATCCACAGTGTGCATCCTCCACATGTCAAGAAACGACGATTCTTACCCCGACACCAATGGAATACTACAAATCCATTGCATATCCCCACTCGTGGCGCGACAAACGCATGGATAGAGCGATGTCTTCGCAGTGGGGAAGAAGGATAATCTTACGATCCACGATGTCAAGTGATTACAG
Source organism: Andrena minutula (assembly GCA_929113495.1). Classification (NCBI taxonomy): domain Eukaryota; kingdom Metazoa; phylum Arthropoda; class Insecta; order Hymenoptera; family Andrenidae; genus Andrena; species Andrena minutula. Next base: position 23,937,911 of record OV815994.1, read on the forward strand.
CTATTTTGTGCCACTTGTACTTATTAGGGGTGATACGCCGGTTCAGCCGGCCATTATGAGTGCCATCTGAATCTCGGCCTCTTGAATGCCTCCATTTACCATTAAGCACATTACTATTATCCTATCACGCGCTCGCTCGCTCGTCCAAAGGGACTTCTTTGGTTTGCCCGTGATGCACGAAGCCATTTGTGCAAAGTGGCCGTTCATTACTAAATTATGCCGGTTTTATAGCATTACATTAAACCACGGCCTCGGACGGCCCGTTTCGACCGACCTTCGAAAAAAGACCCACGCCAAGGGATTCACGCCGGCCAAGCACGAGGAGCCTCCGCTGCATTTTTCTGCCGTTCTGTTTCTTTATTTCGCCGATGACCCGCGGTGGATCGCGCACGCAGGTATCGGATAGCCGAGGCCCGTCTCGCCTGCCGTTGGGGGTTTACGCAGCGAGCTAATAACTGCAACACTGTTACGGACAGTCGCGGCCGTAATGCGCATATAATTAATGATAATAATGCGGCTGGGGCGCTGGCTGCACTTCTCCGACCGCTTTTTGCCCCTCCGCTCAGGCGCTCTGTAATGAACCACCAAAGATGTCAGAACCAGTTCTGTATCTCCGTTCGGTTGCAACACTTTCGGCCGTAACGACGTGCCCGTTACGATACCGATGCACGACCGTTTACCTGCAGTTTAGCCCTCTAATGAATACTATTATCGTCGGGTTCTTCTGCTCGGAGAAATATTTTATATGAATGTAGATCGCTGCCCCCTTCCGTAAAAAGCAGTCGATGCTGGGTCTTCCCAGCCACCCCTAAATACGAACACCTTTGATTAACAGTCCCATGTGACGTTTATATGCTCGCCAGGGAAGCCATAAAGATATCTTTCGAGGAGTTGCTCTGGTTGATCTTCGTTCGATGGGAACTGCAGTTATCCACACCTCATCTCGAAAAACAAAAACTAGAATATGGAGTACCTATGTGGTTGTAAATGAAGTCCTTGAGTTTCTTACCTTGTACTTTTATTTGTGGTGAAGAATATAGCGAGTGCTTTTTACGCAGTTATGTAGTTTTCATTGTGGACGAGTATTCTTCGCAATAATGGAAGATGCTTGCTGTTTACGAAGTTCAAGAAGTGGTTCTCTAATTATTGTGCCAAAGGGTTCAGTAGCAGTGGTGCACTCAAAGGGATGGAGAGAAAGGAAAAAGGAGATTAATGTAACCACGACTGAAGTAATCCAAAAGCTTTGTAAAAAGAAAAAACTGAATTTTATAATTTAAATAAATTTTTGTAGTGACTTAATTAATTTGATTGAATTTGCACTAAAAACATTTTTATCCCTCCATCTCGAGTCCCCCCCAAGATTAGGGGAGACCGGGGCAGATTGTAACAAAAAGTTTTCACAATTTTTTCTCGAAAATGTTTTTCTTAATCAGGAAATAATTTGTGTGATTTACTACTTACATATGTGGTGAACTAATTGCGTGAAAGTACGTAAGAAAAATTGGACACTTACACATCTAGCTTCATCTTAAACAAATCTGAACTATTTTTACAATGTGCCCCAGTCCGGGGTAAATTGTAACACAATTGTTTTACTTATTTAAATACAAATATGAACACAAATAAACATTTCTAAAGAATATAAATGAAGACACAGATCATTATTAAACATTTGATATATATGAGTTAAACAATCATTTCTTATTCATTTGATTATATCGAAATCTTCTTCTTCGCTTTCTGTACTTCTTCCTTTATAGTTTTATACTTTTTTCCTATTTTTTGGATTTTCGGCGCGTCAGCATATAGCTTGCTTTATCACTATTTGGAGCGGAATAAGTATAGTAACATGTTACAATTTACCTCGAGGTCGAATATTTGCGGTTGATCCCAGCAAACGAGAAACTAAACGTCAAATCACTAAAATGCATACACATTATAATAAACCAATGTGTACTGATTCGTTTGCGACAAAGAATTTCTCGAATTTCTCGAATTTGTGAATGAAATCTTTTTTAAAATTCTTCTAAAACTATCATAAACAACCAAATGTAAATTTCGTTTTTTTGATTTCGAAATACCCGTGATCCCCTTAAATACTGATTGCGCTGCTGTTCAGCAGGTACACAAAACGCTGCGTTAAATACTTCATCTCTACTACAATAGATCCGAAAACGGAGCAGGGTGCCGTTAATTCAGTACACTCACTGATACAACGTCTATTTGCAAGATCGACGAGGAGGCTGATTGCAATCAGGCAAACGTGACCGAAAAATCCACGGGAGCCGCGCGAAGTGCCAGTTTTTGGCATCACTCGCGTGACAGATTGTTCATTTCTTCCCTTTTCAAAGCTTTATATCTTGTATAATTAACGTCACCCAAATATGTCCATCCATTCCAAAGTGCATTATAAAATATTCTTAAGTTTCCGGTCATGTGAAAGACACAAAGTTGTAGAAGGTGTGAAATCAGTGCTGGATTAACCAATAAGCAAAATAAGCACTTGTTTAGTAAGGGGGGCCCCACAAAAATTTTCTGAATTTTAAAATCTACCTTTCGTTTGAAACACTTCTTAGTTAAATTATTGGAAATTCCTAAGAAATCGTACATTCCATTCCAGTGATCACCCTGTAAAAGGGGGGCCCCAAAATCTTTTCAATGCATGGGGCCTCTAAAAGTCATAATCCGCCCCCGTGTGCAATTTAACATGCAATTAACTTTCTAAACACATTTCAAATCTTTCGCACTGGCACTTCAACCGAATGCTCCGAATATTAACCTAAAGTGTTAAAATCATTAGAAGACTTTCCACCCAGCAAAATGGTCAAAAAGGGTTTGCGCACGAGCTGTGGAACGACGATAACCTAGGCTATCACAGTGCATGCCCGAAACAGATCGGGGCGGGGGGTGCTTCAGCGGCTTTTAATAATATTTCCGAATTTTTTCACTCTCCTCGCGACTCATAGGTGATTCCCTGTGCGGTATTTTTCTCCCTCTTCCCGCCGGGGCCCGTTAATCCCAAAGTATTGCGCTCTTTTTGAAAGCGATTTGTGAAATATAAATAAACGGCAGCGCGCCGAAATGACTTTTGCCCACGTCATGCGCTCGGTCCAGCATTTTTGATTCGCGTCCCCCCAGCCGCTCGCGCCGCGCCGGCGAGCGATGTCTTTTGGCGCGAGTCGCGAGTGTTATGTGCTTAGCCGCGATGGAGGAAACGGGACGGCGCGAGAGGGGGATGGAAATGAAATGTCAAAAAGAGTAATAACGAATGTTATCGATATGATGCACCGGGGATAGATAGTTTTTCGTTCTTCAGAGATGGAATTGACGAGGAACGTTTCGTTCGATATTTTACAGTCCTTTTTTTCATTCCTATCTCTCCTTTTTTTTGTTGCGTTCTCGTTGATGAACCCAGTGTAATTATTTTGCTCAGGGACGATTGAAAAATATTGGACAGCCGTGGAAAATAGAACTCGCAAGATAGTGTGACCTGCGAGTAGAATTACGCGGAATTTATATTCGCAACTCCCTGCGAGGTATAGGTACTTATCTGAATGAGCCTATAAATTCAATTAGCATTTAACGCTCGGATCCATAATTCATCAAACATCCGGCACCGGGATAGAGCAGATTTTTCTGACGGGCGGCAAAGCTAGTAGAGGCTCGTTGCTGGCGTAATGGATTATAAAGAAATTAATTCGAAACGCATTATCGGGCACGTTGACCAGTCAAATTACATTGCCTACTCTATAGAAACCCTTCGACAATATGCCCCCCGCCGATGCACGCATATATCGCCAGCGCGGGTGCATCCGATCCACCGCGCTTTTCCTAGGGGAGAAATATCGCGGATTATTATTTAGTCAGTTTATCGCGCAAATTAGTCATGCGAATAGGGATTCATTAGAGCAGCCGCTTAATTATCGCGGCTATCGACGTTACACAGACGACGCTCAAGTGAGAAACGCCGCGATACCGCGCCCGTTCTAGGTGAATCTGATTTCTGTTCGATTGTTTCCTTGCCGCTCCAGCCCCGGTATCACGTTCCCCGCCGTGTGCAGCAATTAATTCTCGCCGCTTAATGCCGTCAATCAACTCTACGCTGACCTGTTAGCGTTTTCAGGTTTCATTAAATAATAGATTCTTCGCGGCTGCCGTTCCATTCACCATGTGTATAGTATCCGTGCATACTTCTGCCCTTATCGATCCTTTCGATGGAAGCATTCGCTGCTCCATTGTCCACTTACACGCTAATAAAAGGAATCTAATAGAATGAAATTAGAAAGTACATTCATCGCTATGCGGAATCTTCTGTGTACGACCTAATGTTGCTTTTCGAGAGTTCGTTGTCAAGCATTTGTCGAGGAAAAGTGAAGCTTTTAATTTCTTATTTCTCGGGAAATTGCATAATTTATTGTCCTTCTTTATTTATTTAAATAAAATATTATTACATAGGATGTGTTTATTTGCGAAATTCATGCTGGATTATTTAAATATCCACTTGCAACAAAATCGAATTGATTTAGGATATATACTATTATCAATATGTTTCTAGGGAATTTTCAAGAGATACAGAGTAATATTTATTTTCTCAGGAAATCAGAAATACTACTTAGTCACAGCTGACCCGCGTCCACTGCTCGGCGAAATGTGTCATCTTCGAATTCGCAGTACGACTTTAGATTTTCACATCGATCGTCCCCGATATTTTGGCAACGGCAGTGCCAAAGTTCCTTCGGGAGAGAGGAGGTGGTCGACCTAATTAATTTCCACGGTTAATCCCCGAAATTAGGCGGGTGCTCGCGAGCGGTGATTCGTTAATGATTCAAGGCACCGTCGTGGATCCTGCGGAGAGAAAGTTTTTTTTATCTCATGGTCGTTGCCGCGGATCTCCCCGCGGTTTCTGCATTAGCCTTGGGGATGCGGGGGAGGGGTCGGGATAGTTTCGCGGCGCGAGATAGCGCGATCTCATTTGCATGAGAAAGGCGAATGGAAACTTTTTTCCTGCCGCGGACTTCAACTTTAATTCTTAATGAAAATGAGACCCTCATGAAGTCACTAGGCTGGCACAAGATGAGACGGGAGCGAGAGCCACGGCTGGTTGGCGAGGGTGGGATCCGCCGCTCTGCGGGGTGGTCGACAACCGAGCCGAGGGGGTAGGAGAGGACGCTGACTATGAACAATGAACACGAGAGGGCCGTTGCAGCGCCTTTGGCCACGCGGCCCACGGCCGTGTGCTGAAAGTCGTGGATCTGCAATTGTCACTGTCTCCGCGATGTGCATCGTGTCCTATAAGCCTCTTTTCTCTCGTACAGCCAAAGTACGCGTTAAGCAACTTTTTATTCACCAAAATGGGTAAACTTCTGAGAATTGATTGGGGAAATTTTGGAATCTCTTTCGGGGTGACTTTTGTATCTAGTGGATGGTCATTGTCATTTTGGTTTCATGAGTTGGGACCTTCTTCAGTTTGTCAATGATATAAGGTCCACGTGGTATTTTGAAATTCTTTGTCTTCTGGCTAACTTTAGAATATATAATCATACTTATGTCTGCAGTTTATTCTTAAGAAGAATAATAAGAAGAATTTTGCCACGTGTCATTTCTCTCTTGCTCTCCTTGGCTTATCCCACTTTTCATCTCAGAAGCTTTCCTGAAATCTGCAATTTCTGTTGCAACTGCGCCTACGATTTGCAATAGTCAACCTATGGAACGATTCCAGCCGGTAGAAGTGTGCTGAGAACGTAGTAATTTGCAGGAATGGCTTGTTCCAGATGGATGGCTACCAAGTAGGACCGCTGGGGATCTTACTATTCGTCGGACAAAATTTCGCCAGCTGAATAGAGAAGAATCTGGACGAGTATATGTACTCAGTAAGTATATGCAAGCCTTTATCTTGCGGAAGGGCCCTCAAAACCTTACCGCGGGCGTCACACTTGGCGAGCGTACGCTCTCTTTCGAATGCAATATTGCTTTACCCGGTAGGCAGCCGGGGCGCTCGACTGCCAGGCCCGAAACAATAGTAATCGCACTCGACTTCATACTTAACCGAACACGGTTGCGGCACTGCCAGGGGGTACGTCTCAAAATCAGGAGCATAATCGTTATCCATGCAACGCGTGCAGCTATGCAAACCTGCATCCCTCAGACATACAGCACTCTTCCTCTAAACTATTTCATTTCACGTAGAATACATTTGTTTTTTAAAGTAACGCGTGGTATAGAGGACGAAGCATAATATTTTATTAAAATGTTAAATACCTCGAATAAAAATGTTTACGCGCAGTACTTGAAGCGAATTGAAATGTTGTTTCCTATCTGATTCTGTACAGACCTCGAGAAATTATTAAAATTGGAAGTTTTAACGAATGAGACTGGAGGGTGAAATTATATCTACTTTCTCAGTAGTTGAAGTTGTTGATCAAGTTCTGTTTATTAAGATCGGATGATTATTGGATTTCTTTCCATTTTTACTTCTTTCGTACCTTCTCACGACTTCTTCGAAGCGAAGAATTGTTGTCCTCGGAGAAAGATGGATTTATTCTTGCATTGCTCATTGCCCAACAAGGAATTCAGACAGAATCCATTTCAGCTTACAGTCTATCTCTACCTCGGAATTCTTAATTCCCCATTCGATGCTCTTAATTCCAAACCTTGGGTAGAATATTACCAATCACTGCATCACGCATTTCTACCTCTAGTAACAAACAATTAACAAATTCACTTGCTACTTCAAATTCAACATAATCAAATCCGCCACTCAGTATCACCCCCTAACGCGACCCGTGTTTCAGAAAGCCGAAACTTTGAGACCAGTTGGCAAAATCTCAGGACATGCACGGCTCAACATCGCGGAAACGATCGATCGATCGATCGGCCTGGACCGGCAGCACCGATGCGTTTCATGGTCGAGGTGTAAGCGCTGTTAAAAAATCTTCCCCGAGAAAATCCCTCCTGTTACCCTCTCCACCGTTGCTCCCCCACGTCCGAGCTCCTTTTCCTCCGGCTCCCCCCCACCTCCTTCTCCGGCTGCTTCTCCTGAGTTAACAATGGGCGAGGCTCACGTGCGCGAGGAATCAAGTGTTCTCACACACTGGCGCAGCCCACTAGACCGAGGGCGCATGCATAATACAATGACCCTGCTAAGTACTATTTTAAAACAATGCTGAAATTGCTTTAGGGGATAAAAATGAACGAGGTAGCTAGGTGTATTTTTCTCCCCCACTTCTTTGACGAGGGTGCACGTACACGGCGGCCCGTGCACGGGGTAGTTACCGTCGCCCCTTTCGCGCGCCCCCTCCCCCCTCCCCCCGGCCACCCTTCCTGCTGCGCCCTGCACATAGGCACAGCTTCCACGTACAAAGCTCTAAGCCTTTGAGTCGCAGTCTCACCGGCGCACAATAAGGCGTCCCACTTTTTTGTTTTTACATTCACTTCGAGAGAACGGGACGGAGGGTCGCGGGGAGGGGGCCGGGCGAGGGGCAGATCGCTGGCCAACGGGGGGAGGTGAGACTGACTGAGGCAGGGAAAGAGAGAGCTGGAGACGTGGAGTACGTAGCGTGTCTGCTGGATCAGGAAACTACGATTTCTTTTAGCTTTCTTTGCCTTTGAACAGTGTGATCGTGAGGATGTAGGCAATCATTGGATGTTGCACGTGGTTTTCTTGAAAAAGTATGGTGACGAGATTCTTGCGAACTTCTGCTCTTCAAGTTTTTCTTATTTTAGTGCTAGGCTGTTGCATTCCGGTGGTATTGTTTGAATAACCAAGGGCGTCTTTTGCCCAGAGGGGTGGGGCAACTTTGGGGTGACGGTACAGAAAAATTTAGTGATGAAAGAACAACCCTGGCGACGACCCTGCGCGAGTGGAGCAGCCTTCTTCCTTTTTTGATCCCAGATTGTAATGTCAATTTAATTAATATTTAAAACCGAAATTTAAAAGTATTCACTTTTTTAGTGTAGCCTTAAGGGAGTATACCCGTTTGAACGCTCGGAAAATATGTACATTTTGTGGAGTTTTTTTACAAATCAACAGCTTGATGAAAATTTTCCGTTCTTGTATTATGTTTACATAGTATTATGAATTACTGAAAAAAGTTTCAGTTAAAAAACTATTGCTTTTCGGAAGTTGTGGGTACATATCCGAAACTCTTTCGATTTTAGACGGCTACACGGTGGCCCTGAACAAATCTGCATGTCGTGTCTGAAATTGAAAACAGTAAAATTTTCTTATAAAATATGTTAATATCTATCGACCTACAGAGTCGATTTTGAAAATTTAAAAAAAGGGTAAGAGATCAAAGATCAAGATAGATTTTTCTAAGAGAAAAGTCCACGTTTTTTCTTTATAAATAATAAACGTTTTTTCTTTATAAATAATAAATCTTATTATGATTCTCCATGCAAAATTGAAAGTGAGTTAGTTGAACGTGGCGCGAGTTTTTAGGGCCACCGTGATGAAACTTGATTTATAATATTCCTAAAACATCAATTTATGAAAATATGTAAAAAATAAAAAGTCCCTTGTTTAACACTGTCGAATCGTTACACCCCCTTAATAAATATTAATTTTTAAAAACAAGCGATTCTTTCTCACAAGCCAGAAGGGAGACAACTGCACATTTTACTCCCTCCCCCGGCGGACGACCACGCGAACAACCAACATGAAAAATATCTAATAAACTGACGAATTCTAAGGGATCCTTGGGTGACCAATCCAAGTCATTTCAAATATTCAAGAAGGTGCGTCAACGAAAGTCTTCTTCGTTGCCCTCAACACCACTCGTAAATCCAACATCCCTCCATGAATCCATTACCAATAATACCTATCAATTACACCCCGTCTATCACCAAGAAGTTCAAGAGACAACAAAGCACAGCACACAAAACTTCAGCAGAGTCTCCGCAGAGTTCACCGCGACGAATTCACGCGAGCCTAGAAGTTCGCCTCGCCTCTCGCGTTTTGCACCCCTCGTGCACTTTTCCTTTTTTTCGACGACAGCCAACAGCGTCGAAAGTTAGTCGCGCCTGACTTCGCGATTGCATCGCGTCGTGGGAACTTGACCCTCGCGTCCGCGGCGTTATCGATCTTCAAAATCGCCGCTTCGTCTCGGATGATTATAGGCGTATCGCGAGAGGGTGCACCGCGGTCGAAAGGCCACTCCAGCCAACGCGCCCTGATACTCCGGGGGGTTCTTAGACTCCCGTTACTTTGACATTTTTAATTACCGGCCCTTGTTTCCGGCAGGCTCACTTGTCTCGTGCTTTGTGTGCCGCCCGACTACTGCTTGACCGGCATTAAAAAGCGACTTCGACGTGGACGGGGTCGAGTGGGCGCGGGGTTAAGCTTAAATTAGTAAACGTCTAAGGCCACCGACCACCGCACTCCACACGACCGTTCGTTCCTTTGTGCGCCTCCTTTTGATGCACGCCAACCGAATCGCGGGACATCGGATCGCGTCCAGCTTGGCCGATCCCCTTCGGACGGCGGTCCGTTTCAAAACCGACGCATTCATCGTCTACGCGGAGAAATCTTCCTCCCCGGAGCATCGTTCCTTAATAAGATTCGACGGGTGGAATTTTATTACAGGACATTAAACCTCACCGGGTTTTTAGATTCTTTTATCAGCACCGCCACGATAACGACGTTATTTTTATTATTGCAAATGAAAGGAAAAGCGGGGAGCAGCAGCGGCGAACGACACCGGTGTCTTGCGCGCTCCCTTTCATCGTCCGTAACGCGATTTTTCAATGTCATTACTGGGGAACGTTTGAGGGTAAGTGGAGGCTTTCAAGGTAAACAAGAATTTCGGTGTTTTTCAGGGATGACAATGTGGGGAATTTAAGTTGATTACTCCTGCCGAGCCCCGATGGCCACTTAATTATATCTCGAAGCTATCGATTCGCTTTATATTCGATAAAATGTGATGCTTTCGCTGATGCTGTTGGAATTTCCAGTGTTTATCTCGCGATCTGAATTGGAGCAGATTAAATGTGAAACTATATTTGAATTTCGCATTCTTCAGCTTACAGCTCCCAATTGTCTGTTTCGAGAAAAAGAGATTGAAATCGATAGGTGCGCAATCGATCGAAATAATCGACGCTGATTCTGCAACGATGATCGCTGGGGCGAGAAGCACACTACTCTATTTATAATCGTGGCTCGGATTCGCAGATTAGAAACACGCGCATTTCCAAAATTAGCGTCACCCTGTAGGCATAATGTAGATAGCCGTCCTCGCGTGAAACCAATAATCGCGTGGCACACGGTTGGATATAGATTAGAAGGGTGAGTCGGCATAGCTAATACACGCGTTAATAAGAGCCCCGTGCTCCACGCTCCACGCTCTGTATATAAGCGGCAGCCATGTAATTTCTAACCGCATTTCCCTGTGTTCGCTTCAAACCTGCGCGCACATGTACGAACGAAGGTGGCTGGAAGTTACGAGCCTGTATACCGTGTGTCTCGTTACAGAAAGGGGGTCAGCTAATCCACCACGATCATTCACATTCTTCTTAAATCAACGAGCTTCGCGTTAAAATTCAAACTTCCACAGTGTCCCACAGCCTGGATATAAAATATCATATATAAAACTAGAGATTGGGGAGAAAATAGAAAAAAGTTGCCTAAATTTTTATTTCACAGATGTAATTTAAAATAGCGAGCTAGGATTTGACATGGTGACTATTTGAATCAACCAAAATTACAAATCCACCACAGGCAGGTCCTCCGTGATGCCCAAGGTTCCCTGGCACGAACGCGTAAGCCTCCTTCGATAGGGAGGGGTTTATGGGACGAGCCACAAGGCTTCCGGTCGCGTTCCGCGAAATGTTCCGCTGTTTAACCGGCACAGGGCAGCGTATCACCCGTTACAATTCGACTAGACGAGTACTTATACGCCCACAGAACGGCACACGGTAGCCATGCACATTCGCAGGAGGCAGAGGGTGGTGGCTGTCCGTAGCCCGCAGCCTGTAGTCACGTAATTAGGTGATTAAAATTAGATCTCGCATCAGCCAGAAACTCAATTAGCAATTAAACGTGGCATTTTCTCTAATTACGATACGTTCTCACTAATTACAGCAGCTAACCTTCTGCCCCCCCTCTTTCTCTCTCTCTGATCCTGCGTCTCTCGCGACTCGTTCCCTCCTAGCTACCCCCTTCTCTCTATCTCTCTGCTCCCCCTAATTCTCTCGCCCATCTACGCAGCTTGCTCTCTTTACGTCGATGCCATTCCCTTTTCCTCTTATCCTCCGTCGAACCGTAGCATCGTAGAGCACTCGGGGAAACGAACCGGATCTGACTCGATGCACGCGTCGACCTATCGAAAGTATCGATGCCAATTGCCTGCCAGGGTCTGGCTGCCGCTGCTGCCTGGCTTCCAACCCCTCCGACGACCATCGACGCACTCGTTTATCGAATTACGACAGGAGGAACGCGTTTTCTCTAACTCTTCCGCGAGCCACCGCACCCCCTGGCTTACCTTCCACTTCGTTTCTGGCGAGGGCTGATCGCGGTCGGCGAACGAGATCGTGAACGATGGTTCTGGGGGGTGGGCTGGGGGCACTCTTTCGGGGGTTGGGGCGCGTTGTCGTCTGCTTCGTGCGCTGCGCTTTTATTTTCTCTCGCGTTCCGCCAGCTTCCGTCAACTGAATTGCGGGAGTCGAGAGGGGAGGGAGCGTGGGTGATTCGTGTGGTCGAATTATGCAAATGGTTCAGATGGGAAATCTTTATTTCATATTTTCGACGGACTTTCGTTAATCGACACTTAAACTCGTGACGCGGGGGATGTTTTTTCAGTTCGCAGCGTATTTTCTTAAGGGGTATTCTAGTGTAAAACGAGTTTGGCTATAGCTGGTGGTGGAATGAAAGAGAAAATCGACAAGTAAAGAAGTGGCAGCACTTTGAAGCTTGATTACCGATTTTTTCATGTTCTTCGTATCTCTCGTGAACTAATAAACTGAGACAAAGGACATGATTAGGAATTAATTTCAGCTATAGCCAAACTCGACCAAATTAAGAATCATTTTAGTTTCTTATTTCAGATGAGCAGAATAGCCAGAATTACGGCAACCACGGGAGGACTTTTGCACTGCCACAAATTTTAATTATTTCTCTCTATTAAAATTTGCAAGCATTACTGGGATATGGATAAATATATGAACCGTATTGTGGTGAAAAAGGTTCTATAGATGCTTCATAAAAAAAGTAGTAAAGATTCTGTAAGACAAAGCGCAAGTTATACCAGAATACCCTCTTAAATTATTTGTGCATAGGAAGAGGTTTCGCGTAATAAGATCATTGCGAGTGTATTGCAGTGTTAACTTTGAAAGGGGAGAAATGTAAGCTATGATACACGACTGACGTTTAAACAGCAAAATTCATGAATTTTCGGTATCTCACGCACGATGCATCATTGATTTCTGAGATCACTATTCACTTCCCACGCAACCACCCCTGGCGTCGTAAACTCTGGCCCCGAAAATTGCAGAGATCGTCCCGATCCGGCGATAAACTCGGCCGGATGGATTCAGACATTAGCATAATGCGGGGAATGTCTGTATTACTGTTTTCGGTCGGGCTAACAACTGCCCTACGATTAAACAGCGTAATAATTATTATTCTCGGACGGAGCATTCGGAGATATTCAGTGGCGAATGTAGGAACGCAGAAGCATTAAATTTATGAACTGAAAGTACAGTTTCCAGTACTTATCGCAGAACCTGGTTGGCTTGATGTTCTGCATACCATTTCCCTTCGCATATTCTGCAATTAAACTTATTAAAATCATTAAAGCAATTAGTAAGGGTGGAGCTGTATTTCTCAGAATTTATTAATCCAATCAATTCAAGAACTCTATAATATTTCTGTGCTATTGCTTCTCATGAAAGTCAGTTTCTCCATTTACAAGAATCGCCACGTTTCAAAAATGTGAACACTGAAAATAGATCGTACAGATGATGTTTATTTTCGCTAACTCAGCGTAGATTCACACTGATATAGAACTGGATCTAGATCTAATCTTGAATCCAGAATAATTACTGAACTGATCGCGAATATGCGCAAGATTTTTTTAGTAACTTGAGCTTAATATATCTCTCCAAAATTTAAAACATCCTTATTCACTTGGTAAGTCAAGTTCAATGACTCAAAAACTTTTTTTTAAACAAATACCGCACTCTTTACACCAGTAGCGCACTCGAGACTTAATCTTGGCGGGAGTCGAGTTGAATCGATAAAATACTTGCAATGCAAATTCAGTAAAACTCATTAGGTAACTTTAAAATTTATTTAATGAATAAAATACAATTATTTTTCTTTTTACAAAGCTCTTGAATTACTTCAATCCTGGTTATATTAATATAACTCTAATTAAGATTAAGAAGAATACAGAATTCGTAAAAAAATACCTTCTTCAGCCAGGAGAGATCAGTGCCTTGCACTCTAAACAAATTACTCGAATTACAATCCGAATAATTCGAAATTCACATCTGCAGAACAACTCGTCAACGAAGCAATTTCTGACACTTGGCGCAACGGAGAATTATCGCGTAATATGTGTCGCACGAAGTTGGAGCTTTTAACAAGACATCATCCCCGCCGACTAATTCATTCAGCCACTTATCGAAAAGATTTTCGTGGCTAGTGGCAACGATTCGGTAGAAAATTCCGCGACGGTGTCGACAGATGAAAGCGTTTATTATCAGCGGGCTAACAGAAACGCGACGCCGGCGCACGGTCACGGGTGCCGATTATTTTAATCACCGCGGAATTACCGTCGCATTCACCTGTCCCAATGAATAATCATATCGAATTACACACGAACGGCTCTCAATCGTAGATACGATTATACAGCGTAGGTACGTTACGTAACACGAGCCGACTTAATTATTGAACGGGAGTCAGGCGCGACTATTGGGTTTGGTAATTTGCCACTTACACGGATTGTCGTATATGCATCGAGAGGCAGGGACACGCATGTACGTGCCCCGAGATTGTTATTTCGGGTATCTGATGATGAACGTGAATCTGATTCTCGTAAGCACGTGTTGTCGGCGGCGGCTTGAATCATTGGCATTGTCCATTAAATGGGATGACGTTACGCTCCCACAGACAGGTCACTCCTATTCTTCACGCAACTCTCTGGGAATTTGTAAATGATCCTGGTACAGTCCGTCGATGATCCTTTGAACACTTGGAGAAGTTTTATCCTCATTGAAATTCACTGTTTAAAATTCGATAGTCTCGAGCAAGTTTATCTCGCAGTGTATTAGAGTTGTTCGTTGTTTTTAAGGAATTATCAATGCTAACTCTTGGAAAAGTGTTTTCTATTCTTGATATAATTTTGGAATGCTGACGATTTTTTTGCACCGTCTAGTGATATGTGTAGATATTTTTAGCAATCATTAATTTGTCATTAATTTGTCTTAATTTATGGAATATATTGAACTGAAGTAATTAATTATTTTAGCTAGTATTTTCCTAAAGAAAATTATACAATACATGCAACTATCTCCAAATAACGATTACCCTTTGAAGTTTGAGTGACTCACTTTAACAGCTCACGCAGCTCATTACTGCAACCGAATTCATTGACCCAACGCGCAAAACACAGTGAAAATATCGCGCCCCGTATAAATATAAAAACATGGTATTTCCGGGCTGGACAGATGGAGTAAACTCAGTAAACAGATCGTAGGTACACAGCCGGAGATCGAACAAATGAGCCCCGGTTTCCAAAAATGAAGAACAAACAGGCGCACCGCGAATCAAGCTACGGCTGACCGGCAGCGGAATTCACAAAGCTCGGGCATTGTTAGCCCGTTAATAAATTACGGTAATCCGGTTAGTTAGAAGGGGAAAGAATCACTTTGATAGCGCGTTACAGAAGATACTAATGACGCGGGGCCAATCGATAAAGTCAGCCTAGCATGACGCGGATCCTGAAAGCCTCTCCCGGACTGTTGAGATATATAATTAAAGCAATATTTAGGGCTTACGTAATTACGGTTCATTACCAGCATATCCCCCGAAACACTGGACTCAATAAGACACGCATGCTTGGTTAACATTATGTCACACAGCCGAATTACGTCCCCGGTTCCATTAGCTGAGTTGGAATAAAGTTAGCGATCAATAGGCACTGCCACGCTGGCCAGGTTACACGAATAAACTGATGGCTCGAAGGCTCCTCTCAAGCTCGTTAATGACGAATAATAAACTATACGTCACACCGATACCCTCTCGCATCCTATAAAATTCTCGAATCATCGAAACAGACGAAAGAATCATCCCTCGTGCATTCCAAAGGATTCTCAATCCCCATAAACTTCCAGGGAGTTTCATTCTCCCTAAAGATTGATCCAGAGCGCGAGCTTAAATAAAAATAACAGACCATCTCCAGCTCGCGTCACTGGCCAGTGGAGAGGACGCGAAGATTCGTCCAGGTATCGACAGCATCGACGAGTCGGTGTAAGAATAGAAGTTGTAAATAATGGCCCGGGCTTTAGCAGCGATTATTTTGTAGCAAGGCACAAATTAAACTTCCGGCCATTAGAGGATTGATCCAGCTCGGAATGGAATGTAATATCACGGAAGGTGGCGGGGAGCCGGGAAGAGTCGTTGGTGGAGCGCGGGGGTGGGTAAGGCCGAGAGAGCGCCACGGTGCAGGATCTTAATTATAATTCTTGGCCGCGAAGTTCCGACGAAAGCCTCGCAAATGAGGTCGGCGCCCGTCTGACACAAACGATATCGTGCACGAGACCGCGAAAAACCTGACATCGACCATCCCCCTCCTCCCGCACCCCTTTTCGCCGTGGATAGGCGTACGGGGGTGGCGTCGCGAGGAGCCGTGGATGAAAGGAAGGGTGGGACTAGGCCACGCGGGTAGTTGGTATATATTCGGGGGGTGGTGGGTGAAGGAGAAAGCGCGCGGCCACGTAAAGGTATGGCGAAACCCCCCCATTGCTATTCAAAACGTAAAAACCATTTAAAAATGTAATACCCAGCGGCTGGGGGAAAAAGTGCGCGCGTGATCCAACGTGTGACTTTGTAAGTAAAATATACTGCCCGGGCCGGGGAAGCCTCGGTCAAATAATCGTGATTTATCGGCGTAAGGAATTTTCGTCGGGGCGGGAAAAAATGCTTTTTTTCGAAGCCACCCACCCCTGCCCGGCTGCCACCTCGTCGCGTTTCCGAATCGGGGAGGGTAATGAGGGGTGTCACGCGATCGGCAGCGATATCGACGCTGGAATTTGGCTTCATACCGTGTCGGTGATTCTGCTCGTGGAATATTTCCTGAGATCCGAGTGCGTGTTGATGACGATAGGATTATAACAATTAAATGACCATTAGTGTTTCTTTGATCCCTTAAAGAATTAACGAGTGAGATTGTAAAGATTTTGTTTGATTGATTTAGGAGAATAAATATTAAGGAGCAACGATGCTATCAATCTTTGTATCCGTGATTAGAAGCGCACTGGTTAGATTAGTCCCGCTTCTATTTGCTCGAATCATGTTCAGCTCGGCGAGGGAAATTGAATCGTGGTAATTTTTCGACGGGACACCTTCGCAGCGTCGACTGACACCCGTAACTCGTTGAAAAATCGTTATCCAGTTTCGGTCGGGCGAAGATTGAGATCCGCGAAGGACCGTGTACCGGTCGAATTAAAATCATAAGCGACCGCAACCGCATATTGACCTCATAAACGTTTCTCGTGCAAAAAACGTGATGTCCCCGGAAAAGAATTACTCTTTCCTAGCATGAAACGCGGCGGCGGCGGCGGCGTATCCCGCAAGTGGAAGTGCGGTATAACGTTAATTGAATATATCGGATTCCTCGAGAATATCGTGGTTGCGGCGATAGGAAATGGATGGAGAAATAATTGTCGGGAACCGTTCGTGAACGTGTCACGCCGGTAAAGCTTCGTTTTTACTGCAATTATATTTGTTGAATTTGATACGGGTTCGATCGAAAGCGGTAATCAATTTCCACAAGTGTCTCGATACCCGTCCTTGCGTCCTAGCAAATTCGTGTGCCGCGGCTAATCCTAAATTGGAAATTTCACAAAAGTTGCTTGGCAATGATAAAACCATGTACTGGAATCGTAGGGCCGCCGAATTCGCAATTCCAAGATTGCAGTTCTTCAGACGTTAAGTAACTCTCCTGTATCGTTTCGGTAAGCCGGTCGTAAGAAAATTCGGCAACACGAAAATTGTGGTCACCGTGGAGAAATAGCTTTCTTATATGGTTATTAGGGGCGGTTTTTAAATTACCCAGGGGTAATTTTGACGATTCCTCACCCCTTTCTTCCACAAGTATAAGAATTTGGCATATTCTATGTCCCCCCTCTTCCTTACATAATATTTTTCACATTGAATTCTTTCAGAGATTAAAATTCTTTTTAAAGGTTTACACAATTTAAACCTTGTTTTTAGGCTACTTGTATTAAAAATTAAGTCAAAATAAATATTATATAAGGCACTACTTGACCCCCCCCCCCCCCTCAACTTTTAAGAACACAGAAGAAATTCGTGACCCCCTCCACCCCCAAAAAATCCTTCCGTTATTTCAGGACGACCCCTTACATATTTCTTGAGTCTTACTACTATAAAAGAAAAATTATATTCCTATCTATAGTGCACGATATAAATTTCATGTAACTCTTATGAAGTTTCTATGAAACTTTTCTGAATTGACACCCAATTGTACAAGTTTCTTTCTCATCAGTAATAATTATTCAAATTTTAATCGACTGGCATAGATTACGTACCATTCGTGTAAAACTAACGAGGTTTTTTAACTGATTCGAAGGTAACAGTTCGGGTAACTTTTTGCAAATTAGTTAATCACATCGCATCTTCAGGGTGAAGCACGCGAAGCGCCCATACAACTGGTAACTCGGGATTAAACGTGTTCATCGCGAACCATAGTTTACTTGCAATTGCGCTTCTTAGCAGGCTAGACGTATAATCGTCTAACGATCTTGGTAATTTGCCGAGAACGAACGTTCGTGTTTCAGAAACTGCATCGATTCAAAATCGCCCGTAACACTTGCCCCGTCGGGGAGGGGGGGAGTGGCAGATTTTTGTTTCTCAAGCGAGCACAATTTGTTTCGCTGCGCGCTTAAGGACGTTTTAATCGCCGTGATTACCGGCAGCTGCTTTAAATGCGTCTCATTATGAATTTAAGTAAGGCCACGGTAAATTACGAGGCCCATAACTTTCCAGATTATTTCACTAGCTGGGATACTGCAGTCCATCAATTCTCATTTTAATGCTTCCCCCCCCCCCCCCCCCGCGGGGCGAACGTGCTTGCGTTGTTTTTAACATGCAGTTCGATCGATCCGCCTTCTTCGAATTTCATCCACCATATTATGTTTCATCCTCTCAGACTATTTTCAAATTCGTCAAACACGCCTTGAATCTTCCTGCATACATGAATTCATTTAAGGTACGAATCCACGATGAGATTTTACATGAGACTTTTCCATCATGAGACAAAAACAGCAACAATTAAATGTAAATCATGGAAACAGTCGCGAGAGATGAGATTTCTCAAAATATATCATGAAACTGGTCTTATGAGAGTCTAGTTTCATGTGGAGATGGGAAAAAATTTATTTAAATAAAATTTTGAATGATGAATAAATGTGAAAAAATGATTCGTCATTCGTTCGTTAACCCGAGTTAACTTTATTCGACGCATGTCGAATCATTCTTTAAATTTTTATTCATTATACGAAATTCTACTTAAACACAAATTTTACGCTTCTCTAGTTTCATGAAACTAATGACGAAATAATTACAATATAATAAAATAATGAAATAGGTAATCTCGTGAGATTAAAGTCTGATGCGAGACACGATATTTTTCTCTCATCGTGGATTTTCACCTTTACGGGTTCCGATGTCACTAAAAACTGCAAAAGAGGCACAAATAGAAGATAGAAATTTGAAACTATTTGCAAGTGTAAGATGCAACGCGTAAACTTATACATCGGAATGCCAATAAATCCCACCCACGAAGGTGCGGAGGTTGAATGCGAAAATGGGGGTTGGTTTCCTCGCGGAGCGTCGACGGGGTGGTTGGAATAAATTCGAAACCGCGCACGGTCTGAAAGGCGGAGGAAAAATATTTTTCGTTATCGATCGATCGAGCCGCGCCGGTTCAATTGATAGGGGATATTTTTCTTCGATTAAAATCTGGAGAGGTTTTTAATCGCGGTGGGCGTTCCGGTCGTCGAGGAGCACCGCGGCTTGGTAACGAAATAATATTTAATTTATTCGAATCGCGGTGTTTAGGGAGGGTACGGTGGGGAGAATGGACGGTCGCGGCTCGTTTACGGGTAAATATTAAAATGGCTCGACGGGGGAGGCGAGAAATTCCGCGGCGATCCGCGGCCGGCGGAATCTTGCCGGCCGCGGATCGATAAGAATCGGCCGGGTAGATTACAATCGCTCGCGATCCCGTGCGCTCCTGCCAGGCGGGGGTCGCTTTTTTCCACTTGTATTATACGAACGTATCGCGCGGAACCGCGGTAATTTCGCGGGGCGATTCGCGCGTCGAAAGTTATTCGTTTGATTCGTTACCGGGCGAAACGAGTGCAGGCTCTCGCGCCCCATCGTGCTCGCTGAAATGCAAAACGTTTTCGTATCACTACGCCCGGAGTCGAGATACATTTTTTTCAAAGCAAGTCCCGCACCGTATCAGCCCGCGAGGGTGAGGGCGCGGCGGGGCACGGGGGAGGGTTTAGGCAGAGAGAGCAGAGAGAGCCCCCATATGAAACCGTTATCTGCACCGATTCAGCAATATTTTTACATTTGCTACCGTCCCCCCTCCCCCTCCGCCCTCTGCCCCTGGCCCTACCCCCTTCCGACCCGCCCTGCACCCCCCCTCTTTTTACGCCCATACCCCTTAATCTGAAACCCGCAACCTAACGAATGTACGAGTACAGCGCGGCTTACATTGACTGTCGCAGTTCCCGCGCGGTATAGAGACCGAAAACCCGAACACTTTAGACTCCGTTTGTTATTATTACGAATTCGATTGCCCCTCCGCGGCGGGTATGGATTTTTTTCTCCGTTTCTGCCCTCCACTCCCACTCTTGAACCCTTTCTAACTCCCTCTCTCTCTCTGCATGTGTCTCTCCCTCTCCCTCTCTCCCTCTCTCTCTCTCTCGCTCTCTCTATCTGTCGCAGCTGGATTCCATAATAATCCTTTTCGATAGATCTGCTACTACCTAGCGCTGGTTCGGGATCATCCGAGTAATGTCACCAGATATTTATAGCCGCGTTCATTCGAACGCCAGAAAAAAAATCGTTATTTTCGGAGATCCGTAGTAAATAAAATTGCAGATTAATTCGGGGTAAAATACTACGTCGAGGAACG
Organism: Andrena minutula; assembly: GCA_929113495.1. Lineage (NCBI taxonomy): Eukaryota > Metazoa > Arthropoda > Insecta > Hymenoptera > Andrenidae > Andrena > Andrena minutula. The sequence goes on from OV815994.1 coordinate 23,958,295, forward strand.
CTGCGTCGCGTTGTTATCGTTTGGGTACAGGGAAAAAAAGGGGGCGGGAGGAGGAGCAGTGGATGTGGGTGGGAAAACAGAAACTGTTGTGTGTATATGTGTGTGTATGTGGGTGTTGTACGGTTATCGAAAAAAAAAGAAAGGAGCGAGCGAGTGAGAGAGAGGGAGAGAGAGAGTGGAAAAAAGCGAGGCAACCCCGGCAAAATGTTCGCAGACGAGGCACGATCCCGCACGGGCGGGAAGAAAGTCATCGAATCGGACTTATCAAACGGCGCTGATCCATCGGCGGATGGATCGGGCTTACAATGGCGGAACCGATTTTCGCGGTTCACGTAACGAGCACGGTCGAGCTGTTGAATCGAGGGTTCACGCGCAGTTGAACCGCTGAGTGGTCGTGAGTCACCTTAGAATACGACAGTGGTGCTTCGGAAAGGGGTGAAACGTACGTACGCCACGCGGGAGCAATGCGAACAGAAGGAATGGACGGGAGTGGAGAGAGAAAAAAAAGTTGCTTGCGAGATTCAAGATCGCGAGGATCGAGGGAGAGAGTCATTCCAGCGCCAATTGGCCGATCGGATTTTATTTTCACGAATGCGTTGACTTTTACAATGCGTGTAATCGGTCGAGTGCGACTCGACTTGCTCTCGACAAGCGCGCGCGCGCGCGCGCTTGTCGATACTTCTCGCAAATATTTAGACTGGACGGACTTCCGCGATACGCGCTCGTTATGTTAATTTCTATTTGCCGTGAACGAGACCTCATTGATTATTGAAAGAACGGCCGAGGGTGAGAGCCTCTGTCACTACGCAACGGACCCGGACCAGCTCAGCCCTCGTATAATTCCACCCTTACAATTATCCCCGGCATTAAAAACACGATGTTAATTTCTGCGCGCGGAGCCGCGGGGGAACCCCCTTCGATTCAATCGATTTGTAATTCTGCGCCTAAGCGCTGCCATCTTGCGCGGTACGGCGCCACGATGAATTCGTAATATTCAACCCCTTGCAGCGGCGAACAAGGAAACGTCACAAATACGTCTCGATTTTTTTCTCCTGTAATGGAGAAAATCCACTTTCGATTTCATTCGGTTATGTTGCTAAATTCCTGAAAATACGTCGCCACTTCCATTTTCCAATTGCAACCAAGTGCACGCGCGACCCTTCAGCTTTCAAACTCAATTTTTTTTCGAAAGCACCACCCCTGCGAGGAAACTTCACATTCTTCGATTCGTTTCTTCACTGAGAAGCATTCTTCCGCCTCGTTTCTGCCACCAACTCCCCGATACTTTAATCATGCAAACATCTGTCAGCAACGACAATCGAGTTGCTTTCAATCTCAGGGGTACAGCGGGAGGGAAGGTGCGCCGCGTGAAACCTCATCGACGAGCAACAGAATCGCCAAAGAGTGATTTAAGAAATAGCCTATTTTTGGTCCCACGATTTTTTAACTAAATTTTGCGCAAAATGGTACCTTATGGTCAGACATCAATTTATTATAACAAATTTTCAAGTCGAGGTGACAATTAATTTGTCGTGAAAATTATCACGTGAACCCAATTTCAAAAATTCACAACTACTATTGCGGGAATGTCGCTAATACAGAGTCACTCAGTGGCCGCGGGCGATCAAAACACCCAGCTACCACAAAATTGAAAATAATAATTATTAAATCCATACATATTACCTTAGTTTCGAAAATTCATTTTATAACTTTTTACGTTACGAATACTAGACCAAACGTTTATGAAAACTAGAATATTTTTTGACACTCGGTCCGCTATATTGAATCCATTGTGAATTTTGAAAATCAACTCCAAATTCGTCGTTATCAATCAGCAAAACACCTGAGTAACTAATTGTCCCTTCGCCTTGAAATTTATTTTCGATCGACGTCTCATCATAATGTAGCATTCCGCACAAAATTAAGTTCCAAAATCGCGGGACCAAAAATACATAAAAACAAGCCTGATTTTTGGGTCACACTGTGCGCGAAGGTACAACTAATCATTCCGTCGCTCGTTTTCCCTATTGTCTGAGTTTTTTGGACGCCCCCACCCACGGTCGCTGTCTCGAGGGCATCTTTACGGCCGTCGTCTCCCTTTTTCTCGCTCTCCTCGCAGGGTCGTCGCGGCGGGCTTTGCAAATGTCATGAAAAAAAAGTTTAGATTCGCGCGTCTTGACCGTCGTTCGCTCTCGTTTTACAAGGGCATCTCCCCTTCGCCCCGTGCGTGCCCAAGTGGTCCAGACGCATAATGCAGACGCACAGGAGGGCGGCTCGGGGGATGATGGGGTGGTAAAGGGGCGAGGGGGGCGGTATAATTAGGGACTTGAAGGGGCGGCTACCAGGGGAGAGGAAGTAGAAGAGGCTGACAGATGTGGGAGCATTGTTTTATGGGGTGAACCCCCCCTCTCCCCTTCCCCACTCTTCCTTTGCGCCCGTGTCTTCTGACTACACCCCACAGCGCGTGGCGTGCTGTGATTTAAAATAGGACCGGCGATTTCGTGGATCCAGACTACCAATACGACTTTTCCATGGCTCCACGGGTCATGATCCTGCACCCGTGTGAATGCTCGCGGGTTCCTTTCTTGAGAGCCAAACCACCGTTTGATTTTTCGGGATCGCTGCAACTTCTGCGCGCCTCTTTACACCAGTTCCCCTTTACTTCCACGTCGTAGTTTAATAGTCGAGAAAGCCTGCAGGACGCGATCGTATTTAAGTCTCAAGAATTATTTTTCTGGTCATGAGGTGGGATAAATTAATGCTTCCAAGTTGGAAAATGGGAAATTATATTTTCTGAAAAATTTAGAATGTGTTCTGGAGCAAGTAAATAGTGATTGTATAATTACAGCGGAGTCTGAACAATGCCGAAGCTTGCTGTTACGAAATACTATTCAGTTTATACGTCCAGATGAGTCACGTCTTTGAATTTTAATTTCTGTGAAAAATCTGAGTAATCACGGGAGAGGCCGGCGAACATGTGCAGTCACACCTCTCATTAGGTTTTTGACAGCCCTTCATACGAGGATCAACCCACCCTGTGCATCCACCCGAGTTCCCAAACCCCCCCTCCCACGGCCCTCCCTACACGCTTCTTTGTTCTTTGTCTCACTGAATGCTAGCAACCCCTCTGCAAGCGCGGCTTAAATCAGTCGAACGTCGAATATGAGCACGGAAATTCACGAGTCGAGCGGCAATTAAAATATTCTTTACGGCCGGCCGTGTGCTAGCCATCGTTTATTCCCACAACGATAATGAACGATCAATACGGAATTCTAGAATTGTAGTGCGGGCCGATTAAAAAATTTCCAGCTGCGCCTGGAGGCTGCGGTTTTTTGTTCGAAAACCCACGGCGCCGCCGCCGGCTCGTTGTTCCACGAGTATCCCAGAAACAATGATTCGAGAGCGTTGCGCGTCGTTCCCCCCAGCTGTACTCGAATTATCCACAACTATCAGAGCATCTTGCATTTCTGGGCCTGAATCGCCAGTGACCCAAGAAGGCCTAGATCGTACACGTCCCTCTTGATACCTGATTCGTGAGTATTCTAATGGCGGCTGATTTATTATCCTACGGAGTCTGTTAGCCTCTTATTTAGCCAGCTGCAGCTAGCTATCGCCGTCTTCCATCGACTATTAATAAACAGGGGAAGGTGTTCCAGGGGCGTGGATGTAGACCTCAACACGTCTCGCCTGTCGCGCTTATAATGTGATGCAAGTACTCGTCATGAAGGTATACTTACCAGCATGCAGGTACCTGGAAAATTGTCTGAGATCGAGGCAGTTCTCCCGCGTTCGAGAAACACTTGTCCACTGCCCGTATCGTCGGTTTAAACGTTTCCGTCGACCATTCAAGGGTCTCGGTTGCTGGGACGCGTTACAGGATGCTGATACCTCCGCACCTATCATTAGTGTCACACCTAGTAGGTATATTGCACAGATGATCGTCACCTTTGATGGTCATGATTGACGACCCTGCGATTCTTGGGGAATGTTAAGTCACCGTTTCCACGGAGGCAGAAATATATTCAGATTTAGATGAAAGAGAGTAAACGTAACTTTAATGGCTCCAAGTGGTGTTAAATATTCCCTTTCAAGTCCTCGTTGCCAACTCTAAAGGAACTGATAAGCAGAGTTTAAATTTAAAATTGTAAATGATTGTAAAAGTTCCTTTGTTAATGGGGATGCAATAATGATTGCTAACGCTCGTTTAAGACTCGATAGATGTCACAGAAACTGAAAAAATAGAATAAATAAAGTAGTTAAAAGGCGAAAAATATTTTTATTCAATATTTCCTAGGCGACATGGCAATTTGATATGCACCAAGTTAATAATTGAAGATAATAATCCTATCAGAGCAGAAGATTAAATATAGGAGGACAAGGATCTTCGGTGTGCAAAGATGATCATCTGATGTTACAAACACCAGAAAATGAGGCAGGGCAGGAGACAAGAGTAGTTGGATGGCGAAGGAGACCGATTCAAAGGGGTAACGAAAACGGAGAGCGATAGGGAAAGTAGGAAGCGAGATGACAGGCTGGGAAACTGGAAACAGAACGTCGGCGATCGACTAAAGCCAACCGTCCACGGGGGAAAAGGAGGAAGAAACGAAGAGGACGAGGGTAGGAGGTCGTAGAACGAAGCAAGTGCCACGCCGCGTGGAGCGAGTGCGTAGCTTAATTTCCTGCTAAATTACTACTTTAATAGGAAAGATGAACGCCGTTGATGAGGAGGGTGAGCCGGAATATAAATAGGGGGTACACTCCCTATCCTTCTCTATCTGGCCACCCCTGGCCTCACCCGCTGCCTCTCGACATCCCCCTGTCAGCCAACCCCCCTACCCCTCTTCTCTCTGCTCTCTTTAGCAACCCCTTAACACGAGGCATCATCGTCGCTCGGTTAACAGCGTGACAGCAGAGATGGAGGACGATGATTCACGGGCGTGACGATTTCACAAAGAGTTTTTCCCTCGAAAGCTGGCCAATTTCGCGTGACTTTACGACGAGACGCTGTCGCGTGATTATAAAGCGGGGAAATTAAGGGGTCGTCGTGTATAGAAGTGTGTTCTCGTGTTCTAGCGGGCCTCGTTGACTTCTTCATTCGGGGAGAACGGTAGAATTGCGAATTGATTGATCGATAATTGAGTTACGAGGGGCGCCCTGCGAACAGGGGAGGAGACTGGCTCCTTCTGCTTTAAATATTAATTTCTTCTAAATACGATTATTATTAGTTCAAGGAGAATTACATCGTGGCGCGTTAATGCTGAAGATTCGTCTCCAGTCGTCGATAGTTTACGTATTTTAATTAAATCGTGCTGATAGAACTGGTTTAATTTAATAGGGAGTAATATTGCATAGTGACTTCTCTGCTGAAAGATGAAAACACTCTGACACGTCTTTGATATCTACAACTCGCTTTACTATCCTTCACCTGAAATTTAGTTTCTGATTTTATAAAAATATTTTTTATTTTTTTTTCAAAATGGACACATTCATCTAGATTATTCAGGCATAATGAGCTGAGGTACATTTCGTGATCCCGGAGTTTACCGTGCAAAAGTTTTTAGGCGACAGACAAACACAAACATACAGAAGCTTTCTGCTTTATACTTATATTAAGATAAGCTTAACTGTAATTGTAGCTGCTAGCATTCAACCAATTACGAGAAAATTACATGCAATGTTTGAAAAACTGCACAATAGTCCAGCACATGTATATTGCTGTAGTGCAACGATTCGTTCAACAGCGGTCTTGGCGGCAAGCGTAAAAAACCAGGGACTTTTACCGAAACTGAAAATACCGATACGATACCGGTATTTTCGGTTGTATCTTCAAAACCTTTATAGAAACCGAAATACGCAAATATTGGTATGACGTCATACCAATATAATATTTTGAAAACTAATAAAATCCGAAAACCGAAAAAATTACCGGTAAATATAGATAAATATACCGGTATTTGCATATATTGGTATGACGTCATACCAATATATGCAAATACCGGTATATTTACCTATATTTACCGGTAATTTTTTCGGTTTTCGGATTTTATTAGTTTTCAAAATATTATTAAAGAAGGATCTATACGGTAAACGTATACTCTGCTCTCCATTGTTAAAACGTCCTATCTAGCAGTTCAAAATATCCGAGAAAACTGAAGTTTTATCTTCTTCTTTGTGCCCTCCTTGTAAAAAATAAATAAATAAATTGGACTGTTTCTAGATGTCTACGAAGCACTTAGGGGTTTCTAACTTTACTTAAAAGGTAAAAAAGATCTGGAACTTCAAATATTTCAACATTTCTTGAAAAATGTTAAAATGCTAGGAAGGACATGTTAACTAAGGAGGCCAGTACTAATATATTAGTGTTTCTATGAAAACATGAGGATACGAAGCAGTCGAGCTCGCGCCGACAAGTGTACGTGTATGGATATGTATATTGTAAACACGAATATAGCACGCAGAGGTCAGGCGGTGCTGGCTGTTTTTCGAGTCGAACTCAGTCTGTGTGTAATCGTCATAGAAGCCACCACGTGCGGAATAAAGAATTGTGTTAAGTGTTTTATTAAACTTCCAGTCCTGGAGTATTGGTTCCTTAGAACAACAAAAGATATTACGTTATGTCGTTGTTTATATGTACAATTAATAAGGGTCATGAAGATATTACTTTAAACTACCATGTCATCGAAAGAAGAACCGGAAAATACTGGTATTTATTTCACTTTCGGTACTTTAACAATTTCGGTATTCACCTATTTCGGTTCTATAACGGTTTCGGTACTCATCTGTTTTGGTACAGGTGCGTTTAGACCAAACGAACGAATGCTCGTTGGCCTCACACATCAAAAAAATTCGTGCCCATTTAGTGTAAACGGCAATCTTCACTTGCAACTTTTTACTTGAATTTTGTCGATGTTTGGGGCGAATGAGCATTCGTTCGTTTGGTTTAATCGCACCTTACGATATCGGTTTCGGTATAGCTTTGTTGACAGTAATACGGTATCAAAATCATACCGGTTTATTGTCCCTGTAAGGGACTTCAAATTTTTTGTCCGTGGTTAGCACATATACTTACAATTATATGTATGTATTTTTATCTTTCACCACAAAACTATTTTAGTACTAATGTATATATACCGAATTATGCGGTTTTTCCAAACTTTACATGTCATTTTCAATTTTTTAACCGACTTCAAAAAGGAGGAGGTTATAGATTCGACCCGTATGTATGTTTTTTTTTATGTTTGTTCCCTCATAACTCCTCAGCATATGGACCGATTTGGATGATCTTCGTTTTATTCGAAAGGGGGCGATGCCCCGGTGGTCCCATCCTATATTAAATCAATATTGGCCATATATTTTGACAGTTATGGTTAATAATAAAGACTATTGTCATCTAATTATTATTATTGTATGTACGTGCACGCATATCTCCTAGGCATGTTGTGTAAATATATATAAAACTAAAAAGTTGGAAATAGAAAAATTTAAAAAATTAAAACAGACTTACAAAAAATAAAATTGCACTAAAAAGTAAAAAATAATTTTTTCCCTTATTTAATCTACGACTCTCATATTTTTTAAGTCGGTGTCTCATCATTTGCACTCTGTAAATCTGGTGGCGACTTAAAAAATATAAGACTCGTAGATTAAATAAGGGAAAAAATTATTTTTTACTTTTTAGTGCAATTTTAACAAGTACCCTTAGGCTTATTTCATTGAAATCGGTGAGAGTCATATGCGAGGCTTCCCCTTTCAGTCCACTAATATTGCCTTAGTGACCCCACCCCTAGAATCCCACGTGATCAACATTTCCCACAGACTCTTCACACAAACCACCCCACGAGCCGCTTCCTAAATTTAAAATTCAGAGTCGAGGCACGAGGGGGCCCCGAGCGCCAGCGACTTCGTGAATTCTTCCGATTAATAACCAAGCAACGCGACTCGCAATTAAAGGTCGATACGGCGATAAAATGAGGAGCGCGACGAGGGGCCCGGGGATCCTGGGCAAGAAATTCGCATAATAATTATCGATCGTCCGTTAATCTCTTCTTTGTTCCCCTCCGTATCACCCCCCGCATTTCAACAGAGGAAAACGAGCCGCCACAAAGCGGATCGCTTTAGTCGTCTTATACATCTCGTGGAAGTTAACAAACATTGTGTTCCTTATCTCTCCTCGGCACAATTAATGCGAGGAACCCTTTGCCCTCCCCCTCCCCGCCACGGTGCCCCACCCGGCGACCCCATCCGCCACTTTCTTCCTCCTCTTCCTCTTCGTTTCAGCCGCCATCCACTACCACCTTTCGAGACGCCTTTGGTGCTTTCCTTAACGCGGTATTACTTATGTAGATGAGCCTCGCAATTCCTATACATTATTTGCAAAGAGCTCGACCCCGAAGGGCGGCGAAACGGACGCGCGGGGGAGCAACGAGGCAGAGAGGAAAGGTAGGGGGGCGTAAAAGGATCTCGAACTTTCGAGATTGCGGGGGCGGCACTGTGCAAATTCCGAATCGCGCCGCCGCGGAACAAAGGGAAAGACGAGCGTATTGGACCGCGACTTCGTTCCTTTTTGAGGCAAAACGCGTGTCGTTAAATGCCGCCCGTAACAAGGGTGTACCGCGACGGTCGACTCCCAAACGACATTTCAATATTTCCCCCGGAGTCGACGGTGCCTCGATGACCTTTGACCCGGACGCTTGATTCTTCCTTGAGTGACAATCAATCGGAGAAGGATGGTTCTTGGAAGCCTTTAGAAAGAAGCTCTTCCCTTGTGCCTTAAATAATGATGGTCTGTCTTGTAATCTCTGGTGAAAAGCATCCCTAAGTTCCCTTTTACAGTCTGCAGTTGGTTTGCAGTGGTGTTCGAAACTTTGAAATTTGTAGCCTTGCGTTGACTATCCTGTTGTGTCAGCAGTGGTATTCTTGGGGTGTTATAAAGTGAAGTGATTTCTTTTTGCCAAGAGATGATCTTTTAGTTACCTATCACTCATCTTTACAACTTCTTCCCACCAACTCTGCACTTTTATTCAACTGTAATTAATGTTCTGCTTACTGTTTCTATTCTTCCATTTGATCGACTTTAACGGAGGCTCGCACGCCTCGATAATTAGCCAACGCGGTTTCTATTCGGACCCACGGCTGCAGGAGATAAGATTCCAGTGTCCTCCTCATTACAGCCCGCTCGCGGCTTCGTGGATCCTTTCTCTGACCACTCGCCACCTGAACAGGGACCTTCTTATTGTAAATTCGTGCTGTTCAGCCCGGATCGGTCGCAATCGCGCGAAAGGCCTTAATGGAAACACGGCCGACTATGCACGGGCCATTTAATCCGCAACGATGGGGACAAAATGACTACGCGAATCTGTCGCTCCCCCCCCTCTTCTGCTCTTTTACAGCGAAATCTTATCCGCCGCGGTTCCGTTCGATTATCGCGTTCGTTCGTTACGCGTGTAATTGCAGTATATCCAGAAGCGGGTAAATATTATCGCTACCCCCCTCCGGGCGTTGACTTTTTAGCCGCGGCTATTTTCGAACGGGGAATAATCGCGAGATAAAGGCGTTTGCATAAACTGGCTGCAGAGATCTCCGAATAAAAGAAGCGGCTAAACACCACGGCTCATTTACTCCGCCGCGTTACATAAGGGGATGAAAAACGACTGGCTAGGAGAATGGTTTAAAGTTTTCCTTGGGCGAAATTAAATATCTTGCGCCGTGTTTAACCACGTTAACCATGTAAATTAAGGAGAGTAATACCGCTCGGGCTGGGGCACAGTGTTGCTTCAACCACTGTTGTATTCTTGATCCTTAACGCCCAACCCGCGCCGAGGAATACTTTTTAACGCAACGGTGAATTTCCCGGAAAGAATAAGCGGTATGCGCGCTTTGTTTAACTGGACCCGCCGAGGTTCTTCGGTGGCTGTATCGCGGGAAGAATTAAGTCTGTGAATAATTTCTCGGCTCCAATAGTTGTAAGTAGTTGTAGCCACTCGTAGGATAAACTTGAGGTATATCGTTTTTCAGCAAAGAATTACTAGGAATTTGCACTCTATCTTGAGTTTTATTCGCGCAGAAGATTTTCGTTTGTGAGCAAGCAAATGGTTTGCCAATGCACATGAGCTGTGCGGGGAAGAGCTGACTGCACGCTGCGACGTTAAGTGCAAGAATATCACTACTAAAATCGGTCGTAAACGAAAATATATCGCCCCTGGGCATCGTGCTACAAACTAAATTTACATTCCGATATACGGCTCGATAAAAGTGTCACGTCTTTTGCTGGTCCATTGTCGCAGTAAGGTTCCATTCGGTACTCCTGCTGTATATCAAGACACTTTCAAGCTTTTTACGATTAACCGTGATCTCGTGTAATGATAGCGGAACTGTTGCGGACATGACACAGCTTCCTTGCTTTTTCCGTAGTAAATCGTTGAATTCTTATACCACATTTCTCAGTGGCGATATTGTTTTTTAAGGGTGAATAGAAACAGGAGACACAATAGTTGCTCTACTGTGCTTAAACAGCGCATCGGTCAAATGCGATTATTTATTTAATGCTTCTCTCTTGAAACAGGCTTTGAAAGATTGAGCGACCACTTTTCGATATCCTGCATCCCCGAAATTCTTCTCGGTGTGCGCAGCAGCGCAGCTCCCTCGAAAAATGCTCGATCAGTTGCGAAACGGGGGCAACGTTCAAGAAGATTTATCCGCGGACGGTAAACGCGACCGTTTTCCCTTCGGTTGTAAAAATTGCCGGGCCATTACTAATTGTTCCGTGTAATTATTTCATGCTGGCAACGGGTAGCGCGGCACGCAGCAGGGGCAGAGAGGATTCGTCGTAAAAACCTCCGTGCATCATTCATCCAAATTTACTTTGCACCGCGGCTAAATAATAAATAATGCACTTTGTCACGCTGCCTCGTAACTTCCTCCATTTTTAAAGTCGCGCTTCATAACTATTGGATGCCTACGCGGGACGTTGCGCGCTTACTTTTTGCGCTGTGCGGGCTAGCGACGACGGGCCAGTTCCGTCGACGCGCCCCGACGCCCCCGAGGTTCGCCTGTTTAATCTCGGAAAACTGGGCTACGAGGCGTGGACGGCGACGTCCGCGTGCCGGGGTGGGGGAGGGTGGAAGACAAGCGGCACATAAGGGCAGTCGCGTCCATCGGCAGGAAGTTGTTCGTCACGTCGGTTCTTATTGAAACGTTCACAAAAGGGCGATCGTAGCTTTATCTGCAGTTTGATTGTAGATTATTGATGTTCCTCCCCGTGTTCGTTCATCCAGGCAAGCGAGGGCCGTCGCCCGTAAAAAAAAGCCCCGAAAAATCGACGGCAAAGGGTGGACCACCCGCGCCACCCCCCGCCCGGCCCCCTACCACCGGCATCACCGTTTCCCTCCGCCCTGGCCAGTCGAATGCATGTCTCTCCCTGCACTCTCTCTCGTTGCACGTAAAAAAAATATCTACGTCCTCCCGGCACGGCAGTTCGAACCGTTCGCCCGCTGGCTCGCTCGCTCGCGCGCGGGCGGCGGCTTTTTTTTTCACGCGTGTGCGTGGACGCGCGGGGGACGGAGAGGGCGAAAGGGAACCGCGTTGGGGAACGGGGAGGGAGGGAGAGAGAGAGAGAGAGAGAGGCCGCGGTGCACGCGAGCACACGTAACTGGCGACGGTGTGCGGCAGCCAGCGATGCTGGTGGGTGGACGTGGACGCGTGGACACGTACGCGCGGACGTAGACAGCGGCGACGAGCACGTAGGACGTAGCCCCCGGCGTTGTTTTCGCGTATGTAATCTCGATTCACAATGATTTCACATACTTTTGCCATTAGAGCCGATTCACAAGTGAGCAAACAATGCGTCCCATTCTTCCGATCGCTACAAAAGGGTTTTTGGCACACTTTCGCGCGCGCTCGAGCATACGCGTTCATGAGGGAGGAGGAGGAGGAGGGGGGGTGGTGGTGGCGCGAAAGGGGGTGGCAGGAGGATAGAGAGAGAGAGAGAGGGTGGAGCGTGGACGTGGCCGGAGGGAGTGAATGAGGGGATGCCCGATGCGAAAGAGGCGCTCGGTAGACGGGGAGGGGGATGAAAAAAGGGGGTGGTTACCCACCCGTCTGAATTGCATCGTCGATGCACCGGCGCATCGGATTTCCATGCGACTCTTCCTGACAATCGCGCTCCTCTCCTCGCTGGCAAACGAAAGCTTCTGCCTTGCGCGCGCGCGCGCGCGCTCGCCCGTTTCCCTTCCGCCACCATCCCTCGCCCGCCGTCCTTCCTACCGCCCTCCCGCCCCGCCGTCCCCCTTCTGCCCCGTTACGAGGAAAGTTTGGCACCAGCTCGCCGAAAGCTTATCTTGTCACGGGGCGATTAGCGAATCGCAGATACCGGATGTGCCGTGCAGACCACCGCCGGAAAGGCTTCCAACAGTGGCCGGGGCGGAGGGGGCTGGCGGACGACATTTCGAGTCGACGATTACCTCTTTCTACGTTTTGCTTTATTTTTTTCGCTTCCGCTGTCGCAACAACGTCGCGGATGGAATTCCGCTGCTGATGGGAATAAACGGTTACGAAACAATATTTGTTGTCTTTACAGACTGCAAATACACAGGCTGCCACCGCGAGGAGGCATAGAACGGTTGCGGGGGGTGGTGCAGGGGTTTCGGGGGCGCGTATACCGTGCTGTTACATAGAAATCAAAATGTAGAAACACGCGCACCACTTGAATATCAACTGAATTGGATATCGAGAGCTCTCCCCGAGAGCGCGCGCGGGGCTGATCAAATATTTTTTTTTCCTCCCCCGTACTTGACGAAAACACGTATCTGCGCCGGACTAATCGTTAGTAGCGGATCCTGAGCACCCCGCGGCCGGGGAGAATAGATGCCGCTGGGTACCGGTGGCCGTTCATCGTCGTGCTCGGTTGCCATTTCAAAAATGTATATTCTCGCGGAACGACGCGGTGTCGCGGACCTCCACCCCCGCCACCGGCAAGCCGATAAATCTCGATGCCTAGGAATTTGTGGAAGTCGCTCGCTCACCATCCATTAGATGCTCTCCGTTCCGCTAATTCACGACTTTTCGAAACATACGCCCTTGGAAAGATCGAGGGCTCGCCTGTTTTCGCGAGTTCCGCGCGGCGAGCCGGTCGAAGATAGCGGGGACATCCGAATTTTCGGGCTTTCAGAGGTACTGAATGGAGGGGCTGGAGCTTCGATGGTATTTGGAAAATGGATATCAGGTTTCACGGAGTTTCGTCAAATTTTATTAACAGACTAGGAGACCGGAGGCTGTTATCCACCACTGCTGAAGAACTGATGAGTTTCGAATACCTAACCTCCTCAAACAGGACAAACCACTTTGACGACCTGAAAAGGAGCGCGATATTGGGGATTTTTTTTAAGAGAAAACCTCAAATTATATTAATTGAAAACTTTATGCCTATATTTGTACATATTAGGCAACATTAAAACAAAAATAATTTAAAAAACGGTACCTAGAGCTTCAAACGCGTTTTTCTCAAAATGGTATTTTTCGAATTGGTAAGCATGATATTTTAAAAAATGATCACCCAATTTACTTCAGTAAGTGTCCTATTCTCGTTGGTGCTAATACTAAGTCAGTTTTTGCAAAATTAGGCTTTTACGATTTAAAAAACAACGTATTTTTTGTAGAAATCGATGTCTGTTTTAGATTCTGCCACTTCCTTTTTTATTTTTCAGTATTTCTCATTTAATCTAAGTAGTTCAATCGATAGCCTGACTCATACAGATGACACAAATTTTTAAATTCCCTATTTTAGGCAACTACAACGGCTGATTTTAAGTATTGGGGATTTTAAATGTATGGTGCTCTATTTGAAGCACTATAACTCCGGATATAACCATTATTTTTGCATACACCTTTTTTCACATTTTCAAACGATTGACAAATAAAGCCACAAAGCTGGAAGTAATTATAGTTAATAATTTTGTTTTAAAAAATTCTCGAAGTTCGCATCATTTTTCGTCCGTCAAATTAGGGAGACTCCTTAAGGGGTTACTCGCAGCCAAGACGTGGAAGAATGATTTTTAGGAATTTATTTCAGGAAATTTACATGCATTTTTTTATGCAAAGGTTTTTGTATTCAGATGAGGCACAGTTTAACATGTTCTGGTGTAAAAGTATTTATTTATTGCAAAATTACAATTGATTTCCCGAAATGGATTTTTCGATGGCGGTGACTACAATTCCTTAAAAACCGCATCGCCAGTCTTTTCAAAACTTTGTAAGTTTTTTCTAAACATTCAAATCTAGTCTCTAATCGAAGCATTTGGTTTTCCAATGCGTAGTTTTTATTTTATATGTGAAACCTGAGTATCTACGAAAATCGATCATTTCACTATAACACCCGCCATTTTGTCCTGGATTAATATTTTATAAAACGGAACGATTAAAACCTAGCTAAACCATTGTATTAACTAAATCTCCTTCGTTTCTTAATTTCAAATATCCCAGTTCCGAATAATGTTGGACACCGCGAAACGTATTTAAAAAATCAGTTGTAATTTTGCAATAATTAAATACTTTCATACCAAAACATGATATAATAACCTGCTAAACTAAATACAAAAACCTTTGCATAAAAATATGCATGTACTTTCTGAAATAAATTCCCAAAGAATCGTTCTTCTTCTACCTCCCGACTGCGAGTAACACTTAAGTATTCTAAAAAACCGGATAATAATTCTTCTTCAATTCTCCTCTTGAAGCTACCCTCACAGTTTTAAATATCCATTATTCCGCAACAATGTGGTATTGCAAGCGTTGAGCGTATCAGGTTGCAGAAGGTACCCGGAACAATAGAGGTCTCCCAGCTCACCTGTCGCCGGCCGTTTGAAAATCCTAAAATCCTGCCTTGAAGGGTCGTTAGGTTAACGCGGTGACATCAGAGGTAGCCGGACGCATGGCCCGTAATATATCGAATGATGAATCCGCGCATCGCAAACCCATAAAAACCCGTCAGCCCCGGACAGATACGAGATACGCCCTATTACTGTCCACCAACACCCAAGCGCCCCAGCGCCGTCCAGTTCGCAACGGCTAACTAAATTACCAGTTACATTTTTTACTGTCCGATCCCTGGGCGTTTTTTACCATCGTATCGAACGCAATGAAATGCTTCCCTAGGTCGTCACGGCGGCGGCGGCGGTGGCGGTGAAGCACTGAAAGGCACCGGCGCGCTTCGAAAATGTTGCGCGCGTGCTTTTTTCCCGGGGTGCTCCGGTTAAAAACGATAGATTCCGGGGGAAAAAAATAAATACGTTCGCGTAACGGGCGTAAATGCGCCGAAAAAAAAAATATATATATGTATATATATATGGTGCACGTCGTAGAGAGGCGTGTGTTTTCGAAAAATTTTCCGCCGACCACTCGGTGCTGTCACCTAGCCCGCGGGGGCCGGAGCATATTTTTATAGGGCACAGAAAGGTTTACTAATGTCATATAATACCGCTCGTCTGCGATCGAACATAGCCGCCGGCGTTCTCCGCGGTTCCAAACCGTCATGGTGGCTGGCCGGGGGAACGACGACATCGGCGACGGAATAATTATCAGCAAAGCATTTAATTGATGGAATTAGATCGAGCTGCCCGTTATTAATGGTAACGGACTCTGGGTGCACACGTGCTCGGCCGCTACTTACGGGTAATCATTGCACGTTATGAAGAGAATGCCCCTTAAGTGAGTCTAATTGGAGGAAGAGGTAATTAGAAGCTTATTACTCGGAACTGGCTGCTTTTCTAGGCCCCTATGAATTTCAGTTTCTGTCGTCCGGGGTGTTTCGCGAGATGGATGGGCGCTTGTCAGTTGGAAACAGAACTTTCTCAGAGTCCTGTCTGTGCGGAGTCGTTCTGAATCCCCTGTATTCAAACAAGTTCTCGGATCGGTGGTAGTCCGCAATATTCGAGAGATCTTGCCGCAGTTGTGATTCGTGATATTAGACACTAATATATAAAATTATGAATATATTTTTATATATATTTTTATTCTTATCGCAGTGTGCGAATTTTCTTGATGCAGTTTCTTCTTCTCAGCTACTTCCTTTCCCCACAATTAGGAAGACCAAACTAAAATCTTCCAATACCACTATATCCATTTCACCATCACTTTCAAGTCATCGTCTTCCCTGACCCGATTTGTTATTGCCTTGTGCAACATTATGTCCCCAGCAACAGTATTTCGTCGATGCACGGGGAACACGCAAATATCCCACGAACGCCCAAAACTGCGTAGGAAAAATTTATTAACTGTGAATCGTAGCGCGTACACGCACACGGTCGGGTGCGAGGTCCGCCGCGGCAGAGGCGTGCGATTTTATTTTACGAAGAATTTTATTAGGCGCTCGCAAAATCAGCAATAACTAATATTTTACTATTGCCCGGCCGCGGACCAAGGGCTGTATAAAATAAAATGTTGCTCGCGTTTATGCAACGGCGGGGCCACTCGTTTCGGAAGTGAGACGGTGTAAATTTTACAGTGCGCGGACGATAAACGTGTGCGCCAGATGAAACATGGTCCGGACCATTTTTCTTCGCCGTCCATTTGCGCGTAAGTCACTGTGCGTTTCGCGTGCGCGCTATTTTTTTTTTAACTGGATCGTTATCCCCGGATCATAATCGTTTTCGACCCCTCCAGGTATCCGTAAAAGTTTCTGGCCGGTGTACGTTCAATTATCGAACCTGTCAGGAAGTTGGGAAGATATTTTCATTCTTTATGTCTTAATCTCGGTTACCTGTAAACGCTTCGTCACCTCCTGCGAGGATTTTCATTCGTCACGCGAATTATCATTGTCCCCTGTCCCTTTCTATTCCAAAAAGAGAAATGCAAGATAGAAATTTTTGCAACGGAGGGTGTTATTTTTCTTAGATTGCGAGGGGAAGGTGATCACTTCGTGATGGGAAACTTTGTCGTCGATTCTGTTCGTTCTACCGTGGTCTTGTCTGAAAGTGATACGTTCTTTAATTATTCATAAGCTCTTGTCCACTACATATTCAAGGAATTCTAAGTAGAAACCCCGAGTAGTCCCGAGGAAAGTTCTTTAAGAGCCGCACATTATGGCGGAGTATCGAAAAAAGGAAAAGGAACAGAAGTTTCTGACAGACCCAACATTAAGACTCGAAAATACTGCACGCGGCCCCTCGCGCTTCTTGCTCCCTCGCAGGCGCCTTCTTTTTCGTCCCGAAACTTTGTTGCAACGGGCCATAGAAAACGACAATTTAATTCGAGAGGAAGCCGGCAATTATGCACCGCGATAAAAAATTATGCCCCCGAAGCTGAGGCGCGCCGTGAAAAATGCCCCGGCGGGCTAAACGTTCCCGTGCTTCTGACCAACTTCCCGGAAGGAGTAAACCGTGCGGTTAACCTAATTTATGCCAATATCTGCCCGCTTTCGAAGAGGTTAAAGGTACTGCATCTTGAGAGCCATCAGGTCGTAACAGATAGTCCCGTATTCGTGGCTAAGTTATGACCTCGTGGGGCCGACTTCATCCCTCGTAAAAATGCCCGAACGGCCTTCCGAAACGAGGCAGCGCGCATAATTATCCGACACGTCCCTCATTCGCGCTGGGCCCCTCTTAACTTTACTGTCCCTTCGGACCTGCACGCCTGTCGAAACTTTCGCTGAAATTACGCGCAAGTCAAATCGACCGCGATTATACACGCCTCAGATCTTCCCCCCTCCCCACCTCGCCGCACCCCATCATCCCTTTTAGGCTTTGGTGCCTGTGTGGCAAGTTTACTGCGCTCTGTCTTGCAGCGGAACAATCGGGGGATTCCTTGATGATTCGGGGGAGTCAGCGGAATGTTATGGCTGAAAGGAATACTGCTTCGGGTGATTTGTAAAATGTAGATGGAATCTTGGGTGGAAGTTAGTGTAGCCACAGGAGTGGCTAAATTAATTCGTGTGTTATTGTTTTCGAGTTATTATGAAATGTTAGTGCTAGAAAGTAGTTTCAATATTTATCCAAATTTTACGGAGTAATTTTTAGGAATCGTAGTCTTGTAATTCTTTCTTGGTATATGTTACTCAGCAACAACTGTGTTCAAGGTGCTGCTCTAATTATTTCGCCTGCTGCATTCGTTCCTGCCGGTAAGCCTTTAATCAAGACAGTTTTATCCACGTTGTTGCCATTACGTGACAGGATATTTCTCGTAAATAACATCAGGAGCTTTAATATTCTTGTTTATGGCGATGTTAAAGCGAGACACTGGAGTTAAAGTATCAATTCTCCAAGGAATCTGTATTAAAATGCGCTCCAGGTAAATTTATACCTTCATAAAGGGTCATCTTTTTAGCTCGTGCATCGCTAGCGAGGGACCATTACGTCGATATCGATCAGCATAAAAGGTGCACGAAGACGTACTCCCTATTATGACTCAATTAAGGCCGAGCAAGGTGCAGATATCCTCGGAACACCCGGAAGGAAGAGGCACCAGCCTAACACCTGCTGGCTAAAATCTAACGCAGAAGCTACTCGCCAAGCCACAGTCATCTGAAACTCTGAAAATCTCAAAATCTCATACTCAAGCTTATTACAAATTCAAGCATTGACTATCAGAAGATTCCTAGAACCACCTATTGATCCCGAACACTTCTAGATCATTCGCTACCATCGCCAATTTCGATCCTGATGAAGTGAATTACATAGCAGCCTCGAACGGCTCTAGGAAACAGAATCAACGAGGCTAATCCCATTATTACCTTAGACTCGCCATTGGGTCAGCTATTCCGAAGTGATCCGAGCATAATCGATGCAAACTGCAAGTCGATCGTGGAAAGGACACCGTGACCGCGATAAAGGTTAACTCTTCAAGCCCTGTCGCGCGCACGTAATCAGCAAGGCGGGCATAACCGTGCGGGAGTTATCAAATTGATCAAGCCAAAATAATCTGTGCGAGCGGCCGGCCTCGGTTATGCGCCATAAACGCAGTGTACGAGCAATACCGCGTGCCACCTAACCATGTATACCAACGTATAAACCAGTGTCCACGAGGCGGGCGTTCGTGGGATCGGCCAACACAAGCGTGGATGAACATAACATAACCCGGTGTCACGCGCAGGACTTTACAACTCTGCCATCTCGTCGTTGGTCCTCGCCCTACCTCTCCCTCCCACATCGACTGGTCCCTTCGGTCGCCACATCGCCCTTACACTCTTCTTCAAACTGCTCCCTCTTCGTCTACGCCTATGGACACGCCTTTTTGTCAGGCTCGAATTCCCCTGGGGACTTTGTTGCGTGAAATTTCGGGAATATAGAGGAATGAGTTATTTTGGTTCTGTGTTCAATGTTTGGAATGAGGATGGTCGTTAAGAGGATGGAGAGCAGCTGGTGTATCTTAGACAGTTGCTCTACTTTTGAGAAATTATTTATTATTTATTCTGATTTTATAAAAAAAAAATTTTATTTTTTTGGGAAAATAGGTACATTCATTTGGATTAGCCAGGTATAATGAACTGAGGTACGTTTCGTGACCCGAAAGTGTGCAGGCGACAGTCAAATATGTAAACTTTCCGCTTCTTATACCATATCCTACTTTATATGAAACAGAATCCCTTTACTAAACGTAACACGAATCACACCTGGATCTCTTCCAAGCTTCCTTATCCCACAATTCAATAAAGAAAAAGTAGCTTTCCTTGGGACACTGTGCTTGAGGATTGATTAGCACAAAGAGACAACTCAGGTATTGAAACTCAAGTGTCCAAGATTTCACAAGTGATACGTCCTCTCAGAGCTGGTCAGGAAGAGGAGTCCATTATTTGAAGCAACGAGCTGAAGATTCACCTGTTGTCGAAACAGGAAGACCGAGTTGAAAAGAGTCAGAGTTCATCGAAGTCTCTGGGAGTGACAGAATGATGGTCAGAAGCAGACGTTCCGGGGAAAGGAAGTAGGGGCCAGTCGCGGAACGGTTGGCCATGGTAACGCCGAAGAGGTAGCGAGCATCCGTTGGGTGCTGGCAGATATTACTATAATGCAACTCTGGACATAAACGCGTTTACGACGCGCTGCGTTGTCATTACGCGGCCCCTGGCATCGTTCGCCAGTGGCTTTAACTTTATCGGCACCACCACCGACACCGACGCTGCAATCATTGTTACCACTACCCAAAAGCGACCGCCGGCTACCAAGCACCTTCCCTCACCAGCTCAAGATGGCCAGGCTACTTCAAATGCCTCGCATCGCCCTCGGGAAACACCTGTCTGCCATGGTTTACGGTGTACTCGTAAAAATTAATTACCTGCAATTAGAAAAATCGCGAGTGTGCCACGGGGAGCGGGGGAGAGGATCCAGGATTTGGCGGGTGGATGTTCGCGGTGAGTTTTTGGGGCTTGCACAGCGAGGGGACGTTTTATGGTCCCGAGGAGCAATACAGATGTGGGAGCCTTCTCGCTGTATTTTTACTTCATTACGTTTCAGTGTACGTAGGGGGTGAAATTCTGGTTGGTGTGTGTAAACTGCGTTCAGATTTAGAATTCATGGGGTGAAGATGTAGATCTGAGTCCCTAGGTACTTGAATATTATTCTGTCTTCAGTTTTAGTAGACTGTTGCTGTACGTTTATTCTTCTCCAAGTTAAGGTGTTATTTTTAAGCTATTTATATAGATTTGTTTTCTCTGCAGATACAACATATAATGCAATAAATCTTTTTGGTATTTATTAAGCTACTCGTATGTTATACAAAACAAATTTAAAGGAATTTGTTTAGTCTGTTTTAAAACTTTAAACGCGATGATCTCCAAACGACATTTTTTTCAATTAGTGCAGGTGAATGTAAAAAAACTATTTGACGAATCAGTCTAAACTTTTCACACGATATTCGGCACATCAGTGGGTATCGCATGGACCTCGGAAACTTTTTTTGATTTACAATTTCATACTTTTTACAAGGAAAAATGATTGACAAATTCACCGTATTTTGACATTTAAACGTCAAACCTTCGCTACCTTATTACTTTTTTATCAGTCAAATTGATTCTGCTCGGAATGATAACAACACTCATAATGACTACGACACACTTTGAATTTTTGATTTTGCATGCGTTGTTCTCTTGGAATCACCTGTACTATATCGTTTTTCCAAGGCGCTTAGATCAGTGTGATATATATTTAAAAAAAACAATTACAAATTTAAAACAGACTTTTTTATACTGTCAATAACTGTATTAATAAGTAGACCAACTATTATTTACGTTGGATATGCCGTTTACTAAAAAATAAATCCGAAAAAATGACAATTTTTCACGTCTTCACAGTGGAATGACCCCTTAAGGAGTTACATTAATTTAATTCTGGCGAAATTGAATGATTTTCTAGAGGTTTGAATCTTTTTCGGGGCTTTACTAAAAAAATATAAAAAAATATTGATTACACATGATTTATTAGTCCATAAAGTGCATGAAATAATTGCTGCAGAAAAATGGCCAGAATGATATCTCCCTTAAACATCGATGGATCAGAAAAATAAAATAATATTCTTGTAAAATAGTGTTGTCACTATAGGCCATTCTTTCATATTTTGTTCAATCAATTTTTTATGCACAATTACAGATAAAAATTTTGCATGGAAAAATTTAATTCACCTTTAAACTGACAAAAATCATTTATTTTTAAAATAAAAAAATATGTGAGAAATTTGAAAATGAAATCCCCTACAAAAGAATCCCCAAATCATTCATTTTCACCACAGCTAGACGTATACAACCCCTTAATACAGTATTACCTACACTTTTGTTCTGCCCCTCTTGGTTAAATCTTCAATCAAACCGAACCCAATCCAAGATTCCATGCTTACATACCTTCCACTTGAGCTCCATTCGACAGTGTTGCAAACTGAGTGAAAAATTCTGGTATCAAAGTGTGGAACACTTATCCAATTGTAGCAATTGTAAGCCACTTGGTGTTTGTGCAGTCGCCTGCCAACTTCCCTCCAAGAAACTTCTGTTACCGATTCAAAATTCTGGCGAGAAAGTAGATTCAGTCCTGCAGTGGACAACCCGAATTGGAAGCTTCGTTGTGTCCACACAGCACCCATTTAAAGCAAAGGAAACCGGGCGCGCGTATAAACCAGCCGTTGCGAGGGGGGCGCGGGACGACCAGAAGAAGACGAAGTATCTGAATATGTATTCGCGCGTGCGTTATATCCATCCATACACGTCCATAGTTCTGTCCTACACGCGTCCGCCGGGGTGTTGCGGCAAGGAAGGGTTTAACGATTCGCGTAGCTGCGTCGATTTACGGCCCCTAAAACACATCGAATGCGCTTTATATGTATGTAAATTAGGTCAGCCGCTTCGCCTCGCCCGAACCCCAATCTTCGCAGCCCGATGCATCGGGTAAAACAGAGCTGAAGGCGAAATTACGGCGTTTTCGTTTGGTTGTGTAGGCTCGGAAGCACTTGCAGAGTCCAGTGCTCACGTCTCGATTCGTGACACTCGAATTCTGAAATGGAACACGTGGATAGAACATCATATTTTGGAATTACATATATACTTTGTAACAGGGATCAGATAACCAGGAATATATTCAAGATTCTGAAGAATTTCTGTAATGTTGGGATTTTTTAAAAGTTCCTGGAACTTGGATTGTTATTTGACGTTTACGAGGAGTAGCAGTGTACAGATTGTTCCCTTTGTGGGAGCAACGATTTGGCGAGTGGCGAGCTAATTATCATTCCTTACCCCGATTACCTTCGCACTTGTTTGCCTTGCCGGAGCCAATGGCCCTGGATCGCGAGCGTGTCGTTCCTTTTGCGGAATCTCGGCGTTTAACCGGCAATAAATCGTAACAATGCAGCGATGGACGCGCATCCCCGTCTCAAAGAAAACGGCGAATTTTGATTTGCGAGCGTGAGTAATTTCAGTAATAGCTTACTCTCACGGTCCCGGCCAGGGCAACGACGGTTAAGCTGATGGTGCACGAGAAGCAACCGCTTTCAGAGCTAACATTCCTCCGGTGGTAACTTCATAAAAGAGCCCCCCGCGCTCAGATGATTCCCTATAAAACAGTATATCTCAATTCGAGGGGCACAAAGTTCTAGTAACGACTTCAGTGGATATAACTGGTGTTCCTGAAAGCTATTTCAGTTTCTGCTAAGGTGGTAATGTTTAAAAGAAGAATAAATTATGTGGGGTAAAAGAATCTAGACAAAGGGGTGAAGCATTGATGTTGAAACCATGGTTGCTTCTAATAGAATCACTTTTTGGTGATTACTGTGTTGGAAAGAATTAAAAAATGGCCTGCTTAAGTGACTTCAACGCTCAGGATCAGGAGGATTTTCAGTACTTGAAACTGTTTACAATTTTAAAGAATTGTAAGCGCAAACGTGGCTACTGGAGTCATGATAAAGGGTAGAAGTGTGGGCATAGACATTCAGGGATGATAGTTACGTATTGAAGAGCTGATTGTTACGTAGATATAAAAAATTCTTCATATAAAGATAGAGTGTCCCATGAAGTGACTCCGTCTGAAATACCAAGAAGAAGAATTTACAAGTTAAAAAAAGTACAATTCCAAAGAAACTGAAATTCTGGAGTGTTATATTCTCAAGATTACTCAAACAATTTTCAAAGCATTTTCATTTATTTCTTTATTTATATATACGGGAAAACCCTTTGGTACCTATATAGAGAATAGAGAAAAGCAGTAGAGGACTGCTATATGAAAGCAGAGACACAAAAACGCACGAAATAAGAGAAAAAATAAATAGTACCTAGACAGAAAATAAGCAAAAAAAGAAAAAATACTATGAAAGAAAATTGAAGTTATCAAGAATTGTTAACCGCCTTCCTGAGTGCTTGAAAAAGTATAGTGAATGATAGACGTAATCAACTAAACGCGCAACAGAGTTAGAACATCTACAAAGATTTTCCTTAACAATCGCTCTAACATTCAGATAATCATGTCCGATAAGGATAATTCTGCAACCTGGATAATTCTCTGTGCGTGGTTATCGCGTGAAATCCCGAAATGGAAACAGCGTGGAACGCTTACGGGGGTCGAGGTTCGCCTGGCACCGTGGAGGGAAACAGTCGGCGAACTTTATGATCACCCAGTACAACTTGAACGGGAATAGCACGTTCTAAAGGCCCGTACGCCTAGCTGCCTACGTAGGTTGCAGTTTGAACTATAAAACGACGTAAATTATGGCCGCGGATTGCAATATTATGAGGCTATATACGCACGTTTAATGATCGAAGCTACCGGGCAGGGAAGCGAGGCTAAATATTGTCCTGAAATGGTGTGAAGGCATAAGCCGACACGTCTTCCAACAACTGGCAACTATTGTCCCGTACCATTCGCGAATCCACTCTACGAACCTTTCCATTCTTGGAAGCCGCGAGGACCCGTGAGAAAACACCTAACAATAGAAAGAAGAAGGAGCCAAGAGCCTCGACGTTTGGACAAAACCAACACTCCCATCGAGTGAGAAATGAAGCACAGTAGGTGCCTTGACTTTGGCCATAATTGACACCTGTTTAAGACGTTGAACTTAGTGAATTACATCGATTCCAGCTGAAATCGTTCGTTCAGAGAGCAATACTGGCAATGGAGCTTCGAAACGATCGGAAGTTTCGTTTGGGACACTTTAAACGGGTGATTTTGACAATGTTGTGTTTCCCCAGCTTTCCATGTCATCGCACATCGCTTCGCGAAGAGATGATGAGGGATCCCTGGGAGGAATTACTCGAGCCCAAGAGTGGCGAGGTCGCTGCTTAAATACAAAGGCAAGAGAGACTCGTTCTGTGATCCATTCAAACAAGAGCGAGGCGTTTCTTGTTACCGGATCACGGCGGGAACCGTCGTCCTACGATACGAGGCGTAATCTTTACGGGGCCACGAAGATGCGGGTGAAATATCAAGTTCGTTTCGCGAGACACGGTGTCACGTTTAGGCTATATCCAAGTTGAATCGCGCGGGGCTCGTTTCGACTGTGCAAATTCTGAATCTACTTCCAGCACTTTTGTGCATGGAGGCGTTGCTCGCGGCGGGCCCGTGGAACACATCCGTCGAATTGGAATCGTAAATCTCCGGGCGCTGGATGGCGATAATAATTGTTAATTACGGGGGATGTAAGAACAAGCGGTTTCGTTTAAACGCGGCGTAAGCGGGCAATGTTGGTGAGGATGGCTCGCGAGCCCGTCGCTAACGAATCTAAACGCCGGAAGGGACGAGATCTCTTTTATTATCGGCGCATAAATTGTGCAATAAACAACGACATAAGACAAGGTAGTATATTACTCGGTCGTAAAAGGCGAGAAGGGGGACGGCAACTGTCGCGGCGCTGGCATTGCTCATCGTTTTGCTACATTTTCGCGAAGAAACAGAGGGACAGGGTGGTTTGTATTTGAAGCGGACGGGGGACAGGCGTCTGGTGAAAGAATGTGCTGGATAAAATAGCGTCTATTGAAGGAGATAGAGACAAGCGTTAGTGTAGAGCTTATTTGTTAATATATTTGTGGGATAATACAAATGAAGTACTCATTTTGAATACAAGCATGAAAAGTAGGTACTTTTGTTCTTCGTAAATTACTATTTTACATTCATTCGGATTAGGGGGTCTTCTTAGTGTGATGGCTGAGAGATACTATTTTTCAGGAATTAAAAGAGAAAGAAGTATTGCATGTATCATTTTGCGCCTTTGTAGCTTTATTCTATCACCGTAGCTTTATTCCGTCATAAATGGATATTTTTACCTACAATATTTTTTGCAGTCTTAAAAGGTGGTAAAATAAAGCTTTCAAACGTGTGAAATGAAATGTTTAATACCCGAAAAATTAAATTACACCACCTTGTGGACCTAAAATAATGGGTAAATTTAAAATTTGGTTTCTCGGGTAATTTTTCAGTGAAATATCGGGACCCTTTTAGGAAATGTTACGCAACATTTTAACTTTATTTTCATATATTATTTATTACTTAATGTTTTAAAATGGTGGAGTTATACAACGTTATCTACTATCAATGTCTTGTCAGCTGTCATCAAAAGCGACTGGAACATGACAAATAAAAATTCAGATTTCAACTTTAAGAGAAATAGGTTGTCTTCAATGTAGCGCACCATTTTTATTATATCATAATTTGCTCAAGTTTTATAAGTCTCTAAATTTGTCCTTCCCAGTAGAAAAAAAAATTCTTTACAAAGTCACCATTTCCTTATTTTTTTACAATGATTCAAAAGTCGTATTTTTAGTTTTTCTTTTTTTAATTTTTAGTTTTTCATGTTCCAGTCGCTTTTGGTGCTGGTTATATAACTCCGCTATTTTAAAACATAAAGTAATAAATAACGTACAAAAAAATAACGTTAAAATATTGCCTAACATCTCCCAAAAAGATCCCGACATTTCACTGACAATGAGTACTTCATTGCCTGAAAAAATAAATTTTAAATTTACCCATTCATTTAGGCCTACAAGGTGGCGTGCGCTTTAAACATACAATCGTTCGATCCAAACGAATCACCGCCCCTTTTCCGCATCCGTCTGCGGTAGTTCAAGCAACATTTTCTCGCTTCCGCGCAACATCTTCTTTCTTTCCACCCAGCAGCACCAGCGTCGCAAAACGCAAGAAAAGAGCCCGCGCCACAATGTACACCGCGAAGTGGCAGCATTGTTGCTCCTTCCGGCAAAGTACAAAACAGTGCCCGTGCCGGGCGCAGCACGGCGACAGCGAGCACCGCGAAGCGGTTATTATCTCAACAATGATGCGGTAGATTATCGATCAATGGGAAGTTGATACAAAAGGGATCCTCCCTTAGATCACTTTGTTTCGTGTACACTTCCCCGAACACGACAATGTTCATCCTCAGGTATTACCTTCGTCAGACACCTGCTCCCTCCCCGTCTCCTCTCCCTGATCTTGAATACCCCCCGAAGAAACGAACTTTCGAACGCCGCTGCTCCAGTAAACGCGATCACGCGACTCCGAGAGGGTATTTCGTTTCTCGCGGTGCTCTTGTTTCCCGCCTGCCTCTTCTATTTGACGGGATCGTCGCCGGGCCCCCATATGTCTTCCGAGCGGAGGAAACGACACGTGGAAAGAAAGGAACAATGTTGCGATATTTATACACCCCTCGCGTACCTCTGTCATTAGCCCCGTCAATGGGAGCTTCGCTCTCCTTTCAGCCGTCTATTCTCCGGCGCGCTTGCCCTCCTCATTGTTTTCTCGCTTTTCATCGGGCCCCGTGCATCGACACTTGCCGCCAGGATCACGCGAGCGCGGCACCGTGGCTCCCGCATTAATTAGCCCCTTGCGGATCGGCCGGGAAGCCGCGTGTACGAAGAGACGGGGAGAGGCCACGAAAACGAAGCTCCGGAGCGCAGGGTCCGGGGGTTTACACTTCTGGGAAGATGCTCGTAAAGACTGCTTGGCTTTCGCTGGCTCTGTTATTAGCCGCGTGGCTGCGACTTGAAACGAGTGAAAGGGGAGGGGAAGGGAACCTGACGGGCCCGGGGGATATAATCGCGCCTCGCCACTCAGCCTTTCACCCAATACCACTAATCTTCCGTGGCTGACTACTATGCGAGAAAAGATGCTCGACCTGGCGAGGGAATTAAAAGGGCCGGCCGTTTGGAACTATGTTGCTGGCGGGATTGAGTGATTGAGCCTCGAGCGCGCTTCACCCCGAGCTGCTGGGGCTGCGCTGGAATTCGAGTAAGTTCCCTGCCCCCGCGCAGGAAAGTTGCCCAAGAACTCTATGCCCCGGCACTCGATACGTAATTTAACTTTGCGGTTAATGACGCGAGCAGGCGAGAACTGGATTTCCGGCCGCTGCGGGCTTGTCAGCAAGGATTTTTCTTGATGGGATAATTAAGTAGAAACCCAGGTGCGGGCACTGTTCTCACTGCTATGAAGTCTGAGGTGCATTCAAGACGTGCTAAACTCCAGTCAAGAAGAGGGCAAACCCAGAACCACCTGGAGAAGTCAACAGCCTGAGGGGGCGCAATATTTACAAAACACTCGTCCTCCAACGACCCGACAACCCTTATTACGAGTCCTTTGACCGGAGACCCGTCCGCATTCCAGCGAAGGAAAGGAAGAATGCCGGGAAGATGATTAGCACCCAGCTGGAGGACAGGTCCAGAGGCAAAAGGTAACGGCGGAGCGGCGGCGGCACGTGACGGGGACAAGCGGAGAATGGTCCCAAGCGGTGGCGCGCGCGAAGGCAATCCCGTCGGGACGGTGAAGTTTTACGCGGAGATTATCAGGAAGCGGAGCGGACGCCCATGAATACGGAGATCCTCCGATAAAAGGACGACGGGGGAGGAGAAAAAAGGAGGAAGGTGAAAGGAGGCAGGTATGCGGGACGGGGCGCGCGAGAGGAGAGAAAAGGGAGATGGAGCTGGGAAAGAGTTGGTAACCCAGTGCCGTCAGGAGAGTGCCGGAGCAATGTAGTCGACCGCGAATGAACGTACCGGCGGATGGAGAGGCAACACTTTGTAGTTTTAATCGATCCGGTGGGACGGGGGAGAAAGACGGAGCACCCCCCGGAGCGGAGGGTGAGTCGGCATGTGCGGGCAAAAGGAGAGCGAGGGAAACGGAGGGCACGCTGTCAGGCCGTGTGGTTAAAAGGGGAGAGCAAGTATCGGCGGAAGAAGGACGAGAGTGGAGTGGTCAGGCGCGAGCGAGGGAAAGCCTGGAGCGGAAGAGGGATGGAAGGAACACGGGGAGAGAGTAGAGACCCACATCCTGCCGACTCCTACAACTTCAACCACCAGCTGGCTACACCTCCTACCTCCACCGTGAGGGAGGATGGGGCGGCGGGCGGGGGGCCCGAGTTATATGTGAAAAGCACGTGGACCCTCGAGAGGAAGAAGGACAACCGGATTCATTCATTTCCTCGTATATTTCGTGGCGAAAGATCCGTCCTTTCTTTCGTCAATGTCACCAGGCTTTCCCATGCCGAGCGACGGCCAGCAACCGGATCTTCTACCACGTTCTGCGTAGCTTTCTTTGGGGAATTGGATCATTAGGCTGGTGATCTTTCGAGCTCTGTCTGAGGGATCTGAAAGGAATGTTTCTCAGAAATCGTAGGGTGCTAAGAATAACGAGTTGATCCTGAGGTCAGCTTGCAGTGAGATTAAAAATATCTTCTCATTGTGTACTTGGAAAATTTACAACGTCAGGGAGAGAAATGCAGGTGATTGAAGCTGCCGGTACGATACAGAAAACGCGGGGCGAATTCAACCCTTAGGAAACGGGTGCCAAGTAGTATAACTAAATCATATACGAAACTCACCAACTGAAAGTTGCTTTAGCATTTCTGAAAGATGCTGAAGGGGATAAATTGAATGAAATGCCGAGTGTTAAAGGGTCCCAACAACGCTACAGAATATGAATCTAAACCACACTGGCGGACCTCAAACAGGTACCTGCGAAAGTATGCTTGCTGAGGAAGCATCGCGATTGAGACATCACAGGCGAATCAGCCACTGTTCCACGTCCATGGATCTACAGACCTGCAGAAACGAGGACACGCGATCACATTGTAAATGGAAGTTTTTACGGTGATCAAATCAGAAGCTCTTCATTAGTGTCTGTACACCCTAATCAACGTCTCGCCGTTGCGGGGGATCGATAAGAACGCCGTTGGAGGAAGCAGAGGCGCGTAAATGAGTACGATAATTTACTGTCAGCTAGCGTGACGACGACGGCGGTCGCTCGTCAGAGGAACCATAAACAAGGCGGCCTCTTCGACCGACGTTTCAACCGAACTGAATATATCCGAGGACGCGCCTCCAAGGGCTCGAATCACGGCAGAATATTGTCGAGGTCGATGCTGGAGAAATTGAGGGGAGAGCATTAAAACACCGAGGGTGCGGACAGTAATAGCGGCGCCGACGAGGGTGGCTCGTCGCTCGAAAGGGGTAAAATTTGGACTTAATAAACGCTCCCTGCCGGGCCGCGACGAAACACGCAGTGATATTTACGGGGAATTCACTGTTTCGGAATATTTTCACGCCCGCTCGCGCGGCAAGATCCGCCGTAAACATCTGACCGCCTTAAACGGCCGCGCGCAGGAGTTCTGCGACTTTGGGGACCCAGGGTCCGCGGTTCCCTGGCGGGCGGAAATAATTAACATCTAAGTATGCGGGGCATGTACAGAGTCAAAGATAAGATGCAAAAACCATCCTGGGTAATGTATTCCGCCGCGAAACCGAGCCAGCCACTTCGTGCTGCGCGGCGAAAAAAATTCCGAAAGATTTACATGCTATGGAAGCGGTAATGCTTTAGATTCGCCGAGCAGATTGACGCATTTTAATATGTATTGCGGCGCGTATATCTTCCCGACTTGGCTCGTTCTCCGCCCGCGATGAAAATCCAAGCCCGCGCGTTATTCCATCCGTCGAAACCGCGGGAAAGGGTAACGAGACGATTCGGTTCGTATTTTTCATATCGCTCGCGAGGAAATTGTCCATTTCCCTTCGTGCCGCTCACGCCGGGGCCGTCGCTTTTATTCCCCCGGTTGAGCTCGTTACCCCGAAGGAACGTAAAGGTGCTCGCAGGCCGCGCAGAAGTATCGCGAAGTCCATAATTTCGCGAGGAACTGCGCACCTGTCACTTCACCTGTAACGCCACGAAACGCAACGATACGTCTTACCTGTCGCTCAGGGTAATACTCGGAGAACGTTGTCGTCGTGCCGATCGAATTCCCTGACAGAACGAAACGAAAATGGCGCGCTATCGGCGCGTACCGTTGCAATTACCAGTCGGGGGTCCATCGCGCCCCTGAAGATAAATGAGACAGTGGATCAACGTCGACGAACTCCGACTTCTGTGCGCAACGATTCATCAAAATTAATGACCGGCAGCCTACTGAGCGGGCTCACTGGACATGTGGGTAATTGGAGTGCATCTGTGACTTGCAATTGATAGTGTGTATATTTAAGAATCGTGGGTAATATCGATAATTCGGGAGAAATCATTGGTTATCGCAGTGGGGATTGGTGGAAGTCGACGGTTTGATCTGTACGTCTTCATCAGGGACCAAAATCATTGGTATTCACGTTTGAATACTAAGCTTGAGTAGGTAGAGTTCTTTGGCGACCTGAAGCGTTCGAATGGGAGTGTAGTTGGTGAATAAATGAAAGGTTTGGGAGTGCACCTTGATTCGGTAAGTGGATCAGTTATTTTCCTCATTGGAAAACCTAAATTAGAGGGATATTCTTAGTTATCTCTGCTAGAAGATTTTTGGATGAAGTGGAGGAATAATATAGTGGACTTGACACAAAATGCAGGGTAGACAATGGGTAGATACCAACGACGGACTGTATTATTGTAAATATTAATCTCTACTGCCATTCGCACTGAAACGGCCAACTCAGACCAGTTTAAGATTCCCTGAAAACACCCCAAGTTTTTTGAACTTTAGGTCTGCTCCCCGTAAAAGCTCTTTGTAGCTTGAATAAAATATACGCTTCCGCGATGCATTCACTATCCCCAAACACACCCACACGTTCGTACAAACGTCCACCCTCTGTTGTCTGTTACCACTTTTGACTTATACAAGCATAACATCCTAAACAGTTTAGACACGCACTTGAAGTAGTCCGATTCCCACGGTGCCTCTCTATAAAACAAAGGATAATGAGTACGTTAGGAATGGACATCGGTAGGAGGAGTTTTTTTATGACTTTCAAATAACATCATCCTTCCTTAAAATTAGGAACTGCTATAGCAGACATGAGAAGCCAAGACAGCCCCTATGAGTCAGACTTGTTGTTAGAAACATCCCCCGCCTTGTCACTGGTACCAAGGACTGAACACATGCAGGCGTCATGCCACTCGAAATCCGTCCCCTTAGCTATCACTACAAACGACACCTATAAAACTAGACTGAATCCAAAATTCACCCCCTCCCCCCATGCAAGCCCCGCCTTCACCATTCCCACACAGTACATCCTCCTTGCAGGGCCAAGGATCGAGAGCACCCGGAGGAAGCCACTCGCTCGAAGCCAACAAGAAAAGTGCTAGCAATCGGTACGGAACCATCAACCGTCCTCCCACCCCGCACTTACCGATCGCATGGCCAGAAACGAAGCGCGAGGTTGAGCCCCTCGACAGGTTTTCCCGATCGCTTGATCAGCCCTTAAAATCACATCGCGGAGTGCCCCGGACCGGCCTCGGGTGTCCTTCGGAAGATCGGCGGCTCGCGGGAATCGCTCCTCCCGAGGCATCCCCGGTCGAAGTACTCTTCAGCCCCGTCGGGCTGATTTGCATCACGGTTACGAGCTCGTTCGGGCTCTCGTGCTGGTTCTATTACAGGGCGAGGGAGAGAGGACCCGGACGGAAAAAGGGGGGCAGAGGCGCGCTGGGTCCCTCTCAGCGCGCGCGTTTCCACCCCCAAAAGCAGCCTCGCAGGAGGGCAGCTCGGACACTCATAACAATCATAACAACGGGGATCTCGCGGAGTAACTCGCGGACCACCTCCGCGCATCGGCACCGCCTCCAGCACCGCCCCCGTTGCCCCTTCCAGCAGGGGCTAGCATTGGCTGGCAGCTAGGCGGGAGAGAATCCACCGGCGGGTCGCCTTCCCTCGACTCAACACCGGGGCCACTACGCAGCCAGACTGCGGACCGTCAGGATTCAGGTCCAAGTTTTCGCGCCGAGCTTCGACCGCGCAACGTGCACACCACGCTGCCCAAGCGACACGAGGTCACGGATCCCCTCAGCGGTGATCCAGCAGCCAGCCGAGACGATCGATCGTCCTTGGATCATCCTCAGCCGTCATCCCTGGGCGCGTCAGTCCTGTTCGAGCGGTCCGCAGAGAGAATTGGAGTCGATCCGGCCAGGAGACGGGCACCGCTGGCAGGCCGACAGAACCGTCCGAGTGGCCAGCAAGCAGAAGACGCTTGGAAGTATCGAAGACGGTGTTTGTGATCCGCCGGTGATCAGCGAGTGTGTGGTTCAACAGTGATCAGGGAATCAGAGCGTAGAGGTGCGTGCGCCGGCCTGCCTTCGTCACGTGGACCCGAGAAAGCCGCGACACTTCCCTATACCACTGACACTGCTCCCTGCCGGCTAGGCGATCGACACTTGGGGCCATCCAGTGGAATAAGTGCGCGCGGGGTGTCGCCTGACCGTTCCGCCCCATAGACTACTGTGCCCGCGCCTCGCGTCTGAACAGTGACATTATCGCCGGACATTTAGCTACATACTCGCGTCGCTCCAAGACGCTTCCTCAGTCGGGCTTCTGGTTGCGTTGCAGGGTAGCGCCGTGCACGTGTTCAACGCGGCGTCCGCCGAAAATATATTGCCGCGAGGGGCCACGTGCGGGAGGCATTAAACGTGGCAGGTGCTCGGGACAGGTGGTGCCGAGTTAATTGCACGGCAATAAAACGTAGACGTTCCGCGGAAGATTGATCAACGCGAAGAGCGTTCGGCAAGGAAGTAGCAGCCCGCCAGCGACGACCTAGTACTCGCGATACAAGCGGCAGGCGATCGTACAAGGACTCGGACAATAATACACTCCTAATTATCGCCAGCGAGTGGCCGGGGGTAATTACGACACGCACGTGACCGACGCCGTTGTGTGCTCCCCGACGTGAAATTGCACGATAACCACGCTCCGTAGCGCGCTGCCCGCTGACAAATAGAATAATTAAAATCGCATTAAAAGAAGGCTCCCCTTCTCTGTGCCGCGTGCGTTATCTCGAAGGTGAACGGGCGGACCTCGAAGCCTCGCTGCATTGTCGCCACGGCTCCGCGCTGAGCGCCGCTCGCTGCGGACCTTATCTTGGCAGCTCGCTTTTCGCGGGACCGTTTTGCACGGCACTTCCGGGTGCACGGGACGAGGGAACGATCGAGGAATCGGCCCCAACGCACTATCGGGCCCCGCGAGCAATTAACTGTTTGCTTCTTAATCGCTCCTAATTACTCGCAATTACCAGCCGTAATTAAGTAGGCTGATGTCACCGGCGGCCGATGTATTTGTGAATCGTTTGCCCGTCGACGTCGGTCCACCGCCGCCATCGAGGCTGCTCGTCGCCGCTGCTTGTCGGAAGATTACCGGAGGCTCGTGAAACGGCGAAGAGAAACACGTGGAGAAAGGTGCCGGGACCGAGGGACGGAGAGGCGATCGACTTGCGCCAGCTGAGAAGACCACGATCGCTCTGGTACCTGGGGATCGAGACTCGGTTCGATCGAGCAGGTGGCAACGTGCGAGATAAATCGTAACTGTCGGCAGAACCTACGCCAGGACGACGTCCCACGTACATCAGCTACAGGTCAACTTTGGTGAGTGTCCATTCGTCACTTTACTCCTCTCTAATTATAAGATAGAGCATCGGTCTCGGTTGAATATATTTTTCACGCTTGGATGGACGTGAAATTAGGAAAAGCATCAGGTGGAACTAGAGAATGGGAATGGTTTCTATGAGCGAGGGATTTTTGTGGTGACCCGAAGGGGTCATTGAAATGCCAGGGAAATTTTCTCTCAGACGAGGCCAGGGGTTTATCGGCGAGGCGTTAAAATGTCTCTGTCAAAACTCCGACTCAAAACTCCAACGTGTATTTATATCCTGGCCGGCAATTGCGAGGCTCGCGAGCGATAATCGTTGCTCCGATACCATTAAGTTAATCTCAGTAATTAAGAAAGTTACTCCGGGGCCAGGCCACGCGGGAATGTCGGCTAGCGAGGGATTGAAACCGACGTCGGGCTCCGCGCCGCTCGCCCGAAGACTGGCGATAATTCCCCGCGGTTACTTAGCTGCGTTCCAATAATTAGAGTGATAATTATGCATGATCGTGTGTACGTGGCTCTGTGCCGTGTGTGACCTGAAAATGCTAATTGAAGGATAGGTTGAGCAGGTAAACGCTACGGGGCCGCGGGGGGGTTCTTAACCTTCGTTTACACGATACCCGGGGATCGATTTTGTCGACGGGGGGGAGAGAGACAACAGTTTGTGCTTGGATCATATTTCTTGTAGGCACATAGTGGTAGGGAATTGGTAGAGGGGTATCTCTGAGAATAACTCGTGAAATGCTGGTTGTTATGGCGATTGAATAATGAAACACGCGGGGACGACTAAGGGAATGCTTGGAAGGCGAAGAATAAAGTATCAGCATTTAGGAATAAGGAAGATATTGATAGTGTTAGTCGGTCGTAGTGATGCGAGTATGCTACGTACATTCTGGGTTTAAGGGTATTTATAAAAGAGCAGAGGAAAAGAGCAAACAAGGAGCACTGCTTTGCAAAGAATTTTAGTATAACTTTTAGGTTACTCTGCTGACGGCTGTTTGTATGTAGTTCGAGTAGGGAATATCTAGATTCAGTGATTCTATAGATACCTACTAAAAATTTCTTATAAGAGAGTCTACATCTCTACAGAAGCTAAAACACATTTCAAAACACCAAACACTAGTTAACCATAGTTAAAATGCAAATCCCTGTAACGCATTATCACCAATTCCTCCTGCCAAGAAGCTAAAACTACGATACTCATTTTATCAAACACCCTAAGTATCTTCACTCCAATATCGATCACACTTCTACCAACCCCCACGATCTTCAAAAATAATTAAAAGCAGTTCCTCCCTAAAGGGATGCAAAACACCCAACACCGCATAGAATTGACTAAATTACAACTCGCCTCCATTCAAATTCAATCATCACACCCCCGCCCCCTGAAAAATAACTGCAGCCTCCCCGAAAGAAACAACACCTATCGGTTGTGTCAAAAATTGCTTTTGAACGCGCCCACGCAGCGTATCGCGCGCGCACTCGTCATGAATCCAATTAACCAGGCGGCGCGCACGCATCCCGGTTATATTTTCGATGAAATGACACCGTCATTGACGCCAGCCTGGCCACCGGTCCCACCGTACCGGACCATGTGATTGGAGAGGTAAACAGGAGCACGTGTTGGCAGCGTGACTACGAGTGACGCCGCGGGGGTTGAGGGCGGATAGCTGGAGGAGGTGGCGGGCGAGGGGGTGTGCGGAGGCAGGTGGGTGGACGGGAAGGGTGCAGAGGGTAGAAAATCAGTGCGAGCAACCCGGAGGTTAGTAGGAGAGAGTTCTTTGCTTGCCGCCTCGGGACCATGGGCGAGTCGACGAAAGAGGGAGGGTTGGAGGGGCGGTCGGAGGAGGGAGAGTGGTCGTTTCACTCGACGCGAAAGCGGAAGGGAGACAGAGAGGAGGAAAGTGGCGGTTGATGGAGAGTCGAAGGCGGAAAATCCCAAAGGAAGCACTCGACTCGCGATATCGCTGGAACAGCCGCTGGCGGGAAAGAAAACGGGGAAGCTGTTGAGCTCTTCTTATCCCTCCTGCGATCCTTTTCCTTCCGCGTAAGTTGGCGTTTAGGTGACAGGAATTTGGGGAAATTCTGTGGGTACCTTAAATTCAGGACACTTTTCGAGAGAAATTCTGATGTACTTAGTTGTGTTTCGTTGGTGGACTGGGTGGGGGTGGATTTAAATGAGGGTGGTAGGCTTCTGAAATATATTCTGTGAAGATTGCGAGTACTTTCTATCTTGCAGTGTAGTTTTCAAAATTAAAAAATAGTTGTTATCACGCAGAACATCTGTGAAAGCAGCTTCTTCTTCAGTAACTTCAGTGTAACATTGTAATCCTATAGAATTTACTCTGTTAAGTCTAATTGTAAGTCATGTTTCTCTGTTTAAAAACACAGTTGAAATTTTCCTTTGACACGTAGTCTCATGAAGCTTTACATATCTCAGAAAATAAACTTCCAGGTTTTCCTCATTCTGATAGGAAGTATAATAATTAGTACTTTTGTATTTAAGAAGTCCCACAAGACAAACAGGTTTCCAAATTTTCATTTAGTCTCTATTTAAGAGACGAGGGAAAACGGTATCGTTGTATTACCATAGTTGTGCGTAAGCGTCTTCTTTTCACTGAGTCAGTAGCCGACAAGGGACACATAACATGTGCTTCGCCAGTGTTCGTAAGCCACAGAGGAGGAAACGTGGATATTGTCGAGGTCAAGGAAAGTAATCGATGCCTTCCCCTTCTTAAATCCTTGCACATTTCTCCCCGTTCCTCCGCGTTTATCCTCTGCCTCTGTTCTCCTTTTCCCTCGGCTCGTCAACCCCCGTTTGCAGCCCCATTCAGGCTCCCTCTTACCCGATTCAACCCCTGCCGACGATCCGGCGCGCGATAACATTTCGCTCGACAACTTACCCACTTCCAGCTCGCTTTGTAGCCTTGCTTCTCTATTTTCCATCCGCCGCCCTCCATCGATTATCGACTCACGAATCACCGCCGCCTAAGCAAGTTACGCCACCGTCTTCCGAGCGTCAAATGTGAATCGAGTGTTTCCCACCCGATGCTCGACGCGATATCGCGTATTTAATCGACGACACACGCGTCTCTTTACGCCGGACCAATCAATTCTCTCGTATAAAAGCTCCATTTCCCTCTTCCCTACTTAAAGATCGCCTCTTCCCTTTCATTTCTATGCTACATAAATGGGTTCCCGTGCCTCGACTAATTTCACACATTGCTAAATAAATTAACAACTCTCCCACTTCCTAGAACACTTCTCCAACTATCAATACTTCACCCTCATAACTGCCAGTAGATACCAGTCCACCGACATCGAACCTCACAAAACTCAGTTCCCCTGAACGCCAAGCCCCTTGCCCTTTCTTTGCGCCAACATTCCTCGAGTGCTTTGAATGAATGGTTGCCCGATATCGTCCCCAGTCACATTTCACTCAAGCTTCCGGTTCGGAACGCAGACGCTCGCGTTGAAACGGCGCATGGAACGCGGCGCAGTTTTATACTTGAGAATTAGCGTCCGTGGAGCAGTCTTTGCCGGAGCGGGAACCCTTTATCGCTCCAAGTCTTTCTTCCTTTGAGCCTGGTCCCCGCTCCTACTCGCAATTGGACGACGTGACGCCCCGTAGCGCGAGGCGATGCGTGCGGTGTCATTAATTCTAATAATTCATAAAGAAGCACGCACGTGCGTAACGGGGCGGGCAGGCTCGCGCTGCGTCGGGGGACACAGAGTGATGCTCCGGCACGAGTGTTTTTGTACGCCCGATGCTCCTAATAGACCTAATTTGCGTGTAAAAGCACTCGGCAGATTTCCGTGCCTCGTCGCCCTATTGAGGACTTCTTCGCGCGCGATTGTCGGCCAGAAGGGTCCCGGGAAGAATTTAAATTCCTCCGAGGATGGCCCCGATGCTCCGCACATATTTTATGACCCCCACCTCTGTCCCTTCCTCCTTCTGCCCCTCTCTGCTGGGATAACTGGACCGTTTTGTGAGGTAGCTGGTGGTCCACTTGTACTCCAGTCCCCCGCGCTTCTTTATTTCTTCTCGTATCTTTGTTTCATCAGTTGCTCCTCTGCTATTTCATTTTTGCCTCCGCCACGCTGAGGGATTTCCAGCGAATCCATTACCCTTTCGCTACTCGTTCTCTGGTTAAAGTAGCTTGTATTTATTACTAGGAGGAGGGAAAATATGCTGCGCGCTAGACGTGACATATTTTGTTAAAGATTCGAGTTTTATACTGTGCGAGTTGCTGTACTACATCCACTCGTCCGTGGATTACCATTCACGTTTCAATGAAGTCAGCGAGAGAAGTGTATTCTTGTTTCGAGCAGACGTAACCGTCAGGATGGGGGAGCAATTTTGTGACTCAGATTTCGACATTTTCTGGCACGCTAGATTGATAAGTGCGAGGTGCCCTGCAAACAGGACGGTTAATCCCGTTAGTTGGGGGGAGAGAAAAAGGGTCCAATGAACCGACTGGCGCGTTTTTGGGCCAGATGTTAATTCCAACGACTCAGCGTGAGCCGCGAAGGCGGTTTAGTACGTAAATACATCTTCAGCAGGGGGTACCATTATAATGGGCATGTGCGGTTAAAGTTCTATTTGTGGTAATTCGGAGTTTAATGCACTCCACGGCTCTGATTTAGCCGGCGGGCTGACACTTTTTTTGTCCGGCGCAACCCCAACGACGCTGGCGCCGTAAAACATGAAATATTCTTCCTGCGCCTCTGAGGATCGCCGGGCGCTCGCCTACCGTATCATATTTTCCATCGTCAGCGGCAAATTTTGATACCAGTTTAATGCCACCGCGCCCTCCCCGCCTCTCCCTTCCGTGGGATTATTTCGATGCGAACCACCCCGCTCGCTGTTTTTCACGAAACAAGTCTCTGTTGACGGTGTGTTTTA
Source organism: Andrena minutula (assembly GCA_929113495.1). NCBI lineage: Eukaryota > Metazoa > Arthropoda > Insecta > Hymenoptera > Andrenidae > Andrena > Andrena minutula. The sequence goes on from OV815994.1 coordinate 23,997,455, forward strand.
TTAATGAGGCAAATAGGTTTGTCAATATACACTCAATTTAATAGAAAGCAATTATCACACGAGTAGCAGAATATTTTCTACTACAACCTGTTACTTTCTCTCTTTAATACCATAAGACAGCGTCAAAAGCAAACAGATGTACCCAAGTCTTAGAACCTTACCTTCCATCTAATCCACCACTGCACAGCTACCAAGAAACCCACCAAGAACGTCACAATATCTCTCTCAACTATATCCCTAGCCACCAACATCCAACATCCTCTCCCAACACCAAGAAAATCCTCAATAATAATCGCCAATCGCGAACCGAAGCTGAAGACTCAACACTTTAATTTTCATCTGCCTAAAGTATCACCCAGGTTTTTGAATTCTCGGTACCCGCGATAACAGAGCGTGCAGCCCAATCAAGGCATCTTGGACAGCGCAGGAACGCCGTTTCGGATCCCCCTTTCGCTACCGATTTATGGACACTCGCGCGATCGAAGGTCCAGGTTGCGTTCACGCACACCCGTCCGCGGCGGTCGTGTATCCTCGGCGTAGCGTTCGCACAGCCGCATTAACGGGTTCGCTGTTCAGTTTAATCCTTGCGTTTCGTGACTCGGGACAAAGCCCCTCGGATTTCTGACGGAATGGTATCGCACGAAACGACCATTACCTCGGCCGGCACTTAGCCGGCGCGCTTACGTACGTACGCGCGTTAAAGATTAATTCGAATCACTTCGATACCGCCGCGACCCTCTCCCCCGGGGCCAGCAACTTGCCCCGACAACCGGCGACGACGTTTAACCGAATCGTTGCTGTCTCGGGCCCGTTCTGAACCATTAATAGGAGCGGCGCAAGGAGTGAGTCCTTTCGCTCCTCTGACGTTGTACGAACGAGGTGCCGCTGGGTTTCGTTGGCGTGCGAGGGTGTAATCGGAGGGTTGAGGAGTTGAATGTTACTGGTTCACGAAAGGAAATGAGAAGGTTGAAGATCTAGCGAGTGAGTTAGTTTCTTGGAATGGGAGTGGTGTGAGTCGATACTTTCTGTTCGGGGAATTAGTGGCAGTAGGGTTTCTAAGTTTCTAAGATGCGGTTGTTCTAGAAATTCTGGAGTAGTGTTCATTAAGAATTAGACATGTTTGAGGATTTTCTTGTAAGTCTGATAAGTCATTTGCTCCAACTTTCCATGTGGAGGAGCGGGACAAGGGCAACTCTGATCGCGTTTAAGCCTGAAAGAACGAGCTCGCACGAATTTCGCAGCGGTTCTTGTCACCCTCGATTCCAGCGCACCCGACCCGGTTCTAGTCTGCGTTTCACGCCTTTTTTCCGCTCACAGTCTCTTTAGCATCTACGAGCGCGGTGCAGGCGCCACAAAGCCGCGATTATGCGCTGCCATTAGCCCGCTCGATTGATTACGGGATCGTGAAAAGAGGACTCTGCAAGGACAATGTCGCGATGGGCGGTTGCCAACTGGTCCCGCTGCGATCATTTTATTGGCCGTGTTTCAAGTACGAGGGTTATCCACGCTGCCTTCTTGCGCTTTCACCCTCCCCCTTGCGCCTTTTCCTTTTCTTCTAACCCCTCGTCGACGACCTTGTCCCTTCGTCTAACGATCCCAGCACCCCTCTTTCTCACTGTCTAAGGATCTCTGCATTCCTATCACTCTATCTCGTGCAATGATACCCAACTCGATATCTTCATAAAGCAACGCCAAAAGTACTATTCAGTTTCTGCAGAACTTGTCATTATTTTGATTAGAAGACTATACAAACTCCCCCACTTTCTTCACCTTCTTCCTTCAACACTAAATTCATCACTGTCTATTGTAATTAAGATTAAAAAAATTAAATTAAACACTGTCAACCCTTTCTTAGGTCAATCCTCTTCCACTTTCAAGATCCAACTTTCACAACATCTTCCAGGTGATCTACTAGTGAACTACTACAGTTCTTTCCCAATTTACCAAACCCACGAGTCCCCATTCTTCAAACACACTCACTGCCGTGTCCCTTCTACCCATCTCATACCACCTTCAAAATTACTTACCATATCCTGCTCCTCCTTCCATCTCCCAAGTCCGCTCTCCACATCTCCGCTAAACGTCATAGAAACAGAGCTATTAACTCGCTCCTACCATCGCGACACGGTACACCAGGAAATCGAATCGGCGCGTAAAGCGTGCCAGCGTTTGAGGCGGGTAGTTCTCGCGGCATGCGCGGCCATATGGCGATTATCCGCGGCCGGTTATTTATAGTGTTCGTCGGCGGGCACGGCGACGCAGGAGCAGGCTGGTCGGCCAGAAACGGAGCGCGTTTTCGCGGCGAATTGGACCGAGCCTAAAATTCTAAAACCGCCGCAGTCTTGGCGGCTGCGAATCGCCCTCATAAATCGTCGGCCCCGGACTTTGGGCGGTTTACACGCACTTCGGTGTTGCCTGGAGCGTCGAGCAGGAACGAGACAGAGGCACTGCCGGACAGAAACAAAAGACAGAGACGGGACGAGGCGGGCAGGCTAAGACTATGTAGGATCTAGCTGCCGGCCAGAGGCGCACGGTTGTTTCTAAACCCACCTTATCTACTGGCCTCTATAATAAGCTGCGATCTGAGACCGTGCATCCCACCCACATACACACAGACGAGCCCGGGGAAGAAGCCAGCTGATGGTGGAGGGGCTCGCGCGTACACAAGCAAGGTAGGCCAGTCGAAGGAGCTACCCGCAATTCCCTGGACGCTTATACGTGTTGTAGGCCACGGAGCGCTTGCAATTACAAGCTGGTCAACATATAATTATCCCCAATGACCATAAATTACCGGATTTTTATGCGCAACATTCTTAATTACCCTTTGAATTAACATCAATCAACCCCCTTAATTGTACGCTGCTGTTGCCGGCGTCGCTGACGCTGCGATGCCTCCCTTCCCCTTGGTCATCCTTCTCGTCCCTACATCCAGCTCGGTGCCCTCCTTCCCCGTCGGCCCGGCAGGATAGGCCAGCAGGATGATAATGCGAAAACACGATACCCGCCCCGGAGCGAGGACCAGAAATATCGAAAAAGGAAGAGGACCCTGCCGGGGTCCCGGGAGGGGGGTGGAAGTCGAGGGACACACCGGGAGTCGCGACCAAGTCGCCCCGAGGGTGGCTTTCAGTGGTTAAACGTCTGATCACGGGTCGGGAGGGGTGGGAAGCTCGGATCGGGCTCGTGACGGCTCGTCGCATAATGCACGCGTTTTAATTGCCTCCCTAGACACTCGAGCGATCCTCGTATCAATGGTCCCGGTGTTTTTAATTGCATATTCGATTACGTGGACTTTCACCGGGTGATCCCGTCGGCAATTATCGCTCGAGGAGACATGCCAGGATGCACCCGGTGAAAGCAGACGGTCCTCGTTGTTGCCCGATCAGCAGGATCGACCAGTCAACTTGCGCGCTGTGAAAATTGACCGGTGGACGGACCTCTGTTACGAGTGCAGCTCGGTAGACTGTCAAGGAGCATCATCTTGGCGGGTACTGACGAAAATTTTACATTATTGTGTAGTATGTAAGCATCTACCTTGTTGAAGCTGGGTTCGCTGGTAATTATTTGCGAAAGCGCAGTCCTCACCGATTTCGATGACCTTGCAATATCTGGTCGGCGGTATGATTCTGAACAACTTTTTCTTATACATGTTGCCGTCGCTTGGCATTACTTTACGCAAATCCGCAAAGCCAATATTCGCAACAAAAAAAACTGTTATCGGTAGGGTGGACGTACCAGTAAATGAACACATACCAGTGAATGGACATTTTTTATTAAAATGAGTAAAATAAATTATTAAAGTAAGCAACTAAGTAATTAGAGACTTATTTTCATTTCTTGCTTCATATCCAAACAAGTTTAACAGCACGTGGAATTAATCGCGCTACAAATATAATTTTATAATAGTGTTCATTCATTAGCCTTAAGTTTTTAGCATTTACTGCTGCGTTTACCCTAGTTAGTTCTGGCTAGATGGTTTAGCGGGCCGTCAACATTTGGGAGATTTACACATTTTTTGTCTTAAATCTCTTAAAAGGTGGCGCCACCCCTCCTACAAGGCAGCTAAACCATAAACCTGAACCAATTACCGATCACAATTCCTTGCAATCGTCTCGAAAACTAAAGCCAAGCGACAGTAACATGTATAGGAAAAAGTTCCTCAGAATGTTAACTTTGCAAACACGTTTCAAAGTTATCGAAATAGATGCGGCTTGCCCTTTGGTAAATAATTACTGTTTTGTTTATTGGGAAGCTGATGATTTCAATTTTTCACGTTAACGTTCCCAATTCCCATTGCTGATAGTATTTTAACGAGTCTTCTAGATATTCGATTGTATACGTATAATTGTATACGTATAATTATCCAAAAAGGAATGTGCAACGGTAATGGTGGCAGAGGAGTTTTGGGATTCGTCGGTGATTAATCCTCTTCTAAACCGGGGCAGGAGCGCAACGCCTCTCGAAGGCCCGGCCGCGGCGAAGGTAGCAATTTTCAAATATTAAGGCTCAATGACACTTGAACGGCCGCGGTTATAATCATTGCCGATTTCTTCGTCCCGCTGGAAGGACTCTCCTCCACGTTTCACGTATCACGGGATCGAGAGGCCGACGCGATACGCTAATGAAACCGCACTCTCATTAAACCATCCAAATCGACGATACTAATTGGCCAGCTTTCGGAATACCCGGCATTATACCTCAGGTCGCGATATAATAATCGTTACGGACGAATTCGGATCGGACAGCCGGTGGTTAAAGCGTCTAGTAATTTCACGGACGCGGCCCTAGAGCGATTAATATGATTCCGACGGAAATTAACGACCGCGAGTGGGGAAAAAGTCAGGCAAGTCCGAGAGCTCTAACTGACCATCGTCAACAAGGGATCCTTTCGAAACGAGGGGATCGTTTAAGACGGGAGTAATTTGCTTTCTTCCACGCGAATACATCCAGCGTTCCTTGTATGCTGTCTTACAAGGGAACAAGCCGAATCCTCGTGGCCTGGTTGGAACGTAAATTTGTGGGTTTATAGAGGGACTCAAAACAAGAACAACGATGTGTGTCATTCGTGGATGTGAAAACTAACCTCACATCCTGCCACTTTTTCGCGTATAATTCCTAAGGTACAAGAGGCAGAAGAAAATGTTTCACACAAAACTTTAATGGTACAGTAAGCGCTGCGAACCTGCCTTAACAAAATTTCGAAAAGAGTTTGAATAAAATACCTGATGGAATTTTTTTTTCAAAATTTTGATCACATCAATTTTGAAAAGGGATCATCGCACCATTATACTTTAGTTTGAAACATTTTCTTCTGCCTCTTTTAATTTAGAAGTTATACGCGGAAGAGTGAGAGCGTCAATTTGACTTTAAGGTTAGTTTTCACATCCACGAATGACACTATCGTTGTTCTTGACTTGAGTCACTTCATAAACCCACAAAGTTGCGTTCCAATCGGTGGGTGCGGGTTCGCGGTGTCCCTTTGTTAGTAGGTACCATTCCCATGGAGAATTTTCAACCCAGAAGTCCCTTGCTTCTGGCGCACAATGATTCCAACGCTCGATATCAATAATTTCCCATTCTTATCACTCATCAGGCATTCGAACTAGAATTTTTCAAAATCTACATCCCTTCTTCTACCAAATCATTTATCAGATCTGTGGGTACCATAACGATTCTACCGATAAGGTACTATCACACAAATGCTAAATCATAAATCACGGCACTAAGACTCTTCAAGTGAAATTTATGAAGAATATCTCTGGTCGCAATCTGCCAAGCCCCAGAGCTTCCACAAAAGATTTCCTCCGTCTCTCTCGAAGAAAACAGTTCTCGAATCACGTCCTCCTTAATCAATACTCTGAGAAATGGTCGCGAGTGACGCAACCCAAGCACCGCGACACAGAACCACGGCAATTACGTGTTACGTGCCGTGTAACGTCGCGTTAAGACCCCGTGTTCAGAGCCGTGAACGTGTGTCTGGCCGCGATTCAGGCGACCATCCCGCTCCGGGGGGCCCCTTCGAGCCCGCCACCTTTGCCACCGGTGTCCGCCGTTTTTAAAAAACCGGGGAGAGAAATATTTGCCGCGACGGCCATTATATAAAACGCCTTTTATGAGGAACAAAGTAGCTGCCGGTGGGCAGAAGGCGCGCTCTCGCCCTTTGACAATAATTTGTCCAGAATAACCGGCTCGTCTCTCTCTACCACCCCGGGCTTCCGCTCGATGATCCATCCAGCCGTTCGTCATAGGCGCACCGCTTTTAAAAAAGTGAGCCGCTGGACTCGGGCCAGCGCAAAAATAGAAGCAGATGTTGTTAGTTGCGTTCAGCAAGTACACGAAGACGCGGGGCTTCGACGATGTATCCTTCGGCGAAAGTCGCGGATAAACGGGGCCGGTGAAAGGGGGGTGTGGAGGTGGGGGGGGGGGGGAGGAGATGATCGCCGGTGCTCTTTCTGGGAGACGGTGATTTCATTGCCCTTGAATTCTTACTAACGGCCCGGTTAGATTAAAAATAATTAGCCAGATAAATGCGAGGTGTCTGTTAGGTGGCGGGCCATTTTATTCTCGAAGCGCAGCGGCTCTGGATTCCACCCTCCCCCCTTTCCGCCCTACACCCCGACGCCTACCCGAGCAAATGTTTTTGCTTTGAAGTCGGAAGATGAACGGGCCTCCTTCCAATTTCCACTGTCTGCATTCTTAACAGCTGCACGCACTACGCTTCGATACGGCTGGCGGGAGATCCCCGCGTTTAATTAGTATCGCGTTTATGCGTGTCGCTGCGCCCTTTCAAGTCCCTGGCTCGGTTGCCGCGAGTTTGACGTCCTGTCGATCGAGCTGCATCGTTCTTCTTTGCTATGGTAGTGGAAGTTTCATCGTGTTACAGGGCTGTGTTGGTGTGGGATGGGTAATATGGGGGGATTGGAATGATTTAGGAGATTCTGGATGGACCTAGCAGTAGTATGATATCTTTTTGGAGCGAGGGAAAGGGTTGGGGGCTGTAGAGTGTCTTTGGCTAACAGCCACCAATTGTAATGTCTGCATGCTAGATCGCCTGCCAAACCTCGAATCTAATCGCCATTTCAACTGACAATGAGTTACATCGCGGAGGTATCTTCTGTTTGGGCATTTGCATTTGGAAGAATTACTGTCGTTAAATTCTTCTAATAGGGGAGTCCGGGGCAAAGTGAACCTCGGGGTAAAATGAGCTTTCTTAATTTATTCTTTGTCAATAGAATATATTTACAAATTTTGGTGACGTAATAAATGTGTGTAATACCACAATGATAATTATGCACATTTATTACGTCACCAAAATTTGTAATATATTCTATTGTGAAAGAATAAATTAAGAAAGCTCATTTTACCCTGAGGTTCACTTTGCCTCGGTCTCCCTTATATTATATTGTTCTGTACACACTTAAACTATTTAACCCCTCTTTTAGACATCAATCTCTACAAATTAGTAGCACATGCATCCCTTTAATTCAATGGATATTAAAGTACCCGAGCTTTTGTCCCCGATGCTTTTCTTCGAATTAGCCAGCATAAGAAAGCACTCATAGAAACCATTGTTTAATCTACGTTCCACCGCAAAACTGTTGGTAATATCGAAGTGTCATCGCGTCAGCGGACGTTGGACGTCGTCCCGCGACCAATTACACAAATTATGTCCCCAGCATTATGGGATGGCGTGAGGCTGGCGAGCGAGCGCGCGGCGATTCCAACTATTAGATCGGTCCTCAGAGAGTTTTGGTCGATTCGCAGATTACGAGTCCCCGGGATGCAAGCCTGACATGGCGGAGGGTTTGGCCGAGGAGGAACAGAGCAGTACCGCTGCGCCCGCTTCCCCGCCAGCTGATCTTCGCACTCTGAACACCCAATTGTCGCCGCCTTATCACCACCAGCCCCATCTCCAGCCTCGTCTTCAGCATCTGCAGCATCCCAACATGTTGGCGACCGCCGTACCGCCCAAGCACAGCTACAGCATGCTGTCTCATCAGATGAAAACGGAAGCCGAGTTGGACGCTCCCTGCGACGTCCCATTGAATCTGAAGAGCGAGGTGAGTCCATGAATCTCTATGAACCATTGCCCGTTGATCGATTAGGACTTGTACCTAATCAGGCGGGAACAGTCGCCTTATCCTTAGGCGGAATGTTGATTAGTTGCGACGATTAATTATCTGCTAGTCCCTCGAGGAGATGTCGTTCGACGCTCAGCTCGGAAATCCTGTTAAGTGTTGTCAAAATTTCTAGATAGTAGCGCGTCAGCTTGTTTCATTCGGCAAGCTGTAGTCAGAGTTTCAAAGTGGACATAAAGGATATACAGAGTTTTTATTCACCAGGACGTAAGAGATAGCTTGTAATAATTTTCTCCGCGTAACAAGAAGGTGAAGAATAGAAGAGATGAATGAGACGATGCTTTCTTCTAACTTGCTCGATATAAGTGGCCTTCGGAGGATCGATACGATCTCAGTTGACCAGGCAATCTTCCAACTATTTCGAGCAGTGAAGGCATCTACTGATTTCTTCTGGTCACAGCATTCCCCAGGGTTCCTTCTTCGTACCCGTCCGCATTAGCTTGATCAGTTTGACGACCCGCATTAAGAGACGCACGAAATAATACGCACAGGATCCTCGGCGAGATCCGTGGACCGTCTACGATGGTTAATAAGACAGACCCTCTACGTCGAAGCGATCGTCACACTCGTTACTAACGGTTTTGTGTGTCAATGACAACCAATTGTCTTCTTAAGTAGCTGCCGCGCCGCGTCCCAACCTAAATCGGCCAATGGTCTCTCTGACCTGTATACGATTAACGTACAAAACAAAGCGTGTCGAACGACTTCCATGTGGCTGATGGGGTCAATGCACGGGTCCTCGTTCTTTCTTCGAGTATTGCGCAACACGCGACTTGGATCCAGCAGAAAATCCGCCTTGGAACCCACCATCCAAGGCGTCCACCCGAAGACGCAACAGAAACCCAAGTTTCTCATTTAACTATATTCATCGAGTCTTTCAACTCTCGTTCCTAGCTCCACTTAATTCTACACGCTATCAAACACGATCCAGCTAGAAAACCGTAGGAATCATAAATCACGGGAGTTTACACGATTACGAGCGCTTTCTACGTCTGGTATCGGCGGCCTCGCTAAACGAAAAATGTGACAAAGGCGTTATCGAGAACAGGCGAGCAGCGCCAGTCTAATCTCCATACATGGCGCATGTCCGTTCATGCATTAAGCGACCAGGGGAGCCACGGGGCTTATTGCCAGAAACTGCCCGAAAAGGTTGCTCCCGTTAGGAGATGGAGAATCGTGGGAAAATCGTACGGATAGAATGTCAAAGTTTCTAACGGGCCCGCAGCCACCTATGCCAGCTCGCGCGAGCACGACATTTGCCTAAGCGCGTTAGCGCGAAAGACTTCCGCGTTCCAGCTACGGAGTAAAGTCTAATCACAGTTTGCAACCCGGCCCCCACCAGCGAAACGCCCGCGTCGATCGTTTATCAGCCGGTAATCTGTATCAGAAGATCGACTTGCTGGATCGCCTTTGATCTCTAGCTACGGCTTTCCCGCCGGACACTTATTTACTGCGCCTGATAATTGTTTATTATGATCCGTAATCGGGAAAGCGAGGTCGGCCGAGCCGGCTACACGGCCCGCGAACCCGCTCGAGATTTTATTTCGCGCGGCAACGTCACTTGAGTGGAACGCGCGGAATTAATATTTATGGGGACCTGCTGGCGGAATCTTTCGCTCGGATCGTTAAGGAGGAATTATCATGGGCGTTGGGTGGGGATCCAGCCGCGTTAATCACGATTTCGTTGCCCCTGTTCCGCGTATCACAATTGGAGACTTTAATCTTCTGTTGGCTGCTTCGATCGATCATTGTGTGGCTGTTTTTTGTATTTGTTTCGAGATCTGGCTATAGAAAATTCCCTTTCGTGCGCTCTGATTGTAGGCACCGAACAATCAACGTGCACTGCCGACCGTAACTTTGAGGCTTCCCCCTTCGTTTTAGATTACAAAGAGTTACAGTTTGCGAGTTACCTGTCTTTACATGGAGGCATTGCTTCTTCGCATTTTAACGCGGTCAGTGCCATCTGAAAATTCAGATTCTTCGGATATCGTAGCTTCTCTTGGTTCTTGATAACTCCGTTTTTTCATTCCTGCTGAAATATATTAAATTCTTCAGCTCTGCCGTGGCTACCAAATTTCTGAAGGACAATGCTCTGTTTACGAGAATTTATCCTCGAATTTATCGTGGACGGAGTACCGACTAGACACCCCGGTTTTTTTTCAGAAATTCTATTGAAATAAAGGGACGAAGCAGGCAGGTACAGTGACCGGCGGAACAGCCTTAATGTCGCTGTAATCTCTAATCGCCGGCGCATTCACGTTGCGCGCACGCCTCGTGTGTTATTGAGGTTCGACAAAAGCACTTTTCCGCGGACCAGCTGTTGATTCGCTCGCCAAAGAACGGACAATTCGTCGTTGAACAATGCGTGTAACAATGATGCCAATTAGCCAGCAGAAGAGAATAATAGTGTGCTAGAGGAGGGCCGAGGCGACGGCGGCGTCAGCCTCAGACTAGAGTCTCGAAAACAGCAGTCTCATCCGCGTTAGTCCGCAGTCCCTGTCCATCCATTACACTATTATCCCCTCAGCAAACACACAGGATCCATCCTGGACTCCACGCGTGGACTTAATGCCCGTGCCCGCCGAGTCTGAGGAGAGGGAGCATGCAATTTACGCGCAAAAGAACTAGGATGTATCGCGGTACTCTGGCCCGTGGAAAAAGAAATGCCTCTGCTTAACAGGGTACAGCATACATAATAATGTCGGCGCTTTCGCGCGCGGTGGCCGGTGAAATATGAAGGGCTGGAGGAGAAATTGCGATCGCCCATGCACAGGCGACGATCTTCTTATTTATCGGTATTAGCATGTCAAAGCTGCTTAGCGCTCATCTTTTCTCCATGTTCGTATGCTTCTTCGATGCTTGAAGAGTCGAGGACTGGTTCTTGCTTCGCTTGGATTTCAGGAAGGTCTGGTGACGTTGAAAGTTTATAGAGATGTTTAGAGAGTGGTGGTTATAGGAGTGCGGTTGGCGTGGAATATTTGTTATTTGATGTAATAGAAAGATATGATTGGGGATAGTAGAGCGTCTTGAGAGGAAAATGTTTACACGAGAGTTGAGATATCAGAGCGAGATATATTTGAACACTGAGACGTGTGAGCGTTGTATATCTGGGCGTTGAGACATCTGAGCGCTGAGATACCGGACCGTTGGGATATCGGAGCGTTCGGATATCAGAGCGTTGAGATATCACAGCGCTGAGATATCTGAGCGTTAGGATATTAAAGCTTTGATATATAAAGGCGTTGAGATATCAGAGCGTTGAGATATGAAAGCGTTGAGATATCTGAGCGTTAAAGTATTAAAGCTATGACATTTCAGGACGTTCAGATATTAGAGCGTTGAGATATCTGATTGTTGAGATATCAGAATGTTGAAACATCTGAGCGTTGAGATATCAGAGCGTTGAAACATCTGAGCGTTAAAATATTAAAGCGTTGAGATATCAGAGCGTTGAGACATCTAAGCGTTGGGATATCAGAGCGTTGAGATATCTGAGCGTTAAAGTATTAAAGCTATGACATTTCAGGGCGTTCAGATATCAGAGCGCTGAGATTTCAAAGCGTTGAGATATCTGATTGTTGAGATATCAGAATGTTGAAACATCTGAGCATTGAGATATCAGAGCGTTCAAACATCTGAGCGTTAAAATATTAAAGCGTTGAGATATCAGAGCGTTGAGACATCTAAGCGTTGGGATATCAGAGCGTTGAGACATCTAAGCGTTGGGATATTAGAGTTGAGATAAGCAGGTCACTGAAGTAACAGCAAATCTAATACACTTCATTCCACTGAAATGGCCTGAACTATTGTGACCCAACTCGTGATGTTCATAAGAAAACTGTGCCTACATAGAATTCCAATCGCTCGAACTCTTCTATCCAATGATCATAAATTATTAGACCTTTGAGCGGCGCATTCTTAACGATCCCCCTCAATGCCATTAGCCGTTCCTCTTAATTGCGGAATATCTTCTTCTCGCGAGAATAATGGGTATTCAGCAACGCTAATAACTGTACGCGAATACGAAGGCACGGTCCTTCAAGGATTCTGTAAAAGACACGAGGCCGTTCATGACTAAACGAGGCTCCACATGAAAAAGACTCGAAGAACCATATACAATTAGAAGCCGTAAAACTCGCTAAAAATCAGACACACGATCCTACAAATTCTATTCACCACTATCAGTCACGGTTCTTTCATGATCGTTAAAAACCTCGTTCTTCCTCCCACTTGCTGTATATCTTCACCAACCTTCTCAAAAGGACGTAGAATCTACACCACTCTGTTTTCAGCGACGATCTACCAGCACGATAGAATATTTTCATCGCACTTCCTACCAATTAGACTCATGCATCAGAATTACCATCATTGGAAGATCCCCTCATCCATTTTTATTCTACCAGATAGATACTATCCCACAAGAACATCACCAGTGTCTGACAGCCAATTGGAGCCGCAGCTTCTTTTTCACTTAATACCTAGCACATATCTGGAAACGCGAAAAGAAGACACTCGACGTCGCGCAAACTGTCGCCGAAATGTATCCGTCAGGATCTGTCTAGCGCAACTATCGCCGCGAAATCCAATTTCTAGCCCACTCGTGAGCCCGCCGACGAGGGTGCACGCTGAACAACCCCCGGGGGATAAATACGCGGGCGATGCATCGAGTGCCTTTGACGCTGGCAAGAACTGCGGCAATTCGGCCGGCGTCGATCGTCGATACGTATCCGCGAGTCAGAATGCCGTTAAACAGCGGATAGATGCACCGTCACGAATATTCCAGCGATCCTCGAGATGATCTCGACGCGGAGCGCACGAGGACTTCTGCCCCGGGAACAATCCCCCGCGCTCTGCCAGGGAGAGAGAAAGAAAAAAAAAGAACCAGCTCAGCCCCGCATGTAAGCCACTCGACCGCACCGCTCGCAATGCATAGACTTCGACGTGGATTCTTGGGAGCGTTCGATGGATCGATAGGCAGCCGGGTGGCTACGCGGAGGGCCTTAAGGCGCATTCCACCTTGACGGTCACGAGGCTGGACCGTAAATGCATCTGTCAAGAAAGTGATTGAAGGCAAACGAGGGGTGCCAGCGCAGCAAACCGGTGCCGTTCGGATCTCATTACCTCGGTGCTTCGTTTCACCGAGTCAATCGGGTTTCGATCGAGTTTCACAATTACTGCGATAGCCGGTGCTCTGGGCCAAGGCTCTGGCATGGGCAGCGTTAGATCATTTCGCGAGAGTCTATGGTGTTTTGTGATCTGTAAAAAATGGGGGTTAAAGTGGAGGAAGGCAGGAGAACATCGTCGAGGTTCGTTGTAAAGGAATGGCTTTGGTGTGAGGATATTCTAGTGAGATTTGGTGCTTTGGACTTGATTGGAGTTTAAGCAGGAAGATGAGGAATAGTATTTTTTTATACTATGATAAGACAGGGGCAGTCGGCCGACCTAACATGAAATGGCTATTAAGACTAAAACTGATATTATTTATTTGATTAGAATAAATCTAATATGCTCAGAATTTTATGCTGATTCAGAAAAACTGGTCGATATTTCCTGAAAATTGGGTTGAAAACTGATATCAACACATCAAACCATTCCGTCCTTGGTCCTCTCGTTAGCTTTGAAAGAAAGGGTTAATATGGCCAAATATTTTCGCTGCTTGTTCCTCGATACCTCTACTTTTTTATTAACCAAAACATTAAATTAACTTAGACAAGTATATTTTAAATACGATCCTCTACACTACAGTTTTATAAAGCAGTTTAAATGGTGTCATAACCTCAATTTTCCTTTTATAAATCTAGAAAAAAAAATAGAACGAAGCGAAATGGCGCTATTCTTTCAACTGTTTACCTCCTAGGGAAGCTATTGACCTATACCTTAACGCGCTCTTACGTATAGAGTCTGAAATACAGCGACTCGACAAACCATCCTGCCCGACCAACTCACCCGGATTTACCCTGCCGAAAGCATACTGGTAATTTTATCGAATAATCAATTTACAGTTATATTCTACTGCTACCATCACCCAGAAATATATGGTACCATTCCTCGAAAACACCCAACCACTCCCCGGGCGATCAGAAATCAATTCCTTCGCCGGCAATCAGCGAACTCGAAAATTCATAAAGCATCTGGGGCGTAGCGTGCATACGTCGCTTTATGGATTGGAAAATCTCCGATTTTATGACGCACAATCACACTTGCCACTCCGTGGAAGGTTTACTCAGCTAATAGAAAAAAAAACGGGGCGGGCGGTTCGGGGGTTGGGTTGTTCGTTGGACAAGTGCCGTTCGCAAAAAGCAAGGCAGGCAGCGAGCGACGACGACGAAAACCTGGGGAACAAAAAAGAATCGACAGATCGAGAGACAGAGAAACATTGGGTGCGTGGGAAAGGGTGGCCGGGCGAAAAGCGGGGGCCGGCTGGCGCGGGGGGAGGGGGTGGAGGCGGAAGGGAAGGGCGATATCCCGTCGCACGGACGGCTCGTCTATTTCTCCCGCTTGCTATTCGCGGAGTGATGGAATGTTTATCAATAGATTAATCTCGGAGATCGGCGTGCGGCTCCGCACAATCGTTGGAGCGGGGCTCCTCGATTGCGATTAAACATAAAAGTATTATTTCAATCTGGCCCCTCCGCGTTTGCCGTACATTCCGACTCGCCCAGCCATATACACGCCGGTATATACACATTCGCCCGGCGAACGTACATCCCGATAGATCGGGCATTTTTCCATTAGATTGGAACTTGATTAAATTGAAAATCTGTCAATTTAGGAAAAAGCATCCGACAGCTTATATTGACGGTGGACATTATACGCCAGTGGCCAGGCAACGAGGCAGAACTCGTTGGCCTGACAACTCGCGCAGATAAAAACCCATCGTCGCGGGGAGCACCCCGGCTGCCGACTCCGCCGCTCTCGGCCGCGGGCCGAGTCACCACCCCCCGGCATTTTGCCTCCTTTTTGCGCCCTTGTAAAATTAATTGCCGACGCTCTTTGAGGGCGACGCCTCTCGCCGCGGCGCGCCGATCCCCGGAAATTTGCTCACGGTGTGTGTCATTCGTTCAATCTCCACCTGGCGACTCGCGCCCCGCCGTTGGATCGAGGGACCATTCTTCACCGCAGTCCACCACGATTATCGCGTTTGTGCCCCTGCAATAATACGATCCCAACCGATTCGATTACCCGCGGACTGTGCTTCGTTGGAGACTATTACGTCCGGACTCCACCGAGCAGCTCCTGTCAAGGAAACGAGGAGATGGCTCAGTCGGGAGCTTGACGATTGTGTAATGTCGAGTTAGAGATGAAAGATAGTTGTGCGACAGCGCGTTGCAAAATTGTTGTCGTGTGTTAGACGCGCTGATGTTTTCCAGTGAACTTTGCGTAAAAGTAAGCAGCGATTACACCCAATCAGCTCTGTCGTGTCGCAGTTAAGCATCTGACAACAGGATTTTCCGCCACTTTGCGTGGATTACACGTAGTGCGGTCTCCACGGATGTAGGCACCTAATTTAGTATAATCAGCTGGGCGTGTGTTCGTGTGCTTCGTGCACACATACTTGGGGCGCAGATCGTTTCTTAACGAGATTCTAAGAATCCACTTGGAAAATGCTTATTAAAACCGGCATCCCCCCCCTTCGGATGTGCCCGACGATGCGCTTCGAGCAACCAATCAATTACGCGTCCATATAGCCACGCAACATCGTCGTGAGAATCTACTTTGTACGTATGGATCGCAAGCTCGCCCGAATTAGTTGCGTCTGTTTATTTACTCGGCATTCTTTGCGCTGACTTTTTGCGGTTTAGATCGCGCTGTTATCGGCGCCTTTAATCGCGTCCACGTTTGTTTATTCTAATTCCCGCGCGTACATCTGCGGAGGGAAAAGAAGCTCGGTCGGGCAGGGCTTAGCCCGGGAGGTAGTCGAGATAATTCGACGATTAGGCGGAACATAAGCCGGATAACATTATCTCGACTGATTTAAAACAGTATCTTGCGAGGAGGAACGCTAAGCACCGCGGGAAACGTGATTGCAATTCGCCGTTGCGACCGTATATGGCACCATTGTCCGAACCAGTTCGATGTTCGCCGCGCAATCGAGAACGTATTACGCTCACGATAAGGCGTCGTGATTGCGGCAGATATATTTAATTGAAAATGCGAAGACCCACCTAACGATAACGCCACGTAGAAACTGTACATGGTGCAGGGGTCATTATTAAGTAATTTAGACGCCGCGATTATACGCGTTTTTGCGGACGATAATTCGTCGCTGATATAGTCTCCCTCTCAGTAGTTTCCGAGATTTATTGCGTAGGCGATTTGCCGGTCGTTTGACACCTGAGTTGGGGCGCGTAAGAGTTTAGTTCCTTGGACTGTACCATTTTTTTACCATTTTCTGTTGTTCCATTTTGCCTTGTTAGGTCCTACATTTTATTACATGTATTCTAAAGGGTTTCTCGTTGACAATAATAATAATAATAATAATAATAATAAAAGGAAAAAGGAGAAGAATATTAAGAAGGAGAATTATAATAATAAGAAAAAGTAGAAGAAAGATCATAAGAAGAAGAAAGAGAAAAATAAGAATATTAAGAAGAAAAACAAGAAAAACAATAATAATATCCCGAGCCTCAACATATAATGACTCTCGATTCAGATTTCATTATAATTTCGTGGACTGAAAAATTCAATCTCTGCTTAGAAACCAACGACTTTGAATTTTCTACTGACTCCCAATAACGATTACATAACTCTTCTGCCGATATACCTTTCGCAATCCCTTGCAGTAACACGCGTATATCAAATGTTTCTCCCCCAATTCCACCTTGTTACTTTCCCATCGCACTGTGTTAGGTGCTCAAGGAAGTTTAGACTGCCCCGTCGGAGGTGCCGGTGAAATTCGTGGACTCTTATGTCGGCTTGATTAAAGACAAGCGTGTAACAGGAAGAACCGCGGATAAGTCACGGCGCAATCGCGCACCACGACACAGAGCCTTTTAAAGTAGGAAACTCGGCGGAAACTAGCGGCCACATGGTACCTAGAACTCTCCGGTGCGGTGCCAAATAACAATGTTGAATCTCATAAACAAGGAGACAAGACAAATACCCGGCTGGACGGTGGTCCAAGGGCGCGGAGTGGACAGAGTCCGTTCCACCCAGCCACCCCCCACGGGGATGGGAGACTCTGCTGGTAATTTCACGGTGTCTTGCATCCCTGAGCCACCCCCTCTGGCACTCCCCCTTCGCAGCACTCGCCGTCCAAAGCCGCGCGATACGTTCGCCATACTCGTGCGCCAGTCCCGCATTATGATCGACGTTCAGCGCATTAATCGAATACGATCTAGCTGCTGCGACGCGTTCCTGGGATTCCTCTTCCTTTCCGGTACGGACGTCTTCGTCCCGCGTTCGATACGTCCGCTATGGCGTGCGATGTTCACTAAACCATGTCGCAGTGTATCGGATCGCTCTAATCACGGTGTCTGTTGGCCTTCATTTGCTTGGATATCCCGTATAATAAAGGGCGAGAATAATCGAGAAGATTTTTAGGAACAGCGTGAGCACTTGAGAGAGAGAGAGGGAGAGAGAGAGAGAGAGATAGGGGGAAGAGTTTGCCCCGGGCTGACCATGTTGCAGTTCGTTGTAGTCGTAAATGTGAAAGTAACGGAGCCTCGACGTCCCCCCAGCAACAATTAGGGCGGTTGGAGAGTGGAATCGCGTTTCGTGCAGCCCCGTGCAAAGCAGCGCGATGTCTTCGTCCACGAGCAGGCGACGTCTGCAAGGGTCACCGGGATTTGCGCGAATGGCCGACGACTTAATTGATCGAGGGCCATAAGCGAATTAGGGATGACCAATGTTCCGCGTGCGGAGCTCAGGAATAGAGCTGGGGGAAGACGCCGAGTTAATTCAATTCGAGGAAGGCTGAAGGGGTTTTGGGACGTCTCTCGCGAGACGTAAATTTGCGTACGACCATACCCCCCCTCCCTCGCTCAACCCCTTCTCTCTTATCCCCAAGGACGAATGGACACTCCAGCAAATTGCATATTGGTGACTTGGTTCCCTTCTTTCGACCGGCCTAAAGGCATCTCCATTTTTTTTCTCCAACCACCACCCCCGCCCTTCGGGCCAAACGGTCGCGAGTCGTAAATCAAATTATACGCTGAGTGAGATTAGATTTCTGTTTGGCCACGCTTCGAGTTTGGGTCCCGTGGATTCGACGAAGGCGGTAAGGACTCTGTGCTGCGGTGGCGTATACCTTCCTCCTTCCTCTATTCCTCGTCATAGCCGCCACCCCCTTGCCGCCCTTCCGCCGCCGTGGCACGGTGTTGCTGGTCCGGCGATAGTGGTGGTGGTGGTGCACTACGAGGTCCAACATTAGTTAACGATTAATCAAGGCGCTTGTAGCTCAACATATATCATTAAACTAGTTAGCGAAGTAGGGTCGGCCAAGTGTGCTGACCACTGGCTACCACCACCCACGCCGGTCGACCTCCCTTCAACCTGACCAACCCCCTTGACCGAGCCCCCATCTTGTTTCCGCGGCCGATCCAACCCTCTGGCGACGTGCTCACGTACCGAACTGAACTCTTAGAGACTCCCCGAGTTCAACCTCGTCCCTGATGTTTAGCCCGCTCCTACTGCCTGCCAATTGCTCGTTAAACCTGGGCAACGAGCAGCAGTTTCGCCGAGTTGGGAACGAATTCGTGGTCCAGCGCCGATAATCCCCCCCAACGATGCGTTATCCACTCCCATAATGAATGGCATCGATGCCGCGATCCCGGGACTCGGCACCTTGCACAAATCGCCTCGATTCAAAATTCAAACAGACCAGGCGATCACTATCGAGTGACGTCGAACCGGAGTCCAAGAGTAGCCTTTCGTTTCTAACCGGCCCAGTGTTTGCGTTCACCCCTGTAAATTGGGGGAGAAATTCAGACTGAGCGGAGGTAGCAAGAGGGAAGCTCAGCGTAGCATAAACTGACCAGTGCATCAGATGCACACGTAAATATTCTCGTATTCCAGGCAACTGAGAGCTGGGGATCACCCTCGCCAGGTTGGCCCTCCCCTTAGTCCTTCCACTTCGATTGGACTCACTCTCGCGTCTCACCTTCGCCCCCCCTCTCTCTCTCTCTCTCTCTCTCTCTCTCCCAGCCAGTCCCTCGCTCACCCACTTGCGATACTTGCACACAGGCGATCTCTCGGCCCCATCCCTCCGTCTCTTCTAGTTTTAACCATCGAGAGACGGCCGCATAGCCTCCTGTGCGCCCGCGGGCGCCCCTTATAAATCCTGCAGGACTCCTGCAGGCACTAATGTACGACTGTTTGCGGGTATAACTTGGCCCCGACACGAAGGATAGGGGATGGTGTTTCCAGTACATGCTAAGCCGGGGCTAAAGGCTCGCTAGACCGAGCCATTCCTCACTGCCCTACAGACTTACACCTCCGCCCTCCCCTCTCCCCCCCTCCCCCTCCTCCTTCTGTGCTTGTCTTTGCTTCTTATCCCTAAGCAAATGTGGTCACCGCCGCGGAGGGCGCAGGGATTTATTGATGGATTTACGACCTTGATGTTTAGATCTTAGAGTAAGACGAATGGAATCTTGAAATCGTCGGCGTCATTCGCGTTTAATCTTCGTTCGCGATGCCCCCTCATTGCCAGGTCCGGGCAAGCTGTTTGTTTCTTCGGTGGGCGGTGGGGGCAGGAGGTTGACGTCAGACTTGCCGACCCCCTCTCTCGCGAGGTCGATGGGAATTTTCAATTAATACTAATTGCGACCGGTGACTGTGGACGTTTTGCACGGCAAATTTAATCCTTGTCTCTTGCACCTTTATTGGGCCGTGTAATCGAAGCGGCTTAATTAAACGAACGTAACCGGCGCAGCCTCGCCTAAAGAAGGATTGATGAACGGACCGGGTTTTGGAGTTTTTTTCGGGCAGACGGGGTGAGCGATACGGGGGAATAATTTTCGCGCGGGGTATCTAATGACGCTGGAGGGGGCGACGCCTTTAGATTATCGACATTTCGAGATGAAGCAGAAGCCCGAAGGGACTGGACACATTAATACCGTCGCAGGGAATCACTTGGCGAAGTTATTTGACCACCACTGTTCATCCTGGGAGATGGTATTAAATCCCTCCCCCCTTCTGTCGCCCACCCTCCGGACCTGCCTTCAGTGGTTCGGACAGACTTGTAGCAAGGACCAGAGCTAGCTAGGCACCAGTGTCCGGCGGTGTCGTCGGCAAACGTTTGCTCGACAAACAAACTCAACTCCGGGCCCCGGCTTCACCATTGCGCGACTCTGTTTTACTATATAAATGAGATGGTCACCCTAAGTACGGGGTTGAAAGGGATGATACTGTACGTGTGTGCCACGCCACCACCCAGCCCGTTTTCCACCTTGATGACCGCAAGCACCGATCCTTCATCTCTGGTCTTCAACCCCCGCCCGAAAGGGTTCAAACTCACGAGTAAGAAATTGGTACGCTGATTGCCAACCACTCTAAAATAAAGTCCTCTTTATCGCCGTCTTCGGATAACACAGTAATCTTTTCAATTCGGCGAAGAAAATTCGTGTCGGAGAAATCATTGATGTCTGACAAATCATTGATACAAGGAAGAGTCTCTAAAATTAGACTTGTCAATCAATAAAAAATTTATTTTCTTAAGGGTCTTAGGCACTCGTTCCTGTTGAATACGAAACATTTCTTTTTCAATTAATTACGAAAACATAAATTGAAACTTAGACTTCTTCTTTGACATAGGTTTATTAATATCATAAGCTTTAAAAAACATGTTTCTTTCGCGGAAGATGCGACTCTTTAAATCTTTAGCGTCGTATATAATGAATATTTTCGACGAAACAAACATGGTTTTTTAAAGCTTATGATGTTAATAAACTTTGTGTCGAAGAAGATGTCTCAGCTTCAATTTATATCTCCGTCATTAAATGCAAAAGAAGTCCTTCATTCTCAACAAAAACAACTACCCTTAAATCCACGACTGTAATTTTAGGAACGAAAGGAGGATTTATTGATGAAGCGAGTGCTTGGAATAAGTAGAATACACCACTATCGTACCAGACAGCTTTTTCTATCGTCTTCCCTGGTTGCTCCACTTGGAACAACGAACTGTGGTGTTCCGTTAGGAAGTCAGGGGTCGTTCCAGTACCTAAGAATAACATAATCCTCCAGTGTGCGCGCGGAAGCTACTTCGTATTAATGTTTGCCCCGATATCTGTAAACAGGCATTACCTGTATCTCCGCACGGAGGTGTAACTATCTGCTCGGCGAGCTCGCCGTGGGTTTGAACGTTAGCCGGCCACAGGGATTAGGAACTTCCTTCGGCTGGGTCACCGTGCACACTGTTTGCGCTTCCCTATCGGTATATCGCGGAAGGAAAAGAGAAATTCGTGGCTCGGTGGTTCCCAATCCGTGTTGATTCGAATATTTCGCCGCACGAGTCGCGAAAACACCCACGACGTTCCCTGCTAACTCCTAAAGTAACTTCCAGTTAAAATCTCATCTTCAACCTTGCTGCACGCGATTCAATACCCGGCTTCCCTTCGACTAAAACGGCTAAAATAAGAACCCCGAATCTGGCCATTTATAATCCCCTGGATGTCCCATGGAGCTTCTGTATCTATTCAAACTCTAACCGAATTCTAGCCAATCTATAACCACAAAGCATGCAGGTAATTCATTAGCGTAGCGCGATTCGACGGGACAGTTAACTTATGGCGTTCAACGCCGCGTGAAATATGCAGCATTCTGATCTTGCCGCTCATGGTGGGCTTATCTGGCCGCGTGGGCCCTAAATCATGGCATTTTTAGCCTGCGTCATCGGCGAACGGCGGAATCATCTATATTACGCTGTTTGCTCAGATACGCCCGGAGGGGCGAGGGGGGGTGTATAAAAAGGCCGGTTTGCAAGGATTCATTGTGGACGATAACGCTGGTGGCGAACGATGACGCACTGGCATTACCCGTAGATGACAGAGGCGGTCGGTTTCATTCACACGGCCGCGTAGCACGCGTGCGTGTACGTAGGTGGACCGGTGGTTAACTGACGCGGAATATTTACATTGTGTGGCGGTGCAATTAAGCCTCGTATCCGGCATCAAGCGTAGGAAATTCCGTGCGGACTAACACCTTGCTCCCTGCTTTCATGCCGCCTGTCCCTGTCCTTGTGACAAGCCGACTGTTTCGTGCTCCACGGCCACTTCCGACCACGTTCTTTTACCTTTGTTTCGCCACTTCCACGGCGTCGAATTTTAGTAATGTAATTCTCATTTAGATTACTTTAGATGAACTCGAGAATGCGACACTTGGGTCTGCTGAGGATTAGTGACGTTATTCGAACGCTCCAAGTGTTTCCTTTCCTGCATGGTCATTTTTTAAATTTCAAATGTAGAAAGAGGTGTACTAGTAGAACCCATAACGGGACTTCGATCGCTAGATATCGATCAGCACTTTACAGCGAAGGCATAACTGTTTCTATCGGCCGTAAGGGAATTCGATGGTTGGGAAACGCTCGAGGAAACGTTCCAGGGAATCGTTAACGTACCCTTGACTCGAGCGGATGATTGTCCTCCGGGGCTCTGCAAGATGATTTCCCATGCACAAAGATTCTCGTGCCTTTCCCACAGATACACCCTCTTTCAGAACCGACAGATCAGTTTGGCTGAAGGAAACCAATCACTTTACCAATTATCTTTACCATCGACTATCTGCAGTCACTCGAAACGCGCCCATTCCCACTGGGAAATGTTGGCCGTGCTTTCTTGAATGATTCCTGCTCGCGAGGCTCGAGCAATCAGCTCCTATTCCTTCCGTGACGTTGGCCGCAAGACGACGACGATCTGCGTGAAACAATGGCAGCGAGAGGGGTAGGGCGCGAGACGGTATCGCGGCCGGTAGTCTCTATCTAGCCGGTTCTATCTTTTATTAGCATCCCGTAGAAGCTATTTCGTGGCCCTTTCTCTATCGCCCAACCTATCCGAGGCAGTTTCTCTCGAGTCCCGAGCGTTCCGCAGCCCCGAGTCGGAGTACCAGAAGTGCGTATTTACGAGCGTTCCCGTCCATAAAGCAACCTCGCGCCTGATTTTGATACATTCTCCACTCGTAGCACTATCTCACCAGCGAATACGACCTACGTAGCCCGTACACTTGGGATTTATGGTGATGCCGCGGAAGTGCCGCGATAGAGTTCCCTTTTCTGCGTGTTCGCGACTTTTTTTCAAGTCCCGTTCCCGTTCACCAACTGACGCCTAGCTCGACAGCTTCTTTTATCTGCGAATCAGCCGCAACACCTCCGCTTAATCCCGTTAAAAATCGCCACTGAAGATAGCGCTGGGAGGCGCCGATGTGTGCGTGTCTTTTGATAACGCAAGGGAGGGAGTCTTTGATGTTATCTGAGAAAACAAAGGCTGAGTAGACACTCGACGCGCGAGTGGCCTTGGTTGCGCAATGATTAATGCTTTTTCTATTGTCTCCTTCTGAATCGGTTGGCGGTGGTGTGTGGACAATGCACTGAAACGTGGACAAGAAGTTAGCTTAGGTATATACTTAGAGGAGAATTGAATTCCCACCCACGTGTCCTCCACTTGGAGTATATGGAGAGCAAGATCGGTGCGATTGGATATAGATCGGTGAAGTGAATACATGCGAAAATAATTGCCACTGTTCCCAGTAGAATCTTATACAAACAGGGGAATCTATTTGCTGCAATCACAACGCCAATCAAACTGAAATCATTCAGTGCCACTGGGACGGACATCCAAGGAAGCATTGAGTAACTTTCAACGTTCAGGAAAAAGAGACGTGGAATTCGGAAGTTCATAAATTTGTCGAGTGAAGAAATGGAAGAGGATGAGCGGGGTTGGAAGAGGATGAAGAGTCTACTGTCTACTTGGTAGAGTAAAACAGAAGGGGATGGCTCGTGGTCTGGAAAGTAATTGTATTATTAAAATATACATTTAGGCGTTGGAGGAATAATGACGTGAGAGGTCGATTATGCTGGAATAAATGTATATGGGGAAGGTGGAGAAGGGCGATACTGATATTGGTCGTACACTGGGCAAGGGGCATTCGTCCGTGCCCGCCCGGATATACATATAAGCGTCTCTGCATATCGTAATCACAATATTATGCTGAAATTGGGAGGGCCGAGTTTCCCATTTCTATTTTAATGGCTTCGGGGATTTCAAACGGGTCTGAGCCAAGCGTCGCGTAATAACTTGTATCCCACCCCCCGCTGGCACCCTATACCGAAAAAAAATATCGAAAGGCCCTGGGACTCGAGCTTTACGATTCTCGTTTTTCATTCAAAGTATTTTATTAAACCCTCCCGCTCGCGGAGCGGAATGAAACATTAAGCGAGGCGCAAGGACGTGTCAGAATGCTGAGCACGATGTTAAGTGGACGTAAGGATTCGTTAAATGGGGAGGAAAGTGTCCTTGCTAGGGAACTCTTTGATTCAAGGGGATCTGAAAGATGCTTTCTTATTTTGTAAGATAGCGACAATGTTAGGGAAGTCTTTTGCTAGGAAGTGTTCTAACTATCCATCACTCGTTTTGGTAAAAGCTTAAGCACACACTGTTTGTAGTTTTAGTAAAAGGAATTAATTCGTCCGGTATATTCGGATCGAACCACATGTTGGATTTTCATGACATGAGAATATTTGCATTCATATGTTTGTATATTCTGATAAATTGAAATGATTGCACGCTGCTGAAACGATTTACAGGGGTTCCTTGTCGATTTCTGTGAGCTTGATCGGGTGAATGAAGTTTGTATTTCAAAGTTTGAAGTATACGGAAGTGGTTCTTGAACTAATTCAATATTCACGAGTGTAGTTATCTATTTTGTGTTGGTCAAGCACTTTGTACCTGCTTTGCGCTATTGAATGCCAATGATCAAAAGGTAGAGTATTGTTCTGCAAAGATGGAGTAGGGGGGTTAAGAGTATTTCGAGTAAAGAATGCGATGGTTTATAGTGCGATGAATCTGGGAAAATCGGAAGACAGATATTGTTGGTAAAATGCTATTTTCGAAAGTTCTTTCCCCTCCCACCGAAAGTTTACGGTTAAAGACTGGCAACGGGAACGCGCAACATTAGCATAATGTATATCGCAATTACAGCCATAATTGCCCAAGTTGTTGGCAACTTATTTCAATCTGAGCGCAGCCTCTGCCACCCTCGCGGGAAATGAGGCGTCTATTTGACGACAACATTTCTGCAGCCTACCTTACATTATAAAATACCTCGCTAACCTTACGCCAAGTGTTATTCCAACTGAAGTGAAATGAACTCGCATGATTCTTTCAACTATGGTGGATGTACCAGTAAATGGACACGTACCAGTGAATGGATATTTTTCATTAAAATGAGTAAAATAAATTATCAAAGTAAGCAACTAATTAATTAGAGACTTCTTTTCATTTCTTGCTTCATATCCAAACAATTTTTGCACCACGTGGAAAATCAATCGCGCTGCAAACATAATTTTATAATAGTGTTCATTCATTAGCCTTAAGTGTTCCATTACTGGTGTGTTTACCCAAGTCACATCTACTTTCTGAATACAAACACTAAACTAAAAGCCAGAAAATTAACATCACAAAATCCTTTCTCATATTTTCATATTTCTTTCTCCATCAACAAACTACATAAAGTAATAATGCCTACAGTAATTACCTAGACCTAGAAATTATCCCTCTCATCAGGAATTCACCCTTACAGAAAATTTCACTTACATTCCCCTTCGCTGGAGTACCATTTCGACGGGAAAGTGGGAAAGGGTGGACGAGGGAGTGAGGTGAATGAAGAGGTCGTGCCAGGATTCGATGC
The DNA here is from genome assembly GCA_929113495.1 of Andrena minutula. Classification (NCBI taxonomy): domain Eukaryota; kingdom Metazoa; phylum Arthropoda; class Insecta; order Hymenoptera; family Andrenidae; genus Andrena; species Andrena minutula. The sequence goes on from OV815994.1 coordinate 24,023,428, forward strand.
TCACCGAGATATCGATCGAATTATGCCGCGGCTAATTGGAAATTAAATACATTAGGTGTCGATGGTCTTAGATACAGCGATGTCGTTGCCGGCTGTTTTACGGGAAAGAAAGTTCGCCGGGGGTGGGTGAGGTCGAAAGTTTACTTCGCCCTCCGACGGTGGACGAGGGGATGGCTGGCGGTCGGTGAGAATGACTCGGAGAAGTTAGGATCCATGAGAAAGGAGTCTGTAAAGTTGCTGGAACTTTTTAGCAAGAATTAATCACCGGAAGATGGTGACTGGTCCTTATTAAATTGCGACCTCGCCATTTATTTCGATGCGGTTAGTCCTAACGATTCAATTTGCGCCAGTCGGCATTATGCGAGTAAATTATACGGAATGACGTCCCCTGTTACTTAATCGCGGCTAATTCCGCGGGAACACTTCGCGCGCCCGCGGAAATTTCGTTATACGAATTCCGCGGGATCGTTAGAACTCGCTGAGACATCAAATCCTCGAGTCACCGCCTTCGAATTCGCTGCCCGTGTGTTTTCACGATCTGGGATAATTGTTTCGCGAGATCCGCCGCGAAGAATTGATAACTGGCGGATATTCGATGGTGACCTTATTAATCTAAAATTAGAGGAATACATTTCTTTCTTCTTATTCTTTTTCTCCTTATTATTATTATTATTATTGTTATTATTATAGACGGAAAATCCTTTAGAATACAGGGAAATGAAAAACGAACGAAAGGAGAATAATACAGTCTTTTTTTCGATACTAGATTAAAGTAAATTTATTTTGCTTGAACACCGAGCAAGTGTTGCATCCCCAGTAACCACAGAGAATCGCGTGACCTGTTACCAGGCGTTTCCTCGAAATTACAGGGAAAACCGTTGACACGTTCCTTCTGTATTTTGCAGGAATCCTTTTCGTGTCAAACGACATACCATCCCTTAGCCCTCCAGGGTGTGCACGCTCTCATTTCTTAAAACAAAGTGACACGAACGCACACGCTTACTTCGTTGAAGACACGTGACACTTCTCTGAAACATTTACCATTCTTTCTTGCGCAGTTTACCAAGCAGAATACGAAAGGGAACATTGAAACAAAAATTTCAGCTTATCAAAGTCACTAAAATGCCACTTGCACTGTTCATCAAACACATCTCTTATTCCATCATAAATGTTTGCGCGAATGTTAATTACTCCGGCGATATTTCATCCAGGCCAGCTGCAATTCACGATGCCGCGGCGAGGGTTCTCGAGCAACGCTGGCTCCCAGGTCGCGCTTAAAAATTAATAAACATAATCGCGCGAGTCTCCAGCCGCGAGAGGTGAATTTCCGATCGATCCGCGGCACGCATTTCGACTTTCTCGTTTCGCCGCGCGGCCGTTGAATCGGCCGGCCGGAAGCGGCTCGAAATACGGTGGCGTTTATGATGCTATTTTTATGCCGCGCTAGCTTCGCCCGCCTTAATTCGCCCGCATAAAACCGCTCCCGATGTCGAATTTAATTTCTCCCCGCCTCCCCCGTGCCCCGCGCGGGAGGTCGGAAACAAAAGAGTCGAATAAAACAGAAACGCGAAACAGGGAGAGGGGCAGCGGCGTGGAAGGAGTGAGACGGGAAGCCGGCAACGATCACTATTCTTTGAAAGCGCGCGGGCCCTCATCTGGTAGAATCAAATTAATCCGGGCGCGATATTAAATACACGCATTCTCATAATTACCCAGACTCGCGGAAATTCCCGTCACGCGTGTATCGCGGACACCCAGCGCCACCCAGCGCGCACTTTTTACCCTGAAAAATATTTTTATCCCCGGCCAAATAAATTATCTCCCCCCCCCCCCCGCCTCCCTCCTCCGCGCCGTTAATGAATATGCGCAAGTGAAATCGCTGGTGGACGGCTCGCGATCGAACCCCTGGAAAAATTCGACGGGGCGGTGAATGCGTCTGGCACAGAGGGGCGTTTTATCCGGACCTCCGATGACGTACAACTGGATTTTTTAATTCGTCCAGGGTCGTGGTAGAAATTTTCGTATGAACAGGCTGGCAGGCTCTTGCGCTACACCTATCAATTACCCTACTTATCAAGTAATGGGCGCAGGGAAAGAACACACTGCCAGCTCAGTTAGCAGAGCCTTTATTGGGTTAATTGTAATAGATATAATTTCGCAGATAGAGTACTGGAAGTATTAAATTTATTGCGTCACTCGAATAAACAGGTTATGACTTATACCTCTCTTATTATTAGCGCTAGGAAAATATGTGTCATGTGCATTTACTTTTAGTTCGAACTTTATTTTTATGTTTTATTTTGCGTTTGTGTTTCTTCATGTTTAGCTTAAAGTCTCCGGCTAAAATTATTTTAAGTTTGATGAGTTTAATAAGTTATGATTACTTTACTGGTTTATTCTTACTTTTTGTAATGTTTGTTTTGTTGTTCCTATTTTAGTTTAGTTTATAATTCGCGGTGCAGCCTCTATTCTTCTTGTCCATGCCATTTGTAAATACTCAGGTTTCATCTATTAGAGTAACACAGACGATTAATAATATTAATAATTATTGCAAAATTTATTTATTGCGAAAATGTGTATTGAAGCTTACTATCTTGGCAGAAATAATTGTTATCATGCATATTGCTACGAAATAGTATTCGCAAATATTCTCGAAAATGGATACAAATAATAAAGGAAATTATAAAAAAAATATTGCTACGAACCTTGTGCATACAGTGGTGGACCAAAGAAAGTTTACAAGTTTTAACATCGCATAACTTTTTTAGAATTGGTCCAAACGACATGAGTTTTTTTTTAGAAATTAGAAGGATTAGTTTGCTAAGTGAGGTGTTTCGTCGTTTTGAAAAAAAGTAATTTCGGGAATTTCGCGATTTTCGACATTATTCTGCTATCTTTAAGCGTTTATAGCTCACAGCAACATTAACCGATTTTGATGAAATTTTAGGCATGTATACAACTTACTTAAATCTACAAATGGGTTTTCGAATTTTCATTACAGCCTCACAAAAAAAGTTTAAAAAACCACCTTTCCTATTTGTTCTCGCTATTCCGACCAATTGCATTTCTTTCAAAACGACGGAGCACGTCACTTATCAAAATAATCCTTCTAGCTTCTCAATAAAAAAACTCATGTCCTTTAAACCAATTCTAAAAAAAGTTACGCGATTTTAAAAGTTGTGAACTTTTTTTCGTCCACCACTGCATGTACTACGAATATAAATTTGAAAGTAATACAATAAATACATAGGTATTACCAATACTGTAAACAGAGTCAATCAAGAACTGCATTAACGACGTCTCTTTCTGGCATGTGAATCAAGGTTGATGATGCAAGAAGTGGAATAATGGAGGGTGTTGGTAACTAAGGGACTCGGCACAAACGAAAGTATTCTAACTGCAGTGATATGGCCAGTGCATCGGGATCCATAAAAACAGGATCGTCTTGAAACATTTGTCTCAACGGGCGAAGCTGCAGAATGTCGAACGCTCGGGGGGAACCTTGGCGATGATGTCCAGATACCTCATTACATCGCTATTGACCTGGATCCTTTATTACCCCTCGAACGCGCAGACGTAATCCGCGAGCGCGCGGTGGGAGTGACTGAGGCTCATTATAGCGCGGAAAATAATCATTATGCCTATTGACCGGCGCGCGGGGCAATTTTATATTTTCTGCGTACCGAGTCGGTGAATACGTCTCTGATGACGATTAGTGGCCCCCGGCATCCTTAATGACCACTCACACGTTCGACCCCACGTCCGCCCGTCCCTGTGTGCGTGAGTCCCTTCACAGTGACACGGCGGATGATATCTAGATCGTTCTAGCCAGCTGAATATGATATTTCGAGGGGAGGGCGCTTAATTAGGCGTCACGCGAGTTATCGCGCGAAACGCTGGCTGCTGGCGCTATTCTTCTCCACCTGACCACTGACAGGATGCAGTTGCAGGGAAAGCGGCATTTGGAACGGGGAATTTAAAACTGTGTTTGTCATACTTCAGCCACTGGTTCCTTATTTTAGAGGGCTGCGGGCTTTGTTTTGGGGAATTCATTCTAGTCGTGCTGAGGACTATGCGAAGATCGTTATGGGTGGGAATGGTGTTAGTGTGACTTTTGAGTTAGTAGTAGAGTTTTGTAAATAGAGCAGTAGTAGAAGACGCGTGGCGTGTTGAGGATAGAATTTTTAAAACAGGGAATATCGCAGTTTTATCGAGAAAATTAAGTTTCAATACTTTAATCCATCTGTAAAAAAACAAGGCTCAAAGAATTCATCTGCATTCTTTACAAGATGAAGCTTATACCCTAATTAGACATTAGAAAAATATACGCAATAAAATAATAATTGTTTTACTTTATTTTAATATTTTTTTTCAAGATCGATCAAAATAAGAAATTTCCATTTATATTATTATCAAAATTATAAAACACAAAATATCGAAACATGGACATTCCTCGCCTTTCCCCTGACCCTTCATTTGAAGAATTCAAAGACTTTCCCCGAATGTTAAATTTTGTTGAAGTTGGTCTTCTCTCCAGTGCATTAGTGCTACTCAGTTCCCTTCTAATTTTCTGAATATTAGGGATAAGCGAAATACTTTTGTTCCCTGTATTGCTCCAGCTACCAAGGCTGCCAGCCAAGTATCTCGAACACGTATCGCACCCAAGTGATTTCTAGGTCGGCTTGCGCCTCGGCGGGAGGCGGGACCGAGTGAAATTCGAGATTAGACGTAAACGTGCTGCGATCGAGGATGGAAAAAGCGACGTATGGAATTTTAAGTGCACGGGGCGAGTCTCTCTAGATCAGAAACGATCGTTTTCAAGCCACCGACGAAGAGAGTGGCAGGGGTCGGAGAAATTGGCCTAACTGGTGATTAGCTGTTCTCGGTATTCTTAATGATAGATCAAGTGGCAGCGTATACTTACACGCTGTATTCCGTTTCTACGGCTTAGACAGATGGTTTTCGATGAAACCGCCGTTCGACGAAGGTACACACCGCGAGCTTTTGAAGAGGAAATTAAGCAGCGACGAGGGTGCAAGAAGAGTCACAATTAGTGGCTTGGAGAATACTTCTTTCAGAAAGTACTACTTAGGCTACTCCTCGGTATAATATCCCTTAATGACAAAAGACTTGATCCGTGAAATCATGAGCAAGAGCCTTCCATTCACCAACGAAACTACATTTGCAACACCTGTGCATTTAACACACCGAAGCAACCATCTTCGCAACTGAATCGAACAATCCATAATTTAAACACAAACGCCTAAAAGCACCCCGTGCCACGTAACATTCGTCACTTCAACCTCGCATCTTCATCAACTCCAACAGCCCTCGCGGTAGCGGAACGAATGGGAGCGATGTAACAATTGAAGAATCACAGTAACTGATACGCGAAGGAGCGTTGTTCGGGAAAGCCTGCCGCGGGATCTCTTTCATTTCGGCTTGAAAGGACCAGAACGGCGCGGCGTTATAGTCGGAATGAAAAGGGTTAGCTTGGACCCGGGGGGTGGAGCGATTAAAGGAAAAAAGGGCCGTTGATGAAGCCCGAAATTCTATTAAGTGGAAATTCGGGTAATATAGAGGGGATCGGAAGGGGGGCGAGGCGCGGTAACCTTGGATTCGAAAGCACGAAGGAAATCAACGGACGAGGAAACACGGATCACCTTTACTTCGATCTCGAGAGGCCTACTCGAGGATCCCCGTAATCGCGGTTAAAAGCCGAGAACAGGGTGGAGAGTGAAACGATCGGGGGCGCAGGAAGGGTGGCCGGTGGGGTGAGCGAGGGTAGGGGCGCAACGGAGCACGAAAGAGCCGAGCGGTGAAAAAGAGGAGGAGAGAGAGAGAGAAGAGAGGGAGGCCGAGGGGGGTAGAATGGGAGCGTAGAGAAAGTGGAAAACCGAATAATCGTCCAGCGCCGACCTCGGTGTCGGTTAGGAGCCGACGAAAAAGAGGAGATGAAATGGACCGTCCGACTGACAGGAATTTACATCCTCTCGTGCGCAATCTGCGTGAGTGAATTGTGTCGTGTTACCGTCCGGAGAATTAGATCCGGAAAATCCGTAATAATTACTCGAGCGACGCTCGCCGAAGCATCCTCTTCCCACCGACTTCAACCCACCCCCTGCCCTCCCGCTTCTCGCCCTACGCCCCTTTCGCCCCCTGTCTCCGTCTGTCAGCCGGCGTCAGCCAACGCGCGCTCCTCCCTCCGCGTTTGTTGCGCGCTTCCTCTCCTTTTCCATATCTGCCCGGCTACCCGGCGGCCGCGCGAGGGGGTTGGCCGGCCGGTATCTCTGTTTCTGTTGCGCGGCTCCGTGGTGCGGCTCCCCCAGTCGCGGGCCACTCGACAGCGTGAAACACAAAAATAAATAATGATTCACCACACGGCATTACCCCTGGAAAGAAGCGCCACTCCGGCCCCCGCGCCCTGTCAGAGGAACACGCCAGCGGTAACACGGCCGAGGCTTTTAATGTATGCGCATATATGGATACGCCCGGTGGCTTGGTCGGCCGTTTGAGGGCTACCGTATGAAACGCAATCTGCTCCCGCGTCTCGCCCTAGCGCCCCGCGCTCCACACTGCACCCGCGTAAGTCCTGATTATTAACTTGGGCCGTTTAGCCGCCGTGACGCACCTCCGCGGATTTATCAGTCTCCTTGGAGGGGTTTTTAATTCGGCAGGGGGAATTTCTGTTCCAAGGAGTGGTTAGGGATCGTTCGGTGCCGGACGAGATTCGTCCCGTCTTCGTGGAACAACGGGGATGGTTTAGCTGGGTGGCCGTTAATGTGGCTGTTTAGAGACAGTCGTAATTAGCGAGCTTAATGCCTAATGATTTATACGCGGCGTTCTCGCGATTTGGGTTAAACGGTGCAGCACGTGCACGCACTGTGCCTAACACCCCGCGCAAATACGTTCGCCAGCTGCGGGGTTGTAGGCAAGCTTCTTGTCACGATGATGATACGATCTCTCTTCCGGGATACTGATATGTTGCGGCGTTTGCTGGAGGAACGGATTTAGGTGAGAGTGGGGGAATGGAGGATGATTATTTTGGATATTTTTGGGGGTTATGTTCGATTATTAATATGATGCGTAATGAAATTGGTGGGCTATGAAAATATTGGGTTGGTGCAGAGCCGGATTTACCTTTCAAGGGGTCCTAGGCTGAATATTTGGTGGGCCCTCGGTTAAATGTAAAAAATAAAATGACGCTGATTTGATTTTTTTTTATAATAATACTCGTATAATTTAAATAAGAATTTAATTTCAAAATTAAGATTGAATATCAAAACTAAACATAACATTAACATAAATAAACATTAAAGATACAAGTTAATAAAGATAATATAAATAATGCTAATTTTTCGAAGAAAATATTTAGAATAAGGGACCCCCAGTTAAACGGGGCCTTAGGCTTCAGCCTTGTTAGTCTATAGGGTAAATCCAGCACTGGGTTAGTGTAGGTAAGGGAGAGGGGGGCAATTACGAATACCTAAGCAAAAAAGCAAACAAATCGAAAATTATATGAGAAATGAATTTGTTTATTATTTACAGACATACTTAAACTATTCATCTATAAAGTACTTTGACGATTTTGTGAAAAATTATAATAAAAATCAACTTTATAGTCAATAATCAACACCCTTGGTGTTTGTGATTACTCGACTGCCGTGGAGTAATCACGAACAGAGTGTTAAATATCGCAGGAGTCGTACAGAAAGCGCGGCTGCAATGATCAACTCATAAAAAATATTGCTACAACCTATTCCTAATGTATTTTTCAAATTCCTCTTCTTGTGCGTTAGAAAAAAAAATGCAATTGGTCAGAATATAAAAAAATAGTACAGGTCGTTTTTTAAACTTTTTCTGTTTGAGCCTGTAATGAAAATTCAAAAATCCGTTTTGTAGATTTAAATAAGTTTTATACATGCTGAAAATTTCATCAAAATCGGTTATCGTTACTAATCTCGAAGGTTCCAAATTACCCCATCCGAGTTGTTCGTCATTGCCCCACGACATCAAAAAATAAAAAAGAATTTATTTGAGAGGTTAGAATAATAATTCAAGTAACGCTTTTGGTCACAAAATATTGGTAAGAAAGTGCTTTATTTCAACTTAAATAAAAACAATTGTATCATTAATTCAACAGTAATTACATGTAATTATACATGTAACAAATATTACTTGGAACATGATGAAAATAATATATTATGTTTATCTTGAATAGCATAAGCGTTCTGTATTTATTACTTTCTGCCCGGCGTTGGATACGTCCTAAACTATTAGCTAGTGGAGAGGGAACATCGTTTTTATTTATTAAAACGTCGTAACATCGCATTCGCGATTACCCCGCGTTCGTATTTACCCCACGCTCCCTTATATGAAATTGTCGATCGCGGGTAGAGCAAAAGTTGCTTTGTTTATGGTAAGGATGCAATAATAATTGACAACGCTGCGGCTCGAGAAATATCACAGAGACTTAAAAAAAAGTTATAGAGACAAAAATATTTTCATTAAAACTTCTCTACGCGAAGCAGGAATTATTTTACATTCACCAACTTAATATCTTTTTCTTTTATTCTACAATGAAACTTTTTATGTTCAAAAAGATAGACACGATGGCTACTTGCAAGAGATTGAGTTAACCCTTTGTAGTCACCAGGAGTGTATCGCACCCCAGTCAATTTTCGCGTTCAAATATCGCTCCTTCAAGAACTTTTAGACCTTAATATTAAAATTCAAAAATTTGGCGAATTTGAACAAAAAATCTTTTTCTTCCTCAACTATTTTTTCAACTCCTCTCATATCATAATTTATATTTCTGGGGTGCAGTGAGCTCCAAGTGACCAATTCGGTTAATAGTTTCGACTGAAACATACATAACTACACCTACTTTATTCCAGAGGCAGAACAAACACATTTTGCCGAGTAACCCGTAGATCCTCTCTCTGTTCGTTCGATTATAATCACATAATTGGATTACGAGGATCCAATGACGTGGTTCATCGAATATGTAGGCGGTCGTTTAGGAAAAGGTCAACGCGGAAAAGCGCGCGTTTCCTGTGACGAACCGCGGGCGCGCGGTAATCGCTGGAATCACGGATCTGATAATCGCGGAAGAACTTGCCATTCCGAAAGGGTGATTGCAGAGAGCGCGATGACTAGCACGGTCGATTGGCTCGCACGAAATTCGAGTTAATGGAGCGCGCGTGAGTAATCAGGCTGGAATTCGAGTTCATCACTTTCTCGATGACTCGGGTCATCGTTCACCGGCTCGTGTTGCCAATCGAAAATAATAATTTTCTTTGTCAACAGCCGGACGCGCGTTCTCGTAGTATTTGTATACTCGCGTCCGTTCGTTAATTGATTGTCATTCTTCGTGACACTGAATATTTATTGCGGTCGCGGCTGCTCGATGATCGCGGCTGGCTTTTGCTAACGATGACGTTATCGACGATCGCCCGTGATCCCCGCTATCGATTAATATCAATCCCACTTACATCATTAACACAAAACATAGGAAACGCCGCCTATCCCCATTAACAGCTGAAATACTTGTTGATATCCCACTGATAGCCGTGGCCTCTAAGCAATCATTGCCCATCGATCAGGATGCAAAACGTGGCCGCTTTCATTCCCCGGTTTGGCCATTTTAACATCGCCCGGTGCACCGAGGCTCGCGAGCGCACTTTTAATTGCCAATTATCGATTATAAACCACTTAATACGACGTCGCGTCACCGAGATACCGTTGCCCCCTTCCGCGGGCCGCCTCGACTTTCATTCCGATTTTAATTCTGCCGCCATTCACGCGACTTCTCGGTAATAATTCCAGGGCGAATTGCACGTCCGTTAGGTCCCTCTCGTCACGAGAAATGTCCCTGATAGAAGATACGTGCGCCAGCCCTGCGCGAGCATCGTCGCAATCGCTGCCCTCGAGCAAAAGGGGAAGATCGGTGCTGGCGGGGGACAGCCCCCGCGGAGGGGCTCCTTTTTCCACCCCTGACGGACAATAAAATTAATTTCGTTCGATTCAGATTAACTTCGTTTGTAATCACGCGGAAAATAAACATGCACGAGGAAAGATAATTTCTGCTCCCTCCCGCATCATCTCTCTCTCTTTCTCTCTGTTGCTGGCCCCTCCTTTTTTTTCGGCGCAAGCAGTCGAGCCACCCCTGCGCTCGCCCGTCCGTCCGTCCATCCGGAATGGTGGCGAACGTACGGCAGTCGCTTTACTTTTTCAACAGATATATATTTTCTGTGTCCGGCCGCAGCGGACCGCTCGCGGACCGAAACGCAGCGAAAAAAAAGGGGAGAAAATAGGAAGGGGGTAAACGAGAGGACGGGAAGGGGCGGCCGCGAGGGGGGTGGGTGGGAAAAAGGAAAAAACGAACGCGGATGAACTATTAAAAGGCACGTTCGGCCGGGGCTGGCGGTGGTCGGGGGTTTTCATTAAAATTCTTTCGATCTTTTAACATTTCCAATCGGTGTTTGTCGGAATATCGAGTTCTCTCGGGGGCGCGCGCGCGCGCGCGCCTGGGCTCTCGCGAGCGCGCGACTGTGGTGAAAATGCGAAAGGCCGCGCGCGTTCTCGCGATGTGCCGCCGACAGGCCGCTCGCAAGCGTCTGGCCGTGTCGAATCGAAATACCTTCGGCCACCGTTCCCTATTGTTCGTCGCTTTTCGACAGGAAGAGCCCCGGCCAATGGCGGCGGGAGGGTGGGTGGGGGAGGTGGAGCGGGGGTCGATTGGAAAAAATTTCGAACCTAGGGGGGGGGGGGGGGCGGTAGCGTTTGCACGATTTTTCAATTAACGACGGAAAAAATGATCGACCTCCGTCTTGCACAAATATTCGATAATATTTCCATTCTGGCCGTGCAAAACACGAAAGATCGCCAGTTTTAATTAATTTCTCGCTACGGGAGAGGGGAACGTATCGACTTCATGCTCTTGTCGAGCGATTCTGGTAACTTTGAAAAAAAAGCCCGATTCCCCTAGAAGTACTCTGAGGTGAACCCGGCTTTGCGTATCTCGAATCGAGGCAGCAGTGTGTGTCGCGGAGAGGTCTCGTGACTGCTCAAGAACGAAGCGCGGGATTAAGCGCGTGCTGGCCGATGAAGGGGGCACGAAAACGCGTTTGTTTTACCAGCAAACACTCGTTCGCGCGTATCGTGCCTTCCAGTGCCTCCCTCTCCTCAACGATCTCTCTCTCTCTCTCTCTCTCTCTCTCTCTCTCTGTCCGTCTCTCCATCGAGGAGCACACGCTGCAGCCTCGACCACGTGTGTTGCCCGGTACGAGATCTCGCGTATACGACGAAGAGTGGCCAGCCTTTCATTTCCCACCCCACTTGGCGAGCAGGCCGCCCGACCAATCGGACCTCACCCCGCGTAAAAACATTGGACTGGCAACGCGCGCGCGGCCACGTACAGAGGGGCGCGTCGCGGACGGCCCGGGGGGCTGGGGGAAAAAATCGTTGAAAATTAAAACGGCGGAGCAGACAAATAATCAGATTTCCTGCGTATATTATTAACGGGGGCTGCGTAGGCGTGTATGCGACGAAGTTATTGCATTCACCCCTTCGAAGGCCGGCGTCCCTTCGGTCGAAATTTCGCCGCCCCTAGATTGGACGGCTCATTATGCGTTGCTGTGGCGATGTTATGCGAGCGGGGGTGATTCTTCGAAATGCTTGCCGTTCGATGGACCTTGGACGGATCAGATTTGGCTGAGCGGCAAGAGTTATCCAATTACTCCTGCCTGGAAAATTATACGGGGCTTCGTCCAATTAGATTACCTTATTAGAATATTTCTCGTCTACCTCTTTGCGTCGACTGGAGGAAGTGTCACTAATTTCTACAATGGCTGATCAGTATTCTTCAGCATCCTCACACGAGGAACAAGCACTCTCTAATTGATTCCAAGGTGTCTCCGATCCCATACATTTACGCAGAGATAACTATAATCACACCACTTACCCTCACACACAGTGGCGCGGTCGGCATTTAATCTTGAAGGAACCGAGTTGAACGGCTAAAATATTGTTAATGCAAATTCAATAAAATTCATTAGGTGATTACAAAAATTGATTTAAAGAATAAAGTCTAGTTTTCTTATTTTCTTACCAAGCCCCTTCTTTGGGGGTGCCAGTGCCCCTTGGCCCCCTCCTTGCCTGCGCCACTGTTCGCCTAAAAAATCCCGCAATCTATACTCATCACCACTTCTGTTCCCTTTCACAAAATCAGCCAGCCACTTAAGTCTCCACCAACACTTCCCAAACACCCTAGTCTCTACGCACTCGCCGAGGAGACCGAGCCTCGATAAGGGTAGCCGAACACAGAGCCAAGTAGAACACCCTTGGCAGTGACGCGTCGAGTTGAGCGTATCGAATGCGAGCGCGCGTGGGTGTCCATGTGTCGCGAGCAAAAGCATCGGCGAGGGCGAGAGAGGGTGGCCAGGGTTCGAAGAGGTCCACCGGGGGTGGGCAGGCTGACTGCTGTCCGGAGCAGAGAATTTATAATGCGAAAAAAAAACGCCGCCCTGCACCACAGCGCCCGGTTGTTTAAGCGGCGTCTCGCGCCGCGGAGGAGACGCGGGGCGGGCAAATGGCGTGCGTAACGCGAGCCCGGAATTTATATTTCGAGAAATCGCCGCGGTCGCGTGAATAGAGACGCGTGACTTTCTGATGGCTCGTCACCCCAGCCCTTTGCTCTTTTTCCACCCCGTAAATTATTCCCTGAGAAACGCTGGTCGCTTTCCGCCGTCGCCGCGCCCGTTGCCATTGTTCCGCTTTGCTGTCGCGGTTTGGCGAGCAAGTGCGCCCTTTTTGGGGGGAGGAAAGGCTCGAGCGATCTTGGCAACTCGTGCTTTTTAAAGCCCGTTGCGTCTTAATTCGCGTTCTAGATTAGAGTGGTGAAACTTTGTTATTGAGAAATGAATGGGTGACTTGAGATATTAGCTGATAGATGGTAGAGAAGATGTTTGAGAGGAAAGCGTCGGGTGTAAAAGTGAAAGGATGGTAATAAAGATAGGAAAGTAGGATAGATAGCATCGGAATTATATATTCAGAAAATATACAAGTTGAGAATTGTTAGGTTGGCACGACTCTGGAGTCTGGAGAGTCGTGACGGTAGAAATTGAATGTCAGGAACGTGACACCCCGATTTCGAAGTGGCGATTATCCCCGGGCCTATGAAAATTTCACGGAAAAATCGAGGCTGATGGAATCATCAGGCCGCGGACGGGAATATCGATTATCAGCTTCTGTATCGGTACGTTTTCAATGGACAACTGTTAAAGCGCGTTCGGCCAATTATCCCAGCCGATCGAAATTTAAATTTCGAACGCCCGACGTGTCCCGCTGCCCGTGGTAGACGTGGACGCGAAGTTAATTCCGACATCCTTAATCGAGTTCGATTGCATCTAAATAGAGAGCGTGGACGAACTTCCGGCACTGAAAATCCGGGTCAGATGTGTAAACAGGCGTAACAGACAATACAGCCGGGACGGATACGAACTCGTAGTCCCTCGAATCGAATCGTTACTCGAACGAACACCGCAAGCACGATGCTGGACAAATACCTTCGTCGAGGTCCTTCAGGAATCTCTGGAGTTTCGGCGGGTAGCGGTGGAATCCTTCGATACTCTAATTGGTGCATTCACGCTGGTGTTGGATCTGTATTCCGCTCGCAATCTGTATGTACCAATTCGATTTTCGGCCCACCCCCACCTCCCCCCTCCACACTCCCCCGCCCACGTATCCGTGAGCGTCGTGCCCGTGACTCCGCGGAACCAATTTGAATTATGCCGATAATCATGCACGTATCTTGGCGATCGAGATTCTTCGTTGATGCAGTCACGGTAATTAAAGTTGAAATTGCTTTTCAAGCGCGCCCGGAATTTCCGGGGCGCAACGAACTGCCTTGAAATATCGCGACTCCGTATCCGTCCCCGTGGCGATGCATTTTTCACAGCTCCGAAGGAAATCCCGATTGAAACTGATGCATGTACTCCGGGGTAGTTAAGCTTAACATCTGTCCCCGTAGAACCGATCTTCCGGCTCAGAAAGAATCCGATTCCTCCCTCGTTGGAGGCGAACCTGAAGTGCTCCGCGTCGTATCATTCGTTAGAAGCGCGATGAAATCGCTTCCCCGTCATCCGGAGGAATAACCCCCTCGAGACAGTCGAACCTGACGATCGATTAAATTCAAAACGACCGTCTTTGAGCCGGTCGCACGAGGTGCGCACTCGTTTGTATCTATCGAGGATCTTGTCGTACCCCCGGCGTTCTTCCTCCTTCCCTTCCGGAGGGTAGGTATATCGAGCACCAATCACCACGCATAATCTGCGTGCTCATTATTACTAGGACTGCAAGGGGACGAGCATGCATGTCCCTGTACCCACGTTCATTATGGAGACGATATGGAGCATTGTTTGCAGAACGAGAGGGTGAGCGTCACGACGACCCTCCTCGACGTCTCCAACCCCCGCTGACGGCCCCCTTAACGCGATACCCCGCTCCCTTTCCTCACTCTCTCTCTCTCTCTCTCCCTTTTTCGCCCGCCTCCTCCCTCGGTCTCTTTCGCGTGTCTCGCTGACGAGTCTCGAGCATTCTTCTTTTCTCGTGCACTCGCGCTTCCTGAGCACCGCGCCGCTCTGCGGCGACACGCGTACAACTAAACTACTTATCTCGAATCGAGCGTGCGTTTTTCATTCGTGGCCGCCGGAAAGATTTCCATGCCAACGTCCAACTCGCATCCCCCATTCACACACCCCCGCCGCTTCTGCCGTCAGGGTAGACACGATGGGCGGCCACCGTCACCAGCGACAAAAGGCTTCGCAAATTGCTCGAAGTAATTAGAACACGTGCGCGGATACTTATGCCGAGGGCGATGTCATTCGGCTTCGGATCGCGATTGAACGACTAGGATCGGTTCCAGCCAGTCCGAGGGGAGAATGGAAATACAGAAATCGGTATTCGGTGCTGACGAGATAACCCTTCCGACTGAATCTTCTTTGGTATGCACGTCGTTTGCATCGTTCGATGAACGGGCGGTTTAGTGGATAGTAGTTTTATTTCGTTTGTAGTTGATTTTCTGTTGAGTGGGGGTTCAGGGTTTGAGGAATTGAGGGTTCTTTATGTGCTACTGGTTTGAGGATTTAGGTACACTTGGAGGGTCAGTGCTGGATTAACTGAATAAGCAAAATAAGCAGGTGCTTAGCATGTCAGGTGAAATTGGGGCGCCATAGAAATTTTCTGAATTTGAAAATCTAATTTCTGCTTTGTAGTCAAATTGTTGGAAATGTCTACGCAAAATCTTTTAAGCGCTTAGAGCCTCTAAATGCCTTAACCTGGCCCCGCAGAGGGTGACAAAGTGTAGATTTTTTCTTTGCTTGTGAAGTCTTGTGAATTATTTTCTAAGATTCTGGAATAGTACCTACATCGGCGGAGCACAAATTATAATAACTCAATATGTCCACGCTTCTGTTATACAGAATGTAATTCACTCATGCAGAGTTCTACCAATTGCTTACGCTTGTAGCAAAGCGTCCTATGCATTCGAATTTTTCTTTTGTTCGTTAAAGCGCGCGTCCTGTTTGTCTGCAAGTAGAACGATTGTATATGTTGAACGAATAGCCGGTGAATTCCAGCGGCTCGGTGCGCTTTCTAAAAAAAAGGAAAGGAATCATAGAAATGAAAGTGGATTGAAACGCGCGTGTAAATACTTCCTGCTAATTTATTAATACGGTGGCCGTTATGAAATACGATTCGCGCAGCGATATCCGCCGTCAGAGGAGAAAGCAAAAAGAAAACGGATTTCGTCTATAAGCCGCGTTCGGAGGGGCCTGTAACAGGTCGCAGGGACCCTCGGGCGGGTTTCTCGAATTATTCCGAAAGAGGGGCACACGGGGCGACAATAAAAACACACGGCCGTTCATTTCCATACGTTGCAGAAGTCTTTGCCGCTCATCGGTACACGAGTGTGCAATCAAGCAGCGCAATTATCAGGGCCTTTGTTCATGAATAATTACAAACAAGAGGACTGCGAGCACACGCTCCTCTACCTCTTTCCGCGCCTCCTCTTTTGCCTTCCCATTTACCTCCCTCTCTCAGGGATCGTGCTCGCGGAAGGGTTACTCCGCGCAGAAGGGACCGACAACACCGAGGGCAACCGTTTGGAATCAAGTAACGCCACCCTTTTGAATTTTGGCACTTCATAAGCGACGCCTACCATCTCCTTCTGACAATGAGACTGCCACGCACAAAAAATTCTGTCCCTTTCGTTTCCTCTTACTGTGTTTGTTGGAAAACGTGGATGACTCAAAGTTTTGGGAAATTAGTCTGAATTTGGGTATTGCGCCAAAAATTAAATTTTCGACAGTACATATTTCTAATTAAGAATCAGAAATGTGATAGAAACTGATTTCTGCATAGGTTAATTGTAAGTAGGCTGCAGCCTAGGTCGACAAATTTTGGGGAGTAAAAATTTTGGTCTGTAAAATTTTGGGGAGCGCAAGATTTGGGGGCGGAAAAATTTAGGAAGCGACAAATTTTGAACGAAAGAAATCGGAAAGTGTTTAAACAAAGAGGATTGAGACAATTTTAAAAACAATTCACTTATTTTGCATATAGCGAATTAGCAATAATTCATACGTGAGTTGCCATATTGAATTACTTTTAAATTAAACTATTTAATTGTTTAAATTAAAATTTTTGATGATATACCCGCCGAAAAGGAGTGACTAATCTCCAAATCCGCACCTGTGGGTAATAGAAGCCACGAAATAACTCGAACAACAAATTCTCCACACGAGCCTCTTCCGCTTTCGTTCCTCTACAAGGAGCCTCCAAAAATTCGCCAGCAGGGGCAACGTTTGCCCGCTCGAACTCAACGAACCGTCGTCGAAAGTCTCCGTCTCGCGAATTAAGCATCAGACTGACAGCAGAGGAAAATTACACCATCGATCGCCGTATTCCGGCATGCGTGCCCTCGTTATTATTTCTTGATAAGATGGCGTCCGTGTCCGCGTTATGTTTAGCGCTAATGGAGAAAGAGGAAGGCGGAATTCCGCGCGTCGTGTAGAACGCGCACACGCGGTCGCGCCTACGGACCCGGTTATGAATATGCATTTTCCTCCGTTAAGTATGTGCAGATTGCGTCGCGATACAGTCGCCGGCCGTTCATTATTGTCGCCAGCAGCCACTCGCCATCGTGGCGACTGACTGCAAATTCGTAGACCACACTGCCAAAATTAGCGATAGCCGTCAATTGCAATGGTGCAGGCCGGGCCGTGGCTGCAGCCCTGCTCGAGCTGAGGATCTTTGAATCGCGGCGACCGATGTGGATAAGGTCTCCCTGTGGACGTTTTGTAGGGTGTTATAAAAAATTGTTGGAAATTGCATTTAGGATTAATATGGAGGATACTTTCTTATGCAAAGAGGAATTTCTCAGGTTATTAGGTCCAAAAGTGGATGTTAAATTGGAGAACTTCTAAATAGTGATAGGTGATTTTCGCCTAATTTATCCCAAAAATTTTGCAGTAGTTTATTACTGTCAAGGAAAGTTCGGCAACTCGCAAAATTCCAAAATATCTGAAACTTTGCAGAAATGTAGCTCAAGTGATGCTAATAACGTAATTATTTTTTTATTTGGTAATAAAACGGTAATAAAGGTTAAAACACCTGATTGAAAAATGGTAAGTTATCAGATTACCATGAATGATTACGAAACTGTAAAAGATAAAAAAAGAAGTTAAATTTAAAGTTCTATAGTTATTTGGGTTCTATAAAGCTGCGATAAAGAATTTGTGAAACACATTCATTTTTTTCAAAATTTATGCCCAAAATACTTTTTATCTACAATTCTTTATCACCATGTTGTAGAATATTGAATGTCATAAAACTTTGAATGAAACTTTTTTTCGATATCTTTTACGGTTTTGTAGATAATCACAATAATATGAAAACTTACCATTTTTTCGAGCGAGTGTTTTCATGCTTGGGACTGTTTTATTCAAAGAAGGACAAAAACTTATTTCAAATAAAAATTTGTGTACGAAATTTTTATTTCAAATAATTTTTTGCCCGTCTCTGATTTTATTGCCGAATCAAAAAGTAGTTCCGATATTAGTAGCATCACTTGAGCTACATTTTTGCAAAATTTCAAATCTTTTTAATTTTCGAGTAGCTGAACTTTCCTTGTGAGGTTAAAACCCTTAACATACCTAGTGTTTCTTATACTCTTGATTTTATCTCAGAGTTTTCACTTAGAATTTAAGTATATTTAACACAAAGTTCCCAATATCAATTTTCCAGACCTTTTTCTACATTTTCAAATCTTCTGTTCAGCATCATTCTCATTGCTCGCCTCGATAGCACACGCCACGTTTATTTCCGTGGCCATTTATGAATGGAAAATTAGCGCGCGTAGCGAGGGTGAATCGAAGCAAATCTAGTTGGAATAATACTGGCTGAACGATGGCACGTTTAACCCAGTGACTCGACTGGTCGCCGTGCCGACGGCGTCGGGACGCAGGAAGAAAGGAGCGTCGCGACGCTAGAAATAGTCGGTCGAGCTTTCCCTCTCGACGGCGAAGGCGCCGTTCCAACAAGAAGAAAACATTTAACTTGGCGGCCAAGTTCAAGTCGCTGCCATTCAACGGTGAATGCTTGGGACTCTTGAAAGTGTGATCCCGATTTGCATTGCGTGCCTCTGCCTCAACGAGGATATCGTTCCCGTCGAAACTTGCTCGTTTCAAAATAATCACCATGGCCATTCCCCTTTAAAATTCTCCGCCTCTAATTCTGCATACATTCCCAACTTTCCCGACGACTTCCGTCAGCTCAGCCCTGGCATATCCTCCACGATAAAACACCGAGCGATCTTCACTTTTCCCATTAGCGATTTCTGGCGCGAAAACCGTGACGCCGTTGTTTTCAGCGTTCTACTCGAGACGGCCGGCGAAAGAAATCGCACGCGTAATCGTGCCCCGGCCACCGAGTCGTATCGTAACTTTAAATCACGCCATTTTGCAACTCGTTTCATAACTAGCATCAATTATTTCGGGCGAAACTGGCGACAAGGGGAGTTCCAAACGGCCGGCTCTCCCGCACCGTGAAAAGTCACACGTCCGACTGTCCTGCATTCTGCGCTTTCAGCCCCGCGTCGTTACACTTTTTCACCCTGTAATCTCATTCCTTTTTCTCGTCTTCCGTCTCTTCGCTCCGCCCGTGCCCCTTCGTCATTCCCTCGTGGCCAAACAATTTATACCATTTTTTTTTTATTCCCTCGCTCTCATCCGACGCCCGAAGGGGTGGTCCTTTCTCGCACATATCGAACGCCCGAGCGGGCATGGACACGGGGTGTTGCGCTCGAAATTCCTTGAACAATCCGCACGGTAAATTCGCGCGCATATTTAATCGGCCGCCGCGAGTGTGGAACCCCGATAAAAATACGCGTAACGCCGCAGCACGCCGTTGTCTCTTTTGTCCCTCGGACGGGTCTCGCTCGCCACCCCCCTTTTTTAAATGAGTAACCGCGCCGGTGCCACGGGAAAATCAGTTGGACGTGAAACAAAACGGCCAGACTGACCAAACTTACACTCGACCCAGGGGGATGGAACACACCGCCGGCAGGCCGTTATTATTTTCGCGCCCTTCGAGGGGATCACGGCGAAGATCGATCCTCGCTCCAAGGCCGTAGAGGAGAATTAACGCCATTCGTCGCAATTTCTTTCATTCGGTCTGGCGTCCTCTTCTATTTCCCCGGATAGTGGGACGGCAGGAAATGAATTTATAGATGTCAATTAACTCCCCGATGAATGGATGTTTGATCACTTTTCTGTTTAAGCTACTGGGTCTACGGGTGTTTTTAATATTTTTCTAGGGAGGAACTGTTCTTTTCTAGCAATCAGAAAGGTGTTTATACATAAAGTGGTAACTGACAAGGGGAGATTCCCAAACCGCAAATTCAAAAAATTATGAAACTTTGGGGATATATAGAGGATATATAAATATGTATTATGCAATTTTTGCTTGCTGTTCAAATTCACTCTAAGGAGGTGAAATTGATCTTTCAAAATCGAGCTACTTTCCAATTTTCGCGAACTGTAAATTACCAAATGATTGTCCTAATTAAAAGAAGTAACTGTAGTCTGAAAACTTTTTTCTATCTTTTACAGTTTATGAGTTATAACTTATAACAAAAAATCAGAAAATTGCCGGATTTTCAGTGACCAACTTCACCCCCTTGATGTGAATTTGAGCAGCCAAAAAAATTGTGTAATACATATCCAAATATCTTCCACATATTTCCAAAGTTTCATCATTTTTTCAATTCCCGAATTGAGGGATCTTCCATTTCTAGTCAGTCTTATAATCATAATCAAATTTCCTGACACAGATGTGAGTATTACTTTTCGCGTTCTTTGATGATCTCTTTCCCCACAGTCTGTTTACGTAAGTTGCTCGCGGGAGCAGGTTTACAGGCAGTTGATACAAAGTAATGGAATCAGGTTCTTGAGGAAGTGGGCCGCGAAATGAACGCCGGATTTCCTTTTCGTCGTATCGTTCCCTTGGAATTCTACGATTCACCCTCTCTTTCCCCTTTTCTCCAGCACTCGACGAACGAGTGCTCCTGGGTTCAACGGCGCGAGCGACGAAATCAACGCTCATCTGTTTGCATAGACGACTCTCGGATAACCAGTTAGTTTGAAAATTGCCGGACGACGGGCACTCGCTCTCCTGACTGTCGAACAAAATTGAAAATCGTCTCTCGCCTCCGTTCATCCCTCGACATGTGTACTTGCATACAGTGGACTCGTTTACGCACGTTCAAAAGAAATTGTGAAGACTGTTCTGTTGCAATTGTTTTATAGCATCTTCAATTTCTATGCCTAACTCCCTTCTGATTTTTCTATGTCTATAGACGAAAATGGAATTAGATACGTAATCTGGGTGAGTAAATGTCTGTGCTTAACACTGGATTGTAAATTTGGTAATAAATTTACCAGTTTTAAGTATGAAAAAAATGTATTTCTAAGTAGTATAAATATATATATTCTAACAATATAAAAATTAAAAAAAATATGAATAAAAGTTTGTTTCCCTTGCATAACGTAGGTATTTTAAAAATAACCAGTCATTTTGACTGGTCTAGTAGAAATAGGTACACATTAATATCAGTAGTTCTAGAGTTAAGAATTCCTTGGATGGTCTTAAATAGAGAACTGTAGACATTTCTTGATTGATTTTTCTAATTTTGCATATATATTTGCACTTTTGGTCATCCCAAAATTCTCGAGTCCCAGTCGATTACTGATTTGGATTTATCCTATATCCTTGAGCCCTTCAAACTCTATTCTTCCTAATTAGAATCTACACACGCAGAAATAAAATATTCTGCACCTCTGGTCTCCAAAATGGCGACGTATAATTACTCCATCGACTCATGCTGGTGTCCTCAGCGCAGTATCGTTTAAAATCTGTCAGGAGACACGCGCCGATACCCTGATCGATCGGGACACGCCAAAAGAGCGTATGAAAAATAATCGTTCGTTATGATCGCAGATGAAGCTCGCGCACGATATTCCCTCTCTGTTTCCGTTTATCAGGCACCATAGACGCGAGCATAATAAGTGTTGATTCCGGCTCAGAAATTGCTGGCCCTCTAATTCGATGCTTTTCCCAGCGAGCGACGCTCTCGCGCCAGCACAGACCCCTTCGCGACCCGCCCCGCGAAAAAGCGTATTTTTATTTAAATTACCGATGGAGAGCAATATTTTCGATATTATTAACCTCTCTATAGATTGGAATGCACGGGGACGCGCGGCTGCGTTTTTTCTCCCTTTTTCGCTTTTTAAACGCCGTGCACACGTACACGCGCGCGCGTCCGGTGTACGCTTTCAGACGTGCAGAAAAATGGCTGCAGCAGAAGGAATAACGTGAAATTATATACACGGTGACTCGAAAAAATTATGGCCGGAAAATATCTTCGCTCATAAATGCATAACTGCGTAAGATGCAACTGCAGCCAAATAAGGACCAATTGAAGACCCTGCTGCAAGAGGATGCAGGTCTATCTTTAACAACTTGACGTAAATTAAATAAAATTGTTTATAAAATGATTTCTCTCACTTAACAGTAAAAGGGGATTTAATTTAAAAATATATATTTTCACGCAATAAGTATTAGTTACTGAGTTGATAAAATTTTATTTATATTTTTGCAGAACGCACCGCGTAGCACAATTCTAGTAACTCCGCAATTTTGTTGAAAAAAATTTCAATTTTCAAACGAAGCATAACAAATGCCATTAACCAGATTTTCTATTGAGTTCATTATTGAAAAGAAGAAAACATGCTAAACAAAATCTTATGATCTTCAATTCGTCCTAGGTGGCACCTCGGCTTAATATAAAAAAACGCAAGTCCACTGTAACCTCAACGCGGTTCTATTTCAGAAGTGTATCGATGCATTCTTCAAAGCAACTGCCATACTGACGGGAGGATGGAATTATCCAAACACTACCGTACACACCCTCTAACAACTTTTCAGTTTTCATAACCACCCAATGTACTCATTTACCCAGGCACTGTGTACACTTTCAGACGCGGAGAGAAATGGCGGCAGGGGGGAGGGCAGGGATAACACGAAATCGTATATATCCGAGGGTAAACGCGGGACGGCATCTCGTATGGCGAGGGTGATGCCTCCGGTTCCAGCGAATGGACGAGCGGGCGGTCTCGGTTCGGCTCGGTCGTCCCTCGTATAAATCAGCTATGCTTATCGGTCTTTCATCGAGCCGGAGGTGAACTCATTTCGTTCTCTCTAAATACGAGCTTTTTTTTCGGGGCAAAAACCTATTTCGATTAAAATGGCGCGCGCGTTTCGCATTTTGCCGGATTATAAAAGGTTGCCCTCGCCCCCCCCCCTGCCCTCCTTCTTTCCCCCTCTGTCCCGACACGCCGCGCTCTATCCGCTGACCGCTCTTCGAATTCACCCCTTCGTGCAATCCCCCCCTCTCTTCGACCCTGTACACCCAGCCAGTCGACGATTCCCTTTTCTCCTCGTTTCTTTCTTTTTTTCGCCCCCCACCACCCTTTCTTTTTTTCGTGATTTGGCTTCAATCGAACACCGCCTATCCGAACGACGACTCGAAATTTTTCCGCCGCTCTCTTTCGGCTCTTTCTTCGTCGGTCGGACCGACGGCTGTTTCGGCGTTGCTCATTTTCGTTCCTCGTACTATCGCCGGGAGGGAGTTTTGCACGGTTCGACGTCGTGTGTAGGAGATTCGCGGTGGTGACCGCGATTAATCGGAGGGGAACACGTGTCGACGACGGGGGGAGAGGTTTTGGTAGCAATGAATTTTAATAGAAGAAAGTCGAACAGTCTCGGATTTTTAAGAAGGCGGGATTATTTATTTATTTATTTATTTACGGGTAGACCCCACTGTTTACAATATAAAAAAGACGAGATACATTACAGCACACGAGATTACAAACCACCTAACTCAGAACTCTAACCAGTTCAGACCTACACACATTGGTGTGCCTCGCAAAAATAGCAAATCTGTCATTATAATTATTCTCGAAAGTATAAATTCTCCAAATTGGATCCTTAACATTGAAACAGTGATGAGGAAAACGATGAGGAGTGCAGATTACGAAGCAGTGTAATTTACATTGCACCTGAATTTTCCTGTAGGATTATTACTTGAATTTGATATTATACACGATACAGAAACAATTAAATCGCCGCAGAGATCTCCGCGATTATAATACGCACGTTCAAGCAAATGCCCGGCCGAAAGTTCTCTTTATTTATCCAGCGAAACGGAAAGCAGAAAATTCAAGCCGAATATTATATGCTCTCCTTGAAATTAACAAACTTCCTCGCATTTTCAAACACACATACACACTCCACTCCCCGGCCACACAGCCTTTCCCCACTTTCAGTCACCACCACGCGCACCCGTGCTTTCAAAATCGCCGGGAGAAAAAAAATTGCATTATCGATCCCGGCCATCCTTCGAATAATTACGAGCAATATTGTACACGCATTATACGAAAAAATTCGCCCAAACAACCCCGCCGCCGCTCGCTTTGGTGTTCCATTGCAACGTCGCGCGACTGCATTTTTTCCCGCGCCACCGGGCTTTTAATTCGTTTTATCTTGTGCATTATAAATCGTAATTTGTTGCCGCTTTTTTTCCCGGCCACCCGCCCCCCTCGCCCCTCGTTTCGTTGTCGATGTAAAAATCGAATCGGAAATTTCGCCGGGGCTGGCGAATTTTTGCTCGCCGCGCCACCGTTAGAGACGCGGCCAGAAGCGGGCGGGGTAGTTGGGGGGAAGGGGGTTTCGGGGCGCCGCCTCGCGATAGAGATAATAGAGCGACGTAAATCCAGTTATATTTCCGAATACACGGTGACAGGACGGGCAGGCGAGCTTCGAAAAAAATTGCCAGCTCGCTAACGAATCGTGATCCTCGGCCCCCGAGCGGCGTTTCTGTCCTTCCGCGAAATTAGGCGGCATTAACGATCCTACCTGCAATTAATTGCGAGCCGTCGTGTCCGCTGGCACAAACGAGGACGCGCCTTCGCTGTTTACCCAACGCATCAATCTCGAACTGTTGCCGGAGGGGAAATATCCGCGAGATCGTCGAGCGCCGCGCTTCGATCTCTCGCTGAGAGGGATCACCTTTCGCTCCGGCGCATCAATTTTTTTCACGCATGCCGCGCTGGGAGGGGGGAAGGGTTCCTCACAATTAGAGCAGCGCGTATGACGTGGGCGGTTTTCTTTCGTTTCCTTAGTGCGAGATCGCTCGCGTTTCAAATGCCTGCACTCGCTTTGAAACGCCACTTTGACCTCTGCATTGAAACTTTAATTGATCCCTTCGTGCGTTGAAGAAATTGTACGATTTGGAGATAAGGCACGCTCTGGGGGCTTGAGTGTGGTCGGGAAATGTTAAGGGGTAATGGTTCCGGGAGGGTTGGAGAATCGGGGGAATTAAGTCGTGAAACTGTAAAGGCAACTTTGCGACTGTGGTGCTTGTGAAATAGTAACTATTTCGGAGAAATTACCGACCTTCTGATTTATATTTTATATGATTATTTACGTTGCGACTTCGGTGGATCTGTTCAGAAATCCCCGTGGTAATCATAATGGTGTTGGTAAAGATTGTTTCCCGAATTGCAAGGCGCTAATAGCCAGCGGACGTGCAGTTAATTCGACGGAAGGTAATTAGATCTTAGCTGTCCCGTCTCAATCGAATTCACAGCGAGATGATAATGGAAGAAATGAAATTGGACTCGACGATTGATTGAAACGGGGAAATGAGAGACGGAAAGGTGTCCGTGGACGAGTGCAAAAGAAGAACGGTAACGATGATGTGGAATGACTCAGCTCGGATCGTCTGTCCAGCCGGCGATACAATCTCCTCGCGTTTTAGATTGCTTGCAGCCGTGAAAACGATCGAGGAGAAATATTCTAGACTGTCATTAATCGAATTTAACGTAACAATCGAATCTACTCTTACTCGCAAACCATTTCTTTTCGAACTCTTCAACTCCCGGTGAAACTACATCGACTCTACCCTCATCTTCAACTGAATCTCGAACCGAGCTCGTTGGAAATTCGACGAAGGGATTGGCTATCAGCCATCGCGCGGCAATCCGGTACGCGAACGCGCATTAAGATATTGAAAATATCGACTCGACCGAAACGCGAGTTTAATCGCGTGACTCGTCAGATACTCGGGGCCTCGTTGCACACCAATCATCGGTTCGCCTCGGTGGGAAGATGCCCGTTGCTCGAATGGAAATTTATAATCGTCCGCGCGGAGCACGCCGATGACGTCCTTGTAAAAGGTAAAACAACGGTCGGCCGTGGAACAACTTGCCACCGATCACTCGGACGGGTGCAAAGGGTCGCTGTTGTTATTTTAGGAGAATAGAACGAACGAGTTGCCAACGAAATGGGTTATTCCGAGCCGTTGATTTTCTCCTGCCACGGCGAACGAAACGCGGGGAGAATATCATTATAAAACGCCAAGTCACGAAACCGGCCATTCCGGCGTCCTATTAAAATATTAAAACACCTCGTCCAGCCCCTGGCGAGTCCTGGCGGCGTGGGGTGTGAAAAAAATAAATCTACCTTGTCATGCACAGCCCCTCTCCGTGACTCTCGTTGTCTCTACGCGGCGGCGGTTCAGGAACAGGTATGAACGGCCCTTGAACACGTTCGATCGATCGCCGCGGCAACTTGCCCGTTTCCTTCGCCACCAAGATCGAATCCCCTAACCGATTCTCAATCGATTTAATACTAAATCAGCAGCAACACTCAATCTATCATTCAAAATCCTAGCATCGAATTTACATTCCCCGTATGCAAATCATAATTCCGCGAGAGGAAAACAGTTGTACAACGTGGGAAGAGTAATTTGCTGCACGTATCCGTTGGGAATTAATGAGGTTTCTGCGACTGCCATTAAGGACGTCGAAGAATTCAACTGGACGTGGAAACAGGATTGCGTCACGAGCAGTGTATCGTTTCTAAATTGAACGCACAGTGGAGCACTGTTAGAAACCGGTATCCCTGGAAGTGCAACGGGTCGAGTGAGAAGAAAAGGGAGGAAAAAAAAGGGGAGAGGAGCAAATAAGTCGAGGTGGTAGTTCGAGGCCGTCACCACTTCTACGCTATTTCGACCTGGCTGGACTTGTCCGGCCGCTCATCAGTCAGAGTCATTACCGGGATAATTAATTACATTTGCCCCCTCGTCTCTACCGGCCCTCGCCTCCCCCCCTCAGCGTCCACATCTCGCCCCTCCCGGCGGCCACCCCTCGACCCTGATACGAGGCAGTGGCGGAATCAATGGAAAAATATACGATTAGACGGGGCATAGGTTGAGCGATGTCGCGTCGACGGTGGGGGTTATCGCTCGTCGAGGGGGATCGCGCGAAAGGGGTGGCTGGAAAAGGGAGTAAGGTCGACGCTGTCCGTTTCCTGAGGGGGAAAAAAATAAGAATCCTCTCGGCTGAAGCTGGATCCCGTCCGTTAAATCCGTCTGGCTTCGGAGGACGAGGAAGGAGCGGATCTCGAAGGCTCCCCTCCCCCCCTCCCATCCCTCCCGTGCCTCTGTCGGCGAGAAGGCGCGGCACGAAGATCTGTTGAAAACTCGGCTCCTTCTTTAATTAATTATGCAAATGGCCGCCGGGCACCATGCTTAAACTTTTCGTTCGAGACCCCCGCGGTAGCTCGGGCCGCGGCGTTAATTATACACCGAATAATAACAATTATTACAATTACCGTGAGCCCTTCT
Source organism: Andrena minutula (assembly GCA_929113495.1). Lineage (NCBI taxonomy): Eukaryota > Metazoa > Arthropoda > Insecta > Hymenoptera > Andrenidae > Andrena > Andrena minutula. The sequence continues at coordinate 24,050,732 of OV815994.1, forward strand.
GGCTGCTCCGGCCGCCAACCTCCGACACAAGGAATAAATCTACGCAGCCGCTCCTGCACGCCTGTGCTCTTGCACTTACCGTTGCCCAACGGCGATTTGCACATTTCGCGACACCTTATTGGGTTAGGCGGCAAGTCCCTTTCGATTTTTAGGGCCATTTTGCGTCGGAACGTCTCGGAATGGGGCAAGCGACGACAGGGGTACTTTGCGGAAATTTATATCGGTTGGGGCGTTGGGATTGAAGTACTGTGACGCTAAAGGGGGTTGAGAATTGGGCGCGGAAAGAATGGAGAGTTGGTACTGTCTTGGATGGAAAGATAAGGACGATTTTTAAGGATTTGAAGTAGAAAGGAGGACGATAAGTCAGACGCGAGTTAAAAGATCGTTTTCAGTGTGTGATGATCTGATTTACTTACAAAAAAATATCTGTAATCATCATCCTTTCACTATCTCACAGATTTTCAAACCTCTGGCTGCGTTTTCACCCTCTTTACTGCATTCGATTCTCTCAAGAGACTTCGCAAAATTCCTAGCTAGGGTAGACGCACCAGTAAATGAACACTTAAGGCTAGTGAATGGACACTTTTCTAAAATTATGTTTGCAGCGCGATTGATTCCACGTGTTGCGAAAATTGTTTGGATATGAAGCGAGAATCTAGAAGAAGTCTATAATTAATTAGTTGCTTATTTTAGTAACTTATTTTACTCGTTTTAGTAAAAACTGTCCATGCACTGGTCCCAGTTCGAATCTTTAATTCAACCCGAACCACAATCGAAGCCACACTCGAACTTAACCCCAAGTTCACATTTACCCAACCCACGATATTCTCTATCACGGCCGGTGATTTTTGCACGGCCGATTCAGCCCAACAGAAATTCCATAAAATTCACCACTCTTGGGCAAAAAAAAAGCGCTCGAGAGAGACAGAGAGAAGAATGAACGACAGAAGAGCGAAAATAATGACCGCCTTCTTTTTAAGTATAATGAAAAAAGCAATTAACGCGTGATAGAGCCAGCGTGCGCGGGGAACCGCGCGGTAACGAGGCTAACATCGATTTTTATCGTCGGCCAGTGTGTGAAATATTCGAAAATTAGTGGCTCTGTTTCTCTCTGCCCGCGCCCGTCTCTGCCCCGTCCACCAACGCGGATGCAGCGCGTCCAGTTCGACGGATTAGTACAGCTAATTTACGGAAATGCAGCCGGCCGTCTCGCGGCGAGCCTGAATGGACAAGGACGTAAGAATAAAGCGGCGTGACGTTTCTCTCCGCGTGCTGTCGCGCACACTTACGCAATAGTCCAGGCCACAAATAAAAATAAGCAACGGCTCTGCGGCGGCGGGCAGCGGCAGAGGCGAGGCGGACACTTAACCGCTTCTCTCCGATACTGTTTTATAAGTTATGTCACAGGCGGCCGCTCAAGGGTCAGCCGACGGCTGCATTCGTAATGCGAAATTACGTTCACGCAACACGCCGATTAGGATCTCGCGCGTACGATCGGCCGCCGCTTTTGTTCGGCCGCTACGAATTAGTCGGGCTTCCCGAGAAACGCGTGCGTTCACTTTAATGAGCTTTTCAATTTGCGCGCGGGTATGACGCTCGAGCATCCTCGATGGGAATGCTTTCTGTTTTCCCTTCTCTCTCGCGGTTCTACAAGAGGACACATTTTTGTGGTGGATCTTCGGGGGAGTCTTTTGATCTTTTTTGGTAGCTTTGGGATTTATTTGGCGGCTTTTTTTAAATCAGTTGTGAGTGATTTTAGAGCTTCTTGATTAGATTTGGGGGAATAGGATTGATATAAGTGTGATGTTTATTTGAATGTGGAAGGAAGAGTTTTTGAGAAAGGGAGATTTTTAGCGAGATGAGGATGCTGGAATTCACTATATCTGTAACCGATTTCAAAAAGGAGAAAGTTATAGATTGGACGGGTATATATTTTTTTTATACATGTTTGTCCCCACATAAGTCCTTACCATATGGACTGATTTTGTTGATTTTTTTTTATTTGAAAGAGGGCGATGCCCCGGTGGTCCCATCCCGTATTGCACCAATATTAGCCCATTAGTTTACCAGTTCTGGTTATAGTTCAGCATTTATATATATAAGAAACCATTAAATAAAAAAATTAAAAAAAATAAAACTGCATTAAATAGTAAAAATAATTTTTTCCCTAATTTAATCTACGACTCTCAATTTTTTGAGGTAGGCGCCAGATGTCCACATTGCAAATGATGAGGCGCCGGCAAAAAAAATGGAGAGTCGTAGATTAAACAGGGGAAAAAATTATGCGTTACTATTTAATGCAGTTTTATTTTTTTTGAAGTCGTTTTAATTTTGTTAAAATATTTTTATTAAATTGTATTATTAAGGTCTGAAAATTGACAGACATATTGGGAAAAACATATTCTGGCGTACGATACACTTCGTGTGGTCCACAAAGGGTTAAGTTGCTTTGAATATCTGATCGAAGTATAAGAGAAAAGGTAACTAAACGTAATGCGTGGTGAGGGGAGCTGGATCGTCTATCGTCAGACATATACTACAGCGATTGTAACAGACATTTCTTCACTGAAAAACAATTTAAAAATAGTCTCAGGGTTAAAAGATGATTCGCCACGCACAGAGCACCGGTCCCTGACAGATCTCCGAAGTTGAACTGCAATTCAGGCATCATTTAAAATTGTCGGTTCTTCTCTAATAATCATTACAATACTACTAAAAATTGTATTAATAAAGCAAACGGATAACACTTGCAATTCTATCGCGAATCTTCAAAGTGGCTTCACCGTAAGTAGCTTTGGAACGTCCGTGGTCAGACATATCCAATCTTCGTTCTCCCGTAGCTTTCGATTTATTAATCACTGAAGAAATTACTTCGAACAAACATTACTGGCATTAATATCAGCTTCGAGACTATGCAAAAATTTAATCAAAATTCCATTGAACACGTTTAATATTTAGCATCAAGAGGCATGCAATCATTCTCCCTCCACCAAACAGAAGCTATAAACTCTTGATACATTTCCGAGTCTAATTCTTCGCAACATGACTCACTCAAACATTCTGCATACACATCGTCCAAAGATGTACGAGCCAGATACCTCGCCTTTCAAGAATTCCGTCCTCGGGGTGCACGTTGCGCCGTAATGTTGGAAAATTTAAAGACGATACACATCGTAAAGAGGCGTTAACGCGGCGTTCCTAGTTACATTCGTTAAGAGTAATTACGTCCACGCAACTCGCGCGGGCCCCGATTATAATCTCACGTGTAATCGAAGCCCCCCACGGCGTTCCTAGAATAAACAAAACTTCCTGGAAGCAGCGCGCCCGTCCATCGCGGCCAGATGTTTGATTTACACGCAATAATTTAACCTTTTTGTAATTGAATTAGGAGTAGCGTTCCTTCGCACGCCAGGCGGCTGTTTCGCTGCAACAAATTGCCGCGTTACGTAATAGATAAGCAGCGGCCGGCCGTTTCGCTTAAAAATTGTTACGAATAATCGGGGCGGCCGGTGATGTAATGAGGTAAAATATAATTGGCCGGAAGATCGGCGTCGGTGGCGTAACGTTACACACCTTAACCGCGTTCTCGCTTTCTGTGTTAGCCGCGCGAGCGCGAAAATAACCGTAATCAGTCGCCACATAATCCCACCGCATTACAAGTGAACATAATTTATTTACCACGCTCCAATTAGCCGTACAGCTCACCTCATAGAGGATCGAATTTTACTTGTTGCATTTAATCACTGCTCCATATTGCCCGCGGGACGCCCGGCGCGCTAAATTTAATCGTTTATTGTTGCGCTACGCGCCCGTTATGCGCTTCGTTATCTTGTCCCCGAATTTTTGGTATTCTGATCCGCTGCCTCTTAGCGTCTTCTCACGTGGCACCCTTTCCGTGAACTCGTGTGTTATAAAATTACAAAAATTATGTTTAAAAAAGTTTGAGGATTATTTTTAATAAGAAGACTTAACTCTTGCGTTCCAACTTTCGAAGATGGGGTTAGTGCGATATTCGCGAGTTCGATGAATTGTTCGCGGAACCTCGGAAAAATTCCCTCGGCCACGATAATTGCGCGTTCGGAACGGAAAGCACGGCAACGGTCTTGGAACCGGCGAGTACTCGTTTCCTTTCTCATTTGGGTTCGTAAAAACCGCTCATGATATCGCGTTACTAATTAGTAAATGAAACAGATCGAGATAATGCACGCCGCCACTGCGAAAATATTGCACAATATATTATGGCTCGCAATCTCGGTTACGAGCCAGACTGGCAGGCAACTTTTTTGCAAAAATTTTTAATCATATTAGTCCCGTTTAATGACTTTATCTGCATCGTATTTTCCATCGGTCGTCCGCGCGTTCGGCACCGCCTGATATTAACGCAGCCAGTGATATAATTAAATTTAATTCGAAAAGTGTTCGAGTGTCGTTGTTATTTTTTATGAGGGAATAAAATTTTAACGAACGACGAGTCTAATGGCACACGATGATATCAGCGGGCGGAATTAAAATCAGCCAATTGGATGACGCGAAGTTGCAGGGACCGTGCTGCTTAAGGCTGTACGAGTGGATCGGAAATCTGGTGCGAGAACTTAAATGGAGACTGGAAGTAGTGAAATTCCAGCATAGGTCTGCGAAATTCTTTTTTAGCGGGAAATAATTCAGAAAATTCGAGGAATCCGTAAACATTTCTTATATGCTGATTTAATGTTGATTTATAGAGGGCGAAGGTAGAAATCGACGCGAAATTAAATAAACTTTCCTCCCCCGATGGATCGATAGAAATTTGCATAACAGCGGCAGGTTAATGACGCGGCTGCTGCCAGTTAATAGACCGAATGACAGCGGCTTGCAACTTTCATAATTTTTTCAGAAGAAGACAAATTTGAATCAGCGGTATCAATCGCGCGGCTAATGCCGGCACGCGGGCAGAAAATTGCGAATGGGATTGCGACCACGTCGTCCGACCGATTGGAACCGAATTTGGCACGAAATCACGTCCCCGCGGCGCTGGCCGTGGCGATTCGTTTAAAAATTCATACGACATGTCCTGTAAACCTTTTAGCGTTCAACTTTCACGGTTGCCCTTTGCTCCCCTGATTGCTCTCCTTCGCGGGGAGCTTTGAAACACAATCCATTCACTACTAGATAACACTTAGCTCGCACTACACAGTGTCATTAAACGAAGGTCTAGGAGTTCTCAATCACGTAGTAGGTATTCATAAAAACAAAAGAGAATAACCATATTTACGAAACGAAAAACACTCCTTCTCATTCCATGGACGCACCCTACCAAACTCCCAATCCATCAATCGTACCACTCTGTACTTTAAAAATACAAATTCCAGCCATCCCCCGAAGTAGACCAGAACGAATGCCACGTGCGCGGGTCCAAAGTGCCAGCAGGCAATATTCAACATCATTTTAATTCGCCCAGCTGGAATCGTCGCGACGCGCTGACCGTTAACACCGCGGCCGCGGCGATAATCGCGCGCGGTGCGTCAAATGAACCGCTAAATGACGCCAGCGGAAGCCGCGCGGACCCCATCGGTGCCCCGCCGGCGGACAAGCCCCGTCCGAGGATCGATCAAGACCTCTCGCACCGCGGCGAGAACGTGCGCGCGATCAACGTTAGGCCGTTGTCCGCTGGACAAACGGGACTGCAATCAGACGGGCGTCGTTTCACGCGGCCGCGTATGAAGCACGTCTACGAGGGTCGGAGCGGCGGGTGGGCAGAGTCGAATTTGTTTCCGAACAATTTTCAGTGTTCCGCCGCCGTCCGAGGGGGTTGGCCGGCAGGAATAATGTATACCCGAGGTTTGGCTGGCTTGTCGAGCCGCGGAGCCGTTCCGAGGGCAAAGGGTGAAGAGAAACAGAGGGCGAGAGGGACAGGGACACGCGGAACGATAGAAAAAGAGGAGGGCTTGCGAGGTGGGATCGAGGGTGGCGAGGGGGAGGGAGGGAGGAGGGGGTCGAAGGGAGAGGTCGGACGAGTAACCCAGGGGGCGAGCATTGGGGTAGAGGGGTGACGGCGATACTTTTTTCGGGTGTAATTTTTTATCAGCACCGGCAACCAAGCGCTTTGACCAATCCCTCAACCCCCTCCAACCCCTATATAGCACGCCTCTCGGCGTCCCCCTCCCCCCTGGCCGACCCCGTGCACCTGTACGTATCGCGGTTCCGCGCCCCTTGAACCCCACTGCCTCCCCCTCCCCTCGGAGCCGCTCTCTACCTCCGACTCGCCTGCCCACCCACACGCCACCCACACCGACCACCCACTCTCCCCCCGCGCGCCCCCCACCGTCGACCAATCTCGCCACCGTATCGGTGCTCAATCACATTTGCGATGCATTTTTTTTCCTTCCTCTTTTTTCATAAAGCTGGATTATAATTGCATCGCGAGTTCGAGTTGCGGGATAGCCGGGCGAAAAAATGGAACATTGCCGGGGTATGGGGGTCGGGCGCGCGGCTGGGCAGGGTGTACCGCGGAGGACGGGGGCGGCCGTAGGTCAGACGGAGAGGGTGGACGGAGCGATAGAACGAGAGGAATAGGGACGTTCGGGGGTCGGGAGGGTGAGAGGGTGGTAGGACGGCGGGTGGGCGAGGGGTTCGCGGGGGTCGGGGGAGGGCTCGACGGACGATCGGTTCGGGAGCGGGTGGAAAAAGGGGGCGGAAGGGGGATCGAACAGGAGGAAAAAACCGATGAGGTTTCGGGGCCGCTTGATTGGTAGCCGAACGTACACCTACTCGCTATCAACGAATCCGACTATTCGTGTCCTCATCTTCACCCCTTGCGTTATACCCCAACACCCTCTCCTCCTCCCACTCTTGATCGTATTCGACGCTACCCCCCCTCCCCCCTCCCCCTTCACCGCCGCCACCCCCTCCTGCAGGTCTATGCCGTTCTACAGAGCAATACTAGACACTGGCCGCGGCATAGTCTCGTGCTCGGGAATCGTATAGCGAAATCTGGAACACGTCGTTATCCCATTTAGAATGGTACCTGCTGACGGTACGGTCAGGAAGGAAGTGACGGTGGAACACTTTCGTCCGGCCTGTGTTCTGACGACGCAGGTCCACGTTCGTCGAACAGGGGTGGAGTGGGCAGAAATTGGGGGATGATTTTAAGTATGAGCCAGTAGACAGTGCTGAGGTACTGATTTGTTATAAAGGCAGCGGTGGGTTTAATGGGACTAGACAGTCATTTTCCGAGAAGAAAGACACATTCTTTGTAATGCATTTGTAAAAAATGAAAGTAAACATTTTAACGTTCTTCTGCGATCTTAGGGTATTATTGTTCTTAAAAACTAACGTGATCCAATTCGAAAGTGTGATTCTTGTTTGTGACATCCGTAGTTTCGCGTTGAACCAATGAAAACTGAAATTAAAAAAGAATTATTAAGTTTTAATTTTTTTATGAAAGTCGCGAATTTTCACGGATCGTATCAGAGATTTGCCGCGAAATGGCACATGTTTTACACATCCTGTAATTTTTTCAAGTCAATCTGAACCTCTGTTCATTCAGAACCAGCCGAAAACCAGGAGAAGAAAAGATTTGAGAAAAACGCGTTTAAAGTGTTTGAGCAAAGACGAGGCTATAGGTCGCCACTTGACCTTTTCAGCTGCCAAATCTACAATTTTGCGAATTTTAATCAAGCGGCATTTTATGCTGATAGGATAGTACTTTCGGAAAATGCAATCAAAAATCAAATTTTCCACTTAAGGAAAATGCCACGAGCGGCAAACATTCCGAGGGGCTCAAATTTTGCGAAGATTTGAAGAGGGAGTTTACTAGAAACGTCCTAAGTATAGTGATGTAGAAAAAGAAAGTATAGTGTTTGAAGAAACTCATAAGTTTCTTTTTTGAAGATGGGGGTTTGGGAGTCCCACAAGGCACTTGCTCATCAACCGAGTTGGAATGATAAGAGCATTGAGGTTTTGAGGAACTAGTATTTATTTGTGTTAATTGAATTTTTCTAACATGCTAAGTAGTTGAATTTGGAAAAGATCAAACCTGGTCCATCGATTCGGCGCTCGAAGTAACGGATCGATTAAATGCGCGGGAATATTGCCGGCGGGCGATGAATGTGTATTAACGGCGGTCATAAGTCAAAATTGTACGCTTTTAACACACTTTTGTATCGCGAGTGTAGTATTTCTTTTTACGTAGTATAATTATCGCCGCGTGAATGGCGGCGCGCAATTTACGGGGGGCAAGTGTAATTGGTCGGCGGGTGGAAGGCAAGCGAAACGAAACATCGCGACTCGGGCGAATAATGAGAGAGGAAAAGGAAACGAGACGAGATATTCGAAGAATATATATTAATTTAGTCTTAATGCCGCGCGGCCCAATTACTTTCACCGACGTTGCATAACTAATTACGAGCCTCTATCCTCGCCCCCGCCTTCAGCAGTTGCCATCCCCATTTCTGCCCCCGGTCGTTTTACAGCTTCTTATAAAAATTTATTATACCGTCATAATTACATGAATATTTTATTCCCGCGGAGGCTGGCCACTCGTGCCTCTTACTAATTAAACCCATTCTTTGCATCTGCTTAAGTTATCTTCGATGGAGCCCGTTACAGAATCCCTGCAACTCGAAACTGGCCAATAGAGGAGGGGTTGGGTGCCCGGCCTGTAGGAGACTCGCGAGCCTGCCTTTTCTTGGACGATAAATTTATCGCGGGGAGAGGCGACGCGGGATAATTAAACGAGCGAAAGAATAGGATGAAAAGCTGCGAGGGGCTGCGAGGCGGGTGAGAGGGGTAGGAATCGTCCAATTAAATCGACGTGGAAAGGGGTAAAAGTGGCGCGGAGGGGGGAGGAGGGGAGGGCCGATAGGAAGCAGCGGGATCTTCGAAATCGGTGCTTCAGCCAACGTCACCGCGCGCAACAGACCAACAATTCCGGGAGCCTAAACAACAAAGATCATGCAGGCGATGATCGCCAGGCGATATCGCGCCGTACATCCCGCTGGCACCGGTGTTTTATCTGGCGCAGAGGGAGGGTACGGGGGAGGGTGGGCGATGGGGGGCGGACGGGGGAGAGAAGGACGTCCTTTGGACGACGTGCAGCCCGTCGATAAATAGCGAATGCGATAAAATGCCGCGAATTTAAAATACGCCCAGGATTTTACAGCGGGGACCAAAGGACAAAGCCGCTCTCGTTGTTTCGACAATACCCGCTCGTCGAAAAGGGGGGGCGGTGGCGACGGGCGACAGAGAGAAAACGCGAGTGCGGGAAGGGAAAAAAAGCAGGGTGGATCGGGAGCGCGCGGGAGCGAGAGGGTTATCGAGTGGAGGAGCGGGCGAGAGTGAGAGAGAGAGGGCGCGCGAGGAGGATGAGGCGGAGGTGGACGGAGGTGGAGGAGGAGGTGGTGGAGGAGGCACAGCGAGGGCTGATTCTTCGGGCAACACACGTTCGCCCACACGTTCACGCAGCAGCATCACGCGCCGGCAGGCGTCGCTGGTTTTAAAAATGGGGGATTTTTTCACATTTATCAGTGCACGCTCAGATCTGGCTTCCGTATCAATGTCCGAACACACGTGAACACCCAGACAATCGAGCGTTTCACACGAATACATTGTCCTGATCGGATTGTATGGATTTTTTTCCGGGACACACACCACCCCCTCTGGCCCACCCTCTCCCTACCTTTTGCTCTTCTACCCTCCCGTTACGGCCCTCCCCCCTCTGTACGGCCGGGTCTCTCTGCCCGTCTACACGCCACCCCCGTACAATACCACCCCATCAGCTATTCCGCCACCCACGCGACAACCGTAATTTTAAGCTGAAAGGACCGATTTTTGTGCATCTCGATGCTGTTTGCTGCGTCGTCGGCTTCCAACCCGCCCTGCGACTGCCGATATCACCCCCTATGTTTCCTCCTCCACCCCAGTCCGCTCTCTCTCTCTATCTTTCTTTCTCTCTCTCTCTCTCTCTCTCTCTCTCTTCCGCTCTCTTTCGTTCCGCTCACGACCGAGCGACGCTGACGTTCGAACAATCGTTTTGTGCGTTCATAATGTTTTGATTCCTCGCGCTGCCTTGCCCGGGATAATTATTATCGATGGCGCATTTTTATTGGGCGGCTTAGTTCGCGGGAATTTTCCGTGAGCGCCGTGAATCGACGATGAATTGCCGTCGCGTAACGATAGTCTTTTCATGCGGGCTGGAAGATTGCATATCAAGTATGCGATCTCCATCTCCAACTTCTGAAATAACTGCTGTTCCTCGAAGTCTTCTTATCGGAAGACACTGTCATTTCCAGGTTCTTAAATAACAGAATTCCATATTGGTAAGCTTTGCCAGCTTCAGGTATTTTTCTCATCGCTACTCAGACAACATCTTCAAAGATAGAAAAACACCAACGTCCACTTTTACGCGACGATAACTTAATTTCCAGTGGAACGAATCAACGCTTGCGACGTACACAGGCGTACACCGATGTGTACGTTCAGTTCTTCGCGATGCCGCGGTCGGAAAACATCGATATCCAGGGCGAAACCGCGGAGGCGCACAAAACATAACCGATCGCCACAATTATCAAGCCGAAACGTCCGAAATACATACCAGTGCCTCTTCTCTCTTGACCCCCTGCGCCTCGGTTCGTCGCACGTATCCGCAACGATTCCCGAGGCTGCGGTTAAAGCCGCCCCTCCCACCCTGACATCTGCGGAATCAAAAAGCTCTTGGATGAATGGAAGACGATCAGTCGTGTCTGCTCGCATGCTCGGATAAATAAATAGGGATCCGCCATTATCTGGAGGACCAGCCCTCGACGCTGCCGGACCCCTACCACACGCCGAACGGGTCAATGGAATTCATAACGTTTGCGCGGATAAAAAAGCTGGCTGGCCCGGTGCAAGAGGGTGGGGCCACATCGGAACATTACTCATGCCTCGGCGTTCGCGCAATTTTTAGCTCTGAAATAAATCATCATTATTGCGGCCGGAGGGATGCGCATTATGGGGGCCACGGGGGTAGATTATCGTAGGTGGCCACCACCTACACGACCTCCCTCCCCCTCCCCCCCCCCCCCCCCCCACGGCTCTGTGCCCCAGCGTCAACCACCCCTCGTTGCCCCCGCAGGGCTAAACACCGATGAAACCAACCTGGGTTGAAAAGAGTTTCAGTTCCAATGTGTACTCTGCACGTGGTTCTTTTAATGAAACCTGCTGAATGGTATTGGCAAATATATGGGATATTGCTTGGAACGGTTGTGGATGTCCCTGGTATTTTTTAATTTAAAGACGTCTGATCGCGGGGGTTAAAAAGCAGGGTGGGTTGAAAGTAAAATGTGGATTCATGGTACAAGCTGGTGGTTGGTATTTCTTCATCTCTTTATAATTACAGAGCCCTTGTAGGAAACACTGTAAGTTGCAAAAATCAAATCCTAGGTGTACTATAGTGTTACCAGTGGCACGTAGAATATTTTCCGATGAAAAGATTCTTTTTAATTCTGGCACTTACTTCAATTCTGCAGACTAATGCCCACCTGTCTATGACAGACAAAGTCACTGCAACCCCTTTATGATTTTTCAAGAACCACACTTCCGTCAAGTTTCTTTCATCCTGAATGAAAGACAACCTCAGGACTTGAATTTCATTATCAAAATTTCTAAGCGACTTGATGAGCTGTGAAACACAAAACACGATCGGTAATTAACGCCACAGGGAATCATTAAGTTCGCGATTAATGTATCCACGAAAAAGGACCGCAGCTAAATTAAAATAAGGAGGGGAATTTCAATGCTCCGTAGATATCGTCCCGTTATAAATCTTTGCCACATCTTTGTCGAGCGTGGCCCGGCGCACCGTCGATTAAGAATTAGATAATTAATTACAGCCGGACATGATGTAGCAATGCCGCGACGATATTATCGGCGCATATATTTGGCTACAGGTTAGGACATACCAGGCGGGGTGCGAGTGTTGAGTTGATGTTTGCCAGCTGATTGATGATGTAACATCATCCCGGTTGCCCTCCCACCGATTTCCGCCCTTTCAGGCTACCCAGCAGCCCCCCCTCTGTACCCCTCCGTCGCCCCACTCACTTTCTATCCTTCCGCGCTGCGCGCACGGGTATCTGACGGCGTGCAGGCCGATATATCCACTGCGTTAAATAGATTTCGGTGTTCTAATCCGAAATTAGTTAATTAATACATTGATCGCGGCGATACCGCCGATCCTGGCCACGATTACGTCGGGTCCGCGTGTTTTACGGTCGAATTCGAATTTCCCTTCGCCCTGCTTATCGGCTGCCTATGCATATCGATCGCTAATTAGGTGATAAATGATGAAGAAGGTGATTGATTGTGGCAGCTTGATGAACGGGGCCGGGGAACGTACACTTAGGCACGAGCGTTAATAAAAGGAGCTGCGAATCGAAGATTTCGAGCAATTCACGGAGCAATTAAGCGGGCCAGATATGGGTGTTGGTTTCTTCGCGAATGTATGAGCGGATAATTTGTCAATTATCTTAAATTGACGCTTTAGATGCGATCGGGGAGCGTTATCCAGGGCAAAGAATCCCGATTTACAGGACCGCGGGCAACGTATGAATATTAATCGACCCTCGATTATGCCGTTACCATCGTTTTTCTGTATCGTCCGCGCTTGGCTCGATATCTAATAAAGGCGGGATCGCTTCGCTTCAAAGAAGGATTATTATAAATTGCAACGAAAGTTTCGTGTCAAGGCGGAACGATGAGAAATGGGTGAAGGCTGTCCATTGGGTCGATATTTTCATCTCCGTGGCTTTCCGAAAAAATTGCAGCTCGTAGTCAAAGTCCGAGCTCGCGCTTATTTATTCTAAATAAAGTGAAGTGAATAAGAATAAAATTTGCTACGTAAAAGCTGCTGGAATAAATGCGGTAATTGTAAAATAAGTTGAGAAACTTAGGCTAGGTAGGATTCCTCTTCGTTTTCGAGAGAATCGAGTATTAAAACGTGTGGGTTCCGCGTAACCTTTGTGCGGTAGATATTTGGACGAGACCCTCTCGTGCTTTTACCAGAAACTTGCGCAGAGACCAGTGTTATTTTTGAATTTTCCTCCCTTTCACATCTTCAATTGATGAGCTCGTTGATACGAGAATATTAGCAAATCGCGAATGCCAGAACTTTCTGCGAATGAATACGAATTCCTAACCCGTTAAATGCTTGAACATATTTTCCCTTCGATTGCAAGTGGTTCCTGGTACCTACTCCACCAACGAGATGTAATTTTATACTACGAACTATTGCCTCGATCAAATCGAGTGTTAATTAAGAGCACACGTGCCCCACTTCTTCAATACCGATTTTTCCCAAAACGAAGCTTCGTATAGATAAATTTTATTCCACCCTCTCAATCTATCTCCTCATACCGACTCATACACATTCCTGCTACGCTATCTAGTATCGCCCTGCTCGTAGATTTTTTTTACCAAATTTACAAGTCCTGCAGTAACGAAAAACAAAATCATAGACAGGATATATTACAATCTCTAAATTACCAGATTTTTCATCTGTTAAGCTTATCATCCCCGCGGATAGAAATTTACCATCCACAGAATTAATAACAAACCAATAGTAAAAGATCCTTCTTTAAACATTCACACGTCAGACCACAAAACCCCACCGTTTTCACTCCCCCATTCATTTCCCCCACCATCCCTTACCACCGCACCCCCAAGCTCAGCAACTTAAACGCGATCTTAAGTGACCAGGAAAAAATCGTCCACCAATCCAGGCGCGAACTGAACGCGCCGGTGATGAGCCGATGAGCAGATAGAGACAGAGTGGGTTAAGGTTACGCGGCTCATTAGCGAAGTTAAACGCGTCGCGACTGACGCCGTCGCTGGTCTGGCAGCAATCGTCGGTAATTGTGACGATCGATCTTGATCGAAATGCTCATTTCCTGTTTGGCCTGGGTGATCGCGCCCAGCACGCCTCGACGGGGGTAGATGGCACGGCTGTCCCGGGCGAGGGGGGACGGTGAGGGGGGAGAAGGGGAGTCCTGGAGGAGGGGGTGGAAGGCTGCCTAGCCGGCGCATCATTAACGTGATTAATGTTGAAATAAATCAGCAGCTTCGAAACGGTAGTCGATAAATCCAATAATTGCGGTATAATCATAAGTAAACAGGTAACGCGGCTCGCGCGTTAGCATATCGCTGCCGGCGATCGCTCGGTTAGAGCGCCCCGCGTCCCATTACATATGCATTGACTTTTGATTCTGACTAGTGACTTTTCGTGTTTAGCCACGTACGGCATAAATCCCATGGCGTATCGATCCCCGTATCCGCCGGGCGCGGAGAGCGCACCGGCATCGGCCCGCGTCGTGTTCTCCGTCGCGTCCAAGGAGCGTAATTATTCAGCGTAAATGAGTTATTAATTACACGCGCGGTTTAATTATATGCTGATGCATGATTTATGGGGCGCAGAGACGAATCCCTTCGTTCTCCTTTCACGGTGGGGTTCGGACGGGGTGGCGGGGGGATGAGGGGGGAAGGGGGGGGGGGACCCCGCGAGAGAGATCGATGGAGTCTCGCGTGCAACCGTACACGGGGGATTCTCAGATAAGGCCGATTCCTCGGCAAACGTTTATGGGTGACCAGGCGCGATCCCGCGAAACAAGGAGAATAAAAGCGGTGATTGGCGATCATAAATCGTGGACGGCGAGAGGAAAAAAGGGGCGAAGTCTGTTAAGAGGCGAGACGGTCGCTGCGTTTTAATTAATACGAGAATTATAATGACCGAAGAGGTTGCGCAGATGTTTACGACACCCGACTGGAATGATCGCTTCTGCGGAGCCGGAAGGCGACCGTCCTGATGGCCCTTTCATTATTCCGATTAAGGAGGGCTTGTCGAGGCAGCGATCGGTAAAATTTTGGCACGTAATTAGTACGTATGATGGCTGGTAATGAACTCCCGGTAATGATGCTCAATCTTTGATCTTATCGGTGATTTACAACTCGCCTGTAAATTGCACTGGGAAAGTATCCCTATCCTCGAACAGTAACGAATGTATTTATATAATGTCGCCCGTTGTGCGTAGCTTTGAAGACGGTCGCCTGTTCAATGTATGATTATAAAGGGAGACCTGAAGGGGGTTTGATAAAAGACTTGGAGTCTTACACCGTTAAGGCGTTACAAACATCTAGAGTGGTTGATAAAATCCATTTTTCTGCAACATTAACCCATTAACTGGCAAATTTGTTTTTTGAAATAAAACTAAACTGTGAGGCTTAACAAATATATTTTTGGCGCCGAGTGGTGTAAGTAAAATTCCAAAATCCCCAAATGAGCATCGTGGCAGCTAATTGATTAAAGGGAAGGAAGGTCATTCTATGGCTCAGGAATCGACGATTTTCTGTAACTTCCAAATACAAAATTAGGTACCTCTCTTGAATCTGTACCTTAAACTTTAAACGCTGTTGTCTTAAAATTATGTTTCTCAAGTCGGTGCCAATGATATTTCAGAAACTACTAAACCGATTTGAATGAAACTTGGCACGATTCTTCCTCACATCAATATCCAGTCTTTATTATACCGTTTTCTTTTTTAAAGCACCAGTTTGTTATTAGTCATTAAAAAACTGACGAAGTTTTTCTCAGAAATGTTCTCTTCTGCTCTACTGAGAGAAACTTAAGAATTTCACAACTCTGCGTTATTCCATTCATTGATCACATCAGATTCATTCCCCTGAAGATACGTCTGCTTTAACTACTCCATTTATACCTCCCGGAATTCTATTTAAAATCACAACCCTGCGTCAGCAACCAGAAGCATTGAATCCGCCCCTCACAACCTATCAATTCATCCGAAATACCCGCAGGTAAAACACACGTGCTTCCGCAAATGACCCACCTTCCAACAAGATTAAAGAATCCAAGCGCATCCTGGATAACCATCAGAGACTCGGGACGCGCCTTTGGAAACACAGTCCAGCCACCGTCGCTGTCACTCTGGAAGGCGATCCAGACGCCGGTCGATCGATTGATAGTTTCCCGATTTTCATCGCGGCCCTGTAACGATGATCGTTTCGTGGCGCACAGGGTACAGGCGTGCAAGCGTGGAAATTCAGCGCCGTCGAGGAACCGTGTCGGCTTTAACACGCGCCGCGGACAATCGCCCGGCCGATAGATACATAATAAGCGTGGCGTTGTACGCGTCCGTCTAAGGCCGCGGCAGGCTAATGAAGCCTGGGCTAGTTAGGCGCGATGTTAATTAAATGATATGATCATTAGTCATTATAACGTCATTGTGTTGCCAGCGACTTGACACTCGGTGGTTGTTGCCTCTCGCTCCTGGGACCAGGGCGGTACACGAGCGTGCGGAACGTGTACTGGACGCGGCTAGCATGCCACGCCCGATACCGCGACGTTTCTATGAATAAGCCGTGTCCAAACGGCCTGCGAATAATCGTGCTCCCGCTGCGGGATAATTAGAATCCCGTGGCGTCACGGGATGCTGATTCCGGGGATGAGTGATCGGGAGGAAAAGTGGGCTAGTGGATTGATCTGAGACGGTAGATGCAGTGTCTGTTGTTGCAAGATGTTTGAAGATCGTTTCAAGGAGTGAAGTTGAATGTAATTGCGTGATGGATGTGAGATGAAACATGGTAGGTGTTGTTTGATATCTTTTCATCGTGTTTGTCCAGGTTTAGTAGCTAAATAAGAATTGTAGGTGGTAGGGTAAACTGTACAGTGATTGGCATTTTCTAAGAGAAAATCCAAATTGGAATGTTTATATTTTTTTTGTGAAGTTTTTATATGGTCTTAATTTTCAGTTATTATCAATGATTGTGGATTACTCGTTAAAATAAAACATCTCGAGTACCTATTAAGTCTCTTATTTTAAAAATATTCAATGAAATACAAAAATAAGCGTAAGAGTACAATCATTGACACCCTAAAATTTGAAGTTATATAGAAAAACATTAAAGTGTTTAAACAGACTATTTCATACACTATTAAATACCTACAACACTTAGCAAATCTGTATTTCAATCCATTACTTTGTTACAAAGCGACAAAATATAATTGCCTACCCCTTAAAAAATTGTAAGAAAACGCTTGAAACTCAGCATTTTGTCCCACTTTGTGGTGTTGCCAGATGTGAAATGTGTAGTTCAACTACTGGGCTTTGCAGTGTTGTAGCAAAAGAAAAATAAGAAATTGTAAAAGAGTATTTTCTAAGCTTGTACTTCTTAATATTTGGCTTTTTAATCAGGAGTGATTAAAAATTAATGATTCGTGCAATACTAGCATTAGTACAGTTTCCCCTACTACGCTGCATTTGGAATACCTATGGGTGTGAATGTCTTTTAACGTGGACTATTTTCCAGTGGAATTAAGTTTAAACGAAAGTGTAGGAGTTTGTTGTGAAGTTGAAGGTAGAAATTGTAAATTGTTCCATTTAAAGTAGACGGCTTACTCCTAGTCATAAAACATTATTTAACATTATTAAACAGCGGGTCAAATAAAAGTTACTGTAAATTTAACTTTTCATTCGAGAATTATTTTTTTAACTTTTAATCGTTATTCGAAATTTTTATTTATATTCCATTTTTACCCATTTCTGCTCCTAATATTATACTTGATATATTAATTAAGAGAAGTGAAGTTTAAGGGATACTTCGATCACTCTTCTTTCGATTTCGACCAAGTATTTTCGGGAAATAATTTACAGGACCAGTGTCTAGTTTCAAGTGCTTCCTACGCCGACGCAAATCCTCGCTCGCCATATGTGAATGATGGAATGAAAGTCGGGAAAGTTGCAGGTCCACTTCGCTTTCTAATGCTTTTACGAATGTAATTGACGTACGATTGACGCCGCCTTTAAACCGCGCAATTATCGCGTTTTATCCTTCAGCTGGCTACGAGGAAATTCTTTTAGCGGAGTAAAATTAAGTAGTCTCTTCCTGCCACTCGCTAGTCTTTGATTTCGAAATGCGATCTTATAAATGCAGCACGCTCCGGTCGCACACTAACAAGAGAATGCATGCGTGTGAATGGCCCATGGTCGGATCGAATCGAGCGGTTTCGCGGTTTACGCGGAAGACGAAGTTTCGGGTGTCGGCTGGGAAATACGGCGCGCA
Source organism: Andrena minutula (assembly GCA_929113495.1). Lineage (NCBI taxonomy): Eukaryota > Metazoa > Arthropoda > Insecta > Hymenoptera > Andrenidae > Andrena > Andrena minutula. The sequence continues at coordinate 24,068,813 of OV815994.1, forward strand.
ACCGGAAAAACATTTGGTCGCCGCCGCGTCGTCCAGGAGATTTAATGATGTCTGGTAAAACGACAGTGATTTGTGCGATCCCTTTGATGGCCGCGGGGAACTCGAGAGTTATTTGCGTCACGAGACACCAATTACCTTTCGTCCTCATTTCCACATTATCGGTAATTAAAGTAACTGTATTTTGTGAATTTTGCAACTCCATTGATTTCAGCTTTTGACTGTTATTATGGAAATAAATTGAGTTTCTAGCGATTTCCATGTGACGATGAGGATGAAAGTGTACCTCAAAGGTTTAAGAAGTTATTCCTCCCTAGAAGAATGAGATTCGGTAGCACAAACACTATGACAACACGGGGACCAAGATAACACAGCGTGCGGACGACGCAGGGTTCAGGTGATGCAGGAAAAGTTCTGTACTTTACAAGGAACGGTTGTTTCAGAGAAAACATTTAGCTAAGAGAGATGAATACACCTGCCGACTTTCCTCCGTAAAATTCTCCCGCCAGCAACCCTGCAGCCCTTCGTGCTTTCACCTAGGCATTAAAATATAACGTTGCACATAACGTGCATTATAATTAAAATTATCTCCTAGGCGGATCTGGAAGCTCGTCAGCGCAAAACAAACGTTACCAGACCAACCCGAACGAATCATGCTCCGCCGGTGCCAACAGTCACGCAGTATAATAACGTCATTGTTAAAGAGTTCTCCCCGTTTTTTCCAATTTATAAATTACGAGCCAAGGTATACGGCGGCTCGTTCGGGGTTTAAGTGGCCGTTAAGCATACGAACGCGGAGGCAATTGACGACTTCAGCTTAACAGGCGACAGCCTCCGTCTCTCTTATCCCTGTCACTTCTCTTTTTCCGTTTCTGTTGGCCCGCGAGCCGCTTAATTTCAATCGAGACACCGAGAAATGCTAATTAGATTCGTATTTATAGCGCAGTTTAAAGCGCGGGCATAACCGAGCGTGGATCGGTGTGAACCGCGTAGCAGGCAACGCATCGCTACGTCGCATTTCGCGTTAATGGCCACAATTAGGTGTTTTAATTAGCGCCTCCACTCGCAGTGGCAGCTGCAGCCTGCCAAATTAGGGCCGCCACGAAACAATAACTGCCGATTGAAGAACCTAATTAACGGGGGTTCTCGGCTCGAATCCGAGCGGTGCTCACACCGCCGCTTATAAATTAATAATTGCCCATGATCTCGTCAGATACGATCATCGCCGCTCTTAGAGTGCCACCGGAAGAGTAACCCTTGTAATTAAGTCCTCCGCGCGATGAGACGCGACGATCTCGCGGGCTTTGCATGCGGTGACCGACTGTCTTCCGAGAAATAGCTCTGTGGAACGTCTTAATGCTCCGCTGACTTCTCACCTGTGCCCTTCTTCGGTGGTCTGAGCTGAAATTTGTGATATGAGGGGTCACGATTGCTATTCACTTCTCTCGCAAAGTGCGGTGTGTAAGTAGGTTGAGACTGTGCCGCTGGACTGGTGGTTTAAGTAATGTACAGGGTCTAGGGTCTTCTTAGAATTCTCATAGGGTTTTTTAGAATCCTCCTAGATTTTCTTTTAGAATCCTTCTAGGGTCTAGGAAACCTAGGTTCAAAGTTCAAAATAAATTCGATGCCATTAGTCTTCGTCTGCCACCCCTATTTTCGACAGGTTGATGTGTAAAATAATTGGCGAAATGAACGTTTCACCGGCGAATTTAATTGTAACGCTCGTCCTCGAGAGCATTAGCGTGGAAAATGAGATCACCGGTTAACCGTAATTTTTCACTCGTCAAGAGGCGAACGATACGAAGGGGTTAAGCGAACAGGAAACTAATTCAACTGTTGACTTTGCTGACGGTGGAAGCGTGCTTAATGTTTATTATCGCGTTACACCGTAAGCGCGGTTAATGCGTCCATGATGATGTCACGCACACTGAAAGTCAAATAAATTATTGGCCGTGATGCGGGAGAGGAAGGAGGAGAACAGCCAGGGCACCAGCGCGCACCGCACTCTTTCATTAATTTCTCGAGCGTTTCAGCTCTTGTGCGGGCTCTCATGAGGGAAGTTATATTTAAATATGCGCCGTTGTACGGAGCAGAAAAGGGATGAGCATGGGAAAAAGGACCATGGACGAAGCTAAGTAACCACGGAACACATTCCATACGTGTGTAACTTCAGAAATATGTAATGTTCCGCTTACAACGCTGCTCTCCTAGCTTTTTCTTATCATACACACCTTCCCTTCCTTCGCACAACAACGCAACAGAGACGCATCTACACCCTTGCCTGCTAAACTGCTTCAAAAACCTCTTAACTTACCTCTACAATATTTAAATTCATAGAACAAGCCTTTCCACAAAAATAATCGTCTCCTCTGCTGCTCCCCCTTCTCCGCTACTGTGTAATGATATATCGTTCCTGATGAATATCACGCACAGAGTGCACAGTCACGTGTGACTGATCGTACACGCCGCGCTGGCCAGTTACGTCAGAAAAGAGCCATCCGCAGCCCCTGAGGATTGATGGCGCAGGGATAGCAGGGAGCATTTAAAGAATTCCTGAGCTGGCTGGGGCCAGAGCATTGAAACGAGTTCCCCGATTGTTCGAGTTCCGCGAGCCCGCCCGTCCACCGGGATACATATTATCCACCGCGGCCGGGACGACTTTGGCTAATCCTCGAGTGCATCCGCTCTCTTCCGTAATACGTCTGCTGGGTGCGTTCTCCCCCTATCCCGCCGAATCGCCTCGCGATCCCACCTCCTACCTCCGGCCTGTAATTTAATATACGCACCGAAAATGGAGACAGTAATGACTCGTATGGTTTCCGGCTTAAAATTAAATGCGACTATCCGAGTTAGTAAAATTCCTAATTCGCGGCCGTCGGCGGATCTGCTCTCCGCCGCGGCGGTACGGAAGCACGTAACATTTTTCGTGTGATCTTCCGGGGCTTCGTTTCCTCTCGTGCCAGTCAAGCGGCCGGAAAGGTGCAACTGGACGCGTTCCAAATTAAATTTTGGCCAGGAAAATGAAAAAGAAGCAGACGGCGCCGTATGCTCTCCCCGGGGCCGAGATGGCTCGCCTCCTCCCACCTTCCCGGGCTCCCTACACCAGCCGGCCCTGTCCGCCTTGTTTTCGCCCGCGGAAAAACGCGAATGATTCCTAAATAAATACCCTCTCCGGCCCGCATAGCCGTCTGACGTCTCGACCCAAGCCTACATGCGGGTCGACTCTGACGTTTCCTCCGGCCTACCGACTTCGACGCTTATCGGCAGAACGAGTGTGATCTTCTTTCTTATGCCTGAACCCTCTTGAGCCTCGTATCAGAGGAAACAGTGAATATGTCGAGGGTACGTCGGCGTAACTCTTCAGCGGCCAATGCGATGCTCCATCTATCACTCCTTGTCACGATTCTGTGGACGAACGGTCAATACTGCTCGATATTTGAGCAGTAGCTGGTTGCACTCCGGATTCGGAGTTGCAGGATAATGAAAATTCGATGCTTCGTACATGTTTTAGTAACAGTGCCCCGAAGCCGGTAATTTTGTATGCTAAATAAAATCAAAGTGAGTGGACCGAAATTTATGGAACTCGGTAATACGATAGCGCGTTTTTTTACGAAAAAAAATCTCGAAAAAAAATTTTAAATCCGTCCATTAGTTCTTTTGTTTTTATCTACACGGTTTTTTTAACGCCGTCAGAGTTATAGCTATTTATTCAAGATTTCATCAGAGAAGAAGGAGTAAAAAATATTTCTATCATTTAAAAATTGTTTTTAACCTGTGTTACAATTTTCTTTAAATAAAATCCTACATTTTTAAGAGGTTACATGAAAATGCACACTTAAATCGACCCCTTGAGGGATGCATCTACTCATAGTTACCATTATTAGCGAATGTCCAACGTGCTGACTCGGTAGTCCGAGGCTTCCGCAAAACAAAGTTGCCTCTCCACAGTTGATCCTTTATTTTGATCGTCAGATAAGGATCGGCTCGCGCGCCAGCAAGAATGTAAACCTCGACCGTTATCGAGCCTGTCACTGCCACTGGCCAGCGCCGTCACACGGCTCGTTCCGAGCCCACGTCTATCTGCATTCGATCTACATTCCGTCGCGCTTCGCCCCCTCCCACCTGCGCACTTTTCAAACAGGGAATATTACAGATTAATCGTGGCATCACGGGCGAAACGCAACCGCTCAGAACTTACACACGACCAGCCCCTGTTACTCGTCGCTCGGGTCCTTAATTATGCATCCATGCGACCAACTTGTCCATCGCTGCGTCAATCAGTGCCCTGTTTCCACCGCGGCCGGAACGCGCCAGATGCTCCAGGTGGAGGGCCGTTTCCCTCAAGACTACCGTCGTCGCGGTGGATCGCTCTCAACTTCCTAAACAGCCCCCTGTCGCTTGCCGCGGACAGCCAGGCGTGGTTTTTCCTCCGCTGCGAGGAAGAATTAGAGGGAGCGTAGGCACGGCCGGGAAGGTGGCGGCGGCCGTAGCTGCTGGACATACGCGCGGGCCCGTTTAATTAATGTGGCTTATTAGCATATAAACTCGCGCGTCCCGTGGACGTAGCCTGGCCGCGGGGCGTTCAGCAGATCGTTGCGACGGTCGTGGGGACACGCGGTCGTAGACTCCATCGGGGGAGTGGCTGGAGAGATGGAAAATGTCGCGGCGAGGCGTACTCGAGGCAGTGGGCATTACGAAGCCCCTGGAGCACTGTACCCGGCAGCCACTAGTTACATTGTCTAAGGTTTCAATAACCTAATGAACCCCAACGCGCAGACCAAACCGACCGAACTCGCTCCTGGCTGAGGGAGAGACGGCCTGCCACGAGACTCGGTTAATTAAATACAAATTAGAGCCAAGAATTGCGTCCACTAAAGGGGGAGGGGGTTGTGGGAGGATCGTCGGGCTAGCCGCGTGAGCAGCTGGCTTTCTTTGAAGCTGCTGAACTGAGACATGATCCTCGAAACGCTTTGGTAATCCTGTCAAGTGGGCTTGCGGTGCATTTCAAACACGATGGAGAGATTTTTTAGCGTGCTAGGTGGGGGAAGGAAGGTGTAGGGAATTTTTTAAATGGGGGTTGAAAATCGGTTGGAATTCTTCTGTGAACTTCGTGCTCTTTAGAGCTGTGACGCACTCAGGATTTAATCTTGGGGGAGCTGAATTCATTAGGTGATTATAAAAATTTATTTAAAGAATAAAATTCAGATTTCTTTTTTTACAAAGCATCTTCTTTGGGGGGTGACACGACCACTTAACTTTCCTCTGAGTGGACCACTGATTTAGAGTTATCTACTTCAACTTTTGCTTGCAATTTTTGTATTTTAGATCTTCAGATTTGTATCTTTTGTTGCATACAACTTGACTTTTAACACCTTCTTCTAAGGGGTATTTAAACGATGAATGTAATCGGTGTAACATAGTTAGAAATCTGGTTACTACATTACAGAGAAGGAGGAATAATTAAATCGATGATACCCACGGCCAGCCGATGATCGGAATTAAAAGACACACTGAGAGTAATGCGAGCGCGAAAGATGGACACCCACGTACTGAATATAAAGCGAGTCATTAATAGGGCGATTGAATTAAAATATCCTCCTTGCCCTTCTCCGGCCCCGCCGCCCCCGCGGGTTCGTCCTGAAAATCGCCCGGCGCACGCACGGCCGATCGCAATTGGCCAGACGTACGTTCAGATAAAACGCATTAACGGAATATTTACGGTTCCGGCGATTAAATTCGTAGCGCCCCGTGATCCCTGCTACCCGTGAAAATTTATTTAAACGAGCCGATGAAACGCCCGCGGCCGTCGAGGGACGGGAAGACACAATTAAGTCCGAGATTTCATCGTCATCCGCAAATTAAAACTGCTCGTTCCACTCTGCGGTGCGTGGGCGTTATTAAGATCGCGATTGAGAAGGCTCCGAGCCCCGGTTTCGTCGCACCGCTGTTCTTTTACGACGGTGGCTTCGCACAAACGAGAATTTCGCGCGTTTACGACCGAGCCTAACTTCAGGGACACTCAAAACTGCAGGTGGATGCAGAACAGCTACCAAATTTCCCTGCCATCACCGTCTTCAATGAAACATAGCTAGAGTTTCAAGCGCACCCTGAGAAACGAATGGATCACGAACGGGGAAGCTGAAGCTCCGAGCAGAGGGCGACATTAGCGCATATACAAAATTGAAATGACAACCAAAGGAGAAAATGATAAAATATTATAAAAGTTAATTTAAAGCAAATTGTGTTATGATAAATTAAAATAGTTTTTTGAGGACCGAACCTGTGCGCCGATAACATTTATATCTAATATTATAAAATGTTTGAAAATATTTATGCTAAAGTCGACTTCTAATATCTTCTTCTTCTTTTACCAAGTTTGACGTTTTTATAGCCTAACACACACAAATTTATTTTTTATATCTACATAATTAATAATAGCTAATAGTAATTATAGATACTTGCACTTATTATAGAAATAGAAATTAAGAAGTAAAATAAGATATATTTAAATATACTTAAAATATCGATTACAAGTGGCACACATGTGCTATCACGGGTGGGAAAAAGTTGCAATGAGTTTCCCCACAACTATTTCTCCCTAAAGGTAAGCTCTCACTGCGCTTCACCTCGCCTCGGCTCATTTTATTCTTCCTATTCCTTTCCTTATATATTTGAAAATTTTACTCACACTGCGCCTCGCCCCGCCCCGCCTTGGCGCGACTCCGAGCCGCGGATTCTTCCTCGATAATATTTTAAGGAGGAAATGCGAGACATAATGTGAGTGAATGCAAATTCTCCGCTTTCGGTGACCGCTAAAAGCGGAAGGAAGAGGTTCTCCGAGCAACTAACGAAACACATGAATCGAGCCAAGATCAGATAATTTCAGGTGCGAAAATCCCGAGACGACGCGAGCCTAACTGTCAACGCGAAAAGAAGTTGCGCCGAGGTGAGGCGTAGCGAGAGCCTACCTTTCGACGTCACTTTAAAAAGTGACCACTCAGTTCCCAATATTCAATCGTAACGACTTCACACTCATCAATTTCACTTCAAACCCCATCCAAACCCCATTTCGTCCAAAAGACTCTCCAACTACCCACCTCCCTTTTCCAATGTAATTCCCAAGCTTGTAACGAATAAACAGCGGCGATACCGTTGATCAGACACCGGGCGCAAGAATCCGCGCATCCTTCCGCCGGATTGCACATAATTAAGTCACCGATTGGGCCCAGGCACGAATTGAGAGGTAGGACCGGGCGCGATAGCGGGGCTGACGCACCCACGTACCGAATGTAAGACGGATCATTAGCAGAACGATTGAATTAAAATATTTGATTGCCAAAAGGGGGGAGGGCTGGCTGGGCTGCGGGGCGGCAGTCGCGGTTCACTGACGCGCGGTGGCTTCTGTATCGCGCTGGCGCTCTCTCTTGCCGAATTTGAAATGCTAAACAGCAAATACGCCTAATGAACACGTATGCCAGACCGTGTCCGTGGGTATGTTTGTACCAACGGCGACATTACTGCCGGCGTATTTGCGTTGGCAAGGCCCCCGCGGATAATAGATTCATCCTTCACGCTTCTTAATTAGGAGTTAAGTTTTATTGGCCTCTGGCTCGCGCGCAACCGCACACGCTTTCCGCGGGCCGTGTGCGCCACGCACACGTACCGAGGAGATGCCCGCGTCGAATTGCAAGCCGCGATGATGCTGACGTTCGCGTATCCGACCGCCTCGCTGCAAACTCCACCCGAGTCACCTCTTCGCGCCGATCGCGTGGTCTTTTGCAATCCGAACGAGATCGTGAATGGGGAGAGAAGGAAGGAGGATAACGCTTGCAGGTGGATAGTGACTTTGGGAATTTGTTGGGTCGTGGTGGAGGAGGACGAGGATTTTTGGGGAGAATGGTAAGGAACGTGGGTCGAACTTGTGTTCTTGAATCATTTGTGGAAGATGATGGTGTGGAGTTTTGGAAAGATGGTGTGATAGAATGGTGGAGAATACTGTGGTTTATTTCGAGCTCTTAGGGTTTTTGTTTTTGACGTGTGAGGAATTATGAATGGGGCATAGGCGTAGTCAGGATTTCATTCAGGGGGGGGGGGGGGGGGCATAGTGAAACAATTTTTGTTAATACATCTTACGTACAAAGTATAATTAGATACACAAAGAAATCTGTACACGAGAAAAACACTTATGCTAAACTTAACTTAAAGCTAGCTGACGAGGGTCCTCACTAAAGGTTCTCAATACTTCTTCTATCTTCTTCCTTTTCTCACGCACCATTTTTTGTACACACTCAGCATACAAAGTCCACTGAGACGATTCTCCGACATTGTTGAACGCAACCAGGTTTTCACCCTCCGCACTGTACTGAAGGACCTTTCTTTCAATCTCTTCCTCAAAATATTCTCGAGGAAGAATCCGAGGCTCGGAGTCGAGGCGAGGTGCAGTGTCAGTCAAATTGTCAAACTACATAGGATAAGCATAGGAAGAATAAAATCAGGCGTGGCGTAATCAGAGCCTAACTTAGCAGCTCTGCACTCAGCTCCGGCTCGGCTTCTGGAGTCACACAGTCCTCCAGCTTCCAATTCGGCCATTTGTGCACTGAATTTTGAATTTATGTACATAGGTAGGAATCAATATAACCGGCGTCGTGTAATGCGAAATTACTTCACAATTGAATTTATTTTTATTTTTTAACAAACTAATTTAATTTTGGACGAACGTTTAATTTATTTTTTTCCGATCAGGGGGGGGGGCAAGCGCCCACCCCTGCTCTCCCTTGACTACGCCCATGGAATGGGGTAATATTAAGTTAGAAGTATTCCTATTCTATTTGATATTATGTTAGGATTATTCATTTTTTTATCACCTTGATAATTTGGGGCCGGATAAGGGCCGACTATTTTTTAAAAAAAAGTGGTTCTCGGTTTCCTATCAAAAATTTGTATGTATATGTAACGTATATTTTGTGTAGAATTAGAGAACTTGTACAGAGCCCAAAAAGTGGCTTTCTCGGTCCGGAACGGTAATACAATTTTTAACATTTTTTAACTTCAAAAATACAGTGTGTCTGGGGGTTTTTGGTAGTTTTTGGAACGTAAAAAATTTTATCTACATGGCAGTTTTACATAGTCGAAAGTTTTGTATCATCTTTTCTTCTTTTTTCCATGTTTTTATTATTATTTTTGATATTTTTGTGTTGTTTCAGGAATTATTTAATTTTGTCGTATTTTTGTGTTGTTTTGAACAAAACGAATTTATAGTCAAACATACATAAAGCAACAGTTGAACACTATCACACACATACGTATTTATACTTTCTATCATTTTCAAAGCCCCAAAAAGGGCTTTGCCTAATGGTTAAATAAAGACTGGTTAAGTAAACTGACTCGATTTAACGGTGAAAATATTTAGGTAGGTAAGATTCATAGAGAGGAAGGATGTTGTGTGCTGCAAAATATTGATTATCCCTTGATGATCCATAATTCCCAAATAACCTTTCCCCTTCACACATACATACGGGAATATAAATTGAATCTTACACAATCGTGTAGTGAAACTTTAATAAGATTTTATGATACAGAGGAGATAAAATATCCATTTCCTGTACGTATCACGAAATTCTCATTCATCCCTTGCCACTTTTAAATCGTCACTGTAAACCGCATTAATACGACCCTCTATAAATGAATCAGATCCACTGTGAAATACTTTCTACCTCTCAAAATTTGATAGAGCTCAATAAATGCCAGACGCGGATATTAAATTAATTCGAGACAAGACTAATTTACCGGTGAACGACAGTTCGTGATTAACTGTGATGCTCGGTAAACCTTAGATCCCCGTAAGGAACATTTAATATTTATCCGCCGAAGCTTCGTAACGAATCTCTTCGACTTTCGAACACGGGCGTACCATGCTCGTCTCAATATAGGCGAATAAATAAATGCCGTTAGCGATCGGAGCCAGTCGAATGAAATTGCTTCTCCGCGACACGTCTCAGGGAAATGTATAATAACGCACAGCGGGGCCGGGGGAAAGATCGAAACCCATCGAGAGACGTTATCGTTAGGATCCCCTTGCTTTCTCCTCGCGGTTCCTTTGCATTCCAGTTCGCCCCGTTCGGCGTTTCGTTTTTGCAGGAAGCATCAATATTTATATTGCATAATGCATTCGTAATTGCCGCGTGTACACTCTATTTGTTCCGATTTTGTAATGCCATGAAAATGTATGAAGCGATAGCTATTATTAGAAGCGGGGATGCAAAACTCCCGGCCCGGTTAACTAGGTGTAGACAGGTGGGGGACAGAAAGTAAATGAACCGGGGAATGAGATTGCAGAATTATCAAAGAACTTTCTTGCGTGCGAACTTCTCTCCTCTCCGCCGCTTCCTCCGCTTCGTCTGCTTCTTCTTCTCCTATTCCCCTACCCCCCCTTACGTTTTTCATTTCGTAGCCCGACCGACGAATCGTTCCTGATGAATGAGAACGCCGCTATCCGCGATGTGGCTCGCGATATGCTATCGAGCGTGTCAAAGGATCAGAAGGGACGATTGCGTCCATCCAAAGCATTGTTGCTTGTTAGGTAACGATATTCCCTTTTTTCAAAGCCCTCTGCACGCTTTGCGATTTTAAAAATGTATTCTTCTTCGCTTTAGTAAAACGTTTCATTGAATAAAGTCGCTTGTTTATGTATCTGTCGAGCGAGCAAGTTGCTTTATTTGGTAAAGGGATGAAAATTTTGGGAGGGTGAAATGAAGATTGTGCGAGCTTTACTCAAATAACAGATAAGAGGCGCAAAATTTAATGAAGATCTGTGCACAAATGAACAGAAAGGTAAATAGGTCCTTTTAGGGTACGGTGAGGCTAAAAGTCCGGCGGGTAAACAGTTCCGAATGCAAAATCTCCATTCGTGAACAATCGATTGAATATTGCGGCATAACTATGTTGATGGCAAGGGTAATGAGGGGGACTGCAGAGTCGCCAGTGTTTTTGGGGTTTCGTGCGTGTCATATGACACCTCTGTCATTATGGATATCAAGAAGCGAAAGAAGTACGTCGTTTTCGTTTCGTTTCGAAGTAAACCACAGTTTAACAGCGTATAAGGTGAATATGTTAATATTGTTGTATGTTTCTTTAGTAATATGTACACGACATTATTTATTTCTGAATGATAATATTTTCGAACCTATATATCGACGAAATTATAGAGGTTTTGGGGCAAAAAGTCCCTTACTTATATTTTTGACTCCTTTGTTCACTTTTGTTAAAATGTCATAAAAAGGGTGGTTGTCTTTGTTGAAGCAAACCAATTAGTAAAGTCACAAATTATCTCTCTTTTTCCTGTTTTTTTTTTATGTTATAATAATTTGAGTTTAATAAATAAGTCCAAAATGCTTAACAGAGAGTTATATCTTTATGTCCAGCCAAGATTATTGTGCAATTTTTTGTTCAAGCTGAATCTGTTTCCTGTATTTTCATTCATTTTAATAAAAAAGGTTTCCGTTGTATTTCCTCTCAATATTGCATACCAAATAAAAATTCGTTCCATAAATATTTTTGCTGATATCAAAAGAGTTTTTACTTAATTCGTTTTATGTTATACGAAAAGCTGGTTAGATGATATTAATTACATTTACCCCAAGCAATGGATATTCAAAGTCTGTTTTGAATCGACACACATTTTGTGATATAAGTCAACAAAAAATAACACTATTAACCAGCAACTTTGTAAAAGTACAACATAATAGTTGTAGTTTATACAAAATAACACCGTATATCTCCAGATTGTTATTACTAAATTTTACATACGTTTACATGAAAAACGATTCTTTCAGCCCCAGCCCACCCCACGCAATGATTCAGCTAACCACCACTTGCATCAGTCATTATTCGAAGCAAATAGTACCAATTTCTTCTCACTTCCGTATAAATCGCCACCCCGTTCCAGCCACGAAATAAGAAGCTATTGCGCCTCGAATAAAACACAGAAACCACCAAGCTTCCACTCCCAGAGCAGTCCCGGAGACGTAAACTCGCGACTCCATAGACTCCGCTCCCCTCACAACCCCGTTCATATCCAAAGGCCTGGAGTAACGAACAGAACAGTCGACTGAAAGGCCAATCGATGTTCAAACGTCGAGCGTTACGTGTCTTTTCTTCGCAAATCCCTCTCGGTACTTCGCATTGTATCGGCCAAGAGGGACGCGGCGCGGCGGCCCGCTCTTCCCCCTTAACACGCGTCAAAGAATCATCCCCCTTTCAAGGAATCATCTCGCGCCGTTGGTTCCTCGAGTGCAGCCGCTGTTTCCTCGACTTTCGAGCGGCTGCCGTAAGCCCGGCCGCGGAAAAACATCCGGCTGCAACTGTCCGAATCTGGTCAGCGAGCAGATTCGAGCAGGTGTCGGGACGTCTCTTGGTAGAGGCGTGTCAGACCAGGCTAGACGGTTCTCGATTTATCGACAACCTGTACCGACGGTGTTGTTAAGACCTCGTGGAAATGGCTCGCGCAGAGCACGATCCATATTACGAGGGACCGGCAGACAAGATGACCGCTTGCTCGCCAGCCCAAGATCTGCGCGAGAGGGTTCCCGTCGGAGGGTGAGTGGGCAGCCGGCGAAGCTGGAATAAGTTATCTGCAACTAGCAACCCTTCGGCTAAGTGGACGGTTCTCAAGCGGGAACATCTCTCTCCATTGTCCCGTCGCTGTGACGACGACGGGATTCCTATTAGAATAGTCGACGGCTGACGAGTCTATCAGCTCCAACGAGCAGGATAGTTGGAGGAAAAAAGAAGGGAATTGTCACTAGTAAGTTCATCTGTTTAGGTTGTTCTCTGAGGGTAGTTGGTGGTTAACTAGATAGTGTTTAACGTCGATTGTAAACGACGATTAATTCTGTCAGAAAGTGTGCCAATTTTTCGCTTGATCTTCTGTGAATATATCCAGCAGCTCGACGTTTCACTGCAACGAGCAAAGGGTTCTGGTTGGGAACCTATTTCCCCAAGAGGGTGGAATAAGGTGGAAGGAGAGGCCGAGGAGGGAGTCGTTGTGTCCAGTGTCTCGGCGTGCGGCCGCTGGGGTGGTTGTGGCCAGTCACGAGGGCGAATGGGATGGGGTTAGGTCCCTCTTGTACACGAGGCGAGGTTCGGACTTGAGAGATCAATAAACGACCCTCCAACCTGGACACTCGGCCCATCCCTCATTCTACCACCGTCGGGCTACCTTCTCCGCTACCTACTCCACCTAATGTCTGTTGCAATTGGCTTTTTCCACCTGCTGCGAGCTTTTCACCATCGATGAGGACTCGAGCCCAGCATCTCTACTATGAAAACTCAAAAAACCACCCAGAATTCACTACATCAATGATATTCTTTAACATCACTCTTCATAAAATGTTCAGTCAAGCTTCCAGAGAACTTCAAATATTTCTGAAACGCAACAATTCAGACGTATGTAAATTCAAATCCTCAAAGAACACAGGGGATTATCTGTATTCTATGTCTACTACACAGATATTTCCACCTTCCAAGGGATAATTATTTAATTACTGATTGAACAGAGGAATACACGAATAAAGCCGATGACTTTTGCAAAGAAATCAGTACTACGGGTACACGATACTCAATGTGTTATAATTTCAGCGGGTTAGGATGGCAGCCCACGTAAGGCCTTGAGCACAGAGTCTAGACGAGGGACAACAGTATATCTTTTCCATGGCGGAGGGTTGAAGGATCGCATCGGTGTACTTTGTTTCGTATTAATTTGCATAAGGGTGGCTAATGTAAGCAGAGACTGCTGTAGGGTGCGCGTCGCCTCCGGCCAAGCATAATGCACGACTCTGCTCGCGGATCGCGAGTAGATGTTTCTTAAGCGGTGTACGCTAAAAACGGCATAATTGAGGGAATTAATTTTCTGCCAAGGCGCGACCGGCTCGAAATAAATACAAGCCTGGCAGCCTCAGTGGGAGCCGCGCTTTGAATATATTCAGACATCTTATCTCGTCAAGTTTAAACCCGAAACCGCCCGAAGCTCAACGTTTTCCATGAAACTGTTTCGCTTGAGGCACGCCTGAGGAGTCGACTTTTTATTAGACACAGCAATAAGTTCGTCTTGATTCCTTGGCAGGACATAGAATGCTTCTACGCTCGACCACACAATGTCAAGTCGATGATTTCGATAGTTGTTTATTCCTCCTGTGTAGAATCTTAGAATCTAAATAGAAAATTAGAAATCTATTTGTTTCTGCTTCAAAGTGAAATCAAAATGGACTAATACGGGTACAAACTTCCTCTCTACAAATAGGGAGTCAAAATATCTACCTTGGACTAGACTACGAGACTCTGAACTCTTCGTTGTCTAGCTTTCGGTGACACGCAATCGAACAACTTTATGACAAACTTTCTGATTATTTTGCACTATGAAATATACATCTGGAGGTCCATATATTTAGACAGCAGAATACACTCTGTACGTTGGCAGGCATGGTCCATTTGGAGAAGCGAGAATGAATTCCGCAACGTGGTTTGGCATCGATGTAAGCAGCCTTCAATTGCTCGACCTTGAACCATTTCCCCAGCTAACAAAGCCGAGCTTCCGTGCTTTTGCGCAACTTCTGTCGACGATCTGAACGTACGAAATCGCGCGGGATCACGGAATCAACGGTGCTTCTGTTTCCCCTCCTTGCAATCGGCCGCTCGCTGGTATTTCCCGTTTTATTCTCTCTAACCCAGTTTCGTGCTCGAAGAGAGTCTGAGGCCGCGATGGGGGCGAGCGAGCGCGAACCCGGGGGGGGGGGGGGGCGGTCGGAAAAGGGAAAAAGAAGAGGACGGAAGCCACGGCGGTAACCGAGAGCTTCAGACTTTTACGGTAATGCGGCGTCGATTCGAGTGGGGTTTTCTGCTGGCAGCAACTGGTGGCTGAAAAAAAACTACCACCCTCGACGAGTTTCTTCGAAATCTTCGCGCTCGCTTTTTATCGGTTTACGATTACGCGTTGACAACGGCTATCTGAAACCCCTCTCGCACGGGCCACCCTCCATTCAACCCTCCCCGTTCTGTTGCACAAGGGAAAATTGTGAAGGTATTTGCTCCTGTCACGGGGCAACCTGGGCTTAGTGTTAAATCGCGAAGCGGGGGGATGCTTTCGATCGTCACGTTTCAGTTGCCATTTCATTTCCAGAATTGGTGGAGATTTTAGTCGTATCTTTCAATCCTTCTTACATACAACCTTGAACCAGTAACACACACAGATGGGGGCCAAAGGAGCCTAGCAACCCCCCAAAGAAGGGGCGTTGTAAGAAGGGAAGAAAACTGAATTTTATTCTTTAAATAAAATTTAAAATCGCCTCTTGAATTTTACTGAATTTGCATTGAAAATATTTTTATTTCTTCAACTCGGCTCCCCCAAGATTAAATCCTGAGCGCGCTATTGCTTGAACGTGTGTCGTATTTATATTGTAAGTCTGGGAGAGTTCGACTATTTTTTGGAAAAGACACTATAGCATCGTTGTTTTTCACATTTTTGTCGTTTTATGCACATTAAAGCAAAGCTCAAACAATTTTGGGTATATATAAATTATAGTGTGCGATAATTTCAAATATTTATTTTCATTTTCAGCCAAAAACATTGGCACTGCAACTGGTTGGTCTCATCCGCATGTCATCCACCCACTACGGGTGAGACCGACCTTGAAAAATAACAAAAAGTATAATACACGAAGAAGTTAATTGATATGTTATTTCATCTTCAGTTTTCCATGTAAATCGCAAACGTTCTTGTATTTGGAGCATCTAGTATCATAAAACCAACGGCTTCGGTACACACATTTAATCCAATCGTCGCTTCTCGAGATTTCGAAATAGTTTTCACCGCATCACACGCATTCGTTTTCGTCCCAGTCTTTTAACGACATATCACTGTCTTGTTGAATGGAATTTTCGCTCCCTGAATCTGAAGATGGGTTTACAGTAAGAAAAACACTTGTAGTCAGACTATCAAGGTAGTGATCGACTTCCTTGTCAAAATAAATTAAAAACGAATACATACGTATTATTGGGGTGACACTGTAGTTTTATCCATATTATATCCCCCAATATCGGAATAGTGTAAATAAACTTGCCTGTCTTTCAAATATCACCAGCACTGTAATTTGGTCTAAAAACTTTCAGACTCTCATAAAGTGTACTCTCTTAAGTGTTTCCTATAATTTAAGTATGGATTTGTGACAATGTTCAATGCAAGATCAACCACAAGCCCATTCATTTCTTTTGTGTCAATGACACACAGCGTCCTATCTTCCATCAGTCTAAAAATATCAACACTGACCGGACCCTCCCGGTGGTCGAACTCTCCCGGATTAACCCTAAGTATAACAATGAAACATAAAAATCCTACTAAACATAATCTAGCTTCTTGAAAACTCAGTAGCTATCACCGAGTTCCCATAAATTACACTTACCCTCTCATCCCGCGTCAATTTTCTCAGCCGAGCACATCTCTCACGCGGCAGTAGCCAACACGAGAAGCAGGAGGGTACAAAGCGACAGGTGTCGAAAAATCAATCCGCTGCTCGCGTCGTGAAGAATTTTCGACAAGCATACACTCGGCTGGGCCCAGCTCAGCCTCCATTAATCTAAATTCCATCAGCGAGCATCGTCGGATCCTCCTTCACGGTCGTTACGCCGATGCGTTAAACCGTGGCAGTGACTTTTTTCTCGTGTCCGCGGGCGTTCCTCGTTACGCCCTCGAAGTCCCCCCCCCCCCTCCCCCCTGGCTGTGTATCGAGGTCGAGGAGGCCGAAGGTTGAAGAGAGGAACAGGAAGCGGACGGTGGAAGCGAGTTTCGGACTTTTATGGTCTGAACAGTTCTCTGGCTGCGTCTTCCTCTCTGCGCGTCTCGTTCTGTACCATCGGGATCGAGAGGGGTTTGCGGATGCCGCGAGCAACTGGTGGTGGAAAAACACCCTCGTTCGCTCTCTCGCCACCCCCTTAGCACCCTCCTACACAGGCATCGTGCGCCACCAAGCTCTCTTCCACTTCCTTTCCGCCAGGTCCCCCCCTTTCACCCTCCACCTCTGTGATCCCCGGTCGTATCGTTGCTCCTACGAGGCAGCCGGAGCGCGTTCCTCGACGACTCAAAGCGATCCTTCGAGTTTTATGAACACATAAACGCCTCGGGGCACGCGGGACCTTCGTACAACGTCTGCCCGAGTGTCTGTGCACCTGCACGTACGCTGACACATGCAGGCAAGTGAGTCGGTGGTGGGACAGAAAGGAAGGTTAAACGTTCCATCGGCAAACTTGAGCGTGGCTGGCTCGGGCACGGGGGTGGAAAAAAGGAATCCGTGCGAACACTTTCATCGAGGACGACACCGTCGGCTCCCTCGGGTGGCCCAACCCCGTCGATTCAAACGTCGTTACCCATTTACTCCCGTGCCCAGCCATTTCACTTTATTGTTTCTCGGTTTATCCACTTCCCCCCTTGTTTCAGCTTTCTTCGGTTAACCGCATTCCGTATCTATTGTCCGCGCAACACCTCTATATCTCATATCGTGGCTTCCCAACCCTTCCCGTGCCCGGGCGGATGTCTGCGGCGCGGCTCGGCCCAATGGAGACTTGTCCAGTGATTATTACCGTCCGACGGGGCTCAATGGAATCTTCCGGGATATCTGCCTCGAACGTGGCGTCGCTGTTTTCCTGGAACTCTTTCCTCTGTTTGGGAATATTCAGGGGAATGTCTTTGATGGTAAACTTGCAATGGTCTTGAGTTGGGATGGTGAAGGAGGGGATGGATTTAATGCGAGGATAGTGTTAAATATCTTTTAAAAATTTCCTGTGAACTTATTCAACGTAAAAGGAAAAACCGGGAATGTCCATTTTTCGTGATTTTGTGATTTATATTTTGTTGGTGGCAGCTGGGATTACAGAACTGTTAAATCATAAAAGGTTATAAATTTCAAATCTGAGAGAACATTAAAGATTTGGTATACTGGTTAAAAACAGAAAATGTCCACTGTGCACAGGAACAAAATACGGAATGTCCTCACTCTTTGCCTAAGCATGAGTTTCCGTCTTCATGGTAAAGCAGGAAATTATTTAACTAGAAAATTATATAAAAAGATTAAATTCATTGAACCTTGTTTCTTTACTGATGGACTAAAGTATTGAAACTTAATTTTCCTCTTACCCTTCATATGTTCCCCTTATTAATCACTCTCAGGCGTACAAACGTACAGAGTTAGTATTTTTGATAGAAGCTAATTGAAATCCCGAATGGCAGAAGATAAATAGTCTTGAATATCTGATTCACCATATATCTGATGTTTCAATGGAGCAGCCCAGGACGTTCGCACATTCATTCTTCTTAATCTATATCATCACGAACGACTGACACCCTTCAATTCGACTATCCCTGTCATCAGTGTCCACTTAAAATTCGCGGAATAACTTTGAAGAGGAGGAAGAATGATTCTAATTGGATAATTCAATTAGAATCCTTCGCTTTCTAGGCAACTGTTTCGGAGACTGAGCTATTCAGGCCATCGACAGGTTCTTCCTGCAAGTGCCTAATTTCGTGATCTCACCAGTCGAGGTTTCCAAGCGACTCCACCAGATACAGAACGAAGTGAACTCGAACTAACAGGTCGATAGATTCTTTCCTCCCGAAACTTTAAATTCCAAGCTAATTCCCAGGTGTTCATTAGCCCCCGCAATATTCACAGTTTAATCCCTTAGATCAGTGGGCCGCTACCTAAACTATCATTAAGACTCGAATAATTCTGGTTAACAGCTAGCGCGGCACGAAATAATCTCGATTTGCATTTCGTTGTTTGCTTGGTACAGGCTGGTCTACGCAAGAATAAACATCCTGGAAGGGACAGTGGTCTCTGCGGCCATGTCAGCCACCTGGATCCTCAAACCATAGCGCAGGAGCTTGCTCCAACAATTTCTTCGTTTACCCTTGCCCCTTTTCTAATCCAACAATCGAAACTTCGAAACGTCCCCTAATACGGACAACCCAACCAAACAAAATCCTCATCTTCTTCTCGCAATAATCAAACACCAAAGCCACCCCAAATATATTACTTGAAACCCAAATTACTTTAAAAGTCTACCTTCAAAAGCGGCACCATCGCCTTCGATCCTCACTCCTTCGTTGCGCAAGAACTTTGTACGTCCATGCGTGAAGTAATTACTGAATTCGGCCAAGCCAGACTCGCCCACTAGGAAACGAGCGCGATCTCCTCTGTCCAAGTATCGATCAACCCGGGCGTATCCTCCTGAAGCCTTAAAACTACGGCCCGTCTAATTTGCCTGTCCATTCGAAATTGCTTTTTTCGAGAGCGTCTCGGCCATGGTCCCTTCTGGACGATGGTCAATCGGTCGAGTCGGCCGGGGTGGCTTCTTGCAGACTCTCACCCCGAGTTTCCAGACTCTGGGGCCAGTTACAGAGCTGGCCGGGCAAATACAGGCTATGCATAACAATCGATCTCCCAGGAAACTATGGGGGTGGATGGCGAGCGGGCGGATAAAGCAGGGTAGCTCTCGTCGTAAGGGGCGGGGGTGGGGCTGGGGCGGGCACGGGGGTTGCAGGACGGCACAAGATGAGGGAAGTCTGAGATAGCCACTGGCCAACACCCCATCTGCTGCCCCTTTCGAAACCAGGTTATCTGTTCAACCCCCGTTAGAGTCGAATGAGAATCGCCCAGGAGCTGGAAACTACGTTGCGCATCCCTCCGTGTGATCGGGACAATTGTTAATGCCTGAAAGACTTCCGAAATTATGCGGACAGCATCGTTTTCGACGATGTCTGGGGGATACGAGGGCTCTCGCGATAGTGGGCGTTGCACCGTGGTAAAGGAGTAGCTATTCGTTCCCTGTGCACCTTATCAAACCTTGCGTTACCTTACATTAAGGGGGTATAGGACTATTGAAGTCTCGAAAAATCAATTTTTTTATTATTATTAATTCTGAAAGTGCCATGCTTTGTGAACATTTACAACAATGTATCATGAGGATATTCGAATAATCACGGAAATTATAGCGCTGAACGTAATTGAGTGCACCGTCCAGTAACGGCCTCGCAAGCGGTATTGGCGTATGGGACTTAACTTTGAAGCCGTTTATCTCGAAACTACATTTTCAAATACGGTGTACATCATAACTCTTGAACGAATGAATATTTTCACTTAAAATTTTTACTGAAGCTGTAAAATTGCTTTCTCCATTGTGTGGAATTTGCGTATCAACATTGGATGTTTGTAAAATATTTTATAACTGATTAAAGACGTTTTTCCCCCTTAAAAATATGGGGAAAAAATTGATTCGTGTGTAACTTTTACAATTTTTGTTTAAATTCACCCTGCAAAATTTCACACGATAGCTATTAGGCAGAGATTGCTCACCCCAAAGCATTTTGCTTTTAGATGATTAGTTCACCTGGGACTATGTACACCGATTATAGTTGCGCACTACGCGAGACCATCTTTAGTGTCGAATAACTTGAATAATTTTCAACATTCTGACAATTTTTTTATTTTATATTACTTGTAAAAGCGTACATGAAAAACTGTGAAAAGTGCCGGTATGAAGATTATTTGGTATCTAAGCAATCCAACCATCAAGAAACCGTCGATTTTAGTCGTTCAATAGTTCTATACCCCCTTAATGCACATATTTCTCACCTTCAACTGTGAGGACTGTTTTCACCGATAAAAAAAATACGTGTCAAATATTTTTGTACAAACTACTACCAAGATCGTATCAATATCGGAGATTGCCATTTCGATATGTTCCAATTAATTTCATACGGTTTGGTTCTCAGCTTATATAATTTAGCGAGCCACATTACTCTGGCACTGATATTTCTATTAATATTTGAGTTTGAATTTTGGATATTTAATTAATGTCGCCTAATAAGGGTTGAAACTGCGACGAGCTCGCCAGCATCTTCATCCCTCGCGCCAGTATCGTCGACCGGAGGAATCCCGAACGATCATATAAAACGCGAAGCGTAATACAAACGAACGCCCGTAATTAATGAAGACGTAGTGCGCTACGAACGCGACTTACGGGCCGCGGAATTGAAAATACAAATTCGTTCGACGGCGCGTTCGTTTTGTTAATTGCCAGCGAGCACAGGAACACGAGTTGTCGCGCGTTCGCGAGATAAAAGTCCCATTATGAAATGAATAAAAATTTTCAGAAAAATCGATGCTGCTTTTCGACATAATACGAATAGGCACACAGGTGCACACGCGCGTAGCCCATTAAATTATCAGTCTTTTTCGATGTTCCAGTGCGGAGTCGCAAAAAAAAAGAGAGAATATTATATTCGAGGGAAAATTTATAATATTTATGTTCACCCCCTGACATCGCTTCCCACTGCGAATGAAAAAGTTCATTGCGCCAGGTACTCGTTCGCTTACACGTTTTAATTAACCCGGATACTTTTATGTGAACAGTGTATTAACTTTAATACAAACTCTTTGTTATTTTAAAGGATTAGCGTAATAGATACTGTACTATAGTTTGCTCGATAATGGTCACACAGAATGTTTCCTTCAAGATCACAGGAGCAACCTACGACACACTTTTTTTTAAATTTCCAACTACTTCAGCAACACTTCCAAAGTGTCTCCGCATGGGGACTAATTGTAAGTCCTTCTTTCAAGGATTTTTCGAAATGAAACTGCAAGGACCATTATGGCCCACGCGAGATTCTTGCATAATAGCCCGTCTTCCAAGTAAGCTTTCTCTTAGGAGTCTCTGTCTACCCCCAGAGTTTGCACTGTATAATGGTCTGCTAAATAATAATATACTACCGACTAAAGATAACAAACCCGGGGTACGTTCCATCGATATGAAAAGCCCCCCCCCCCCCCAGTCACGCGTTCAGGGCTCTATAGATCCTCCACCGCCGACATTAAACCCTTTTTTTTTCCTCGGAGGAAGCCAGCGCCGTAGGGAGCACGGTGTTCCGCGAGGCACGTCCGAGACTGGAGACGAGTGAAGCCATCGGTCAACCAGCATTACGGCATTTGCATGTTATTTACTCGCGAGCCACCGAGTACATTTGTTTGGATTATCCCTGGAAATAAACCAGTGCCCGTTCCCTCGCGCTCTGCCCCCTCGGCGGCCCAGCATCGCCGAGTGCAAGCTCGCGGGAAAGCAGACAAATCGCCCCAGTTTGTCCACTTTATGCCCGTCTACATCATTCGGGAAACGTCACTATCGCGTCTTCGCAGAGGCTACCCAGCCACGTGCTGCCCGGCTCCCTCATTTTTACGCTGAAACGTCTGGTGCCCTGACGTCGACGTACTTCGTGCGATCGTTTGGTGGATGAGGGACGTTATCATTCTCCGAGTCCAAGTATAATAGCATGATGAACGCTTGGTGGGACATAGGAAGCGGTCCTTTCTTACAAAAGGAGCTTCATTTTCTGCTTAAAATATTTCCCACGGAATTCTGACTGTGTGCGGGCTGAGAAGAGGGAAGGGAGTTGCAAGAAATTTTGAGAAGATTCTGTGGATTTATAAATTCTGTATGACCGGGCCACACCCACTTCCAGAGAATTGCACTGTGGTCAGTGGCGCACTCAGGATTTAATCTTGGGGGAGCCGAGTTTAATGCAAATTCAAGGAAATTCATTAGGTGATTATAAAAATTTATTTAAAGAATAAAATTAAAATTTCTTTTCTTTTTACATGGCCCCTTCTTTGGGGGTGTCTGAGAATTATATACTGAAAGCTACTTGATCTGTTCAAGTCCAACACAAGTATAATATAATATAATAAGTAATTAATACCTACCATAAACGAAAAATATTTAAAGAAACTTGTCCCAAAGGAAAACACAATTTCAAACAGACATACTCAGAGTTGGGCATTAGTCGAATACATTTTTATTCGACTAAATTTTTATTCGAACGAACTCAAATAAAAATTTATTCGAAATTTGTATTCGAGTTCATTGAATAAAAACTTAGTCGACTAAAAATTGATTCGTTAGTCGCGAATAACTCCATTTTATTCGAAATTTTTATTCGAAGGTTAGTCGAATAATGCCAACTCTGGACATACCTACTTAGCTTTTTCCTTCGACGGTTAATCACATCGCATCGTGTGCATGATACCATAAAATCCCGGCCACTGTTCAGCATCTCGCAAAAGATAATCCGACCATACCATACAGATCATTACATATGCGATTACAATGAAATCACACCCGGCGACTCGCGACATAATCACACATCATTATCGTGATTGTTTCCCTCAGACGTGTCCACGGCTACACCCAGTCCTCGCAGTCATCAGCGGATCGTCCATAGCTCGCGGGCCTGGAGTAATTACAAAAACGCGCCAACGAAACGGCAGAATTTACCGTGCGTTTTATTCGCCGCGGCGTCAGGGATGATTAACAATAACCCAAAGCAGTGGTGTTTTTAATAAAAAGCACGGGACGAAATTGGAAACACCGAGGGTGTAACGTGACGGGCGGAAGGGGGTGCGGGAGGAGGCGTTGAGTAAATTTAAAAGCGCAATTACGCGAAGATGGACGCGCTTTGGCATAGATCCATTTTTTGAGGGCCGCGCCTGCCTTCGTTACTGAAGCTCCTACGGTACAGACGGATGGAGCCATCCAGATATGTAGATACGATTCAATTAAAGAGGAAACGCTTGGACCTACGGTTCCCATACCCCCACGACGCACAGAGACAGATCCCGCGTGTACACGTGAGTTATTCCGCGGGCAGATCCCGCTAAACCTCCACGATAAACCGGCGACGGGAACTTTTTCGAATTCCCATCGAGTCGCCGGACGATCGGATACCGGGCGACGTTCCCCAGGCTCTCTTAATCGCTATACAGCGGAATGCTACTCAGTGCCCGCGGTGGCTAAGTAACCGTTGCACAATGACGAATCGCATAAACGCTAGGATCTCGCGGACTCTTCGGTTCGATTGGTTACGTTCAACCACCGTAACTCTTCCCGCGCGCAATTTCAGTCTGACCCGTGACCCTGGCCGACTCTTTTCTTGCTGGAAAGCTGGAGTCAGGTGGGATGCAGTGTATTACGGGGAAGTATAAATTAGTGGGGGATATTTTGACAGGCTGGCGAATGTGGCGTACTTATATGTTATAGAACTTGATGGGAAGAGTTTCAATTTGGGGTGGAAGGTGGAGGGTTGTTGCTAGAAACTTGAGGAAGATGCATGTTTAAAGAAATGTGCAACTTTTTTGTGAGATAGATTTATTAATTGGTTTCGAATTCAAATAGTTTGGAATTTCTCTGCTGGCTTGAGTATTCGGAGGTGTATAAAGAGTTGAAGGTTTTGGAAATGCCTAATAATTGTTAACAGGTGTAAAAACGCTACTGTGAATGAAGGGGACATTCTCGAATCGCTCGAAAAACAGGTGTTTTTAAGATTTTTTTGAAAAAGTATAAAAGTTGCAGTAAGAAAACTTTGTGGCCTTTATTTATTTGTTATTCAAGGATATTACTTATAACTATACTAGCTTTACTACTCGGTTTCTCCCGAAATTTAGAATCTAATTTTATATAAAAAAAATATTTATTTTTTATGATAATAGTCACATTCATCTGCATTAGTTAGGCATAATAAGATAGAACACATCTCGTGACCCTAGAATTTAACGTTCGAAAATTTTCAGGCGACAGACAAACACACAAACACCTTCTGCTTTATATATTAAGATGACAGTATAAATTTTACTAACACTGAGTATTTTTCAGATAAAATACTATAGATATGTTATGAAGAAAAAATCGATTTTCTGAAGAATTTTAATGAGAATTCCCCCTTAACATAGTATAGCTACTTTCATTCCATTTCCCTCGGACGATTGTATTAAGAATCTTCTTCGCATCCCGTTCCAACCCAGTTTCTCACGTTCCACGGCCGGATTGCCAAAAGACCAAAGAAAACAGCAAAATTCCTCGGTATGACCGCACGGAACATCCGAACGACGCCATCCTCGCCGAGGTTTCTTGCGTCCCGCTCGAGGACCCCGGGAACTCGGAAGGAACTCGAAAACGATTCGCTATTAGAACAGAGAACGGCTGTATCGATCACGGTAAAAGCTCGACGTTCTCAAAACCAACAGGAATTCCGTCAATTACAGCCCCGTCTTTCGGAATTCCCACCGTGTCCCCGGGATACGAAACGACGTTCCGTGACTCTCCTAATCGGTATTCATTGGAATTCGTTCCGATCCCAGATGCGCATGCACACACGTACGGCCTACGTATAAATATATTACGTACACATAGGTGGCCCCCACGTTCGTCCATCGTCTTCTTCTCCTTCACTGGCCAGGCCTCTTCCACGCGATATTCGCAAATTTATGGCAATTCCGTCAATTAAGTCGAGTGAAGCGGAGTCATAACATAAATATGTAAACGGCCACGACCAGCCTCTCTCGGAGTGGCCATATAAGCTGCGCTTGTCCATCAATGTCTCCGCGAAAGAGGTCCAACATGCTCGTAAATGCATACCCAACGAAATGCAACGGTCAGTGGCTATCATACATCCGTACGTGCGGATCTGCGCGTCGCATAACTCGTCCCTCCTCCCCCGCCGCGTCTTCGGAGACGCGAGCCTGTGCATCTCCGCGGTTTATCGTTTACAGAATTGCAACGGTGATCTCTGGCTGGCCCGCAGACTCTCCTCGCATACTTTTCAGTCGATTTAGTTCGGATACAGCGGGTCCGCGAGGCATCCATAGAGACTTCGAATGCAACCAGCGGAACCATCGCTTGATTCCATCTCATTGCTCGGTCCTCTTCGATCATGTATCACTGTGTGGTATTTTAGTCGAGTATTAGATTCTGGGGACTGAAGACCGGTGAAGTTGCTCGCTAATGTATGTACATATGTACTAGGTACTTAGTTTCTTGAGCTGGAGGAAGTTGAGTGTTTCTTTAATCATTTACGATCCGGAGCTCGTTTCTTAGACGTGAGCGATTATAGTTTTATAATTGTTTAAGTGACACGTGGTGGGGATCATTGGGATACTGGGTCTAAAAATATTGCTTGCCAGGAGAGAGAGGAGGCCCATCTACGATATGTGGTTATCGTTTAAAATAGTAATACAACGTAAATTTTGGATGCAGACCACCAGTAATAATATTGGAACTTCTATTATACTAGCTTAACCCTTCGTGGAGAAACTGGGTCCAATAGACCCGCTTTTTGAATTTGGAGCTTCACTTTTTGGTATTTTTGGTACATGTTGTCGTTTCATTTTTTACTAAAACGCGACTATTCTATATTCTACAATGTTTAAAGTGTGTATTATGGTTTTTAGGGATCGATTGGATTGATATAGTTCGCAGGGTAATTGTTTAAAAATCGACTGGGTCTATTGGATCTAGTGTTACCACCGCAGAACTTTACAGAAATGTGACCATGAAGGATTAAAGTATCCTGCGTTACCCGGGTGAGAGTTTGTTACAGAGTGTCAAGGGGGTGAAATAAAGGGGAAGGGGTGGGATGTCTAGATTTCATGGTAGATTATATTTTCCCCAGGGTTCTAGAGAGTAAATCTGTTCAAATCTCGGGATACAAAAATATCTTATATGATATTCCTGGTCCTAGACTACGTATATACAGAATTTCAGAAAGATTCGTTGCGTAGTTGCGACGTGATTGAGTAACAAACATCCAAACGCACTTTCACATTTGTTATATTAGTCAGATTTTCAAGCTACTAAAAGATCATTAACATTTCTAACATATTGTTTGATATTTAAGGGGGCCCACTTCATGAAGGGCCCACAAGGCCCACTGGTGAGAATAAATAATGTAGATAAAAATGTAAAGTGAAAAACTTGGTTGAAAAACTTGGAAGGGTAGGACAGTGATTTGGAAATTGTATTCCTCCAAAAGAGGTATAGTTTGAAAAACATCCCGGTGCGTTTGCTAGTGGAATGAATCACACGAAACGTTCGCAAATCATGTACACAAACCGAAACTCTCGCTGACATTTACACATCACGCAAGGTAAAATGAAATAGATACTTTACTATGCCCCTCTTACTGTGGCATTTACATGTCTCTGAACCATGATTTAAGTCCCAAGAAAATTTGCAAGAAGATTTTATAAAATATTGATGATATTGAACTAAATTTATTGTTTGATTCTCTGCGATATAATATTTATATATTAATATATTACATTATTGCAATATTTATACAATGTCTATACAATATATCTACCTATGTGTTTATGATATAATAATACTGATCTTGAGTAATATATGCTGATATAACATACGTACGACGCTTAATTAAGTTAGAAGTAGAAGTAATCACGACCTGACACATATTAGACAACACTCAAGTTCGTTAGAAATGCGGCAAGAATTGCAAAGCCGTAGCCTACAGGCAAATCTAATTTACCGATCAGAATTTATGAACACGATTGTAAATCGTAGCACGAAGGGTGAAGCCGAAGGGTAGCTTCGCGAGGATCGTTACTTAAAATGCAGTAGTATCTTTGGCAAAGTGGGCGGTCCAACCCTTTCTTTCTGGTAGCGTGCCCGATTTAAACTTCTTAAACGATTTCTTAATTCGCCACCCCGTCGAGGATCCACCCTTCGAACGTTTTCGACCGCGTCCCTCCTCTCTGTTCTCCCTGCTTCGCCCCCTTACCCTGCGCCTCTTAATTTCCACGAAACCCTTGCCACGCTTCCTCTCCACGGGCGAATGTAATTAATGTTTAGCATCCGCGTTATTTGTTTAGTTTCATTTCATTATCTTCGAAGGCGTCGACTACGACGATTTTATGCAAATAGAGGCGAGAGACGAAGTTCCGCCACCCTCCTTCAACCCTCTTCACTCCCTTGCCCCGAGTCTGGCTTTACCGAACACGCTTCTTATTGTCCCTACCACGTTCCACCATCTTTATTATCGTCGTTCTTTATACACTTTTCCAACCCCCCCTTGCACCCTCCGGTTCTCGTTGTTGCTGCCGCTGTTGTTATTATTGTTACGATCGTGACGAAGATCCGCATTATCATTTCCCAAGTCGCCTCGGTGCTCGACGAATAAATATCATTCATAATTCATTCCACTTCTTCGGCGTTCATTAATCCTCTGATTAAATGTATCTCATTATTTAACAAAGCCCGACCGGCCGTTTTATAAAAGCGGCAGAAGTTCCATTACCAGGCGCGGGTGGAATTCACCAGACGAGCTTTCTATCCCCCCCTCTGTCTCTCTCTCTCTCTTTCTTTGAACCCTTATTGTTTTGAATTTAGTAACGAGAGTCCCGGGCTAATCGAAGCCACCCTCCTGGCGATCTGCTTCTCTCTTCGATCGCATTTTCGCTTGTTAATTAGAATTCACGGCTAAATACGCGTTGTTTCCTTCGACGGGATGCTTCCTGAATAATTGTACGGGAATGCTTGAAAACCTGCTGCCTTCGAGTGTCCCTTCCTCGAGAAATAAAACGGGGACGATCGCTAAATTCTTAATACACTAAATGGTAATTCTTGATCTTGCTAAAATGTAGTACCAAATTTAGCTCATAAGTGTCTCTCAATTTTATCAAAATTCTTGCAACAATTGTCTACACGAATTTAAAGAACTTCTATCTTCTTGGTTCAAAGAAGCTTCGATACGGTTCTCTATTTTAACCGCAAAGACACTCTCGTGGATTACACCGCTCGGTAAACTTCGGCATATTTAAGCAGAGCGGATCGATGAGGAGGAGATAAAGCAATTTGCACGGCGGTTTTGCAGAAGCTGGGAAAGGTCACCCGATGCGTGACTTTAAATTGAAATACGCGCGGGGAATACGCGACCGTGGAGGAGATTACGCGGTGGTTACACCGAGTGAAACGCTTTAACACGCACACGCGTCTCGGTTCGCGCGAATTTACGCGTGCGCACGCTTGTCGCAGCCAGTTAATGAGACACATTCACAAAGTTTGCCCCGCGCCGAGACGAGTCGATTGTACGCCGAGAATTAGCTTTTCAATACAGCCCCGGTCCCAGCCACGGGCGAACTTACCGCTCCAAAGTTCGCCTGAATTTAAATACGTCGTCTGGATAAGTCGCGTGCAACATGCTCGCAAAACCTGGCCCCATGTCGTCTACTTGACGTTTGGCTACCACTTTACACCTCTGCTATTAGGATCAATACTTGTTTTTTGGGGGAAAAACACAGGCCGTCGTAACACATATTTCCTCTTCTAGTAACGGGAGGCATAACAAGGATGAGTTCGATTTTATTTAGCATTAGGAGGCTTAGCTAAAAATGGCAATACTAAAGCATAAGTTCTTCTTGACACATAACTGAAATTACTTATTTCTTTTCTCTATTATGATTATAATTGAAACGTCCTTGTAGAAAACACTGTAATTGCCGAATTAAAAACAGAAAAATTTTATCAGAAAATGTTGCAGGTGCCAATGGTGATATTACCATCAATTCTATGCTGTAATATTATAGCATAGAATTTCATTTTTGGCAGTTGCAGTGTTTTCTAAAAGGACTCTTCAATTCATCATGATTAGGGAAATCAAATCTGCGCAATTTTGCATACTTCGCAGTCCAACAGCAAACCTGTGTCATCGTCCAATACGTCCACTTCTCTTACAAGTCACACAATTTTATTCCCATTCAGAAATCCCACCATAAACAATCGTTAAAGAGCCAGCGCCTAAATATTTCCCAACAGCGCCACCGAAAACTCACTCGTCCCCGCAAATCAGCCACGTTTCGTCGCAACGGTTTCCCCCACTTTCCCCGCTAATTAACGGACACCGTCGCGTAATGGCACAGTTTTCGCCAAACCGCGGCCGGCTCCCCCGGACCCGCGTGCACGCGGTCGCATTCCTGTGTTTTAAAACCTCGGCGCCGCGCCGCGGAAAACAAAAGGCAAGTTGCAGCGACGCGCAAGTTGCCCCGTACGCGGCGGAAGCGAATAAAAAAAAAAGGAAGAAGAAAGCACGGGGGTGGAACAAGCGCGGGAGGAAGAGAGAACAGAAAGAAAACGAGGGCGGGAGGGGTTAAAAAAAAAACGAGAAGGAAGGGATCCGCTGAACCCGGGCCTCCAACGAGCTAACGCTTTTATTATCCGTCGCTTTAATTTAAGCGGCTCTAGTCGCTCCGTCACGGGTCCAGGTGTGAATTAAGCGCAGAATAAGCGACCGCCGCGGCGTATCCACTTTCGGCGCCCACGGCGATGCGCGGAATAATTAAATGTGTGTTTTGATAAACGCAAACGAAACCGTCCACGGCGACCCTCCGCGACGCGCAAGAAACACGCAATTCCAGCCTGTTTCCCGAAGCTTTCGCCCTGGCCAACGAAATTTCATCGTCCATCGTCCAGGGGGGGACAGGGGGCCGGGGGAGGGGGAGATGGGCCACCAAAGGACAGCCGTTTTTCATGGCCGCGGGTGATCTTTATGCAAATATTTTTCATGTATTTCGACCGTGATCCCTTCCCCGCGCGAAATTATCGAAGGCACTTTAATGTATATTGGTTTTTGGGCGGTCGCAGATACGCTCGCTTCCCATTTTTGCGGAATAAAGGTGATTCATTGTTATTCGTTCAATTTGTAAATGAAGGACTGCCAGCGACGCGGCCGCCGGGTAATATTTCGTCGGATATCGTGTGCTTAATGTTTTCATTCGCGGCTGTTTTTTTTTTTTTGGTACCGAGCGTTTTGTCACTGTGAAACATGGCGACCCCTTTTTGTGGGCTTCGGGAAAAATGGTCCCGAGCTGGCGGACAGTTGGGAGTAATTGGTTTGGGGAGAAGAGATTCGGTTGGTGGATGGATTTTCTGACGATGGGGGTGATGCCCTTTTTCGTCGGTTGTGTAAGATTGTACAGGGGGTTTCTTCGCTGCGTAGGGAATTATCTGTGTTGCGTTAGTCTTGTCATAGCGTGACTGGTGGCAAATCGCTTTGAATAGCATTCGTGATTAAATGAGGCCCATACATTAACGTCAGTGGCAGATTTAGCGGGCGCTCGGTGAACAGTTGCCGCCTGGGCCCTTGCTCATTGGGAACCAATCTTCAAAAAAAATCATGATTTTATCCAAACGCTACATTTCTTTCTG
Source organism: Andrena minutula (assembly GCA_929113495.1). Taxonomy (NCBI): domain Eukaryota; kingdom Metazoa; phylum Arthropoda; class Insecta; order Hymenoptera; family Andrenidae; genus Andrena; species Andrena minutula. The sequence continues at coordinate 24,099,899 of OV815994.1, forward strand.
TACTACCACACTTATTGTTAGCCCGTTTTTAGTAAACTATCTCTTCATTTTCCCGAAAAATGGGCCCTTCGGAACGTTTGCCACCTGGGCCTTTTCCCTGAAAAAAAAGTCATTCTGCTTAGCGCGCTAGTAAATTCAGCGATTTTCAGGAATTTATTTCGAAGACAGGAATTATAGCAATGGAGTAAAACTTTTTTCTATCAATTAAACTATATTTCTACAGTAAATAAAAAATATAAAAGTAATACAATTATTGCTTTTAAAATGTTTTTGAAGGCGATTTTGATGGCATGTTTAAAAATTCATGCCAGCTCGTGCAGGTGATTTCAGTAGTTGGACTTCTTTTAAACCAAAAATACAAACAAATTTTTTATCAGTATGACTGTCGTTATGGCCCGTACTAGAATAAATGATTTATCCTTAAATATACAAAATGGCGGGCAAAATACAAAAATCAATGTATTTCGGCTGTGTTTTCACTGCTATTTTCGATTTTGAAAGTAGGTTAGACACAACAGATATACTTGGTTGTAGTACCGGCCAGAGGCATAGATGCGCAGACTAAGCAGTGCAATTTATAAACCAATCGGTTCGATAGATTTTGAGATTTTACCTGCACCATGCGAAAAAATGACGTTTCCAGAAAGACGCGTTCAACGTTTCCATCTATGGTGATCGAATCTCTGTGCTCCTTACAAAATGCCTATGTAGAAACTAAAATAATTGTTTTTGTTTACATTGAGGATATGTACTTTCGAAAAATGTTATAAAAAAAATCGATTTTTTCAAACCGTCTAACTATTGTAGAATGACCCCTTAAATCCGCCAATATTACAATTACCTAAAGTAGAAGCTAGTTTTCTGATTTGTTTGAGTTGTAAGTGTATCGATTAGATAGAGGCAATATTCTCGTAAAGAGTTCCCTTTTCCCGTGTTCCCTACTTACAAACATCCCCCAAAAAGAACACTCCCCAATTCGAGCCTTTTTTCCTCCCAACTTAGTCGTTAAACCACTCACCTTCATCCAAAAAGGTTGAAGAGAACTTCACTCCATCCCACCCCAATCTTTCAGCCAAACATCAATTTCCCAATAACGATGTCACCAGCATCGATCACGCACACGTATTGCCGCGCAAATTGTAGCAACACGGCTGCAGGCCAATCCACTTTGCGGGATATTGCGCAACGCGCCGGCGAACGAGTGCTGGATAGTTCTGAGAAGTGTTTGACCGGCGGGATTTTTGAAAGTGAGCCGCGCAACTACTTTCGACGCCGGCGGCAGAGCGCGGTATAATTAAATGTGTGTTTTGATAAACGCTACGCAACTCTTGCAACCGGGGCGAGCGGCAAGAAACGGTCGACGAGCCACCCGCTTGTTCGCTAAACTTTCGTAGAAGTGTCTACACAGCGCCGCTACTGGGTCCCCGTCTCTCTCGCGCTCTCTACCCTGCGAATCTCCGTTCTCGTCCCGCCGTGCGTGTCTCTCCCGTTGCCTCCTCGTCTTACTTGCTGTCCACGTCCCTCTGTCCCTGTCCGCCCTCGCTCGCTCTCTCGCGCAGCCAGGCCGAGCGATAGAGGATTTGTGTTAGGGGGCCGCAGCGGCGCTGCTCTGGAAACTGCTGATTCGAAATTAACGAAAATTAATTGGCAACGTCGCGATATTAATTCCCGAGATTAATTCCCCAGGACGTAGTGCTAATTGATATCTCCCGGTGCCAGGAGCGAGCGAGAGGCTCAGAGAGGGCGAGAGAGAGGGGAGAGATCCGCAGCTTACAACGCAGCTGCACCTGGACCGTTCGAATCTTGATACGAGCGTGAGTTATCCTTTTTCGATGCAAAAATTCGGCCGCTTCGTTTCGTGGGCGGGGGACAGGCGAGCAAACCGGGCGGGGGCTTGATTTTAATCACTGGACAGGGTGCTCTCGGCTAGAAGATGCCAATATAGCCTCATCGTGTCATTCAGGGATCAGAATTGATTAGAATGATTAGAATTTGAGTTTGCGGGCACGAAGATTCGTAGGTATAGGATTATGAATGCAGTATATCCAATTTAAGTGTATGTATGTAATTGTACTAAATTATTTATTGAGGAAAGAAATATTGTTTACATAAAAGTTGTTTAATTGGAAGATAGAGGTGCAGTAGTGGACTCCATTTTTTAGAGGTATTATTACAGCTATTTCAATGTTATCTTTATTATTTTCAACGAAATCATATACGGTAATCATAATGTTATTCGTTTCAACGCAATAAATATTGTTCGTCAATCAACTTTTCTCGAGCCGCGATCCCGTTTTATAATATTCAAACAACCTGCGACCCCCGTCCTCCATATAAGATAAGGTAAATATTTCCTTTCTTTCATTTATGAAAAATTAGTGTTACATCATTAATAGAATATGACAATGTAACCATATTAAAATAAATAAGTGCTAAAAATCGCCAACTACAAATTATTGCGAATCACTCTGATGTGCTCTGAGAATGCTGTGTGTGTCTATCCCTTTAGTCAAAATAATCAAACAATTGCCTCGATATTCTTCAGAATCAGTCCATAACGTTCGAGTAGATTCTGCCGTTCTCAGTCAGACTCGCCGTCAGATCCCAATCTCATACTACTTCGTAACATTCTCTTTCCAACCCAGAACACTTCGACTTCCCAACACCTTCATGACACAGTAATGCAAAACATAATCGATTCTCCCTTATTCTTCAAAGTAACCCAACCAACTGTGGCACTTCCTTTTTGCAAGAAGTCGATCGCGTAAACACGTTTCCAAATGAAACCGTAATGGCCCCCACTACAGGCCGCTAATGAAGACGAACGGAGTCGACGACGATCGTCCCCTGATCCCATCGAAGGGAAGCATCGCCAGCGTCGGTGTTTATAGTCAGATAAACCACCAGTACTGGTTGACAATTAAAGTTTCAAACTTGGGGACCGAAAGGGGAGAAGTTTTACGCGCTGGCAAGACGGTCTTCGGCGCTCGTAAAACCTAATATAATTAAACATAAAAATATCGCGGTCGCTAGCCTGACCGGCTAGCTGGCTGAACGAGGCAAAGTGAATAAAAAGTGCTCTTTATTACAATGAGCTTTAATTAACGCGCGCGCGCTACCCGCGCTGACTGCTCGCTCGCGTAGAGCGCGCACTTTCTCAACTTTAATTTACAGCGTCTGAAAGCGCACCCGCGCGTTCGTTACATCGTTGCCATAAAGCATAGACACATAATTATGCGGCACGAGGTGAACGAACGCCGTGGCGCTGATTCGTCTGCGGAGAATTAAATCCTTTTGTGAAACGACGCTCACCGAGGCCGTGCCGTTCCTGGGACATCACGAATTCGTAAATGATGGATTCGCGTGCCCTTGCCTATGGTTCGATCTAGACTGGAGGTGGGAAGGAAATTTGAAATACTCAAAAGCTTGGGGAAGATCGAGGTTTCTTGAATTTTTGGGTACATGGAAACAGAGATCAACAGTTGCTCAATTTCTACTCGCTTTCTGAACTCTTCAACATAATTATTGAGAAGTTTAGAAGGGTGACGTGTAAGTATGATGTGCTGATCTCTATTAGCTATAATAGAGCCATTTAGCTTTATATTATTTAGAACTCTATACCTCTAGAAGAGCTCTATTTGATCTAGAGCTCTATAGCTCTAGACGAGCTCTATATTATCTAGAGCTCTATATCGTCTAGAGCTCTATATCATCTAGAGCTCTGTATAATCTAGAGCTCTATAGCATCTACAGCTCAATTTCATGTAGAGGCCTATATTATTCAGAGCTCTATATCGTCATATTAGAGCATAGAAACTCTAGCAATCAAATTATTTCCACGTAATCACCAGCCTGATGAATACCACGTCTTCAAAGCTATAACATTCTAGCGTTCCTTCTACTCTACTACAATCATCATTTAGAACGCGCTTAAGACCACCTTTCCCAGGATCTCCACGCATCACCGCGCTCAAACGCATAAAACTTGGCCCGCGTAGATCTCCCAAGCGCGTCTTCACCCAGCCCCAGAGATCTGCAGCGCGATCCCACTCATCACCCGTACCAGAGTCGTCGTTCAGCATTCAGGGATCGAAGGATCGAGGACAGCGGAGCCGCGCGCTCCTTAGAGGGCCACGCAGGAGCCCGCGATCCAGGGCAAACGTATGTCGATCAATGGACGTTGAAGTAATAAATTCTGCGGCCGCCGGTCGATGCCTCGCCGTCAGGTTATGCGCGAAAGTTGAAATTTATGCCTCGGTTGTTTATGATCGCCGAGTGATAAGGGATCTACGGACGCATGACAAATGATCCCGTAATGAAAAGTGAAAGATACCCGCGCGTAGCGGGCACGGGGATGCATAAATTTCAATGATTTAATGCGTCGCGCGTGCTGCGCGTATCCTCATTGAATACGGATCGATAAAACTTCGCCCGGGATCGATCCGCGCCGCGAAAACTCATCGATCCTGCGCCGGCCGATCGTTTATCGTTCCCCTACGCACTGGGTCAAACGTTGCCATTGCATTATCAGGCCTCCGCGTCGCGCCCGAGCCGCGGCGAGCGCAATTGTCCCGAGGAGTTCTCAAAAGCGTGTCCGGAGCGCGTTAATTGTTGCTTAACGCTCAACTCTCGCCACACTCGCCCGAGCGCAGTGAAACCTTTAATTTCTTCTGCCCCTTCTCCTGCGAAAAGCTGGCGTTGCGTAAGTCTTTACGTAAGAGTCCGTAACAACATTGAAAAGCGCTGTATTCGACAAACAATGGCAGAATTAATATTCTCGGTAGCCCCAGGTCCTTCGAAGAGGGGAACGACCTCCCCTAATCAGTTGATCGATACAGGTACACTTTCAGACATACGAATAACAATATTCCACCCTTGTGGAACACACTTTGAAAGGATTCTTCCTATTAATACACTCTAGCTGACTTGTCAACGATGTAACGAACGTTTCTTTCTATCAAACAGCTCCCCTGACACCTGACTAAAGTTTAAATCCTATCACACTCCCAATCTCGATCATCCTCAGTCATCTTTTCGAGCTTCTCGTATAAAAGAACGTCATCACTTCGCGTGGACGTATTTAAAAAGTTCGTCACCATTCCCACACATTCAAAACTTCTACCAGCAATTCTATAACTACTCCGAATGTAGCTCCCAATCGAAGATCCAACCGGAAATCCAATCGCCCAAAATCGGAACACCCGAAACGCATAAAGCAGCGGCGTAATCCTCGCCGAAGAGGCCGACAAAAAAAAAACGGGAATGCCGTATCTGTGCACGAGCGGCGTCGGTTTCGTCGCCCGGACGCCTCGGAATACCGATAATCCTGGCCTGGCCGAGTGACACTGTAATCGTTAGCGAAACGATGTAGTCGTACGGCAGCAATGACCACGTCGTAGCACGGAAATCGTCGTCAGGGCGGTCGATCGATGGCGAATAACGCTGGAAACGCTGGCTAGGCTCCGGTAGGTTAGGTAGGGTGCTTAGGTGTTACAATGATTATCCGAGAGGGACAGCGAAAGGTAATTATGCCCGATAGAATCGGCGGGCGGGAGCGAGACGGCCGTATACTTTGCGCAGGCGATGAAAGAGAGACGGCGAAGCCCGCCGCGCCGCCGCCAGCCGAGAAAGACGGCGAATCCTCGTAATTACCTCGAAGTGAGCTGCTTTCGGCTCACCCGAGCCTTCGGAAACTTCGGGAATAAATAGTGTTCCGTATTACTGATCCGACTTTAGCAGGTCAACGGGGAGGGAGGGGGGGGGGAGGGATCACCGCGATTGAGAAACTGTTACGTTCGATCGGGCATCCTTCCATTTTCCCTGGGACGTATTAATTTCCCTTACGCGACGATTAACACCCTCCTCGGGACGCGTAAACCACTGCCCTCTCTACTCAAACGTTTCTTCAAATTCTGTTACGTAATCGGCGAAGGAGCTTCTAATCCTGGACTCGTTTCACCCTCGTCTCCACTCAGAAACAGCTTCAAGAACCAGAGATTCTGTGTTCACGTGTCAGATCAATTAGAGGCACTTGGTGACGTGTGGAAAACTAAAGTGCGCTCATTCCGTCTTTGACAGAATGATTATAGCTCTATATCCACTGTGTATTGAACTCTGTGTAGACTTTAAGCTGACTTCTTGTTACACTTAGAATTGCATTCGTAAGTAGCGTCTTAAAGCGATCTGAAGCTGTTGGAGTAACAAGATTCTTATCGCGAGCAGGTGACCTGGTTCGGCTGTACCTCGAGGGTTAATCAATTTCAGCACTGTCCACTTTTCTCTTCCCACGTCGCATCCCCCTTCCCTTTCTCTTCCCCGCTGCTTCGAAACCAGCGGGACGCGCTGTACCGTTCGATTTTCTTTGCAAAATCGCATACTGTGCATACCAGCGGCGATAAACGCGCAGGAGAAGCCGCGGTTCCGCTGGAACGTGCGAAGCGTTAACGGTACGCCGCCGCCAAGATCGTCCAGAGGGGGAGAAAGTTTTTTACCCCGTTCCTCGACGAGCACTCTCGAAGACACGGCGGATAGAGGCAAGGTGTACGGTAAACGGTCGCCCGCGTTCGCCGCTAAGGGAATTGTTAACGATTGCAAATGATCCGAGGGAGATGGTTGTCGCCACGGCGCGGATAATGGGATTCTTTACGACGCGATTATTGACCCGTTTTCGTAGTCGTAGAAAACCAATGACAGAGCAGAGAGCGCCGCTTCGACGCGAACTATAAAAGGCGCCGAGCTTCTCTCTCTCTTTCCTTACTCCACCCGCTCGGCTCACCCCCGTCTGTCGTCGGTTAAGATTTAATCCGTTAATCTATTCCCGTAATAAGGAATCCGTAATGAGTCGAAGCAGACGTCCGTACAGGGTGTTCCTCCAGTGTTTGATTAAACTTCGCTAATTGTACCGACGAAGAAATGTCCCGCCAGTGGAGTCCTAAAAGCTGACTCTTCGTAGGTTCTTTATATTGGGAGTTGTGACGTTCGTGGGATATTTTGTTCGATAGAGATGTATTACTGAATATTCTTTTAAAATACTTTCGATAGTCATCGTTCTTTATTGGAGATTAGAATTGAAAAAATACACCCCGTGTTATCGTCCCGGGTCGACTGATGTGGGCCAATTAGGGCTCACTGCTGTCAGTAGGCTACGACTGACGTTGCAGTCAGAGTGCAAAAAGGCACGGGGTCGGAAACAAAGCACTCGCGGGCCCAGCGTTTGCGTAGCGTTCTTTCATCGGCACAATTGCTCAAATACGCCGTTAAAGTTTGATCAAACACTTTGGGAGCACCCTGTATCGCCGACGGAAAAGGGTTCGCAGTTACGCGCCGGCCAGGCTCCGCGGAAGGGACAGAGAAAGAGGGCGAGGGATAGACGGGTTGCAGGAAGTGGGGTGATAGAATTGGTGGGGAGGCGGTGGGGTACGGTAGGGGGTTAATTAAGCCGTCCTAATATAACTTCTCCTCGGCCCTGCCGAGTTATCGAGTATTATTCCGCAAATGTGTCGACCTCAAAGACAATGCCATTCCGGGAGAATTTATTTGTGTCGCTGTACACTGCCATCTCTACCGCCTCGAAACAAACCCGACGAAACTTCTACCAGCCCGCGCAACTTAATTAAACCGACCGTGGCCGCGGTCCTGCGCGAAGTGTCGAGCTGCCTCTGGCCGCGTTGCTCTTTTTTCCCTTCGCGCTGCCACTCCGACTCGCCTTTCGTCCTCTTCCACCCTTCTCGGCCGCAACTTTGCCCAACGTTTCTGCTTTCCACCACTTGGCACACCGCCGTTACGTAACGCGTCTCTATCGACGGATCGTGGGAGGACGCGGAGAAGATCCCCTCGCGAAGATCCCCAGCATATGGCGGGGAATTCGCCATATGGGTAGCCTATGGGGAGAAGAAACCCGTTGGCGAGGTGTTCAGTGTGTCAAGGTTTAAACCTCCTCTTCAGATGTCTGTTCATAAAATATAGGATTCACGTAGAGTGTAACGTAGTAAGTCCATTCCAAGTCACATACACACCACGAAGATCCCATCGCATAAAGAACCAAGTGTCCACTGAAAAATTCAACAACACAATCACACAGATGCTTGAACTTGGCGCTCCATTGAGTGCTCGAAATCTGGCTGAAAATATCATGGACTTTACCTAGCGATCGACGGATCGCATGTTGAGCGGGGATCGAATTACACTGGGTGCAGGCGCTCGCGTTGGTCTGGACCGTCTCTATTGTGGCTGTGTCGGCCATCTCGGTCGTGCGGTAATTATGTGCTGACGTTTTCCTTGGTAACGTCCAAGTCAGCCGCCGTGGGGACGCTTCCCAGAAGTCATCAAGCGCGGACGACCGCTGAACACATGTTAAGAGGATCCACTTGTCGTGCCTCGAGGAGGGAGAGGGAATAAATTCTTATTACACTGGTAAATCCGGTCAATCTCGTGGACGGACTCTGCGATGACGACGACGAACGCCGCCAATCGGTACAATGGAGATGCATGGGAGTGCGTTAATCCGCGCAGAATGTTCCGACACACTTGACATTTCCTCTAATAATGGCGTCTTCATTCGTTGAACCGCAAGTTCAAGTTGACCGACACCATCAAGGAGATCGTCCGCTACTTTTGTCCCAGCTTGGAAGACGAGCTGATCGTAGCAGGGGGGACTCTTGCCACTGTGCTGGTTCCATTATCCACGGTATGCTGAAATTAGCTACAGCAATTGCTCGTTCGCCTCTTTATCGCTGAGCGACACATTCGATCCTTTAAAAGAGTACACTGGGTAGACCCGGGAGGCTAATCCTGCTAATGAAGCAAGAGATCCGAATCAAATCATCGCCAGACCAAGTAGATTCTGTCATACTTGATAGAGACTGGCCATCAATTAAGAAGTAGAAGTAGGAAGTAAGGAGCAGGGAGATAAGATCCCAGGAAATTGAAATTGAAGGAGGGTAATTGTTCGCTCGTCATCAAAGAGTATTTAATTCGTAATGACGGCTGTGTTGGGTTAGAGGAGCTCTAGTACGTCGTAATTCGTGTAAGAAATAACATTGTATAGAGGAGGCTTATTATACACGGCGACCGATTTCCGTGCAGTCCTTGAGTTACACAATCCGGAGCCAAGTAAGATCATTAGCAGATGCCTCGGTGTTAATGAGCGTAATTCTAGATGTTCCAGCGATACTAGCAGCGCTCTCGCGGTTCTCTGCTAAGACGATTATTCTCGCTGCGCTCTGAGCGCCCAACGATCAGCCAAGACGATGGCCATAAGTAGGCACTGGTCAATAGAGTTCGTAAAGAAAAAGGTTAATCGGTACCGAGGTTTCTCCATTATCATCGTCAAGGCTGCGAAACGTGGCTATCAATGTCGAATCAATTTTCCTTCGGCGTTCAAGGCGACGACGGATATGAGGCGAATTAACTGGCTTGTGGCTTTCATTGCACGGCTACGCGTGGCAGTTACAGTATTGTAATAATCTGATCTTTCACAAAGCCAGACGTTCGAAATTCCATTTGATCCTACTTTAGTTAAACGATCGTGTGCGCGTAGTTCAGTCTGCCTCTCCAGTCTTCTTCTTAGAAAATATTCGATTTAGCAGGAGGAAGTTATCTCTAAGGATTAAATATAAATATAAAGAATAGTGATGATATCGTTCCTCTGCACTTTAGTTTACAATTTTTTATTTAAACAGTGCCTATAGAATCTATTCACTTGTAACAATATCAGACAGTTTTATCACTTCTTTTCTGGCACATCCTCCTGCACCAAACATCAATTGATTTTAATCTAACAAATCCTGAAAGTTTTCGCGCTCGGTATTGTTCAGCGTCATTCAGTAAACGCGTTTTAAACCCAGGCACCGGAAAAGAAACTAATTATCGTCGGCTGTCGCGGCTTGGAATCGCATTAGCTAATCCCAGCGTTGCCTAGCGCGAGTTAATCTCCATCTCTTTGATTTTTGGCAGGGCTGTTGGAATTTCAGCCCGCCCTCGACACCTTTCGCGCCCCGTGGCAGTTTCGCCTCTCATCCCAGCCGCCGCTACGTCGCCGTTTTCCGTCGGATTTCGAGGCGTGAAAGCGAAGACTCGCGCGACACTTTACGTCGTCGCCGACGCGATCTAATAAAGTTCCTTCACTCGGATGCAGGCTAACATTATTCCCGCTCTTTGACTAGGTTTTCCACCTGGCAGGCGGCAGCTCGCAGAGGCGGCGTGTGCACACGCGATCCCGCGGGACACGAGCCCGAAAGGGTAACGTTCACCTTTAGCGAGCAGGCTGTGCGGGTCGCCTTTTTAATTCCTACCTAGCACGAGATCCCAATCATCGTACGGTTCCTGGGAACAACGTCGATGACCATGGAACTGCAGAGGACTGCAATCTCCTGCCATTTCTTGAACTCTCTGCGCCTTTCCTTGTCGAGTGATAGGTTTGTTTATTTTTCTCATGAATCACAGCATCTTATCTGAGTAGTAACCGTTCTGGAGAATTAACAAGCAGCAAGAACAGCTCTGGTAAAAGAATTGAAACTGTTCAGACTGAATGGGATCGAGCTGAACCAGAATTGCACTTGTGTTAGACTGATTTGGGTAAGACATTTTGCAAGATGTTACAAGTATCAGCGAGGTTTTAGGATAGTGTGCGACAAATTCAATAGCATAGTTGTCAGATATTTAAATTTTCTTAGCGATCAATGACAGGGTTGTAGTGCATGGAACAGCAAGCACCTATCGAGTAGCTAGCATCCAAAGGAACAGACACCTCCAGTAGGAAACGAGCAGCTAAAACATCGTGGATGCCGCCACCAGTCGCGACATCCCTCAATCCCTTAGAATTCCCGAATACCGTCAGATCGTTTATCAATTCCAATTATTGATCACTGGCGAGCGTAGTCTAATTTACAGTGGGCGTGAGGGAGAGATGGGGAGGAAGAGAGAGAGAGGGACAGAACGAGCACGAGGTTGGCTTAGGGTGGCGGAGAACGTAGGCCAGAATGACACTCTTGGTAATCCCCCCGGCCCTTCCCTGTCGTTTGCAACCAACGATCGTGTGGGTGCCGCGATGCCTCACGGTACTATCGATCATTCGGCAGGCCTCATAATTAGCAATTAACTATATCCATTAGTCGGTGATATAATTACCATGTGCTCCTACTACCGACGCTTAACCCGCCGTCTGCACGGCACGGCGGACGTTGCGAGGGGCTGATTTTCGCGGCATTAGCAGGTACATCACGATAATTATACGATCGATTATTCTAGGAGGCCAACGGGGGCCAGGGACGACGGGGGCAGGATGAAAATTGCTCCCTCCGTCCCCACCGAAGTGTCTAGTAAACTTGGCTGGCTTCGACTCGAATCGATCCATCCTATTTTCGATAATTCAAGGTCCTCCCTTCCTCACCCTACCCACCAGGACAGGCAAACTCGTACGTACGAGCATTTTACTCGTTGCAGACGATCACCCGAAAACTTCTTACACGCTAAACTTTTTTCTAACGCTCGGAGCACTCTTCGACGTCTGCCGATCGTCTTGTAGTTTCGCAGTTCGTCCGACGGCGGCGTGCCTTAATTGCATTTAATGATTCGCAGATTGCGCGACGAGTCTAGGGACGCAGTAAGACATCTCGGCTGAGGGGAGGATCGATAGTTGGCGAAGTTATTAACCTGCGGTTTTCTACGTCCTCGCTGTTTTTTGCCGGCCGTGTGTGTTCTCCTCTTTCTTGGCGCCCCGTCGAAACGAAATTTAATCGCCCGAAAGAAGTTAGGCGAGGACGCGCGTGCAGGCGCATTAGCCGCACGAGACGCGGGTAGTTCACACACGGTGGGCCCGCGGGGTGAAAGTTTCAGCCACGATGATTATTATCGTGGGATTGGTATATAACCGTTGATTATGGCTATTATAAACTGTCGGGCAAATATAAGAAGGTAGGGCTGCTTCTCGCCCCGCGCCGCTCGGGGAAGGTGGGGGGGGGGGGGGGGTAGTTGGAATTAGCGGGGCTAGGATCGGCCTAGAACTATCTTGGATACCGGTGATTGCGGAATTAGAATTTATATGGATCCCAGCACGCGAGCCAGTGGCTCTCAGCGGCTGTCCTGGAAATCAGCCCCGTGATACGGACGATCTGTTTTCGGGCCGCGGTCGGTTTACGATTAATTCTAAAAGCTCTCGATATACCACTTAATTCGGGCAACGATATCAGCGATTAACGTCCGGCAATGATGTGGCGCCTACATCGCCCCGCCTCCGGCGCCCAGCTCGCCAATTCACTCAAACCCTCACCCCCTGGTCCACCTACTGCCTCCCCCCCGCCTCCCTCTGTCCACCCTTTTTCCGCCCGCTTTGCCCGTCGCACGCAACGAAATTACTACGCGTCCCATGAAAATAATCTAATTGAATAACGCGCCGTTATCATTTTTGCGTAATAACGATGGGGGTAGACCTTGATCATGATTTTCCCGTCGAATATGCCGATGTGTGGCGGAACGATAATTGCCGGGTATCATCGACGACGGGGCATACGGGTCGATTATCGCTAGCGCTGATTTGCATGCTGAGGAACCGTGGCCGGAGATTCTCCGTTCAAGATGGACTCGAAGGATAGGGGTGCCTTTGGTTCCTTCGATTTTTCCTTCTTTTTCTGCTTGTTCGCAATCAGACAGGCTTCCAAGATTCCATGGTAGTCATTAATGGCACTATCTGTGCGTGGTATCGTTCCAGAAACGCTGTCCAACTCAACTTCGACGAGTAGATAGAAATTGCTGTCTTCTTAATTGCTGATCTTCCTTGCAACCGATTTCGATCGTACCCTGTACACTGGATAATGCTCGGCCCGCAATGTCCACGGCCCCGTGGACGATCCTCGAGCCTGGCCAGCTGATTAGATATCAAGCCAGGCTGAATAATATTTGTCGCGGACTTTCTTCGCGCCCGAGATCCGCGCTACGTTCGATTCTCCTATGCATATGTAAAAGCCGTGCCCGGCACTCGAATTGATGAAATTCCCAACATTAATTGTATCACAATGGTAATTGAATCTGCGGAGCGCCGTCTATTTGAACAATAGTTGGTTATATTATGTAGATTTGCCGTCGTAGCCTCGTACCCCCGCCACCCAAGCTTGCCCCCTCTTCGTGTTCATCCGCCTCCCCCTCTTTCCTTGTTCTCTCCCTCCCTCCCCCCCTCCCCGCCCGTCTTCCCGTTACCTTCGCTATTCTGAACCCTCCCCTCGTTCCACGACGACGGTTGCCGCAGCACCCGGCTGGCTGTTTAAACACAGACGATATCAGAACTACCAGAACTAACGTACGGAGTTAGCACGGGTTAGGTGCCTCGGCTACGGCCGCCATTATCATAATTGCACGTGGAGTTCCTTCGACGAAACTCGGCTGACCTGTCGCAATGGGAATAGACGATGATCTCTTCGGTGACCCGGAATCAGTGCGGCGACTTCAGGCCTCCTTGCTAGAGGTCTGCGGCCTGGGATCTTGAAAGAACGCAGCTGGGGATGTGGCTCTTCCTTTCTGATAGCTTGAAACGGAAATTTTATCCTCCTCGTGGAACGGAGTTTCCGGGAACTCGGTAGCGGAAGCTTTATCTGAGAAATGTTTGTGTGTTAGAAGATTGGAACCAATGAGGTTTAATTGATCAGTGGTTTGTGGAGCTTGTGTGAAGTTTAGGAGAGAGTCGGGCATTAGGTATATGCAAAATTATTTAAGTAACAGATCGAATAAAAGTTACTTTATCTTTAGATTATTCGACGAATAAAGTTAACTTTTTTATTCGACAAATAAAGTTTACTCGTGTAGGGTAAAGTTAGATAAAGTTACTTCGGGTTAACTTATTTAACTCATGAAGAATATTTTTTTTACCTTTTATTCGTTACACGAATTTTTACTTAAATAAAATATTTGCCTATCTCTGGTTTAGGGATTATATTTTGATAGATCTTAGGCAATTCCTGCACTGTTCTTCGTGGTCCCCTTGCCAGAAGGCCTCAACACCTTCCTCACTCTATAATAAAAACCTCCACAGACCCTCGGATAAGAATCTGGATAGCTGCTGAAGTACATCTGCGAACGAAGTCGTGAAACAGTTGTCTGAATCTCGACGTGAGAACCACTGCCCCAAGGGATTCCTTTATCACGGTGAATAAAGTTGCGACGGCTTTCTGGACGGCCGTTTCTTCCATCGAAGGAGGGGTACTCGCTCGTAAAAGTGATACGCCGCTATTACGCCCGCGGAACGTCACATTTTACAATCAAGCCCAGATTAGGATCGCGTCAGGTAAACGTATGTCGTCGAATGTTTCCGATGTATCGCCGTCGAACGTGGCTTCTTCCCGCGAATTCATTTCCACGGGGAGAAAACGATAAACCAGCTGGAGGTGGGTGCCGGGGAACGGTCGAAGAGATAAGCGACAGCTCGTGCGAATGATATGCACGCGTCGCGCACTCACAGGTTGACACCTTCGCTAATCGGCCACGTTGGGACTATCAGGGACGGTTCGACCGTGTGCCATGATATACCCTGGCTGAGGCCGAGGGACGAACCTGTGACGATATTAGGGACGTGTTAGGTTTGCGGAGGGATCCCTCTGGAGACAACAAAAGGACCACACGCACCGGGACCTACCAATGGACAACGTTATATTGCGCTGAAATTGCGGCCGCCCGGCGGTTCGCCCGAATCTTTGGTCGCCCCTTTGGGTTCTTTCAGGGGAAAATTAAATAAATGAATATTTCAAGCCACATATTCAAATCCTGGTAGCTTCAGCTTATGCCACTGACGTTGCTCGATGAAAAAAATAACAGCAAACTAATTAACACCCCCTTGATTGAAACGATAGCGATCTGTCTATAGGAACATGTTGAATAGCGTGTCCTTTGTGAGACTCCGGTCAAAAAGACTCGAACCCATGGACTTCTATATTTGTCACTGGGTATCGAAATTGCAAACTTGATATATGTCATTCAAGGAATATTGAAAATGCCATTTAATTCCTCTCAAAGGGAGTTACGCAAAACCCCGATTTTTCGATGCGCAACACTCTCATAATCTTAACCTTCCTCCCCCATCGAAGTGTTATAAAAACTCCATCTAGTAAAAGAATTATATAATTCTCCACCCACCACCAGTGTTCTATCAGCCCCGTCCTAAATGCCTCTCGGCGAGACAAATACCGTTCTCTCCCTCGCTGGTTTCATTTAATCCCAAATAAAGTTAGATAGATCAGGAGTCATGTTTTATGCCGGATGGGGGGAGGGTGGGGGGGCGAGAGGATGATTAAAAGGCGAGGCTTAGGTATGTTCCAGCGTCTACGGGGCCGGGCATTAGCGGTGGCTGGGTATACGTAACAGAACCATCGGATCCGAATTTCGAGAATTCCGGTAGCTTTTAACGCCCATCCTGGCATCGCCCGAACTCGTGTTAGGCCGGGGCCAGTCGACGTACGATCGCCCGATGTGCACGGACTTTGCTCCGTTGGCGATGGTGTTCTCCCACTGCTGAGTTGGTAGCCCTGCCTGGCTGTGCCTGCCTGCCACCACCTCATTTGAATTTCTAATTAGGAAACCTCCATGCAATTATTGGATTAATGTAAATTACGAGAGCTGGCTCGGTCTCCGCCACCGCTACCGCCACCGCCGCACAAGGGTGGAGTTGTCTCTCTTCCTCTCTCCCGAAAACCCCCCTCCCTCCCTCCCCCCGCTATCCTCCTCGCCCCTCTGTCTCACTTGAGCTGTCTCTTTTCGACGCTGCCTCTAACTCTCCGCCGTGCTCCCTCCACCTTTCACTGACAGTTTCTTGCTCTTTCACCCCGTCCGGCTCTCTCTCTCTCTCTCTCTCTTTCTCTCTCTCTCGCTCTCTCTCTATCCCGCCGTCGCGCACAACCCCTTATCGTTTCTCCTTTACCGTCCCCTGTCTGCGGTCGTCTCTCTTTTGCAACCACTCTTCTCCTCCGCTGCCCTCCACCCTGGCCGCCCGTTCCTTCGGCGAGCCTCCTCTCCCTCTCGGCGGGGGGTTGGGGATAATTAAAATCCGTTGATTAATATGTAAATTTAATAAGATTACTGTTCTAGGAATGCCCGGTGCAGACAAGCGGCTGTACCGCGACTCCTTGTATCGGGGGGGGGGGGGGGGGCGGCGGGGCGGGGGGCGCGCGCCTGTTGTAGCGTTTGATTGTCATTCAAGCGGACGAGCGGCGGGCTTCTTGCCGGGCTTTTTACGTGCACGCGGAACCGCTGCCGCCCTCGCGTAAACAGGAAACGGTGCCTCCGTCTTTTTCCCTTCTTCTCCTGTCCGAATGCGCCTCCATCAGCCAAGGCTACCCGCTTCGTTGCTTCGGGGTTGCACCACTGATAGCCAAATGACTGCGCGAAAGAAGTAGACGGAGATCCTTCAAGCAGGAAATTACGCAGGGTATTCAGAGATTCGTGTTACAGTAAGTGGAAGACAATGCGAATGATTTACGGTGTGTGCGTTTAAATCGTGTTTGAAAAGATATCCGCGAAGTCTTAGAGGCCTATAATACTTAATATAGATTTTAGTATTCTCGAGGCTTTACTGTTTAAAAATTATATAAAATATCCTCGTGTACTATAGACCTCGGACATTCAAGCGCAACATCTTCATCCTCTATTAAACTCAAACATTCTGCATCACAGTCAACAGCAGCGTGCAAAAATCTCTGTAGCTTCAAACACCACGCGCAGCCCACTGTAAAGCAATATTACAGAGTCTGGTCTGCGTTATTGTCCAAGAAGACAGCAGCTTTGCCCAGTGTAAATTTGATAGACGTTCGCGCACGGTATTCCGATTTTCCGAGCATCGAAATTCTCACGCACGAGAGCATCGCAGAAACAAAACTCGGCGACTAAAGTGGGGGACGGGGGAGGGCGGGTGGCAGCGAAGGGACCCCCGAAAGGACTCGTCGCCGACAGGCAATTTTTGTCCCTGCGTAAGCTGAAAATACAATTTGAAAAATCCAACAATACCGGCCAATTCGCGGGGAAATGCGCCAGTCACCAGAACGCCGTCGGTATTGTTCACCGGCTGGACACAATGCGCCCGATTGGCGCTCCCGGATTTTTACAACATTCGCGACTTTTTTTCCACCCCGAACCGACTCCCCCCGCCCCTCGGCCCGCTCCTGGTGGCAGGCCGCCACGGCCAAACCGCCTTTTTTGTCTCCTTTCCGCTTCTTTTTTTTTGACGACGACGGTTTGCTGCACGCGCTTGCGGCCCGCCGCGCGCCAAAACCGAGCGTAATCGTCGCCGCGTCACGCCGCGATTTGCATACCAGAGTCGAAAAGTGGCGGCGGCCGCGCTGATTTCGCGCCGCTGCCGCGCTTTTTTCCCCGACGTGCACCAGCGTTGGCTAGGATAATCCTCAAAAACGGCTGGATTTCTGGGAGTCCTGCGGAGTCCTGGGCCGTGGAACTCTGGGG
The DNA here is from genome assembly GCA_929113495.1 of Andrena minutula. Taxonomy (NCBI): domain Eukaryota; kingdom Metazoa; phylum Arthropoda; class Insecta; order Hymenoptera; family Andrenidae; genus Andrena; species Andrena minutula. Next base: position 24,117,332 of record OV815994.1, read on the forward strand.
ACACGCGTGCATTCGCTTCTCTAGATCCGGATGGTTCTTTTTCCGGCATTCCAACGGTGTCCCGCGTTTATTAACACTTTGCCGGTGGGGGCAGCGAGCCTACTGCGAATCGTACGGAATTTTACGAGAAACTGAGAAACTTGTAATAGGAAGGTTCAATTTATGGGTTTCCCATGGAAATTCTAGAATATTTATATATATATTTTTTATTATATAAACTTGGGCTTAACATGGAAATTATAAAATATACAGTAAGGAGTGAAACTGAACACGCATATGGAATTTTAACCCTTCGTTGGCTCTCTGGGTGTGAGCCACCCATAAGCTGATTTTGACGCTCTGAACCTTCTATATGCAAAATAAATACCTCTTTTTCAAAACCAACTTACAAACTATTTTTTCACTGAAAATATTATACCTGAACATCAACTCTGTAGATTTTTAGCTTCTGATATTGAAATTTGCAAAAGTTTTTTTAAGATTTTCTTTGCTTTTTCTCGACATCGTGGTAATCTAGAATTATTTTACAAAAGCTGTGACAAAATTTCAATAAAAAAATTAATGGAATATATTCTAGAGACCTTGAAATTGACCCATGATTTGTTTCATAGTAATTGGATTCTTTGGATGAGAATGGCACTCGTTAAAAATTGCTCTGGGTGTGAGCCACCCAGGTGTGTCAACAAAGTTAATAAAAAAAAGGTGTGTCAACGAAGGGTTAATAAAAAAACAAAATATGTGGGTAATATAATGTACAATGCTTTGGCTTTCCATGACAAATATTAAATTCATATTACAATCATTATTTTGCTTAATACAAATTTTCTGCGTGGAATCAGTTTTGTCCGTATTTCCAACAAATTTGGTCTTTTTGTGCTGGGGATAACAGCGATAGGGGAGATTGGGTATGGTGGTCTCATTTTCTTATTTTGCCTTTTTTACGGGATATAACTGCAGCGAAGTTCATTCAGACTTAATACAAACTACGTACGTTCGACTTTATAAAAAAATTCACATTATGTGCAGATACTATTTGGTGACAATATACCCCGACTCTCGGTTGGTTGTCACAAATTTAGACAGCTAAGTTTATTAATAAAAAGCCTATTCAATTAAGGAAGTAATATCATTTTTTATTGTAATTATAAATACTATAGTCTTAAACACAAAATTAAACTTACAAACATTATTAACAGTTTACAACTTTATCACTGAATCCCAATTTCTATGGATTAGCTTTCTGAATACAGAGACAAGCACACAAGGCAAAATTCTTCTTCATTTTCTTTTTTATCTTTATTAATCGTTGATACTTTTCTCTTTTTTTATTTTTTCCTTTATCGGATAAAATACCTCGTTTCGCTTTATTCTTCTTTCCAAATATTCTGTGACAACTTGAGACCCAAACCGTTAAACAATCCCACCTCTCTACTCATGTATTAAAATGTTTCAAAAATTGCAAACAAAATCATTACAGTCAGATATAAAAAAATTCTAAACTACGAGAATAATGCAACAATATTATAATCAATACTAAGAAATAACCTACACTTACTTCACAGAAAATATGGCGTAATTTAGTTCAGCCGCACAAAAACAAACAATGATACATCGTGTTTTCATGCGACTCCGCAACGAATTGAGTGGTGTTTCTTTGTTATAGCGATATTAACAACCGTGTGACGACCATACCCCGTCTCCCCTACCTATTTGTATCTTAGTAGTTCGCCAACATCTACCTCCTTTCATCAAAGACGCAAATATCATCGCTAATTCCTAGCACCATGTGCTCCAAAAGAGACCTCCCATCAGAAGAATGCACATCGATGCTTGTGCTCCAAACAATGCAGTCATTACGCACAATTGCGCTCGGACTGAGCACCAAGTGAAGGAGCCGAGTTCGGGGTATGGCGCCATTGGACCAAGATAAAAAAAACAAATATTTACAATGCCGACAAGAGCGCAGATATAACCGAGGCTCATCCATACCCGCGTCAGCATTCAGATGCGATTGATACATGCGCGGGTGCCGTCGACTCTGGTTCCACCGCGCCACAGAGAGATTCATTATTTTTAATTAAACAAAACAATAATGCTCTTATTAATTGATTAATTAAACATCACGTATGCATTACGTTGTTCCATCAACGGCACCGTCAGTTAATCCATCCTTCGATCCTTTGGACGCCCATCGCTTATTACGCCGACTTTTACAGCAGGGGCTTCGCAGGGTGCGGGCAAGGGGTAGCGAGGACGAGCGGCGCGGAGGGGGTGGAAAAAAGTTCGGTCGCTCGTATCATTGTGTTTGTCCGGTCGGCCGTGATCGCGACGCGGGTTTTATCAATACGCCGTTTTCGGCGGGATAATAGCTTGACTTTTTGCCCGCGCCGCGCGCTCAGGACTTCTCATCGATCGTGAATTTAATGAAGTTGTATCACCTATCGACCCGTCCCCTCCCATTGCCGTTTTTTGCAACTTTAGTAATTAATTTCTCGATTTACCGGCGACGTCAGTGTCGTCGAGCACGTGTTGCTGTCTCTGCAACCTCTGCTCCTTCAACCATCGAACAGTCTCATCGTCCTAAACACTGCTTTGTTAGAGCCCCGGTGGTCTCCTAATTTCGTGGCCATTAATAGTCACGAGTACTGAATTTAGGAATCAAGAAATCAGGAGTTTGACAACAGAATTAGGGATTTGACAGGAAGAAGATACTTCTGTTTATAAAATTAAGTTAGGCGAAATAGAGTGGGGGACAAAAGTGTTCGGACACTTTCTAAACAGAATTACTTTTTTAAAATTGTTCTCAATGACTTGAGATTTTTTTAAATAGCTAGAATAATTAGTTTAATAGATGACGTGTTTTGTCGTTTTGAAAAGAAACTCAAGTGTTTGGGCTAATTTTAAAAATGTTATTCTGATTTAAATGGTGTCCGAATAATTTGGCCCCCCACTGTAAGTGACAGGGTTTATATTTTTATCAAAAGACCATTAGCTGTCGGATGAAATAATATTCCAACAGCTATCCCAGCACGAGATATTCCTCTGCAACCACCTCAGAACGAACCCTCCTGCCACCCTCCCCGCTTACACATACCATTTACGCCCCAGAAGATTCCGGGGCACGAAATTTAAAGAAAAAGCCAACTTTTGAACGGCTGTAAGGCAATTTTCAAACGTCCTACGGAGGCGTGAAGTGCATAAACTTCCTGTGACGTGTATGCAAGTGGGCGGCGGCGGGGAGGGGGCTAAAAACCGGGCGCAAGTTGCACCGCGATATAAAACGCCTTTGTCTTGCAAAAACCCCCGCAGACGTATATCATGCGAGGCCAGGCCGCGCCGAGGCATTGTTTCACTCTCGCATAATTACCGCGAGTCACGTTTTTAAAGTTGAGTTTCACCTAAATAAAGCTTAATGTTATTATCGCGGCCAGCGGCGAGCTGCCGCCGACGTTATGAGCTGGTTACAGCCTCGAATGTCATTGTGCCACCGTGATCGTTTCCGCGATATTAAGGCGAAACAACGTTTTCCCGCAGTTCTTCGCGTCGCGCCGCTGCATGACGATCGACGTTAATTAGATGCACAACAGTGGAAAAAGTGACCACGGTTTGCTGCGCGTTTTTAGCGCTCACCTCGCGGCTTCCTTAATCTCTCGACGCCCTTAATTTTGCTACTCTGATCGCAAGAATTGTATTAATAATTAGTGGCGCTGGTTTTTGTGAGACTAGAATTTGCACAGGGTATTTGAAATTTTTTTTGCATACAGGGGAGCGTTTTGTAGATCAGTGGCGGAAGGAGGTTCACAAGGACACAGTCCTGGAAATTATTATTATTATTTATTTTGCAAATGGGGAAAAAGGATTCACTACAGTGTTCAAAAAGTGTGAAACATTAAAACAGATTTCGCCGGGCACAAAATAAAATCAACAAAGAGCAAGAAGAAGGGATAAACTAAATCATCTCGTAATATAATATCTCAAATACTCGGTCAACGATTGGCGTGGAGGAAGATATCGCAGAGAGATCAAATGAGAGATTAAACTTGTCGGCTACGTCGCAGATACAATTGATTGGATCAGAGCCTTGATTGAAATTGCTTACTTGAAAGCTGTGGATACTCGAAATTTTGTCAAGATAGAAGATTTTACGGCTGTACCCAATCATTCCAAACAGTGTACAATTTGCCAATTTAAAGCAGAGCAACGAAAGAAAGGGATGATACACAATCAGACTATAAGTAAAATGAAATATCAACTAACTTCACAGACTTCATATCGTTTTTATTATATAACAGCTTATTGGATACAATCGTAGGTCGATCTAGCTGAACCGAGTTGAATGGATAAAAATATATTCAATCTGAATTCAATGAAATTCATTAAGATGATTATAAAATTTATTTGAAAAATAAAATTCAGTGTTGTTCTTTTTACAAAGCTCTTGAATTACTTCAGTCGTTGCTATATTAATCACCTTTTTCTTTCTTCTTTTTGAGGGTGCCGGGCCACTTAACCCGCCTCTGGTTGCGCCACAGCACCTCTCGAAGAAATCCATCGTGGCCATCACACAGAGTTTATCCTAAATCTCAGAGTATTTTCATTCGCCACACTGTGTAATTACCGCAAACATTATAATAAGCATAATAACGCACATGTTTCACACCCACGTCTCGCAACGCGGTCCATTGCAGGGACTTTGAGGGGCATTTTTTTAAATATCGCGCGGGGAAATTGAATCGCTCAAAGGACAAGCTCGGCGCCCACAATGGGACACCCGTTAAAAATCTAACGGCAAAGGGAGCAGAGAGGCGGGCAAAGTGCCCGCGCGGGCGATAGTTTTAATAGTATTAATTCTACGCGGAATTACTTTGCCGGTGAAAAGTAATGAGGGAGCCGTAAAGCGTCGGCGTAACGAGGCGGGAAACGGCGCGAAACGCTGCGTTTGCGCGCTTCTCGCCACGCTCCGCCTTATTGTTATCAGAATGCGTTTGGCTTTTCTAATTACGGGATTTCGAGTTATTCCCCATCTATTGGAACGCGTCCGCGGAAGGCGGCGCAAAGAACGTGTCAGAAATTACGCGGGCCTTTCTTTCTCCTTGCGTCACAGGCACACGGCAGCGAGTTTAATTAAAACGATGTCCATACAAAGTTATTTTCTCCGGGCCGACTGTGAGCCGCCCGTTAATTAATTACAGAATACAAACGCCAGTTCCGCGGCACTTTGTGCACGGTCACTTACTGGGCCCCGGGAAAGAGATTAATAAGACAGGATCGGATGAATTTTTGAGCTGCCGCTGGAGGGAAACTCGAAAAGGGAGCGAAGGTTCACGAAAGACTCGAAATTTATAATTTTCTCAAGGTAGTTTTTCCTATACACGACTGGACAACGTTACGAAATTCAAAATCGATTTTCTCGAAAACGAAGCGCGATATAAAAAAATGTCATTCTTTCTTTCCGACTTATTTACTTGTTATAAGTAAAAAAGAAACAGTAACTTTTTTTGATATCGTGCTTCATTTTCGAGAAAATCGACTTTGAACTTCTCGACGCTGCGTTCAGAGACGAATAGGAAGACATACCGTTTGGCTGAAAGTTCCGGAGACTTAATAGAATATCGGATCCATATGCAGGCTCCTCGATTGGAACGTGAGTTCTCACGGCTGCCACATTGTTTCGCGAACCTCGGGATCGATGGATGGGTCTTTGTTCCGCGGCGTTCCTAACCCGTGCTCGGCAATTTCGCAATCGCAAGTCGCGGCGATAACGCGGCTCGAAATAACAGCTGCTCGGTGGCTGGACGTGTCGCTATTGTTAAGCAATATCCCTAATGCGGCGTCGATTCGTAAATACACAAGTGCGTATCGCGTCCACCGCGACACTGCTGTAAATGACGAGTATCGAGGAGCGTGTATAACCGGACGTTACACGGCTGCGACATAAACGTTGCCTGCATCGCTCGATGAACAGTAATTACGCGTTATGCACCCGCCACTGATTCACCCTCGCCGAGTGCCGGTTAAAAGAGGCGATTTTACGGGATAGGGACGCGAAACGATGCCGATAGATTCCATCTGAGCGATGTAACCACTGGCTTTATCACCACTTAACATCCTGATAGCAGATTAGACAAGACGAGACTTAGCTAGTTTAGCGAACTTGTGTAACGGGGTCTGAAAACTTGTAAGGAACATGAATGCCACTGTTATCCCGTAATTGTGGATTAAACAGGATTCAGATAAGAGCATCTACGTACTCTGTACTTATTATTTACTGGCACCAGAGATTCATATCTGCTGTAAAACACTAATTACTTCATTCACAATTCAGGCCACACATCCCTGACGATTATTCAACACACCTTTCTCTTTTCCATGTGAATGCACGTACATCCAATACCCAAGAATTGTTCCCAGTGCTTTTAGAAATCGGTCAGATTCGTCTGCAATAGCCAGGGGATGAAGACACTCTCTATCAGACCGTAGCGAGCGCGATGCACGGCTGTCCAAGGATCCCAGTTAACGATGTCGCCGTTAATGAACTAATTTCCGAGCCGCTGAGGCCCTCGGCGACCCTGGACTCGCTCAATTTGCCCGGCCAGGTGGGGGGGTTGTGTTTTGGCGACGGGGGAGGGCGAGGATAAAAATTAGACCCGTGACTCGTTCGTAGACACGGCCACGGAAAATTAGTTTATCGGCCGTGCGAGCGGCCACGGGCATTAATACGCGACCCGTCAGCGATAACCATTCTCAATATCCATAATTATTATCAGCGGCAGGGAGCCACCGGCAGCCCCTGCGCACCGCGCCACTCGTCCCCGTCGAAATAAAATGACAACGTTCATTTGCAAATGCGCGAAAGTGCATTATTTTTATTGGGTTTGTTAGTAGCCGAATCGCCCCCGACTCGCCCTCCTGCGCTCGTCCGCCCGACATCCTCTGTATGCGTGTCCGTACGCGTGGTTTTCTGTGTTCCGCCAACCCCCCCGCGTCGCGTAGAAGCGTGTAGGGGATGATCGTGCGAGCGAGCGCGTCAGCTTCGTCCTACAGCGACGCGATCCCGGCTAAAGGGTGTGTGACAGATTCGCGGGGGAATAGGGGTTGTTGATAGATTTTTTTGTTCCGCTTGTTCTGGAGAAAAATTGGGATGGTGTTTTGACGGCGGTGCTTCGGCCGAATCGATGGGTCAGGGGATGTTGAGTTAATCTGTGGAAAGGGTGACTTGGAAGTGTCTGCTCGATTATGTGTTTCTGGAGATAAGGTTGATGGTAGGGAATAGAAGCATTTTAGGTTTCTGTGTTTTCTTTTTCTTGGAGGTAAGAGGGTTTTCGGGTTTAGACGGCCGATCTTTCAGTCGATTTCATGATTTTTTTTAAGCTACAGAGAAGGATACAATATTGGCGCTTTGGATATAATTTTATTCATCTCTTGTCTGTTTAAAATTATGGAGAATGAGTTAAGATGATTACAATCTTCAGAGTTAGAAGCTGTCGTCATCTGAACATTCTTGGTGACTTGTCTAAAGGCTGTCAGTTTTCTTATTGGGCAGACAAAATTCAACCAAATGGTTTTTTAATCCTTATGAGTGTCGTTAATATTTTCTAAACTTCCACTTTTAGTGGCACCTAAAAGTTACGCAAACCGCAGGAGAAAACGTATTTTTCCTTTACCCGACTGACACTTGTAGATTTTTTTTTAAATTTATAATCGTGGTAGGAGCGATAGCGACATTTATAAGGATTAAAGAAACGTTTGGTTCAATTGTTTGTGCCCAATAGGAAAGCCTTGAGCCTTGAGCCAAGTCAGCAAGAGTGTTCAGATAACATCGGACGCGACAGCTTATAAGTCTGAAAGTTACAAACATTTTAAATCATCTTTCATAATTTTAAACATGCAAAAGAAGAATGAAAGTGTATACAAAGCACCAATATTACATATTTTTTAATACTAATAGAGGCGGTTTCTACTTCCAGCAACTTCGTTTCGATTTTCTGTAAATACTTTTGTCCCCAAGTGGTTTATTTATGTTGCTTGGTTACAAGCAAGTAGAGAAATATATTTGAGCTAGTTAGTGTTAGCTGCCGAAGGTATATGAAATATCAAGTTAAATTGCCATTCGCTGCCAGCGAGCCACTTTTTGAAAGCCTCTATCCACTCAAGAAGTTCGTGCACGGGAGGCATTGATTCAGTTATTGCGAATATATGAACGTCACACTCGATGCGTTTCAGCCACGTGCAATATAAATTTCAGAATGGCTTCCGAGGCCTCTGCGGCGAGCGGATCCGTCAGTGATCTCCAGCCGAAATCTTGTCCATTTTCGTTTGACCGTTTATATGCGCGGGCAGTCGATTTTAATAAACTCCACGTAAACGGTTGGCCCCTTCCCTTTGTGGAGGAAGTTTCCGGCAGACCGCGCCGATTTTTAAATATAGTGCGGCGTAGGTTTGGGCACCAATGAGAGCCTGCTTGGGCGGGGGGAACCACCGTCAAAGCTTTTTCGCAAGCGTTCTCTCCGCTTGCCTCGCTGATCCACGAAAAAGGCTCGCCATCCGTGGAATCTTTTGTTTATAATTTTTTTGATCATTACCCCAACAGCCTACTAATTCTACCCGGCGGGTGCATTCAAAATTTATCGGCGGCGCGACAAAACGCACCCTCCGATAACTTTTTTCTTTTTTCCCTTTTTGTCCTCTTTTTTGTTTTATCTCTCTTTATCTGTCTCTTTTTCCCCGTCACCCAGCCGCTCGCGACCCTTCCCTTTCTTCCTTTCTCCCTTTCTCATCCGCTCTCTGTCGCGCCCAGCCCCCTCTCCCCCCCCCCCTCTGCACCCACCCCCTTCGTTCGTTCGCTTTCAAGCGTTCCGCTCCCTATTGGACAACGTTCAAAGGGTATTCAGAGTCGAAGGTCCGGAAATGGTCCGGTGAAAAAACAGGTAGACAGAGTTAGGCACTTGTTTGTCCAAGCATACCCATCCAGGAGCATCGTGATTTTTTCCAAAAATTCAAATCCGTTCGTCGACCAGGTCTCCTTTGTCCCGTTTACATTGGCTAATTACGTGCTCGAGTAGATCGAAGCTTGCAGCGACACTCGCAGATCGTGCTCGTCGATTTATTCGTGCGACGGGCTACTAAATAGATTTGGTGGAAATTTGGTGTCGTTCGTGTTCATTTCTGTGCCATTGAGAGCACTTGATAGCTCGTTGGAACAGATATATAATAATAGTATACTAAATTTAGTTCAGAAAATTGACGAAGAAACACTTCACTCTTCGGAAAAAATAACTTAACATAATTATTATCAAAGCAAAAGATCTCACAATCAAATCACGTCCACATATTCCTGATACACCCCCATCAACCTCTACTACTACAAAACATTTAATCAAGTCACTTCCCGGCAACCAGAAGCACCGAAATCACACTAAATAAAGTAGGTAGCCTGTAAAAATAATTGTAAACAAAATATCCGAAACTGTGAGACGAGAAAAGCGTGGCTCACGTGTACCCACGAGTGGGATAACATTCCTTTGATCCCGCCCCTGCGTTTTCCAGGGCGCACGCATAATTATCACCGTTTAACCGTCCCATAATCGAAAATGCCTGCGCCGCGGCGTTTCGTTCCGCTGGCACGTATGAGAGGTAATAAACTCGACGGGGTTCGTCAAAGAAAGCGACGCGCGAAGCACCATTAATGAGACGCGCTTTACACGTCCTGCGATCCCGATCTCGCCCCGGCGAGGGGTGTGTTTGAAAAAGCGGAGAAGTGGCCTCGAGGTGGGTGGAAAAGGGTAACAGTCTGCATTCAGAGATCGCGGTCTGCGGCCGGGGGAGAGAGTGGAAAGCTCGGCTGCGGGTAGAAATAATGTGTTTAGACGCGGGCATTTTTATCGCGCGCTACCACCCCTCTCGTCCGCGCCGCCCCCTTCTCGCCGCGAAGCTTTTGTTGTTTCCAATGCTTTATGTGAATTGCACTGTAAAATCTCATTATAGTCGTGTGCAATGCGTCCATTATATCCCGTGCCAGAAACATTTTTCCCCCCTCCTTGGCACCGATTTTTCTCTGCCCTATTTTTTTTCAACCCCCTGTTTCTTCCCCCCTCGTCCACCGATCGCAGCGAAACATTCCCTAAATTTATTCGCTCGTGCGACGCGCAACGGTCTAATTTGTTTCGGGCCCGGGAACAAGGCTCGTTGCGCACGACGATGGACGCTAATTACCCTCACGGTTCATCCGATCGCTGTTCGATTTCGTCTCGGCTCCGCGTGACGATGTCGCGCTTTTTTTCCGCCTCTATCTTCCGCCGTTCTGCCCGTTTCATAGGACGGCGGCTCGTTGGCTCGATTATTTGCCGTTTAACGGACAGGGGTACGTGGCGAGGCTGTGACACGAGTCTTGATTAATCTGTGCAGATCGCCTGGTGGAGGCTGAGCAATTTGATTTTAAATTTGGTAATGGTTAAGTAGTAATTAAAATTCCTTGTGGTAGGATAGAGTTGTGATTAGAATGGTGGGCCATATTTTGCTGTTTAAATTACAAACTTTAAACAATTTGACTACACAGTTTTATAGAGCATAAAAGCACCGTTAAGTTTTCATTGTAATAATTTATTTATATCTATTACAGTTTTCAAGATATACGAGAAGGGAAGAAATCACACACTAACCTTTACGGGGTGTTATGTACAGAAAATTTAGACTTCTATTTCTACTGCACAGTTTAATACAAAATTAGAATGTTCGGGTAACCGATCTTCCCTTGTGAGTTGCAACTGCGATCGACGTGCTGTTGCAACAGCGTCAGCGAAAGGTTCGTTCGGAGCTAGTTGGGAAAGCACTGGCTGTACAAGTGCTCATACATCATCGCGTCATTATTAAGCAGAAAGAAAGTCGGTTGAATAAAAGTACAGGGACAAACCGTTAAGCTCAGACCAGACTCAGCAGACCCGACTGGGAGGTTAATGGCGCGTCGTTGCGTATTCCAGCGGTGTTTGTTTCCTCGCAGTTGGCAATAAACTAAGATAAATGAATGTCCGTAGGCTAGGCCACTATTATTCCTTCGCTCGCTGCTTACATTAAGTTGCCCCGCATTAACGGCGATACGGAATGTATCGCGCCCATTACAAGCCCCCGAACTCCCGATCGAACGCTCCTCTCCGTGTACGTAACGGCTAGGAGCAGCTGTTTTCTTCAGCAGCTCGAAATTTAGGATCGTGATCGCGGATGTTCATGGTGTCGAGGTAAAAGAGAGACTCTTAAATGGGAAACGAATTGGAATTCCTCGCGCTGACTTGTTTCGTCTCGAAGGACAAAAGCGGGCTCAGGGCGAGGCGAAAATTCAACGTCTTTTACGGTGGGCAATTGAGTTCTTGAAACGTTCGTTGGGAACCATTTGCTTGCCAGATGACTAAGAGGCAATCGACATCGTGCCGTCTTTTTCTGGTATTTTGACGGCTTTGCCCTGAGATAATCCGTTAAATTGCTCAGTCAGCGAGGGTACACGGTTACCTCGGACCGGTACACGGTTACCGTCGTCCACCGCTGACGCACGGGCAATATAGCCATAAATCGTGACCCGGGCTAAACGTTTCCGATCGAACAACCTAGCTAAGTTTGTTAACCGGATGTCTGGTTTTTCCTTGCTACGTCACGAAGAAGGAGAGACTTCCTCTTCCAGCACCAAAGTCATGGAAGGGAGGTTTCCTCCTCTCAAGGAGGGACTAGCCAATCGGTTAATTTGACTCCGCCCGAAATTCGGAGGACTTGTCTACCTTCGTGGTCAAAAGCGCTAGACGAGTCAGAATTCAATCGTCTCTCGAGCGTACGCATTCTTCTATGTGAAAAAACGACACAGCTATCATCTTCAATCCAATCGCATAGTGAGACAGTCAAGCATTCGTGACTAAATCTCAATTACCAAGTCATATTATAGTCATCGTACGGACTAATTTCGATTGGTCAAATCAAACATTCGTGATTACGATCATCATTTCAAAAACACCAATATTCTTGTCTGGTCATCATACGGACCATCAAGTTCTCTTTTTATCGAACAAAATAATCACTTAATATTAATTTGGCGAGTGATAAAGCCACTAGCACCGCGTACCACAGAGTCTCTTGGGATTTACAACCCCAAGAGAAAGAACATCTTTGCGCGTGTGTCGGTCGCTACATATTTTTGGTCCTTCGAGCCGGATCCGTGATCGTGAAAGTGCAGTGAACAAGGATTATATTACTACTTTCTTCGCACGGACTCCTAAATTCACACAACGAGCAGTGGACATCCGACGTCAAAGATAATCATCCGAGCCTGAGACGACTACACCAGAGCACCAGGCATCGATCAAGGTAGGCTCGTTATTGGGTATTACCAATCAGTTTCTGAGTGACTTCCCTTTCCCGTGTAATTCTGTCTGCTTGTGCTACAATGACAAAACCGAACGCAAACACGCGCGCGAGCACAAGCGCCACTGACAACAGTCAAATCATTTCAAATTTAAAACTAAAACGGCGCACATTCAAGGCTCAGATCACGAGTTTCACTAGATATATTGAATCTTATCAAGATTCGGACAAGGAACGAGTAAAACTTCGCGATCGTGTTGAACGGCTTCGGAAACAATTCGGCATGTTAAACGACGTTCAAGATGAATTGGCACGCCTTGATGATTTTGATCAAGCTGAAGCCGAACGCGAGGAAATCACCGATCAATTTGATGATCTTATAGCTACAGCAGTAGTTTTACTAAATAGCTTGGAAACATCCGCGAACCGCGTTGAAACATCATCGAGCGTCGGAAATATATCGCGAGATTCGCCTGCGCCATCAACATCCGCATACGGGCTTTCGGTCAAGCTCCCGAAAATCGACTTACCGAAATTCGACGGTCGCATGGAAAAATGGGTTACGTTCAAGGGTGCGTTCACCACCATGATTCATGCGCAATCCACGTTGAGCAATATTCAAAAATTAAATTACTTACGTCTTTCGGTATCGGGCAAGGCCGAAGCAGCGATAGAAGCATATACAATTTCCGAAGAGAATTACGAAAAGGCATGGAATCATCTCATCGAAATATATGACAATAAGCGCACTCTTATTCTCCGTCACGCAGCACTCCTTCGGGACACACCGACTATGCCCGACGATACGTCAGAATCTATTTTTGATCTCGCGAATTATATGCAATTGCACATTCGGTCTTTACAAGCTCTTGGCCGCACGTGGGAAAATATTGCAAACGATTTGCTAACGAGCATCGTAGTCTCTCGCATGGGGAACGAAACGCGTAAGACGTGGGAACGAACGTTAACAAACACCGAAATGCCAGATGTAACAGAAATATTTAAATTCCTATTCATCGCGTCGCACCAGTGCCAGAACTACGAATCGGATTCAAACGCGGTCCACTCGCATCAGTATTCACAAGTTGAGACACAACGCCGAAGCGAATCTAATATATCAAATTCGTCTCGTATGAAAGCAATCAAAAGACCATACTCGCCTTCAGCACCTCGAGCAAAACGTCAAGCATTTGTTACTAATTATACTAAAAAATGCCGGATTTGTGATAACGACTCACATGCCGTTTATCAATGTACAAAATTTCTTGCTATGACCATCGACCAACGCATCGAAGCCGCGCGTAAAGCGCAACTATGTTTGAATTGTTTGCGATCAGATCACGAAGTCAAAGATTGTAAGTCCGGAAGATGTAGGGTATGTAATCAACCGCATAACACTAAGCTACATAAAGAATTAGCCGTTCACACCGACAAAAATTGTGACTATCATCGTCGAGTAAAGAGTCACGAAAGATCAAGAAAAATTCTCAAGTTTGCAACCGTCGAAATATCAACCCAAACACCGATGGGCCTACCAACGGGTTAATGGCCACCGCAATCGTTAACGTTTTTAATCGCGACCAACAACCAATCGAATGTCGGACATTGGTGGATACGTGTGCGAACGCGAATTTTATTACCGAAGACCTCGCTGCCAAATTACGTCTTCCAAAAAGGAAATTATCCGTAGCCATTGAAGCTCTAAATTCAATCAATACTATAACAAATCAAATCGTCGCGACCACCATCGAATCACGTTCATCGAATTATAAGCGGAACCTGACATTTTTTACAATCCCTCGAATATCAGGATTATTACCGGATACGCAGATCGATCGTGCAAAATTACGAATTCCAGCAAACATTAGATTAGCCGATCCGCATTTTCACCGACCAGCACCTGTAGACATGTTGATTGGAAGCGGTCCTTCCCTCGCGTCTCTAAGTGTCGGGCAAATCAATCTATCCCCTTGTAACGCATCGGACCTCATCCTACAAAAGACGCAATTCGGATGGATCATCGGGGGGAGCGCACCATCGATGGCGCCGCGTGCGAAACACAACAATTTTCTGACGAAGCTGGACTTTGATTTAAAGAGTTTTTGGGAAATTGAAGAAGGACCACACAGACGACATCTTTCATCAGAGGAACGAAATTGCGAGAATCATTTCTCCAAACATGTTCGACGGGACTTATCTGGTCGCTATATCGTCGCGCTTCCATTTAACGAGAAAATATCGCTCCTCGGTGAATCACATTCGCGAGCTGTTGATCGTTTTTCCTCGTTGGAACGAAAACTTAGTCGTGATCCAGAGTTACGACGAGAATATTCAGCCGTAATCAAAGAATATCTATCACTCGGTCACATGAGCCAGGTACAACCGGACAACTCACACGGTTTTTACCTGCCTCATCACGCAGTCATTAAACCTTCCAGCACGACAACAAAGGTACGGGTTGTATTCGACGGGTCTGCCAAATCAAGCAGTGGCTTGTCCCTTAACGAGACGTTAATAACAGGACCCACCATTCAAGACGATATATTTTCCTTGCTCCTGCGATTTCGCATGTATACATATGTGCTGACCGGGGACATTGAAAAGATGTACCGTCAATTCCTCGTTCGACCAGAGGATCGTAAATACCAGCGCATCTTATGGCGAAATGAACAAAATGAAATCGCGACATACGAGCTGAACACAGTCACGTTCGGACTATCTTCAGCTCCATTTCAAGCCATAAGATGTCTTCATCAACTTGCAGACGACGAAGCGATCAATCATCCAAAGGCTGCAGCTACACTGAAGAGCGACATGTACGTTGATGATCTCCTGACTGGCGCAAATACGTTCGACGAAGCACGCTTTCTACGCAATGAAATCATCGACATACTCCAGCAAGGAGGTTTAAATATTCGACAGTGGGCATCAAACGAGCCCGAGCTTCTCACTGGACTCACCGAGCAACAGATTCACCCAAAATTCTTTGGTGACTCTATAACGGTAAAAACGTTGGGTATTTTCTGGAACGCACGAGAAGATAAGATCAATTACACTGTCGATTCTCACATCACAGAAAGAATTACGAAACGCACAATTCTTTCATCCATCGCAAAGATCTTCGATCCGCTAGGATTACTTGGGCCAATTACCATCACCGCGAAAATTATCATGCAGCAATTGTGGCAATTGCGACTTGATTGGGATGAATCTTTACCGATTCAGTTACACACAGAATGGACTAAGTTTGTAACCGATTTAACGCATATTAATAATGTCTCATTTAGGCGAAATGTCACGCAACATGCATTTCGCAAACTTGAACTGCATGGCTTCTGTGACGCAAGCGAACGAGCGTACGGAGCCTGTCTATATGTTAGATCTGTCAACACAACCGGACAAATCAGAACCGACCTTCTGTGTGCAAAATCCCGCGTTACTCCACTAAAAATAGTCACTCTCGCACGTCTCGAACTCTGCGCCGCCGCTCTTTTAGCTACCTTGTATAGAACCGTTCAAGAAGCAATGACCGAAAAAATCAATACCGCCACCTTCTGGACTGATTCGACTATAGTTTTGAATTGGCTTAACAAAGAACCAAGCAATTTAAAAACTTTCGTCGCGAATCGTGTCGCCGACATTCAAATGAAAACAGACGTCAATACTTGGCGACACGTCAGATCACACGATAATCCGGCAGATTATTTGTCTCGCGGTCAATCACCTGCTCAGTTTATTCAAAATCGTAACTGGAGTCACGGACCAGAATGGCTTTCAAGTAATGAATCGGCTTGGCCAGTTTCGAAGTTTAACTTTATCGAAGAAATTCCCGAAATGAAACGAATTTCATGTTTTGCGATAACAGTCAATAGCAACGAAATCTTGGGTCGTTACTCAAATCTATCTCGGTTAAAGAATATCGTCGCGTACGCTCTACGGTTCAGATGCACAAACCATTTCAAAGGATCTCTAACTGTAGAAGAGCTTCAAGCAGCTAATGACCGGATCATCCATCTTGTACAATCATCCGCTTTTACACAAGACATTCACCAATTGCAAAATGGATTTCAACTACATTGTAAAAGCAAACTACTTCCTCTCCATCCCTTCGTCGACGATAAGGGACTCTTGCGTGTTGGAGGTCGTCTCCAAAATTCAACGCTATCATATGAGAAAAGGCATCCGATTTTACTTCCAAAAGGTCATCATGTTACGGATCTCATCATTCGACAAGCACATGTCGAGAATCACCACGCAGGCATCAACACCACTTTGTATGCAATTCGACAAACCTACTGGCCGATCGACGGTAAGAACGCCACTCGTAAAATCATTCGACAATGCGTCAGGTGCTTCCGCGTTAAACCACCTACAACGGATTATGTTATGGGTCACCTACCTGCCGCTCGTGTAACAGAAAACCGGCCTTTTTACAATTGCGGCATCGATTATTGCGGACCATTTTATATCAAGGAGCGACGTTTTCGAAACCGTACGCGAATTAAGGTTTACGTCGCCGTTTTTATTTGTTTTGCTACAAAAGCCGTTCATCTTGAGGTAGTTAGCGATATGACCACCGAGGCATTCATTGCGGCCTTAAAACGATTCATCGCGCGCAGAGGACTATGTCGTCACATATATTCTGACAATGGCAGTAACTTTATAGGTGCCAATAACGAACTGACGGAACTTCACGAAGTATTAAAAGGGGACAAAAAAGTCCAACAATTCCTTACTGAAAAGGAAGTATCATGGCACTTCATGCCAGCCTTATCTCCACATTTTGGCGGACTGTGGGAAGCAGCTGTAAAGTCATTTAAACATCATGTTAAACGCGTAGTTGGCGAAGAACTGTTTACCTTTGAGCAATTCAACACGTTCGTCATTGAAGTCGAAGCTATCCTTAATTCACGACCTTTGACACCCCTATCGTCCGATCCTAATGACCCTCTAGCTCTCACCCCTGGTCACTTTCTGATTGGTGATTCTTTAACGAGTTTGCCCGAGATCGATTTCAGCCAAACACCAAACAATCGGCTATCTAACTGGCAACATATCCAGAAAGTCAAACAAGATTTCTGGACTCGATGGCATAAAGAATATATCAATCAACTTAACGTGCGTCAAAGGTGGACCAAGGGGTCTCATAGTATTACAGAAGGAACCATCGTCGTGCTGAAAGAGGATCATCTTCCACCACTGCAATGGCGTCTCGGACGAATCGAAACAGTTCATCCTGGCAAGGATAAGATCATCCGAGCTGTCACCGTAAGGACAACCAACGGGGTTTATACAAGGAACGTGAAACAGCTGGCACCGCTTCCGATTCAAGAATCAGTTTAAAGGCTTGATATATTAACGATTTATCATATTTATTATCTTAATCATACTTATAACTCTATAATAATTCGCACGTCTATAGTATATTATTGATCGATGAAACCTCTCAACGGGGGGAGCATGTTTCGTCTCGAAGGACAAAAGCGGGCTCAGGGCGAGGCGAAAATTCAACGTCTTTTACGGTGGGCAATTGAGTTCTTGAAACGTTCGTTGGGAACCATTTGCTTGCCAGATGACTAAGAGGCAATCGACATCGTGCCGTCTTTTTCTGGTATTTTGACGGCTTTGCCCTGAGATAATCCGTTAAATTGCTCAGTCAGCGAGGGTACACGGTTACCTCGGACCGGTACACGGTTACCGTCGTCCACCGCTGACGCACGGGCAATATAGCCATAAATCGTGACCCGGGCTAAACGTTTCCGATCGAACAACCTAGCTAAGTTTGTTAACCGGATGTCTGGTTTTTCCTTGCTACGTCACGAAGAAGGAGAGACTTCCTCTTCCAGCACCAAAGTCATGGAAGGGAGGTTTCCTCCTCTCAAGGAGGGACTAGCCAATCGGTTAATTTGACTCCGCCCGAAATTCGGAGGACTTGTCTACCTTCGTGGTCAAAAGCGCTAGACGAGTCAGAATTCAATCGTCTCTCGAGCGTACGCATTCTTCTATGTGAAAAAACGACACAGCTATCATCTTCAATCCAATCGCATAGTGAGACAGTCAAGCATTCGTGACTAAATCTCAATTACCAAGTCATATTATAGTCATCGTACGGACTAATTTCGATTGGTCAAATCAAACATTCGTGATTACGATCATCATTTCAAAAACACCAATATTCTTGTCTGGTCATCATACGGACCATCAAGTTCTCTTTTTATCGAACAAAATAATCACTTAATATTAATTTGGCGAGTGATAAAGCCACTAGCACCGCGTACCACAGAGTCTCTTGGGATTTACAACCCCAAGAGAAAGAACATCTTTGCGCGTGTGTCGGTCGCTACAGACTTTTCCCACCTCCGCCAATTAACAGGGAATCCCGTGACCCCAGCCACTTCGGAATCCAAGATGCTAATCAAAGGTTTGCAAGAGAATTCCAATCGCTAAATTATCCAAATCTATATATCGAAAGCTACCACAGAAATATCGCCAGGTTTGAAATTAGATCCATCTCGAATTCGGCGATAGAAATATATCGAAAGCCCAGCTGAAGGTATCGAATTATCAACTCTTGCATCTTTTACATCCCTGCAGAAATACGTGCAGCAATAATTCAGCCTGGATATTAGGTGCTCGCCGGAACAAAGGGAGCAGAATGCACGGGAAAAACAGAATCCCTTTATTGCTGAGCAAAGTATTTCAGACTCTCCCGGCACGGCGGAATAACGTAGTGGCACGAAATTATTGCCGCATTGTGAGCGAGTCTAAATAACCGGCGTCGTTACCGCGGTCAGCGATGGATTGTCCCTCTGGACAGGGGAAACGCTGCGATCCGTTCGGCGTCGCAAAACGTCCACCAAGGAGCCGCGAATCCCGCCGCGCTAAGGAGAGGAGAGCTGCTTGAAGACACAGTGGCAGCCTCGGCAGTAATGTCGTCGCAAAATCCACTGTGAGTGCGCCTCAAATTCCGGCAGAGGAGGCTCAGCTCGTAAAGCACAGGAAGATGCATGCCGGGATATTAAGGCCATTATCGCCGTTGCATATTCATGCCGTATTATAATGAAAATACAGTTTATTACCGAAGATTAACAGCTTCTTACGACGACGTGCACTTGCTGCCGCTTGGCGGCTACGCTTCGCGTCGTTTTAGTAACCCCTTGCCAAAACCATTCAAAGGAGACGGAAGTGCTCGGTTTATAACATTCTTGCCTCTCTCGGCAGCCAACCTTAGGGAACCTTTGAGCCACTATTCTATCTGGTAAGAATCAGCAAAGTCATCAAACAGTGTTTCCGCATTTGGTGAATTTCTCTCGCGAGCTCAATATTCCGAAATTTGTGTCATCTACCTGGGGTACATTTTTTAAATGTGCTGGAAGCAAATGAATCTTGAAAGTACTCGTTCGGCGCACTTAGTCTCGGTGTTGTTAGTTAAGTTAGTTGACTTCAAGTTGCTTGAATTCTAGTAACTTGACTTTAAGTTTGTGTTTAGTAGTGCAAGTTGCCTTTGTGTTACTTTTAAGATTATTTGAAGCGAGTAGATATTTAAAATGGCGTGAAAGAAGGTGGTCTTCTTCGTTATTCCATAAGATATGATATTTCTCATACATTTTAATCAATTTAGAAATCTCGTCATTACTCCGCCTATGTTAGTTATTGTTTCATGATTTTAATCTGACTTTTCAAAAGCAATTGGCAGTCAGCTTACTTCAAGTGACTTCAAGTTCCCACTTGTAGGTACGTTGACACTATTCAAGCTATATTTCAAGGCAAATAGAAGTTGAGAGCTGAGTTCTGCGTTTGAAAGAAAAAGTAAATCTTTTCCTTAGACAAATTTTTCACATTATTCTTTATACCGACGCAAAAAGTATTATAAATAAAAACTAAAATTAAAATCATAGGTCTAGTCCGCGCGTACATTATTCAACTTTAAGAATATATTAACGCGATTCCTCAATAATAAAATGAATAAATAATAAGAGGGATCCACATAAAAAAAAATTCTACAACTTTAAATATGCCTTCTTATATCCCAGAAGAGTTAAATACAATATGACAATAGTTTTTTCGAAAAGAAATCATAAATTTCCGGTAATATTACACGAGAACCCCCTTAACCAGCTATCGTCCCGATTCCCACAGAAATCCTACTGTCCACCGATCCTAAAGCAGCCTCCGTTCAGCCGTCCAGGGTTCGCGATCTTAATTCCCGCCCCTTTATAGACGGGTCGCAGGAGGCGCTACAGAGTTTCCGTTTACGTACCGTAAATAAGTAAATAATTCATTCTCCGAGTCGCTTGGCAAGTGGCACGAGGAGCGAGCGTGTCCTGGAGGAGACGAACAGAGGCGGATGGATCGCGGTAGAGGGGCGCCATGGAAAGGGAGAAAGACCAGGAGCGCCGGTTGAAGACGGCGATGGCTGGGGTGGAGGGGGTGAAATCTGCATAATATCGGTAATGCTCAAAATGCGAGTCGCGTAGCTACCTGCCTTGCTTACCCCGCGCTCGCGCGCTCCGCTCCACAGTCGCGTCAACTAAAACTTAATTATAATTAATTAATGCGACTGCTAACTGCGGCGGCCGGACAAGTATTGACCCGACACGCCACGCTCGACCGTTTTCGATTCTCTTCCGCGAGCTGCTCCCGCCCGCCGCTGCTCCTTTCGCCTGTGCCGTATCCCAGCGGCGCGCGGAGTGTCATCAGCCCCCTGACGCGGCAGATTTCCAGCCTTAATTCCGCATTCGGACGTCACCACCTTCGGGCCACCCTCGGCCCACCCCCGTTTTACGTCGGCGACGGGGCTGGGGGCCCTGGGACATAACATTTCCGTGTCGGAGGCGGCACTAAGTCTATGGCGCCGTACAGTACGTAATTAGAAACCTTTGTGCAAAATGAATACTGTTAATTAACGTACCTAAAAAGACATTATACCCGCGGGATGGTAAACTAAATATGGCCTCCGGCGAGCGTATTACACCGTTCACGGTGTAAATAAGCGATTTGCCGCCGCCTGCTGTACGCTTTCTTGCTACCGTTAAATCATAATGAATTGTATTCGCGGCAAGAGTCCCTCTCCATCCTACCTCCGGCTTCGAGTTACGTCTCTGCTGATTCCCAGCAGCCTCTGTATACGTATGGCGGAGCGGCGAATCTTGGGGCGGGGTGTGGAAAGTGTTTGACAGTAATTGGGACTTTGTTTTGTGGGAGCGGTGGTGGAGTCAGTATTTGCACGAGACACTTTTGGTATATTTTAATAGTGTACAGTCTTTTGACGTTAGTTTCCCCCGATATTCTATTCCTCTGCTAAAAACGTCCACGGTCTCTCTTAAACTCTTTTACTCCCCCGCAAGAATCTCGCAAACATGACTTACTGTTGTTGCACACGTGACAAACATGTTTTAGAAACGCGCACTTCTATTCAGGCGCGGTGGTTTTAATGCGAGTGATAAAATGTTTCATTTTCCTAATCCATCTTTGGACTCTACTCAAAACACGAATGGGCAGTGAAGGTTTAATGGGAGTCTTTGGAATTCGTGGCCCGATAATTCACGACTTTTCATGGGGGGCGTTAAAAACGGGAGCAGCAAGGCGGTATTGAAAGACCGCGGGCGTAAATGGTCGATATTAATTGCGCCTTGACTCATTAATTCGTTCGCATTATCTCAGCTTCACGGCCAAGAGATCGCCCCAGACCCGTGGCTCTGCTCGCTTTTACGCGTCTCGACTCGAGTTCGGCGGGCAATTACAATATGAAAGGCGCATAAATCAGCGGGTTTAATTAACGCGTTGTTATTATGATTACGACACCGCCGCGGGATTATAATATCCTGAAATGCTCCCGAGGAGAAGGACGTCCTGGCCCGCGAGCTATTTTTCAGCGGGACAGAGGTGGAGGCTCCTTTTTGGCTTTGCTGAACCGTTCTGAAGGGAAACAGCACCTGTTTGTGGCAATGTACACATACCAGGAATCCATAAAACTGAATATGAAATAAAGCTATTCGAGTTTCTCATAAATACCCTGGGTGGGGTAAAGATGACTATTTATTGCAAAATATTGCGGGCGATAACATCCCATCGTCGAAGTCATCTGTACACGAAATCGGGGATCTTGAATAGCAAATACGAGATCTATTAACGCTCTAGAATATTATAATAATAATAATAAAAATGCGTCTTTATTGCATTCCCATCTGAATATAATTCACAAAAAATAAATAATCCATGCTAAAATGATACGAGTTCATTTGCACGAAGAAATGTATTTGGCAAGATTCAACACTCTGCTGCTTTTTGTCTAACCCTAAACCCTTTGGAATCTAACCCTCCCAAATCTAGCCATCTACTCCAGAAATGGTAAACACACGGTCCACTTTTCAAACATTCGAAGCACCTGGCAGAGAATTTGCAGCGACTTACTACGAAGCCGAACCTTTTAATTACTCGAACCCCAATGGAAATCGGTACATCAGTGATAAATTCGCCGGTGAATATGTAAAGGGGCGAGAAAGCCCGCGAAGAATGGATCGAAGAATAACAGAAAGAAAGCAGAGAGCGCTGGAACAGAGAAGGAGCCCTTGATCGGGGAGAGAGGGGGGGGGGGAGGGGGCGGAAGAGCAGCCTGGGACAGGGACCCTTTCCTCGTTCCCTTGGCTGCGAAACAGTCTGTGAAAGCACGATTTCTCTATTACCGTTGGTTAATAGGGTTTTTAAAAGTCAAGTGCAGCTCGCATCCCCGAGCCGTGACGAGGGCGTGGGACGGGGCCGTAGGTGGAGGACGGGATCGCTGTAAGCCGGGAGAGGGATGAGAAGATTCAAAGGTCGCCCAATAAGCTGGCAAGTGCGCACTGGGACGTTTCGCGAGTCCCTCTGCCGCCCTCGCTGCAGTAGGTTGCAGAAAACATCGCTCACTCGATACTCATAATCAAGTAATCACAGATGATGCGGGAACATCGAGTGGCACGTTTCACCTATCAGCTATTACCCTCGTCGATACACACGCCGCTTTTTAGTCAGGGGCTCTCAGCTCCGCGACCCCCCGGCGTGATCACGTCGAGGGGGGGGGCGGGAGGAGGGGATAGGCGTGGGTGTGGGGGCAGGGTTGGCTGTTTCGCGAACGGAAGCAGAAGAGGGCTTCGCTCGGCGTCTCCTCGATGGCAGACGGGGAAAAGGGAATCAATCGACGCGGCTTCCACGTACGACGACGCGGACGAAAGCGACTGAGCGACCCTGCGATATTTTTTAATTAATCGAATTATTGAACTGTATCGCAATTGAATTGAATTAAGTGTCGGTGCTGCGCCGCGGAACCTGGAGGCTCGCAATTTTCTGTCATTATTGCAACGCCACCCCCCTCTTGCAGTCTGCCCGTCGACGTCGTCCTCCCTCTACGCGCCTCTCCAACGTCGTCTTCCCTCCCTCTTGCCCGTTCCGCGCGTCTTCCTCGTCGCTCTCCACGTCGATCCACCCCCCCCCCTCACCCTCCTCTTAACTCCGTCACCCCGTCGTCGCAACCCCTTTCGAGCCGGTGTCTGTCTATCGGCACCCCTCCTCGAGCACACGCACTCACGCATCCGACCGATACGTCCGCGTCACGCGCGTTTATGTCGTGGGCTGCACCACGTGGCCCTCACTAATTACCTATCCAGCTGTACCGCGCGCGAGTAAACGACGGGAAGGGTAGACCTGGCGCGCGGGCGGTAAGGACTTTTTTCCACGACCGGGGGAAATATTGATAAAGTGAGCGTGCGCGGGATAATTGAAGGGATTGGGTGTCTTGGGCGACACCTGGGGATGGGAGGCTGGGTGGTTGCTCTTCGAAGGATCTGCGGCGTAGGGTACGCTGGACCCTTTTGATCGAGTTGGATGAGTATATTCCAGGGGTGGGTTTTAGTGACTTGTATTAGGTGTATTGTATTTCGAAATTTGAAGCTTGGCTGCAGCTAGGGGTTGCTACTTACAAGGGGACTGCACAGGTTGTGTAATCGGTTCTGGAATGAGACTGGGTTTACATTGTATGTACACACCTAGTGTTACAAAACCGTAAAGGGTTTTATGAAAATGAGCCTTCGTTTTCGAGAATTTTGAGTTCAAAGTTTTGGGCGATACTAGTATTTCATCATTATTTTGTTCCAATAATGATGTTAATGATATACATTATTGCAATAATACTGCACACAAAGTACAAATATAATACAAGTGCAGATGTAATATAAATATAATTGCTTGATAACAAGGTTTACGCAACTGAAATAGTACTAGTATCGCGCAAAACTTTGAACTCAAACATCTCGAAAACGAAGGCCCATTTTGATAAAACCCGTTCCGGTTTTGTAACACTAGGTGTTTACTGAGATATAGTATCGGCGCACTGGTTCGGTCTCTTAACTAGGTGTTTACTACAATGTGAATCCAGTCTCATTCCAGAACAGACTACATCACCTGTGCAGTCTCCTTGTTAGTATCTGTTTCAATTTCTATTCCTCGATCAAATTTATTTCTAGGACGTCCAGGATATCGTTCAGGGGTTTGAATTTTCTTGTCGAAGTCATTGTTGTTCAAATGGCCCAAGGGAAGGTATAATGCTCCCATATGTTCTAATTCAATACACATTTTTTTCAAGTAGTTTGAAACACGCTTATCCATGCTGTACCTATTCCCAACAGACGACAGATACACCCAACGCCAGCTTACATTTGACATATTCCAATTAACCTTATTATCAGGGCTCGTTGTGCCTGTCGAACGTCAAACACGTCTATGTTGCTGGGACCTATGGTGACTGTGACATGAAAACGAACCAGCTGTTCGACGGTTATTATTACAGCCATTGTCGAGTGCTGTTCGAGTCCTCCACCGCCCTTAACGATATTTGAACATATGCTAAAGAATATTCCTAAGCTCAGAGCCAACAACTTTATCGCTCGCGTTACTCATACCCTTATTAGAAATTTTACCACGCAGTGACTAATCGAACCCTGGCGAAGATTTGCTTCTACACCCTATTCTGCCAATTTACACAAGCATTTTCTTTTTTATCCCGTCAATATGGGGGGTGCGAAGCTTCTACCAAACAAGAAATGAATAAACTTGGAGCTTTAAACAGGAAAGGACACAGCAATCTTCAAGTCGCTAAAATACTCGCATTAATTTTCACAGAGCTCGGGAATAGGAGTGTAACTAGCCACAGTAGATTGAGAAACCAACAATATTTGCTGCCGCATATATCGCGCGTGCAGTGGAGCCGCACCGCACAGAAGGCATCGGAGGCCCGAAAATTTCAAGTAGATCGATACGATTTTAATTCCCCGCGGTTCCCCGTTTTAATCGTCGCATCAGGTCCGCGCGGTGTTCAAAAATCAGCGAACCGATCAAATCGAGGTACCGCGGTTCCCTGGCCGTCCCCCGTGCCCCCGATTCGATGCCGCGGGCCGCCTATCGAGCGCGGCAGACCACAGTAATTCAAACGAGACGAGGCCGGAACGTTTCGAAAACCGCGGAACGAATCGTCTCAGCGGGACACGATTCGGAACACCTCTACGTGGCGCTACGGAAAGAGAGGTGGGTAAGGGGTCGAGGGGGCGCGCGGGAAGAGAGAAAGGAAGCGGCGGAGGTGGTGCGCGAAGTTGAATGGAGAGAGAGAGAGAAAGGCCTGGCTTGGGCCAGGGGGTGCAGGAAGGACGACGGGGGGAGGGGGAGGGTGGTCTAACCAAACTTAATTGAATCCCAGTCCGAATGTATAATATGTAGACTGCCTGCATAATGTCGCGCGCCGGGCAGTGATTCTCAATTGGCCACGTGGCCTGCGGCGGGTGCCGTTGTCGCTCGGGCGTCGCGAGTAACGGCGAATTTTGAGAACCATCCGCGGAATTAGATATACAATAATGTAAGCAGAGCCCCGTTGCGGTGTAAGGGTTGGTGGTAAGGTCATGTATATTCATACATCGGTCGACCCACCTCCGATTCTCTCGCCCAACCACCCCCCTCTCGCCTCCTCCTCCTTTCTCTCGCTCCCTCCGCGTGGCAGCGCGCTCCGCTCTCAAACCAACCCCCTCGGCTCTTTCACCCTCGACCACCCCCGCGCCAGCAAAGACCGAGCTAAACAACGAGGCTGCGAATAGATTTACGTCACGTCCGCGGTGTTTACGACTCGCGAGCATTAAGATGTCCGTCGCGAAGAATATTCGGTGTCTTACGGACGGACTGATCGAGGATACCTACCCGCGTAATGAGGCTGTTGGGCTAGTGAGTGATGCGTGTAATTATTCCAGCTTGTTGTGGGCTCGCCGGTACTTTCCATTAGCGATGCTTTCGTCTTTGCGGAGTGAATATGTTAAGTAGATTGAGATTGATTTAGAGAACGATTAGGAGGTGATGGGGGATCGTAGGGGAGGATCGATCATCGGAAGGGTCAGGCTAACACTTGAACGCGAGTATACTTTTGTGGTTAAGGTAGATCCACGTAGCTCGTAATTTAGTATTTAATCACGAGTGTCACTGCCATCGGACGATATCTGACTACTAGGAAATTTCCAATGTACATGATAATTATTTAGATAGGGCATGGGGCAGTAGAAGAATTTTTAAATGCATTCATATGCTTATTTAAAAAACTAGAAGCTGAGAAAAGGTATCATTGTGCCACACGTAACGTATAATTAAGTAGTACAATTAGTAGATTGTACCATGACAGCAGGACACAGACACTGTCTGGTGTCTGAGCCTCTGTCAGCAATAAATTGAAAAAATTAAATGTATAATTAAATGTATAAATTAAAATATATATCATATTTTATAATTAATAAAATATATATCATATTTTATAATTATATAAAATATATATCATATTTTATAATTATATAAAATATATATCATATTTTATAATTATATAAAATATATATCATATGTTGAATTTTCATAATTTCTATAACCTTTGAGTAACTGGACCTGCGTCTGAACATAAGAATCTATTTTCAAAAATTGTTATACAGTGTTTTTATATCTAAAGGAACAAATCAGGGTGGTAAGACTTATAGAAAATATTTAATTTTTTCAACTTTTAAGCTCCACCCTACTGATCACGCAAAACGATCGACTGCAGGGCACTATTTAACTGCGAAACGATATTATTTAAAAGTTCCCCAACAGCTCGCCGACGGTGGAGGCAGAGCCCGGAGAAGTTGGACCAACTTCGTTCCGATTCTCCCTCAATCAGACAAGCAAACACCGTTTCGCGGGTAACAGTTATACAAAGCGCAATTACAGAGTAGATGACGACGGCGACGACGCCGCCGTGCATTATCGTCGCAGGCAAGGGACTCTTACGATATTCTCGAGCCGTCGTGTCCGAATAGTCGTTAGAACGCGTAGCCGAGGAAACGATATCTGGATATAATGAAGGATCCATTTACAAGTAAGATTCAGCCCCGCGACTTCATTACCCACGATTTTACCACGGACGCCCCGCGGCATTCGTAATGAGCGATGGTCATTCATTTTAATATCCATTAAATGCAAATACCGCCCCGGCACAAACGTTTACTCCTATTTCGAATTATTTCGCTGACTCGCCGTAATTAAGCTTTTCGAAGGGACTCGGGGAAACATTACCTACGGAGGAGTCGTTACTGGTAACGATTCTCCCTCCCTCCCTCCCCCCATTACCCCCTTCATCCTTCCACCCCCTCCTTTCACTCGCCCCCCCCCCCCCCCCGCCCACTCACTTTTCCTAGCTGCACACGACCACCTCGTAACGTCACTCACCATGACGATTTTCGTGCGCGATAACCGGAATTTAAAATTTAAGGCGCGCCGAGCGAAGGAGGGGCGAACGCA
Organism: Andrena minutula; assembly: GCA_929113495.1. Classification (NCBI taxonomy): domain Eukaryota; kingdom Metazoa; phylum Arthropoda; class Insecta; order Hymenoptera; family Andrenidae; genus Andrena; species Andrena minutula. The sequence continues at coordinate 24,145,499 of OV815994.1, forward strand.
AAAAAAGTGCATAAAAAGAGGAAAGGAAACGAAACGATCGTCTTATCTCCTTCCCTAGCTCTTTAAAATATTCATAAATTCCCGCGTTAATAACGCTGCTTTTATAATCATTTTAATAAAACTGATACTCGGCCGCGTTGACATAAAGTTTCGCCGGGCGATTTCCATATCGCGCTCAAGTACCCACCGAGACGGAAAGATATTCCGTTGAATTTTACAAATTATAATTAGAATGAGCCCGTAATTACTCTCGGAAAAAGAGAAACTCGATCCCTTGTATTTAATTCTCGTTATCAAAATTCAGTATTGCGGGGTGCCCTGTAGCTCTTGCTACGAAGGGAAGGATGGACGAAGGAAAACTATGCAAGAGTATAAGTCGATAATGTAGGATAATAATATTTCTGTGCGTGGTTTTGTTTTCGAGATAATCCAGCTTGGAAATGCGTGGAGCGTGCAACCACTGTGTTACATCTCGACTGACGCATCCCTCCGCAACCCCTTCAACTTTCATCCCTAAGTCTCCCTTAAATTTACAAATCAGCGGATCGATTGACCTTCCCATTTGCTTACTATAATTTGCAATGTCCAGTCGCTAGTTTTTACTCGTTAGCGCACAGGAAACGAAAAGAAAAATCTATTTCACCCCCTCGTCCGATTCTTGCGCAAGGGATCGAGCGCTTCCAATTTGTGTGGCTGGCCGACGGTTTATCGATTCCCTGTCGGCGATCGTCGCTGACATTTCCAATTGCCTCGGTGGCTCGCAGCCCCGAAACGCGATTCGCCCCCGCCTGCATTAGAATGCAGTGGCGTGCGGCGGTGGAGATTTTTCGGGCTCGCGTGTGCCGCAAGAGTAAGACGCGAGCCGCGGATGCTCGAGACATAAGCCACCGACAGAGCGTCGGTCGTTATACACTCAACATTCTGCAATCTACCCTTTCTATCGGCCCTAATTTATGTTGAGCAAGGTAGCAGGGGCCCACCCTCGGCTCTCTCTCCGCTAGGAAGCCTCGGTAATGTTTCAAGTGGCTTGTCTGTTGTTAATTTAACCCGGTGGAGGCTTGACGGGGGTCTGTCTGCCCGACGCCAGGCTCTTGCTCGTTACGATAAATCGGTCATTACCTGCGCGCGGCTACTAGTGTCTGGAAAACACCGTGTCCTCCAGTTTTCGATTTCGCGAACAACCGGAATTTCGATTCCGCCGCGGCTTCGCCCGCGCCGCGCGATTACCATAACCGGATCGGACGTCCCTGATAAGGGGCCGTTCTGGCTAGATAGCGGCGCAGATTAAGGGAAGTTCCCGAGTGAAAATTACGGATTCTTGGTGGCCCCCGTGGTATCCAGTTTTCGAGACGCCTGCGAGGTAACGCGATACTGCCTATCGGCGGATATGTTGTGGGAACACTCTTTTTTCTCGTTTGTAATTATCCCAAGCACACCCTTCTTCTGCTCCCTGCTGCTACAACGTCATTCCTTCCTATTGGTTTCTACACGAGCTGTTATTCCACCTGCTTTATCTACGAGTTACACTACTTCTCCTTCCTTTATTCTTGAATTCTCTGAACGCACCTTGCGTCAAATCGCTCGGAAATAATAGCTCGCAGAAAATAGTAGCCATTCATCGAATCCTCAGTTTCACCGTGAATCTCCTCCCCGCGTTTCGATTCCGAGCCCCACACCCCCGCAGCTCAGGCTTCCCGACCATCGACGCCGTAATTTCCAGCAGAGCAAATCGCGCGTCGCGCTGGCGAACAGAACGGTCGTAAACATATACGGACCAGGACGAACCCTTTTCCGCGTATCCTGCGCACCCTTTCGCGCCCAGGCCAGGCCGACTCGGGTGGAACATTAATATCGCGAAATGAAGCTCATTTGCATATAAATAAGGCGGTGGTGGGGCACTCCGGTGCGGCAAGGGAGGCCAGGATGAACCACCCTTTTCCTCCGTCAGCGCCCCCCTCTGCGCCCCTCTTCCTGCCCGGTCTGTCTCTCGCTCTCTGTTCCACACTGGAGAAACCCCACCCTGGACTAATTACACTTACAGACAAAGCAGCCTGTGCCGAGGGGTCGGTCGGCTCTCTCCCGTTCGCCCCGTCTCTCTCGTCTCCGCCTGCCAAGCCGAGCCGGCGTCCTCGTCCTTCCCACACGTGCTCCCCTACTCCCGATAACAACGGTTCGCAATGACCACGTGATAATTGCAACCCCCGTGGAGCACGTCCCCGTTAGGATACCCCCCGGTCGTCGAGGAAATTCATCGTTTCCTCGCGCCGCGCCGCTCTGGATGGCCACGGATAATCCTTAATCCCGATCAATGGAGTATTCGTGACGGGGTGCGCGGTGAGTTAAAAGTGTCTTGGTGGGTCTGTTACGTCGTGATACGGACTTTGTTAATGGGGATTTCTCCCTCCTTTTTTTTTCTCCTCTCCTCCCCTTCGCTTCCCTCCGTTCTCTCGCTCTTTTGTTACCAAGGTTTCTAGCATCGCGGGACTTTCGCTTGTTCCTCTTTCCCTCCCCCCTCCCTGCCGCCTCCCCGCGACTCCGCGGGGCAGTTTGTTTTTCTCGCCCCCGGAAATCGCGGCGCGGTCGCGGGGTTAACCGTGGATTATTGTCGACTTATTCGCAACGGATAATAACGGGGTAATATTAAATTTCGGGATTTGCCGGGGAGATAGGATCTGATAATTGTACCGCACGCTCTCCGGGGTAATTATACAAGGTGTCCTAGTTCGTTTTACGCAGCCCTTCGAAATTGAACCAGCCTCGATGCCCCCTATTGCGTTTACCGAGTCGGCCAATCAGTACTATCTAATTTCATAAGAATACCGCGGCAACTTTTTCACCCTCCTCTTCACATTCGACTGTCAAAGAATTAACGAGCACCGATCAAGATCGCCCACTCGAGCTAACTCCTAGCAGCAGATCGTGTATTCCATTGATCTCGACATTAAACAACCCCCCCTCCCGTTCTCTCGGTCGGAAATCCATTAACGGGTCAAGTCGAACTCGACGCGGAAAATTCTTATCGCGGCGTCGACACGAAAAACCGAAAAAAAGCCCGTGGAAACCTTTTAAAACGCGGATAGGCCGCTGGTGGGTGGGTGGTGGGAGGGGGGGGGAGGGTGGTGCGAGGGGGAGGGGGATGGAAAAGAATCGATCGAAACGAAAGATAGGCGGGAATATAAAGCGTGGGTGGAAACCGGTCCGGACGTGTGGCGGCCGTTGTATAGAAAGAAACATAAAAACGCGTATTACCGATTCCGGAATACGGCCATTAGTCTGAAGTCAGCGCGGCTATCGTTTATTAAGCGCAAACAGATATTAATGTATTTTTACACGGCCGGGGCCGCCGTTTTCGTTGCGCCGACGCCCGCCACTCGCCGGCGACGCCGCCGACGCCGCCGACGCCAGGCACCGCTGGCGCTGGTCCGCGGGGTCGAAGCCAAATCCAATTACTTTTATTCGGGCGAAATGAGTGCAGCTAAGTCATTAATACTAATCAATGGAGCCGGGACCCGCGGCGGCGGTGTGCTGCTGGCCGTTGCGCGCTCGCACCCCCTCCGCTTGCTCTCGCGCGCGCGTTCCCGCACGAATTACCCATAACTCAAACGCCTCGAAATGACTTTATTGCAAAAAACTTGCGCTTTTGCGCCCGGCCGCCGCGAGCCGCTTCTCGTCGTATCCGCATTGTTAAAGGCTCCCGCGCCGATAAGTAATGTTTATTGTTGCATTTCCAACGACCGTGTATCCCAATCCTGCCACCACCACCGCCACTCCCTATCCCCCGCCCCGCAGTCGCTCGCAACGCCACCCTTTTTTTTCCGCTCGCGCGGTCTTTTTTCTTCTCTCGTTTTTTTTTTACCCATCGCGCCACCCTGCGTGCTCGTCCAACCCTTCCCTCACCCCCCCCCCCCCGCCCCCTGATCCGATCCCGGTCCCTCCCGACCAGAGAGAACGATGCAGCACGGTTTTTCGCATTAGCGAGATGGCCCGTGAGGGCAGGCTAACGATTTTTTACTGCTAGGAACCGTGCAACCGGCGATCCTTCCCCGCGAAATTTAAATCGTTATCATCTCGCTCGGACGGCTGTCGACGTCGATCCTCGACGGCTCGATTGCCCTGTCGATGGGGGCTGTAAGTCGGGGATGGTTGTGCCTGCGGGTGGAAGAAGCGCGGCGTGGTTTGCGAAGGGGGATGAAGAGGGTGGAGCACTTGTGTGTTGAGTGTTAAGAGCTTCTGGATGTAGTTTGTACAGTTTTTGAGTAGTGTTTTATTAAAATACAGCGAGGGTGTGGTGTCGCAAAGGAGGGTGCAATGATGAAATGTTTGCGGCAGTGCGAGCATTTAGTGAGTGGTAAAAAATACATTTGTAGGTTTAATGGTATCACTCCACACGCGCATTTAGCGATTTGAGTCGTTGAGATTGTGGAGTTTTTTTAAGCTGTTTTCCAAACACGAGTAATGTGTTTTTATTAAATATTTCTGGTTAGCAAAAGTTGATAGAAATCGATTATCGCGTACATAGAGTGTAGGAGTACATAGTGGCACTTGAAATAATTATTTGGCCACAGCAGACTCGTACCCGAAATTCGGCGAACTTTTTTTCACACCAACCATGGTGTGTCGGCGTGCGGGGATACTTGACGCGAGTAGTTTATTTCGGGGTAATTAGAATGAGGAGGGAACTTGTTAACGAAATCGCAAATTCCTGCCAAAATACGGGAACGGATGGACAACAATTAGAAACGGTAACGAAGTAAATGAGAGGACGACGTGAATTATGCACGCGAGGTGGTAGTTTTCGTTTCGAGAATTTAACGAACTGTTTCAGGTGGATTTTATTAATTCTAATGCACTTGAATTACGCTTGCGGGTAAACCATATTTCGATTAAATATCTTTCATATGATCGAAGTTCTACTCATCTGAAATCAAAGGGTACACCAATTACAAGCACTGTCTACCATTAAATCCATTCATACACGCTTTATCATGATGAAGAGTAAGGGGAAAAACAAGGAATGTGAATGACCAAACAGCTGCATTGAGAAAATCAAGTTTTAATACTTTAATTCGTCAGTAAAGAGACAAGGTTCAATGAACTTAACTGCATTGTTTATAACATGAACAATTTATACTCTAATTAGGCATCAGTAAATAACTGAGCAAAAAGATAATTTTTTTTAAAATGTTTTAATATCTTTTAAGGGGTCATACCTAATCAGGAGGCCGAAAAGAAGCGAAAGTTTTTGATTTTTTTTTTTTTTTGAAAAAGCGGATGCATATATTTTCACAGAACTTTTTACACTTTAAAGAGTAACATTTAAAGAACATTTGGTAATTTTTTTGTAGAAAAATATTTAACGTTTATAATAAAAATACAACGAGATGGTGGACAGTCTCTGTTTTTAACCAGTACACCAAATCTTTAATGCTGTCTTACGTAGACACTAGCTTTAGGGTAACTGTACCTAATATCGCCAGGCAAAAATTAAATCGCTGCCGATTGAATAATAATTGATATTTTTGCATGCAGTTTGTTTCAAAGTAAAGAGAAATTATTCATCTTTCATGTAGCATAAGTTAGAATCGTTGAAACCTACAAAATTTTAATTAGGACTTAAGAAACGTAAGACATGCAAAAATCGGGTCCTGAAAAAAGTGTACCTAATATCGCCAACTCAAGAAATATGGATTAATTCATGTATATATGAGTTTTTAAGTCATTTTCACAGGTGATTTTATTATTTCTTGCACTATAAATGTATTTTTATCCATCTTTGATTTTATTTATATTAGAAAAACAGAAATTTACAAATATAGATTTTTAAAATATTTTATTTTCCACATTCCGATGTACATATTGGACAAATAAAGTTTATTTCGGTTGCTCGGCACATTTCGCAACCCCACCTGGAACAAACATTACATCGAAACCATTGTTCTCCGGTAGGCGGTATTCGGAACACCCATACTGCTAAAAGAAAAACAGTATTTTCATCACGGAACATATTTGAATCGATTTCATACCTAAAGTACATTATTAATCAGGTATTTCTAGTAGATAGTCTTATATTCATGGAATAATTAGACTTTTCTCCTTCGAATAGGATTTAAAATTGTGGCAGTCCAATAAATTTTTCCACTATCAAGATTCTCCAAAATCCTTCCCCTTTTGTAATCGTTGATCACATGACGCTGCAATTACAGCATGTCTTCCTACATATGGTTAGGCACTAATTTAGTGCATAACCGATAAATTGTACTGCTTACTTTGCAAGATACAGGGGATGGCGATATTAGGAACAGTGGCGATATTAGGTACAGTTACCCTACTACTCCGCTTGGCCCGAAATTTAGATTCTGATTTTATAAAAAAAATTCTCTTTATTTTCGTGGCCCCAGAGTTTGCAGTTCGAAAGTTTGTAGGCGACAGCCATACACACAAACACACAAACACTTTCTATTTTATATATTAAGATTTCTATTTCATAACCCTTTGTAATTCGACAGTTCTGTGGCCGCAGTTGCCACCAAAAACATACGTAATATTTAGTAAAATCACTAAAAGGGGACACTCCCTCTTTTTTCTCTTACCCTTTACGCAAAATAATTCTATCACTACTATTCTTTCAACTATCCACGTTTTACACTCCACTTTCTCTTGTAAATTACTAAAACTCCGATTTAGAGCGCAATTTCTGCATTTCCGTCAGCCAAAATCATCCAAGCCTGACAGAATACGGCCCCCCAGAAGAAAAGCGACGTGTTTGTGTCGCGGACCGTGGAGAACATCGAACGACACGGGTATTTGCACAAAGGGATGGGGGCTGGCCGGCTGATTAATTTATGCGAAATGCCGAAAGCCAGTAAACATACGTTTCTACGGCTTACTACATATATATCGGGGGCGCACTTTTACAAGCAAAATGGCCGGGCCTGTGCATTCAACTAATCCCCCTCGCCTCGTCCATTTAATATGGGGGTGGCGGCCATACCGTCGGTATAGCCGTTTACGAATTTGCGTGGAAAAAAAAATTGAACCACCACCGTGGCTCCCGCGCCTCCTATTTTCGTTCGTTACCTATCGACCGGGCTTTATCTATTTTTTATGCAATGAAATGCCCCGGACCAATGGCGGCCGCAGCGCGCGCGCGCCCTCCATTGTACGGCTCCGTCGAAAATTCGAAATTATAGCGCGCGGGAAACAGGGCACGGGGCGAGGGAGGGACATTTCCCTCTTTTATGTAGAAAAATGGCCGAACGCGTTCGAATCATTCGATAACTTCCACCTTTCCGGTGCTTCCACTGACGCTCGTTATTTTTCTGTCCCTCCGCAATATTCTCGCGTGTCCCTCGTTTCCACTGGAAATCGACACTTCGAATCGATGGAATTTTTCCTACCGTCTATTCAAATTCTACTCTGCGTCCATGCCAGACCGCTTACCCTAGACTCTCCCCTGACAAATGCCAACGCACGTGTAAGTAGATACATTTAGAAGCGAAAGTTCACCGTACAGACACTCGTCCTCAGGAGCAACTCCGCGTACCTAAGCCATCGTGGACGTCGCTAAACGCAGCCAGCGCCAGGAGTACCCCGCGAAACTCGGGGAAATAATTTCGTCGGGGTGGAGAAATCATCCCGTGGCAGGGCCAAGTTGCCCGTCTCGGTTAGCCGTGAACCTTGCCGCGCGGATTTATTCATGCGCCGGGGCCACCTAGGGGACTCCTTTTTCGCGAATTAGCCGTGGTGTCGAAGCTCTAACACGCTTAATCTGTATCCAACTATGGCGATACACGTTCCGGCATATTTCCATGCCATTATGCAAAGGGGCGACATTACTTCGTACAACCGCCCGCCCGTCGATATGTATATATACACACACAGGGAAAGCGGCGGCGTTAAAGCATCGTATACGTACGGCATCGATTTATTATAATTTAGATTGTCTTCTAAGAAGCCGAACCGTACGTGCGCGTACGCGGCCATGCACACACACACACACACACACACACACAGCGCAGGGGGTCGCGCGTGCACGCACATACAGAGACGGCGCGGGGCGCGCCTTAATGCGCTGCCGTTCGTTAATTATTCCTCCGGCATTCCCCGTAAATATGCATGAATTATATATCGCGCCCGGCACGAAAGCGCGGCTATACCGGGACGAATGATTAATACATGCCGCTTTTTTTTCCGCGCGCTCGTTCCCGTTCGCTTTACGTTTTTCTCGCGAGCGCGGGAATCGAACGGAGGGGGCTGCCGATTATACCGTTACATCGGCCGGCTCCTTCGCGATTTCCCTTCGGGCCTGTGTTTTTCGATGCATAATTAACGACATTGCATTTAGGGAGTATTCCGCGCCGGTTAAGTTGCTCGCAAGCCCGTTCGCATCATGTCTGACAATTAGCGGGGACGCGACTCCCCGCTGTTAGGACGAACCGAGGAAAATATCCGGCAATTAGCGGCCGCGTAATTATTGGCAATCGTTCGATTTCAGGGGGCCACGTCTGACAATTAACGGGGATTTTCTTTGAATAAGGGGCGGATGGTAAAATTAGCTGGGCGCTTGCTCGGCGCGAGGATCGTCCCGTGTAATGGGGGTAGGTCAGGAATTATTTTATTGTAGGTCAGTCGTCGGAAAATGGGATTTTTGGGTCGCGGCGCGCCGTATTCGGTCGTGGACTTAATTTGCTAGGAATTTTTTAGTAATCCCCTGGAAAGGATAATTAATATTCAGGGAGACACGTCAGACGCGGTACGCTAAGGAGGTAAATTGTTACCAGGTGCCTTTTTATTTTTTCTAATGTCGTTTTGGGAGAGATTTCAATATAAATTTGGAGTGCATGTATCTGGACATCGACGTGAACATTTTATAAAGTTTATGATAAGGATATCAGAGTATTTGCGTAGGTACGTAGCTTTCAAATTTAGAACCATTGAAATACCATTTTATTTAACAACCCTATTAAGCGGTAGAGTGGGGTAAATGTGACCTACATTGTTCTTTTAATGCATCCTGTCGGATTGGTTATAAAAGTCGTCTACCTGACCCTTGGGCGTTCTATTTTCCGACTGTTGTTGAACTTTGGATGAACTTTCTGGGTGAAATTTATGCATGACTTTTGCATTGATTTGGATGCTTTAACAGGGGGAGGGGGGGGGGGAGGCTTCTCGTGTATGACCCCCGAAATTTATGAATTTTTTTGGAAGAAACTATTGTTAATATTGCATTAAACTCTTGTGGGATTTAAGGAGGTATCTTTAAACTTGAGGAATTTTTTATGTCGATTCTTTTTAGTATTTATTCATTAATTGTGGAATCGTGTTAACCTCTTCGACGATGTTGGCGTCAGGTGTAGCACCTGTCACAGTCATCTGATTGCAAAAAAAGAAAAATTTCTTAAAATTAAATAATTTACGCTGGTATTGGACCTACATTTTTAATTTTAGTTTTTATTTATAATACTTTTTTCGTCGATAGAAAGAATGTGAAATTTTGTCTAAGGAAAAATGTATTTTTTCTTTCAAATGCTATAACTCTTTCAATTTTTCATTTTTTTTTCTTTAAAGTGGACCAATCCTAGCGTAAAATACCTGACTTTAAGAAACTTCTATTTCTTTTTGCGATCAGATGACTGTGATACGTGCTACACATCCTGCCAACATGAGTTACATCGTCGAAGAGGCGGACAAGATTCCACAATAATTAGTAAATAACTTATTATTATTATCCTTCTTAAAGGATCGACATAAAAAAAAAAATTTCTGCAAGTTTAAAGATGCCTCATTTTATCCCAAAAGAGTTTAATCCAATACGACCAACATTATTTTAAAAAAAAATTCTTAAATATCAGTTACTTTTGGGGCTATTAGAAAAGAATCCCGCCTTAAACTGCTTAATTATTTTGTTGAGTTATTCTAACACAGCAATTCTCAAGCGGTGGGTCGCGAAGTGTTTTCTGGAGGATAGCCACGGTTTCCTGGTTTTCTTTTAATATTATTAACTTGGAATTATATTCTGAGATACCTATTTTTAATGTTTTCTTTACCTTATTAAATTTGTCTTAGCATAATTGGGCATTCGCAGGTGATTTGAATAATATGCAATGGGCTTGGGACTCAAGAAAATTTGAAACACACAGTTCTAACAAGTCAGTCTCCATACCATCAACCGCATAAAAATGAAATCAGTCCTATTGCTTCAATTCAGTAACAAATATGATGCCCTTTAATTCTTCCACTCCAAAATTTTTATCCAAGAATCCCAATAATCACACATACACCAGTATTCAAATTCTTCCCCGATAATGTCCAAACTTCTTCAGACAAGTCATCCTGCTTCCTCGCGTTCCAGTCTTCCTCAACTCAGCGACCCTCGAATACTCGCCGCGCTCCAATCCTCAATCTCACCGCGCGCGGTACGCTTACACGTCAAACGCCACAAAACTGCACAATTTATTCCCCCTTCCATTCGAGAAGCAACGACGATACGAGCCTTTACAAACCCTCGTAATCACGGGCGCTGTAAAAAAATCGCATTCAGTAATACAATTGCCGATACATCGCGGATCGCGCTAATTGAACCCGCACGCCTACGCGCTCCCGTTAATTCGGGCGAGCACCGCCGACCGTACAATAGAGAAAACCCGCGATGCGAATTATTTATGCCCACATAATATCGCGGCAGTTTTTCGAACACCGACGCGCCGTTTCGCCGGGGATCCCTGTTATCGCGGATTTCGTTAACGAGCCTCGTTTCGGCAAAGAATCGGCCGGCATAAAGGACGGGCGCGCGTCATAGAATATTATAAGCGCGCTCGATCGAGAAGCCGGAAGCTTTATTAGCCCCCGCAGCGATGGGACGGAAGTATTTTCCGCGGGCTCGACCGCTGATTTTTCTATATTCGCCGATGATTTGTCGCGCGCGGTTTCATTGTTCCACACCTCCCTCGCGTTTTTTCCCCTACCTGCTCGCCCCTCCGGCAGGGGTGGAGGAGGGGGAGGTGGAGGGCGACGGTGTCTACCCGCCATTATTTCGTAGCGAAGCATTTTAACGTCGGCCAGTTGGACCGTGAATGATTATTAATCAATTTTCAGCGTTAAACGTGCCGCCGCAATAAAAAGCGCGGGCTACGTTAACGAACCGGCCGCGTATAATTGAGCATTTTGGCGAGAATGGTTGCGAGCCTGTGCTAAAACCTTTGCGTGCCCGTTCGATTGATTTCGGTCTGGTAAAGACAAAAAAAAAGAGCGATAGGGAGAGAGAGATAGAGGGACTTGCGCGCACCCTCTATTTTTTAATGGCTGGAAAGAGACGCGTCACGGGCGACGTATTCGAACGGGCCGTGGAGTCGCTTAGAATGCCGGATTAGTGTACCGAAACGAGGCTTTGTGCGGCCGGGAATTAATACGAACGTAGAAAAGGTGGGAATACGGTAAAGGTTGATCGAAATTTCGATCTGTCTCTGCTCCAAATTGCGGCCGATCAATTTGAACGCGGAGGGACTGGGGGGCAGTCTATCTTACAGTTCTCCCTCTTCGCTCGATAAATTTCACTGTTTTGTGTGTTCTCTGAAAGGAAGCGGTACACCAGATCCGGAAGTGGCGTTCGCGGTAATTAATTATATATCATTGCGCGTGGACTGATAATTTTAAAACGTGAGCGTGTTTCGAAGCGCGTCGAGTGTCATCGAAAGTTGGTACGTTTATCGAAGCCTCTTGGGGTAGGTTGGGTCCAGTGGCTTTGTTCGCGGAAGTCCTTGAACAGGTTGAAAGTCGAAACTTTTGGTGGGGCTGGGGGTTTACCTGACCTTCGCGAAACAGTCGGTACTACCGTAGCTGTATCAAACGAACTTTCGTTGGCGACGATACTACGCGCGTCCTTTCGACAACGGACCAGTGTTGCAGTGTGACAGTTAGTGGTGTTTTTCGTCGTATTAGGCGCTACGAAAGTGTACGATCACTATAAGGAGAATTCCGAACAATGTAGCCAGTGCTTCATTCTTCTCCACTGGAAGCGTTTCGACTTCACATTTTCGAAAATCAAGTGTAATTCTTCGATTACGTCCACTTTCTACCATCAGCCGAGAAACGGCCCACTACATGGCTCGTAGCTCCTTTAAAGACATGTAAGGGAAATTTTATGCTTAATCAAATTTTTTAAGCTATCTAACTTCTTTCAGGTGCTATTGAAATTGGTGATTATTATCGTCTGTATGATACTGGGCGTTCAGAATTTTCGATGGCAAGTGTAGTCGATGGCACTTCGCCTGTATGAAAGATTAAACTATGATCATCTTTGTTGATGGTGTACGAATCGACGTTTCGAATACTGATAGGCTCTTTAGCTTTCGTAATGTAGATTTAAAATTTGTTATCGTGTGGCATTGTTCACGATTCTAGGGATTCAGATTTTTAAAGAGGGACAAGCAGCGCGATGTCGATATCGTCTTTTAATTACTGCCACCCCGAATTTCAGACATGGTTTACGAATTCGAACGCGTATTTGTTACAGGACAGCGACAGGAGTAGCGTTGGCAGTCCTGAACCTGCGGCCACCACCGGGACACTCCACGAGCATCAGATGATGATGAATGAATTGAAGAACTCGCGGAAGAGGCGCAGTCCTTCACCTGAGAATCTCCATCAGGCGAAACGGGCGGCTGTGGCAGCTCATCTTAATGGGACAAGTGAGTGGGATTATCTGTGTATTTTACATGAATTGCACCTCGCGCAAAGACTCTTCATTAAAAAGAATACATCAAAGGGAATACAGGCATAAATTTGCTAAAATACAATTGAGGAGTTGAAATGGTAAATGACGTAATGCCAGAAGTGAAAATTTTCAGTATTTTCTTTTCAACCGTGTTGCTACTTATGATCTCAGCTCTATTTTATGACAGTCCTAGATACTGAAATAAATTATTGTAGCACTTACAGCTTTTATCACGGTATTCAGCATAGAATTGACATCATTTTCCAGTAAAAAAATAATTTTTCATTCCTTTGGCACTTACATTCTTTACCATTTCAACTCTTCAATCTATCGAGCCAGGTTTTCTTGAAGAAATAAGTATTAAACCATAGCTTTGGAGTAGCTCTATATAAAATCAGCTGATTTCGCTAGAAAGTCATTTATGTAATCTAAAATTTCTATGCCATCTAGTTCATTTACAATTATCAAGATGAATCGTGCCAGTTAATGCCGTGCTAATTACACCAATACTTAAAGCACCCAGTTACTTATGAATTATACGCCTATTGACCACCCATGTTCTTTTGTTCCGCCAGTGGCTAGCATGGTGACCCTGCAGAATCTCCAGAACCTGGCGAGTATACAAAACCTTCCGCAAGTCGCGTCACTGGCCGCAGGTCTCCAAGGAATGACAGCGGGGCTGACTAACAATCAGCTCATCAACACGCCCCTGAATCTCACTGTCAGCTCATCCGGTAGGTCTTCCCAATTGTCAATTCAAATGGAAATGCGAGTCATAAGTAGGCTGACGGAATGATGCAAAACTTGACACTCCCCTTTAACATCGCCATTCAGCTCTCCTGTTTCTTCCCTCTGATTAAATCTCCGTTCAGCGTTGAGTCCCACGCCTAGCGTACAATGTCCTAAAAAGCTCGCAGTTGTGACAGCCCCATGATCTATGTATTCCTGAAAGATGCGACTTTAAACTCGGAAATGTTCGATGTTCAGGTGGCACAATACCGACAGCCTCGAGTACGACAGCTGCGTCTCATCTCCTTCCACCAAGTTCGGCGCCAATGGCGACATTACCTCAGCTATTATCTCAGCCGCAACCGGTCGCGATGCCTCAATTCATCCTAACGTCCGGTCAATTGGTTCAAGGCATTCAAGGGGCTCAGCTTCTTATCCCTACGTCGCAAGGTAAGCCTCTGTTTCTTCTCTTCCATCTGCACTCATTCCCCCCTCAACTTACAAAATCACCATTGATCGACACCCATTGAAATCCCGCTCGCAACGAGGCCGTAAGCGTTGAGCGTGTCACGTAGATCGATAGTGCTCCCTTCCGAGCGGCTCTAACATTCAAATCTTTAAATACAGCAACGAATCCCAAGCTACCAGTAAAACTCAAATCAAGCTGCACGTACCGTGGACATCCTCGGAAGCATTCCGATCGCGAAGCCTCACGAGGGTAATTTAATTAAACGACAGAGAGACAAATGGTACACTGGGAAGGTGGCTATCAATGTACCGGCAAGAAGTCTCCAACCCTTCGAATTTCGGGGGCTGGATTTGGCCGTAAATCAGTCCGAGTGGTCTCCCGTCGTGAAATCTGCACGATGTGCCGGCGCATAATGTTGTGCAATCAAGATGTGCCGATATATAATATAATATCGACTATCTCTGACCAGCTCGGGGTAAGGCTCTCGCCCGTCGTCCATACTTAGTGGTCCTAGACTAGCCTGGCGAGCAGAGGGCAAACTCTGCAACTAATTTCAATGTATAATTAACGTCTCACTACCCCTTTCCAGACCCACGAATAACCCCACCCTCGTTCGGCCCCCCCTCTGGCCAGCTTCCTCCCACCCTAACCCTCGTACTCTCTGGCTGGACATCACAGCTCCGCGGATTCGGCCGCTATTATATCGATTGCGGTTCGCGCTAACTTCGTTTCTACCAAGTTGGGTTCCTATTCTGGCAATTGCGAGGAAGGGGGAGTGAGATAGAGACGCGCCGTGATGGGACCACGGCGGTAGAAGGGACGGCTGAGGCGGGAAGGGGGGTTGGCGGGGGTAAGGAGAACTTTGGGAGTCCGCCTAAGTGGATTGAAGTTCGTGGATATGGACCAGTCGTGGTAGGATGACGAGTTACGTGGTGGCAAATAATGTTTGCACTGCTTTTCGGCTCAATCGATGCTAACTGACTGACGCTCGATTGGCTCCTGATAGACGTCCGGCGCGAAGAAAGTGTCGAGGCGGCCGATTATATCGAACAGCCGACTGATTGATCGTCCGGGGAAGCTTTCCGCTCGGGCTTATTTAAGAGGCATTCACTGTTGATATTCTCGATAGGGGGCAGCTGAATTATGTAGAGTATAGGAAACGTTTAAATATATGGCCGGGGCTGATGGTGCCTTCTCCGACGTACTGAACTTTTGCACCAGTTCGCGACCGGTTAAATCGAGAATGGGCGAACCTTCGCAGCCACGTGAAACCGTGACACGCGGAGGACAGGGCAGCGAATACGCCGTGAATAATTTTGCAATCGGGGCACGATTGAAGAAAGCAATAGTGTCTGAATATTTCATGCCTTTCAACGGGTCGCGAGGATTCGGATCGCCGGCAAACGGAAATAATGCATCGGCCTGTGTTTTAGAAGCCTCCTTAAGAATAAGCTCTCGGAAGATTACCGAACGGGGACTATTTCCGTGGGGGCATCGGGGAATCTTGAATAAGACTCGGGTCAGCGTCGCGAATCCTTTCAGCTAGAGCCAATGAGCGACGGAAATATGTCACGACGTACGGTGGTCCTAAAAACGTTGCGCGTAAAAAGGATTCGTCGCGCCAGCCTCAGAGCAGCACTCTTTCCCGTGGAATTGATGAACCAACCTCGTTCCCCGTAACCCACTAGATGTAATAGTTTAAACGACCCGCGAATGGGATTCGTGACCGTGCTCGCTAGAAGTCGTCACGCGGGCGAAATAAAAGAATCGGGGAGCGCGGAATATTATCGTCAAATGTCGCTTAAACTAAACGTTAATCGGATTGCCGGTTGACCTTACCTCAGAACGGGAAACTTTTATGGCTGTTCGGAATACAGGATTTGCTTAGCTTAGCTATAGGTACCAACACGGGTACGTACTCATGATCAGTAATCATATTAAGCGCGTGTACAGGGTAATCAGATTAGCGGAGCTGGAGGTAATCCCGAAACTATTCTAAGTATGATTAGGCGTCCTTCTCGCAGCCTAGTCCAGTGCCAGTACCTGTACCCACTATTAAGATGACGATAATAGTTTGCCAACTACGCTGGCCTGCGAGGTTACCTGCCCTATGGGTTGCCTAATAATCCCTCTATGAGACTCTGATAACTTTACTACCCTTCCCGGATCAACGACGCGTGGGCTACGCTCATAATGGAAATGAAGTATCTATTGATTCGAGACACGTTCGTAGCTGGGACCCGCGGGGATAGAATTATCAGCCCTCCCCCCTGTCCCCGCTCGTTACCATCTCTGTTTCGTTACGTCGCTACTACTTGCCGCCGGGGGATTAACATTCTTCTCCGTCCTTCCGTCAGGGATCGCCACACAGACCATCCTAACAATTCCCGTCAGCCACGTCACGAACAATCAGATGGTGAACCTGGCGCTGAGCAACGGTCAAGTGGTCTCCACCACTCTCGCGAACCTTCAATCCATCGCCCAGCCACAGAACATGCTCAGCACGCCGACCAGCAACGGCGACTTTACAGGTGCGAAGCCGATTTTTTTATAAGATGTCTAATAAACCATGAACGCTACAGATGCCGCGAGTAAAATTGAATAGCCTGGGACAGTTGGGAAAAAGGAGAGAGGGTTTTAAATCCCCTCGACTCTATCAGCTTTCCCGCTAACCAGCCATTTCGGTTTTGCTCGCGGCGGCTGTAGATCTCACTTTTGATTTCAAAGCTACGTTTCGTTTTCACTTCAAGCAGACCAAGTGTCTCGTTTTCATGCAACAGTTCCAACAAGTCCCAGCTTGGCATCAGGGCTAGCATTGAATCCTGCTGCCTTGCCGCACCTGCTGAGCAACAGCTCCGCCAGCCAGCAGCTTTTGAACGCGCTGCAGCCTCAGCAACTGCTCCAAGCCGCGCAAGCAGCCCAGGCACAGGCGGTCCAGGCCGCTCAGGCCTCCCAGCAACCACTTCTGACCACGTCGCCTCAGCAGCACGGCCATCGACACGGCTCTCACATGAATCACTACACGGTACGTAAACCGCTGATTACGGGACCGAATAATTTCCGCCTTTTCTGGCTTAACCGTGCCCGGCCAAGGGACTTTTGAAGAGCACGTGAAATACACCTTCGCCTTCGCTGTAATTGGATCATGACTTCCATATCGACGGTAAATCCTATTAATGCGCGGCCCGTGTAATTTAATCAGCCCCGAATACGGAATTCGTGGATCGTCCCCGGCCAATATTTTTACGCGCGACGTCGCATGAAAGATTAATCAAACTGTGTCTGATGGGTTTTATTATATCCCCGTCAAATAAAAACAGAATTAACTTCGCGGCCCGCACGGGGCAAGGGTACACCTGAATATTTATTAATCTTCGCCAGAGGCATTCCTCTTCGAGAGCCTCATTTCACGCGCGCGCGCGCGCGTGGCGATAGTAGGTCTTCCAGGGCTACCCTCGACTCCCTTCGACAAACCGCATTCACGAGGAACAATCAACCCGCCGATATCTCGCTCGTTTGCCCCAATTATTATTCGCGAATCCACGGACGGGCCAGCCCCGTTCCAGAATACTTTCCCCCCCGAGGAATCTTCGTTCGCCCTGATTTCGTCAATAACTAACACTCGCCTCGGCTCGATATCCTCTCCGATGGTGGCCAGGATACCATCCCTCCTGCCCGAGCGCGCTTCGTAACAATACAAACGACTCTCGCGGACGATGTACGAGCAAAACCGCGGTCCCCTTCGAAGGTGGAAGGGCTTAACCGGCGCGCAAGATCGGCGGAACAACCAGAATAAGCCCCGATAGCAAGCGATCTCGTTAAGAAAGTATTCCGCGGCGGCGGCGTTTCTTCCACTAATTAGACTCTAAAGTGTCTCGATCCGAGACCCCGGCAGCCTCATTATTAAGTGCATAATTGGCGTGGAAGAGGGGCATTGTCGTTCGTTGGTTGTGCTACTAATCCGTTACTACCGTCCCTGTCCCTCACAGCCGACGGAGAAGCATCACAGAGAGAAGCTCGAGCAATCGTCGCCTTTGAACGAGTCCGTGGTATCCGCGGCCTCGGCCCTGAACCGACTGGCAGCTAGTAACGGGGAAATCACCATCACGACGACGCACGGGCCGAGCGGAGCTGGTCTAAAAGCATCGCCCAGCAGCCTGCACAGTCCCAAGCAGGAGGAGGACGACCTGCTCAACGATTCGCATAGTAAGATCATTTCTGTTTCTTAGAAATCGCGCTCACGGACCGATACCACTGGGACAGTAGGCGGTAAAAGCGAGGTGACTGGCCCGTGGTCTCGCAATTCTCTCGAAAATGCTTAGTCTTTTTTTACTTCTACTCGGCGAATTAGGTAGACAAAGCACGTTTATCCTCGAAACAAATTCTTCAAATTTCCTCGAACGATGCGTGCGTAGTTTACTCGGTAATGGTATTCAGTCGTATGGATTTCCATAATCTACATTATAATTTTCGCCCATTCTGCTGCTTCGCCGCCTCGAATCACGCGTGCTTCCTTTGCCGATTTAACGTTTAACGCGCGGTCAAAGCCGATAAATAATAATGTTCGAGGATCTGGCTGCGCCGCGGAGCGGTTAATAATCTTAATAGGATATCGTACAATGCTCTGCTCATTACGGTGTATTAGATCGTTCCTTGCTGCCTTCTGGGAAGCCATAAAGATACTGACAGTGTACGTTACCTCCAGCCAGCAGACAATAATTTTAATAATTCACGATCCTTGCTTAGACTGCCATTCGTCGGCCCGAGTTGTGTAGAATAATCGTTCCAGCTGTTGAACTCGGGCAATTATCAACAGATCCATGGCCATTTGTGCGTTTAAAGAAAATTGGAGAGGAATTTTATTTTACTGCAGTGGTCGTGTTAAGAATTGTGTGTTAATTGGGAGGAAGCAGACAGTGATGTGGATTATTTAGGAAAATTTATCAGGTTTAATAAATTATAGCTAACTCTATAAAATAAATAAAATAAAATAAAGTTTTCTTCCGTGAACAATATCGAACAAACGTATCCTTAAAATATCGCCGATTTCTAATTACTAACTCCAACTGCGAGTGGAAATTTCTGGCGATGCATCGAAGATAGCGGAGATACTTAATCGTACCGAAGATACAGTCGCCCGCGAGTATCCCAGCAATTTATGGTTCCTCTCGTCGCGATGCATAGTTCGCTCTCTTTCAATCGGAGGAAATATTCGTGCGTTCCTCGGACCGCTTTGACAGCGACACACGCGAGAAAGCCAAGTAGCATCGCGTTTTTGCCCGGCTGATAGTGGAGGGGGGGACGACGCGCGCGCGCGCGCTCGCGTTCGATCGGAAATTAATGATCGCAGAAACAGCGTGCCGCGGAAGAAGGATTTGCAGTTTATTGCACGGCGCAGAAACCCGGCGAACTGGTCGAGATTGCGGGGCATGTGGGCACCTCTATTGCGTGCGTGTACATTCGGGGTGACAGATTTACGAGAGAAATCGGTGTAGCTCAAGCTGCTTTAACGAAGCCGCCCGATGTCATTAGGCAGCTTCTCGCCAGAACTTCGAAACGTTCCGATTAATCGATTGAAACTCCCGCCGAAACTGTCCAATTCTCCTCAAAATATATCGGCCGAATTACTCTCAAGCTCGCCTCAATGGGAAGGTATCATTGCAGAATGCTTGGCAACATCGGTCCTCTTGGAATCTTCAATTCGCAGCTCATAGTTCCTTAAACGATAAAAGGGAACCGATAACATTCTAACTTCCTTCGTTTCGTATTGGAAGTAGGAATTGTCCCTTTAACACTAGACAATATTACTAAATGTAACTAAAAATACACATTTGTTCTACAGAAATTTTAATTGGACCTTTTACCACTTAAATATTTTTCGAAATTTTTATTCATTTCCAATAAAAATGAAATGATAGTCATTTAGTTGTGGGTGGGCCCCCTTAGTGTTCCGGCAACCAATATTTTCACGCTCAGTCCGCCACTTCTCCGAGCCCAAAGTTTAAGATACAGCTAGCTAAAAGAAGAGAAAAGTTTATAGTTACCGCAATAGAAGCGTCTACCAAGAATACCGAGCCTGCAGGATCGATCGTTACCTTTTCGAAGTTGCACGAAAGACAAGCGAGAAATTCCGGAACTTTAATTGCAGATCAGCCGACCATCAACGAGGCCACGAACAACATAGTGGATGGCATCAATCTGGACGACATCAAGGAGTTCTCGAAGGTGTTCAAGGTCCGCAGACTGTCGCTGGGCCTTACGCAGACCCAGGTGGGTCAGTCGCTGAGCGAGACGGAGGGTCCAGCCTATAGCCAAAGTGCCATATGCAGGTGAGTGTTTGGCGCTTGGTGTTTCTCTCTCACTCACAATCTGTCGAAACGGACGTCGCTGATGAGAAATGAAGTGAAACCGACATAGGCTACGGATACGACAGTGTGCCAGGTCACTGGAAGTGGCGTGGAAACGGATTTGGAAACGAATCGGTGTTCCTGTCCAGGGAACGTTTCTTAAACGTAGGGCCAGGCCCTCTTCTTCTACCCTGATCGCGACAGAGTTAGCTATTCCATAGCTACCCCCGCTAGCACTCTTGTCGCGTACCCTTGGTCTGGTGGAGAAGTAGCACTGTTCGAGAATAGAGTCTGACGAAACGTCACTGAATTTTTACGCGCTTGGACTGTACGAGAAATGTGTAACTTAGCCTGCCACGATGGTTCCTGAAGCAAGATACGTAATGTCACGTGTCGCGAACGATTCGGCGCTTGTTCGCGAATGGTAACACTCAGCTAGAACGATCGTTTGGGTAGAACGGAAGGAACCACCGTGGTAACGCCGGTGGCAAGTAGAGACGCTGTTTCTACATCCTAGAATTCTTATCGTAACGACTAACTTAAGCATTGGTGATTGTTCCCCAGTGCCCTGGCTACCCAGATGTACGCTGCCTCGCAGATTGCCTCTCAGCAGCAAGCTACGTACGTTCACCCCTCACGCTACTTAATTTACCTAAAGATCTAAAACGTTTTAAAAACCTCTGGAAGCATAGCGGTTATACCCAAGCATGCGCAATCCGAACACTTTTGGTCGTCGGTGTGTAGAATTCGTCGTGACGAGGGAGGTAGTTAGTCAAGACCCAGTGTCAAATCGAACGTCACCAGTCAATAATCCGTTCCTGATTCTTCTGCCATTCGGTTCTCTTTGCATCTTCCATCGCTTTTCCGACCAACTGTCTGTTGGCCGAACCTTCGGTCGCTTCCTCGTCTATCGTCCCCGTGAAACGGCCAAAACGCTTGACGGTGTTGCGGGACTTACCAGCCGCGGGCCATACTTGGGTATAGCTGCCAGCACTCTCACTAATTCCTAACTCCGTTTTTTTTGGAACAAAAAAAGCGAAAGGAGCACTTTTCGATTGATTGACGAGCTATTTCTTCGAGCCAGGGCATTGGCAAACTTGGGCATGATGTCGCCAACGCGCGAGAACACGGGAACATCGTGTGCACGACGTCCGTTTGGTGTCTCTTTCACACGTTCGTCTCGGCGATCGATTTATTCCTCCGTGGATACGATTTGCTCACTTGCGGCGAGTATTAGCTTCCGAAGCGCGTTGGCAACATCATACACACGGCATCACCAGAACCTTTAAGCATGCACGCATTGTCAATGTCCTGTTTTTGAGTCAATGCATGCCTCTTAGTGCTCCTTTAGTCGAACGAGAACGTAAAGACGAACTTTACTGAGTTTCTCTCTGCGCAGTGTACTGAAAGGTATTCTGCGATTATATTGTAATATTGTTGCGAGTAGCAGCTGCGTGTTTGAACGAGATTCAGTGAACTGAAATGTGAATGTATAATTTCAGAATAATCTTCAGGCTTGTCTTTACGTTTTTGGTACGAAAGTCTTTTCTTTCTACCGTGTCAGTGAGATTGAAGAACAAGAATCATAAGTTGTTGTTGGGTTTAGATTCGAAAAGTTGGACATCACGCCAAAGAGCGCGCAGAAAATAAAGCCGGTCCTCGAGAGGTGGATGAAGGAGGCTGAAGAGAGGTGAGTTTTACTTTGACTATCTCATTTTTTAAAATCTATACACTCACGGAGACAAGTACAGAAAAACTGAACACATCCTTTATAGAAAGCTACACGTAATATTAGAGTATTCCAGCGGAATATATTTTTCCCAGACCTATTCACATATTTTCTATCTTCCTCAATCCTCTCCAAACCACTAGGGGCGGATTTTGAGATTTGGCACACTTAGGCTAGCAAGCGTGTGTCACCCTTTCCACGAAATATCATCAAATATTTGAATTTAAAAGAGGTGAGATAATTTTGAAATTGGTTCGATGAAACAACTCAGATATGAATTATTGTTAATTTCCTACTTGAAAAGAAAGTGATTTACATTTAAAATTACCTCAAGCCTTTGTGTCCAAACGGACAATTTCTTTCGCCATAAATTTTCCGCCACAATTGGAAATTTTTAATTTTCATTACACGCTCAGATAAAAAAGTTGAAAAAGCGACTTTCACTATTTTCTTCGCTATTCCGACCAGTTGCAATTTTTTCCAAAACGACGAAACACGTCACCTAAGTAGTAAACAAATCTTTCTAGCTTCTCAAAAAAACTCAATTCATTTGGACCAAAGTTAAAAACGTTACTCTGTTTTAAAGGATGCCCGAATACTTTTATGACCCACTGTATTTACAAATTGCAAACTCCTGCAAACTCCTCTTACTTAGCTGAGCTACAAAAATGTTTCCCTCGAAGAGCTATTTCTAGCTACCCATCCGAGCATATCGCGTGAAACTCGGCGTGCCTTTGAATCCAAAGTACAGGAAGCGTTGCCGCGGTAGGATGACAACCGAAAATCCTTCTAGCCCACCTCGATCGCGTCCCTGATTGGCGTTTTAACGGCGCGTCCCGCGTTACACGATTATTCCTGCAATCGTCCAACAGGATCTCTGAAGCGGTGTCCGAGAGCGTGTGAACGCGTGCGTGCTAATTGGTAATTCGCTAATTGAATCCACCTGATTAATTGCAGATCCGCGTCTAATAAATACGCGGAATGTTAATTAGAATGGGGGAAACCGTTAACGGGATCGCGGCAGTCGTGCTCGCGCCGTTGCTGCAGGTACCGTCGGGTTTCATTCGTGTCGCGAAAGAAGTCGCCTATCGGCTTCCTCCTCCCGAGGCTGTGCCGGCTCTGCTTGCTGCACGTACGCGCGCACACCAGGCAGCGGTGATTTTACCGCGAACGCTGTATCAGGATCTGTAATTAGCGAAACTCAAACTTTGATACATCCTTAGCCGAGG
Source organism: Andrena minutula (assembly GCA_929113495.1). Lineage (NCBI taxonomy): Eukaryota > Metazoa > Arthropoda > Insecta > Hymenoptera > Andrenidae > Andrena > Andrena minutula. The sequence continues at coordinate 24,168,714 of OV815994.1, forward strand.
CTGGATGATACAGGCCGGCTCATAACGAACGATACGCGCGTTCCGATTTATCGGCTCGCTCGCGGGAGCTGTTGCAGCCTCCTCTCCGCTACGTTTAGTTAATGCCTCGACTGTTTGTAAATGTAGAATTTACGCTGCTCGAGTATCGGAGGCTTGAGGCAGTGTGGGTGGGAAAGAGTTTGATAGGATTTCTGTGTTGGGATGGAATGGGGGTTAATTGAACAGGATTCGAGCTAAGTATCGCGGCAGATGACGGTGGGATGAATCGGATGCTGTGTGGTATCAAGTATTCATGCATCAGGTGATTTTGCTAAATAAAACGAAATCTGCTGTATTATCATGCAATTGTAAGTTTCTGTAGGTTTTCGGTTGTTTAGAATTTTTCACGAATAGTAGGGAGGTAGTATCAGGGAACTGTGGGAGATATTGGGTCATTCCAAAAGTCACAAAATTGTGTGACTGTTTTCTAATTATGAAAAAATCTTGCCTGTAGTCATTCAAGTTGGCCCGCAAAAGCTAGAATCAATCGCAAAGAAAATTTGAGGTGCCGCAAAAACCTTGAAGTATTACGCAACTTTTTATTTTTGTGAATATGTTTTTGAAGTTGTGTTATGTGCTGATTTTCTTTATAATCTTAACGTGTTCGCTGTCCAGACCTTTAGCGTACCTAGTACTTAGTATCTTATGCGTGCAACAGAGCAACAGAACACTTAGTTTAAATTAAGCATTTGCGTTTTCATTTGTTTTTCATAGTGGCAACTTTCTTCAGTTGTCGGATAGTAGTCAGATAGGATAAGAAAAGTGCTATCGCATGATAAAATAAAATTCATAAAATCAATATAAATAATAATTTGTAGACTTGCGGCACCTTAAAACATTTATTGATGAAGTACAGATTTTCTCAGCGTAAATACCACCATAAAATGCAAGTTCTGCCAACTATTAGAAGTCATGAATAATAATAAAAATGCGCCCCTATCCATACTAGTGTGAAGTCGATAAACCACACGCGCATTAATATAAAAATCACTCGAGCACGAAATACTATATTTCCATATTACAGCTAGCCTCCTAAGTATCCTGGAAGTGACCCAATATCTCCATTGATTGAACGCAACTCCTCTTTCGAATCTAGGTTAAATCTTCCTCCCCCTGCTGCACGATCCCCTCGTAAAACCCACGTACCATCCGCAGCGCTGTTTCCTTTAATAAAAGAAGTGTAAATTTGTATTTATCGCGCCGATCCCTAGTTGCTTACGTCCACGGATTTATATTTGCCGCGCAACGATCCCGGTTTAATTGGTAGCGCGATCTAAGAGCGTCGATCCGTCGATGTTTTACGAGTCGGCGATATCTAACGCGGTTTATGGTTTCGATTTCACCCGCGGTGGCCGTTTTATTGCCAGCAAAATCGCGGATGGCGCGCGGCTGTGTATGGAAAAAACACGCGCGTACCGCGTCGCGTGCGTGTATGTAGGGTAGTGTATCGACGTGCACGCAGCGTGTATCCCGGCCGTGAACCGGATGATTCGATGACAGGAGCACGCGGTCATTTCTCTTTCCGCGGCCGCGCCGGCCAACAATGACCCATTCCGCATTCCCGCGGCGTAGCATCAACAGATTTTCCGAAAGCGAGCAAAATGATTTGTTGACTGTTGCATTAACACCTTCCCTTCCGAGTTGCGCGTCATCGGCGGTGATTTTATTGCGCCCCGCTCTTTCTCGTTTAAATGATTCGCGCCTTGGTAACAAGTTCAGTCGGCGCTGCGGGAGTCTTCATCCTTTCGCGGCCTCGTTCTTTTTATCCAATAAAAGTGTGTTTCTGGATAAAACAGTGTAATTGAAGGGTCACTAAATTGAAATGATACATGGTAATATTTTGTGAGATTACTTGTGTGGTAGAATTGCACAGTGATTCCCAACCTGTGGGTCGCGAAGTGTTTTCTGAGGAGTCGCCGCTGTTATTTTTAGTTGCCGATTTTTACCACTTATTTATTATAATTATTGAGTTGGAGTTATATTCTGAAATAGAGACATTTAATGTGTTTCCTTTACCTTATCTTAGAAGATTGTTGAGAAACACTGGGATAGTACGCTTCACTTTAGATTTCTTCCAATGTGGAACCCACATTTTTTGCCAAATTGAGTCAGTAGCAATACTAATCATATAAAATAGGAAAACTTATTTTTTTTCACTATGGGTTAGTCCGTTGTTGCTCTCAACGCCTCATACATTGGTGTATTCGTGTATACGTAGGTTTGTAGATTAAGGAATGCGGAGAGTATCCGAAACAACGAGTAGATCCGAATATAAGGTAGCAACTGTGAAGCAGTCGCGTTGAAACCCAATCAACGTGCACACGTAAGAGATAATTAACACGAACACCTTCCATCTGCGGTCAACGAGTCGAAGATAAAGTGCATTTTCGAAAGGTGAACCGCGGATCGATTCCACCGCACCCTCTCTCTATTCGTCATCAATTGCCCCCGCGCCCTGAGAAGCGAGGCATCCTACCTTCCGAAGGAAGCATCGAGCGTAGAACTATTACGAGGCGATCTAAGCCAGATCAGCCACGTAACCCGGCTAACTATTATCCAGTCGACTCGATGACGGTTGAGCACGGTCATTTCTCTTTTGAAGGGCGCGCGGGGAGCCGGCAACAATGACCCATCCCGCATTCTCGCGGCGTAGAGCTAAGCGCGACCGTGCCGGCCGTGTCCGGGAAAAATGAAAGCGGCTAGTTTATGCGGTGCACGTGCACGATTTATCTGCCGAGTAATTAAACTGTGGACTAATTAAAATCAGGTTTCTGATGTACCCCTCCTGCCTGCTCTGCCCCCTACCACCTGCTCGCCCCCAGCCACCCGCCATCTCCGCTCGCTGCTTTGCCCACGATTCCTGTCGTTTCTTCTCTCCTCCTTCTGCTGTTCCCCTCTTCTTACCTCCGCTCCCGCACCCACACGCGAACGCTAATACTCGCGAATCCCTCGTAAACCCATGCCAGGAATCCCTCTGCTTCCTCCTCGCTGCCCCGTCCATCCCCTTTTCCTCCCTTCTTCTTCATCTGCATCTTCCTCCGACTCCTTCTTCTCCCTCCTTGTCCCTGGTATTTTATTCTTCGCTTTGCCGGACTCTTCGTCACCCCATCAGTGGCTCCTTCAACAGTTTCAACTCTCCACCGATCCCACTCTCCTCAGAATTCCCACGGGTTTTTATCTCGCTTGGTGTAAAAGTGACTCGCGTGTAACTGGAGTTTTGATAGCCGCTGGATTGGCTGATTTATTTCGTGGACTTGAGGGAGCTGCAGGGAAATAGTTTGCTAATGGTGTGACGAAACGAGTTGGCGGAGTGACTAAGCGCGCTTTCTGCGTGGCTAGTCCAGTTTGGTTCTTAGCCCCTTGCATACTAAATTGATTCGCCTATTGCTTTACTGTCAGTGGGAGAATTATTATTTACATATGAATCATTATTGTCGGCTTCTAGCAGTGGCATGTCCGGCACGACGCTATTATAGAGATAGTCGTCTGTCCCTTTTAACTTGCGATTAGTCATGGGTTAGAAGCGTGGCAGGACTCTTTGGATATCATAATGACGTCTAAGCCGCTGGTATTGTGTAATGGGGCAGCTACAGATATTTAAACTATTCGTTTTTAACCCGCTAACTAGGTCACTTCTCGGCCAGGAATGCACCCTGCTTGTTTAAGTATGATTGAAGGGAAATTCACACGTGTCACCCACAGCAAGCGGTGTGCGTGACATAATGCTATATTTATTCATTTTGCACGAGCGCAATTATTAATTTTTCTACACGAGCTAACTTATCTTTCTCTTTGTAAAAGGAAGGCCAATATATTAACGTAAAGGAAGGAACAATTTTTGTATGATTTAAGGGGACTAGGAAGTTAAATCGCTCGAAAATCAAGTATTTTTTACGAATTAATTTACGAGGAGGTGAAAACACGCACAGACGTTTCCTTTTACACAATGTTTATTACTAATAAAAATAATATTTTATTACGAATAATAAAATATTATTTTTGTCTACATATGTATTTTACAAATGGTGCCACAAGAGGGTGAGTTTACAGTGGTTTAGAAAAAGTGTCTTTGGTTTTGCCGGGATATTGGATTTAAAAATAATGATAGAACGGTTTCCTTGGAATATGTTTCTGTAATTTTTGAGGGGACCTGTAAAAATAGAATTGAACCAAAATTATTACAATAGTGACTAGGAGAAGGCGATTTATACTATAAATATCGACTTTCGGGGTGCACAGATGGATTTTTTTATATTTCGGAAAGTAGAGCTTCTACACTTTATGCTGAGCTACACTCCAAAAAGGAATATATTTTTAATGTACTGTAAAAATTTCAAGTCGATCCGAATCTCCGTTTTTTCGTAATTAGGGCGAAACCGCAGTAAAATCGCCCACACATTAGATGACTTTAGCACCGGCATATACATGTATATATTATTATTAAAAAAGAATTATTTTACAGTTTATAGTATTAATAAACATTACCTAAAAGTAGTCGCAATTTATATTCATCTCCATATAATTAATGCGCAGAAAGATATTTGAAATTATCTTTTATCAAAACATTTAAAATTGTCGTTTCTTCAAAATATTTCTAATTTTAATCGAAGAGCAATTCAATGCCTACTGAATGATAGAATCATCGAGGCCCTCGTGTTTTATAGACTGCATGTAGGTTTCTTTGACATAGTGCAAGTTGCATTGTCCTCTGAAACATCAGAGGCAGGCTTCTTCTTTTTCACAGCGACGTTTAATTTCCCTCTTCTTCGCTTCTCCCCCCGATCTCTCGAATTGCCTTTTCGCCGCGCAAAACCTCGCGGATTAAACCTCACGAACACGTTTAGCGGCGTCCTTATTCGTCGTTAGCCGTACTTCTGTCCCCTTCTCTCCTTTCGTTTGGCTTCTCACCTATGCCTGAATACGTGCTCGAGCGAACCCTCGACGCGTTTCGCCCCGTCTCCCCTTTCTTCGCCCCCATCCTCCAGCTTTTCTCACCTGCTACGCGGCGTACGCGCGATAATAGCGTTTCCTTTTTCACCCGGTGGTTTATTAAGATTATTGAAAGTGCAGCCCGTGGTAAATTGGCTGAAGTGAAGCAATTACGATATTTATAATCGCTTTCGTAGCATCTGGCGCACGTATAACTTCATTTCCTTCCTCACTCGTTCGCGTGCCTTCTTCCCTCCGGAGACCTCTGTCCGCCACCTTTCCTCGGTCTTTGATCCCTTCAAATGCCCGGAATTTGCATCGCGATCGATCCGCAAGAAGAGTTCATAATATTCCAAATCGCTTTGACATCACTGACGCAGATTCAGTGGTTTCATTCACTTCTCTTTGAGCCATTGTAACTTTAAAGCTTGAATTCGTGTTCTATAAGCTCCACAGAAACAATTATACCATAGGGCATAGATTATAATTCCACTATTAATCAAACTTCACTCTTATCATTAAGACTCAATGGATTCCCAAGGAAGAAAAATAATTGCAATGAATCACAGTGCAGCAGCATCAAAGGGGTGCTTCTTCCATCAATTCACTAAACTACCCCCGCAGCTTCCTCCTCCCTACCGTCCTCACAGTTAATTACGTTACCAATTATCAATTCCCTTCGAACAACATACAGGAACAGTCCAATAAAACTCGTACAACAACACCCCCGTAGGAATGTAATAATAACCACAAGAAACCACCCCTTTAACAAGCTTCCCATCAATGTTGAACACTTGGAGGAACGCCGATGCCGATTTTCGATCGCGAGAACGGATCGTTCCGCCCACCCTTCTTCCATCCCCGCGCGGGTTCAACCCCCGCCGCTCGGACAGACGCAACGGTTCTTCGCGCTCGCCCGGGTTCTCCATTAGCATATTGTTTTCGCGGATTCGACGAAATATCACCGCCCGATGCTAATGGCTCGGCCTGCACTTTTTTCGGCGGGGCTCGACAGTTGGTCATACGGAGTTAAATTAAAAACATAAATCCCACAGCGGCATCTACCAACTCGCCCCCTCGTCGTCGACCCGTCCCCCTCCCCCCTCTGCGCCCGCCCAGACCTCCACGGTGCCCAAACCCCCGCGCCACTCCGGCTCGTTTACCCGCGATCCCCGGCGGAAGTTCTCCTGTTTACGGTCGCGATGTTTTTTCGAAGCGGCGCGCGACGCTTCGATCGCTAATTTCATTTGCGCCCGTCGACACTCGCGATACACCGCCGCGCTCCTACGCTCCCATTCGAGAAAGTTCGCCGAACAGAGACGCGTCGATCGGTCAGGGGAATTAATCGCCTCGTAAATGCTGCTCCCTTTCTGTATCTCATTTTTCCAACAATTCCTCCTTCTCTCTTTTTCGGTGTCGAGGGCGAGACGAGTGCAATTGGTCAGCTAGCTCGCCCAGACGAATGCCACGCGACCTCCGCCGTCCCAACTCTTCTGTTTACGATGCCTCTTCCGGTTGCGCCGCGCTTCCACGCGGAGAAAGTTTGCCCAGCCAACAGACGAGCGGGCGTGTTTCGCGTTAATATTTGATTACAGCGCGATCGGCGTATTTGCACGTGGCGTGAGATGGGAACTTCGTTGCCGCGACGGAGTCGTTAGAATGTGTCATTTTTGTCATCTTCTTCCTCTCTTATATTTCTTTTTATTTCAAAGAAGTATGGTTTAATACTGTTAACCGATGAGATTTAAAAAAATACTCCGCTCCACTGTCTAAATTAATTTTAAACTTGTTAAAAACACTATAACTATGGGACGGGTGAGTTTCGGGTGAACCTGAGCGAAAACAGTGTGTCTGATTGCAGGTACAAGCGCGGGGTGAATCATCTGACGGATTTCATCGGCGTGGAGCCGAGCAAGAAGCGAAAACGACGAACTTCGTTCACTCCGCAGGCTCTGGAGCTGCTGAACGCTCACTTCGATAGAAACACTCATCCTAATGGTAAATTTTTCATCTTTTTAACCACCCCCTTACATTCGCAAAAGTATTACATCCCGCGCTCGTAGTTTTCCGCCAAAGATAGACAAAAATTTATTTTATGTATAAATCTGTGTTCGAATAAAAGATACAAATTTCATTCGTTACTTTGCGAATAAAGGTAACCGGGGTTATCTTTATTCAGCGACGGATAAAAATCAAGTATCTTTTATTCGATGCGTTATTTAGATAATCTTTATTTTTTCCTCTTTTCTGTTTTTGTTTGACGAGTAATAAAAACGAAATAATAATAATCCCCAACTCTGTTCCTTTCAGGTAACGAGATCACGACTTTAGCGCACCGTCTCGGATACGACAGAGAAGTCATAAGGATCTGGTTCTGCAACAAGAGGCAAGCCCTGAAGAACACTGTCAGAATGATGTCGAAGGGCGTCGTATAAAGGCACAGCATTTTCCCACCATCCTTCTTCGACCAGTAAAGAAGCTTTAAGGACTCGAACTTACGCTGCGCGAAAGGACCCCGCGAGATTTCCATTCGCGTAGGATGACCTTCTATCGTCGATCTCTCCTTGGCTGTAAAAAAAGAGGGGTGGAATCGACGGATCCGACGTCGACGGGATTCACCCCGTTCGGGAAGAAAATCTGAATCTCAGTGTCGCGTTATTAATATATCTCGACTAATCGACGCTTTAAAGATTCAGGCTTCTCTTGAATCTTTAAAAACAGCACGATGGCGGTCGATGTAAAGATCATTGTGATTGCAGGCGTATACGAGACCTATCTGTAAATAATTTTAATCTACGAATATGTGATGTACAGGAGCCGAGCTGTCCAGCGTTGATAATCGCGTATCGTCTTCGGAATCGAGGCTTGAAAGCTGTATCGACTGTCGTAAACACTGGCCTCGTTATTTGCCAGCGATCGATAAAATACCAAGCAACGGTAACTGCATCTCGACGGATGGTACGCGAGGCATTGCCAGCTGACGATAAAACTGAGGTTTAAAATTCCCGCGGGCTTTAGAAGGAATTTCTGACAGGATCCAACATTCGAATTGGACTAATCAATCATCGCGGCTGTAATGCACGCGCGGGGACAACTAATCAAACGAGAATTATCAACTGACGCCTCGGCTCGACTATGTAGGCTAAGTAATTCCGCAAGTAACCGCACAGATAACTCTAGTTCGTAAAACAATTGAGAAAGCTTCCAGCTACCGAGAATCGTCTGAGGAGTGATTGGACGAAGCACAAAACGAGGATCGTGCCAAGGAGCATCGCGGTCCTCGAGGATCTGATGCTCCTTGAACGAGAATCTATCCGGGACTAAGGAATCAAAGAGGAGGGACGATGGTCCCGCTTGCACACAGAAAAGAACATAGTTGAAGCAACGAGAACAACAGCAACCAACAGTACCATTTCACAGTCACAATACCACATACAACGATACAATTCAGTTGTCCGCGAAATAGCAAACGGAGATGTTTTACAGTACCGCCGATATCGTTTATAACGATCGTCCACTTTATTTCTGTTCCAAGCTCGAGACCGGAAAATCTTCTTGCGAGCCTTCGTTAAAAACTGTTTCAACCATATTGTTCTCTGGGTGTGCTCGTTCTGTAAATTACGCGTGTATTTTAGAGACCGGCGAGAAACGAGGAAAAGAAGAAGGGCCAGGCATAGGGGCGATGAAAAAATGAGAGGTATACAATGAAAAGAAGCTAAATCTATAGGGAGTAAATTAACGCAATAACGTGTTTGAAAGTATATTACGATCGATCGTAACGATCCTTCCTGACGATCCAAAAATTCTATCCGGACCAGGACGATAGGGACGTTAAATGGCGGTTCGAAGTTTCTGCAACACTAGTCCGTAAAATAATCTGCCATATAACGAGGTATACGTATTAAACGTTTTTCGCATCTTTTGTTCCTAAATGTTCGATCCACTTGCCCGCTGGTAATTGAATCATGGCCGAGCTGCGACGCGTTCCGTCTGTCCAAGGGAATGTGCAACCGAATCGTTCATAGAAATTCGATTGCTCTTCCAGCCAGCAGGCGAACGAACTCGAAGTTAGCATCGAAGTTAGTTTCGCCGATTCAGACATGTCAGAATTATCTTTCTATTCTTCAGAGATCGATAAGTTGTTCAGAGCGTGGTATCCCAAGCACTCGACTACGGTCGGTACCGATTGCACCGAGAATTCTCTTAAATCGCTGCCCCGCAGTCGTCGCTTCCGAAGAAGACTGACTTATAGAGGCTCGAGGCAGAGATCGCCGATATAAATTCCGCGTAACGAATGCGTGCTAGTGCGTACGTCGCGAGGCAACGGCCACGAAGCGTCGTGCTACGATAACGATACTGGTTCGATTGCAAATTCAACGATTGCTGGGACGTTCGGCGACGTTAATCTAGCGCGAGACTGGTTAAATTGAACGATACGAGATGCTCTCGAAGACTTGGTCGATGAAGCTGCGAGCGGACGGAACGCGAGGCGACCAGGAACGAGTTTCCACGATTTCCACGGACAAATTCCATGTTCACACGCATCCAGAGGAATGCTTCGTTGGTGAATAGTGTTGACCCGAAGGGATCTAATCGTCGATAGCGAATAACGGCATTTCTTTGAATGTGTTCCGCTTGAACGAAGCTACTTCTTTCTTTCACGTATGTAACCGGAGGTTTAAAATAGTCGTTTAAATAGGGCGCGACCGACATTCTCTCGGGTTTTTCCTTCTTCTGTAATAAACGATACTCTAGGCGACACCCATCACATAAATGGTACGACAGTTTCTTAAAATATCTCGACACCAGTTAACGATCATGGTCGGAGGCAAAGTTCACTGACTGTTCTCGGCTGCTCCGCTCGTTCCCAATCGTGGCGCGCGTGATGCCCCCTCCTTCGAGCAGCGCCGCGTGCACGCGGCGGGGATAGTCGAACGTCGTGGTGGGGGTAGGTCCCGTGAACGGCCTCGGGCAGCCAAGTGAACCTTGCCCCGACTATAGCGCGTATGATTGTGCATAAAGGAATGTACTCCGATACTACCCTCCCCGTTGTAATGGGCTATTCACTACACGATTATTATTAACCACCAGATCATCCTTACCGAAGCGTAGCTAGGAGTGGCAAGGGTTAGCGTGTACATAAATTAAGGAGACACCTAGGGACTGTAATATTATTAAACGGGGGGAGCTGATGGTAATTTTAATATCGTATGGCTACGAAGTAGCTGGACGAGGGATTACGCGGACGAGGAAAATTTACATGGCTAACGAAAAAAATTAAATTTCTAAGGGTAAACGCGTACGCTAAGGTACTTTTAACTCTTTAAGGTAACGATACGGTACGAGCAAAGTGATCTTGTTCCTAACGAAACACACGAGAGGGAGGAGGGCTGCGAGAGACAGTGGAAGGATGCATAGAAACGTTGTTGTATTATACTGGGGCGAAAACGGAGGAATGGTATACGGTTGAGGGGGGATGGAGGGGGCGGGGCTTGAGCGAGGAATGGTTCAAAATTCAAAATTTTGATTAATGGGGTATGCTGTCCTTTTTGATAGAGTGATAGAGAGAGGGGGAGAAAGAGCGACCACGTTTGTACAGAGATATTCCGGTTATTAAATTTTGTTATACGAGAGGGTTGGGGAGGAATGGCACGGCGGGGATGACAGAGGCAAAACGATAGAGAGAAGTTTACGAATCATGTGTATTTTCTTCGTGAAATTGATATTCAAATAGGCCATTTACGGAAATATTAACATGAGTATTAAAACAAAAAAAAAACCAAACGTGAATTGTATTCGTGAGTGTCATATTTCTAAGGAAGATAGATCCACGGGCGAATGTTTTATAGCAGTTTCCGGCCGAACCATTTGCTAGTCCAGGCTGTCCAAAGTAACGAGGGGGTGGGGTAAAAGAACCACGAGAGACGTGGCAGAGATGTCTCTAGAAAACGAAAACCACGAACGAAACAAAATCGAAGCTAAAATAAACATGGAAGACAAGATGAACCACGTGGCTGAAATTCGAGATCGAACGAGAGGAAACTGCTCCTGAAACATTGCCCAGCGAAACCAAAGTTCCTACTACGTTTTATAAAGTATATAACTGAACTGCTGAAAACTTGAATTGTAAATAACGAGGGTTAAGCTAGCACACGATCACAATACAATCCGAGCAATCTCGATCGGGATGCAGGGTCAATTGGTTCCACGTCGTTGATCGATTTTCTTTTCCTTCTTCTTCTTCTTCTTTTTTTATGAACACTTTTGAATGCACGAAGGATCGATTGTGGGAGGTGGGGCGCGCGAGTGACCATCGAGCGCGCATGATCGATGATTTAGCAGCGTCAACGATTGACGGGAGGCAATTGATCGTGACAGCACAAGAAACGACCGGCGTACGAGAAACATACTGAGAGTGGGGCGCGCGTTAACGTTATACATACATACGTACATACATTACACACGTACACAGAGGACATACACACGTACCAGTCAAAGGCAATTAAGCACATAAGTATACAATTAAATTAAGCAGCCGTAGCTTTTAGCTTGAATGTTAGCACCTAGACGACACGATGTAACATTAAACTACGTATTTAAAATGAGAACGGAGATGAGATCTTAGCGGTTAAGCGAACTACCTGTGTAAAATCTAGTAGGTGTCCACAAGAATAAAATAAAAACATATATTGTGGTACAAATCACAAACGATCATACCTTCAGGTCCCGACTGCGATCTCCAAGCTCATTCTCTGTACATATGATTTTATATCCGTCTAATTTATGTATGATTTCAATGTATAGCGCAATTATATATTATTTACACGATCCCACATCAAGTTCTTCGATTCTAAGAGCTGTCATTGAGAAATCGGCTTTACTCTTGGTTCATCTCGCTTCGAGGAAAGTTATCACTAACATCTTGCTCGTCAAGTTAAAATTTGTAAAGGATTTATACAAACGCTATCAATGAAGAACACCTGCATTCAATTTCTACGAAAAGGATTCGTCACATCCATCTGCATAGTTTTTTAAAACTCTCTATATTAAAAAGAACGCGGAAGTTTGAAAGAAATTTTTCCACATTAAAATCACTGTCTCACATAAACGAGATTTATCGACAACAGCATCGTCACAAGAGATCATACAGTTGCTTCGGCATAATATTCTTACAAGAGCATTCGAGAGGATCGACACTCTCATCCTCGTCGTCTCAAAGTTTCGTAGTGTCATTTGCATCGCCGTTCGCGACCAACTCGAAATCGGGCTTGGGGTCTGGCACTCTTCTGTCAGCTTTCCCAGACCATTCGATGAGACCGTAGCCAACCATTCCGAGGCAGAGGATCCCCATCAAAACGTACAGCTTTGTGTGCGTGCAAAGGTAAGGGCTGTACGCGTACGTGATCACAGATCCTGTGGACTCCCACAGCCGGAAGTTGGAGAATGCTGCCTCTTCTTTTCCTGGGAATAGTATCCCCGACAGAGCTGAAAGTGCAGACAGTGATAATATTGGCGGATGACAGAATTACTTTGGGGGTGATTTATTACGCGTCATTAAGGAGGTTTGGAAAGCAGGTAGGCGAATCTCCATACGGACGACCAGAGGGATGGTAAACACACCTGAGGAGAGGGTGATAAGGCCTGGTTTGGGAAAAACAGTCAGTCTGCTGTGGCTAGGTGACGGAGAAAGCTCGCTTACAAGCATGTAAGTTATTGAGACGACTTATTCGATTACTTTGATCTATTCTGAAGTGTTTCGTTAAACAAGACCTAAGTTCTAAGTGCTGTGACGTTTAGTTGCTCAAATGAAGTTATGCTGGAGTACTCAAAAGTGGAAGAAGCTTTCATTCAGTTGAATTGAATGATGTTTAAATTTTAGAAGCTAAAGATAAAGTCAATAATCTATTTAAAGGATATGTCTTTAACTGTACATTTGGAATCAGACACTAAAGGATCTTCCAACCCTTTCTCAAGATCATAAGGTTTGTTATTCTATCTGATTAGTAGTGGAAATTTTTAAAAGACTAATTGGACAGCTGCCGATTACCCATGCCTGATACTATCGATGCTGTTCTAAACAACACATGGAAGAGTTATAGAAACGCACGCGAATGAAGCTTGAAATCAATGTGGAATGCAAGTTCCTGCAGCTGGCAGGGTGGAAATCTTCATCCTGTTACTATCTGCTGATCAATACCAGTGTTACGATTGATGATACTGTGGTGGCAAGGGAGTCTTTTTATTGGCAGATAATAAAATCTTCAAAATTGCATTCACTTTGTAATTTTAAATTCGACTGCAAAGTATCGTCACATTGTAAAGAGCCTAGCAAAGTAAACACGAGCAAACAGCCTCCTTGACAAATTTTGTTGGTATTGTTTGCTAAACAATGCTCTTAACCTGAATCACCATTCTGCGAAGTTTCGCTGCCCCTATATTATCCTTAAGGGGTTATAAGGAGGCTGAAAAGAAGCGAATGTTTGCGATTTTGTTTTGAAAAAGAAGCATATATTTTCACAGAAATTTTTGCACTTTAAAGAGTAACATTTAAAAAACATTTGGTAATTTTTTGTAGATAAATATTTAACGTTTATAATAAAAATGCAACGACATTCAAGAAGACTTTTTAAGAACGGTGAGTAAGATATCTCAACAACCACTGCACCAATCTTTCTATAATTTTGTGAGCTTATTTTTTATATAAAAATCTACAGAACGTCGTTCGCATTTTTTTTTCAATATATATTTTCGATTTTATCAACGAAAAATGGCCGTTATTTGCACGAACGTTATTTGCAGGACTTCAAACTTTAAATAGCCGCCATTTTATTTTAAATTAATATTTCGAAAATTTCCCCGTCAGTCGAAAGATACATTAATATACGAACGAAATCTTTTTTTTTTTTATTTTAGATAATCTGATTCCGAATGACAGTGCTCACCGCAAAACAACTTTTGAAAAAGGATTCTTGGATATCGATTGTAATTTTATTATAAACGTAAATATTTTTTTACAAAAAAATTACCAAATCTTTTTTAAATGTCGCTCTTTTAAGCGGAAAAATTTCTGTAAAAATAGATGCTTCCGCTTTTCCAAAAAAAAATCACAAACATTCGCCTCTTTTCGACCTCCTAACTAGGTATAACCCCTTAAATGAGAGGGTGAAGATCTAAAGCATCTCAGAATGGTGTATCAGGTGCGGAGCAACGTTTAGCAAACCGTAACAACAAAATTTGTCACGGGGACCGTTTGCTCATGCTTACCTTGCCAGACTCATTGTGGGAGGAGTAGCTTCAATATCAGACAAAGTTCAACTGGATTATCAAGTTCGACATTATCAAGAAATTCTGAACGACACAAGGATGCAAGGAAGACACTCTAAACTGTCAACACCCTTCAAACATGGATTATGATCGATCATTTAAAGTGCTTATACCGTATAGTACTTACCATTAACTTGCACCAGCCACATAGCGTCGCAGAGGCCCCATAAAGCAGATATCACGAAGAACATAGAGTTCTGCTCAGGTGTCGGCTTCCAGCGCAGCAGGAAAATTAAGATACCCATGTGCAGGCAAAAGGCGAACGCCATTAAAGGCTTCCTTCCCGTCAGTTTCATGATGGATCCAGCGCCTAACGCTGCTATGGCGTTCGTAACACCAAAACAGATCATCACGTAACCGATGTTGCTGATTCCCCATGCACAGGACACGAACGACTGAAAGGAATCGATCGGGTTGTGAAGCAAACTACGAGGGACGTAAATGTGAAGAGAAGTGCACTTACAGCATTGTAGTCGGCGAACAAGAAGGCTTGCTCCCCACCAATGAAGATTATTATCGGCAGTATGAGGAGCTGGCTTTTCTCCTTCAATAGTTTCAACGTCACAGCCAGCAACTTCAAACCTGTCAGCCCTGTCGCTGAGCCCGATCTACCCCGGTTGTATCTGGATGGGATTCGAAGGAGATTAAAAAGCCAGAACGTTATATCTGTATGAATTAATTAAATACGTTGGTTTTATTGTTCGAATTTTATACAGTTAGACAGAATGTATGAAATATTTTATTTGAAGAGGGATTATTTCAAGCATTTTTCCTGACTCAGGATATTTCGAACAATGAAACTTGATCTGCAATTGCATGTCCATCACTGTCAGGTATAAATCTATACCACGTATGAAAATAAGAATGCTGTGTAAAATCAGAGTTCAATCGATGTGCCATTCCGTGCACGAACATTATTTTGTTACATAAACCCTCTACCTCTTCGTTAGTTTACTGTTAAATTAGCATGAGCTAATCTTAGCTCCAATGTACTACAAATTTCTTCACCCTACGTGGTTACACCTTCTTATAATCACAAATTGGTCACACTAGGTTCATTATACCCCAGCGTCATTTTTTAAGTTACCATTTTCGTATTTTTGAATCTATTAACTTTTCAGTGATAATTGTACATTCGCAATACTTATGCAGTCATGGTTTAATAGTCTTTTGCTAGAAATGTAAAGTTTGATATGATAAAATTTATAGTTGCAAATGAGAGATTTTCCATAGTTGTGGGGAAAAACAGATTTTTTAAAAAATTTGTTATTTTCTTTTTAGCGATAAATCCCCTTGGAAAGACGTAAAGATGCAACATTTCAAATCCAAAATTGCTTTTGGGGTACAATACACCCCGTGTGACCATGAAGGGTTAATAGTTTTATTCATTGCTAATGAAACAGACATTTACGAAACACAAAATTAATATCATCAGGTCAGGTCAGAACACGCAATAGCGTGCACTCCGCGCATTTTTCTTAATCACTAGTAGCTCCACAGATAAGCCCAGAATTATGTACATTCATATAACATTTCTTTCTTCTGTGGTCCACGTGCAATTGCGTATTAACCCAACCTCAATTTTCAACTGAAAGAAACGTCTTCCTAAACGTGTATTTGTTTCGACGAATCTCGCCGCTTATCGGCAGCAATTATTTAAACGAACGCAATAGTATACCCCCGTCATGTCTCGATGTGCCATCAATTCTCAATTCGTGATCTATGTGCGCGGGGATTCATGACGCGCCGCACAATGCGTATCGCCCCAATTGCTATTCAATCGCAGAGCGTACCGACTTCCCCTGACATTCATATAACTCGACTTAGCCGTTTGAACATTCTTTTTTTTCTCTACCCATCGGAAAAGCCGACATATTGTATTTACCCAGGCGTTTCGGTACACTGAAATTTCATACGCGACGCCGGCTATCGGTTTCCGATATTTCTCTGATGGGACTGATTTTCATAACGCGAATTTTCAAGGGAATCGTATATCGAATGACGTACGCGTATCCATTCCCCTCAAACCATTTACCTGTGATCGCAGTTGTATTCTGAAGAAAACTTGGAAACGATACTATCTAACGCGTGTTCTATATGAAATGATTTTTTCGTAGAAACTTTAAATAGAGGCAACAGCAGAGCTTTTAATTAGTTCCAGCCACTAGCTTTTAGTTTCAGTTTTTAGATTTAGTTTTAGTCTTTGGTTTTAGATAAGTATTCAAAATTATAGTCTAGCTGGGCCTCGCCTTTTCACCATCCTATGTATTAAATTGGTGGAATAAAGACCAAAAACAAAAATAAATTTAAAATCAGATTAATACAAGTTTGTGTAACTTATGTAAATAGAGAAGTCCAGTTAAGGTTCCAGATGGCTAGAATTGAGTCCTGCCATAGAACGTGCACGTATAAGGAAATTGTTAGGCAATCATTTTTATTGCATGGTATAACGAGGACTAGATCGTTACCTCGAAAGTGAATCGACCCCGAACGCGACAATTAAGGAGGCGACTATCATGCAGCACAAATAAATGCCGGAGATCAGATGAATCCTTTCCTCCGGCGGTCGCTCTAATTTCGGGCTTTCAGCGTCGCCGGAAGTCGCCCCGCAGAAGTTGGCACCGCACACTTCCGCCACCACGCTACTGTTCAGTGTTGTGTTCGCTGGGACTGCATCCAGCCCGTAGGATAGAACTGCAAAAGTGAACGGGGAAGGTATCCCGAATTATAGTAAATTATCTTTAGACGGCTTCAGAGAAATGGGAACAGTAATAACAGTTTGTCTTTCATAATTCGTTTACTGGATCTGATTGATGAATGGATTCTAAATTAGAAATTCTCAAATCTTACTATTCCACTCGTTCTTTATTTTTAATAGCTGAGGATTTTGGGGAATAAGTGAACGTGTCGTGAAACGAAAGATGTTTAAAATATATATTTTTTAAATTAATTAAATAATAATAAATAATGATATTATTAAATCGAATAAATTACTTTTTTAAAGAAAATTTAAAATTACAAAACTAACTTATCAGTTTTATATTAGATGGCTAGGTTTTCAGAGTTTCTCTTTTGGTGAATATTGAGGTGAAATTTTGTGGATGATTGTAATTATCAAAGGTTAGGATTAGGGGCTTGAAATTTGACGATTTGATTGACTCTACTGGTAGAATCACCATCGAGGAAACTGAAGATCAGGAATCCAATTTAATAATCTTCTTTGTACTGATTCTTTTCTCCTCACAGATTTTAAATTCTCCGTTTTTCCTTGTGCTTCCCTTCAAGCTTACTTCAATTCTCAGTTGGAAATAGCTACTTTCGGATCATAGAATCTCGAGCAAAGGATCTATCGACGATTCGAGTAGCTCAATTTGTAAAACTGTTATCGAGCAATCCAATTCGACAATCTGATCTCCTTTCCTTCTACACCATTTGAAAAATAGGATTCTCCGTGTGTCTACCCTTTTTTAGAATAATTCCTACTTGCAGCTTGTAAACCATTTAAATCTTAAAATTAAATGAAGAGAATCCATTAACCGTCTCAGTAGTATAATTGTTAATGTAATTTTTGGGGCAGAGCAGGATTTTGATTCAAACGAGCCTGGCAGTTCCTTTTCGCGCCACAACTTCAATTCCCCAACAATAGAAATTACCTATCCGATTTCCATTGTGTTCCTGAGGTAACGATTCGCCAGGAATCGCAGGAACTTCGCAACTTTATAAGCCGTAGCTAGTGATTTCGTCCCCCAATCACCGTCTTTACTTTTCTACTTAGCATGACAATGCCCAGTGCCCCGCGATTTCGCTTGCTACTGTATCGAGGAAACGTTAAAAGTTTCCGATCCTCCAGTCCTGGGGATTGACCTGGAAGTCTCATGAATAAACTCGAGGCTCGTCTCGTGGGACCAGACCAGAAGTACACCGATACAGGATCTTTAAAAAGAAACTCCTCGCCGTGCGATACGATGCATTCCAGTACCTTTGCGCAGTCAATCATTTATTTCTTCCCTTTTCGGCTATGAAAGATTAACGGGCTTCGAATGATTCGATACTTCGTGGTATTGTGTTTACTCGTACGAGTTTATTGACCGTAGAAAACTATATAGTCGAATCTGATATCTCCACGAGTCAAAGAGATTCGGAAAAGATTCCTGTCGTTGGAAATATCAGAGATTTTCGATTCCCAACCTGTGAGTTGAGGCCATTTTTAGCTGACGATTTTTGTCACTTATTTATTTTATTGTATAGGTATTAATAATGTAACACTGTTTTTTTTTCATAAATGAATGGAAGGAAATATTTACCTCATCTTATATGAAAGGAGGTGTCGCAGGTTATTTGAATATTATAAAAATGAATCGCAACTCAAATAAGGTTGGGAAACACTGACCTAAATAATATAGTAATGTATCTCGCGGGAATTCAAAGGACAAGTTTCCATCCCCTCCAATTTTACTCTCAAGTATAACATCACATTAGCATTCCAAGCTAAAAATTAAAGAACCCAACGAGCAATATTTGTCCACTAAAAAAAATTCTCGAAAACGTTTCTCTCAATTACACAAATTAAACAACGAACTGAATAAAATTTACGCGATCCAATTCGCACGAATCGCTGGAAATGAAGATCGAGGTAATCCACGGCCAGGGTTGCTTTACTTTCCTCGGCGTTTCAATCGTCTTTGAATAAACGGTTTTATCGCGCGCGTAGAAATGTCACGAGTTAAGTAGGAATTATGCAACGAGAGCGTGGCGTATCGCGTTCGCGGTTTACAGCCTGGTACGCGCGGTCATTCAAAGCGACAGCGACGAAGTAAGATGAAGAGCCTCGGGCTCGGTTAATTAATTAATTTTTGCGTTAAAACGCCGCGGTGCAGATTCTTCAATTTCTGAGAAAACAAAGCGCCGACCTGCTACACGACCCTCTGTCATTCTTGACGCAATTTAATCGTCCCCCGTGATGACAGAATCCGAGCCACGGTTTCGTTTTAAGTCTGAAACGAAACTCTCCCAGCATTGTTTCTACCTCTTTATAAATTGCATCGTAATCAGAGCTTTTATGTACGGCATGGAGAGTCAGGTTGGCTGTGCCGAGAATCACGCGCTGCGACGACTTTAAAGGCAAACAGGAAATAACAGAGCTGTTGGCACTTGGATTTCTGTAAAAGAATCGCAGCACTGAAGGAAAGTGCATTGAATGGACTGCTTTGGAGACACTTGTGATTTCCTCCGATTCGAATGAAGTTCCTTCGGTCAAATGTCGTTGCGTTCAGCTACAGATTTCCACTGGCGAGGAAATTTTATCTCCTCGCTACAGCAAGCCTCCAGGATTTCGTTTTAATTTCAATTTTCCCGGATACGTGCTCGGCGGGTGAAATTACCAGGATGCACTTACACAGAGAGCATTTCGTATTTACTTTAATTAAAGAAACTCGAACTCAAACACCAAGCGTGAGATTATTCTCTGAAAATCTCGGATCTGGAAATAGATAGTACTCCTTTCCTTTCGGATATCCTGGAATAGAGGCTGCCTTCGCAAATTAGATTTCACGATTTTTTCTTATCGCTTTGGGGACTTTCAAGCATGCGAATGGTGACTGAGTGACCTCGACTGAGCTCGATTTGGAGAGAGCTTCTTTACGAGCGAAGAGCAGCATGAATACACTCACCTGCCGAGGATATGAGATTCCCCCAGACCTGGGCCATCTGGTAGAACATGAAGAAGACCCCGAAAAATCTCGTGACGAGGATATCCGCGGCTACGTCCGAGAGGGTGGAGTATGCTTCCGCTGCAACTGTTAAATAAGTGCACTTGGCGCACCAGAGGGGCCCAGCGCCAATGCCAACCATCAAGCCGGCAGGTATCATCGTGTAGAATTTCGGGTAGAACTGAGCTGCCATAAAAGGCACGTAAGTCAAGATGGACAGGGATATCGTCCATTTACAACCCAGCCAGCTGCAATGGTAAAACGTCAGATAAGATCACTTTTACTGTTGCTTTCTGGTAGTAGCTTGGCCATGTCGCAACCTGTTCCTACTCATTCACACTGCGCGGTGTTCACGACGTTGCAAAATTTCGTGAAATTAAACGAGCGTTGTTGTCCATTGTAGTATTTAACAAAAGAGAATAGGTATATGGTAGATATTCCTATTACTGTCAGTGTCCCTATTACAGCCACTTTATTTATTTTATTTAATAAAAATGTAACGTATAAAGAATAGTGTACAACAATAATATTATTATTAAATTGGGGCTGCTCCTATTATTATTAATATTATTGTTCGACACTATTCTTTATACGTTACATTTTTATTAAATAAAATAAATAAAGTGACAGTAATAGGGACATATACCCTATTTAAATATCTGTCGTGGAGTATGTAAAGTTTCTTGTTATTACATGGTGATAAATATAGCTCCATGTTTGTGAGTTTCAGATGTGATTAACTGTAGAGCAGACGTGGATGAAATTTCTGTCAGTCGCCAGTCTGCACTTGTAATTAATATACCAATTATTTCTGTAATGAAGGTTTCGTTCTTTCTCCACAGGACCATATGATGGAAGTTTCTCATTGCAACTTGTTACTTAAAAAAAATTTTCTCTTGAAAATATAATTCTTAATTATGTTTCACTTTCGAGAGAATTTGTTTTGGTCAAAAGTAGTACTAAATCTTTTTCAAGTACCACCCACAATACCATTTAATTTAATATTTTATTTTATATATCACAATTTTTTTAAATTCAGTGATTAAACGTGAAAGGTATATTGTAGATACATAGCAGTGAAGATATAATAACTTGTCGCGCTATTTCCGCCAGGTCCCTTGCACACGTATAAACTTTCACCTCTTTTTACGATTGCTCTGTAAAGGTTCGAATTACCCAACAGAAGGGCCGTCTGGGTAGTAACACTCCCAGTTTTGGCGCGCATCGCGGAACGTCTACCGGAAATGGAGCTGGGAGTAGACAGCGCTTTCGAGCCAAGGTGAAAATTTCACGGATAATAAGCTTCAATAATAAAGTTTATTGCCACGGGTATGGCCGTAGCTGGTTTCATAAAGAAATGCTGGCATTTAGTTGATCCAGCGTCGTATAATAAAATTCCCCAGCTCCTCCAAGATATTCCCGTCAGTATTTCCGACGGGCACATTCGTTTTTACGGAAAATAACATCGTTAACTCGAAAAGATTTTTAATTCGCTATTTTCACAATGAAAAACATCGAAACATACCAAATCTCTTTGATTTTTGCCGAAGCAAATTATACTCAAAATTTCATCAATTGTTCCAAACTCTACGACACAATATTCAGAGAACTACTTACCTTATTATCAAAGTTGGGAAAAAGATGTTGCTGAATATCAAGCTCCCATAAATCGAAGCCAGGGTAAAAGTACCCAGCGATTGGTCCGCGTTGATGGAGCTCTGCAGATTGGTGGCACCCATGAACGCCGTGAAATTCACCATGAACGCCACACCGATCACCAGAACGTTCCTCGTGATCCTCCATCGTTCAGACGACTTGAAACCGATCGTCTCTGTTTGCACTTTGACGAATTGTCCCGTCTTTTCCATTTTATCAACCGTCATGATCTGTCCCACTTCGCGAGTCTTCAACCGAATTAAACTTGCACAGCGATAGATCCACCGGTATTCACAAGGCACTCCTGTGTATCAACTAACAACGTCGACACGTAGAAATACACGTCTTTAGAGGAGACTCCGCGCAGAGAGGAAAATGACGAAACTTATCTGCCCCTCGACTGAAATATTACCGCGATACCACTTCGTACAGGAAGGTCCCCCTGGCAAATGGTCCTTCAGCAGTTCCTCTAGTAGCCTTTGAAGAACGACAAGTTAACGATCCGTCGACGGTCCTTGGAAAGTTGGGAACAAGTATCGGGACGAGTCGTGAGGCGAAGCTGGTTTCATAATTGGTGATTTAGACGGAACTGGTGTCCATTCTTGCGTTGAGTATCCTGCAGTGCATGCTTAAGGTAGTGTTGGAAGAGGTTACTTATTTTAAGAGATAATATTTTACTTCTAGACTTTGCAGCTTTATTAGATATTAGAGGATATGGAAATAATGCTGAAGATCAGTGGCGTATTCAGAGGAAGGCTAAGGGGTTCTGGTACCCCCAAAGAAGGAGCTTTGTAAGAAGAAATGAAAACTGGATTTAATTCTTTAAATCAATTTTTATAGTCAGCTAATGAATTTTATTGAATTTGTGTTAAAAAAATTTTTACCCGTTCAATTCGGTTCCCCCCAAGATTAAATCCCGAGTGCACCACTGCTGAAGATACAAATCTTTTCTTAGTCGAAGTACGTAAGATCCATCACAGATAAAAGAAAAAATTCCATCTTCCAAATCCCCTTTCCCCAAAACCTGAGTCTCTAGAAAGGAATCACCACCTGTTTTGAACGCTGTCGCATATTTAATTTTGAATACATGATTCACATTTGTTTCATATACACCTGTTGCTTTGGTCCAATGCCTCAAATTCCTAATTACTCCAGCTGCCCGTTAAAATCGCCCGCGCCTGCGCATCCCCGAATTTTCATCAAACTGTCAAGCAGCGTGGAAGAGAACTGAGGGCACTGATAACGATCATGACTCGTAATTAGCTGTTCAGCGTGATCGGAGATGATCCGATAACGCGGTGCCAGTTGCATTCGTGTTTGAAGCGCAGTGATTTATACGCGTCAAGGCGATTCAATCGTCGCCGATGCTTTGACCAAGGTAAATTTTAACGACCAATAATTCTCTTAGCGTCCCATTATGTACCAATAATGACACGGTGTCGCGGCACGGAGGGTTTAACCTGCGGATAACTGGCCTATTTGCGTTTCATCGATGGGGACTAACGTGGTCGTGCCTCGTTCAACCAAGGAAGGTCAGTACACTCGAGGACTTCCGCTGGGAATGACGAGCTAACCAATTCATCATTGGTGAATGGCCGCGTGTTGCGTTTTGCCTACCAACTAATGCAATCTAGCACATGGCAGTATGTTTGATAGTGTCTTTTACTGTGTTTTGCGAGTGGCAAATATTACCGCGTTCTGCGATATTAAACACCTCGTGTGGAACTGTGTATTGTGCCCGGATTTATTGTCGAAAATTAATATTAGCATGTTTGACAATGTTGGTGCTTGTTTGTTAAAATGATTAAAATTTGCGTGGATTCCATTTGTGGATGTAAGTGGTTCGATTAAGTACTGTCTTTTCTTTGGTGATTGATGAGGGAAGCCGCGAAAGGAATGTTAAAAGTACATCCTGCTGGTGTACATTGAAAAATGCAAGATGCCCGGTAGAAGAGAAACGAGGATTCTCGCAAGAAGTGCGAAACGTGTAAAACAACCGCCAGCCCGAGAGAAGTTACGTTAACTTGGTGGAGAATAATGTATGTGTCTGGTCTCCGCAGGCACTTTGTAAGTAATTTTTAATGTGCAGAGTGTCTATTGGGTTTTTAACTTCGTTGCCCCATTTCCTGCGGTGGCTTCCAATGAATTAACTTGAAATTAATTGTCCACGGAAATACTTTGAACAAGGAGTAATTTTTAAATTACATTAGACACTGTTGAGTGCAGTTTCTAAATTATTTTCTGCCACCTGGGTAGTTATAGTGTTTTAGTGTTTGCTAAAATTATTGAGGACCGTGTTCTTTTGTATTTGCAATTTAATATTCATTGATTGCAAAGTTACTGTAGAAGATATCGAATTCTGTTATTCCCCGACGCGGAAACTTCAAGATAAATATCACAGAAAGGAACGTACGCGTTACGGTATTACGACATCGAAGCTCTTGAATATGTATGCTTATATCGATACCTGAATGTTTCTAATACTACACGTGATTTGACTGCCGATGTCAAGGCAAACCAACGCAAAAACAGTCTGAAATTTATTAGATATTGTGCAACACAATCTATCTTCCTCTACAGTCACTAAATATTCAAATTAATACAAATTCAAGCCAGGAGTTTAACTAATTCTACATCTCAAACTGTGTCTGGCCAAAGTTGTCCCATTCTACTTGCACTTCACTCTCAAGTGAAATAAATGCAGCAGCCAAAAATAATTCTCCTATTCTACAATAAACTAAAAACTCTCCGTTCCATCCAATAACTAACCGACTACCATAAAATACGAATAACAAATCTAAATAAATATAAATCAGAAGTGAATGAAAAAGCGCAGTTTTCTCAACACAAATCACTGCTCATTCTCAATTTAACTTCTACTAACAGCTTCCCAACTTGGAAAATAAGGCATCCAGGCATTAAAGTATAGAGCAATGTATGAATTATAATTACGGAATAAAATCTGCCACTACAAGGAAGCAAATGTGGAGAATGCAAGGGACCTTCGCGAAGCAGTTTCTCGTTAAGAGGAAACGAATGTTTGGCGTTAGATACTATCGATCCGCGTCGGGTCTGCGCATATATCATCGGATCGACAGTGTCCGATTGTTATCGCGGTGCGCGATTGTTCCAGCACGCGCGAATAAGTCGTCCTTGAGGGTTGGTATCCTTGCTCCTTTCACGGAGGTCCGATTGAACCCGATACATTTTCAATTCCGCGAGCACACGCCTCTCGATAAGCAGAAAAGTAACACCGGCCGACTGGCACTCGATCGCGCAATTAAGGTGTCGTAACCGGTTACCGCGAATCGTATGCGTAAGCCACGCGAACGCTAGACACCGCTAATAGCGTTTAAACGCACCGGGAAAAGATGATGATCTTCGATTCACGTGCTTCCACTTTATCCACGGAACTCGTTTCACTTTACAATTCCTCGAGTTCGCTGTATTTGCAGGTACGTGGTTTAATGTTGCTCCGTGATGCAACTGTTTCTTAATCTCACTTGGTAGTAAATACGAGGATTTGCCTCGTAAAGGGGATTTCGAAAGTGGCGTTGAGTCAAGTGTAGTTTGCTCCTACAAATGTGGAATGATAATTAAAAGTGCTGACGTCGTGGGAAAATATTGCCATTGCAGGGAGTCAGAATTGTTTTATACTGGTTCGTTAAATAAATATGTATCCATGTGGTGTAAGTTGAGAGTCTCCGAGAACGAGTGTTGCAATTATAGAGGTTGAGAAGTTGATGAATTAATGCAAGGAATGAGTGAATACTTCTGCTCTGATAACTTATTGAAAGCCAGAAGTGTTTAGCCTTGTAACTATGTCGTTTACTACAGAAACGCCTTCTGCGTGTTTAAGAATTGATAGAAGTGAAGTAACTTGTTCAGCCTGCACTAAACGCCACCTCAGTGTTGGGCATAAACCCGCTAGAAATTATTTAAATAACAGATCGAATAAAAGATACTTTACTTTTAGATTACGAAAAATAAAGTTGTCTTTTAAATTGGCTTGACTTTATTCAACGCATGACGAATAATTTTTACAACTTTTATTCGTTATTATAAATATTATTTATATAAAAATTTTTCCCATCTCTGCACTACCTGTATAGTAATACTATATACACTTCCCTTGTGTCAGCGCACAGTGCGTTGATACGGGGACTAAAATTGAAAAATCAAATATTTGCAGGGTGATATTTATCATCTAATATTTACATCACGATGTTCAGGAATCGAGTTTGGTTATGGGTGCTAGGTTACCGTAGTTGTTTAAGATGTTATTTACCTTCCTAACCTGGAAACTAAGTACTTCAAGCGTCACTCGCAATTCATACGCGGTACTTTCTTTTTTTTTATTTAGACCTTAAGAATATTTATTAATCTTGGCTCACTTTATTAGTCGTGAACTTTAGTATTATGGTTATGTGTGCTTCAAAATTGTTGGTTAGGCTTGTCGCCTTACTGATCAATAGAAAATTTCTTAGACTCCAGAATGAAATTTTTATTTCAACTTTATACTTTACGAAAATAACGGCCTTTTCTGCTACTACCTGCGATTATTTGAGAAATAAATTTTTTTATGAAGAAATGTGCAGCTCAAGAATTATATACAATATCTTTAAAAAGTGAATTTCTTTAGACCAAAGCAAAATATTTATGGAATTTATCATCACATTTTGGTGCTTTTGAATATAAAAGAAAAAGTGTCCGGAAATGATTGACAACGATTTGCGGATAAAGTGCAACCGTTTTGACTTGACTATTCGTAGGTCCAAAAAAGCTTATTATATATTTAAAATATATTTTAATGAAAAAATTTAAACTTCAAATGCACGTCATTAAAATAATTTGTTAAAAAAATGTTTTGAACAAAAGTTGGTCGGTATTCAGTTCACAACAAATTGCAAAAGCAAATATTAATAAAAAAAACTATTTATTCAATAAAAAATCAAGATCACCTCAATATTTTTAATGAAACTGTATATTTTATTACATGCCAATCGATGCATCTTTATATTCTCTTTAAAAAAGTATTAGAGTATTCAGGTCGAAAACTGATTATTTCAGAAGTTATGAATTTTGTCTCGAACACCCACGTACTTTGACGCACTGTGCAGCATAATGAATCTAATTTCCCGCTGAATCGATCAGTTTACCTAATGTGCAACCAGTTTTAAATATAAAAAATAAGCCTCCGAAGCTCAGTACTCTTCCACAAAGGAGGCAAAAGCGACGTTGGAAAATCGCCACTTAGAGGAGCTCGTCTAATTATCTTTGTCTAACTATCAACATCTAAATGTCTGTTTCAGATATGGAGACGGGCAAAATGGACATCTGATTACGCGCGACGAAGGACAGGACGATTCTACTCACGACGGCAGAGACGCACGATGCGAGGAGCAGGAGGAATTAACATAACCTGATATGTATCCCGGGGAAAACAGAGGAGCTATTCGCCGTTTATTGGAAACTTTGTCCATGATTCGATTACGACCTACGTTTTGGAGGAGGAACCCTCCCCGAGGTACACACCAGAGTTTCGTAAATTACCGTCTGTGATGCAATTTCCATGCTACGTTTTCACGCATTTGCATAGCTATTGTGCTTGTTTCGGCGTGGATGGTACAGTTTCGAGGATAGGGTGACGATATGGACAGAATGTTATGAGAGACACGGAGGAACCGAAGTTTTAATCATTTCCCCTGGGAAAGTCGTAGGTATATTTTATCTCTGCCTGGTACTGACAAAGAAAAGTTAACTTAGTGCGTTTCTATTGCATGTAAGAAGTAAATAAATTGTGATTGATTTGTGGAGGGTTTAAGTGGTTGACTGAAACTACTTGCTCTTCAATATCGCAGGATACGAACTTTTATTGAAGCTTTATTTCAGTCGTAATTGTAAGAGGACATCTGGCTGTGCAATATTTATTTAACAAATTTTTCGTTTTTTCTTTGAGATTTTCATTTAACTTTTGAGGTGTTGACACATGCTTATGGCTTCTATTAAAAGTTTTGGGATCACTGTTTTGAATTTTGCTCCATTAAAAATGTCTAACCATTCAATATTTGCACGATCTTCTCCCTTAAAATAGTTTACAGCCCAAAGATGTTATAATATTTCGTATTTTCAATGAGTTATAAAAATATTCTGGGTTAATATAGATTGCATAATTTTCACTGTGTAAATTCGCATAAACTCGAGTCAGGTATCCTTAAAAGTAAATTTGCTTCGAGCCCAACAATATTCCTACCCACACACGACTCTACCTCGTAACATTTTCAAACTAATCTAAACAGGTTTTCCAGAAACGTGTTTTATCCAGATTCGCAACTGCATCAAATTTATGTTTTAATTCAAAACCGCACACTTCTCGAAATTCACATATTTGAATCACTAGTAAATGAAGATTTACGTTCCGAGAATGGCCTAAATTTCTCAAAATTTAATCATATCTAGTTCAAAATTCCCAGCAACCAATTCTTGCGATCAGCGTAATTTATTGCAACCACTTTCCACCAAATTTTCTCATTTCTCCTCGTTACTTCCTCATCGACTATCGACCACTTTCGAAAGCGAAGTCAACGAATCGTTCGGTTAATTGCCTTCGCTTCGACCTGCTTCACACCAGTTAATTATCCAGGGAGCTTCTCCAGCAACAATAATTGCCGGAGCAGCTCGTCCTCGAGCGGCCGCTGTGTGATATTCTGCAATTTACGAGGGGCAATTTTTGTCCGCGCGCTCCCAGCGGCGCGGGTAGATCGATCGGAAAATTACAAACAAATACCGAAACGTCATCCCAGGGACAGTACTCCGTCCCGGGTGAAATTTCCTCGGTAGAATATTTCCCGAGCGACGAATTCATCTCACTCTGAACGATGCCAGTTTTTCAATAATTTCCCCGTGGAGAATAGAACGAGCGTCACAGCGGGAATCGCGTCTACGCGGCGAGGAACGAGCCTGGACGTTCGCGGGAACGTTGCTCGATCGAAACTTATATCAGTTTCCAACTCTGAGGCAGGCTCGAAGACAGTTGACACCAATTCTGCCTTCTAATCAGCACGCAATCGTGGCGTAATGAGGAAACTCTAACGACAAGTGCTGTAAAGGAACGCTGAGGACTCGCGATCGAAGGATAATTGAGGTAATAACAGATAATAGCTGGACTTCATGTGGGCACGGTCTCATACGTGACTTGGTGGCAGATGTAAAGGCAAACAGCAAAGTGATTGTCCCACGCATTAGCACAATATTAAATACTTTATTGGAAGAATGCACGTGGCAGTTAAACGTGGACGGTGAGGTAGATCAAAGTACTTTCCTAAATTTTCAAACTCTACTTCAATTTCAAAATTCCACTTGGGATGATCAGAGAATATTGGAATTTATGGTTGGAAATTCATTTGTTGAATTTAAAGGAATATTAATTTATATTCTTTTAGAAAATTTAATCGTTTGATGTTACACACTTGATTGGTTTCAATAGATAATCCTCCACTTTGAGACAAGTTACATCCTGCATCACGAACCCCAAGAAAACAGTAGATGTGAGTTACTACGATGCAATTATATGCAGAATAATCAGATATGTAATTGTTTAAAATCCCTGGGGCTATCTTTCTCGCTGATAAGTGGTAGCCGTGGAACCTTCACATATTTCCAATAATTTCTGAACTACCATTACCTCCGCCAATATATCCAAAATACCAAGTGTCACACGAAAAGGCCCTGAACGAAATTCAAGCAATTTTAATCAAGAACACTCGATGTCCATCTGGTTACGCTTTAAAGAATCTCTAAAAACGTTGACACGTGGACACGTGGCTTCACTTCGAAAATCACCGCCTCATCTCGTTCTCACCTCCGGTTGATGAGGGCATTCGAGATAACAGACGTTCACGGTGTAGCCCGAACACGAGGTTCTATCCTTTTTTTTCCCTGTGGCCGATCGACGGGATCGTTTGTACGAGCGCGACGAATGAAATAACACTGAATCGAACACGAAATCCCGCGGTCAAACCGTCGTATTCTGCCCCACCAGCATCTTTTCTCTCGCTCGAGCGGGCGACTGCACGATGTATCGGATGCAGGCATTTGAGTAGGGATTTCGATGCTTATCGAGCCGAAGATCGGCTATCCGGTATTCCAGGCACATGCTCGATTGTTACACCTCGATATTGACCCTAGGGTCCGCGATTTCAGCTGCCCTTTTCACGGAGCACGGCGGAAGCTGCTCTTAAGAGGATTGCGTGCAGTCGTGGATTGGGATCGAGGTACTTTATGTTATCTTTTGTGAAGGGACATCAATCCCAACGAGCTGTTTCCACTGAACGAGTAGTTATTGTAATGTGGGTGAAAGCGTGGAGGCAGTCTGTTAATCTTCTTAATATTTGGCAAAATAATTGTAAAGTGAGGCTTAGTGTTAGAAGTAGAATTATGTGAGTATCTCAATTTGTTGAGTTTCTTCTTTTTGGTGCTTCACTTGGGACCTTCTCACAGGAAATAATTCTGTGGTTCATGATTGGTATTTTGGATCTATGGTTCTGTTAAAGAAATATATTTGAAATACCAGCGGCGATTTACAGAAGAGTCTTTTGTGAAATGGCTCTCCTTCTTGGGAGTGTAATTAGGGAACAGTTTGTAGTAATTATCTGAATCAGGGAACCTTGTGTAAAACGAATAAAAAAGGGACAGGTGGGGGAATCTTTTTCAAGGAGCTAATGCAACGAATCTTTTTCCAAACTTTTGGGATATGTTTGTGTACATATTGACAGATGAATAAAATTTCTTATGATATGAATTGCAGTTGATTATGTAGTAATTAGCAAATTCCACCGTAGTGTAGGTTCTGGCGTCCGTTGTACTCAACTGCATCGAAAAAACCAGGCAGTTTCTTGTCGTTACGCTGGTGATATAGCTTTGGGAGAAGAAATAGTGAAAAATTGAGTAAATAACGAGATCTTAAGCGGTGGTACGTGCGAAATGGCGAATCCCAAAACACTTTCTGGTTTTGTTTATGGAAAAAAGTTTGCAAATTTTTTTTTAATTTCTTTTAGGTACATCAACCACAGGATGCAATAAACTATATGTGTGCACAAGCGCAAGTTAATTGGTTGCATAATTTTTCACCTATCGTCTACACCGTGTTTTGTAAATGCGAGGAAATGTTTCCGAAAAAAACGCGTTCAAAGTTTTCGCTTTTCTCTCACAAAACTGTTCCGTAAAGGCCTCCAGATTTTG
Organism: Andrena minutula; assembly: GCA_929113495.1. Classification (NCBI taxonomy): domain Eukaryota; kingdom Metazoa; phylum Arthropoda; class Insecta; order Hymenoptera; family Andrenidae; genus Andrena; species Andrena minutula. The sequence continues at coordinate 24,199,610 of OV815994.1, forward strand.
AATTTTGACATAGGTACTATAGATTAATCCTCCCAAAAATCGATTTATTGAACCAATTACATAAGGTTCCCCCCTTAAGTCATGTTTCGAGTTTTAAATCAGCTTTGGAGCCATTGAATACAGATATTTAAGTGTAGAACGAAGTATTTGAGTTAAAAGAATTTGATAGCAGGTACAACTGCTTCGTGCAGTGTGCTTGACTGGCTCTCGACTTCGTTTTATCTATCGTTGCAATTCCAAATAGATAAAAGTGTTCTGAAAAAACGGGCACAGCTGTAAAATAGAAGGACAGTGATAGGGAGCGTCGTAATAGTGATAAAATGGTATCACTGTCACGACTGTTCCTTCTGAATGAATGAAGCCGCGGACATTGCTCGCGCGTGATTCCAATTTATTCATTTATATGCCACGAGAATAACTGTTTATTTCACGATTGCGTGTCGAGCACAGATCCGTGATTGAAATTCATTCCCTGCGATAATTGCGAATATCGCTGTAACGAAAGGATTAATGAAAAACAATAAAGCGGCTTTTATCATTTATTTCAACCACAGAATGATCGTGCAACATTGGATAAAAAATTAAAGAAACAAAACTGATTCGTGGCTTTCATTGAGCTTATTACACCGTTCTGATTCAAGTATCATCATGGTTGTTTGAACAACCATCGTGGAACTAGTTATTATAAATTAACGATGACATTGGACAATTACAGTAATTAGATACTTCAGTCTCTCTGTTTCCGTTTACAAACGCAGACAGCTATGGTTTCCATATGTACCCAGTTGTGACGTAAGCCTCTCATTACAGAGATTTTAATCGGCTGTTGAGAGTAGCAAGGTTTATTGCTCAATCGATTGTCAGTGTTTTTCTTCTGCAAACAGCGTGCGTTATCTGGTAAATGCATGGTTTCCTGGTTCTCGTCCATAAACTTGGAATTTTTGTCAAAAACTCGATTGCAAGCTCACAGATGCCCTATCTAAGAAGCAAGTGAGCAGCTGCCCAGAGCAGCAAATTTGGGGGTGGCAAAAGTGGTAGAAATAGAAATTAAAATCAAATAAAAACAGTAAAACTTTTTGAGGAAGCGGTAGAAAAGTAGGTAATACATGTTTGAATTTAGTATCAAACTTATAAATTGTTTTTAAATCACACATATAAGCACTAAATTTTTTATAAAACAAAGGGCTTTAATATTCAACAAATACCGACAAAAAATCACTCACTGTCAAAAATTACATTATTTAAAATAATTATTTATAATTAAATATAAAGGCCAGCACATATCATTTTTGTGCAAAGCGGCCGAAGTCCTAGATCGGGCGCTGCATGGAGCATGGCTATTTTTATATGGTTTCAAGGGATTAGGATAACAACCAGATGCATGTTTCATTGCCGCCGCGCGATCACTACGTTGAGGCCCAAATTTTGCGTCACGGGTACCTATGCAGAGATGGCCAAAAAATAATTTGAAATAGAAATTTCGTACACAAATTTTTATTTGAAATAATTTTTTGCCCATGTCTGTACCTATGTTTATAACTAGATCCCGAAACGCGGAAGGGACTTGAATGTTCTCGACCACCAACTTCTTTGATAACACGCCTCCGACAATAAATTTTCTTTGACACATCTACTCACACTTTTAAGACACCGCTTTTAAGTCGCGTTCCATGTAAAGGGAAAATCTTAGTTTTCCTGCAAGCGATCACTACAGCGTCAAACCAACACCGCTCTAGAGCTTGATTACCAGTTCGTAACTATATATTTTAAGTATAAATTGAATGTCGGTTTCATAGTGTGGAAAAATACAGTTTACGCGTTGAATTAATTGTTCAAAGTGGGCTCTTGTGATTCTAACCTGTTGCAAAAGAGTGGCATCGTGAGACCAGTCGTTGATTAGACACGCTTAGATCTAACACACCGTAGCATCGGTGGTTTCTCATCCTATTAATTATCACTTAAAACTGCGCGTTATTGTAATTCTCATAAAGAACGGAGGTAGAATAATTGCATCTTCCAACTTATCAATTCATGTCTGAATAATGTATATATGTATATATATACACATTATTCGCAGTACTCACAAGCATGCTGCAACACAAATTTAAAGATCCATGATAATATAGAGACTCTAATTCACGAATGTTAAGTGATCCACATTCAAATACTCCATTAATCCGAGATTAAAACAGTTACTAATCTATATTTACATATCGCGTGCAAGTCAAAGACTTATCACGTGTAAGAACATCTTTAAACCGTAATTTATTTCCAATTTGCATTGTAGATTATCAATAACAGACCCCTCTCGTTAAGTAGACCAGACTATTCAGTACTAATTAATTAAGATTACGTTTTATTGATTCTCCAAGCCTCTAGAAAAGAAGCTGTACAACGTTTTTCGGGCAACTTTAACCGGACTCATTAATCGTAGGGGTTAATTACGGTAGCTTTTTCTTTTACCCCGAAAAAGGCTGCCGCTACTGCATTAATAATTCCTTTGACCAATTCCCATTTGATCTACCCGCAACCTTCACGAAATATTCCTCGCTCTCGAATACTTTCTAAAAAAAATTGGATTATACAGTGAAACGGAACGAAGTACGCGAAATAACTCCTAGTTTAACAAATATTCATATTATTCGCCGGACACCCGTGCATTACAGTAGTAATAAAGCTGTGCAAACTGTCTGTATTAATGAAATTACTAAAATGTATAAAAATTCCCAGTGGCAGGTTTTCAGCTCTCACGTCGAGAAAATGAAACTTTTTCCAACTTGCCCTCATTCCCAACACAGTGTAACATTCAGAAGAGACTCTCTCTTGTTTTCCTTTCTATTTTTCAATTAACTGAATTACATTTTAAATGTGAATTACTCTTGAAAGGAATTCTGACGTTCGCAGAAATAGAGGGAAAAATGATGTCTGATAGAAATAGAAAATAGTATGGTAACCTACTATATTATTACTATCGAATATTATACTATACATACTATAGAATATTATAATATATACTACTGTGTTATTACTATAGGATATTATAATATATATTACTATATTAGTACTATAGGACATTATACTATATATACTATAGAATGTTATAATTTTTATTAGTGTACTCTTATTCCTTTTAATTCAACAAGCTTAAGTAGTATTCCCATTTATCTTACAAGTATACTAACAATAAGCAGCCTGCTTCTCGAGGCAAACGTCCCCGTAAATTTTAATTAATTCTCCAGGCAGTCATGCTTTATTAATTATTTGCGCCGTCCGCGCGGATAGGTACACATTAACCTTTATCATAAGCCGCCGCCATTATGGTGGTACTAAAGCACTGTAAATAATCCAGATAGCCGCGATGTTATGTTAGCTGCGTAGCCGATAATGCACATCCTCGGGCTAAAAGTTTCTGCGGAGCGTCTGCGCGCCGGTTTATCTCGCACTTCGCATCGTAAACTCCTCGAATTTGTTGAGCAGAACTTTTCCGCGGGCGCGATTTACCGCGACCGGTGTACACAGCGGAAAATCGATGCGGCCACTGAGCCTTAAAATGAACTGCCATGATTTTCGGTGTCTGACGTTCGAATCCACATCGCGGAGATTAATTGACAGAGATATTTCAATGTTTATCGCGTGGATCCGCGATGATGGAGCGATTTGTTCTCCCGGCGTTCATTAATTGGTGGAAAGTACGATTTATGGGGCTCTCGATGCGGCTAATAAATCCCGCGCCTCTTTTCAACATCCGCCGACGATTTATTGGGGAATTTTAGGTAGCTACTTGACAAGTCTGCCACGAAACTTTCGTGACATAATATTCTGTATCCATCTCGGAATTATTCCAAGTTCAGTGTGTCTTCGTATCTTACTGAAAATGCCTGTATCCTTTATGTTTTATTCATGCAGAAGTCCCACGTCCTCTGCGAGCTTTAAAGGGTATTCTAACGTGTGTCTATCGTAGTAACTAGGGAAATTCTAGGTCCTGTTTGTATTAGTAACTACAGTATGAACTCGAGAAGCCTCGGAAAATATTTCACTGTAGATTTCGTGAAACTCACAGAACGTTAATTTATTAATTCAAGGATTTGAAGTTTCAACGTTCGGTAAAGTCTCCCTCTTAGTTAATTGAAGAGTCCTTGTAGAAGACACTCTAAGTGGGAAAATGAATAACAAATTTATCGGTGAATTTCATATTCAATACAATTTCCTTTTCTAAATAACTTGCCAATAGTGCTAAAATATGGGAGTGGTGTTATCGCATACTTAACTGGTTAACTGTCAATGTATCATATATGATCAAAAAAAATCTGGCCAATTCTGTATCATATATGATCAAATGGAATAACTTTGTGATTCACTTAATTTTTCGATGTTGCCAGTTTGGGCACGAATAATAAAAAAGGTCGTGCCAGTTAACCGGTTACGCACATTTAGCAATCAAAACAAATCAAATTTCATAAATAATTTAAAATCAGGGAAGTTTTTTATCTCTCCTGAAAAATTTTATTTTTGGCACTCACAGTGGACTCTTCAATTTTATTATGCATGCAGACTGTCCCAAAACATTTGCCACCTGGGCCTTTTCTTTTAAACCCGCCACTGCTCCCTATTAAATAATTAAACACACAAGGCAAACAGTGCGAATGCAGTGGTCGGCCAACCTGAGGGGCATAGCGGAACGACACGCGATCCTTTCACTTACGATTGGGTAATGAATATTTCTTGAAACACCGTTACGTATCCATTAAAGTTGTATTAGTAATTGCCGCGACTGCTCGTGTGGTCTCCGTGCGCTGGCATCCGATAGAAGTAAAAATGGCACGTTGCAATGCATGCGCGCGGAAGATTCAACAGCGGTTCAAGGCTGCACGCTGGAACGGGATAAGCTAGGCAAACTGCGCTTGTTTGGGCATGTCCGCGGAAAAACCTGTATATCGATCGATTTACAGTTCCCGTTTTAATTCCAGTTCACTTGCTACCCGACGCAATTAAACAACGGTTAATCGAACCTATCCGTCCCGTTGATGCGCGAGCAAACAAGAAGTTTGCGCAAACAGACGGCTTCATACGGAAGGATGAAAGATCGCCACGGTGTGTGAGACACGAATTTTCATTAGTGTGATCGTTGCACGAGCGCTGCGCACGGAAATTAAAGTTAAACATAATCCATAGCCGAGCCACATATGATCCACGTATAACGAAGGTGTACCGAGCTGCCGACCCAAACATTTTGGTCTTTTTCTGCTGGAACGATCAACGAAGAATTGAATTCGCGTTGCGGAGGGGCATTTATATGGACGCTCTTTAATCCCGGCCCTCTGAAATTTATCGATTCATTCGAGAGCAATGAATGATGCATGAAGGGACGCGTCGCGAATTGGCTGATCCGGAAATTCGTTGTTATTTAAAGTGGAAGCGATGTTTCGTGCAACTTTCGCGATTACGTGCCACAATATAATCAGAGCGACACGGGTAGCTACATACTGTTTTCATTGTTTACGTTATCGTAGGCTTTGCACATCGATTCGCGCCACCTTTCCGGGTGGATGACAAACAGAGGCCGGGTGGAATTAACAATCTGTCATTCAGAGGCGCTCAGATTATTCGACGTATCGCGAGGAATTGGGATTGATGGACCAGAAAGACCGGGACACCGATATCGAATTTTATTTCGGATGGCAGTCTTTGATCAGCGAAAATGGGTTGGAAAAGTTGGAGTATGGTGAGGAATTATATACAAGCTGATGTGTAATTTATGTAGTTATGTGGTGCAATGTAATTCACTCGATTTAAAATAGTGGAGTTAAATTATCGATTCGAAGATGTTCGTACATTTTTGTGGCATTATTGCAAACTACGCATACAGTTGCGGATGTCTGTATATTCAATCGCTATTATCTAAAACATGGTTGGAAGTAGAACAAAATTGTATATGCAGGAATTGTAGAAAATGGAATGCTCTTTTAATATTATTTCAACAAAATTTCAATAAGGCTTACCATTTTTTAGAAATTTTTTAAATACTGGAAAGACATTGAGGAATTCTAAAGTTTTCGGCGGCACCCTTTCCTGTTATCCGATTGCAATAAACTTTTTGAGGGACTATTTTTTTAAAAAATAGAACCATGCTAAATAAGGGCCACCCTATTGTAGCTAACGTTGACGCAGGTGCGACGAAAAACGGTACTTAATTTGTATGAAGAATGGCAATCTGCTTCATCCATCGAAAAAATTCATTGGAATTCCTCGAGGTTTTCAACCTCCCTTATCTCCTTTCGCCTTTTATCGAGTCGCATCGATGACAAATATTTGCCCGCGGAACGACATTTTATCGCAGCTGTATAAAATTCAAATGCCTTCGTCGAGGGAACCGCGAAGTTAACTGTTCGAAATTCAAGAGACGCTTTTTGAAAAATCATTTCCAAGGATCTGGAACGTGACCGCGATGGCTGATTATTAGAATTCTCAGTGGCAAAAGGTAAAAGGGTATACCGATTGCAGCTAAATGAAGACCGAAAGAAGAGCAAGAGAAGATCTTCATTGCGGTGGCGTCGAGCGCAAAGCGAATGATCAGATAAATCAACCGACTTCCTCAGTAAACCGAGAGCAGCATAGAAAAACCGGACGTCCTTACGATACCGCGGAAAGCTTGCGCAACTCTCCGCCTTTTAAGGGAGAATCCTATTTTTGGACTGAAAACATAGCAAAGTTTGAAATTTTGTTTTAACAAAGTAGCGATTGGATTCATCTGAAATTTGGACCATGTTTTTATGCATCTTTGAAGAAGTTGCAGTATTTTTTCTATTAATTTTTAATAATAAATATACGAGTTATGCGTGACCATATCGCGGCGCAAAATTCGTCGTCCGCTGGTGTGCATGATATTAATCTTCCAGGTAATCTGAAACAGAAAAAAGAAACAACGTCTTACTTTACACATACACAGCTTCAGTTTGATGAATCATTTGTGGGTTGGTCGAAATCATCCACTGACCATATTAAATACAATTTTACAAATTCAATTAATCAAAATAGTTTTAATAAACAATTAAATAATATTGAAAACATATTAAATCCATTTTTACAAACTCTAATAATAAAAATACTTTCAATATACCATTAAATAATACTCAATTCATATTAAATATATTTTTACAAATTCAATTACCCTCCAATAATTCAATTAATCAAATTATATTTAATAAACCATTAAACAAAAGTCATGTTCCACTAAACTCTCACAAAGTAGAAAATACTACACCACAGCAAATATTCAATACCAAGGAGAACAGCATGAAAATAAAAAAAAGTGAACATTACTCGCACCACGTGCGTGACAAGCAAGCGAATAAATTCCATCAGCAAGTGCTTGAAGTCGTATACAAAGCAGAATTCCCTTCAGAAGATCACTCTCCGTTAAGAAAATTTGGAGTATCGCGGTTACGCGTGAGCAGGGAAGACGGCGGATCATTTACGAGCCAGCCCGTCCATGAAATAAATCGCAGCGGCGTTGGATTAGAATTTCAGATGAACAGTGGCGCGACAGGAAAGGAAAAGTTTGCATCGAAGCCAGCAGAACGCCGCTGGGCGTGTACACGTAGCGAGGGTTTCCGGATGGCGAATGTCGTACATGGAAAATCGAAGGGCGAGGAGGCGAAGGCCGTGCAGGGGACATTATGCAAATATGGACTTGGTAGAACGATGCTCCTCCGCGTGTTCTCCCTGCGGTTTGTTGAATCGCGGCCAGTCGCCTGTTTCTTGTGGCAACCGCCGTCAGCAAACGCGAACGTACTCGACTCGGTAGATTTTTCGCGGCCAGGGGGAGGGTTGCTTTTTAAGGGACACATGTTTAATCCATGCCTGTCACCATTATCCGCGGACACTTAAAATGCAAATGACTTTGGGTCTACGTAGAATAGAGTGACGCGTTTTTGCCGGATGTAACTCGCTTGCAACAAAGTTGCAGGCGATATTTATGTGCGGTGAAATTCCACGCGAGGGTGGTTCATGCTTTGCCGACGTGCTATTCTTTCTCTGAATTGTTTTGAAACTTGCTACGTTTCCTTTTTACTCGTCGACGTGTCGCGTTCCTCGCCTGTGCAGGGTAATAAGACTTTCTCGACTTGAGGATTTCAGACTACACTTCTGCTTCCTTAAACTCGTAAATTTTGAAAATTGGAGGGCGGGAATTTTTAAATCTGAGGGTCGTGAAGATTGACTTTGAATGCTTGTAGATCGACTGCTTCGACTTTGGCGTCATCCATGGATGAAAACTTATCCATGTAAAGACATTGTTGCTTTTGATACTTCAGTGTCGAAGATCATCGAAGTTCAGGGTCGCGAAGCTTTCGCTCTGAATCTTCAATTGAAACATCGTTTTTATTATTCATCTGGCTTGCCTTCGTTCGTTTATATTCAAAGCGATGCTGAAATGCACGCGAAGCCGATGGCACTTCATATTTCAAGCGGAAGCTTGACGGTCGCAGAGTGGTTCCTTCCAGAGGGCTGAAATGGCGCCTCCGTTTCCACGAATTGCTACGCGCGGATTATTTCCTGACTAAATCGGTCTGTGCATGAATACCAGGCGAAACAATGAAGACACTGGTCCCCCAGCAGCTCCCTGCAGCAGCCTTCGCGGAATAATTTCGCGACTCGTCGTAAATCCGCCGGAAACGAGGTTAAGATCGTGCTGGAACGCGGGAAAATTGAACTCGACTCGTGGATCGCGCAGGCATGGACAGTCGCCTGGATGTAATTATTTTTTCCACCGTTTCGCTTGATGTACTTCGTTCCAATGATTGTCCACGCTCCGTTAAATCCTGTAGAAAATTGCATCGTCAGTTTACTTCCACCAAGAAACGCAGGGGTGGAAAGTTATTCAAAAATTGGTGTATTTTTAATAGTCGAGGGAGGAATGATTTTGGATAAAGGTGGTGAAAAGTTCTGGTAGATTTTGACGTGAAGATTTATTCAATATAAATAAGTACAGATGGGATAATTCATTCTCTACGATACAATCTTCATTGTCCTAGAAATTCTGGTCACTTGCCAGCTTTGAAACTTCACAGGCACTTGTCTTTTACGTAAACGATCTTGAACTAGGGTAAGGGAAGGGGGAAGGGTTTGGTGGATTTTAATGTAAATGGTTATTAAGTGGATAGTAAATATGTACAGTACAGTGTATCTACTGGACCAGAATGTTCTCTGTTAATAGAACAGCCGTTAGTCACTTGCCGTAGACTTCTGCAGACACTTGACCCCCAAGCAAGCATCTTCGCCGAGGGCAGTAAAGTGTCCAGGTGCACTTGAACGATATTTCTCAAATACTAGATAAATACAGCTGAAGCAGATATTTATCCGCAACGCGGTGCTCTTTATTCGTTAGCTTCAAAACTATCCAAATTCCAGTCACAAACACACATTCTTCATCAAAAAGCTTACACGCTTCCACTATTCATCTTTCAAACCCAAAAAATAAATCTTCTCATTTAAACGCAATACCTAGAGCAATAGTAACAGTTTCAATATCTAAACTCTCCAAAAACATAACTAAGGAATTTAAAACTTAATCAAAAAACTACGACGTCAGTGTTTACCCTCGTCAGAGCTCTCTCTACCCAATCGCCACTCAACTGCATAAACTCCCGTTTCTCGCTGGCAATCAATCGCTTCCACTTCACCCACGCACACACAAACGCGCGCGTTACGTACGCACTCATCAAACATTCCAACTAGGTTCATTATCCCCTCCCACCCAAGGCAACAAACTTCTCCTAAGTGCGTTCCAGTAGTCCCTCGATTTGTTCGACACCCCCCGCTGCAGCCACTAGTCACACGAACCCCGTCACCCCAAACGCGGAGCACTTGGAAATCCCTCGACCGGCTGGTTGCGCCGTCACGAGAATTTCGATCTACATTTTCCCCCGCGGGCTCCGCCACGTCGTGCCGTGGAATTCGAACGCACCGCTCGGATAAATCAATTTCTAATAAAATCACTTCCGTGGTGGCGCGTGATTGTTTTTATCGGGCCACGGCCGCGAAGTCACCGCCAGGTCGGCCATTAATTCAGCTCGGGGTACGTGCGATTTTTCCTCCCTCCCCCGACAATCCTTCCTCTACCCTTACCACCCCCGACTCCGTGGCGGACGAGGCATAATTTTCCGTATAATTAAACGGAGAATCGATCACAGAGCTACGGCTTCGTGTTTCAGATTTATTTTCATCTTTCCCCTCGCCCTGCTCGTTCCTTTTTTTTTCGCGGCGCAATGGCGGGGATGGAATTTATGCGAGCTACTTAATTCCGCCAGCGCAGGGGAAATTCCGCGGTGGATTTATAGGCGGAGCTCTCTCGATTTGAATTTGTTTCCCTTATCGTTCATTCTGTTGCTAGCGCTCCGCGACCCAGTATTTCAATTCTGGAGAAGTGCTGCGCGATTGGTTTCGGAACTGAAGCAGTAATCGCGATCACTAGGTGCTTGGTTCAAGCGCTTTCTCGCGGGAAAGTATGGTTGTGTTTGTGGGAAAGAATATTCTGAGGACGAAGCGTTTTGTATTTTAAGTGGCGTACACTTTTGTGATAGAGGTAGGCCAAATTCGTAACGGTAAAATTAAGGTGATTTATTCGAACATAAATCTATGTTTTTGGTGGAGTTACTTTTGACAACTTCGATTGGCGAAATTTGCGGTATGGGACATCCCTTTAAACTGTTCATTAGCAAAAGCAGAATAACCTAGAATATATTATATATATGTCGATTTGAATGGATGAAAGGGCTCTCACCCTCTGGTTATTCTCCTGATACTAATGAAGGACGCTGTCTGACCAAATACACGGCTGCACTACTTGCGACCTCGTTTTGTATTGTAACAGTTTGCTTTGCGATGAAGCATCGTGCTGTTAATTACGGAACATATAATTGTACATTAAAAGCTTGCAATTTGCATGATCCAGAGGCTATGGTGGTAAATTTTATGAATATTTAGCGCCAACGTACATAATTCTGATATTCCGTGGTCCGCTTGTGTACACCATATTTTCGCGTAATTTCTGGTTCAATTTCGCCTGCCATTCACGCCTCATTCCTTCCAAATAACACCGTCGTGCACGTTGCGAGAAGACCGGGAAAGGGAAGCGTATTAACTGCTTTGAAGGGATGAAACATGCTCCCGTCTGGAGCGTGCCAAATTTGGAGTAGCAGCTCGTTAGGAAGTTTCCCCTTTTGCGCGGAGGAGATCAGTGCACATTGCCGTTCAGCAATTATATCATTACATGTGTACACTCTGAGAACATTTCTGAGAAGCGCGATGCGCGTTTCAGTCTGCTCTATTAGTTTAAAAATTTCTGTTGAGTGCTGACTAATTGACGTGCAGAATTTCGTTGAGTTTAATTGCATGAAAGTGGAACATTTAGCAACTATTTATTTACCAAGTGCTCCTTAATATCTACAGTGCAGCAATAATTAATAACTAGGTAAAAGTAATCTCACTAATTTGTAGCACAATAATCTTAATAAGGTAGGGACACGGAATCTGCTCGAATCAACGGAAGGACACTTAAAGGGCACAACATGATATTACAACCTTAACAACGAAAGCGGAAACGTGAAGCTTCCATGCATTTTAAACAATTTCCTCGTTCCAACTTCCAGCCCCAATTCAGAGCACGCATCTTCGAACCGAAAATAGAAATTCTTGAAGGGATTCCGAGGGAGCAGAGAATTTCCTGCAACTTCGAGTTTGCATCTCGTTGTTTCGTCAGGAAGGATATGGAAAAAATCTTTTGTGCTGCCTCGACAAAACGGGGGACGATTTGTTCAGATTCCGTCTTCGAAGAAATTCCACGTTGGAGACTCTCTTCTCCGTTCCCTTTCAATTTCGTTTCCCAATCTTCCTCCGCCTCCTTTCTTTTCTGCCTTGGCGATCACTCAACTGCGATTCGGCGTGTGGGTAGTGGAATTGCGCGAACAATCGTCGCCCGACAATCTTAATTAATTGTTATTCGCAGGGTGAGAATCTCGCTTGCGCCAATAGCGAGGCTCCGACCTATTTGGCGTGTATAATTGCACGGGAATTTAATTTCCAGCAAAATTTCCGAGGGAAACGGTGAGCACGGGGACTAACAATGATTCACGAGTGCTTGAAATCGGTTCTGTACATATACATGGCTGAAAAACGCACGGTCCAACGAGAAACTGAGAATTTGCTAGAATTACCGCCCGCGTGTCAGCCGTCCAAAATCCGCTCGTTTTTCGATAAGCGGAAAGTTTTGATTAAAGCAGCGCTCATTTCCATGCACGGCCACATTAACTTTGCCTCTGGCGAGGAACTAATTCTGCGAAAAGCAACAGTGCATCTGGAAATGGAGGACACTGGAATAACGATGCAACGAGATGCTTGCTGGGTTTACTGTGTACCTGCAGAAATATCTGTGTCACATTTTTGAAAATATTCAGTGGGTAATTGTGGGATATGCGTTAAAAAGGATTTTCCCGCATTCACACTGTAGTGCTTTGGGTTCAGTAACCGAAAAATTCATTCCTTTTCTTCTTTATATAAATATGTGTGCATACGTTTCACCTTTCGTTGACATGTATCACTGAAACGGTTTGAGATATCAGGTTCTTGGATAATTTAAGAAAATGAAGATGGTAAAGGTAAATTGGGCTAGAATACTGTGTGTTTAATATTACATTTGTATAGTATTTTTAGTTAATGATTCAATTTCACAGTAATTGAAAATTTTTAAGTCGAGAATAATTTACTGTGGAATAAAAACGATCTGAATATTCTGAATAGGTGAATACCTAATTATTGTAAGTTATTATGTAAGGTAATAAATAATAGAACACTGGTGCTACATCACGATTTAGCTGAAAGCTGCGAATAAACATTTTAGGGAGTTCTGTCTGAAAAATCGTAGGTCTTTCTACTGTATCACTTGGCACGACGTAGAATATATTTGTAAGCACAGGGAGGAAACGTGTTAACTTGTGAGATATTTAAGGAGGGTGAAAATATACGAGGGAAGAATATGTTACTTCAAGGGAGCTGCTAAGCGGAAACGTGTTAATCTTGAGCCTTTTAGTTCTCAAGAAACGCTGCTCCCAAAAGGGCCAGAGATAGAGTAGTGAAAGGTATTTAAGCGCTCATTGCTCCTACAACTGACAGCGAAGTAATCACACCATTACGAGTTTTATTTGTAAACCGTCAACAATTTGAACTACTGCCAAGGTTTTTCGTTCCTGAGACAATTAATGTCTCTGCATTAACTGTTACCAGCCAACGATCTGCCAAACATCACTAACCAAACGACAAGGCGTTCTACTTTAAGTATTTTCTCAAGGTATCTCGTAGAAATAGTCTCAAGCATTTATCCTGGCTGTCGTTTAAATTCTCCCAAAATGTACCAGAGAAAGGTAGACCCCTCCAAACAGAATTGTTCCTCTTCTAATTTACACTAAAAACTAATAAATAACTCAAGGGTGGTAGCGTCCCGCCAGTGTTCCAAGAACGAAGCAATTTAATTGCAAAATGTTGAGAAATTTGTGGACCCCTTGGACAATGAAATGTACACGATACGAATCTACACTCTGCTGAATAATTCCAGATCCACCGTGGGTAGCATAACGATGAACCAATTTCAATAGGGTCTGCACGAATACAGCACCGTCTAATATCACTTATCCAAACTCCATCACTTGTCCCCAGTTCTACAAAAAAAGCATTTTAATATTTTTTTAAAAATCTCTGTGACTCCCATTTTTTCCAAAAATTAAACAACTAAAACTTCCAACCTTCAAAAGTCTATAAATCCATGAAACTAGCATTACTCGTCTAAGAATAAAAAAGAAAATAAAGATCCCAGGAAACTATATGACACAATCATAAAAAGCTTAATCTTCATTTTACCATTACACGTGCCGTGAAAGAAAATGAACGAAATTCACGCTCTTTCGTTATTCCACCCGTGATCTATTTCTCCTGGGTGCATGTTTATTAGGATATTAAATATTTCCGAACACAACGCTCCTCCAGCTCGATTCCCCCAATCTCGGAACATTTTTCACCGTCGAGTGACTTCGACGAGAGAATAAAGGGACCCCAGTCTCGCGCACCCAAGTCCCCAGTGACCAGACGTAAACGCGGGGGCTTTTATTAACGCTTTTTGCGGTCCTTACGACGGCCATTAACTTTTAAGCGATCCCTACACAGGTCCCCCGCGTCCTCCAAATACGTGGACGGAAAATGAAGCCACCCTCCTGCATTCGTGTCACGTGACACCCTTGGGTACCGGTGGCTGGGCTCCGTGGCCGAACGATCGGTGACGAGACCGCTCGGCGCGTCATTATACCCAGGCCAGGGACGGAATCATGGATCAACGGATATTAATCATCGATCGCGGTGAATTAAATATCTAGCTCCGATGAGCACAGGTCGATCGTGCCCCGTTCGATTTCGCGGCACGTTTCACAAACCCTACCCTGATTGAAATTCGAGAACGCAGCTTTCAGGAACGTTTGATGAATGATAATATATTGTCAATTATGATAGCACTGTTATCTAAACACAAACTCGTAGGTAGTCACGTATATAAACTAACCTAATCGTTTCATAGAAGTGATTAAAAAATAGACAAAATCACAGTACCTGTTGTTCACTCGACTACAGCTGCTCAGAGTTTGTTAGTTCGTCGGAATTTGTCAGGAAGAACCACGCAGATATTGGTTGAAGCACCGGGTGTTCCTTGAGACATGTGGGGGAGTTCGTTACAGATTTCAGGGATGCAAGAAAAGTTTCAAGCACCTATCCGCAACGACAACCCTAGCGAAATTTCGAACGAAACATTGGAAAGGGAGGTCGTTCTCGATGGCACCTGTTCCCGCGGTACCAGCAATTCTGCATTCGAGTGCTGAGCACTTCTATACCGCGGGCGTAACTTCACTACCTGCACGTAACTTTTTATTACCCCAGTTAACTATCTTGCTGTGTCCCTGGGCTTGAGAAACGAGAATCAAACCTCACGCGAGGGCAACGCGTTACGCTTCTTCAACTCGATGATGATTGCAGTGTGAGTTTACAGGTTTTCGAGTCGACTGACCGAGGAAAAGATCGGTAAATTGGGTAAAGGACCCAGTTACTGACACCTGACCAATTACTGTCACCTTAAGCTATTTTATTTACCATTGTAAAGTGATACACAAAAAGAATGATGTATTTCAACCTATAATCTATACTATAGATTATATTCTATAGTTTGGTTATTCGTTATTTTAAGTAAAATAGCTTAAGATGACAGTAATTTGTCAGGTGTCAGTAACTGGGTCCTTTACCCTAGATTAGAATATACTTAGTAGCAAATTTATAATTATTTTTAGGGAATATATTGAATGGTGTAGATTTTTGGTTAGAAGGTTTATGTCTGCTTTGGCTGATTCTAACAAAGGGCTAACGAACAAACTAAGAGGTGAAGCGACCTAAGGGACCTCCCGCGTTCCATTTCAATCCATCTTATTCCCGTTTAAAGATCACAAAGCCCCGTCAAGAAAGACTCTCGAGTTTTGTGCTACCCCCTTTCCGATTCTCCGCCCAAGAAAGGAATTTATAGTCGACTATTCGGCAGTGCGAGGAATCGCTGCGCGAGGTCACCTTTTAATGATCCCTTCGATCGCGAGAGAAACAACCGATAGATCCTCGTTTCTGTGGGTCGGCAACTCTTGAAAAGAATTCACAGAGTCTAGTTGCGAGAGATTCGAGGCGGAAAGCTCTTCGCCTGAGGAGTATCCATCTTCCTGCTTGAAGAAGTTTCCATCTTCGGACATCTGGTCCCTTCCTTGAGCCGCGGAAAATGATTCCCTCTGGATCGTGATCTCTGAGATCCAGACACTTTTTATGGACCGTGGTAATCGTGTGTGAGTGACGAACGTACAGTCTGAAATGAAAATTCTTATAGTAATAATTAATTAAAATTATATATGTCAGTGAATAGGTGCTGTCAAATAAGTAAATGCTCGTTAAAAAAATAATCAAACTCGACAATAACTTCCAACAATATCAAAACAAAGACGAGCATTGATTTACAAGGAGAGTATTTTAAGTGTCCGCCTCCGATAATTTTGATTTATGGATATGTTATAGAGGACCGAAAAATAAGAAATACGTGTTTATTTATTTTTCCCTGTTCTCATATTTGGGGGGGGGGGGGGGGGGGTGAAAACTGCGTTCAAAGTTAGGGTTGAAAAATCATTTTTGTGGAATATTTCGAGAACTATTAGAGATCATATTTCGCATTCAAAGACACAAAATTCGTCCATTGACACTATTCCCCTATCTCTAATAGTTCTCGAGATATTCCACAAAAATGATTTTTCAACCCTAACTTTGAACACAGTTTTCACCCCCCAAATATGAAAACGGGGGAAAATAAAAAAACACGTATTTCTTATTTTTCGATCCTCTATAACATATCCAAAAATCAAAATTATCGGAGGCGGATACCTAAAATACTCTCCTTATTAGCGAGTTCGTCACCGTGACAGTGATAAGTCGTGTGTGTTGGTTTGCGTGCTAGGATTCACTTTATTTCGTGATTTTTTGGTTTGTGGATCAATTACCTTGAATACTGCACTACAGAATAGGTACTTCACAGGATTCTGTAGAAGTATACCCATTATCGAGGAAACTACTTGAGAAACACTTGCCTCAGGTACGATCACATCTTCTATTGACTCCAGATACGTGTAGCTGGGAATCGAGTAAGTTTTACAACCTAAATTGCCATGTTACTTTTACTATTACTTTTATAAGATATGGTATCGACGCACTGATTCGGTCTCTTAACAATTATTTTTAATTTAAATCAAAGCTATTTTGGAAGTATGAATTTTAATATCAATTTCCAACGTTTCGGTCATTAATTTTGACCATTGTCAAGGAAAGTTTTGATAAATCGAAATATACTGCGAGTGCTATTTGAAACTAGTCGCAACCGTTTCAGCGGAACGTGCGACTCACGAGTCGGTTAGCTGGTGACTAAAATTCATACTTGCAAAATAGCTTTGATTTAAATTAAAAAATAATTGTTAAGAGACCGAACCAGTGGGCCGATACCATATCTTATTAAACATTACGGTCGAAATCTAATTTACACTATTACTTTTAGTTTGTTTTAGTTTTAGTATCAGTTTTAGTTTAGTTTATTTAGTCTTAATTTAGTCTTAGTTTATTTTTTACTTTTTTAATGTCGTGGTCTGACATATACAGAGACCTAAACGCATTCCATTATTAAACAGCTACAGCTGGGCTTCGCCTTTTCACCATCCTACGCAATTAAAGATAGATATTGCAAAATATAATTCTAACTTAATAAGATAAAAAAAAGAGCAAGTAAACCGTGGCGACCAGCCAGAAAACACTTCGCGACCCACAGGATTCAACTTCAATTCCAATCGCTAATAGCTCTTTGAGTATATCCCATTCTAAATGGTGACTGTAGAACCACGCGGCAAAAGTCTATATGGGATGTTAGATATATCCTTCACCACCCCTGAAACACAGTTTACCAAGCTTTGCCCCATTTAAGCGAATGGTGGTCATTTGGTGTCTCATTTAAGCGGTTTGATGGTCAACAAAGCACATTAATATCGACGACTGTTACCGTCATTCTGTGATTATTGCAGAGCATCGATCTCTATGACGTTCATTCCGTCCATTTGACGTAACGTATATACCTAGAACTCGGCAAACAGAGGGCGCGGGAACATATTTCGAAGCGACTCCCTCATTGGAATTAAAACATTAATTAAGGTTTTTCATCCACCCTCTGAAAATATCGTGCAACGGTTGAATGGAAATAACGGGAAGGAGCACGCCGCACCGCGAATTTCTCGAGTTTCAATTACCCTCACAGCGCCTTATTTTTCAATTATAATCGACCGCGGTTCGATTAATTCCATCCCCCATTGTCCCCGCCGTAACAATACTATACCACCTTCCGCGACGTCTACGGTGTATTAAATGCAACCCAGCTAGTCCACATTTCGCGGGGACAAGCAAACTTCCCTTGAAATGCGCGCTTTTAATTCCGACCCCGATAAATCAGCAAAAATTACCGGCCCCGAGGGTCGAATCGGAGCTCGTAGCATTCGCAACGTTCCCGCGCTCCAGAAACTTCGCGAGCGGCCCGTAAACAGATTAATTACAAACGAAACTCACCGAGAAGGGGCAGCGCAGCGCCGGTTTTTAGTGGCACGTTACGTCGTCAAGGGATTAATAAAAAAAGAGAAAAGAAAAAGTCTGGCCGATGCTCGAACTCCGGCCACAATTACCCCGGGCTGCGGGGCTTGTTTTAATTTAATTTTAATTTCCATTTGGTAACGCGGACGCGGAAGGAAGTTGTAATGGAGTGTTACGAGCCGCTTGGAAGTCGCGAAATTCACGCGCTTGTCCCCCAGAGGAGGGAACTGGCTGTCATGAAAACGGGAAGTCGGTTTGCGAGCAAAGTTGAGGAGTTTTACGACGCGCAGTCGGAAACGAATGCAGAGTGAATCGGTCGCTGCTGCACTCTTTCCTGTTCGTCTCTGTTTGGATGAAAGATTATAATATTAACCGGTTAACTGGCACGGCCTTTTTTATTATTCAATTTATATAATTATTATTATTTTTTATTAATGTCCAAACTGGCAACATCTAAAAATTAAGTGAATCACAAAATTATTCCATTTGATCATATATGATACAGAATTGGCAGATTTAGCAGAATTGGCCAGATTTTTGTTTGATCATATACGATACATTGACAGTTATCCGGTTCATGTAGTAGCTTGCTTATTATCAGATTGATAGTACCTATTGTAAAAAATAGTAGGATTGGTAAAGGAACTTCGAAAAACCGTATTCTGGCTTGGTATGAAAAACGCAATTTATTCAAATATAATACATGAATGTAGTAACGAGCACGCACAGATTTCGCCACGTGTTCATACATAACTGAATTGTATTTAGCGCCTCCTCCTCAAGATCAATCGTAGTCCCCCTACTCTATGCCAGTATTGTCACATTTTCAACATAAAATAAAACACGCATGCGGCCTCGGCCGCGATCCTCATTCTCTTTCTTTGTGCCGAAAGAGTCACATGTGTTTACACGCAATGGATAGGAAAAGGAATCAAGAGGAGAAATTAAGGAATTGGAGAAGGAGCTGAGGAATATTCTTACCTGAAGTACTCACCAGAAAGTTCTGCGTGAGTGAGTACAGGAGTTTTCCTGTACTCGAACTTCCGAGGTAAAAGAGGAAGTTGCATCGTCGCAAGGAGCAGTAAGCAGATTTTCCCCGGCTGTCCATTACCAGATCCCTATATTGGGAAAGATTTACATACTTTGTATGTAAATGTCTACAGACGTTTGTCTGTACGGAAGTACTCACCAGACCTATTCTGCGTGAGCGAGTATGGGCCCTAACCTGTACTCGAACTTCCGATGGACATAACCTGGTATCGCTCACCAGAAGGTTCTGCGTGAGCGAGTACGGACCTTAACCTGTACCTGGACTTCCGGAAGACGTAAGCTGATATCGCTCACCAGATTTAATTTGCGTGAACGAGTACAACATGCCTAAGAAGCATAAGTAAGTAGGCTCTCCAGATTTTCTGTGTGAGCGAGTACAGGAGATAACCTGTACTCTACTATACGTTTGTATAGTGCAACGCAGACCCTAACCTCTTTGACAGGTTTATTATAATATGTTTCAACTGCATTTCAAGATAGGGAAATGGCAGAATGTGGTCAAATGCGTTCATAGGAGGTCGATCCGCGTCAAGAAGCGGGATAGAATTGTTATCGCGGGACGCGGAAAGCGATGAGGAGGCACCAGGATCGAGCCCGGTAAGGGCCGGCGTCGTGCCCGTTGCACCGCCACCGCGATCATCGCCACCTCCGCCGCCGCTACCACCTTCGCCGGCGTCGTGCCCGTTGCACCGCCACCGCGACCATCGCCACCTCCGCCGCCGCTACTACGCTCGCCGCCGTCGCCGATTTCAGGCGACCAGATACAAATGTCGGCATCAGGGGGCGCCACATCAGCGTCATCCATGACACTGCCCGCAGCGGAGAGCGGAAAAGCGGAGGCCGCGGAACGGGAAAAAGCCTTTAACAGCGATGTCTTAAATGTCATTGGACAGCGTTTGGGAGAGGACCGGATCTTAGCGTCCCCGGTCCACTCACGCTTCGCCATTCGCTGGGCAGAAATTTAAAAGATGCGTCTCTCCGCGAAGGAGAGATATAAACTAAAAAAGGAGAAATATACACCTCCTAACATTTGTTTGTTTCTCCACTTCCTTAGGTTTAAGGCGGAGGTCAAACTGGCAATAAATGGAACATCCTTACAAATTATAAGAAGGAAGCAAGATTACGGGCTTGCATTTCGGAAGTTGAAAAGACAACATCTACGCTTTTATTGCAAGAATCCACGGGCAATATAGCAATGAGCGAATGTTAAGTGATGTTTGTCGTTTATTTGCCGATTCGATACACGACGAGAAGATTATTCGCAAAAGTCGTATATTACCTTATGGGTATTATTATTATTATTACGTATTTATTGCGCCTACATATATACATTAATATAGCCTATATTTAGAGGCAGGTACTTTTACCACAGTACCGATATAGCTACTTACAGTGCAAAAGGCGAGGTTCAGCGTGAACGCTGCTGTATACCTAACTATTAATATTAATACAATGAGAGGAATGTTAAGTACGACGGCGGTTCATGATTCACTTTCTGTAAAAAATTTGTCAGAGAAGCTAAAACCAACAAGACTTTTACAGCAGTCCGCCGCAGATCTTAAGGTATCAAAGCCTCCAACTTGAAAAGTGCAAAATGCTAGGAAGGCCCGCCGTTCCGTCCACAGAACAGGGCTTATTCGACGGAGTCAGGCAGACAGAAGCGAATAGCGGCGCCCTCGTACCGGGCCCAGGAATCTCTGCATGCGGAGCAGCCACAGCGTACACATCAAGTGCATACAGGAGTTCAGAAATGAAACAGACTTAAAGAGGCGATAAGCAGTCCTGTAAGCTGTACCTCTCGTCGTTTACAATCAGTTTATACTGATTGTTTATACTGATAACCTCAGACCTATAGATTTTGTCGTGGATCAAGGATTATAAGATAACCCTTATTAACCGTTTAAGTCAGCTCCGCGTCGATATAAGCCTGTCTTAAACAGAGAATTATCCGGGACAAATAAGGCAGATATAGCTAATTTCATTATGCATCGGTTGTTACATGCAAACCGGGAAAGGATTAATTCCTCTCAAGGATTTTTCTAATTCCCAGACCGGATAAGGCTTTTAGGCCAATTTTAAATCTTAAGTATAACGAGTTTATGGAGACAGAGCACTTCAAACTGGAAGGTTATAGAATTGTTATACAATGTCGATTACCGATTTGAAGGACGCGTATTATTTAATATCAATTGATGGATCACACAGAAAATTGTTAAGAATTGAATTTTTTTGGGAAATACCACCAATTCATTTATTTACTATTTGTGTTAAGCTCAACCCCTATGGGTTTCACAAAATTAATGAAATTTGTAGTAAGTGGGTTACGATAACTGAACTTACGTTCAGTTCTGTATTTACACAATTTGTTACTGCTTGAAGACACCTCTTCGGAGACTACAGGCAATTTGAACAAAACTCACAATTTATTAGAAAATTTAGAGTTTATACTAAATTGTGTAAAGAGCCAAATGGTCCCTGCAAAGAGGTGCAGATTCTTAGGGTTTACCGTTGGGTCGTCATGTATAACCCTGCAACTGCCCCGGGAAAAAGAGGATAGCGATCAGGATATTGATACAACGCTTTCGTAAATTATCTCAATGAAGGATAAGCGATTTCGCACAATTTATTCACACAATTGTAGCTTGCTACCCAGCTTTTAATTACAGCAGGGTTTATGCGAAAGAATTTGAGCGACAAAAGTTCTTACCTCTTGCAAATAACAACGGCAGTTACGAGGCTATTATGACGCTAAGGATGAATGTTGTAGATTTTACATGGTGAGAGACACATATTATGTCTGGGATTAATACAATCAACTGCTTAGAATTTGCTATGGAGATCTACTTAGGCGTGTCGCTCACAGGATGGGAAGCTGAATGTAAAACACAAAGATGTACAATATCGTTTATCAATAGAATGGGCGAAATTCAATTTGAGAATTTAAATAAGATTACAACGGAAATTGGCAGTGGTGCGAAAACCGAGGCATTTGGGTTTTTGCTTTATACATTAGCTTCCGCGAGAATTTCGAGACAGACGCCGAATCGCGTAGATCAGAGCCCGAAACAGAATACGAATTGTCGAGGATTACTTTTAAAGAAATAATTCGTATTTTAGGTTCACCGGACATAATTGCTATGTTTCTTGGAAGAAGGATTCTGGGTCTTAGACAGTTGATGTCTTTACACTGCCTGGGAAAGATTTGTATTTTTACGCCCTCCCTCCGATTAGTACAATTCTGAGGACCGTTTGGAAAATTAAAAAGGAGGAACCGGAGGGAATAGTAGTGATACCGGACTGGCCAGCTCAGCCATGCTACACACTTTTTCAGTCAATGTTAGAGTTTCAAATTCAAGTTCAAATCGAATACAAAATCTGTTATCTTCTTATAACAGGGAACCGCACCCGCTTTGGAAGCGTCTTACTCTGGTGGCAGGCAGATTATCTGACAAGCAGTAGCTGCAGAAGGAATTCCAGGACTGGCGTTAGCTATTATGATGTCATCGATTAGCGAATCTACGCTAAGAAATTACGATATAGGCCTAAACAAGTAATGGCTATTCTGCAGCAAAAATACAGTGAAACTATGTAATCCGTACATTCCAGAGGTCCTAGCGTTCCTTACACGGTTACATGAAGAAGGACTGTCTCACAGCACCACAAATTGTGTTTGATCAGCAATTTCACTAATAGTGGTAACTGAAGTTGCACAAGTCTTTAGAATTCAACGTTTATTGAGAGGTATCTATAATTTAAGTCCCTTTAGGTCCAAGTACGACTTTACTTGGAATTCGAAGATTGCCGTCGAATATTTTATAAAACAGCCGGCGAACGGAGGGTTATATTTGTACACGATACCCAAAAACCTAATTACTGTCCTCGCGTTAGTTACTGGTCACCGGATGCAGACGTTCTCTCTAATTGAGTTAGAAAACATTAGGATATCCGCGGATAAATTAGAGATATCGATTCCTGTGCATATTAAGACGTCGAAGAAGAACGCATTACAACTGCGTTTAACCTGACCATTTTTTCGCAACAAGAAAATATGTGCAGCTTCAACGTTATTGTGTTATTTGGAAAGTACAACAGAGATTCGTAATTCTGTGAAAGGACTGTGTATATCCACTAATAAGTTAGTTAAGACGATTTCTACGCAGTCTTTGAGTCGCTGGATAAATGAGGTTCGAACTAGTAGCGTAGATTCAACCATGTTCTCAGCGCATAGTACGCTTCACGTATCGACGTCACTAGCAAAGACCTTGTTGGGAAAACAACTGGCTGGAATAAAGAGTCGTAAACATTTGCAAAACTTTGTGATAGAAATGTTAGATCGGATAAGCAACAATTTGCCTTATCCATACTGAAAAGTATTATGTATAATATGGAACAAAAGATTGTTCAGACTAACTCCTCAGTTAGTGTTTTCAGTTGGACTGCCGTAATAGAACTTTAAACATCTACGATTGATCTTGAGGAGGAGGCGCTAAATACAATTGTATAATTGAACGAACTTACCTAGTGAAGTTCGATTGGAATTGTATAAGCGCCTCCTCCGAATAGATCAAACCCACCCTTTTTCCTTATTTTTTTCAGGAAAACCCATTATCTATTACACTAGATAGACCCAATTTATTACGGCAGCACTTTAAAATAATGAGGATCGCGGCCGAGGCCGCATGCGTGTTTTATTTTATGTTGAAAATGTGACAATACTGGCATAGAGTAGGGGGACTACGATTGATCTATTCGGAGGAGGCGCTTATACAATTCCAATCGAACTTCACTAGGTAAGTTCGTTCAATTATACAATTCTTAATTATGTATTTACATTTGTATCGCGATACATGGCGGTGCATGGATGCTGAAATTGATCCTCGCGCGTTACGCCACTGCGTTATATTAAATTAATATCGTAAAGCTGGGTTAAGAATAGAATGCGGTGCACATAATATTATAGTTTGTGACGCAGGGAGTGTCGAAGGTAATTGAAAAAGCTCATTATGGATAGAATATCATACTGTGGCAGTCTCCTTCTTGATAGGTCAGGTGTCCACTAATGAAACTAGAAAAAAAAACATCCAAGCCAAGTAAATTATTATTTTTTTAAGGGCCTTTATTCATTTGAAAGGTCGGAGAATAGGGCTATTTTTATGAATTTTATTTTCATGTAAAAAATGTATATTTAAAAACCATGATAAAAAACTTTTTGTGTATAAATTAAACTATATTCTCTTCAGAAAGAAATTTGATATCTTAAGAAATGATGGCCCTTCTCCTAAGGCTTGTTCATAGTTACAGAATTTATAGTACCTACCAAAAATATTCGAGAAATTACTCGACTGATTGGAATAATATTTTACACAAATATTCTTAAATGTATAATCAAATACTTGTAGAAGCCGATAATAATAAATGGCGGTTATTCAAAGTCAACCATGTGATTTTTTACCTAAGTTTTTATGTTTTTTCGTATATCTCGATTTCAAAACACATTTTTTTCTACGAAAAAAATCATAAAACAACCCTATTTAATATTTTAACGACAAATTAACATCGAAAGCTTCGAAGATACACCCTGTTTCCCCCACCAATCTATTTTTGCAGCGCAATATAAAATCAGCACCCTTGTCTACTCGAATTCCAGCAATACGACCAGCATTTGTCAGAGTGAGCGGGAAATTAACAGTATTCTCGGCAGTTGCTATCCATCGCTCCTTTTTCCTCGAAGCTTAATCGCGGAACCCAACTCCAAGGCATGGGACGCCGGTTGAGTTCCCATGGCAGTTGCGTGCCAGCTGGCCAAGCGGCGATAACGTGATAATGTTACAAACGCAGCTGAGAGGTCACAAATTACCACCCTCGTCGATCTGTTACGTGCGTGGGTCCAACTTAACGAGATTATTCCCCTCATCTAGCCGTTAATTGAAACACAGCGAAACGTACGTTCGCGGGCTAACCGCGAGCACCGCGATTATGAGCCCACTCGGCCTTTGCAATTACTTTCGCCAGCCCCGCCGAATTTTCCGACGAGTTGATTAATGTACTTTCCACTTTGCCTGCGTCAGGATTCCATGAATATTGATGACGGCGCAGAGATTGGAGGAAGAAAAAAGGAGATTACTATGGTGTAGGGCCGTAGTAACGAAATTACGTGTTATATTAGCAACTTTTTTTTCCTTGGCTTTCAAAAACGCGAATCATTAATGTGGAGTATGCAAATCAACTTAATTCGTTTGATGGATGTTCCAGGGAAATTGGTCCACGGAGGGAAACCGAATTAGATCGTCTTGAAATTGAAGAATGTTCCTGCATCTGATTTTATTTCGAAGCGGAGGATTTCGATGGGTTTTTGTGGAACGTGGTTACGCGATAAATATTACGTAAGAAAATTGCGTAATGCTGTTACGTGAGTAGAAGTCTTCTTAGACGTACGCCTCATTGCTTGGAAGTACAGGGAGAAAGGTTAAATATTTGTGTCTTCACGCTTATCGTGTATCAAAAATGCCATTTTCCGGTTAATAACGGATGAATGGGCTTTGCTCGAAGTTGTTGGGGCAAGGGACGTATGTAATCTTCGCGGAGGGTGTTTAAATAAATTTGCTAAAGTTTTGTAACCCCGAGGCGAGCTAGCGAGCATTGCATTTAAAAAAGTGAGCAACTGGTGCACTTGAAACAGTGGCGGAGGGGATGTTGCATGGAGTTACGGTTCGTCATTGAAAGGAGGAGGACCGAAAGGTTTCTTCATAGTGAATGCGGAACGGCAGAAAGCCGGGGAGGGTCGTAAAGCTCGAAGGTTGCCAAACTCGTGTTTATAACTTTGCTTGCAATTAATTCCTGTGATTAGAACTGGCCAGCTGAGTTGGATCCTATAAATAAAAGGAGTCAGTGAGGCAAGTGGGGTTCTCGGTGGCGGAAAATTGGGGCTCCTTTGTGACTCGGAAACTTCGTTAACTGAAGGCCCGTCGATTCATCGTGCGCTGAAAGATCGGTGCTTTGACACGATCGCCAGAGAAATTATGCCACAGAAAGATCCCAGTATTTTGGAAAGCGGGAGCTGTCATACCGGAAGAAGCATTTAAGGTACATACATTAAAATTAAATTAGTAAACTCTTTGTACTTCGTAGCGTAGACTGTAATTAGGTTTCAATTACAGTAATTAGAGATGGTCAAAATTTTTCTTTAAATAAAAATTTAGAATAACGAATAAAAGTTAAAAATAATGTTCTAAGAATAATGTAAGAATAATTGTAAGAATAATGTTCATTTTTGTATTCTTCGAGAGTTTCAACTTCAGTGTCAAATAAAAATTTTTCAACCGCAACTTCAACTTTAACTTCGACTCCACTTCGACTACGACTACGAGTTCACCTTTTACTTTAATTTTAACTTCAACTTTAAATTTACCATTAAGGGAGAGTGGGGTAAATACGAACGCGGGGTAATCGCGAATTCGATGGTACGGCGTTTTAATAAATAAAAACGATATTCCCTCTCCATTAGCTAATAGTTTAGGTCGTATCCAACGCCAGGCAGAAAATAATAAATACAGAACGCTTATGCTATTCAAGATAACACAATTTATTATTTTCATCATGTTTCATGTAATATTTTGTCCATTTCAATTGCATGTAATTACTGTTGAATTAAAGATACAATTGGGATTTTTTTAAGTTGAAATAAAGCACTTTTTTACCAACATTTTGTGACCAACGAGTTGCTTGAATTATGATTCTAACTTCTGAAATAAATTCTTTTTATTTTTTGATGTCGTGGGGCAATGACGAACAACTCGGATGGGGTAATCTCGAACCTTAGAGATTAGCAACGATAACCGATTTTGATGAAATTTTCAGCATGTATAAAACTTACTTAAATCTACAAAACGGATTTTTGAATTTTCATTGCAGGCTCAGACAGAAAAAGTTTAAAAAACGACCTTTACTATTTTTATTATATACCGACCAATTGCAATTTTTTTCTAACGCACAAGAAGATGAATTTGAAAAATACATTAGGAATAGGTTGTAGCAACATTGTTTATGCGTTGACCATTGCAACCGCGCTTTCTATGCGACTTCTGCGATATTTAACACTCTGTTCGTGATTACCCCACGGCAGTCAAATAATCACGGACACCAAGGGTTTTTATTTTTCACTATAAAGATGATTTTTATTATAATTTTTCAAAAAATCGCCACAGGACTTTATAGATGAATAGTTTAAGTATGTTTGTAAATAATAAACAAATTCATTTCTCATATAGTTTTCGTTTTGTTTGCGTTTTTGCTTAGGTGTTCGTAATTCCCCCACTCTCCCTTACCACTATCACTACCATTACCATGCTATAAATAGTATATTAGAAACGACTTTTAGACAGTGTTGTAAGACACGAACTTCAGGACAGTTCTGGGGTAAGTGCCGTGTGGTTCATCAGAGTCCT
Source organism: Andrena minutula (assembly GCA_929113495.1). Taxonomy (NCBI): domain Eukaryota; kingdom Metazoa; phylum Arthropoda; class Insecta; order Hymenoptera; family Andrenidae; genus Andrena; species Andrena minutula. The sequence continues at coordinate 24,227,335 of OV815994.1, forward strand.
AGGTATTACCAGAAGGCACAACCTTCCCCACTCCGAGCCAGATCCTCCAGGAACAGAGTCCCTATTCTTTGTCAATACGGCATCGAGCCGATTGCCATTCCCATAATCTTTATCCTACTCTAAACAACCAATCCTTCGACACCCGATGGCTAAGAGACCCAACGTGGTCATCAGCCATCGCCCGTCGCCAGGTCTGTTTAGTCTCGCGTACCCTCTGTCAATACCTCACGCAGGCTAAGTCCCTGCCATAAAATCCTAGAAGGCAAGACAGCATGGGGCTATCCGCCTTCGACCTCACCCTTAAATTTGCTGACGCTAACAAGTATAATAAATTCTCCTCGAATAAATAAATAATTTTATTTGTCGAATAATCTAAAGATAAAGTAACTTGTATTCGATCCGTTATTTAAATAAGTTTTTCTTTATTTAATACCCAACTCTGCTCAGGACTATGAACTTAGTCTTTCTCATTTTCCATCGCTTATTATAAAATTTCTCTGAAACAGTCTCCCTAAGATAGGTATATTCTTTTCCCATCTTTCTCCTTACATACTTTACTAGAATTTGTTACAATGGTACATACCAATGAATAACATCATCATTAACATTTTATCTTCTGACACGTGGAAAACAGTTATCCCATCTCCGAACCACTGTAATTTGTAATACCTCTAATTCCCCACTTACGAAGACAGAAAACAACAGCACCGCTCGTTCCACGACCGACGATTTCGCTCACTTTTCCCCGCGAATATTTTCGAAACTCCGGTCGACGTGTCTGCTCGCGGGGATCGCAGCGAATCTCGCGTTACATCGTCAACGGGGTGGCAAGCAGGACGTGTAACGAATGTCGACGATCCTCGTCGCATGCACGACGGCCAGCGACATCATCTAAACATTTCGTTGTGTCTAACAGACCGCGGAAATTATGACCCCGAGACCGGCCATAAATCCTCCGCCGAATTTTCCATTTACCACGGCGACATTCGCGCAGATTTCGATAAGGCAGACTTTTTTACGAGACGCGCGGATAAGCCAGTTCCCGCAGCCGCGGAGAACAATGATGCCCAGCGCCGTCTGAAATTTCGCGTTTGAAACGTGGCCAGCGTCGTTCCGCGATAAGCAAAGCCGCATGTTGCTGTTATTACTGCTACGGCATTCCGTTGTGATTCAGTTTCACCTCTTTCCTTCCTGCTTTTTTTATTGCGTGATAAACGGGATACCGCTTCTACGAACGTAGAATTGGTCGAGGAGCGGTGCGTGCAGCGGTAGATGCAGGAATAACGGCCAGAGTCAACCGCGACTTTGATGTAGCCGCTATCCTATTCCGTTCGTATTCGCGGCAAAGTCCCATTGCGCTGGGGAAATTCATATTCGAGTTTCCTGAAATCAAACGGCACGAACGCCACGGAATTTTTATATACGCCTCTGTCTTTTGCCCTGCGCAACCTTTTTTCGGCCATTCGTACAGGACGGAGTTAAATCGGTTTTCCCTCGCTAATAGTTTCACGAGTTGTCGTTCATACGCTTATTCCATTCGTTCCAATTTAATTTCACGGGTAGCTTTGACGATTCCATTTCACCCACCAGATTTTGGAAGTTCGATGGGATGGAAGCACGTCACTCCTCCCTCGTCTTCTGATATTCCAAGTCGATTTTTCTTAATTCCCCTGGGTTGTGTTCTGATATTACTTGATACATAGTTACCTGGTTGCGTGTGTAAAGGTGCAAATCTACGACGAGATAAAAATATCGTGTCTTACATGGGGCTTTAATCTCATGAGACAATTGTTTAATTATTTTTTTTTATTATTTATTTATTGTCTCTCACGAGACACGTTTCACGATATTTTTCAAGAATCTCATCTCTCGCAACCATTTCCATTATTTACGTTTAGTTGTTAAGCTTACAAATTATGCTATTGATAACTAATTACACTGATGCCAATGCTTTTAGGGTGTCTTTTACTAAGGAACTTCGTATTCGAGAAGCTAGTGCAGTAATCACTTATAGCAGCGTCATAATGTAAAAGTTTGAAATTTGGAAAAATTGCGATTCAGTAAGTTATTAAATTTTCAATAATTCGCTTCACACGCGGTGACCCTGTTCTACTTTACTGGACCGACCACGTACCGCCCCTTTCTACTTGTTCCAACTAAACGTCGTCGCGTTCTATTTGTCTGGCCAGACACTGACCCATTCTACTGCGCTTGTTTGACCAAGCCCGCGGTATTCGTTCGCATTGTCAAGGAGCAGTAGATTGTTTTCGGTGACAGTGAAGTCTCATTTTTAAAGTATAGACTGATTTTAATATCGCACGATTGAAGTTGTTGTGTATTGCAATTGTATAAAAATGTTTATGAAGAAAGTGCCCGAGGGAGCTTCGCTTCAGGTATGTTTATCATACTCCACTTGAACTGCATACACTGCTATAACGATAACCTGCATCGTTCGATCCATGAAAGTGTTTGCAGACCCTACGGCGCTTTTCGCTGTTTGGGCTGCTGAAAGCTATAAAGGTAGCACACTCTCCCGTTTTCCGAGCTCAGTGTAGACGTACGAGTCGCAAACAATTGTTTTATTCGACGAGGAACAGCGCTGCACGATAATAAATAGAACGGAACTGTTGCAAGAAAAGGTTAATGCAATGGTGAACATAGGGGCGGTGGGAAAATGTAAAGCTGCAGATAAGGAGTTAAAAATGTGCTCACATGGAATTTATTGCTCGACAGTAGAATGAAAGAAATGGATTCTTGTTTTGGTAGTCGGTGAAAGTCTTGTGGATGAATTAAATTCGTTTACTTTCATTTGATGTTACAAACAGTTGTGTTTAACAGTACTATCAATTATAAATTGTCCAATTAAAATAAATGACCTAATTAAACGTAGGTATAATTAAAAGTAATACTACAAGGTATATTGTTGAATAACAGATCTATGATTTTCATTACGTGAAAGCTTTCTCGTTTCTCCCTTTATTCTATTAATTTGAAATGCAACTTATTAAATTTGTACGCTTTAATAAAAACTGGAAAAGCATCTCCTTCTTAATAAAATGCTCCTGTACCCATGCAATGCGGCATCTTTTTTCCATATTCTTATTAAAAGAGTAGTAAATATTAATGGATATTTTGGTGTGTTGATATGATTATGATTCTGTTATGCTGATTGTCGTTACTATAATGTTATCTGTCGGTACTAATTTAAATTATATTCGTAGCAAATAATTAGCTACTGAATATGTTATGTAGTATTCGTAAACCACACAACATCACCCTCAGAAGCTATTGGAAACCGAGTATTGATTACCCGCGAAAATTCGAAATTTCGAACGTTTCAGTGAGAAAACTGCGCCAATCACACTTCACCATCTACATATCACACTTAATACATCACACTTCACACCACTTCACTTAACACACTCCACACCACACTTCATACAACACACTCGAAACTAGACAAATTAGCAAACGAATATAATGCACAATAAAGTTGAAAAGCGAAATTCAACTTCTCTTGCACCTGCAAGACAGGCAGAGTTTCGGGCTGCACCTGCAAAAACCACAAATTTCGCCTTGCAACTTCTCTTGCACGTGCTGCACGAAAATCTGCCTCTCTTGCAGGTGCAAGAATTGTGCACCTGATTTCAGAACACCCCTCTTTGAAGCGCTGCACCTGCAAGAGAAGTTGTAAGTTGAAATTTTGCGATATTGCAGGTGCAGCGCGAAATTCTACCTATCTTGCAGGTGCAAGAATCGTGCAATGAATTTCGAAACAAGGGGGTTTTGAAGTGCCGCACCTGCAAGATAAGTAAATTTTCGCGCTGCAGCTGCAAGAGAAGTTGTAAGTTGAAATTTTGCTTTTTTGCAGGTGCAGCGCGAAATTCTGCTTTTCTTGCAGGTGCAAGAATCGTGCAATGACTTTCGAAACAAGGAGTTTTTGTAGTGCCGCACCTGCAAGAGAAGTAAATTTTCGCGCTGCACCTGCAAGAGAAGTTGTAAGTTGAAATTTTGCGATTTTGCAGATGCAGCGCGAAATTCTGCCTCTCTTGCAGGTGCAAGAATCGTGCCATCGAAACCATAACACATGGTTTTCAAATCGAAGCGTTTTCAGGAGACGATAAATATATTTTCTGCATAGTTACCATAATATGCAGGATTATATATCGATTTGTCCGTAAATTGAAAACAGTGTGTGAATAGTGCCACGTGTAATGTGTGAAGTGGGACATGTGCGAAGTATGAAACGTATGTGTGAAGTGTGATGTACGAAATACGCAATGCAACTGTGAAGTATAATGTGTGAAATGTGGAGTGTGACGTGTAGAGGTTTGAAGTGTAAATGATACATTTTCCGGATAAGCCTAATTTAAGTTTGTCACTTCGTTGCGTTGTCAAAGGAGGGCGAATTTCGGTTTGTATATAAGATGCATAAGAACGATCTAGGATGGGTTTGGGTGGTGTAGATGTTCTAGAATCTAATGAAAAAGGAGTGGTAGTGTCACCTAAGGTGAATGGGTGTGGTGCAGAAAGGTTGCGTGCGTTGGATATACATTTTAATGCTAATTTTGGAAGTTGGAAGTGTGAGATGCAATGTACATGCTCTGAACGATGAGCTGCGGGCTGTAATCCCCTGATTGTTCTGAATAATATTTATCTTCGAGTGGGAAATTGGATATGGGGTTTATAAAATGATGAATAATATCACCAGATTATAACTTTAACTGCAAATAAATGTAAATAGACTGTAGACTATATGCAATAAAGAGCAAACAAATCCATTTATTCAAATGCCTCTTTATTTCAAACTCCCCTCGCTCTAATTAACATATTAAATTAATCTGGTCAAAGTACACATTAGACTGTTCAATCCGTGGGGAACATTCGTGGATTTCAAAGCATCCTCTTGGGTTAGTCGAAATTTTTCCAAGCCCGCCGTAGCAGAGCCGAGAGTAATCCCGAACGGCACGCTCTGATAAGAGAATGCGCGACGCGTGGGATGCTGGGAAGAGGGGTTGATGCGGTTCAAGCCGGCGCCCTCGCTCCACAAGTTCCTTCAGTGTACGCGCGTTGCTACATTCGGCTGGACCCTAGCTCGAGTCCTCCCTGAGGATCGCGTCTGTTCTCATCTAGATCGCCTAGATCTTCGTGATCGTTAGTTCCACTCGAGGCCAAACCCCTCCCATTTTTTAACAGCAATCTACTCTCTCCTCGTGCCCTAAAACAGAAACACCGAAAGAAAATGCAATGAAACGCCAGCCTAACAGAGTCTCACGAAATCGTAGAAAATTTTAATCAATCACCAGAAATCGGTAACCCGTCAATGCCCGCGGTATTCTGTATTCAAAGTGCATCTCGAAATACCGTACAGAAGAGTGTCTCAGTGCTGGAGTCGTTAAAACAATCAAACCAACCGGCACAACGTGTTTCATTAATTCCCCATCGAATCCCCGTGAACATTATCGTTAACGCGGCTCGGTACTCGCGGTTTTACCTCTTCCTGAAACTTTCCAAGTACTTTCGTGCTGGCATTGAAACTTTACGCCGTTAACCGCGGGACATCGATCTAACGTGCCGTGACTGGTTACGCGAAGTTTAATCTGAGAAAGCCGATCACGAGGAGACCGCTTAGACAGTGTCGCGTTTTAAAAGAACTTATCGACGGGTGTACTCGACGCCACCATTGATCCAGTCAGCTTAAACCACAGAGACCTCCGCGTTATCCCGAGACACGCGAGTGATCCCAAACCAACCATGCACTTGGCCGCGAAACGTCCCCAGACAGGACGCTGTGACGAGGCAGAGGGGCTTCTCTAGATCGTGCACGCGAAGTGTATAAACTGCGAAAAGTTAGGATGAAACTGTTCCAGTGCGTCGAGGGACACACGACGGCGGACAGCAGGCGAACTTTGAACTGAAGGTGAGTGCTATAACCCTTTGGGGACGCATGAAACCCGCCCTGTTCGCTTTCACGAATGCAATAATCCTTTAACAAGTCAGGCATGGCTCCTGCAGGATCGCTGTAACCGTGTTGAGGACGTTCGATCATATTTTGGTACATAGACGCTCGCGAAACGCTGCTCTTTTTTACCGAGTCCAAAAAGGAAGTACGGGAATGGCCTGTAGACGGGGAGTCGTAACGCTGTGTTCTTTTTTACCTTGGTTTTTTTTCGCCCTGTCCCTCCGGCGAGGTTTAATTAGCGGGAAAAATAATTGGAGGCTCGCGCGAGTTACAGGGCGCGAAACAAGTCCGTGCGGCAACGAGACTGCCGCCATAATAAAAACAGTGCTCTCCGTTAATTGAAGGTTCTGCTCCGCTTGTTTCCCTTCCATCTGTTGCGGTTTTTTACCGAATTAAATAAATATGATACGAGCAGCGTGTGCTTCGGCGTTGCTCGAGCTCCATGGAGAAAAAGCACGATTAGATTGGGAACAGGACCATTCTTTATGGGGGAATGTTCGTGGCTCGATACTGTCAGAGGACACGTGGCACTTGTGTTTGCTTTAGTCACATGCAGACCACGAATGCTGGAGAATGCAATAATGAAAACTTCAACAGTTGTGCAGCAATTCGCCTGAACCAGCTATTAGTTTTGTTGTTATATTAGTTGTCAGTATACTCTATTGATCTTTGTTTTATTATGATTTGTAGAGTTACCATTATTGTCATTTGGGCCTAATTATACAGAAAGCTACCAAAATTAGAAAAACGGAGTACGGATCCCATAATTTTCTGATCTTTATTTTGCAAAAAATTGCCATCTTATAGAACAGCTCCTATATTATACAATTATTAAAACTACCAAGCGATAATTACATTTTTAACAGACTTAAAAAAGGAGGAAGTTATAGATTCGACCTCGTATGTATTTGTTTTTGTGTTTGTCTCCGCATAACTCTGCTGCATATGGACCGATTTGGATGTTTTTTTTTATTCGGAAAGAGCGCGATGCCTCGGTGGTCCCATTCTACACTGCACTAACATTGGCCCAAATATTTTGCCAGTTTTGGATAATAATAAAAACTATTGTCACCTAATTATTATTATTTTATACGAGTACGAGCATTATCTTCTCAGCATGCTGTGTCAATATATATAAAATTAAAAAGTTAAACATAAAAAAATTTAAAGAAAGTTAAAACCGACTTCAAAAAATGAAAATGTTCTAAAAAGTGAAAATTAATTTTTCCCTTATTTAATCTACGACTCTTATATTTTTTAAGTCGGCGCCTCATCATTTGCACTATGTAAATCCGGCGCCGGCTTAAAAATATGAGAGTCGTAGATTAAGTAACGAAAAAAATGATTTTTTACTCTTCAGTGCATTTTTATTTCTTTGTAGTCGGTTTTAATTTTTAAACTTCAAAAACAAAAGCTGCAGAAGCATTAAAATAATATTAATTACACAACTCACTACTAAATAACCCAGTACAAAAATTGTAAAACAATAACGAGAAATAAAATACACCTAATAAAAATAAGTGTATTTCCTTTAACAATTAAAATCTTCAAACAAAATTTCCTCAATTTCAGATCATTGAGGGTTGGTATCTTTCTGCAGCCCATTTGTAATATTATTTAACACTACCAATGTATTTCCAACGAATCTTATTTGAGCTCAATAAATCCCTCTATATTTCGTAAAATATTTCCATACTTTTTGAACGATCTTATATTAGACTCCAATCGCGATAAAGAATTCTGAAATTAAATCATAGCTAAGAGTTCCGCCGGGAAGTTTCACACAATACCATTGGCGACAATTTCCTGCCTGCCAGGCAATACCCCGCATAATGAGGCTTCGATCGACCGTCAAGCATCCACTGGAAAGAAACTGGCCAACAAGCCATTAGCCGAACAAAAGTTTCTTATTATGCTCGGTTAATGATCTGTCGCTTCCACGCGATGGCTGCCCCGGCTGATCGTTGATCACTGTATTGGAACCGCATAATTGGCGTCCCTCCATCCAACAAATGCGCATTCGAGATTCACCGCGGACGACGAGATCGGCTGGTCTGTTGACTGACGCGTTTAAACACACACCTTCACGCTTTCAGGGATTTCGCGCGCGTTATCGAAGAAGTATTTCAAACGGTCCATCACGGTGTCCATATTGCCCCGTTTTCGGTACACCGTTCGCAATGTGTGATCGGGGGGTGGACATATTTTCCGATGCCCCGGCGCGCGTTATATGAGTTACGGTTCGGCGAGTCATAGAAAACGGGATGAACGCGAGGGGGAGTATAGAAGAAAATTGGGGGCAAACGCGCGGGGATCGATAGAAGCCAAAACTAGGCGTACCCCATCAATATCGACGCGTCGATCGTTCATCGAAGTTCGAGGGCTCGAAATCCTATGGACCGGCAGGCGTGTCGCGTAGAAACACTGTATAAAATAATCGCGATTCTCTTTGAAGGAAACGGGGGCGCGAAGCTTCTTGTCAATGCTCGAACGTCAACAGACACTTTAACCGGCGGGAGCGTCTGTTGAATAAAACATGACTGGAGGGGTTCAGGTAACTTGCTCGCAGAGTCAGCTTTCTGTAATAGATTTACAAGGCTCGTCGGGAAATAACAACGTTTCAGCGAGCGACGCGCAACCGTCTATCTACCAGGCGCGAACAATCGGTAAATTGTCGTGTTTGCTCTTGGCTAAATCATGGCTGTAACACGCCGCGACGCCTCGGTGAACGGTCTCCGCTGCTCACCAGCAGCGCAGTTATCAAATTGCCCCGATAAATCTTTCGCTGGGATGTCGAAGTTAACCAGGAATGCGGGATAATTAGCCGCAAATCAATGGTGATCCCAGTGGCGGCTGATCTGCCGGGTTGGGTTTCTCGGTTGGAGTGCGGTGGATGGATAGTGTGATCAGAATATAGCGTCGTGGGCCAGCGCGAGGATTCAAATTTCACAATTAATTTCACATTAACCCTCGGTTGCCACACCCAGTTTTTCGAACGTAGTTTTCACACTGGGTCGATTCGATTCAATCAGCTGCTGTTTAAAAAGTATCTGTTAAATTAAGTCGCAAAAATTGTGAGATGAAGTTTGAACATTGTAGTTAAATTAACATTTAATGTATTATCATGTTTAAACAGGAGTACCATTTTTCAATGATGCCTTAAAGATATTTTACCTCAGAGTCAAATTGTAGCAACCGAGGGTTAAATAACTCGAACTACTTAGTAACCTTTTGGCAGCAGAAGAATGTGTATAATACTAGGGCTGGGACTATTTGTCGAATTTTTCGGTATTCAAATAAATAATACTTCAGTTGCTCAATTATTTGTCAAATATAATTCGAATATTTAAGTATTCGAATACTATTCGAATATTTAAGTATTCGAATACTATTCGAATATTTGAGTATTCGAATACTGGTGAATTATAAATCAAGTTCTTTATATTACTTATCAAGTTCTTCGAATACGTCAGTTTTCGAATATATTGGTATTCTAATAGTATTCGAATAATGCTCTATTCGAATACAGCGATATTCGAACAGTATTCGAATAATAACATTCGAATACTCAAATATACGAAGTTTATTGGTAGCATTCGAATACTTGTAAAATATTCGAATATTAAATTTTTCGAATAGTCCCAACCCTATATAGTACCATTTAAAAAAAATTAAGTTAATCTTCATATCTCCACTACTCCTCTACCTACAAAAATATCATTTACGTGAGATTACGCCTACCTCGAAAATATACAACTTTTGTATATTTTCCTTTTCGATATTGCCAATAGCATTTAATATACCTAACGATATACAAAAGAAGGTCTAACAATAGCTAGAAGAAAGTGGAAAAATACCTAAAACAATTGTGGAGGATGTTTTCAGTTACACTACAAAATACAGAGATTTCAATTTTCAAAATACCATTCTTTAGCAACAATTGTAGAATTCTTGTAGAAAACACTGTAAGTGCCAGAATTAAAAAAAAAGTTATCGGAAAATGCTCTACGTGCCAATAGTAATACCATAGTATAGAATTTGATTTTTGGCACTTACAGCGTTTTTACAAAACTTTTCAATTATCAGTAGGTACAATACCAATTATCAGTGAATCTTTCCTTCAGGCATGCTTCAAATTCTATGCCTTACAGTTGTGATTTCAGAGTAACATCTTTAGTAGAAAATCTCCTATCGGCTCACTTTCATTATTAAACGCAGAACCACTCCCTTTTTGCAGCAACCATGAATTGCACATTATTTTCGGTGTGTATAGGAGCACATGTACAAGCAGGATGCGATGACTCGACGAGCTGCCCGCGAGAGGAAAGCAAAAAGGTCTGATCGCGGTCGACGTGCCGAATAAACTGGAGGGTATTACGAACTGACCTGGCTGGGCGTGCTATGCAAATGTAAGAAAATGGCGCGTGAAAGGACAGCGCGGAATTAGCGTCTTCATTATGCAACGCGCCCTCAGCCCCTGGTTAGGGAGAGTGTCTGACAAATACTGAAGGCTCCCGGCGCGTTACCATAAATCATGGATAGCTGGCACGTAAACAGTGACGCGGTATTTATTATGTGTACCGTGCACACCACAGACAGGTAATACCTTTGAAGAACCGGAGGCTTATGAAGAGCATCTTCGAAGGTGGGTTGCGATTAAGCGATTACTCTCAAAGCATTATCCAAAATTGATGAGACCCTGTAGGACTGCTTAATAACTCAAACGCTCTGCGATGTATGTACTTGAGGTTCGGAGTTTAATAATTCTACATGTTTGTCTGTGGGTGCTTTTTCAAAGAAATCTGACCAATTGGAGGCAGCTTGAGGCAAAATGCAACAGAGTAATGACAACGATTCAGGGTTGCAGTCAGGGTTCTCTTGAATTGAAAGTTTATGGTGATAGAAGACGTTCGAAATGAATAATCAGAGTATCGATACCTCGAGTTTGCACTTTAAACACCATCCATTGTCGGTTCTTATAAATTTACTGTACCTTGCAGGATAATTATATTTGCAGATATAAACGGGGCACTACATGTTTCAAAAGAAAACCAACACAGAGGCTTTTTACATACAGTTAGTAAAATAGTATTTGGACACTTTTTAAAATCGCATAACTTTTTTAGAATTTGTCCAAACAACTTGAGTTTTTTCTTAAAAGCTAGAATGAATTGTTTTCTAAGTGACGTGTTCGTCGTTTTGGAAAAAAATTGCAATTGGTCGGAATAGCGCAGGAAATAGTAAAAGTCGTTTTTTAAACTTTTTTTTGTGAGCCTGTAATGAAAATTCAGAAAACCCATTTGTAGATTGAAGTAAGTTATATACATGCCTAAAATTTCGTCAAAATCGGTTAACGTTGCCCTGAGCTATAAGCGTTTAAAGATCGGGGAATAAGGTCGAAAATCGCTGATTTCGGGAATTTCCGTGACTTATTCCACGATCTTTAAGCGTTTATAGCTCAGAGTAAAGTTAACCGATTTTGATGAAATTTTAGGCATATATATAACTTACTTCAATTTACAAATGGGTGTTTTGAATTTTCATTACAGGTTCACAAAAAAAAATTTAAAAAACGACCTTTACTATTTTCTGCGCTATTCCGACCAATTGCAATTTTTTCCAAAACGACGAACATGTCACTTAGAAAACTAATCCTTCTAGCTTTTAAGAAAACTCAAGTCGTTTAGACCAATTCTAAAAAGTTATGCGATTTTAAAAAGTGTCCAAATACGTTTTTTACTAACTGTATGTCACTTTTGAGGTTTTTGATGCAGATAATATTATTTTAAAAAAGACAGAAAAGCAAAAAAAAAATTCTAGCCCACCCTTATTTTATCCAAAGTAGGATGATGGTACCTAATATCGCCTATCAAATGTTAAATCGCTGTTAATTGAATAATAATTGATAACAGAAATTACTAGTCTATCCCTTATATTTCCCCAAATACCTATTTCAACTCCCATTAACCTTTAGTTGCTTAACTCTCTCGATTTTTAAAAAAAATTACTCAGTAATGATTTTTCCACTTTTCCCGCCATTGCGATTATAATTACTTAAAAACTGCGGAATTAGAACATTCAGCGCGATCTATGTAAATATTTAGAAACTAGGATGTGTAACCTTCGTGATAAGATAGTTACATCACACTACACTCTAGTTACAACAAAGAGAATTAAAAAGAAAAAATACGTTGCATATTTGCAACAGAATGCAATGAAAGCTTAACAAATAATACACGTACCAACGTTGCTCTATTTACAGCAACCTTCGCAGAGAACGTCCACCCACTTAATTAGGCCCCAACGATCCCGAACCGCAATTAATACTCCAAGGACCACAAAAACCGGCGAAAGTGGTCGATGGAGTGGCTATTACCCTAAAATTATCCGTACCCGCTGTTAATTCGAGCAAGGGGGACGAGGCTCGCGAAACCATCGCCGCTTCTCCTCGTTTCCATAAATTCCGCGTGCGTAGGGCGAAACGAAACCCCAGTAAAGTGGTGGGTGCGCGTGCAGCTGAACGATTTTCCCCCCATAATTCTTACCGCACTGTTACTCCGACGATATTAGATTCCTACCTGAACGAACGGATCAGAGTGCATCGACTCCAGTTACCTAGTCTTCATATAAAATCCATTACGTCGCTGAATGATTTACCGGCATGCTGTGCTCTAACACCGCATAAGCAAAGCCAACGTTCGAGTAACTTGACCCACCCCAATCCGCGGGAAAGTGAGGCTAACGGATGAGGTTAGCGAGGAGAAGAGCGCGAAGAAAACTCCGTGGAAATTCAATCTAAATATTTCTTTACTTTCGTTTCGGCAAGGGGGATGACTTCGTCACTGAATTTTCTAGTAGTGAATAGGGTTAATTCGGTGTTAAGTTATGAAAGTTGAAATTTTCCCAAGTCACGTTGCATATTAGCTGCGGACGTACTTTAATACCAGCATAAGCCTCTTACAGCGGAGGGAAAGTTTGAAAAGTTCAAGAAGACGTAGATATCTCTGCTGGTGGGCGGCGCGTCATCAGCTTGGAACACCACCCCCTCGCGACTTCGTATCTCTGGGTGAAAAAAATTATATTGGTATCCTGGCCAAGAGAACTGGCAACGTTATCAGCCCAAACATACATTCCCGCAAACCCCTCCGCGTCGTAAAACATTGCGATAAATCACGGCCCAGTGGTCGTTACGTTCATTAAACACTTATCGTCGGGGGAGAGAATACTAAGGCCACCGATTCCCCTTTCGCCAGTTACGGTTCTCCGACAACTGGAAATCTAATTAATCACGAGGATATCACCCTGGAGCGAGCGATGCCGCGGGCGTAATTACTTGTCGGAAAAGACAGGCAAGGGGGTAGAAAAAAGTGTACCGAGCGGGGAGGGGGTGGGGAACGATACGCAGGCGAGGACAGTGAGAATAAGAAGCTCTTACCTTGAGACGGCTGAGCAAAAGGAACGGGGAGGACGGCTGGAAGGGAGGGCGAGCAAAAAGGTCGTGAGGCGATAGGAGAAGAAAGGCACGTGGAAATAAAGAGTCGAAGCAATGGTTAGGTGGGGCGAGATGAGAAAGAGACGAATGAAGACAGAGGAAATGGGGGTAGAAAAAGGAGAATAATGTGCGGAGGGAGAGATGGCCTGGGGTGTGACCGAGGCGAGGAGCTACTAAGCACCTTATTGCAACGCTGTGAGTGTTAAAACAATCAGAAAGAAATTACCTTTGTAGGATATATGGTGGGAAGAAGTGTATGGTATAGCGTGGATGGAAAATTATTGTCTCAAAATAAATGGAAATTGTGGAATAAATTTGTGGAGATATACCTAGAGTTCTAGTATCTGTAGTATAACAGTCCGATTTTTTTTTAAATTATCAAGGTTTGTAGATGACCTTAGTATATTTTGAATACTAGAGCAGATGTAAAAATTGTTATAAAGAAAATTTAATGGTTTCTTATGCTGTATAAAACTGTGTAATCGAATTGTTTCAAATATTTAGTGGGGAACAGTTTACTGTTTAAATTACAAATTTTAAACAATTTGATTACTCAATTTTAGGCCATAAAAAGCCGTTAAGTTTACATTCTAACAAATTTTTCTATATCTACTACAAACCTGCACAGTATAAAAAAATCAGAATGTTCGGGTAAGCGAACTTCTATCTGTCAAGTTACTCGTGGATTTTACTGAAACGTTGATATTATTACAATATCTTCTGTACATAAGATCACTCTTTCACATCGGTTGATTATTCAGATATGCATCCAAACGAGATGAATGTATTCCCAACATGAAGCACAATCAAGTGGCTCCTTTTTCAAAGGCCTCTGTGCTCACGAACGCGTTCATTATATTTCCTCTTTGCACGAGAATTATGAAACAGTAAGAGAGAACTCTGTTGGCGAGATTTTCTAATACACCCACTGTACAGGCGTGTACGAAGCGCGAAACTCGATAAAGAACATTTCTGTTTCCAATTTCTATCGCACGATGTTCGGAGCGAAGAATTTCGTGGACGTGCTGCTAGTCGGTGAATTAAAAGCGGGGAAAACAGGGACACCACTTCCATACACGTTCGTTAAATCCAGCTGCAGAGCATCGGGTCGTGCGTTCAGGGTATAAGTGCACTTTTTATTTTTGAAAGAAGAAAATCGGGAAAACTCGCTCGATCGTGCGTTTTTTTCAAGAGCACGAAAGTGGAACGTGCGATATATCGACGGAACGTGGCTCGCGGAAGAGAATTATCGGTGGATGATTCGATGGAATATTGGGTGCTAAAGAGGGAGACGATGGAACCGAAAGTTTATATAAAATATGCGTGAAGGTTCTGTGGCATTTATTACATCATTCTCTGAATATTTGTCGGAGAAATCGCGCAGGAAAATCTCTCAAAATTTGCCAGATTTCGTGACCATCATTCTAACCAATTTGTTTCACTTAAAGATAAATCTACACACTAAACGTGTGATCTGCATTCCGAAACAAACGAAATTGAATAAAATTATAATTCATTATCGCATAAATCCTCTATGCTATTCACTTGAAAAAAATCCACAAAAATTCAGTGCAAATTTATCGGGATATTACCGTACAATCTATTCAAATCTTTATTTCGAATAAAACGAAGCCAAATTCGATTTTTAATTCACAGAGTCTAAGAGCCCGCTGTACGTTCAATGGATTATCGATTTTATTTTCCTCTTCGATAAAGAGTAACGAAGATCTAGAGGCATTTAAATCGAATCAGCCATTAACTTACTGCCTGTAAGAATTCGTGTTCCACTGCAACGTAAGTCTACGTCTTGGCGGTGGTCGTTCCTCGAAAGTTGCCTTTAGAAATCGTCGATAAGGGAACGTGAAGATTAGTCGACAAGTTGATTTAAATCGACGCACAGAGAAAGGAGCGAGCATAAAAGTGAAGTCGATAGGAAGACTCCCTGAATGCGTTCCCAGTGACTTATTTAATCGGGTGGCATCCCCTTTCCACCCTCGGATGAATCGTCTGGAATTCTTTCGACTTCAGCAAACAAACACCATCCTCGAGCGACGGCGATCGTCAATTCACATTTATCTCCGCGTATCCCCCCATTCATCCTACTTAAAGAAATTGTTTTTAAATTGAGGAAAATCGACAATCGCATTTACCTTTGCAGCATAATCGCACCTCCGACGACGTAACTAAAAGTGTCAGAAAACGAGATTGAATATTGTTCGTGCGATAAAATATACGGAGCTAGTCGCAATAAAACGAAATTAACCTAATTAAGGGAAGAAGTTGCCGAGCAAACATTGCCTTTGGGAAGATCCAAGTCGAAAAGAGAATGTAGAATGTTACATCGTGAAGTGCCCCGCGACAATCATCACTATTCAGCAGAAATTCTAGGGAAATGCAGCTGGGTCTGGAACGTCTGTGACCCAGATAAACATATTGTTTATCCTGTGTTGTTCATGCAGAGTGAAACAATCAAGAACTTCAGCGATGAATTTCTTTCTCCGTTCCGCGATACAACAGAATAGCATGGGGGATGTTCGTTAATTGAGCTTCTACCAGTTGCCTACCATCGAGAAAGCCTCCTGAGGATTTTCTTCCTCTAAGGGGAGCGGGCATTTGTCATGGCTGTGATCTATAGTAATCGTTGCTACCGTTCCCAGCCCTAATTAGTACGCCCCGAATGGAAGCTTTCCTCCTTGGTCGATTAAAACGAAGAAGGGAACCGTAAGATTATGTTCCTCTCGCTGATTGGTACTCTAGTTTGCGTTTCCTGCCGCGGAAATGACAAAATGAAGGATATATTAGTCTGTACTCTGCGTGGAATGGTGAAAAGACACTGCGACTTAAAAATTACTTTATGGGAGTTTCGTTAGCGGAATAATACTATTCATGAAAGAGGAAGTGAATTCAGATTCATGGTTTCCAGTTAAACACCACAAAGGTTCTATCTCCACCATACAACTTGACTGCCTCTACTATCCCATATTTATAATAAAATCATATATATATTATTTTCATTTATATTAGTTTTAGTTTAGTTCTTAGTTTTTTGTACTTAATGGTTAAGCTTATTAATAGTATCTACTGCATGCTCGCTTTTACTCTAATTATTGCTATCTATGAGAGTTATTATTCATAGAGACGTAATAATAATAATTATAATATTTATAAAACCTACTTCAAAAAAATAAAATTGCACTAAAAAGTAAAAAATAATTTTTTCCCTTATTTAATCTACGACTGTCATATTTTTTAAGTCGGCACCAGATTTACACAGTGCAAGTGATGAGGCACCGACATAAAAAATATGAGAGTCGTAGATTAAATAAGGGAAAAAATTATTTTTTACTTTTTAGTGCAATTTTATTTTTTTGAAGTCGGTTTTAATTTTTTTGTAATTTTTTTATTTTCAACTTTTTAGTTTTATATATATTGACACAACATGTCTATGAGATATGCGCGTACGTACATACAATAATAATAATTAGATGACAATATTTTTTATTATTAACCATAAGTGTCAAAATATTGGGCCAATGTTGATTTAGTGTAGGATAGGACCACCGGTGCATCGTCCCCTTTCGAATAAAACAAAGATCATCAAAATCCGTCCATATGCTGAGGAGTTATGAGGGAACAAACATAAAAAAACATACATACGGGTCGAATCTATAACCTCCTCCTTTTTGAAGTCTGTTAAAAATGAATTTAAGTAAAGTTTCACAAAATACATTATCAAAGCTAAAATGCGAGTAGCTACTACCCTTACTTTGTTAATAACACGAGCAACCAATGGAGATACCTACTTATTACAATCAGACAAGTGAGTTTCAAACTTTATCGCGTACCAATTCACGTGTGCACGCGTCGCAGCATAATTCCACCGCATTAAAACTGAGTTAATAACTTGAAACAGAAGTGTCTCGAGAAAATACGATCCCTATAATCCCCGCAAGTTTCGTCATCCATTCCCGAGGCGCTCTATACAGGATCCATACCTAATCTTTCCGAAACTGCCTACGTATAAGAACCAGTCCGAGCGAGAAATTTCCCCAGCATCCTCTGCCAAAAAGAGCCTGCATCCCCTCGCCCAACTCGTATACCTACCCCGGAAATGTTTTCTGTCGCACCCGAATGACTACCTCTCAGCTACGTACAAACACTTATCGCCGATATCGAGCCTCTAAATCTCCGCGCGGCAATTCGAGCGGCACGAATATTTTCGCAGTAATCTCACCTATATCCTGTACTGGCCGAGTATCACCGTACATCACGGTAATCCCACAGTTATTCCGCCCAGAATGTTTTCCAGAGGCATCGTCGAAGTAGCGCCGCCGATTCACCCTTCGTCCCCGCCGAATGCAATTTACGATGCAGATTTCCAGATTTTCGGGGCCGCGCCGCTTTCCATTATCTCCGCCCTCGGCTTCAGACCGTCTGTTATCCTGCAATTATCGAATTAGGTTAGCACTCTGCCGGGCATCGACCCAGTCAACGAGTTACAATTCAGGCGGAGCCCTCCAGTCGTCTGTTAACACCCGTGAACAGGGGAAATGGCAAAGCAGACGCCGCTCCCGCGATTCCCTGCGGTGTTTCGCTGCACCCGATGTCTCTTTGTAGCCAAAGCAGCACAATAGGCTCGGGATCAGACGCAGAGATTTACGAGTGTTCGAGAGACTCTTCGCGGTTTGTCGACCGGCTCACGGTGCATCCTGTACCCCTTTGTTCGATGCATCGGCTGCTAAGGAGAAATCAACGAGAAATTGTTTCGTGCAATTCGTTGTCTGACATTGTTGGCACGTATCGGTGATTGATTCTTTGGTATGCAGATAGGTTCGGAGACGTATTGTGAGAATTATACGGGTTGGAGTAGAGGAGACCGGGGCAAGTTGATACAGAGGCAGGTTGATACAAACGAATTATCTCGACACTGTATAGGGTAAGTCCGGGAGAGTTCGACAACCGGGAGAGTCCGGCCAGTGCCGATATTTTAAGACTGACGCAAGATAGGGTACTGTGTGTCATTGACACAAAAGAAATGAAGGCAAGGCGTTTGTTGTTTATCTCACATTGACCATTGTCACAAATCCATATTTGAATTGTAAGATACAGCTAAGATTTTATGCGAGGCTGAAAGTTTTTAGACCAACTTACAGTGGAGGCGATATTTCAAAAACAGGTAAATTTATTTACGCTCTTCCGATATTGGGGATATAATATGCAGATAACTACAGTACAACACCAACAATACGTATGTATTCGTTTTTAATTTTTTTTTGATAAGATCTAAAAATAACCCCGACATGCGGGTGAGAACGACCAGTGGCAGTGCCAATGTTTTTGATTGAAAATGAAAATAAATATTTGAAATTATCGCACAGTATAATTTATATATATACCCTAAATTTCTTGGGCTTTGCTTTAATGTGCATAAAACGACAAAAATGTGAAAAACAACAATGCTACAATTTCTTTTCCAAAAAGTGGTCGAACTCTCCCGGACTTACAATATATGTAGCTCCTTGTGTGCGAGATATGTGAAGCTTCTTGATCAATTTTTTACTACGATCTAGCGTACGTCTGTGTACCTTGACTTTAGCAATCCATTGTTAACTGTTTTCATTTCTATAAAGAAAAAGTAAATAGTTTTGATACATTCAAATTGATCGTCCAAATAACATTTTTTCGTTCATTTTGTATGTATTTTCTCAAGTTTTCGCTTACTATATATTAAAGAGAAAGCACCAAAGTATATTTTGGCATATTTGTTATTAAATAATTAATTCAAATAAAAAATGAAAAAAATTGAAAACTGAAACTTGCACCGGTCTCCCCTATAAAGTATCTGTAGAGCCTGTGCTGCCTTTGGATTTATTTAGGGAAGCATCTCTTTGGAAAAAACGGACCATTTTCAAATACTTAGGTAAATTGCTATACTACGTAAAGAATATACACGTACAACGTGAATTACAGAAAGCACTGTAACTGTTAAAAATCAAATTCTATACAATACTGCCCTCCTTAATAAAAATGTCCTATCTAGCATTTCAAAACATCTGAGAAAGCTGAAGTTTTATCATTTTCTTTGTGTCGTTCCTGTAAAAAAAATTAATAAATTATACTGTTTCTAGATCCCTACAAAGCATGTAGGGTTTTCTAACTTTATTTATAATGTAAAAGACGTGTGGAACTATAAAATATCTCAATATATCTTGAAAAATGTAATAATTCTAGAGGATATTTTAACCAAGGATGGCAGAATAGTATTATCATTGACACGTAGAACATTTTCCAATAATTTTTATTTTCAATTTTGGCACTCACAGTGTTTCAATTATCGAAGACACTGTCTACCCTCACTTTTCAAACTGAATCGCCAGGAAGTCGTATGTACCACGGAATTGAACAAATTCTTCGAAATTCACCCCTGCAGCAATTCCTCCCTCTCACCGATCTCGGTACACTGAACTTCGTCAAATCACAATCCCCAGCTAGCCAAGCAAGAACCAAAATCCCAAACCAACCACCATGGGTGCCGTTGCTCCTTCAAGATCCACTAGCAGTATTCCTGCACTTCCAATTCCACGAATCGCCTAGTAACTACCAGTCCTCTGATTGAATTGGTGGCCCGCACAATTCGCCCTCTCGACTTTGCCAAAGAATTCACTCCACTTTGCGGAAACAAGACCGAGGGTCCATCCAACAGCGGCGACGCAGGAAACGTTACTTCCCCGCGCGTATCCGGCTTCGATCTCGCTGCAGTCGCCATTCTCAGCGGTGATAAATTAATTCCCCCGAGTCGCGGCAAACGAGTCGCATAATGCACGAGGAAATATAACGTTGACTTGCGCGACGCGAGGTTACGTCTTAATTGGGACGTTCTGACAATATGAGCGACGGCATTGTGCTGTTGCTCCCTCTCTCCCTCCTTTTCGAACCCCCGTCAGTGGTTTCGGGGGACGCAACAAGGCGGGGGTTAATTCCGACGCGCGACAGGGATGAGCGGAAGATCAATCGGCGGATATGAAAAACTGGAACACGATTCCAGTTTCACGGGCGAACGAGGGCCCGCCACTTAAGTCTTTAGGGGATGAGGAAAGGGGTACGCAGGGGAAGATCGATCTTTAGGGCGGGGACAATAGCCTGTTGAGCTGTGAACAAGTTGTGCACGGTGAGCGAGACGCTTGTAATTTCTTTGTCCTCGTGTTCATTGGTTTATGATATTATGATGAGGGGCTTGCTAATGTGGCTGATAGATTGACTTGTTTGGTGGAGGATAATTAGGAGAATTGTGGAGTTCAGTGGCAATATTGAGGGTTGGTTTTGTAGGAATGTTGACGAAGGGGTTGTTTTTGCTTGCATTTAGCATCGTTCGGTTGCTCATGCTGTTATTGGTGGAAATAGTAGTTGAAATAAGGTAAGAATTTGGTGCTCGAAGCGTCGACTGGATTACTAAAATTAAATCTTCTTGGTGCTTTTCTGGAGGCTACAGTTATTTTATACTGAATCCAATTTTCTACAGATGTATGTCAAGTATCTCTGTTAGAATGATCAAATATAGTTGCTAGTACTTTCTAGAATCTAGCTAATCTCTTGGCACAATAGAGTGAGAAATAATTGGTCTATTTTCATTTCATTTAAACATTATAATATTTAGACACTGAGAATAAACCCAAAGGAAAACCATTCGCATGAATTGGTTTAACTTTCCTGCATATATTATATGGAGAAATAAAATAGATATTATAATCTTTTACGTAAATCGGTCAGTTAATAAGTGTGGCCTTTTTCGGGAAGCATAAAGAATCTAATTAACATTAATAGTTAGAATCTACTATTAACTTTATTTAACAGTGCTCGTATCATATCTTGTATATTTTCCAATACAAAAACCCACGTACCACAAAATCGGATATCGTCGATTGAAAGTCTACCTGACAGTCGTTGGAATAGTGTATCATAAACGTTGAATCCCGACGAACAGTGGTGAATCTCGACAAGTGTCTATTACCCTTCGTCTGGTAAACCAATGTCTGAAACTGTCCACGAACAGAAAATAACTAGACGTGTTTCAACGTTGATCTGTTTCGAAATTGAAACCGCAGACAGTACAGCCACATAGGAATTTCCTTCGGTGTATGTGTTTCAATCAAAAAATCCAGTCAGCTATCGATAGCTACGAACTGGCTAATGAAAAGCGTAGACAGATTTCGTTTAGAAGAATTATACTATGTACACAGGCAATGCCTTGATATTGTCATATGATTTTCTAAGAATAATTTCCATACAGTAATTTCCAAGGAAACAGTTAATAACGCTTTAGACTTCCTGTATAAATTTGAGAGAAATGGAAATGGATAGAAAGCACTCGGTTGTCTCTTCATTTCCTGAAAATGTCTCTTGGCTCCCCATCTCGAGCATGGTTAATAGGCAAAACGGAGCAGACGTAATTTCACTTGTTTATTAATTTCGTGAGTACGCCCACGTATGGTTCAATCTACGGATGCACGCAGGGGGTAGACAGTTTGAAATAACTCGAACAACCTTTGGCAATGATGAACTAGTATGACGTTAAATAGCATTGTTGGAAGTGCTGAACATATCGCTGTGAATATCAATGTATCAGATACTTTCGACGAGAGGAATGTTAAATTGGGAACGAGCTAATTTGTGATACTCGCAATTAATAGGGGAGAGGCTTGCAGGTTGCCACCCCTGCTGTATTTCGACTTTCTAGCAGTGTCATAACCTCTACTCTGACTCACATCAACGTTAAAAGAGTAATTGTCACTATTTATTATTAACCTCTGGAGCGGACGGACGCAATAACACTGTGTTTGCTCAGCGAAGTGTGATATAGTGTTTGTCAAGAAATTGAATTATTGAAATTGTGTGCTTTCCCTGTGCTCGTAAATTGAACATTTTCATCGATAATTCAAGGTAACTATTCGTACTGTGTTGTTTTTTATCTAATTTTTTTAATTGTTCTTAGACAATTTTTTCTCATATTTTGCCACCTTTCTTGACTTGCAGGTTGCCACCTCTCTCTTTCCTGCTTGTTTCCACTCAAATGTTATTTTTCATGATTATGTGATGTTTATTATTGTCATTGAGTTTGAAGTGAAGTATTTTTATTGCATTTTAGTCATATTTTCGTTTATGTTTTACATTTTTGATACATTTTTAGTATGGCAGCACGCAGGTCAAGAAAATCTGAACGCGGCATTAAGGATTTTGAAGCGTTGTTCGACGCAATTAAAGCAATCAAAGTCAACAATAAATCAAGGAAGTATTTACACTTGCCCGAATTGTGATTCCGATGACGATTTTGAATGATTCCACTGACTGCAAATAAAATTTAATAAATTTTGAAAAGTTTTCTGAATCAGGTTTTTACTTGAGTTTTTTTACACTTTCAGCAATTTTTCTAGGGGTGGCAACCTGCAAGCCAAATTTTCGAGGAGTCAATTTTAGATACTTTCGAGAATTTGCAGTATAATTGTTCTTTTTTGAAAGTTTACATGATTTCTAGCTCAGGATTGTAGCTCTACACTTCCTCTTTCCAACATATACAATAAATCAACAATACGTTAATTTTAGGACGATTTATGATCAAAAAAGCTAAGGAGTGGCAACCTGAAAGCCTCTCCCCTATGTATTCTCGGCGGTTTCAACTGGGTTGCGTGGGCTGGGTCTCGACATTGGGAGTTTCTGTGGAAGAAATCGGAGCGGTTCACTCCTCGCGAAGACAGGCAGATTTTCGCTCTAGAACTTTTCGATTCTCCTGCGCGATGGAATTTCATTACGGTACGAGCATGTGGAAAATTAGAATCGCAGTTTATAGGACACCCTATACGAGTCGCGCCACAGATTGTTAAAGGGAAGGGAATTGGAAAAGGGGATAGAAAGACAGGAAAATTGCGGGGGATGCAACGGAAGCGACGATAGAAATTGCTTTGCAGCGTGCAAAAATGAAAATAACCGCGTCCTTTGCATTTTCTGCCAGAAATACCTCGCTTCCACTTGTGCTCTCGCTTTGGTGTTAAATAGTTCCCGCCTGCTCACCGCGTAAATTATCAATTTCGTGGTCACAAAGAAATCTCGCTACTTGTTCATTCTGAAACATACAACGTGTAAGGTTTTCTAAAATGAGAACAAAAAAGAAATAATTTCGCGATGCTATCTCAGAATATTTACTACCACCAAAGAAGACACCAATTAAAAATTGCTTTATGTTAATTAAACACTGTTTACCCCTTTCCACAAAACCCGAATAAGAAAGTGAATCTTCATCTACTTTTTCTATTTGCGTTAATATTGTCTCCCCCAAAATAAATCTACCTTGACAAGTTAAAAACGCGGAAATTACCCTACTAATTGCAGACAAGGCCACTCCAGAAGCGAGGTACCAACAGAACTGTCCACAAGTCAGAAAAAAAGTAGAGAGGATCCGATATGGTGGGCGTTTTTCAGCGGAGCTACATTGCAGATGTTTCGACGATTTATCGTGCTACTAAATAATAAGAGGTTGCTCGTGTCAGGCTGCATAACCGCGAACCGTTTTTACGCGAGCACCGCCAGAAACGCTGGACGCTGTGGTTGGCTGTTCTTTTGCCCCCAAAATAGAGGCGGTTGCGTAGCTAGACACCATAAATCCAAAACTTCCTGCTTGTTCTCATACATCCCCGGCGCGCTCAAGAGGAACGTTCATTTTTGTCACAGGCAATTGAGCCTGTCAACTTAACGCGATATATCTAACGGTAATTACCAGGTAATTAATTTGATCCTGGGACCTTTTCATTCAACATTCCCCTTATTTCTATAGTCACATCCTACTCGGCAGCTATTCTACGCTCTTCCCCAACGAGCCGCGAAAATTACAACCCCACGAAGAAAGCATCGCGACGGTGCCATTCGTTGCACAGAACCGTGAATCGCAAGTAAAATTGCACCCTGGATTTTATTACCTTCTTCTTGTTACGTAAAGATCGTCCAACCATCGGAAGGTAATCCTCTTAAGCTACCATTCTCCTTCCCTTTTCACGGTTCCCACTGAATGGGAGAATTTAAGAGTCCCGTGTTAACTGGCTCGCTATCTCGTTAACGAGTTTATTCAAATAATCAGGGACACCTGTTTCGGCGCTCCTTTCACGCAATTTGACTTTCACCCGAATCCAGGCGGTGATTACGGCCGAAATTGCCGATCGAGATCGCTTTTAATCCGACTGGGGCGTTCGCGATGAAAACATTTCGCGGGAGGGATCTACGAGTAGGAAGTAAACCGAGAGTACATTTTCGTTTCTCGTCGGAGCTGGCATCGTTGCGCCTTAACGATTTCCAAGTTTTTATTTTTTTCACTCCCCCTTCAGCTGCGTTTCTTTTACGGGTGATTCTCGATTCCTTCGTGGAAATGGGATACGAGCTACAAGCTGTAAAAGTCGGCGTCTACTAACATCATAAAAAACCTTTTATGGGAACAGCCGGGGCGAGGTTCGAATCGGTTTTCTATAATGGCAGTTTCAGGCCAGACGATCGGAACTCAATATCGTCCATATTAATTCCTGATATCAATCCGGAGAAACTTGTGACATCGCTATCTGCCGGGCCTGATAGAGATTTCTGCAGAGTCTGTTCGAAATAGGGCGCCTTTCCGTTTCCCTGAGTCACAGCTTTCGAATTGACAGTTTCCTGTCGTACGATCCTATAAAATGGGAAACCAAGGGAACTGGAGATAGAACTATGATGGTGACGAGACCTGTTATTCATGAAATATGGGTACCTTTGATGTAACAGTACAGAAAAGAAAAATATTTTACAGATATTTGAGAAATAAAAGGACTCGAAGTCCTGAAAGTACTAAAAGGACTAGAAAATCACGATAATACATGAATATCTATTCGTAAGACACTAATCCTAACTTTGCATCACACTCGGTTAATAAATATTTAATTATCTTCACACCTTAAGGGAAGAATTTCACCTTTTCAGTAGTATAAGTCAACCATAACTCCGCCTACAGCGTTTCCCAGTAAAATCCTTATATGCAGTAAGTGTTAATTGTATTTAGCGCCTCCTCCTCAAGATCAATCGTAGTCCCCCTACTCTATGCCAGTATTGTCACATTTTCAACATAAAATAAAACACGCATGCGGCCTCGGCCGCGATCCTCATTCTCTTTCTTTGTGCCGAAAGAGTCACATGTGTTTACACGCAATGGATAGGAAAAGGAATCAAGAGGAGAAATTAAGGAATTGGAGAAGGAGCTGAGGAATATTCTTACCTGAAGTACTCACCAGAAAGTTCTGCGTGAGTGAGTACAGGAGTTTTCCTGTACTCGAACTTCCGAGGTAAAAGAGGAAGTTGCATCGTCGCAAGGAGCAGTAAGCAGATTTTCCCCGGCTGTCCATTACCAGATCCCTATATTGGGAAAGATTTACATACTTTGTATGTAAATGTCTACAGACGTTTGTCTGTACGGAAGTACTCACCAGACCTATTCTGCGTGAGCGAGTATGGGCCCTAACCTGTACTCGAACTTCCGATGGACATAACCTGGTATCGCTCACCAGAAGGTTCTGCGTGAGCGAGTACGGACCTTAACCTGTACCTGGACTTCCGGAAGACGTAAGCTGATATCGCTCACCAGATTTAATTTGCGTGAACGAGTACAACATGCCTAAGAAGCATAAGTAAGTAGGCTCTCCAGATTTTCTGTGTGAGCGAGTACAGGAGATAACCTGTACTCTACTATACGTTTGTATAGTGCAACGCAGACCCTAACCTCTTTGACAGGTTTATTATAATATGTTTCAACTGCATTTCAAGATAGGGAAATGGCAGAATGTGGTCAAATGCGTTCATAGGAGGTCGATCCGCGTCAAGAAGCGGGATAGAATTGTTATCGCGGGACGCGGAAAGCGATGAGGAGGCACCAGGATCGAGCCCGGTAAGGGCCGGCGTCGTGCCCGTTGCACCGCCACCGCGATCATCGCCACCTCCGCCGCCGCTACCACCTTCGCCGGCGTCGTGCCCGTTGCACCGCCACTGCGACCATCGCCACCTCCGCCGCCGCTACTACGCTCGCCGCCGTCGCCGATTTCAGGCGACCAGATACAAATGTCGGCATCAGGGGGCGCAACATCAGCGTCATCCATGACACTGCCCGCAGCGGAGAGCGGAAAAGCGGAGGCCGCGGAACGGGAAAAAGACCTTAACAGCGATGTCTTAAATGTCATTGGACAGCGTTTGAGAGAGGACCGGATCTTAGCGTCCCCGGTCCACTCACGCTTCGCCATTCGCTGGGCAGAAATTTAAAAGTTGCATCTCTCCGCGGAGGAGAGATATAAACTAAAAAAGGGAGAAATATACACCTCCTAACATTTGTTTGTTTCTCCACTTCCTTAGGTTTAAGGCGGAGGTCAAACTGGCAATAAATGGAACATC
Organism: Andrena minutula; assembly: GCA_929113495.1. Lineage (NCBI taxonomy): Eukaryota > Metazoa > Arthropoda > Insecta > Hymenoptera > Andrenidae > Andrena > Andrena minutula. The sequence goes on from OV815994.1 coordinate 24,254,229, forward strand.
CTTACAAATTATAAGAAGGAAGCAAGATTACGGGCTTGCATTTCGGAAGTTGAAAAGACAACATCTACGCTTTTATTGCAAGAATCCACGGGCAATATAGCAATGAGCGAATGTTAAGTGATGTTTGTCGTTTATTTGCCGATTCGATACACGACGAGAAGATTATTCGCAAAAGTCGTATATTACCTTATGGGTATTATTATTATTATTACGTATTTATTGCGCCTACATATATACATTAATATAGCCTATATTTAGAGGCAGGTACTTTTACCACAGTACCGATATAGCTACTTACAGTGCAAAAGGCGAGGTTCAGCGTGAACGCTGTTGTATACCTAACTATTAATATTAATACAATGAGAGGAATGTTAAGTACGACGGCGGTTCATGATTCACTTTCTGTAAAAAATTTGTCAGAGAAGCTAAAACCAACAAAACTTTTACAGCAGTCCGCCGCAGATCTTAAGGTATCAAAGCCTCCAACTTGAAAAGTGCAAAATGCTAGGAAGGCCCGCTGTTCCGTCCACAGAACAGGGCTTATTCGACGGAGTCAGGCAGACAGAAGCGAATAGCGGCGCCCTCGTACCGGGCCCAGGAATCTCTGCATGCGGAGCAGCCACAGCGTACACATCAAGTGCATACAGGAGTTCAGAAATGAAACAGACTTAAAGAGGCGATAAGCAGTCCTGTAAGCTGTACCTCTCGTCGTTTACAATCAGTTTATACTGATTGTTTATACTGATAACCTCAGACCTATAGATTTTGTCGTGGATCAAGGATTATAAGATAACCCTTATTAACCGTTTAAGTCAGCTCCGCGTCGATATAAGCCTGTCTTAAACAGAGAATTATCCGGGACAAATAAGGCAGATATAGCTAATTTCATTATGCATCGGTTGTTACATGCAAACCGGGAAAGGATTAATTCCTCTCAAGGATTTTTCTAATTCCCAGACCGGATAAGGCTTTTAGGCCAATTTTAAATCTTAAGTATAACGAGTTTATGGAGACAGAGCACTTCAAACTGGAAGGTTATAGAATTGTTATACAATGTCGATTACCGATTTGAAGGACGCGTATTATTTAATATCAATTGATGGATCACACAGAAAATTGTTAAGAATTGAATTTTTTTTGGGAAATACCACCAATTCATTTATTTACTATTTGTGTTAAGCTCAACCCCTATGGGTTTCACAAAATTAATGAAATTTGTAGTAAGTGGGTTACGACAACTGAACTTACGTTCAGTTCTGTATTTACACAATTTGTTACTGCTTGAAGACACCTCTTCGGAGACTACAGGCAATTTGAACAAAACTCACAATTTATTAGAAAATTTAGAGTTTATACTAAATTGTGTAAAGAGCCAAATGGTCCCTGCAAAGAGGTGCAGATTCTTAGGGTTTACCGTTGGGTCGTCATGTATAACCCTGCAACTGCCCCGGGAAAAAGAGGATAGCGATCAGGATATTGATACAACGCTTTCGTAAATTATCTCAATGAAAGATAAGCGATTTCGCACAATTTATTCACACAATTGTAGCTTGCTACCCAGCTTTTAATTACAGCAGGGTTTATGCGAAAGAATTTGAGCGACAAAAGTTCTTACCTCTTGCAAATAACAACGGCAGTTACGAGGCTATTATGACGCTAAGGATGAATGTTGTAGATTTTACATGGTGAGAGACACATATTATGTCTGGGATTAATACAATCAACTGCTTAGAATTTGCTATGGAGATCTACTTAGGCGTGTCGCTCACAGGATGGGAAGCTGAATGTAAAACACAAAGATGTACAATATCGTTTATCAATAGAATGGGCGAAATTCAATTTGAGAATTTAAATAAGATTACAACGGAAATTGGCAGTGGTGCGAAAACCGAGGCATTTGGGTTTTTGCTTTATACATTAGCTTCCGCGAGAATTTCGAGACAGACGCCGAATCGCGTAGATCAGAGCCCGAAACAGAATACGAATTGTCGAGGATTACTTTTAAAGAAATAATTCGTATTTTAGGTTCACCGGACATAATTGCTATGTTTCTTGGAAGAAGGATTCTGGGTCTTAGACAGTTGATGTCTTTACACTGCCTGGGAAAGATTTGTATTTTTACGCCCTCCCTCCGATTAGTACAATTCTGAGGACCGTTTGGAAAATTAAACAGGAGGAACCGGAGGGAATAGTAGTGATACCGGACTGGCCAGCTCAGCCATGCTACACACTTTTTCAGTCAATGTTAGAGGTTCAAATTCAAGTTCAAATCGAATACAAAATCTGTTATCTTCTTATAACAGGGAACCGCACCCGCTTTGGAAGCGTCTTACTCTGGTGGCAGGCAGATTATCTGACAAGCAGTAGCTGCAGAAGGAATTCCAGGACTGGCGTTAGCTATTATGATGTCATCGATTAGCAAATCTACGCTAAGAAATTACGATATAGGCCTAAACAAGTAATGGCTATTCTGCAGCAAAAATACAGTGAAACTATGTAATCCGTACTTTCCGGAGGTCCTAGCGTTCCTTACACGGTTACATGAAGAAGGACTGTCTCACAGCACCACAAATTGTGTTTGATCAGCAATTTCACTAATAGTGGTAACTGAAGTTGCACAAGTCTTTAGAATTCAACGTTTATTGAGAGGTATCTATAATTTAAGTCCCTTTAGGTCCAAGTACGACTTTACTTGGAATTCAAAGATTGCCGTCGAATATTTTATAAAACAGCCGGCGAACGGAGGGTTATATTTGTACACGATACCCAAAAACCTAATTACTGTCCTCGCGTTAGTTACTGGTCACCGGATGCAGACGTTCTCTCTAATTGAGTTAGAAAACATTAGGATATCCGCGGATAAATTAGAGATATCGATTCCTGTGCATATTAAGACGTCGAAGAAAAACGCATTACAACTGCGTTTAACCTGACCATTTTTTCGCAACAAGAAAATATGTGCAGCTTCAACGTTATTGTGTTATTTGGAAAGTACAACAGAGATTCGTAATTCTGTGAAAGGACTGTGTATATCCACTAATAAGTCAGTTAAGACGATTTCTACGCAGTCTTTGAGTCGCTGGATAAATGAGGTTCGAACTAGTAGCGTAGATTCAACCATGTTCTCAGCGCATAGTACGCTTCACGTATCGACGTCACTAACAAAGACCTTGTTGGGAAAACAACTGGCTGGAATAAAGAGTCGTAAACATTTGCAAAACTTTGTGATAGAAATGTTAGATCGGATAAGCAACAATTTGCCTTATCCATACTGAAAAGTATTATGTATAATATGGAACAAAAGATTGTTCAGACTAACTCCTCAGTTAGTGTTTTCAGTTGGACTGCCGTAATAGAACTTTAAACATCTACGATTGATCTTGAGGAGGAGGCGCTAAATACAATTGTATAATTGAACGAACTTACCTAGTGAAGTTCGATTGGAATTGTATAAGCGCCTCCTCCGAATAGATCAAACCCACCCTTTTTCCTTATTTTTTTCAGGAAAACCCATTATCTATTACACTAGATAGACCCAATTTATTACGGCAGCACTTTAAAATAATGAGGATCGCGGCCGAGGCCGCATGCGTGTTTTATTTTATGTTGAAAATGTGACAATACTGGCATAGAGTAGGGGGACTACGATTGATCTATTCGGAGGAGGCGCTTATACAATTCCAATCGAACTTCACTAGGTAAGTTCGTTCAATTATACAATTAATAACGAAGAAGTTGTTTCATTAGCAGAGACCTTGCTTCAGAGTTTGAAGACTCAGACCCAGCAAATTTTCATTTCCGACCAGGAAAAATGATTCTCTCTGTACGCAAAGCTCATTACGTCTGCAGCAACGATTCCTTTGTACAATATAATAAAAGCAGGGAGACCTAGAACCCTCTTCAAGAATAGTCTTCCTGATAATTACGTAATTTATACAGAGCCCCTTTCAATTGTCTTGAAATTAATCTGACTTCTTCAATAGAAACCATCTGTGCCGTGACCCCTCAACAATTCTACAAAGAACACTGGCGAGAACACGCCCATCTTGAAACAAGTAGGTGTCACATAGGTATGAAACAGCGTGTCCTGGAATAAGATACACCATGAGAAGGGAGGATTCAATTCCCTCAAAGACGCGACAACTATTCCTCCCCTTTCCCCGAGAAAGAAGACTCGCCCCTCACCGGATACAGCCAGAAACACGAACTGCTATAAAGACCTTCGCGAAACAACTTCGCAAACTCGTCTGTTTGCTCTACCACCCCCCGAGGTTGGAAATAATTCGAGACTTTCTATTTTCATTACGATCCGCTCAAGCAGCTTCTGCTTGGGTCCCGGCGATCAAGGCGGAATTAATCGCACGCCGCGGAAACCTCGAAAGGGAAAGGACACCGCTTCTGTCACTCGCGGAACGCTGCAGGGGGAAACGCTGTCGGGATCTCTGCCGTGAAATCCCTTCGGTAAACTGAAGTTCCTCGAACGGGAACGACCACCGGGCACGGCATTCGCTTCCACCGGAGGGGGCAACTTTTCGTTCTAAATTCATTACACGCTGGCACCGCCTGGATTTATACGATTGCGTTTCGATGATACTACTGAAAAACGAGGGAGAACGGTTTGATTTATTTAACGGCAAAGTACGCCATCACCGCGCCTGGCGCGGTCTGAAATGCTGTAATTCCTCGGGCGAGAAAGCGGCCACGATATACGAGCATTCTCGATGGTATTCGCGGCGATTGGAGCAATTTCGAGTGGCCAGTGCGCTGTTTGGAAAGTCGAAGGTGCGTTTGCTTGTCGGTTAAACAACACAGTAGGTACTGAAAAATTATTCAACACCATTCGTAGAAAGAGAGGTACACTAAGGTCGGTATCAAATATATTGGCCGGTGAATTCGGTTTCGCGAGCAGCGATTGAGGAGAAATCAGCCACCACCATCTGACGATCGCTGATTTGTCAGTTGGAGTTGCGTGGCCCTCGCAGGGTACGGTGGGGTAAAGGGAACGTTCCTCGGTTCCGCCTGAACCTAGCCGATTGACTGTTATTTATCATTAACGTAATAGTTGTGTGCGTTGCGAAGCTATGCGTATAGACCAATATGAGATGAAGCTATCGAGAACGAATCAATGTTCTAACCAATAAAGTTTCTGAATTTTTTCGTTGCTAACGCACACCTATTCTGATGTGTGTATTTCTACGCTGACAGCTCGGTTTGGCCTACACGTCAGAATCTTGGCACTATCCCCACCACTTCTGGCTCACTCTTGTTCTGTGAAGGCGAGAGCGAGATGGAACGAGAGCGAGTCAGAAAACGTTTGAAAAAAGGAGCACCGAGGCAAACAAACGGTGTGGTGGGAGAATACCCCTCCGAAACTCACCGGCCAATATATATGATACCGACCTTAGTTGCTTAGGTTGAAAGCATAATTTTAAACGAAGATTGTACATGGGTTGGCTGGGAGTTAGATATTCACGAAAGGTAATCATCGAAGTGGTTTTACCTACGATTAAAGTCGGTCCTTTTGCTTTACTGTCCTCTCTGTATCGATCAGAAATCCACTTAAACTTCCGCGAGCTTCAATTCTCGCGACTTGGTTGGAATCGAGCAGACGTCAATTCGTCCCAACCGCAAACCTCATTCCGCCAACGACGGAGGTTCGTTGCCCCCGTGACAAATCGAACGTAGATTGTTCCGCGGGTGGAACTCGGAAGTAGAATATTGAAATGAAATGGACTGGTACCCCCAGCTTGGTCGCAGGCTTCTCCACTTCCCCAGACCATCCCCCGAAAACCGTAAATTTTTTCCAACCGACAATGGAACCCCGTGGACGGAACAATGCCTCGTTAAGAACGAATCTACGTCTTCCCAGCAGCTCGAACAAGGTTAAAACTTGCCCCACTGGCTTGGAGCCGCGTGGCGCTAGTCAAAGGACGGAGGAAGTGAAACGGGCTTCAAGCCCCGTTGTTCAGGGAAAAGAGGGCGAAAGGGCCGTAGAACGCAGGGCAAGAATAGCCTGCTACAATGGAGACACCGCCTGCAACTCCATCCTTCAAAGACTTAAGGGAAACACCCTGGAAGTCATTAACGCGTCGACGAGTGGGCGACCAGCTCTCGTCGGAGGCTCGCCAATTTTCATTTTCCTCTCACGCGAGCCGGCGAAAGTTATCTTGATCCGTGATATTCGCGACTTCGCGGTCGAGTAACTTCGCCCATAGCTACGCCCGCACAATTTCCTGCCGTATAATTGAACTGAATGGGCCCCAGACTGTTGGGAATCACGCTCTTCTCGCGTAACGATAATGGCCCGAGACTCTCGAGAATTGTCTTCGACTGAATGGGTCTTGGTCCGTGCAGTGGACGTTGGTCAACCTTTGAGAGTCTCCAAAGATTGTCGAAGGTATTTCGAGAAGGCAGAGGTAAGGTGAACTCTTCACGTCGTTGGGAAAGTTTGTGATCATCATGGGCATGCAACAAGTTTCTGGTAAGTCGATGTGGTATGGACAGTTGGGAAGAGTTGGGTGTCTTAACTGGGAAGAGTTTTGAAATTTCATGGCTGTTTCGATGTAAATGAATTTTACTTGAGTGGAAGGGGAATGGAAGTTTTCTTTTACTGGTTTTTTAATCCACTTGAAGGTGTTCCTTTTTTAACAAACTCCCCAACAATGTTAACGAGATCTGGACAAGGTTAGATATTTTTTTTATCGTGTTATAAAAAGAAATGAAACTTTTTATTTACTGTTTAGAGACTTTGATAAAAGAAAAATACTGGAGTCATATTCTACTCTGATGATATGATGGATATCGATAGATTTACCCACGAAATGACGTAGCAACACACGCCATAATACGTGCTCTTCAGATTCCAAAGGTAAACATTAGAGAACTGGAGCAAAGCAAGAACTCTGATTATGAGAGAACTTGGGTGGCACAGGTCCGCCCATAAATATTAAATTCAGTCTGGCCTTCGCACTGCGGTTTCCCCTTACGAGTGACCTGGCGAAAAGAACTCCAGCTTGCTAATTATGTGGAGGCAGAAAGCAACAATAAAGTTTAATGCATTTTCACGATTCCATCACTCTTCGTGGAAATATTCCGTCTCTGGGGATATCATTGGTGGATCCTCCTCCTCTCCAGCTCTATTTCCCTTCCCCTCCACAGAAGTTGTTGAACGAGTAAATAACCAGCACGAGAACCTTCTTTTTTTTTATGACAAAACACGTATTCAGTGCAGCAAAAAGTTTGCGTTTTACATGAAGTGCGCTTTCAACGAGCTTTCTAAAATATTACTAGAGTCAGAGATCGCAGAACATGAGGGAACGGAGTTGTCGGAGATATAATTCAGCGAGCAGTTCAGTGTACTTTAAAAATTGAATTCTTGTTCTATGAACTAGCACATGGATCTAGAAGTACCTAACTCAATACAAAATAATAACTCGAATTAATATATTGCTAAATTTTCTCCCAATTTTCATTTTATACGCGAATAATCATGGCTTCACTGGAGTTAGTCAAAAACCACTTCCACACCAAGTGTCCCTCGACTGGAGTTTAGATCCTCAATGATCCAGCGAAGGGTTTCAAAGTACGACGTGGCATTAACCCGCGTTTTCGCGATTAAATCACTTTTTACGTCGATTAAACGACGCATAAGGTACGAGGAGGGGAAAATGCACCCCCTCGTATATTTCGATTTCAATGAACGTTTTCGTGCGCGTTATAAATTCCTCTTCCGTTCGACGAACGCAAATGGCACCCTGCACACGCTCATTTTTCCCGGAGAATTGCGCCGTGTTTTTCCGTGTTCGTTCGTTCGTCAACGCGACCGGCGAATTTCGCGAGTAATTATTAAAAGCTGGCCGTGTGATAAAGCGCAGTGGACGAGCGCGCGTTTATCGCCATCGGAGGCATTAATTTTGATAAGCTGAACACCGTACGCCAGAGATGTTAACGAGTACATGCTCCGAACGTTGAAAACCGGAGACACGATGGCCACTAAATAATTACGCTCACATCCTCGTAATTCCGTGAGTTGTTCGAGGACTTTTGAGAATTATTGGGTATTGATTTGGAATTATTATTATCATTCCGACTTTATTACTCGTTAACAGAAAATACAGTGCATAAGGAGAAAGTAAGATACGAGTAAAGGCGAATTTCACAGCCAAGTTCAAATAATATACTAATGGCCGAAGATACGATGCGTTTCCACAAAGTTTCATAAACTTTTAATGACTCCTAACTATGTTTCGTCAAGTTTAGATCCAGTGGCTATAATTCTAGTTGAATGTGTTATTGCTAGATGCTTCGTTTGTTAAGCATGATTCAGTTTGGTTCAGATTAGGCATCGTACAAGTACAGTCAGGAGGATTGTGTGGATTTTAAGTGGAATGTGAGAAACACATTTCAAGATATGTAGAAAAATGTATTAAGGAGGTATTCTTGCCTAGAGGAACCAGGTACTCTATCCTACAAAGTTTTTACCCATGAGTCTTATCCACGTGTATTTATTAACATTTCGATCATTGGTGAAAAAATTCAGTAATATGCTTATAATAATAATTAATGGAGATATGGGATTTTCTCCCTTCGTCCCTAAAGAAAGGCAAAAAATTCGCCTTCTAGGCGAGAATATGCCCTTAAGGGTACTAGGCAGTCGTTCCTGTCTAAAATGAAGCATTTCTGTTTCAATTAATTACAAAGTAACAAATTGAAACTGAGACGTTCTTTGGCATGAAATTTATTTACATCATAAGCTTTAAAAAACATGTTTGTTTTGTCAAAAATATACATAATATAATATGATGCTACAGATGGATCATTAAAGAGGCTTTTAAAGAAGGTTTCTTTTGTTTTGCAGCGATAACTTAAAACGGAGGTTCCAATTGATTGTGTAGATTCGGACCGGACCTAAATAGAAGTTAATGAAAGCTATTATTCTTTGTGAAAAAAAACTAAGACCTCATTTTTTAGGTCTTTGGGGAGTGTAAAACCTCATCAATGGAATCTTAGTTTTTTTTTCATAAAGAGTTTTCATTAACTTCAATTGAGGTCCGTTCCGAAAGTACACATTTTGTGAATATGCTCGAATTTGATTTGAATCGACTGGAACCTCCATTTCAGAGTTGTCGCTGCAAAACAAAAGAAACATTTTTTAAAACCCTCTTTAATGACCCATTTGTAGCGTCATATATAATGTATATTTTTGACAAAACACACATGTTTTTTAAAGCTTATGATGTTAATAAATTTTATGCCAATGAACAAGTCCCAGTTTCAATTTGTTTGTTTGTAATTAATTGAAACAGAAATGCTTCATTTTAGACAGGAACGATTGCCTAGTACCCTTAATCACTGAAACGATAAAGTTGAAAGTTGCAGTAATTGTTCAAATATGACAGAACATTCTTCAGATCCTATAGGTTGTTTCAATGGTCAAAAATCTTATTCCTTATTGTTATTGATTTATATTTCCTAATAAGGAGAAGATTTGTGATAGGATTACACTTTCGTGAATGTTAATCACAAAGTCCAACGAAGGGGCATTAGCTACATTGGCGCCACGACGAAACAGTCTTGGAATCAACTTAAATACACGCACGTATTTAATCTTCATATTGTATTACACAACGGGCCCCGTTTCGTTCCTTGAACTAATCTGAAAATATCGCGCCGCTTAACCCAGATTCCCTTTGTCTCTGCGCGAGCTGCATTATTAATAACTTTCTCGTCTACCATAATTCTAGACATTCTACCGCGAGAGATTACCGTCTAGTCGATTCTTCCATCTCCCGGCTGTTGGATTATGACGAACACCCGCGGTAGAAATTCTCATTAACCTTCTTGCTCATACCGACACATACACTATTAGTCAAAAAGACCAAACTGGAAGATTAAGCTCGTGTAGGACAAGATTGAAGAGATAGGACGAGGTCTTGTAATCTCAAGTTTCCAACCACAGAGAACTATCAGCAGCAATGTGTTCTTGAAGCCCTACTGAAGTTAAATACAAAGGAACACACTTTCAAAAAGTTCCAGAAGAGAAGATTGCTATTATATTTCCAGCTACAATTGTGAAAAACAGAGTTTGTCAAGTCCCCCAAGGCCAATACTGTCCTTCGTTTCTTAACCTAACGTTTCCTTACAAAATATTCTGCACAGACAGCTTCACTTTTTATTTTAATACTCCAACTCGTGACTCTTCCTCGAACCGATCCTTTAAACACCACACTCATACCACTTCCCAAAACTCAAAGCTCCATTGAATCCTAGAACTCACCTCAACTTCACCCCACAACCCAACTTCCCTCTATATCTTCTGCACTACCCAAACCACCCTGTCACTTGCACCGAACACCTGATCCTTAACATCTCGTCATCATTCACACCTAAATTAACTACTCCATCCTCCAGCAAAGCAATCCCCAAATCGTTAACATACCTCCAACATAGTAGGTCCAATTCACAGAGCCCAAGGAACATTCGGGGCGCACCTTTAACGAAGACAAACTTCCCCTCCACGATCCCCGCTGCCAAGTGTTCCCAGCTCCTCCGTTAGAGAAGCCAAGTTTCGCCCTGCAGGACCACGAAAGGCTCCTACAGAAACCTCGTACCAAAACAGCTCGTTGTAGCTCCTCCGCCTCCGCTGATCCGCCGGATAAGGGCGGTATGGGTCCATTTCTTTGTCGTTGAGCATGTGGGTCATAGCTGGAACGACGGCGATGCCTTATCGAGTAACCAGTGGGAGCGTCCTCGTGATTGCCACGATATTCGATCGTGCCTCGACGCGCGAAACGTGGACGAGGAAAGGATCGCAACCTGGCGCGGAATCGTGGGTAGATAAAGGATCAGGGGGTAGGGCGCGGGCAATCGGCGCTCGGTCTCGCCGATATTCGAGGAAATTTCGATGGAATTACACCGGCTGAAAGTTCCACGAGGATAAACGGAGGATCAGGCGATGGAACGTGTTCGCCCCGCGAGATCCACGCTGTATGTGTATTGCGTTCGAGATTGGGGGGATAAGTTATTCGATGGTCATTCGGGATAAACGTAGGCGTGGAAGCCTCGAATTTTCAATTTCAGGTCCCACCCTCCCTTTCTGGCTGACGAACCCAACCACCCTTTCCCAGCGTTTCCGCGTGAAACTTGAACGGATCGTGTACATACACAGCTTCTGTATCATTGGGAATCGCAAACGGTTATTGGACCTTTCCCTCTGAGTTTCTATGTTGTGGGAGGATCAGGGGATTTTGTTCTATATATTCTTTTATATAAATCAAGGAATTAAGCGTGGAGTGGTGGAAGGAGAAGATTGAAATTCGTGTATGTTCGTGTACAGAGTGCCAGAAACAAGTGGGCAGCATTCGTGAACTCGTTTGGAGGTTGAAAGGGGTTATAGAGACGTTTCTTGTCCGAGTTGTAAAGTACTTTTGCTTTGAGATGGGCAGAATTTTTATTCAAATAAAATTTCGAATGGCCAATAAAAGTTAAAAAAATTATTCGTTACGTGTCGAATATAGATAATGTTTTTATTCGTCGAATGTTTCAATCTGCACGTCGACTCAATTTTTCAACTTCAACTTTAAAAAATTAACTTTATTCGTCGAATAATCTAAAGTTACAGTAACTTGTATTTGATCCGTTATTTAAATAATTTTTTATTTAGTTCATGCCCAACTCTGCTTTTGCTGTGGTTAAGTTGTGCAAGTGTGATTAATAATCAGTGAAAGTGCAGAACGCTGTTTCATACCGATTTGATAAGGGTTGCTAAAAGAGTAACATTGACATCTGGTTTTTACGCTTTTAATATTGATACTGGGAAACCTTCAGAATTGAAGAATCATGGGCTCCTTTACTGTTCTTCGTCCTTTCTGGTTCTTTTCGTGTATGGGGTTCGTGGCTTTATGGCTAAGACTTTCTATGCCACAAACATGAAATGCCAATAGTTGGAGGATTCGTAAGGGAGAAAGGTACGGTAGCCTGATTCGATATCCCAACCTGAATGTCACGTGCAAAACCGTTGCCACCCGCTGTGTAACCGATCCCCTCGTGTTCCTCTACTGTTTAAATATACAGGGTGTTCTCGACACAAGCGACGTCGTAAGCTTTCAGTCACTTCTGATGGATGGTTTAAGTGAAGGTTTCGATTGAGAGGCTATTTGTTTCTCACGACATACAAGGTTCAGAAATGTGTGCTAATTTTAATGTTACTGTGTTTCCTTAAGGATGAAATAATATTATGGAAAGGACGAAGAGAAAATTCCTCTTTAGCGAAAGAGATTGATTCTTAAGGGGGTAGGTTACCCTCGACAGCCCAAAATAAGGCCCTTCTTCAAACGCATATTCTGAATTAATAAATGATTATAGAGATAATTTTTGTTTTCATTTTTAATCGTCATTTCGTCGACTTTAATGCACAAAAAGAAAATTTTAAATATATTTACAGGGAAAAAAGTTATATACAAAAATGTGAGAGCGCGTACGCGTCTCATGGTGAACACGCTTCCGGACAGGTGAATTACCTAAAGCACAAAGTAAAAGCATTTTTATAATCTGTAAGACAGTCTCCATTTTGTGTCAGAAACAAAATTTTGATTAACAAATTGATAAAATTTTTATGTCATTGTATATGATTTTAACCATTTTTGTAGGAAAAATATTTTTTTATCTTTTTTTTAAAGAATTTACGTTGAAAATGTATTCCCTACATATTATAGTTCCCTGCACCTCCCTGAAAATTTTCATTCAAATCGTTGCATCGGTTTTCGAGATTTTATGTTCACCGTTTTGGAAAACGTAGTTTCTGGAAAATCGCGTTTAAAGTTGGACATGCAGTTTTGTCGTTATCCGATCTCATGTGCAGGTTCGTACACTTTTTACTGTGATTTCTTCAATTTTTCGAATTTCGTAGCCCGGTTGCGCTTAAAATGCGTAGAAAAGATGTAGGTAGCGGAATATGCCAAAATCATAACAAAATCTTCGAAAATTTTTAGGGTAACATACCGCCTTAATAGAATTAATAATGCCACTTTTACAGAAAATGGGAATAATTCATAGAGGAATGTTACAGCTCCACTTAAAAAGGTGAATAAACTACGCACAGTAAAAGGGAATAGAAACATCCAAGGTGAATGTAAATGTCAGAGGAGAAATGTATAACTTTTACGATTATGCTACACTAAAAAGCAATTACGAGAAAGCAATTGTGCGTATCGTCTTCGTTGCCCCTCGCTAGAGCCATCTAAATGGAGCCTAGAGAAGATACGAGGCATCGACCATCAAAAACGCATCAGAGTTACCGCTCTCATCGTCAGCACGACGAGTACTATAGAGAATTTCCTTATCAGGCTCTTTTACTATCGTCTATAACGTTTCCAACTGGCGGAATAGAGGTTTCGATACGAATTGAATATCGTTCAACGTGGATCTAAAAAACTGCCTTCAGATTTGCTGCTAGATAACCGGTGAAATGAATAAAAAAGTACTTCCTATTGCTCTGAAATAAAAGCAGTACAATTCTACACTCGGGAAAATAATGTTTTACACAAATATATTATTATTGGGTTAGATAAAAAATTCTTAAAAAATTTCTTCACCTATCGAAAATGAAACAAATGACATTTGTACATATTCTGAAAGATGGAACACAATGCCCCATATGTGGTTCAATAAAAACTATTCACAAGTAGATATGTAAACATTGTCTTTTAATTTCACGTAAAAATTCTCGTAAATCTAATAAAATTTTAAAGCCCAACCTTTCAAGCCCTTAAGGAAAAAGAATTCACTCATACAATCCTTCTATTTGCATAATTCAAAGTCCTATCGAATAGAAGATGAAGAAGATGAAGAAGAATTTATCTGCAATCGATACTGAAAGCATTCAGAGAATATTGCGCTAATAATCTCCTCAAGAAAAGAACGAATAAGAGAAGTCTCGGGTTAGTGGACCGGAAGAAGGGAAGTGACTGGAGTATTGCGAGGATGATCGACAAAAAGTGAATCCAAGGAGACGGCGGCGAAGAAAGTTACCTCGAGTATTTCTTAATTCCACAGAGGGAACGGAACGCAAGAATGCACTTCTGCTTATTGGCTTCGCTTAAATATACAGGGATGCAGCGGAACCTCACTGGGATCCCGTCGACCGATAACAGCTTCCCTTAAAGTAATTAATTAATAAATTAACGGGCGCCGATTTCAACAGAACCGCGATCGAGAACAAAAGCAACTAATCCGGTGCACCCATGTAAAATTAAATCTGAGCAAATTGGGCCAATGAAGTGGATTCAGTGTTTCTATTAATCCGGTCGATGCGAGTGCATAATTAGTGGAGAGTAAAGCTACATTATGTGGCTTTTCGATCAGAGAATGACTATTAATCCTGATCCATGATGAACGAATCAATGGTTGCAATTAGTGGAACAGTTTCCCACTTATAACGTGCTGAATTATTTGCAAAGATTGGTAATTACACTGATGGTGTATATGCAAAAGAGTCTCCGTGAATCAAATGTGAGGATTATACATTTAAAGATAACTAGAAGATAATTAAAATAAAATAAAAGCCTACCACTGTAAGTTGAAGAATAATTACAAAAACCATTTGTAACCCGAACTTTTAATTCCTCAATGAATCCATTTATCTACACCCAATTAATACTGGATAACGGAGAAGAAAGTAATGCAATCTTAATTGGATGAAGATTACTATTCACCGAGGCAAGATCTAGAGCAGCAATTTTCAAAGCCACTTCCCTTGACCCTTCAAATGCAAATGCTGTAACCCACTACCATCTGGAGCAAGAAGTCCAAGGCTCGAGCTGCTTCAAACACTACCGTGTTCAATTCTGATTTAAGGTTCCTTTGTCCTCCCTAGATTCCCATGCTTCCCTGAGTGTCCACACTTTAAAGGTAAAAACTAGTTACACTCTGCCCAATGGTGAGAGGTAGCAATCTCTCGCGTGCAATCCGAATCCATTAGATTTCATTCAAGAAACGGCTGAAAAACTTCGATCTTGCTAGTCGACTGGGCTGACGTCGGATGGACGTGAAATCCTACTGTGCTTTCAAAATCCTCCAAGTTAAGGAGGCTGTCAAAGCCACGTATATCAAGTTTCACGCTCATCTGACGTTATCCCGAAAGCCACTGTTGCAAGCACTCTGGTCACGAAGTGTCTACGAAGCATACTGCAATCGATTATTGGAGGTCCAAGAGCTCAACTCATGCATTTTTACGTGCCGCGTTTGAGCTGATCGGGGACAGTTCATTTAGCCTTTCATCGTTATTCTTTTGATGGAGGATGTTAATTCGGCTTCATACTCCTTTCAGCGGTCAGCTGCAACTATGTAGTCAGATATTTGTTTCAAATTTGACGAATTTCATTACTTTCAAGGGTGTGCCAGTGGGTGTCAGAACGAATAACAATATTATTGGCAAGATAGTTCAATTTTTTAGCACTGTCACCTCTACTGACTTTTCCCTGACATTTTCGTCAAATTTCACGAATTTTTCGGAAGGCCACGCGTGGACATTTTGGTTTCAATCCCCCGTTTCGTGTGTTTCGTGGTTCTCGCGTTTCTCGTGATTCTGTATAAAGCATTCCAATCTGATTTCCATAGAACTATTGGGGATGACAACAGAAATCCGTTTCAGTATTTTGAAATTCAGTGGGACACTACGGGTACGCGCATTTTTTTGCAATTTCAGTTGCATCCCTCAATGCCTCTTATTTCTAAATGCACCATTTAAATCTCCTCATTAACATAGCATACTGAATTCAGAGGAATGATAGATGTCCATTAATTGCCAAAAAGACCCTAACCCTCAAAATGACAAAAAAAATTAAATTTTTGCGTTTAATTAAACGCATTATTAATCCCATAATTTTGTGATTTTTATTTTGCAAAAATTAGTAACCCATAGAACAACTCTTACATTATAAAATTATTAAAACTACCAAACCATAGTTCTATTCTGGGCTTAAAAAACAAAAGCTACAGAAAATTAAATAATCCATCAAAAAACATTGTAAAACAATAACAAGAAATAAAATATAACTAATAGAAATAAAGCTACTTTTCTTTAATAATTAAAATCTGCAAACTATATTTATTAAATTTCAGATCACTGGGGGTTGGTAGCTTTCTGCGTAACTAGGCCTAATTAACCTAAGTACCAATGCTGAAAATTTATCTATTTTCCTGTCATTAAAACGAGACAATTCCCTATAATATCTCGACAAGAGCAGGGCGGATGGTGAAAGACAACTCATTAACAAATTCTAGACACGTTTAATTGAGTTTTCCCCATTAACGTGAAATTAGCACAACAAAAGAGTTAATTATTCTGAGATCCAGCTCCGAACCTTGAGCCGGATCGATCTATCTTCAGAGGCAGGCGCTGGTATCGGAATATTAATTAGCAAAAGTTTAAGTGAGCTTGCTCGTGTCGACTGTATTAACCTAAACTATTTCAACCGTACACCTTAATTACCGTGGCTAATTTAGCACAGCGCGCACTAGCTGCGTGTTGATTACGCCCGCTTACGGAGCACGAGAATACGAGGCGATATGAAATCGATACTTATTAAACGTAAAGGCTGAAACAGTAAAAGTTTTACTAAACTAAGCGACTAAATTTTCATGTTAAAGCACGGCAAAATAACTAAATTACTAAATCTGTCTGAACCAGCCTTAATTCAGATTCGTCGAGCGTAAAATTGACAAAGCACTTCGTCACAAATAAAATCTTAACAAACATCCTTGATCGTGAGAACGATTCCAATCGAGTTTTATTAATCTTGTTGTGGTTCTAACAAGTAGAATACAGTTTTCGTAGATTATAGTTCTCGAAAAAGTACTTGACACGTATTTCTGTATCGACAAACGTTCATGTTTATGGGGGTGAAATCAGCCCTCAATGTTGGGGGTGAAAAACACGTTTGCTCCAATATCTCTGAAACTGTACACTATAGAGAAAAACGTCTTATTATTTATTATTATTATTATTAATGGGAACAAGTCTTAGACAAGAACGATGTACTTTTCTATAACAAATTCAGCCACGTAATCAGATTTGTAACACGTTAATTTGTTTAAACAGTATACTAAAAAATAGCAATTTTTCACTGACTCTGATTACGTGGCAGAATTTGTTATAAAAACCTACATCATTTTCGTCTAAAAGATTTTTCTCTATAATGTATAGTTTGTAGATTTTGGAGCAACCGTGTTTTCACCCCCTAGATATAGATGTTTGACAATAAAAAAAATACGTGTTTTCACCTCATAAAAATCGGCGTGTAACAGTTGAATAATGCCCCTTGTAAGTATATGATGCACATTTCTTTTACATCGGTATCACTTCTTCATGGCGAAGAATGCATCTTTTCCATCCGATTGGAAATACCTCGAGTTCGAAGCGCTTTTAAATAAAAGAACAAGGAGATTGATGGCTGGAATCATCTACCTCAACTCCGACCTACAGGAATCACCCTTTTTTTCTCGCCGCCGGAGAATTGATCCTTCGATCGTTTAAACTATTCCAATTTCAACTTCCGCCTTCTTGCCCGCGAAACGCTGGCTACATACGAACGAGGGCACGCCGTTGAAAAATAGGGCTGGCTTTTATCGAAACGCAAACGCCGCGATTTCTAACAATGCGAGACACAGAGATTCACTGCCGGCGATAACAAAACGTTTCATTGTCAGCGCAAGGACGGGATGCATTTCAGCGGGAAGGAGTAATTTGTCAGTACGGTGCGTAACAAAAGCACGCGCTTCGCAAAATCGAAAGAATTAATTGCGCGAACGGTCTCGTCAAAGTAATCCGCGTCACGGGCTTGCGAACGTGATAAACATTGGACCCGCTGATTCAATTCACGTTGCTCCGATTCAGATGGCGTCAAACGAAATCTCTTTAATACAATGGGCCATTGTTCTCGGTGCAACAGCGTTTGTTTAATTGAATAAGCCACTGGCAATTTTGTTGCTCCACTTCGTTCACACTTTTTCATGAAATATATTGATCACAATAAAGGCTCATACACGATCCATCATGTGTGACTAAATTAAAGCAATCAGGCTTGAAATTAATTTGAAGCAGGAGCTTGGAATTAGATATAAGATTCTTTGAATACAAGCTTTTCAAATAGAGGAGCATACTGCAGACGCAGCTTGCAGTCGCTAACGACACCCATGCCGAGGCCACAGAATCGTTCACCGTTTCGATAGCCACTGTACGACCGCGGAAAAATCGATTTCGCCCCGCACTGACTCATCCAATCTCCGCTCCCAAAGACTTATTACGCCTAGGACGGGATGATTTAATGGTCGATCTGTAGCTGTGCCAGAGATTCGCGAACACACCGCCATAAATTAGTTCGGTTTCCAACGCCGTGTCTAATTAAACGAAATTCCCTTTAATGTCCAACAATCGAGCCATTGATGAGGGCCAGCGGGGTCGGCGCAGAGGAACGACAGGAGGAAATTAAAATTCACGCGGGGTGTACGTGCAAACGAATGGTTGTATGTGCTCCTCTGCAACGTAGGAAAAAACGAACACCCTCGTATGTGTCCGTTGGTAATGGTGGAATTGATATCTACGGTGCAGGACGCATCACCAAGTCATGGTACGCGATGCAACCTTAACGAGTCTAATGGAAACGCGGTACGGGCGGTAATGTTAGCTACTAACAGGATTTACGAGATCATCTTGGAGCTTTTGCTATGCTCCAGGCGGAGGGTTTCAGATGTTACAATTAGTAAGTATTTAGGGGATGATGGAAACATCCTGGTTGGGAGGAATCAGGGCTTACTGGTTATTAAAGTTTAGAAGGGGACAAGGACAAATTAATCAGCAGAATTTTAAAGGAACAGAAGTTTGCACCAAGCTAGAAGAGATTGGAAGACTACTTGTATTTTCCAAAGATTCCATTTTCGTAGAATCCATCAGATAAAGAATTTTAGACGAGTGTGAAGACATAGTTCAAGACACAAGGAAGGTGTTTTATAATGAACATATGGAGGGTTCAGAAACTAATCGGTGTAAGTCGAACATTCCCTGAAAATGAGTTATGAAGAGTATTGTTAAAACTTTCTCTTTATTGTTAAAACTTTCAGTTGATAAATCAATTAAGTCACTATTTTCATACGTAAGCAATAAATGGCGGTACTTATATCAACCACGGAACTACTAGGAAAAATTATTCAGAGAACAAACAGTGTACAGTATAGTCTCCGTATGTGCTCGGTTTGGTGCACACGATACGTGCTTGTCGCTATCCCCACCACTTCTGTCTCACTTTTGTCCGGCGAAGGCGAGAGAAAAATTGAACGAGAGTGAGCGAGAGCCACTGAAAGCGAGCGAGGACGTTACGAGACAGACGACGCGTTGATGTTTTGTCTCGCTCCATCTTTTGGACGCCGCGACACTACGTCCTTTGCGTGTGCGACGGGCGTGCTCGGATGTCGCAAGCACTTACAGTCAGCACGGGAACACGCGCGCACGTAAAGCGTTCCATCTCGCTCCCCCCTTCGGCCAGAAAGAAGCGAGAAACGAACACTCGGAATTAGGTATCTGTTCACGATAGGAGCTCAACGCCGGTCCCGACCAGCGAGCACCTACAGAGACAATACTGTACCTAAATCTCGACTTTAATGCTAATGGACTTACACTGATTGGCATCTAAACCCTCCATATACTGAAGTGGTTATCGAACACTATTTTCCCCGTTTTCAAACACACGAAGCGAAGTTTCTTTCTTCCTCTCATACTAATAAATTTGAATTAAACCACTCTGCTTGAAAGATTCGGTTCTAAAAGGTGAAAGTCGGAAGAAATCTGAAATGTTGCTACACGTATAAACTTTCCAGAGTATCTAAACTTTTCATCCATACCTCTAACCATTAATTTTGGAAACAAGGGTGCAAGCATCTGCCCACAAATTTTCTGCAAAGCTCAAACACCTGCAGACTGCTTTGAAGCACAGATCCTCCACTATCCACGAAAGTTCAAGCCTAATTTTCAGAACGCGCAAATCACATCGATAATTGCAATCAGCGATCACTAAATCTCCGTCTGGCGTGAGAGGCAGAGAGGAATTCTCAACCCTTACACACCCCCACGCGCCAGACGGAGAAAATCCCCTTGTCTAGCCCTGATCCTCGACGCCTTCACCCCCCATTAACCCCGGGGATCGGCTTGCTCGCAGAAAGCTCCGAGTCGAGACTTTTGCACAGGCTCAGTATGGCGAGTTAGCTCGGGTACCCCGGGACCGCTAGTTCCCGTCCTGGGGACATACTCCTGGGGATTGGAACACCCACGGAGACAAGCCCCAGGCCCTGGGGGGCAGACACGGGGGCAGAGTAAAGAATGATATAAGGAAGAGGCTTCTCCAATCGCCTTGAAAGTTAAATTCATTTTAGTAGGCCAATCACTCGTTGGACGACTCACTGAAGAATTTTACAGCAAGCGTTTCACGCTCCAGAGGTTTCGACGCGCTAGAGGGGGTGGCTTCTCCAGAAATTCCAGGCAATAATTCGAGGAGAAGTACCAAACAGCTGTTCGCATTCCTTCGCGTGTTGCGATGTAAAGAACGAGGAAAGGGGAATAAAATGAAAGACGTAGTTGCTGGGTCGACGAGATTGGTTGGAAAGAAAAGAATAGAATTTTCTTTCATTAGTGTCAGCTTTAAATACGAAGGCGGTGAATGAAATGGAATTGTGCTGGACGTGTTTGTAATTAGGGTGGATCGTGGAAAACACTGTGAGAAGTATCGCATGGAAGATAAAGACGCAGATGTATGGAAAAAGGGGAAAAACCTGGTAGAAGAATATTTATGTACATAGAACAATCTATGGAGGATAGAGCGAAGTTTTCCTAGCAGGGCAAAACATACGATATTGGAAATTATACGATCAACTGAATTAGGGGAGAGTGGAGCAGACTTTGATAAAGGAAAATGAATTGTGTATATATACACATATCCCTATTGAAAGGATTAATTAAGGGGGTAAGTCACCCTCGATGGCCATAATACAGGCCTTTTTCAAACGCAAATTGTAAAGTGATAAATAACAATACAGACAACGTTTTTATTTTAGTTTTAGTCGTCATTCTATGAGCTTTAACACAAAAAAGAAAAGTCTTAATATCTTTATGTACATAAAAGTTGTGAGTAAAAACGTAAAGGCGTGTACGCGGCAAAATCTCCAAAACAGCTCCGATTTTGATGACAATTTAACGAGAGATGCAGAAAACCATTCCCTAAGATATGCTGGGAGCAGAATTTCGAGATAAATTCTTAAAAAAAAGATGAAAAATACTTTTCATACAAGAAATAGATTAAATCGTACTTTTCATCATAAAAATTGTATTATTTTTGTTCTCGAAAATCTGCTCCCGGCACATATTAGGAAATATTTTTTGGTATCTCTCATTAAATTTTCATCCAAATCGTTGGAGCGGTTTTCGAGATTTGATGTACACCATCAATCGGTACACCGCATACACGCCTTTACGTTTTTACTCACAACTTTTATGTACATAGAGATATTAAGACTTTTCTTTTTTTGTGTGTTTAAGCTCATAGAATGACGACTAAAACTAGAAGAAAAACGTTGTCTATATTGTTATTTATCACTTTACAATTTGCGTTTGAAAAAAAGGCCTGTTTTAGGGCTATCGAGGGTGACCTACCCCCTTAATCTTAACCCTCGTTAAACGTAAGTACGTTGGTATTCACAATAAACACATAGGGTGGCTTCCCCATCAACAAACTTAAAATATCTTCATTTTTTTTTAAAGTACAATGATAAGTAGTACTACCTTTACCTGAAACAGACAGTGTCGAGATTTTAAAGTCTCAAACCTTTTTAATTAGAATCCAAAGGAACAACACAGCGAGATACGAACAGCTGAGAGTTTCATTCCCAAAGTATCCACTAGAATAATAGTTATATCAACGTATATATCAACTCATCCCACTATACTTGTTTGTCTACCCTTTTCCACCTATGAATCTCTCTACCAACGATAACAAATATATCCCAGCTACTATTACCAAATAACTCATCCCATGCATCTTCCTCCTTATCCTCTTATCGCATGTTTTCCCCATCTCCATCACCAGACTGCTTGAAAACCCATTTCTATCGAAAGCTATCCCTCCATTATCCCTAACAATTCATATTCCACTGCGCCCTATATCTTCCATAAACCCCTCAGATTGTGAAACACTTCACCGAACGTTCCCGTCATAGGCGAAGAAAATACAGAAAGACGATACATTTTAGGCGATTATTACTTTCTTAGGGCTCATTCCAGCCGCGTTTTATGAAGCCGCGCGAGTAGGAAGCTTCTTCCCTCGGGCTTTTAATCCTCCCCCATCCCTTCATCGTCAGATGGCTGAATGCTGCACGGTATTGAATATCGAAGGATCCCAGAGCGTACTTCACGAATTCTCCGGGACGAAGGCACCGAAGTGAGCGGCGCAAAACGAAGACTCCGACTGTCGACGGAGCCGACTTCGCTTTATTACGCGCGGTTCGGTAATATACATAAGCCGAGAGAAGTGGCCGGGGCACATAAATTCTGAAGCAGCCGAAATTGAATCGGGCTCAAGAGAGTTAAGAGAGAATTAGCTCGGTTAATAGAAAACCTTGGACGGACGTTTGTAGATAAACCGTGAGGCGAAAGTGTGCAGTAAAAAAGGGAGCAACGAGCTTCCACGTGGGGAAACAACGATGCTTAGACAGACGAGCCTTTTTCGTCGTTACTCTTTCAGATTAATTTGCAATATTATTAAATCTTCCGGGCTCTGCCTTAAGAGATTTCCCAGAGATTGTATTCTGACTACCATGAACTAAATTAAGGGTCAACGTTGTACTTTACTATATATTACTTCGAGGAGTAGGTAAATTGGAACATAAAATAAGAAATATAATTGTCAGTTTTTACTTTCTCGTTTGATATTGATAAAGTAAAATATTAAGCAATCTGAATTGATAATTATCTGTTTTCGTACGACCATACAGAATTTCAGTTTCTTCTCTTACGAGCTTTTATTCCCCGAAGTATTCCCTGGAATTAAGGATCGTCCTGTATAGATTACCTGTCGAGTGTAAAACAAGATTTCTCCAAGGATGTCTGCGACTGTTCCCAGATCAAACTTCGAGCGCTGCACATCTACGGAACCTCATTATCGTCGAGCTAATTAACTTGCCCAGTCGTGTTGCTATTCGATATTACGAAACACACCGAAACAATCCCAGCTGGAAACGTTAAACTCGGACGTGTCGTGGTTTCGTTGGCGCGCAGGATTCGAAGGGCCTGAGAAAGGAAGGAAATAAGAAAGCCACTCACAGAGTATTTCCTCTCGGCTTCCTTTTTCGGTGGAACGTTTCGCAATGCTACCAGAAAACGAACGTATTCTCTGTCCCCTGAAAAGTTAGCTTCTCTTCCTGAAGAGACATAAACATTCGTCACGTTCTCCACCGTGCGTTGCATCGTAACGCATATGAATGCAATCCTTTTCACGGCGTTTGCATCGCGAAACAACATTGTTACGCTTCGTCGGGCGCGATTTCGTTGCTCGTCCCTTCAGTTTTTCGAACTCGAGGAAGAGGAAAATCGTGATATTTTCCGACGTGTGAATTCCTCCACTTTAAATGACAATTTTTGGCAAAGAAACGACAAAGAATTTTCAGAATTTATTGCCCCGTTCCTTTAAAACGTTCAATCAGAAAAATTCTTCCATTACGATCGACACACGATTTTCATTGTCACAATTAACCCTTCGTAGTCGCGCCTCCCCGCCACCTCAATAATAAATAAATAAATAGGTTCGTAATACTCATACAATCATGCTCTAACAGTCTTTTTCTAGAAACGTAAATTTTGATATGATGAAATTTATAGTTGTGGAAACAATTGTTTTTCTTTGGTTAAAATCCACCAAGTTTTTAAATTTCAATATTAAGGTCTAGAAATTTACAGAAATATTGGCACAAAAAGAAAAAATTGCCAGAGCTACGATACACCCCATGTGACTGCGAAGGGTTAAAAGTAGGATATATTCTAAAATAATTCTTGCCGTCTATGGACCATAATTGCGAGCAAGTGAGAAGCAACAAAAAAGTTGCTTTCGTACGTGAAATAAACGACCTGAATTTTTTCTTCGTTACGGTTCGTAAAAACTTCGGAGGCGAGCCCATTACGACCAGGTAGAGTTCAGAACCCGCTTTAAATCTGGTTTTAACGTTTCCACCTTACTCCCCAAAGGTGTTCTATTTCTTGCCTCTTATAATCGAAGTATCGAACACCCGAGAGTTTCTATCAAAACTTGGGAATTCCTTCAGTTTGGAAGACGAGAACCGTTCCAGACACATCGAATCCTCGCACAGCAGTAATACAGATTGGACTTTTCCAAAGAACTGTGTTTACGTAGATTGTGAAAGCTCTATAGAAACAGGCTGATCGGGTAACGCAAGCAAGATAATTCCACTGCAAATCAGACCACAGGCCGCAAAACGAGAATGGAAATAACAGCGACGCATTTGCAAATTGCTAAAGCAACCATGCGTTAAATTGTACATAACGAATTGACGCGCTAGCGTTTAAGCCGCGTTTGCAGCTACAAGTAATCAATTATTCCTGGTTTTATTATTCGAAATTGATGGATGAATTGTCGAAATGCTGGGGAAATACGCCCGTTAGCAATATGCGTCAGAAAGAAAAGGAATATCAAAGCAGTAGAAAAGCGAAGTATTAGTCAGACATTTCTATAATCTGTTAACAGGTAAGTCTTAATATTTTATTGTGTATTTGAAATATCCATCACAGTAGGGGAAGGTGGGGCAAGACGGGGTGGGGGGCAAGAGGGGGTACCCGCCATATCTCAGGATTCAAACGCACGGACCAACTTTGCACATTCGCGTTAGACGTGTTGTTACCGGCGCAGTTACTGTACTGACAGCCAATGAAACACCGTGACGCGTAACAAAATTACACCACTATTTGTAATTTCATGGAATTTCTTCCGTATTTCCTTCTTTGTTGCACCCGTGACAGTGACACGATACTGTAAACGATCATCGGTGTATTTATATGTGTATGAAGCACAATTTAACTGGCTACAAGCTACGTATGTTGTTTTATACTTTTATGAATAATGTTTCGGGCAGTGTTCATATGAATGTAGTAAAACGAGAAGGGGCATGATGGGGTACTGATAATGAGAGGTACCCCATCATGCCCAAATGACAAACTCTTCATCAGGGTCAGAAGAAAACACCAAGGAAGACGAAAATATTCCATGTTTATATTGTGATGGGCTCTATTTAGAATCTGTAGAAGGGTGGATAAGATGCCAAGTATGTATTCATATATATGGTCCCATTTGTCCTGCGCTGGTGTAGACGATGAAGACGATGATGATATACATACGTGCTTCTTCTGTCAGCGTATTAAATAAATACTATATATATATATATATATATTTACTTTATTTATATCGTTTTTTAATTGGTACCCCATCTTGCCCCAGGGGGTACCCCATCTTACCCCACCCGTGGGGCAAGATGGGGTGAAAGGACTTTTTCTGAATTTTTTTAATTATTCTATTAAATCCATTAAATAATCGGTTGATTGATAGTCAAACTGAAAGACTTATTATCAAAGAATAGTTCAGGCACAAAATTGATTAGTTGATTAAGAAAACCTGTGTTTTATTCATCATCAAACCTTAACTACCCCGTCTTGCCCCACCTTCCCCTATATATGAAGGTTTATAGTGATTTTTTTATTGTTTTAGAGTTAATTCTACATTTACTGATATTTATCAGAATACATGTCAGTCACCATTCCACGAATGGTAAGGGATTAGCAAAAATGGAATATATTGATTACTCTTTGCAACCAGCGTTGTAGAACCATGTGAAACATTGTTTTCTTTATATCGAAAAATATTGTGAAATTTCGGGTGGCGTTATAAACGCATGTATCGTTTTTCTTTTATTCATGAATTTAATGAACGCATAAAACGAGGCACTGCTCCAGAACTTCGTGACATGCGAATTAAACGAACAGAGGTTTACCTCGCTGCTCGTTTTTCGCTATAAATTCGATGAAAATTGTTTTGTCACGACCGGTACGCACGTTCAGGCTACTTTTATCGCGATTCGATTAAAGCGTTAATATTTCCATCGCATGAAGCTCGTAACGAGGGACACTGATTTTCATCGTTTATATTCCGTATCTTCGTTAGTTAATTTGGACAAAAGAGAGGAAAAAGACTATATGGTGATTCAATTATAAGCAATCACTATCTTAATTATCTGCAATTAATGTGGTGTTCTTGCATTGGCTACTTTGTCCAACTGGAAAATGACATGATCACTTGGTAAACGTAAAATACGTGTAACAAACGAAATTCTGTCGCAGAAGATTTTAGCTTCAATTATTTCGATAATAGATACCGTTAAGGAACTAGTTCTTGATCAGGCAGTAATTTTTTATCAGTTCAGGAAATAAATCGTTCTTTTTAGTTTATGTCATTAAATAATTGTTTGTAATAATTACTAACATGAAAATTGATAATTCAAAAATATATGTGTTGTCTGTGAAAGCAGTTAGTATTGTTAGTTTTTGTGAAAATAAATGTGTAAGATAGCTCACTTTAAGGAAGCCTCTGTTGATTGTCATCTCTTACTGTTCGAACTAAGAGATCATCATCGACGCCATAGTCGATTTCTTTACTGGTTGTTGCGGTATAAAGGTTATTTTCATACATTTTGCTTACAATAGTTTACTTTACAATATAGCGAAAGCTTTAGCATTATATGTATAATTTTACTTTAAAAGTCAGTGATCATTATTTAGTTCCACTTTTTTCTTCCACTAATTTTTGATCACCTAAATAAAATTTGGGTTAGGACATTATAAAATTATAAAAAAAATTAAATTTAGATGGTATAATACTAAAAATAAGTTTATATGGTACTTTACACTTAATTAGTATTAGTATCTGATAAAATATTAGGTCCTTACCTGATAAGAAATTAGTTCCCATGTATTTTAGATGATCAAAAGCTAGTTCCCCGCCTGATCAAAAAATTAGTTCCCATGTATCTTTAGATGATCGAGAACTAGTTCCAGTCACCTTATTATTCCGTACCTTATAAATAATTAAATCATACTTATTTTCAACTTTTTAAAATTTTTCCTTAAAGTGTAAACATTAATTCATATTTTAGTATAAAAAAGTCTATGGATTAAAGTTTTATTAGGTTAAAAGTAAATATTAAAGCGGGAAGCCCTCTAAACTGATCAGAAACTAGTTCCTTAACGGTAGTACATTACAGTGTTAAAAAATGTTAGAAGATATAACACACAATTCCTTAACCCTCGTCCGTCCCTCAGTTTCCCAACGTAATTTGTCCCTTGGTGTCAAATTGTCACAATAATAAAAAATCAATATAATGAAAAGGCAAATAGTTAACATTGCAAATTCTTTTATTGAAAATAAAAAATGAAATTTCTCCATATTCAGGCATGCGGTTGTTCACATCGTTCACAAAAAATATAACAATGTACATAGCATACTGTTTTTTTTATATTTATCGCAACGTGCACTGTGCATAGCTGCGCTTGTGTCAAATTGACACAAGGGATGGATATGGGTTATTATTTCATGCAAGCCTGAAAATTCTCCATTCACTTGTCTTCTCTTCCATACTCTGAAAACATTTTTGTATATTCCACTCACGAACAAATACACGCACAGTGTTTCCACGTTAAACAGCAATTGTCCCAGGAACTACACATCCACCGAAATGAATATATTCCACTGTGCGTCCACTAAGCACAGTGTAACCAGAAGTTACATCACAATTCGCGCACCATCCTGCACAAATGAAGCGCACCGTTAAATTCTGATTGATGGGACGAATGATAAATCCCCGAGGCAAACGCAGATCTCGACAGCGAGCATGCACAAACAGTAGCAAGGGCCCGATTAAATTGTCGAGCAACGATTAACTTCGCGTGGACGAGATGCACTGTTTAATTTACGGAACATCGATACGCTCGCGTATGTAATATCACGCCGATCACGGTACATGCAAATCAATGACACGATAAAGTTGTAACGCGCCCCAACGTGCCACCGCTCTGCGCATAATTCCCCGCGGCGATCATTCCATGTAAAGAGACACGCTCGGCCTTTGTAAGCATGTAAATCAACAAAATGACCGCCGCGGTGGCAAACCGCCCACTACAAATTACACGGAACATTTACGGAACGCGTGTTTACCCATGTATCCTACATTCGCTGTAACGCAACCCTCTGCGCTCCGCTGGTAATCCAGCTGATATTTACGTAGCAACGCTTGCTGCAACTTTTTTATCGAGTGCCCATGGCGGCAGAGGGAATGACAAATGAATACAAATTATTTACACCGGTGGATACGCGTGGACGCAAACATCGCAGCGATTGTAGCGTGATAAAAAACACAGCGCAGTTACAACGAAGAATTAATTGGGGCAGAGTGACAGGCACGAGCGTAGCCTCGTTACAACGATCCTACCTCTTCTTTCCTTCGTGTATGGAATTTTATTGGAAGTCGGATCGATTGATTGCATCGTAACGGACTCTTACGCAGCGAGTTCCTATCGGAATCGAAGATGAACGTGAACGGTTTATCCCCTCGCTGATATTCCTACTATTTATAACGATGTAATGCCTAGCCATTGTAACAGGGTAGGTATTGCCCTCCAATAACGTTCATTGGAGTACATGAAGACTAGGACGACCGCTATTCGAGTGTCGATATTCCATGGAATTCAGTTCGTATTGATGCACGTATCTGTGTAATATTTCCCAATATTCTAAGGAGATCCATGTTGATCGATGAACAGAGGCGAGGAATGCGTTATTCGCGACAAACCAGAAGATGAAATTATATTGTGTTAATACTTACTAGAGATGGGCAAAATTATTATTTAAGTATAATTTCGAATAATTAATAAAAATTAGAAAAATTATTCGTTATATGTCGAATACCCCGGTTAACTTTATTCGACGATTAAAGTTAATTTTTTTTAATCGGCGGGCAGTAAAAATGTTAACTTCAGCGTCGAATAAATTTTTCAATTTTAAATTTAACTTTATTTTGTCGGGTTTGCTTCTATTGTGTAGAAGCCACCATTGTTGTTTTCATTGTATTTTATTTGATATTATTTTTAGTAATTAGTACTATATAATTGTTAATATTATGTACGTTCTTATGGTTAGGCTTATTAACAGTTCCTACTGCTGCCACGCCTTTAGTCTTATTTTACTTTCTTTATATGTCTTATGCCTTCCACTTAAGGCGTAATAAAGTCGTAATAATAATAACAATAACAATAACAATAATAATAATAATTTAAAACTTTAACTTTATTCGAAAGTTAAAGATGAAAAATTTATTCGACGCTAAAGCTGAAATACACGACGAATGAAAAAATTAACTTCACCTAAAGTTAAAGTAACTTTCATTTGATCCGTTATTAAAATAATTTTATATTTAGTTAATGCCCAACTCTGGGTAATATCTACGTTAGCTATAGTCGATCTAATATTTTCAAAATTATTATCAAATCAGAGAAAAATTAGTTGGAATAAAATTGTATATTATAAAAGCATTTTCCTCGTTTCAGTGGAAATCCCTTCGTAAATAGAATTCAATGAATGGTCGGCTGATTTTCACAATTCGGAATTTGCAAGTCGGTGACACGTAAATGAATGGTTCTGCAGACTCGTAAATTTAACTTCAGATTGCAAGATTCAGATTCCGGTTGGTAGATTGGTGGATAGAAAATGTAACGAGTCAGCAGCCTGGATTTCACGAATATACCGCGGTCCACCGAAGAAACCTGCGACAGCGACTCTGGAGGGTAATGTCTCGTGAATTTTCTTCGAAAGTTCGCGGAGGCGTTGACAGGGTGCTTACGAAGGCTCGCGATCTTA
The DNA here is from genome assembly GCA_929113495.1 of Andrena minutula. Lineage (NCBI taxonomy): Eukaryota > Metazoa > Arthropoda > Insecta > Hymenoptera > Andrenidae > Andrena > Andrena minutula. Next base: position 24,284,234 of record OV815994.1, read on the forward strand.
CGGGCTCGGTCGACGGTGATGAATGGGTTCGTCGAAATCAGAAGATCGCGAGATCGATCGTCAATTCCGAACTGACGCTACGGACAAACTGTACGTCCATCACCTTTAAAACAAATTAACATCCCAACAAAAAGACTCTTAAAACCGATATTTCGTAAAAAAAAATATTAACCTAGCCCTAATTTATCCTCCGTGGTATATTAAATGGCTCAGCCCCCGCAACGACGATGAAATATAACCGCCAGAATAAAGAACGACACAAAGGCCCATTGAAAGGCGACGAAGATGGTTTAATGTGGTATACACGGCCCGTTTGCACTACACACGCTCAGTCAACGTGTTAACGCGACCCCGCCATGGCTGACGCTTACCCCCCTATAACTTACTCGTTTTCTACCCCCACGTTTCTCGACCGACGAATAACCCACCCGCGGCGAACATGGTCGCGCTATTGTGAGCACGGCATCGTAAACAACGGTTCGCTTTTCGTTACACACCGTGCGGGCCGAAGCGAAACGGTGGAAGGGAGGAGAAGTGGATGAAACTCGTCGAGGCTGCGCTTCCACCCTGGGGGATGTTTCGCCTCATCGACGGTTTTATTGCGAGGCGTCGATAGGGAAACCAGATTCTTCGGGTGGCGAATCCCTGACGTGTTCTCTGGCGCAAAGGTTCGCTGCATTTTCCGTGGGAAATCGCGTCACTGCGCGCAGACCTTTGCCAGGGAATTTGGCCGGACAGATGTGGATGAAATCGTCGGGGTTGAAAGAGATTTTCGGAAGCTAGATTCAGCAGACATCGGAACGCTCGATAGCAGTGGCGTATGATTTATTATTTGTAGTACGATATGGTACCTGTGCTCCAGTCGTGGACCATTAGTCAAAGATTTTTAATTAATCAACTGATGAATTGAATAGGTTAGAGGAGGGTGATCGATCATCTGTAGGAGGGAGTCTGATATAGACAGGGCTCGGGTGTATTGGAGCATCACTGTTTTAACTGATTTCTGAAAGCAATTTAATCCAACGTGATTGAAGATTCTCCGTCATTAATTCTAGATCCCTCAAGAAGCTTCCATTTATTCTCCACGTATATCGAAGTCGAATTAATTGCTACCCCATTTTAAACCTCCCCTGTGTCATCTTCGCGAAACTCGTACAACATCAAATTATTCTCCATTGTCTCATACATATTTCAACATGCGCAGTCTCGCGATTTATCCCCCAGACTACATCCGAACAGTAGCAAACGCTTCTGTAAGTTCCCCCGATGCAGCAAAAGCTTCCTGCTATTCATGAACAACGCGTTACGTCGAGGAAGTATTAATAATCAGCGCTGAAGCTCCAGGGGATTTACGCAGCAGCATCCTCGAATATTATTCAAAATACGTCTGCCATCGCTGTAGTAACTCGTAAATAAAGACTTAACGGCTGTCCGCGAGTTTCTATATGCTCCAGTAACAAGTAGATGTTCGGCGAAAGAGAACGTTAGTCGGGTATAAACGTTTCAAGAATATCCGGAAATCGCTGAACTCAGGCGAAGTCCTCTCTTCACCGATCTTTGGCCCATATTCATGCCCGACGCACTCCATCGTGGCAGAAATATGAGTGAACATTTAACGGAGCGGTGCCTCTGAAACTTCGATCCCCAGTCTCTCCTAATTTTTCCTCTCTTTCACCTTGCAATCTCTTGAATCCTGGACTCTCAAGATAATTACCCCCACCCCCTTCCCTCCCCACAAAAGCGAAGCGCTCCTCCCAACTCGCTCAGAACTCAAGAAATACTTGTAAGGGAATTAAGTAGATGAAAATACGCGGAAAGTTCCCTGGACCGAGATAAATTTGGGAATAATTAAGAGGGCCAGCTCGCGATTTGTCATTCGGATTCTCGTTCATGTTTCCGTAAATTCTAGTGAATTTTTTATTCCGCAGCTTCGGCAACAGTTTACAAATGGGAATAGCGCGCTCGTTAGGAGGGAAATATTTATGGAACTAGTTAAACGTTACAGAATTTACACACGTTTCTCCTTACAGCGAATTTCGCACGTTTCTCTTTTACAGCGCACTTTTCGTTTGCGGAACCGGGTCAGCAGGTTAGTGCCAAGCCTGTAATTTGGATATTAATTGCACAAAGGGAAATGTGTATGAACGCCTGCAGCGTCACGAAAATACTTTTGTAGTAGGGAGGTCTCCTGTGCACGAAATTACTTCTTTGCAGTAGAAGAAATGAAACTCTGAAGAATTCTTGTTTTTAATTATCGCTAGCCTCGTTTTCCAACGTTGCTTCAAAACTGGTACAGGGTGTTTCAGAATCGCATGTGCAGACCCGTTTATAAAAGAGCGCAAGGCTTTGAACGAACATGCCGTAGAAAACAGTTTCCCATCTTTTGGGTTTGTAATTAAAAGAGAGTTGAGATATAAACTTCGAGTATTTCTGTTGAAGTTTCCACGCGCCATTTCGATTTCCCAAAATGCATAAAAGAAACGTGATTGAAAATCGAACACGTGTTAATAGCCAAAAATTTACCCGTCAACCACAGTCGTTGTAAAAGCCAAAAGTTTTTGCCTGGAAAAGCTTCAAAATCCTGTCAAACATCGATCGACACGTAAGCTTTTCCTAATAACCTGCCACTAGCAGGCCAGTGTTATAAATTTCCGTGACCACGTGCCAGACTTTTAATAAGTAATATAAGTCTTTCAAGCATTTTATGAAATTTGGACAGAATTTTATAAGCACAGATGGGCAAAATTTTTATTTAAGTAAAATTTTGAATAACGGATAAAAATTAAAAACATGGTCGGCGCGTTCTAATATAGTCTCGCCTAATGACGGTCCTCGGCGGCTCGAACGCGCGCCAGAAAATTATTCGATGTTGAAGAAAGTTAAAGTTACAATTAAAGTTAAAGTTAAACTTGAAAAATTCATTCGACGCTCAAATTAAAACACTCGACGCTAAAGAAATTAACTTTATTCGTCGAATAATCTAAAGTTAAAGTAACTTTTATTCGATCCGATATTTAAATAATTTTTTATTCAATTAATGCCCGACTCTGTTTACAAGTAATCCCAATATAAATTCTATATTTCTATAATTCCTATTGTCTGATATTTATGTGCAATACTTTCCTCTTCCTTACCGTTTCAATATGCACAATATACCTCCGACGTTGCGTCCACATATTCCGAAGCTTCATTGAAATACTATAATACGTCAGCTGCTGAAATTAATCAGCGCACACCTGCACAATATGCCGCACAGTGTGATGCATAATACGGCGCATAATATAGTGCAAAACAGTTCGTATTACCAAACCCCTTCACGGGTACGCGCACGCTTACACAGGCGCATGCTGCATCAATAAATTAATTAATAGTCGATAACTAAAACCGACTTGTTAGACTACAACAACCACAACTTCCGCGTTGCGGCTCGTAGATCGCTTGCTTGGGGATTACATGTTTGTATTTCGCTCGAAGCTATCAGTTTTCACTTTAAACATTTCGTACTAACTTGTTAACTATCCCTCAAAGGACAAGACGTTAACAGTGATTGAATTCAGAAAGTGTTTTTTTTTTTTTAAAAAAAACCTCGTCTACGTGAACTCTGAAGTTATGAAACAGGAAGACCGTCTTATCTAAATGGAAACTTCTTCGTCGACTTTAATTGCTGAAGGAACAGATACTTCGTCAGCTTTAATTGCTGAAGGATCCTTGGAATATTCCAAGACTTAAAAATGCCACACGCTTTCCTCGAGGGAACCAACGATATTTCTGTTCACGTGGAAAGAACCGGCATGAAGGATGGTGAATCCCTGAAAGAGCCCGATACAATAGAAACATCGACTATGAAAAATGTTGGTCACGACACAAGGTACGTGCAAATGGTGCATGCATATCCTGTGAGAATAAGGGCAAAGCAACGTCAATCTGTCTTCCATCAAAACACTAACGTTCTTTTCGTTTATGTACAGCCGACCCTTGCAGCTTTCTAGACTGGAAGGATCTTGAATTCCCTTGCAAATGTACTCCGCCGTCCTCCCTGTACATAGAGACTTTGTACATATTCAGTCGCGCGAGCCGAGGAGCCATTGTTTGTAAAGAAACCAGACCCAAGATTAACCGTACAAGTTGTTCCCGTTGCCGATACTTGTCGATACTTCAAGAGCCATTCAAGAGGAACCCTTATATCTCTCCGAGGAGGAAGCCTCAGAACCAATGACAGAGCAGTTGCCCCAATAAACACGAAAAGTTGCGAACAATGCAACTGCAACTTCGACACGTTCCTGTTAGATAAACGAGGACTTACATCCTGTTTTACGAGTAACCTGCTCCTAGAATGGATTCCATCTATTTTCTCTGTGATAAAGAAAGATTCATACTCGCGTTGCAGGTGGGGATAGAGTTAGAACTCTCATAAACCTGCCATTCGTGTCATGTTGGAATCTCTTAACCGTTTTCAGTCACGATTTAATCTTATCTCGTGTCAAGGGACAGAAAGTGACTTAGAGAAGATGCTTGGTGAAAAATATATTTCCCTTGAAACATGTGTAGTTTTTACGAACTTCTACGTCGCGATCAGATTACGATAAAGTATGATGTAGGTCGGCCTGGATATAGAGTCCCGGAGGATTCCTATCGTCTTCGGTTTAATCGTGTTTTCACGCAAGGCTCTTTAGCTGGATCAATTCAGCAGACTTGAAAAATGTCAGATTGTATTTCTAAAAATTCAGTTGAGATATTTTTGAATTACTGAAATAGGTGTTTTTGGTAGAATATAGTATTAGTGTAAAGTAGAAAGTGTAGTAGGTTTACGAGAGACAGAAATTTTTGGAGTGTCTGGCAATATACTGGGTTATTCTCCTTAACCCGTGGCGCCGTATACGACCTACTCTACTCCCTAGTAGCCTAATTAAAAATCGATTTATTCTAGCTTGCATTAGTTTCATTTGCCAAGGACTTATAATTCTATATAAATAAGTAGCTGAAATGCCAGATGTTGCCCCGGTTAATGCAAGATTTAAAATAAAAGCGGTCGTGTTGTAGTTAGCGAGAAAAATCCAAAACAAAACATTACATAATAGAGCGTAAACGGGGGCGTGGTCAACAAAACGTATAGACTGACCTCCGGTTGGATGTTGTAGAACATATATTTGTTCCAAATTTGAACGAGATCCGTGCACCGCTGTAAATTTGTATTACGAACATACACACAAACAGAAAATGAATTTGATGTATAGTTAGATACCTACAAGTTCTAATGTATTTTAATGACACTTTTATACCGTAAAATTAGATATATAACATAATTTTTAGTTTATTTTAATGAAGCACAAATCTCAGCTGAAATCCGAAAACAGCAAATTGAATCTAATTTGTTTGAAGTTCTTCCATTAATAATTGCACGTATATTGATATCAGCTTGTTCGCGAATGAAATTTACAATGCACCCAAAATTACACAACTCCAAGGGCACACTGCCGTGTACACGTGGCGCTGAAGCACAGCATTTAGCAATTACTACTGCGCTATTACCATTCAGTGATTTAGCGATCAAGGACACCAGAGACCAATAAGCCAGATCGAGTCTCCATTCCAACACAGACACCACTAAATCTCAACGGGACGAATCACTAGCACAAAATCGACATTTGTACCTTCGCGCGAACCATTGGCCCAGCCTTTCTCCATAGCATGCTTTCAATAATCCTTTCTATTATTTCGTGGCTTCGATTCAGCATTTTCGCGACGAAGCGGTGTCGTTTAGAGCACCGCGATAAAAGAATTTACGACGAGGCGCGGTATCGCTTTAACCGTTCAGAGAATGAAATTCTAATCTCTGCGGTACCTCGTTAGGATGCGTATCGCGTGTCATTAAACCCCCAACGAAGTATTAATGCAGTGTTTCCCAACTCGTTTTGAGTCGCGACCCCCTTTTATGATATTCAAATAACTTGCGACACTACCGTCTCCATATATAAGGTAAGGTAAATTTAATAACATAAAGAAAACACATTAAGAATAGGTATTTGAGAATATAATTCTAACTTAATAATATGTAATTATATGATAGTTGATATATTTAATTATCTTATTTATAGTGTAATGGTTGTGCTTGCATCTGGGTAACCAGCTATTTCTTTCTTTCATTTATGAAAAATGAGTGTTACATCATTAATAGAATATGACGATGTAACCGTATTAAAATAAATAAGTGCTAAGAATAGTCAACTATAAATATCCGCAAAAAACTCCCCAAAAAACACTTCACGACCCACAGGTTGGGAACCACTGTATTAATCCACAACCGATGTGGAGAAAATTCCCTGCAATTGTCTTTAACACACTTCTACAGGGAAACAATGTAACGCTAATGTAATAACGAAAGCGACAACTTAATTTTGGATGAAGATTTCAGTAACACCCTATGGAACACTCACGACGCAGTTGTGCAATTAGACTTTTGCAAATTTGTCAGAAATACAATGAAACATGGGGTTCTGGAGAATCATGAGTATTTAAGGGATTAATAATACTTTCAAGCAAGATTTGGTATCATAAGCATTGCTGAGTTCTAGTTACTTCAATGATACTTATATTTTCTTATCTTTCCCAACGTTTTTAATCACATTGGGATTATGACGAGAACTGTCGAAATTACTCGGATATTTCTGTCCACCGCCTACAAATCGCACCTCGATATTAAATCAGCAGAATCGATCGGCATTTAATTACTATCGGACGCGATTCTCTCGACGCGTGAGGGGATGAAGGAGGGGATCTCTCTGGCCCAGATCGTTATCTGCGTGAATCGCGACGTTACTCCTTAAAAATCCACACCGGTGTCTAATTAAGGGGAAACTTTATCGTTCGATGCTGTCGATACCTTTCAGGCTTGTGTATTTCATAACAGCCGCGACGCTAATGAGTCACCAAAGTACGACGATCTCACCACCGCGGATTGGAAATAATCGGCGGAGTCTCTCTGTCCAAGGGAAATCATATTAGCAGGCCTCTGTGTATGGCCTAGATTTGCTTCTTCCCGTGTGTCACAAAGGAAGGAGACCACTCGAAAGTATTCTCAGACAAGTGCAGCCTTGATCGACTAGGGGTTCGCTGAAAGGCACACACACACGTACACTCTTTCGAGTCCCACTCGTTCGCAGATATCATCCCGTGCACTGAAACACGGCGAATCGGGGAAAAATCATTGAATACTGAGGGTGACCTCAAAGGGGGAAAACGGAATATGGGTGCGCGAGAAGCAGAGCCCGCAGAAAGTGGTCAAAAGAAAGTTCGAATCTGATATTTCTGTATCTGTATCCTGAATAACATTAATACTGGACTCTACGGATGATGTTGGTATCACTGGTTTATTCTGGGCAATCCCCTGAATCGCTGATGTAGATTCTTGAATATAGACCACATATACACAGCTGTATTAATTAATATACGTGTAACACGAAGGACGCAGCAACAATAGACACACGTTTAACAACAGATTCACGAAAGCTTCAAATGAAAGTAAAATCTCACGCAAGTCTCTGCTGTGATTTATCATGCTTCCACTTAATTCATATACATTGCAACACTCTATACCAAGCTATAAATGTCGATACGATTACGATAAATGGAAAGTGAGGAAGATAATTTGTAACGCGACGCGCTCGCATGCGCTCGAACTGCAGGCAGGGTGTCTAGCTTTCGCAGAATGTCACGGCGTTCGATCTATCTCTATAGCCAGCAGAATTTCGGTATACAGGAAGATAAAACGACGGTGATCGTAATGGAAGTCATCAATGGTATCTATGCAACATATTCTTTTTCAGGAAACATGTAAGTCAAAGTAATCACTAGAAAGCCACGTGGATTTTCGCATGAATCAAAATTAAATATAGTAGGTATCGAGTATCCAGAGAATTAGGAATACCAGTAGGATAGACAGTTTCCAGTTAGCAAACGGCATGAAATATAATAGAACTGCGTGTGCATTCAGGTTTGTGATTGTCTGACCACGTACAGGTATACTCTCCTTAGCTGCTGATGCGTCTTACCTATACGGGCTGTTCTACTGGCTAGTGGCGGACTATGAATCGATCCATTCTACTTACAGGGCCTGTGTACTTTCCAGGGAAACATATTTATACATAAATGCAAGGAAGCAATGGCAACGTGGCCTCGTAGTAAACCCGTACAGGCCCTTAGGGATCCATTCAATGGAGGTTTTCCCGAAGTTCGTAAAAAAGTACATTCGCGTAGAAACATTGGACTGCATTTGGTGGTGTCTGTGTAATCCGCGAGAGTAATATGTTTCCCAGCATTCTTACTAAATACCTCTGCATTAATGAAGCTATAAAAAGTATGTATATGTGTGTGTGTATCAGGCTAGCATAAAAAATAATAGAGAAAGACGAACTCCGTTTTCAACTACTGCAATACACTAGCCTGTGTGAAAATTCCTTTTCTTAGATTCATATTTAAATTTCTCACGTGCGGGAGGTTTTGCACTCGCTTACACAGAATTTGAAACGAAACCCGAGGACAGCTTTATCGTCGATGGGAGATAGTCGATGGCGGGGAGGAGAGTTATTAAATTAGGGGAAGATATTTTCGTTCCACGGTTATACGTATCGCTAATGTACAGGGAGGCAAAGTTACGATAGGATTTGCTGGTATTACTCGCATAAATCGGGCAACTCATTGTCAGACGAATATCGCTTCGGCGATTTTAATCGTCGCGCGTAACTAAAGCAGTCCACTAATAATCTGAATGCAAATACCAGGTAATACGAACTTACGAGCGTGAATCCGGATATCGTTTTATCAAGTACGTAGATTACGAGTTTAACAATCTCAGCCTCGAAGTACAGCAACGCGAACCGAATGCTAATTGAAATGCTGATTGTGAGTCCAATCAGAATCGATATAGCAGTCGAATTTATTTTTATCCGGCACTAATCCTTAATAGTCAATTCTCTAAAAATCACAATCACTTCTGTGTACACTTTAACCCTCGGACTACGGACGCTCGCAGTGACGCGGCGAACGGTTACCGGGTCATTTGGACCCACTGTAAAAGTTTCTTATACGCATACGTTTTTAAAGTTTTCGTACAAAATTTGTTATTATTTTTTGGAAATACTATGGTAAATATTACATAATAAAGGAAGGGAAGCTACGACTGAGTCGATACGTTATTGTTTACTCTCGGCGACCGGCGCAACAGTCGGATCACGGTGACCCGGCAATCGTTGAGCGAGGGTTAAGAGAACTTTATCAAATTTGAAAACGATCCTACTGTATTGACATGAAATTTTGTATACAACTATTTGCACTTTGCTCTCGTTATATAGAAGCATGTATTCCACCATGAAAAGTACGATTACAGGTGTTCAGTACTTTTCGGCATGACTGCGTACGAGCGCATTGAACAGGACCGAATATATTTTCGATATATTCGAAATTCCATTCAACGTACAGAAACTTGATAAAGATTCTTACGTTTCTAAGGCAACAGAGATAGACCTTAAAATGCAGGCATGAATACTGCATGGTAGAAAGTTATTCTACGCGAGAATGCACGTGCATTTGAAAGGCCTGCGTCGTGGAATTATTCGTCTGTGAAGAATATATCGGTCGGGAAGCAGAGTCAAGTGCAACTCATCCCTCAATTTTCAATTAACAGGGCAGAAATATGAAATCAGCGGAAACACGATACTTTATTTCAAATCGTTGGAAATTAAATGTATTTCACTTCGCTCCGGTTCCATAAACAATTTTATTCACTGGTTAATAGCACTCGAATCGAGCGCCACCACGTCACATTTCCCCTTGTGATTCTTCTGCGAAATTAATTTTCGACCGTTCCCTGCCGCAGTGGACCGTATCATCGTTGCATGTTTATTTTTACAAGAGCCCGCGAGGGAATAAAAGAACAGGAACTGGCGAAGACCTTTGACGCCGATATTTCGCTCCGTAATTAAACGTGAGTGGCTCATTAATTTAAATTTAATAAATTCCTTTCAAGCCCGTTCCCCCTCCCGTTAACTATATTTTCCGCGGTTGCTACGGACGGTTAGCTTTTAACCTTCGCACGTACGCTCTCAGACAGTAGCGCCAAAAATCCTTCAAACTTCCCAGCATCGCGGCGATTCCTCTGACAAACCTCGCACTTACCATCAACTTCAAAAAGAAACTTCAGCTTCCCCCATTAAAGCTAACTGGTTCGAAACTTCTGTCCAGCCGGTCGTTACAAAACAGCTTCAATCTTTTCCTATTACCTCGTTCTTTCACCGTGAAACAATTAAAGTTAGCAAAGCTGTTGCTAAATGCAATAACAGTCCACAGAATTTTAGTTTCGCGACCGTTTGTGATCCCCGACGAAAACTATAAGAATCTTCTCGGCAGGAAGTATTTTCAATTGGTATTCCAAGATGATATTCAGGAATACACTTAGAATAAGAATTGAAGAAGTCCTGATTCAGCTTATTCGATCCGCCCGAATCTTGGTCAGAATTTACAACAATGTTTGGCTGGATCATCTGTATCTATTCAGCCTCCGTGCTCTCGGATGCTGCGAAACAGCAGCCTCGCTGCAGCTGAAAGGGCGAGTTCTCGACAACCACTGCATCAGCAAATCTCGCGCAAGAAGCCCGACTTTGAATCCTTCATCGTAACGTATCAATCACCGCGGAAAAAGAGTACCACTAGCCAGATACAAGGTTCAGCACTTAGATCGACTATGTCAAACCGAACTGACGCATCGATCCCCTGCAGAGAACATGTTCAACATTGGTCTCGTAATGCACCAAGTCCCTTACACGATGGATCCGGCATACCGAGTCCGACGCCATAAGCTTCTGTCATCGTCGAAACGGCCGACAGACGGCGGAATTATTAGCACAGGTATCACAGCAGCCCTTATTATCGATCACCTCGCGCAATTATGTACACCTGGCACTTGTGAAAATTTATAGGCGATCTCCTCTGATTCATACCTTGTCTCCTGCGAAGCAATAACTTTTACAAGAAACTAATGATAAACTAATGATTGCTTACGTATGTAAAATAAAGTGTAAAATCGACTGCGATCTGTCAATACGAAGGGTCGAATGAAACTATTAAAATTTTCAATTAATTATGAAATAACTGTAATTTTATGACTATTATCTTTTTAGTGCAGTGTATTAACTGAAACTTTTATTCCGTAGATTTTTCTGTGAATAAAAAACTTTAATTTTCTTGAAAGTAAAAAGATATTCTAGTTAACAGGAATACTTATTCTGCTCTAAAAAAGTTAAAGTTGTGACAAGCAGATTTCGTTGTGTTTTAATGTACTGAATAAGAGATTCTCAAGTTTGTTAGTTACGTTTTATTGCATTTCACTGTAATTTTGTCACGCCGTTTTTTAATCGTCCTCTGCAGATTGAAAGCAAAATGCAACGATCAACATTCCAATGCTCATCCATTTAATACAGCTTTGCCCAGCTATTCCAAGCGAAACGTTTTTTCAATAATCTGACTGTTACTGGAGTGACAGGCAGCATTCGGGCGAACTATTCTGTAGAGCGATGTAAATTGATGGGAACAGTTGTTACACGGGCACACGGGACTGGAATAAAAGGGACAATGGGACGGGGAGGATCGCGAGCGAAGGATCTCTGGCTCCCTTTATTTAGGATAAATGGAATTATTCCACTTATCGCGAATTAAATGTTGCCCGTGCTTTCAGCAGGAACGGCAGGTGCTCGTTCAAACTTTTTCTCAGATTTAAATTTCCTGGGGAAAGTATTACGAGAATCGAGGGGGGAATATATCACGCTTGGGAAGTTGTTGAGAATTTCGAATCTATTTCGTCACGAACAAAGACTCGGTGAATGAAGGGTCCTCCTTTCCTGTCGCTTTTATCTGTCCCCAGTGTTTTTCTACCAGAAAATCTGCGTTTCTGTGGAGTACCCTCCCGAAAGGCTGGCCTCGATAATACACAATCTACAAAATTGGACAGTGCTCGTAGAAGTGAAGAAATACTTGAGCAAAAATAGTATTATGGTATGATCGTTGATGAAATAAAATTGAGGCATTTTCTGGAGATCCTACATACCCTTGTGATAAAAAAAAAACACTTTAAAAGACAAGGCATTATTATCTCTGGGGTTAACGAACAAACTAATATTAAGATTAAAAAAGATTCTAAAGCACTTGTTAATATTTCAAAATTTTTAAAACGACTGTAAAATCTAGCGACAGTAATCCTTACCTGTCGCAGACAGAAATTGAAAGGGATGATATATGGAGTTAAATATTCCAACAAAAAGAGAACGATAAAGAAGATCAAAGTAGAGGAAAAATCTACCTGAGATTATGCTATCGAAAAGACGAAGAGAAGTGTCACGAGTTTAAACTAATTTTTTTAATAATAATTTTTGGAGGAAATAGGGCAAAGGACCCAAGTACTGACACCTGACCAATTACTGTCACCTTAAGCTATTTTACTTAAAATAACGAATAAATAAACGTTGTAAAGTGATACACAAAAAGAATGATGTATTTCAACCTATAATCTATACTATAGACTATATTCTATAGTTTGTTTATTCGTTATTTTAACTAAAATAGCTTAAGGTGACAGTAATTGGTCAGGTGTCAGTAATTGGGTCCTTTACCCTAGTGAATTTTTAGGAAGAGAGACGAATGGCAGTGGAATGAAGAAACTTTTCATAAAGATTTTAAACGTGCGATAGGTTCGACAACGTGTCAAGTGTCATGCAAATTCTGCTTAAATTCACTGCAACTGCAATGAGACGCGGGTATTGATCGATGATGTATAATTCATGCCACGTGTATATTGGCTGACATTTGCAGCTGAAACGACAGCTCATACCATCGATACGAGTATCGGAATTTTTATGAAGAGGAGCGTACTAGAAAGGACTACGCTTTTAGTTTCCCGCCAAAAAGGATCTGACTATACACGCCATAAAATGCATTTTCTATCGATAGAAACTATTAGAAATGAATCTGCAGATAGTTGATTAAATTATTTCATATAATGCTGTTTAATGAATTTTCGTAATTAGTGCTTTCGGAAATCTTCCTTCATTCACCCGTAATCTCGTAGCGCGACAGAGTATGCAGTTAAGAGCATCCTGCATCCATCGGCCTTTGTACTCAAACATTTCGAGCGTTACTTCCGAGAAAATACACGCGAGGAAAACTCCAGAGACTGTAATTACACGAATTAACAAAATACTACCACCTATGGAAAGTTTCAAACGCTAACTTCAGCCAAATAGAATTTGGGTCGTCGAGATAACGTTGCTTTCAGCAATTAAGCAATCTGCATTGCAACGAGACAATTTCGTCAGCCCTCTTTTCTGAAAATGTTACGTAAAATCCCTTTCAAACATTACAAATCCTGTGATTAAATGAAACAGCCCATTTCTACATGATTTCTTAATTCTTTCGTGTTTCATGCTCCCTTGCAGACGATATTTATACCCCTTAATTCAAACTAGGAAGAGATATATGAATGCTGTATCGCGGTAAGCACAATTCCCAGCGAATTTTAATTAACTTGAAAATTCAAACGTAAATTACGATTTGTAACGGTAAACAAGATTTTATCAACCCGTATTTATTAATATCGTTTATCATGCCGTTGCTACAGGATTCATAATTATTTTCTTACGATCGTTTGCCGTGCTTCCAGCTAATTTATCAAGGCTTCAGATACAGCGATAGACATAAATAATCCTCCAACGATTTCACTGGCCACGATAATTTCACTGCATTTATACGTTACTCTGCGAGTTAAAAAATTCACATCTCGTGACGTCAGGACGATTTTCAATCAAGTCCAACGGGATTTCATTAATTGAAATCTTCCTCGATAGTTCTATTATTACGCAGCTCAATCCATAGATTAACTATGTCGCGTGTGATTCGACGTGTCCTTATTCCCCACGACTTTTTCCGGTGAAAATGTAATTTCGTCCTATCGACGAAACCATTTGCGTATATCTTTCGCCGTGGACACTGACGATAATGAGCCAGAACGGAAGGACAGCAACCGTTGACCGATGATTTATGAACGACGTCATTTCCATTGGCCTCTAGCTTCCACCTTCCAAAGTCGAAAATTTCTTGCTGGGAATTACCAACGCTGGAATAGCATATTTCTGTCACTCTTTCAATTCCTCGCTGCCACGTGTGCCCATTAATCAAATTTCAACCAACGTTTCCGAATAAACGAAGTGCAAAATGTTTGATCTTTGTAATTAATGCATACCGGAATATCAAACATATGGAACCCAATTTTTTGCAGACAGATCGTTGGATAAAAAATAAATTGTTCGCAAACTGACGCGATCAAACCTTTAAATCCATAAAAAAAATTCTGAATATTTTTGAATATTTCAAAATCTTTGTCCATTCCACATGCACTTATATACATTTATTGTACTAGCTTAAAGTTCCCGGCGTTGTCCGGGTTATGTATCATCTTTTTTGTGAAGGGGAGGGAGTTTTTAAAAAGATTTCTTGGCGAGCACCTAGGGGTTAAGAGGAATCTACCTACCTTTAATGCTCATAGGATCAGTGGCGCCAGAGAAATCTTGATGAATAAGGGATTAAGTGAGTGAGTGGTATTTAGATTTTATATATAGGGTAAGTCCGGGAGAGTTCGACCACCGGGAGAGTCCAGTCAGTGTTGATATTTTATAGACTGACGCGAGATAGGGCGCTGTGTGTCATTGACACAAAAGAAATGATAGCGCTTGTTGTTAATCTTGCATTGATCATTGCCACAAATCCATACTTAAATTATAGGAAACACTTAAGACTTTATGCGAGTCTGAAAGTTTTAGACCAATTTACAGTGCTGGTGATATTTGAAAGACAGGTGAGTGTATTTACACTATTCCGATATTGAGGGATATAATATACATAAAACTACAGTGTCACCCCAAAATACGTATGTTATTCGTTTTTAATTTATTTTGACAAGGTGGTTGATCAGTCCCTTGATTATGGGAGAGTCCGACCACATGTGTTTTTCTTACTGTAAACCCATCTTCAGATTCAGGGAGCGAAAATTCCATTCAACAAGATAGTGATATGTCGTTAAAAGACTGGGACGAAAACAAATGCGTAGGATGCGGAGAAAACTATTTCGAAATCTCGAAAAACGACGATTGGATTAAACATGTGTACTGAAGCCGTTGGTTCCATGCTACTAGATGCTCCAAGTACAAGAATGTTTGCGATTTACATGGAAAACTGAAGAAGAAAAAACATATCAATTAACTTCTTCGTGTATTATACTTTTCGTAAGCTAAACTTGTTATTTTTCAAGGTCGGTCTCACTCGTAGTGGATGGACGGTCTAACCCCGACATGCGGGTGAGACCGACCAGTTGCAATGTCAATGTTTTTGGTTGAAAATGAACCAAATAATTTATATATACCCTAAAATGCTTTGCTTTAATATGCATAAAACGACAAAAATGTGAAAAACAACGATGCTACAATTTCTTTTCCAAAAAGTGGTAGAACTCTCCCGGACTTACAATATAGACAGCTTATTTAAAAAAATATAAACGTTAAAAGTTTCCTCTTTTCAAGACGAACAAATTCATGTAAAACACATGTGGGTACAGTTCATATTTACCGAGAAAGCGCATTTCAAAGTATGCACCTTCAAACATGTATAACAGCACAGATATAGATTTTACTGTACATAAGGTAACACAGACGAAATATCAGTAAACCCAATATCTACTATCCCCATCCCTTTGTCAACGCTGAAATCTGCCGAACATAGTTCTCCACGAATAGTACCCGAAACAGAATTCCAGTCTGCGATCTATCGTCGAAAAAGTAAGCGGTCACGGAAGCAATCGCAAGGGGCCGTGCAATTTCACAAAGTACAACGACTCATCGCCGAGCATCACCGTGTAATTTCACGACAGAACGGATCAGGTAATTCCCCCTCTGGTTGCCTCCCCCATCTCGGGGGTTAAGAGTCGCGGATACATTTTCCCCGAATTGCCACGAGGTTTCTCTGGCCATCGGCCACGAGGAATTCTCCAGCTGGGCGAAACGCCGATGGAATTCGGCTGAACGAAGTTTCAACGTCGCCCTGTGTAATTTCGTTTCCGTGGGAAACGCGAGCTAAGCCCCGCGATCGAGAGGAATCTTTCACGATAGCTCGTTGCCAGCGAACGAGACGGTCGTAGGCGGAAAGGAGGTAAAACGAAGAACATACGGAGCACAGCGGAATGGAGCGATATAATAGAAAAGGTGTGATGGAGAAAGATAAAGGTACGTAGAAAGTAAAGCGCGGGAAAGAATAAAATGAAAGAACGAATGAGGATAGTGCTGAGGATCACGGCACGAGCTGAGTTTATGATATGAACGTGAGACGTCTGGCATCTTCGAGGCTCCTAGTTCAGTTACTGATGCGGAGAGAATTTTATATTGTAATTAGAACACGTTGAGTCTCCAGTTTTTCTCTGCTTCATCAGTAGCAAGTGAAGGAGCTCGTCTTTTCACCTGCCACTTCAGAAACACATAGAAAATAATTCGATCAGGAACTTAACTTTGATCACGTTCACTATACCCGCGATGAAAGGTGTTCTTCCAATCAGAGTTCATTGCGAGGGAGTATATCTTCCTATCCCACAGAGTAAAGAGGACCCCCTAACCCGATCGACCCCTCTAAAAAGCGAAAATCGTTTCCAGACCCCAGTAGCGTATTACTAAACAAGTGGCTTAATGATTTTCTGCAACACTGGCTTATCCTATCATCCCTTTCATGCCCGCCCCGTTAGAAGCTCCGCGAGGAGCGTTTAGTGCTGCTCGTTAGGCTCCATTCACGTTAAGCACGCAGCCATCGTCTTCCGATACTGCGCGCGGCGATGATCACTCTGTCTCGTAATATAATTCCAATTATCCTGTTAAAGTACTGCCTAATAACGGCTGGAACGATGCAACGTTGCGTACACCGATCGACCCTTAACCTACTTCCCCTCGACGCCCGTTCGTCACCCAACAATGTTCCTTTATCTGGCGATCGTCGCGCAGAGTCGCATGCAACCGGCGCGGAAACGCCGGATCTGTAAGGAAAAACTGGCTCAAGGTTGGCCGCGACGAATCTATTATCGGATTCGCGTAATGTCCCTCCGCTCGCCCCGGCGTCTCCCCCGTAAAACAGCTAATTCGAATACGAGTCGGCCATTTACGAATCATTAGCCGCGATAACGCCACTGGTTATGTCCAGCGGGCATGAGTAATGGACGGGCGAGACGTTGTTCCCGTTTTATTCCGATCGACTAATAGATATTAATGAGCCAGCTGTTCGGTCGCGCTCCGCCAGTCGCGACTAGGTGTGGTCAGGCATTCTCGATCAGAAAATTTGATTAATATTCAGTGGCTGGAGTTGTGCAGAGACTGTGTCACTACAGTAGCAACGAAATTAAGTGGCTACTCGAACCCACTGAGCGAATATACACCGTCATAGCGAGCTGGATGCTCCTGGGAGGCTGTTCCTCATCTCTTATTCACATCTGCAGGCACAGACTCTTGTTACTTCCTTTTCCTCGGACAGGAAGGGACGTTGATGTGGTGGAAGTCATGGTTAGCGTTATTGGAAATGGCTGAAGTGGTCCTGGGGTGGAAATTCATTTTGCCTGGACTCTTCTGGGATGATCCACGATGCTGAGTGATGATTAGAGGTTGCGGTACGTAGCCTGGTGTAGATGGCTTATTTTGTGACAGTGAGTAATCGATAGAATCTACGATCACCGCGTAATGAAATAAAGAATCTTCAAAGATGTTGCCTATCCTCAGCGACACACTGGTCGATAATTTATTCATGGAAGCGGGTCGGGCAACTTTCCTCTGTTCGCAATCGGAATGTGTAAAAAGAAGAAGCAAAAAGTACATCCTGAAGAGCAGAGTGGATAGGGAACTCGGTAAAGGTTCTCTGAATACCAGTAATCTGCCATTCCATCAATCTTGAGCCTTGAGAAAGCGGCAGACTGGATTTGGCAGCTCGACATTGCTACTTCTTCCGCTGTTCTTAGTCTCCTGCATTTCTTCTGTATCATTATTTTTGGCCCACTTTGCGGGTCCTTCCATCCTCCACTGTTACATACCTTCCTTCCCTTCTGCTTTTTCCACTATTCATTCAGGATATCGTTCTTCTTCCTCCCGTCCTCCATCTGTTTATACTCCAAGCAGACCATTAAAGCCTCCCTATATACCCCAGAAGGAAGTAGTCATCTCTGTTGAAGTAATTATGCAACTTTCCCTCAGCGAATTTTAGTATCACTGCTTCTATACTTTGCATAATCTGCGTTTTACATAGCTGCGCACCTTCGGACTCCTGCTGCAGCTGTCTACACCAGTCGAACGGTTAGACTGCTTCTAAAAGAACGAGGCTCGCACCTAGAGGCATCCAGCAATAATATTTCCGAGATACTTACTTCCCCTTGATCGCAACAGGAATTACCTCCCCATCGCGTGCATCAATTCGAACCGAAATTCGTTTAGAACGTTATTGTCAGCCGTCCACATTGTCTACTGAATTAATACGCGACTCCGCTGCCGTCCACGGCGTAATATCAGATATTCTCGTTACCTCTCGCGGCATGAATAATCAGAAGCAGAAGCTGCGTTCGCCTGTATGCATCCAACAGTTAATATTCCCAAGCAGGCTGGAATCGCGTATGTAAATCTTGACTCGAGGCAGCGTTCCGTGCTGCAGGCACTCCCACGTGTGCAACACGCCGCTTGCTCGGAAATCGAGACCTCGATTTTCTAATGAATCGTGTGTCGCAGACCATTCGTCGGGATCGTCAAAGGGAACGAGCTGGAAAAGCTCCGCACGAATATTTAACATCCCTGAGTCCTTTGGACCGCTGATAAGTCCACGTCGCTAGCTGGAATGGCTTCAGGTTGATAACTCACGTGAAAGGGGTTCTGAGATTGACTGGGAGGCTCGTATGAGCTGGATGTGATGTGCTGAATAAAATGATGGACGGTGGTAAACATTTTAACAGCATCATTATGCGACTTCCGCTTAATCTGTCGTTACGAAGTTTAGGTGCTTCGGGTGTCGATCAAGTGCTTGAGCTGATTACTTAGAAGACTGATTGCTTACGATATAGACAGACGACTGATTGATGACTCGCGTAGAACTGGTTATCGGAAAACCGATTGTTTGCAAGCTTTCTGAGTGATTAGTGACTGGAGACTGATTGGTGGCTAACTGGAAGCTTGAAAGCTTCTAAGGATCTTTATAAACGGGATATTTGACACTGTCAGAGTTGTCAAGTTGACAGTACCTAGAAGACTTACAAGGAAACATATCGAACCCGAAAATTCTGATTTTAATGAAACTCCGTACTATTGTAGAGAATGTCGGAGTATGTAAGAAACGATTTTTTTCTGCGGAAAAACACTCTGAGGGGGTGAAATTAACCCCTGAAAATCCGGTTAGTAACCCAATTTTGTGTTATAACTCGCGAATTGTAAGAGATAGAAACAAAGTTTCAAGACAAAAGTTACTTCTTTTAATTAAATCTATCATTTGGTAAAAAAATTATTTTACAGTTCACGAATTATAACACAAAATCGGGTTAATAACCGGATTTTCAGGGGTTAATTTCACCCCCTCAGAGTGTTTTTCCGCAGAAAAAAATCGTTTCTTACATACTCCGACATGCCCTACAATCGTACGGAGTTTCATTAAAATCAGAATTTTCGGGTTCGATATGTTTCCTTGTTAGTTCAGGAAGATATCTGCAGCTTTCATCTATCATCCCTTAAAACGTTATCAGCTTTTTAATTAGAAATACACTAAAATAATCCTCCTTGAAATTTCATTTTCTCGTTAATAAATTGTTCGATCATTAACTGCGAATTGGAAACCTAAAGGCTGATTTCAACCCCTTGTTTCGAATATTCTAGGTTCACGACACCTCTGTTTTCGCTAAACGGACCTCAAATCCTCGATATGGAAATTTCCTTGAGGCGTCTCGAGAATAGCAGATTCTCTGCCGGCAACAAACACCCCCGCGACGGGGGTGGCAGAAGCGATCGGTTCGCAGCATTATTCCAGATGCTCGGCTGTTGCTGGAGCACGTACGTTTTCAAGTCTGAAACCCGTGGACATCCACAAACATCAGGGAAGCGAATTCCTGGCGATTTCGAGGAGATAGACGAGCGGGCAGACCCGCTTCCGATCGCGGATACCGTGGCATTGACGTAAAGAGAAAAATACCCATCGTAGGAGGTGCAGCAGGAAATAGAGACGCGACGGCTGCACGTGGGATTGAAACTAAATAAACCAAGGAAACGTCCAACGGTATGGGGACGTCGAGATTTCCGTTTGGTTCTGTCTATGAAGACGCCGGTCGAGAAAGAAACTCTCATGTTGAGCATTCGCGTCACACTTGTGTTGGGTCGATGTTTATAAGTTTACACTCTGACAGAAACAGACGGAGCCAGATAAATTGCTATTGGTGATTTCAATGGAAGAAAGTGTATCTTCTAATTATTATTATTATAAGTAGGTACTTGAAGCAGTGTATTAGAGTTCAATCTTAGAACTAAGAACTTCGATAGTGTAGATTCTTGTAGAGGAATTCTGCCGAAAGGAATCGACAGGAAAATTCTGCTGATCTGTTCAAGCTTATCAACGGAGAAATTGATTGTTCCGTTGTTTGAGAGTAATTAGATTCACAGGTCTACTAGAGTCGACGCGTAAGACCGTGTAAAGAGAGAGATCGCGTTACAATTTGCCGCGCGAGTCACGCAAATGGATCGTAAATTCAAGTAACCCGCCTAGCGACAGAAGAATTACTGGTCCGCGAGTTACATTAGCCGATGACATTTACAGAAACGGGTCACGAGTTATTGATGTATCGCGAGGAGAGATTACAGGAATTACCCTTGAACGAGAAATTACATTTGCCACGTCCTATCTCGCGAATTATCTACACGTGTCGCTAATTTCATCGCAGGAGTGAAACTAACAGAGGAAAGAGAAACGAGTCGCGCACGATTAAATGAAATAAAGAGCGTTCCACTGCAACCAATTATGCCCCTACTGCTGCTTGCAAAATGCTGAACCGCCAATGGCCCGCCATCCATTTGCCTTCAGTTTCCCCGAATAATCACCAGACTAATGAGGTCCCAGCTAGTTTTTTAACGAGCTGGCAAACATTTCGTGCCTTAGTTACGAGCGATAGCCAATCTTTGAGAAAACGCAGGCGTTTCTGGTGCGGCCATGCGTCAACTGCGCCAGCTTGCATTGCGCATGAAGCTGTAAATCGCGCGATTACAAGCTAATCTGGGTAGAACGTGGTCTAATGCGGATAATTGACTTGGATTATGAGTCAATACGAAGGATAATTTCACTGAATGGTTGAGTAAATCCCTGGCAAATTTGATTATCGATTAAGAAAACTGCCATGGATCATAGCCTCTGTTCATTTTCCTAAAATATTAAGAATTCACATCTTTCCAACCGTTTACTTAACCCTTCGTGGTCACACGGGGTGCATCGTAACTCAGGAAATTTTCGAGTACAAATGTCGCATATATGAATTCAAAATGAAGATAAATCTTAATATTACAATTCAAAATTTGGGTAAATTTTAACAAAAATAATCGCTTTTTTCTACAACTAGTTTTTCAACTACAAATTTCGTCATAGGTATCAAAATATACATTTCTAGAAAAATAGTATTAGTGCGCGATTGTACGAATATAACGAATGTATAATTATCACTCGAAAGTTGAAAGATTCAGAAATACGAAAATGGTAACTCAAAAATGACACTGGGGTGCAGCCCCATCTGACCAATTTCTGATTACAAGAATGTGTGACCATGGAGGGTTAATTCTCCTCATTTCTGAATTAATCTGTCGATACCTTCTTCGCAGAAATTAATCAATTTGCCGAACGATCCCGCAGGAAACACGCAAAGGCCCAATATGTATTAGCACTTTCCATATTATACTTGATTTATTACACTTGCCCGATATATTACTCGCTCTCTAGCCAAATATCGCCCCTGATACTTCATTTCTACGAGGCCATCGAACCAACCTACGTCCTACTTATAAAAATATCCCTTCCTTGTCCCGGGCTTCTCCGATATCGACGTTAGATATACGATTTATCGGATTCCTCTAGCGTTATTCCAATCTTCGATAAATCCGCTTTCATTTCACTCCGCGCTCCCTATAAATTCTCGCCGCCCGGGCAAAAATGTAGCTACATTTCCTCGCCGCTCATCCGTAGGTAAATAAAACAAAGGGGCAGGACGGCGAAAAAAGGTAAGAAGGGAGCGGTAATGTCGCGACGTCAGTTTCCCTGGGAATACGCATGCTTCAGCTGCGCCGTGTCGCCCTGCGCCCGTAATGGAATGCGTCTGATGCATCTCCGCCGGAGAGACAGAGGAGATGTATGTACGTGCATTTTATATTACATATAAAGAAAAGGGAAAACGAGGAAGACGGATACGGCCCTTAATATCTCAATGCCATCGGTGGCATAGTGTTATCGACATCCCAGGCGACGACTACGATGCAGAATCCATTTCGCGGAAGCACCGCAGGAAGAGTCGCAAAACTTTACGACCCATGACTTCTCGCCTGATGGATCTGAAAAAAATGGCATGCGCCCTTCGAAAACCGCCCGCTGTTTGTCCTCGCCCCGGCGAAATTTTCCGCCACGCGACTGGAATTCCTATTACCCTCAAATCCCAACGGCATCCGCCATTCGAATTGAAAGTCAGATTTTCGACCGAGAGACGGGGGATTTGGGGAAACCTAGTCCGCGGGCAAATAGTGCGCAACCGTGATTCTTAATAATCATATCAGCGGTCTGTTTGAAGTTACTATGTACCACCTACGTAATATCATTCATTTCGTGAAGAATATTATTAATGTAGATTTATAATTATGACAGTACCAATGGCACAATCTAAATTTAAGTTCTGCTTCAGATTCTCTGTAACTACAAATACTCATTAAAGTGTCTAATTACGGTGTCTCAAGATCTTAAAATCCAATTAACGAGCCTGGTGTAACTAGCTGAAAATCGAGGCATTTTTCGGGATTTTTTTTTAAAGAAAATATTTAATCGATCTTTCTGAAACATTCGGGATATTGTATTATGAGATTAAGGGCCAATGGGACGGTCGAAAATAAAGGCTATTTTCAAGGCATTCTTTTATAATGAAATGTAACTTTCTACGAAAAAATTTTATTACCAACTGAAAATACATATTTTTAACTAATATTTTATGCTGCCAGATTCAAAAAATTTCTGCGTTATGGCCACAGCATACGATAATGTTAAGCTCTGCAAAAAAAATTAAAGTATAATTCAATAGCTTCAGTTGCACGTACGAATTTAAAAAAAATATTCATTTTTGAAGAAATGGCAGACTTAAAAAAAAATCTTGACCAAAAAAGTATAAAAAATCAACATGTTTTTTCAATGTTAGTATTTAATGAACAATGCGATCGAAAACTGGTACGCTTAACTGAAGATAATTGTATTACGAATATTCCCTGAAAATTTCAAGTGAATCCGATCAAAATTGACTGAGTTATTAATGCGCCCCTTTTGAAAAATGCCGTTTCGAGATACTCGCGTTTAAAGTTTTGACAAGAGTTATTTTCTGCAACTCAAAGATCGCAATTGTATACGGTCTCGTCGTGGTCTGTGATTTTCTACGTAGTTTTAAACATAAAATTTTCTAAAAACTAAAGTAGTTTTAAACAATATATAAGCTCAAAATTCCTTTTATTAGATACATTTCGATTTTTGGACATTAACTTTTCAGGCAATTAACACCAAGTTACCTATGCGTGCACTCGATTCTAAGCGTTGCGCTACCTACACAAAACCTTCCGTAGCTCCCAGAATTTTTCGATTTCCACTTCGAAATTGTGCAGATATATTTTTGAAACCCCAAATATTATGAAAATGCACAAAAAGAAAATTCGAAATAAAAAAATTTCACAGTGGCTTCCCCCCTTAAGGTAGATAAAGAGAATTGTATTAAAAAAGAGCGGCAAATAACAGAGTTATACGGGCTTATGCCCAGTCGGTTGGCGATGCAATTGTTCCACCGCGGGCAACGTAGCGTCTACTGCAGCGTTGCCCCGATGAGCGGTCCGAGAGTACGTGCATTCATCGCGTTTTCCAAAGCTCGTGTGGAAGAGCGCGCTCGAAACCAATGAAGCTGCGAGCATGTAACGGATGAGGAAAACTCTAGTAGTGTGCGTGTAGGCTCATACCCTGAATTTAGCATGTATAGACTGATTTCAAGTCGGTGTTCACGCGAACTTGTGTTTTATTGCGATATATTAAATAATAAAGATTGTACGGATTTGTACGGATTTTACTTACTTTAATTTTTTTTATTTATTTGCTTTTGTACGGATAGAGTATATTTTATCTTCTTACATTTTTGTAATTCCATTAATATTAAAAAAAATGAAAATGTTTCAAATAAGTACAATTATTTATTTTCTATTTTAATTATATTTTTTGTGAAAATTCGAAAACCGGTTTAAATGATCTTTTGCAAATAGTGGAATTCGAATACCGGTTTTTTCAAAAGTCTGTTTTTGAATAAACCCTATAACATGTCGAAGGAACGAACTAATTAACGCCAGGAACTCTAGTAACGTCCACAATTGCACTTACTCACCCTCCACCCATCGAGGACGAATAGAAGACCACGCCACAGCGCAGGCTAGTGACAGCCGCTCTTCAAATCCGCGTGGACAATCCTCAACCCTATTCTTACTCCTCTCTTTCTCACACACGTGCATAACACCGTCCACCTTTTTCTGAAACTACTTGTTCGCACCTTGTTCCCCCCGATCTATTGAGCACCGACAATAAAGAAGCCGCCGCGCATCAAGTCACGACCCCCTTGTTCTCACCTTCACGAGTACAACCGCCTTGGTTTTTTCTGCAAGAACGTATACTCCTCCTTAACTTCTGCTACTTCTTCACACCTTTTTTCTCTACGATTCCACGAAGCACTGAAAAAAAAACCTGTTCGTCTCGGGCTCACCTCTTTTTTTTTCTCGCCTTAAGTACACAACTCGGCTCGTCCTTCTCGCTCTCGCGCGTCCAAGACTCCGCTCGTCCTCTTTCCACGCGCTTGAAGACCGAGTCTGTCCCCTCCACGGCACTGGTACGCGTTACTTCCCCCCGGCTCATTGGCCAGCGAAAGCGAACGCGATTGACAGCCGCTCGTCTGATCCGCGTGGACAAGCTCCTCCATCCTTCTCACACGCGTACGACGCTTGCATTTAGTTTCTCTCGTTTTTCTGCTCACGTTCTTATTGGGTATTTAGGAAATTGTAGTCTTCCTGATTGACTGTCGCGTTTCTAATCCGCGTGGATAATTCCCGTCCTTCTTGCACGCGTGTGTAACTTCGGCCGTCTTCGTTTATAGCTTTGTCGGTAGTTTTTATACGTGTCCGAGATTTTTTTGCTGTTTCTTCTGATCGCTAGTTGTTCACACTTTTTTCCCCTTGCTTTGTGAAGCTCCGATAAAGGGATGGGTGCCCGAGGCTCGCTCCTTAATTTACTCTTTTATCTTCGACGCGCGTTTAACGAGGCGCACTGTTCAAACACCCGCGCAGATTTCATATTTAGCACTGTGATAGCGATAGCTGAGCCCAAGTGTAATGGTCGCAGTGGCGCACTCAGGATTTAATCTTGGGGGAGCCGAATTGAACCCTAGTAGTGTGAGTGTAGGCTCGTACCCTGAAATCAGCGTGTAACCGTTACATATGCTGATTTCATAGCGATTAAATTGATTTTATTTCTAGTTATAGGCTATTTCAAATCGGTGTTCATGCGAGCTTTGGAAAACGTTTACTGTATTCATTTGAAACCAAAATTCGAACAATTTTTGTTTAGTTTATGAGTGCACGCACAAATCGTATAAATTCATAACTTAAAAGATTAAACAAAATTGAACAAATGGCGTTTTTGAACAAATTGAGCAATTCACTTTTCCCAACTAAATTTTGCCTTAAATGTGTAAAAAAACGTTATTTATTTAAACAATATCATTATACCAACAGCTAAGCTCCCGTGAAGAAAATATTCATAAATATATGTGCACAAGGTGAAATCGATTGGTTGAATATTTTTGTAGTTACATTGTCCGCCAATTGTAAAACTGTCGTTTCGAGGAAAATGCATTTAAAGTTTTCTGGTAACCTGGTATTCCGTAGCAAAACCGGCTATATCCGCTTTAATTTTTCGAATTTCGTTTTGCGGCTTTGGGAACATATTATCGCGATGTTCAACTATTGATTTATCCAAAAAAAAATCGGTTTCTTCGCCCCGCTACACCAGACTCCCCCCTTAAGGGGGATTCTCGTGTAACAGCCCCCGAAATTTATGAATTGTTTTGAAAAAAACTATTGTTAATATTGCATTAAACTCTTGGATCCTTCTTATTATTTATTAATTATTGTGGAATCGTGTTAACCTGTTCAACGATGTTGGCATCAGGTGTAGCACCTGTCGCAGTTATCTGATTGCAAAAGAAGAAAATTTTCTTAAAGTTAATTAATTTACGCTGGGAGTGAACCTAAAATTTTAATTTTAGTTTCTACTTATAATACTTTCTTCGCCGATATAAAGAATAATATAAAAAATTTGTCTAAGGAAAAACTTACTTCTTCTATCAAACGCTATATCCCTTTCAAATTTTCAATTTTTTTTCTTTAAAGTGGAGCAATTCCAGCGTAAACTATCTAACTTTAAGAAACTTCTATTTGTGTTTGCAATTAGATGACTGTGATAGGTGGAACACAATAATTAAAAAATAATGAGAAGGATCAACATAAAAAAAATTTTTTCTGCAAGTTTAAATATACCTCCTTATACGCCAGAACAGTTTAATCCAATTTGACAAACAGCTATTTATAAAAAAATTCTTAAATATCAGTTACGTTTGGGGCTGTTAGACGAGAATCACCCCTTAAATCATCATTCTCAGAAACTCACCCTCGTGGCAGCTACAAACATACGCGCTTGTACTCCCCTATCCAAGCTTCTTTCCAAACAATTGGTGCACTCTCACTCGTATAATATGCCTCTGATCTCGGCTGAATCTCTGGGTTAAAGACTGACCGCTAATACCTCGGGATTGTTGCGAAAGTGGACCGGCAGGCAGGCCGGCGAAAGTCAACTATAAAGGGAATAACGCGCGGAATCCCCCCGGCGGGACGTTGCCGGCATTAAAACTTTGCAATATCCTTTATGGGGATTTAAGCACGTACATCCTTAACAATGCGTCAGGGTTGCACGTAACGCGGCCGTGCACCTCGATGCCCTAGCCAGCAGCGTTGCATTACGCAGGAATGCATGAGTAATTATGCATTCTTGTATCCAGGCTTTATGAGGTTTACGAGTTAACGTGCCTCGCACGTGCTTGCAAGGCATTCACGGCGAGCATAGTTGCTTGGTTTCGGCTGCAAGATGCGCCATCGGGTCTCGAGTTTATGGGGGAAATTTCCTGACTCCGTTGCGCTCGCCGCCACGGGGAACGAATACGTGAACAGGTGCGCGATTGCGTTCGCAGATTCTCCTTGGAACGAAGGATTTCCGTAAAGTTTTCGTGGATCGACTCCGAGGAAAGGTGGGCGAAAAGATTTGTATGAAATTTGTTGATATTCGATTATGGGGCGGTGCTTTGCATCTTTCATGAACGAGGATAGGAGTTTCACTTAAGTCTTTTGTTTATTAAAGTTGTCAATTTGGAGTGCAATTATCGTGGCTGGTTGGGTGGTTTATTGGGAAAAAATAGAAAGCTTTACAGGTTTAGAAGTATGTAAATTAGTGAATCAGTAGAGAGCAGATGAGAATTAGGGTAATTCCGGGAGACGCGGCCGGGCTGGAGAGTTGGTCGAAACAGTTGATTTCTTGAGAATTAATTGTTCGGAACCTTAACACATTTTTACATATACACAGATGTAGAGCCTGAATATAGCAACTCGACCAACTCTCCAGCCCGGCCGCGTCTCCCGGAATTACCCTATATGGGACAGTAGTATAAGTCTGCGAGTAGTCAGACGTGCTAGTTGCCCTAGCTATAAGCGAGGAAGTTGAAGGGTTCAGCAGTATAAAATTGAAGCTAAGGGAATTAACAGGCTAAATAATTATTCACCCCTGAAGGAGGTTGGATCTTTTCACCCTGGACAAGTAGAGACACATTCTCTTTGAATTAACCAATGCACCAGAAGACTAATGTTCTTTGATATGACGGTGTTTAAATCCTCCTGAGATTTTTCTCGAATAAAAGAGAATCGAAAAGTTCATCTTTTCAAATTGTAATCGCACGTGGGGAATCGACATGTCACTCTTGGCGACACGAGAAGCAAGAAGGAAAAGGAAATGTTTCACATACATTCAGATGACTGGTGCATTGCACAACAAAGAACCGTAAGCAGAACGAAGAAAATCTTATCACGTGCCTTTTTGCTTTCCAAGGCAGACCTTGACAGTCGTTTTCACGCCTCTAAAACTCAGCTCTCGACAAAGAAAGGGAAACAAGTGAGGGTCCTAAAATCTTCTCCCACGTCAGTCTTCCATTCTTAACTTTCTCATGCCCCCATTTTCTACATGCGGGCCAACGTGTATCTGGGTAATCTATCTATCCATTCATTCGTCTTCCTCCTTGTTAACACGTCGCTTCTTTTCATTGAGTTTTCCAGTCCATCTCGACAGGCTTCCGCGAGAAACTTGGAGAGTGGCGTTAGCTTTGCTGCAACCTGCAGGTGCCTCTGCTTTTCTCCGGGACACGTGTGTCGCTTTAAAGCTCCCCCGTAATCGCGTTTAGCGAACGAAAGCAGAGTTTGGTAAAATTCCTGCGCACCTGGGCTAACCGAACGAATTTCGGATTTAAAATTGAAGTGTGCTCACGTCAGGGAACTTTTTCATTCCCTTAATTGGCCCATGGGTTTGGAACGTGTCTGTTCACTTTGAATTTGAATTCATTAAAAATGTCAAAGAAATTTGGAGGGAAAGGAAAATTGAGGTCTGATCAGAAGGTATACTATGAGAGTTCCATGCCAGGGCGAGGGGGATGACATCACAGGGGACAGGGTGGTAACGAGATCGTACCACGGGGGATGTAGTGGGAGCGAGGTTAGATATAATTTTGTAGATGGCGCTGTATCTCATTCTTTTTTGCGGTGGCGTAATAGAGAACACGTTTACTCGAATACAAGTGTACCCTGCTACACGTGAACCCGGGTAAACGTGTACTCTAGTACCTACACCACCGCAAAAATGGAGTACAGTTAATCTACATTTATCCTCACCACCAACCCTTGTGTGCAACGCCATCTAAACCTAAATGTCCCCTTCCACTGTGAAGTCATTCCCTTGGCCATGGCCAGGAACCTCTCATAGTAGGGTAAGTCAGGGTGAGATGGTCATACGGAAGAAATGGGCAGTGACCGTATTTTTTAGAAGGAAACGCCTGATTGCGCTGCTCCGACGTGGGTACAAAGTGTCATAGAAAAGTAACATTCTTAGTTCGAAGTGTTGGAATAGAACGTTTTAAAGGTTTGCAAATCCACTGTGAAATTTAAGCTAGTGCTTCAAAATATTTGATGAATATTTTGGTCATCTTGTTTGTGTTATTTAGGCTGAGTATTTTTAATTCTCAAGATGTATTTTCGATAGTGCTTTGTTTACAGTGTTTTTAACCTTAAAGTATTCGGGGTTACGTTTGTTAGTCTAAGCGAAAGGGAATGGCTATCTTACCAGGGCTTTAAGGGAAAGATGGTCAATTGTTGTCCAGGAGAGCTGGCCATAGCTGTATTTGATGCAATTTCAGATATTTTGGTGAAATTCGGAGAAAATTATTTCGAAACCAAAAAAGAACAAGATTGGCAAAGATGTAAGTGTGGTTATTGGGCCCATGAAAATTGCGCAGAGTTTGACACTGTTTGTTATACATGCGGATTAGAAGACTCACAGCAAGAGGCCAAAGAAGTTTTGAGCGGGCAAAAAAGAAGGTGGACGAAAACTAGAAAGAATCTGAGATAACCAGTTAAGGACCACAAAAATTAATATTAAATTTGTATATTAAATAATAATTTTTCGTTTATTGATAATAACGGACATGTAGACAAAGGATTGAAGTTTCGTTCTACATCATTTTCGTTGCTTTATTTCAAATAGGTTGGTTGTATCAGACTTTAAACGAAACTATGACCATTTCACCCTGACTTACCCTATACCTATACTAATGAAATTGCGTTCTTTGATATTGTCCTAATGTAGACTAATATGAGACACGTAGATGACTTCAGGTGAACAGAATTATTTATATCAGAAATTTTGTCAATTTAAATTTAAATAAAAATTGCAAGAGGCTAAAACAAATATTTTAAACCAGGTTCATAAATCGATTATCACTTTCGTCGATTGTAAAATTTTCCAAAAACATCACTAAACCTGTTTGATCGAATATTTTGCGGTGTTCGCAAATACCTTACAGCGTCCCGCCATAATTGCGTGTCGCGTCGCAATAAATACCCGCCCAGTCGTTTATATTAATTCGTATTAATTAGCTGGAGCAAAAATGTTGTCATGTAGATCGTAATCTGTATTTATGTTCCCTGCAGTTCTCCCTTTGCATTTCTAACGAGGACATTTCTCACAATTAAATGTCGCCGAGACACCCACCGACCGAACAACCCTTTACAAAAAAGAAATAAAAAAGAAATCAGGATTAAATAAGAACAGAACTTGGCAGCCCCTTCCTTATATGCAAACCTTAAAGAAACTACAAATCCGCTAATTCTACATCACTCCAATAAATACCTTAAGATCCCGTAATTAAATTACTATTAAACGTTACGTGCGCCTGAAAGCGTCTAAATGTTTCCCCACATTAATCCAACCACGACCCATTTCATAAACGCCGCTAAATATACCTTCCGCAATTACATCGATCATGCCATTATATTCCGCGCCCGAGATCGTATTTGCAGAATCACTAACCCTATACCGTCGCTACTGGCCCGTATCGAGTTACTCGATCGACGGCGAATTTACAGCGTGGCCAAATTTACGGCCAGACTCGGTTCGGTTTTAAGCGGCTTTGCCCGCTGCCACGGTGCTTTAGAGTCTTCCCGGGGAGCAGCCGACCCTCTAACTCAGGGCTGGCAAAGTGAACTGGAAGTATCGATGAACGACGAACGACGAACAAATTCCCTCCGCCGACAAAAGTACGCCACGCGATCCCCAGAGCGCCGCAAGCATGGCCGCCCAGAAACCGAGTTCCTCTGTTCGACGAAAGAAATTGCCTCGGCAACGATTTACCGACGGATCGGGGGCACTTCCAGCGGGGAATAAGAATAACCAGGAATAACTCGTATTTCCGGGTAATTGACAATCGAGTTACAAGACACGGGACAGGGAAATCCTCTCGCTGATATTCCCGCGCATAATGCAGCATCTCATAAAGCGTCTTACTGTAAGACTCTTACGATCCACCGTGGCTGACTTTTTCGAATGCCATCCCCGGGATGCTGGTTTTGCGCAGGAACACGGGTAAACTTTGGAGGAGCTCCGCAATGCAAATTTCGAGTATGATAAAATTATGCTCGCTGGGTAATGCGCGAATGAAGAGATTCGGTGGACCATTTCTGTCACTGGAGGGGGGGGGGGGGGAAGGAAAGGGTGGTAAACAATTAACGAGTGACAGAGGAGCGTAAAAAGAGACGGTGAGAGCGACGGTGAAAGGCTCGCCCAACTGTGCCGACCTCCGCAAAAGTTTCGGGCGCGGAAAATTAATTAACTGACACGTAGCAGTCGCTGTAGTTCTAGAGCCAGCTAAACTTACGGCTCGAATGCATCATATTTGCATAAATGTCTGACCGACAGGCAGCTCGCATTTAAAAAACAAATTCATCCGCTTTGTATGCGTTTTCGTGGCCGTGCCGAGATCGAGTTTCACGTGGACGTCAAACGTTTTGCAACTAAGACTGTGCGGCTTGTGAAGCGACGACGATTTTGGACAGGAGTTCGAGAGCAGACACTGAGAATTCCAGAGTGCTGAGAGTGCCACGAATTGGGATTGGAAAATCGATGTTCGTAGCGAGATATTTTTAAATAGGAAACGTTTTCAGCTGAAGTGTTTAGGGGACTCTAAAATTTTTCTTCTCAGGCAAACGTGACTGGAGTTTGGACAAGCTCTTTGCCTCTAGCGTTTCCAAGGTATAATTACGCTATAAAGTATCCCTATTATCGATTAATTCTAACCCCTGGAGTCTTGCTTCTAGAATTCACGATTCCCTTAGTTATATTCTGTAGATGATATGAGTTCCACAGTAGTAAATGTTTCCTCGTAAGTTTCATTAATTTTCATTAATATTATGAAGTGCAGTCTTGCTAATTATGGAATCGTGAGGAATTAAATGCAAGTAGTTTCATTTATGGAGTACATGAAATGCATTTTGTCTTATCATGAATTTTTATATTTTCTCTACACATAAAAGTGCCTTCAAGTATTTAATATAATTAAAAATACAGGACGTTGCCTGCAGAAAATTGTACTTTATGACTCTCAGTATTTTTTCCAATCCGAAGTGATTCGTTTTCATTGCCAACATTAGAAATCCCTTCTGGAAATGAAACCGCCAAGCCACGAAGAGAAACGGTAACCGTTTGTCAGCATCGGATTACTAACGAGTGGAATGCCGTGGCATTTTGGCGACTGTTAAAATGAAAAATTGATGGAACTTCGAACGTTTATCATTCATCCTGCTCTTGGCTTCGTCACTTTGACCGTCGAAATGACGGATGATCTATGAAAGCAGCTTCTATTGCCGAATTCCTTCTGCAAGAATAGCTCGAATAGCTCTTCCAACCACTGTGACAATTTCTCAGCTCTCTTATAGATCAAGATAAAAATACAACAACGTCTGACGTCAATTAGGCTCGGAATAAAAGCAGAAAAATCGAGGAGAAACATTCTCGGAGAATAAAACGTCTCTCTGTGTCATAAATAACAATATTACAATGGGAAGCTGAGGTAGCGTGATTCGAATACGATAGTCTCTGGATATTCGATAAGAGTATCATCACTTTGATGCAGAGGTCTTCAGCAACTCGATCCTCGAACCGCGTTCCCAATCTCTGTAGCTGCCGAACATCTAACTTCTCTCCGCGTGGCAATTATTCCAATATCCTGGGCCACATGGTGCATTGCGTCGAATCACCATGACTTTTCGCCTTAAAGTATGGAATCCCGATAACGCCCCACTGTTCCGTAACTTTCCACGAGTCCCCATTGTCGTTGCCTTCAACTGCGAGCTCGTTTGGCTGCTAAGTGCGCGACTACGATCACTGCCGTGACCCTACATTTTCTAATACGCGTTACGATTTCCAATCTAGACGGAATTTATATGCCAGAGATAATCCAACGTTTCCCTAACTGCAGGCTTAGATAAAGGTACTGCGCCATCGTTTCGTAAGTCGTCTGCCTGAGACCTGTTAGGGCTGCTTACGGCAGAAACGACGGGGGACGACGAGGGATGAAGCAACGATGAGTTTCGAATGGAAGACAGTCAAAAAATGGCAACTTTATAAAGGACTCAGATTTCTAAGCGAAGATAATTAAATTCCACGATACCTACTTTCAATTTTTCTATTTCACTCTGAAATTCTAGTGCAACTTTCTCGGTCCTTTCTTTTTGCATGTTCTACACTTCCCTTCCCGATGCGAGTTCCTTGCCACATCTAAGCCAACGAATGGCCGCAAGGTGGACGCGTTCTTCGCGATAAAACAGGAGGTTCGAGAAACTTCCTTCGACTTCGTGTGCACGTCAAGAGGTATCGTTCCCTGGCAAGTTTACGGCCCCGTGCAAGTCGGACGAGGTGGCCTGCGAAAATTTCTTTGGCCTTCGGAAACAAGAAGTTCCCTTCTATCGGAATGCCGTGCAGACCTGAGTGCCTCGCGAATAATTTCGCACCGGAAAGAGAAGTTCTCCAGGCATTCGGCCCGCTCCACGACAGCCAGTCGCAGTCTCGTTTATCCATCGCGAATGCCTCGTGGAACTTCCATTGATTCGAGTGGAAGACTCCGCAGAGTTGCTTTTATTTTCGACGTGAATCGGAAAGTTAAGCCAACTAGCTGCATCGAGGAAGATCGCTCGAAAGCCGCTTTAAGGTTTCCTGCTGGGAAAATACTGAAACTTTCTCAAGCCCATTCATTCCGTTTCGTACTTCTCCCTTTGGCACCTGCTCGAATCTTTCCCTAGATACAAGCTTTCACGCGAAACCGCGGTCTGCTCTAGTCGAAAGGAACCTCCAAAGCGTCGACATTTTCTGCGCAGTCTTTGATCGATTAATGAAAATAAGGTGTATACGAGGAATCAGCTGAAACTGTGCTTTGAGCTTTACTTTGTGCTCGACGAAACTTCGTGTGCTACTTTGATAACGTGATGGCGAACTTGGGCACTGATAAGAGAATGTAGCGAATGAGTTTGGAGGAGTTTGCTTCTAATAGAATTTTGGCCACACTGGATTGTTTAGATGAAAGTGTGAGAAGAAATCTCAAAAGATGAACTGCAATTATAGTTTGACGGTTTTTACAAACCGTTTTTGTTTTATAAATTTGTAAAATTCGAAAATAGATTTTTAAATGCAAAATCCAGGTTTTAGGTACTAAAATTAAATAATCTGTCAAAATTACTGCCTGGGGCAAGTATACTGTAGTAAAAATTTACGACAAAACTAATCTTCACGAGTTCATATTTCCTGAAAAAAATACTAAATGAGGAGTACATTATATTTTTTTATATTTTTGTCGTTCTATAAATATTAAATGAACTGCAAAATTGTACGGATTTTAGTCATTTCCGTTATTTTATTTAATTGGTTTTGTAAAGATAGAGAATATTTCCATAAATATTCAACAAACTGAAACATTTTAAAATAAGCATAAATATATTTTACTGTGTAAATTATATTTTGCTTTCTTTTTTGTAAAAATTCGTTAACCAGTTTTCATATAAACTCTACCTACAATTAAGGAACCAAAGAAGATATTCCACTTTGAATTACTACTGTGATTTAGTTTTCTTCATGGGGAAGAAAAGTGTTTCGACGGTATGAAGAATAAATCCACGTCTATTGAATATTCGACAGATGTTACGTAAGAGATTACGTGCAAAATTTGCGGAGTTGCGACGTTCCGATGTTTCCCCGCGTAATAGAGCTGACAGAGGGGTTCATATTTATGAAAGGGGTGATTTATGAGGCACTTAATACGATTTCCCCCTATCAAAAAATATGTTCAGTGTCATATAACACGGATCCTAGTTCCTTTGCATAAATTTACTACCACATTAACACGAGTCCCACCGTTTCCGCTTGCTTTAATCCTAATTTGTATTCTCATTCGTAAAACTACTATGATAGTCGATATTAACCAATTTACCAGTTACCATTCCCTGCAAATATCCATTCGAATCCCACCACTTCCTAAACACTCTGAACTACCAAACACTGCCGCAAACTCTCGAATATTTAAATGATATTATCGCCCTCCTAGCACACTAGTTCTCTACGTATAATTCAACCAGTGACAGATGGGACATAAAGAGGGTCTAGATCGGGGCAATAAATAACAGGCTCAGTTTCGCTCGGCTGCATTCGAACCTAAAGTAACTAACTAGAACAGCAACTATCCAACTTGAACTTCCGATTGATTGCCGTGCTCCAATTTTCGCCAATAGCAACCCCTATTTCCAGGGTATTTTAACGAGACAAAGCTCGCCCCCCTTGGTCAAAACCCTCGTTCCAACGTAGCCTAGAAATTCTGCCGGTCACGTTTAAGTATAATCGAATCTGCATCAGGGAAAAACTGAACCGGACTCGATGGGCTCCACTTATTAATTCGCTGGGGGGCTAAATAACGACGCGGAGCGATTTTGACCGAAACAAAACCGGGAAACTCGTAGTTCCAGCGTCACGTTCGAACAGAAGCACGGCTCGCTCGGCTTTAAATTCAGTTCAACGCTGTTTCATGTCCGCTAACTGTATTCGGACACGGGCTAGCCACGCTTTGCGCGAAACTTTCCTCTCTGGCACAGTAAAATAAGACAACCTATTCAATCTTGCACGGCCTCACAAAGGCGTGACACGACCAAGTTCACCGTTATTTGGCTGGCTTGAATTTCATGCTGGCTGCACTGAAACTGCGACTAACTACCCTCGCGATTGTAGCGCCATTTCGAGTGGTTGCTGAAGTCAGTGGAAATTTCAGTGGGATATGGGAAAATTCACTGCGTTAATGAGGAACGTAAAGGAGCGAGAATGACTAAGAAATTCTGCACGGCACTCGTTCGATTCGTTGATCACTTAAAAGCAGAGTTGGGCACAATGTAATCTAATTACATCTTACAAATTACGATTAATTTAGGTATTAATTTGACGCAACCAAATGGTCAACTACCTAAATTAACGATTACAGAAAATAATGTGTAATCAACTGCACAATTACATTTGAATCGTAATTTGTTAGATGTAATTAGATTATATTTTGCCCAACTCTGTTTCAAAGTATATGCAGAGGAGGGAAGAATCATTAAGGAAAAAGTATCGTTTGATAGAAGTGTTTTATTTAATATTGTAAGCCTCACCTAGCCATCAATTCAGGTTGAAATAAATTGTCGAGGAGGTATTTGTTGGGTGCTGGTGCCTCGACGTTCACGAATGGAAACTCCGCCTCGGTCTGATGTGTGACGTTAACAGCTCTTTCGAGAAGGATCTGTTGACAGAGGAATGTTCTCAGTTTCGCTCCTTTGACGATCCATAATCGGAGAAGTCAAGTTCGCTGTGTATTTGCGTCGTGCAAGCAAGGTGCAGGAGATATTGTTTGAGTAGAAACGCGATCGTGGCATGAAACGTACAAGGAGTGTTAAGTTAACGGGGTAGGAGATGGAGTGAAATTTAATCGTAAACATTTCCATAATGTGTGCAGGTTCTAAGCTCCTTGAAGCTCTTTGCACTGGCATCACCATAGCTTACTACTCCTGTAAGAATTAATTTATTACCTTTAGTGTTAGGTACGTTTGAATTTCATGACCATTTGGTGAAGAGATTTTAGGAATTTTTATGCTTGTCTCTAATAATAATTAATTGGAACTAATAGTGGTAGTAGCAATATTCCTAAAATAACCAGAAAAAGCATTAAAATTCAAGACATTTTTAGATAAATTTTTTATAATTTAGAGATTTTTATTTTCCATTTCCCGCTTTGATGGAAAGTGTAAGTGAATATAGTAATATTATAGATATCAACTCATGGAAGTAACAGATTTTGTGGTACTAGTAATAATAACCAGAATAACAAGGAGCTAGTAGTATAGCCTATACATAGTCGGACGTATCACACGCGATTAAATTCGAAGCTACATTACTGTTTCCATTCGCACCTGCTATACTTCTTCGATTTATATACCCCCTCTACCCCAATGCAGAACAAAATTTCTCCAACAAACCCCAGAATAATTCCCAAATTTGTCAAAACTAACGCATCACATTCTCTGAAACACACTCGCTCAACCACCAAACCCTTCATTTACCCACAACCTAACAAAATCAAATTCTACAATACTAATTCCATCCACACTCCACCCTCCACATATTCACGACAATTTCCCCCAAAAAAGTATTTCCTTCCTCGGTCGCAAATACTCTAATTAAAACAAAAATTTCAAATCAGCATCGATTCTCGCAGATCTGGAAATCCAATCTTGAGCAGAGCGATCCTCGCTGAATGAAGTAGATGTTTGACGGGGATTATGATCGCAGAGAGGAGATGCCTCCCGTTAAATAAAACTCCGGTGTCCAGCGCAATCTCTGAGTCCCGAACGAGGAACGTGACGAAACTGAATGTGCCGCCCAGCTGGGTGCTGACGAGTTCGGCCGAGAATAAAAATTTCTCATCGCTAGGCAACGTTGCTCGCCGCGTTTTATCAACGCAGGATCGTGAGAAAATTTACGGTTCGGATTGCTTTCCGAAATCGTGAGATAGAGCAAGCGGATTCGTTTGGCCTCGGGCGACCGTAGGCGCAGCTGTCGAATAAATCAAACGTCCTCGCCGCTTCCTCTCGCCGTAAATTAATACGATCTCCCCCCTTGCGTTAATAATTCCGCGGTTTCGATTAGTTCTCGCGAAACGACGGGTAACCAGAACAAATTAACGCACTACGCTGCCGATTAAATCAATGCTGAGGGCTGGTACATTCTGCTTTAGATTAGGGTGCCACTTTTTTTATTGCTTTTCAGAAATATCGGTTCTCTTCACTTTTTTGATAGTGATTAATGTATTGTGAATATAAGACGGTGATAGGCAGGGCCATTCTTCCTGGCGGGGGTGCAGAAGGTACCTAGGGGCGGCCGCAGGCGGTTTATTATACGTAAATTTTGACTAATAAGAATAATAAACAAAATCTTTTTGATGATTATTAATGATATCATTTCTTTTCTCATTTAAATTTTTTTTAGATTTTCCAACGCTGGTTTTCGAGATAAAAATTCATAACTGCCACCCAGTTTCACGAAAATAGGCAAAAATTGAAAAATTCAAGGCTCTGTGTTTTTTAAACAAATTTGAGATTGGCAAAATGATGACTTAAATTAATTAAATTAATAAATACTGTTTTTGCATCTGGTCGACCAAAAACCCAGAAACAGCCCTGGTGATAGACAGTGAACGTCTGTCGAATCGTTTCGTTGGGAACAGGAATTTTCGAGCTGCCTTTGTAAAAAATTAGAAGTCTTTAGATATATCGTTTTCCTATCGGTGGGCTATGATTTATCGCGCCGATCGAAGGCGGAAATGTAGCAATAATTTACTTCCCTGGCGTGACGTTTTGACAGTGGAAGTAATTGCACCACGTTTGATACGGAAAGTGAACATTTTTCTTGCGCGCAACGCTTTTGAAAACAGTCTTTAGAATAAAATCAATGCTGCAGGCCGGAACTCTTGTAACAGACGACATCAGCTTTCACTTTCTAAGCAATTAAATAATATAAACCACAAGGAACGTCTCTGTCTACGAAACAATTAAACTTCTTTGTGAAAATATTGTTCTCTTACTAAACATTACTCCACCACTACTGGATGTCCTCATTGCATTCATTTCACTTGAAAGTACGTCCCATTTTTCGAATTTCCCCACACACTTCGCCGCTCGAAATCCGTTAACGACACCCGAAAACACTTTCGCAGGACTGTAACGAGGAAAAACTTTGTCACTTTCGCCCGACAATTTTTCTCCCCGCAGCATCTTCGTCGCCAAGAAACTTTCTCGAGAAGGATTGCTGCCACGCTATGAGATTGTTACAATCTTGTTTCTCTTTCCGTCCCCCCGCTACAATCTCGACTAGTATCTCGTCGTAGAACTGGACAACACAGTAAATGAAAGTCGCCAGCAAACAAATTCCCCTTTCTATCCTTGCAAGATCCGGATCAACCAAGAAATATAATCGCGAGAAGCGTACGTTTCATTGAAATATGCAAAGAATTCGGGGCAACGAGGCTATGAATTCGGCGAAGGAGAGTTCCCCTTTTTCCCGCAAAAAAAAACGACTCCTTTTAGGCGAGATTCCAGTGAAAGCCGGAGAAAGCCACTGGAGCTCTCTTCTTACCAAGTTTGTGTACCAACAATGGATATTTTCATTTCGTAAAATCATTACCTTAGTAAGAGTGGTTTCCAACGTTTCAAGAAGGTGAACGAAGGGAAAGGTTAAGAGAATCTTTCTCTCCTTGCCCCGTTTTACCACGAAGACATTTCCATTTCTCGCGGAGAAAATGGCAGGTTTTTTTTCCACAGGACTGTCGTTGCCGCAGGTGCACTCTTTTCCTCCAGCGGTATCCCAGAGGATCGTGATTTCTAACTTGCCAGACTGTAATTCTCGCTCGAACTTGCTTCCTCACTATTAAAACTCCAGTCGGACACGAGCAATGGACAGCCAGAGGTCGTGTAGTTTCTCGAGCTAAGGGGATACATTGATTCTTGGAATGCGCCCTCGAAACGGCGACTTCCCTCGTCCCATTTTTCGAGATCTTCCTCTCGGAAGGCGAAGGGAATCTTCTCTTCGCGGTCCCCGCATCTCGCAAGCGTCATCGCGCTACCGCATTTTCCGTATACTCGTTACCGTGATATATCTCCCCCCGTCTTTGACAGCGCAACAACGCTCGCACAGCGCGATGCACGCCAGAGAATACCCGCGATCTTCACTTCTTTGTGAGCTGCTCAAAATGCACGACGGAACGCGAACACCTGGCATTATTTACCGTGATGTTTCACTGCTGTCTGAAATTTTTCAGCGCCGTACGTTCGCGAGCTTGCCGATCCACTTTTCAGAATAAATAGAGACACACGTTTTCGGAATAAAAGGAATATCCAATCTCTCATACTTCCTACTTTCTGATTTTTTAATCTTCCAAAATGCATATAGCGATAAATAAAGTTAAAGATAAATTCACTCCCACTTCTAGTTACCTACATTTCCTTCGTTCAACTTTAATCGACGCGCATTCATTCCCGTGAATTAACTTTAATTGAGCCTTACTGTTTTCAGTAATTGCGTTCCATCTGTTCGACTTTCCCTTTCGAGCATTGTTTCAATGAAAATCGCGCAGCTTCTCGAAGAACGTCGTCCCTCTTCGCGATGGTCGAAACGAAGAGGAGCCAACTTCGCCCGTCAGGAAAGAAGGGAATAAATTTCTCATTCGCGGCATCCGCAGTGGGGAGCTTTAAAGCCACCGTATACCGAGATCCAGCTGGAAGAGCTTGAAGACCAGTATCGATCCCCCAAACTTCGCGATACTTGCACGTCCTGGACTTTTCGGACCGCGGCAACATCCCCCTTCCAATTGTGTCTCGTTAACTGCGGGGACAGTTTGACTTCGCGAACTTTCGAAATGTCTACAGCCAAAGGTTCCCCTCCAACTTTTAATTTCCGTCGCGTACTTGACTTGCACGAGCTCCATTCAAACACCACGACATGCACTTTTCAGGCAATTATCCCGAGCTCGACTAGAAACACGTTTTCTTTGGAGCGGAGCGGGTCCTCGTTAAACAATCCTTCAGAAGTGACTACAAACTATAAGTGGAGCGTTAAGGCTAACTTGTGCTTCCCGAGGAACCACGTTTCCAACAGATCACCGCTCGCATTCAAAGTCGCCCAAAAACCAAGCCATTTGTGTCGCGGAGAATAGTCGGGACGAGAGAATCGTTGCCTCGTCCATAATGAAAACATCTTCCTCCGTTGTAACAACTAGGACGCTTTGTTCTTTTGCATCGTTGGGTAACAGAGAACAAATAGTCAGATAAGTCTGTTCGAAAGACTCCAGCAGAGCGTAAGGTGACGTTCGTAAAAGTAAATTCATCGTGGCGAAGCTATCAGGATGGTATCAAAGATGGAATACCATCAAGAGCTTTTTTCTTTGGAAATCCTCTTCGGGAAATCCCCAATCCTTCCCTCTGGTAGATGTTTCCATTGAAAATAAGCTTCTCGCTTTAAGACAGTGTTTCCCAACATTTTTTGAGTCGCGATAGCATTTTAGAAAATTCGAATAACCTCCGAGCCTCCTCTATGTAAAGTAAGGTAAATATTTCCTTTCTACAATTTATGCAAAATCAATATTACATTATTAATAGAATACGGCAATGTAAGCATATTAAAATAAATAAGTGCTTGAAATCGTCAATTAAAAATAACCGTGGCGGCATCCCAGAAAACACTTCGCGATCCACTGGTTGGTAATCACTGGTTTAAGAGAAAACTGACGTTTGGCTTTTATCCTCTTACGTTCTTTCGTAAATCTTTGGCTTGATGCGCACAAACAT
This sequence comes from Andrena minutula, assembly GCA_929113495.1. Lineage (NCBI taxonomy): Eukaryota > Metazoa > Arthropoda > Insecta > Hymenoptera > Andrenidae > Andrena > Andrena minutula. The sequence goes on from OV815994.1 coordinate 24,326,176, forward strand.
CGCGATTTTGAAATGCCTTATAGCTGAGGGTTCGATATTCTCTGGATAGGATTTAGAGATCAAAAGTAGCTATCACTTTAAATGGCTGCTGGGGCAACATTTCTTCGAAATTGAAAACTTGGAGCCCTGGTGGCGTTCAAATGGATTTTCTTACAGAACAGAGTTTATGAGCTCACGTTTCATTGTGTACGCTGGTTTCTCGGTGATGTAAAGTAGCGTTACTTGCCGTGAAAATGAGCTGCAGCTCCGTCGGTAGCTATCCACACGGGAAATACGACTTTGAACGGTGATGTATGGCGTGCCAATGTCACGAGAGGAATCACGAAGATTTATAATCGTGGCGGGAAAAGTCGTGACATTTCGTCGATACTACGTCGTAATAAATTAAAACTCGCGCGTGTTACTAGACGCGAGATCGATCGTCGTTCGAACGTAAGAGAATATCGGAATAACAAGTTTAACATTTAACATCGTCACCTGAACCCCCTTTTCTCCTCTGAATAACAGGGCAAGAAATCTGCAGAGAGAACCTTGAGAATTCAATACGAAAATGTTATGACAAGCAGAGTAGGTATTTTCTACGAGGAAATATTTTTCCAGATTTATAATGTCAATGATACTGTTCCATTTTTGTGTTTTAATAGAATTAACTACTTTTGGAAGAACAATGTTGCAACATATAGGTATCCACTTGAATTTGATAGCCTATATCCATACGATATTAAAAAAACTTTGAGCACACTCTGTTAAACACTAGCTTCCATTCCACGCACAATTACGCCTCGCCAGAGGCAACATCGTTTGAAACGAGACCGTGTTTGAAAACCATGAGTAAATTGAGCTCAACAAGTGTTCCACCACATCGATGACTACCACTCTCCTGTTTCCACACGCAACTTGTAACCATTTCATTCAGATATTTAACTTAAAACTTTTGTACGTTTGAGTGCACATACACTTTAATCTTGCTTGCTTACGTTCAGACTAATTTATTAGTTAATAACAAAATGACTAATGTGAAACGTAAATCGAGAAGATACTACAGTCTCGACGATAAGTATCACTCAATGAGAAGGATTGCGATCTAAGGATTTGAAAACAGTTCTCCCACAATTTATAGCTGTTTGAAAACTGACCGATTTTCACGCAGTGACACCCAATTTAAGCGAGATATAGCTCATCGAGGGGCGAAGAACAAACTCTCCTCGAAAGTTTTAACGATCCGTTCGGGCTCTTTGAAAGGAAACGACCACTTATGCCCAGTTCTAGAGCGATCTCGTTCCGCTCGCTTTCCTGCGTAAACTTTCCGTCAAAGTGAGTACTCTGCTTCTGACAAGGCGGATCACTCTGACCTCTTCTAATTTCCACCTTGCCGAACGCATAATTCCGCACAGTTTCGAGGCTCGCGCGATGCCAGCCACTCCTCGACGCTACAATTAACCTCAAATCCAGCAAAGCTTTTGGCCTTCATTATCATGAACGAGGGAGGACTTGAAAGCGCCCGCCATGATGGTGTAATGAAGTAACCGAAGTTATGCTAACGTCGCTAATTTAACTCTTTCTAGGTGCGGTACTACGTACACATTACAGTTGTGCTTTACTCCAGCTTTGTTGCAAATAAGAGGAGATTTAAATACACTTTCGTGGGATTCGCGTTTCATTTAACTGTGTTGTAGGGGATGCACTGGGGACGTAATAGGTAAAGTAGCTTGTTTGCCAATAATTTTGGGATGTTTGTATGGATGAAGATACCATTTGCATGCGAATATTTGCAAATACAAAAATTATGTATGTATTCATTTCTAAGGAGAATTCTTCACCTTACGAATGACTCATTTAATGCTACAATAATATATGCGCAATATCCTCGCTCATAAATAAAAGAATACTCAGAGGCATATCACATTTCAGAGGAAAATAATTTATCATGCTAACGTGTTTCATCTTCAGAGATCTGAAGGGCTCCCAAAATGTCTGCCGAGGGTTAAGAAAATGAAATTGATTTCACCCTACTTAAGACTTTCTACTTTAAAATCTGGCTTCAAAGAAATAACCCCAGGAAAGATCTCCTCCGTTCCTAAAATTTGCGGTACATTTCTTGGAACCTATTCAGACCACCGAATCTAATCAATTTACTACCTTCTAAATCACGGTGATTTGCAACTACTCTCATAAATAAAATCTCCTTTCATCCGCTGCGAGCTGTAGGCGGCAGAGCTGCCTCCAAGTGAATTTGTAATACTTTTCGTCCAATCGAGTTGACAGCAGCAACGGGTTATTGGAAGGCGGCGGACATCTCTGAGATTAAAACCTTTCAAGTCTGACGGTTTGCAGTGGAACATATTTGATGGCGTATGAATCATGCTATGCTTCGACATGCTACTCGAAAGTATTTCTCCCCGAACGGGACGAGATACGGCGCACTGACGGCGCTTTTATGGATCGAACAAATTCCGAAAGCGCTTCTTGCGGAAGTTCGGTATTCCTGGCGCGATTATTTCCCCGAGCTTCGCGCGATTTTATGGCGAAAGATGGGAAAGCATAAATATTTATGCGCGACGCCTGTGCGGCGAACAACGAGAGAGCGTTCCACGCATCGATCATAAACGCTTTAAAATGGATTCGGTACTAAAATGAGTTCGACACCGGCGCGAGTTATGCTCGGATGCATTCCCTTTCGGTAAGAGAAAGGGAAGCTGGGAAATAATGCTAGCTCGGCTCCATCTGCCTTGCTTTACAGCTTCAAAATATCTTCCAGGAAACTGCCTGGCTTCGGCGCACTTGAAACATGTGACCGGACTGAAAATATAATAGGAGGACTTTAAAATATAACAGCTGTTTTTATAAAAAGGGAAAATCAATATGAGGGGTATGGGGGGAAGCAGGGAACGTCACAAAGCAGCGTTATCGGGAAAATTTAAGTTTTAATACTTTAGTCCATCAGTAAAGAAACAAAGTTCTATGAATTTAATTTTCTTATATAGTTTCGTGTTTTACCTTGACGACAGAAGCTTATGCTTATTTTTATTTTATTTTTATTTACCGTCTTTATTTCACCAAATTACCAAAAGGCAAAGAATGGGGACATTTTGTATTTGCTACCAGCGCAGAGTGGACATTTCCAGTTTTCAAACAGTATATCAAATATTTAACGTTATACTACTGGGGTATTTGAACTTTGTAACCCTTTGTGATTTGACAGTTCTGTAGTCACAGTTACCACCAACAAAATATGCTATAAATCGTAACTTTATATATATAATTTTCAGGTTAGAATAGTGTTATATCGCTTATAATTTACTTCTCTATATTATAAATATAAAAATATGATCAGAATATAACTCAGAACGTAATTGTGATTTTAAAGCTTCCTGCTGCTTCAAAGCAATGTTCTTTTAAAGAAACAGTGCTACAGAGAGCGATTATTGTGTAATCGAATGTTCCACTGGTTAAATTTACATGGATCACTAATTAAGAACGATCGGAGGCGTTGAAAAAGACATGTTGATGGGGCGAAGGCACGGCTGATGTAAACGGAGCAAACGATTGGTGACACCGCTACTCGAGGAGGAGGCTCCGACTAACGAGATCTAATATTGACGGAGTTCATTAACTAATTGGATGCATCGGTCTTTTTATTCGTGTCACTGATTAAACAGATTCACCGCGACACTTCCGTTAGATGAGATATCAGCCTCGCGGCGAATAGTTCGTACGCAGCGAGGAATCAATTAATTAGTGGTATCGACCCTGCAATGTCGGCGCAAAAAATTAATTGAATTGTCACAGCGACGGGTGGGAAAAGGCGGACAGCCAGCAAGAGGAAGGGAGAAAGGGGGCATCGTGGAAAGCTGGCGTTCCGCGAGTGTCTTTTAACGTTCTACCAGCATTCATCAAACGTGATTTATCTGCGCAGCCATTTCCCTCGCTCGATTTTAATGTCCGTTGACATTTTTCATCAACGCGGGATGAACGAAGTTCCCGCGAACGCGATATAAATGTAAATCTTTCAGCTTCCACGGAAACTTTGCGTCAACTGATACCAATACTCATTAAAAGAAAAGAAAAATCCGTGGCGTCAAGGTAATAAATAGAGGCACGTTTGACAGTAACATGAATAGCCTGCCACGGCGGTGAAGAACAAAATGACGGATAATAAAAAAGCTGTGCGATGTAACCTGGAAAATAATTTTCTAACGAGAAATCAATGCGTTCAGCCGTCTACCAGGAATAAATGGAGGAAGAATATATTGCTTGATTGAGAGTATTAAAAGAATAGAGAATGAGCAGATTTTATGTTACGTCGAGCAATAGTATTGCAGTTAATAGGCAGTGAATAAGCAACTGTGTAGAACCACAGTGTCGAAACAGTCGAGACACGAAATTACAGGGGAAAAAGGCGAAACGTTGCGGAACAACGAAGAAGGGACGGAGGAAAACCGATTTCCTTGCTCGTCTTCCGACAGACCTCGTTAGTTAGCATAGTTTAAGGTAATGCTCTCCCCTTTGCCAGCGACATGGGAATACACAGGAAATAAATTCCGGGAAGTTAGGTTGCCGTTTAAAGTGCGTCCCGTAGGAGAAGGGACTTGAGGAGTCTTATTAAAGTAGACCTGGAATTTACATAGTGAAAGGTTTCGTTACATAAGGACCGCAAATATTAACAGAATGAAAGATGAATTGAAGGATTTTCAGAATTTTCAGCATGGACTGACGATTTGAAAATAATTAAAAATTTTTATGGGAGACAGGATCGAGTGACGTAAGCTTGAGAATAGAATCGAAATAGGTACTTCTGTTCGATAAATAATAATTCCCTCGAAGTACACAGTTAAACATATGCTGAGGGGGCATCTACCGAGAAAGCTTCTACATTTCTCTGCACTTTATCAAGGATGAAACCACTTCTCTTTGCCACCTTTAACGCCGTTCGCGATCCAAGAGGTGAAGTAAACTCAGGGAAAAATGATGATGCTAAAGACGCTGCAGCCACTACTCCCTTATGGGAGCCATAAACTACCCGAAATTCGACGAGGAGCGGGTTCGTAGAGGCCAACTAATTCTTCGGCGCGATGGTGTATAATATAAATGGACACTCGCGAGTTACGTCGCCTTCTGAAAAGTATTTATGGACGCGAGGATACCGCTTTCAGATAAAATGTCCAGCAGAATATAAAAGTCCTTCAATAGGAATTCTTATGCTTCACATTTCTCTGGGAATGGAATTTCGAAGCTCCTACGAAACCACACCACTGCTGCTAGTATTCAATGTAGGAATCTAAAAGGTGCCTTTTCCAAGGGAAATGAAATTCTTGCCACTTCGAATATTAGTTCGATCAATGCCAAGTGCATTAAAACTCGTCCTCGAAATGGTAGAAATATTCCACTAATTTAATCTCAATTCAATTAATTTAATTAAGTTCAAACTACCTTTTTAATAAACTTTGCCAAATAAATAAAATAGTGGCACACTATTTCCTTTGGAACAATTTAATTTCACAAAAATTATTGAATTTCCAGGTAAAGACGACTTGAACATCATTTATCGGTGTTGTCGACGGAACTTTGCTTTCAGCGGAACGAGGAGAAACCGCAGAACCAGTATGCTTCCTTGAGAACTGGGTAAAGCATCGAATTTTTGTAGCATCGTGGAAAAAAGTGCAGGTTCAATGGAGGATGAACCGACACCCTCAGCTTTCCCCGGGTTTTTTCTCCCTGGACGTCGAAACTGCTACCAGACTACAAACTCGTCCCACGTTGACTATGAATATAAATTTTACTAATACACACGATGCTTCGTCGCGCGGGAGAAAAGGGAGAACCGATGCCGCGGAACGTGCCCGGACAGCCAAAAGCTTCTGCAACGGGGAATACGCCTCTGGACGACGTTGTTGAATCGTGATGGAGTTTCCACCGAATACTGTGGGGCGAGGTTACGTCAGGAAGTCTACTTCGAAGATAAATTTACGACGAGATTCATGGTTGTTTCGTGTGATTATATCCTGCGTCTACCTCCTTCGAATTTGAAGTTTTGTTTGGGAACGTGAGGCCGCAACTACTTTTCAGGTCAATCTACGAGAATACAGGTTTGTTTTAAGAGATTCTGTGGTTTATCTCCGTGGTGCTTGATGTAACCTTCGGTTGTCAGACAGAATCTTCAATCTTCAGCTTCTACTGTTTTAAAGATATCTGTTAAATTAAATAGCAAAAATTCTGGGATAAAGTTTGGACATTGTAGAGTATATGTTCATCGTTAAAAATTAATATTTAAAGCATCACCGTGTTTAAACAATAGTACCATTTTACAAAGATATTCTGCCTTAAAGTAAAATTATGGGTCATTTTGACGTAGTCTGAAATCCGAGGGGTAAAAATTCATACGTCACTGTCACATGTCAGCCATTTCGGTAACCATTTCAGAGGTAGGCAAAAAAGTATTTGAGTTAAAAATTTCTGTACAAAATTTTTATTTCAAATCATTTTTTGCCTATTTTTGAACCATTTTTACACGTGCCAGAGATTCGATATACGTAGTTGAAAGTTAAGCGACAGTTTGGAGGTTAGACATTTTGCACAATCCATTTGCCGTGGAGAAATACATATAAAATTCCCGAAAAACTGAAACTTTTATGCCAGAGAGAAATGATACTTATCAATTCCGTAAAAATGTCGGTATGCAAATAAATAGCTCGAGGTCGATATGAAATGCCCATTGTTTCCCCTGCAGGTTGTATATTATTCAAACAAGCTGTAATAAAAATGTAAAAACTGAGTACTGTTCGAGATACGATACAGTGGAATCAATTTCCCTTCCATTGAAATTTGCAATTCAAAATATACACTATGCCAATGCAATGGCACGGATCAGGTGACTAATATTCTGAAACAACCTTCCATTATAAAAAAAATACTGATCCAGCTAAAATCACAATATTAATCCTCCTAAATAGAGAAGTTAACTCTGCGCTACGAATGTCTCGTCCCTAGTTGTTCAAGCACTAAACGGAAACCAATTGCACGGCACTAAAACTACGTACCAAGCACTCCAGTCGCCCACGGAATCGTAACCCTCAACGAAGCAGCTCGAAATCGCCGATGATACCATTTGATTCTTCGTCACCCAGTGGTAATCCGTAAAATTAGGTCGAATCGAGTGGCGTGTGTTTACTCGGACGTCGCGGGTGCTGCGGGCGCAATTGCAAGTGTCGTAAAATGCAGCGGTACGCAGTAAAGTGATCCTCGCCTCGGACGCTCCGAGCGCGTGCTAAAGAAAACACGAAGAAAAGGGAGCAAGGTCCAAGATGCAATGCTCTGAGTGCTCCAAGAATTTAGGAATTTATCGCGGCCGCGATCGATGATATTCCGTAAGGTCGTTCTCCATCGAGAAATACCAGGGAACGCAATTCCATCTGTTTCGCTGCGAAGCGTAACGCGAGCGCTGGAAATACGAGAATTTTCTTCGCAGCGGACGAAGATGTGAAGAGCGAAAGGAAGCCTACCAGGGCCAACTCAATGGCAAGGGTTAAATGGCCCTGTTCACCCGCGTTATTTCCCATTCAGAGGTCTGGTCGAACCGATATTGCGTCAAATTTTCACACTTTAGCATTCCACCCTCGCCAAAGGGATGATGTGGTATGAAATTACGAAACCTTTATGGGTACATTCTCGTGAAAACGGTTAAAAATTTATAATTTTTTTAAAGAAAACTGTAACACATAAGGTACAAAGTGTGTTGGTATTGATTTATACATTTTGCAAGGTGATAAAAATATTTTTTATTGTTTCTTCTCCGATATAATCTTGAATAAATGCTATAACTCTGACAGTTCTGATGTAACGGAAAACAGTGGAAAATGCGGCGATTAACTAAGGGAATCCCGGACGACTTAAAGTGGGAATTATTAAATCGACCAAGCTCGATTACGACAGTGAACAGGTTACCAACGTTCCCATTTTTCACCGAGGAAACTGTGTAAAATTTTTATGCATTCTCGACCGCGTAATTTCGAAATCTGCTTTAACCCACGCGAAACTGTAATCTCGCGAAAAGCAGTACCGAAATAAAATTTTCACGGCGATAGCGAAGATTAACGACGCCGCACGCAGCGCCGTTACAAAGTTCCGCGTGATTAACGACAATTTCTTCCCGCTTTCATTATGCGCCAAGTCAGTCAGAACAACGATATTGATGAACTATCGGGCGTCTCGTTAATTCTCGGTGGTCGTGCTCGAAATCCACGAGATAAAACTGCTTCGATGTAAATTCTGACCATCCAGCGAGTAGAGTAAGCGTAAAATATTACGTGGCCAAGATTATATCGCTGAAAACGATGGCTTTAAACTAAACTTCCCGCGAATGCATTTGAAAATGGATGTTCTGCCGGCCCCGCGATGTCTCTGAATATTTGCAACGAGCTCGTTGTGAAATTTTCCATACTTAATGATATTCACGTCGCGGTTTAAGGCAGGGGAATCGTAGATCTCTTCGACTACGCAATAATCGTCGGGGGAGAGGATTCTCATCAAACACAGACCCAAGTCGTAAAAAGTAAGATGAGCGAATCACCTCGATTCACGAGCCATTAGCCCAACCCCGATTTCGTTTTCGCGTAAAGAGAAAATGTGAAGCCCCTTATTGCCTCATTAAGCGTGGGTAGCTTTCGTTCGCTTCTTTACAAGATACTTCCTTCGACTACTTCATGTGATATGGATGCATCGTTCTATAAACTGAGAAAACAAACTCGATTGATTAAATTTAATAAACAAGGGAACAGGAAAATGCTTTAATTGAGCTCAATTTCAAACCATTCTAAACAATAAATTGCGGGGAACTATTCTATCTAGTTAAACATATAATGTCCTGAACGTGATGTATGCTACTATTTGTAATTAATGTTGATCAAACAGCGCTCAGTTAATGAACGTATCATTTCCCCTAATACGGATAGAGAATTATGGGATAAATTATATATGTACCTACGAAATTGGAAGAGGAGCTTCCCTATCATTTCAATTTTACAAGAATTAGAAATGAATAACGATTCAAATTTGTGTTAAAACTGGAATCCTATTTCCACAAAAGGAACCAAAGTCTACGACCTGGTTTCATCCACGTTCAGCCTTTTTGCGACGGTAACGATTGATTCCTCGTGATTTGCGACACGAATTCACTGGGAAAACCTTTGACCCAGAAGGATCATCAGTGTTTTATGTACTCGCGATAGATCGCATCAAGCATAGACTGTACATTCTTCCTGTGCACGCGTTCTTTTTCTTCTCGCCAACGCTTGCGACCCCGGGCGCCCGTTGTCGTTCATCCCCCATTTTTCTTTCGCCCCTCAAAGGGAACTTTTACCGGTGGCCGTGTTCAACTGCCAGCTAAGAACAACCTTAGGTCAAGAAGAAAAATACGAAAGCGTTAGCCTGAAGCACCATAAATTAAATTCCCGTTCGCGTTGGGGATGGAGCGGTCGTATTGTCTCGGAAGAGGGAGAACAGCGGCGCACGGAATTGGGCTCCTGTGTCGTCGCTAAAAGCTCCACGAGACGACACCCACTCCTCTGTGATGAATGCCCCGGCTTCGAGTTTTACGCATTTTAAACAGCGTCGTTCCGTTTATTTTCTGGAGGGGGATAAATTATAACACGGGAGAACGCGCTGCCCTGCTGTTCCATTCGTTTCCTTAAAAAAAAACAGGGGAGCACGAAATTGTGGTAGAATTCCTGGCCTAAAGTGATCCTTTGTGTATAGATAAATCAAAACTGTCAAATACTCTTTCTTTCTACTAGACTTTATTTATTTTTTTTTAAGAAAATCTATACCGAAGTTCTTCCTGAAGGGATCTTTGAATTTCCATTATTTTTCAAGTTTATCACGGGTAATGCATTTGCTAATTCATTTCTTCCGGCCCTCTTGTTGCCCCTAAATATTAGTTTTACAGAGTTTAATATGCATAGCTGATTATGTACACCGTGCGTAATTTATTATTCATAGGACATTACGTGGCCTGCCAGCGCGCCAAATCCTCCAGCAGAAAACGTTGCTTACGACGTGTTAATTCCCTTCGTGTACACGTCGGGTTAGGACAATCGCCCCCCTCGACGATGCCTATTTATTATTCAATCAAACACACCAAACTAGAAGGGTTGGCAAAAGAAAGGTGTCCATGTAGTGTTTGCTTGAAAAATTCAACAGCTGACGGTGTGCACTCGAATACTGGCCTCTGTATGCCAGCAAATATTGAGAGGGTGGCATCAGAATTTTCTCAAACGATTTCGAAGCTTCTGGCCAAATCTTTTCACCCTGTTTCTAAATTCCACTGATGTAGAAATAAAAGACCGAGCTTCAAGAGCTTTGTTTAATGTATGTAAGATTGAAATAAGATTCTCCTTCTGGCGTGATAAAAAATTTCATGAACCGTTTGAAGTATCCAAATAAAAATTCTGAGCATACAATCTCGGTCGCTCTATTCTTTCAAGTACAAGGCAGCGAGAAACTTGGACGATTCGTGTTAAAAGGAGAATTACACTGGATTTACACACTCTACGAGCCCCCTCAAGTTATTTTACGGCGTTGCGAGTGCGCGTTTCACGCAGATACAGAGCGAAAAGCGCGCGGATCTTAATATTACGGTGTAAAATCCACGATTCCCAGCCCGTGAACGCGTTCAGCCGTGATAAAAAGGGGTTATATTTCACGTAAGGGCTTCCCGTGTCTTCGGGTATTAAGAACTCTGCTTGCCTGGCAAGTGAGGCTTTTATTCCCATCGACAGCTGTCGCGACAGTTTCGACTGGAGCTACTGTAAACACGTAAACAACCCTCGATCCAGTTTTATGATTTTGTGTATTCTTGTAGAGTTTGATACCTCCCGTGACGTGTGTAGCTCCAGTACATATGACATCGATATTTCCGCGGAAATTGAAAACCGTATCGCGACATTGTTGAGAATACTATACAAATAGGTATTTCACTATAGAGATTTAAAATGAAATGAACACTATACTCCTGGATGCACACTAGAAATGTAAACTATTACACTTCGTGGATAAATCTTCATTTTTCTGAGCTGGCATAAATATATTCTCAAAACTAATATACTTATAAAATGATGAATAAAAAATCTCAACATGAAGATTACACTTCCACCGAATTGCTCTGTATTGATATTCTCCAAAAATCTATCAACACCCAATTTATCAACTTTAGTTCAACTTAGGCTTATAATATTATAATGGCATTTTTAAAGAATATTTTTTTTTTATTTCTTTGCTGGATTCTTCAATCATTCGAAACGTACGAGTGCATTAGTGAAATGAATCACTGCGATGCGATATTGTAATCGATCTCAAAGTCGCACCAGGCTAAAACTAATCACTAGGATTAATTATTAATCTCGATAGAAGGAAGCTGCGGTTGGAAGCAGGTTGCAAGCAGAGATGTTTGTAGGTTTGTACGCGTTTCAGTAAGGTACTTGGAAATCGATGGTCGGTTACTCGGTGGATCTTTCCAACTTCGAAACTTAACCGCACTTGATAAATTACTGTCGAGGCATCACCGTAATCTCATCTCGTCCATTTCACGGTGCAAGCCAGGCGCTCGGTAGCCAGTACGTTAGAGTCTTATTTCCAGCATAATCGATCACTTTAATGCGCCTTTTATACCAATCGACAATGAAACATTATGTCCATTCGAAAATGTACTTGTCCATACGGAATGATAGATTCCAATCGTGACGACAGATTTACCTCGGAAACGCGATTTACTTGTCTCAACATCCAATCTCTTAAGTGCTTTGGGTACCTATGTTCGGGATAGATACCAAAGTAGGTTACCCTCAAACTTTTCAAAAATTATTTTTTAGGATATTTGCACATTCCGCTAGCTACGGGTTTTAAGCGCAAGCGGGCTCCGAAATTCCAAAAATTAAAGGAATTACAGCCAAAAATGTACGAGCCCGCACATGAGATCGGATAACGACAAAACTGCATGTCCAACTTTAAACGCGATTTCCCAGAAACTATGCTTTCCGAAACGGTGAACATAAAATCCCGATAACCGCTCCAACAATTTGACTGAAAATTTACAGGGATATGCAGGAAACTATTCCCCACACTGGGTCGCGAGCACATTTTCAATATAAATTCTTAAAAAAAAGATAAAAATATTTGTCCTAAAAAAGAAGGATAAAATCATATATATCAACATGAAAATTGTATTAATTTGTTTATCAAAATTTTGCTTGCGGCACGAGATGGAGACTGTCTTACAGATTATAAAAATGCCTTTACTTTCTTTTTTAAGTAATTCGCCTGTCCGGAATCGTGTCACTATCAGCGAGTGCATCGCGTACAAACTCTCACATTTATATTTATAACTTCTTTCCTGTAAATATAATTAAAAAATTCGTGCCACTGTATACGACGGCTCCAAGTAAGAGCAGCCACATCCATGCTTCTATTTCAAATATATTTTATATAATTACCTAAAAGCTAGTAAGCTACTGCACTAAACCAGCAAAGGACTTGAAACCAATCGAGGCAAATGATTACAGTACTTCACGTCAAGAGTGACGAATGCTCGAAATGAGAAATTTGAAATTTTATTAATTTGAGAGACTGTATTCAGAACTGTTCTCAGTCGCGTGCAGAAAGCACTAAGAGCGCAAGAATGATCACAGAGTTGGAAAGATTCTTCGCACGTATTCCCCCTGTTTGCAGCATTTTGTGCAATATTTTTACCTCCAGAGAACGCTACGATAAATGCGAACAATGGCACAGGAAACGCGTAATTTTAGTCCTTTCCATTGTGGACGAGACCCAGAGCGCGTAATTATTTCGCCGGGTACACAGGGGTGGAGAAACGATGGTCGTGCACAGGGTGCTTCTACACGGTCTCTTAAAACGAATAGAATCGATTCCCAGTCTCTTTAGGATCTAGGACGGCCGTCCTGGAACACGCTATTGCCAATTTCCGCGCACAGATGCGTGTAATACGATTTCGTTCGCGCTGTAAATAATCTTATCGGTCGCAGAGCAGGTGTAGTCAACCGCCGCTGCGTCCAGCGTGCAACAACAAATTTCGTTGTTCCTGTACCGGTGGCCCGATAATTCCAATTTGCTCGACCAGCACACGGGAAAGTGTCGAAGTTACCAGTTGCAATCTGCGAACCGTCGTTAGAAAATTTCGCGATGTTCTAGTCTGCCTCTTGCCTCGAATTTTTTATTATTTGCAGTCACATGTTATCATTTTTCTGTATAGTAATCAGGAAGAGTTTATTGGTGAAAAGAAGCCTGTCAATGATAGCGATAGTGGAATATGACGTAATTTTTCCTAATAGAATATATTACCTAAATATCTAAATAGAGGACTAAGTAAAAGAAATGGGGATAAATTATTAAGTTGCAATTTCCTTAAATATTTATGAGTACCGAGGATCTAAAATTTTATATGTAACTACATGTTTTGGTTCCACTTTATTACAAATAACACTGATCACAGTAAAGCAGATATCATATGAGGCAATCAAAGCAACAACGGACTAACCCACATTTTTTTCGAAATTGAATTAGTAGCAATAAGCTCTGCTAACCATATAAAATAGGAAAAAAAATGATTTAAATGTGGGTTGGTCCGTGGTTGCTCTGACTGCCTCATATATACTAAAGCCTGCGTGAAAATTAATATTTGAGTATGCAAATTTGAATTCAAATTTTCGAATCTGAATTCTCACACGAGATTGAATATTCCACTTTATTCAAATTAATAGAACACTCGAATAACACAGATTCCACAGTACCTACTTCTTGCCATCACTATCAACTGACACATAGAACCACGTTGCAACGTGAATGCTAATGACGCCCAAGTTACGCAGTTACGTGTTTCCCTAAACTTCGATCTACCATTGAAACACGTAGTATATCGCGTTACACAGGGACAAGCAAACAAGTGTCAAGATTCGCTGCAACCGAGTTGCAAGTTTGGTGGCGTAAAACGCATAATTTGATCAGCGAAGCGAGCTTTAAGGTACCATGCATTATGCATCACCTCGGACAGACCTTTACGATTACGGCCCATCGATGTCCCTGTATGAATAAGTACGGCTTTAAACGGGACAGGGATGTAAAATTTAATTAACACCCTCATTACACGGTTTTGCTTTTACACGCTCCATGGAAACTTTGATTAACTCCGTTTAACGAGCGCCCTCTCTTCTCGTAGGTATACTTCGCAAAATTTCAATACGATATTCTGTCGCATATACGCAGCCTCTTCATATTTCATCGCCAGTACCTCGCAAAGAAAGAAAATTTTAGATTAAACATCCCGTAGAAAATGAGGAGGTTTCAGTAAATTTATAATTTGTTAGTAACTCCACTTCAAATGAATTTTCTCTCCGCGGCACTGTTTAAATTTAATTTAAATAGATTGCATTTAACTTTAAACGTTTAAAGGACGCTTCTACTGCATTTCTATCCAAATTAACTACTCGTTTGATTAGCGTTGAACGTTCTACCGACCTCCAAGTGAAAAAGCACTCTCGTAAAATGGCAGAGTCGCGAGTGCACGTAAGTCTAAATAGAATGAGCACTAGCAAAGCGTTCGTAATGTTAATCCAATCGAGAAGCGTGTCCTATTTCCGGCACTTGAATCAATCTTTTGTTTTCTCTGATGTAATTGCAAAGTGATGGTGCTATGTGCTGTCTTGTCGCAAACTCATCTCAGAGTTCTTGAACAAATATTCTTGGCACGTGACGCCACGGAATACCGATGACACGCGTCGAAGTACTTAGTCGATTGGCGCGAACCACGCTTTTGTGGGCGACGTTTTCGATTCGCGGTGGAAAGAGAATGACTCCCGTTTTCACTGTATTTGCGTTTCAAGTGTTGCAGGATTACGATTAGAAAAATCTTGGTGTATTAAACAATTTTTACATGAAATATGTAACCTTATTTGAAAATTGAAAATGAAAGTTGTGTATAAAAATGATAACAGCTTTTGCTACTTATTGACCCACTGAAATGATCTATTTTTTCTTGATTCTGAATCCCTAATCGTGATTCGAGAACCGTGTAGCTTTTAAGAGGTAACTTCGTTCTTCCATCTCTTTCGTTCGGAGCACTATAAATTTCCGTAGCCTTTAGCTGCTCGGGAGCAACGCAAGGATCAACATGTAGTATCTATTAAATCCTGTTAGGACTGGGCTCTTCGATTAAACGCTCTAGCCAGTGCCGGTCCTTAATTTAAGGAAAGGATAACCGTTATTCAGTCGAATCGGTAAATACAATTCCGTGTTTGGCCAGTGTCCCATAAACTTCCCTTAAAGCGTGGAGATGCCCGCTGACCGAGTGAAGAACGATAATCGAATGTCGTAACTTTAATTGGAGCGAGTAAACAGACCTGCTATCAGAGCAATCTTAATTCTACCGCGTGAAATACTGAGGCTGTGTATGCAAAACGAGGGAAATGGACAAACACTATATTTTAGGGGACTGTCAGCTTTCTTGAAAAAAGGCCAGTTGAACCCACTGAATCGTTATTCAAATAGTAAGCATATAACAGCAAGTGATAATATAATCCTAATTTCTTAATTCTACGTTTCGCCTTAAAGAACAGGATGAAGTAATATGGGAGATAGACAAGAATACCGTTAAGGAACTAGTTTCTGATCAGTTTAGAGGGCTTCCCGCTTTAATATTTATTGTTAACCTAATAAAACTTTCAACCATAGACTTTTTTTATACTAAAAGATGAATTAAGGTTTACACTTTAAGGAAATATTTTAAAAAGTTGAAAATAAGTATAATTTAATTATTTATAAGGTACGGAATAATAAGGTGACTAGAAACTAGATTTTGATCATCTGAAAATACATGGGAACTAATTTTTTATCAGGTCAGGAACTAGTTTTTGGTCATGTAAAATACATGGGAACTAATTTCTTATCAGGTAAGGAACTAATATTTGATCAGATACTAATACTAATTAAAAAGAAAGTACCAAATAAACTTATTTTTAGTATTAAACCATCTAAATTTAATTTTTTTTATAATTTTATAATGTCCTAACCTAATTTTTATTCGGGTGATCAAAAATTGGTTCCATAAGAAAAAAGTGGAACTAAATAATGATCACTGACTTTTAACGCAAAATGATACATATAATAATAAAATTCTTTCGCTACATTGTAAAGTAAACTATTATAAGCAAAATGTATGAAAATAATCTTTCGTACCGCAATAACCAGTAAAGAAATCGACTGTGGCGTCGATGGTGATCTCTTAGTTCGAACATTAAGAGATGGCGTTTAATAGAGGCTTCCTTTAAATGAGCCACCTTATACATTTATTTTCACAAAAACTAACAATACTAACTGCTTTCACAGACAACACGTATATTTTTTAATTATCCTTTTTTATATTAGTAATATTTCAAACAATTATTTAAGGACATAAACTGAAAAGAACGATTTATTTCATGAACTGATAAAAAATTAGTGCCTGATCAAGAATTAGTTCCTTAACGGTATGTTCAGTGAGAAATGCCGCGAAATGAACGCAGCGCTAACGATTTAATCAGAAGCACGGAGAGTGTCAGATGTTTTAGGAAGCATCGCAGAGAGACGCGCGAGAACATAAATATTTTAACTGCTTCGCTTCAAGCTCCAACTCCACCAAATTCCCCAAATTCGTGTACTAAATGACGGTTAACCGCAAAAATATTAATCTCTCACCATAAGGCCTTTAATTGCGCGTCGAGCATCGGAACGAAACGGAATTCTGAAGATGCTCAGTGGCTTGCACAGTGATATCGTCAGCGATATAACTCATGGTTCGAAGGTTAAGAAGGATGGTTGACCCATTTCGCACAATTTATTCCTGACATGTAACGATGTGGGGAATTTAATTAGCGACTAGAAATGTAAGCACAATGCTAGAAGAAAATCGGGATACACATTGACAGAGACGGTTTGAGATTCTCTTTGAAGTTCACATAGAAACCTTTGAATGTTGCAGGTAAAATTTTAAATTAAATTCTGTCAAGCTTGCGCGACGTGAACGATACGAAGGGGATTAATTAACGAGGGATTAATTGAGAACAAAAATCATATTCAATGCATACATGAGCGTGGTGAACTACGTAATGAGATTGTTGTGATTACATTCAGCGTTAAAGAGGACTCTTTCAAAAATTGATTGATGTTAGTTACACAATTAAATCAATAATGAATAAATCATTGAATAATACAAGAAAGCATACAACTTTGTAATGTTTCTATAGAACACTTTCTTCTACTGTAACTTTAATGTTGATGATTTTCCAAGTGTTTTATAAAATTTGGTAAATTAATTACTCCGCCATATTCTGTCTCACACAGGTGGAATTTGTTACGAACCGTAATGCATATTGCTGCACAAGTTAATTAATCAAATTCCCAACTGCCTACTATTCTGATCATACATCAAAATACGTTGCGTTTGCAAATGCATTCGCTCGCGTGGGAACACGCTTTGCAAATTGCGTTCAATGTGTTCGATTAAATCCTAATCCGAGGGATGAAGCGCAAAGTCCTCGTGGATATTCCCCGATCTAGATGAACATTGCGATTCGAGAATGGAGAGCATTGTAGGGTATTATTTTGAGACAATGCTATTGCAATAACTAGCTGTATGCATAACTGTTTAAAAATAATGAAATTTAGAATTCTGCTGCAACAAGGTGTCAAAATTTCCACAACTGTGATGCACTTTTAACGAGAATAACTTAGAGATTATTATTGTCGAATGTTCCCTCCTGTCACTTACCGTATTCGTTAACACTTCGAAGCTTTCGCTCAGGTGACAACCAATTTCCGATACATACATATGTAGAGGCGGAATTGCAGTGATACGTTCGATCATTTACATAATCAAGCAATGCAATTCGTGCTGGGAATAGGGGATCACAGGACGAGGCAATTTCTGTGCCTTTGTCACAAAGTTACAACTGGAAAAAATTGCGTTGGAGCTACACAAATTAAATTTAGGCGTAGATACTGCTGTTGAAACGAATACTTATCTGAGAATTGAGATAAAGCAAAATTGTATCGATTTTCTACTTCTCTCTAAAATATACCATGTCTGAAGAGTTCGTGAGGGACAATCAGAAACAATCGTAAGAAATTAAGGACACGGTACCCAGCAAGAATTTATATAAATCGCCATTTAAAGGAGCAACCATCTTTCCATTTTTAATTTCACGTAGAACCTGGAAAAGGAAACAGGGAAGCTCCGTTTGACGCCGCGGGCACTTCTATTTAACACGAGATTTATTCAACGTTGCGCGGTGACTTGAATACGGCTGCGAGGGTTTCACTCAAAAATTGCTTCACCAGAAGTAACGAGCGAGGAAGTGTTCGTAAATTTAATTGGGCGGAAACGGCTCGTGGGTGACTGAGACTTGGCAAAATATTCATGCTTATTTGCAACGGCTTGCTCAAAAATATACATAATGCAGCATAATACGTAGCAACTACTGTAATGATGGATTTATCAGTTGCGAACAGTAAAGTAGATTCATATAAACGGATGTCTAATTTCTATTTATTTCCCAACCATAAGTGATCTTCGTGTTCCACCCATTAATTCTAAGTGTATTTGATTTGTTAATTAGTTGAGAGTTCTCTAGATACTAAATACTTTATGCTTCACTTGAAGAAATATGCAATGATGACGTATTTTAATCACGAAATTACGTATACTGTCAAATATGAAACAGCAGAAGCAGAATTAAATACGAAAAGTTTTAAACAAAATTAATTATCAATACGATAGGAATTTTATGGAAATGCAGGATATCATACTAAATAATAAAAATGATTGTAGCTTTGAAACAGAACGAAATTGGAAATACGTTCATATAAACATATTTTATTTTATCGTTTTTAAGTGCTTACTGCATCCCTGATACGGATTCAACGTATTACGTTTCAGGTTGTATTTCCAAGCGGCACCATCTGTAGAGAATCCATTAGAGGATAATGGTGGAGCGCGATTGAGTTGGCAAGTGAAGGAAGTCTAGTGAGTAATAATAAAGTTTCATCGGAACTTAATCCAGCCACACTCGATTTAACTTCAGCTCTACGATTATACAGTGAACGAAGATCGCAAAATCTCTACAGATTCGTGTCAAAGTAAAGCAGTAGTGGCCCGTGGTGCGATGTCATTAACCTGAATTGTATCTATAAAAACGAATGACACTATAGAACAAGTCCATAATCTTTAATACGATATCGTTAAAAAAATCTACTGAAATCAATCTTACAGTAAATTAAACTCCTCCCATTTTCCACCTACTTCCGTCTTAAACTTCCACTTAAAGAAATTTAGACTCCTACGTGTCGAACAGATGCAAATAACTTCTATCGCATTTGATACAAAACTAATGCTTCCATTGAATAAATATTCAACGAAAGTGGATGTTGAAAAAGTAAAACAGAGGAAACGCAGTAAAATACCCTGGTTACAAAAAATATGAAAAGGGAATTTATAGCGGCGATAAAACTTCGCTGTAAAACTATACAGCGACAAACACGGGAACGCAATCTGCATAAAATGATAGTGACCATTAAAAAAGGGAGCACGGTTTGCGTAGAATACAATGCAAATGCGTTAGTCGTTATTTGCCGTTATGAGTAAAAGCTGCGACGTATTTTAAGCGGCCGCGGGCTCTCATTTGTAGAAGTTGCAAATTGAATTCCGCAATGAGAATTATGTCGGCCCTGCGAGGTAGAAATTAAATTTTAATCCCGAAAAAAGTGTTGCGGTAGAACGTATTTAAAAAGACTTAGCAGTACGCCAGATTACATTCAACGGCACTTCCTGGACTCCTGGCTGAGCCATTAGTCACCACCTAAGAGGACAATTACGTTTTCAACACAATTTTAATACGGTTAATGGGAAGGAATTTTTCAATGCTATCATGGTCGTTTAAAAGTGCAGCAATGAGAAATACATCTAATAGCTTCAACCTCTTTTAGTACTTTCATAGAACTATTATTTCTACCGATGCTTTCACTGCTTCGAGGTCTACTCCCAAGCCAAACAAAATAGCTTGTTTATAAAAAAAAATGTATTATTACATTGAGTAGGTACTGGATGAATACATTCCTCTATGATTTTAATCTTTCATTAAACCGCGATTACGTCTCGTGAGTCTTGGAAGCTCCGAGGAAACGTTGATTGGCGAACTTTAACGGCACGTCGGCGTGGTTACGCTCGATAAGCAATGCCACGAACGCCTGCCGTCGGATGAATCCTATTTTACAACCCATTAGCATAAGATTGATGCCTGGCACTAGCGTTTAATCCGTTGGCCAACTAGTACCTCCCATTATTGCTAGGAGAAGCTCGGGCGTTGACGTCTCCGATACGCAAAGACTTTCATCGAGGAAATTCCTGATAAGAGAATCCACGACAACACGGCTAGAAGGGGTGCAGACAGGGTTGAACCATCCCTAACGGAATGTTTTCTGAGATTTGCAATCAGAGTTCGTCTTTGAAGGCGACGGTTCGATGAACTCTGGCGAGACACCCCTGCTGCGTGAGAACTTCTTGGAAGATTCAAAAGTATTTTTGTGTGTTTACTACTTCGAGGTCTTTCTATTTTGAGGAAGTATGTGTCCACAAGGTGGGTTGTGGAAAATGATAGCAGAAATAGAAGTGATTGGAAGAATATTATCATTCGTGAGATATTTAAATATTTGGATTGAAATAGACTCAGATAATTATGACCCGTAGATATTTGTTGAGTATTTCATTTGGTTATAAATATTTTTCTTAATAAACATTAAATGCAATAGATTACTTATGTTTTTTTTCCAAAGCGTCCATGCATTCCTAGATTTAGAGATATAGGCCTGTGAGATATGTGCCCAACGCGTGCAATGATGTAATTTTCATTTACGTATGCACTGCAGGGTTGAAAAATAGAAAAGAGAAATAATTCCACATACCATATTTTAAAACAACTTCCGACAAATAAGCGAGAGATCCACGAGTTTCGTAATTAGGTTTCTAGTAGCAGAACACCCTCTTAAAGATCGAGTCAAAGTAGAAACACCCCAACACTTGCCACGAACACGTGGCTCTTGTGCGCCATAAACTTCTTAATATCGCGGACCTTTTTTATGGTCGATGACATAACACGCATTATGAAGGACTACGCAATTTACGGTCCCCGGAGGGCGTGGGGTTTTTATTAAACTTTCAGCGGAGCAGGACTCTCGTCCTTGTTCTTTCTGATTAACACGTCCGACGCGATATATCTCTATGAATTCTATTTATGCAGCAGTACAGGACAATACATTAAAATTTGAATTTTTACGAGGCTATTTTGTTCTCCTCTTCATAGTATCCTGTTAAAATATTATATGGATAATTCTAATTCTCATTGTTCGCGCTCAGCTAATGGCACAGTTCTTTCTTCGAACTGCATTAATTAATAATATTTCTACGGCAGAGTAATTCTATAACGGTGCAAATGTATTGAAATAATGGAGAATGGAATTCTATATACGACCACGTGGAACGAACTGCATATTTAACACTTGTTGCTCGAACGGGGAAACAATGTTTCATTCTCGTTTTTATTCCCGCTGCAGCAGAATCTACTTCGCTTTTTGCTTTCTTGCGCCCGCTAATGGCTTCTACGAATCTTGGATATTCGCGGTATCTACCGCATTAAGAGTGAATTACGCCCCTGAATCGCAACACGGGCTTGGGAAATGAAATTTATGCTGTTTACGGTAATTGTGAAATCAATGCTTCCAGAACTACGGACTTGTACTGTTTTAAAAACCTGTTTAAAAAAACTGTTTTAAATACATATAACGCAGACTATACAAGTTCAAAATTTTTAAATACACCCTAATGTGGAACGCAGTGTAGACTAAAATTATATGTTGTTCTTGTTATTTATTACTGTTTAATATGTCTACTTGATGAAAAACATTTGGTGAATCTAAAACGTCGATTTTTATGCATAAATATCTATTACTGACACACTTCAAATGTATTTGACTGAATTACTGACACCCCAATTACTGTCATCTAACCTAATACTGTTTATCTATCATTTTAAGGTTACGTCGTGTCATGTATGAGCAACTTATGCTATGACAGTAATACCAAAATGCTTGAAACGCTTGTACCAATCACTGTCACCCAATTAATAAGTAAAAAGACTTAATGACTCGTTGAATTCAGATCTTTATTACTTTTTATGATGCTTATATTATTTAAAATATTATATTTTGTTATGTCAATAGCTTCAATATTACAATTACAGCATTTTCTTTAACGCCTTGTTTTCTCTTTCGTTAGTAAGGAAGTCATTGTTTCCATGAACAACGAACAAAAAATTAAGTACTTTTTTTGTATCGTATAAATAACAGTTTCAATTGTATGCTAAATTTTTTTTATGCATCATTTTATAAGATTTATTCGTTATTTTACGTAAAATAGCTCAGGGTGACAGTAATGGGGTAGGTGGCAATAAAATGGTTCCTTTACCCTAGAACCTACAGTAACCACCCAAAATAATTGACAACGACGTAAGAAATTTAATTAAACACGCTTGATGATGATAATATATTGCTCAAAATAATTAGCAAGTCATCTATTTAAACCAGGTGATTAATATTCTGTCATAAATAATTATTAGACCATATAGTCTAGTAAAGGAATCAAATTCGTTTCAATGTTAATATACTCACACCATATTAATCAACAAAAACTCGAAAATTTGAACATTTCTATTAAAAATAATTATTTTAAACAGTATATTGTAAAGCACTACACATTAGCGCAGTATCCCACTTGCAATATACATATTGAGACACGAATAACATAGAAAAATATGTTTAAATCCAAAAACTCACCGAAATCTGAACCGACGTGGTTCCATGTGTCTTCTAGCACGGTCACCGACAGACTGATCTCTCCTTCGTCCCCATATACCTGCGACGCGATTTAATATTTATTATTACCCCCCACGTTTGAGGTCGTCTCCAAACACAGCCGCGAGCAAAACACGCCTCGTCGCACAACACGTCTTGCTTCCCTCCAAGGGGAAAAGCAACTGATTTTAGGCGTGTTCGACCGTACGCGCGGAACGATAACAATTTCTTGCCATACATTAAGGTATCCATCGATTTGAAGATAGAAGCAAGATCAATTTTACAAATATTATTTCTCCTTTGAAAATTTAATTTTCTGATTTTCCGACGCATGGTGGAGTTATGTGGCTTGTATATGCTTGAATAATTTAAATATGTATGTATTTTTAAGAAAAAGCTAGGTGTTCCATGGAAAAGTAATCACGAAAGCAAAACGTACATTTACTGTCACTGCATGTATTTTCAACTTATTTTCCTGTTCTACGAAGAGACTCGTGATTCCTTTATAATTTATGCAATTTTCATGAGTGGTTATTTACGCAAGAAATACAGGATTACGAAATTAAATTTCATTTCCTACTTCACGATGAGGTTCGCAGTCTAAATAATCTCCATAGCTGTAATAAAAAAAGCTGCTTACACAGGGAGAATTAAAATCGCGGGATTAAATCGTTGCACCTTTATTGCGGCGCCCTTGTTAACGCGCAAGCTAACAAGGGAACAGTGCAATTTACCAAGTAAAACGTTGCGTAGACAAAAACGGGATTTGCATGAAAACCCAATTCTCACCTCCTCTCGAGTTTCGCGCATTCACATGAAGCGTAATAATACATTCAGGAAATGCAGAAAAGTGCACCGCTTGCGAAGACAGTAGCAGAAACTCCTTTCTGTTAGGTGGTCCCAACAGATTTTCAAAGAACCAGCTACTTACAGTCGTAAATCAAAGTCAATTCTAATTTGCGACGACTTCGAGCGGAACACAATAACGAGCCTCGGCGCAAGGTCTCAAATGTGTTTCTCCCGAATTATCCCATCAAACTTCATCAAGTTTCCGGCAGTATTCGTTCCGCAACTCTCCACACACCTTTCCCGCCAACAAAGTCCTCGCGAATACGAGCACACACCGAGCAGGAACTGAAATTAAAGCGAATTTATCGCACGCTGTTGGCCATTAAACCTCGAAACTTCCTAAAACCGCGATCGTACTTTCTCAAACCCCGATTCCATACACTTCCATCCATTTCCATTCGATCCCTCCAGCAGCGATTCGAAAGTACATTGCCCGCGGGCGTGCCAAGGCTCGAGAATCGTTCCATTTTAAGTTCCCCAGCGAACTCTTGAGTCGAGGGCCTCGCTTGATCCTTTCGAAATGCGCTCGAATAATAAGTACCGCGCAGAAGAACACTCGTGGAGCGATTTCTGGCCATTTACCAGGCAAAGGAGACGTTACGCGTGGTGGCTGGGGAATTTCTCATGCACGTCACGTCCTGAGAAAGCTGTTCCATTCGTAGACGCAAGGAATGCATCGCTCCGGCGGCCGCGATGTGCCAGCCAGGTGGCATCAATCGTTGCCTGGCCCTTCTAAGAGAGTGGAACAGCGTCTCGATATCGAGCCGCATCTTTTCCAGTGATAAACCTGTCCCGAGAGCAATCAGCGAGCCCGGGCGCATTAGCGGTTTCGTATCGCAGCTGTAGCCTAGCGAAATGAGCCTTGTAAACGCTACCGAGCTTCCCGTTACTTATCACTCGCCCTGATGAATATCTCACGGTGGACTATTAAGAAGCGTTGCCACCCTCCCACCGATTTACGCCCCGTTTATGGGGGCGCGTGAAAGGAGGGGCGGTTTCGTGAAGCGGCTGCGACGTCTCTGAATGGGAAGGTGTTAAGAGGGCATATATTAAGTTGAAAGCCCCGGGGATTGCGGTAAGATGTACGAGGGTGCTTCGCGAGGGTAGGACTATTGACTTTGTTCGAATTTTCAGACGATAATGTATATTGAACATGTTGGATGCAGTAGTTAGATGTTTGAGAGAAAGTAGAGTATTGTTGGTTTGATTCTTTGAAACAGAGTTGCGCATTATTCGAATGAATTTTTATTGAAAATAATACAATAATATTATTATGATGATATAATAGCAATGATACATAATAATATTAAAAGAATAATGTAATAACATGGAATACAAAATTAATCGTTATTCTTGAATAACTTATTCATAATTTATTCGAATATAAAATTATTCATTATTCTCAAACAATTTCATTTCATTCGCAATTCTTAGTCGACATCATTCGAATAAAAATTTATTCCAATAATGCCCAACTCTCCTTTGAAACTCTGGATATGGATTTGTATGTAAGATGTAAGATGTAGAGTTATGTAAATAGATGGTCGTAGGAATAATTGGAAGGTAAGAAGAGCGAGGAAAGGACTGGGAAAGAAGATTGGGTATGTCAAGGCTGCTGAGAAGATAATACCTGTGCTGGATATATGCGGGTGGAGGCTCCGGGGCTAAGACTTTCTCAATTGTGGTGATCGACGCGTTTTGCATTGGAAATTGCAAGTTTTCGCGAAAGATTGCCAATTTATGATGCCTCAACCGAGAAATATATAGCTTTCTATCGGCGTAGCGTTCGCAAGGAATACAGATTGAGTTCTCGTGGAAATAGTAACAGTGAAACGATACTGTGATTCCGCCTCGGAAATGGAATAAGGAAATTTCCAAAGCAATTTCCTGCTTGAAACGGAAGAAACCGTGTCGCGCTCCGAGTGCAAGGCGCGATCTTTTTAACTCTTTATTGATTCTCTGCGAGCCAAGAGGTACGTATATCGAGAAGGTAACTTAAAATGGTGATATCAACAAACTGTGTTGAAAGAAATATGGGGAAAAGAGCCTGACGAAACTTATTTCTTCCTAGAAATTGATATATCAGATCTTCAACGACTCGTGGAACAAAGTAAACCATAATCAAAATAAATCGACAGAAAAATATTTCCGTTAAATGGACCGTTTATTTTGAAAGTGGTGTAAGTCCATTTTTGAAAAAAATGAGATATCACCTAATTCATGCTTAATTTAATGAAAATTTTTTATGTATATAATTTTCTCGAAACAAGAGAAATTGGACTTACACCACTTTCAAAATAAACGGTCCAAATTTCATTCACTTGTCAACGTAGTAAATAATAACATGTAGTACCTTCAGACTTGAAATTAATAATACTAATGCCAACACCCACTGGAAATTCAATTAAAATTCTTTCAAAGATTCTGTACTTGGTAAAAAGACTGAAAAATGAATATTTACAATTAAAGGATTCGATGGTAAAAGGATTCCACTGAAGGATTCCACTGGCAGTGGAATATATCTGTTTCTGATCATTCCAGTGATTTTTCACCCGTGAAAACGAACCCCGAATATCCACAAGGGCCTGTAAACTCGCGATACAAATTTCAAGCCGAAAGCAGCCGAGCATAAGTCGAAATAAATTCGAAGTAAAGTTGCAGCGAGCGAGCCCGAAGAAAAATATGTCACCTAAGTTTCTCGACGTGTTCTACCCTGTTCCCTGAAAGTCCGCGCAGTCTACGGCGAAATTCTTCAGCCAGAGTTACAGCGAAAGCTCGGTCTTAAGTCCGACGAAAATCTACACGCGAGAGAATTGTAGAAGCACGCCTCCTGAAAAGCTAATACCCGTCTTTCCTTGTAAAGAGCTGAAGGAGTGTCCAAACAAATCCTACGAAACACGTTCTATTTAAACTAACAAGACCTTCATCTGTTCCGTTTCATTGAGCGAGGCAATTCTTTCCACTCATCTCTGTCCAAAGTCTCCTACTTATTGTTAGTTATTAGTTAAGAAATTATTCTGTAATTTCAGAAATTAATTAAAATTCGAATTGCTCTCAATTCCTTCGATCATCAGAAGGTTCCTTCTTTTAGAAGAAATATAGCCTCTTTTAAATCACTCTGCTCTGTTTCTGTCAGCAGATAAAGGAAATGCTACTCTGAGTTTGACTTTATTGAACTTCTATATGCCTAAAGCGAAAAGGAACGTATGGTATTCCGATAAACTACCACTGGTTATTGCGTAGAAAACCTGCGATCTCAATGACGCTGATAATTTATCAAATTTCGAAACAGTCCATTTCACCGAGTGCAACAGCGGTAACAAATGCAATTTTCGGCGCAACGTCGGTCTACCGAGACTGTCGCGACCAGATAACGATCGAGCACGCCTGGAACCGCGAAGTAAGACTTCCAACCCCTGTAGCAAACGTACAAATGTGTCTTATCACCATTACTTTCGGGTTAAAGCGCGGCCCCATTTCGTTGAAGGACAGGGATTGATGACGCGGCCGATAACAAAGTTACGATCACAAAAGTAATTAGGCGGGTGTGACTTTATAATGGAAACTTCTCGGCGACCTTACTCTCACATTCGCGGAGAAGAAAGTCAAGAGCTTCGGCTTAGAACGTGGTAAGTCGTGCGGGGGATGGAAAAGGAACGACTCCGGGAGTTTGAATGGAAACTTCCAAGATTGTAAATATTCGTTCCCAGCGAGATCGGAGTAAATGATTCGCCTCGGGACGGTGCTGAGACCTCGTAGATTACACGTGATCGTGAAAAAAAACCTGCAGGCGTGCTTTATCGCTTGAATCTCTGTTAATGAAGACGCCGTAGATTCGTAATCACGACGAGTTGGAAATATGACTCACCGGGTGCGATCCATTCCCAACTTTCCGCGAATGAGATCATTATTTTAGAGTGAATTTAATAAATGGCTAGCATCCATCAATGAACTTTGTTATCTAGTTGGGAAGTCTGGTCGTTCATAACAATTTTCATCTTCGATATTAATGCTGGGATCGCCGAGGCAGTCTTCGGCGTGCTTTAAGTGCATAAAAAAGTCAAGATGCCTCGAAGAATGTTTTTATTAGGTCAGTTCAGTTTATGGTGGTACTCCATCTGCTTACCAAACCTACACATTTCACGCCGTGTCTAGCCTAATTTAGAAGTGTCAGAATGAATGAAACTTGGAAAGTGTCAGTGATTTATACCACTACATATATCTTTGAATTTTTTATTAAGATAAGAGGATAGTTAAAAATAGATAGAATTTAGAATATTCCTGTAAAGATACTCAGTTTCATGGATGAAACTTGCAATACCACTGCAACACTACTAACGTGTTCTTTATTAAACTAACAAAATACCAGAGATGGGCAAAATTTTTATTCAAATAAAATTCCGAATAACGAATAAAAGTTCAAAAAAATTATTCGTCGTGTGTCGAATAAAGTTGACCCGAGTTAACCTCCTACCAGTCTTTCGATCCCAAAGATCATAGAACGAAGTAGAATGAATATTTATTTGCAGAGAAAAAGTAGTGAAGCGCAATCTGACGATTATTTACCCCAATTTCGAAAATGCAAACAGTATCATGAACGTGATAACGAAACGGGTACACAGAGTGCTGCGTACACACTGTTCCGCTTTATACGTACCCTTTCGATTCAGCTGGCGGTCGTCGACCAAAACGTGATAACGAAATAACTAAGCGGAAGCTATAAGCAATGCAATTATAACACCATATCCGCGTTAGCTGTTAATTGTCCAGTCAGTCAGGCAATTAAAACACCCCCGTGATTGGACCGTATTCCACGCTATTTGTGTCACCGACAATCATTTCATCGACGAATTTACACGCGTTTCCGCGTAATTCACCGAATAAACATGATAAAATTGTCGCGCTTAATTACGGCCGGGCAATTTATTTGCATGAGCTAGGGAACGATGGCAAAGATTCGTCGGTTTAAACGATTGTGATGCACTCGACGAAATTGATCCCTTCATTAAACCAAATACCAACCAACACGTAAAGTAGATCATCTCTCTGCAGCAACCACCCCCTGCAAATAAACTCATTTCATTCACAACGTAATCCCACATTCACCCCTTTCGTGCAACTGTAATTACAAAAATTCCACTGCGATTTAACCCACATAATTATCCACCCCTTAACTGATCCACGAGTTTAAGACTTATCTATTCCCTCTCATAGCCCCCAGCCTCCGAAGTTTCCTCAGATAACACTCTATATACCGCCCAGCGCAACTTCACTCGACCTCGGACTCTGAAAAAGGATTCAAATTACAGGCTGGAAAGGTCGAGGGGCGAGAAGGTTAATGGTCAGCGCGAGTCCCGATCGTCCATCAATGCTGGACCCCCACGGACTCGTGCGTCTTGTCGACCAGCAATTTTCTCTCAGCGCGAAAAATCGCGGCGATCGTTTCCCTCCAGCGAGCGTCACAGTCAACCTCTTCGTTAAACTCCGGACGCGCTCGCATTTCCTCAGGGACCGGGGATCTCCATGCGAAATCCGAGGTGTACGTACACAATCCACAGAAGTTACATTAACATGGTCGTTCGCGTGGACAGAGCTGAAGGGAAATAAAAACGCGGAAAGGGGACAATCTCGTTGCCGGTTAAAGTTCCGCGATGTTTTCATCGCGCCCGGCTAAGCCCCGTGCTCGGTCTCGTTGAAAAATGGAAGGGCAAAGTGGATTATCGTTTCGCAAAACGAGCTTGCTCGAGGGAAACGTGACAGCGCGGTTCGTGTTCTAAGAGGCACAACCCCTTGCGCGTGGAAGTTCCTTGCAAAATCGAATGCTCGCGGATGCAGCCTTCGATATGCAGCTTCCAATAGCTCTAAGGCTTCTCCGGAACCGTTTGAATAACTCGACACGTAATCGACTTCACTGCGAGTTGAAAGATGTTTCTGTTAGCTCCGCGTGCCATTCGCCAGGGATTAAATGTTTTTCGAAAATTTATTCATCCCGCAGATGAGCTTCTTTTGAATTCTTTCTGTGTGTTTCGCTACGCGGCCTGTTTCAGAGGGTAGCTCAGAATACGTTCCTCGTTCTATGAACGGTTTAAATACATGTTTAATGCAGGAGACTGTCGTCGCTTGATGCGCTTTAGAATATGCCACCGGTTCTGTCGCGCTCTTGAAGCTCTGGATATTCAGCATCTTTTGCGTCCCACGTAGCCGTGGCGAGAAAGGCGGAATAAAAAATGGGCGCGGACGACTTCTCCAATTCTACTCGCGGGCACACGTGTAGGTATGCATGAGGGCACTGGAAAAGGTGGAACGCGTGAATACTTCTCGCATACAGAGTGCTTTTGACTTGAAATTCTCTCAAACACGCTGCAGATTTTTAATCAACGCGGAGGGGCGAGCTTCCAGCGCTGCTGTCGACGCAGGACGGACTTCGCGAAATTGACAATGCGAGGTAAATGAAGATGATTCGAAGAAATTTTTCGACGTTAATCAATCTTCAAAAGTTGGCCATAATTCATTCGTGAATTTTAGTTAGGAATTCTGCAATGGCTTCTCATAAAACCTATCCTAACGAAGCCACTGGAAATTTGCAATAAAAGTTGTCCATGTCACAGAAGAGGTGCCACTGTGCACGCGCCTTAATAATAAAATATCTCGATATTACGTGAATTCTGCGTGAGAATTTAAAAAGGGAAGTTAGGGAACCCTGATATTCAGAAAAATATGCAACATTGTGTGCAAGTAGAGTAGTTCATGCCTTGCGAAAATTTATTTTTTGTTGGTACCATAGTGATTTTTAGGGGGGGAGACCACCCCTTGAAAAAATGCGGAGTTCTCTTTTCCGTGGAATATCTCGAGAGTAGTGAGATATATCGAAAAGAAGTTTAAACAAAAGTTGCATCTTTTTTTATATCTAGGGAAACCGGGGCTAAATGTTTCAATTTCGATCAAACATGAAAAAATGATTGGAAAATAATGTAGTTATTCTCTTGACACTATTGACTAATTTTTTGTTAAATTTATTATATTTTACGATTTTTAGCTTGTATTTAATATATTGTAGTAGGTTTTTCATAAAAAGTAATATATTTGTAGCCGCTTGAAGCGGAACTTCTTACCCCTTTATGGGGCAAGTTGTTATCGTATTGGGGTAAGTTGTTACAAAGATATAAGAGTTGCCTTTTAATGAAATATTTCATTTACCAATAGAATAAAACAGAATTTTATTAACAATGTTTATTTAGAAAGGTTCGGATCAACAGAAATGTATTATCTTTAAAAGAAAACCAAAACAATATAATAACCATAAACATTATGTTTGGTATAAACACTAAAATCTACAAATCAGTCTTACATTTAATTGTTTGTGGTTACCTACTTATTGAAATTTGTACTTGTAGCCTACAGTGGCTTCTTGTCCAGATTGTAGTTTTTTAATAACTTTCGATAGAGTGGAGTGGCAGATACTAAATTCTCTAGCAACAGTCGTTATCTTTATGATTGACTTCGATGGAAATGTTGCCCCTTTCCGCCTTTTATTCGTATGTTCGCATTTTAACGCACAGCAGGAACAATTTATACATTTGCGGTGGGGTAAGTTATTACCATAACAACTACCCCAAATGGCGATAACAAATAGCTCCTATCGACACAAGCAGCAATTTGAGAGATTATTTTGCTTATACATCTATTAAAAAGAAAAACACTATTACACCATGTTCTTAAATGTCATTTGATCCATAAGAACGAATCAATCAATAATATCGACGTTAAATAATCGAAACAGACCAAAAAATAATGATAGAAAAATATCTATTTATGTGGTACGCGACTAATAGGTATTTGCTTACAGCCACACGATTCGCTGTCCCAGGCGCTATTAAAATGGGCGACAGAGTGGCGTGATCAACTTACACGGAAAAAATAATTTAAAATACTACGCTCTTTCCATTTCGAAGATAGAACCGTCGAAACAACTTACCCCCGGAACTTTTAGCCCCGGTCTCCCTTACAAAACTGCGTAAAAATAATTATTGGAAGATCCAGACTTTTCAAGTCACCCCCACCCCCAATCCTTAATTCAATAATTACTTTGCAACTTTTGCGTAAACTTCTTTCCAATATCTCTCACCCTTCTCGAGAAATTCCACAAAACGGAATATTCTGCATTTTTTCAAGGGGTGATTTCACCCCTTAATATTGACATTATAGCACCAATAAAAAATAGCTTTGTCTTACGCACGAAATACTTTATCTTCCACAGAAAATTGGATAATTTTCTGAACTTCCGAGTTACCTATCTTCCTTTGTAAGCGAGATGTAGGATCCTTTACAGAAATCGCATAATCATCTCACGTCACTAATTCAGAAACATTCAATGAAACTTTACCCCCGAGATTTTTGACATTCCAGTATTGGAGCAAAAGAGACGAGCCAAAGAACTGTAGTAAACCCTTCCTACAAACGTTGCTTGATCCAGGATCATCGTTTTTTCTTTCAACAAGAGCTCGATCTAAGTGTTTGATCGAAAAGAGTCACGGCTATACATTGTTTGCTCTGTAAAAGAGTACTGGTCGTCGGTGTCGAAGAGATTAGAGGTCCATTCCCGCTGTCTATCCAGGAGATTAAAGCCAGCCCCGGCGCGAAACTGCTCGTAAAAAGGGCCCGGGCAGCCGCAGAGCTGTTGTAAATCCGTGAATCGGAAGAACCGTTCCCTTCGATGGTTTCTTCCTGCAGCGGAATTAGGAAAAAGCTGACAAATGTTTCGCTTAGAGACAAATGGCTAATAAAATTCGCATTTGCAGGAAGAAACGGCTAAATGGTCTCTGTCAACTGGCGTACCTCCAAGTCGCAGATGATTACTCTATCATAATTTCAGATGAAATTTCAATTAATCTTTGTTTCATAATGGTACATCAGTTTCAGCCACAGCCGAAGAAACAATTCCGCCTTAAAATTACGACAAAAGTCTCCAGTCAAATTTGTTTCTACGAACCCCAACTTTCCCCAAAATAAATTCTAAAGATCATTCGATGATAGTATTGCTACTTTGTTACTTGAACCACATCTTCTACCACACCCCATTTACTAAGACCACAGCTTTCTATACCCAATTATATTTTACAGCCCCGTGCTACGCTATTCATCCGTTCGACTCCGCGTGCCATTTAATAGGATACCTTTCGTTCGTTCCTTCCATTGTGACCACGCCGTTTGAAAAACGCGGGATACCGCGACGAAACTCCATCCAGTGGGTTATTCTTCCCTGTTGCCGGGATCTGAACGCGTCGCATTTAAAGCTGCGCCGTAGAATTACGCGGGAAATATTGCGTTCCATATTTCCATGCAAAACGGACAAGCAACGAGCGTTTTTATTGGCCGAGGCCAAGATGCCGCTGCGAGTGGGTGAATAGTTTAGAAGTTAACAAGAATACGACGTAGAAAGTTAATCCTCAAAAACACTTTGCATGTGGAATTAAACTCTAGCACGCCTTTAATTAACTTCTCCCAAAACGCACATCCCCAGGCAAACGAACATCGTTTCCATTTATTCACCGTAAAGAATCGCCCACATTTTAGCGTTACGTTTCAGAGTCCATAAGCAAGGCAGTAGTGTCCGTATAAAAATGTTCACGCGAGACGCAGCTCGCAATTTCAACCCTGCCCGAGAAATACGGTCGATTGGTAGAAACGGTCGGAAATTTCGTCATAAAGGGAGAATTCTTCCCTCGATACGCATGAATTCTTCCGGGCTCGCCGAGCAAAACGTTCCTTGTTCAGACCAGACGGCGCGCCTGGAACCCTTTGAAAGGTTTTCCTTGTTGACAGTGAGTTCTATCCCGATATTGGATCGGCTACTGGTAGAATATCCCGCGGCTTCATCCCCTTTACTTTCATCGAACGACGCTGTCAAAGCGGCAAAGGGAAGACGGATCAGCGACAGGGCCAAAGAGGCGCTGTTCTACTCGCTATTATGCCACTTAACTAGTGCGTGTAATTATCCCCTTGCATCGCGCATTTATGCCCGCCCGTCCGCGGGCGGAACACTGCTTCTCGTCGTAATTGCCGTGGCTGGGAGCTGCTCAGATCCACGGCGTATCGTCAGCGAGCGTATGCTCTCATAACTTGCCTGATTGCGTTTCGAATCCCTCCAGCTGCACCGTCTGATTTATACATCTCCCAAACGGACGGTCTTGGTAGCCATTAATTGTTTGATTCCGCTAGGGTGAACCTGACACGCTCTATTCCGTGAAAAATATATGTATGTCTTGTTTTCGAATTAGATAAAACTGTTTATGAAATTATTGCTCTGGCTTAACATTAAAAAGAGAACACTATTTGAAAAATATATATTTTCACACAATAAGTAATGGTTATTGAGTTGCTAAGTTCTTACTTCGATTCTTGGCGCATTTTTCAAATCTGGAGCTACCCAAAACAAAAATATTGCACGAAACAGTGATGGGTGCAGGTTCAAAATTTGCGATAAATCGATATTATTGAAAGGGTAGTTATAGTTTACTAGAGTTGCCATTTCTGGGTAGATTCGGTTAGGTGGCTGTTCACTTTCCAGGAACATCTCGCGATAATTTATTAATGGTGTCGTTCCATTACACGCAGCAACACCATTTTATCAGGCGCGATATTTTGCTCAGCTGGATTAACATCCTCAAAGGACCGTGGCGCCGAATCATTTTGCTCCACTGTTAATCAACGTTTGTCGCGACGGTTTAATTAGAAAGGCAGTTTCATTTATGGATCTCCAGTGCCTGGAGTCCCGTGCAAACAGAAACGTCGACCAAGCACGTGAGCGTTGTTATCAATCCAGTGTCCCAGAGGCAATGCCGTGAAATCGCGATGGTACGCAGCAACTGGTTACCGTGGCCTATTGACCCGATAAGCATTGATGGTGGGCTAACAAGTCCACCACTTGGAGCTGAAATACACGGTGTTGGTCCCGATAGCGAAACATCGTATGGTCGAAACAACGATAACGTTTGCCTCGAAAAAATCCGCAGGGAATACGAATGGTATCGCTGGAATTTCCACTTGGTGAGGATAAACCCGGGTACTCCTCGTTTTTGAGAACGTGAAATTGACGGCGTTGATAAGACACGAAATTTCAGGGCTGAGGGAGCATATCAGGGAACCAATTGATGGTTGCACCGTGCCAAATGGTGGTTTCTGTTAATTTCTGAGTAGTAGATTTATTGCCGCATTTGTTACAGTTCCTGATTTTACTTAATAAAGTTTTGTCGATTTTTGAGAAAAATTCGATTCATCATATTCGGAAGCCTGCCATTTTAACATTTCTTTATTTATCTTAATGAGTCTACTACCATCGATAGCCACATTCATACAGATTAAGAATCTCTTTTCCTTTTTTTGTTTCAAATTATCCTTAGGGTATTTTCCGTCAACGCCAGAACCATCTGATTTTTTTTCAACGTCTCAAGTTAGCGTTCTGTATCAGCCACATTTTTTTTACCGTCACATAAAAATTCACAATAATAGTACAAAATTTGTACAAAAAATTCATACAAATCACCTATTTCTCGGTCAAACAAGGTAGAATCCCCCCTTAACAACATAGTGCACAGGCTAGGTGGTGTGAACCATGGTGTGAACCTTCTTGCGCCCGTAGGTAATAGCACTGGGAAGTCTAGAGTACCCTCTGATCGAGGAGCCGTTCCTAAATCATCCACGACAGAATAAAAAGAAGAATTACCCACTTAACCCATAGAATAGGTGAAACCTGTTACAATCAATCTCACTAATGAGCTATCCAAGAAACGCTTAACATTCAATTTCCCAGAAATCATACTTCCTCCCTCGTGGAATCACTGATCTTATCAATTTCACCCCCGGAAACATGCTCGTCTATCCATATGCTCAATAAAGTTGAAATGAACTCTTTCTCTGGACGACTCAATCCTATCAATCCTGCACGCCCATCGTCGATAAAGGGACCTACGTCGACCCAAACCAATCCAATCGCAATCTTGGATCGCCCTAACCGACATTTAGCCAGGAACGCATTAAGGCAGCGTGTCTTCCCGGAGCAGCTTACGTAATCCAAGTTTCGAAGGTAACCCGTGGGCGATTTGTGCTGCAAGTAGAAGACAGCGGGGAGGATTTAGGCTGACAATGAGGTTGCAGTGGCTTCGCCTAGTGGTCGACACAACGATTCAACAGCTTGTTCGCGGGGAAACTTGCGCCTCACTTGTTACTGCGCAAATATGCGCCGCGGGGCTTTGAATAGTCAAATGAATCATCTAGGAAACGTAGCAAAGAAGAAAAATACAGTCGAAAATGTAGAATAGACTTCTTGCGAGATGCCTTGATTTTAATAAATAAGGATTTTGAATATTTGCCAAGTAAGAACCCGAGGTACACTTCACTGAGTTTCACGTCAACTGATTTCTCTGTAATTTATTCAAATTTGTGCTCCCATTTCTTGCACTTCATAATTAAAGATGTACGCGATAAGATGGGTAGTGCAATGTTATAAAATTTTAATTTGTTAGTTTGAAAATTGCCCAAACTGCCTACTTTTTCAGACACATAGAATCGAGAGCACCTGATGATTCTAAACAATACTGTATGTAAAGTGTTAATAGAATGGCACAAAGTGAGAATTGACACTGATAAACCTAAGCTAGCACTGTTGCTTCAGAGGATAATTGTTTCAAGCAATTATTCAATTAAGGAGTGATTAATGAATCGTCGGCACAGAAGAACTGAACCAACGTGGCATATCAAGATGAGACAATGTCAGCAATGGGACATTTTCTTCGAGTTGATTCTGCAATTTGGCTGCCAGCCAACCGAGTGGGAAGCACAGACTTCCACTGGTCCTCTGTTTGAATAACGAGGTGTTTCGTCGTTCATCTTCGCGGCAGGTACTTTAATGGCAGTATTCCAAGCCTAACCGAGGACTGATGGTCAGTCGAGGCTACCTCGTGCTCTGTCGCTGCCCGCTTCAGCAATTCGCGTTCCGCAATCCCGAATATGACGAACATTCGCCTGAGCATTCGCCCTCCCATCGATGAGCGATGATTAATAATCCGAATGCCGTATCTATTCATGGAAGTCGGCTCAACCGCGACGTCATTAACAGCGTGACAAACTAAACGAGGGCAAACCCTTAGAGTATTCAGTCCATATTGGCAAATGCAATTTACTCGTGCACAAACTGTAACTATCTGTTAATTGCATGAAATCGACGAAGCTAGCTAATAGATTACATTAGATAATTATATACATAAGATGAAAAAGAAAGTAATTCAGGACGAGGTTTGTTAAGCCAGAGAACACCTGTTAGTTCACACGCTTTTTCTAATTCATTTTCCACAATATATGTACGTGTATTCGCATAAACAACTGAAGAGTTCTCGTAGAAAACAATGTAAGGGCCAAAATTAAAAAAAAAATGATAATGGTAATTCTATAGTATAGAAATTGATTTTTGGCACTTACAGTGTTTTCTACAAAGGCTGTCCAATTATTAACAGATAATTTAAAACACAATTAATTTAAGAATCTAAGTTTTTTGCAATTTCCTTGTTGTCTTTTTATGAAATTCGTTAATCAAGTACAGCGCGTGACCAAATTATTATACTCAAACAAAAAGATTTGAGATTTTGTAAGTTTAATAAACGATGAAATAGCTGTATCTCTGCGAAAAATAGTTGTAAAAATATTTCAAAAACGCATTTTAACGCTTGAAGTTTCTAGTTTTTGAATCGAGGACTCAATTTTTTTTTCATCCTGCGCATCCTCATTATGAAGCACAGAAAACGAAGTTTCA
Source organism: Andrena minutula (assembly GCA_929113495.1). Taxonomy (NCBI): domain Eukaryota; kingdom Metazoa; phylum Arthropoda; class Insecta; order Hymenoptera; family Andrenidae; genus Andrena; species Andrena minutula. Next base: position 24,363,767 of record OV815994.1, read on the forward strand.
ACAATGTTTACCTATTTTAACGTATGCATGGATAATATTTTAATATTTTAACCAAAAATATTTTATTCCGGTAAATCCAACGAAGATCTCTTATAGAGCAAACATTTCTCTTTAATTTCGTTGTATGATTTTTATTGACCGAGTTATTCACGATCAAAGCAAAAAAGGTAATTTTCATTTTGAACACCTACAACTTGCGAACTCATGATCGTAGACAAATTTGCATGAGAGTTTTGAAAAGCTGAGAAAGTTTCCTTTTAGAAACTTCAGTTGCAAATTCAAGATTTTTTTGTAATCGTATTAAATACATTTTAAAATGATCCCAAGAATTGATGAAAATATTTTGAGTATAATAATTTACCCACTAAGATCCCACCCACAACTTCAAACTCCTCTATACATTTCCATTCCCATCATCCCCATTGAAGCATACACCTACTCAGTACGCACGTCGCCTGATATAATCGCTTTGATTCCAGGAGCAGGACATGATCGCCACGGGAGGAAGGTGATGCGTCGAAACAACTGTTGGCTGGCCGTGCTGGCCGTTTCCACGGTGCTACCAATCTTGCGGAATGGCTTGGCAGGGGAACGGTCACCGGTCGATTATGAGAACGTCGAACTGCGAGGCAACCACAGCAAAGCCGCTCACGAGGCTCGGGGGTCTAATCAAGCAGCCCCAAGCACCCAAACTAACGACGAAACGTATCCCATATCCCAGGACATGGTCGCCAAACAGCCCCTAGAAGCGTCCCAAACTTCATACTTCCCAAGATCCAAAGACCAACGCCGGGCGCTCGCGAAAAAAGCCTCGATCCCGGGCATCTCCACGGACACAATTCCTTGGCAGACTTCCACGAACCTCGACACTGTTCCCTCCGAAGGGAACCACCTCTGGTTGAGCTCCGTTCAAAGCTCCATCCCCACGAACACAGTCAGCTTACCCGAGGAAGAATCGAAGCTCATCGATGGCCCTTCAAAGGAAGATCCTCTGGAACGATCTAATAAGTTCCATTCGAGGGAGCAGCCCGCGGAAGCGACGAAGCGATCGTTCACCGAGATCCCTCGCACGATCCCGGCATCAGCGACTTCGGGCCCGGAGATACGAGGGGGGCGGCGTTTATCGCCGTGGATTTCCCGTGGCGCGATAAAGGACTCCTCCGGACAGGCTAACGATGTGATACATCGCGCATCAGCCGGCAGGAACGCTGGGGCGTTGAAGGCCGAGGGCGAAGAAGGAACACCGGCTAGGGGGAAGAATCAATGGGGAACGCCAGCGAGAGTCCTGGGACATCCGTATTACGGTCACGTCGCGCGAACTTCACGCGATGATGGCGCGCTGACGACCACCCGAGGTGACGCGGGAAAAGTAGTCGGTTCCGTGGAAAATCGCCCGGTCGACGCTGGAACATCGGGGACAGCTGATGGTGGCGACAGTTTCAGTGAAATCCACGCGCGCCACGGGGATATTGGACACCCGACAAGCTCCGGGGAGGAAGCTCGCGAGCAGACTGTCGAGGAACGATCTTCGCAGATGGACGTGATTGGTGACGCGTCGGCGAAGGGAGCCGCGGGTCGCCACGTCGACTCTGCCGAGGGGATTTTCACGGCGGATGGGAAAGCTAAAGGAAGGACAGCGGCGGAGTTTCTGGGTATTGATACGAGATTGAGAGGCAAACGGAATAACGAATCGATGCGTGATCTGGTGAACGGTACGCTTTCATCGAGAGGATTCGTAAAGGGACCAGGAGAGATTCAGGGAAATAAAGTAACAGAGGACTTGAAGGATGAGACTCGGACTGTAATAACTCGTGAAACATCGGTTTCCATGTTTCACTCAAAGTCGAAGGCTGACAGCCACGAAGATTCGAAGCGTGGCTCGGTGTCTCGTAAATCAGAGGCAGCGCGGCTCGCAGAAGGAACGCATGAGCCGTGTGGCGTGTCCTCGAAACAAAGATCGACAGCAAACAACGATGGTGCAGCAGAGAATAGCGGTTTCCGGTCGATTCAGCGCGAGAACCGAGCCGCGATTTCCACGTCGAGTGTAACCATGAGTATTCAATCCGTTCTAGATTCCACTGAGCATCCAGCATCCGCCCGTGAGAAGGGAAATTTCGTCGGCTGTCGCGACACGCTCGCTTCCGATGCATCGAGCGAAGGATCTCGGTCGCGAAAGGACGAAGAAATCCTGCCTCGCGAGCCCGACGGTTCGCGCGTCGCCTCCGCCGAACCGGCGGGACGAGCGTCGAACAATGAGACAGTCGACGGAGAAAATTTCAATTCCGATGCATCCGGGGAGGTTACATCGGGCGTGCACAGCGACAAGGATGCTCGAGACGCATCGGGAAACAGGTCAAATTACACTGCCAGCCCCGAGGGATATAAAGTTCCTAGCGAGAGGTTAATCCAGACGGCCGCGGAATGGAGGAGTGAAGACGACGAGGAAGCAGCCATTAAAATCCCGCCGATGGAAGAATCGACGACAGGCGACGCAACAAAGGAGTCTGAGAACGCGCCCCAGCATTCCTCCACCGGCTCGATTGGGGCCAAGAAGAATTCCACTTATCTAAGACGCGACATGAGCAGTCTAGCTAAAGGAAGCTTCGAGGAGAAGACCATCGATCCGAGTGTCTCGCTATTCAGTGGCAAGAATGCTCGGGGTCCGTTCAGGAACCCCGACGACCGATCAGTGACTAAGGGAATAAAGGGAAAACGTAAATATGTGGAGAATTCAAAAAGTGACGTCCGGGTGGATCAATTATCGAAGAAACGGGAGCTAGATTCTGGGATCCTCTCCTTGATACCTTCGAAGCGAGGAATAGGCGTTACCGAAACCGTGGCGATTCCAGAAGATGGAGGAAAAAGATCGAGAGTCAACTACCCATCGAACTCATTAGTGGAACATCGCGACGCGGAAAATTACGGAGAAAGGGGAATAAAGTTCGATGAGAAGGTTAATAGCTCGCCGACAAACGGCCCCGTAATTGTTTTCAGAGGCGAGGGAATGGGGAAGCAAGATCTGCTGAATCAAAATAGCAGGGCCAGCAGCGAGGAAGTCGAAGATAATGAAGCTGCAAGTGGATTCCCTTCGAGGTCAGCGCAGGCAAAAGGCGTTCATAGATCACTTGATAATAGACCCCGGAGCGCGGTTAATCCGTTTGTACATGGAGGAAAGAACGTCGAAGGCCATCCAGCTCCGACGAGTTCGCTGAACAAACGCCCTGAATCTCGAAAAGGAAGGGCATCTAGATCGTCCTTAATATCAAGGAACCCGAAACAAGGTTCCATCTCCGAATCAAACACCATAGACCCAAACGCTACATCGAGATCAATATGGACTAACGCCGGTGGAAGCGTAACGGTACCAAGCGTCACATCCCCGAGGATCGATTCCATGCCACGAACGCTCGTGACGAGCATTCCTAGGGTATCGAAAGCGCTGGATCGTTCCACGGAATTCGTCGCGAGACTGGAGAATCGATCCACCGTAACGAGCGGTTTGTACGGGACGGATGTAGGTGCGGGAACGACTTCCTCCAGCAGCGACGTGTCACTGGGGACGACGAGCTTCAGCCAGCTGGGCGTCGAGGCATCGATCGTGTCCAGCGCCGATGACGAGCGGACGCTCGGAGCCGTTGCAAGCGTTGCTTCCTCGGAAAATGATGGGGTTTCGCTTGCGACCGTGGAAGACGCGTCGCCGCGCAACATGGACAACTCGTCCCATGATTTAGAGCCGGCGGGGCCTCTGTGGCCAGTCAAGCACAGCGCGGTTGTCGAGGGTGATCTAGTGCTGGGCGGGCTGATGATGGTGCACGAGAGGGAGGACACGGTTACTTGCGGACCCGTGATGCCACAAGGGGGTGTACAAGCGCTGGAGGCGATGCTGTACACCCTGGACAGATTGAACGATCGCGGGATCGTACCCGGTGTTAAGATCGGCGCTCACATACTGGACGACTGCGACAAGGACACCTACGGGCTGGAAATGGCGGTGGACTTCATCAAAGGTACGTGGCATCTGCTGGCTGGCCGACAGCTGGTAATTAATGTCTCGCGATATTGGACGGGCCAGATTGATATTATGATTGACACGACGGGATATGAGATATCGCCGCTCACCGCGTCATGTTAATTCCGGGAATCCTCGGCACGCGGATTGTTTCATTAATGTAACTGGGTGACTAATGTAACTGGGGGAGGGGAGGGTTGGAAATCTATGGTGTGGTAGGGGAATTTAATCTTGAGGAATTAGGGAGATGTGTAGGGGTTGTGTGACATGCAAATTATTTAATGAAAAAAGAAACTCGTATGCGAGTATGTTTTAAAATAATAATTAATTTTAAAAAAAACATGATAGGGTAAAGGATCCAATTACTGACACCTAATCAGTTACTGTCACCTTAAGCTATTTTAGTTAAAATAACGAATAAACAAATTATAGAATATAGTCTATAGTATAGATTATAGGTTGAAATACACAATTCTTTTTGTGTATCACTTTACAACGTTTATTTATTCGTTATTTTAAGTAAAATAGTTTAAGGTGACAGTAATTGGTTAGGTGTCAGTAATTTGGTCCTTCACCCTACTTTGTCTCGCTTCGTCGTTCACGTGCGTACATTTCATGTAGTTGCACGCGTGGGTTGGGCTCGATTTTAATTCTATATAGGGTAAAGCCACCAGTAGTCGACCATGTATCAGTAGGCGACCACTTTCAGAAAAACATGAAAAATAAGGTTTTTGGAAGTGGCAATCTTTTGAACAAAGTGCAATTAGAATGCAGTTGGAGAACTGCACTCTGTTCAAAAGATTGTCACTTCTAAAAACCTTATTTTTCATGTTTTTTTGAAAGTGGTCGACTACTGGTGGCTTTACTCTAGCCTATGTTACTCGGACTGTTAAGACGAATCTAATGCTACCACATTTGTCAAAATCGGTCCAGCCGTTGAAGCTCTAGTAGGGAACATAGAGGAATTCTGATGGATACAAACATGACAGTCAAACACATTACCCTCCTTTTCGGTTGCGCCGCAGTCGGGTAAAAAGAGACTTGGTAGGTGTTCTTTGAAGGATAGCTTACGCGACGACAAGAATGTGTTCTGTTTCTAATGAGAAGGCTCGAATTTGAGGGATGAGAAGTTTCGTTTCTTCTCATAGATATTGCTCAGAGCTTTTAACTATTCCATGAACACCTATCCGGAATATCAGAGAAACTGGCACAGAACATTATTCTAATTAGTCAAGCATGTAATAATAGGGTGGCCCTTATTTATACGTGTCGAATTTTGGGGGGATTTCTTTGCTCTTACCTTCTAGAATGGTGCCATTTGATAAAAAAATAATCCATGAAAAAGTTTATTCCAATCGGACAACAGGAAAGGGTGCCGACCGGGCCATAAAGTTTAGACTCCATAAGTAGTTTGGACTTAAAGAATTTCTCAAAAATGGTAAGTCCTATCGAAATTTTGTTCAGATAATATTAAGAGAACATTCTATTTTCTACAATTACTGTATATATACTTTTTTCGTGGTTCCAACCAGTTTTTAGATAATAGGGCTTGAATATAAAGAGGTACGCAGTACGCGTGTGTAGACAATACGTCACGCCGCCGTACAGGTGGGGCACGCGAAGTGTGGACCTCTCTTATTCAAACGCTATTATCTAAAAAATGGTTGGAACCATGAAAAACTTATATGTACAGTAATTGTAGCAAATTGAATGCTCTTTTACTATTATTTGAACAAAATTTTTATGGGGCTTACCATTTTTAAGAAATTCATCAAATTCAAACCATTGTTGTATTCTAAATTTTAAGTCCTGGTTGGCAGCCTTTCCTGTTGTCCGATTGCAATAATCATTTTCAAGGAAGACCTTTTTTATGAAATGGAACCATATTAGGGGGTGAGAGCAAAAGAAATTGCAGGTTGAAAATAAGAACCACACTAATGCACTAAGCGAGTAAGTCTTTCATTCGAACTAAAGTTCTCAGCAGAATTACTTCCCAGTGTTAGCTAACCGCGCTGCAACAATGGAAATGCAATTCGATGAATATAGGGGGCACACAATGATGATAATTCTACTCACAGAATCGGGGAGTCACGGTGACTTCGAACCATGAAAAATCCATTGTCCTGAAAACGATAATTAGCAACAACGAGGGAGGGAATTAACTTTTAAACAACTGGCTCACTCAGAGCGGTTAATATGAACCATCCCTCGAGTATTGAAAGGAGGAGAGTAATTAAAACGAGCAGCCTGTTCTTGTTTCAGCGTTCCTGTTCCCCTATTGTTTATTACGCTCGTGAAACCGTGCGCTGCATTTTTCATCGGCGGGCCGGCACAGAAACGTCATAGTGAAAAATTAAGTAATATTCCCGTCCCCGTGACTCTTTCAATGCCGCCAGCATCGCGAATAATTCGGACGCCCTTTGTCAAGCAAACCTCTGAGGATAAGAGTGGCTTTAGCAAGAGGTAACTCACGTCCGACTTATTGTAGCTACTTGCTACTTAAGGCAATTCATTCTGGCACTATTTCCGACTCTCCTTGGCCGAACAATAGTCTACCATACCAGTGGTAAATAGATACAATCCCATACTTTACAATTCAATCATTTAGATTTCGAATAACTCAAGAATAGTTAACATAATTCTCAACACTAAAGCGTAAGGTGAATAACCATAACTATTTTAATCCCCCGTTAATTGAACATCAAGAAGAATTCACGAATACCCTACAATTTTCACCCCGTTTTTATCTTCGCACATTCACCCGGCCCACCCCTCACAAAAATCATGGCCATTCCGGAAACTTTCGTTCCACAAATGAACAACTCCCATTTACCACTGGGCCCGTTACTTTTTCACTGTCAAAGCCGTCGTATGAATTCGCCTCCACAACATTCTCAAGATTCCTCAAAAGTTTCAGAGCCGAGGGGAAAGTTCTAATGCGAGCGATACCTCCAAGAAACAACGGGGGATACGTTAGAGGAGCGGGTATCTTAGCGCTCTGTATGTAAAATTCAGCCCGCCGGAGAGAAAGAGGAATGCCTTCGACACCGGGGGACTCGTGAGCGTGCGGAAACTTTTCGCCAAACTTTTTCCCTTTTCCCAATGCGAGATACGCGTTTACCTATTATTCTCCGCGGAACGCCGAGCCTGCGCTTATAAAGTGGATCACGCCGCGGGTGGAAAGTTTCGTGGACGTTGTGAAATCAACGCGGAGTGAGCAGCCTTCGTTAGCCGTCAGCCAACTTTCCCCCTCGCCTTAACAATTTATATTCGACGGGTAAAGAGGCTTCGCCGGATACCACTTGCAAGCCCGAGGTCGCCGGAACGGAGGAGCCGCGACCTTTTCCCTTTTTGGCAAGGGAGGCTTCCTATTCCGTCGTTCCCTCGTCACTCGCGGCCAGGCCACTGCCAATGTCAAGGTTTTAATTTGGATTCTCTACGGCGGAGATTGCTGCTTGACGCTATTTCACAGAAATAGTGTAATTAGAATTTCGACCGTGTTTGTAGAATAAATAAACGAGAGTGATTTTGGCACACTAGTGTGCCGAAATCACTCTCGTTTATTTATGCTATTTCACAGAGTCTAGAAATATTCCCTTCGACAGGTGAGCTGCATTGGGAATCGAAGATCTCAATTTCGAGATTAGTGTCGCGAAAATATACAGTGATGGTTGTAGGAAGCTTGAAATGGTGGGGGATGGTAAAAATACCAGTATTTGATAGGAAGGAAGTATATTGTTATCTCTGTATCCCAGTTTGAGGTATTTCCTCAGAATAGACTAGTGATGCCAATATGGAATGTGTGGTGTTGTAGCTACACCTATATTTGTGCTAGTATGTGGAAACGTCAATTTCAAACTTTCGCTTTATCGTCACTGTATATCCTGCAGATTCTGTTATTGATATGGAAGTCCCAGACTTATTTAACGCAGGCATTGTCAAAGACGAGATCTAAATTTGCATTTTCTACGTAACGATCAATGTGTGACTCAATTTCAGAGGTTCAAGAATAATGACCCTAATGAATAAAGTGTAAGCAATTACTTTTTCTTAATATTTTACTAGGAATTGCTTAAATTCATGTGAATAAAAACACAAGCATTTACTTTATCTTGTAGGAATTCCTAAACTGCCAAGGAATAGCTTAAAGAAATTGCCTTTCCTTAATTTTTTAAGGAATTTCTTACAATCGAATGAATGAGAGAAGCATTTGCTCATGCTAAATACGCAATTCCTTAAGAATTTTTAAGGCTGCTGTACCCCATGCTAACATTTGCTTAAAGGAGCAATTACTTTATCAGTATGTAAGTATTAGAGAGAAACCATATGAATAAATGATACATGAAGCTTTTTAAACGATAATTAATTGCAGCCGTTTTGAATTCATGTATGTATTATACAGGGTGTAACAAAAATGTTTCCGTTCCTTAAAATGGGTGATTGTGGAGTGATTGCAAACGATTGCAAGCCGCGGTTCTAATGATACTAATTTTTTTGCCAACTTGTTTTGTGGTTACCCAAATACGAAAAAATTTCCATAATGCTCTGTAACGGTTTGTAAAGCCATTTCTTTTCCTTTTTTTATTTGAGGTATTTGGGATTTATGAAACAGTACTTTATGTTCTTTCAACTTTTGTATAACAATTAACTGTTTATCAAATTCCTCGCTGTCACTAATGCCACTACAGTTCGACATAATTATGTTATAATTATGTTATAACATGCCTGTTACCGGCAGTCACAGTTACAATTTACTTATACGGTCTAGCAAAGCCAGTAATTCCTTATGATTTTTATTCATATGAAAATAAGAAATTCCTTTTTTGTTTAATTAATTGCTTTTTAAGCAATTGATTTTCCTAATAAGGAATTGCTTAGTTTTTATTCATCAGGCTCAATGTTCTGAGCATGCCAACGCAAACGTAATCTAGGAATTCTAGTCATCGATGTTAATAATTGAAAAGTGGACGGAAACTTTGCTTTTCAATCTCACAATCCCGTGTGTCAGTATTTAGAGTATTTAATATAAATTTCAACCCCTGTCTCCGCGTCGTTAATTACCTGTTTCAGCTAAGGACACTGTGAATTCATTTCTGTCTCCCGTGCACACGAAATTTCCCGCTCGACCATCATTAACGCACACTTAGAAAGCCATTACCGTTGCATGCGCCACGTTTTAATACATTCTGCATTTTAAGCAGCATCGCATGTAAATACACAACGTCGCAGCGAGAAGTTTAATTCGCCTGGGAATTAATGATCCCGTGATTGTGCTTTCCGAAGCTTCCACTCGACAAACATCGCAGTGATAAAGACATCACACTGATGAATTGTTTCGCGTAATTTGCTGTTCGTTACGTCTCTGTTCTCTGCCGGTTTCTATTACACAATCTCATTAAAAACTGCTACCTTATCGCGAAGCACGCTCCACGGAGACTAAAGCGATAAGCTCTTTAAAATTCAATTTCCTTCAGTAGGATATCGTAGATGCGAGGCTATCGCAGTGCCAGTTTACTGCCAGACAGTTTGCAGTCGCGATAGATACGCGTTGTACAACGCTTGCTGCTCCGCGCCACGGAAATGGATAATTAGGTCTCTCTGTTTCCCTGAAATGTCTGACAGTCTTCATTTAAAACGGCCCAAATGTAACCGAAGGCGTTTACCAAAGGGGCATTGCTGCTTATAAACTAGTAAAAAGACACTTCTATTTAAGTATATCCACGGTGCAAAGTAATGTAAAAAATATCACAAAATTATTTTCAAAGATTAGCATCGTTATCAGCAGCACATTCTTTGAAAGAAGAATATACTCTGGCGCTAGGATTATTTACAAATATTTATAGGATCACATCTTGATTTACAAAAGCTTCATTGCTAAAGTTACTAGGCATAGAGTGTTATTATACAAAGAATGACTTCCACGAATGACCGTAACTCGTACAGAAAGCAAGACCTTCCGAGGAGGTTTTGAAACTTTTGTACATCACCGAAGAAAGAGCTTTCACATCTGTATTTGAAATTTAATCAGCTATCGGCAAGGAGCTTTCCTTTCCCAGCCTTGCGATTGCCTTTCGAAATCCGAGAATGCGTTGTAGATAGCGTTGGGGGATAGTATTAGTACAACGTCGATATTCGAGCTTTTCGAAAGCTGTCTACGGTATCCTGAAAGCTCAAGTATCACCTGTCGGTAAAGCTGCGGTGTTCCGCACGCTCGAGTCGATAAGCTTTCGTCACCGACTGATTTCCAGACACATAGAGACTGGGAAAGCTTCTATCGATAACTGTATTCTCTCTAATATCAAGTAACAATAATTCCCTTAACACCGTGGAAAATCTAGGAACCCATGAACCCCTATCCCATAAAATCTCTGAGGTTTGAAATTTGAAACTCGGTGGATTATTCCCTCATACTCCACAGAATGATAGAGAAATTAAACAATATTTTACCAAACATACTAACATTGAAGAAAGAGAAAATAATCTCAACAGAGGTGTTAAGTAATCTCGATTTGCAACGAGCTACTATAAAATAAAATAAAAGGACGATATAGGAACGACACTGATAAAGGAGAGTGATAATGCAATATTAATCGTAATGGATAACCTCCTACCTTCAAAGTTTGACAGACCTAATAAGTGGAACACTGCATTATTCGGCGATCCTCTACTTAACTGTCTGACTAATATCGGGCCTCGCTACTTCCTTCAATTAATAATCCAAACTCACGTTTAATCTCGCTGCAAAGTAATGGCGAGTGTAATATACGTTACGTTTTTATGATAAGCTCCTGCTAATCCCGGCCAACGTAATCTTGTTGGTATTCAAGGGAGTAACACGCTTTATTAATACTTTTATGGCAGCCACTTGAAACACGTGCACCATATCGTGCCTCGAACGTGGCTGTTACAGCACCACCGGAATAGTTTTATTTTTATTTTTCAAAGCGAACCTTTGCGTTAACGCTACGTTGTAGGTTTACACTGGGTCGTGCCATTTAGCAACGTAACAATTTCAGTAAATTTAATGCTTCCCAGTGTGACTGTAACCCAACGTAGCTGGTGGTGTTCCAACAAACACGAGCTTGTGGTAACGGAGGCAAGGAGCAAGGAACACGGGCTATGTTCCGCGGAAATTTTATGCTTCGCCTTAGGAAAAGAACTTCCACGGGGGTTGCGGTAAACGAGGAAAGAAGAAAGGGTAACGCGGGCAGAAATTGTTTAAAATTGTGCCAAGAAAGCAACACGGGCTCGTTCGTTCTAGAGAAGGTTGCATAAAAATGCTTGGAACTATATTAAAAATATCATACCGTGCTATTTTCTGCGACTTCAGATGTGGTTTGGAATTTGCCAGGTCAAGTAACTGAATTAACAGAAATCGAGCAAATCCTATCGATATCGGTACAGAATTTTTTCAGCACTTCACCTGAGCGCGAAAATTTCGCGATATTTAATAATTCGATCAATCGCATACGCCCCTTTGAATATACCACGCAGTCGCGCACAAGATATTTCCAATAATTTCCTATCGCACTGAAATAAAATTGTTCGAATTTGCTCGATTTGCAATTACGCCGAAAAATTATTTCCCGCGATGAAAAATATTTGCAATGGAGATTAAAGCGAATAACAATCGTCCTGATAAATTGGAAAGTCCTCGCCCCGTTTCTCTATGCCGAAAATATGCAAACGATTTGCCGTGGGCACGGCTATGTATCCGCGATGATTTCTGGCGAAGCGTGTATCGAGGATGTTCGCGCGGGATTCTCGCTTGATGGGAGCGAAGAATATCGAATCCCGGCCGGCTTCGGCAGGAAGCGCGAATTCGCCCGCAGAAACTGCAGGCAAATGCAGAGAGATAACGTTATAGCCAGCAATGGACGTGCCAGCAATTTGTCACGACTCACTTCCGGCCAGCCGGACTGAAACCGCCATTTTTCATGAAGGGTAGATGGCGAAGTGGGGGATAATGGTAAAATCGAAGCAATGCTGCGGGCTTGTAAGCGGCCCTTAAAACGGAAAGAGCAACGATTCCTGTTAAAAGTTACGCCAAGAACGTCCGAGCCAGACACGGTGTAATTTCACTGCGCTGGAAAGAAAGTCTTCCGTCCATCCCAGAAGTCGAAGAAATATTTCAAAGCTTCCCATGCGTCTGACGTGCTGAATTACCTCCCTGTGAGAAACTAACGAGCTCATTGGGTCTACGCGCCGAATGAATTACCGGCAGCTAGTTCTTAAATAGTTTTAATTGAAATTTGGATGAGCGGCATTAACGCTGTCGGCGAGACCGTGGAGGGAAGCAAGGAGGTCTCGATTTCGCTGCACGAAAAGAATTCGAAAGTTCGGGCTGCCGTGAACTTGGGAAAACTCCAACCGGGCGGAGAAAGAAATCTTCCGCGATACTTCGTGATAATAATAAAAATAATTGCGCAATTAGCAGGCACGGGGGGAGATTACGGCGCGGACCTTCATCTGATATCGTGGTTTATGTTATTACCCCAGGGACTGTTTCTATTTCAGCGCGTGGTAGCCCTCAATTTTATCATATTTGCGAATAACCTTGTGTTACTTCTTGGCGAGAAACGTTTTATTCGTTGCTTGATTCGCAACACTGGGAACTGTAATCGAAGACTCGCAATCAGGTGAAACCGCGCCAAGTAGTATAGACCGTATGTGGACAGGCAAGTAGACTGTTGCAGTTCGATGATGTTAAGGTATCGAGATTTTATTTCTGCTGTGAAAATTAAAGTTACTTCTTTAATTATGCAACGGCGAGATAGAATGGGAAGTCTCTTGTGAGGACAGGGTAGTAGAATATATTAAGTTGGATCAGACACGCGCATTATATTCCTCTTGAAATTGCTTTCAATTATACAAGATTAAAAAAGTTTACAGAGTGCCTTCAGCTAGAAACTTTTCCTTCTATACTGTAATTATATGCCTTGGAACTCTAATAGACAGTCCTCTCGATGAAGTAGAAGTAGGAAAAGTAGAAGAGACCGTCTATGGCCAGCCGCGCCAACGTCAGACGCCTCAGAGATCTTTAGATATTGCGATGCCATCCTTCCTCGAATGATGTCATTTGCAAATTGTACAAGATGAAAGAACTTTACAGTGGACTTTACCCACTTCCAGCCTCATTTTTCTGAAAAACCACGTGGAAATAAAAAAGAAGCTCCCGACAAAAATAAAAAATGTGTCCTCTGAATAGAATACTAAACACAACACGGTTCGGGATTAACTAAAGTTCTTACCGAAATTATTTGCAATACGGATCGAACCTTTCCTTTGATCACAACTGTAGTTTATAATAACCTCGGCATCGTCGATGCCGGAGGAAATTCCTCGAGCCAGGAGTGGCTACCTTTTTCCACACGAGAGACGCAAGAAATTACTTTGAAGCGGCGCGGTTACTAATCAGGATTACGAGCAAAGAGGATCAAAAGACGGTAAATAAAATCGTCGAGAAATTCCTCGTCGCACTCGTTACCTGGCGAACGGTGCTCCAAATATTCTATAAACGCGAGGGAAAAAAAACTCTTCGACGAATGCTCTGGCCCCTCGCGAGACGATCCTCCGTCGAATCGTCGGCACTTGACCCGGCCAAGCAAGCAGCCGCGCAAAAGGAACCAAGCCCACTGTATACTTTGTATTTATGAAGCAGCCGAGGGTAAAAGAGATTACGAATTCAGTCAATTCCCAGCAACGCCGACGAATAAGAACGGGCCGTTTATATTCATAAGTGGCGGAAATAACGAAGTTCAAGGAGACTTCGTCACGATCGCACGGTGTGCAAAACGGTCGCACGGCCACGTGTCCAAGGTGGACGTTGACCGAAACAATGGTTGGCGTTGGACACGTGGGTCCACAGGAATGTGGGGCAAAGCAGCAAGAAATGGAACCAGTTACCGTGGAGATTTTATAAAAAAGGGAAATTGGGCTTCATTCACGAGCACAGAAGCGTTGCGCGAAAAATGAGATGCATTGGAGGCGTGTAATGCAATTTCTGAAGGCAAAGGAGACATGCTTCTCCTGTGTATTAATAAAAATTGCTTTCAACGGAGGGTAAAACTGTTTCACGTAGCACTTCAGCAGAAAAAATTAAATACTTTATGATCCATTGCGCAATCTCAATGTAGTCATTAAGAATTTTCTGATGTAGGTAATTTTTTGTTTCGTAAGATGAATTGGAAATATGTCGAGCAAATTCGTTAGTAACTGTTGAAGCTCAGAGTTTCATTCATGAAAAGACTAATATAAATTTTGTAAGAATAGTCGCAAAAATTCGAATGTATTTGACTTCTGTAGACCGTCCGTACAATACAATATGTAACTTTCTGTCGCGCAATGGACCCGTCCCTGCATGACAAAATATTTAAACGAGCTCGTGTTCAATACAGCTGCTCTCCCTTTGGGACGAAAAAATCGACCACTGTAATATCACACGCGCTGGTTATTCACTGAATTTTATTCACCTGGGTCATGTTCCAGTAAACTCCATTTATTCATACGAAAGTTGTTAATTTTTAAAACCACAATTCCCGTGCAACTATCAGTTACCCATTATCATATAAATAGAACGAAAAGTTTATCGAAAAGTGGGGCATTCCGAAACATTCTATTATACGCTCAACATTTAATTATCGGTGTTATGGAACATCCTACACCAGCAATTTATATTAATTTAAACTTACCACATACAAGCTCGAATACCAAAACCAGTAGCTTCAAAATAATTCAGCACAGTTTCTTTCCCTTAAACCTCCAACACCCACGTTTCAATTTTCAAAGGCCTCCTCTCTTTTCCAAGACTCGTCCCAACAAAAGTGGACGTGAAATAAGTAACGTGCTTCCTAAAAGTTCACGTGGCGGCCCTTTCTTAAGACTACGCTTCTAATAATATCCTTCAGCAGCTATAACTTTCGGCCAGCTCGCTTTCACCGCGCGATAGCCTGTAAAATCAGGCTACGCGTTTCCTATGCTCTCATGAATAATGTGTTTCGCGTTATCGCGTTCTCAGGTCCACGACGAAATAACTTTTTCAACGGTCGAACGCCACGTTAACAACTCGAAATTAATTTTCCACCGGGGAAGATCGAATCTCTAGACCACCCAAAAATTCTAATTATACCCACCGCGTAGGAGCGACCGATGCAATCTGATACAAGGCATCGCGTTCATTCGTCGCGATAACACAGGCAGATTAATTAGGTGCTTTAAACGCGCAGAAATTACGTGACGAACCTCGAACATCTCAAACGCGTTTAGTGCGCGAACACCCGGCAAGGAGAAGTGGCCTATCAAAGAAAAGGCAGCGGCACACTTTCAGACGTTTTAAACGAGCAGGGACAAACGTGCCAAATAATACGTAGGTACTTGCTTCTATTTTTTAATTCCCTAAAAATTCATTTCTTTCGTTGCACTAGGAAGACCCCATAAGCATGAGTTCCTGCAGGATGCAGGATCCATGGGGCAGATAAAACAGGGAAGGCGAAACCTGCTAATTAGACGCTTGTTTGAGACTCGTTAGCCAAGAAGATCGCCCTTTCTCCTGCCCTCTAAACTACTTTCGTTATCGTTAGCGATGTACCTAGCGTTCGTCGCATGAAGGAAAATATTCACTTGTTGTTGGGGTATCGGTGGGGCTAGCCCACCGTTACCAGGTTTCACCCGGGAATTATTTATGATGAAATAAAAAAGCCTAAAAGAAAAAATAAATAGCCTATCATCTAATCTAGAACGTATATAATATATATTCAAAATTTCACTGAAATCCGTTCAGCCGTTTAGACGTGAAAGAAGGACAAATAAACAGACAACGCTTCACTTTTATATATTAGTAGGGAAGTAAGGATTGTTGAGGTATCGGTGGCAAAAACTGAACATCTCTGTTCATACGACCACCGTCGACGTGTTCTAGGACCCAACTTCTAGTAACTTGGCTACGGGACGACTTCCACTACGAAAAGGAACTTTACTTACAGGACACGCTCATTACGGCCACTTAACTTCCCTCGTAATTTTTATCGTCGCGCCAACTGCACCGAAAGAAACGCTCCATCAAGCGACGGTAACGACCTTACAATAACGTCCCCGTAAAAGCGATACTTGTCCGTTGAGACGGCAAACACGAAAGCTGAGAGCAGTCTGCTGCGAGAAATTAATATCGGGAGGGTATTTGAAGTAGAATGCCACGGGAAAAGGATTGCGAGGATGGGCTGCTCCTTCAAGTTTCTTGACCATGAAACATCATGGTAACAAATGTTTAATTCCGCTTATTTGCCATTGTTTCGTATGAGCTTGTATGATCGACGAACTGTAGGTACGTTGACAAATGTTTGAAATTGTTGTTCTTTACTCTATAGAGTATAGAGTTACTAAAGACTGTGTGTGAATGCTTGAAGTTTGTTGACAGCAACAATTTGCACCACCACTTCTATTAATATTCTTAAGGGGGCCGTCTCACTGGGCCTTGAATGTGTGCGGACGGTCACACAAGCTAAGTTAAGCGTGTATGTATACGCGTATAGTAAACAAACCGTTTCAACCGTCTTTCGTCCTGGAATCGGCTAGAAGGAAGTTTTTGCGGGTACAGTTACCTTCAGTAAACATCCGTGCAGGGTGGTCTGGTGCGTTTGAACGCTAATAAGCACTGTATGTTGAAATAATAATGAATTTATACGTCACGCTGGTGCTACGTAGCTACAATACACCATTAGCGCCACCAACGGAGAAGCCTTGAAGCTTCATTCTGTCAGTTTTCAATTCATAAATTCATTATTATTTCAATGTACAGAGCTTATTAGCGTTCAAACACACCAGACCACCCTGCACAGATGTTTACTGAAGGTAACTGTACCCGCAAAAACTTCCTTCTGGCCGATTCCACGACGAAAGACGGTTGAAGCTGTTTGTTTACTACACGCGTGTACGTACACGCTTAACTTAACTTGTGTGACCTGTCCGCACACATTCAAGGCCCGGTGACACGGACAATAACAAAAATGAGACGGCCCCCTTAAATTTACTACTTCCTCCCGAAGTCAGAATTTTGTAATCTTTTCCTTTAGTCAACAGAAGTGGTCAATTACCCACGTGGAACGACAGCAATCTCGTGAAAATAGTACCTAGATCAGCCAGAGATGCTAGAGAAAGTAATAGAAGTCGTAGGTAACAATAATAGTGATAGTAGATCGGAGCAAAGCAGATCTCACCAAGTGCCTTCCTCCTGCATATTCCACACGGTATCGAACGAATCTTCTTCAAGAAACTCCCACCCCGCCAGAGGTACGCTACCTTTTATTCAAGCGGATCCACGTATGCAAATACCCCGAGGAAAAATCAAGGAATGCAACGAATGCCCCGACAGCGCTCTGGTCAAAGTCCTCGCTAGGATGAAATTAGCTTTTCAAAATTTAAAGCAGATCTTCAAGCGACCTCGATCCCCCGCCAATCTTACGTGATATCAAGCGAAAGCCTTTTACGGAAAACTATGGATCCTGAACACCCGATCCAATAACGCGCGCCCTCCGACTCGCTAAAGCGTAACGAGCATCCTCGCCGAGGGATCTTTAAAAAAGCATTATTTTTCCTTCAGCACGGTGGACGTTTAATTCCAACGTCGCAGGTATTCGTCGCGGGACGCCGGATAAACCAGAGGCAGCGGGTTGCGGGGAGATGTCGAAAATCGTCAGGAAGCAAATGGAATGGAACTCGATTACCGCGTATTCCGGGTTGACGCCTGTGCGCGACCTACAGCTACCTAGCAGCAGCCTAGTCGTACGAGATATATTAGAGAAATCGTGGCAGAGAGCACGCGATTCCGTGGGAAAACGAGACAGCTTCTCATTGAACCTTGTACCTCGGGAAATCCCTCACTACCCGTCACGAAACCCTTAATTCCCCTCCCTCGCACTTTCAACGTCGCAATGTTTCAGCGTCGACTCGGGAACTTGGGACTCACCGTCGCGTTCCTACTTTCTTCTACTACTGCAGAAAGGTGAGGACTTATTTAGTTGGAAAGGAAGAAGTGAAATATTTCCCGCTGCGGCGAAAGAGAGGTCACTCTAAGAACTTCGCATCGATCGAATGAATTCTTCGAATTACTTTCTGGTAACGTCGCGGCGAGTATCCGAGACACACCGCAGACAGGCAATTTTCCAGATATTGGAAAGTCACTTTGAATGAATTAATCTTCGTGGAAATATCACGCAGTCGCCTATAAGGCTCTTCCTTCATAAACCACGAGCAAACGACGTTAATGAAGGATTGGGGGTGGAAACTTGGGGCAGATCGACATCGCTTTTCGTAGCTAATGAAGCCGACTTTACCTGACGCTTTTATAGATAACTATGTTTCTCGTGTTTTGGAAAATCGATTTTTTTATTTCATTTTTGAATGTTCGATCGTTGAAGAATACTTGGTTAAAAGGATTTCTTGAAATTCGAAAAATTTATAAAAGTTATAGGCATTTGAATTGAAGGGAAAATTTGAAACGCGTTTTTCTCGTGAAACACTTTTCTTCAAATCGATGGGAAAAATAGCTCGAAAAGTTATTATCCGATTCAATTGAAACTTATTTTATTCTGAAGGATATACTTCTGTTCAGTGGAGAAACCTTTCATATTTAAAATTTTTGAAAATTTGTATTTTTTAAAGGCGTTGAAAGGACGGAAACATTGGGAAAAAGAGGTTTCAAATTTCAAGTGTCCTCATTTTGTCGAAAAATGTCATTTTTCGTAATTTTTAAAACTTTGTCCACTAGGGAATTTCATGCCCTTTAATAATCTAGCATTGTTTCTTAATTCAGAACAATGATTTAGCTGCTATAAATCCCATCGTTTTGGAGAAATTGTTTTACACCTCCACTTCAACGAATCTCCCCTACCATTTGCCATAATTACTTATAGAAAAAAAATACATTTCTATAGTTTAAGATATTCTTAATTTAACGCAATAAGTCGCATTAAATTATCCAAGGTAGTTTTCCTTCAATTAATTTCTGAATATTACCTATCTTTATGGACTTCAGACCGAAACTCTTCCATTAAACATCAACACCCATTAATTCCTGCGAATTTTAAGCCCTCAAAGAGCCAACATTCGATAACGAATCTTCGCCATTTTTCACGCGCTTCTGCGTTCAAACGAATTCCGCGTGGTTCGAGGCGGCCTAGATATCGGCGAAGATTATCGGGAAGAAGGA
Source organism: Andrena minutula (assembly GCA_929113495.1). Taxonomy (NCBI): domain Eukaryota; kingdom Metazoa; phylum Arthropoda; class Insecta; order Hymenoptera; family Andrenidae; genus Andrena; species Andrena minutula. The sequence goes on from OV815994.1 coordinate 24,382,978, forward strand.
TCCCTGCAAAAAGGTCTAAGTTTTCTCCACGAATCATGCGCGATTACACGGCGCTGCCCGGCCGACCACCAGCGCGGCCTTATCTTCAGCCTCTATTGCGAAAATTTATCAGCAAACCGCGCCGCTTCCGGCACGAGTTCGCGAGGGGCTGCCTCGCCGCGTTCGCCATGGATCTCGTAAGTAACCGCGTAAAAACACGCCTAATCTATTTCCCGCGGCCCGTGGCTACTGCCCAGCGGAGAATGCAAGCCGATTTCTATCGTGTTTGCGGCAGATTCTTGACTTCCCTGACGAATAGGATTGCTTGTCCCCGTGGCCAATGCGCTTCCAGCCGTGATTTCGCCGGCAGTGCCGCGCGACCCCTTTGTTCCTGCTTGCCCTCAACCGAAAACGGATTACATGTTTGCTTTTATGTGGAAAATTCTGCCCGGTCACCCGGACTGTTCCACCGCCAACCCCTTCTGACAGCATGATCTAGGTCTCATTGCTATGTATTTACGGGTCATCCTTGCCTGAATTCCTTGACACGTAGGGGGAGACTGGTTAGGTAATGTTTGAAGATGAGGGAAGCGTGGTATTCAATAATAATTTATCGTGGGGAGCGATAAGGGTGCCATTCATTCAGCTTTGTGAAAGAAATGAAGATAGATAGTGTTGGGGCAAAATTAAGTGACCGATAGAGCCCACCGAGTGGCTACTCTTTTATAATTTCATTGAATTTAAGACTCTTAAAGCTTAATTCTAAGTAGCCTTTTAAAATGCAAAAGGGTCCTCTCTGCAACGCGTCCGCGCTTTAAACCTCTCATAAAAAGGAATTTCTTCATTCACGACTGAAATGGCAAAAAAGTGCTACGCGTCCATCATCATAAACACCATAGCTTATCCCCTCGACAGCCACTTGAAAAATTCGTTTCAACTCTTTCGTCGAGTACTCGTTAACTCGCCGAGCGACTGTATTGGCTTTCCAGAATATCGTTGGCAAACGAATGCCCGATAACGGAGCCGCGGCCGGGGATTGAAGACGACCGAAGAACTGCTTGGCAGAACTCGCGCAGCCATCGAATATCGATACGTCCGCGATTAATTCCCATTAAGAGGTCGCCGCCTGCGGGGGTGGCGGATTTCTTCAAAACTCGCCGCAAAGCTGCGCGTGTTGGCTTGGAAATCCGCTCGCGGGGAATGGATGGCACGAACTACCCCGAGCTATCGTCCTTTCCAATATACTTAGTTATCACCTAGCCGATTCCCGCGGGAGAGCGCGCCACCTCGGGGACAAAGAGCCACTATCGTGGTTTAAGGGGTGGCGAACGTGATCCCTGCTCTAACGTCGTTTCGCTTCGCGAAGCAGTCCTGCAAATAATGCGACTCCTCTCTCACGCTTCCACGCCATCGCCACCCACGATGGTTGTTACGCAATATTTATCGCGTAGCTTTTATTGGCCTCTAAATCCCGTTGAACGACACCTTTCATGGGGTACACGATTGGCGACGATTTCTTGTATATTGAGCTGCGCAGAGTCTCTTAAGGGCTTCGGTGGGTTCAACAGTATCGACCAGGTAGGGAGGCATATTCAACATTTTCCAGGGACACTGAACTTTGCTAGTGTGTATTTAACCTCTTTGGGGCTAATTAGAAGACCTGATGCCCATAGTCAGGATTGCATTTGCATTTTCAATGAAAATATGTTTGGTAGGTAATTTTATCTATGTAGTTGCGTTTCATAGGTGGACTAATTCAGTCTTACAATTTTAGTCAGAAGTGTCAGTAGTTTCTTATGATATAGTATATATTGATCTCAGATTTCTGTTGGACCTATGTGGGGCTATTACTACTCATACAGTGGCGTGAGAAAATATTCGGCCACCCTTTAATATAGAATAACTTTTTAAAATCGGTCCAAACCACTTGAGGTTTATTGAGAAGCTAGAAGGATTGCTTTGCTAAGTGACGTGGTTCGTTTTCAAAAAGATTGAAATTGGTCGGAATAGCGAAAAAAAATAGTAAATGCCATGTGTTTTAATATCTTCGTCTGTGTTCATAATGAAAATTTTAAAAAAGTTTCCGAAAACTGCCAATATGTGTGATTTTGACCAACTTTAACTGTTTATAGCTGATAGCTGCGTTAATCGATTTCGATGAAATTTTCAGCACGTATACAGCTTACTTAATTCTACAGAAGGCATTTTTAAATTTGTATTATGATCACAGACAAAAAAGTTGTTAAATATGACATTTGCTATTTTTTTCGCTATTCCGACCAATATCAATATTTTTCAAAACGACGAACCACGTCACTTAGCAAACTAATCCTTCTAGCTTCTCAAAAAACCTCAAGTGGTTTGGACCAATTTTAATGAAGTTATTCTCTATTAAAGGGTGGCCGAATACTTTTGCACGCCACTGTAAAATTGCTCTCAATCGAATTTTTTACATGATCCCACTACTGGTGAGACAGCTAAAGTACACCGGGATGCTCTAGACTCTACAGTCAAAAGCAAAATTCTCCTTAGAGGCAAGCCTCAAGCCCTGGGAGTAGGTGTCAATAATACACCTTCGTTTTTCATATCACCCCCACTACAATATACCAACAACTACATTAAAAATTACCTTCAAAATCAATAAAGAACACAAACTTTCCACCTTATGGGCAGTATAGAACTCCCCTGCTTTTTACAAACCCCATTTCACTACTTCCAACACCAGCACTGCCCACAAATCATCTCACAGTGTAAAAAAGCCGCGGGGACGCGTACAAATTTAAAACGCACCACTGTGTCTCACCAATTCTGCAATTAATTCAGAAAGGGACAGCCGAGTGATTCCCAGCAACGCGCAACATCTGTCCCCAATGAGATGATGCGTTTCGCAAGTTGCCTGGAAAGTTTCCGCGTCAAATAGCTCCGCAATTACATCAGAGCCCGGGCGTGTGCATGCACGCGTGTGAACTGCCTGTGGCGCGATGATATTGTCGCGGGGGCGGCCCTCGATCGATCTGCTCTTGATTCACGTGCTCGTAACTGGCCGCGATTTGCGTTTGCTTCAAGGCCACTGTGCGCTGGCTCGATTCTCTTGATTCAATCGCAACCAGGAACGCGCGAATCCTCCCTGCCCCTACACTCCTTCACCGTGAAACGGTTTCCGCGCTGCGGAGTGTTAAACAGAGCGACCCGATTCCTCGTCGTTTTTCCTCTTTCCTGTGCCCACCATCGATTAACACTAATATACGTGGCCGTCAGAAGTGTCGCGACAAAAACGGCAGGATTGATACGAGAAAATTCGTCGACCGTCGGCTGTACCGCCACCGTTTTCTTACCCGCGCCAGACACTTTCCCTGGTAATTTGTCTCGTTTTGCTTAATCGCGCGTGAAAGGTTTAAGTGCTATTGGTAATTTGTTTCCAGCACTTGCGACGGTGCTTGGAGGCCAACACGCTAGAAAATAGCCGCGGCAGTGTTGTTCCGACGGTATTATATTGCATCGATGCTATCGATTCGCAACGACATAAAACAGCACTTCCGCATATTAAATTTCTCTGTAGCCGGTTCACAGGAAATTGCTGTGCTGAAGGATTCGCTCATTTTTTGTTGAAGACTCCTTCGAGCCTCGAATTTTTCCCTCCTCGAATTTAAAGTGGGAAGTTGCTTTAGTATTTTTTAGGAGTTACGTGATCGACCAAGCTTCATATTATATCATAAAAAAATGCTTAAACTCTTGAATAAAATTGTAGAACAGAATTTAGTTCCCCCGTGAAACGCAACTAGTTAAAACCACGTAGCAAACATTTTCTTTGAAAGTATTCCAATTCGAACGTTGCATTCTATCTTCAAACTTCCTTACTGCCTCAGCATTGTACCTTCCTCGACAATTCAGGGACAAGCAATTTTCCTGTTGCATAAAATCCAGGCATATCATGAAACAAGCCTCGAGCTGAAATGCTCGGAGCAGCCCGCGCGAGAATGAAATTCGAAACAGCCGTCAAAATTCACGAGGCATCGGGGCAGTATTTTACTGCGCGATGGAACATTTCGACGTTCCATGGAGGAATGAATTTGACGGGCGGGCTGGTAGACGAGCCAACTGAAAATCGAGATGCGTGGACTGAGAACGAAATCCTTTCCTCTGGCGATGCAAAGGAAGGAGCTCTCGAATGGCAGAGAAAATACGAGTTTCGCGCGGCAGTTGTGCAACGTGCGTCGAAGAAGAGAAAAGACAGGGAAGTCGGGCAACTTTCGGGGGACGTGGTGGGTTGGGTAGAAACAGGAGGAAGTTCGGTTCTAATCCGAGCAAACGAGCTATCGTTTAAAAGAAAGTTCCGTTGCATCAACGTGAGCTTCGTTTCTGCTCGAACACGACTGAAAGCTCATAGCGCGCGACTCCTCTTAGATCCCGAGCTACCCTGACACAGCTAAACGATCTTCGCTATAATTGAATGCCTCTTCCCCGGGTCCCAGCCAGTTCTTGTTTCGAGAGTCCTCCTCGGGATCGGGTATACGCGACCCCACCAATTGCCACGCTCTTCCCGTGGACGGTTCGAGTAAAAGTCTGAGGCACTTCATTTTTATAGGCGCCAGGAGCTAGTCATGGCCAACAGCGGTCGATTGGACGCTTGCCGAGAGGAATTTATTCTACACGGCCTGGAACTGTGATTTAATAACCATGGATATAGCTTAATTACTGTATTGCAAGGTTTAGTGGGACAGGAATAAATGTTTCTGGAGCTTCGGTGATGTGGAAAATTGTTTGATGCATATTTAGTCACTGCGATGTGTAGGGGAGACTGGGGCTAGTTGATATGTTATACTGTGCCAATTTTTTTCATTTTTATTTGAACTAATTACTTATAACAAATATGCCAAAAATATACTTTGGTCCTTCGTGTTTAATATATAGTAAGCGAAAGCTTGAGAAAATACATACAAAATGAATGAAAAAATATTTTGGACGAAGGCAAAATGTATCAATTTTCCCCATTGCGGGGCTACTTGATACGTTATTCTGTTTTCTATTTTTTAATGTGTTATTTGAATTAATTATATAATAAATAATATGCCAAAATATACGTTGGTCCTTCCTCTTTAATATATAGTAAACGAAAGCTTGAGAAAATACATACAAAATTAATGAAAAAATGTTATTTGGACGATAAATTTGGATGTATCAAAACTACTACTTACTTATTTACTTTTTCTCTATATGACTGAAAAAAGTTAATATACTTCACATATCTCGCTCAAATGGAGCTACATATACACGGTGTTGAGATAATTTGTCTGCAATAAGAAGATAGGGATGTCAGAAATATCGTAAGTTACAAAGTTTTCGAACAGAAAGGGAATAATTGAAGAGTCCTTGTAAAAAATACTATAAGTGCCAAAAATCAAATTCTATACTACAATATTTTACCATTGACGCGGAGAACGTTTCCCGCTAAAAAAAAAAAAAACGAAAACGATGGTGTCAAAATAGAAATCTGTATTAAATTCGTGTACCACCAGCAACGTCCACTGAAATACAGCCGGCAGTGCTGGTCAAGAGCAACGTAAAGTAAATAGGGGGAGGTAGGACACTTCATAATGCATTACCATCGCAAATCAAATAATAACTGTGCGTTTATCTTGCTGAATTCGTAATGTAACAATTCGCGCTCGTTCGCTGGCAACCGTCGAAACTTTCGCAGCAGCGTTTACTTTGAAATCTCATCAGCCACTGGATGCATAACGATAGGCTGTTATTCGTGCCGATAATGCACGGGAGGGAGAGTCAACTAACTGGCATTATATTTCCAGCGATCGCCCCGTAATCGAAAAAGTTAGCGATAGTTTCACGCAGGACTTATTACCGACTTATGAATTTACGAGGCCACGAACGCGAGCGGCTTTCACCGTTTCGTTCTCGGACCACGGGCATCGTAATTGTACTTTTATCGTTTAACAGAAGGGTTACGGCGCAGTCTCAACGGAATTATACCATTTTTACTTGCCACCGTTCCCCGGGCAAAAAAGCAACGATTAAATATCGATCCTTTGCCATTATACTAAATTGCGCCGTAGAACGCTCCGTTCGAGACGACGAGGAGTAATGAACGAGAAAAGGGTGAATGAAAAATTAAGTTCCCAGGACGATAAAAATGCTCTACGAATGATTGTAGACGTTACAGGAAAAAGGATAAGATTCTTCATGTACCTCAACGTTTTATGGCATTGTTGTTGTAGAAAACATTAATACGTTTCAAATAACAACTCATTGGAGTTACAGTTTGGAGTGTCGGGAAGAAGTTAGTGCAATGATGATTTTGCTACATCTACTTGGGAACAGAGTTAGGCATTAATTAAATGAAAAATTATATAAATAGCGGATCAAATAAGAGTTCCTTTAACTTTGTATTATTTTGCAAGTAAAGTTTCATTATTTTTGTAACTTTTATTCGAAATTTTTTATTTAAATTAAATAAGTACCCATCTACTGCATGAGAAAAATTAAAATTTCTTACCATTTAGAACACTGCTTTAATGATTCCTCCGCGACAATTTTAGTCTAAGAACAAAATAGAGGAGAAGGGAGAATTCTAAGAAAGAAAAGAACTTCTTTCACGCTGGGTATTTAGGTCACCCTCTTAACCACGTTGAACATCCGATCTGCTAATTATTTCGACCAGCATATTCGCGCAAGAAAAGCCCCAGACAATATGCTCCCTTTTCCGTGCACGTGACTACGACCCATCCCTAGATTAGCTTCCGACAACGGGCAAGATTTATCAAACCACCTTCCAGGGGATTATGGATCTCTCTGTTGACCACGATTCTGCGACATTCTGGGACGAGAAACAACAAAGAAAATCCGCCCCGTACCTGCGACATTTATGTTCCGCCGTGAGAATTATGATCTACGATCCCGGCTGTCGTTCACGAGGAAACGAAAGCAAGAGGGAAAGGAAAGGGAGAAAGAGGCGCGAAACAATGGTACAGGGGTGCGGAGGGGTGTGTGGGCGGTAGGGTAGTAGGGAACGATCGGGGGGGAGCTGGTGAAGAGGGTGGAGGAGGGTTGATACGTTTGAGGAGGGTAGTGTTGATGCAGTCGCAGAGAACCAGTCAGTGGCTGCTACGGCACGGAGCCGCGCGCGCGTGCTTCGAAGCGCCTCTCAATGACAACGCACGGGAAATCGCCGAATCATGACAGAAAAGTATCGCCGATCTCTATGAAACTTAAAACACAGTTACTCCAAACGTTCTCCTACATATCCGTGTGCGGGGCGAGTTAATTGCGACGTGATTTAACGTTTAAAAAATTAAACGAATCTTCTGGTACTTCGTCGACGTTCGCACAAGTTTCTCTAATGTCGACGTGGTGGAATATACGTCGTATCGTGGTCGTTTATTCAAAATTCGATGATTCTCTCGCGCTGAAAGTTCGACGGGACTTTGTCCAGATACTATGCAATCGAATCAGACATTCCAATAGTCGCCCCGAGTAACCGTGGCCGAAGGAATGTACAAGAAGAATCAAACAGGTGGACAAAAAGCCCACCGAGTACATTCCACGCGTTTTCTGCGAAATTTCCCCGAGATTCGGCTGTGGTTCGCCGCAAAAAATTCTGCTACGACGGGGGTGTAACACTGTGAACGTAAAAAACGTAAGCATTCTTCGAATATTTTCAACAGAATTACGAGGAGCGCGGAGACGAAAGTGTAATCGTTCGATCCACGGGTTTCTCGAAAATCCTATCGACTGTGCTCGATCGAAGACTGGAGAGGGTTCGCTTAGAAAACTAGTGTTGGTGGAAATGATTTAGAGCCGTAAGAAACGTGGGAAAGCCGAGGAAAAATTAATCCCGCCGTGATTACGCTTAGGAAGTGACATAACAAGGAAACCACTTTGGGAGATTGCTTGCGGAATGCGCCGTCTCAGACTTGACGAGGAAAGGCGTGTGGAAAATATTGCCTTCGTTAAGCGACACCTGCTCGGTTTTATTATTATTCACGCCAAGTAGTTCTGGTACTGCACTGCCACAGGAGACTCGTAAATAATTCTCGACAGGAATATCCGTGATTATAAATTTTAAAGTGACGGGAGAATTCTAGGGCATTAAACTACGCGTATTTAGCCGGCGCCGAAAGGTGGACGTAAAAAGAAAAAGGTGTAGCTTCTTTTATCGAGGCTGTAGACCCAGGAATTTCAGCGGGAAATTCGTTAATTAAAAATTTAATTAGTGAACGAACGTGCCGCGGAGAAAGAAACAGCCGCATCGATATTACTTCCTACCACTCGGGATTAATGCATTTCCACGGCCCTTTGGGGAAAAGTTCGCGCGTTGCTATATAGACGAAAAGCTGATGCATAAAGCCTATTGCAGGCACGAACCTGTAGTTACAGACGAGAAATTTGAAACTAAAAATTGGTCCCCAGTTTCTATGGGGGGATTTGCCTTGCAGCGAGAAGAATAATACTTGCTGCCAAATGTCATTCTGTCGAGGCACCTTCGTAAAATTCTCTATAAATACCTTAAAAATGAAAAATACATTACACCAACAATCGCTCAATGTTTCTATATCCGAAATATTCTTCTCGTTTCCATTGTTCATTTTGTAGATTCTATTCATGCTGTACTTTCCACTATTAGATTATACAACAGGCATATAATTATTTTTTATAGATCTAGAAATAAAATGTTGTTAGGAGTAGTGTGAAATAATCGTATTCAGCTTTTAGGTAATGAATTAATACTTAGAGTTTATTCATTCGGGAACAGGAAAATGAATACACTTCCTGCCGTCTGACTTATGCAAGTGTATTCTACTTGTCTGCTACGTCTGACTAGTTTATTAAGCAGGGTTCCTAATTTTCACTTGAAGTAAGGAGAAAGTGGATTTCAAAAGTGATGATAGAAAGTCGAATTTGTTGTTGGGATAAAAATTAATAATTTCAAATTGTTGAATAGATAACAGAAAAATTAGTAAATACTCTACACAACGATCTAACCAGTTTTATCGTACAGTTGCGTTGCGTTACTGTTTCTTTTAGTGAAACTAACATTACTTTCTAATTATTCAAACTTCCCGAATCGAAAGAGATTAAGCAGAAGGCCCAGAGAAATCGACCGAAAGATATTGAATTAAGCAAATGTTTGCACATTATTCAAGATATCGTCAGCCGCAGATAGACATTTAGTGAAAAATTAAACCACTTGAAATTAACCAAACAGAACTCCCACGTCTGCCATTTTCACACCGGAATTGAGCAAAACCATTCCCCGCTCACGCTTCATTCACTTTTATTTCCAAAGCGTTCTAAAAACAGGAATCTTCATGACAAAGGTTTCGCAAACAATATTGCGTCACAAAGTTATTTCAACGTGATGAACTTCCGCTGCGAAACACGAGAAAAAAAGGGCAAAGCAGACAGACTATAAAGGGAATCGCGAAACAGACCGTTGCCCATCGTGAAAAGGCTCTTTGTTTTTTCAATGAGCAGTCGAAACAGTGCAATAACGCGGCGCTGTATGCATTCATCGTGAAAGTGGAAATCCACTTTGTTCTAGTAAACTTGTTCCGTGTCAGCGCGGCTTCCCTAATTAGTTACCATTTCATACACACGTCGATGGACCGCAAAAGAAACTTCCAACAATATACCTCCGCCCCTTTAAAGCCGTTCCCTTCTAGCCACGAAATTTCGATCGCCACAGATTTCACAATTCACGAGATACGTTTGAACGATAAATGCATCAAATATTTACTTCACAATGTGGAGATAAATGAAACTATCGTCAATGATACACGTCCATTTTATATCAACGCCAAGGCTGGGTGGCTCAGCCATATCCAAAATTGCCTATCGCGGCCTGTCAATAACTAATGTACCAACGCCCGATGAAAGACTCAGAATTTAATGGAATGCTCGATTGAATGGTACCCTGTGCAGTTGCGCGGATTGTGGATAGCACCAACGTGACCACACGCGATATTATCTGTATCGTTCGATTCTGCCATATATTCGAGCATTCGACATTATTAATAATTATTTAGCTCTCATTTACATTCACTGTCCCTCCCTCCCGCGATGTTTGATGATAGCGGGGAACAAATTTCATTTACAAATGACATCGACCTTCATGCAATTATTCCGCTGGGCATGTTATATGTTTGCGTCGCTAAATCATCATAAACAGAGAAATTTAATTGGAGTAATGACAAGTGGAAAGGGGAATTAATAATTTCACTGGAGGTAAAATGTGCTCTAAACACCTCACAATCAGTGCGAGCTTTATCTCGCGATTAATATAGTCGGAGTCAGAAGCATAATATAAATTATTGAATTTCCAAAATTCAACTCATTCGTGAAGCAATTATTTTCAGATAAAATCAATATTGTGTACATTGTCTCTGTTTAAAATTATTTAGCCTGCAAGTATATTTCAATAAAAATGTATTCACGAAGATTAAAAAGAGATTTTTTAGCAGAGAATTAATGCTAGAATAAGTCCGAAGAGGAACGAATGAGATTATTCCCTTGAACATCAAACACGGTACAATTCGAGTACGAATATTTCAGCTTGAAATGTGTACCTACGCTTTATTATTACGTTCCTCTTCCAAATTCTTCGAATGAAATTCGAACATCTGTCCGGAAGCTCGCGGAGGAAGTTCCGTTCGTTTCATAATCGAGAAAAATACTGCGCTATTTCGACAGCATCCAGCTGAGCCCGGGATATTCTACAGTTATGAGATAATTCTGAAAATATTAGTACCCCCTTTCACTCCGGAACGCGACACAGATTTTTAATACGATCAGCGGCGTTCACTTTTTGTGCTTTCGAATATTGAAAGCATTTCGCGTATCGGGGCAACCTGGTTCGTTATTATTTGATCGAGGTGCAAAGAGGGGTTGGAAATTCGTGAAACTTATATCAATGTTGCGAACAGATTCGTAAAAATTCCTCCGAATGTAGGTAGCGAAATATCTTACACAAGGTAGAGCCTCGGTGAGCAGATTAGCCCTAATAAAGTCGCAGAAGCAGAACACTTCCACATTCCTACGATTATTATAGAGTTCAGACTAAATGCTGGTAGAACCAAAAAGCAGGGATTCCCTAAGCACCAAAGCCACGAATAAATAATAGGGGAGGGTTGCCTATATCGTACCAATTTAGACATATTACGTTATATTTCATATTTGGTACTAATTTGAACGCAAATGACTATTGGGTATTGTAGCTTGATCTTTTAGGCATCTACTATTATATGCTTAATCTTTTGATCAGAACAAATTAATTTGTTATTAATCTTTTTGTTATATACTGTTAAAGGTACGATTTAGGCAACCGGTCTCCTAAATCGTACCTCCACTAAAAATAGTATAAATAACAAATAGAGAAAAAAATATTCAACATAAAGTAATGATTATTATATAGTTACATATATATATATTCACACACAGGTCGCAATAACATATTTATATGATACTAGCCCACCCGTTACCCGGTTTCACCCAGGAATTATTTACAATGTTTCCAAAATAACAAAGCCTAAAAAAATAAATAGCCTATAATCTAATCTAGGACGTATGTAATGAGTATTCAAAATTTCATTGAAATTCCTTCAGCCGTTTAGGCGTGAAAAAAGGACAAACAAACTGACAATGTTTCACTTTTATATATTAGTAAGGATATGTACATAACCTATATAACATACGAGTTGTCAAATTCTACTGGTACGATTGTAGTGGTTGATTTAGGAAACATGATCGATTTATTTATAAATATCAATTTAAACTTTATAATGAATGTAATATGTACTTAAAATGAATGTAAAATATTCTACATTAAACCCACTTTTAGAAAAATCCAAAAATACAGGACAAAATTGCATTATTTGATTTTTATCAGCTAAAATAAACTGGTAAAAAGTTACATCAACCATACCCGATTTTTTTAAACGTTTATAGCACCCACAAAATACGATGTAAGCTCAAAAGCTTTTTTGTTTCTATTTCTTATTTCGCATTTACTTGCTATTTTTATTGTCAGATGTCGTTTACATTCATTAATTACTGAGAAATTGATGAGATACGATTTAAATGACCAGTACGATATTGGCAACTCTCCCCTATTCATTCTACATTATACTTTCCATTCCCGCCCCACAAATTTACCCCCTTCCCTATCCCCGCGATAATCGCCCCAAATACTCCGCACAGCACCAAATCACCTGAAAGCGATTAAAGGGTGCCCTGAGGCTGTTTGATATCAACGCACACCAATCGATCCAATTTCATTCTCCTCTTTCAATCTACTATTGCCTGCAAAAACCCACCCCACTCCCCACCCCGTACGTTCGTTTACCCTCGCAGCACCAAGTGCTCCACACGCAGATCGCCTCTCAACGGGCCCAGGCACATGAGTACCCACTAATAAAGTGGCAAGCAAGTTGTCTCTTAACACGCCTGCAATTATCGGGTGCGAACGGTTAAAGGGTGTCACGGCGGTGGTCGATATCGACCGGCCTCGAGGAACTTGCTCGACAGCGTTGCCCAAACTGCAAGGGTGCTGGCGTAAGCGTAGCTTTCTCCGTAGAAACGCGCAACAGGTAACACGATGGAGGTCGGCGGCGCTCGTTATGGTGGCAGGTCACGCCTGTCGGATTTAAAAAACCGCGCAACACCGTCGAAAAATACGCGACCGCCGGATACGCGGGTGCACGAGGCGGCGAGATTTCGCGAGAGGAGAGACGGCGTCGACGGAGAGAGGAGTTTCTCTCACGCAACAGGTTACGCCTCGCAACGGATCGCGGAACGAAATACGCCGCGGACGAGAACGCGGAGCGTGCCCTTCGAAGACGGGGAGCCCTGGGATCAGTCGGACGCGCCCAAGTTTTTAATTAGTTCGCGGTCCCGCGGCGATATCGACGCGACGACTGCGCCGAATAGCAAGCAATTTAAAGTTCCGACGCGGCCGTGCCAGCTGCTCGACGCGCTTCCAAAGTTCGCCGAAGGCAGACCAAGAACCCAATCAAAGGATTCCGATGGATTCGCTTCGGCTGGATTAGGTGTTTCCGTGCCCTTTAGAATCGACACGCTTTGATCTCCCTGGCGCGCCGCGTGAAATGGTGGATAGACTGGGGAACTGTTTGGGGGATGTGCGAACATTACGTTCCGTTATAACGCGATGGAAGGTATTAGCTTCTGAATGATTTTCGACTTACAAGGGATATCGCCCAACTGTTACACGCCGATTTTAAGGAGGTTTAGGTAGATTAGAGTTCTCGAGAAAAATATTTCACAAGTATTTCTTTTTATCTAGAAGGTGAAATCAGCCCTCAAAGTTGGGGGCGAAAAATCTTTTAGACGAAAATAGTGTACTTTTCTATTACAACTTCGAAATGTAATTAAGTATTCTATTAAGACATTTCGATGAATTACAGTTTTTATACAACATCGATGTATCATTTACACTGTGCTTTCGTTCAGGGATATTCTATGAACATTTCATCAAGGGGATATTAATTTCGACGACGGACACGTTGGACAATTGAAACTTCCATTACCGTAATTCGATACTTGTTCAATTGAAATTGGATTTAATCTAAACGGATTGTCCTGCAATGAGAATTTTAAGCCAGCTTTCGGCGGTTGGAATAACTGCGCTGTGCAAAATAATCGCGCGACAGGCTGGAAAGCCGGCAAGCTTTAACACGTGCTATATAAATTGAAATTAATCATTTGAATTTTCGGCATGGCTGAGGCGCAACAGTAAATTCCAATTGTCAAGTGGCGAGGTTTATAGGCGGAACGGTAAATTTAATGGGATTGAATTTCGCGATAATGCTCGAAGCAACGTTGGAATTTCTCTTTCGCGGCGATTTGCCGTGGAAGAGCTTTTTAATCGCGTGTGAGTAATGGAACACACGTCGATACAATTCGTTCTACAATTATAAGCGAGGGTCATCCCAATCGAATGGCCATTGCCGCACAGAAGTGCTTTCAATCTAATTATGCTACAGATCTATCGAATCAAGTACAAGGCACTCGAAATTAAGTATCCGAACGTTACTAGCTGTGATGACACTTAAAATTTTTCAAAAAAAATACGTAGAAAACTTACTGTGTTGTGTTGTTTTTAGAAAGAAACCATTCTGATGATTGAATCGAACGTCCATCGAGGAACAAAGCACCTGAAACAAAAATATCATTATTTTTATTAATCGTCTTAATTATTAAAATAAAATAAGAAAGGTAACACTGTTAGGAAGCCTAACCGTGACTAAATACGATAAACAGATATACGATATCATTTTTTATTCTAACAGCGTTCCAAGCTAATTACTCTCTATTTTCTCGAAGTGCGCCCCAGAATCAGAAACATGCACTCTACAGAACACTTTATCACAGTCCCGTGGAAGCACAGGAGGAACAGGTCAGCAAATAAAGCAGCGATGGCGCAGAGCGCATCAAGCAAAGGACAAATGCGTTTTTAATTGCTCCAACAAGATATAGTCTGTTCCCGTGCATGCGATTTTTCGTGGAGCGAACGATTACACTATTCCGTCTCGGCACGCGATACAGAACCGGCACAAAATCCCCTAACACGATACCAATAACTCTCCGATAGACAAGTGACGATCGCACTGCGAAACGAAACCGAACAGACACGAAGCATGCCGCCACTAACGACTTCCAAGCGAACCTACAGAGCCAGCAAGTTAGACGCTCAACTTCACAAGTCTGTTGTTTCTTCAGCACTGACAATGTCTGACCATTAATCGTGGATCTAAAGTCCCAAGTGTGCTTCGAACCAGTCCAGACACCAGCTGTCCAAGCAGCAGTCGTGGCCAGTGTAACCTCAGCCCGTTATTGAACGTGGACTCAGCCATCGCGAGATCTAGATCCAGCATGACTGCATTATCGAGCCAGCTTTAACGTCGCAGCTAGGAGCGACCCCAAGCTTCATACAGGGGCAACGATCGAGCAGAAGCGTCGCCAGCTAGCCGCAGCGTAAACGCCCACAACTATGAAGTCATGAAGTTGCTGCTGCTAGCATTGCTGGGCTGCGTCTGCTCGGCTGACTACAAGCCGAGCAATAAACAGTCGCGAAGCATCGAGGGGACATGGAACGACGACGAGTCGGTCGATTTAGCCGGCAGGCTGTCGAGCCTCGCGAGAACTTTCAGAGACTTGGAGCACCGTGTTGGCGAGCCAGATCCTCGAGATGATCGCGCTCGCGTCCGAGCGCGTTCGAACGTGTTCAGGTTCGAGAACCCGGAGACCCATCACCCGATACGACATGGGCGACGGCAGTTTAGGTCTATGGACATGAACGGCCACGTTCAAGTCACCTGGCCCGTGAAGAAGGAAGCGGTGGTCGAAGGGGACCTTGTGCTGGGTGGCCTCATGATGGTGCACGAGAGGGAGGACACCGTCACCTGCGGCCCGGTGATGCCGCAGGGCGGAGTGCAAGCTTTGGAAGCCATGCTTTACACCCTGGACAAGTTCAACGAGGGCGAGGGCATCGTGCCAGGCGTCAAGATAGGCGCGCATATACTTGACGACTGCGATAAGGACACGTATGGACTGGAGATGGCGGTGGATTTCATTAAGGGTGAGTAAGGGGAGGGTGATTGGGGAAATTGGTAAGGGGGAACACCACTGTGACGGCTCAAAAATAAGCATTTTTTAAGAATTTCTTTTTAGGATTAATTTGCTGTTTTCGTGTAAAATTTGTATTACCTACGGACACTGCACTCATACAGTTTATAACGTAAGATTTGAATTTAATTTCGGAGCTGCAGTTTCAAAGTTACACATCCCACCAGCGACCTATGACTTTTTTGTGTGAGGTCTAGAAGATTAATTGATATATTCAAATTTATGCATGTTTTTCTATTCATTTTGTTTATACTCTCTTAAGGAGTTAGGCCACCTTGGACGCAGCAAAATTGCAGTCATTTTCGGCATTTTTTTTAGAAAGGTACTGAATTAAGCAGAAAATTCAATATGAAGCCTGTTATTGTACAACTCTTGCTAGAAATAATACGATTTTTTTCCTACAAAATGACGACGGTAGAGACATGATACGCAAGATCTTGAGGAGCGACGTTTTCCACGTGTTCAATCTCACCGCTGAAGGTTTGACTTATTTACGTAGGGAAAGTACGATAGTACGTAGGGAAATCCAGAAACATTAATTTGTCACGGAATGGTGAACATGGGAAGAAAAAGTGATTTTTTTTAAGAAGTATCAATTGCAAAGAATATGTCCAAGATATCGCAAAACCGCTATGTACTTCCCTAGTTTTAGGCATGTAGAAAATAAATCTTTTTGGTTTTTTGTTCTAAGTCAAACGGTATAGCCGTGAGATTGAACACCGTGGAAAACGTCGCTCCTCAAGATCTTGCGTATCACGGAAAAAATACGATTTTTTTCTGGCGAAAGTTGTATAATAACAGGCTCCATATTAAACTTCTTGTTTATTTCATTATCTTCCTAAAAAAAAATACGGAAAATGACTGCAATTTTACTCCGTCCAAGGTGGCCTAACCCCTTAAGACAGTGTACTGAAAGTAGGTAACGCAAAATTTATATGAAAACTGTAAAATATTCGTGAAAAAAATTCTTAAGAAAAGACTCAGTGTTCCCCTTTAAATTATATTTTGTATTTGAGGCTCCCCTGTTTGTTAAGTTTCTTCTAGGTATGTGGTGAATCACGAAGCGTTTATGAACTTTGATGGTTTAAGAGACCTCCAATTTATTATAGCCTGAACAATTGAGAGACCCTCCTAAAACCGTAAAAGATTTTTCAATAGATGATTTGCACTCCTGAAAGGTATTAGGAAGGAGGGGATCATGCAGTTTCTTATTTGAAATCTGACCAACAGTTGCCGTCAGCTGTGATAACTGTTCCCACGAAAAAACCTTAGAGCGCCAGTAAAATAATCTCTGACAAGGGACGCGTAGAATACAGCGGGGATGTAACCAAGAATGGTGCGCTCTTCTTGGCGCTTTAATGGGGAAGGATGCAGGCGGAGTTGTAAGCGTTAAATAGCGTAACGATTTTCTTGAATCGTTAGCCCGGTTACTTCTTGCCTCGACGGTGACAATAAAGAGGGAACAAACGCAGGAGAACTCGACAGCTGGCGCGTACGTCGCCCGCTTTTATCCGTGAAAGTGTCCCGATGATTATCGTCACCATTAGCGTTTCACAGGTCACGATACGTAAATCTTTCCCCCTCACCAAGCGATAATAGTCTTTCATGGATGAATCTAAACAGGAGGGTAAAGGTGCAAAAGGATTTGAATGAAACATTCTGCCATTCCTTTTTCACTCCTTATCTACTCGCTCGTCTGTGTGATCAATCTTTTAGTTGCTCAGTTTTCCTCTCATTTCTCGCATTTTCTATATTCTCCCCCATCTCTCATTATTTTTAACTACTAGATCATCCTTTACCTACCGTGTTTATCCGCCCCGGCACATATTCCCCCTTTCACCTCTACCCATTCCCCTTGCTCCTACCCTGCCTCCTTTTTCCTCCCCTCTCCTTCTCTGAGCTCGATTTCCTCCACTGTTTGCGAAACGCAAAGCAGACGAGGCAACAAAAAAGCCAATAACGGGCATGGAAAAAGAGAAAGTAACACGCGTTTGAGAATACTTGTGTCTTTATATAAAAATGGAAATGGTACTCTCGGCAAAAAGCTCACGAAAATCGTGCACGCGTGGAGATAAAAGGAACCGTGGCACAGGAAATATTGCCAAGTCCCTGCCAGTTCCTTCGAGAATTCTCAACGACGGGCGGACGAAGACCAGCCATTTATCAAATTAAAACCACGACGGAGGGGTAGGTTCGCGAGGGTTGACGTTGCAGTTTCGCTACGTGGCTGCTCATTAGTGGCCGCGCCGTTTAAAGCTGAGTGAAAGGATTTTATATCCAGTGGAGCAAGTCGGGTCGAAGGAATCCAGTGGAACACTGTTCGCCAATTAGACGAGCGTGCCGCGATTAAAATCCCCGTTGAATGGATACCGGAAATTCCATTAATCGGCACAAAGGACTCGCGCGACAGTGACGCGAAAATTGGTTATAGCAACGTAATCGGGGCTCGCGTGTCTATGCCGTGCAACATAAATTATTTGCAGACTTTCGCGAGGCTTCGGCCCGCCGGCGGTGTTCGCCATTATCGCACCGACTGATGAGCTGTAATAACGACGTCAAACTGACCGACCACCAAGCTACAATGCGCAATTATTTATAGACCTGGCGGACGGTCCATCGATTCGTTTCCAACCGCGGCACAGTCTCTGGTCCGAAAATTCTGCAAGGTGTCATGATTGGCCGCGACAGGATATCCGTTGTTTGGTAACAAAGGGGAGGGGCCGGAGGGGTGCAACAATGTAACATGCAACTGCTACATGGAGCCTTTTACATACCATGTTAATGGTGATATATTAATTTTGTGTTTGACGTAATTGGAAATTAAATCGCGTGTAGGGGAAATTGTGATTGAAGTGAAAAATTGGAAGATGTTGAGGGAGATAATGGCGTGTTTTAAAGGGGGTGGTATAATGGATGGGATTCGTTGTAAAAATGAACGATAAATAATCAACTTCAGTGATTATTTGCGGAATTGCATGGCTTAAGAGGAGAGACTACAAAGGTTTAAGTAGAGTAGCCATGTATCTAGACAGACGCGGCGCAGTGAAATAACGGTGCACTTGTATTGTCGAATTAAGGAAATAAATATTACTTTCTTAGTGTCCAGTTGAAGTCAATGAAAATGATTTAAAATAGAGCTTGCATTTTTTGCAGAGTACTCAATTTTTTGGATAGATTCAAATCTATAAAGAGTCTTTCCAAGGGACTTTGATGTAGAAGTCTAGCGTCTTCGGAATGAGAATCCCCCTTCCCTCATAACTTAACAATAAAATTATGATTCCTTGTCTCGTATATCGTAAAAACGGACGTGGCTCGTCATATGAATATTCTGCTGGCTCGTAACGTTGGTCTTGGCGTGCTGGCCAAATTACTTCGCCGCAGATGTTGAATATTTAAGCAGAGCTTTGTACCACCAGGTCGCGCCATTTCTTTAAAATTCCCTCGCATAAAACAATTTAAATAAAAATTCACCAAGAAAGATTACGCTGACGATTCCATTTAGCCACCGTTAGAAGTCTGAGTTTGAATGCACTAATGGGGCTTGAATGCTTTCAGAAAATTAAACGAGCCGTTCACCATTTCAAAGGAACATTATCGCTGCCTGCGTTGATAAACATAACGGAGGGAAATTCTTCTTTCAAGACAGATAACACCAGTTTACAGCAGATGCCATTATTTTTTTCTTATGTAAAATGGCCCGCTCATTCTGAAACTGAGCTCCCAAAATTTTTCTAAGGATACGTTTCCCAGGTATTGACAGGTGAGGATTTTACCTGTCTGTCAAAAAGGTGGTTCCACTTAATTGCAAATATCTCATGCTACGAATGACTGATTTGGTCGAAAATTGTATCAAATTGAAGATAATTGAATTTTCAACAAATCTAATTCACAAAATTTTAGGAAATATGTGAAAAAAGTCATTCTTTTCGACCCAAAAACCAAAAAAACACAAAAAAAGAAATTTTAGTTTTTTCACACAATTGTCTCTAGCTTCTAGCAGCTTGTTTTCTTCGTAAAAGTGCAAACTCAACGTAAGAAATGAGAAACTCCGCCCATTTTTGCGATTTCGAATTTTCCCAGATGATTAAATGAATTGTCGATTCCAATTTCGGTCGAAAAAAATGACTTTTTCACATATTTCCATTGATAGCACCCGAACTACTGAACCGATTTGAAAATTTTGTAACATACATTTGTTGGTGATTCAATTATCTTCAATTTAATATAATATTCGATCATATCGGTCATTCACAACACGAGATATTCGCAATTAAGTGGGCCCACCTTTTTAACAGACAGGTGAAAAGTTCACCTGTCGATATCTCGAAAACTTATCCATAGAAAAATATTTAGACCATATCTTCGGAATCAGTAGGCTATTTAACACATGAAAAAAATAATGGCATCTTCTGTGCAAAAAATTTTTTCCCTTCTCAAGAATATATCTATGTAATTGAATCCAAAATAAGATATCTATGAGAGATCTTCGTGGATGCTAAATATTGACAACTACGAAATTCAAAAATAAATGATAAAATATCGGATTTGGCGGTGTTATTCGTAAAAATAAACCTGAAACCGAGAAACAGTATCGTGTTTCCTTTTAATTTCTCGATATCTACGGCGTATATCAGATTTTACGATTTCAAAAATAATTCGTCCATTTCATTTCACAAGCATATTTTTATTGCGCAGAGAAAAATATTTCTCTTCATTTACAGCACAATATCGGAAAGATAGTGGATGAAGCTACAAACGTACAGATAGATGGTCTGGAAGGATTCCAAGTGCCGTGTCACGTCCTTGAAATCCTGCTGCAGAAATGACAGATAACGATTAATCACCACTGTCGAGGCCATTAAAATTCTAAACCCTATAATTTAAAGCTACCTTCTATTCCTCGATACACGTCAAAGAAAATTCACTGCGTTATCTCGAATTTCCTCCAATAACCATGTAACAATTTTTCCGCATCGAATATAATTCCCCCGGTTGGTCACATTAAAATTCACGATAAGAGACCATTAACGATCATCAAATGAGGTACTACTCCGATGGAAATTTTGGGTCATTGCCGATCGTTGTGCAATAAAAGCTTTTTATGAAGATATATGGATATTTTTATTATATATTGACTCATGCATAATATACAGCTCAATGGCCAATGAAATATTGACCATTGGCTTTGTTTGGCCTGCTCTTTTGTCAATGAAATATCTGCCTTCATTTTTAAATTCATTCCAAATGAGAAAGCTGAGTAAGCCTTCCCAGAAAATGAGAATACTGTTTAGCTATCGGTCAGATATTCAACTGCAAATATTCCTAAGAAAAGTCCGCGTTAAGCTAAAGTACACAATAACAGGGAAACTTAACAGAGACTCGATCGTTCTTACATTCCCTTCTTCATTGATCTTCGAAGATATTAATACAGTCTTCGATGTGAATACCAGTTACCGAAGTGAAGTTCTTCAATGGGAAAGCTATAAGCTTGTCCTCAGGTTTAATATTGACATAAGTAGGATCGAAGATCTCTATTGATGCTGCGATTTCACAGAACCGTTTCAATTATAGGAGTGCTACCTACTCGCGCTTAATACTCCGTGACGTCAAACAGTTTCCTATCACCCCCAGTGCAAACGAGCAGAAAGAATTGTCACTGTAATCGATACACTCCCCTCTTCCTTCCATTCCCCCCATCAAAATACTAAGTAGTTGCTACTTCGACATGTTGCTAACAAACTGCATAGGTATTTGTGATGAATAAAGTCGAATTATTATTATTATTATTATAAATATTTACCAAGCTTCAAATTGCTAATATTTATTAACCCGCGATTATCCTTCGATTTTAAAATCCCACCGCGACAAGTTCCTCGGAAATACTTCGCACAGATGCTTTCATAAAAGTTGCAAAGCACGTGGAATATTCAGAAATATGTGTAACATACTTTCTAGCGTGCAGAGCGGATACATCCACTCCGGGAAAGTTGCAAATTACATCCAGTAACGGCGAAAGTGATAGATTCCCCCTCGCTGTCCGTGCAGCTCTTGACACAGAACGAAACAGTCGCATTAATTATCCACCGTGTTTCCGTCGTGTCCGTGATTTTAAATCGCACAAGGTAGCCTTCCGGCGCAGCTCGCCTCTAAAAAATTCAACGACGCAAAGAAAACAGTTACGCGCAGCCCGATTCCCGGGAGACAAATACTCAGCGGAGGTAAAAATAGAAGCGAGAATGAAACGTGCTCAAACGAGTGACGGAAAAGATTTCATTGCTCGTTATTCCCTTTTCCCGAAGAAAATGAAATTCTCCGCAGTCGCTGAGCATTCTGTTCACTGGCTGCCGTTGATTCCTCCCGATATCTCGCTAACGACATCGCCAGCCTTAACTTTCACCCTACTTCCGAGCTTACTGCAACTTCTAACCCACTGTTCCCCAGTAACGAACCCTCTCCTTCAGCCATTCTTCTAAATTTCGTGTTCAATTCTAAGCTTCAGTCTCGTGGTTTCCTCCATCTCTTTGAGGAAAAATCAGAATATTGATTATTCAAACTTTCGAAGGAATAAGATATCAAAATCTGCAGTAGAAATTCAGGCTGCACTTCCGAATGGCCACAGTGGCCGACAAACACGAGGTTTAAGGTTACATCCAGAAAAATTTGTACACAAAAATTAGCAGTAATTTCTTTACTAATACAACTAATGTAATAAATACCCAAAGCTATAATTTTAGATTCGAGCTCCACAGCCTCTTCCCTGAAATCTCGAGGCGATCGACTACTAAGGCCATTCGGAAGAATATTCAAAGTTCAAGTTCCTCAGCATTTACATATTTATCAAATCTCTAACAAAAAATCTTCGTTCAACTATAGCAATAAAAATCAATAAAAATCATGCACCTCCAAAGCACTCCACAAGGAGCAACTCCGCAGCAAAAATCAAGACAGACATCCACACTCGAAGCAGAACCACACAGTCTCGCAACCACCCCGCCATAGATTTCCCCTGGAGCCTGCCAACAAACACTTAAAAAAGAGCTTTCATTCGATCCCATTTCCCTACGCTGCTCTACATTCATTTCCCAGCGGCGAAGATAAGACGACTCGCGGGGCAATGAAATATGCGCTGAACGCTGAAAGTCTGCTGCGAATTTATAACTGTCGGCGGAGGCTAATGCTGACCACTTATCGATGGCTGCTGGTAATTGCACCCAGGACGGATAATTCACAGTTGTTTCGCGGCGCGTATCGACCGATGCATAACGCCCCCTATTTATAGCTGCCGGTGTCTTGAAAGTCGAAAGCGACGCGAAAAGTTACTTCTCCGGGAGCGTCAAACGGCGGTTCGCGAGGCTGCCGCGCCGGGACACGTAATCGGATGCGAAACCGCGAAACTTTCAGCGACAGTTTCACGCACGAGTTTCGCGGTAACGTCACCTCCAATGAATCGCGCGCAACCGCCAATCCCGCGGTAGTTTTCCAGGTTCATAGTGGAGCCGGCGCCGATAGACAGCACCGCGGGCGTTGAATTTTTGCCGGGACACATTGGCCGCCAGCGACCGACACGTTTACCAATTTTTCACACATTTATCTGCTGGCTGGCCACAGACAGATAAGCCGCGTAAACGAGCACCGTTTCGATCTTAGTCTCGCGTTACATCGGGCTTTTTAACATTCTATTCGGGGCTCGTTACGACCAGATAAGCCGTTCAACGTGGTTTATTACACTTTTTTGCCTCGTTTTATATTGGAACCTGCAGTTTCGAGAACACAATAGCCGGTTTTATACTCCGATGGGAGATACGCAAAGCGCAGCTCCGCAGATATAGAACTTTTATGGTTCTTCGACTGCTCTAAAGATTTCGGGATTTTCATGGGAACATAAAGTCTTTGTTCGTTGGCGAGTTTGGAAAGTGAATGGAATTGTTAGTCTTGTGTGAAATGGAAGAGGAAAATCGACTGTGCTGCAAGTGAATGGAGAGAGGTTAACACATTGCTGTATGAATTTTTTAAAAATTTTCTATGAGCAAATTAAAGAGAAATTATGAGGTGAATGCTCATGGGAAGTGGAAACACGTGTTTTTTCTTTCTTATAAGTGTAATAGTACTGTCGTTATTAAAGCTTCTACGTATATGAAGAATAAACAGCAATGTGGCAGCTCGATTAAACGGAGAAGATATTCAAGGGAAAAAGACGGTCAAGGATGATGCTCTTCCTTTATTGAAGACGATCATCGCTACGATTCCTTCCCCTGCAGGATATTTGATCGCATACATTTCGTGACCCACATTGAACTTCGTGAAAACGATGAATATCAGGGCGAACGAAAAAGTGGGAGATTTATACTGACAAATGACTGAATGTCGTTAAACTTTTATTGGAGTGCTAGGAAGATACTGAGAGTCAATCACTTAGCTACAGAGGAGGCACTAATGATATCATAAACGTTTATGCTCCTCTTTAGCTTCTTAAGATAATTTCCATTCGCTTGGCTTCTCAGGGATTTTTTAAAAAAATACCAATGTATATTCCTCGCAAAATAGAATCATCTGAATCTTACGCGACGAAAGCTAGTCAAGTAAAAGCAAGTTTCACCTCAAAAGGACTCCACAAAGTAATTACACAATGGCCAGGACGAGTCAACAGGATATGTAACCACAAAAGACTACGAAGTTAATAAAAAGAACGCAGTGGGGCCCCTGACGCGTATAAATCACCAAAGAAAGAGTCTGCGCTTGATATTTCTCGCCTCAGCCGGAAAGCACGCTGTCGCGCTTCTTGAAACTGGATTTCACTGCATTTATACCGCACACGGAACACGTGTGACAGTATAAGTTGTGTGTCGAGAAACATACTACTTTTTACTGCCCTCTGGTCACGGAAGGGCCTCCTTCTTTAATCGGCATTACGCTAGGTCGAAGCACACGACGATCAGGAAGTTGGTACTTCCTTCGATCAAATGTAGGTAGTCTTTGACGAGTTTAACATCCCTTCAAGGACGTCTACGTGGATATAGGGGAGGACAGTTACGATACCCATCGCGTTTCGAGAAAGGAGAGGATCTATCTACAAAAGTTTAGGCCCAGCAATCTCTATGAAACAACCCCCTTGTGTTAGCCCCTTGAAATTCTTCAGAAATCCTTGATTCTTCGAAGCACTTTGCCTTGGAAGGATATCGTTGGGGGTAAATTTGACAAAGATTTACTGAAATCTCGAGCGATTGCTTTTGAATACTTTGCCAGGAAGCAGGATAATGGAAAAGGGGGTAGTTTATATATTTTGTGTCCACGGAGGCGTGTTTTATATTGATCGATGATGAAGACGACCAAGTAGTTTGAATCCAAATTTTGCAGTAGGTTCACGATTATACTAAACCACTTAAAGTACTGGAACTGGAGGAATCCAAGAAAAAAGGGAGAACCTTGAGTCTACCCCACAGCGGAACAGCAAAAAAGCTTTTAGCTTTACT
Source organism: Andrena minutula (assembly GCA_929113495.1). NCBI lineage: Eukaryota > Metazoa > Arthropoda > Insecta > Hymenoptera > Andrenidae > Andrena > Andrena minutula. The sequence continues at coordinate 24,408,081 of OV815994.1, forward strand.
ACACTTTGCAATGCAAAGGAGCATTCGTGACATTACCACGAAGTTTTCATGTGACGAGCATAGGGAACCACTCGGAGCCGAAAACTTGGAACATAAAATTCGGCCGCGACATTTTCAAGATTCCAGTCACACGCAGCTGCCCCTCGAAAGGAAAGAGAGCCGGGAGAGGCGGACGAGGGCCGTTATCTTGCCTTTTAAAACGGACAAAAGAAAGGAGAATCGAGTCGTTCCACGGAGATTTCGTTCGCGACGTACAGCGTCGGTGAAAAGGATCGTGTTCCCTGCGTGAATGTATTCCACGCGCGATCCATTATCGCGTGACCGTTTGAATAGATTTCACGTGTCTCATGACACGGTTCTTCGATTTTATCGGAGGAAGATCGGTCTGCCATTGAAACCGTTACGAAATATTTAATAAGAGCCTTTTCACGCGAACTTCTGCCCCTTCTGAGGAACGGCGCTCAAAGAAATAGAGGTGTTTCCTTCTTGAAAACGGGTCAAATAGGAGAAACGAATGGGAGTTGTGATAGTGGGCTACTCGAGGAAATAGAAGCGTGAAATAGCATAGAAGAGAGGGCATTGAATTTTATATACATCTGTATCATTTTAGAATTCACTGTCATAGCTTTACTAATTATAGCATTGTCAATATATTTCTACAGAAGGATCCAACGAACAGTGATAGAGGTATCAGTTCCCTCGTAAGTGAAGCTTCCGGGATATTCCGTGAGCTTCCGAAGGCTATATTTACTTTCCTAAATGGAGCAATATGATCTCTTCTTTGTGGTGTGATGCTTCAGTCAAGTACCAATACGGAACAGTATAAGCTCGATCGCTCCATAAAAATAGAGTACAAGAGTAAAAGGGTAAAAGAATAAAAGAGTAAAAGAGTAGGAGAGTAAGAGAGTAAGAGAGTAAAAGAGTATAAGAGTAAAATAGTAAAAGAGTAAGGGAGTAAAAGAGTAAGAGAGTAAGAGAGTAAGAGAGTAAGAGAGTAAGAGAGTAAGAGAGTAAAAGAGTACAAGAGTAAAAGTGTAAGAGAGCAAGAGAGTAAGAGAGCAAGAGAGTAAGAGGGGAAGAGAGTAAGAGAGTAAAAGAGTAAGAGAGTAAAAGATTATAAGAGTAAGAGAGTAAAAGAGTAAAAGAGTAAAAGAGTAAAAGAGCAAGAGAGTAAGAGGGGAAGAGAGTAAGAGAGTAAAAGAGTAAGAGAGTAAAAGATTATAAGAGTAAGAGAGTAAAAGAGTAAAAGAGTAAAAGACTAAAAGAGTAAAAGAGTAAAAGAGTAAAAGAGTAAAAGAGTAAAAGAGCAAGAGAGTAAAAGAGTAAAAGATTAAAAGAGTGAAAGAGTGAAAGAGTAAAATATTCAAAAAGTCAAAGAGTAAAAGAGCAGAAAAGTAGAAGACTAAAAGAGTAAAAGAGTAGAGGAGAAAGGGACTAAGAAATATATGAAAAAAGAAAATATGTTTCATTGAAGGAAGTATGCATTTCAACTTGTCTTATGCATCAAGCTAATGCAAAAAGGGGCTGAGACTGGCAACCATACATTCAACACGGATCGCGAAAAAGTATATATCCACCGCTCTGACTGGCTAACGTCATCAGTTGCCGAGATATTCTCTTGGAGAGAGGAATCTTGGGATCCTTTACGGGGAACGTGGTTCCAGAACAGCTCTTGAGATACGCTCGGAGCACCGAAGGACACTTGAAGACGATACCGATGGGAGCCTTCGCTCCAGTTTATCAATCCGACCCTCGAGGCTTGCCAGAGGGGAGCCGACCACTCCCTCTTATTCTCGCCGAAGAAAAATGCGATTAACAAGCCCTGGAACGGTTTTACAGTCCAAAGGATAACGTGGCCCCTATTCTGATTCATTTCAGAGGGGAGCGCCGTTGACAGATTCGTCTAAGAAGCGCGTTCGATAACCTGCCTCTGGCTAGTCGCTGTGCAGCCACGTTCGCTGCGAACAGTTTGCGCATTTGTCTTTCGTGATCGATCGCTCGAGGCCAGGCAAATAATTTAAATCGAGGCTCCGCGAGCCAAAGTGTCGCTGACGATCCGAGAAACCAGAAATAGCGGAGGAAACGAATTGGACGTCGTTGAAGAATATTCTTGTACATGACACTCGAGAATGTATAAACAATAACGTGTTTCGACACGAAGACCAAATACATAATTTGTGGAGCATCGATTTGAAAGGACACTAGCTACAATATCTTTCGAAATCCACTAACATTCCACCAGTTTCCTATTTAGCCACGATTAGAATGCTCATCGTGGCCATGAACCAAACGCGATAAGCTTCTGAAAGAGCGAGGCCGGGGTTCCAAATCATCGACATTCAGCCCCATCTCCGGCCAGAATAAATTGCCAGCGAATGCAATTTGAATTATCGCCGGGGAGAAATTTATATTCGCGCATCGTGAACAGGTGGAGGTACGTGACTCCCTGTGCAACAACGCAATACCGAAGGGTCGCATAGATCGTCGGGCTTCCTGGCCGCATTGCAAACAGAGCCGGCCGTGCGCCGCTGGCCACAGGCTCGCGACGGCGAATTTATTTAGTAATAAACTCGTACGTTACACTGTCATCTTCCGTAACCACGGAAACCACCGCGCGACAAGCGTATATTCCCTCAACTTCGCCGCGGCGAGGGAAGCCGTAAATACAGGCCACTAAGGCTTGCGAAATTCCAACGGATACGCCGTGACGTATGAATAACCGACATTCGTCAGTGGTCTGCAAACATCTCGAGCGTGCACCCGGCCATCCGTCGTGGATTACGCGCTTTAAGTCTGCGCGAAACTTCGCCGCGATTAATCACCAGAAGTCGTTCCCGGGCTCTCCAGGGACCTGTGACTCCCGTTGCCCGTGAAAAACTGCCTCGATGCTCGTGTGTGGGATAATACCGTGGCCAATTGCTCTGACAAATTCAGCGGGGATAGGTTTGAGGAAAGGGTTACGTTAAAACAACCTGGAATTTGATGTTTCTTCAGAGGTAAATTTTAGGATATGTTGTCAATAATAGTAGTTTAATTTATTTTGTTACTTTACTGCGTTATTAGTCCACTTGCAAGGGAACATATCGAACTCGCAACATCATCCATATTGAGGGGGTGAAAAGAGCCCCTAAAGTTAAGGGTGGAAAACATATTTTCTGAAATTTTCTAAAAACTGAGCAGGACGCTGAATCCGTGTTTAAAAACTCACACTTCAAAAAAAATTGTCCTACGCCTGATAGTTCCCCAGTTTTAGGGACTCTCTTCGTCACTTCAACATGGACGATTGCGGCTGACAAAAAACACGGGTCAAATATTTTTCACTATTCTGCAAATCTACAGAATCTCATCAACATCGGTGTGTGCGGATTCGATGTACATATTTCCTTGCTGGTATAACTCGCCTTTGAATCGGCAATATGGGAGTTAGGAACGTGATGGACATGTGCCAGGGTAAAAGAAGATAATGCGTCATAGGCGGTAAAGGGATTGATTAGCATGATTCGGGGTTATCGATTATTCTGCCATGAGATCTGATAATGGGCATCCATTAGTATAGCTGTTGCGTAACTCGCATCTGATACGTATCTTCCGGTTACTCGACGTGGAGGATTGTTGGTCGGTTGCTACATCTGGTTAATATGGCGTAGGAATTGGAAGCATTAATGGGCGGCGTGGAGCTAATAACTCACGATAGATCTGAGGAATCTCTGGTAAATGAATTTGTCACGTAGACGGCGAGGGTCAAGCTTCTGTATAATTCGAAACTACGAAGAATAAACTGCTGTCAATATAATACAGGAAATCATTAGACAATCATGAATTATGGTAATTCAGCAGGAAAGTAGAATATAAAATCATTAACGCTTTAAAACTGCCTTCGTTAACGAGGATAAAATATATTCTCTAATGAAAGGATTACTTTTCTGCTGCTAGATAAATCAATTGGAATTATAAAAGTTCTGTTTCATGTAGCTCAAAACAATTGGAGGATCACGTTTCTGAATAATCCAGGGAAAATGTTCGAAATGCTTAATGAGAACCCTCGTTATCACGAATAATGTTGAAGTGGATTATACGGACGCGGGTTAGGCAACGCGATTAATTTCTATTTTTACGTCGTCGGGGAAATGAATTGTAAATAATGGAGAGTGTAATGCAAGTAAATAGTGGCGGCTAGAGCGGAGAACCTAGACTATCCAGTCGATAAATAACCATGACATTCGCCGTGTAAACTAGCATCGTAACATTCGTTCATTAATTACGAAACACTCCTGAGAAACATTAACGACCCTATCAAGTTCCATTATTACAGACAGCAGGGTGTAACCAGCGCGACTCCGCGTCGCTCGCCGAGGCGAATAAAAGCAACAAGTATCGATCGTATTCATAAATTTCTGGGGATAAAAAATTTCATTCGATAACGAGGAGGAGTTTAGCAGGGCCATTTGGGAAATCAGCGTCAAATTTCTCGCCTGGGTATCGAGCAAATTTCCCACCGACCTCGATTTCCGTTATCTTGACAATCCGGGAACGCGGTGGATGCTTTTTATTTCCCCGGGAAACCGACATCCAGCGATATATTCCGCTGAGCACCGTTCGGTGCTCGCTGAAAAATGGTAGAAGTAACCCAGAAGGAATGCAGGTTTGCAGAAAACGTGCCCCGCACTTTAAGAGTTAAACGCTGCTACTTTTAACAGCAGAAATTTTCTCTGCACGCTTGAGAATGTTCTACGAACCAGACCCAAGATATATTTCCATCTACTTAATCGTGGAAAATAAAATTACGACGTAGAACTAAAGGGGGAATTCTGTCGATTTTAATCAATATCTACGTGCTCTCCGTCTTTAATCAGTGGGGAGGAATTAAAGAGATCTACCTCCTGATCTTACTCCCTTATAATTCTACTTAGGGACTTTGAATTTTAAGAAGACAGAGCTTCGTAATAACGGAAATGAATCAAGCTGAAAATAGGCACGATTCTGCACTAACCGAAATTAATTTTTTTCAACTATTATTTCTCATTTTACATCGTCTCGACAAATATGCGTATTGTAGAGAAAGGTTTTACGAAACGTATGATATTTTTAGAGTGTGAATATCTAACGTACGTGTGTCGATAGAGAACCACGTACACGAACCGCTGTCATCATTCCGAATTGAATTGAAGTGCTCGACGAGAAATTCTCCTCGAAAATTTCGCGAGAATGCCGGTTCCCTGATTCTGCGATTTAAAAGTGTACGCCAGGAACCTGCATACGTTGCAAAAACACATTTCCCAAAGGTGCTGAACAGGTTCGAAATACAGCTGCCACGAAAAATATCTTGCGGCTTTCTATTGCAGCTTCAATACGGTAGGGCAGCTATTGTTTTCGAAACAATGCATCCAGGAGACTTCAAACTTCCCTCAGGACTATTTTCCCACAGTACCGTTGCGATAAATCCATAGTGAAACACCATTCTACAAATCTTCTACGCGGTGACATCTATATCGACGATTTTTTATATCCAATTCTTCACAAATAAACGAATATCATCCACCCAATTAGTTCATTCTGTCATAAAAATTCAATCAAAACCCGTTCATCTTCTAGTATAAATATTGTTACGGAAAGAAATCATAAAACATGCCTGTGCATTCATAAAAATTTGACCCTCAGAAAAAAATACTTGAACAGAATAAAATAATTCTTTTGAAATCTATACATATACAATTCAATACAGTTACTCTTTCCCCAATCCCTTTGTACTGTACAATCGTGTCGCTCTATTGTGCTAACTTTTCGTTAATCCAATGTTCCAAACAAGTGTCCATTGTTCTTTTCACGAACAACAATTTTGAATAAAATAATCTTTTTTGCAAATAATCTTTTGTGCGTGTCAAAATCAACGCTATTTTATTATCGGCTGCAACTGGTTGCATTTCGAGACAGGCCTGTTTATTTCGACGTAAACTGCACCCAAGGAGCCACAGTTTATGCAGCAGCTCCACCCAAGAATTATAAGAGAAATATAAGCCTCTGGCGTGTGAATGTTATTCAATGACCATCGTTCTTCCAATGGTTCGTTGGAGGCAAATCCTTCTCGCTAAATGTACCAAGTCGGAGTGCTAGCGTGGTACCGTGAAATTTAGCGATGGGTGGTCCAAGATATAAACTCGTAGAGGATTCAGAGCAAATTATCTTATAGGAATAAACTTGCTTTAGAATCTTCGTGGCCTAAAAGCTTTGCAGCATTAAACGTGCTGCTTTATGGAAGAAAGAAAGAGGAGCTGACGAGCTTCTTGCCTCAACATTTGGAGACATCTGGGTGACTTGAATATGTTTATGCAACAGTGAGTTGTCTAAATTATGGACTACTAGCGCATTCTTTCTTTCGTATGACATAGTATTCATCTTCATTTGTTTTTATGAGTACAATTGATTTGTTATTCGGTGAAGAGACACTCCACTGTTACATTTTTAGGTTTAATCAATACACTGCTGAACTTAATTATCACTCAGCAAAATATAGAGTTGGTTTACCAGCTCAATTGAATCTCCTCAGCTGCTTTTCACCCAAATTGAACACTGAAACAAAAGAAAACGAGAATACGTAGTACAGGCATCGAATAGGCATCAATCGATTATAGAATTTTAATATGGATATTAGGGTGGCCCTTATTTTTAAAAAATCCAATTTCTTTTCATAAAAAAAATAATCTCTGGAAGCGTTTATTGTAAGCGGACTGCAGGAAAGTAATTTGAAGACGTATAAACAAGGGCCACCCTAATGGACATAGACCTCTGTGAATTTTAAATATCGCATCATACAACATAATTGCAAATTTACTAAAAAAAGAGGTCCACCAGGTATGGAGCAATAAATCATATGTGATTTCTTCAACAAAAGTAAAGTAAGAACCTAAATAGAAGATAAAACGTCGAAACATTAGAAGAAACCCAACACGCGAGCCATTCAGCTACCAAAAACAATCCATTATCTGTTCACTAAAGGCGAACAGTACCAAACGTCCGTTAGGTAGTTCGTCGAGTGCAAAGTCCTACAACATCGTCAAAGTAAGTCACTGAAAGGGACTTGAAAAATCCACAGAGTCTCGATTCACGAGAGAAGAGCATCAAAACTAATCTGCTTTTTACAAGTTCCTATCTCTGAAGATCTCATTTAGAAAGACTGTACAGGGCAAAGGATATCGGCAATGATAGGATTACCTCGAGTAGATGAAGAATAACAGACACACAAGAGGAAGGCGAAATGCAGAGCTAATAGGGAACAACGATTCTCCTTCCAGGTATTAAAACCTGCACGCGAGCATCCGTGTATCACGAAGGTATATTATTCTAGCCGCGCCAAACATCCTGTGAGTGATATTACGCTCTTCCCCTGACATTCATCAGAGATTACCGGAAATCAGATCCTCACAGGTGGAATTATTACGGGGAAGTGAAAGCTTAGAATAATGAGAAGCTTCTTTGAGATTTAGGTATTATCCATTTTCGAAAGGAAATGTGTATTTGGGAATATTCTCGGATAATATTCCACTTACAATAAGAATTCCTATGGGAAATGGTAGTCTGTCTCCGTAAAGAAATTCAGGACAAGGTTTCGAACGTTACTTTGAAGGGGGTAGCATAAAAATGAATAATCTCGTACCGTCTGACTAATGCAAGGATGTTCTACTGAACCGCTATTCTGACTGTGAAAGGATGTTTCGTGTCAAACTTTCTCCTCCGAATTCTCAAAATACATGATTCTCAAAGTGTCTCAATCACTATAACACATATTTCCTGATTATTACTTTCCTTTTACAAACTAACAATTCCAACTCATCACTCTAAAAGAAATTGAACATAATGAACTCTTGGCTGACCCGCTCGAAAGTATTCTACTTAACCACCATTCCGCTCCACGAAAGCTTTGTTTCGACAATTTTCTTCACGAAACCAATTAAATTCTCCGTCAGACTTTTCTTCCGGATGAACCAGAAACGCGGTTGCACAACTATTTTGAGCTGAATATCCCCTGTGTCTCTGTCACGTCAGGGACATAAGCACGTCGTACAAACGAGACAATTACGATTCAGGCTGATAAAGAGAACAGAGAGCTGGAGATGTGAAAGGAGGGATAGGATACTCCAGCCATTAGTTTCGTTCGGCTGTCTGCGAGCGGCAGAAGTGGCTCCTTTAGCGAGTCGCCTTAGAAACGAGGTGTCCCGTATATCGCCCGGAGAAAGTCCCCCTTTTCTCTCGCAACGGCTTTCTTTTACGAGCTCGAAGAATATCGAAACCCGAACGGATCGGGTCCCTCGGACAGCCGAAGGGAAATGTGACCCCGTAAAGCCCACTCGATGAAACTTCGTGCCTGTAGCCATGAAATTTCCATCAGGGTCAACGCCACGCACGCACGCATCCGAAAGAGGGAAAATTTATCTTGGAACCGTCCGCTGAATACAGGCCAGGGTATATGGGCACGATTTTCAGGAATACCATTTCCCCCAGTAACACTACCTTGGCATTTACGAAAGGATCATGAGCTTTCTCTGTTACGGTAGTTTCGCAGTTTACCTAGTTGTGAGGGATGTTCGTTAAATACAGCCGTTAGCTTTTAGGGTAAATGGTATTTTAAAATTTCTGAACAATGATATACAGAGTGTATAGCCTCAACTGAAGGATCATGTGATTTTTGTGACCCAAAATGCGAGAATAAATGTAGACCATACTTGCAACAGCTTCTCATGAAATCTAGTTCTAGAAAATTGATTTCGATTACACATTATTGTAGGTTGGGACTGTGTATAAGGGAGCGTGGGGTAAAAACGAACGCGGGGCAATCGCGAATGCGATGTTACGGCGTTTTCATAAATATAAATAATAATAATAATAATAATAAATCGTCTTTATTCTATTATAAAATCAGGTTCAACACATAAGAAATTAATAACACGCAGATATAGAAATAAAATGATGTTCAGAAAGTAATAAATACAGGACGCTTATGCTATTCAAGATAAACACAATTTATTATTTTCATTATGTTCCAAGTAATATTTTGTCCATTTCAGTTGCATGTAATTACTATTGAATTAATGATGGAATTCTTTTTTTTTAAGTTGAAATAAAGCACTTTTTTACCAACATTTTGTGACCAAGGCGTTGCTTGAATTATGATTCTAACCTCTGAAATAAATTCTTTTTTATTTGTTGGTGTCGTGGGGCAATGACGAACAACTCGGATGGGGTAACCTCGAACCTTTGAGATTAGCAACGATAACCGATTTTGATGAAATTTTCAGCATGCATAAAACTAACTTAAATCTACAAAAAGGATTTTTTAATTTTCATTACAGGCTCAGACAAAAAAAGTTTAAAAAGCGAACTTTACTATTTTTTCGATATTTCGACCAATTACTATTTTTTTCTAACACACAAGAAGAGGAATTTCAAAAATACATTAGGTAGACGTTGTAGTAACGTTATTTATGGGTTGACCATTAAAATCGCGCTTTTTGTGCGACTTCTGCGATATTTAGCACTCTGTTCGTGATTACCCCACAGCAGTCGACTAATCACGAACACCAAGGGTTTTGATTTTTCACTATAAAGTTGCTTTTTACAATAATTTTTCAAAAAATCGTCACAGTACTTTATAGATGAATAGTTGAAGTCAGTTTGTAAATAATAAAGAAAGTCATTTCTCACATAGTATTCGTTTTGTTTGCTATTTTTGCTTAGGTGTTCATAATTATCCCACTCTCCCTTACTTCAAAGTTTGCCATTAACTAAAAAAAAATTATTTAAATAAATCATCAAGTAAAAGTTACTTTAACTTTAGATTCTTCGACGAATAAAGTTACTTCTTTTATTCGTCGAGCGTTTCAACTTCAGCGTCGAATAATATTTTCAACATTAACTTTAAGTTTATTCAATGTCGAAAAAAGTTAAAGCTAAAGCTAAAGTTAATTTTTTTAACTTTTACTCATTATTCGAAATGTATTTAACTAAAAATTTTGCCCATCTCTGATATACTTTACTATTTCATCTGAAAACGATCCTGTCGTCGTAAACCTGTCACCAGAAGACGCTAGTGCAAAGCTTTTCCAAAGATATCAAGAATCCCCCGCACGTTCCTTACAAGTCCAAGATTGAAAGATTATTGGAAACGTCACCACCATGAACAGTGATCCACAGAAATACGTTGGATCAAGCTTCCAAGCTGACTAGGGCCCTGATTGCCTCCCTTTAATTTCTCTGGGTCAAAAAGTTAATAACAGCAAATAGCTGTAATTACGAGACGGCGAATTCGTTCCCCTTGGAAATTACTTCTGAGACACGAGGCAGCCGATTCTAGTACATACAGCGAGAAAGTTTCGCCGCGGCTCCGTTGGTTAATTGAGAGAATTTCTCTATTCGCGTAGCATAAACACACAAACCGCGATATTGCTCCCAACAACCGATGAGCATCAAGAGGGGATTCAGTTTCCTAGGCTACTCGAAACTTGCCCGCGTCTCGGCGCCATTTTCAGGACCGTTATCGGTCCGCACACGTCCTGTTACTTCCGCTGGCTTGAAGCCCGTATTAAACCGTGGTGTTGCTTTCAACAACTTCCAGCAGCATCGCTGATTCTCACTCACGCACCGCTGGACACCTTTGACGCTGCCGTGGGCATCGTTCCCTCCATCTTTTATCCGAAGCAATTGGTCCGAACGACACCGTTTCCCCGGAATGGTGATAACTCCCACAAGGGAAAAATGATCGCGAACGATCACAGAGAATATTTCACAGTTTATAAGACACAGTTTATATTGATTCGTACAAATCACACAGTTATTTATACAGCCGTGTTTAACCCATTAAATCCAAAGGGAATATGCTCGCCGGTACAAATTGAACAATTTTCTGTCAACAAGAGCCAATGAGAATAAAATTTGATTAAAGGCTAACGGAATTATCTGCATTGCAAAGCGAACTCGTTCTAACTTCGTGTTTACATACGGTCCCATTAAACGCTCAATCTTCGACGATAATTGAATAACTGGTTTCATTGGAAATTACTCGGTCAGCTTAATGAGCCAGTTAAACCTGTAACAATGTTGTTTCGCCTTGCTGACGTAAATCTTCCCGGCCACGATATTCGCTCGATATACGCAGCCTCGCGGTGCATTGCTCAACGCAAACGATCTGTGTTACCCGAGCTGCGTCTTTCAAATGGCGCCTTGAGTGCCATTAAGGATTGGTTGGTTTAAGGATGAAATCGAGTGGATGATTTTCGATGATAAATCATCTACGACACTCCCAATCTGTGTTCAACGCGTAACGTCAGATATTCCCCACCCAAACGTGCCGATAATTAATCACCAATCGGATTTCCTGTGCAGCTTCAGGTTCCCCTGTAACGGCTCCAATTTAAAGTGCAACAGCAAAGTTACAGGGTTCGCGAGAGTGACATTTCTCTGCTGTAAATTTATAACTGGCGCAGATTTATGAGAAGAAAATATCTATTTAGGAACATCAATCAAGGAACTTGAAACTTGCCCCAGGAGAAACATCCAGTATTAGAAGAATCGTAGTTTCAAAATTCCTCTACACGCTCTGAGTTACACTTTAAGGAGTCTCTCCACTTTGATGCATTAAAAAGTTGCCGTTGTTTGGAACTTTTTGGTCACAAAAAGAATGTGTTTACGAAATGGAAGTATTTTTTCTATTTACCTATTAATACATATTTGAAAATGCAAAAAAAATGCATATTTTTTAGGTGTAATATACCTATGCTGTAATACAAAAGACGTCACCATTGCGCGATCTATTTTGAAAAAACAAAAAGGATTTGTAATCAGTATGACTACAAATTCGCTATATCTCGATAGATTTAATTGGACTGATGAAAAATTAACAAAATGACGGGCGTCCAAAAATGAAATATCGAAATTATCTAAATTTTGTAATCATTTTGCAACGCAAAAGATGAGAAAAACGCAACGGAAATGTGTGATTCTAAGGACCATAGCGATAGTCATACTGATTAGAAACCTCCCTGATTCCCCCGCCCCAGATACATGGTTCTTCCAAAACCGATCGCGCAATCGAGGTGTCTTTTTTACAGTGCATATTACACCCACCTATTTTGGTGAAAGCAAACATTAAAAAAATATGACATAAATTACTTTGCAATCCCAAAACACACATTAAAAAATAGAAAGAACCTCAACCCAGCAGAACCATTATTTTCAAGGAAAAAGAAACAATTCCAAAGTACGACAATTCCCTAGGGCGTTACAGTGGAAAACCACTTAACACCCCCACCTGTAGAAAAATTTCAACATTTCGCTGACCATCCCAGCATTTAATCGACCCTCGTGTATCCTCAACCACGCAAATCGCGACAGATCGTTTTCAAAGAGGATTTACCGTGTAAACGCATCAGCCCGGAATCGATCTCGTGTTCGCGAGCGGCGCGCCGAATATCGTGGAAAATAGCCGTCGTCGCGACTCGACCATAATGAAAGCATATCAGGATCGCTAAACAAACACGGGGACGCGATAACGAACGGATAAACTCGCCGACAGCAAGTGAGCCGGTCTATCCTCGAGCACCGGGGACTGGACGTATCGCGAAAATTTGCATGCCCGTCGTTAGCGGCTGTCACATTTGCATCCCGAACTTAAATTACGATGGGCACGCGCGCACGCCTCGGATGCACGGCCCGTTAAGTACACACGCCCGGCGAACCTGGCGTCGTTCACCCAACAACGACAGAACAATAATCCAACTTGCCATGCAACTTCCAAATAATTTCCAACAGTAGCCTCGTCCACAGGTACACGCGCAGCAACCTGCGCCCGAACTGCGGCATCTTGGCGGACCAGAGGCTCCACGGGACGGGGTTAAATAATTTCTACCAACGATCCCGCGCCAACAGCGTGGAAGCTGTTGCATATTCAAGCTCCGCTTCCGCAACTTATACACACGTTACACGATACGCATCCTCATCCAGTGGTTTATGTCCTGCCGTTGTTAATTAACTTGATACCAATTTAAATCCATAGCTGGGAATTGCGTTTGCTACGCTCAACAAAGTTTGCAAATGATAACTTGAGTGGCACGTTCCAATTCGTTTGGAAATAGTTAGTTTTCTTGGGGATTGTCAGGTGGTTGGTGTAGGCGTGACCGGGGTAGTAACAAGGGGGCGAGTGTAACATGTTAAATATCGAAAAATATATAGTAGGTTTATATTAACATAAATTTTGAATACATGATGAAAAATGAAATTTGGGATACATAGATCTATATTCTAGTAGTACCTATAGATACGCAAAAGACATGTATAGTGTAACAAAATAACTTTTCGATACCCTAAAGTAACTTGATATGACTCAATTAAAATTGTAATATAAATATTCCCTTCGCAAGTATGTGCTTTTTCTTTTTTACCCGACTGCGGCACGGAAAGGAGTGTAAAATACAGCATATTGGGTTTATCAGGCCATGTTTGTATGTCCTATGTTACGCTCTAGAGCCTGTACGGATACACTTGACGTTCTGAATATTATAGGATATACCTATAATTTTCAAAAAATTAAAAAATAAAAAAAAATTTAAAAACCCGATTGCTTAAAAAGCGAACTCAAATAACAAATATAATAATAAGATGACAATTTAAATTATCTCAATTGCCTGCAGTCGGAGGCCTAACATCTTCAGATGCTTTTCTATCGCAAGTGCTACAATCTGGTAACAAAAAGAGGTGGACAATATCAATGCAAATTCAAACTTCGCTCTTTATCGGTGTGGGAAATACTATTAGTGTTGTTAATAGACCATAAAATCTAATTAGGGCGAACACCGATACACAATATTTATTAAAACAATATGTAATTTTCTATTTCGAAATAAATGTTCGAATGTAATTACATCAAATCATTTGCATCAAAAGATTTAAGGCCTCCGACTGCAGGAAATTGAGCTAATTTAAATGGTTATTTTATTATTATTTTTGTCATTTTAGTTTGCTTTTTAAGCAGTCGAGTATTTAAATTCTTTAATTTTTTTGTTTTAATCTTTAATCTGACCTTTCTAAAAGTAATACTAATCGTTACTTAGCACTTTTAAGCGTCTCGTTGTGACGCAATAATGTCAAATAAGAAAATAACATTTTCGTGTAAGAAGTTTCATTGTAAATGTAATAGTTCCTATCGCCCCCATTGGTGATTTTTGTGACATTTCATGTTTCCATGTTTCAGTGTTTGAAACTTATCAGCACTGTCTCCGGTGGTAACTGAGATTCCCAAGTGGGACTGTTTCCCACGCTGTTGCTTGTTGGAATCATTAATTTCACTGGAGTACAACTGCGCCGACAAATATCGATATAATTAGTCCCCTTGGCGAATTCCACGGGCGACCTAACGCTGTTAATTCCGCAAATCGCGACACGTCGATCCCGGCGATTAATCGCCCCCGCGGCTCGTCGTTGAATTTTACGAGCCTTTCGAATGATTCCAGCCGACGATTCATGAATTGAAATTGCTTCTGGCGACAAGCCCGAATAAACGTTGACACGAGTCGACAGACGTGCGCAATTAAACGTAGCGCGGAACGAAACTGAGTTTGCGTTACGGGGGGGGGGATCTACATCGACGATTATTAGTTCGCCGTTCGACGAAGTCCAAACTTTAATTAATGTCCCATAGGATTTTGCTTCTTCCGCTTCGCAAGCGAGAACGCGGTAAACATATCAAAGCCATGCGACATAAATAATGGGACAATCTGCACGTTGATCATATCGATCACGCGGCCTCAACATCTCTATCGAAAGCCTACGATACTACTATTCCGCGCGGAGCATGTAATTTATATGACACCGTGTAAATATAAATGGATTTGCCTGTCTATATTGCGCTACAGATATCGACATTCGTATTTCAGACCAATTTTCAGACTTCGAAACGTTCCAGAAGCTGACAGTCACGTAAACGTGATATCTTTTAAATAAAGATGAATTTTATTGTCAATGGTGCAAGGAATGCGCAAGCCTTCACTGGATGATTCAGTATTCACGAATAAGTTTCATAGATCCTTGTCTATAGGCAATTTAGAGACGTATACATTATCATAAAAATTGTGAAAACACGAGGAATGAAGATTCACGTTGTAATAAATTCAAATAAAAGAAATTGACTTGCAGTTGGAATTTTCAGAAAATACAACACACGGTACGACGACGCATAAAACAGAAGGCAGCTACTCAGCGGGGAGCCTATCGTAATTGCGATCTTAATAGAGTCCCTCTTTAAGCCAGGTATTCAAAGTAAATTGGGAAAAACATCAACCGGATTTGTCGCTAATTGTGTCGATTACAAGCAATGCAGCCGCAAGTTCGCCAGAGCAATTAACTTCAATACAATTAGCGATATTAACGACGCTACGCTACGTCCCGCGCAGACATGCAAATACTGAGCTATCTGAATAGCTGACAACTGCATTCCACCTACAAATATTAATTCCTCGTGGAATATCGTGCTTGGAGCTCAGCGAAAGTGCCTACTTAACCTTGGCGATTCCGCGCTGGTAATTACGCCAGGGATTGTAAAAATTTCACGAGGATCATCAGAGTCATAAAACTCCTCAACAAGTGTAGTAAAATATTAAATGAATTTATGACGTTCGCCATTAATTTCGATAATTTCATAATAAGCTTATCATGCAATCACACTTACTACCCCGACCTAAGCAAAGAAATATAGACTATGCACATCAAATATTACAAAAGCTCCGAACTTCTACAAGCAAATAAACCGAATTCAACAAACTCTCCACAGCCAAGCCGTAAACTGAAGTTTCAGCCACGATGACGAATATCCAAATTTGCTGGCTCACAGTTGCTAGTAGCAAGCGCTACGAAATGCCAGCAGTAACAGGTGTTACGGGTATTTCACCCCTCGCCGCCACCCACGGTCTTCACGAGTATTCGACGGTCATGCAGATATCTCGAGATTTTATTGGACACCATATCGCGGGCTTCTACGGGCGTTTATACGACCGTCGTGCGGTTCGAGGATCCAGGCTTCGAGACGATCGTAATTCCCGAGGAAGTGGCGGCTGTTCAGCGACTATTTGCATCGATTCGGCTCGATATAAAATCCTGTCACAATTCCAGCGTGCAGCCGGGCTTCGGGAGGCCCTCGGACTGTTACGACTCAGCGAGGTGTATGCTTCGCCTGCCAGCGGTCGAGGGAAATTTAATTTAGTTCCGTGAACATGCTCCAGACGCACCGACGTGAGAATAAATGTGCCCGAGCGGGGAAGTTTTTCAATAAAAGTTTCTAGCCAGCGGAACGGGACCAGCGCGCGATTCGGACCGTTAAAATG
This sequence comes from Andrena minutula, assembly GCA_929113495.1. Classification (NCBI taxonomy): domain Eukaryota; kingdom Metazoa; phylum Arthropoda; class Insecta; order Hymenoptera; family Andrenidae; genus Andrena; species Andrena minutula. Next base: position 24,424,442 of record OV815994.1, read on the forward strand.
TTAAGCTGGCTTAAGAAGGGTCGGGTTACTCGAACGGTTAAGGCTCCTTTTCACTTGGATACACGCATTCGCTTAATTGCTCACGAGACATTAACTTGATCAGGTTGGCGGGATCGGTTTAGTCGGACCCGGCACCAGAACGTTGAATTGTAGTACCTATAATTGCGCGGAGGAAAATCATTTAATCGATCAATGAAGCTATGGACGGAAATGGAGACGGAGATTGGGAACGTGGATCTTCGGAAGAAGCAAGAGCTTCGTCTCTTGGAGGATTCACAGGTTGCATTAGAGTGAAAGCTTCCTTCTTTTCTGTGGTTGGCGAGCTTATACCTAATTAATGGGATCTTCGTTAAAGGGGTACTCTAGTGTAACTGCCCGTTTTCCAACGCTATCTTCGGGAATTTATTTAACAAAAACTATAATGTTATAATGTCAGGAGTTTTGCGTGGATCATGCATAACTTCTTTCGAGTTTCTATTTATTATTAAAAATTAATAAAAAAAAACTACAACTTCTTCGAAGATGTATAAAAGCATCGTCTCAATTTCAGATGAATCGAATCGCTAGTTTCGTCAGAAAGAATTCCCAAATTTTTCTATGTTTTTAGCTGAAAAAATAGGATTCCCCTTTAAAATTCCCTCGATTCTATGATGAAGCAAATCAGGAGGGAAACATGATGAAGCTACGAAGCTTAACCCCTGTTTTCTGCTGTTCGACATCATTAACCGTATCAAATTTTTAAACAACTTGCAACAAGTAGTAATCATTCAATATTTAATTTCTCCAACGACAGATCAGAAACGTCGAAATGCTACGTGATACTTATAAAAGGAGCTTCAATGCTCCCAGCTTAATTCCGAACTGTTGCCCTACGCAAAGCCCTGTCCAAACCTGTGCAATCCGACCCGCACATCGCAATCAGAAAGTTCCGGCAACGTTTCAAGCTCCTACGCCTGAAAACCTGCGTGCTCTGAAAATCTAAACAAATCCGTTCCCCGTGCCATTAACGCGAGCACGATTTCCAGGCGGCCAAAAAAGATAGAGTAGTGTAAACAGTGAGATTTTAATTTTCCCCCTCGAACATTCGAAATCCAGGACGACGCGACTGTGCGAGAAGCGCGGGAGAAAGATGCTCGACCTGAAATACTCGTACCGTGACTAACGACCTCAAAGGGCGTAAACTCGAAAAAAATTCGGTGTAATTTGTTTCAGCGCGCCCGGTAATTCTTTTCCCCTGACCATTTCCCGGCGACCTTTTTAAGGGAAACGAGCTCGCCGAATTCCGCGGATCAGATTTCCTCCGCGAAGAAATATCGACTAAATGAAAACGAGAAAGAGACCAGGGAAGGGAATGAGAAGGAAGGCGATTAGAACGGAGAATAATCGTGCTCGAGATGATAAAATGAGGGCTCCTACCTTACTTCGATAATGGTATCCCCTTTCGAGGTAATCGCCTTTGTTCTCTGACCCCGAATGCCTCGAAAAGCGCCCTCTCATCGAGAAACGTTCAGTATCCCTTATCCCTGTCCTCTCGCCTATATCTGCCCCTGACGAGTAAATGATTCAAAGGCCCACTACGAAACAATCTTCCAGCAGCTTTGTGCAACGCTGCAGATTAAGACTGCTGACCCTCGGGTTAAAAGATTTTAATACTCACGGGTAGACGACGGGTAGAACCGTTCTCGAGCGAAAATCAAGGATTCGAAGGGAGGTGAATGGATCCCCTCAGATTTGGATGAATTTTTCAGGACATTGCTTTGGAGAACACGTAGAACAGCTCCTTCAAGTATTTACGAGCCTGCGAGAGTACGCATTGGGTTTTCTGTTAAGCGGTTAGTACGCTTTAATCCCGGCACAGCGTATCACTATTGAATGGGAGCGCTGCTTTAAGAGGTAAATTTCATGGCGAAAAATTTGCTCCGAGCTTTCGCTGATTTGCAAAAGTTTTACGAGAGCACTTCGGATTACGTTTTAATTGGAACGCGCGGTTAATTCGCGCGCTTCTCTTCGGTCTTCGCTATAAATGCATAGGTAAATATTAACCCGGTCGTAGCAACTAATAAAGTCAACACTAATTCGAATTTCGTCCCGGAATAATGCCGATAAATTTAACGAGGATGGGATCAGGCCTTGTTCGGGTAGATTGGTAATCCTCGTTTTTAATTACGCTCTCAGATTTCGTGCTGCGCCGAGATTCCGAAGGAGAATGCAACCGTGGCGCTTGCTTGGGAAGGGAAGCAGAGCTTCAAACGTGAAAATTCATTTCCTGGACTATTACTTTTGAAGATCGAAAATATTTTCCGTCCAGGGTTAAAGAAATATTCTTGCTACGTCCCTTGTGCTACTAGTATAAACAGAGTGGAAAGAAAATATCTCTCAAATTGCCTCGCTACGTTTTCTTCCTTCTACATACTTTGTAACCGTTGCCCCTTGAAGATTATTTCTCTTTGACTTGACTGTTTACAGCAAGACAACTTGTTAAGCATCAAAAGTTGTGCTTCGAGGTTTAGTGAATTTATACTAAGCTACGCAAGAAATTATAGGAAAATATTTGTGTAAGGAGGAACGATAAATGACAATTTAATTGCGATTTTGGTTTGGGTTTTATTAACACTCACAAAAGTCTGATGAAGAACGATCATCGATGATCTTCCAGCTGGTACTGCAGCAAGTGAACTTCAAGATTGCTCCTAGCATGCCACGATCATCCTATCACGTCAGGGATTATATAACTGGACACGCGATCAGATAATGGGAAAATGGACTGCGAGGTATCGATTCGACTGCCAGTAGCGAAATGTTCTGCGGCTGGCAGACGACTTTTGCCTGGTATTTTCGATAATTTTCAGGGAAACTGCTGTTTTGGAAATGTAACGGTAGTCTGTCAAATCATGGACACAGTGAACTCGAAAACTGAGAGAGACATATTGTGCATTTTCATAATGCGAAGAGAATTGTTTCTAAAAATTTGCATGGAATCTTTAGAATGAATATTTAAAATGAAGTTTGAGGAAATAATACTTAAAGATTATCCAAGTGTACCGTTTAAAAATAAGAAATATTAAACTAGATCAATTCTCCAACTCTTTTGAGTAAATATTTCACAATCAAACATCTCAGAATGAAGAGTATAATAGGAAGCTTTCCAGAACAGAATTGCGGGATTTTCCTTTCTATAGACTGTATTTACAACCTCTCTTACAATCCCACGCCGCGAACCCAACAACCGTGTCCACTGGAAAGTCAATCCTCGTTCAACAAACACGTTTCTTCCCCCTCAATAAAATTCCTGCGCGAGATCTATTGTCACCGAGTTTAATCATCTCAATAACTCACTCCACTCGACCATAAATTCCAATAATCGGAATTCGAACGTTAAATCATCACGACAAAGAGCGCGAACGGTGCGCGAGGGTCCAAAGGGGCCAACAATGTTGCAATAAAATTCAAATGGTAGGATTTTCCAGCCGAAGATGAATAAGAATCGTAAATCTCTTGCCAGATTATGATACTCGAGGATTGGACAATGGCAGTCGATTCAATTAGGGAAAGAGAGGATTTCTGTTGAAAGGAATCGTTAGTGGCGATCGGGAATGATTCTTACAAGCCACTTGCGTGGAGGCCCCTCTTCAATTCGAAAATAAAACCAGGAAATCAGATCGGATTTTCTAAATTCAGGAATTACGCTGCGCTGAAGCCACGCGATCGGCGTTGCGTCTCGAATCGCAACGGCTGCCACAGCTCTCGCTGGCAACATAATTATCAACGATGCACAATTTGAACCAGTTCCTCCATTACCTAGCAGCACGGGTCGCTACATGATCTTTCTGCATCGCCGAGCATCGATCAGGATACCGCGTAATGATTAAGCGCGAAGCCTACACAGTTGCAACGAGAAATTAGGATAGTTATTCCGCTCGGTCAAGCAACTATAGATGTCGTCTTGGAATAACTACAACCTTAGACAAGATGTTCAATGAGAACAATGGATGGTACAAAACATTTTATTAAACGGTTTGTGCGATAAAGAAAGAGGGGTACCATAGAGGAAAGGTAAAAAAGTCAATGCTCCATTTTCAATAATTTACATGTTCATTACAAACTGCCACTGTCTCGCAGAGTCATGGTACATTCATTAACTGACGATGTTAAATTCATCGGCTTTGACTTCCCGCAAGTACAGGCAACAGTTCACTGTATTCCCATGTGTATTCTTGCGTTTTAGTTTCAGCGGAACGCAAACCAAACGGCACAAAAATAATCCCAGCCGCTTTTGGTGTCCTGTTCGCCCACATTACGGCTGGCCACGGGGGCAAACAAAAGGCGGGAAAATAATGGATAAAGTAGTGGAGCTAACTGGGACTGTCGGTAGGGTTGCCACCCGTACTTTAAAATAAAGTATCTTACGTTATTATAGGTAAATGTACTCTATACTTTTGAATAACAATAAAGTACGCGATAATACTTTATTTCGCAATTAATGATATTACGTGAAACGTAACGCAATAATATTATCTTCTATCTGTTCCCGCCACTTCAGTATTTACTGAGACAGTTTTCTCTGTCATGAGTGTGAAGTGACGGGATGAAAGAAACAAGGCCTCCCTCAATCTAATAAAAAACGAATGATTTATATATTTCAATATGAATATTGAGTGCAATGATGCCATTGAGACATGTCAAAATAATAAAAATTTACTTTGTAATGCTAAAAATAATAGGAAATATGTACCTATATTTGGAAGAAATAAAAACTAATAAAATTCAAATAATAATAATAATAATAATAATAATAATAATAATAATACGACTTTATTACACCAACAAATTACATTTGAGTAGTACCTATGCATATTTCCTTTTTTCTTTCGTTTTATTTTTTTCCTTTTGTGGCACAATGGGCGAGATTCAGCGAAATGCTGTTTTAAAATCCTACCCCACTAACCTAATGAGTAATTAATCTTATAATTAATTAAACTTACAAGTATCTTATATATTCATATTCTTGATATACAACGCAGCCGCCAGCCTGAAATGTACTTTTAATTTGTTGAGTGTACATTTTTGTATACCCCACGATAGTAAATGTACGTTATTTTTCTGTAAAAAAGGTGGCAACCCTAACTGTCGGCTCCCGTGGCCACTATATCGCAAATTAAATCTGCGAGAATGCATTTCACGGTCGAATTCGTTTAATACGCGATGAAAACGCGGAGAACACGCTGGGCGAATAGTTCCGCGCAAATGTGCTAACACCCCTTTCAATCCCCTCCCATTGCCTGCTTCTTTTTCATCCTGCTCACTGATATCGAGAGTCGAAAATTGGCTTTCCGCGAAACGACCGTACCCTTTTATCTCTGTATCTGACCGACGATGAAATTCCACTTGCCAGGGCCCCAATTTGTTTGCGCTCGGTGAACTCGCGATCATCACAACTTCTCTGCCCAACCATTTTTCCTGCCCGCAACGCTCCAGTGCTTTTGTGGATTACTCCAGGCCCCGCTTCCCCCCTCGCTCTCGCTAAACCAGCCGTTCGATATGTATCGATGGCCGTTTGTAATCTCTCGTTGTTACACCTCCATTTGCCTCGCGGCTCTTCGCGGCCTGTCACGAGCTGACACCTCTCTTTTATGTTCCCTGCTGGATGGTTTCTCTTAACAGGGGTACACTCTAGTTGTTATGCTTGATTGGAGGTGACAGCTGGTGAATGATATTTTTGTTGTATGTCCTTTGTGATGTATTCAATATCATATTTTCAGCGGTGAACCACCATCCCTTTTTAATTTATTATCTGTAAGCTAAGGTAAACAATAGCTGTACTACCTAAGCTGACTAACAAGTGAACGTTTATATTTAAAAAATGGAAGAAATATGCAGTCACTTTGAGGGTTGATTTCACCCTTCCAAAGTGAATTTTCGCAGAAAAAAAATTGCATCTTGTATACTCGTATATACTACTCCACACTATTTTTTACCGAATACCTATATGATTATGTATACATTATTTGGAGAATAAATGCCCAAGAAAAGGGATGTACGATCTTCTTAAAAATAAGACAGACAAAACAATTTGAATACACATTTACATGCAGCTTTAGAAAATTTGTGATAAATTTATAACAATTTTTTGACGATAAAAATTGTCGCCTTGAATATTCACTTGTTTACTAATTCTTAAATTTCAAATAATACATCACCTTCTCGTAACTAATAATTGATCATTTCAAACAATGCTATCTATGTATACTGTATCAGATGATACACTGTTTACTTCACATGAATTTCATTCAACTTTCCGCGTGACCGATCGGTAAAAAATAGTGTCCAGCAGTATAAACCCACAGGAAGTTTCTCAAAACACCTATCGATTCCAAATAACTCCTTGAGCCACATGAAACACAACGGCACCGTGAAAATGGTAATCCCATTTGTTGCAATATTAAAGATCTGCGCTCGAACTACGGAAGGGTTGGTTAAATGAGAGACCGTCCATTAACGCAATCGTGCCTCGCAGATTAAAACAGTCGCGCGCACCAAGTTACGCGAATGCGCTGGTAATAGGATTGGCGGGGCAAAAAGAGAAAGCAGCGTCCCCTGTAATCGGCTTTAGATCTCCCAGAGACGAGCGCAGCATCCGCGTGGTGGCCGGGCATTAATCTGGCCATCGTCTTCGAGTCGTCGACGCATCCAGTACACGCCATTTTACGCTCGTTCACATCTTCCAGCCCTTCAAGAACGTAACTGAATATCGAATCACCTCTTTCCCCCATCGCCTTCCGTGCCATTTTCGCTGGTGAAAGCCGCCTGGATTCCGCGCGGCGCGTCGATTTGCATCTGTTGTGCGCGCCGCGAGATGGATTCTCTCTCCACGGTCCAGCTCTAGCCCATTTACGTTTCACAAAACGAGCAGCGGTAAGCCGATTTTCGTGTTGCGCTCTTCTGATTTTCATTATGCCCGGCATCGCGCACAACTCGCTGCGAAAGCCGTTTCCGAGGGAGCTGAATGGCTAATGCAATATGCGATCGCTGCTGGGATCTCTCCGAGGCAGAGCTCTCGGTACCAGCGACTAGAATGTTGCTACTTTTGAAAGGGGAGTGGGAGAAGGGGCTTGAAAATTGGTCCTTTTGAATTTCTCAGTAGACCGGGATGTTGGAGATAATCCCTTTGGTGGGGCGTTATCGAGGTCTGAGAGCTTTCCGACATGGCTGCAAACGATGACGATTGTGGTTCAGATGGTGATAATATTGTGACGTTTCATTGAGTGACATTGGTCGCAGGACTTTCCAGTTTTGATGAAGAATTAGTCAGATGAATGATTTTCTGCTACGTTGACAGTTGCGAAACCTTTTGCCACTTCGCGTGACACACATGCGAACTTGCCAAGTTGTGCTCTTTATTTATAATATTTATTTATAATATTATAATATTAATTTAATATTATAATATTAAACATTTATTTTAGCTTTTTGGTGAGCTTACTCTGAATTTTTATTCGAAGCTTAAAACATTTGTAGTGTAAATTGTAATATTTCATTTAAAACTTTATTTTCGAAAATGCCACAAATGAAAAGGTCTCTTTGCGCCTCTTGTCAATTTCACGCCCTAGGCAGTCTTGTGATTAGTGTTCCTTCTCGAGAATTCTTTCTCAAGAATTTCTCGAGAAATTTTATAATTTCTAATTTCTCATTTCTCGAGAAATTACAGTGTTTCTCGAGAATCTCCAATGTAGGAAAATTATTATAAATTTCATTTGTTTTCAGACATGAATTTTCAATTAGTTCAAATTGTGTGTTAATCGTGAACATATAAACACATGGTACAATCAGTGATAAATGTTAGCAATATAAACGAAGAATTGCGCGATTGTTTATAAACTTTTTTCTTCGTACCGCCGATGCTCTATATACAATTAAACTCAAAATGAAAAAATTTTCGGTAGCCGCAGATTTTGTCGCAAAAAAAGAAGTAGGTAGATTGGCTGACGCGACATTAGACGCATTGTGCTTTTGAAAAAATTATTTTAAAACAAAAAAGTAATGTTTCGCCTTGCTCACTTTTTATATTAAATAAATAAATTTATTATATTTAGTATCTTTTTTTTTCATTTACACAAGTTTTGTCTACGTTGGACACGAATAAAAATGTAGATAAATATTGTCAATATTATTCCTAAAATATCAATTTTGCAAAATTTTGCAAAATTTTTTGAGAATTCTCGAGAATTCTCGAGAAATATAATTTGATTTCTCATTTCTCGAGATGTGAAAAATATCGAGAAATCAGGAACACTACTTGTGATACAGTTAGAAATATTCCAGAAATTCTTGGGAGAGAGCAATGGATCTGTGAAGCATTCTTGCAAATCTTTACCCAGAACCACAAGTGTTTCTGAGTCAGAAAGTAAACGTTTATAGGACTATTCTCGAGCTTAAGGCGAGCGGAATAAGCCCTTAAAGTTTGCCTACCTGTTTCGGAAACACTCTGCATAATGCAGCCATGCTTTCCGAGTATTCCCAAGAGACATACAGCAGTTCTCCAATAGATGAACTGTTCTTTGGTGCATTAACGTGCAAACACGCGACAAGCCTCACATATTCCTGTCATCGTACACATGAAGCCCCACATTACTGCATCCTGTCGCATTATAATCTATGCTAATGCTTCTTTCAAGGGTCAAGGAACTGCAGATTAAAAAGATTTTATCTCGCCATTTACGTAAAAATAAATTTACTATTTAGCTAATCCTCCAATTGCAAAATAGACTTCATAGTACGAGCATTTTAAACACCGTAACTAAAATTCGTGGAATATTACAGCGTTTTACAGGATTTAAATTATCTATCGACACACTATCACCCATTTGCTCATTCACTGGAATCGCTAATCCCACTAAAACACAAACCAAACGCGGCTGAAAATATTTCTCGCTACGCTGATATTTAACGCGAGGAAAAAACTCGCATCGATTGAAATCCGTATCCCCCGATACACGGACTGCCGTTTTTGAGCTCGCATGCCTATTATTTCGCTGGGGTTTCTATCCTGGCACTGAGTAAATTGAAACCTGCGAGCGAATTCCGTAACGAGGAGCGTTCTAACAAATTTGGCTGCAGAATTAGCTCGTGATTATAACGAGAAGATATCTGGGCAGTAACGGTTTGAACGTCTTACTATACAGTAGAAGAACCAATTTGCAAGGAAACGGTAGCTTAAGAAATTTGTTTTTAATTATAAAATGTGCTCTAGATGGCGACTGCTCGTTTTAATATAAGCTTCAACACGCTTTCACACAATCCTTTTTCATTATCTTTTTCATATTACTGCTGGGAATATATTTGTTTCTATATACTGTGTTAATCGTCCACTCTTTTGTTTGCACAAAGTTACTGCAAAGAAAGTTCAATATCTTTAAAAACATGATTAAGTTTTGTTCGTATGTTCGTTAGGAAAATTTGTTACCACTTGCCAGCTCTGCTGTAGTCAGAACAGAATCAAACGACTGTTTAAGGAGGTTCGTACCTCATTCGATACATGAGAGCTCTGCAGTGATACCAATCTTAGATAAAAAAAAATTGTGTTGACAAAAATGTTATTTACATGTCTATTCCTAATAAAATTATTACTACATATTTTGTTTTGGAATTCAATTAAACAAAATGTAAATTAAACACAATATTTTCATTAAAAGAAGCATAAAATATGAGAGTGAAACATGGCAACGTCGCTTTGCGTCCATTGCCTTTTCTCTTTCCATATATCACACTTGTGGCGTCCTTTTGCGCGTTCGTACCGGTTCGCAACAAATTACTAAATACATGTTTACAGCTTGGTACTGTTTTTACCAATTTTTACTATATTCTTTGTACAATTATACTACGCAGCGTACAGTGTTGCCACGTTTCAAACAGTTCCTTTAGCCAGTTCTAAAAATACGAGCAGATTGCTGCCTATTTATTCAATTATCTAATAAACCGTACGGTACATGACCGATTTTCTTTTTTTGAATTTCATAGGAATACTTAAGCCTTTCATTACAACATTTTTTCGGACTTTCTCACTATTTTTAAGGACTCTGTGTAACATTTTATAGAAATTTATCGCTTCTCCCATAACAACCCGTGCATAAGAGCGCAACTTTGATTTCAATTTTCTGAAACACCGTGTGGTCAATCGACTTGAAATTTTTACAGAATGCGAACTACACTTTGAACATTAGATTAAAACACTTTTCAAAGATTTCTCATTAATTTTTTTCCTGATATCGAATCTCCTTAAGGGGGAACGCCACTGTGACGGGCGGAAAAGTAGGCAATTTTTAAGAATTCTTTTCAGGAATAATTCACAGTTTTTATAGAAAATTTTTATTACTTACCTTTAGTACAATGTCTTAAGAGACTATAAAAAAGTGAGAAGAAAAACATGCATAAATTTTAATATATTAATTAATCTTCTAGACACCTTACGCGCGCTGGTAAATTGTGTAACTATGGAACAGCAGGTCCGAAATCAAATTTCATTTTTGCTTATAAACTATAGTTTCCGTTGCACGTACGGATTCTTCAATCGAAAACAAATTTGTTGAAACATGCTCGAAAAACTGTCCATCTTATTCGCGAATTTTCGAAACTGTTCTTCTAAAGCGCATCATTTTTACAACAATAATTTTTTTAAAAAATCGGTACGTGCAACGGACACTACACATATATAGTTTATAAAAGAAAAATTTAATTTAATTTCGGACCTGCAGTTCCATACTAACACATTCTATCAGCGCGCGTGAGGGGTCTAAAAGATTAATTAATATATTAAAATTGATGCATGCCTTTCTACTCAATTTTTTTTTATAATCTCGTAAGACATTGTACTAAAGGTAGGTAATAACAATTTTCTATGAAAACTGTAAATTATTCCTGAATAAAATTCTTAAAAACGGCTTACTTCTCCGTCCGTCACAGTGGTGTTCCCCGTTAAAAGAAACCAATAGAAAAGTCCATTGGAAGTCCATTCCATGCCAATTGCAAGTGGTTACATCGGTGTCCATAATCCCGAGCCAGCCTGTATACCGAGAAGAACGTTGGAGGACAAAAAAGTAGGACTTTCCACAGTCAGATAAATCGTTCGACCTAAAAAGTCGCGCCCGAGGTGGGAACAAGCTCGTTGCTTGATAACAAGCAGAGACGAATAGCCACTTCTTGGTGATTCCTACAGCCTTCCCTCTTCCTCTCTTATCGCCGCCATCAGTATCGATCCGTCCCTTATCAGTGGATATCCGTGCCACTATGAAAACGTCGCCGTTGAAAAATGAGACGACCATCTGGACCGGGGCCCTTTGACTGCTGACAGAGCCCTTCGATACTTCCACAATCGCGACTATAAGTGCACCCCCGAGATTTATCGGCGAAATGCCGCCCCGAATAAATACCGGGTAAGCTGCTGTCAACTTTTTCACTGTCTTCGAAATACGCGGAATATATTCTGCGCGGGCGTGAAGGCGAAGAATAAAATGATTTACGCGAGGGAACGAGCCGATGGAAGGAAATTCCATGTTGGAATCGTGGCGGGAATTGCGGAATTTCCACCGGAAAATGGCGCGATCCACCGAGCTACGGAAGCAGTCAACCGACTCTATTTATCCTATAGAAATCTCGTTTGATTTCACTCTAGCAAATGCGAAATGTATCCAATTCAATAGCGGCGAGCTGATACACACTCGTCGATCGCCAAAAAGTTACCCGAACTTCCTGCCCAACTTTGTAGACCGGTTGAATGCGCCAACTGGTTAATTAATCGAAAACCAATGCTAATAGCGAGCAGTACGCTTGCAAAATAGATGATACGGGTATGACGTTGGTGGGGGCGCACAATTGGGGTCTGCAAACGACCGTGTTAATAGAGGTGCCTCCCTGGCGAACTGAATATCCATTTGCCCGGGGAGAAAGATGTAAAGGGTGCGAGGCTCTGAGCTTGACATCCTCGCGGTGCTGTCGAGAAAGAAGTTCCGACAGAACCGGAGGCGCTTCTACAGCTCTGCAAACGAGGGAACTGATAAAGACCCAGACCCTCTCGCAAGTATCGTCATCGAAACTTTTTCAAACTCTGCTTGGACGAAGGTGAAGCTAACGAGAGACCTTATACAGACCGAATCCCAATTTCTGTGATTGCTATTCTGCCATCCCTTTAATTTCAACCTTCAAAAACGTTCCGCCACGTGATGTGACTTCCTCGGCATTGTGCTTGTTGTTTTATATGGGAGGTATCTAGGTCTTGTGACTGGTGTGGAACAGATGTGGTGTAACGTTTTACTTAAAGGAGGAATTCTACATGCTTTGAAGATTCAGCCAAATGATCTTCTATAAGAGAATTTTTGTTTCACTAGGAATTTGATAGAGAACGATGGAGACGTTGTTCTAAACATATTTGGAGAAGTATCGAGTATTAAAGGGTATTTGCAGGTTTTGAGGTTTCAAAAATCATATGTAGGTATGGATAGAGAGAATAACATCTTAAGAATGTTCAATTAAAATTTCATAAAGAAATTTGAAATATTTTAGAAGTTATATCGTTGAGAGGGAGAGCAAGTCCTGCGATCTATGTTCGAGATTAAAGGGAAATACAATACTTTAAACACGTTTTTCTCGAAACATCATTTCTCAAACTGGCGTACACGAGTCGAAGAAGACTAGACGTAATTGTGTCTAAATTTTTTTGCGTTATATTTGTAGGACTTCGATCTAGTGGACCCCCGAAATATACTTAATACTTAACGATATTTTTGTTTTTAATTAAAGAAAATACGTATTAAAAATACGTGAAAATCGTAACTATTTATTCAAACACGTGCCAGTTTGAGTTTCTTCATTTTTTTAAATACTTTCAGGGGGTTTCCTAGCTTTAAGACTGAATTTTAAAAAACCATTTGAGTTTTCGATTTCCGATGATTAAACGAGATGCCACTGTATAAAAACAACATATTTTCTTTTGAAAATATAAAAATGGGATAATATAGTGCAAACATTGAATAATAAAATGTATAAAGTTTTATTAAGATTGAAATTGTACCCTTCATTTCTAAAAATTGTACCCTTTTAGACATCAAACCCGCAAATATCCCTTAAATTACTGTCATCCCCGATCTAACTGCATTCTAATCCAACACAATACACTATGACGTATAAGATATTCAATTACATCCCTACAATCCCAATGGAGAAGCTCCAACCTCAATAGTTCCACCCTCACACCCTTCTCTTCAAACCAAAGCTATTCCCCCACCCCATCACTATCGTCAAACAGAAGGAATGATAAATGGCAGCACACTTTATTCCCTGTCACATTCAAATATACCTCAATATTTCACCGCTCCCCAATCCCACCGGCCTTCCAACTTCTGCCTCTTAATGCGTTCTTAAATAACAGCATTAGGCAAGTGGCAATTTCCAAAAAGGAAGGCCTACTTTGTTCGACGAGCCTTCAGTGTCATTGAGTAACGAGCAGAATTAGTCCCGCGGCCCTCTGTTAGACGCTGCTCCGGCATTTCGAGTCCTTTTAAATTATTCCTCGCGGCGAGAGGCTTCGACCTGGCGACCGGAATCTAAAAGGGGAGGAATCGTGCCGGATGGCTTCCTGCAAACCATAAAGATAGCTCGCGCACATGGACGCAGCATAGCAATGCCAGTGCAGATTGATTTCCAAACGACACGTCGCGCAGGAAAATGTCTCGAGGAAACGCGAGTTGGCCCACGAAGGCGGGAAACATCGCTCGCGGAATCAAGGCTATCGAAACGTATTCAAAGAGCATCGATTGCGTCAGCCTGCGCGCGTCAAGAAGATTCTGCCGAAGCAGATTCAGAGAAGACAATGAATAATTTACTTCATATCTGCGCTGCGAAACGATTCTCTTTGCGCCAGCTTTCTCGATGCTAATAAGAGAGAACTTTATGGAACGCGAGACAAGAGCGTGCATTAAGGATTCTGATGCGGATTCGGTTGCGCGATGTGAACGTGACTTTCCCGCTATTTCGCAGCAGATTTGCAACCGGGCGTACGCGAGATTTAGGGAATCAAGGATGCTTCGGAAACTTCGCAATGCTGCGACATTCGTTTGTAGACTTCTGCGAACGTGTCGCGAAGTGATCCCTGGCTGGGGATTATGTGAGTTATAAGAACTGTTGTAGCGGATCTACCCCAGCTTCTCAGCTGATTAGAACTCCTTTGTTCCAAAGCCAGACTACTGTAGACTCGACTTGTCGGCGTCGTTGAACTTCGAATTCACAAGACTTCACTGAAGTCGTCGAAGTTTCTAAGGGGGACGTCAGCTATTGTGTTCCTAATGTTTAGAATCGAGTATGTACAGAGTGGCTCAATAATAACGGCCGGCAATTTGGGAGCTAGAAATATTGATGTCTCCATTATTTCGCGGAACGAGTAATAACGTCGATCGTACTCATTCACGCAGACCAAACATCGACTCCATATTTATCCTGAAACCCATCGACGACACGTAACAGTGAGTAACGAGGATCAAGGAAAGTTTTGCTCGTTGTTTGCTGGTTACATTATTATTCTACCGTTACGCTTTCCCAGCGGGCTTACGGTGTTATTCAATTAAACGCGCGCGGAAATATTTGTTCGAGTTTAACGGGAAAAGCTTCGTCAAAGATCCAAGTGGCGTTCCCCGGGCTTTAACAGCCGCCTGTTCTCCGCAGGGACCGCTGAATGCTCATAAAATTCGGCCATAGGAGCGTGGATATAATTAAAGAGGAATTATTGAGCCGGCAGCCAGACTTGGCTTATTAAATTTGGTTTACTGGCGTGTCCTCTCGTCGTTGTTTACTCGCCCGCCGGCGGGCGTGGTCGCGAACAGATGCAGCTGCACGCGCTGAATAAAATCTGCTACCAAGCTCCGCGAAACGAACACACTTTTTCGCAGGTTGCTGCGGAATAGGGGAAAAATTCGGGAGCTCTGCGACGGGGACAATTTGCAGCGATAGAGGGCGAGCTCCGCCTTAATGAAACAGTCGTGGTGTTTCGTCTGAGCAATATTTCGGTCTCTATGGAAGTGAAATTGAAACGAGCGAACGAAATTGTGCCAAAAGGTTCGTTGCAGTGGTAATTTCAGGCAACAGTGCCAGACCATGCAGAGTCTCGAGCTATGTGTGGTGCATGCGCTCACGCAATCGAGGGGAAAGGTATTTGAGAAATAGCAGAACGTTCTTAACATTAAACGTTCCGGCATCAAATGACCGATAAGGACATAAAGGTCATATTTTGGGAAATCAACATGGGAAACAGTGCACAAATTTTATTACTATTTGAGATAGTAATAAAAAAAATATTTTCATACTCATTTTTAATATGAAAATAAAAAGTAATAAATAAAATTTTTTTATTCTCCTTTTCCATATTCGGAATTTAGCACTTTACTGATTTCCCGACATTTCATTTGTGTTATTTCTTTCTTTCAATAACTTTTTCTTCGTCAAGAATAGGTCAAAACTGTGAAATACAATTGTTTTAAGTAAACCTTAATTTCGGAAAAATTAATTTAATTAATTAATTTAATAAAATTAATTTAATACCTACTGTTAAATTAAAACTCGAAACCTCTACTAGCAAGCTCAAACAGTATATTTCAAAAGAAATGGAACAAGGTGTAGCGAATTAAAACTTCTATCAGAGCGAACTGTGTGAAACAGGTATCGCATAAAAGTTACTTTAAAGCAATCAGGGAAACATTTACGCACGTCAGAGTTAGTTAAATGCGGTTAGTTGAATGCAGTCAGTGGCATACATGTCTCGCTGTTCGCAAGTTATTTCAGTCACCCGCATAAATTCGTTGACAATCATTGGAAATAGTTCGTGATCGACCGCACGCGCCCATTTAAATTTATCGACGAATAACAGAGCCATTCTTCCTCCATACTGGTCCTTTTATTTAAATTAACTCTCTAAAATTAATCAACAATTCTCCTGGCCACAGCGCTCGCAGTACTCGAAGAGTAAATTAAACAACATATTCGTGACTGAACGAAGCAATATACAGGCTATATTAATCCCACTGACAGAATCAATCAAATACGCAAATATGCAGTTGGCAGAATGATTCTCTTCCAAAACGAACAAAAAATTTGTATAGCAAACACCAGCGTCGCGGTGTATTAAATAAATCGGTCCAATAAACACGAAATTAATCGAGGAAAGCCTCGCGAGTTATGGGACAAACGACACACGCGCAAAACCAGCTGCCCGCACAAGCGTCACAGTTGTTTATTTTAACAGGTCCGGATGCCTTTTCTGGGGTGAACAGGAACCTTACAAAGCTAGTCGCCCGCCAAATTTATGAACCGTGTAAATTGGTTTTTTCCCAGAGGGAATTGGTCGGTTGGCGTGCAAATGTCGAATCCTCTTTAATTTTCGCCCCGCTTTAGGTACACATTTCCCAAGAGCATCGCTCACGGCGTAAAAGGGAGAGCCGGCGATTTATAAACTGAAATGCGCGGGTAACTTTATTCCGATAATTCGGTATAGAGCACCATGAAAAATATAATTGGCAACGGCGCCGTCCGTGGTGTATCGATCCGCCTGTTGCGAGGCGTTAATTATCGCGTCCCTAATTAGAGATTACCGTTTACTTTGGGTCGCGCAATTAGAAACTTCTAGTTGACGTTAATTATTAATGTTAGTTCAGAGCGGTAATGTTATTCCACCGAGCAATTTCGAGTGGAGACGTTGACCCTTTCGCGACGAGGTAAATGCACGGGGTGGAAAATTATTTTGCGACTCGAGGCGCAAATGTGTAATCGACTTGGAATCATTTATTTACTTGCGTACGAAAGCTTCTATGGAAATTTAGAGACATTTAAATACAGTATTTATGACATACTTTCGTGTTTGTGTTATTAAAAAGTTTGTTTGAGAACATTTCTGGAGCAGGAAATTTGAAATGTCTCGGTGGAGATTCCGGGGGTGTTCACGGGGAGACGATTGAGCAAGTGAATTTGTAATTGAGGAACGTACTGTTTGAAGTAAAGGGACTTACAACTTCTGGGATAATTATTCCCGCAACACAATACCGCCGGTAATTGTTTGGGACAATGCTGTCTCCAGGACCTGAGGATTTCTCTCTAGTCTACGAAACCCCTTAAAGGGATAAGTGGAACCTGTGTCGCTCCTGTGGCGGAGACCGTGATCAAGGTAAACCTAGCTCATAACCACAGACCCCAACTTATTGAACAGTCAACACAGTGTTACGTACCACAGTTTGAATAATGAAGACCCTAATTAGGTCCATTCTAAGGCAGAACGCCTTCGAATCAGATGCATCTCAAATTATAGAAGTACCTCCTCCAAATCAGAAAAAAAACTTAAATGAGGGCCTTGCAGCAAGAAGGGTGCATCTCCATCTTTACCAGCTTCGAGTGAATTAGAAAAAATTGTTTATAAAATTATCGCTTTGACTTAGCATTAAAAAGAAAACAGTGACTGAAAAATATATATTTTCGTACAATAAGTATCTAGTAGTTATTGAGTTGATAAGATTTTATTTCTATTTTTAGCATTCGTATTGCGAAAAATAGGAATCGGTGCACATTCAAAAATTGCAATAAATCGCTCATTTGCATCAAACGTGCACCAAACGAAGTAGATTTTTTTTCATACATTACACGTCACAACTCAAAAACTATAACAAAAATGGAGCTGCACCCTTCTCGCTGCAAGGTCCTCAAACAACAAGATCCCCAAATAAACGAAAGTTTCCGAGTACTAAAAATCCCTCCAGTATTAATATCGTCCACCCCAAGAACACCTTCTGCCCAAGGATTTATCGGATGCTGTCGGGAATTCCGAGTTGCACATATACGAAGAGGTACTCTTGGGTCAAGTCGACGCTACAGCTCGTTTGCGCGGACGCGTCGCAATCCTCTATGGCACCCTTTGATGCCATGTGCAATATCCACTTGGCAAGGCGGTATATGGAAGGCAGCCAAAGGTGCGCGTGGCGCGAGGACACCAACCACCGGCAGATGCAGCAAGACTTTCGCAAAAAGAAATGGCAGTTACAAGACGCCGTGGCAGCAAGCTTTTAAATGAAAAGCTCGGAAGCTACATTGCAACGAGTCACGGGGACTACAACGACGAGGGAACTAGCTTCCCCAGGCGCAACAGTTCCCTCCTTACTCGTTAGCGAAAATCTCCGCATTGCCTCGTTCCTGACCTCGTTTGTCGCCGATGAACATTCAGCCCCCACCTGTGTCCACTACGCAGGCTATTTTATTTTCATCGATCCACACGAACATCCAAGAAATTCGACGAATGCCAACTCAACACGCCACTGCTCAGAAATTATTACAAGTGTAACGGATCAACGTACCGTTAATCTTTCTGGAGGCTCTCATAAGTTAGAGCAAAGGCTCGAAGCAAAAAGGGGTATTTCTTAAGAGCCGCTCCTCCATCGACGTCATTTTTTACCGCGAACGAGTCGATCGCCGATGCCTCCGAGGTATTAAAGAAGAGAAATCGTCGCGATTTCGCCTGGATATCTACGAGCGCGTATCTCGCGATAACAAAGTGGTCTGTTCTCCATGAGGAGCTTCGCATGTCTATGATAAGCTCCAACGAACGTTGTAAGAGAGGTTGGAGAAATTGCCTCGAATCAAACGATACAGGCAAGAGCGAACGAAGTGTCTCCGGAACGATTTCTCTATCAAACAGCAAAGTGAAGTGATTCAAGGAACATTAAAAACGTTTACGAGAAACTAATAAAACTCTCGTCCGTAAAAATTCATGCCTCCTCGAGGCTGGAATTTTACAACACACCACGACTCGACTGTCGCAATTTATTCATTGTTATTTCATCGAATATATAAATCCACTTCCAGCGTATGCAATTTTACCATTCGTTCGTTTGCATGCCTTTTGCAAAAACATCCCTTTACTCCTGTGCTCTACGAAAAAGTACCGCAAGAGAGGAACAGTGGAATTGCGATTGGGGAAAGCCTCGGGTCGCCTATGTTACCGCCGGGAAAGTTGCTACTCCAGTGAGTTACTGAAACCCGTCCAGTGTCCTTTGATCTCTTTCGGCTTGTTTTTCCCGCACAAATCTACGATTTTCACTGGAACGCTACTTCCGGATACCGCGGAACGGAAAGGCCAAAGTGAACGCGGAACGGGAATGTTTCGCTTGGAAACAACGACCGTTTGTCAGCCGGGGTGGAGCAAACGTGGGGGCAAAGGGAGCGTAAAAATCCTCGTTACAAAATACATTTTGCTTCCCGTTGCGGGAGAGGTGGGGAGACGTGCAGTCCGAAAATAAAGCCCGTTGCCGAGTGAAAAAAACAGAGGCAAAGAAAGGGGAACAACGACCGATACGTATATCATTCCGTCGAAAACGTCACAAGAGGACCTGCGCCGGGTAATAAATCGCTGTTTGAGCCGATGCTTCGCCGGGCTTCGTGCAAATCAGAGGGATCATATCTCTGACGCGCGATTCGTGGCAGAGCACAAAGATACCATCGATCTTCCACGCGGCAATGGTTTCGGTACAGGGGGCATCTGTGAAACTTTGACGAAAGCCGTGGCCGCTGGTCCAGAAATCGAGGGCGAAACAGAGAAGCTTGGATAGAGCCGGTGGGTGAAATTCGGCAGGTCGGACGCGGGGATCGATCGATCCCGAAATTATTTGTTGCGAGTGGCTTCAACTTCGTCCCCCGCTTCGTTACCCGCAAATTGAACGATCGCTCCTGTTCACGAGCTCCAACTGTCTCCTTCCTCCAGTTATCTCTGTCGAAGACGAACGGTGCTACGGAACGCCGCAGCGGACCGATTTAATAAGCGGCGAGTACGTGAGAACTTGCAGGAAAATGAGAAGCTTAGCTACCGGGGCCAAGGGCGCGCGAGGATGCTGGGAAAAAATTCGGTGACGGGGTGCGATCTTTTTTTCCCGAGGTGACATATATTTGGATAAATACTCGCGGTGTTTTAAATAGCTCTTCCGTGATTAAGGTGTAATTTCTAGGGAATTGGTTTAGTTAGTAGAATGCGAGAACTGGAAATGTACCCATTTCAACAAGGTTATGGGCATTTTTATGCACCCCTTGCACTTAGCGGCTCGTCCCCGATGCAGATGTGCGCCGGTAGTAAAGCCGCGTGAACTTTTACGACGTATGGCATTATACGGAATTCGCCGGAAAAATAAGGCTACGTTTGTCGTTACGAGATTATCAATGGATCGGCGGCCCGTTATCGCGACCTGCCGCAACAGTATTTCGCGTTCTTTACGAGCGCGCGGGCTTAAGGGTTCATCGAAAATGCAGGAGCTTCGACGTTACGTTACGACGCGATTCTGTGGCCTACGTGAAACGGATGCAAAGTGGAGCTACGTTTCGTAATAAACGGTAATAGAATTCCGCGATTACCGCGTACGAGGCTGGAGCATGTGACCAGATAAAAGTGCCGAGGAACAGCGAAATATTGTGGAAATTAACGGAGACTCGGTTTAATTAAAAGTGAGTTTTTAATATTGTAGGGAAATGAATGTGGATCATAAAGGGCTTATTGATACAAAGGAATTCAATGAAAATTTGGATGAGTCACGTCCTCGTGATTTCCATGGAAACAAGAAAAGTTCTCGTGAACTTTTTATACGTTTTTCTACTCGTTGCATTGCAGTAGAAAGCTATTGACAAATTCGTTTAAGCGCTTCCAATTATATGTAGATAAGATCAAATAGGACGTCAAGAGACTGATTGTGAGCAGACAGAGGACACTCGAAACCACTTCACGTGAGTCTAAGGAACCTTTCATGCGTAATTTCAGTACAGTTATCGATTTCTATACTGAATACATATTATAACAAAGCAGACAATAAATAAGGAGAGCAGTAATTGGAGCAAATATTATTCGGAAACGGAATGATATACTCCGAACTCTCATGTATTGAATTAAAGGTAAAATATCTTCGACAATTTGTTATCCATTTATTGAATCAATTGAAGAGACACTGACGATGATAAAATGCTAGTTACATATTATGAACGCAAATTAGACCTCCTCTTGTGCAGTATTAATTAATTTTCTGTAGGAGGAAATTTCACGAAACAAAGGAGAATACTAAAAAATTACTATTAATTATCAATTTGCTCGTGATGTAACAGATTTATGTACCTACATTGTGTTATCCTAACATGGCGATAAATTTTATTGACGTCAATGATTAATAACACGAGTAATAAAAGATTGAATTTCCAGTTACGTGTTACAGTTTGACACACCAATGGGTCGTTTAATATCAGAACACATGAAAACACGACATTATTAACTTCCCTGACATTAATCAGTAATATTTTGGCATGCGTCGTGTTTGAGTCAAGATAATTATTGCCACTATTCTGGCTTAAACTCACGCCGCGTTGATAAGCACTAATTACATTGCCCCAAATTACCACAAAATAGCTTCAAATTGCTCGACATTACCCATTTCCCGACATACTCTTCAGCCTACATGTTACAGACACCAAGCTACAACTAGAACGCGAGCAAAATTGTCAGATAATTATTGAAAACTTCCTAACGGACATTCAAATTTTTTAAAAACCTAAAAACGATATTTCCGAACCGCTAAGAATCAAACAACCAGCAACTGTGAAAGGTATCGTGCATTTAATTAGAGGAAAAAGCTCGAGAAGGTAGAAAGATGTTTTATCGAATGACAAGAACAACATTCCACGCGAGATTGCAATTTCCAAGTGCAATTAAAAAACATCCCGCGGAATTACACGTTGCAAGGGAACAATTTACAACTCGACCTCGCAGCTGGAATACCTAAAACGGAACGGGGATGCTGGTCCGTAGCTCATGGTAAAAAGTAAACAGGAAAATCAACCCTCTACGAAGCAGCCTGTGAATGCAAACAAGAAGAAACGCGCTCAGAAAACGCAGCTGCACGTGCCGGGTGTAGTTCTATCGACAAGGGAGCGCTATTTACAGTGCGATATGCAAATAGACAGTCGTGATATGCGACAGTTGCATGAATTTAGCGCTGAAAATAATATTTGCACGACCCGTTAACGAGTCGGCAGCGTCTACGCAGTTACTTCGTTAGGGGCACGCGGCAGCGTGTGCCAAGTCATGCGCAAAAGGGATGCACACACGCTTCTAATTCCTGTACTGCATCCGCCGGTTAAATTCGATGCATCCCGCCGCGAGATGACGGAGTGGGCGGTATGTATAGAAGTAATTAAATTCCATATATCCTCCGGGTCTACCTATCCATCCGCAGAGCCGATTAGAAATGCGGTAACGATCGCCGATGATGAAACCACCGAATCCCTGTTAAAGCGATTGCGATCGAATCCAGATTTGGTGGATCGGCCTTCTCTATTCTCCGCTGCTAATGCGCTTATCATTATATCGATTAATATTCTGTGAGCTTATTAAAGTAGACGTGCGTGGTATGTAATTGGCTAACCTAGTGGGTGTAGTCGAAAGTTTCACAATCGGACGGAGCAAGCTTTGTTCAATGAACTGAAATTGGCCTCATAATGAAGTTCGAACGGTTCAAGGTACAACCTAAGAATTTTAGAAGTTTGAAGATTCAAGGTATTGAAAAATTGGGGAATTAACGGAGTGCAAGTGTTCAGGATACTTGATAGGTTCAAGGATTTTAGCTGAGAGTTCCCGAGGATACTGGAGCAATTAACAACGTCTGCTGTTTGTCCCCTAATTGTTTCATTACTTAACAGCCCCTATTCTGATTCACTCTGCGTGTTGATATAATTTCTCTGTGTGGCATTCCCACGTGGACAGGTTATTTACTCGTTTCCGTATTAACTAGATGGTCTTGCTGAATTAGTGGGAGCTACCGCCGTTGAGTGTATCGGTTGGTGTTTCCGAATTAATTTGTACAAGAATATATAGCCAAAAAGGGCCGGCCCCACGTATGCTGTTCTACTGCTCCGTGGCCGCTACAGACTCTTACCAGAATCCTGGGACGTGATACAAATGTTTGTCCCCACCATGACCTACCGTCATGAAGTGTCCGAGAGTGTCTGAGAGTGTCCCGACTCACTTTCGACGTGACTTGACGGACAAAATTGTTAACGAAACCAACATCATTGGTCACTTTTCGAAGAAGATAGAAAGTTCACTCTAACAAGGGACACTATTCGGTTGATGATGAAATCGCGCAGATTTTTTTATATAAATCGAAAGTATATGTCACCACGGTCACAAAAATGTAAATTAAAGATGCTCCCAAAAGCTGCTCTGACCTTGAAAAATCAATCAAGGTGGAACAGGGGAAAGAATGAAAATATAATTATTTCTATTATATAAAAATACATTATATTAAATGAACGATAATAGATCAATGATAAATAACAATTAGAAAAAAATTAATGATAATAAATAGAATTATAATTATAATTTAATTTAAAATTTTGTGACCATAGTGACATATACTTTCGATCTACATAATAAAATCTGCGCGATTCCATCATCAACCGAATAGTGTCCCTTGTAAGAAATAGAAAATTTCCTTGCGATAATAGCTTCACCTAAGACACACGACACAAATCTCAGTGGTTTGCTTTACACGCAAGAGTGAATCAAAAGTGACTTTAATTTTCGAAAGAAATGATTTAAACAATCCTTTAAGTGTAGGTGTACCTGCCCTGTTCTACTATGTGGAATATTTTCCCCTCAAAGTGTCACAGAATGCAGCAATGCATACACTAATTATCCCTTATATATAAATGATAATTAATCCTAATAAGGTATACACCAGTGAATGAATTCTGCCAGCCAATTAAACCGCTTAACTCCAAAATCCAGCTCGACATATGCCCCACAGCCCGCCCATACGTTGCTCTAATCGCGAACTCTAAACAAGCCCCAATTAGCCTCCGCTCTATGACCCGTCTCCATTCGCGTTTAGCGTATATTGATCATCGGCATCCGTCACCGGCTTCCCTGTGCGCGTTAAAGCCGTCTCGTATAACGATGATTGACGTGGTTCTAGAGCAAGACAGTCTTTATAGGCGTACACGATCTCTCGCTGTCGGCCTACACGATACTTCCAGCAACACACGATTGTCCAGCGCTGGATTAAATAGAAATGACGATAGTGCAGCAGGTTTACTGCCCTCGATTGTCAAGTTGGAGTGCCGCATGACTAGATCGCCTAACGAGCCACGTTTCGTAAGAAGATTATGTCAGAGGGATGTATACCAGAGTCTACCTTTGTCGCAAAGTTCTTGGAAGGAGTAGAATTTCATGTATAGAGGAGGGGCAACCGAAGCTCTTCTATTGTCGAGGCTGTATTGTTGAAGTAGATACCCCATTTTTCGAAAAGCTACCTCCATTATTAAGGACAGCCATTTGGACACCAGCTTTCTCTCATTTTTTAGACTACATCGCGCAGTGCCTCACACGCCTGCTCGCGTACGTTGGCAGAAGACACATTATGGACAGATTTTTTATTCACTGGAAGGTGGAAGATTGGAATTATGCGATTTAAGACTGTATTTAATTTCCTGAGGGCGTTAGGAATTATTAAAAGTAGAATAGCTTTGTCACTGTTATATTGAATCATGAAAGCGTCGATATTCAAACCTTTCAATTGTAGGTCGACTTCAATTCACCTCATGAATATGATTAATGCTGGCCAGTCACTTTTTTACGCCAGAATCCTGGCTGCAGCGAGCACAAAGGCTGACCTATTATTTAAATGTACGCGACCGTAGGCTTCTGCATTTTAGCGTCAGCACGTAGAACCGAGGGGTGTGTTTTTTTTTTGTTTCATCGCTCCCCGTTTGTCCCAATTCAGCACTCGACTACGTCCCGAAAGGGACGAACGAGACGCGCGGCGCAACGCGTGGAAACACTCGCCACCCACGCAGTTCTCGCAACTTTCCTGTTTCGCGGTACACCACCGGCCGCAATATTATCGCTCGTGAAGCCCGCAAAGCTCCAACACACAACCTGCAACCCCCGAATCAAACTATGGTCTGCAAACGACCAGGGAGAGAGATAATTACAATCGTACACTCCACTTCTGTACGTCGAATCGTCCGTCGAGAAAACTTTCCCCTATCGCTGGTGGAAAACACGAATAACGAAGACCGAGATTGGTCTTGCATTCCCCGGAACGTCATGGATCTGATCAACCGGATATACACGATGGCGACGTTGGTTTCTCAGTGTGACTACTGTTTTCGGTTTATTTCCATGTTCTATCCGCTTGTTATCGTGGATTTCAACTTCTAGGGAATTCGTGTATTGGTTTTAAATAAAATGTGAAATTTATTCACTTGGGTCGTTATTGGATCGTTGCGCGTGGGGTTGGGAAATTAAGTACCTACTCAAGATTGATGAGGTGAGATGAGGAAGAGTCGTGTCTGGCCAATAACAGGGCTTAACTACTTGAAGCTTAGAATACTGTGTTACGTAATAGCTGCTACTGAATTTTAAGTGAGAGACGAAAAATTTCAATTACCAGGAAGCTGAGGTGGGCAAAATTTTTATTTAGACACAAATTCGAATAACGAATGAAAGTTGAAGAAATTATTCGTCATGTGTCGAATAAAGTTGACCCGGGTGAAAGTTGAAAAATTTATTCGACGCTAAAAATAATTTTTTTATTCGTCAAATAATTTAAAGTTAAAGTAACTTTTATTAGATTGGAACTTTTTATTCAGCAGCAATCAACGTTTAACAAAACAAAAGTCAGGAAGTTCTCACCACCATCTGTTCACATTGAAGATGATGATGATGATGGTGGTTTGAGCGTGTAATTAATTGCTGTCGCTGCGTTACGTCATTAACGGGTGAGAGTTACTTGTAGCAAGACCTGTGCACGCGTGAAACTGAAACAGGAAGCGTGTCTGAATGGCGAGTCATGAAATGTGAATTGTCAGTTTGCCATGGGAGCCTCGTTTAGAGGAACGTCCCCATTGCCAGTATTTTTCATACAGAAGTCCGACGAGGACTCGCGTTCGCGCTAACTCATCGCGTCTCTTTCGACGAGAGACCTTGCCTTTCATACCCGCCTCCGCGAGCACGTGAATTTAAATAAACCGCGTACGCGTGAAAGATATGAGCCTTTTGAATACCCACGACGCCTCGGAGCGTCGACGTTTAAACACCTCGGGCTAGGATTTCACGAGCCGTGAGATTACGAAACATTTTCACGGATGCATACTGAATTCGGTTTTTCATCGAGATCACCAAGGATTCCTCACAGTTCTCCCCGGAAGGCTTTTGCAATTAATTGAACGTGCTTGATGTGGCCATTACATTGAGCGCGATGAAGGTCAGGGAAAAGTTTGCAATATTACAGTGAAAGTACCACAGCCCAATGCAGGAGTTGTATTTCTAAATTACTGAAAGATTATTAAACACAATGTGATTTTGTGAATAAATATGCCGAACCTAGTTGGGATTCCTCCAGGTTCTGTTGTCACAAAACTTGTGTAAGAGAAGATCCCCACAAAAAACTTAAAAAAAAAATAAAAAAATTACGCCAAGTACATAAAATCAAATAAATCACAAAAAATAGAAGATAATAATAATTACAAAATTAAAAAAAGATGTGAAATGAAAATGAGCTGCCAGTACATAAAGATGCTTACCAACTGCGCTTTAGATGACACAACTACATATGCACAGCTAAAATTCCATTACTTATTAACACTATTCATACAAAGAAAAAATGTATTAAATAATATTGAGCAGATGTATTTTTATACAAATAACTATTTTAATACAAATAATTATTTTATTCAAAATACTTGGCTCTGCGAAACCGAAAAAATGTTAATTGCTTAGTATAAATAATTTACAATAACTCCCTTACAATCTGAAATACATAAACATATACATTAGCACATATTTCAGCTCGATCGGATAATTTCTTCTGTGTGCACCAAAGACCTTAACTTTCAAAATTTGCGTATAAAACTTAAGAAAGTTGAACTTTCTTCAGCTGGTGGATTCTACCTTTTTTTTACCCAGGACTATATTTGCTGCGTAAATGATGCAAAGAAACATCCGTGGTTGATTTCGTTTTATTGGACCAAGTAAGCAACTTTTCCGCACTATTAGAATTTGATTATCGAAAAAAAGTTTTTTTCACTCCACCCTAATATACATAGTAGAAACGCAGTCAGATTTATTCTACATATATATAATTCTAATATCACACGTAACATATGCACACGCACACATACACACATTCACACACACACGCACAAGAAAGAAAGACAAAGATTAATGCAATTTATACATATTAATTCAGTTTAGCAACACCAATTCGAGGCGCAAGTATATCCAAAGCGCAACACTCGAAGCGCGCGCGTCAGATTCGCAGGTTTGAAGCGTCCGCTCCAAATTTGCAGGATTTCGCGTGGAGCGTGGCATGTCCGCCGGGCGGACAGTTCAGTGAGATGCGCCACGCTACGCCAACTGCATCGCTGACATGGTGCAAGTAAAATGTCTTTGTTAAAAAAGCGAAGAACTCGCGCGATCCCTCGCATTGTATTGCATGCTTATTTTAAAGCGGAAGAACAACAACATAAGACAAGAATATGGGCCAAGAGATGGCGTGAAGACAGGGGAGCTTCTGTAAATTGCAATAAATTGTTCCAAACTATCTTTGGACCATATTTTCACTGCTATACCTATAAAGCCTTTACTCAAATTTGCTTTTTCTTTATATGTTACATCTTCTTTTTTGCTGTTATCATCCAAGAGTAATAAAGACATAATAATAATAATAATAATAATAAAGCACGACCTGGCGTGTGACGAGTGGCATGTCAATCACATCTGAACGTGTAAAGGAGAAGATCAGACGTGCACTCCAGACACGCGCCCTGGGAACGCGTGATCGTCCTTTATCACGTTGGAGACTTTACACGTACAGTTTTGGGGCTCATGCCTGGAGTGTACGCTCCAAAACTGTGAGAAAAACTGTCCGTCTAAAGGCAGCTATTAAGGAAAGAAGTGTCAAAATAGCCCGGCGACGAATAAATGATAAGCGGTAGCGACAGTCGACATATGTATACAGGGTCTCGAAACATGTATACACGGCAGCGACAGTCGGCATATATATACAGGATGTTTTATACAGAGTGTCTTTCATGTAGGTACATGGCGTCGAGACGCCACCGCGTCTCTAGGTTCAGAAGTCCAAAAGTGGAATAGGGAGAATCTTTGCTAGACACTCAATTTTACACACTCTAGCGTGCAATTTCACCCCCACAGGTTTCAGCCCCGTGTAACCGCGATAATCACGCCACAGATGATAACATTCGAGGCTCAAAGCATCGGGTTAGTAGGCGTAGCGAGAGGTAGTCGAGTTCTGTAGCACCGCGGGATTAACATAATCTACTCTCCAGCCGTCTTACGTGCAAACTGCTTGCAAATCCGCGGGTAGCCGCGAAGATACGGAAGACATTGAAGTACGTATGCACAGGCTGTGCAATACAGTCGCATGGATATGTACTTCAAAGGATTTCTAACTTGACACTATATCTTGCACGTACAATGATCAAGCGGGAACGAGATACAACCCTTAAAATTTACAAAAAATATGTGTCTTTGGGAAACCAAAAATCTCATTCGCGAGCAAAGCATGATGACAATGTTGAATCAAAGTTAATTGATTAATCAATAATGAATGTTCAAATCATACTGAATAGTGAAGAAAGCTGAGAAAGATTATAGCATGAATAATATAAATAAATGTGAATCCAGCAAACTGGAATGAACTACAGTATAATTTTCAAATTAAAATTTCGACCGGAAATATTAAATAAAATGGTATCGGCGCACTGATTCGGTCACTGTACAACAATTATTTTATTTATTTAAAAATAGAATCAAGTATCAAAGCTATTTAGTAATTAATTATAAAGCAATCCGACGTTTCGGTTCTTGATTTGAACCATCCTCAAGAAAAGTGAGATTAAATGTATAATATTGCGTTTGCTGATGAATAATCTGTCGCAGCGTTTAAGCGAGCAAGCGACACGCGAGTCGGTTAGAAGAAGACTGAAGTAAACAGCAGACAACACAAACGTAACTAGAGGTGAAACGAACTGTGGCGAAAGAAGCCGTTGACAATTTCAAAATATCCAAACCCCTAAATTTTAAATCTGTACTATCAGGGCAAAAACCAAATTCCAGCTCATGTGGTCAAATTTTTTTTATTTTATTTTTTATTTTATTTTTAAATAAATAAAACAATCGTTGTACAGTGACCGAATCAGTGCGCCGATACCATTTTATATGAACTACAGTATATTTCAAATTTCATCAAAATCCCTGGCATCAAGTACAAACATCGATCAATTTGGTGTTCAATGATCCTATAACTAAAATGCGCCAATAAAGTATCTACAATTCCACCATTTTAAACTAACTTCTCACGTAAAAAAAAATCCCAAAAGCAGCACACGTTTTTACTGAAACTTACCAAAATCGCTGGGCATTAAAACAACGAAGAGAAGAACAAAACGAAATCTCATGCGATTAAAATGCACTTGCGGCTCTATGCAGCTGCACTAATGGATAACAAATTGCAGGGTGAAGTTATTGGTATTCAGCCGAAGTAGCCGCAGAATGTTAAGCCTTCGTTCAGAACAAGATCGCGCGAACGGTAGCGCGGTGTAGAATCGATTCCGAAAGAATTCCTGGCTTGCTCGAGGCATAACATGCTAATCAGATCGACCCCCAGGGTAGAGAGTTTTAATGACGTTACGCGGTGCCGTATAGAGTCGCAATTTGCGGAACGACGCTCTGAAGTCGCAAAGGGGCGAGTGAAAAATCTGGATTCATTAAATTTTAAAAGTCAGGCTCGCCGGTTTCTAATAACCCGACATTACGGCTGCCACGGTAGAGCGCTTGACACAGTAACGATGTTTGATTAAAGTTTTTTAACAACATTGAACAATTTTTCACATCCAGTTGCCGCGTTTATTAAGCTCGAGAGACCTTCTTGCTGGTGCGCTGATACGGGCGGTAAATTTCGTAACGATATTGCGCCGAACGTGATTTCGACGATGAGAGAGTCTTTATTCGTGGCTGGGGACAATTTTGCATACTCGGCGCGCAAATGAATCGTGGGAAATCAGCCTCCAGGGTCCTTGATGACTTTAAAGAATCCGTAAGTCGGTTAAGCGGTGTTGTTTCAGGGCCGAGTTCAAGAATGCCACAGCTGAGCTGGCAACTTGAGCTTGCTAATGTATAGAGTGTTTCAGAAATGGCTCGCGAACTTCGTGCAAATAAGCCTTGCTGAGTGTATGCTCTACAGTTAATGTACATGACAAATTACTGGTTTGACGTCAGTGTGGGGATGGAGAAAGGTCTGAGTTGCTCTTACGATATTTTTTGGATTAAAATAATTGTGGGATTTTTGGAAATTGTTGAACATTTTCAGCTGTGATGAATATCGGGAAACTTTAACTTCTACTCTCAATAGTGAAATTATATTCCACGAATTATGAAAATTTCTGATCATTACAAATATATTATAATATGTAATCGATAGAGGAATTAAACGATTAAGAAATTTTTTATTACATTCTTCTTTATTCTTTTTTTTTTTAAATAGAATAAAGAAGAACTTCGATACTGGATAAAACTTTGTAGTTTTCATAAAAATTCTATCGAAATGAAAGAAATTGGGGCAGCAGTCCATCGCTGTAATTTCGTTCCATATAACAGGCGACGGTAGGAAAAATAGCGGGGGAAGTTTCAAAAGAATTATCCAAAGTTTCCCGGAGAATCTCAGTTCTCCCCAACTTTTATAATCGCTCGTTAAAGGAATGCAATTTTCGTCTTTGCCCTTTAAGCTCGTTCCTTAATCGAATTTTTTAGAATAATTGATATACTAGAAACTCTCACACCGGTATTCGCATCTACTCCTCGTGAAATGGAAAAAAGAAGTGGTGGATAATGGAGTCTGAACAAGTTTTTTTCAAAGAAGCTCATTAGTGAGATCCGCTAATTAACGTGTAAAGTTCTATCCCATTATAGATCGTAATATGATCCCCCAGAGAAGCTCGGAATGCAGTCGAAACGATAAAGCCGCTCCAGTAAAAAAAAGCCAGCTTCCCTTTGTGCAAATAGTAATTAACCCCTCGGCTATCACCTCAGTATCTGGTACGGACCCTAAGTTTTCCACTGGTGGGGCCCACCTCCCTATCTCGTCCGGACCCTGTCTTTCAAGCGACAACCGCGTCAATACTAGCTATTCTAGAGGCTGTCTGTAGTACAGACTCTGTACAGTGACGTTTCAGTGTCGAGGCCTCAGGTAGCAAAGTGACGTTTTCGTTCCGAGGGCCCGGGCCTCACAATCAGTTTGTCGTTTCAGGGGTCGGTATCTGAGGGGTTATCACATCAATATTTGAATTTCAAAAAAACCTTTTCAAAATTCGCAGGATAGGAAAGAGGAATGATAATTGCTAATCAATTATCCAACACTTAACATCATATAAGACCAACCAAACTGCACTTCGTAGCTCAAACAAGCAGAAAAGAACAACGCGTAATTAAAAGCTCCGAAGGTTTGAAAAAGAATACAAATTTTTAAACTACCAGGCGCAGGAGTACACTGATTTAATTTCCTCATAGTGTATTCCATTAGCTCGGCGGAAAGAAAAGGAAGAAGGTAAAAGGCCGCACAGGGAACTATTAAATAATTCAACGCCACTTTGCTTACGGCATGGCGAATACCATTGGTACTAGTTTTCTTTTCCTTATGCTTTAAATGTCTGTGATACGACGACACGTACCGCAAAGCTTGGCAAGCTCCGAGCTTCTTCGCGACAAAAATCTTCCGGTCAGAGGCTTCGCGAAGCCAAAACAAAAGAAAAATGTTTGGTAGGGTAAACCAGCCAGTGAATGACCGAATTGTTGAATTTATAAACCTTTCAGATTAATACTAGAATATATTTTTTATATATAACAACAAAACAACTGTTGAAATTGCATTTAAATTTATTTTTCTTTAAATTTCTATAAAAATAATTAGGGTAAACCAACCAGTGAATGACCGAATTGTTGAATTTATAAACCTTTCAGATTAATACTAGAATATATTTATATATAACAACAAAACAACTGTTGAAATTGCATTGAAATTTATTTTTCTTGAAATTTCTATAAAAATAATTATTTATTCATGTCGTAATTTTTAATACTACGATTATAAAATGCAAAACGTGTAGAAGCCCAGTAAATGACCGCATGCTTTGAATAAGAATTGTACTTATTAATGTTTGTTTAATACGCGTAACTATAAATATGAGATATTGAAAGTGCAAATACACTCCATTTATAAAAATATAATAATTTTAAATTTATAATTGACACTTCTTTGCCTAATGGTCATTCACTGATATGCGGTCAATTACTGGTTGGTTTACCCTAGCATACGTTGTTTGTCCTGGAAAAAACATTCCATGCTTCACATCGCGACTCTTTAAGCCGCATTATCGGCTGGACAATAAGCAAACATCGCCCCAGGAAATGTATGCAATTCGGGGACAACGTCGGGCAGATTCAAACTCACCGTCAAATTACGAAATATGGAATTAATTAAGCCGACGCAAGCATAAATATCTGTACGTGTCATATTAACACGTTATTGAGTCTCATTTATCAATTCGGCAAAATTGGAAAGGCACAACGGAACGCGTCATAATGGAATTTTGATTAAACTGTAATGAACGAGTTGTCGATTTCGTTCGAGGTGCGAGGGAATTAATGGCATTTCGATGTAGGGCAAAACTGCAGTTCCGCGCCAGGGATGATTAGATTTCAAGCATGGGAATATAAATAAAACAAAGTTTAACGAAATCTAGGATAATTGGGGAAGGTTCGATCAGTTCAAGTTCAATGAATCGTAAACTAAACATTCCTAATCCTGGAACATTCGAAGTAAGTTTCCTCAGATATCTTGGTTCACAACTCGATTCGTAGGCTTTAATAATCAAAATTCCTATCTCAAGGAATCCCCTTCCTAAAATTTTGAAATTCTCTCGGTTCACGACGCTTTAGATCCAAAACTGGACCATTCATAATTCAATCTCGGTACCAATGAAACTCTATAAATTGATTTCACGGTTTCAACAATTCTCCAAAGCCCAATGCCCCCGCCCTTAATAACTGAGAATTGAAAACGCGAGGGGACAGAACGGCAAATGGCGAATGGCAAATGACAAAGGAAACGGTCAGGACAATAACTGCGGTTGACGTTTCATCCTGTCGCGCGGGATCCACCCTTAGACGGCAGAATTCTGAATTAAACGGAAGGGACAGAAATTCGCTCACTCAAGACCGTAGGATCGTTCTCATTTATTCCCATACGAGAGCTTCTGCGCCGGCGACGAGCCACTCGACCGCCAGAATCGGAAATTAAGGCCAGACCGAATGCCAATAAAATCGAGAAGTCAACGAGATAGCTTGCGAAGAAAATTCATGTCTAGCGGCCCTCCTCCACTTTGATCGATAATTTTTCCTTCGCGTCACTGCCAGCTCGACCCTGTAGCTTCCTCTTTTTTTAATACCCTCCCCCTGCAGATACCATTTCGTCCCCTTCAACTTCCAACTCTCCGTTTCTTTAATTCTCTCCACCCCCCTTCCCCCTTCCTCCCTTCCTCGCCGACTGCTGACTATCGAAGCGTACCACCCCCTCGATACCACGAGCCACGTGCATTGCCTTGCCCCAAGATCCGTGAAAATAAAGTCTCCGCTTGTAACGCGAGAATCAGGACACGCGAGATTGAAGAGCCTGATCGAATGCCCGGCGATCTGTCTTACCGCGCTTCGAACGGAGAGCCATATTCGTGGCATTCCCATTGTTCCGTGGTTACAGGCTTGCACAATGTCCATCCAATGTTCTGTAAACGAACCTGGGGGCACACCCTCGGCGGCTGTCTGTGCGCGCACAATCCCCATCGACCAAGGGGCCAAGAATGTTGATTACTTTTTCAGGAATGCATCTCGTCGAACACCTCCCTCTGGCGCAACGAAATCGTGGCGATCGTAAATCCAATTAAATCGGCGCGGTGACTTAAACCGCGATCTGTTTGGCCGCGATACTTGTTATGTGCAGTGAGAAACAGCGCGGTAAATGGGATTGCAGGAAGAGCTGACGTTTCCAATTTGAGAAATAAAGCTGGCCAGCTCCCGATTGCTTGGAAATTAAAATTTAGTGCGGCCTTGTTTTACGTCTATTGCTTTCGGGGAGGAGATGCGGTTTAAAGGGGTAGGTGCGGAGGGTTTTGGTAACCTTATTCCGAGCACTTTGTCGTGAGTCTTCTCTACTGCGCGGAAACTAAGGGTTCATGCTGGTTTAAGATGATTATAACTTGGAGAAGCTAAATAGAATTGCTAATAAAGTTCAGCACACTTTCGGAGATCTGATTAATCTCGGAAGCTTCTACTAAATAGCATTATAGCTACCACATAATAACAGCGTGGTCTCCTGCGCGGTAATTGCGGGCACGTCTGACTATATACGCGCCTCTTCCACTTGCTTCCGCGCGGCTTGCTTGCTCCACTAATTGTAAGTACTTGTCCTAGACGCTATTCCAGCTTCTAATATGCACTACATAATTATTAGCAATACTAACCAACGATGTAGGCATCATTTTCAAAATAGTTTGCAGTATTGTAAGTCCGGGAGAGTTCGACCACTTTTTGGAAAAGAAATTGTAGCATTGTTGTTTTTCACATTTTTGTTGTTTTATGCACATTAAAGCAAAGCCCAAGCAATTTAGGGTATATATAAAATATAGTGTGCAATAATTTCAAATATTTATTTTCATTTTCAATCAAAAACATTGGTACTGCAACTGGTCGGTCTCACCCGCATGTGGGGGTTAGACCGTCCACCCACTACGAGTAATCAAGGTAGTGATCGACCACCTTATAAAAAAAAATTAAAAACGAATACATACGTATTGTTGGTGTTACACTGTAGTTATATGCATATTATATCCTCAATATCGGGAGAGCGTAAATAAACTTACCTGTTTTTTATATATCGCCCCCACTGTAAGTTGGTCTAAAAACTTTCAGCCTCGCATAAAGTCTTAACTGTATCTTATAATTCAAATATGGGTTTGTGATAATGGTCAATGTGAGATAAACAACAAGCGCCTTCATTTCTTCTTAAATTCTTCAATTTTTTAAAATCCTCAAGACCATCCTTTCCTCTCCTACAAGGGATATCAATTTTTCCTTTCAACGACGATATAAGTAACTCAAGCCTCGCCCTAGCGCAGGCCTTCCATTCAATAAATTTTGCATTTTCAGTATACGATTAGTGGCAGTAGAACTGATTTAAGACGAACGCTGGCAAATATTTAGTGTGGCCGATCGCGCGATTAAACGATACGAATTTCCGTCTATAAATTAACCAGGCATATTTTTTAGCGTCACGAATAACTGGTATTATACCGCGATAGTGCTCCAACAAATTGCTGCGCACCGTGGCCCATTACAACTCACGACTAACGACGTAGTTAAGAATTTCTTACCGGAATGGTAGCTATCAGCGCCATAACTATGTCCAGAAACTCCACGGCGGTGTTTTATGAACATCCCGACTGCGCGCTAATTCCCGCGTATTTCAAAATATTCAACACGTTAAACTCAACCCCTCCGTCGAGGTTTCAACGCCGATCCAGCGGATACCAAAGATCCTCGACGCAACTGTTCACTTCGAAAAGCAAAATATCCTCTGCTGCGTGGAAAGTCACAAAGTCACGCGATAATTCCTCCACCTCCCCACCATAGATAACCCTAGATATCTCAACAGAATTCGACCCCTCCCTCCCGACACCCTTCTACCTGGAGCACGCAGTCACCTAAAGCTTCCCCCGAACAAACCTTTTCCCCAAAGACAAGAAAGAGTTTCCTCCCGTCGAAGTCCGCCTCCGTCGCATCGAGTCGTCCCTCGCCAGCGGCCCGGAAACGGACGTGCTGAAGTTGCACGATAGAAAAATGAGCGAGACGAATGCCGGTGCAGGTGCTCGCAGTGCGCGCACACAGGAGTGCCGTACATCAGCGGCGCTGCTCAGACGAATCACGCGATCTCTCATCGAGAGAAAGCAGCCCGCCGGGAAATATCTCTGCTCTTTCGACCGGCACCCGCGAAGAAAAAGGAGCCGCTGGAAGAACCGGGGCGACGCGGCCCGGAGAGCCGAGGCGCGGGCCCCAGGACGAAGATTCATCGCCCAGCGGGAAACCCTCCAGTCGCCCGCATGTTAAGCCTTTGGCAAACATTTGCGCTGTCTATGTGGAGAGGCGGCAGCCAGTTTCCCGTACAAATACCTGCTTGATCTGTGGCCGCGTGTACGTGAGCGTCCTCGAGCGAGCGGGGTGTCGACAGGCGGGTGACTCGATAAAAAGGCTGCGAGATCAGCTAATTTTTTTTTTCACGACCAAGGGAGGAGGCCAGTGAATTATGGCGCGGGAATTTGATAAGGGCCGGGACGAATGAGACGAATCCTCGATATCGATTTCAACTTCGCCGTGACACGGTTACGGGAAAAAATTCTGATCGTCCGGGCGCTCGGAGACTCGTCCCTTTTTACGATTAAGGGTTCGCGCTGGTGCGAGTGAAATTAGGGGATCAATTTAGGGCTGAGAGGTCTGGCTCTGATGTAGAGCACCGTGTGGTGGAGAAGGCTTGACTCGGAGATTATAGGGAATTGGGGTTAATAAGTCGATACAGGAGGAAGATTGTAGAATTTGTCGATGGCTCTAGGTTTTATCCTCTCGTGGGAGTGTCAGTTTCGAGCAGAGCGATTCGCTAGGGATTAGCTGGTGCGCGGGGGAAGGTAACCTTGCTATGTACATACGACTATAGGTCAGCCATTCACTGCGATGAATGAGCGCGGAGTTCGTGGGAACGTGGTAGAGGATTATTAGATGTGGAACGCTCAAAAGTTTCATCCAGCTTTAATCTCTCCGCAGGGCTCGTTAATTTAGGTACATACATCCGGGGAACCTCTGGCGCGAGCCTTTGTCTGCCACGCGAAGGTCGTGAAGTATGGCGAGCACGACTCGCCAAATGCTGTTTCGAGAACTTCCCGCCGGAAGTTTTCCAAGTTTCTGGGGTGTGTCACTCACTTGGTACGGAGTAATGGGGTGGCGGGAGAAAGGTGAAAAAGTATGAGTTGGACTCTGACCCTTGATGCTTGAACTTCATTGCTGTTCAAGGCTGAAAATTGTTGGAGAAGTGGTGAACTGCGGTGAAACAATTGAAATTCTTTTACTGACAGAGTTTATCTCGAATAAATTTAAATAGGGGGAAGTAGGCTGGGGAATCTCCGACAACAATAATGAAGGAAGCACTCGAATTCAAAGGTGGTAGAAGTCAATTGATTGTAACACCGCTATACAGATTCAAAGAAATTTTCTTTCATTTTTCAAAGAAACCTTTTCTGATGTATTAATTTACTGGACTCCGAAGGTAAATAAACAGTTATAAAATCAAAGGAACTAAGCCCTCCAAATTCAATTTATTTCCATCTTCTTATTTTTTCCAAACTGTTATAAAATCAAAAAATCTAAGCCCTCCAATTGCAATTTGTTTCCATGAATTTTCCAGCTTCCTACTCTTCTCGCAACGCCAATTATCTCTGTAAGCTTTGGCAATTTTACAGCTTCCGCAAACTCCGCCCAGGCAAGCTTGTTAAATATTCGAATTGGTAAAGTGTTAACACACAACGCGATTGTGGGGAGGAGTGTGCGGAGCACGGGCTCGCGAAACGTTTTGCAGCACACGAGCGTGTAATTTCGCCGTTCAATTGGCCACTGTAAATGAATCTCGTGGGGGAGAGCGTGTACAGCCAGTGGGGCTCCAAACTTTAGCGTAACGTCATAAATTACGAAGGAGGTTTAACGTTCTTCCATACACGATTTGCCTCCGCATCATAGTGCGGTTGGTTGGGTTAGATATAGAGGCTGGTCTGATTCAACAGGTGCTACTGTAACATGCGAAAGTAAGCGAAACGGTACACGAAGCAAATAAACGAATGTAAAGCATCGACTTTCATCCACCCACGTCCATACCGCGCAAGTAAATTGGTAAAGGGATAGAATGCATTCAAAATGACGTTGATCTACAACCTGCAGGCTCGTGACTAAAGCTATCAAATTAACAAAGGGGATGGAGAAAATTAAATTGCTAAAGTAAGTTACTCGAGAATGCTCGTTGATTCTTTTAGAAAAAGTGTCAGTGCTGTTGCTCGGGGAATTGTAACCTTGCACAGGGGTAGGCTGGCATAAAGGAGACTCGCAATCTGTTTCTCTGGTAGCTGAAGATTGAAGATAGATTACTTCTCTATATCAAGTGATACTACTTAACACGTTCGCGGACGAAAATGCTGTAGCATTCATTTTCATGATGATACAGAATGACATGAATGCTGTAGCATTAAAATGTTAAAGTCAATTATTTTGAATTTAATTTTATATAACTTTAAGTTTTTGTAATTATTATACCTGTCAAGGTAATGACTATATAACGATTAAAATATGATAATCTGACTACCCTTATAAATGTGTTTAATCAAATTTCGGATATCACAACCAATTTAAAAATAAAATGACTGTCAAGTTTTGCACCTCGCTAAAACTTTTACTGTCCGCGAATGTGTTAAGTAGTGTGCCCTGAGAACACTGACAGCAAAAAGAGGAGGCTGTTTTAATTTATACTGATAACTTTAATTACTCCACAAACTCAACTCTCATCTTCCTGATACATTCCCATCTTTACGAACAAAGATTGCCAAATAGGGGCCACGTTTCTGACGTGCCACCCAAGTGGATTATCAACCTCTCCTCGAAACAGTTTAAAACACCAAGAAACATTTTCCCGAACTAATTGATCTACAGCATGTTTGTCGGACGCGATTTAATTCGCCGCGGCACTTAATCTTTCCGCTCCAGCGAGAGTCTCATAAAAATTTCCCAAGCAGATAGGAAGTTCGCATAAATCCCGAACTCGATAAAGGGCGGGAACAAAAGTAGTTAAAAAGTAATTTGTTTCGCGGGTAATACCAGGCGCGCCGATGAGGCGGACGAGATACTTTATCGGTTTATCCCGTTTGTTCTTCGCCGTTCCGCGGGCTGGCTCCGCGAAACAGGCCCCGGCGCATCATTACCATAAACTGATTAATCGATCCGAAATAACCGACGCAATAACGAAACAATTTCCAGGGGCTATAAATCAAGCTCATTACCATATTAATTTGAGGACGCGGCACCGAAACGTGCCATCGACAAGCATCGCCCACCGAAACACCGTGTGCGCGCCAGCGGAATACCAGATAAAACCGGGTCTTATCGTCAGCCCCGGCCGACACTATCAATTCTTTATGCCCCCAATTAATTAATTTCCCCCGCAAATCCTTCGCGAATTAATAGGTACTCCGGCGTACTCAGTGATTTGCTGTTTCACGCGACAACGTGGACGCGGCCTGTGATTTACACGAAACGCGCGTGCACGTGTCGCGGAATTTTTAATTAACCGTAGCCCTCCCGGGTATTTAATGCATATTTTTCACGAATGCCCCTTCAGAGACTGCTCCTAATTTCGCTTTATTACAGCAGCTAGATAGGTCGTCGTTCGTGTACTTTTTATTGAGCAGTAAACGTGGCTAAGCTCCAGGTCAACCTGTGTCGTTGGTGAAACCTCATCACTGGGATACGAGACGACTCTGCTTGTAGAGACTCGTCGAATTTTTCGAGATTTTTTTTTAAATTAAGTGGCTCCGGCTTAAGAATTTTTCTTATAAATGAAGTGCAAGCACTTACATCGTTGACTTCAAAAGAGCTGGTAATGGTGGGTGCAGAATTTACACAGATTGCTGTGAAATATTCTTAGAAGCTCGGTGTATCTGGAAAAGAAACTGAATCAGGAGTTATAATAGAAATTATAGAATGAATCGAGAGACACTTGGCTTTGTAATATTTTATTCTTTAATTACTGGCGCAGAGACAATTGTGTCTACTGTAAAGCTTGCAATTTCGTTTAATGGACGACAGTAATTAATCTCCGTCGTTGCGTAACGAGAGCAGGCTTCATCGATCAATCGATAGGTACAATTATAACGAAGGTTGGCTAATCATTATTCCAGTCAGCTTGCCCTTTCCGCTAATTAATTAGATCGAATCGAGATGGGTGACGGGTTTCGTTAAGAAGTCTTCCTTAATGAGAGAGAACGAAGGTCCCTTTGGTATTCTTTGTCTCTGACGTTTTCAATTAGAGCTTAAATTGCGCATGCAAAAGTACTTCGCGTCAGCAATATATTCTTTTAGCTCAGAAGGGC
Source organism: Andrena minutula (assembly GCA_929113495.1). Lineage (NCBI taxonomy): Eukaryota > Metazoa > Arthropoda > Insecta > Hymenoptera > Andrenidae > Andrena > Andrena minutula. The sequence continues at coordinate 24,464,792 of OV815994.1, forward strand.
CGCAGGAGTGACATAGGAAGGGAAATAGAGGGAGACTAGTAATACAGTTCCAAGTCGAACTTCAAAGCATAGGAAAATTACCGTGAAATCAAAGACTAATTAGTGTGGAATTAAAGGTCCCAACTTTTCAAAGTGGGGACCACATAAAGTAGCCCTGAAATATCTCAACAGCATGGAAACTGCTAGTTTCTTCGAAAACTTTTGCTCGATTCCCTCGAAAGTGTAGACACCGGATGTAATTACACCCAGAGAACTATCCCTTTTGCTGATTACGGAAATTTCGTAGGCTATGCAAATCGGCTCATTGCTATCCAGGATCCCGTAGCGTTTTAAATATTCTTCTAACTTCGGGATACATTACTTCAACTTCTCTTTCCTCCCTTATTTAGGATTCGTACTTCGGCGATTCCTTTGCAAAACGAAGTACAAAGAGAATAAACCGCATTCTGCTACCATGAAATGAAAGAGGATGGAGATTCGTGGTAGCCTCGAGAAGTAGAACTCAATTGGAAGAAATTCGACTGTAGATTATCCTGCGATAAGTATTCGTTAATTTGACTAGATCGAATAGCTCACACAAGCACGTAAAAGATAGAGTCACGTCTCGAAGCCCCCTCAACTACAAACGAAGCGTAAAGTAGTGATTCAGTCTGATCCAAAATCGCCGGAAGAAAGTCATCGGGAATTCCGTCACGCGATACATACAGAGCCCACAGAGCCACGTCCTCATTTCCCGCGGCATTGGAAAGATACACACAGAACCTGAAATTGGATTCCGCCCTTCGACAAAATCCCGGGCGAGACTGGAAGCCGAAGTGTGTCCTTTGTCGCTTCTTTAAAAATACATGAGATTGCTAAACAGTGACTGTGTCCTTCCGCGTGGAACGTTCGATGCTAGACATGAAGAGAGATCAACCTTCTACGTGGTAGAAACTAGATCTTCGTAGGAAAATGTGATAACGACAGAGTTATTATAAATCTACGGTACTTCGAATAAAGTTTCACAAAAATGATTGTAGGTAATTTGATTGTAATTAGAGTGCAATAATGGGGGATAGTTACAGTTGGTCCTAATAATCCAGTTGGTATTTTTAACAGTATCTGTAAAATGTGCAGTATCTTACATCTTTCTATATGTATAAAAACGATTGTACGAGTTTCAGTGGACAGTTAAAGTAAACGCGCTCGTGTCTCTGTTTCAGGTTCCATAAGCAATATAGACGGTGCCGAGTACCACTGCAATAAAACCGCAGTGCGAAAGGTTATCAGTGGAGTCGTTGGGGCAGCCAGCTCGGTCACATCTATCCAAGTGGCGAATCTTCTCAGACTCTTCCGAATACCGCAGGTATGTGCATTGAATCGCGGAAAACGCGAGCAGTAAGCATAAATTAACTTTACAAAATGATTAGATTGCAAAATTCATGTTCGCCTAGTCCCATTCAAAGTTGTGATGAAAATAAACTTTAATGAAATAGGGTAGATGTCCCAATTACTGCCACCTTAAGATTATAACTTAACTTCATTTAATCATTTCACGTGTTGTTTAACCTAGAAATCGTCTTAGTTTGAAACATAATATTATTTAACATCTCTTTTATTAAAAAAAATAGTTTTATGAATTAAATATTAAGAATTTATTAATAATTAATTAAAATTCCGGAGCGATCCTAGTGTACCTATAACTGTCACCTCAAAAATCGTCTTGTCCGTATGATTTTTTATTTTTTTATTTGTTTTATTTTTATGTAAATCAGAATCTCCGTTTAAATATAACATATTTTGTACATTTTTTTATACGTTACGTTTTTATTACATAAAATAAATAAAGTGGCAGTAATTGGGACACTGGCAGTAATTGGGACATCTACCCTAGATGGAGTTCTAAATGAAATATTGTGTACCAGAGTAGCTTTCATTTGAAGCGATTTTTAAAATTCTGCAAGTGCGGATAGTCACAGGAAGGTATACTTTTAATGTCTGACTATTGAGGAACCTATTTCCCTTGATCCTCCCAATTCTGCTTATCCCCTCGCATTCTAGATGCACAAGTAACTTACCCTATATCTTCCATATTATTTATAAAACTGTTTCAACTTGTAAATTATTGGGATAAAAAAGCAGTTCCATTCAAGGTTCACGAGTCCCAAATCACACCATCTATCAAGTAGATGAAAGATTAGAAAAGTTCTGGTAATAGAGTAGTCTGCAAGAGGCATTAATCATATGAAATTGGTACGCAGATTAATGCATCTAATGCACCTTTCATAGAATTTAGGCGATTCATCGACTGACCATTAGATCGCAAACTCGCCAATAGAGAAACGGCCCTCGACGTGGAACATTCATAACGTGGAAGTTTGCAACGCTCAATAAAGAAATTAATGAACGAAATACTGGATGTTTTTCGATAGTTCGGCGCGCCTCTGCCCCGACTGTGTTTGCTCAACCTCGACCCGGCGCGATTTAATCAAAAGTTCTGCATAAAGTGTCCGAACTGCGCGCCCTCCGAAGCAAGAAATATTCAAGTAGAAAGATGTTGCCACGTTCATAAAAGAATGAAAATACTAACTGCCAGCGAACCGTGAACGATCTTCATTCCAGTGGAAACTTCACAGGCACCGTGGCCTAAAATCGTTCGACTGCGAAATCGTCTTCCTCCGTCATGGAATTCTTATGATTCCCCTGGATTCGATATATCGAAGATGACTTAACTCGCGAAAAATGCCCAATGCTGGAAGAAACGATTGCAACAATCTCCGCTATTATTACACAGTGTATACAACTACTTTAATGCCGCAAATTACACCAAACCTTCGGTTTGAGAACGTGACTGGAACGAGAAGAGAAATTTTCGTAACGCCGTTACGTGACTTTTATCTACCACTACTGTCCAGTAAGCCTCGGTTGAAGACTCCCCTAATCAAGTATTATAGACCGAGTCGCCACTGCGAAAAATCTAACCCGCTGTCGTGCAGTCACACCGCGGACTAACCTGGAAACTTGAGCACCCCATTGTGCCACGAGACGCTGAAAGCAATGCCGTAACGAGGACGAGACAACAGAGAAATTCTATTCGCGTCATTTGTAATAACCTTTTTCAGACAGACCAGAACTTCAAACTCGCTGGCTTTATGTCTATTGCCAACAGGTAACAATACATTCTACACACAAGCGCAGATTTTCGCCCGGTTCACGTGCCAGCGATGCCTCCTTTGTACGAGCTACCTTTTTATCCTCTGCTAGCCACGAAAGGATTACATACATCAAGAAATGGACGCAACCGGGGGTTGCGGGTGATCTTCTCGCGGGAAACAAAGCAGAAATCAACAGCGTTGGAAACGCTGAATATACACGCATCTGATGGGATCAGGGATAAGAGCGGAAGTACCGCTCCCCCACCCTCTCCTCCTCCAGGGATCAGACAACTGGGGCAAGCGTTTATTCGCGATAGTTCCACGAATCAAAGAATACCTCCGCGAAATGAAGACCCGCCGCGGCGTAAGAAGACATCGCGAAGCGTTACCACGCTCTTCTTTGTTGTTTCGCTCCTGGCTCGCCTTGAATGCTGCCTCCCTATGCCGAAAACCAACCCTTTGACCCGAAGTAGCCGAAAGTGTTGCTTCGCGAGGAGGACAGTGGGAGCATGGGAAAAATCTTTCTGATGGCGTTCAAATTTAATAACTCCGCCCGGAAGATCCGAAAATACATTAGGAAAATACTTGAGTCTGTCGGAACAGTGGAGTGTTGGAATTATGCATCGTCTAGGGCAGAACGTTGAAGAGTGTTCTGTGTTACGAATTAAGTGGAGTGGAAAAAGCGGAGGTCCCGCCAGTTTGCGGGCACATTTTCGCCCAGAGTATCTCGAGACGAGGAGCTTGGACCTCGTTAACTAAATTTCTAACCACTCAACTGGTGACACGATTCATTTAACCTGTCTCTTAAAGTGGAGTAGGTAAAAGGTTACTTAGTTAAATGATTTTAACGTTTAGTGGAACGTTTTATTCGTTGAAAACTACGCGCTGCTATAGGGGATGTTTCGCCGAGGCGTGAAATCGTGGCTATCCTTCATGAATATTACCGTGAGCAATTCTATGGTTTCCTTTCCGAAATTTCGTCGCCTGAAGGATCTTCGTGTCGTATCAAAGAAATTTACATAACTTGAGAACTTTAAATTGCGAGTGCAGACAATTCGGTGCAGCTGAAATTCTAACCAAAATGTGCAATCACTTGACATAGATTCCATATAATAGATATAGAGAGACCGGAAGATGAGGAGAGACAATTGCAAGTGGAAGTGATCAATTTGTAGTCAGACGCGCAGCGCATACATTTACGTCGTTACATCTACTTGTAACTTTCCGATGATTAAATTGTGGTGAGAACTATTCCGTTATTCTGATTGGTACGAGCTGGAACTACACACTGAATAGGGATTATATTGCAAAGAACCTATACGCCAAACGATTTTAGTTTTCTGCCAATGAAAGCAACATCTCATTGACCAGGGCACCGCTTCACTGTGCCATTGTGTCGCTGGAATTGCTCCACGGAAGGTTACTCGTGAAATCAATTTGAAGATTCAGCGAGCCACTCGATCAAGTGGACTTTGCGGTGCCTCTGGTGAGACGCGTAACCACCTTTCGCGTCGCCGCCAATCTCTGTTAAAGCCGATAGGGCGGTCGCGTCAATGAGAACAACAAGTCACCAGGAAACGGGGAAATATCGACAGCTTCGCGTGAAACCAAGGGACGCAATAAACGTACATCAATAGCAAGAAAAATATTTAACAATCACTCTGTCATTAATACACTGTAGTTCCTTCCTAAACAAATAATTAGACACCCCCAGCTTAGTCTCTTAAATCTATACGAGTAACTCTTTCGTATTTTCATCCAACTACCAGCATCTCCACTACACGCAGTGGTCTACATGTGTAAAATGACGCAGTCTTTAGCTCCCCCACCAAAGAAACTCATGCAAACGACTTCTGCGGAATTTTCGACTGCAGTCACGCTCGGCGAAAACAGCAAATCAGTCAGCCGCTATCGTGAAAGAAATTCCCGAAAGCAGGAAAAAGTCTGAGTTGCCGCTCAGTGGTTCGCGGAAGCGGAGCTCGATGCACGAAATATGCCGACGACCTGCTTCGCCTTCTCTGGCTTTACGTCCGCTCGTTCTTCACTTACGAAAGCCCCGTAAATTCAGAAGTTGCTGTTCGACTCGTGGGAACGCATCGATTGATCGGAACCACAATATCCTGGCAGAGAACCGATGAGCCCGCGCTCCGAGTGTATTTCACAGCCGGTTGGTCGTTCCAGGTATAGGCACACTGGCGACAGCGATATTCTGCGTGGAATATTTTTCGATCTGTCCGTAGAGACAGCCTCGCTGATCACCGACCATCCGTATCTATCACCAACCGCATAACTCATAGAAAACAACGACATCGGAGCTGGGGATTCAGAAATTCAAAGAACATTTCGGAATCACTGGGTTTCAAATTTCTTTTGACGAAAGATGTTAAACAGATTTGTGGAGGAGATATTAAGAAATGAGATTACGAGTGAAGTAGAATGCTTCCTTTGTCTTTTGCTGATGTGGAGATAATTTTGAGAGGGCACTCGGTCTCGAAAAGGTTCCGGTGTCTTTTAAAATGTTTAAGGGGTTAAGGGGAAAACAATACAAGTTCAGGAATTTTTTTTGGGAACAGCTTTATAAGCATTAGCTGGTGTATATTCCCTAGGCTAAATAAAGCATCTGAAAGGAAAAATTCAAATAGATTTTAAAAATAAATAACTTTCAGAAGTTCCTGAGGTTCTCATATTTTTACATTTTGCTTTCAATTTTGTAATAATGGAAATACTTGCAATAGGGTAGATGCACAATTTGTGGCCACTTTAATATATTGTACCAGTTTTGGCCACTTCTTAAAAAATATAATATTTTTCCGTGTAAGTAATAAATGTAACCTTATATTTCGGGAGGTATACTAAACAAAATATTTATGATGTAAAACTCTCCACAGAATAATGCTATGCAAGTAATTTAAAAATAAGATAATTATGCACATGGCCAAAAACAGTGCAATGGCCACAAACGGTACATTCACCCTACCTACTTGAAGAAAAAAGAAAAAACTTTCCACCGAAATTCGATATTTCGTCTTCAAACGGTCATTTTTTACCAAAATACAATATTAAAATTCAGAGAACGTCAGGTAGTTCTGAAAGTTATTTGTTTTTAAAATCTATTTGAATTTTTGCTGCCGATATCTCCTTTAGTTAATAATAATATCCCATGAAAATTTAGAATAATATAGTTAAAAGATGTAGCTTTTAGTAGAAAAACATTGTGTATGATTTTCACTTATACTTTTCCCCCAAAAATCCTAAACTTGTATGCTTTTTCTGGACCTCTAGGTGGATGTAAGCCCTTAAATCAATATTGATATATATATATATATATATATATATATATATATATATATATATATATATTAAAAATTCTAAACTTAATAAGTTCCTAATTTCTACATTTCTAAGTCTACAAAGAAGTTCTTGATTTTCAGAAGGAATACGAGTGTTTCAAAGTACTATTGTCATTGAAAAAACTACAAAAGCAAGGAAATGGAATCGCAGGTATCTAGATTACTCACAAAAAGCACCTATCATCTCACCCAGCATTTCATTTGGTGAAAGAAAAAAAGTATCCCGAAAGAAACTGCATTTCTGCGAGTGTAGGCAAAAAAGGAGCATTGCAGAGGCGATGTGAGGCAGAAGTCACGGTAGATTGATTAATACTACCTGAGTGTGGAACTTGAAAAGTTGTAGAGGTGATGAAGAGTAATACGGAACCTGAAACCTCCCCGATGGTTCGCGCCTCGAATCCACGGACATCATCTTATGCCGGTGATTGATGAGGTGAAGTTGGATATAACCCTCAGCCAGTTTCCATACTGTTTTGTATACGACCGCAGACACCGTATAAATTTTTTTGCGAACACCAGACGGCTGTATCTGCCGTTTCTCTTGCGTTACACCTGTCACCGTGTAATTCCAACAACTTATCTTAGAGAACGTTGGATTCCAACCCACAGTGCGATCTCATGTTTGCGAACCGAGGGAAAATCGCCGAATGTTGTATCCCAATTCAAGCATTCCTCTATATCACAAATTTCTCCTTTAATTTCCTCCAAAAGTGTTGACTCAGATAAAATACAATCTCCGCTTCCAGCGAAAGTGACTCGATAGCACTTGTACCACAAATAAAAGTTCCATAAACACTCGAAACAAATCGATGCTACCTCCAATAGAAAGTTCCGAGCACGAACAACAGAAAACTGCAAAGTACCATCGACCAGGGGCCCGACTAATTGAATAAAGCTGAAATTTGGATCGCAGCTACGCAAGAAGCTCGCGAGATAAATCAATCGTCGGGCAATTGAGCAAATGAAAAGTGAATCGAAGCTAAAACGAAATTGCCCGGTCCCTTGTCGCCCTTTATTACTTCCAACGCGAGTTTCTGCGATCCGGGGACGAGTGGGTTCACCCCACGAAATCCAACCGAATCAATCCCCTCGCGCCGCAGATGTTTCAGCGACGGTACGCCTCTCCGGCTGGCCCGTCCCGATGCGTACGGGCTGCCTGATTTTCCGCCCCGTTGTTCGTAACGCTGAAATATTTCAAAGCGCGCTAATGCGACTCGGTCGATAGACGCGAAAGAACGGGCCATGCATCGACGAGCAACACGTTTACACACGCGCGATTGCGCTTTGTTCTTCAGCTGCGTTCCGTTGCACCGCAGCTTTTCCCTCCCCCGAAACGAACCAGCGAGCGATAAAAGCGTTTCGGGCCGAGCATTCGAATCGTCGCTCGTTTCTTTCAACCATCACATGTCCGCTTCATTTCCCAATATTCACGTCCGTTTAATTGCAATACCCACTGTGGATGCGTCGCAACCGATTGTATTTATGCGCACCATTTCATCCTCGATCACGCTGTCTCGACATGTCTGCCTGTGCCCGTTGCTCAAGCTGTTTTGGAAATGTAGATGGAGACCTTGGAGTCTTTCCAATTTTCATTGAATTTTTTCGCAATATATCACGTGTGAAGACTAGGCGGACTAGGATGAGATGCAGGAATGGTTATATATTTATTTTTAAATATGAAAAATTTTCGACACGCCCGGGAGGAAAGGAGAAAAGTTAAGTTGGAGGTTAAATATGAAGGATTTTGACGCGTCCTCGCGGCAACGGCGGAAGATTTAAGGACAGAAGCATCCGCGCGCCGGTAAATCAAAACTTCGAAGTGCGAGAGAATATCATCCCCCAGGTGCTCGAGAACTCGAGGTCCCGATACCAAACACTCGACAGGTTCTGGCTTGCGGAAGCCTTGAAAGCATTAAGTTTGAAAGAGATATCGCAGGGATTTGCAAAAGGGAAAGCAGGATCCGCTGGTATATAAATCGGCGCGGTGAAAGCGGCACGGATTTAATTTCATCCTGTAATTCCTGAGACCCGGTGTCCCTTTCGAAAGAAGGCGCGAGCGTATTGAAACAAAAGGGGGACGAAAGCTAGCGAGATCTCAAAGTTGCCGAACTGAAGGAATGTTTGCCGAGTGGAGCGGTCTTTCAAACGGGGAATGAACTTCGTGGCGGATAAAAGTGTGTACAGCGAGGGAGGGGAACGGATATAAATCATCCTCTCCGCGATCCTCTGGAACTTCTTGCCTCGTAAAAATTCGTTTCAGTGACGAACTCCATCATGTGGAATTCGCTTAAAATAATAGAACTACCGCGAACGATAATGCCTCGAGCGAAATGAAAATTTTAGAAAAGATTTTGGTATTAAAGCTGATGATTATCCACACAGAGTAATCAAACCAGGGGTGGTTACAAGTAGAACGAAAGAACAGTAAAGAATTTTCTTCTCAAAAAATAGTGAAGGCTGATACTCATTGCCCTTCGGTGTTGCAGCAGACTTAAGGAAATGTGTAACTACCAAGAATTTATCGATGCAACTACCTTGCCGCCTCGCTGAGGTATACGAGGAGAAAGAGGTCAGCGGAAAGATGACGCAAACTTCCGCCTCCGGTGGATTTAAGTTTGTTATTAGACTCGCACGTTTGACCCGCCGCCAAGGCTCAACTTCCCCAACAAACTTAGCCTACTGTACACGGGGGTGCACGCGTCACCGTTCACGGCGGGGATTATCTTGGAAGTGAGCGCTTAAAAAGTTGCTACCCTCCCGCCGTCGGTTATTTCGCGAACTTCGAATTGAATCGTTTTAATTAGGGGAGCTTGGAAGAGCAGCCACGTTTGGGGCAAGAAATTTTAGAGACTCCAAATCGAAGAGGGCGCAGGTATCACGATTAAGTAGAAAGTACTCGCTTTAGTCAGACAGCAGAGGAAGTGTTCACCAATTGAGTACCTCACTGAATTTTTATCGATTTCTGTGTATGAATAAGTAATTTGCAAGTGTCTTAAGAGTCTGCGCATCGTGATTTTATTTAGGAATTGGTCGGTAGTATGTGCCAGTAGAATATTCTCGGATAAGTCAGACAAGGTTTGAAATTATATACTTTGAGGAATTTTAGTCGGTTGGTGTGCTTATTTATGTTGACTTTAATAGTTTCAAATGGAATTTAGGAGGTACCTAAGTAACCCGAGCTGAAGGGTTCCGTTATCAAGAAATTGTATATCTTCTGTTTGCGCAAACAGGATACATGGATAATGCTATCCGTGAACATAACAGGGGTTGTATTAGTTTCTGTGCTTACCCGAAACTAGCATTATTAGAGGGTAGCATTTAATTCAGCTAATGAAACATGATCACATGGTCAACTATTCCGTATTTAACGATAGATTCCAGGCATAAGCTTGCCGCAGATTCATGCCCCGTGAGAATAACAAATCTACCGAACCGTAAACTATTACTGCGCATTTGGACGTGCACTAATGTCGAGGTGTAATCAAATATCAACCCCGGTACGGTCAGCGAATTTCGATATTGCCAAATGTGATTAGCCAGAATGCATAATTCAGAGGAATATGTACATATACCAAGAACAATCTGACAGTGTATTCTAAATAGTAATATAACGTTAATTGCAATAAATTGCACATTATTTTCCAATCCGCTTCGGTAGAGATTTGTAACGATTACCCTTCATTAACGCCAAAATATACAAGAGGCAAAGTTAATTTAATACACTGTCAACTTACTGAGACTCATAAATCGATTAGTGGCGTGGGTAATGTTATTACAGTCGTTAATTTTCCTCTCCACCACTTTGAATTCGACAGAGATCCATGCAACAGCCCCCATGCAGGTCGACCCACCAAACACACACAGTTAGCTTAGCGTCACGGTGCAAGTAATCCCATATATCGACAACTCGAAAGCCAGTAGACAAATATACGTATCAGCCACCGTGAACCACTGATACGGTGACAGTAATCCACCGTATCCTGCCACACTAACACCGTCCCTTCAAAGGTGCAATCAAATTCTTCAAACGGACGTTTGTTAGCAGCGAAATTGCAATGCACGTCACCGACACTAAACGTCGCGAAAGATCACTGGGAGTGATTATGATTGACGTGTTCTACTTTACAGTAGAAGAATTTACTTCGTTGCTCTTTAAACGAATCGATACTTGTGCGTCGAGTACTCAGCTTGCGCAGGCGATATATATGAAATTCAAGTTTAGCGGGCGGATTTGTGGCAAATTTTGGGGAGCGACAAATTTTGAGCGAAAGAAATTAGTAGAGGTTTAAACACGGAGGGTGGAGGCTACTTTAAAAATACTTCACTTCTTCATATAGCGAATTAGCAATAACTCATATGTGAATTGCTATATTGAAATAATTTTAAAATTGCCTCGATTCTTAAATTAAAATATTTGATGAGATTTCGCGGTAAGGCGGGAGATATTTGTTACCCAAGGGGCGCCTGTATATCGCGTAAAAATGATTCTACATAGAAAAAAATATATTTCTCAGAAATACTGTAGAAATTCCTTAATCGCACCAAAATAAAAATTCCACTAGTTCTTCAATTACCAAATTGATAATTCCAATACGTCAAATATAATATTGTCTGACTGGTACTAGAATATTCCCCTTAACAACTATCCCAACAAATATTATCCTCAAACAGTTACTGCAAAATTTCCATTACAACATTCCACGCTTTCGCCGATTACATCAACACGCCAATATTCCCCCGCGTCAAACAAATAATTAAAAACAGGCAAAGTAGACCAAGCACCGAACAATGCAGCGCAGTAATTGAAAAAGCGTGGTTCCGTGGGACGTAGCGTTACGACGCGTGAAACACGCAAAGTTGCAAATGTAATTTCTCTCGCGAGCAATAAACGTAGTTTGTTATCACTTACCCTGTTAGCTGAGCGTGCTCGTTGATTGGCAACGGGCGCGACAATAGGCGCCGATGATCATTCATCTGCAAATTTCTAACTCTCTGCTGACACGTGCCCGCGCTATAGTCTGAGGTGTCGCAGGGGAGGGGGAGGAAGGACGCATCTGCGAAAGACACCATAACAAGTCACGTCAATCAAGGATCTAGATGCATTGCGGCCATATACGTCGACCGATAAACGAGTTATTTGCAGCCGACACTCGCGAGACGCGATAACATGCAGCCCGCGTACCGGCCGTCTCATCAGGCAGGCAATTCATCGAACAATAATAGCATTTCACAGCCATTGTACTATCGATCTATTACATTGCAGGGAGTTACGGCTACTCCTGCGACGTATCTTCTGTGTTCCACGTCGGAAGCGGTGCTCCGAGTGCAACGCGTGGCACGAAATTGTAAGGGATGTAAAAGTGAAAGGGGTTAATGTCTCTAAAACTAACGAAATATGAAATGTTTCTTTCTGTTCCTGGGGGATGAGTTGGGATCGAAGGAGATAGTACGTGATTAAGTTAGTGGTAGAAATAATAAATAAAATATTATTATAATAATAATTAAAATAAATAATATAAGTTAATGCTTTTCTGCGCTTCAAAAGCTAAATTCGTAGTCTTTAATGAGAAGTGAAATGTAATGAGGAGAAGGGGAAGTATTAATTTGGGGAATAAAGGAAACAAAGAATTTTGAGGACGAGGGATTTATAATATTCTGTTGCTGTGTGCAGTTGGTAGAATTCAAGTGTAATATTAGCAGTGCTCGTGAGAATTATTAATCTGCGTCTGACCACATGCTGGCCATTTCTACTTGTTCCTCTTGCTTGGTAAGGAAAAAGTGTTGGCGCAGGGAAGCAAGAAGCTTTCTGCTGGGAAAGAGAAACTTAAAGAACCATTTGATTCATTTTTCAAGGATCCTGCTCTTTTCTTTTCTCTTCTTATGCAAAGTATAACAGATGCGAAATTTGGCTCCGTTTTAGCTGACCTGGGTCTTTTTTAATACAATCTTGTCGCTGGAATGAATGAAACGATGCGAACGAAAAAAAGACTGTGCACCAACGATATTGCAGTAGTTGGAAAATTTACGGGTAAATAAATGCCAGTCTTATTGAAGGAAAAAATTTAATAAAGACCACCGACGAAAGGTGGACCGTGCCAGAAGGAATGGAACAAGGTCGAAATTTCATCGAACTACTCGCAAATGAAAAACTTTTTTAACCAATGCTTAATTAATCTCGTGACTGCCAAGGGACATCTATTCTAAACAATAACAAATCATTATTCTATCTCTGAATAAACAACGCTGTGACGTACATAGCGCGCAGTTATTTGCGATGGGAAATCAATAGACGCTTATTAACGACGAATGCTCTCGTCGCCAATCATAAATGATAACTATAGAGAAAAACTCTCGAACTAAATAAACCATCTCTGTTTCACCGGAGAAACTGTTATCGTAACAGAAAGGATATCATTAAGGAAAGTAGCTTCAAGCAACGTGAAACAAGTACACCATTGAAAAATGATACTCGATTACTGAAACAGCATCCAACTACGATAAAACGAGGGGAAAATTGAGCAGCGAGACAGAAGCATAGCAATAAAGTTACTCTCAAGTGACTGCAAAGCAACTCCCATTATTTCACTACTGATACTTTATAAGAGATTAAAGCATCAAAGCGCCACTTGCAAGAGAGGGAAATGCCTACTCACGTTAAGGGGGTATTCTCGTCTGTCGAGGCGTTTTCGTCGCTATTCGACGATCGTATTTCGGATTTTGTAACATAGAACCCATAAATTTGATTATTATTCCCTTTATTGCTACGTGCTTATTGATTTTTTAACTATCTTTACAAATTTTTTCAATAGAAAATAATTAAAATTCTCCTTTAATTTAAAGTAATGGTGAAAAAGAAAAACAATGGGATCACTGCAACCAAGATTAGGCTTGTTCTAGTGATCTGAAACAAAAAATGTAAAGAGATTCTTTATTTGTATGCCTTTGGCTGTCTTCCCCACCGGAATTATGATAAAATATTTTGTTTTTAAATCTTCACAGACCTTTAAAGTTAAAAGAATGTGCCAGAATCGAAATTTAATATTTAAACCGCCATTTGCTTAATTTTCAATATTTTTATATCATTCTGGTAGGGACGATAGCCAAAGGCATACAAATAAAGAATCTCTTTACATTTTTTGTTTCAGATCACTAGGTTGCCTAATCATGGTCTCAGTAACCCCATTGTTTATTATTTCACCATTACTTTAAAGCAGTCAACTGCGTTGATTTTAATTTTTTTCTATCGACAAAAATTGTAAAGATAGGTCAAATATCAATAAGCATGTAGCAATAAACTAAATAATAACCAAATTTATGGATTCTTTGTAAAATATTCTGAAATAACGCGACGAAAACGGCTCGTCAGACCAGAATTACCCCTTAAAGATTGACTTAGAAACGTTCAAGTACACGACTCGAGTGGGAGCTTGGATAAAATTACTTCGGTAGCAATCAGTGATCCTGCTAGATGCTCCACAGGTAATAAACTCCACCATGTATTAAAGCAGGAACGCTAAAACCTCGGGTTGATGAAAAATAATAATGCTGAAGAGGCACGTCGATTCAAGCCTCAAATATTAATTTTCTTCGGGAAACGCAACGTCAATCACAATTATTCCACAATTTCACTGGAATCGTGGCAAATTGCCACTGATGTGTATCGCCGGCTTATAAAATACATAGAAGCAATAAAAACTGTCGATGTACGTTCCTGAAAACTTCTCGAGAGCGATCGGTTGCGTTCGTTTATTTCGCTTTTATCGAGGTCTCGGCAACGTGCCTGCAATTTCGCGCGGTTTGGGCGCAGCCGGTCCGTTTCAATTAACGGTAACGTCATTTGGCCTCTTCACAAAGGGATTTGCAATTTCGCTGCGACCTCGAGATGGGAATGTTGGTAAAAATCCGAACATCCGTACATAAAGAAAACTTGAGGGAGCATCAACACGCTCGAGTTTTATTAACGTGACAGTGAGAACGATAAAAGAATTATCATCTTCTATGTTTCCACGAGATACAGATTCCTGGACTATGTACCAAAGGAAGCAAACGCAAAGGACTACCAGCGAGAAGATGGGACTCTGTTCATTATAGATGCTAGGGTTGCGTAAAAGAAAAAATCTCGAGGAACTACTGAATTTTTTGGAAAGATTCCATCGGTCCGATGATGAACCCGTGACAAAGGAAACAATCGCAAAGAAATGAATCATCTTTGAGGAAGATTGCAGTTTGCAAATCATAGACAGGTACATACAGATGGCTTGAAAAGAAACAATCACAGAGTACTGTGTCATGTTTCGATAGGGATCTACTCTGTAGACCATGAATCTACGATGACTGTGCCAGAGGAAGCGATCACAAAGGATTGTGTCTATTTTGTGAAAGAATAATAAGTCTGTGATGAATAAATAAAAAAATAAGCAAGTAGGAAGCAAAGGCAGTGTAGTTCTGCTTCTGGAAACAGAATTCCGTTAAAAAATTGTACCAATAGGAGTAGGGGAGAGTGGGGTAATCACGAACGCGGGGTAATAACGAACGCGATGGTTACGGCATTTTAATAAATAAAAACTGACGTTCCCTCTCCACTAGCTAATAATTTAGGTCGTATCCAACGCCGGGCAGAAAGTAATAAATACAGAACGCTCATGCTAGTCAAGATAAACACAATTTATTATTTTCATCATGTTTCAAGTAATGTTTTGTCCATCTTCAATTGCATGTAATTACTGTTGAATTAATGATACAAGTGGGATTTTTTTAAGTTGAAATAAAGCACTTTTTCACCAACATTTTATGACCAAGGCGTTGCTTGAACTATGATTCTAAGCTCTGAAATAAATTCTTTTTTATTTTTTGATGTCATGGGGTAATGACGAATAACTAACGAACAACGAACCTTTGAGATTAGCAATGATAACCGATTTTGATGAAATTTTCAGCATGTATAAAACTTACTTAACTCTACAAAAGAGATTTTTGAATTTTCATTACCGGTTCAGACAAAAAAAGTTTAAAAACGACCATTACTATTTTTTCGATATTCCAACCAATTGCATTATTTTCTAACGCGCAAGAAGAGGAATTTGAAAAATACATTAGGTATAGGACCATTGAAATCGCGCTTTCTGTGCGACTTCTACGATATTTAGCACTCTGTTCGTGATTACCCCAGGGCAAGTCGGGTAATTACGAACACCAAGGGTTTTTCTTTTTCACTATAAAGTTGATTTTTATTATAATTTTCAAAAATCGTCACAATACTTTATAAATGAATAGTTTAAGTATGTTTGTACATAAAAAACAAATTCATTTCTCACATAGTTTTCGATTTATTACCCGACTGCGGCGCAGCCGAAAAGTAATATGTTTGACTGTCATGTTTATATCCATCAGAATTCCTCTATGTTCGCTGCTAGAGCTTCAACAGCTGGATCGATTTTGACAAATGAGGTAGCATTAGATTCGTCTTAACAATCCGAGTAACATAGGCTATATAGAATAATTTACTTATTTGCTTTTTGGCTTAGGTATTCGCCATTACCCCACTCTCCCCTAGTGACCAAGTATTGTCTCTCAAGCATCGTCGTTCGAGCAGATTCAGTTTCGGCCGAAGAAAGAGTTAACACCTTTCGTAGCCACGTCTGAGGAAGTTTGATAAATTTATCCTCCATTCCACGCGGATTTACCAGCTGGTAAAACATAAAGCTCGATGGGTAAAATAGCGCCCAGTGTCCCGGATAGAAGCGAAGCTGTTCCCATCGTGGCGAGAGATAACGCGGACTCGTTTCTCGCTACATAAACTCATCTTCCACGGCCTGCGGATCGATCCGCCGATATAACATCACCGAACCGAAATCCTTCGTCTTCCACGAAGACCATACACCACAGGCATCGCTCGAACGCGCTTCTTCGTTACTCGCCGCGAAAAATGTCCACAGAGCATCGGTAGCCGTTCAACCGAGATAAATCGTCATTCCGCGAGCATCCATGGGGATGGGCTTCGAAATGGGGCAACATTGATCGAGGCGAAACTCAAACACTAAAAGATATCTAAAATCGCGCTTGAGAAAATTAAATAACTCTGGTTTAGAGAAGTTAACATTGAGAGAAGCTGTAATTATAATTTCCTTTGTAAACGATATCCACAAATTGATAAAACAGTTGAGGGTATTATTTCCCTTCATCATTCACTCTTCCTTCGCCCAGCTCAAGAAGCTCAGAGTAATCAAAGACTACTCTGGGATGAATTCCCAGGCAACAGGGGGAAGCGAGCCTCCGCTCCCGAGTCCTTTAGTATTAATGATATTGCTATATTAATGTAATACTCGGGGGCAACAATTTAGGACCAACGCGAGACTTTGTTTCTCGAGCTATATTAATCATTTGTAATTCGTTCTGCTACTACAAGAAGACGATCAATCATTTAAGCCGCTCCATCCCTCGAATAACGAATACTGTGGAAGGTCGAGGATAAATATCACAGAGCTTGTCAATTTTTTGTGTCCTCAACTCGCAAGAAATTCCTATAAATACGGTATATGGAGAAAAGTAATTACATTCAGAAAAACTAAAGTGGACATGAAGCCTATAGATTTCTGCTTCTTTTGCCGTGACATCTAACGAAGAAGAAATTCCATTTTCTGCAAGAAACTAGGGGCTGTTTGAGAACGACATACACGATTTTTCCATTATAAAGTACGAAGATTATTAAAGTGGCTGAAGGAGTATCTGTTGACAGAATCGACCAAAGTGACTCGATGGTCGATTCGTGTACCAGTACACGAGTCGTGTCGCAGAATAATCTACCAAGAGGGCGTGGGAGGGCTTCAACTTTCGCTCCATTATATTACACGCTTTTTCGCTCACCGATTTCTCTACGCTGTTCGCGCCAACCTCCGATCGGTTTGGTCCATTGACACGCGATGCTTTCCCAGTTCAATCCCAATTGGCTTTGCTTTTCGATGCCGTGTACGCGACACACATCAATTCGCTGCGAAACTAACCGCTATGAACGCGAATCCGTGTTCGACGAGTTGTCAGGCAATTTCACAAAACCACCTACTCTTCATTTCCCACTTTAACGATATAAACTTATTATAGAAAATGTTCATTTGAAAGTTGTTGAGTTATATTCGTATATCAATTTGGTTTATATAGAATTCTAATGTGGCAAATAATTTCGAAAAATCGCAGCAGTCTAGTGTATTATACTTAATACACTATGGACTTTTTTATTTAATTTAATTTAATGCTGAATTTATTTATCAAGGCAAAGTGTGTCCTCTTAATTTCCTGGAGTACTAAAAGCTGAAGCATTCCAAGTGACAAAGTCAGGTAAGACACACCCTGCACACCCCTAAATCGTTCGACCCTCCCTTTAAATTACGTTGTATATTAAAACTTTCTATCAGCTTGCTCCTCCCCAGTAAGTATTATTAAATCCAAGATAAGATATTCGACAACCGTACGAAAAGAAGAGATTAAATTTTAATTCGAGCATATTCCCGACCGCGTATTTGCATTTTATGCAAATTCAAGGAGGGAAAAGGTAGCTGCCGCATAATTGGGAGCTTTAGCAGAAGTAGCAAGCTCGAGATTTGTGGCACGGCAAATAGCGATCTCACAGCGACGAATGCTTGTAAGTAGATCGGTAAACTACAGCTACGGCCTAGTAATACTTAAAACATTCTACCGAATCGCTTTGCCAGAGAGATAAGAAGGCGGCAAGTGCGATAATTAATTGAAAGTTCGCGATAAGAGAATGTAACAGAAACTTTATCCACAATTTTCATTCGGAATAACTTTCGTGTAAATAGCCCTACTCCGCGAACACGCTACTTCAACCATTACCTTATTGCCATTTTAAATTCTCCTTCGCATAAAACTTTTACACGATTTCAACTCGAAACGTTCTAAAATGACTGCGGCGAACGAGGCGCAAAAGTGTCTATTCAATAATTCCGGCGAGTTATGATATGTTGTCTGGCTCTGAGATTAAATTCCTCGAGCGTTATCCACCGTGTAATTACACAACGTCAGCGTTACACTGCAGCGTGTAAGTGTTGCCCGACATTACACGCGAATGTGTAAACTCGAGGGAACGCAATACGCTCGTGTACATGTCGCAGAAGTTTCCAAATTATTTCATGCCGTGAGAAACTTGAGCAACACCTCGTTACGGGTATCTGCAGAGCCAGAACGTTACAGCTGGCCACTTTTCAAGCCGAAGCTATCTCCCGCGGTAAGATGGATTATAGGGGCGTAGATTCTGTGGGATCGAAGGAATTGGATTAAAGTGTGTTAAGGTAGAGACATTTCGAGCACCGAGAGCGCTTGGGAAACGAGGTAAAGAAAACACATGCTATAAATAGGTTTTCGTGAGCAATGTTTCTCTCAAATTTCATCGTGGCAAATGGGAAATTGAGGGGGAAAGGAAAAAATCGAGTACATCGTACAATCGTCTGGAAGATTGACTTTTTTTATTCGTTCCCGTCCTCGCAGATATTCTGTCTGTGCGTGATAACGTTTGCGTATTCTCCCTTGATTGAGTGACTCCTTTGGGTTACCTCACCGAGGGACATTGATAAATATAGGTACCAAAGAGGCTTATCTTGTTACCTGACCCCCTCCATGACCGAAAATACGACACCCAAGAGGGAATCGTAGAATTTCATCAAACAGATGCCACCACAAACGGACTTCCTCTGATTATTAGTCTCTCCTTGGCATATTTTTTTCATGTAGGCACTTCTATTTAGGAAGAAAGAAAGAAACGTTTCGATTCCCGGGGCATCTGAATGAATTTTGCTCGGAGAACACTTAAGCCCGTAAAAATAGGCGATCTTTAGGAATTAATTAAAGGAAAACTACTACATATAATTTAATGGGACTTTTTGCATTGTATTAAGGATGTATTATACTATAGAAATAATTTTTTTGGGGGTCCCTAATGTCAAGGCGTCAAAAATTTCGTCCAAAACGGTGAAACCTGTGACACCTAAAGTTTGAAATCCCTTTTCCACATATTTTTCGTTCTTTCAACTACTTAAAAAATTACAAATTTTCATTTTTTTAGATTTTACTGGTTTCTCCACGAGCCAGAAGTATATTCTTCAAAATAAAGAAAGTTTCACTCGAATCGGATAATAAATTTTCGAGATATAGGTTCCACCGATCGTAAGAACACTGTTTCGAGAAAAACGCGTTTAAAGTTTTACGGGGTGCTACCGGGGCCGGGTGTTACCCATGCATTTGCTGCTACTCAAATGCCTATAATTCCGTGAATTTTACGAATTTGATAAAATCCTTTTAAACACGTATTCTTAAAAGGTTGAACATTTGAGAAATGAAATAAAAAAAAATCGATCTATAGACCAGAACCTCCCCTTAAAACGAAATACTCTACATCTACAACGTTGATTTATGAAGTCGATGCTTCTACGTGAGCTGAAGTAAAAAGAAAATAAACTCCTCGAGGAAAATGAACTGAGGAGTCTTCTAAACTATTAACTCGAATAATTCAAATCGTTACAAAGAAAGATATAGTTTTCACAAATGGACCTTATTAATTATGGTCAACCTATACCACTCGCAATAAACTCGAGTTCTTTGCGACCAAGAACCATAGAAGCATCTGACTTATGTTACAAAAAACTATAAACAAGGAGACACATACTTTTCACTACATTTATTTAACAGCTTTGTTTAACTCACCGACTATACTGAAGACCAAACGCCCTAGAAGTTCTGCTCTGCTTTCAGGTCTCCTTCTTCTCGACGAGCCCGGAGCTGTCGAACAAGCAACGCTTCGAATATTTCACGCGCACTATACCGAGCGACCACTACCAGGTAAAAGCGATGGTGGACATCGTGCTAACAATGAAATGGAGCTACGTGTCGATCATATACGAGGAAAGCAATTACGGGATAAAGGTGAGTACTCACTCCGACAGCATTCTCAAGCTTACTTCCATAGAACAGGAGGACACGTGTCTGTCTCATTAGGCGACTAAAAGCATCTCTTGACACGTTTCCGCGGATTCTTAAAAGACGCGCCCGGAAAGGACAGCTCCGCGAAATCTATACAGCAGACACTGTAAATAAAACGGGTGCGGAGGATTCACGGTAATCGAGCTGGGGGTTGTCGCGATAATGAGAAATCGTCACCACTGACGCGATTCGCGTTGATTAATTATTCGTTGCGCTGGCGAAATGATCGAATGACTAATAAATGCGATTTATAGTATCACCAGATCGAGGATGGTAGAATCGAATGTCCCGAGCTCCATGAATATTCACTAGACCGTGGCGAGAGTTCACCGGCATCGTGCACTTGACACACGACAGAATTGATATCGACGATCCGTTTGCCACCACGGTACGAGACATACTGACAAAAGTATTTATTAGCGACGCCAGGCAAGGACATTCCTCGTGTGTATGTGAAAGGAGAAAGGGCTAGTGACACTGTAACCAACAACAAACTCGAGCGTGTTATTGCGGACCCGAGCCCCTGGCGTGGAAGCCTACTAATGTTTTTCTTGTTTGTTAGCCCTCGACATACATATATCTACCTGCTCACTAGTAAGGCCGTTTCGTAACAGACGAACATTATAAGCTTAATATTTCACGACACAGTAGAGCCTTTATTAGCCGAATGAATAGAAAGAGAATTTTTAGATGGCAGAACGTTCTCGTTATATTTTGTTGTATTTCGTGTATTTGTGTACTTCTCGGGTACAGATAAGTAAGAAGATTCTGTAAGGTAAAGGCACCAGTAGTTGACCAGTTAAGAGAAATCCTTCACGTAAACAATAGCAACTATTTGCTCTGTCATCAAATAGCGAGAGTCGAAGGCTGAAGACACTCTTTAAGTCTTCTAGATTATGTAATAAGGCCACATTTTAAAAAAAAGTTTACTTATACAAATTTAAAAAACATATTTAAAAATTCAGTAATTGCTTCAGTAGTTGACCACTCTTAAAAATGAAAAATCTAGTAATTAACCTTCTGTTCGTTAGTAGTTGACCACTTATACTAGAAAGAGGGTTAAAGCAATAATGTTGGGAATCATTTTAGTATGATTTAGTTTGAATAATTACCAGCACAAATTACAATTAAAGAATAAAATAAGAAATAAAACAAATCAATTCCATAAAAAGTTCAATTCAGGAACAGAGTAGACGTTGCGAGTTCTGCTCACCTTGGTGTAAATTAACGTTCGCCAACACTATTCATATTGTACTTCAAACTTGAGGGTTTTAGATTTTAGTTGGTAGATGTCACGGCAAGTCAACTGTACTTTTTTCAAATGATCGTCACTTCTAAAAACCTTATTTTTCATGTTTTTCTGAAAAGTGGTCAATTACTGACACATGGTCAACTACTGGTGCCTTTACCTTACCGTGTTTTCTTTTTTTGTCACTTAAATGACACAATTTTGAGAGATTTTAGCGAAGGGAATATTATGCTTCTTATGTTTGAAATGAAAGTACGCGTGAACTATGTAATCATATTTTAATACCATACGTTTTATTAAAAAGAGACGATGCACGGGAATATCTCGTTCTGATAGTAATGGAGTAAGACAGTGGAATAATCGGATAACGGAGGCCCGAATAATGAAGATCCCACTCCCCCATCGCCAATTTAATCCGCCGTGCTCCGCTTTTGTCCAATGTCCATTTCACTCCCATTGAACAGCGACGGATATATGCCGTTTTAATGTAAATTGTTGATCGCCCGATACGCGAAATGATTATTGGATGTATTCGCAATTATTGGCGAAAAGAATGGCGGTTCATCCCGTTGCCCATAGGGGCGTGTAAAAACGCGGTCTCTGGCTCGTGTGAAATTCGAAACGAACGATCGATTCAGCCCCACAAGGGCCCTCAAACAATGCATTTAGCCGCACAATGCGACCGACAATGCAACTATCCACTCCAGAAGATTCGCGTCCAACCACCGATCAGCAAATTCTACCAACCTCCCTGATATTAATCCCTTTTTAAACAAATATACATTTCGCACCTTTTAAAGTGCACGATAATCGAGTGTAACATAAAATCGAAAGGGACGTTAAATATCAGTGGAATATTATTTTGAATAATTTTATATCTCTCGAAAGATGACTCGATTCCATCATTTTCTACTGATTCCTTCGCTGGCAAGCAGAATTATTAAACATTCCCTTCTAACTTCAATTAAAGGAGATTCCGAGCGGACAACTCCCTCCCTCCTCAAATTAAGAGAAAAACCGGCGAATTTTTACTCGGGAAATGTGTGATTTTGGGCCATCCATTGTCCCCCGGACAACACGACAGCCGTTCGCAACGGAATTCGTTGAAAATGTCGCGCGACGACGCCCGAAAGCCACAATGTCTCTCATTTGCCTGGCATCCGTGTAATCAAATAACTCACCGGAAACTACGCTACTCGTCGGGTTCTTTCTCTTCCTAGCGCCGCCGGGTCTAACACCCACGCCTACTCGCACACGCTGCACAAGCTCCCTCTAACATGTGCCAGGCTCGCCGCCCCTTTCCTCCTCTGTTCTGTAACTAACTGTTCCGACGCTATGCTAATCGTCCATAATTAAAACCGCAACGAACGCCCGACGGCCCAAGTTACTTTCAGGAAATTATTCCTGCCTCGCGCAGAAACAGCCCTCGACGCGGAATTAACCGAAATTCCGTTGCCCCGAGGTTCCGTCATTAATTCGAGAACAACCGATGACAGGACTCGCCCCACGCGCGAGCGAAATGATCGCTCGGAGATCGTTTTCCACATCGATTAACGCGTTTTTTATTATTCGTGACGTTACTTTGTTCGACGGGACAAAGGAGCAGCTTGATTGCCGTAGGGAATTAAGGGATCCTTAAACAATCGCCGGGCAACGGGATCGCCGCGAGACGAATAATACGCGGGCATTAAAACGAGGCGGCTCTACATTTCATTAGAGTGTCACGACAACGAAATTAACAGGCGAGTGTGATGTAAATTACTGCCGGGGCACGCATGTAAATGAACGAGAACGGTATTTCACATCGTTACGTATTACCCGCCGAAACGTATCCGCTATACCGATTTCGGTATTAATGAGTAGAACGTCCACGCCGAATCCGCATTCTACACCACGTTAATCATGTTACAACAATACAAGGGCCACCCTTTGAAGACCCTTTTCTGTACCGCGGAGCGTAATTCGCGGGACAAACGTGAAGCGAATCATTCCTCGTTGAGAAACCACGTCGAAAGGGTGGAGGGAATTATTTGTTTCTACGTAACTCCGTTTTAGAGCAGTGTTTCCCAACCCTTTGTGAGTGGCGACCCTCTTTTATAATATTCAAATAACCTGTGATCCTCCCCCGCCCTATATTAGGTAGAGAAAACACATTAAAAATACATAGGGATTTTAGAATATAATTCTAATTGAATAATATTTAAATATATTAATACATACTTAAAGATGTTTAATATATTTAATTATCTTGTTTAGTGTGATGGTTGTGCTTGTATTTGGGTAACCAGTTTTTCCTTTTTTTTTCATTTATAAAAAATTAGCGTTACATCATTAACAGAATATGGCAATGTAACCATATTAAAATTTGTGTTGTTTACTTTGCTTCTTTTAATGTAAAAGAAATAAGTGCTATGAATCGTCAACTAAAAATAACTGTTTTAGAGGCGAACAAGACGTGGTGTAGTTTCATTTTTTTGGAAACGAAGTATCGTTGGAAAAATTTCACTTGTTTTGGAGGATTTGTAGAATTCCGTGGCCAATGGCTTCGCGAAAGGAAGAAGAAATAAGGAAGCAAATCCTGGTTGGGAAATTTACGAGCGGGGGATTAAGATAAACAAGAAATGATACCGTTTCCTGGCCACCCAGTAAGAGGATAATTAAGGAAAAAGTAAGAATAATAACGTTAATAAACAGTGTTTCTGGGCAAAGTCCTCAGGATTAATCGTTGCTCAGGGGAATCCACGTGGAACGCGTGCCAGATTCCCGAGTGAAATAAAATGTACTTAGCCAGGGAGCAGAGGAGAAAAATGCACAGTAGTCTTTCAGCGATAGCAAAGTCGACTGAAAATTGCATTTTTATGTCGGCGCTGTGCCTCGGCGTGATTGGTTACGTCGACCATGAAGAATGCACGAAAGCATTCTCCGCGACGTACGACGGCAGATAAGATCGGATGCGTATAATATTCATAAAACATAAAGGCGTACCATCCGTTATTGTTTTTGTAATATATCCGCCTTCCCCATGGAAATGCTTAGACGGCTTTCAGAGGAATGATATTCAACATCAACCGTAGATAATCTCCGTACAGTTTCTTTCATACCTGAAGAACTTAATAGATTTATCAATAAAAATTCCATAACAGTAGCAAATGTATTGACTTTTCATCTCACGCAGTAGGCATTAATAAAGAATCATCAATTGATTTTCTAAAATTTCATCTTGAACAGTCCTTACAGAAAACTCTGTAAGTGTCAAAAATCAAATTTTTTCAGGAGACAGAAAAGCTTCCCTGACTTTGAATTATTTACGAAAGTTGATTTGTTTTGATTGTTAAGTGTGCTTAAGTATATAATAACCCAAATATATCACAAAATTGCATTAAAATTCTATACTATAGTACCATTAGCACGTAGAACATTTTCCGATAAAACAAGTGTTTTAATTTTGGTACTTACAGTATTTTCTACAAGAACCCTTGAATTCAAGTATTAAATAAAAGTTGATTAGACGCTCGTTTATTCCTCGAGCTTGCCTGTAATTCTTCTCACGTTTGCTAAAGAAAATGGCATTGGAACAGCCGCTAAATAAATTCCACGAGTGAATGGGCGCATTGATTGTGTCACCGTGTTACCAAGATTTCATCGTGGCCAGTCAAGCACTTTTAATCCTGGCCACGTGAAGTCGCGTGCACGTAGCCAGTGTCGCGACATTTCACCGTGCTCGGGCAGAAAAGCGCGGGAAAAGAGAGCGAAGGCTGGGGGAAAGGGGCGCGCACCTAATTGGGTTCTTCTCGAAATACGTGGCCACATAACAATCGACCTTGCACGGCCCGAATTACCGTCACGCCAGCTGCCGCACGGCTGCAATTTTTGCGTGCATGCGAGATTCTTTGGAACAGATGATAAACTTTGCGCCACTTTCCGCAATCGGCGGGGAATTCTCGCCCCAAGCGACTGTATCTCTCCACGAACAGTTCTAGAAAGAGGATTCTTTGAATAAACACGACGTGTCGAAGGTGCTTTCAATTTATACATACCAGAAGCTGTATAGGATTAAATATTTGGTAAGAGTTCAGATGCGCCTAGCTTGATCCAAGAGAAATCAAGTGGATGAATTGACTCCGCAGAAGAAAAGCTTGCATTGTGAGAGACGACAAAGGAGCACGCGTTCGCATCTGCCGCGAAAGCGCGATCGATGGGAGGCGAGAGGTGTGAATTTGTCAATGTAAAACAGTGTAACGAATGGGGAAGCGCGGGGTGACGAACAACCCCCTCGAACACACGAATATTTTCGAATAATAAGAGCGAGCGAAAGGGGAGAGCGGCAAAGTGCAAAAGAATCTCCAGCCTGATAAATATTCAGCAGGGCACGGTTCAAGGGATAGCCTACCCCTTGTTTCAGCGTCCTCCTTCCCCCCCCTGTTCCACGTCCATCCGTCGTGCTTCGCCTTTCTTCTTCAACAGCAGTGCCTGTAATAGACGGCAGTAATAGCACGAAA
The DNA here is from genome assembly GCA_929113495.1 of Andrena minutula. NCBI lineage: Eukaryota > Metazoa > Arthropoda > Insecta > Hymenoptera > Andrenidae > Andrena > Andrena minutula. The sequence goes on from OV815994.1 coordinate 24,491,010, forward strand.
TTGGCGTTTATGTATACGGTTAAATTGAATTTTCGCACCAGCCGAAGGGAGGCCACGTCCTGACGGGCCACGTCGATTGAAAACAATGGAGCAGCTATGAATGTATGCGCACACGAAGGCCAAGGTGCCACTCCAGCCATCGTGGACACGACTTTGTAATTTATCGCGGCTCGTCACGTGCTTCGCCTCCCCGGAACAATGGACAGGTGTACGGCGAACGAGCGCCATTGACCCAGATATTGGTTAAGGATTGACTTGTGCACCCTTCGCCCGCGGCGAGCGAGAATACACTTTCCCGCTGACGATCGCAAGGGTGCGCCCGCGACTCCCATTTGTCGCGCTCGCGCACCCGCGTAGATAACAGCGGTGCGCGAGATTGCTTCTCAAGGCCTGATATATGCGTGCCAGCAAGTTGTCCTGCTTTCGATCACTCATCTCTGAGAGCGGCATACAATTTCTTGGATGATACAGCGGATGCTTTGAGGAAAATAAGCTATCGCGATGATTTCTTGCGGGAGATAGCGAAAGATCGAATGTTCTTACTAGATTGAAGGAAGATAGACACTTAGCAAATTAGATGATTGGTAGAAGTGTGTTAGTACTCTCTATAGTTATAACTTCATAAAGTTCTGATCTCTAGAATAAATCTTCTCTTTCTCTGGGAGAATAGAAGTACATAAATTTAAAAAATGCTATGAAAATATTACGTCAATAACATCAGAGATGGGCAAAATTTTTATTTAAATTAAATTTTTAAATAATGAATAAAAGTTAGAAAAATTATTCGTTATGTGTTGAATAAAGTTTACCCGGGTTAACTTTATTCGACAAATAAAGTTAATTTTTTTTGTCGTCGAACGTTTCAACTTGAACGTCGAATAAATTTTTTTATTTTAACTGTAACTTAAACTTTAACTTTCCCTTTTATCACATTAACTTTTTAACATTAACTTTTTTAACTTTTAATTCTTTAACATTAATATTTTTAACTTTAACTTTTTCAACTTCAACATTTTAACTTTAACTTTTTTAACTTTTTTAACTTTAACATTTTAACTTTAACTTTTTTAACTTTAACTTTTTTAACTTTAACATTTTAACTTTAACTTTTTTAACTTTAACTTCATTAACTGTAACTTTTTTAACTTTCACTTTAACTTTATTTGACATCGAATAAAATTAAAGTTAAGATTAAAGATAAAGTTGAAAAATTTATTCGACGCTGAAGTGGAAATGTTCGACGAATAAAAAAATTAACTTTATTCGTCAAATAATCAAAAGCAAAACTAACTTTTATTTGATCCGTTATTTAAATAATTTTTTATTTAGATAATCCCCAACTCCGACTAACATCCAGCAGCCAGTTGATTTTATTCAGACTCCAGTGAAGATCTCGAGCAATGCCTGTTACAGTCTCGGAGAACAAAGAAAAAGGACGAAGCAGGGGAAGCTTCCCATCCATGGATGCACTCTCACGCAAGAAGGGGATGCATTAACGCGTAATGATACCATGATTCCCACGATTGAAGTTCAGAAATGAATAACATCCATTTGTGCATTTAAGTGCTCGAGTGTTGCACGCTTTCACGCGCCAGAAAGTAAAAGCCATTAGAGACAGAGAAAAAGACAAGGCTGCGGAAGTCGAGTGCGAAGTAAGAAATTTACCACGACTTCTCCGACATCCATGGCGCATATTTTGCCGCACAAGATACACGCGTGACCATTCCTCGCAGCTCGCTTCAACGTTCCCGAAATCCTCCACAAACTCACGCTTCCGCCAAGCCGTACAGAAATAAAATTAACGTTACCACGTGAACCAGCTTCATTAAAACTGCAACCTCTGTATATTCTTACAAGCGTTTACACGCGGCCGTGTGTTTTTCGCAATTAGCGTTGCAACCGACAAAACCGAGCACGAAACCAGCGCTCGGGCACAGTGCTACATGCAACACTAATTGTAAGAAATTAAGCACCGATTACAGAGGGGAGAAAGGTTCAGCGGGTCGCATTTCTGTCTCCATTCATTAATCTTCTGCTGTCTCTCTAGCTTTTTACAGGCTCGTGAAAGAACGGATCGAACTCACGGGGCGAGTCAGTGAAACAGTCCCAGTAGTAAATTACGAAAATTGCGCGCCGGCGAAAGGAGGGGGGTGCTGCAAAGTGCCTTGAGAGGGGAAAAAGTGGGCCGACGCGTGTAAAATAAAATAGCGGGGGAAAGAAGAGCAACTCTGCCCTAATAATTCCTTTGAATTCTCAACGATACCCTCTGGTGAATTCTGTCTGGCCTCACTCGACCTTGAATTTATTCCCAAGTACACGATCGCTTGCCCCGCGGAATGGCGCATGGAAATGAGCTTTTTTCCTCTCACGAATAATGCTCCAGTGGCGTATAGTTCAATACGGGTGCTTATCTCGTATCGCGCGTGTACATTATCGCAGCTACAAACTGATTTAACGACAGAAGAAAAATGAACGTGGAAGATACTTCGCGAGCTTGTTATTTCGGGGTGCGATAAATAACGAGTAATGTAGAATCACATAGTGGAACAGGCTATTGTCTCGTGTAATATAATGAGTCCACTGGAATTTGGTTACAGAACGCCGGCGTGTATTATGTTTACGCAATATCTAATTAACGGTACGCGAACAATTGTATTCTATTCTTGGCACTGGCCTATTTACCTATGCCACTTCAATATTCTATTGTCCTGAATTTGTCCACCCAGGTATTCCGCTTTGGTCAACAATTCTTCCAGCGATTTCGGAGCGCTGTTGTACACCATTAGCATAAAAGCTTCTGTCCTCCTCCATCCAAGGCAGTGTATTATTTTCAATTAATCTGCTTCTATCGTTAATCTCCACTGACCTTACATTTCACTTTTTATCTTCCTACCAGATCACGGCTACCAAACTATTTCGGAGCAGCGTGTTCATTAAATTTATCAGTGCTTTTTCTCTTTGAAACGTGTAGCCTCTCACTTCAGGAACGATCAGAGTTGGGCATTAACTAAAGAAAAAGTTATTTAAATAACGGATCAAATAACAGTTACTTTAGCTTCAGATTATTTGACGAATAAAGTAGTAATCTTTTTATTCGACTAAGAATTTATTTTTTAACTTCGTTACTTCAAAATTTTATTTAAATGAAACATTTGCCCATCTTTGGGAACCATGAATCATCAGAAATCTGCTCTCAGAAATCTGCTCGGAGGAATCGAGTTTTCCTCCCGTGTTCGTCACTCGATTGAACTTTGATTTACAGCTCGTTTCCGGACAAACTCCCAACGAAATCAATTCCTCTGCGAACACAGATGTACCGGGTGCCTGGGAGGAGAGCGTCCACCAGTATTTACACGAATGCGTGATTCATTCCCGCGATTCGAATCACTGGCTGCGGTACGTCGTGAATATCAAGATGAAAAGCGTGTAATAGCTGGCCGACGTTACACGAGCCGGCGATATACGAAAGATTTGCATAAACGGAAATCGATAAGAGGCTCGCGTGGTTCGACCGCGTGGATTAAACACCTCTATCGTGAATTTGAAATTCAAAATCGACGGAGCCTGCAGCTTGGACTTTTATTAGGAGACGTTACGTTTCGCGCTCTGGTTCGCCGAAGACGGAGCAGGCTGCTTCGTTTCAGAAATGAATTCCTGGAGTAAAGTCCAATCGACTCGGGGTGCCTGGTCTCCCTCGCCCCTCTGCCATTTCGATGACAACCCCTCGCGAGACGCGGCTCCCCTTGAGGTCGCGTTTAAGCGCGTATTTTTCCATTAAAGATCTCCGATTCACCCTCAACCCCCGAGCGGCACATTGTGTTCTTTGAAGTTAAAAGCTCGGTCCTCCCGTTTCAAAGCACACTCGAAACAGCCGTAATACGAATCGATGAGACCGGGGAGAAGAATGGAAAAGGGGCACAAATTCGACCTAATTCTGGGGATGACTTTTTCGTTGCAGGCGTTCGAGGAGCTGGAAGAGTTGTTGGGGAAATACAACATATGTATTGCTATCAAGGAGAAGCTGGTGAAGGATTCCGGCGTTGCTGAGGAGACGGCTTACGATAATATCGTTCTCAAGCTGCTGACGAAACCGCGGGCAAGAGGTAAATGTATTTCAGGGTAATGGGATTGTTGTGAGAAGAAGAAACTGTGGAATATTTAAGGGGATCGTCTTATGTGACGGCCGGTTTTTCTTCGCTTTTTTGGGGAATTTTTTTTGACGAACCATGAAAACATAATACGTTGGAATTTTTACTACATATTTATTAACATTTGAACAGATATTCAGAATGTTTTGAAGTTATAATATGGAGTGGAATTGACTTTACACAGGTCAGTTCGAGACAGGTGCGAAAAAAAGTTGGTCGACGGCTGACATGATTCCGGCTGTCCTGCTCATCTGAAATCAAAAAGTCAAACGGCACATTAATTTGTAAACTTGTGGCTATAGCCGGTACCAGAATGAAGTCCAAATATTGGAAATTTAATGTTTGGCACAGTTTTTTACGATTTCGTGAATGAAGAAAATCGTAAGTTTATTTTCAAAACTGTGCCAAACATTAAATTTCCAGTATTTTGACTTCATTTCTGGTACCGGATATAGCCACAAGTCTACAAATTAATGTGCCGTTTGACTTTTTGATTTCAGATGAGCCGGACAGCCGGAATCGTTTCAACCGTCGACCAACTTTTTTTTCGCACCTGTCTCGAACTGACCTGTGTAAAGTCAATTTCACTGCATATTATAACTTCAAAACATTCTGAATATCTGTTCAAATGTTAATAAATACGTAGTAAAAATTCCCACGTATTGTGTTTTCATGGTTCGTCAAAAAAATTCCCCAAAAAAGCGAAGAAAAACCGGCCGTCACATAAGACGACCCTCTTAAGTAGGGTGAAGAGGGATAGCTAGACATTTTGTCAGTGGCCCTGAACAGCTCGATTTTAAATATAGGGGAGAGTTGTCTATTTCCGACGACTTCGTTTATTTTTTTCTCCTACACTACTACAGAAAGCAAGGAGAAACAAAAAAATAGATTTTATGTAGATTTTATCATGCACTTATTGTGTTGATAAAATATGTGATTGAAATAATATCTGAAAAAACTAAACTAATGTTTTCATTATTATACGAATATGGGAAAGTAATTACATGGAATTGTAGCTAAGACCTGAAATAGCCTGAATTCACCTGAAATAGCACAAAAAATAATGGTCACGCACCACACGTTTCTATATCTCAACGACGCACAGTGGAGCAGATCGGGTCCAAACGCGGCAGTTAGCTCTTTTACAAAAATAATCGCCATACTACTAAATTTTGTTAGAGGTAGTTGATTGAACATTTGGATCATAATGTAGCATGATTGTTTTTCACATTCAATAATTTTTAACGCGACTACACGGCTTTAAAGAGGACAAACTCGAAATTCTCCAGAATTACGATTGTTATTTAAAGCTTTGTTGTTGGTTTAATTCAACTAATTTTTAGTGGGATTATGTGCTGAGGTGCGCATTTGAAGTGTTCCAAATTTCAGCGTGATATCTCGGATATTTTTGAAATTATACCATACTGAATATTCTCCATTTTCATTGTTTATTTCGAGCGGGAAGACCGTGGAGTTCAACGAAGGCGGCTTGTAATATTTGTTAAAATAAACTAAAATATGTTTGTTAAATAGTTTCGAAGTAACATAAATAATGCTTTTATAACTAATCAATGAGGAAGATGACTGCAACTTTTGCCCACCCGTGACGCCACCAACACACATTCACATTTATACATTCCACAAATGAAAAATTCGCGCGCAAACAATTCACACATACGCAATCATGCACATCCACAGACATACACTAGTGGCGCCATCTGCGCCGAGCTTTGCGTCATCTTCCCCATTGTATATAATTTCAAATATCATATGACTCCAAATATGTATTTACAAATACAGTTAAACAAACAAATTTCATTAATTATTCAGTGACAACGAAATCACAAATATACGTCGTAACTAAATTAAATGAAAAAATAAAGGATAAATAAAGGTTTCGACGAATTCTCTCGCTGTTCTCGTACGCTCCATCTCCACCGCAAATATATTTATTTATCGAGATACACAAATTATCCAATCTAGGAGCCGATCCAATATAGGCAATTCTCCTCCACTACCCCTATTTTCCATAAAGCTCTTGTCGATATTAAAATTTCACTGTTAAAACAGAAGAGTGACGTTAAGGAAAATAAAACCCCTCCCTGAATCTTCGTGTCAAATATTAACCGTCTGAAAATATGATCCTTTGTCCCATCATTTTAGAGTTAGAATAATTATCGAGGACAATATATATCTGACAACTACAGCTGCAACGGCAAGTTTCAAAAGGGATATGTGTACAGAAAGATTTTACACGATACACCTCCGTGCGATATTGGGGATGACACTGATGTATAGCAAGTTTAAAGCCAGATTTAATAGGCAGTTGCCAGGAACGTATGAAACACATCGAGCGCTTATCCGAGCGGTCGTTACACGCCGATAAATCGCTTGGGGAACCCTCGAACGACATCTCGTTGATAGTATATTTTTCAGGGATACAGGCTCCCTTAACAGAGATTTTTTCCGATCGGCAGATTTTCACGAATAAATCCCCCGTGCTAAACGCCGTGCAGTTTGTCGGTGGGTTTGCATGACGAATCGTGCCACGTGAAAATGATACCATCGAACGAATACGAGGCACCGGGAAAGGGGATCCGGTGTATCGGGGACGGAGGAGTTGCAACGAGAAAACCGCGAAACAATGGTGCCTCGAGTGACGAGAAGTTTTCGACTGTTTGATGGAGATTTCGATCTTAACCGATACTCCGCTCCACCAGCCGCATTATCCGAACGGAGGGGAACTCGGTCGACAGTTTGTCAGATAAAGCCGGAAATTCGGAAATTTCGTCGACTTGTCTCAACTTCTCGATTTCGTCGAGCGAAACTGCCTCTCCGAGGATCCAGGCGCTGAATATTCAGTTTCCAGTCGTGCAAAGAAAACTGAACCGAGAACGAGGATTCGCCACGGATAGGAAGAGCCGAGGCGGATGCAATTGCACGATTTTATGGGGAAAGATGATTGATATTGATCGCAGTGTCAGTGCAATAGGAAATACCAAAGTGACTCATGAATCACTTTGTATGAATTGAAAATAAAAATAGTTGATGTTAAGAGGATTGCTTCACTGCTTGAGACTGAATCGTTTATTCGTTTCAATAACTCGGGGTAATAATCAGAAACGATGGAGGGGTGGTTCTTTATGTGTATTCCACCCTCGTGGAAAAAGATTTCGAGAATCTATAAAGTTTCCGGTGTTCATGCATACAAAGCTGGAATTATAGTAAGAGGAAAGGAGGATGCTAGTTAGAATTCAGCTATGTATACGCTGTTTCGTAGGAAACGGTGTTCGCCAAGGGACTCTTAGAGATCATTGCACCCTCCGCCAGCCTTAAACTATATAGTTTTCTCTTTGGTGTCCATCCCTGCTCCTTCGTAATGTTACCTTCTCCCCATTTCGTTTAACTTTTCTTCCAACAGTGAACTAAAGTGAGCCGCCGCGACTTCTATACACTACCGAGAGTCTTTAAAGCTCGCGGAAATTCCTGGCCACCGAGAAAAATCATGGGAAATATCCTAACTTTTAAGAATGTCCCTAGTATTCTAGTTGAATAAACAACGAGGCAAGTGAATAATTTGGCACAGGAAACTTACTTCGGAATATATGAACCCTCCATTTTTCCAAAAATCAAAAGCCACCGTGAAACTTCATTCTTTCGACGCAGATACTAACACGAGGTGAACATTTTTACATCAAAGACCACTCAGTAAACATATATCAACTTATATAACATATTTCCCAGCCAATTACATAGCTCCTAAAAGATACACGTTTAAACGTAGAAGGGAGGTTCCTCTGCAAATATCAGAGGACACAAATTCCTCTCTACTCGCGCGAGAGATGTGAAGGAATATTTACAGAGGATTAAAAAGGCTCAGAAGAAATTTTAGAGCGACTCCTCGTGTTTGCTAAAAAGCAAAAGTTCACGTCAAAACTTTCCTCACGCCCATCGAGCTTCGCCCTTTCACGTCCGCCCTTCAGGCCACGAAATTTCATAATTTTCCGCTCACTGGTCATCGCAAGAATCCTGGAAGGAGAGCTCCGTTACTTGGAACCCCTTTTAACGGGATTTTTTGCTGTTCGAAAGACCCCGGCTCTGAACCACCGCCTTCTATCGATACCTACTTTGCACGGTTCACTTGCCATTCACGTAACTGCAATTGAATCCATCGTTTGGGTATTCCCTGAAACAGGCTATTCCTTGAACAGGCCAATTTGCGTTTTCGACGTTCCCCGCCGTTGAAATCCGCTGATCGTTACGTTCGAACGGGGAGCGATTGCTTCCAGCACGTTGGACCAGCATTTTTCGCGAACCGAGGGGGAATCGAGAATAAAAGTCGAGGATAATATTTCACTGAGGAACACTTCGCGAGCTCCAAGGGTTGATCTCATTTAACGGGACAGCTGCAATATTGAGACGCACTTTTCATTGAGCGCCGATCAAGAGGGAATTCCAGATCGCGTGGTCCTCCCTACCGTCGATCTAAAACGGGTTAGGGTCTCGGAGCTTTTTTTATTGAAAAGCGCGTCGTAAAACGGCTCGTTGTTCGTCGCAAGGTTATTCCTACGGGGATCTAGATTACGCGGGACTTCATCAAGAGCCAGTGCACCGTATAAAATGAAATGTAAGGTCGAGGATACGAGGAGAGCCTCGGGAGGTGGCCTGCTGAAAGGAGCGTGGATAGAGGGAGCGAGGGAATCGCAGAAGGTGTTCCATGGTCCAATTTGCATAAAAAGAGGGTTGTACGCGTTTCTTGCTTATCGAACCGGGGAGGACCAGCCATCGTCTCGCAGCTTCCTACCGACAGAGGGTGAAACAACGGTGCTTCTTTAATGTACGCGCTGCGACAATGCGTCTTGTTTCCCCCGAGCCAACAGGGCGCGTTGTGTTGAAGTTGCGAAGAATGATTCGTAAAAAATAAAGCAGTGGACGCGGAGAATACTTGAAGAACTTCGGCGCGGCGAGACGTTGCGAGGTGGAGCAGCACCTTTCTGATCCAACAATGGATCTACCTTCAGGGAAATTAATTAAGACGTTCCTTCGTCCCAGAGAGGAGGGTCATTAAGGATCGCAGAAAAAGTGCGCTAAAGTTGGAGTGAATTAGACAGAAGTCCTCTGTTCCCTTCTGACTTTGGAATTTTTCTGGATACTTTAGATTCTTGAACCATCGGATTGAGATTTACTGTGCTCGCTGATAAATTGGAGAACGAAATCTCCGTGGCATTTTTATTAAGCCGCTGCAATTTTTATTCCGCTGCACCCTTTCCTCAATCAAACTCTCCCCAAACGACACTTCTAATGACGACTAAAGAAAAGTAATCCACCTGCATAAATGTAAACGAATATCGCTGCCACGGTAAACATTTTTCATCTGCGTTTATGAATACTAAACGTCCTTAAATTCCTCGAGTCTCTTCTTCCGCGTGATCCTGTGCTTCCTTGGCACCGGGATCGATAACGTAAAGGCTGTAAAATGAGCTACGAGCAGAGTTGAAATGCGTGCACTTAAGAGCTGGAAAGTTCCATCGGGATTAATGAACTTCTCTTTGATCGTTGTTTAATCTTGCCCACAGGGTGCATCATATTCGGGTCAGACCAAGAAGTTGCCGGAGTTATGAGAGCAGTTAGACGTTGCAATGCAACCGGCGTGTTTTCGTGGATCGGCAGCGACGGATGGAGCGCCAGGGGGTTAGTTAGTAATGGTAACGAGCCGGAAGTCGAGGGTACTCTATCGGTTCAACCTCAAGCCAATCCTGTCAAGGGTTTCGAAGAGTACTTCCTGAATTTGACCGTCGAGAACAACCGAAGGAATCCGTGGTTCGTTGGTAAGGGGAATGGCTGGAACACGCGAGCTTCGTTAAACTTTAGCTAGTTGCAACTTGTGAAATGGCAGGTATAGGCCCCGGCGCCAACCTATCATTAAACTAATAGCCGAGTGATCGAAAGAATCCTTCCAGTCAAATATCACATGCTCCGCTAATGAATCTTCATCAAAGATAATCGACTCGGAAAATACACTTATTACGTGCTTGATAACTTCACTTTGCGCCAGGCTTTCGCACCCAGTGGCGCACTCAGGATTTAATATTGGGGGAGCCGAGTTGAAGGGATAAGAATATTCTTAATGCAAATACAGTAAAATTCATTAGGTGATTATAATAATTTATTTAAGGGGGGACGCCTACTTAGAGCGGTCGAAACATTACGCTTCTTTGGGATTTTTTTTCTAGAAACACGGTTACACTTTTATTAATAACTATTTGTCTATTGTTAAGAGTACATCTAAAGTACAGTTCAGTATTTTTTGCGTTAAAGAATATTAAAAGATTTCAGAGTTATAGGCGATGACCGGGATGTCCTTTTTTTAAGCGTTTTGCGGTGACCATCGTAGCTCGTACCAAAATCATCTCAAATTAAAAATTCGAATAGTTTTAGATAAAGTATGAAATTATCTAGGCGCTATCAGAGTGATTTCTTTTTACTCTTCTTAGTTTCTGTTTTACACGCCAAGAAAGGAACGACTTTTTTGTTGAAAATCGATGGTCTCAAAATAATTTTTCCAAAATCGGACCCGATAGCGCCTAGATAATTTCATGCTCTATCTAAAACTATTCGAATTTTTAATTTGAGATAATTCTGCTACGAGCTACCATGGTCACCGCAAAACGCTTAAAAAAGAAGAACATCCCGGTCGTCGTCTATAACTCCCAAATCTTTTAATATTCTTTAACGCAAAAAATACTGAACTCTCCTTTAGATGTTCTCTTAACAATAGACTAATAGTTATTAATAAAAGAGTAGCGGTTTTTCTAGAAAAAAATCCCAAAGAAGCGCATTGTTTCGCCTGCTCTAGGTAGGCGTCCCCCCTTAAACTTTAAATAATAAAATACAGTTTTCTTTTCTCCTTACGAACACCCCTTCTTTCGGAGCCCCTCTGGGTGCCCCACTGTTCGCACCCCTTTCATTGTCCTAACACAGATGATCGTGGGCGATTTCAGAGTTTTGGGAGGACCACTTCAAATGCCGCTACCCGAACGCCTCCGCGACACTGTACAATCAGAAATACACCAGGTCATGCACAACCAAGGAGCGGCTGACGAAAGAGGACACTGCGTTCGAGGATCAATTGCAGTTCGTTTCTGACGCAGTGATGGCGTTCGCGTATGCCTTCCGGTAATTAATTGGAAATGAAGTTTGAACAGTGGATGTTAAATATTGTGAATACTCTTCAGTAAGCGTATCAATCACGCTCCAATTCGCAGGGACATGCACAGGGACCTTTGTCACGGGAAACCTGGTCTCTGCGAGACTATGAAGCCAACGAAAGGCACTCAGCTTCTGCAGTACCTCCGAAAGGTGGACTTTGAAGGTAAAATCCACGGCGAATACACCGTGGAAGCTTCTCTAATCTGTTTTAACGCTAGCATTGCTTCGCGAGAGGACAGGAGAAGAGCTTGAATGAAGCGAAAGAAAGTGAAATTGAATTCCCACAAATCTCTTCATTCTCCTCCCAAATGTTGAAGGTCTGAGTGGCGACAAATTCAAGTTCGACAAGAACGGAGACGGCCCAGCCAGGTACAACATCATACACTTCAAGCAAACAGAGCGTGGCAAGTACGAGTGGGTCCGAGTCGGTAAATATCTCGAGGGTGAATTACGATTGAACATGTCCGGTAAGCCCTGTGGCCCTTTCTACGGTCCTCCACCTATTTCTTCTTCTTCTTTTTTTCGACGTTCAAAATTGGACGCTGCCTTTGTTTGCTACCTACTAGCATATTCCTTGCAGAGATCCAATTTCAACTTGACCACCGTAAGCCGCCCGAGAGCGTGTGCTCTCTGGCCTGCGAAGTCGGCCAGGCTAAGAAGTACGTGGAGGGTGAGAGATGCTGTTGGCACTGCTTCAACTGTACTCAATATCAGGTTCGTGATGTCCTTCCAGCGTGATTCTCTTCTGTCATTCTGCTCTAAATACCATTCCCCACTGCCCGATCAGAATCACGGGCGAAGATCGACCTCTACTGCGACGAAACGCAATGCCGTTGAATTATAAAAGACGCGATAGTACTGTCTCGTGTACGGCGACGCGCGCCACGATTCCTCAGCCAGGAACATGTCGAAGCTTCAGAATAAATTCTTGTGAAATTCATATTTAATAACTTTCGCAACGTGACGAACGCAGCGCGCTCTTTGTCGTTCAATTCTCGTGTAGCAAGCCTGTCAACATTGCTCTTTTGTTTCCCTATTTAAGTTCGACGTATCGAGAAAATTCCTCGTCGATGGCAACGACGTGAAAAGCGCCTTTCAGCCTTGGTGCTCTGTGCTTTGCCAAGTGTTTTCAATGAAGCTTCTCATTCAAGCGATCCTCCCCGCGGGGATCTAGCATTTCTATATAATTGACGCGTGTGTTGTGTAGATCCGGCATCCAAAAGACGAGACACAGTGCATCGCCTGTCGTCAAGGTACTGTGCCAGACGAGACTCATTCTACTTGCCGCGATATACCAGAGGAATTCCTGCGGACCGAGAGCGCCTGGGCGATTGGAGCAATGTCATTTTCTTCTGCAGGAATACTGGTAAATATTTCCAAGCATTTGGGAAAGGAAGTTGCAATAAAAAAGCGTGGAGGAGAGCTCCCAGCGCTTTGAGCCTAGAGAACAATATCTCCATTTAATTCACTCCACTGCAAAGGCTACAGTCGAAACAAAATCAACCGGACACTCCACCTCGATATCCCAATCTCGATTTACAAGCAGAGACGATAAATGGAATAATAAAGCTACCCCTAAAATGGCCCCTTGATTTTGTTCCTACTATAGCTATCGATCTGAATTTCTTACTATTCAATACTCTTAATGGTCTATTTCTCCCTCTGAATATCGACACTCGAGCCACCTATTTTCAGGATACTTCACCCCCTCCGTGCTAAATTCATTTCTCTCCTGCTGTAACGCTCCAAGTGAGACTGCCGACTCTGATAAATTACTCACACCTCTATTACGGACATAGTTATCCATCTCTTTTACCTGCTGGCATGTTTCTTTGAATCTACTTAATCAACCCGCAAATCCAATCTACCGCTGTAATGGAGCGTTGAGTTTAAATAGACGCGCGATGCATTAATGCATGGAATATGTTAAATGCGAGCAGATAACAATGTGCGTCTGCGGGGTGTTCCTGAAGCACAACGACACGCCGGTGGTTCGTGCGTCTGGCCGCGAGCTTTCCTACGTTCTACTGTCCGGGATACTGCTCTGTTATCTCGTTACGTTCGCCCTGGTGCTGAGGCCCACGGACATCGTTTGCGGCATACAAAGGTAAGAGGTTAAAAGTATGCAACGCGCACCGCGTCCCCCCAATTTTTCTCTGCCAAGAGTTAGCCGCTGCCGGGGCGGTCCGGGGAATCCAATTTTCCGCCGCGGAAACGAGTCGCCCCGGCGCGGGGATATTAACTCGGAATGCAATACATGATCGATCGGGGTAAAGCTGATAAAGTCGTCCGGCGAAATTTCATCGGGAAGTGAATTACGAGGGATTCAATTACGGGGAATCAGAAGAAGAATATAAAGCGAACTGGCGAATCCATTAGGAGCGAAGTTGCACCTGCTCCCCCAATCTCTTAAACGTCGCTCTCTACATCAACGTCTGTTGTGCGCCGGCTGGATAAAAACCGAACGAGATACGATTCCTCCGGAGCAAGTTAATCGATAATGCGAAGTAAAGTTTCTTGCTGCGAGGCTATATTTTCGTGGGGAAGAAGCGTAGGAGTGATCGTGCCTCGGGTTCGCTCTATTTACTGTAAGCTTGTAGCAAATTTTTTTGGGCGTTTTTATTTATTTCGGGACAAATAGCCGCGCTTTCCCAGCTCGTAGGAAATGTGTGGTCGAGGCGTGTGTAAAGAGAGGGTTTCGCACACGTTTCACAGATTCGCGGCTGGATTCTGTTTCACCGTTGTCTATGCCGCGCTTTTAACGAAGACAAATCGGATATCGAGGATCTTCAACGCCAGCACACACAGCGCCAAGAGGCCATCGTTCATATCCCCGCGATCGCAGCTGATCATTTGTTCCGGCCTGGTGTTCGTGCAAATATTAATTAATGGCGTCTGGATGATAATCGACCCGGCCAGGGCGATGCATCACTATCCGACAAGGGAGGACAATTTACTCGTTTGTAACAGTTACATCGACGCCAGCTACATGATCGCGTTCGCCTATCCCATTATGTTGATCGTCGTTTGCACCGTTTACGCGGTGCTCACCAGGAAAATCCCGGAAGCTTTCAACGAGAGCAAACATATCGGTGAGTGCTTTACTCTTTCAAATTCCCTTTCTTTTGTGCGGAAGTTGGGTGTATCGCTTGAAATTGTGGTTTGTAGTGTCAAAGTTGACTATGTGGGATAATAACAGAAGTCGTAACGTTCCGTGGATGGGAGATGATAATAGGGTAAATTCGGGTAAATTGGTGATAGTTTTAGAACTTCTCTAATCACTGCTAATATTTGCATATTCTGAAAGTGAGTCTAGGATATAATGATAGGCCAGACATCAGAGAAACAATGATGGGTTAACAGAAATTTACTAATTATATTTAATTGAAAATATATAAAATTACGTTGTCATGACATACTCTGGTTATTCGGTGATAGTACTCTGGTAATTCGGTGATAGGATAAAGGACCCAGTTACTGATATCTGACCAATTACTGTCACCGTAAGCTATTTTACTTAAAATAACGAATAAATAAACGTTGTAAAGCGATACACAAAAAGAATTATGTATTTCAACCTATAATCTATACTATAGATTATATTCTATGGTTTGTTTATTCGTTATTTTAACTAAAATAGCTTAAGGTGACAGTAATTGGTCAGATGTCAGTAACTGGGTCCTTTACCCTAGTTCTCACTAGCCCGTGATATGGCTATCAACTACTTTTTTTATTTTATTTTATATAATTTTACATTAGTTTACATTAGTTTATATTATTTTATATTATTTTCCATTATTTTATATTATTTTATATTATTTTATATTATTGTTAATTTGTGTATAATCAATCGTTGCATGATCGTTAGATGTGTGAAACGTAAGGAAACATGGTTTCTGGTAATTGCCATCCGAATTTCTCGAACATGACGATCAGAAACGCAAGTTCGGGAAAACGAAAAATAAGAATTTAGTCACTTTTTGTTACAAAAATAACACTAATGCCTTATTGTATGATAATTTCAAGAGTAAGACTTGTTAAAGTGTCCTTTTACAATTTACCCGAGTTTACCCTACAGTCGAATCTCGATAACTTGAATCTCAAAGAAAGGGAAAGATCTTCGAATTATAGGGGTTTCGGCTTATCGAGTTTTCGAGCAAGAAAGATTCAACAAACGAAAATTCGACTTACGCTACGTCCTAATTAAATGTCGCACAGCGACAAAATCGTTGTCGTCCAACCGACCGATTTCACTCGGCCGTACGACAATGCGACAGTGTCAATATACGGCTGGCTGTAGAGTACTATTTGCAACCGCTTTTGCGGTTAGTTTACAAGAAGTCTTTGTCGAAATTATCCATTGCTTTTTGCGACATCGTGCATGCGATACGACAAAAAACAAACTGGTTTGAAATTCAAACAAAACGATCGATGTATACGAAGTTTCTGCATCGCACGCTTTTGCAATTTGGACAAGCCCATAGAAAATCCTTTGTTTATTTATAGTCGTGTTGGTCGGTTGGTCGGACAACAACGATTTTATCGCTGTGCGATATCTAATTAGGACGTGGCGTTGTGGACGCTTTGCACATACGACTGTTAATTGTTCGACTTGTGAAGATGTAAAGCAAGACAAATTCAAGTTTTAAAAGTCAATTGTTTATCGTATACCTATAATCAAATATACCTACAAATCATGTAAAGTTATCAAGAAAATTATAAGATACATTTTATGTTCGAAATATTACTCTTTAGTACATATTAAAGAAAAATTTGATTTTGCTTTGAGCTAGCCTTCTAGTGTATTGTAAATCAATAGCATTTTTAATCGTGAATAATGTAGAGACAACATTTGTAGAGGAAACATTTTCCTCCATATTTTGAGATCTTTCTACGTGTACCTAATACATATGTAAAAATAAACTTCGACTTGTAGAGGTCAGAGTTCTTCTAAATTCAAGTTGCAGAGCTGATATACATAACTCAACATGCAAAATATAGTTCGACTTAAGGAAGTTTTATTTCGAGTTGTGGAGGTGTTTACAGCGGGCCGGAAGGGAATGAAGGAAATTTTCTTCTTATAGAAGTTTTCGAGTTATCGAGGTCCGGGTGTACTTGCTCTGAAGAATAAAGATTTATCAGTAGTTCAGAATTTCCATGTGTTCCAAACGTTGATCTGTAAAATATTTGAGGTTCGAGTTCCAAATGTATACGCTAGTGTAGGAATAGGTTTTGTAATTCCTATGTGTTTCGGGGAGCCACGGAAAAAGAGAGACCGGAGTGTCCAGAAATGTCCCAAAGTGTCCTATGTCCCGAAGTGTCCCAAGAGGTGTTCCACACTAGTAATTCTGAATGCAATTTAGAGAATTTGATTAGAACTGTTTCTAAAGTCTAGTTAGTTATTTTCCGAGAAACTGATTCTAGTCCGAAACTTATTCTCGCTTAGTCAAAGAGGACTAAATCAATACCTAGACCTTATGCAAGTAACCCATATAATGAATAGTGAATGGCAATCTGGTGGAGTGAATTGGATCGTTTGAGATTCCGAATTTTCCCTTTAGGTTTCACGATGTACACCACGTGCGTCATATGGTTGGCTTTCGTGCCGTTATATTTCGGTACGGGAAACAATGTGGCATTACGAATCACCTCGATGTCGGTGACCATAAGCCTTTCTGCGTCTGTGACTATAGCGTGTCTCTTCAGTCCAAAGGTAATTCACTGAAACGACACTTGTCAAACAGAATCTCTTTTCAATCGTCCTTTCTTTCTTTGCAACAGCTGTACATCATTTTAATTCGACCCGAGAGGAACGTCCGTCAAAGCATGATGCCGGCTAGATACAGCACCACGAAAAGCTCAGCAGTCACGGCGACGAATGCCTCTAGTATGATAGCGCCGATAACGCTGACAGCCGCTACGTGTGACCAGAATAAAACTGTTAAGAAACACATTATCACCACCATCGATTGTTCCACGCAAAGTGAATGTAAGTGACCGCCTATTAATCTTCCACGTCGTTTATTTACACGCGACGCATTGCTCAACCCTAAGGGGGGTTCTCGTGTAACAGCCCCCCAAAGTTATAATTTTTTTAAAACTATTGTTAATATAAGAAGAAAATTTTCTTAAAGTTAAATAATTTACGCTGGGACTGCATCTGCAATTTTAATTTTAGTATTTATTTATAGTACTTTTTTCGTCGATGTAAAGAATAATATAAAAATTTGTCTAAGAAGAAAACTTTTTCTTACTTTTTCTTCCAAACGCTATTACTCTTTCAATTTTTCATTTTTTTTTTTTTTCTTTAAAGTGGACCAATTCCAGCGTAAACTATCTAACTTTAAGAAACTTCTATTTTCTATACAATCAAATGACTGTGGTGGGTGCAACAATCTCGCCAACAGGGGTTACATCGTCGCAAAGATGGACAAGATTCCACAATAGTTAATAAATAATAAGAAGGGTCCTTGTAACCCAAAAGACTTTAATCCAATATGACCAACAATTTTTTCAAAAAAGTTCTTTTGGTTCAGTTACTTTTGGGGCTGTTAGACGGTTATTCCCCCTTAACAGTGAACCATTTGCAGTAACTCCGTATCTGAAGATCAGTTTAACGCCTCACGATTTTTGCATAAATATCACTGATTTTTCCAGAACCCCATTCTTGTACCCTTCCACATTCAGACACCACAATATCCCCTAGTAAATTATCATCATTGTTATTTAACTTATCCCGAGATTCCATCTCCAAGAAGTTATGTACAGGGATTTTTAATTAAGCGTCCCGAACAAAACCTGGCTGATTTCTTGTTCCTCGCCATCACACAAAAGCGCCGTAGGCGGACATCTGCGTGCAACAGTTTCTCCGAGATACTGACGTGGCGAGAAGAAATTCTAAACCACAAAATACACTGTTCCCACGCGTAATATCCCAGCGATGCTCTTCGCATCGCGCACGCTCAAGATTTCTCAGATCACTTACAGAATATTGCTTCTTTCAATCTGTTCTAGACTTCGAATTGGAAGTGAAGGATCAGAAAAATGGAAAGCCGCAGCCCGCGGTGGTCTCGCGATCGACTCAGACCTCGGCCACAAGCGACAAGGACCCAGTCGTGACGAACAAAGATTCAAAGGAGACCAGCACGACAACGAAACAATTAAACAACAACGCGAGGATAGGCAACGGGCCAGTGAATCAAACCGACGTCCCGTTATAGCAGGAAACTTCCATAGACTCTGCTATTCTCTCCGCGAATCTGAAGCCGATTTCGAAGAAACCTGTGGTAGTTTAAAATTTCGGTATTTTGTAAATACGACCGAGCATACGTCGCTGAGAGAAATGATTGTGTAAATTGTGCTGTCGTGTGTCGTAAATTGTCATACACTTAGGAAGAACTCGTCTCGTGTATATGGAATGCGAAATCTACGCAAACAATTCGACGATTAAATTATTGGACGAAGTAATAAGAAGCATTATATTATAAATTGGACGTTCGCAGTAGTTGAGAAAATACATACACGAGACCATAACGGCGCTAGGTACGCAAAACCGCACTGTAATGTGAAGCTGATGCATAATCACTGATTGTAATTAACTGTTAAGTCGCGTAATTAACAATTGCTCTGGTTTCCTCTGTGATCATAGCATAATGCATTTAACAATCACGATAAACTGCGTAAATCTCTTTTGTACATACACCACGCCATTTTCACCGTGCACATTAACCGCGAGTCACTCATACGTTAACAGAATTAATTGTAAATATCAACGACGAGCGAGGTAAATCATCGTTCCGTGGGAACCTGAGAGCCTCTAGCAGTCAGATCGTTGCCAAATACAAATGATTGCGTGAAAAGTCGGGCGATCCCCTACCAATACCCTGTAATTTTTGTAAAAAGGAAACGATAGGTGCTCGGTGCACGAGAATATCGCCCGCAGGATCTTCTGTGTATATAAATCTTTCTCTGTAAATATACGATAGGCCTACGCTACTTAAAACAAGAATTAAACATTTGAAACTATTAAGGATATACTTACAATCTTCGAGATGCGACTATACCAACGTAGACTCGTAGGGATCTTCTTCTTTTCCAATCTTCTCTGCAGACTATAGGAATTGCTACACGTAGAATTGAAAAAAAAATAAAAAATAAACGCAGTGTTTGCGCGTTCGAATATTTTCTCTTAGGATCTAGATATTCTAATTTAAACGTAACGTTGACGCTTGGTCCTTGCGCGGAAGACCGAGCCAGGCAATTCTTCCGCGGGATCCGATGTACATACAGACGTTTTAAAGAATTGTAAATTTCTCTCGCGTAGTCGCGACTAAGTCTAAACCTGCGACAAACATATCCACTTTACCCGTACGTAGAAATTGTGTTTCTATAGTGTTAGACACGCAGAGATAAGTATCGAATGTTGTGACTGTTACGAACACTTCGTTGTTAACTGACGATTTTGGAGACTGTTCGATTAAGTTTATCAGAATACGAATGTTAATTCCTCGCGAGGAAGTAGATCGAGTATGCAGAGCGAAGATTTGTCTTCTGCGAGCCTTTGCACTCGACGAGAAAGATTTCGAAAGTGAATGGTGCCTGCTAAACTTTCCAAATTGATTTCCCGCAGATATGAACTTTGCTGGCGCAAAGTGTAAAATCGTATTTGTGATCTGTTGAACTTGTTTCGAATTTTTGTAGACTCGAGAGAGATGCTTCTTACCGAACTTTGGGTACAAATGAGCCCGGTAGCCACTGTTCGGCTCTCAAAGGTCTTACGTTTCTTCAAAACTTCGTATAGTTACATTCTACAAAACTCTAAGAAATACTCTAGACTTGACCAGCAATAATTTCGTTTGTGAGCGATGTTCGGCCAAGTGTGACAACGCGACAGTTTTCGAACGGTGCGTTTTAAATGAAGATGTGTACATATACCGGACGTACGACTGTACATATAAGTACGTGGATATATAACACTGCGACGCACGAGAATGTTTAGTTGATACGGAACCAATCTAGACGTAACCTTGAATGCGAGTCGGAGAAAGGTAATTACGGTGCGAGCAGCGCGGCGAAAATTCCAAATTACGATGCAGCGACAATGCGAGGAAGGCTGGACACGATCAAACTGTTACGATCTAAGGATATTTTAAATACGTACGAACGCTAATGTAGGGACACGAGTTTAAGTGGTATCACGATGTATCCGTTAAAGTGAGCAAGGGGCAAAAAAAGTAAGAATAAAAAACAATTACGAAAATTACTCGACGGCTATCGTTATTTCCCTCTCGCTTCTGCGCGTGAACGAGGAAAGAGTAGGACCACCTTGCCTTTCGCACGTCTCTTTATTCACTTCGAAGCTGCGCCGAGGTGCACCTCGCGCTTACAACAAGTATGTGATGGTTTCGGGATGCGCTTTATTTTCTCAAAAAGTACAAAATTTACAGGTGAGACGGTGCGCTGCGTTTCGTCAGTAACTGTAGACAGACACACAGAGAGACAGAGACAGAGACAGAATCCGATCGAGTTGCTGACATGCCACACGAAGTTTCACCTAAGAGGAACATCTCAATTTGGCTCATCGCTCAGTTCGTGGTGCTTTACCGGATTAGTGGATCCTGAAAACCCCGATTAGGCGTATCATTTGTGACTTGTACCTGCACATACATTGTTAGAACAGACAAGAAACAGGCGCGAATTAAATGCTACCGTGGATCCCAGTCGCGCGGTATAAACCTTCAAGCGGGGGCAAAGCTCCCGACAGCGGTTGCCATGGAAAAAGCGAAATCGACACTTTCGCAGATAATCGTTTACTACGGATGGCAATGAAAGCAGAGTCCCGACAGGTGCTATGTACATCTAAGAGTTACTATAGTGTTCCTATACTAATGAACGTGTCTATGAAGGGGGGGAACTATAAGCCTGGTTTGCTCTAAGCGTTCTGACGAGCCGCTTCACAGATCAAGTAAAGGAGAGGCGTTAAAGGGTGCAGAAGAATAGAAAAGCCTCTCTAAAATAAATTATCTTTTTATTCCATTAGCAATTACAACGCTTTCAAGTTCGACTGACATTCTTGTTCACTAAGCAACTTCGTCATTCGTATACCGTGTTACATTCTCCTAAACATACAGCCCTCCTTCGTAACAATGGGCGATCCGACTAGTTACGCTCTCTCTCTCTCTTTTCGTTACTCCACTTCACGAGCTACATCATCTTTAGAAAAAGAGAATAGTACAAAATCAACACGGATTGTAGAAAAGATCGAGACTGCTCGAGAGACGCGTGCAACCAACTCATCACACTGGATGTTACCGTCATTCGAGTTAACGACACGGGTGGAACGATAAATATGCAATTTCATTGGAAACAGCTATCAAGGCCTGACTATAAAACCGGCGAAACCCTGCGCCCGTCGTTTACGCTATGTGGAACGAAGTAGAAAATCTTTGGTCTGACTAGAAGGCTCCTCGACACGCGCCACGTTACGAAATTCGGAAGCTTGTCTACGAAAGTTTTCCTCCTCCATACGAAAACCGTTCATCGTTACTAAACTCTCGATGTGAAGACAATCACAATGCGTTCCACCGTTCCCGTAACACCTAGCTACTTTATACCACTGACGATAAATAAATAATCGACATTTCCTTCGGAAGCTTCGTAAGCTCAGCTAGGCTCGAGGTGCAGTGTGATATAAGAAATCTACTTCATGCTCCTAGGTTCGCACACCGTTTAACAACAACGAATGGTAACTCTAATATAAATTCTCTAAACGAAAATATACCTTCCCCCTATAAGTCATAATTATAAAACGTTAAATCTGCTTGTAACACTACCGACTCGAAACGTAAGGCCGGGTATAAAAATCCGCTTCATAGATTCCCTTTGATCTGTCTAAAAACCGAAGCTATCGTAAAAATTCTCATGCATTCATTAGCTTCGGTTGTATCTTATACACGGTGTATCTAATAAATTCGTTAATATATTACCCTCTCCCACTTTCCTTCCTCTCACCCCTCACAACACAAGCTATATATTATTTCGAAAACTTCAATTTAATATAACAAAACTCCTATAAATATTATTACTAAACGAATAGTGACTTATTCCGCAGTTCTGTAACTGTATTTACAAGGTCGTTCCCTTTTCAGAATAAAAAGATTCGATCCCTTTAGAATGTGTATGCCAGAGCGTGGCGATAAATTTCCCTTTTCTCGTTATAGCACTCCTCGCTCGTGTTAGCCATCGTTTGTCATAGTTTACAGTAATTTAGGATTGCGAGAATTTGGAAAATTGGCAAATGCAGACTGAGTAACGTACTACAATCCTGTCATCAATGGGATACATTTCACATCATAAAAGATTACTGAATTTATGTCTTCCAGAACTTACCACTGCCTTTAATACCTTTGACTTTCTGTTGCTTTTTCTTCGGATCCGGCGTAACCGACAAAGCTTCTCTGCCGGACTCTGTCCCTCCCGCTCCGGAACTACCACCCGCCATGTCAGCCTCCTGCACGCCGCCCCCTCCAGCTTGCGCGGCGAGCGTCTTTTTTATATGCGCGCTCTGAAGACAACATCGAAGATAGCATGAAATTCTCTGAGAATTCATTACGTTTGTATCGCCACGAGAAACTTACATCTCTCTGTATCCTTTCCTTGTGATAAGTGGCTTTCTGTTTCGCGACATTGGCCCTCGTAACTTGTATCTCTATGCAAGCCAGCACGGTATCGCAAGCCTGACCCCAAGCAGCTAACGTCTCAGCTACCACGCCGGTATCGTTGGGTCTGACGTCTCTCCCTAAGCCGGCGTAATCTACCTCTAACTGTGAATTCTTTTGATCCAGCTTGCCGTGTATTATGTCCGCGTAAATAGCTTCGATTATTAAATCCTCTAAGTCTCTAACATTCTTTATATCTAATTCCTCCAACAACACAGAATATGGTATACATCTGGACTTTGTGGCTAGCGTTACTATCGTTAAATGTTGCAGCTTTTTCCTCTGCGTGGGGGTCAATTCCAGGACCTTGTCTTTGTTCTCCAAGTACTCTTTGTACGTGCCATAAGCGAACAGATTCAAGGTATTCCAGTATTGAACGTAAGGCCCACTTTCTAGCTCTTTGATATTGGGCATATCTAACAACTCCCCAAAGACATGAACGCCTGGCGTTTCTACTGCTTGCCTTATAAGCTCCAGCGCGGCCGCCCCTTTAGCGGTTTTAGCCAGCAGCACAAACTGTTCTAAAGGGTTATTAGCCGACTTTTCAGTGGTGGTCGCACCAGTCATTTTGACCCTATCGAACAAAGATTAACTAACAACAAGGATCCCTCTGTTATTCCGAAAATAAGCAAAGGTATTGGAGATTCAAAGGAATCTGCGGTGAAAATAAAATATGATGCCCAAGGAGTACACTTCACTGTAATGTACAGGGTGTCCCATAACCACTGCTACAATCGAAAAATCAATGATTGCACGGTCCTCTGAAAATGAGAGTCAGCTTGAACGAACGTTCGCTGTACATTTCCAATTCACTTTTTACGCGTGCAATCATCCACTTCTTGCCTGCAACGTCAGTTACGAGACACAGTGTATACAGAAATAAGCCCGACGATCGTAAGAGAGGTTAGAAAGTGACAATATGCAGCGTAGGTTTCTCAAATGAACGTATATCAAAGACGACAGGCAACTGTCTCGCGATCAACGAAAGCAATTCGACGCACAGATTTAGTTACATAATTACAACTTACTTCGTTCGGTGTTTACAAATACGAAATAATTTTTTCCACTGAACGTGCCTTCAAATGCGAGCAAGCATACAAATACAATGGGCGCAAGTTCTACCACGAGAGTGGAGTGGAACTTTTCCGAATGAACGAATCGCGGGTTCGCGCGGAAGGCGAATGTAACAGGGAGGAGCGATGAAACATCGCAGGAAAGCGACTTTAAGGAAATGCCTGGAACGCGGTGTGTTTAAAAGGGAATCAATAACTTCTCCGTGAAGTTCATGCACGGCGGAACGTGTCGGGTGTGTTGCTGGCACTGGAGACAGGCGGAGGCGACAGAGCAGAAACGGGAACAACTTCACTGCAATTGCATCCGTTTGACAGAAGGGAGGGGAATGCGTGTTGTTCTCCGCGAATGCGAACGGTTTATGTTAATGGTCCTTCCAAATGATTGTGCCGTTTGATGGGAAATAGTGAGCGGAGAAATTTCAAGACTGCAGTTCGTCGGCCGATACTGCGCTTGAAAATCCCCAGCAACGGATAGTACAAAATGAAGCCTTTAATCGAGTTCGAGGAATGTTTGCGGGACACGCCAATGTTTCGGTGAGGAATTGGTTAAACGTGCGAATTTGATAACACTTTGTTTAGCCTGCCGCTGCTGTTCCGTTGCGTGATTCACGGCGCAACGCCTGTGACTAAATAGGCTGCGTTCCTCGCGCCGTGTTCATCACTGTCGATTACGAGTCGGCCGTCGGAGAAACTTAAAAATGCCCACCTGTCTTTTTTTTCTTATAGATCCTGCATCGAGGAAGTGGAGGCAAACGTCGATCTACTCGAGCAAAAGTTAGACAAGGTACAGTTCTACGAACACGCCGCCAGTGTTATACAATGTACAGTCATTCCCTAGAAAATTATTACACGCAAGATGATGCGGCTAGAAATACACGTTCTCGCGTGTTTGTAGTTTTTTAAGTTCTCTGTACTGCGGATGAATTATATGAGAATTCTTTGCAGGTGTTAAAGAACTGTAGCCAAATGATCGACACGGGGAAACTTTTTATAGGCCAGCAAAGGTATGTTGGAGTACGCTTAAGGTTTAAGTTTCTTGAAAAGTAGAATGTATCGTCGGTGGTTGTTATTGAGAGGATGTTAACTTAAATGAATCGTGGCTCGTGGTAAAGAGGAGGAGGGCTCGAGTAGAGGGGAATCAGGAAGCATGTATGAATTACAGCAGTGTTAGGGATGACTCATACTTATGGCACCCAGTTTAACACAGTGAAGAATGTTACGCTTGCAACTTGTCACACAGAGATCTTTTTATCAGTCTCTCATATTGCCATTGAACAAAGGCTATTTTTAGAAAATACCCACCATACTTTCCACTGGTTATACTCTCAGATCTGTTTAATAAATTATCCTGCAAATAGATTGAACGTTACTCAATTCGCAAACATTGCTGACACTTAGAGAGAATTAAAAATTATACTCTTCCCCTAGCCAATTTGCCAATAGCCTGTGGGAGCTGTCTCTGTATTTTAACGATGACTCAGAGATAATGGCATTCCTGAACAAATTGATTCATGCCCTACAAGAAATGAACAAGTTTCATACTATTTTATTGGATCAAGCGTCTAGAACCGTAATCAAAGATCTGAATTCATTCGTGAAAAGGTAAGTCGAGTAACGATGCGTGTAATTGTGTCATATATTTTATCACCCAGAGATTCAAGTGTGCGTAATATTTCTAATATTTCAACAGCGACATCAAGAAAGTAAAAGAATCTCGACACTACTTCGAAAAAATCTCTGCCGATTTAGATATAGCCTTAAACAGAAATTCGCAAGTTATAAAGTCCAGACCCGCGGAGTACGAAGAGACTTCCAACATTCTATCGGCCACTCGATCGTGTTTCCGGCACACCGCTCTGGACTATATTCATTCATTGACAATGATACAGGCACGCAAGCGGCACGAGATATTGGGCACGTTGCTCAGTTACATGCACGCGTGCATTACGTATTATCATCAAGGTACCGATCTTGCGCAAGATCTCGACCCGTTTTTAAAAGATCTCGGCGAGAATCTGATTAAAATGAGAGCCGACTCTGTTAAGCTCGAGAAGGAAATGGAGAATCGGCACATTTACGTTACGAACAGGGACCTAATACCTTCCCCAGTACCCGGAAATCCTAGAATGGAGGGCTACCTCTTTAAGCGAACTAGCAACGCGTTTAAAACATGGAACAGGAGGTGGTTCTGCTTAAGAGACCATCAGTTAGTTTATCGAAAAAGAACTGGCGACAACGATTTCACGATCATGGAGGAAGATCTTCGCCTTTGTACTGTAAAGCCAGTGGTTGACTGTGATAGAAGAAATTGTTTCGAAGTATTAAGTCCTACGAAGTGAGTGACTACTAACACGAGTACAGTATGGTGGTATGCAGTTCGATACACCTGTTGTTTAATTTACAGGAGTCACATATTGCAAGCTGATAGCGAGGAAGCGTATTTAGCATGGGTCACTGCCATGCAACAAGCAATCGGTGCTGCTATTCAAAGAGGCATGGGTGCTGGTACGATCGTTAGTATACGAGAATCGCAGTCGCAGAATAGTAGAGGGTCTAGTAGACAGTCAAAGCCTAAATCAAGGTACAAGAAAGTACTTCTCTTGCGTTGGATTATGTAAGAATCAGATGGAGCATGGGTAATAACAGTTTGTACTTCCTTTCCGTCGCTGTAGGGTCTGGGAACAGATCCTAAAGATCCCTGGCAACGATACATGCTGTGATTGCGGCGGTGCTAATCCAAGGTGGGCTAGTATCAACCTCGGGATTACACTTTGTATAGGTGCGTCGCCTTGTCGTATTTCTCTAAGCTAAGTAGTTTTACGAGCTTCTAATATTTATTTTCTGTTTAGAGTGCTCTGGTGTGCACAGAAGTCTGGGTGTTCACTATAGCAAAGTTCGATCTCTCACGCTAGACGATTGGGAGCCAGAGATACTGAAGGTAATGGCAGAGCTTGGGAACACTGTAGTGAATAATGTTTACGAGGCTCTGCCAATTCCTCCCGACGTTGTTAGAGCTACGCCGAAGTGCAATGGGTACGTAAAACTATATACCAAAGTAGATAGCGTCACAGAACACTCAATTAAACATTTCGACAGTAACATACGGGAGGCTTGGATAAGAGCAAAGTACGTAGATCGTAAATTCGTGAAACCTTTGACTAACATGATTTCATCTGGGCAACACACGAGCCGCGACAAAATGCACTTCCGCAAATGGAGCGTGCGCAAGTTACGCCGCAGGCCGCGGAGCTGCGACAAAATTGATAGCGACAATCGTAACAAAACAACGACATTGTCATCGGTGAAGGAAGGTCAGCATTCGACGAGCTCGGATGACAGTAAGCACACGTCGATCGAGAGCTTAATTTCCGTTGACAAAGCGAAGAAGACCGAGAGGAGCTCCTTAAGCTCCGACGATAGCGCGAATCTAGATCTGAAGAATGATTCCACGTTGTACGGGAAGATACTAGCGCGTCCGCGCAGCGATTTGAACGAGAGTAATCGTAATTCCAACGCCGTCGACGCTAATGCAGAGCCGAACGTCGATAACGAAGCTAAGCCTCACATTCCTGAAACGAAAGACAATACGATTTCCACGAGCGACTCGGAGAACAATTTGTCACTGAAAAGTGAAGTGTCCTTAAACACGGAGATCTCTGACGCGAAAGAGGCTATGGAGAATAAAGATTTCGGGACGGAGAAACAGTGTACAGAGAAAGTAGAATCCGACGTGCTGATGTTCGGATGTGATTTACCAAAGCCAACGATCGATAATAGCTTAGAGTTAAGTTCTGATCAAGACTCGACTGCGGGCGAGGACGAGGAGTTCACGGACGAAGAGGACATCGAGAATCTGCATCCCGAGATGCTTCTTTACAAAGCTGCCGCGGCACACAATCTCCCAGTGATGTGTGCAGCTTTGGCAGCTGGTGCTGACAAGTTATGGTTGAATGTGAATGACAGAGGTCGTAATGCTATACACCAAGCGATTATAAGCGTGAGTATGAAAGAACGAAGTTTCGTTCTGCGCGGTGTGTTTGATATTCGTTTTTGCTTTCATTCGAATGCAGGGTTCTGTGATGTCCTGCGAATATCTGATTCTGAACGGAGCGCGTATCAATTGCCAGGATGCTGATGGAAAGACTCCGTTATATTTGGCCACAGAATTAGGTACGAGTTCCTTCTTTTTATAAGATCCCTTTCTCGCGGCAATCTGCTGGGAACTTTCCTCATTCAAATTTCAGGCCATACTGCCCAGGTGTGCTTGCTTCTGAAGCATCGCGCTGACCAGCACATTAAGGACGAAAGTGGAGTGAAGCCTTTGTCGATAGCTGTTAAAGAAGCTAACGCAGATATCGTTACTTTGTGAGTATCGTACGCACCGTCCACTCGTTGAATTCGTCGGGCATATCGAATTAATGTTTATTTCAGATTGCGACTTGGCCTTCTGAACGAGGAAATGAAAGATTCGGAAATTGGGATCAGCGGCGACGAAACTTTCAATGACGTTGTTCGCGATTTTAGCCAGTTGGCTTGCTCTCACCCCGAACGACTGCAGCGGCGAAATGAAGGCAACAACTCGTCGCAACCGCCTGAATGAGATCTAAGGATGTGGGGGGCTTATTTGCGGAATGTGAAGAGCATGATACTAGGTAAAGAGAAGAAGAAGAAGAAGAAGAAGAGGAGTACATCGAAAATGTCGTCTTTCAGTTCCTTGCAGGGTAATGCAGTTGATTGCGATTAACGAGGTAAGTATAAGAAACCTATCGTACGATAAGTGAGGCAGGGCAAAGGAATGCTAAGGATATTACGTCTCTCTATACACTTCGATCTTCTTGTGACAGAAGTTATTTAAATTTTGCTATCTCTTTGTATTCGTATTTTAACGAACCACGGGACTTCCATATTTTTTGCAAAAGAAAAAGACGGAACAAGTCGTTATATTTTGCTTACGCATGGAATTATGCTATCCAGTGATAAGATATTAGGATGCCAAGTGTCTTTTGTACACCGTTCTTCCTAGTTTTTCCCGTTAACTTTACAGGAAAGGCAATGAAAGTAACTTAATTAATTTTTCAAGCATTGCTTCTTTCGATCGTTTGACCGCGTGCATACATATTCTGTAGAAGATCCTGTAAGTTGCATAGCTGCATAGCTCGCGATTTATATGACAACGAACACGATTCGAAGTTTGGAAACCTCTGCACATATGTACGAAAAGAAGTGTAAATTATTATTAGTAGATATTTGTATGTCGTTTATGTGATACAAGAAACGTGACAAAATAGTTCTAACTCTGTTATTGTGAAAAGTTTTACCATTAGCCGACACGTTTTCAACGTAGTATGCCCTATAGCGCGGTGTCTTTGGAACAACAATTTTATACGTGTATCCGTTTTTATATACTTAATATTACCAGTAGTGTATATACAACTGGCACTAAAGTAATTGGTTCGTGTTTTTCTTTCTCAATTACTCGTAGTAACCCGATGCTATGTAATTAGTATCGACTTAATTCAACTATGACACTATCGATACATACAATTATGTAGTTTGTCTAGAGATTACATTTACAAATAGCTGTAAACTACATTCGTTGAATTACCAAAATAGACTAAAATGAAACCCGTATAATTACCGATTAGTATAGCTCGCATACCGAATTTGTTGCCAAAAAATGAATCGCCTGTACATAACACTCGTAGATCTGATAACTATTCGATGTTATTCCGGAGCAAATGCTTTATTTCCGTCGATTCTTTAGAATTAATAACGCGAGGGCATAATTTCACGAGATATGTAGATCTTTATGCCGGATTGGTAATTCTTGCTGCGTTCTGCGCGATTAACGATAAATAATCGAGCTTTCTTTTCGTTACCTGTACAACGAATAAGTTATACTTCATTTACGCCTATTTTAGTAGTACGTAACAACGTTAAACAGTATTTGCGAAAAGTTTATATAGTGTAATGCATGGTTTTTAGTCTGTAATACGTAGTAGGACGAATAATTATTTAGTAACAAAAAAAATACCAATCATGTTAGGAATATTCTTCATTGTTTATGTAGAGGCTCTATTAACAGTTGCAATTCAAGATATAAAGCCGCGACGATAACTTTTCTATGGATTTGAAGCAACGAGATTCCGATGCAGACCATCATGAATTGATTTTTCAGATTTGATATATTTTTTTAGTTCATATACCGATCATAGATTTTATTTCGAATCTGGTATTCGATTCGATACAAGACCCGTTAACAAGCAACGCGATAATGATATAGACATAATAAAGATCAGATACTCATTGTTGCACAAGTAACCAGCAGCAAAGTGTTCGGCAATTTACTCTAATACGTACGTTAAATATACAGATATTATTTCCATTTATACTCGTATAGTTTAAAACGCGACGTATCTTTAGGAAGATATTGATATTCGGTAATTTCCCGCGACTGCGTTGCGAATAATTTCCTCGCGTGTGTTGTAAAAGTTTCTTTCCAATGGAGAAAACCGACGTCACATTAGTACTTGTCTTTTGTACTTATTTTTGTATATGTTTTATACACGCGATTGGACAGCATGAGAGCGATATATACACGAAACGAAACCTCTACCATGTACTATACGAACGAAATCTGTCTTCCAAAATTGAACACTGACCCCTTCGCCGCATGAAAGCGAACAACTACGATGTTATTCTAAATTCCACGATGATTTTCCACTTAAACGAGCAATATTTTCTACACCCTGATGCTTGATCCCGTGACGTTGTCGACGAATATTCAAACAGAATCATCGTCACTACTGCCTGCATTGCGAAATGTTACAATAGTACACGAACGTCTATAGACAAGTTGAAGAAAGTAATGCTGTTTCTCTGTTACATGTCATTGCAATAGAAATGTAAACGAATCGATCAATGTACCATACTGTACACAGACTTGGCGTCATAAAGCAATGATTATGCAAATAACGACTGTGTTCCTTTAATACTATCCCGTTCATTAAAATATCCACCTACAAAACCGACCATTTTCATTAGTTTATAAGTCTATTCAACCACCGATATAAATTCAAAAATCCTTCCATTAACGTAACGTCTCACATCTGTATCCTACGTTTCAGAAAATAGAAAGCTTCAAGACAAACTCGCAGAGTAAAAAATTCTGCATTCTGTTCTGCGCGCTTGGTGGAAATTGATATTAGAAGTGTATTCTGTCTTTGATTGTAGCATCGTGAAATTCGCCGAGCCATTCATCGATGATAAATGAAAGACGATGGCTATTTGCGGGGGAAGATGGCTATTGCGGGGGCAAACTCACGGGCCGATCCCCGTTCAAAGAGCTCACTCATAATACACGATTCTATCTATCTGCAAGTACGGCGGCAGGCAGTCTACGACGCCTAGAGCAGCTCCTATTTCCAACGATTACAGCCTCGAGGTTGCATATGTCATTCCACGCACGGCCAGCTGTGCTAAATCTACTGACGGATACGAACAGACGCCGACTTGGTCGTTAATTAGGTGGCAGCCGCTTTTCCGTGATTCGTTGCTCGAGGAGGGGAACAGCTGGTCGATGCCAAAGACGCGAGTTTACTTTGAACACGGAGCTACCGAGTGCTGAGGAGTACCGAGGGTTTGCCGAATAATTGAGAACCTTGCAGCAGGTGCAGCTCGATTTTCGACAGTTTTTGTGTTATGACGTGTGATGTAAGTGGAAAGTAATTCCACTTCGTTTGAGGCAGAAACGAGGGAGTTATTATATATACTGTGAGGCAGAACCTGCTGCAGATGTGAAAGCTTCGCCAAAAATAGAAACAAAAAATTAATCAACTCAATAACTACTACTTATTGTGGGGAAATATTTATTTCTCAATTAGTGCTCTTTTTTTAATCGAAAGCTACAGTCATCATTTTATGAACAGCTTTTTCTAATTTACTTGAAGTTGGTAAATATGGAGCTGCACCCCTATTGCTGCAAGGTCCTCGAGGAGCAAGAGGAGATCCGGGATTCGAGGATTAACGAACGGAGAAGCAACCCCTAAGTTCTTTAGAAAATACACCGACTATAGTGAAGGATCTGAGGATCTATCAAATGGAAAATCAGCTGTCCATTACTCATCCACTGATTTTGCAAAAAACGATGCAAGAGGGAAGCATCGTGTCGAGGATTAAAAAAGTTAAGGAATAGGTACCTATTGCTCGCGTGTGAAGAGTCAGTGCAAAAAGGTTGGAAAATCGTTGGGAACGCGACTAATTGTAAATGCACCTCGACAATAGGCATGCAGAAGGCTTCTCGCGCAGCCAATTAGAGGGGACGCGACAGGGGGAGCAATATTCTAGCTGGTAACCAGTGTTCACCGATTTTAAACGGCGTTCTGGCTTAGCCCGCTCGCCCGTTCGTAGAAGCGACCGATGGTCTCGCGGTGCAATTTATTTTTTACGAGACAGAAAGTAAATATGAATTATAGCGTTGGTGAGGCCGCGGGGCCTTCTTGTCGGCTTCAAGCTGTATCGTAAATCAAGGCTGCTGCAAAAAGTCTCAGCGCGACCACAATTGCGATTGGCCATGGGCCATGAACGAATCCATCTTCCCTTCCTTTTATTTCGCTGTCGGTTTTGGCTTACTAGCCATCCGAAACCAGCAATAAAAACCGAAACCACGCTCGCTCCGTGCGTAAGAACGCCTGTCAAGTCGCACAGGATATGTTAAATAAATCCAGGAGCTTTCTACTTTCTAGCATCCATCCTGGTGAAGGTATCGCGTGCGGATGCAGAAGTTCCACAGGTACATCGAGAACGGAAACCAACTCCACAGAGTTCTTCACAAATTTCTAATTGTAAGACCAAAACAACCGCAACTTCCTTCGTTTATACATTACCATTCTCGACCTTGTTTTACTTCCCAAGGCCCAAAATCCGGATCGAAGGGATCAGAGTTCGAGCGAGGGTAGTTCTAGGATCACTGGCTGAGCCTTGGAGTGGCGAAAAATTCTTGAAAACTGGGCGCTTGGAAATATGTATATTTAAACGCGTAGACACTTTGCGTTCCCGATACAACGCCAAGTGCGTAGACATCCGACTCTGCCGAATGGGACGGCTGCGTAGAAGATTAGAATGAACCGTGAAGTCCGTCGTCTGGTCGATCGACGAAATTAGTATCTCTTACTCACCCTAGTAATCACAACGTCTGCCTCGGCTTACGAAATTCTGCTCAGTTTCTCTCTGCGCGGCGGTCGACGCGGACCCGTTTTCCGTCGCGGCAACGAACGCGAAAAAGAAAGACGGAGGGGAAAAAAGGGGGGGCTTGGACGTAACCCTCCCTCGCGAATAAATTCGATTCTCGTTAGAAGCGCCGCGAAAGAGGAGATTACCGAGGAGAAAGGGAAGAAGCGAACAGATTTACTACATCCAGAATCCCCGGACGCAACCGTCTTATGAAACTATTTTTAGGTGTTTTTAGGGCCTCTCGAATTTAGGCCAGGTTTCCGAGAAATCGAGGGGACGAGCGTGCGACAATGATTACGATACATCCACGATGACACCTGTGATTCGCTTCAAAATCATACCCTTTAGGCTTCTGACAAATCGAGCACCCTGTGTCCTTACGAATTTCTGTATCGCCGAATTTACACCCTTATTAACCATTTCCACCCCCATCTTGTTTTATCGACTAGAATTCTGATCTCGGTAAGGTATTCTTTTGTTTAATTCAACCCATCCCATAGAGTGGTGTATTGTTTCACCATAAAGATTTAGCAAGAGGGGTGTTAAGGGGGTAGGTTATCCTCAAAATTGTCGAAAATTGTTTTTAGGATGTTTGCATATTCCGCTAGCTACATCTTTTCTATATATTTTAAGCGCAACCGGGCCCCGAAATTCGAAAAATTGAAGGAATTACAGTAAAAAATGTACGAGCCTACACATGAGATCGGATAACGATGTCCAACTCTAAACGCGATTTCCCAGATACTGTACGTTTTCCAAAACGGTGAACATAAAATCTCGAAAACTGCTACAACGATTTGAATGAAAATTTACAGGGAGCTGCAGGAAACTATTCCCTTCCATTGGGAGCACATTTTCAATATAAATTCTTAAAAAAATGATAAAAAATATTTTTCCTACAAAAAAGGATAAAATCATAAATAATAAAAATTGTATTAATTTGTTTCTCAAGATTTTGCTTCCGGCAAAATTTTTTTTCCTCTAAATATATATAAAATTTTCTTTTTACGCATTAAAGTCAACAAAGTGACGCTTAAGAATTAAAACAAAAATTATCTCTACATTAATTTATTACTTCGTAATAAGCATTTGAAGAAGGGCCTGATTTTGGGCTGTCGAGGGTAACCCACCCCCTTAAGGGATGTCGGACCTCGTAGCTCCCGACGGCGGTTCGAATGATCGCTACGGGGCAGATTCGATCTAGCAATTTTGCGCTCCCGAGCCGTTAACCTTATAGTTATCGATTGATCCTCATTAAAATCATTCGCGGTGATCTCAGCATAGCGAGCATTCCACGTGTGAACAACATCTGTTGCCAATCTGTTCGATGTCGGTCGCACGTCACGTGTTAATGTAAAACCATCGATCGTATCGCCGCCGATTTATTACAAAGAACTTAATCTACCAAACGATGAACCCACTTCTCTAAGTGAGAATCGCATTTACTGGGTGCCCGCGTTATTTCTTGCCCGCTGCGATCATTCTGCTGAGTCATTGGGCTTAAGCACCTGCATCTGGAGCCAGATTTTCTAATTGCAATGATGAATTCTGGTTGGGTACGTACAAACAGAGAATATTATCAAGATTCCCCCAAAAAAGTGACATGATTTACAAATCGCTGAGAGAATTTTTCTTTGAGAAACAAATTCTATCTCTGCTCCGTTCCAAGGTTTGCACCTTAACGCGCAACCTACTGTTAGTCACAATCGCAGGAAATCAAGCACGAGCATCGCATTGCGCAGAAAATTGTAACATGAATCGAACATCGAGTGTTTACTTCGGGATAGTTATCATCCCAGAGTTGTAGCTGAGATCGAAGGCAATCGAAGAGGAAACCACACGCACCTGGTCCCTACTTTCATTCGTGCTTCAAAGTATAGAGTATATATCATCGGTGCAGCGTAGTAAATCGGCCCATTTTAACGGTAAAATGCGTCTTTGATTCATCATTACGCCTCGTTTGTCCGTGTGTAGCGAGCACCGCGGGCTACATACACGTACAGCAGTTCCCCTCGCATACTGGAAAATCGATATCCTAAGCATCAGATCTATGGATCGCCGTGCACCTGTACAGCTGCGGTTTCGCTCCAGTTTCCATCGATCAATCGATACGTAGTACATTGCTTTATTGCGCGTTTACCAACCGCGATTTGGTCGAGCAGAAGCAACCGGCGTGGGAAATCGCGGTGATGCTTTCTAGAACGATTTATGGCCCGATGTGGCGGGAAAAACGATCCTGAAATTACAGTCTTACCTGCCATTTCGATTACAATTGGTACAAACTATGATCGATACAGTGCTCCTCGCAAAATCTCTAGCATTGTCGAAGAATGCAGCCTTATCGTAGGCTGCAATATCTGCTAAATAAATGGGTCGATACTTGCGATGAATCGCACGATTTCTGACCTAGGGAATGTGTCGAGAATACACCGCGTCGTCGTCGCGAAATTAGATCACTTCACGTCCAGAGAAGTCGATAACGAACGACAGATCATTCATGATTGCAGCGAGCGGTTTTTACGTCGCAGAGGCTTACTACGAATTCGTGGAAAAAGGAGATGCTGGCCTTGGGCCCGCGTGTAACTGGCGAGAAAAATAAAATGGTAATATGATGTTAATGCTGGCCTATCAATGGCGAACAATTGACTGGGTCAGCATGACTGTTTCGGGCGTCTTGTGCGCAGCATCAGTGTGATAAACAAATTCCTTGCTCGTTCAGGCGATTGAGGGTTTAATTGAAACTGCGTAATGGTAAGCGTAACTGTTACATCAAAGTCTCGATGGGGAAAGCAAGGACGAGCAATGGAGGAAGAGCACCGTGGGACGGAAAATACAAGGGTTTGGTGTATTCGAAAGGGGATGAAGAACTTTTTCCCTAAATTTTTTAAAATATAGTAGGGGAGAGGTGGGATGAAAGGGACACTTGTGTTTAGGACCAGATAGTAAAAAACTGAATAACCATTCGAGTTCTAATTGGTAACACTAGAAAGGCCAGTTATCTGGCTGTAACAATACATGGGCCTATTAAGTTTCTCTCTATATTTACATGTCATATTTTTCGTTTTTTAAAAGAGTGTGTTTTGTTTAAACACATAAATAAGGTACCAAACTTGAAAATCTAATTCCTACAATTACAATACGACACAATAAGGATCGGACATTATACGATATCATTCTTAATTGAATACTTGTTTAGATGCAGTAATAGAGATATCAGTCGCTGGTAACAGCACTTCACAAGACAGTTCAAGGAAATACTAAAAGTTATACTTTGAACCTCAAAAAAATTCAATCGTGTATTTCTGTCGTCGTAGGGTAAAGGACCCAATTACTGGCTCACAACCCAATTACTGTCACCTTAAGCTATTTTACTTAAAATAACGAATAAATAAACGTGTAAGTAAAATAGCTTAAGGTGACAGTTATTAGGTTGGGAGCCAGTAATTGGGTCCTTTACCCTAGATACGATAGCAGCTTTAAATTTGGCTTGATTACACATGAATGAATGTGGCTACAAAATAAAAACACTTTTGATCTGGGCAGATTCTTTATCTTTGAGATAATGACCATGTCCCCTTCGATACGTGCCCCTTTCATCCCACCTCTCCCCTACAGGTGTTTCTTGAATTTCGTTAATTCTCCACGTGCATTGACACATATTTACGTCCATCATCTTCGTATATTATGCACGATTCACAGGGTTGATAGTAGAATGCGACGGGTAAGAAACCCACGAAGGACAGAGAAGCGTGCCTATACATCTGATAAAAAGTAAAATTAGAATTCCTAACGAGACCCATGAAGACGGCAACCCCACCGAACCCTAATTGCACGATTCGAAAAGGTCGTATACTGCACCGTCGGCGACTACCGCCAGGCTCGTTGGCTTCGAACCTCGTATACCAGTTTTTCAGGCCTTCCGCCAAGCGGCTGGTTCATCGTTCTCCGTTTCACAGCCAATAATTTAGTTCTTGTATCACCCAGACGCGCGAGAACTGCCCGCGTCTGGCTTCTTTCGAAGTGTAATAACGAGAGCCGTGCAAAAATCCCTCGGCCACCGTTCGATGCGAAAGGACCAGGCTCCAAGAAAAAATTCCATCCACTGACCTAATGTACCATATGAACCCCGAAGGCCGGGAGCTCGGAGACTCTTTTCCAGTCGGGAGGGGAGGCAACTTTTGGATAATGGTAAAGAAAAATACACTCCTCTTGTTTCTTAACCCATTTTATAATGCCAATTTTTAAAGAAAAATAAAAAATAAAAAAATAAAAAAATAAAAATAATTAAAGTTTTAAAACCGAAATTTAAAAATATTCCCTTTTTTAGTATAACCTTAATAAAGATCAGTCTTGAAAAATAAGCGATTTTTTTCAAAAGCCAGAGGGACAACTTTGCCTCACTTTTGCCCCCCCCCCCCCCCCCTGCGGTCGCCCATGTCCGAAGGCGCCTCTTCATCCCCCGAACAATTTCAGCAGGTGGCAGCGGAAGAGTGTACGTTACTCGGTCATCTTTCAAGCAGAGGATCCCGCAGCGGGGATCTCGTAGCGAGTGGCGATAGATCAGAGACGTCCAAGCTGAGCTCTGGAGCTTAGGCAGCTTCCTACACTCCGGCCTCGCTGCCATCCACGTGCAAGCTAGCTGACGATGAGTTCTCTGTCCCTCGCAAATGAGACGCGGCATTAGTGGCTCGCAAATATATCGGCGCGATAGATCAAAAGCCACCCGATGGCCACTCGAAAGAAGCGGGTGGTCCTCACAACAATGCTCCCCGTGCGGCGTCTGCTTGCCAGGCGATTTGTGCGTCTAGACGCGCTCACGAGGACGCGTCGCGACGCTCCTCGGGCCTCTCTGCGGTTGATTCATTGTAACCGATTTAGCCTAACCCACGCGATGGACACACTCGCACTCCGTCCTCGCACCCGCCGATACCCATAAATTTCACGGACAGACGAAACAACACCGCGACGAGATCAGAGCTAACGCCGTGTCGGCACACGGCAAAGGATCCCGCGGGCCTGCAGATCGGCCGACGGGAGATGAGGATCTGATGATCGCCAAGGGGAACGCCGAGGCGCGGATGGGAGTACAGGTTGTTAGCTTGGGACCTTTTGGTGTCGTTAAGCGAGAAGATTTCGATTTCACGTCTTCTTCACTGAGGATCACACTTTACACCCCTGATACAAGGGTTGTTTAGTATCATATTGCGGTATGAACTACTAAAGAACCGCGGGATACCGATTGCTGACAGAAGAATCAATGAATCTCTTTGCTGTTTGGGAAATACAGTTGTAGCTATCTTGCTCCTACAACCCTTATTTGCTGATTACTCAGAACACGACTCAAAGAGAGAGAGGGAGATGCGCGAACGGCAAAGGAGTAAGGTGGTCGAATTTAAAAAAAAAGGTGTCGCGGTAATGAAGCTGGCGCCGCGGAGGTCGCGCGACAGAGGAAAGAGGAAAAAGCGCGGATACGATCGTATTATTTCCAGCGTCGGGGGTCGTTTGTAAAATGGGAAAAAAGGCAACAACAACCGACGGGGAAACGAGATTCTTACGGCGCCGCGACAACTCACGCCGACAGCTTTAGGATTGGCGGGCCGCGGTGAAAAGGTGTCGGGGCTCGCTTGCCGATATCTCCTCGGGACTGAAGTCTCGTAGCCGGGTCTTCGTTAGTTCGCCATGAATCAGGGAGGCGCCGCGGCGTCCTCGTGCGACTAGGTAAATATCCGTAAATTCGAGCGATCCCAGCCGCCGTCAAACGCCATCCGGGCCTTTTAATGCGTCGCACGCGCGCGA
This sequence comes from Andrena minutula, assembly GCA_929113495.1. Classification (NCBI taxonomy): domain Eukaryota; kingdom Metazoa; phylum Arthropoda; class Insecta; order Hymenoptera; family Andrenidae; genus Andrena; species Andrena minutula. The sequence continues at coordinate 24,530,184 of OV815994.1, forward strand.
ACATGTAACATCCGTTCGCGTCACCTCGCGCTCGCCGTCTTCCTTTTCCTCGCCCGATAGAGCTGGCGCCTACGCGCAACCCCTTCGTCCGTCCGCGAGCACCGAAATGTCGATCGTCGGCCTTTAAACGGTGATTATCGCGTTGGCGCGACTAACCGAAGCGAGACAAGTAGGAACCAGGCGGAGGGGAACGGTGATAGACGGGGAGCTTTCGACGCCAGCTAGCGCCGAAATAGCGTTGGCCCGTTGGAAAATGGGATGCTCTATTCTTCTTCAGCTAAACCTGCGGAGAAAGGTGTGCTGCTTGATTTCTGTTATCATTTCGTGGAAATGATATCCTGCGGCTAGTTGTACAATGCTCCGAGAACCTCCCACGTGTCCGTTACGGGAGATCGAAAGGATAGAAGAGCAGAATTAACCAGGAAATACAAGAGAATCTAAAACCGAAGCACCCCGGACGCTCGACCATTCCGTCCCCCGATCGTAAATTTATATTACGCCGCGCGACAATTGCCCACCGCCAGTAAACGCCTCTGCGACCATTCGTCTACTGAAATAATCGCCAGATCATAGCTGACGATCCCTCAGCGTTCGCTTGAATGAGGAGACGAGGATTTACTGTGCCGTAAAACAACCGTAAAACTGTATATTACGCCTATTCGCGGCTGGCGCTCGTCTGCCATAGGTAATCCCAGCAGGGGAGGTGCCTCGCGAAATTCGACGATGCTAAAGCTTGCGGGAGTTCCACGAAGCTCCCGAAAAAGTGCATTACCAAGCATTCGCACCTGAAAATAGCCATTCCGAAACGTTGACAACCGAATGAGCCAGTTAAATCGTGACCGATGGGGTGCACCCTTTTTAGTCGCCCGTTCGAAATACTATTTTTCCCCCGTTCGATGACCCCCCTGTTTCGAGAATCACGCTCGGGAGGCACGGTTTCGTGTGACGAGGCTCCGTTACACAACCTCGTGACGGTAGCCGCGGAGGAAAATCAGTCGGCCGTTAGGGTTGCCGCTGCCAGCGTCCGATCTACCGCGAATAGATCCGCCAGACGTAGACGCAGAGGCACGACGTCCGACGGATCGGTGGCAAACGTCGCGAATAAGACGCTAGGAAAACGCCAAGAACCGTGGGCACGCACCTGTGCGGCGGCGACCCGACGTCCCATCACGGACGCAAATAAACGGCGTCGCGCCGTCTGCCGTCCGACCGACACTTTCCTCGACCGAATGGCCAAAGGCGACCCGAGCATTCTCCTTTTCCAACCTGCCGCGCGTACCACAGGGAGGACACTTGGGAATAGGGGGCATCGAAGAAACCACCTCCGAACTGGCGACGGATTAAATTAGCTCAATTTGTTCGGGGATAATAAGTTCGGGGGTATTGCGTAATGGCTGGATTGGGTATAAGTGAAATTATGTGGGTGATAGGGGTAGAGGGTGAGTAACGAAACGGGGGATGTTCTGATGGAAAATGGTAAAAATGATAAAATGGTAAATATGATAACATTTGGGTTTGGAGACTTTAAAGCAAGGGTAGTAGGGAAGAACGGGGCAAAATCAGGACGTTAAGGATAAAGTCTCATAACTTTGACGATATTAACCATGAGTATCATGATTTTTTTATTTTATCCAGGAAAATTGTTATCGGTGCATTTTTGCCCACACTTCGTCGTAAAAATAAGCAAAAATTCCTGGTGTCCCAATTTTTTATATAAATGAAAAAATATGGATATAAGACTAGTGTTAAACCATGCATAAAGCTACCTATGTATTATAATGTTAAGCCAATGCTCGGTTTTACAGAATGTTACACTAGCGTTACATAAATTATTATGTTCGACATGAAATTTATTCCAAAAGGAAAACCGAAATGACTGGGAGAAAAATATAGCATTTACCTGGTACTTTCAGTGGCCGTGGCGAAATTAAGAGTTGTAATCAACGATACGTGACAGTGTATCAAAGTAGAATTTATATTTCTGCCCTGAAAGGCACTTGTTAAATATGGTAATAGTAAAGTAACGCTTTAAAATTCATGAAACAGTCCCGAAATGGCGCGCACGATTTTTTCAATTCGTGTAACTCGGATGTTACACTATAATATTAAGGGTTAAGAAAAAGGAAATTACAATTAGGATTCACTAGAATAAACTCTTTTTTAAATAATAGTTCATATCCGATTTTTTTAACAGAAGGAAAAATACAAAAAAATAATGATTTAAAGTATGATCCGTTTTTACAATTTTACCCCATGGCCTGAGTAAAACCGGGTGCCATACTAGGGTAAATGGCACCAATAAATGAACACTTAAGGCTAATGAATGAACACTTTTATAAAATTATGTTTGCAGCGCAATTGATTGCACGTGTTTGCAAAAATTGTTTGGTTATGAAGCAAGAAACTAGAAGAAGTCTCTAATTAATTAATTGCTTACTTTAATAATTTATTTTACTCATTTTAATAAAAAATGTCCATTCACTGGTACGCGTTCACTTACTGGTACATCCACCCTAGATACTGACCCTAGTGCCTAAAACAACGGAACTCATTCAATTTTTCAGTCTCGCAACCAGTTAAACTTAGAGCAAGCTGTAAACTGCACCCAACCTTCATCCAATTTCGATGAACCATATGATTCTTGAACATAAATGCAAATGTCTTCACCGTTTTCATCACTACTGCTATCATTAACCCTCGGTATTTTGTTTAATTCTGTGGTTTTCTTTCTTTTTAGTTGTAGTCCTTTATTAAGATTTAGTTTTAATTTTGGTACCTTCCTCTTTTTCGTTTCTTTATTATACACGTTTTGCCCCGTACGGTTTTGTCAATATTACGAATTATCAACAATACCATGACGAAGTAAAGACAAACCATTTAATTATTTACACTTTGATATGCAACAATTAACCTAATTCACGTCAAAAAGTATCTATCTGAACACTGTCAAAAATGTTTGAAGTTTCTTAAATTATCGAAAATTAAATCGGAGCCTTCAAAAGCACACAGGACGATATAACCTTAGTAAGCACACTTGTAACACGTTCTTCTTTTGTTGACAAACTAATGCACATCGCGGTAATATGTGTTATTATTATTATTATTATTATTATATATAAACGGGACAGAAAATCCCATAGATACAAAAGAACTTAATCAACAGGGCTTACAGTTACTAGCACTTAGTACACAAAAATTTACATTTAGTTTACGATAGACAGACTATATAACAATAACCGGAACGAACTTCGAGAGAGAATAAAGGTATCACAATCGTTAAAATGTTGATTAGCCACACTCATGGCAGGGTTAATAGGGTCAACAGAGTAGTGGCGATGCTGTGGTAATCTCAGGGCAAATAGAGCCCTGGATCGCAATAACGACGCGGCAAAATTTAAGGCGGTTTAAAAAATAATAACAGCCCCGGTTTTACCCAGCTCCTCCATTTTCTCCAAGTTTCCCCTAATGGTAAGTAAGATTATAAAGATGGAATATAGTAATGTTCGAGGGATGATCGAATTAGTGCCATTTTCGCGATTCTACGTGGGCAATAATTCTTCACCGCGTCAGGTGGATGACCAACGAAACTATTTGGCTTGCGTCAGCCGCTGCTTGAATTATCTAGCACCGGCCAACGCGAGATCGACGGTGCAAAATTTTGTGTTTAGCCCGACGATTTTTCAACTCGTCGCCCCGTTGCTTTCGCGCCTCTTTATCGAGCACGCATACTGCGTCCATAGTGAATTAACGTTGGCGTGTCGAAATTAACCGTTTGTTATCTAGCAAAGCTCTGCGTAGTTCCATTCACTTCTTCCCTTTGAATTTTCTATGAGCAGCTTATGCGTCATTAAAGCAACTGTCGCCAGTAATAGCAGCGAGCGTCCCCCGAGTAGTATCAAAACATGATGAAACATCCATTTATTATTTGCATCACTTTAAGCAACGTAGAACAGAAGTTACATCAGCGTCGGTAATTTCTGCTGGCATTGAAATGCTTTTTCCCTTCGCCTAATCGACTACGCGGAATGCGCGAGAATTCTCCCTAATCGGTCGCATGCCGCGGTACTTCTTTTTCGGGGAACTATTCTTTCCACTGTGGGTAATATTGACGTCATTAGAGCTCGAGATTAACCAGTACGCGGAACCAACGACAAGATTCTTGGGATCGAGTCCCGGTACGTGATCACTGCCATGAACTCGATTTTGGTGAACATCGTGGCGGGCCGTCGACATTAGTAGGGGCAGGAAAAAACTGGACAGTTCAAGATCGCGCAGGCTCGACGAGACGTACGCACGACGATCGCACGTAACTCCTTTTACACAATTAGATCTAATTACATCCATGAAATTTCTAAACGGAATCACACGGCCCCGTTACGTGACTGCACGTATGAGCTCGTCTGATTTCCTTCTCGGAATACGCAACTTCTTACGTCCACGGCCAGCAATACCGAAACATCGCACGCATACCGACGGAAATTATGATCTCACCGACCGATCGTTAACGTAATGATCAACAAGGATGCTATTGTCCAACGGTACCGAACAGGAAAATTCGATTAAGAAACTGGTGACCCGTAATCTACTCCTGCATAATTAATGACCACTTTAATAATTTGACTTTATTCTATTCTGCCCTCCTTATTTAAAACTAGCTTTACTACTCGGCTTCACCCGAAATTTAGATTCTGATTTCATAAGAAAAATTTGTTTTCAGCCTTTTTTTGTGAAAATGGTCAGATTCATCTGGATTAATCAGGTATAATGAGCTGAGGCACATTTCGAGATGTCAGAGTTTATCGTTCAAAAGTTTTTAGGCGACAGACAAACACACAAACTTATGGAAGCTTCCTGCTTTATATATTAAGATGGCCTATTGATCTAACACTGAAGTTTTACCATTTTCTTTGTGCCGTCCTTGTTAAAAAATAAATAAATCTGTCTTTTTCTAGATCTCTACAAACGCACTTAGGGTTTTATAGCTTTACTTACAAGGTAAAAAAAAATGTGGAACTTCAAATACTTCTCTTAAAAAATTGGAAAATACTAGATGGGAGATTTTAATTAAGGAGGGCAGAATTAGAGGAAGTGCAGCATATTTGGAATAACTGTATCTAATAAATATCTAATAAACTACTAACACTTTTTAATTTGTAACCCCGTAGATTATAGGGGCTAATGACCTGTTCACTAATGATATTTGTGGATGAACCACCATTTTTACATTTTCGACTTAATCTGCAGAGGAAGAAAACGTTAATCTGCAAAACTTTTTCAGCGCGCATTCAATCGTGCCAATCATGGCCAATGAAATATGTAAAAACTTTAGAGTTAAACACTTAATCTACTCATTTGCATGTTCCTTCTATGATTCAGTGCCAGTTTTGCGATAATTTCGAGAATGCGAAGTGTGACATGAAATTTTAGATTTCAATGCCATTTTGCTAATTCGGAATACTGAAGGTGAAGGTAATTTGGAATATTCCAAACCTTAGCGATGCTCTTGTTTCACGAGTAATGTCTACCGCCGCGCCGCTTCGTCTGTCACAATGACATAGGAAATTATATCTGTGATTGCTGCAAGTAAATGTTAAGATCTTGAATTTATATTTACATAAAATTGTTCCTTCATTGTGATTTCTTAGCCTGATTACGTCATAAAATAAACTAATTTTATTATCTACGTGTTTCGTTTAAGTTTATAAAGTGAAGGCAGATTGGAATACCGGTATTCCAAATTACCTGCACCTTAACCAAGTCGATACTTCCTATCATTTTTCATTGAAACCAAATTCAGTTTCTTGTTTCAGTTTCAATGTTTCAGTTACTTTTGATATTTTATTATTACTGAGACCTATGAAATATGAAAGTTCATTAGTTTCCCTACGATATTATGCAGTTTTATTTGTACCTATCCTCTGCCGTAGTTTTTTATTCGTGTTAAAGAAACTGGTATTCCAAATATACTGCATTCCTCCACTTCTAAGTGACCACTGTATCATCTAACCCTAAACGATCGAGATTTCGGTAGCGAAAGGAAGCTGGATTCTCTGTTGACTTCTGCTCGCAGGATATTTAAGTTGGGGCTGTATAACATAAGGGTTGTGGGCTGTAAATCAGTGATTCCCAATCGGTGGTTCGCGAAGTGTTCTCTGGGTGGTAGCCATGTTTTTTTTATTATCATTAAGTTAGAATTACATTCTGAAATAGCGATTTTTAATGTGTATTCTTTAACCTATACGGAGGGAGGGGTCGCAGGTTATTTGAGTATTATGAAAGGGATCGCGATTAAAAAACGGTTGGAGAGCGCTGCTTTAAATAAAACTCAGATTTCTCGAACACTATCGACGCGAAATTTACGAACCAAATCGGGATTATACGAGGAAAGAAGAGCGAAAGTGGTGATATCAGCGTTGGACGTAATTGTTCGACTCGGTATTTAAAAGTTACCTAGCTTCAACCGCGACGACGCGCGCGATATTCGAGCCGCGAAGCATTTCGGCGTTCCTCACCACCCCCCTCGGATGTCTTTTTGCGTTGTACCGTAGAAAATTTCGCGGACCACAACATCCGGTGCAGGCGGAGTCCACAAAACGCGTGCGTAACAAATTAAGCCGAATTAGCATCCGAGCTCGCTTTTGGGGGGCTAACGTTACCAAGGACGGGCAAATCGATTGCGACTCAAACAGAAATCATTACGAAGCGATTTGGCGACGTTACTCGCGCCTCGACGTCGAGAATTAATAGCATCGAGCGATCACTGGTCACAACTATTTAAAACTTACGAAATACGATATTAAGAAGATTCTCGCGTGGGGAAATCTAAGAAGAAGTGATTCCACGCGACGAAGGTAGTCGAAATTCAAAATTTCTTTGTAGAGAAAAATTAGTTTGAAGATTCTGTACTATTTGAACGACTCCCTCGTTAGAATAATGTAATGCGAATCTAGATTCCAGAAGATGGAAGATAAACATGATCTTCACCAGTTTCATCTCCTTTTTTTTATTTTTTTACTAGCATTTCAAGCTTCAAGGCTTACATCTGCATTACAACGAGAGGCGTGTGTAACGGTGATGAATTCTTGTATTAAATTTAGAACATTTAGATATGTACATACATAGGGGAGTGAAACTTGGACTTAACTTTTTTTAAGATAACTGAAAAGATGCCTACAAGCTTGCGTGTTTGGGTTGTTAATGAGACTCTCTATGTGCAAGGGTAGTTGGAGTTTGAGACCAATCAGTTTATTAATTAACCGACTTCAAAAAGGAGCAGGTTATGTATTCGACCCGTGTGTATGTATTTTTTTTTTATGTTTGTCCCCTCATAACTCCTCAGCATATGGACCGATTTTGATGATCTTTTTTTTATTCGAAACATTGGAAATATTTTGACAGTTATGGTTAATAATAAAGACTATCGTCATCTAATTATTATTATTGTATGTACGTGCGCGCATATCTCCTGAGCATGTTGTGTCAATATATAAAACTCAAAAGTTGAAAATAAAAAATTTTTAAAAAATTTAAAACCGACTTCAAAAAAATAAAATTGCACTAAAAAGTAAAAAATAATTTTTTCCCTTATTTAATCTACTACTCTCATATTTTTTAAATCGCTGGCTCATCATTTGCACTGTGTAAATCTGGCACCGACTTAAAAAATATGAGAGTAGTAGATTAAATAAGGGAAAAAATTATTTTTTACTTTTTAGTGCAATTTTATTTTTTTAAAGTCAGTTTAATTTTTTTTAAATTGTTTTATTAAGACTTCCCTTTTCCTGTTGAACAGAGAGCACTGCCATAATATGTGCTTCAAATCTTCCAGTCTCTGTATGCATTCACATATTGAATTGATGTTCATACCTATTCTAGCAGCAGAGGCTGCCAAACTGCAGTGATCGGCTCTGCATCTATAAAACCTGACTATAAATTTACATTTCGCGGACCATGGTACAGAAGATGCCATCTTCTCCCGTTCTCCCCATTGCTCTAAGAAGCAATTACTCCACACCCTCACCTAACAATTCCATAAGCCAAAAGCATCGAAGAGCAGCACTGAAATTTTTCAATAACCCATCAACGAATTCTGCTGAAGCCACGGTTGGCTCTCATCAGCCTTGCGCGTTCGAAATTCGATACCCCGGTACATAGAAGCGCAGTGTCCCGCGTGAAACTATTCGCTCACGAATTTCGTGTCTCTTTTTACGTTTCACTGGTGATGCAACCCGTTGATATCGAGAGACACCAAAAGCAGGAAAACACGCTAGCCACGCTGCATCGAATCTCAGCCGCTCTATCGCGTGGCCAGTTACTCTCGCCTCGACCACTTGCCTCGTTTCCTTTGGGAAACGGAAAGAAGCAATTCCAGGAATCGAGCGACTGGAGAACAAGATCGCGGCGCGCAATTCCCGCCTGGTAGATAGGGACATACATATGTACATACTCTTCTCTGCTCGGTTTTTGCGCGTGCGACGAAATCGATGCCGCAATCCAGGCATATGTACATCGTGTTCACTACGCATGAAGCGATCAGACGTCACGTTGGAGGTCGTGTGCCATTGGTGGAGATGCTGACGGGCCTCCGTTAAACTCGTGCTTGATCCTGACTCATGTAGTGTTTATCTCTCGAGTTGAAGTAAAATGTCCGTGGGCGAGCGTGCACCCCACGCACCCAACGATCATCGAGATCGACCCCTTTCTATCCTCTGAGAACCCTGGCTACTCAGCCACGTGATCGATGTTTGTCGGTAACGATGCAAAATTGGTTGAATGAAAGTCTGCAGGGTTACATCGAATCATTGACTCTGAAGTCTGTAGGTAATTTGGAAGAGACCCCTTCGATGTTTGATTACAGGGACTTCTGGAAGGGTCCTTACCCTTCGTGAAGGAGGAAAAATCGGAGAATGTCACCAAATTTAGGAATCTCAGAAAAATCAGGGAATGCCACAAAACCCCTTTATCGAGAAAATTAATTGTTTTGTTCCAGTGCAGAGTGGACATTACCTGTTTTTAACAAGTACACTAAACTTTAGTTAGGTATCTTTAAGTTTATCTTACGGGGGCATTTGAATTTTATAAATCTTTGTGATTAGACAATTCTGTAGATTCGATAATATGTAAAGCAGAATGTGTTTGTGTGATTGTGTGTGGCCTAAAAACATTGGAACGGTTAAGTGTGGGGTCACGAAATGTGCCCCAGTTCATTATGCCTAATAAGTAGCTAATTTAGATGAATGTCACTAATTTCACAAAAAATTAATAAAATTCTTTACAAAATCGGAATTTAAATTTCGGGCGAAGCCTAGTAGGAAGGCTAGTATGCTCCTCGATCTTTCCCCTTACCCTTCATAAATCACCCCTCATTGTTTGGGAAAGGTATCGAAGCAGAAGTTTATATTTCAGTAGAGATGTACAAAAGATCTGAACTTGTATTCTGATGAAACCTCGAGTGGAGAAAACAGATATTATTATTTCTCTTTGAATCTCAAAAATGAAATTACTACGCATCTCCTTTATCACGCAAATATGTACGCATTGACCTTTAAATCTCGATAAACAAATGCGTGTTTCAGTATCACCATCGTTCCTCTACGCAATATTATCGATGGAACTTTTCTGGATTTCAGGAATTTAATGATCGTTGCGTCACGCATTGTTGCGGTGAAAAGATTCCCAAAACTTAACGATTTTAACGATTTAAGACAATTTTATTTAAATGAAATTACATTTGCTTTCAGTGAAATTTTGGAGATTTAATGCGATGCGTACAATGTTTCTTATGTTATGGTAGTAAACATAGCGATTCTCCGTCAGCACTGTAATTTTTCAAACTTGTAATCAATGCTTCACGAGCTTGGCAAATGATTTGCAGTGCAAGTTGTGCGTAGAAGTGAGACAGGTCATGGCTATATTGTGTAAAAAATAATATGACGAATTATTGATATGTCAGGAACTTAACTGTGAAAAGTAATATGCATGCCAATCATTAAAATATTAAATTTATTAGTAGGTATAGATCATTCCAATTTAACACAGTCGTCGATCTATTTGAATTTGACTCGAAATTAAAATTGCTTCGGCTAAGAAGCAAATTTAAACGAGACTCGAGTAATCAATATTTGAACGTGCCGAACGTTTTTCTGAAATATAAGAAGCAAAATATTTTTCAGGCTCGACATTCGGCACGTGACAAAATGGTCACAACCGTCTTGCCAAATACATCGATAACGGTGGAAAGACGTAACAACACGTCGAATGTTTCGTAACATGAAATTACGACGAAAGTTTTGATGCCGAGAATTATTTACCCGATAACAACAGGATAACAGAGTGAAGATTACACGATGTTATAAAACAAACATGTTGAGTTTTCCAAATATTTTTGAGTATATGTACGTAGATACCAGAATTTTAAACATTCATCGGTACGAAAACATTCAGAATGTTTCCTTCTCAATTTCGTTTTTAGAAAACAAGTAATTCCGAAAGGTAAATTCCCTTGGTTTTCTCGAATATTTTAAGAATAAACTACGGAAACTACAACAGTAAACATAATTTTTATCTTCCCCTTATTCGAGTTCATCAAAAATCTCGTTTCTCCGTTTCATTCGAACAGAATAAAAGATTCCTAAAACCTGGCTTCCAAATCGCCACGAATTTTTTTCTCCACAACCGATACACCAAAAAAATTTAATCGTTCGACCCATTCAAGCTTCTGAAAAACGTCTTTTCTGTACCACAATTTAAAACGACCGAACGAATATCCGAATGCTTAGAAAAATCAACCCCTAACTCCTTAACATCTCCAGGAGTCTCTTTCCACCTGAATAATACTAACAAAAACACAAAAAACGAGGCTGATGCCATTTCCCAATTTCATGTCCTCGCGCCTCGCGTTCACCCCTAATCACCCTCCTCCCCGAGATCTATCACCGATCGAGCACGATCGTTAAAACGATCGAATAAATCCCCAAAACGAACGCAGCACGCTCGTTTAGATACCTCAAACACTTAGATTTCCTTCCCTTCAAACAAATGCAAATATTCAATCACTTCAAAACATCAGTCGGCTAATCAACCACTGAACAAAACGAGCCTCCATCCCCTCAAATTTCGAGCATACCAAGATTCCGAGTCCTCGAACAGCCCTAATTATTACAACTTCCCATCTCCCGTCCCCAGCACCAACTCTCTCTCTCTCTCTCTGTCTCTCAACCTCTCTCGTTCCATCCCAGCAGAACCGCCACCCGACGCCCCCGCCCCCGACGCAGCCGGCACCTAGCTCAGCCTATATAAACTGCCGGCATCTCGAAAGTCTCCTCATTCTATACGAGGCGTCGGTCTATGTATAAAGTCGAAAGCAACACGGAATACCGCGTACGAGCACGCGTGCACTTGTTTGAATTCGAACCGCTAGCCCCAGCAGCGAGCCAGGCAGTCGAAGACCGCGAGCCCTCGCGAGAAGTGTGCATCCTCCTGCTGTCCCGTCTCTGGTGGAGTCGCCGCGCGGGGATTCGTCCGAGACCCTGTTATCCCGTTGGAGAGCCACGGGAATAGGACGCGAGAAAAGCGAGGAAGAGAGCCTCTCGAAGAAAGCTTGCGCTCATCCCTCAGCCAGTTATCCTAGCTGCCACTTTGGCCAACGACCCAGGCGAGGAAGAGAGCCATCGAACGAGCACCATGAAACTAATACTGTTCAAATTCGTCGCGGTGCTGGTGGCGTTCCTCTACACCGCCGATTTCACAGACTCCGCGGCGGTGAAGTCAGAGGTAAGCGATGCACACGAGACCACATTGTAATCGGGGTGATCGCCGCGGGCCGGCGAGACGAGTGCCGATTCTTCAATCGAGCAACGCGACCGTAGATCCCGGCTCACGTGACGGAATGCTTTTTATCCGGAAGGCCGCCGCGAACCTTCTTATTCTACTAGAGACACTGCGCTCCTCTGTAATATTGGAACCCCTTGGAATGTCGGTACGAGATACACGAGTAGTCAGGTTTTCTTTGATTACTATGTTGCACTCGCGAGGCTCTTCGCGTGCAATGTTGCAGCCGTCGAAACGCGAGGCTGCGGTTAGGGGCAGTGCGTGTTGCGGTAGAAAATTATCTTACAGGGGAACATCCCGTGCCGGGAAATTCTGAAACTTTGTGAATATGTATGGATGTTCCTCTTGATTAGAACATAATTTTTGTTTGCTGCACAAATTCACTCTAGGGGGGTGTGATTGACCCCTGAATATCCGGTTATTTTCCGATTTTGTGTTATAACTCGTGAAGTGTAAAATCATTTTTTTGCCAAATAATAGATTTAATTAAAGGAAGTAACTTTTGTCTTGGAGTAGCCGAATTTTCAGGGGTTAATTTCACCCCCTTCGAATGAATTAGATATACTATATATTCACAAAGTTTCGAAAGTTTTTGAATTTTCGGGTCCGGGATCTTCCCCGGTTAGAGAAGTAATGATGTTCCACTGTGAATCATATCGAATAGAAATGCTTTTTACACGTTGCAATTATATGCCTGATGCAATTGGAGTTTGAAATTGTGGCATGTTTTCCCATCTCGTGGATGTTGGATGGAGAGACTACGTATCGACTGGGCAGATTTATGCTCGACTAGAATAAAAAAATCGCGTTTTAATGCGATTTTGAAGAATCAAATATCAAGTGTGCGAAAATAAAGAGATTCGAGTTGGTATTTATAGCCGAAGGGAACGGTTAAATGGATTCATTTCGAGACTTGAAATTATTTAGGAAGTACAAAGGGAAGTTTTCATCTTGGGGGAAAATTAGACTCGAATATTTTCAGCGTAAACTTTTTGAAAAAAGGGAGACACGATATTGAAAGGAGTTGGTATGGGATTGTTTGCAGGACTTTGCGGAGCAATTACGTAAAATTGTTCACGACGAGTACCCTGATAGTATGAGGACTCAAAGGGCCACCGAAGGTGAAGACGAGCCGAAACGGTACTGCTACGATACACCTTGCGGATGGAACACCTACAACCCTGCTACTCGCCGAAGCACCATTTTCATGCCAAACACGTAAGTTACATTTAATCGTGTTTATATTTAGTTACCAACGCAAAGGATTTATTTAGCTAGTATTGTTATACTATATTGTAATTTCAAGATTAATTTGAAATTACATCTGTGATATAGAAATATTTTTGAAATAACTCTCGTGGAGCATGTTGCAGATCGATTAAAATATCCGCGTAAGCAAATCGAACTGCGTGTCGAATGTGCGTAAGCGATTAAGTATCGCGGCTCGGTAAAGCAAAACAACAAAATGACTCGATCTTCATGAATGAACTGTGATATGTGTAATAACCCCGGGGAGTAAGAAGCAACAAACATGCTTTTATCGTTTATCAATGAATGTGCGCCGAATGTTTAATCTTTAATGGTTTGCAACACGGCCAAGAGTTATCGCCAGTGATGGGACCGAGAATAAGAGCGCAATTTGTAAATAAATATCGACATCTGACAGATTTTAATTTAACGTATGTACGAATACATTTTCGAAGCTGGTAGGAATAATTGTACGTTTCACCTTTCTCTAAGTAATTCATAAAAAATTATGTAGTCTACTGAATGCTAAGGAGATAAATATTTAATAATGAATTGATTAATATTTCTATGCGTTGGATAGAACTTGATTCCATCATTGGTTGGCACAGAGTTTAAATTATTAATATTAAAAATGGATTTCAATTAATTTCATCAATATATTCTCGACCCAACATTACACGCAGTGGTTTGAATTGTAATACTTCAAATTTAAAAAATTTCAAAATTCTAAGTTTAATTGAATACAAAAGTGAGGCATCTCAATTTTTATGTAAGAAAATTCCTATATCTATATGACCAAATATCTCCACAAATATTTGATTAATTTCTCGATATATTCTCAACCTAACTTTACACCCAGGGGCTTGAAATAATATTAATTATAATATTTCAAATTTAAAAAATTTCAAAATTTTAAGTTTAATCGAATACAAAACTGAGGCATCTCAATTTTTGTATAAGCAAATTTATATATCTATATGGCCAAATATCTCCACAAATATTTTATTAATTTCTGGATATATTCCCGACCCAACATTACACCCAGGGGTTTGAAATAATATTGATTATAAAATTTAAAAAATTTCAAAATTCTAAGTGTAATTGAATACAAAAGTTGCGCCTTAATTTCTGTAAAAGCAAATTTCTATTAACCAAATATCTCCATAGATATAATCTACGCAGAAAACTTGAGAAAGTAAATGAACCAGAGAATAATTACGTGCTCTAAACGAATCTTTATTTCCCCTTTTTAGGTGTAGATGCCCGGACGAGACATACAAGTGCATACGCACAGGCGAAAGCGTATCAATGAGGGCGTACGTGTATCACTGCCGTCAGAACACAACATCGGACGATATCGAAGCCGACACGCTCGATGATATGAACTACATCAGTTAAAACACGTACGCCAAGCGTTTGCCAAAAAACACGCGAACATACCTGGTTCACGACCATCCACCAGTAACCGTCGTCGTCATGGTACCACCACTGCTCAACCATCGTCAAACCACCTCTGACCCAGCGTCGCCATCCAACCAACACACTTTCTTCTCGATCCAGGAAAACAGGCTCCTCACGTCAGTATTAGCTAACATTCTTTTTTACCAAACGAATAAACCACAAAAACGACATGAACGTGGAAATAGTTTCGTTATTTCCCCGAAGGAATACGATTCTCAATATTTCAGATAAGTTTCTAGGTTAGAATCAACGAGAAATAAATTCCCGAGTCGTAAAAGTTATAGCGAATTCGGACGGTCGCACTAGTGCGCAGTTAGTCGGACATTTAGCCAACTGGAAGCGAAAACACTCGCACTCAGCGCGCACTAGTGCAGGTTACCAAATCTGCTATTAATTTAAGATCGTATTCCTTCTAACGCATCGCGAAACTGTTCCCTCCCCCGTTCAAATCTTACGCGCGACTCGTTTGCAACCAAGGGTGCGTTCCGATTCACGCATACTGCGCATGAAGTGCATAGGGTACGTGACATATCCTATGCATTTTATGCGCAGTATGCGTGAATCGGAAGGCGCCCCAAGATGGCGGCTAATCTGACGCGGGACTTTTGAATTTCGCGGCACTTCACTAATACACTGTATGACTCGTGTATACTCGAACGCGAGACCTAGAAAGAAGGAAAAAATCGTGTGGCGGCAGATTATTTTCGTGAGAGGAAATGCAAATTTAGATATTGCGAGACTCGATTGACTGAATTAAGTAAAAGTACTTGGTGTACCAAACGACGTTATTATATGTAACAGTATTAGGAAGTAGATATAATGGGCAAGGGCCAAGCTGCGAGACTTTTGTTGATGTAAAGAATAAATGAAATAGTTTCATGGGAATTATGGCACGATAGCTTCACCAACGTTATTGCCGAATATTTGAATGTAATTTTGAAGGGAAGACTAATTATTAATCATTAAATTTAACTTTAAAAAAGAGCGGGAAACTGTTTAAGCACGAATTCCGCGTTGCCATGGAAACGAAGGTCTCGCGCAATGGCGCGATTGTCTAAGCGATTCAAAAACAGGAACATAAGAACGCAGTGCGTCGCGTGTTTTTTTTGTGCGAAACTCAATATAGACTAGACGCACGGAGCACAACCGTAAGTTAATTAAAACTTTACTTCTAATACTACGGATTATTAATTTTTTACGACTGTACACAGTAAAATAATCTTTAGGCACTTGACATCTTTTCAGGCCTAACAGGTTTTATTCAAAGCATTTTTTAACCAGATTTTATGCGCCGTCTGTGTCGTTCATTAATTTATAACGTGAAAGGGAACTGAAGTTAGGTCTGAAAGGATTCAAACTTGTTTAGAATATTTGATAAGGATTTGAAGATTGTATTCCTAAGAAGAAATCCTTCGATAAATGAACAAGAAAATCGTAGAACTAGAAAAATCGAATTAATGATAGTTACAAACATTATGGAGATCGAAATTTCGTGTCCTTGGAAATTTATGGTTTTCACGAAAACGTGTATTTTTAATAAAAAAAAAGAAGAGAATGCATGTTTCATGAGAAACCATGATCGTTCTACTATGCGATTTTCAAAATCACATATCGAAGATTGATTCCTGTAATTGACGACAAATGAACTTCGACGCGAGCATGCATGTGAATTTAAAAAAAAAACAGCAATCGTCGAAATTCATCGGTCAACGACAAGTATGTTAAGTTAATGTACACCTTCGAAGTACTCAAAACGGCGTAAAAAAGCTCATTACAGTATTTCAAAGAAAGCACAATCCAGAACTTTGTACTTAATCGACTATTTATAACGACCCAAAAGCAACAATAATGTAACTGCAATATCATTACGCAATTATCCAACGACCAGGAGGTCTCATGCTCGAATTAACGTTTAATCATTCACGTTTCATAAACATATTACACCGCTTTGCAATTGTTGTCCAACAATTTTAAAAGTAATGACCACCTTATCGTTTACAATTGCACCGCGGTAAATATACGTGAAACGATAAAGTAGAGAATAACATGAGTGTTTTCTACACGTGCACAAATTCACTGTATTTGAATAATACAGAATAACTTTATATTCGTCATCCTTTAACTCTTATTTCAAATGTAATATTTAATCAATGTGCTTTATGAAAACGTGTAGAAAATAGCACAGGCAATGTATTCGTATGCAGTATTTCACTTAATATTTAATACACGGAAAGGGTAAATTATATCCATAGTTGTAAAACGATCACCAATGTTATAATTTTTAATAAAAATAAATCATGTTGCAGGAAACGACAATATTGTATCTTGTGCTGTCGCTATTTCTTCCTAACTGCCGCTTAACTTTATCCACAATCCTAATTGTTCTATGTCCCTTTCTCGTAGCACCCGAATTGGGCTAAATATCCGACTATCCACAACTTGGTCCTTTTTATTTTTAATAAAATATGCATCGCATAAAGAATTGTCACGTCGTTCGTAATCTTTGAAACACGCTATAAATTGATCAAAATACAACTAGTCACTTGCTTCGAGAATTAAAGTTAAAACCATACACAATCTAAAGTTGCTAACTCCTCGGTGTTTCATTTTTGACTACTATTCTTTAAGGTCAGATAACAACTGACTTATTCGCTTTCCAAAATTTTTATATATTTAAATACAGAAGGGTGAGATCTGTATCTTCAAAAGTTATTATCCGATTCGACTGAAACTTTTTTTGTTTTGAAGAATATATTTCTGGCTATGGGGAAACCAGAAAAATTACAGAAATGACATTTTTTTACAAAATAACGTCACTTGAAATTATAAAGCACTTTTTCCCTATATTTTTCGTTCTTTCAACGTCTTTGAAGATCATAAATTTTTAATTTTTTGTAACTTTTTCTGGTTTTCCACCTAGCCAGAAGTATATTCTTCAAAATAAAACAGTTTCAGTCGAATAGGATAATAACTTTTGCAGATACAGATTCTACTGTTTTGAGAACACTGTTTCGAGAAAAACGCGTTTAAAGTTTTTCGTGAGCGCCGTTCGGCCGATTGTGACCTATATAGGCATTTGCCGCTACTCAAATGCCTATAACTTTGTAAATTTTACGAATTTCAGCAAATCCTTTTAGACACGTATTCCTAAAAGGTTGAACATTCGAAAAATAAAAAACAATCGACTTTTAGACCGGAACCTTCCCTTAAGACACGTTAATTGATGACTCTGCAGCATTCTTCAGTTGAAGAAGGGCAATGGTCCCTACAGTCGATTGGTCGAAGGTATTTCTTCGGTTACAGCCAAGTGCCCGCCACGGAGGGGATCAGTTTCAGGTACACGATTGCACCCTTTCCTGGCGAGGAGTACTGACCTCACTGATAATAAACACACAAACCGCAGGGATCTGAAAAGCACGTAGGGCAATTTGCAAAACAGACGCTATTCATTGCAAGGGGTTGTAAACGCAAAACTCCAATTTCTTCACCGCGCTAATCCACGCTTCTGTAAACTCTTCGGCAAACTCATTTCCTGTATCACCTGAAAATATAGAATCAATGAAATAGAACACTGTCGTAATATTAATTGTTTATTAATATTAATAATGATTTGTGCAAAATATATCAACATTAAATTATTATCTCGAGTAATAAAATTGCCTGTACATTCACTTTTGATACACGGACATACACTTTTTAAAATTAGCAATTTTCTTGATAAAATACACTATATCATTAATAGTCACAAGTAGTCGAGTATCGGAAGACCGCGTCTCTTTTTTCTTTCCTCTCCTTTTGACAAGATACACAAGGTTTAATGTACAACTGCAGGTATGTTGCATAACTGAGCGGCACGATGTACATGTGTAGGTGTAGGTGTAGGTGTGTGTCTGTATCTATGTGCGCGGGTAGTGTGTACATTTGTGTGTGTAATGGCATCTTTTCAAAATTATTCGCAGAAACAGAGACGCAAAGACTCCAACGAAATCTGTGCAATTAGGATAAAAATGTATTCAACCGCTCGATGCATACATTGTTATCCGTCAATATATTTTAAATTATTATTCTGCCTGAATGTCCTTGAATGTCGGGAGAATTGATGAAAGGAAACTGATTAGCGTTTCCACATTGTACCGACGACTGTACGCAGTCTAAATATTACAAAGGAATTATCTTCTTCCGTTACCACGCACGAACTCCTGTTCAGTTACTATTTCTTTTTTTTTCTTTCTATTACTTGCGATAACTTGACGAACAGAGGATTTAACGATGATAATATCGACAGTATAAAAAATCGTTGTATTCTTGTCAGCTTCACGTATGTATATCTATGTATATATCCTTTATAGCGATATACAAATAAAAGTGAATCAGTAAAAATATATACTTAAGATAGTACGATTAACAGTAAAATAATAACTCGAGCCATGTACCTCGTGCGTGGTGAATCAATGCATTTTACCAATTAAAGCCGCACTTTGATGTTGTCTACACATTTTGCACTGTACAGGAACACCGTTTATATATCTAACATTTTACAATTTTCATCGAACAGCCTAAAGATCAGGTAAAAAATAAGGCCCAATGTGTTCTCTCGTTTCGTATGCGTATATACGTACATATGCACTCCGCTATCGTGCATTCATACATACTTGCAGATGCTTATGTACACGTATCTACTTTATACATACAACCGTATGTATAATAAATTTTTCACGAAGTAAAGCGTTCGAATGTAACCGTAGTACGAAAATAAGAGAAGTAAGTTATTAAAAACTTCCATCAAATGGAGAAATTGTTCACGTGAATGGAAAAAACGTTCCGTAAATCTTTATTTTGCAAAGGAGATATATACAATATGTATTTAATTTGAATAGTTTTTTGGGGCTTCGTTATAAGCGAAAGGTGGTGTCTGATTAATCAAATGTACCGAGTCCTTGTCGAATAAATGATGTTTAATATTTTAGTGGCAACCTTGTACGTCTACAAAAATAAAATACTTAATGAAATAAAATTGGCTGGATCTGCAGTGACGCGCTTACGAACGACAGTTATATTAAGATAGAATATTCTTTCTATATCGTTTAAGATTATAATAAAGTATCAAAAGTTTTATTTTAACTTTACTCTCTTATGTAAAATCTTAGCTGAATAGTATCCTAGTTCGATGGAAAAGTAATCGACGTAGAAATGAAACGTTATCCTTTAAATATCTTATATTACCTGATCACAAGCTTAACTCCGGTACAATTGGAAATATCGCTAGTTTCGATAGCTCCTCGCTCCCGATCCTCAATTCCTAAATTTAACATTATTTATTAACCACAAATTTCATAGACCGTTCGATCAATAACGATTTAACGAATCCGCGATATTTCCACTTGCATTACTTATGTTATTTATACCTGTACAGTTAAAGAACCAAATTAATTCATAAATCGTATGCAATCAGTGTAGTGCTGCGGATGAAAGCAATACAAGGCGGTCATAAAATCAGCAGGGAGTAAAAACGATGTGGCATTTAGGTGTCAGAGTAAAGAGTCGCGTTCGGCATAGATTTTCCGCGCCATAAAAGCTGGATCACTTAAAAGTATACCTCTGGATATTCCCGTTCCTTTCGAACCCGCCATAACGAGACAAGAATAAAAGTAGCCCAGTTAAAACGCGAGAATATCACGCTGAGAAGATCAAACAGAAGCGCATATTTTCTTAACGTTTACGTTGGAAATAAATCGAAGACAAATTCAGCGAGACGCATTAATGTGATGTTGACGCAGACATATCGCGGGATATTTAATATCAATAACCATCTAATAAACACAGTACCCTTATCGTTTTCTATAAATATGCAACCCTGAATTTCTGTTCAATGTCCCAAACGCAAACATTCGGAAAATATATGGTTCCATTAAGAGGAAAGACCGATGACCTTGAAAATTCGGAAATGGTAACCTCGAAGAATCTTACCTCCGCTATAATATTTCAGCCTTTGAACAGATCATCTCCCGGCCTCGTTACCTTGTCCTAAATTCAAACACAATCGAGATATTCAGGTATATACTTTTAGGTGCGCCGCTCTGTATAGCATACTAAAAATCACACCAAGGGGGACAGGCCGTTTGTGGCGAGCCTCGCGCGGTTCTGTAACAGACACCACAGGACAAATTTGGCCGATTGCACCCTCGAGGATATCGCTTTACACACCCTTTGGTCGTGCCTCAGCTACCGTCGTTATATTCCTTCCACCCGCAATACACAATGTATAGATGCTACGTTATATTTCTCCTCCACGATCGTCCTCTATCTTCTCCGTTCACGACGAACTTGATCGGCAAAATCAGACGTTCTTCAGTAGTTCACTCGCGAAACACAGATTAAGAATCAGTCTTAATTTTGCCCTGGATCGTGCGTCACCCTCTCTGATTACTGACAGAACGTGCCCTCGCATGCGAGATTATCGGAACGAGCTCCCAGTAGCAATCGTGTATTCTCAGAGAATAGTAAAGAAATTATAAGAGATGTAAGATTATACACATTGTTCCGCCAAAATATCGGGTTGCAAGCGTTCCACTCGATAACGATTGTATTGTCGGTAAGGTGATCTAGTCTGGTCATTGTCCGTAATCACTCGTGTCTTGTGAGGGATTAAGTTCTCGTAACGACCCATTAACCAGTCCTGGCACAGCCGGTGTTGCATGTCCGCCACGTTCTTAGACGCCCAGGACGCCAGCCACTGATGGAACTTCGAGTTCAGATGTTTCGTCACGGCTGGATGACACTGTTGGGAATGGGACAAGTGGCGTTATGTGTTTCATATCGTTGGGAGCGAATGAGAAGGGTTAAAACCACGAGACCCACCTCTCTGGCACGGCTGAATGAATTCTGTTTGTACAGGAATGCTTCCTTACTGGCAACGTAAAGCATTTGGTAACTATTGGGATTAAATCTGCACTGCGTTTCATCGGAATTGATGATGTCAGATGTGTCGCCGGAATCCGCTAAGCGCAAGCCAGGAGGTCGTTTTAGAAGCGCGTCTACAGAGTCCAGTGCCTTTTCCTTGTCGGTTGATCTGGAAAGAAATATCAGGGAATAGTACTAACAGCTTTGAAATTGGGGTATACGCAAATTCAGAGGAGGATACTTACTCTGCACCTTTCTCAGGATGATTAGTGTTAGGCAGGGATGCCGACATCATTCTTGCAGCTCGTTTCCTCCATTGTCTAACGTTACGATAAAGAAATACAGGCTTACGTCCTGCCAAGATTCTGCCTAAAGAACTCCAACCATTTCCATCCATCTACAACAATCGTGTTACGTTAATTTTCTTTTAAAAGACAGGATTCATAGATGTTTAACATTATTGTCGCACGGTTGAAATTGAATTAATACTAAACACAATGTACTTAATGTAAGGGTTCTTATTACAGCACGATCGTAAAATAGTTTCTTATCACATTCATCGGACACGTTACTTTTATGCTTTCAAGCGTCATTTCATACTTTACTCTTGAAGTAATAGCGACTACACCGTTTTCAAAATGGGAAACGATAAAGTTTGAAAGAAAAGTAGAGAAATAATATTCTGTTCTTCTACGTGAATAACGGAACTCGTTCAAGAATGTGTTTCTAAATAAACGAAAACGTTAAACAAAAGAATCATCAGTCATTTCTTTCTCGTCCTGTTATCATGGTTTCTTTCCGGACTCATTAAAGCATTCAGTTGTTTAATAAATTACTTGCCATTATGTGATTGTCATTACACGTTGGCACATACTTAATCACATACATATCAGCAAAGTTGTATACTATAAATAAAATTCACCAATAACTAATTTGGATAAATCTGGAGAGGTCGAGAGGATATGTTTCAGAGACGAACGTAAAACTGTTAATGCGGGAAGCTTTATGCGCGAAAAGCGGCGATTAAAAGTAAGTCACGTTTAGATACTTTGCAACGAAACAGAGTGTCTATTGTTTTACCGCTAATCATTATATTATTGGTACTTCGCGACTGCGTGTTATTAAATGGCAAATGATATTTAATAGCGGAGTGTATAATATAAATGCTATTACTTGGAATTAGTAGAAAACGTTTAGCGACTTTACAGATTAAATACGCGCGAAATTATATATATATATAGTTTTAATAACAAATGAAACTGTTCGCTATGAGTACCAATAACCATATTGCAACAGTAAAACAATATTTCCTGCCATGTAATAGGAACGTAATTAATGCAAAGCATAAAACGAAATGGAAAGAATATGTCTAAGCTAATGTTTGTCAATTCAATTTACGATCCACGTACATCCATAAGCAACGAATGAACCGGTGGATCAGAAGCAGAACAAAAGAGATAAAGTGTTAACATAATTTTAGTCAAGCCATTTAACCATTTTAAGCCATGAGCTTTACTATTTTAAAGTATAGATGTGTTAGAAAAGAGATATATTACTCTTAATATTTATCACTGTTTCATACTCAGCACACGTGATGTAATATTGAAATAATAAGCAGAACAAACCAAAGCTAAATGAGAAAATATCTAAAATAAAAGTCAGATGAGGATAAACAAAAAGTTTCGACATCTGAATTAAATGTTTATGATCATCAAAGTATGTAAATATATAGTGTTAAAAACGTTCTGTGCTCTTCTTGCGAACAGCACGAGCAAAGAACTGTTTTGTTTTATCTTACAAAAAATGAATATCATTGGAGAATCAAAGTAATAAATTTAGTGGTACAAAATGATGTTAGACAATAATGTTTAAAAGCATTGTTCATGTATTTCAATATCTCTCTTCTATACAATATTATTGTTATCTATTATTATATGTATATTCGTTTCATATACAGATTACAGTTACAAAATATATATATATATATGTATGTATATATATATATGTCTTATATATATATAGAGTTTAAAATTCACTGCGTAAAGTGAAAACGGAGATATGAGCTTATAACAATCACATAAAATCTGTCTGCACATACGACCTGATAGTCTCAATGAAACTATATTACAAATGTCACAGTAACGTTTAAATCAGATCACTTGTGGCAACAATTACGCATGTATGTATATCGTTAAATTAATTAAACTTGTGCCACGTTATCTAATAAAAACGCATTTAACTGTTAAACAAACGAAAAATATATAAATACACGTACGTGATACGTGTAAACTCTCTCTCTCTATATATGTATAGCGCATAAAATTCCGTGATGCAGAGCCTTGTCAGAAAATGCATGTTTACATTTTGTACAAAATTCGAAGATGCTTTCAATGATGAGACAACATTGCGAACACTGCATATGAAAATCCACTCTCGTCACAGAAGTATGTATACTGTACAAAACACTGTGGCAAGGAAGCTTTAGAAACAATACCTGTTGCCCATAAAATGTACAAAACGTATAACTCTCGACAGCAAACAATAAAACTAGTAAGGCATTACTAGTGGCTTCGTTAAAAAGAAATCCTAAAGCGACGTTTAAACATGATAACGTTAAAAAGCGTATTAACTATGAAACCGATGGTACTTGTCCAAACCGAGAAAGAACAAAGAAAGATCATTCGATAGAAGGTACTGTTTAAATATATCAGAACCGAGGTCCGCGACCGGGTGACGTTTAATGTAACAGTGATGTTATTAATGCGCTCCGGAACTAGTGATATCTTGAACGGAATTGTTTCCCAAAGGAAGAATGTGATCGCGCGAACGAGAATTGATTGGAGTACCGAAAGAACCTTCTTGTGCAGAAGCAACAGCAGCGACCGAGAGAGCTAATAAAACCGTGAAACCTTTGGCGAATATCTGAACATTCGGGGATATCAACGCTTCGTACTGTTACGTTCTTCGATCAGAGCCGCGAGTTAATTAAAAGATACAAGTGACTTTCTATTTACACGCTACACCATATAATCTTTGCTTCACTACTTATGTATTAATATGTACACAGCAAAGAATTATCATACACACGTATTTCACAATGGCGCAACAGTTAAGCCAGGAACACACTTGGTCCACGCCATAATATACTGTTTCTGGTTGAAATTCTAGCTAGAACCAATGCGTACTGTATTTTATTGCGTGCAACAGCGTGGCGTGTTACGCTACACCCTCCGAACCAATGGATTTGGTTCCGAGAATGTAATACAACATGCCGCGCCAGCAAGTACTTCTGCGATTTCAAAGTGCTCTAAACAGGCTGCAGTCCTAGCGTTAAAATTCATTTGTCGTCTATGCCAAAGAACGATGGTCTAGTGCCTAAAGAATATACAATTTCAATGTTCCATTAACGTACCCTAATTTAAACGATAGGGACGAGAAAATGCCTCCGGCTTCTTTCATTAGCTTCCACATGGAATCTTAACAAGTATCCTTCCTTCGGAAGTCTTTGAAAAACATCCAAACCGTTACGTGATGTATCCCGAGTCTTCTCTCCGCACTCGTTTTTTATTTTTCGATCGTTTCTGACTCCGGCGTATTAGAATGTTTTTTCAGTGACAAATTTTTAAGCTGAAGCAAGACGAGTGATTGGAAAAGCCACGGACATACTGCAGGCCGTGATGTGGCGTGGAAGTAATGTGTTCACGAGTCAATATCCATGTTTCCTTTCCAAAGGCTTCACTAATGCTCGAATATGACAGTGAATGGTGGAATTTTACAAGTTAGTGATGCACACTACCAGTCGACCTAAGTTGACGTATCAAAACATATGTACAAATTTATATGAAATATTTACACTTCTTTAAATTCTATTTCATTTATAAACTCTAGGAATTATGTCCTTATCCGATATAATAATAGTAAGATGAAAATGAAATAAACATTAAGAATTGACCAATATCAAATGTTATGGTTTAAGCTAACACTTTACATTCGTTATGGCACTGCTCGGATGACTTCATTAGTGTGTGCCGTGTCCCCTTTCTATTTCTTTTTTGTACATTTGCGAAACGTGTTAGATCTTTCTCACTATCTTTCATCCCAAGTACTACACCTTGCTCTAATTATTTAACGTCTGTTCTTCCTAAAGAAACGCGAAGTGGGCAATTACAGAGACAGTACGATAATGCACAATACGTTAATGTAAGTAATACATGAAATTTCTCCTTGTTCATTTCGTCGAACCGATTATTTTCACGTCAGATGACAAACACAGGGGATCGTGTTTACAACACGATCGCCATTCATTTTTTTAAAGAATTTTGAAACACCTTTACTTTTTCCAAGCTCTCAAAGCTTCCGCGCACTCTTATACGAGCGTATACAAAATTATCTCCAAACAAAAACAGAGAACGAACAAAAAGGTTATTAGATAACCATCAAACAAATAAATATAACATAATATAAAAAATAGAATTAAAAAACTGGAAATTAGAATTTCCTGCACGCTCATTCTCGGCGTGACGCGTATTAAATATCTCTCAACCCTAAACTCATAAAAAAATACTCGAATAAAAGAACATATCACCAAGTTTCGAAAAGAAAAGCCTGGAGAACGATTATGTGGACAAATAAGTCAACGCAGAGAAGTTGTTCGCATCGCAAAAAACGAGGAAGCAAAACAATTACAGAGAATCGATGAATTGCGTAGCGATGTGCTTGTGAATTGCAGCTGATAATCGTTCTGCTTTAAAATTTGGAGAAATCACTATTCAGATATCGTTGTCCTACTATAAATCGATATTTAAAATATAGAAATATAATTTATAATTTGTCGTATAACTTCTAGTGGTGTTATTGCAGCACACCAATAGTACGGGCGAATATATATATAGAATAAAGAATGGGGGATTCGTTTTCGTTTTGTAGTGCATTATGCAAAAATTTCACTTAATTTACAGCACCACGTTGGACGCACTGAGATGAAAATCATGTATCTCTTATCTCCTTAAATATTACGAAAATAAATATATGACCTTCCGTTATCTTTTTTCCTTTTGCGTTTAAAAGAATATTAGTTCATTCTGCTTATGTATACAAAGTTCTGCGAATACTATGCAACGACAAGTATGAACCAATGCTCTGACCCCATTCGCATAATAAAGCGTTGGTGATAGCAGATCATATATATACATATATACATAAATATATACATATATATATACGACCATGTATGTAGCTTCCTCGTATTACCAAACAACCGATATATTTATATATGCTGCAACGTTTTTCTCTTAAAATATTTTCTACTTTTAAGGAAGTCAACAAAGATGATTCTCTTGAAGACCGATTTCTGGAAAAGTGCCTGACTTGCGATTAAACACGTTCACGCACGAATACCTCCGCATTAATACGATCACACGAAATAATAAGAAGAAGAAAGTTTTTGGTAAAACTTTCGTTCTTTTTGGGACACTAGTTGTACACTGAATGGCATCGGTACAACTCCAATCACAGACATCAAATACGAATGAACGTAAACTGCAACGTTGGCAATGATTATGAAAAGGGATGTGGATCCTATACCTTCTTGCTAATGTCAGTGTTCTTGCGCTTTCTGCCCCTCCCCCCCCTTGCTGCCTGGTCGTTACTCACAGGATGATTGGTTGTCGGCTCATTGTCTGTTAAGGTGGGGGTGTCTTTCGGGCTAGTCTGACCAGCTGGAGCAGAAAACCTCTCAACATACGTAGACCATTTTTCAGATACCGTAACTCCATCCCTTTCCCTTTCCCTACAACTGTTGTCCATCGCCTCATCACCTTCCGTATCCAACAATTCCATTGTCATTTTACAGTCCTTTTTATACTGTAACAACAAAGAATAACGCGTTTACAATTCACCCCCGTTCGCGATCTGTTACGAAGTAACGCGTTCTATTCCCTAATTTTTACACGTCCGTACAAATCGAGAGCTGTAATCGAACAATATATTATAGATACCTCACTAAAACATAGAACTCTATACACTGTAATATGAAAAAATCGGTTAAAACAAATTAAGTTACAAGCAGTTTCGCGGACGAAAGAGAAATCGATATTAAATACTCACTATGTATATTTTAAAACAATTCTCATCAGCCATAGCTTTTTCGGCTTTACGCTGATACGCCATCTCCGCACCGAGTCTCATGTATGCAGTGGCACACAGCCCACCCGCGCCACTACTCTCTTTCGGTGGGCGTTGTTCTCGTTGCAGAAGCTCCATACACTGCTGGCATATGGGATCCGAAACTAAATGTTGTAGCTGAAAATTTCAGATTTACGCTTAAAGATTGTCGTCCGACAGAAGATTGCCTCGAGCGGTGCTGTCAGCTAACTTTTTTTTACATATTCGTGTACATGTTTACTTACTTGTCTCACAGCGTACGTCACGACCTTGTCCAACGTAAAGGCAATATACGCATGGATACCGAACATCTCTCGTAAGGTATCCTCGTACGCAGTGCTCTCCATATTGCCATCTAGGACATTTTTAATCATATCCAAAAATGCAGGATAATAGTCCTCAATTTCAATTTCGTCTGTACCAAATACGGGGCAATGTTAATAACAACGAAATACATTCAGTTTGGTGTTATATGATATAGTAGAAATAGTAGTGGTCTATTACTTACTTTTAGGTTTTAATCTTAAAGCAACAGCGGTGCTCTCTTTGCGCTGCTGTTTGTACCGCGATTCTTCTTCGGCCAGAGCGACAGCCCTGTCGTACATTTTTGTCAATCTCTCGCACAGGATGTGGTGTAGCCTCAAAAATAGATACCAGTTGTTGCTGCCCATGAAAAGTGTGTACGCCTCCTCGGGATCGTTCGACAGAGCATGGATGGGTAATTTGATGTCGGGCTCGGTTTTAATCGATGTGGAAGACGGAATCGGAGATGCCGGCGCCTTGTTCCTAGTCGCTTGTAAACCACCACCACCCAACGGAGAGGTATTCATAGTTACCGATTGAGAATTACTACACGCTGCTACGCTCAGATCTTCCTTTTCGTCTGTAACAATAACATAAACCCGGTATATTATTCCCTGTAAAACGCGAGAATTTGATCATAACTGTGGGATTCTATTCGTCGCTCACCATCTTCGTCCCTTTCATCGTCGCTAAGTTCCTGACGCGTATGAAAGAAAAGATCAGGTATAAAATGCTTCAACAAAAGCTTTATTCGTTGCTTGTCTTCTTTGTGGATAGCCGTTTGACGTTTCACGTGATGAATGAGAAGATTAGCTGCATCATCCACGACGGATTTGTCTTTATAGGGCAAAATGAGGTGTGGACCGCTATTATTTTGCCCATCCCCGTTGCCGTCATCCACTTGTTCGTGTCTCTGTAAAGCGAATGGTTTTTTTAATAAAAAAAAAGGATATATCTACGTGAAGAAAGATAAAAACTGTTTATCTTACGAACCTCGTCGTATAACGTCTCGATCTCGTTAAATAAGCTTTTAGATCTCAGAGCCTTCACATCGTTTTGCTTGAAATTAATGCCCTGATGATCGAGGGATTTCAAGTAGTACTTTTCGTTCTGTTCCCTCCAGATTTTGTTGAATCCTTTCTGTGCCTCCCGCCACTCTTCTTCTTTACTCTTCAGTCGCCGGAGAACCACTGGCACCGCTACTACAGGATTTTTCTTAAGGCCGTCTATGATATCGGCCGCCTTGTCGCCGTATATCCTCTTCAAGGCTCTTTGATGAATCGTAGGAGAACAACCACCGAGACAATCATCGAGTTTGAATTTCTGCAGCTCCTCTTGACTCATTCTGCTCATTTTCTTGTGAACGCCTTCGAGAACTCTGATCGTTGACGCGTTTGTCTCGATCACACCGTCCAATTCGAATCGCTCATCCTCGCAACGATAGATGAATTCTTCATACTGAGTTTTCCTGAAATTGAAATTCAACGATCTAGTGTCCCAAGCCAGTCAACGAGAAATACCGAGCGCAGACGATTAAAAACGATACAAACCTTGATGTTACGAATGTGCTGTCTTCGGACCAAGTTGGAAACGAGACCCAGGTATCGTTAAGAACTTCTTTACACAGTTGCGTTCTGCCTGTACACTTTGGTTGAACGTATGACTTTGGTAACGCACAGTATGACGCTCCTAGACGTTTACACGCCGTGTAATCGATCTCCATTGCTAGATCGCCTTGAGGCCGCTCCTGATGGCTTCGCACAACGTTATTTGGCAATGCTTCGACGTTCAAGTTGCTACTTGTGTTTGTCGCAGCAGTGGCAGAGGACTCGGGTAAATGGCCGAGGAAATCTTTAAACCAGCGTAAAAGTTCGGGGAAGCGGCCGAGAAACGGCGTTATCAATTGCACCAATTCAGACTTCGACACTATTTCTTGGTTGAACAGAACCAAGCATCGGAGAAAATTTTCGTAGACTTCTTGAGACCTCAGGGCTTTTCGGACCTACCAAATATAAAGACAAAAGTAGCTTTTTTTATTATTCTTCTTTCCCTTTTCTTTTTATTTAATATAACAACCCAGGATTATAAATATTGACCTTGTCGAAGAAAGCATAGTCGTTCAAGCTGCCGTATTTCCCAGCTTCCGCTATAGTGACGCATTCGCGCATCGACGACACCTTGTGCTTCTTCAAGGGAGGCGGGCCGTGCTGTATGTGATGAGAATTCCCGGACGTCACCGAGGGCGAGAACGATGGGCTTCTTTTCAATTGTCCTGTACTGTGCCCACATTTCTGTGCACTATTAATATCCCGCACGCCAGATCTGTCACGATCCCGTTCGCGATCTCTGTGCTCGCGGCTCTCCCGTTCTATTGTACCAGTGCCGCTCGACTCTCGAAGATCCCGCGAGATATTCCCCGAATTATTGTAAGGCGCCTTAGGTCCCAATGGTTTCTTAACGATCGCCGCGTGATCGTTAACCGCCGCAGTCTTGTTACTCTGAAACATAACAGACTAATACCGATCAGAGTTCGCTGACACTAATGTGCTTCCGGTGGAACCTCGACTATGTCAAGAGCTCCCCGAATTCCGGAGTTCTCCGTATAATTAATGCTAGATATGTGGGACTCACCAATGAGCTCTGCTGATTAGTCGCGTCCGGCAAAAATTGCCCAAACTCGGCGAGCAAGTCTTCTTGGTTCTCGAACAGCTTGGCAACTTGGCTGTAAACCTCTGCTTCTGTTAAGTGTTTCGCTCCGCCGGTCGCGCCAGACCCACCTGTGCCACCCATGTGGCCAGACTCTTTCAAATTCCGCTGCTCTTTTTGATAAGTATGCAGAATCTCCAGAAATCTCTTATACTTGTCTGGCTGACCTTGGAATCGATTCTGAAATTTAAGAAAAATCTCAATGATAAATATGCCCTTTATCCTCTATTTCACTATCTCATCTAATTATTTTAATTACACACAAACCTTGATTTTGTTGACGTAATTAATCGCATGATTAAATTCGACCGGTTGACTTTGCTGGGTTTGACCACTAGTCGGCATACCGTCCTGAGCTTGACTTAATGCTTGACTCACAGCCTGGGCTTGCGCCGCACTGACGTGCGAATTATTGTACGCCGGTACTGGCGGCGGCGAAGGTGCGTGCACTGTTAGACTATTGTTGGAGATATTGTTCGCCAACGAGTGGTGTATGTTCCCCGATCTGATTCGAATTAAAACGATCGGATTCAATTATTGACGAATATTTAATGGGAGAGAACCGCGGAGTACACAAATAATATTAACGATATCCCTACCCGTGCATTATTTGCAAAACCGGAGGAGCTTTCGCTGGCTGTGTCGGTGGACTCGCGACAGGAGGCGAACCAACGTTTACTGTGCAATGATGTTGCGATAAAGTAGCAGTATGCGTGGCTGTCGGACTCGGCATACTAACTGATACTTGAAACGCGTATCCCTGCTCGTTTGCTTGTACTTCGATTTTATATCCAGGCGGAAGAAACGTATTGAAGCCGACGATAAGTTCGGGATGCCCTTTGAACAAATGGCTCACTCTCGTTATAACTCCTGGTGTATCTATGCTTTGCGATTTGAACTCTTTCATAATATCTAAGAAGTCATTGTACACCTACAATCAAGCATGAAACACGATTATCATAACACTCATTTGTCAAAAGGAACTCCAAAATATTCACGCTGTTCAAATGATCGGAAGTATATACCTGTGGCTGATCGCTAAATTTGTACTTGACTTGATCCAAGTAGGACAATGCATCTTCTACTTTTAATCTCTGAAATTGTTGGGACCCACTTCCGCCACCCAGGCTGGTGCCTGGTGGAGTAGAAGCTAGCGGCGTTACATTGCTAGAATGGACCTATAAATCGAACGATAAAATTTTTATACAAAAATCTTATCTGAAATGCAATAAACATTTGCGATACTTCGAGAACGGGTAGCAGTAGCCTGTACAGTTAATGTGACCATAAAGGTCTCGCAGAAACTTTTAGGAAGTCTTAACACTTCTAACTCAATATCGTGTATACATCGTGTGATATGAACCTTATGCCTTATTGTTGGTTGCTGTTGGCTATGGACTTGACTTTGCGCTCCGGGTGCAGGTTGTTGGGAACCCATACTATGGTTACTCCCACTACCTATCCCAGTATCCAACACTCCACCAGTACTTACACTGCTACTGCTACATGTAGAACTAAGGCCTGCAGGTCCACTTCCCTGGAAAAGAAATGCATAACAAATTGCAAAATAGCTAAACGAATCGACGGCTATTAACAATCGAGCACGGTAATGATGATTGCTTGTAAATGCTTTATCACAGAGGAATCGATCATGAAAACTCGAAGTCTAGAAGGCAAATATTTTCTTTACACCGATCGGGTATCGATCTTTGCATAATCGTACAAATATTCCCGGTTTATTTTACAAACGCAGTCGAGCAAATTACATCATACGGAAATAAATTTATAAACGCGACAATTACAAAAGCGTAACACGCGGGACCGTTTAATTCGACGGGTCGCTTTTAAGCGGATTAATTTCGTCCGCTCTCGCGTCAGCTGTGTACGCGTATATACTCGTACTCTATTCAAGACGATTACAAATAATAATTCTGGAAAAAATTAACACAATAATTTTAAATTAAAACAAAAATACATAGGACAGCGAGTATCAACCCCTTACTGTATGCGGTGCCATAAATTCCACATCGTGCGATTAGACAGTCGCGCATATTTGCGTATTATTTTTGCAGAGAATCTTGAATACACAGGTGTCTTAAGGGCAGGGGTTTAATTCCATCATTATTGTACATTTGCATATAAAAAGAAAGAAATAAACGGTGCTCCTCCTCGTACAAATAGTACTGCTTGAATTTTTCCTAAAGAGGCTACCAGTGCATATTGTGCCACGTGCACAAGCAGTAGCTGTTAAAGATACACATAAACAGAAGTGTAGAATAATTTGTTAAGCATTGTTCTCGTAGCTGCCGTGTCATTCTCAAGTAATACACCTTTTACACTTAAAGAAAATTCGCACAGTAAGGGGTGAACGAAAAAGAAAAACAGGGAATGAAACACAAGAGAGGCGATGGTTTAGTTGTTCTTCTGGCCGACAGTGTTGTTATTGTAATGCAGATAACGCACCTTAATGGGGGACGGAGCCGCGGTCGGCACAACGATTGCTCCAGTGTATTGCTGTTGAGCTTGGGCAGTTCCGAATTGTATGCTTCCCGGCATTTCTTTCGAGGCAACTGATCGAACCGCTTGGCCAGGTACAACAACGCCTATTCCACTGCTTGAATGGTACTCCAAACCACCTCCTCCGCCACCTAAGCCACTTCCTGCACTCACTGACGAGTGCTTTAATGTTGCTGCTGCTGGTGATGCTACCTCGTCCAGCCCGCGAACACGTTTCATCGCAGATCACATTGGAAATGCTACGAGACGATAGTACAATATCGTTCAGACCCGTAATCCATGCAAGTATCTTCGTAAAATTTATCTATTCCGTTGCTATGAATACTCATAAACGCGCATATACCGGCAGTCCCTGCGTAGAACACCCGTAGGTGCTCGCCGTATCTGATCAAAGAAACACTACTAGCAGATTCGCGCGCTTAAGTGTTCCAGTGGTAACGCAGGAAAAGAGTTAATATCGAATCTGTATGAAACAAGCGTCGCTTGGTATGCCATCGTTAACGATACGCATCGTAATATCGTTCTCGGTACGTTTGACGCGCCACGAGCGAGCGGAAAAGCTTCGTGCAGGTTCGAAAGCGTTCGGCATTGTTTCGTGTAAGGTGATAAAATGACGCGATCGACGTTGCATCCGCAATACGCGAGCTAACGCGCACGTAAATACGTCGGGTGCGCGTGCCGAAATCTAACCGCGAAACTCGATACATATTCGCTGGGGCGTCGGTTTTAATTTTCCAAAACCGCTCCGAATTTTAAAAGCACCGCGCCGTGGCCCGTGTGACAACTCGTGATCAAGTCGGAGCAGCGCGAGACCGCTTTCTCGTAACATCGCACGCAGTAGGAGACTTTTCTCTAACGATATGGCTGAGAAATTCTAAAATCCACGAAAAGGTGACGATTCATTGTTCGTTTACTAAAAGGACATCGTTGGATTAGCAGCAACGAAAGTCTCGCTCCGAGGTTCGCTCGAATCGAACGCGCTGTCTCGTTTACAGCGTATTCCGTGAAATTATTCCTGCAACTCCACGTACGATATCTCGTTAACGACACATGTATTCGATACTGCAACGTAATTTCGATAGATTCGGACGTTCGACTTCACTCTCTCGCTCGATTTTACGGTTTAAAAATAAATTTCAGTTACTCATACCTGCTGGTATTATGTGTATTGCGTAATATTAAACAAATAAAATGCACGTGGCTCTACTTTCCGAGTTAAATGCAATCGTAGAGAATAAATTGTGCGCCGAATGCAAACAGATTGTCCAGGGAATTTACTGTTAAAGATGTTTAGCTGATATAACCTCACATAAATTCGACTAGAAATTCTATGTAAGTACGTTTGCACAGGAATTTAGAAAGAACAAGAATTTTATCCAAATGAACACGATCGCTTTTGGGACTGGTGAATGCGCGTTTAGAATATCATACATATTCGTGCCTACGACCATTTAATGTTCTTTCGTATCGTCAACCGCCATACTGTCACGCGTTTTCCTCCATGTATCATGTTTTTCAGTCACCTCTCGATTAAATAAGTAAAATCGTAGCGTATAAGGATATATACAATAAGAAAATGTAACATGTGTACAAACTGAATTTTATACAGAGATAAATTTGCATTTCTACTCCGTTATCTGTGTAATATTTGACTTTGCTTGTATAGATAATACACTTGGCTAATACCGAAGACTTACTACTCGGCCATTTGTATTTTTATTCTGAGAATGCGAGGAGGTATGAATTAACAAAACTAATAGAAACGTATAAGTATAACGAGATACGTGAAAAGCTTTCGGTGTTCGTTAAGTAGAATAGTATGTTCTGAAGCACTCCGATTGCTCGCGAACTACTAAAAATATTAGTATCTTTCGATCCGAACCGCACCGAGGTTGTCGAAGATCGAGATCGTATGGTCAGAAGAGACTTGCGATGAAATTCAAAACCGTGTTATAAAAATAATTATAACCTAGTGCTTCTATTGGACAATCTAGATATCTATGTAATAGTTTATAATGACCTTGCATGGATATAGAAATGTCAGTGACTCAGAGGGCAGAAAAAATGTAGCGAAGATATTAGATTGATGTACATGAAATGTTGTCCTAAAGTTTAAACGTTCAGGTGCAAGAGAATTAGTTGAACGATACGTAGTAATTAGCTGTTAAGGAGTTTTAGACGAAGCTTGTACGTCGGACACCGATAAAGATTCCTTATTGGCTGTTTAAAATCGTTCGTTATATAAAATAGACTATTCGGAAGCTCGACCGAGTTCCCGCGAATGTAAATTTCTTACGGTAATGCCACGAGAAGCACAAAAAGAGTAGATTGAGAGTTCTAGGAAGGTTCCGTCGACACGAGAAATATTTATCAAAATTCTAAGTGAAAGACAAAGCAATAATGGCTGATATAAGGCATTGATCGACAAAAATCACAAAAAATGACATTTGAATAGCTTTTTATACCTTTTATACTTATAAACCTTTTTGAATAGGGTTTTGAGTTGTCTGATTTTTAAGAAGCTGGAAGAGCGATGCTAGGTGAACGATTGGAAGGAAGTTAGAGTCGCAGTGAAGCTTCGGATGTAATATATTGTGGTCGGGGGGAAGTTACGTGGCTTTGATATTTAATGGAGGAAACGACATTTCATATGCACCAGACTAATATTGAAGGTGTACATACCAATTTCCATCTGAAAAGAAGTCGAAACGTCCTTGCAGCAGGTAATTTCGGGAGACGTTCTCCAGAAGCAAGTGGTCGAGGTGAAACGTTTGTGATCGCGACGAAAGTTGTGCTGTTCCACGAGGAGACAGGAGCGTCGGTGGGATTTGTTTGTTCGGAAAATTTCGATCGCAGTATCGGCCTCGCGGGGGCAATTTCGCTGGGGCAAGAGAGGCGAAATAGAGCCGGCAAAGCCAGCTGCACGGACGCGTACAGGCCGTGTCCCGTGAAGTCGTCGAAGCGAGGTTTGTCAGTGTTGCACGTTTCCAAACACTTCCCGGCCCTCGGCGTTACGCAATATTCCACGTAAATACATAACACATTTTCCCGAGTGCTCCAGTGAAAATAATCGTCCTGCGGTGCTCCTTTTACAAAGGAGCCACCTCGAGTACCCGAAGCACACTTGTGTACACTTATTTCCGCCGTAATCGGTCCTCCCCAGCCGTGTAACTGACTTCCCGCACAAAAGCTTTCAGCTCCGTTGTTTTTTCACGACCAAAAAATCGACGGAAGCCTTAACGGGCCGGTCGGTCTGGTCGCGACAGGAATTCACTATGCTCTCTCGGATCTCCCTCTCAGAACCATCGAAATCTTGTCGTGTGGGTAAACAAACTTGGTAAAATGCACATTTTCGCGAGTAACTTCGATGGACTACCGCACTTTTTTAAAGGAAAAAAAGGCAAATGCAAAAGGCATACTCGCACTCTCGAGGGTACAAGGCAAACTATTGGATTTTGTATGGCAAACAAGGAACTGACTGGTCGTATAGCGGGATGAGGAAGATGGAGGGGATCGCGCAGGACCGTATTCATCTGCTAAGCGTCTCTGTTACCAACCACTCGGGTACCTCCTGCAAAGCGTACGTGCCACACGCCAGGGCCTCGCGAGACTTCTCTCTTCGAACTTTCATTAATCGTGCATCGATTATTCTTCCACGTTTTCCCCGGCAAAAGTTTTGCACGCGTTTCTAACCGAGTTAAATGCATCCGGAATCGTGCGGAATGTAATTGCTACGAAAAATCGCCTCCGAGCGTACTTGTAACATGACAATTACGCACGCGTGAATTTTTCTTCAAACTTGATATTTTTTTCCACGGCTATCGCTCCACTACGCTCCCCATTCGATCACTGACAATTTAACTTCCCCAAATGTCCAGCAAACGGAGCACTCGCGTTCGCTGAAATTTTTCGCCTCTTTCCTCTATTTGTTATTTCACCGACATTTTTCTCCCGGCCAGGCATTGTCGTAATAACTCGTGTTTTTCTTACGCGAAACGAATTAATACAGTCAGATAAAAAGTGCTCCTTACGAAAACACAGCTAATATCTATAGATATAAATACATTGACGAAAGAGCACACGAACAGTCTCGAAGAACGTACCGCCAAAGTTTCCCGTCGAGCACTTCTGCACGACACGAACTTTTCATAAGTCGCATTTAATAGTCGCAAAGCAATTCGATAAACTCTCACAGTTTACAACTTCTGTTTACCCGAGACACTGTCGTAGACCTTTCACAGCATATGGGAATTTTAATCACGCCGTACAGGACGGCGATCTAACATCCACGAGACGCACGTATTATTTCGTAGAAAATAGAATAACAATGCGAAGCATCTCTGGCGAGGAGTTTGGAGACGTAAGGAAAGAAGAAACATAGCCGGGCAGCGTGATATATGCAAAATTTGCATAGAACATTACGCGAATCGGGCGTTCTCATAATAATTTCATTCCTTCGGTTTCCGGGCGAAAATACCTTAATTTTCAAACGAGTACGAGCCTCGCGACAATTCACACAAAGAAGCCGCTGCCAGGCATCTTCGTGGAAAAATCGCGTCGCATCCGATGAAATTGGAGGATCTCGTGGCGCCTAATCTGTCGATGGTGAATACAGCCCTGGAAATTGTGGCGGCGAAGCCGCCAAGAGGCGCGCGCAGTCCACGAAATATCCAAGCGTTTCCCCGCGGCCGACATGTTCGCGCGGCCAACAGCTGTTCCGAAAGGCGAGCGAACTCCCCATCGTAATCTGGGTCATGGAAACTGCGCAAAATGGGTTGCACTTGCACCGAAAACGCGCATTTCTTCGAAAACCGGCAGATCGTCTCGGGAATTTCGCCTGATCCTATGGGCTGAACTAGCACGCGATACGTTGCTGTCCACACTATAAATTGCCATTCGAAATATGCAACCTCCTGCGAGCAGCCGTTGCATATCTGTCAACGTGCTTGACTGGTTCCCGAGACGAGAGAGCCGCGCGTCGATTGGCCGACGATTTTCGGACATCGACCTACGCGCGAGTCTCGAAACCTGCTAATCACGGGGAAGCTTGTGGACGATAGTTTTCCCACGTCAAGAGTATACTTCACGTGCACCGCGTGAAAAGATCACCCGCGATCTGTCCCCCTCGAGATTTCTCCCATAGTCTTTTTTATCAAACCCCGTACGCCCGTCGATTCTCCTTTGGAACGCGCGTAAGAAGCCGTCCACGCAGCCTCTCTATTCGTTACGTCCGCACGTGAAACGTAATCGGAATCTACTCGATACGTATCCCACACCACGTGATCCATTCGGTATTTCTTTTAACCTTTACGATACTCTCGTAAATTTCTAAGTTCTTTCAGAAATGCTGCTATCACGGTTGTGCACGTGTAGTAATCGATACAGCCGCGATTAAGGTTAAAACAATGGTAGACCAACGATGAATCGGGATTTTCACAAGAATCTTGCAACGTGATCGTTCTGTAGCGTGTACAGCACATTCGCTCGATAAATGCAGACAGATCGCTTGTTCGAAAATTGTCATTCGCAACATCATTCTTTCGAAGAACCAATAAAGAACATTCCCAAAAATCAATCTGCAATACTTTTTTCCGTATTCCTGCACCACGCAAATAAATCGATCTCTATGTTTAAATACCCCCTTAACATTTAACAATTACTCTGATACACAAGTTTTAAACAATCCCTCGAAGAGCATTGCCTTTTACAAAGCATATCAATCAAAACAACACACCAAGTATTTATATTAATCATTATTTTATACATTAATAGGTCCCCCAGTATGTAGTTTTGCATTGTCGAATCTCACATGAATCGGTGTTCTATGAATGAACAAAAGGAGATAGATTTCCCAATGTAAATTCGATTTTACGTATCGTGGTCAAAAAATTAGCTACAGAATGTTTAAAAAGGTGGTTATAGGCATGTCCGGCGGGGTTGATAGTGCAGTTGCAGCACTACTGCTTAAAAGTAAAGGTACTTTGAAAGTATTGACGGATTTAGTAACATATGTTAGTTAATAATATTCCCTGAATATTAAAAATCAAATTCTCGAAGGCTTCAATGTCAACGGAGTGTTCATGAGAAATTGGGATATTGCCGATGAAACTGGAAGATGTGCGGTTGAAGATGATTTCGAGCACGCACAATGGGTATGCGATAAACTAAAAATTCCTCTGCTGCAAGTCAACTTTGTGAAAGAATATTGGAACAGCGTGTTCAGGTACGAATTTCTATATGCTTTTCTTTACAATCACAGTATTATCTTACTGTCTTCTTCTAGCGAGCTGCTAGAGCAGTACGAGAATGGACAAACGCCTAATCCTGATATCCTGTGCAACAAGACTATCAAATTCGATAAGTTCTTTGATTTTGCACGCAACGAGCTTGAAGCGGACGCTATCGCGACGGGACACTACGTCAGGACTACTTTCGGTCCTTATCTTGAACATTTTAAAGAAAACACAGGTGAGTATAAGTAAATATATAAGAAATAATCAGTACAGTAACTCATAACGCTGCTTTAAATATCTCGTAGATGTTCGATTACTGCAAGCAGAAGACAAGAGGAAAGATCAAACGTTCTTCTTGTGCCAGATACCTCAGAGGTCATTGCGATACTCCATGTTTCCTCTAGGGAACTTTTTGAAAGTCAACGTTAAAAAAATCGCAGAAGAAGCCGGGCTAGGTTTAGTTGCCCATAAGAAGGAAAGCATGGGTATATGCTTTGTGGGGAAAAGAAATTTCCAAGATTTTATATCAGAGGTACGATGTAACTTTAAGCGTACATTCTTATGCAGAACAGGCGCAGCATCACTTATAACATTTACAGTACATAGCTGACCAACCCGGAGACTTTATAGATTTGGAGAATTATCAGGTTGTTGGGAAGCACAAGGGTTTTCATCATTGGACTATCGGTCAAAGAGTCAAAATTTCTGATCTTACGGAAGCATATTTTGTGTATAGGAAGGACAGTGAGACGAATAATATACTCGTGGTACGTAGAAATAATTGAACGCATAAGTTCGTTAGAGAAATGGATTATTATTAGTCGTTAATATTAACAGGTACAAGGAACAAATCATCCAGCATTGTATACGGATTTAGTGACAACAGGTACTCCTCATTGGATATCCGAGGAACCACCTGAGCTTCGGAGTTATTCTAGAACGTTAAATTGCCACTTTCGTTTCCAACATCGAAATGTGTTAATACCTTGCACGGTCCATCAAACTTTGAGCAATCATTTAATAATTCAACTTAGTCAGCCTTTAAGGGCAATCACAGAGGGCCAGGTACAGTTTCTGCATTTACTAATTTCTTCGGATTACTACGACATGGTATTGGATTGTGAATAATACTTAATATCGTCGTTTCAGTTCGCTGTTCTATATAATGGGGAAGAATGTCTAGGTGGTGCCCCAATTTCATACATTGGCCCGTCGTATCACTCTCTTAATCAAGAACTTAAGCTGGAGGACGGGCAAACGTGTAATCAAAAAGAGGAACAAATTGTGCATGCAAATGCGTGATATTTTGAGATACTTCACGGTATATGTTTTGTTAATCATTTTCTTAGGAAATAAAGTATTGTTTTATTGACAGAGGTGTATCGTGCAATATTATTTTCCTTAATAACAGAAAGAGTTGCGTTACGTTAAATATATCGATCAAATTAAATTTTAAAAGTTCTCGGAGCAGTAAAACGTTCGAGTTAAAATCAGATGCTGGTATTGAAAAATACGATAATTCTCCGTGAAATGCATTCTTTGAGAAATCGTTAATGAATCGCTTGCTGAAATGTGCAAAAAAAGAAGACCATCGGTAACTTGAAATTAGAAGTTAAAGGGCTCTCGTTTCCACGTCAAAATACTCGGTTAGAATGCTTCGTCTTCTCAGAAACGAAGAATAAAAATCGTTTTGGCGAGCTGATTGCAAACTTCGCCGTCGCGATTTTGCTTTTAAGCGTTGCACGTTGATGGAAATCTTCGCGCTACGATAATGATGACCGCCGAGGATGATCTTTACGGCTGTAACATAGTGTTCTGGAATCTTTTATCAAATCATGAAGATTACATTAGCAGGAGGAGACCTCAAGCGACCAGTGAGTTAATCCTTGAATTTAATTAAGGAAAGGATCTCCGCGATTCAAGTAGATCGGAATAATTAACGCTGACCGTGACCGTGTCCTTCTGAATTATAGATATTAATCGCGTCGCTGACTCACGATTTCTAACAGCGTCTTCAGATATTGAAATAATAGTTGAAATAATAATAGTTGAAAACGACGATAAAGCTGTTAAAAATTCAATGCAGCTGCTATTGTCTAAAGGTGCAAATCCACGATGAGAGAAAAATATCGTGTCTCGCACGAGACTTTAATTTCCTGAGACAATTATTCAATTACTTTTTAATTATTTTGTCATTAATTTCACGAAACTATTGTTTGTCTCACGAGATTAAAGTCTCACGCGAGACCTTAATCTCAATTATTATTATTCTTTTATTTCCATTATTTCCCTTTTATTGCTGAGATTTTTGTCTTTTGTAGAATCTCATCGTGGATTCGCACCTTTTATAATTGAACATTACAATACATATACAAGTCTTTCGCGGACCACATGCGAAAAGGAAGTCGAATGCAAAGAATTCTCCTAACTCTTTAACATAATTAACCGTATTAGCATAAGCTTTCCCGTTGGTTTCCGCGATTCTACCGGAAATCTCCTAAACGCTGGGAGCGGATGTAATCGCGGAAAGGGACCTCGAGCGCACGCGTAACATCGGTGAACGGGCAATTGAGGGTACGTGACGGGCGAGAAATCGGAAGTAGCGCGGGAGACGATTGCTGGTTGGCCTTTTGAAGTTCCTACGTCTTGGACGGCAATCGGTGCTGGCGATGAGAAAAGACTTAATAACGTCGGAGGGTCACGTGTAGAATGTAAAACAGCGCGACGCGTTATTGAACGATAACTGCAAGTTATTAGGGTCGATTGACGAGTAACTGGACGTAAGGAGCGCGTAAAATGCCTCTCGCGGTGTGCGTGCACGTACAGAGCCTCCGCCTCGATTGTTGTTACCATCGCCATTGCCGTTCACCGCCGACGTTACATATGTAAATTACTCCCGTACGAATGTCGCCGGGGGCTAATTTGCCCGTAACGCGCAATGTTACATTAACATTCGCCGTGCCGAGATCGCTGGCGCACAATAGCATCCAGTAGTCTGTTCCTCTTCACGGGCGCGGTGCCACCATTTGGGTAGCGGTGTGCTGCGATCGCAGTCGAGGCCCGTCGGGTTCGGTTACCACCGATCGATCGGCTTCCCCTCCGTCAGAGGAGCCGCCGCGAGTGATCGTTCTCCAGTCGGGGTCCAGTGACGGGCGATGTAAAAAAAGAAATCGCGCGATCTACGTGCCGCGCGAAGCGATCAGCAACGGGTGGCTAGGAGGTCCGAGGCTCGATCTCGCTCGATCTTCTCCCGCGACGAGGTGCGCGCGATGAGGTAGAGCAAGCTGACGGAGACTGAGAGGAACCGGGGCCCGACTTGCTTTCAGAGAAGATGAGGGGTGGAAGTAGTTTGAATCAGTACAACGACGACGACTTCTTCAGCGGCGGCCCGTGCCCCTCCTGCAGGCTGGCCATCAACAAGGAGACAGGTCGACTCAAGTTCGTAACAAGTCCAGCACGTTCATCTATGAATCGCTAGTCGTTACGCAATAAACGGGACACGGGGGAATTCGGTGCACACAGGTGGTGCATGGGAGGAAACGACACTTGGCGGTTCCGCGTCAAGCTGATGCTTCTGATCCCGGCGGTCTTGCTGCCGATCACTATAATCTTCATCGCTCTGTCGCGATCACAGGTCATTGGCAAGTCACCGTATCACCGCACGTATCTGATCCACCCGACCCGGAGGCAGGACGAGAGGGCCGAGGACACGTTTCCGCGTAAGTCTCTGTTTTATTCGGTTCTAGATGATCCGCGCGGTGAAGCGCGAGTTGTGACGAATAATTAATGTACGATCGTCGCATCACTGATGTAAAAAAAAGGAAAAGAAAACGGTACTGTAGAGATATCGGGGGTATCGAGCGAGCTAGGGACACGGGAAGGGGTGGCGCGTTATTGATACGAATTCTGTTATCAGCGACCAGCCGCACCGAGACAGAGCGGGCCGGCGAAGAAGAGGAAGAGGACAGAATCCTTATATCTGGAATGAAAACAAGCTACGTGCCGGTAGAAACGCTCCTTCCGCCGCGGCAGCTCCAACGACGCAAGAGAGAACTCGACGGGGTACATTGTCCACAAGCAAAGTTCAAAGCGAATCCACACTGAAACAAGCTGTTGCTAGCCGATACACTGTCTTCTCTCTCCGTGCCTCTTATCCTTTACCCTTCGCCCTTTCACCAAGAACGCGTGAGTGGTCCTCGTGTCGAAGAGAATCACCACCGTTTTCAAGATACTCCCGTGGCTTCAAGCCTAAGCTGAACACTGGATTCTCCAGGAGTTTATGTAGGAACCGATCTTCTCAGGTCGGGTGGCAGTAAT
Source organism: Andrena minutula (assembly GCA_929113495.1). Classification (NCBI taxonomy): domain Eukaryota; kingdom Metazoa; phylum Arthropoda; class Insecta; order Hymenoptera; family Andrenidae; genus Andrena; species Andrena minutula. The sequence goes on from OV815994.1 coordinate 24,573,860, forward strand.
TGCGAGAGGTGGTCGCAGGACGAACAAGGATGAAGACTTGTGAGAGACGTTCTGATCTTCTTATAAAACGTGATCGCTCGTCGATTTCGGTTCCGTATCAGTATCAACCCCTTGCTGCTCTATGGACGTCAGTTTTCTTCTCCTCCTTTGCTGTGTTAGTGATTTGTCTGAGGTTGGACGTGTTATAAAATCGTCCAGTGAGAATGCTTTGAAGATTATAGCGTTAGGAAGGTGTTAAGATTGATAAAGTGGAAGGAGACCGCAAGGGGTTAATCCTATTGCCTTAAAGTGCTGGTGTCGAGTATGTTCAGAATATGTTGATTATGTCCACAGTCGAGATTTTTCTGCAGCTCGAGTGTCGTTGGTAGCAGAGTTTTTAAATACTAGTACCGAGAATTTCAACGAAAAGAAAGCCTATACGAAGAGTCTTTGATCCCATTATCATAAATTTATCGAATAAAATTATCGCATCGTTAACCAGCGTATTTCTCATCTATGTAGTAATTTAGCGAAAACATTTCAGTAGGAGACAAGACACTTCGGGTAACGAGTATCGTGCGCAGTAACGTTAATTAGTGTTAATCAACATCAAATTAGTGTTACTGGGTGCACTGTATAAATATCGATCGTCCCACTGCCAATCCTCTCATGTCGTACAAGGGCAATTGAAATTGACGTATCGTTTCTCTCCAGTGACTTAGGAAGCGGAGCGCTTCGAAGAAGACGAAACTGTCCACGAATGTCCTCTTGCAGCATTTAGCATGCGATTCGATTCCTTCCTCAAAACCATCACACCCGTCAAGCCTCGCTAAATCACATTTTTCCTGCAAAAAGCTACAAATAATAAAAAGAAGAAACATGCGAACCAAGGTCCTGAAACGAGTGTCTCGTGCAGGTACAGCAGTCGAACGACTACGTCGCTGGGAGAACAGACGACCGGAGCACCGACGAAGATTTGGACAACTTCCTGGACGATTACTACCCCGAGGTGGACGCTGAAGAGGTCAAGGAGAACTCGGAAATTCAGAATAACGACTACCGAGAGTTAGTAGCACCGGGATCATTGAAATCTATGGAAGCTTCCCCATTCCTTGAGGCTTCTCTTCCCCAGGTACGGTGATCACACCTACGACACTCGGAAGAGCGAAGAAGAGCTGCGCTCGAGGCTGTCCAATGGGAAATACGACGACACGGAGGAGCGTTCTCAGGACGAGTCCGACGAAGGCGAGCAGGGTGGCAGGCACTCGATCTCCGTCGAGGACTCGGACAGCAGCTTACCGATCGCGGACGAACAAAGCGACGAGGAGGCCAGCCCCGACCTCCACGCGTTCTGGAAGGGCGAAGGGCAGTCCTGGGCCATCAGGGAGGCTCAAGGTATACTTGGCGCGCTGTCCTTGTAGTCGCTCTGCGTAATTTCTGCTCATACGCTTTTTAAGAAACAGATATTCGCCGCAGCAAAAATCATGCTCAAGTACATGGACAGGGGCGCTGATCCGTGCGAGGACTTTTATCAGTACGCCTGCGGTAACTGGGCGAGGCACAACCCGATACCGAAAGACAAGGCGGCCTACGACACCTTCGAGATGATCAGGGAGTCGTTGGACTCTGTGCTGAAGGAGCTGCTAGAGGATCCCATACCCAGGCAGTTGAAGTCGAACAAAGACGACGCGACCGTGAAGACCAAGCATCTGTTCCAGAGCTGCATGAATTACGGTAAATTCGAGTGGACATCTTCCCTGCAATCGAATGATTGTTAGTTTAACCATGGGGCTTTCGAAGCGTTTTAACGCGTGAAATGTGGCTAGAGATCTTGGAGCAACGCATGGAGCGGCCGCTTATACAGCTGCTGGATGAATTAGGGGGCTGGCCGATCTTGCGGCCCGATTGGGACCCGGAGAAATTCGACTGGCTCCTCTTGGTCGCTCAGTTGCGATTGTACAACAACGATATTCTTATCTCCGAGTGGGTTGCACCGGATATCAAGAACAGCGAGCAATACGTTATACAGGTAGGATCCAGGAGCTTGAAGGTCCTTCAGGCTCGCATAGAGATCTCGGTCTTTTTCCCTTTTCGAATTACAGTTTGATCAGACGTCGCTGGGTCTTCCCACGAGGGACTACTTCCTTCAGCCGTCGAATACGATATACCTGAAGGCCTACAAGAATTATTTAATCAAAATCGCGACTCTGCTGGGTGCATCCTTGAAAAACGCCACCATCGACGCCAACGAACTGATCGAATTTGAGACGAAGCTGGCCAAGGTACGTGCTCGATAGCCCACTGTTTCACTTTAGTTCTCTGACTTTGTTTCGACTTTGCGTTTCGCAGATCACGTCCTCCCCCGACGAGAGAAGGAACGTCTCGGAGCTCTATCAGAGAATGAGCATCGGAGAGCTGAGGACTCTGGTGCCGCAGATAAATTGGCATCGGTATCTGACAATTGTTCTAGCACGACCGACGAATATTTCTGAGCCAGTCGTTGTCTATGCGTTGCAGTATATCCAGGATCTGGTGAATCTGCTCTCGAAGACCAGCCCACGGTAGAATTTCGGATGAGACTTTTATAATAGCAGGTTTCTTTTGAAGAGTTGCTAACAGATTCTCTATTCGCAGAACCATCGCGAATTATCTTCTATGGCGATTCGTCAGGCACAGGGTGAACAACTTAGACGATCGATTCCAGGAGGCTAAGCAGAAGTTCTACTATATTCTGTTCGGCAGGGAGCAAGCACCGTCCAGGTGGAAGAATTGCGTGGCCCAGGTGAACTCCAATATGGGCATGGCTGTTGGCTCCATGTTCGTGAAGAAATACTTCGACGAGAAGAGCAAGAACGATGTGAGGAACCTTCCTTCTACACCTACGCACCTCTAACGTGCTAAATCATGATCCTCTTCTATGCAGACCCTGGCCATGACGCGCCAGATACAACGATCGTTCAGGGAACTGCTGAATCAAACCTCCTGGATCGACGACGAGACCAAGGAACTGGCCACCGAGAAGGTGAACGCTATGCTGCTAAGGATCGGCTACCCTGACTTCATTTTACAAGCCGAGCTACTGAACGAGCGGTACAAGGATGTAAGACAGAAAGTTGACTATCTGCACCCCCTCCCCTTTCTCCGGGTAGATTAGATAACTCGATAAACGCAGTCGTTCTACAAACATACCTAATTTCTGGTGAAACTCCAGGTCGTTATTCGCCCAGACAAATACTTCGAGAACACGCTGAACATCCTGCAGCATCTGACCAGGGTGGAGCAGGATCGCCTCGGCAGTCCTGTGAACAAAACCCTTTGGAACACTGCGCCGGCAGTCGTGAATGCTTACTACAGTCGAAGCAAGAATCGGATAAGTCAGTTTACCTCTCACTAAGCGAGCAGATTCTGCGTTACGATTTTTTTGCTAAGTTGCCATTGGGAGGATCGATTAATCGTTAAACTTCATCTTTCCACCCTCAGTGTTTCCAGCCGGGATACTACAGCCGCCGTTTTATCACAGATACTTTCCGAGGAGCTTGAATTACGGAGGGATCGGCGTTGTGATCGGCCACGAAATCACACACGGGTTCGACGATAAGGGAAGGCTGTTCGATAAGGATGGTAATCTACATAGATGGTGGAAGGACGAGGCTATTTATGGCTTTCACCAGCGAGCCCAGTGCCTTATCGGTAATGGACGCGCTTCATGCACATTAGTTGTTCCCCGAAACTTTCGCCTCGCAACCTCGAAAGCTATTTAATATTTCAGACCAATACAGCCGCTACACCGTCAGCGAAGTTGGGATGCAAATAGATGGGATCAACACACAGGGCGAGAACATCGCGGATAATGGCGGCATCAAGCAGGCTTTTCGGGTAAGTGTTTCTTTGTAAGTACCCACCTATTTGCGACCGTGTGCGCTGGTGGGAGTGATAAGTATTTATTTTAATAGCTTGCGGTTTTCCTCGATAACTCCTGGTGCGTGGTTACAGTTGCACTAACAGTTTACTGAATTCTTTAGAAATTATAATTCATTTCACGAATGTATTGCAAAACACTTCTTCCTCTTCAAACTTAAGAAGACACTTTGAAATTTTTTTCTAGAATTTTTCATTTCAGAGCACACATTGGAAAGTTACGCGATCGCCTGTGTTATATTTCTTTTGCAGAGCCTAACGTCATCGTACGCTGTGGCCATACTACTCAAAATTGTTTTAATACAGGAGCATAAAATATTAGTTGAATATATGTATTCTCAGAGTTCCATTTCAAGCTACATTTCATTATAAGAGAATGCCTTGAAAGTAGCCTTTATTTTTAAAGTGGCTTCCCCCTAAGGAAAACGTAGTGCGATCGACACTTCATCTTAACATCAATGAACTGTCTAGTGACCACAATAATTCACTGCAATTTCAAAGGATTAGTTAAACTATTTAATCTCCCACATATTCAATCTATTTCTTTTTCTATAGGCCTACGAGAGGTGGTTACGCTTGAATGGAGACGCTGACGAGACTCTGCCCGGATTCAACGCGACCGGAAAGCAATTGTTCTTCCTGAACTTCGCCCAAGTGTGGTGCGGCTCGATGAGGCCGGAAGCGACCAGGAACAAGCTGAAAACCGCTGTTCACTCGCCTGGGAAGTTTCGCGTGATTGGCACTTTATCGAACTCCAAGGACTTCGCGGAAGTATTTAATTGTCCGGTGGGTGCATCCATGAATCCAGTCAACAAATGCTCGGTTTGGTGACGAACAGAGTGCTCGCCACGTCGATCGTGAATCGAGTGTGTCTCCGCGTTGAAATGGGACAACGTGATCGAGGAATATTGGTACTACATCGCCTTCCCGGCAATTTGGCGAGCAACCGCAAGATAGTGGAAGCGTAATCATCGGAGAGTTAATCTCCACGTTGCTAAAGAGTGTCATCAAACGTTCGTTTGAACCTGAAGCTATAATCCTTATGCTTTTAACGATAGTTAATGCCGTAGAGCAGCGTCCGCCTTGCTACGATCTTTGACGCAAATGAAGTAAATGACATATCATTATTCGCTAATTAGAGTGTAACACGGAGGAGTCTATGAACCAAGGGAACAATGGGAATAACGCTCGACGTGTTGTAAGCTATCGTTTAAGGAGCAACGTGCATGGGAATGTGCTAGCTGGGCCACTCGCGTACTAACAAAAATATCTCGCGTAGCAATGAATGAAATAATAATCGTGATTACTTCGGTTAGCATAAGAGTAGATGTTGAAACAGCTGCGCTGTTTAAATCGTTAATTGAAATTGTAAGACGTACCAAAGACACAGTAATAATAATAATAATTTCAGACAGTCATAAAAATCTTTACAATCTATTTCCCTGTATATCCACACACTACTACATGTATTGAATTCTTTTTCGTCGTTCTATAACTTACGCATCGTATTTTACCTGATCTTCGCGGAATAATCTGAGCCTCGCGAACACTCGTTACATCCACGTAGCCATACATACTATGGATAGAAACGTTCACGTTTTACATTCGTAGAAAATTCGAAAGAAAATCACGTCGACATTCAGCCTGGCACACGAAACGCACGCGTGAAGGTCGCGTTTTATTGTTGGGCCAAGTAAACGCGTCATTTCTCTGCTCCTCCATTTTTCGTCGCCTTCCTTTCCTGCCTTCTTCTTCTTTTTTTTTTACAAATCTCGCGTTATTATAAATGGAACAACAGATTCGTTGAATCCTCGCGGATGTATAGGGTGTATCGACGACACCGTGCGGTAAAAAAGTACGAAAAAGTTTCTCGCAAGGGTAAAAAATACAAGAAACGAACTGTCGGTTGTAAACGCGGTATCGATTGACTATCTCGTCGTCTTGTACTATGGTACTCTATAATGACATTAAAATACTTCAGTCAGAACGCCTCGAGTGAGTCTCCCGCGAATGGACTTTCATTCGATCCTTATTGACTCGTCGAGGTTGCGATCGGTTCCTGTGAGGGAGGGTGAACATACAACTCGCACTTCTTCACGTGAACTTGTACACAGAACCGGGGGGATAGAAGGTTTCACCAATTATACAATCCTATCTTTACAATTTATTTACGTATTGCCTTTCGTGTCGAGTAATCGAGTGGATGAGTAGTAAAAATAAAATCGTACATGTATCTCGTTCTTCGATTACTTAGTATAAAGCAAAATTCGGTACTCGCAATCATAAGGAGGATCATAAAAATGATGTCGAGATAGAGTCTGTTCGTAATTACAGGAAGGTGAATTTTCGTTTCGAAGCATGGAATTGAAAGAACACGTTCGACGATCATACAAGTATGCTTCATACTAATTAATTTCCATAGGGTTTACAAGAGACGTATCTGCAGTCGCAAGTTGTACTAATAAATCAGGAATTTTCGTAAATACCCTTCCATTCTACCAACACTTTCGCCGTACCCTTTCCTTGTCTTAATTAATACGCGCGAAACCGTAGCTTTCACACCTCGCAGATTTGATGTTCGTTTACCCGTATCCTCGGTACGGTGTAATTGATAGTAGAGTTGAATTCCGCGTGGGATTCTCAGCTCGTTGAAACGAAGGAAACTCTCACGACTTATCTAAGAGGTCCGTTTTCGAAAGGTCGACAAATTGCGCGGGAATTAGGTACTACCGTGACGAATAATAAAGCTTCGTCGCGGAATAACGTTAACGGTAAGAAAAGAACCAAGGGTATCGCTCAAGTGTACGTTACGACGCGTTAAATTAAAAAATACATGTGTCGAGCTTGGCGAAGAGCTTTCCTCCAATCTGCATGCACCCTGCACTTAAACAAGCACGCTCTCTCTCCCGCCGTCGCTCTTTGACATTCGTAATTTATGCAGATTGTTGTGTACAAACGCTCCCGGGCGTGATATTAAATACCACGTGAAAAAACTCGATGGCCTTAATCCTATTATGTATAGCCATTACAAATTATACGAGAGTTTAGATTCTTTACCTTCTATGACGTTTTATCAAAATTGGCCTATTTTAAATATATAAATATATGTTTCGCGTGTGCTACTTCCGTCCACCCTAATTAACAGTCAAGTGGAAATATACCTTAACTTCCTGTTCAACTCCTATTACCACCGTTACGTATACGTATTGCGTTAACGAATGTCTTCACTTATGCAGAAACTGGTACTCCAGAATGTCCTCTTCATCTGGAAAAGAGAAACGTCGTCTTATGTTTCAGCTTCAAGCATGGCCTCCGGTTAGCTGCACTAAAAGGACGTACTATGCCTGGGAGTGTATCGACGAGAGTCGCAAATGCAATTGCCAAGGTAAGGGGGGCAGGGGGGGATTTGCATCTACACAGGCACAGGGGGGCTACGTGCTCGCCTTGTGTGTGATTTATGCAGGGGCATTGCAGAACTATTTAAAATACATACGAGTCAAGTGTTCTACTACTAAATCATGTAGGAACGCATTCGCATTTGTACAGATACGATGCTCGGTACGATGCTGTTGTGCACGTTTTAGACAGGCATTAGTGTGCGAGAGTCTCGAAACAGGTTTGAAGATGCATTTCAACGTGTTAGTCGGCTTTATCTCGGAGCGTAGACAATGCTAAAGATATGAATGAACGGTTTTCTCCGGCTGTACCTAACGTAAGGGTAGCAGCTATTTTACTTGTGGCGATAGAGTAAGGAAAGAGAGTCAACGTCCGGCTAAGTGAGCAGAAATTCTTCGTAACAATAATGGTAATGGTAACAACAATAGTAATTACTCTATGTCGACGGCAGATGTTTACGATATTACTCTCTAACGTATCAGATTAAAAGATAGATACTGAAGAGAAATGGCGACTGATAGGATCGCTCATTGTGGCAAAATAAAATACACTCACAGATATTGTCTCTGCTATTGTTGTCCAAATCGCTAGTCTGTGTGTGAGTTTCCTCGTGCATACGCCGCTCTGCATCAACCGTCAGCGCAGCACAAGGCACAAAAATGACTCGATTACGTCTTTGACACGGTGTAATCCACATGCGCACAACGTAAGTTGCAAAGGGAATTGAGTCGTTTGTACGTTAGACAGAAAGCAGCAGGTCCTTTTAGAGCGGCACAATAAATATAAAATAAAATAAACCAAATTTTTAGTATGCCTGGGAGTCACAAGACTTGCGCTTCGCTCCGTTCCACTTTCGGTACGATTCCCGGCAATTAACTTCCCGTCCTTTAGCGAACGCAGGTTTTGCGCTTCTCAGACATACTGTACAACCTGTCTGCAACATAAAATATGTATATATTTTACAGAATAATATATATATGTATGTATATATATATATATAATGATTCGTATCATAATGGTATTGATAAATCAGTTTGCATAACTACTTTCTTAAATATCGAATTACATGATCATTTTATCGAAACGAAAACGTCCGTTGAAATTAATAATTAAACGATAGTGCGCAATTTCCCAACGAAACTGTTAACGTACACCTACTTATCGAGTACTTAGCGAACTGAAGAAGATAAATCGTTTTCCTACGCGTGATATCGTTATGCTACTCTCTACAGTCGTAATACAAGAACTTTCTATTTATTGTTAGTGCTACGATACCGAAGGAAAGGAACCGGAAAATTTACTTTTCGCCATGGAAAATTGCGCACGTTCAAATTTTCAAACATGGCTGCATGTTATTATATAAAAAGATATCGATAATATCCACTAGATTATATACTTTATAAATAGTAAGAGAGTAATGGAAACCGTCGTTCCTGACAATATAAAAAATAATAAAATCGATACGAAAAACAATGTCGAATGCTTGTTTGTTTTTTGCTTTTTCTTTTTTATAAAAAATAATACGAGATGTTTGGAACAAACATTGCGCCATATTTGAAGTAGCCTTATATTTTTATGACGCCAATGAATATTATGTGCACCGAATGCAGTTATTTCCTAACGGCATTTTATAAAAAGAAAGAACGTTAGTTAGATACAACAAGTTATGCTAAATAAAAATTTATATAATAAACGCAACGGCAAGACGCAATTAAATGTGACGAAGTTCGTTGAAATTAAATAAGCTTATGTGAGATGCAGAAGTTATTCGTATTGTAGGTAAGATGACATCAATGAACATAAACAATAAGAAATGCATACACCTGGAAAGCATGTATATAAATTATATATGTCGCAGTTTTTTTTTCTCAGTATTCTCTAACACTGATAAGATGGCACATTTAATATGAGCGTAATTTGTTCTATTTACATATTGTCGAACCTGTGATGCAGTACCACATAACATAATTGTAAACAATTTCTTTCATCCAAATAATAACTTGAATTAGTAGGAATACAATTAGAAATGTCCTTTACGCGCGGACTACGTGACTTAAATGATTCACTAACAATTGCCCCATACGCAACAACGCTTTTATTGCGTATTTCCTTTGTACATATACTCGTCCCTTTTCGTGGAGGATCGCCCTAATAAAAATGCATCTGTAAAGCAATCATTAGTGAATCGTTTAACATTTTGAAACAACATCCTCTCGATTTTAAAGAAATAGCTGCCCCATTGTCGTAGACAATCCTAGAACGCAAGCAATGGAAAAATATTAATAAAAATACGTACCTTTTCGTAAAATAAGAATATAATTTACATGCAGTATTTAGCAACTTGTCGCAATGTTCATTACGTAAATTCCTCGACATAAACTGTGTTATTTACATGACCATGCTTGTGCTCTACTTCTTGTGCGATTCGTGCTTTACATCAACAATTACACCATAATAATATTTATAATGAAGCGTGCATTACAGTGTATGGATATATATATCGAGAATTAAATACTGAGTTCTTCCTTCGTATTGATTGTACTAAGTTTCGTTATTGCTGCCTGTACGCTAACTCTTAGCACATCAATTGCATATCACATGCAGAACATTTGTAGATTCATATGTTTCACAGCAAGGTGTAATTGTACAACTTTGCTTTAAACTCGTTCAAATGTACGGACTTATATAGAAAGCTCTATTACGAATGATGGGTACAGAATTACGACTAGCTTTTTCTTTTCTCAAATTCTTACTGGTCAATTAATAAGAAAGCAACTGCGATAGAATGAGTCAGCATCAACTGCTACAAGAACTATTACAAGTCTAAGAAAGAGGAGTCGAAATTTAAATGCTATTATCATTATTACGACATAAAAAATGCCTGCTTTACTCTTTGTTGAATTTAAACGGTACATTTTGATGCGACCTCTCTGAATCGTATTAGTATGTACATTTACGCGTTACATGCAAATATTCTAACGAATATAAAATATATTCTGTAAAAACGAACTTTAAAGGTATCACTATAGTAAAGTACATAGTACAAGATGGAATGCAAAGTTGAGACAACATGTACAAACAGAATCGTTAAAATTTCAAGTACAAAGATTACATAAACCTGAAAAGTAAATCGAATAGGGCAGCGAATAAATACTTTGAAATGTCGCATGTAAACGCCAAACAACATGCACTAACCAGAACGTATACGTTTGTTTGATATTGGTGTTATGAAAACGAGAACGAATAAAAATAGTATAGAGCGAAATAAAAGGGTGTATATAAAAATATCCAGGTGAATCTCGCGGGATCTCGTGTTAAAGAAAACGAAATATGTTTCAAAGTATTCATTCAAAACGTTCAAATTATATATCTTTCTCCAAATTTATAACTCATCTATTTACAACACCAGCATCTACATAACATCAACAAAGAATTCACAAGGATTTCCCATCGCAATGCGAAATGACTGTCTACTACCAGATAAGTCTTGTTGGTTCTGCTGATTCCCTGAACCAGTCCCTGTCTGCACAGACTGTTCAGAACCACTGGAACGACTGCGACTACCATTAGACCTCTTCCCGTTCGAGCCATTCCCATTGCCAGAATTCTTACTGGGCATTGTTGGCACCGACGGGATATGCAACTCGGACTCGGACGCCGAAGAGCAGGACTTCAAATCGTGGATAGGTTCTTTGCAAATGTGCTCGCTACCGGCGCTACTACCCCCTGTTAAAACACACCATTTTTCAGACGTACACTCCATTTGGACGGGCGGTAATCGCGCCGTAATTAACGACCCTCACCTGAACCGCTATGAACACTTTCTTCTCGGTGATAGCCGTAAACAGTTGGCTCATTAGTGAAATTAAACGGCATTGGACTGTAACCAGTTGCGGAATGGGGCGCGTATGTTCCTGAATAAGGCATGTCCCAGGCATTCGGCGGAGGTAGTGGCCCGACTGTGTCGCAGTCTAGCTTCATGCTACTCATGGCTGAGCACAGGTCGCCGAATATGTAATAACATTGCTCGGAGAATGTTATCTTATTCACTGTATGCCTAATGAAACCAGCTTTCAGCATCAGGGACGCATATTTCCTTGCATCCCGGCGATCAATAAATCCTTCCACGTGATTGTGAAGCCAATCTACCACATCCGCTCCAATAAATGCATTTGGTATTGTTATCTTAAGCCACATACGATCACGAATTTCTAACCCTGAGTCTGGCCGAGCCATTGCCCGCACTACTGTCGGCATATCGGTATTCACAGTAAGGTGAAGCTCTTCTAGTGGTCCTGATAAAAATTTTCAATAGCATAACAGTTTTGGGGTATATATATATATTGATTTATTCTTCACCCTTTCGCTACGAAAGATCGCTACGGTAGCCACTCTTCAATCTATCCGTTTATACAGCCACCGAGGCTACCGCTGCGTACGGACTGTTACCGTAATTGTTAGCCGCACGATTGAATTTTCTTGTTCAACAATTTAAATAATAGGCCCAAGCTCTGTCCCCGGTGGAGCGCACACTTTGCGGCTCGCTCTCCCTTACAGCGGTAGCGGGCTTTGGCCAGCTCCGCCGTAGCGAAAGAGTTAATACTAGGGATGGGTTTCCCGAAGCGTCCAAACCCAATAAACTCTCGAGTTTCGAGAATTCGAAACTATGTACTTTTCTCGTGAAATCGAAAGTCTCGAAAGCCCAGATAAGAAAAAGTATATAATCACGGAATATCTTCGAAATAATAAAAAAAATTGTGTTTGTATTTAGTTTAACTATTTTTCAAAAATTTCGTTCACTTCAGTTTTTGAAGCAAGATATTCCACTTAGAAAGCAGAATCGGCACTTCAAGTTTCGAGAGTTTCGAAGCCTCGCAAACTTTCGGAATTCGAGTTTCGAGAATTCGAAAATTACCTTCGAACCCACCCCTAGGTAATACAATGGACAATTCGTGAGTTTCTATACGTCTATGTGATAGATATAAAAACTCACTTTCTGTATCAGGCAGTGTGCTCGCAAGGCTGCTGGATGTTGACGTTAAAGTTGTGGCACTTGGTGGGCGTGGAGGAAAACCTTCACCCCTTATAGCAGCCGTGTGTGCTACCCAAGCACCTGGATCTATCGGTCGTACAGGTTCGGTACGTGGTATTGTGAAATAACCTTTCGGATTAGGATCCCAACACTTTGCAACTACTAATTTGATCGGTCTGAAAGACACACACACACGATGAGGCAATTTTATGCTCCCTATCCATCCCGTAATGAGTAGGAAATGTGAAGTGCCAATCAATTGAAACATACCCTGGTTTCTGAACCACTTCGCGCAGTACTCTAACTGCCTCGTCATTAGACATGTTCTCGAAGTTAATATCGTTTACCTGAAGGATCATGTCACCAGGTTCTATTCGACCATCCAAAGCAACAGCTCCCCTGTACAAATTTGCACAATCAAAGCATCAGCCAGGTGCTCGCGATACATGTATTTTCGGCATGCACTCTGTTCTAATAGTTTATCATACAGAGCCGTTTTTAGAGTGTATCAACGCAGTGGAACACGTACCCTTTCATTATTGAACCAACATAGATTCCACCGTCCCCACCCTTGTTACTTTGACCGACGATACTAATTCCAAGGAAATTCACAGTGTCCATATTTAATGACACTGTTATTATATTTAAAGACATTGTACTGTCTGTGATACTGCTAAAAGATGACGTTCGAGACATGGGTGGTAATCTGTGACGTCGTCTCCTCTGTGGTCTACGTCGATCTAATACACAAGTATAAATGTTGCATCCAAGTTTTTGTAGTTCTAACGAAAGGCATGATTTAACCGTCTGAGTGCCGAAAGTATCAAGCAACGCAGTCGCGTTTCTGTTGCCTCGCGTCGCGAAAGGAAAGAAGAACCTTCGATTTAATTAAACTTTATCGTGTTCTGATAATTACTGCAAAAGCTAATTGTAAGTATCATTGGTGGGCTCCGACTTCTCCGTACAAAACGGAAGGCGCGATCGCGCTGCTCGGCAGTCAAACGGTCAGCTTCGCACCATGGATTTACCTAAGGTAGCTCTGTCAACTGTACTACTCATATTGGTATGTCTGCCTGTTGTCGATGTTATGCGGCTACTCGCATCGTCATCTGATTCTAAAAATGTTGTCGTTTCTAAATCTGAACTTAAAATAGAAGCAGTCTCATAACCGTGGCCTGATCTGTGCTTTGAATGACCGTTTATACGAAGTCCTGAGTCAATAAACAAATGAGAACAGTATTTAGATAACAGAGACTTGCTTTTTCATCATCATCATTTCCGACACAGAAGTTGGAGGAATGGTGAAAAGGATAATACAACTTTTAACAGCTAGAGATAGGTCAACAGAGTTAAAAACACCTACCATTATATTTGTTATATTTCTCGTATTTATCCGAATGGTGTCTTGAACTTTTATGCAAATGATGCCCCTGCCGACTACTAATAATACTTTCAGTTTCAGTTAAGGTGTCATCGTGTGACAGTGGCGGCGGACCACGATTCGTGTGGCCGGGTGTTACATGATCGACGCGATCATGCTTCGCTTCGCTGTGCGCTACTGAATCTGTGCATTGCGATGCACCATCCGAGACATTACTGCCTTCGGCAGACACCAGCTATTGACGAACAAATTTATTTCTTTATTATAGGCTCTGTATATTTCTCTCGAACCTAACTTAAATCTTCTAGGACTCCGATCAAGTATCTACCTCGCAATTTAAACTTCTGCATTCATAGTAAAATCATACTAAAACAATTACAAAGCCGAGTCCTTCAAATTGTATTTCAGTTTCCCTAATTATACAGTGCACTAAATTGATTATAGCGTACGTGCTTTGAGATTAAAACTGATTTCCCTTTTTGCAGAGACGCATAATCAGAAAACTTTTATTAAGAGTCAGTAATTATTATTAATTACTCCAAAATGAATATCATTGAATGGATAATGTCAAATATACAAATTTATTTCTTTATTATGCTTGCCATAGTCTTACCAAAGTAATCAAGTAAAATGTTTATCAAAGTTCATTATAAAATAATATATTTAAGAATCTTACCCAAGAGACAACACGTCCATTGAAACAGGGAAGGTGGGCATCGTCATCTACAATTTCTTCTTTCACCACACTATTGGAAAGATAAGAGTTCTTAGTATACGGATTAATTAGGAATAAGAAAGTAAACACTGGAGTTAATTCAGCTAAATTGGGGCAGCTCATAGAACAGCTAAAGAATGTAAACAATACGGAGTATATAAGCCAGGTAGATTTCAATGCAAATATAATATGATTCTATCAGTGTTTACAGTTCCCATAAAATGAATACAAGCTGATATACACAGCCTGAAAATACAAGATACTTAAAAGAAACCTACATAGACCTGGGTAGGATCTAAGAGAAATATTTAACTTCTATTATATTTTTCCTTTAATCCCAGTGTCATATCCCGAGCAATAAACTTGCTGTGCAACAAAAGAGTAAATTATACAGGGAGGGGTTAAAGTCCTGCTTTATTTCCGCTCAATTTGGCATCCCCTGTCAACAATAGTATTCGAAATAGTAGCATCCGATGTGGTATGTAGCTACAGGGGTATAGCATCCCCGGTATAAAAATACGATACGGCGATTGTATTAGCGTTTAAAGCCCCCGATAGGTGGATACAAATCGACTGTCAGAAATACATTACGAGGGGGATTACTGTGGAAATGTGGCTCTATTAGGAAAGCGGATACTGTTTTAAATCGCGGGGCATTGACTCGCTGGCGAAGATGATAGATAAAGGCCCGAGCCGACGGTGTGAATCGGCGATCGTAATCCAACGAGACGTGCGGGGCAGAACTGTGGCCATAGGACATGCGTATCGGCGTGACACTCACCCGAAATCATCGTCCATCGATTTAAAGAAATACTTGTAATTCGGCCGATTCAAGACATTTTTGAAGTCAGCGAGAGTGACCCTCTCCGGTGATATGGTGAGCTTGACCAGGTACGGGGTCTCCTCGTCGTCGATGTGATAAATGATTTTAGTCTCTTCCATCGTCGCTTATGGCTCGCGTTCCCCTACGCGTACATTTGCAAATAAAACTTTGATTCACCCAAAGCCCCACTAACTATGAACAATTCTTCTTGAACCAATATGGCGCGTCACAGTTCGAGCCAAAGCCCTCGCGCGTACTGCGATTGTTCTCGTTCATGAAGCCCGTGAGCTTACGTGAATCCTGTCGCGCGCAGCATTATCACGAGCGCGTGCAGCTTAGCTACGAGGAGACCGTTCACATTTTATTCACGATACACGCTCGGCACGTACTCCTTCCTCCCGACTAGATGAATTAAACGTCAACATTCTCGTCGACATTACACACACTCGCGACGGTCGGCTCGACACTCTTCGACAGTACGCTCCAGAGAATCGGAAACGAACGAAGATAGAAAGACAATCTCGGGACTGATTTTTACACCCTTTCGGCCATTCGCCGTTGCCCTCGTCAGATGGCATTGCTGCTCCATTGTCCAAGATGGCGGAGGGCTTCCGAAATCCACTTGGGCGCTGCGCTCACAGTTTGAAAAATGGTAAGGCACGAGGTTATTAGATCGTGGTGTTCTATCAATTAAATATGTGGGTAGTAATTATATCTTTCTCCCGAGAGTGCTTGAGCTTTGATCCCACTCTGAGATCTTTACAAGGATCGAATACTTGGCAACTTACGGCAGTTGTGTGTGAGATGTATATAAGTATGAGTATGGTAGATATAATAGAGGAGGTTATTGATAACTAGCTTTACTACTCGGCTTCGCCCGTAATTTAGATTCTGATTTTATTTTTTTTACAAAAAGTTTGGTTTTTGTGAAAATTGTCACATTTATCTGGATTAGCCAGACATAACGAAATGAGGCTCATTTCGTGACCTCTGAGTTTACCGCTCGAAAGTTTTTAGGCGACAAACACAGGAACATACGACACACTTTCTGCTTTATAGTATAAGATTATTAGGAGTGGGTTCGAAGGTAATTTTTAAATTCTCGAAACTCGAATCTGAAATTTTGTAACACTTCGAAACTCGAAGTGTTGATTCTATTTTGTAAGTGAAATATCTTGCTTTAAGAACTGAAGTGAACAAAATTTTTGCATGAATCTCTACTAGAAAATACAAACAACAATGAAACAATATTGATTTTATTATTTTTTTTATATGGGTTCGAGAATTTCGGATTCCGAAAAGAGTTTCGAATTCTTGAAACCAAGGGTGTCCGGAGACTTTTTTCCAAGGGGTGCGGGGTAGCAACTTTGGGATGATGATTAAGAAAAATATACCCTCTTGCTTTTTTTAACCCATTTCACAGTGCCAATTTAATTCAAAATTTAAAAGCGAAATTTAAAGATATTCCTCTTTTTAGTATAAACTTAATAAAGGTCAGTTTTAAATAAAGCGATTTTTTCTCAAACTCCAGAGGGGGACAACTGCCCCTTTGCACCCCTCTCCGGACGCCCATGCTTGAAACTCGAAAGTTTCTTGGGTTTTGCGGCTTCGACGCTTCGAGAAACTCATTCCTAATAATTATTTTTTGTAGAATTAAGAATTAGCTATTATTAACAAGTAATGTTTATTCGAATAAATGCAATTTATAATGCCCAACTCCAGTCTGCCTTCTTCAAACATAAAATGGTTTAAATGAATTCATGATACGTTCCATTGAAAACTCATTTTCGTTCCGCAAAAATCTCCAAAGAGAATTTTATCTGACCCTAAAATATCAATCATCGTGTCCTCTGTACTCTTCCTTTGTGCACGCGACGCTCATCGATAAGCGATAAAAGTCCCGAGATAAGAGATAAGCTGAGTGTACTTTGTCGATCGAACGGCAGCTAAAAAGCTCTCTCTCTCTCTCTTTCTCTCGAAAAGATTAATTTATGAATAAAAAACGATTAATCTCCCACGATTTACAATCGCTTGGTCTCATTTCAGCTTTCGATAAGAATTCGGAAGCGAGACGTCGGCCAACAGTTTCGACATGCAGCGGGCGATAGTCCCCGCGCGATGATCACACCTGTAACGCAATTACATCTCTCGAAAGCTGGGCAAATGCCCGTGCACGTTCGCGCGTCACATCATTAAACGTAATTCTAGTCTTCGGGGCCATAGAGAAGCACCGTGCTCAGCTTTCAATCTGCCAGAACAAGCGTCGAGTTAATCACACGTTTGCGTGGCAAGGGAAGAAGGTTTCTAAATGAAATGAAATCACTACGTACACATACTACATTCGTGAGTCACGTGTTTGCGCACGCTGGTAGAAGCGTGCAACACGGAACAAGCAAGACGCATTATTGTCTTGAATGAAAAGAAATGATACGAAGAACCGGTTTTATCATCGAGAAATCGACGGCAGTTATTAACTGACGCTTAAGAACAATCAGGTACAAGATGCAAGCATCATATCACGTCCTCGCCTGCACGTTGTGACAGTAATTCTGTGATGTCGTAACATCGTACCGAGAAACGTTTGTATGTGTGTACATAACCACGCGTGTAGGCTTGACCCACGAATCGTCCATGCAAATGCATTTAGATACAATATGTTGGTCACTCCCTCGATCCGATATTTTAATATTTCCTACTGGCCACGTCCTTTACAAACGCGTCCCATTTCTTCTCCCAAACGTCACGCGCCTTTGTTTTCTCTGGAGTAGTCATGCTACTGTACAACAGGGAATTCATAGCCAACTGTTTGAGAGCTTTAAGGCCGCAGTGCTCGGACATTAGGGCCATAAAAGCTTCGTAGAAGTCGTAGCTCAATCCCCGTGCGCCCCAAAAGCCTGGGTCGTCGTTGGAGATGACTAATGGGTATCCTTCCGCGAAGAGCCTCCTGGCCGCGTGGTTCCTTAGATCGTCGACGAGCTTTAGCACCTGATTCGAGATCGGGTTTATCTCTATGGCGATGTCCATTCGTTTCGCAATCTCCAGTAGGAATGGGTGGTAAGTCAAGGCGTATCTGCGTGAAATTTGGATGAAGACAGCATTTTTAGTCATTGACAATGAAAAAAGAATGCGTGGACAATGGAAGAACGGTGTACCTTGTACCAATTCATTGATTAGATATAACAACGCGGTATAAGGTAAAAGACCCAATACGTGGACACGTCCCAGTAGCTGGACACTGGTGCAAAAGAACTATTTTATTAAATTATTCAAATATTTAGTCAAATATATATATGAATATATTTTACTAAATATTTGAATAATTTAATAAAATAGTTCTTTTTTGGATAAAGCGGATATTAAATGTACTAATCAGTATTTTGCACCAGTGTCCAGCTACTGGGACGTGTCCACGTATTGGGTCTTTTACCTTAATTAGACTTACGTTTCACTTACCCGTGGCCAATGCGTCGAGTGTTTAACAAGATAGCGTCGACAAGATTCTCGTCTGTGGACGCACCGTACCAATTCGTTTCACCAGCGTGAAAGAAGAAATTCATATCTGGTTCGGCGTTCGTTATTATGTCCGCGAAATACTTGAGAGTGTGTCCTTTGTCCTCTTGGCCGACCAGATCGAATCCAGCTATGAAGTTAGGGTAAAGTTGCTGCAGCTCCTTCATGGTCTTCATACACTCCTCTACCGTTTTGTAATCGGCGAAACGCTTGGGCGAGTAGATCAGTTTCACCCCGACGAAGTCCGGATGTTCTTCCTTGAATCTGTGCACGCAAAACTACTTGCCAGTCAGGCATCGAGGATATTTTCGTGTATAATTGTGTTCAAATAGTGACGTCCACTCTTCGACGTATTAATGTTAAGAAAAAAAGAATATCACTCTTGGGATGCACTCCAGCGGTTTAAGATGATTCTAATTTTTGTTAATGAAGAAATACTCTTTTGCGTTTTGTTTTGTTTTTAGGATTTAAGAATAAAAATAATATATTGTTTTTTTTTTAATGTATAGAATCAGGGGATTGGAGCAGACTTGGAGAATTGGTATTTATTAAAAACATTTCATTCATCTGTTCTTATAAAATGAAAGAAAATTCAAATAATAAAACAAATTTGGAGCAGTGGAGCAGTAAAAATTTACCGTGCTCCGGCTCGGCTTCTGCTCCGGGTAAAATCCCATTGCTCCACTGCTCCATTTCAACGCTTTGTAAAAACCAACTTTGTACATATCAATTAAAAAATTTTGGGCATTTCCGATAATTTGTCTGAAAAGTGTATGTATCAGAATGTAAATACTCAAATTTACTATAGGATAGATGTACATTTACTAGTAGTACTTGTATATAGTAAATGTACTTCTATTCTGTAGTAAATTTGAGTATAGGTAGGCATAGATGTCTGTGTAAGAGTGAAATAGCATCCCACGCTGTGCAACTATCTCTTCTCAACAGCGCGCAACGGCTACTAATACCCACAATTCGCATTCCAGATATTCTATAGTTCAATAGGTATACCGCAACCAAAAAAAAATCCCGCAATACATATTGGTTACGCCGTAACCAAAAGAAAATTCCCGCAATAGATATTATAGTTACACCGTAACCAAAACAATTCTCGTCAACGATAATGGTTATTCGTAACCGAAAACAATTTCCGTCGTTAATAACAGTTATTAGTGACCAACAAATTTTTCCGTTGTCAATAACGATTGTTAGTGACCAAAAAATATTTCGGTTGACAATAATGGTTATTCATAACCAAAATCGATATGGGTTATTTATAACCAAAATCATTTAAACAAAAATATTAATTCTTGTGCCATAACTTTTGAAATTTAGGTTATAACAGTTACGGTTCCTGTAATAAAGCCATCAAAGAAGAAGAAGAAATGAGAACAGAAAATACTAGCCTGTTAGTGAGTCTCTCGTATATGCCAACAACGTCTCGTTCCTTGTACTCTGTACCCTCGAAGTCGTACGGCAATGGCAATGTGGATCGAAACTCCAGGTACATTACATTATCCTCGTAGAGCTCCTCCAGAGCCCGCAGGAAGTGGTCCTCATAAACAGGCCTATACCCCACTATGTCTGCCACCACCTTAAAGATGCTTCCGAATTTATCCCACGCTTTGTCCACGTTCGAGTATTCTGCATCAGGATCGTTGCAGGCCATCGACAGCCTCCGCCTGATCCTCTTGTTCACATCGGCGGCTCGTCGGGGATCCTGGCGGACATCCTTCAGCAACTCCCACTTGCACTTCTCATCCGGCTCGCGGAAGAAGCGCAGGTGTAGTACACCATTATTGTCGCAGACGTAGAGATCGTCGCGGAACGTAATATTGTGATACATATATTCCTCCGAGACTAAGGATGTTTCGTGAGCGTGCAGCACGGCGCCCTTTGGCATGCGACGGATTAATCGAAACACTTTCGACTGCTCGATGTCCTGCTTCGCCAAGAGGAAGTTCCGTGCGGGCGCGAACTGCGCAGGGTTCTCGAAGGCTGCAAGAATTCAACAGCTACGGTTTCGCAACAACAGCAAAAAAGGGACAAGGGAGAGACGACTTTAACGTTCCAGCGAATCATAATGGACGATGAAGACCGAGAGTTGTAAAGTTAACGAAAGAATAAGAGATTATCGCTTCGGATGACGATGAGGCGCCTAAACAATGACCTACAAAAAGACCCCGCGTCATCCGCAAACAAAAGAGTCCTTTGTTCATCGATGCACGGTCGGCGGCCAGCATTTCGAACTCGAGGCGTCGCGCCGGAGGTTGTTATTAATTCTATTACCACATCTGTGATTAACGGTGTTACGAAGAATAAAGCACGTGTAGCGACACGCAACGAACAGGTTTCTTTATCTCGGTGATCTTACATATTGTATACATTTCCCGACCGGGATATGGAGTTTACGCGTGACTACTATAAGAACGAACCAGTATCCAGTTCTTTCCTCTTCGCGTCCATCAAGATCTGGTTGGCCGTTTTCTCGAGGTCGTTCAAAGTTAAATTGCCGCCTAATACCATGTGCTGCTCGTACTCCAGTATCTGGCTCCGAAGGATCGTGTAATTTCTTGAAAGCGGAAGCGCAACAGTCAGGGCCGCCTGGCCGAGCGTGATAGCGATCAATACAAAAATGAATTTCTTCATTGCCAACGATCTATGCACGACGAGCGACGACCGAAGTTCTATTTGCGGTCAGATTTAAATATCGTCGCGATCTACGAAGCCGATCCTCGATCTTGTCGTCTCGACAGTTCGCACACTACTGGCCAATCGTTTCTGCCAAGACCATCGTGTACCTTCCAGCAGTTGCATCCAACAGATAAGGCTAATTATGGATTGTACTACGGTATGACCCAACCACCGGAATGAACCGAAATTTTGAGGGGTTGAGCGGGAGGGGGAGAGTACGTCTAATATCAAATTTTAGCTCCGGCTATTTGTTAGTTTCTGAGATATTAATAAAAAAACTTTCGGCATAATACGTTGATATCTACCTATACAGATAGTACTAATACAACCATCTTCTCGCCGCCGTCGACTGTTTGACAGCCAAGGATACAATGTACGATATCGGCCTCAAAATGTATGTATAAGGATACCGTAACAAAAACTGGACGCGACGGACTTCTTCAAGTCAAGTGCGATTGTTGTTGAGGCCTTTGCTCTTTGTCACGTACTTACAAGGGACGTTCGGTTACCCGGAAATTCAGAAAATGATGAAACTTGGTGTGTAAGTAGAGTAGTTCATCCGTAACGTAACCCTATTTTTTGTTGTGGTCATAATGCAATTTTTGGGGGTGATATCCCCCTTGAAGAAAATGCAGAATTTTCTATTCCGTGGAATATCTCGAAAATAGTGAGAGATATCGAAAAGAAGTTTAAACAGAAGGTGCATCGTTTTTTTAATATTTACGGAACCGCGTAAAAATAATTTTCGAAAAATCCATATTTTTCAAGTTACCCCCACTCTTAAAATTAAGGTTTTGTATTTTGAAAATATATTTTGTTTTTGTAAGCAAAATCTCTATTACCGAATTTGAGGTCCATTTTAGCAGTTTCCATTAATAAAATGGTTTCTTAAATCCATATTTATTATTTATATAAAGATTAAACAGCTTTTAATTATATTATTTGAGCAAGACAGTACATACCTAAAATTGCATCTAAGGTAAAACTCATTAAAACTAATCAATGACGTGCTATGAATCATTATGATAACAGCACGTTCGTTACTTGAAATGTTATATTAATAGGCCACTTTGGGCCCCACACAATAAATAAATAATGCGTGAAAATTTACAATGACTTTGCAAAATATACATGTATATGCATGTCACATGTATAGGGTATGTCCGGTATAGTTCGATCACCGGGAGAGTCCGGCCAGTGTTGATATTTTAAGCTGACGCAAGATAGGGCACTGTGTGTCATTGACACAAAATAAGTGAATGCGCTTGTTGTTGAGCATTGACCATTGTCACAAATCCATATTTAAGTTATAGGAAATACTTAAGACTTTATGCAAGTCTGAAAGTTTTTAGACCAAGTTACAGTGCTGGTGATATTTGAAAGATAGGTAAGTTTATTTACACTATTCCGATATTGGGGAATATAGTATGCATCAAACTACAGTGTCACCCCAACAATACGTATGAATTCGTTTTTAATTTATTTGGACAAGGTGGTCGATCACTTCCTTGATTGTGGTATAGTCCGACTGCATGTGTTTTTCTTACTGTAAACTCATCTTCAGATTCAGGGAGCGAAAATTCCATTCTACAAGATAGTGATATGTCGTTAAAAGACTGGGACGAAAACGAATGCGCGGGATGCGGAGAAAACTATTTCGAAATCTCGAAAACCGACGTTTGGATTAAATATGTTCACTGAAGCCGTTGGTTTCATGATACTAGATGCTCCAAGTACAAGAATGTTTGCGATTTACAATAGAACACTGAAGAAGAAATAACATATCAATTAACTTCTTCGTGTATTATACTTTTCGTAAGCTACACTTTTTGTTATTTATCAAGGTCGGTCTCACCCGTAGTGGGTAGACGGCCTAACCCCGACATGCAGGTGGGACCGACCAGTTGTAGTGCCAATGTTTTTGGTTGAAAATGAAAATAAATATTCGAAATTATCGCACACTATAATTTATATATACCCTAAATTGTTTGGGCTTTGCTTTAATGTGCATAAAACGACAAAAATGTAAAAAACAACGATGGTACAATTTATTTTCCAAAAAGTGGTCGAACTCTCCCAGACTTACAATATATAAAGTCATTGTAAATTTTCACGTATTTACAATGGCTTTGCAAAATATACACGTATATAGATGTCACATGTAAAATTTTCACGCATTATTTATTTAATGTGTGGGTCCCAAAGTGGGCTACTAAGATAACACTTTAAGTAACGAATGTGCTGTTATCATAATAATTCATGCACATTATTGATTAGTTTTAATGAGTTTTACCTTGGATGCAATTTTAGGTAGGTACGTACTGTCTTGCTTAAATAGTTTTTAGAAAATATTTCGACCGTAACTCATATATAAAACTGGTGTTGGCGCACTGATTCGGTCATAAATAAAGAATTATTTTATTTAATTACAAATAAAATAAAAGATCAAAGCTATTTCACAAATTATTATATAATATTCCGACGTTTCGGTTCTTATTTGAACCATTCTCAAGGAAAGTAAGAAAATAATATAAAATTGCATGAGCTACTGATAAATATGTCGCGGGGTTCAAGCACTGCAAACGACACCCGAGTCGGTTGGAAGAAGACTGATCTTCTTCTTCTTCTTCTTCTTCAAGTCTTCTTCCAACCGACTCGGGTGTCATTTGCAGTGCTTGAACGCCGCGACATATTTATCAGTAGCTCATGCAATTTTATATTATTTTCTTACTTTCCTTGAGAATGGTTCAAATAAGAACCGAAACGTCGGAAAATTATATAATAATTTGTGAAATAGCTTTGATCTTTTATTTTATTTGTAATTAAATAAAATAATTCTTTATTTATGACCGAATCAGTTCGCCAACACCAGTTTTATGTCTTGCTTAAAAAATATAATTGAAAGCTGTTTAAGCTTTATAAAAATACTAATTTACATATGGATTTAAGAAATCTAAAATGGTTTTAAGAATGCTAAAATTTAATTTAAGAATGCTGAAATGGACTTCCCATTCGGTAATAGAGGTTTTACTTGTTTGTAAAAATTATATCACATCAATTATTTATACGTATGAAAAGAGATTATCCAGAGGTATTTTAGCATATACTTTTAAAATATAAAACATTAATTGTAAGGGTTGTTGGTGGGGGTAACTTAAAAAATATGTATTTTTCGAAAATTATTTTTATGCGGTTTCGTAGATATAAGAAAACGATGCCCTTCTGTTTAAACTTGTTTTCGATATCTCTCATTATTTTCGAGATATTCCACGGAATAGAAAATTCTGGATTTTCTTCAAAGGGTGATTTCACCCCCAAAAATTGCATTATGGCACCAACAAAAAATGGGGTTGTGTTACGGATGAACTATTCTACTTGCACACACAAGTTTCATAATTTTCTGAATTTCCAGGTTGTCGAACGTCCTTTGTTAATTTCAATACTTATTACAATAGCTTCATCATCAAGTTTCGATATTGCCCTTGAAGGGCGTTGGAATATTGAAAGAATATTAAATGAAGTTCTATGCTCTTGAGAGACTTGCATCGAATGGTGCAAATCTGTTGGGCTATTGCCCAATAGAAGAAAATGCCCTAAGAATGGGAAAAAATTCACTTTCCAACTTCTCCCGGGTATTAGTATTGGTTGGAGCTATGCTAGTGCGGGGGGGCGTGTAAAGCATGGTACCGAACCGATGTGAGTTTGGGAATACTAAAAATGAGACTGCAGTTACAAACATCGCACGATTAGGTCAATATCATACATTGTATCGTCGACTGTGAAACAGAATTCAATACATTATGCCGAAAGTTTTTTATTAATATCTCAGAAACTAACAAATACCCGCAGCTAAAATTTTGTAACGGGGGTCCTCTTCCCCTCCCTCCCAATTCCTCAAAATTGCATTCTTGTATTTCAAATTTCTGTCGATGACCACCGCGCGTCAATTAATAAGTAAATTCCTTGTTGTAAGTACGTGAACAACGAAAGTACTGATCGTGCTCCACTCTGTCTTCTGGCAATGAACAGTTCAACTGTACTTCCTACTAACTTTAACTTTCTTAATTTAGTTTCTTGTATCAGTTTCTAAAACAGTGTGAACCTTCTTCTGGTCCAGCGTACTGTTTTCGTTGATAAATTTTAATAATCGAATTCTGCGCAACTCGATTTAAAGATAGGACAAAGGCTGCTCAATCATCTTTGACTAATCTCACTCCTCAGCGCCACGTGGTGTGTATTCTTGGGGCAAATCACGCGAGGTCAGTGTCTTCCGGTCGTTAACCGAAAACATATAAACAATGCGTCACTTGCCTGACTAATTTTGATCTGTAACTCACGCTGAAACCTCCGCTGAAAATGAAGAATTTATGAGTAATTGCTCGTACAACATAATCACAATCGTTGATCTATATTCTATAACATATCATTCGAGCACGATTCAATGTTTTAATGTTTATGGATCAATGAACTTGAATTTTTTTATAACGAAGCTACTACTATCGATGAATAAACAATCTACCCTATCTAAGTTGACCTATAATGAAGATTTAGGAAATAAAAGTTTATTTGTACTAATAATCAGGGAAACTGGCTAATGAAAAAATTCAAGGCAAATAAGCAACAAGCAAGGAGATCTAGAGTAACAGTCACACATGTACGGAAATTCGTGGAAAAGGTTTATTTTCAGTGCGGACAAACGATTTCTTACAAAACGCAATTGCTCGGAAGTAACAAATTTCAATTCGTCGGGCAGGATATATAAACGCTCGCAACAATCTTAATAAATCATTTGGAACAATATGCCCTTCTATAGCTAATCCTTTAATCTACCAACCATTCACATCGCGTACGTTTAACGGAAACGAAAGGCCCTCGTAGAAATTACTGCGACCTGTTCGCCCGTTTCGAGCCACTGCAAACACGACTGTCTTGATTTCGGGGCGAAATATATTAGCAGAACAAAATTTAAGGCACTTTCCTTTACAAGCACCTCGTGTTTACATAATTATACAGCTGTCAACTTCTGAATATACGTAATTGCTTATTTCCAACCTTGGAATAGTACTCGATCCACGATCGGTCATTTGGAGTCAATCAGCCAACCCCGCTGATTAATAGCACAGTGTGGATCGATCGGTGCGGCGACGAACCTGTTTCTAGCTACTTAAGCGCGTACGTTTAACGAAACACCATGGTTAGTGTGGCAAATAAATTATAATATTATAAAATAATTACCTAAATTCATGAATGCAATGTGCGCGTACATTGAATTTCGTGGCCATCTGCGATAATCTATTATAATGCCATTCGGTTCGTTCAGCGGTTGTTACAACAAGTAACCATAAATTATCACACGTACAAACAGTTTTAATGGTGCTGGTATGTACAATGCTGAATACACTATAGTTCGGAAACTATAGTTCGCAAATATATTCACGATAATAAATGTGTTATTGTTGGAGACCTAACGACTATTAGCTGCACCCATTCGATTACCGCTAAGAATAAATAATTTAAAATCATAAATGGTCCTTAATGCACTTAAGTAACTGTGTACTTATCTTTTCGATGCGCAAAGATGTGTGTTGTGTGTGTGTGTGTGTTATTATTGTCTTATATTATTTTATGGGAACGTTCATGCGTATCGTCAATGATATTTATAGAAAGCTAGAATAGGATAAATGAGTTCAGATTACTTTTCGATAGGTCGATGATTTGTCTTGCTGTCAGAGTTTCAGTTACATCGATTGTATGCAAACTTAATAGCAGTTACGCGTTTCCTCGATGATATTATAATTGGACCATTATTATCTGCATCCTCTATTATACGAGGAATGAAACGAAATTGAAGTTTTCATTAGTAACTTCAAAAAGTATTAGTGTTCCTCGTGTTTACAGTTACATAAATAATTTATTGCGTAGCTATTACATAACTCAACGTAGTGTCGCTTAAGTCAGTTCGGGGGAGAAAGAAAATGATAAATAGAATGTCAATGTTTAGTAAAACAACACTTCTTCCTCAATTTCGGATATGATTTTTCGCGTAGAAAATCTTGTATATTACATCTGACGTACGAACTTCATTAACAGGGAAATATATCGAATCCATTCCTTCGAAAAAAAGAGAAAAAAAGGAGATAACCTACGAGCATCTTAATCGAATGACTATTCACTAAGGATATACAGTCGTAGAAAAAATATATTCTTTAACGTATTTTCCGTATTAACAAAGTTGCTATTCCGTCAATGCAATGAATCAGATATAAATCAGCGTCTGTCCCATATCATTGAACACAGGATATGTAAAAAACATTTCTGGAGCGAACAAATCCAACAGTCCCCCCTCTACTAATCAATTATTCGTCATTCCTACATTGGTCTTTACATTCTTACATCATTCTGCCCATACAGAAACATACCAACTGTTCATCAATTAAAATACACTCTGACCAGAGCTCATGAAGTCTCATAGTTGACAAACAGAACCAGCCTTCGCCTGCCATGGATTCAAACACCTTGCCAGGGGGGTCTCTCCATTTCTCCTTCTCCTTTATTAGCCCTTCTAACGTGACAATATGTCGCCACAAGCACTTCTATAATCGAACCGCAGTTAGCAGATTCCCTAAACGTTCCCCCGCCACATCGCTCTATCAATGATCCCTGAGTGAGAAGCATCAATGACCAGGGCCTCGTAGACAGCCGAATCGCCGTCCAAGTTGTGCTACCGTTTCAGGATTTCAGCCGTAGACGATTCTCTCTGGTCGTGTCTCAAGGTCGAGGCTACGAGTTTCCCCGAGGCAGCCGTAAAAAATGCAAAGACACCATTCGCCTTTCAACCGAAACGTGTTCGTTTGGGTCAACGGTTACAAGAAAAATATCATCTCACGAAGATTGAGACCGTTGCGTGTAGTATACTCGATTTCACGTGCAGCCAGCTTCTTCCTTGGGCCGTGAGCCCGGATCGAGCGCGAGATTTTTTAACAGGACCGCGAGTATGAGCTGCACCAATGCGCCAGCGTGATGATTTACTTACAAGACGATTATGACAATGAAGTTTAAATATGGTTAAGAGGTTTTCAGGGATTTGTCTGCGTGCGCCAACGTGAGGGAGCCCACGAGCGACACCAGGGTACGGTCCAGCCATGTTATGGGGTTCGGGTACAGGAGACCACCTTCGTAGAATCCTAAGTGACCACCATGCGCCAGTTCAATGTACAGCGTGTTTGGATGTTTTTCTGTAACAAGGGAAACAGTCGAAGTTCTTTAAGATCTTCACTGACACCTCTCTTCTAGCAGTCGTCAATAACGCGGAATAGTAATGGCGGCAGTGAACTTGTCAATATCTAAGGTGGACCTACAAGTGTAGATTTGATCGCTGCGTGGAAATATTATTTGAATTATTAAAATTAGCATTAAGAAAATGTTTCGCATGGAAGTTGTAGAGTTTGGAAGAGGACGTCAGAAGGAAGACGTGATCTGTTTTTAAATGAGGAGTCTCTTTGAATTCTCAATGAATAATCTGTAGGTACTTAGGATTGTAGCCTTGACAGAGACAATGACCTGTATTTGTTAAGGCCATTCAAACTCGCTTTGCTAATTAATTCACAGCACATCGAATGGCAGTCTTGAATGATCTTGATGGATATGGGTCATTCTCTCCGTCCTTCCCGAAGCTTTAACTTCATGAAACTAAACTCATGGTTCCATTTGGAAATGTAGATCTTTTACATTCTTCTTACTCTCATTCTTTTCACTTAAAAATTAAAATATTCCTCCATGCTCCGAACAATAAACGTTTCATTTCCTAAGTCAGTTACCGCGGATCAGAAAAATTCGATGCCTACGTAGGGCTTGAGGCTGTTCGTAATTATACTCACTGGCATGCTCCTTGATGGGGTTCAGCAACATCTCAGGTACAATAGGATCATCCAACGCATTGATGAACACCATAGGCGTCGTGATATTCTCGAGGTAAAAAATAGAGCTACTCCACTTGTACATCTCCGTCACGGATCTGAAGTTGTGAACCTGAACGATCGACAAACACTCAGGATGCATACACGTGTCTCTCGCATTTAGAAGAATATACACGGCGCACTCCGGCGCACTTTACCTTTCTCGTGTACGCCTCGTCGAGTTCCGGCAACGTAGCCGCGGAAATGATGTCCCGCTCGTTTAAATTGTGCCTCTGCTTGACCTCCTCGGACAGCAACATATTCTTGTGCTTAAGGATAATATTTTTCACGGACTCTGACATAATGTAGAGGTAGAAACGTCGGAAATTCTGCCAGTTAAGTAGGAACTTGGTACCTCTGAACAGAAATCACGTGCTAGAGCTTTAGCGATCCCGGTCTCAAAGGCGTGCTATTTACCAAAGTCAGATCTGCGTGAAAACGGCGTGTACTCACTCTAGAGCATTGTATCCTTGGCATATGGATATGCCGCCGATTATATTCGGCAATTTATTCGAACCTCGTTCTCCTAGGTACTTGGTTACGAGGTTGCCGCCTAAGCTAAACCCGATGCAAATTATTCTCGTATTGGGATGCTTCTCTACCAAACTGTGCAGCATCACGTTGTAATCGTCCGTGTGCCCTGCGAAGTTTAGGTAATATCGGTGGTTAGTTAGAAATTCCATTAACCCTTCGTCCATCCAGTTACAACGTGGTCGTTCAGACTTTCATGGCTTGGGATCGTGGAGCTAACACTATTTGAGGCTTCTGGGTGCAAGAGACTTTGAAAAATCATTCTTAAAATTACAATAAAAATAGGGAGCAGATACAAGAGGCTACTTTTTTAAGAAATTAGAGCTGGGACTATTTTGTCGACTTTTTCGGTATTCGAATACTTGAATACTTCAGTTGCTCAATTATTTGACGAATATAATTCCAATATCCAAGTATTCGAATACTATTCGAATATTTGAGTATTCGAATACTCATGTATTCGAATAGTATGGTGTGAATTATAAATTAAGTTCTTTGGGTTCATTTGTCAGGTGAAATCTTGTAAGCTAATTTTGACCCACTTCACACCATACTGTTCGAATACATCAGTATTATAGCGATATTAGAATAGTATTCGAATACATCGATATTCGAATAACATTCGAATACTCAAATATTCGAAGTTTATTCGTAGCATCCGAATACTTGTAAAATATTCGAATATTAAATTATTTGAATAGTCCCAGCCCTACAAGAAATACATATTTAGGCAGCTTGGGAACCTTGGGCACAAAACTAAGGCACCCATTAAATTCTTTTATTAATCAGGTACCAAGTGGAAACCAAGTTCCAAGATTCCTCGTGAAACTACATAGCTGTAATACCAATTACGTTTGAACGAAATTCAGTAGGTGACTATTTACACCGAGAAGCCTCGAAGGGTATGGACTTCGTGGAAGTTGCAAGTTTCAGGGTCGTGAGGTGCTAGTGTTTGAACCAGAGGAACTTCTCGCACATCAGTGCTCGTAGACACATACCATACGTGAATATTCGAGGCGCAGTGACCTTTACACTGGCAAGAACCCCGACATGATTAAGCACAGCGCATCGGTAGCCATGGCACTGGACAAAGTGCACGAAGGTTCTGATGTAAACGCTCTCGGAGCTGTTGCATATCCCCGGACAGATGGCAATTGTGATATCGTCTGTGGTAAAATAAAACGTAATAAGTTACGTAAAATCTGACTTCAATTTCCTATTGAAAAGCATGCGATTCGCGTGCGTGCATGACGGAGGAGTGAATAGATGGGACCCTTTCTTCAGTTCCTTCTTCACGCGCCGTTACAACTCTTCTAGCCAGAAAAGATACAGAAATGTTTCTCTATTCATTGAAAGATTAATCGCGACACCATTTGTTATATAACGAGCAATGTTGAGGGAATGTCGTAGGTGTATAATAGCGTATGAATTATTTATCATGTTTTCATAGACATTTTTCATTTGGCAGTCGCGTTCTCAGTACATTTCCATGCTAATAGTATTTTCGTCGAGGCTTGTAATAGCTTCATTATCGCGAGGCGTAGTTATATTTATCAGAGAAACAATTACTGAAGAATCGCAGGGTGTAAAACCCTTGCAGTTGATGTGTTAACTCTTGACTGATAGGGTGGCATGAAGATATTCGTGTCAGATTAGTTATGACAATTTATAATTCAGGTTCATCGATTTTTCCCCATTAACCGTGGTAGAGCCGCATTTTTAATTAGTAAAGCGTACATGCAATTTATTTTCTATTTTTCTTCGCCAAGTTATTTATGCTACAAGTAGCTCATCCCACTCAGTCTTCAGCCACAATTAGACACAATTCTCAAGCACTCTTTCAAACGGGATTTCAGGGTTCTTAACGGAGTTTCGTATTTATTAATCAGAGGACAGGATTAGCTCCTTTCGTACCAGTTCATTTTAGCTGTATAGAAGTTACAAACCAAAGAACGGACCTTCGTAATCATTGGTCAATGGTTGATAAAGATCGTAGGTGAGAGTGGTTTCATCCGGAAGTCCGCTGTATACTCGTTCCCCAATCGGCCAAGGACAACGGACGCGCCCAATAATACTGTGAATGATGGTCTGCACGTGACCACTGAAACCCCATAACCTTGTTGGTTTGTATCTGAAATACACGAACAATGTGTTGTAACATTTACCACCAATACCTCCCACTATCTTGCAATTGTACAAAATTGCACGATGATAACCATCGCAGCAAAGTGCTTCGCGAAGTATGAAATAGCCACAGATATACTAATACTAATCCATTCGTCGATCACTTGCCAAATACACAATTAGTAGATACCTTTCATACCCTCGATATCGGCACGGGGGTAATCGCGCTGCAAAAAGCCTATACACGCTACTATAACTTTATCAATTACAGGTGGCTCATATCTGACCCGTGCCTCCTTGAACATTACCGTAAGTCACCTCGTCGAACTCGTAAAAAATGAATTGGTGTCACCTTCGTAGGAAAAGCTCTAGCAGACAAGGGCATTTTTCCAGGGGAGGAGGGTAACTTCGGGGTGAAGGTAAAGAAATTTTTTTGAACCCATTCTGTAGTGTCAATTTAATTTAATTTCAGTTACTCAGTTTTTAAAAATAAGCGATTTTTTCTCAAAAGCTGGGGGAGAAAACTACCCCCTTTGCCTCCTTGCTCCTCCCGAGGCCTATGTCAGCAGACTTTAGAAATTAATTTAATCGAAAACAGCAGGGTTTCTCTTCCAGTGACCATCAAACTTCAACGTCTTTGGAAAAAACGACCAACCTCCTGGCTTAAGAACTAGTTTTACATGGATGTACACATCTGGCGTGTGACATTTACGCCATTGTATCGAAAAGAACAGTTGTTAACCGCGCGAAAGTGTGCCTCTTCTTTCGCAGAGGCCCCGTCATTTTCGCGTGCCTAAACATCAGCCTGTGGTCGAAGGAAAAGCGACGTTGGACACGGGCAACGGATTATTAAGACTGTTTTGCAGTCCATAAACAATCGTAGTGGATCAGTGGAGCATACGATGGCGTAAAGAATTGCTAGGATTAAACCGTGGGGCCCGCGCAAAGCGTCCTTCTGTGTTTAGTAGGATGAAAGGGGGTTTCACTTAAGGGGTCTCCCTAGTGTGACGCCTGGAAAATAGGGCTATATTTGGGAATTTTTTTGAAGGAAATGTACTTGATATTGCGGTTTCTAACTTTGGGGTATTTATTCAGTTACATTTTGACAATCTACTTGAATTTTTTGAAGCATTAATGATAATTATATTTTATGTTATAAGGGTTATAATGAAAAGCTCGCAAAAAAACGCCTGCTGCTGGCGATCACGATTCCGGCTGCCATGGTTATCTGAAACAAAAAACACAGTTATTTTCTTAAGCTATATGAATGTAGCTAGGACTTGACCTAGAATGAAAATAGAAAATCACCAAATAAAAAAATGGCGGCACTTTAAAGAAAAGTTTTCATTTCGCGGCAAAAAAGTGGTCAGTTTTTTGAGCTGCAAAATTCGAATTTTGCAAATAATGACTTCATTCTAGGTCAGATCCTAAGAGAACACGCACTCAATATATATGTTAAGTTTTAAGTCGTTTGGTTGAGTAGTTTTGGAGATATCGTGATCGCCGGGCCGAAAAATGTAGTTTCGAGTAAAACGCGTTTAAAGATTCAAGTACCATTTTTCAAATAATAAATCATACTTACGATTAGTCTCCGATGCCTGGCCCATAGAGTACACCTTCCTCTTCTTCATACAATTCTTGTAAAGCTGCATTTGCTTTCCTTCGAGCAGTTCGAGCTTCTTTTGATGCTTCCTGATGCCTTTTCTCTCCAAGGCAAACTCTGTTCACGTCTTGCGTATCGGCGAAACTTTTGGCTTCTGGGCCAATTGTTACTCCCATCGTATTTAATACTCTTAATAGTGACTGGTAGCCATCGTTAAATATGCCAGTTGCTAAATATGTTGCTACTTCAACTGTTTTTGGCCCAGAGTATATATGTTTGGGGGCGAAATGCCAAATTAACTGATTAAAACTTTCGTTATTGTTCTGTGTGTTTCCGCCTAGACATCGCTCTATCAATTCGTGTTGGGATAAATTGGTACAAATGAGCTTTATAACCTGCTGTACGAGTTCAGTAAGGGGTGGATCATGAGTGTAATTGTCGAGGGCGCCTTTTGCTTCAGCGCGGCGCCACGAACACCAGCTGTCGGCTCCGGTAGGGCAGTAATCATGTTCGGACGCTGTATCAGTGGAGCACTTATGGTGATACGTTGCCCAAATCGCATTCTTCATTTCCTCCACTGAATCCGTGTGTCGTGTAATTGCTAACCCATAATATGCTGTTAAATCATTTATTAACTTATCCGTTAATTTTCCCGGACCTTTTCCCCCTATTCCTTTATGTTTCTTTTTTTCTGCTCTCAAACGAGAACCCATCCTTTTTTTAACGTGTAAAACACACTCTAACTTTTTCACCTGCACGTCATATGGATTCAAATCCACAATGCCCTTATACGTTTTACTGTCGCCATCGCCAATGTAGCGGGTATACATGGCGCCATATCGGTCGCGCGCTACTGTTCATAGCTCACAGCGTTGCCAAAATTTCGAATTCAGCTATAATATTTTAGGAATATGTTCTTAAGATGTTGAACTTTCAGAAAAAACAAAAAAAAAAAAATCGATTTTTTTGAACCGTCACACTAGGGAGACCCCTTAATGGGTTCAACTTCTCCATGAAAAGGAGTTCTTTGGGCCGCGGAACGGCTCGAGCACGTTTTTCCCGTGGGCCATTAAATAAACTGTGTTACGGGACTACATTAACAGAGGCAGCAAATCTCAAGGAAGGATTCATCGCCGGCTGGACAAAGCGAAGTAAACCAGGCGTAACTTTTTTACAACGATTTCCGTGGCTGCGAACGTACCTCGCGTGTTAACAGGGGCCACGTGAGTTAGGAGTTTTCTCCGTGCATTAAAACCATTGCTGATCTCGCGCATTTTGTGCGTTCCAATTGTCTCTTCACCACGTTTCAAGCGCAAAACTATATTACTCGGGTCAGCGAATAAATAATCACTGCTGCGTGCAGAGATTCACTCGAGACTGCCATTCCCGAACCAGTTTTTATCTGTTTACGGTATTTTGACTGCAAGATATCTCGACATATCCACGGTATATCTTCTGTTTGAAGAAGTATCGAGGTGATCTTGAATTCCTTGGCGCGCCGTGTGAAATTCAAGGCTTCCCGAGGAAATTCGAAAACGGGGGGTAATGTTTCGATACCAAATGCACTTACAAGAATATTAAAAGGAAATTAAAATTAAAAAGTAAATTTTATCCGAAAATGTTCCATGGCCGATGGTAATACTATGGTATAGAATTTTAATGCAATTTCCCTTTGTAAATAAAGTACGTATGACCAAAGTTCAACGTCCAACGTCTCTGTAGACAACAATGTAAGAGCCAATTAAGCGATAGGTGGGCAGGATTGGCACAGTGCTTGCAAATTTGAATGAATGGCACATTCAGTTTTCTCTACAACTAAGAGCTAGCATGTACAAGATCTTCTACAAATACAATTCCTTTTTTTCATGAATTTTGACTATATTAATGCAAAAAATAGAAAACTTTTGATGCATTTGGGTTATAATTGACATTTTAAGTTATTATTAAATTTCGCAAATAATTTAAAGTCAGAAAACTGTTTCCCCTCTCGTGAAATATTTGATTCTTGGCACTCAGACTCTTAAAATATGCTGAACACTTGATAGATTTGTTTTTCTTTCTATTCTGTCCTACTTGGAATTATGGCCCATAGAAACGGATGACTGCAGGAAATGCAGTGGGTCATAGGTCATAGGTGAACCATTGAAAATTCAACGTGTTGAATTACCCAGTTTGTTTTTCCAGCGCGGCTTCGTAAGCATACAGTGTAATAGGGCAGAAAAATGCAATAATTTGGACACAGTTCTGTTGTGTAGGCTTATGTTGATATGATGTTCACCTAGAAACTTCCTGGCGTGGACAATATCTGTGTACACATTATACACCTGTTCCGGCACCAGTTCCGCGCTCATGTCGTATCAAACATTTTTTCCGCGTTCGCGCATTGTGCCTTATATAACTGAGATTGCCGCAAGTTCAGAGATACTGAGCATGAATAGAATGCAAAGAATTTAATGAAAAAATGAATGCGCTGCAAAAGCCGGGCAGATTATAAATTTATTTGAAACCGTAGCACGTTCCTGTGCAGGCAAGGCCTTTATTAATCGCTAGCCATTTCCTCGGGATTTGAAACAGCTATATAAAATTTATAGTCACCGCGAATCGAGGGAAATTCAAACTCTGTGGCGTGCAACCTCAATGAAGGCGAAACTTCTACCGTTCCTCATGAATTGTCAATCTGCTATGGATTTGTCGGGCACTTGAAACTTCCTACGAATCAATGGAGGAAAGTAGGATAGCTACCGATGAAATTTAACGAGCCTGGTCTTAGAACACTGCTCCGACACGGTGTGCGAGATTTCTCTGCCAAGCGGAATGATAACAGAAGAAATCGTAACGACACACGCGTGACGTCACAGGCCGTTCGCTTTTTTAATATAAACGGCACGGTCACCGGGGAAATAGGCTATACGCAACATTTATTGGTCGATTGTACTCCAACTACGTTTGCGCCTGTTGGAAAAGTAAAGTTACGTGGGTACGTAGTGTATTACAGGCTTGCAACGGCTACGGCCATTCACAGTCATGGTCAGGCGTCAATCGATCAAAAGTGAACATTAAAGCTTGTTTTTCCCTCTCCTGTCGTGTTACGATAATGACTCGTGGGGCATACTTCTGTCGCATACCGAAACTGGACGATAAAATTGCCGGTGGCATTCCAAGAAAATGAAACATGCTGCATAGATCATCGCATTAAATCGGTCACTCTGTATGACTGCAATCTCGCGCGAATACTTGTATCGTAATCAACACAGTCAGAACTTATCGCGATCGAAAGATAACGACTGGAAATGTCAGAAACTCGCTTCGCGGAACTTGGCCCATGGAACGGGAGTGCATAATGGAACGTTGAATATATGTATAATAATATTGTCCTTGAATAAAAGTATGCCTTGAAACATAAGCAAGGCCCTTTTTAGGAACAATGTGAACTTTATTCTTCCCTGTGGAGTGGGTATACAAATAAGGAAAAATTGAACTTACCGTGAGTGATAAGATAAGGAAGGAAAGTATTACAAAGTTGTTTCGTGTGATTCGATCTAAGGAGAAATTGTAGTAGAGAAATAAGTAGACTTTGTTTCAACATACAGAATGAAGTACAAAATTAGCGGGTAAAAAAAAAAGTAGCCGAATGTGACATCGTGATCGAGGAACAATGAAAGTGAAGGCTGCAAATCTGTTTCGCACGATTCCATTGAACGAGAAAGGGGAAATCGTTGGGCTACGGTGATTATAGTTGGCCGTTTTCATTCCATCGGAAAGTCTGTTTGTTTGACAACACTTGATTTCGATTCTGAAGATGGCTCGATGGTGCCGCGACACGCGTGCAATTACGAAAAGGGATTTCATTCTTCGCGAGGAAGTAAAAGCGAAAGCAGTAAGATCGGTTGAAAACGCGATCACTCGATAAAGTGCAGGAAGCCTCTCTGTGGAAACGCACCGGTTGAATGGATAATTATTACTCAATATTGATATGCGTTGTATCTCGAACAGTACATGTATGGATTTAAGAACGACGTCCATGAAGAGGTTCTGAAGTAATGATTCCAAGGATCTCCTAAACGAGCCGATATCGAATAAAGTATACAGGCTATATTTTACGATAAGAAAATCACGCGCGAAATATCTCATTAAACTTTCGTTTTGATACTTGGAATATTTTCTCTCCATCTTTCAATTGAACTTGTTCAAAGATACGATTGTTCTTTGCAATAAAAGTGATTTGCGCGCTTCGATAATTACACGTGGTATATCGATTTACATTGATCTTCCGGAAAATACTTTTCTTCTTCATGCTCTCATAAATTATACTTTCGGTGAAAGTACTGCATAATGTGCGATGCAAAATGTTTCACTTCGAGTTATCCAATAACGTGACGCTCCAATTGTTTTGACCGTCAAAAACGTGGTCATACAGTAGAATTCCTATCAAATGGCGAACCTGACTCATTAAGCTGTTTAAGATAACTTAACCACATCAAGCGCCAATGTTGTGTTAGTCACTATCTGCCGTCAAGTGTGAGGCAGGCATTCTAAAGAATATGTTCAGTGAGGTCACAGCCAAGATCGGATCAAGTCGTTATGCAATGCCCGAAATGGAAAAATAATGCTAAGGATTATGCTCCCTTCACGGTGGCCCTTCGTTCCTAACATCTGTAATTGCCCGTGCTCACGTTTCTCCGGGTTATTAACTTCGTTTACTTTAACAACACTTCGATAAACGGGTGTATAATCTTTAACGGAAGCTAATGGAAGACAGAATACCCGAACATTCGTTTATGAAGATAAGCGAACGAGTGGGAAAATTTGCCACGAACACAAAAACGTATTTGCGAGCTTGGATGATTCAAGTGGGTCAAACGTATGCTCCTAATTAAGCACCATGGTAGTCTTTCACTGCTAAAGCCTATTTTAAAGTCCTGCCAAAATAGATTTCTAGAAAAGCCTCCACAAATTACCCTTTCTCTGTGTCAAAAGCATAGAAGAGAGTCATACAGTCTGACCATATTTCAAGCAATCGTATTAGCAAAGAACATCGAATATTTCTCGATGCTGGTGGAAATTTACGATACGCCACACCACGCTGGTGGTGCGAAACATTATCAGCGACGCGTTTCTCGTGACACAATTAGAAAGATTGATAGGGTCATTGTCTATCAGTGAAAACTAGATCACACCCGTGCTGAGGGATCACTGGGTGTTACGCCTTTTGCCAATTCGATCGTTTCTGGTAGCATTCGCGAATTTTCGGTACTATCGATCGCCGTAGCGTTCCCGTCGCGTTTTCTCCTTGGAAAAGTACAGGGACACGTTGAGCAGATGAAATCATCGATCAATGAAATTCCACAAGCACGTTTGTGCCCTGTAACGCGAATCCTGCCTATATGTAGCGAGAATATCCGGCGTCCCTGGCGGACCTAACCTCACTTTCGTTTTCTCGACGTAACGGGAAAAGTGACAGGCATGCACACACGTTTATAGGAAAGTCCAGCGACCGGGCGGTTACATGGGCGGATTAATCGTGGAAAACTTACGGCTCTGCGATGACCGGTGAGATCTTAAGGATCGTGGTGAGAAACGTCTGATCCTGGCACACGATCAGCGGCTTCTGCGGCGCACTGTTTACGTTCAATATCCTGAACAGGATGCATAGGATTACGGCGAACACGGCCAGAAGTGCCGTGGACATGTTTCACCTCCGTTTCGTCTGTCGCGAGAAGGTCCAATCCCTTTCTGAGTATCTTTATCCACTGGTCGAAGATACGGTTATTCGGGAGGTGGAAAAGGAACTGTTTTGACAAGTATCCGCGCAGAGAACGGCACGGAATGACGCGTACACTCGAGATGATCGCGAAGTAAGCCGGGTCACACTCGCCGAGGCTCGAAAACGTGACACCCCTGACAGAAGCTGGCGAGCGACTGTTTCGCGTTTGTTTTACCGGCACTTCTTGACGGTCGATTTGCGCGTGCCTATCAATAGAATTAAGTTCGCGGAGCGTCCATCCGTCCGCGCCGCTCGAAATTCCAATAGCAATCGAATGGGAGGGAAAGGGACAGAGGCACGTGTGATAGCGGCTGGAAATTTTTGCAATTTCTCAGACAGTCCCATCGGATGCGGACGCTTCGACAACGGCCGAGGACCGAATGCAGGCCATGGGATAGCTCATGGGGCACTGAGAGACCTTCTCGCGCTGACTAGCAGTCAGAAATGCAGTAGTATCTAAGTATCTACTGTGCGTACACCTTTCTTTCCCCTCTCTCTTGTGCCAGTGAATTTCCGTGGCCTGTCTAAAATCTCGAATGCTCGGAGGCTCACTTTATCTCGGTACACCCAAGTCCATTATTATGCGCAGTAAAACAGTGTATCAGTCACGTTTCAATGGTTTCTCGCTCTTCTTTTCGACAAGTACTTGACACGAAACACAGAGATATAGTTTAATGAGGAAGTCGATCGTAATATCGAGGTGAAGTATTTCTACGCGCGTCTCGAACCGCAGCACCTTCAAATCTTTTCGAGGCCGCGGACGTTTCGAGAAGGAAATAGCGAAATATTTCGTGTCACCGACCCGTAACTTAATGTTAAAGAATTCACCGGGATAGTCGAAGACACCGTTAAGGTCAAGGCCGTACGATCTCACGCGGAGGATCGATAGCTGAATCGTTGTTCGATTTCACGACGGCGAGTATCTTTTAGTAAATCGATACGAGATTCAAAAAATCGATTGTCGGACCAGTTTTCAAGGGAACGTCGCGCGCGAACGTCGCCACCCGTCCTTCATGCCTATTTCAGAATCGAATTTCTGTTTATTTTACAGTATTTCAGGAAATCGGCATTGTTTTCAGACGCTTATACGCGCGGTTTAAGAAACTGCGCATTTGTGCCTCGACTTGTGTGTCCTGTTTCCAGGGAGGTCGATAAAGCTTGATCGTCTCGATCGACAACGAACGCTGCATTTGCCGTAATTGCATTACATCTTAGTAATAGAAGGGTTCGCTGAAAAACTGGGACTTCGAACTTTAATTGAATTCCGACGAAAGTGTACCGTGTTGTGTAACAGAAGCTGTCGCATATTTGCTTCGCAACACCGTGTTAATTAACTTTATTCCTCGCGGAAAATAATATCGAAATTATTGATATAATTCTGCGCGTAGCAACCATTATTGAAGCTAACCACTTACGTAGCAACCACTTCGAATATAAAGGGACTTGTTAGAGCGTGTCTTGCAACCAAACGTTGGTAAATAATTCTAAATCATAGGCTTGTTTAATACCTTAATCGGAGGGTGACGCGTTCGATTCCTTTTTATAAGCCCCTTTCGTATAATTAAACGAAAGAAGGAGATGCGGGGAAGGGGCAAGAAGAAGGCCGTTCGAAGTAACGGTAAAACTGGGAAAAACGGTAAAAATGGGAATAATAACGGTGGGAAAAGTAAGGGAACGAAAAGGTCGAGGAAATCTGGTGGAAGGGCGAAATTCTCCATGGACATCTTCAATGAAGAAGTTATGGAGAATGCTTATTACACTTGCCACAACATCATGGACGTACTGAAGTGCAGAGGGTTTCCTTGGCCAGAGGCTCAGAAGAAGAAGAAGAAGAAGAAGGGCAGGAAGTGAAGAGAAGTTTCAGGGTAACTTCAATGCTGCTGCGTCAAGGTACTGGCAAAATATGTATATATTTTCTAAACTTCTTGCAAAAATATGTACCTTAGGTCTCGTATAACTGAATAATAGTTTGTTGTACACTCTCGGGCATTGTGTATCGTTTGGATACTACTAAGGTATTTAATGGTTAGTCATCGTTTGCAACCTCTTTCTCCATCACTCTAACAACGTGCTTGCAATATTCCTTCGTATCGAACTCCGTGTGGCTGATCATGAGTGGTCCGTTAAACACGCAGTGCACTGTTACCGTTTCCGAGTACTGTAGATCGGGTAGCAGCTGAATAAAATTAATATAATTAATAATGTTAGCGGTAAAAATAGTTAAATAAAATAATGCGTTACGCGTGCACTGACTTTCGGGGTGAGTAGAAAATATTGGGAACTGTTTGGTCTGCCAGTCATCTGCACGAGTAAATTAAACACCCGTCTTTCGTTCACCGCATCCATACCCTGCAAGAAATATGTTGCTGAGAAGGAACAATCGCGTTTTATTTATAGAGAGAGCTACCTGATTAATTTCGTCCACACATCGAAAAGGCACCCTTGAAAGCTCCTGAAGGGAGATCATGTAAATCGCTGTGGTTACTGCTCTTTCTCCTCCACTTTGGTGGTGTCTCGTTAGCTCTTGGAGTTGGTCGGTATCCCTGAATTTCACCCTGATTGTTAGACCATACTGACCGAAGTCCATCTACAAGCGTGCATTAATCTTTTTGTGACCTCTTAAACAATAAGCGTGCGACCCAGTTGTATTTTATAACGACTCACGATATTCTCGCCGTGCGACAACGTAACTTCGCCGGCGCAGGACATCGCTGAGAAATACGTGCTGAAGTTTGTATTGATCTTTTCAACGATTTCTGACAAAGATCTCAGCCATTCCTCTCGCAACGTTTCCATCTGCTGCGTCGTGGTTTCCATATTTTCAGTCTCCTTTTGAATGAATTCCTTCAGCCGACGAATTTCCGTTTCTACGTCCTCGTACTGGCGCAATATCTGAAATCAAACGAGTACGATTAATTATCAGGTCGACTGTGGAATTAAATTGATAAGTCGATGATGCCATTTAGCGCTAACATTTTCACCGTCCACGTTGTTTCCCATGCAAAAGACTTTCGCTTGTGCTATGTCCAGCTCGTTATCGATTTCGTCAATGGTCGGCGGTAGTTTATTGAAAGTTTTATTTATTGGCGCAAACGAAGCCTCGCCGGGGTGAGCGCCATTGGTAGTTTGTAGCGCATCGTTGTACATCCTTTGCACTTCGTTTTTCATAGGTTGCATATCCGAGTTAAGTTGCTTCACTTTGTCTTCCGATGCTTTAAGCTTATCTCTTAGATCTTGGGAATCGTTTACTTTCATTCTTAGGGATCGGTTCTGCAGTTTCAGTGCCAATTCGATTTGTTCGTTGGCTACGGTGCACTTGAAGCATTCCTCCATTTCGGAATTATACGTGTTATAAATTTTTAATTGTTTGTTTAAAATCACCTGAAATATTTATATATAAGCGTCACTTTAGAAATTAAAATTTACGTGGCTTTGTTAATCTGATTTCGATAAGGAGACAAATTGAACCTTAATGTCATTAGTGGTAGCTTCTTTTATTTTATCAATACTGGTTCGTTCGTTCTGTAGTTCCGCGATTTTTCGCTCAACCATAGATATCCTAGACTTCAGAGCATCGATTTGATGTAGACTCTGCTGGTATTTGTTTCTGTCAGCCCTATACTTATCAAATTCCTTGTTCTGCTCGCCTATCTGGTCTTCGATTTGCTTTATTTCATTGAACACATTGTTCTTCTTCTCCCGCAATATCTTCAGCCTAGAAATGCATTTCGATTAAAATCTCCTCGGGAATCGAGATAGCACCAGTTTATTGCGTAGAAGTATCAATTATCAACGAACTTTTCTTCAATTTTTACTAGCTTCGATTTATCTAACACGATAGATAACATCCCTGAACTCGAGACCGGCTGCATTCCGATAGATTTCTCTCCTGTATATTTCGACCTATTCACTGCGTAACAGCTATTTCCTAAAAAAAGGGGATTAGTAAATTCAATCAATTAGTAACAAGATAGTAAAAATATGTTAATTCTACTTACGACTAAAATAATAACGTATATTGTTAGGTATGTGATCGATATTATCTTCAACATGATTAGTTCCTATGGGTATATTATTTAAGTTGTACATCGATACTAAATATTTCAAAATAGTAGTCGGCGCTTCGACCAGGGACACTAAGTAATGTGTGAAACCAAATTGTTTAAGGTTTTGTATGGGAATGTGCGGCTCCATTGAAACATGTTTCGTAGGATCGGAGTGTACAGCGTTTACTTGTAGCTTTTGGTCGTCTCTTAAATATTGTAACAACAGATTCATGTCCC
The DNA here is from genome assembly GCA_929113495.1 of Andrena minutula. Lineage (NCBI taxonomy): Eukaryota > Metazoa > Arthropoda > Insecta > Hymenoptera > Andrenidae > Andrena > Andrena minutula. The sequence continues at coordinate 24,617,568 of OV815994.1, forward strand.
GTTTATTTTCACAAACAAACGCCACTAAGTCGCGGTTTGAGATGACACTTTCTAGATATTTAGCGTACGCAACATCTTTTACATTTATATTAAGTAATATCGGTTCGTGTATTTTTCCAGAGAATTTGTCATGGTTTCCTCTTAACCATTGTACTGCTTTATACGCATCGCTGCTTTTCTCTCTTAAAAGTTGTAATCGTTTAGTCTCGATATTAAGAAGCTGCAATTCTGCTTCTTGAGCTGAAAATTTAATCTCATTAAACAATTATCAACTGTTAACAATTAATAAATGTAGATTTTGTCGAAGGCAAGAAACTCACATCGGATCTCGAGGTTTATACGCTCCCCTTCTTGTCGCAAGGCAGTGTTTTTATTTGTTAACGTGTTGATGATACTCTTCTGCTTCTCTATATTGGATAGGGCTTCTTGTCGCTGTTTCTTCAAAGCCTCCTCTGTAAAATAACATACACCGTAAAAAATCTCCTCTATAAAACAACATTAAACGTGAAATTCAGAACTAACCAGATCCAATATCTTTCAATATCAAAGATAGATCACTGTCAAGTTTGTTTTTTTGTTGTTGCGCAACATCGATATCGTTGTCTCGGGCTTCCTCAGTTTGAATCCTCTGCTTACACGTGTTTTCGCAATCTCTGATACCATTTTCGCATTCCAAAATCTTGTCCATCATGTTTTTCAGTCTCGTTGTCTTAATTCTGACTTTGCTATTCTAAAACAAGAACATTCCTTGTACCTCCGATTATTCCGTAACTTCAGATTTATATACTTACATGATCTGTCACTGAATTTTTAAGTATTTTAATTTCCGATTTTATCTTTTCTATCGAATCATTCATAGGCTTTATACTGTTTTCTAAAGATCTCATTTCCGTAAATGCGTCTTCCTTTTTCTTTTTTAACTATAATCATATGCAATTATAGAGGGATTAAGTATTAAAACTAATACATGAGAATAGGGAGATTTCTTATGCAAAAATAGATCGTTGATGTAGAAATACTCATGTTCAAAATTCAGTAATCTTCGCTCTTTAAATCAACTTTTTCCAATACCAAGTTATATTCCAGAAAAAGTAATTTTCTAATTTCGACTGATTTTTGCGTAAAGATCCATTTCACCCGCAGTTATATTTTGCCAATTTTCGTGTATGCATACCAGTCGAAATTTCCAAATCGATTTTCTCGGAAACGAAGATTCGTACGAAAAAATTTGAATCTACATTTTCGATTTATTTTAACACAAGGAATCCCCTTACGTTCTCTTTCACCCTATACATTTCTCTTTGTCGCAGGCTTAACGCTTTTACCTGAAGTAAATCTCTGCGCTTTTGTTCATACAGTAGCCAAGCTCTCTTTTGCTTCAAGGATGCAATTTTCCTTTTTATCAACTTCCTTTCCTTAATACCACTAACTGTTTCCTTCAAGCCTTCGTACACCTGTGTCCTCGACTCCAACAATTTCTTTCTGCTTTCTATCTGTGACTCTAGTTCCTTATGATCCGATCTGTACTGTATCAGTTTCTTGTGGTTTTCAAGAATTATAGGTGCGCCGACAGATCTCTCTGTATTTTCCAGCAACTCCTGTGCATTCATTTTCGAAAAGTCTTGTACTTTGTCTTGAGGTAGAAATTGGCAAAGATTATCCACCTGGAAAGTCAAAGGAATTACAGATTTTCCGCCACTCGATAAGCATTACATCACACATACCTGAATATCCAAGCTTTTCGTTAGCTCTTGTATCTCTTTGATATTCGAAGCTCTTTCATTGAGACCCCAAGAAGACTTCCCTTGCACATTAAACGTTCTGGTGATAATAATATCTTTGCTTTTCCCATTCTTAAGATGAATTTCAATCTTCGCCTCCTGGCAGCCTGCTTTCACATACTCCGCAACGTGAACCGCTCGCCCAATGGTGCTAGGTTTGCCTCCCAATCCCAGAACAATGGCACAAACGATCGTCGACTTGCCAGTGCCGTTTGGTCCGATAATCACATTTAAGTTTCTCCCAGGCTTTACAGCGACTTTATTATATGTTCTGTAATAGGACAGGCGTTTGTTTCATGCTTAATTAATTACCACGAGTACTTGCACTTCAGAGCTGAGTTTACGAGGCAAAAGTAAAGCCGGGAATCCACCGGAAAGCTAAGCTATGCTACGTTTTAAAAAAATTAGCTTCAATACATTCTTATGGAACCGTTTCCACCAAACGCTAAGTTAAAACATAGCATCGCATAGCACAGCTCAGCTTAGCTTCCCAGTGGATTCGCAGATTACCAAAATTTTAATGTAATACTCACACGAAATTCTCTAAATAGATATAGGTTATTATTCCTTTCTCGATACCGCTGCTGTTCATGATGCGGTTTTGTGCAGTACCTTCAAGCGCAATTACATTTATGTCATTTAGGGAAACGATATAAACAAGTAATCATTGCAGAATACTTTATTATATGAACAACACGAAATTATTACATTTAAGTGCTCTTAAGAATTTCACGAACAGCTCTCTTGTAATTCAGATTCAAACGAGCGTCCGATGGCAGCATGTAAACATAACCTTAATAAACATTTGTTGCAGGAAGCATGTCTCTATATATAGAGATGCACTTGACGATCAGCCAGGATCGATCACGTGACGGTCGACTATCGAGAAGTATCTATCGATTTCGTAGACATTTTTAATTCAAAAAGAAAGAACGTGCAGATGATTTTGTTGTATAAGGTTATTGATATTAATATTCGTATGGATTTCTCTGTAATACTTCCTTAGAAATAAACTTAGTTCTTCGAATGTATATGTATTTCGTTATTATTGACATAACCGTGATTCAGATTTTCGGTGAAAAGTGATGAAAACTCAGTTTAGAGATGCGAAGTAGTGGTAAATTTTTGATAATTTCAATTTCCTCTTCGCCACTATGATTTTGAATGAAAGTTTCACTGTCGAAAAATATCGCGGCTTACCTGTGACCCACGAGGCACAAAGCGAGTTAATCCGGTTTAATGTATGCCTTTATCTGCTTCGAATAAAACCAAGTAACTTTGTGTAGGGTTTTCCAGGAGTATTTCTAAATGGTTTATTGCGACGTTCAAATTGCAAGTGGTTAACACTATGAAGTATGTGATTCCCTTAGGAAATAAAAAGCCTCAATGACAAGCTACGATATCACGGGGAAAAAACGCTCTATCTATCAGCAGCAGTAAGCACAGGAAGTAGATAAAATAGTCTACGCACGGTGCCCATTTGACGTCAAACGGAACGATCTTTTAATTGAGAAACCAACGATAGAGTTTCATAGAGCAATTTTTTCCCAAACAACAAATATTATCGTAACCTAATTCGTCGTCGTTATTCGTTCATCGGCGATAAACGAACGTTTATCGGCAGGACACGAAAACACAGCTACATCCGGGAAGAGAATGCTAATTCCAGATGATTTGTTGTAAACGTTAAGCTCTCTAGATCTTTAGCTTTAACTACATTGAAACGACACTTCGTGGTAAATAATGTTGCAAACTCGAGATAAGAATAGATAGAATCGATAAAATAGTTTACTCCGAATTGGTTTTATCGGTTAATTGTAATCGAGATAATGGCACCGTTATAGCTCGGCCTGCAATTTTTTAATATTACGATGAAACATTTACGATCCACTTGCGATAACGAAGAAATTGTTTTTCTCGTAGCTACACGATGTTTCAATTTTTCTTCGCTCTACGCGGTCGATTTAGATGCAAAAGAAAATAATTGCATATCATTACCATCACTACCGCTACGAAATTAATTTCCTTTTCACGTTCAACCGTGGTATTGAATTCTCCCACAGTGTTATACTTCCTTTGCTCAGAACCATACGAAGAAGTCTTTCTCCTTTCACCTCGAACGTAGAGCACGCGAGGCATACTTGGCAAATTGCGCCGCTGTTGTAAACCAGATAATTTCTAAATGTACGAACGATCACGAAAGACTAAGCAACTCAGAGGACGTAAATTATGGAAATCGTTCTCTATTACAAATTTCCGTTTATTAATGTGCCCTTATGTCTTCGTCAGTTCCCTCTTGGGATTCTTTCCTTACAAGATCGTGTCGTCGAAATATGTGATCTCGGGTAGGAGGCTCGCCTGGTCCATGTTTATGGTTCTCGTTTGCGTGTGTGCTACGGCTTTGTCTATTTATCAGATCAATTTCGCAAATACACACAGACAGTTATCCATTCGGATTCACTGGAACTTCATCATAATTATGGGTTTTATTACTGTGTCTATGAGTTACGTTACAAGTCGATCAAAGGTACGAGCGTTGCAGAAGGTGTCAGATGTGGCGCGGACATTGTCACCGCAATATTTCCGCAAAATGGCTCCACAAATCTTTACAAAAGACGTAGTAAAATTCGTGCCACTATGTTGTTACATACCACATCTTTTCGCAAAGGACAGTGTAGCCTCTTGCACTTCTTGGTACATATTCTTCTCCGTCCTGGTGCTAATCACACTGTATGTGAACATCATTTACGTGCTGGAAGCGGGTTTGCAGGAGATAAACAAGTCTCTTATGAAATTGAGGAAAACGCTGATTACCGAGGAGCCCCATTTACTCAGGAGAGTGTACCACAGGAAGAAGAATCCTATTCTGATTGGAAAGCTGAAAACGTTGAGAAAAGAACACTTGGATATCACGGAAATCGTGAAACTCCTTAATGACTCGTTCGGCTTTGAAATGATCGGCACTGTGACACTGATGGTGTTCGATATCACATTCAATATATATGGCTGCATAGCGTTCATACTTTATCACGAAATAAATCCAAATGGGTTGTTTATTGGTGTATTTACGGTTTATTATTTTGCCATTCTGCTTTCTATAATCCGGGCCTGCGAGTGTGTTAAGGACGAGGCGCAGAAAATTGGTTCCAATATTCATCAAATTCTTGTAACGACTTTCGATGAACAATTAGCAGCGGAGGTAAGGTGACACGATTCAAGTCTATAGAATAAAAGTCTCAAATTTTATTGCCTCTTTTTCTCTTTCCTGTTGGACACGTAGTTGGAGTCGTTCTCTGTGCAAATTATGCAACAGTACACTTCGTTTTCGGCAATGGGTCTTTCGCTAGATGCAGGTCTCTTGACAAAGGTAAATTAATCACATTTGCTAGTGGTCGCTGTTAGAATTTTGCAGTGCAAATTTGTTTTCAGGTGGTGAGCACTATCTCGACTTATTTACTAGTGCTGATACAATTTCTGCTTGTAAAGTCCTGTTGAACACGGATTCGTCATATATAATCTCGATGCAGATTTTGAGCTAGTCAATTTATCGTTTGTTATTATAATTATACGTACCTTTAATCGTGTTGAGAGCACAGTCAAATGTTCGTCAAAGTTTTAATACCAGTTTCCCCTGAATCATAGCAGAACATAGCAGAGTGGTTTTTTAAGTTTCGATAAGCAAATGGCCCACTGTCGTATTATGTATTCATCCACAGCCTACATTATTATTATTACGTGTGTATTAATCATAGTACATAACGAATATAATAATACATATGAGATCAGCAAAGGTGAAAATAGACGACTGGAGTAAATGCGAGGCTAGCCTTTTATGTAATGGTTATCATTATTGAATAACAATTATCAAATCGAACTGTCTTCGTAGAACCATAAATCGTTATGAATGTCGTGTCAATTATACTGTGCTGGATATCAGGCATCATTAACTGGAGTGCTTCGTTTTAAAACCCATCACCATCTAAGAAGAAGCATGAACAACTTATCTACTCAGTTGCTCTAATAAATTACTTTGAGTACTTTATTCAATTTCCACATTGCAGTGAACAGTTTCGAACCTCTTTTGCTCAGTACAGCACAAAGTGAAGCTTGCTAAGGGAATACGCCTTCTCAAACTAACATCATACTCTTTCTATTTAGAAACTGTAAATCGAAGTTTAACTTAAATGCTTGGCCGGTCGAAGAATGTTAGAAAACGCAGAGTATCTAAATCCAAAGTATGGAAAATATTACATATCCGCGATTTGAAATCCTTGGTACAGCCCTATCTCTGTGTCCTTTCCATCTCGGGATTTTTCCCATACAAGAATAAATCCTCGAAATATGTATTCTCGTGGATGCGCTTCGTTTGGTCCATGCTCGTGATGATTATTTACACGTTGTGCCACATTTTCTCTCTTTTCGAAATCCATGTTAACCAGATATACGCAGACACATCTATACAGTTGCGAAGTAACCTTTTCATGGTTTCTACCTATCTGATATTCTCCGTAAATTACTTTACAAGTGGATCAAAAGCTCGGATGCTTGAAAAGCTGTCGGACGTGTCGCGAACATTGTCTCCGCTAATTTTTCGCAAACTGGCCAAACGGATATTTATAAAGGACCTTTTAACAATTTCACTTCTAAGCGCTTACTTGCCAATCTTCCTAAATATTTTTGCTGTGTTTACATACATTGGATTCTACACATTATTCGCCACGTTATTGCTGCAAATGTTGTACATGGACAACATATACGTGTTGGCAGCGTGTTTGGAGAAGATAAACGAATCTCTCATGATATTGAGGAAAACTCTAATTACCGACGATCCTCATCTACTCAGGAGAGTGTATCACACGAAGAACAATCGTATACTGATCAGGGAGGTGAAAATTCTACGGGAACAATACTTGCACATCGGAGAAGCTGTTCAGCTTGTTAATGACGCGTTCGGCTCTGTAGCTATTAGCATGATGGGATCCGCAATACTTTATGTCACGTTCGTCACTTACGATTATGTGTATCTGAGTCTTAATAACAAGGGCTTTACTGCATGGTGTTTAATTGATTTGGCCCTGACCATTTGCTATTCTGGAAACTTGATACGTACGATCTCGACATGCGAATCTGCCAGGGACCAGGCGAAGAAAATTGGTTCCAGCATCCACCAAAATCTTGTTACCACTTTCGACGAGCAATTCTCAGCGGAGGTAAGATAGAGCTGGCAAAGTGTAATAATAATAGCTTGGACTATTTTCTTTCATTGTTTCCTTCCCGATACGTAGCTCGAGTCGTTCTCTGTGCAAGTTTTACAGCAGCGTATTTCGTTTTCTGTAATGGGTCTTGCGATGGATGCTACTCTCTTAGCAAAGGTAAACTACATAATCATATTTGTTACTGGCCACAGCCAGTATTTTACATTTTAAACGTGCTTTTAGGTAGTGAGTATTATCACGACTTATCTGCTGATATTGATACAATTTTTAATTTTGAAACCTTGTTGAATGAAGTTTCATCACATAAGTTCTGTGCAAATCATGTGATATTCAAGCAGTTGATCTTTTACTTTTGTAATAAAGTAAAGGCTAGATGAGTAACTAATTTATGAAGAAATGTAACACTTTTGAATAAACTATTTATTAATGGACAAATCGTACGTACGTTTAAATCCGTTGAAAGCGCACTTAATCTCTGCGTTAATGTTTTACCGTCACTTTGCTTCGAATCATAGGAGAACACGTGGTTAAACTTCGATAACAAAATGATCCACTATCGTATTATGTATTCCTCCACATAGTACATTAGTATTATTATTACGTCTTTATTATAACTAGAGTAAAGGCGAGGATGTAGTGGCAATACTGTTGATAAGCCAAGCCATTTAAAGGTTAGTATTATTGAATAACAATTATCAAATTGAACTGTCGTCGTAGAACCATAAATCATTATGATTGTCGTGTCAATTATTCTCTGTTGGTCATCAGACATCATTAACTGGAGTGCTTCGTTTTAAAATCAATCAGCATCTAAGAGGAAGCATGGACAACTTATCTACTCAGTTGCTCTAATAAATTACTTTGCGTCATTTATTCAATTTCAACGTTGGAGTGAACAGTTTCAAACTCCTATTGCTCAGTACAGCACAAACTAAAGTCTGTGAAGGGAATACGACTTTTCCACGTAACATTACACTCCTTCCACTTAGAAATTGTGAACCAGTGTTTAATCCAAATGCTTGGCCGGTCAAAGAAGCTTAGAAAACACAGAGAACCTAAATCTAATGTATGGAAAATATTACATGTCCGCGATTATAAATCCTTGGTACAGCCCTATCTCTCTGTTCTTTCCATCTCGGGATTTTTCCCATACAAGAATAAATCCTCGAAATATGTGTTCTCGTGGATGCGCTTCGTTTGGTCCGTGCTCGTGATGATGCTTTACACGATTTCCCACCTTTTATGTTTTTACGAACTCAATGTTTATAATAAGGAGTTCCTCGATATATCTATACGTTTGCGAAGTAACTTCTTCCAGCTATCTGGCTATCTGGTATGTTTCATCAATTACTTTACAATTGGATCAAAAATTCATGTACTTGAAAAACTATCAGACGTGTCGCGAACATTGTCTCCGCTAATTTTTCGCAAACTGTCCAAAAGGATATTTGTAAACAACCTCGTAACACCTGCATGTCTAAGTGGTTACTTGCTACTCTTCTTTGTAAACAACATTTTGTATACTTACATTGGATTCTACACATTATTCGTCACATTAGTGCTGCACACTCTGTACATAGACAGCATATACGTGCTGGAAGCGTGCTTGGAGAAGATAAACGAATCTCTCATGAAAATGAGGAAAACTCTAATTGCCGATGAGCCTCATCTACTCCGACGAGTGTATCACATGAAGAAGAACGGTATACTGATCAGGGAGGTGAAAATTCTAAGGGAGCAATACTTGCACATCAGGGAAGCTGCCCAGCTTATAAACGACGCTTCGGGCTCTGTAAACATTGGCATAATAGGGTTCGCGATACTTTACACCACGTTCGCCATTTACGATTTTGTGTACTTGAGTCTTAATAACTTCGGCTTTAATGCGTGGCTCGTGGTTCATTCCGTCATGATGGTATGCTATTTTGGAAACTTGATACGTATGATCTGGACATATGAATCTGTCGGGGACCAGGCGAGGAAAGTTGGTTCCAGCATCCACCAAACTTTTGTAACCACTTTCGACGAGCAATTATCAGCGGAGGTAAGATAGAGATGTTAAAGCGGCTTGGAATATTTCCTTTCATTGTTTTTCCTTCCCGATACGTAGCTGGAGTCGTTCTCTATGCAAGTTTTACAGCAGGACGTTTCGTTTTCGGTACTGGGTCTTGCGATGGATGCTACCCTCTTAGCAAAGGTAAACTAATCATACCTATTCGCTACTGGCCACCGCCAGTATTTTCCACACTTCAAACGTTTACATTAGTCAAATTTGCAAACGTATTTTCAGGTAGTGAGTATTATCACGACTTATCTGCTGATATTGATAGAATTTTTAATTTTGGAACCTTGTTGAATGAAGTTTCGTCACATAAGTTCTATGCAAATCGTGTGATATTCAAACAGTTTATTCTTTGCCTTTGTAATAAAGTAATAGTTAGGTGAGTAACTAATTTATAAAGTAATGTAACACATTTGAATAAACTATTTATTAATGGAGACATCCACGCAATTTTAATCCTTTTAAGAGCGCACTGAATTTCTGCGTTAAAGTTCTATCATTAGTTACGTTCATGGTTAAGTTTCGATAACAAAATGGCCCACAGTCGTATTATGTATTCACCCACATACTACATTATAATAATAATAATAATAATAATAATAATAATAATAATAATAATAATAATAATATAATATAATATATATATATAAGACTAGCAAAGCTAAAACTGGATAACTAAATAAAGTAAGGGTGAGGCTGCAGTGGCACTACTGTTGATTAGACTAAGCATTTAATGGTTATTATTATCGAATAAAAATTATCAAATTGAACTGTCTTCGTAGAACCATACATCATTACGATTGTCACGTTAATTATAATGCACTGGACATCGGACATCATTAACTGGAGTGTTTCGTTTTAAAATCAATCAGCATCTAAAGAGGATGCATGAACAACTTAGCTACACAGTTGCTAATAAATTACTTTGCGTTCTTAATTCAATTTCCACATTGGAGTGAACAGTTTGAAAGTTCTGTTGCTCAGTACAGCATAAAGTGAAGTCTGCGAAGGGAATACGACTTTTCCACGTAACATTACACTCATTCCACTTAGAAATTGTGAATCAGTGTTTAATCCAAATGCTTGGACGATTGAAGAAGCTTAGAAAGCACAGAAAATCTAAATTTAAAGTATGGAAACTATTACGCATCCAAGATTTCAAGTCATTAATGCAGCCTTATATCTCCGCCATTTCCATCGTGGGATTCTTCCCTTACAAGATTGAGTCGTCGAAATTCGTATTCTCGAGAGGACGCTACATTTGGTCGAAATTTGTGTTGATTATTTACATTTGTTGCTCCCTCTTTGTCTCATATCAGACAAATTTTATTGCGGAATACGGAAATGTAGTCGCATTATTGCGAAAAAACATTAGCATTTTATGGAGCTTCGCGATAATCTTAGTAACTGGGTTCACAATTCGATCGAAACTTCAAGTGTTCCAGAGACTGTCAGATGTGTCGCGAATATTGGCACCGCCACTTTTTTGCAAAATGGCCAGCGGAATGTACAGAAAAGACCTCATATCACTAATGCTGTTAAATTGTTACCTAATATTCGCTTTCACGTACAATTTGTTTATTCATTACATTAACTGGTTCACATTATTCGTTATGTTGCTGATGTACATGCTGTACGTGAATAGTGTACGCGTGTTGGAAGCGTGTTTAGAGAAGATAAACGAGTCTCTAATGAAATTTCGGAGAACACTAATTACCGACGAGCCTCATCTACTCAGACGAGTGTATCACAAGAAGAAGAATTCTCTACTGATCAGGCAGTTGAAAAGTCTCAGGGAACAATACTTGGAGATCGGCGAAATTGTGAGTCTTCTTAACGACTCGTTCGGCTTCGAAATCATCGGTATTGTGGGATTAACAATACTTAATGCCACGTTCACCATCAACCATTTTGTGCACATGGTTCATAATAACGTCCACTATGGTACATGGTGGTGTCTCGGTATTATATTTATGACTTACTTTATTGGAAACTTGATCTACATGACCTGTGCCTGCGAAGCCACCAGGGACCAAGCGAAAAAAGTTGCTTCCAGCATCCATCAAAATCTTGTAACTACTTTCGACGAGCGATTATCAGCGGAGGTAAAGTGGAACTGTCACAGATCTTCAAAAAGAATTATGTGTTTTTATGGAAACACAACAATTTTTTTGCACTATTTCACTTAGCCTGTTTTTAATAAACCTCCGAATCATTTTCCCGACAAAATGGGCTCCTCAGAAGCTTTGCCGCCTGTGCCCTTTTCCTTAAAACCGCCATTGGTGATAATTAAAGCTTGGATTATCTTCTCTCTTTGTTTCATTTCCCGATACGTAGCTGGAGGCATTCTCTATGCAAGTTTTGCAACAGGACTGTTTATTCTCCGCAATGGGTCTTGCGATAGATGCAGGTCTCTTGACGAAGGTAAGCCAATCTCACTTGCTCCAGACTATTACCAGAAGTTTGAATTCTAAATATGTTTTTAGGTTGCGAGCAGTATTGCATCTTATCTGCTGATATTGATACAATTTTTACTTGTAAAATCCTGTTGAACACAGGTTTGTCACATTCAAGCTTCACGCACAATAATCTTGTTGTAAACTTAACTTTATACTTTGCTATTGTAATAAAACAAGTGTCAGATCAGCAACATTATATTGACGCGCGTTACGAAAAGTAGCACGTTTCAATTTTCTTTCGAAAACTAGCACGTTTCGGTTTGCCACGAAAAGAAGCACGTTTTATCGTTACTGACGAATACTAGCACGTTTCGTCTTCCGCCGCGAAGAATAGCACATTTTGTACTGTTGCGGCAAAAACTAGCACGTTATACTGTTTCGCCACGAAAAATAGCACATTTGGGAATTTGCGGCAAAAACTAGCACGTTATCTGGTTTGGCCACGAAGAATAGCACGTTTTGGATTATACTGCAGACTGCAAAACTATTACGTTTCAGCGCGTGGTCAGTTTAAAAGAATTCAACTGTTGAAAATAATGTTTAATAAATAATAATTCCATCTATAATCTCTATACTACCCAATACCCAACGAAGCATAATTTTTTCATAGTTCGGTTACTTAATTCTAAATAAAATCACGGCATCTACGAAACATGCTATTTTTCATGGCAAACCACCCAAACGTGATAGTTTTCGTGGCAAACCGCTCAAACGTGCTAGTTTTCGCAGCGAAAACCGAAACGTGCTACTTTTCGTAACATACGTCGATATGTAGTCAATTTACCGTTTGTTATTACAATTATGCGTACCTTTAATCGTGTTGAGAGCACACTCAAATGTTCGTCAAAGTTTTAATACCAGTTTCCTCAGAATCATAGCAGAACACGTGCTTACTTAAGTTTCGATAAGCAAATAGCGCACATTCGTATTATGTATTCATCCACATTCTGCATTATTATTATTACGTGTTTATTTCTGATAGTACATTACGAATATAATAATACATATGAGATCAGCGAAGGTGAAAATGGACAACTGGAGTAAAGGCGAGGCTAACCTTTCATGTAACGGTTGTCATTATCGAAAAACAATTATCAAATTGAACTGTCTTTGTAGAAACATAAATCATTATGATTGTCGTGTCAATTATACTACGCTGAGCATCAGACATCATTAACTGGAGTGCTTCGTTTTAAAACCCATCACCATCTAAGAGGAAGCATGAAGAACTTAAGTACGCAGTTGCTGTAATAAATTACTTTGCGTTCTTTATTCAGTTTCCACGTTAGAGGAAACAGTTTCAAACTCCTATTGCTCAGTACAGCACAAAGTAAAGTCTGCCAAGGGAATACGACTTTTCCACGTAACATTACACTCCTTCCACTTAGAAATTGTGAATCAGTGCTTAATCCAAATGCTTGGCCGATCGAAGAAGCTTAGAAAACACAGAGAATCTAAATCTAAAGTATGGAAACTATTACGTATCCAAGATTTCATATCATTAATGAAGCCTTATATGTCCGTCATTTCCATCGTGGGATTCTTCCCTTACAAGATTGAGTCGTCGAAATTGGTATTCTCGAGAGGACGCTACATTTGGTCCAAATTTGTCTTCATTATTTACATTTGTTGCTCCATTATTGCCTCTTATCAGATAAATTTTATTCCGAAATACCAAACTGCAGAGATATTATTGCGAACAAACATCAGCACGTTTTGGGGTGTCACAGTAATCATAGTAACTGGGTTTACAAGTCGATCGAAACATCAAGTGTTTCAGAGACTATCAGACGTGTCGCGAATATTGTCGCCGCAAGTTTTTCGCAAAATGGCCAGAGGAATGCGCAGAAAAGAGCTGATACCATTCATGTTATTAAGTTCTTACCTAATATACGCTTTCACAAGCGATGCGTTAACTGATTACACTGCCTGGTTCACATTATTCGTCATGTTGCTGATGTACATGCTGTACGTGAATAGTGTACGCGTGTTGGAAGCGTGTTTAGAGAAGATAAACGAGTCTCTAATGAAATTTCGGAGAACACTAATTACCGACGAGCCTCATCTACTCAGACGAGTGTATCACAAGAAGAAGAATCCTCTACTGATCAGGCAGCTAAAAAGTCTCAGGGAACAATACTTGGAGATCGGCGAAATTGTGAGTCTTCTTAACGACTCGTTCGGCTTCGAAATCATTGGCATAGTGGGATTCACAATATTTAACGTCGCCTTCAACATCCACGATTTTGCATACATGCTTCTCAACAAGATTACCTACGGTATATGGTGGTTGTTCACTATTGCACTTATGATTTACTTTATTGGAAACTTGATCTACATGGCCTTTGCCTGCGAAGCCACCAGGGACCAGGCGAAGAAAGTTGCTTCCAACATCCACCAAAATCTCGTAACCACTTTCGACGAGCGATTATCAGCGGAGGTAAAGTGGAACTATCAGAGTGTGACAATTAAACCTTGGACTATCTTCCATCTTTGTTTGATTCCCAATACGTAGCTGGAGGCATTCTCTATGCAAGCTTTGCAACAGGACTGTTCATTCTTCGCAATGGGTCTCGCGATAGATGCAGGTCTCTTGACGACGGTAAGCCAATCACGCTTGTCCCAGACCACTGTCAAAATTTTGAATTCTAAATGTGTTTTTAGGTAGCGAACAGTATTGCAACTTATCTACTGATATTGATACAATTTCTACTTGTAAAATCTTGTTGAACACAGGTTTGTCACATTCAAGCTTCACGCACAATAATCTTATTGTAAACTTAACTTTATACTTTGCTATTGCAATAAAACAAGTGTCAGATCAGCAACATTATATGTAGTCAATTTATCGTTTGTTATTACAATTATGCGTACCTTTAATCGTGTTGAGAGCACACTCAAATGTTCGTCAAAGTTTTAATACCAGTTTTCTCAGAATCATAGCAGAACACGTGCTTATTTAAGTTTCGATAAGCAAATAGCGCACATTCGTATTATGTATTCATCGACATTCTGCATTATTATTATTACGTGTTTATTTCTGATAGTACATAACGAATATAATAATACATATGAGATCAGCGAAGGTGAAAATGGACAACTGGAGTAAAGGCGAGGCTAACCTTTTATGTAATGGTTGTCATTAACGAAAATCAATTATCAAATTGAACTGTCTTCGTAGAAACATAAATCATTATGACTGTCGTGTCAATTATACTATGCTGAGCATCAGACATCATTAACTGGAGTGCTTCGTTTTAAAACCCATCACCATCTAAGAGGAAGCATGAAGAACTTATCTACTCAGTTGCTCTAATAAATTACTTTGCGTTCTTTATTCAGTTTCCACTTTGTAGTGAACAGTTTCAAACTCCTATTGCTCAGTACAGCACAAAGTAAAGTCTGCCAAGGGAATACGACTTTTCCACGTAACATTACACTCCTTCTACTTAGAAATTGTGAATCAGTGCTTAATCCAAATGCTTGGCAGATCGAAGAAGCTTAGAAAACACAGACAATCTAAATTTAAATTATGGAAACTACTACGTATCCAAGATTTCATGTCATTAATGAAGCCTTATATGTCCGTCATTTCCATCGTGGGATTCTTCCCTTACAAAATTGAGTCGTCGAAATTGGTATTCTCGAGAGGACGCTTCATTTGGTCCAAATTTGTCTTGATTATTTACATTTGTTGCTCCATTGTTGCCTCTTATCAGATAAATTTTATTCCGAAATACCAAACTGCAGAGGTATTATTGCGAACAAATATCAGCACGTTTTGGGGTGTCATGGTAATCGTAGTAACTGGGTTTACAAGTCGATCGAAACATCAAATGTTTCAGAGACTATCAGACGTGTCGCGAATATTGTCGCCGCATGTTTTTCGCAAAATGGCCAGAGGAATGCGCAGAAAAGAGCTCATACCATTCATGTTATTAAGTTCTTACCTAATATTCGCTTTTACAAGCGATGTGTTTATTAATTACACTGCCTGGTTCACATTATTCGTCATGTTGCTGATGTACATGCTGTACGTGAATAGTGTACGCGTGTTGGAAGCGTGTTTAGAGAAGATAAACGAGTCTCTAATGAAATTTCGGAGAACACTAATTACCGACGAGCCTCATCTACTCAGACGAGTGTATCACAAGAAGAAGAATCCTCTACTGATCAGGCAGCTGAAAAGTCTCAGGGAACAATACTTGGAGATCGGCGAAATTGTGAGTCTTCTTAACGACTCGTTCGGCTTCGAAATCATTGGCATAGTGGGATTTACAATATTTAACGTCACCTTCTACATCCACGATTTTGCATACATGCTTCTCAACAAGATTAGCTACAATATATGGTGGTTGATCACTATTGCATTTATGATTTACTTTATTGGAAACTTGATCTACATGGCCTTTGCCTGCGAAGCTACCAGGGACCAGGCGAAGAAAGTTGCTTCCAACATCCACCAAAATCTCGTAACCACTTTCGACGAGCGATTATCAGCGGAGGTAAAGTGGAACTGTCACAGATCTTCAAACAGAATTATGTGTTTTTATGGAAACACAACAATTTTTATGCACTATTTCACTTAGCCTGTTTTTAATAAACCTCCGAATCATTTTCCCGATAAAATGGGCCCCTCAGAAGCTTTGCCACCTGTGCCCTTTTCCTTAAAACCGCCATTGGTGATAA
The DNA here is from genome assembly GCA_929113495.1 of Andrena minutula. Classification (NCBI taxonomy): domain Eukaryota; kingdom Metazoa; phylum Arthropoda; class Insecta; order Hymenoptera; family Andrenidae; genus Andrena; species Andrena minutula. The sequence continues at coordinate 24,633,775 of OV815994.1, forward strand.
TTAAAGCTTGGATTATCTTCTCTCTTTGTTTCATTTCCCGATACGTAGCTGGAGGCATTCTCTATGCAAGTTTTGCAACAGGACTGTTTATTCTCCGCAATGGGTCTCGCGATAGATGCAGGTCTCTTGACGAAGGTAAGCCAATCACGCTTGCCCCAGACTATTACCAGAAGTTTGAATTCTAAATATGTTTTTAGGTTGCGAGCAGTATTGCATCTTATCTGCTGATAGTGATTCAATTTTTACTTGTAAAATCCTGTTGAACACAGGTTTGTCACATTCAAGCTTCACGCGCAATAAACTTATTGTAAACTTAACTTTATACTTTGCTATTGTATTAAAATAACTGTCAGATGAACAACTAATCCGCGATATATGTAGCTTCTTCGAATAAAGGTAAATGAACAGCACTATTTATTTTCAATCGCATTAGAGTGTTCTCTTATCGTATCCTTCAGAGTCATCTAAAAACACGCAATAACATTATTACAATTTGGTAATGGGGTATATGGAAGCATTTATTTTCCATTGCACATCGTTCAAATTATGCTAGACTGATGTTCAACTTCCATCAAGATAAGTATTTCAATTTAGAAAACGACTACTGTCTATGGAAAGAAAGACTCGGACAATTTCTCTACATTATTGCCAACCAGTCATTTTGCGTTGTGCATTCATTGAATCTTCAGTCACGATCAGTCGAAACGAAGTCAACCATCGAAACACACGCGCTTTCCGTGAATTTCGTTCGTTTTGAACGACAAATTATTAAACAATGTCTGGAAAGCTATTGAAAATCGAGAATGTAAAAGACAGTAAATCATGGAGGCCACTGCGTGCTACGGATTTCGAGTCCCTGATGTATCCAAATTTCTTAATCAGTTTGGTGTTCGGTTGTTTCCCTTACAAACGTGAATCGTCGGCATACGTATTCTCGAGGGCGCGTTTAATTTACTCTACAACCGTGATTGTCGTTTACGTAGCTTCACTGGCCAGCACCGTTTACCAAGTAAATTTCTCCACATTACACGATAGTCATATAACAAATATAATGGATTCGAACTCGTTCTTCGCCTTGAATGGAAGTGTTGTCATATTGGTATATCTTACGAGTCGTTCAAGATTAGGCGTGCTGCAGAATTTATACGAAACGTCCCAGATATTGTCACTGGAAGACTTCAATTATTTCGCGAAGATCTTGCACACGAAGGATATCCTCGGTTTCCTGTTTCTGGTCGTTCACATGCCGCTCTTCTTCCAGCAGGACATCCATATTACCATCCGTCATCTTACCATCTTCTACATAATAATGGTGGACTTTTCAATAGATATGTTTTACGTTAACTGCGTGTGTATCCTGAAAGCTTGTTTTAAGAAGATCAACGAGAATCTTCTAGAATTGAAGGAGCCATTCATCAACGACAAGCTTGATCTGGAGACACCACTGACGGAGAAGTTTCTGCACCGCGGAGAGAGGAACCCCTTGTTGCTGATGAAGCTGAAACATTTCGAAGAGAGGCACCTGCAAATCAGCGACGTCGTTCAGTTGTTGAACAAAACGTTCCTCGTGAACATCATCCTCATGTCCGTGTCGACGTTCATCATCGTCACTTTCAACTTGTACTTTTACATCTTGTGGACACATGGAGGGAGACCCAACACTTTGGAAAACCAGTTTTGGTACCAGCCTTATCTTTCGCCTGTCATCTATTTCATGATTAAGTTCTCGCTGATGATTTGGGCATGCGAAACTGCGACGAACCAAGCGCTGGAGATTGGCACCACGCTTCACGATGTCCTCAGTTGTGCGACCGACAAGTTGGTGAAACGCGAGGTAGTAATTTAACGGCAATGGCAACGAACGCCGAGATACGTAACTTGAAATAAAATAGCCACGGAGAGATAATTATTCCACTTTAAGGGGGTAGGGTAGATGCACCAGTAAATGAACACTTAAGCCTAGTGAATGGACACTTTTATAATATTATGTTTGCCGCGCGATTGATTCCACGTGTTGCGAAAATTGTTTGGATATGAAGCGAGGAACTAGAAGAAGTCTATAATTAATTAGTTGCTTATTTTAGTAACTTATTTTACTCGTTTTAGTAAAAAATGTCCATTCACTGGCAGTGTCCATTTACTGGTATGTTTACCCTATTCTGGTCTGACGAGGCGTTTTCGTCGCGTTATTTCGGAATTTTTTTTACAAAGAACCCATCAATTTTATTATTATTTATTTTATTGCTACATGTTCATTGATGTTTCAACTACCATTACAAATTTTGTCAATAGAAAAAAATTAAAATCAAACGCAATTGACCGCTTTAAAGTAATGGTGAAAAAAAGAACATGGGGTCACTGTGCCCATGATTGGGATCGTTCTAGTGATCAGAAACAAAAAATGAAAACAGATTCTTTATCTGTATGCCTGTCGCTATCGTCCCTACCAGAATAATAAAAAAATATTGAAAATTAAGCAAATGGCCGCGGTTTGAAAATTAAGTTTCAATTTTCGCACATTTTTTCAACTTTAAAGGTCTGCGAAAGTTTAAAAACAAATTATTTTATCATAATTCTGGTAGGGACGATAGCCACAGGCATACAGATAAAGAATCTCTTTTCATTTTTTGTTTCTGATCACTAGAACGAGCCCAATCATGGGCACCGTGACTCCATGTTCTTTTTTTCACCATTACTTTAATGCAGTCAACTGCGTTTGATTTAAATTTTTTTCTATCGACAAAATTTGTAAAGATAGTTGAAACATCAATAAACATGTGGCAATATACTAAATAATAATAAAATTTATGAGTTCTTTGTAAAAAAAATTCCGAAATAACGCGACGAAAATGCCTCGTCAGACCAGAATACCCCCTTAAGTCACTGTTTTATTATTCGCTTTCATTGTTCATTGGCGATGTATAACTCATGGTTGAAAAACAGGGGTAACCGTCAGTGGCGTTCTTTATTCTTCAATTCATACGAGCACAGAACAAAACTCTATTTACACTTATTTAATTAATCCTTTACATTACAGTTGAAGCTCTTCTCCCTGCAAGTGCTGCACCGTGACAACACCTTCTCTGCAAAAGCGGTGACGCTGAACGCGTCACTCCTCGCGAAGGTAAAAATCGCAGTGTCCAGGAGACATTCACTACCAGGAAGATTCATCTTAACCACAGTAATAAACAGAGTGTTTGCTTGCAGATGATAGGAGGTATTGCGATGTACCTCCTAATACTATTCCAATTTTTGCTGAACTCTATAAAGTGCCAAGATACCTAGGCCCTAAAACAATTCTAATCTCACCGATTCTTCGACAGCCTAACAACGGCAGCACGGCTCCCCCGAATAGTCCTCAGACATATTTCCACGATTTATAAACAATCCTATTCACCTGTGTGTGTAAGCGTGAACAATAAACGCGAAGATTTAAACGACACGAACGTTTGCCTTAAATCAACCACAGCACCCACTTTGAAACCGCACATAGTAGTCACAAATCTGTCATCTTGACCCGATCGGAAGAGTCTCGTGGATGTAGAACCGCTACTTAATCGCCCAGAAGACGATAAAACGTTTTAGGCGCGTATTAAAGTGTCAGAGATAGGAGATGGAGCGGTTGGCGATAAAAGAGGTTCGCGTTTATCTCTGGACGGTGCAACTTCGAACAACGCTGCGCCGTTTTAGCGACGAAGTCCGCGGTCTTCGGCACGAGCGAAGATTTAGCCGCGATGCTCGTTATCACCGTAATTGGCATGTATTACGGGCAGCGCCGTGTTTGCGATAAAGGATCACATGACCACCTAGAAACGACGATGTGTTCCGTGTTCCATTGACGCAGGCGTTAACTTACTCCGCGAAATATCTTGTTTTCGCGGGCAAGGTTCACGCGCTCTCTGGGAGGATGAATTGAATGCCAGTGCGAGGGTATCGTTCGCTGGACAGGCTGATGACGGCGATCTTCGAGGGGGAAATCTCATTTTCATTCGGTATGTGACGCGTGCACACGGGGTGGAGTCGATTCCATTCTCTTCAAGGTTAATGTCGAGACCTCAGATACATAACGCGCGGTGGTAGCGTTACTTTCAGCTCGGCTTTGTCACGCGCCGGCAATAGCGAAGCTATGAAATATGCGAATGCTACGTGACGGTAATTTAGAGTTGTTGTTCTCGGCTGCGGGTCTATAAATTTGTTCATTAGAAAATGCAGATACGATGATGGTGTTTTGTTGCAATTGAAAATTATAGGATGGGAATTATTTATTCAATGTTTGGCGAAAAAAGTATACTGAGCTGTAAGAAAGAGGAAATAAAAAAGAAGGGATGGGTTAGAAGCTGATTTTTAAATTCTCGGAACTCGAATCCGACAGCAATTGTAAGGCTTAGAAACTCTCGAAACTTTCGAAACTCTGGAAACCTGAAGTGTTAATTCTGCTTTCTGAATGGAGTATCTTGGTTTAAAAACTGAAGTCAGCAAAATACAAATAAAAATGTAACAATACTTATACAAATTTTTAAGGCACCCTGCGAACTATTCTTTATTCATTGATTTTATACTTTCTCTTACTTGGGTATCGAGAGTTTCGAGTTTTGAAAAAGTGCAAACTTTTGAATTCTCGAAACTCGAAAGTTTCTTGGGTATCGAGGTTTCGACTGTTCGCGAAACACACCCCTAGAAAAAGAACACGTAATCTATCTGTCTTATTATTATTATTAAACGTCTGTATTGCAAACACAGCAGATAACAACGGAAGAAAGTAAACAAGGACACAAGCAAAGGCGAAGTTCAGTCAGAGACTGTTTTTCAACTTAACCGTATTTCACGAAGAACAAATCGACGTGTGTTACGAAAAGTAGCACGTTTTAATTTTCTTACGAAAAACAGCACGTTTGTCTTTGTTCTTACAAAAACTAGGTAGCACGTTTCGGTTCAGCGCTGCGAAAACTAACATGTTGAACAGTTTGCCACGAAAAGTAGCAAGTTCCGTTTGTAACGACAAAAAACAGCATTTTTGGATGGTTAGCTACGAAACATCGAGTGCGTCTACTTAAGGGGTTAGGCCACCTTGGACGGAGCAAAATTGCAGTCAGTTTCGGCATTTTTTTTTAGGAAGATAATGAAATAAACACGAAGATTAATATGAAGCCTGTTATTATACAACTCTCGCCAGAAAAAATCATATTTTTTATTCTTGCAAAATGGCGGCGGTAGAGCCGTGATACGTAAGATCTTGAGGAGCGACGTTTTCCACGGTGTTCAATCTCACGGCTATATCGTTTGACTTAGAACAAAAACCAAAAAGATTTATTTTCTGCATGCCTAAAATTAGGGAAGTACGTAGCGGTTTTGCGATATCTTGAACATATTCTTTGCAATTGACACTTTTATAAATAAAATACACTTTTTCTCCCCATGTTCACCATTTCGTGACAAATTAATATTTCTGGATTTCCGTACTGGATTTCTTCCTAAAAAAAATGCCGATAATGACTGCAATTTTGCTCCGTCCAAGGCGGCCTAACCCCTTAAATACCTCCCGACGCGATTTTTATTTACTACTGGTCTGTAATTTATTATACATTAAAATACCGTACTTAAATTATGTAGATTAAAATTTTCATACGTATTTCCTTTTGGAGATTAGATGGAGTTCTGATTTCTGAAACAATATTTTCAAAAGTTGAATTCTTCGATGCAAAATGCACTTCAACAATTTAAACTAATCACGCGCCGAAACGTGATAGTTTCTGCAGGATAATGTGCCAAGTAGTTTTCGCCGCAAAGTACGAAATGTGCTATTCTTCGTGGCTAAGCAGTCGAATAAGGGCGCGTGGGGTAAATACGAACGCGGGGTAATCGCGAATGCTATCTAAGTCGTATCCACCGCCGGGCAGAAAGTAAAAAATACAGAACGCTTATGGTATTCAAGATAAACACAATTTATTCTTTTCATCATGTTTCAAGTAATATTTTGTCCATTTCAATTGCATGTACAGTGGACGCTGGATAATATGCCGCTGTTTAAAGTGCCGTTAGGAACGCCCCAGCTCACACGCATTACTCGCACGCGTGTGTGCACCTCCCTTTCTCTCACGCTCAGCGAGCCAATGAATGCTAACCCTTAATGGTGCCTCCACACTGGAGTTCGCAAGCAATTCGCAAGCAATACATATACGTGATTGTGTTTTTTCTTTTTCTCACATCAGTGTGACGCACCTTAAGAGTATTCTGGTAGGGGGCAGCCATCACGGAAAAGAAAACAGGAGAGTTATGGGGAGAGCGCGCGTTACATTGGCTCTCGCTAATATGCCGCTTCTGAGAAAACCCCGCCTCTAGAGCCCCGACTGCGGCTCATTATCGAGCGTCCACTGTAATTACTCTTGAATTCATGATACAATTGGGATTTTTTTAAGTTGAAATAAAGCACTTTTTACCAACATTTTGTGACCAAGGCGTTGCTTGAATTATGATTCTAACATCTGAAATAAATTATTTTTATTTTTTATGTCGTGGGGCAATGACGAACAACTCGGATGGGGTAATCTCGAAGCTTCGAGATTAACAACGATAATCGATTTCGATGAAATTTTCAGTATGTACAAAACTTACTTAAATCTACAAAAGGGATTTTTGAATTTTCATTATAGGCTCAGACAGAAAAAGTTTAAAAAACCACCTTTACTATTTTTTTCTAACGCACAAGAAGAGGAATTTGAAAACTACATTAGGTATAGGTTGTAGCGACATTTTTTATGAGTTGACCATTGCAGCCGCGCTTTCTGTGCGACTTCTGCGATATTTAACACTCTGTTCGTAATTACCCCACGGCAGTCGAATAATCGCGAACACCAAGGGTTTTTATTTTTCACTATAAACTTGATTTCTATTACAATTTTTCAAAAAATCGTCACAGTACTTTATAGATGAATAGTTTAAGTATGTTTGTAAATAATAAACAAATTCATTTCTCACATAGTTTTCCTTTTGTTTGCATTTTTGCTCTCCCTTATATTAGTTTTCGCGGTGGAACACCAAACGCGCTAACATTCCTCAGAACCGCTGAAATGTGCTTCTTCCCGCAGCAAACTGACTTTCATACGAAAATTGAAACGTGCTACTTATCGTAACGCACATCGAATATGCTCCCGCGCGTGGAAAAGAAACATACCAAAACAAACCACGCGCCTCGATGTTGTCATATCATAAGCCGACGAAAAAACTAAGCCACCCGTCCCCTTCCACCGGCCGTTGCCTTGATCCCGCTCCGGTAACGATCAATCATCTCGCTTCAATCGCGGATCTCCTACCGGTGTCGCAACCTCCGCGAAAAGAACGAGAGAAGAGGAACAAAGGCCTAAGAATGCCGAACGGAGCTCGAAGGGGGTCGACCCCGCGAGATTGAACCCCTGTTAACTTAATCACCGTTTGCAAACGACGGAGCTCGCCACTTTTGTCTAATTCTGGCGGTAAACAGGCGGCCGCCGCGCGGTGTAGGCGATCACGCGACTGCGCGAGTCGTCGCGCGCGCCGGGGCGCCGTTAGTTATGACCGATACGCAGTAGTTCAGTCTTGCGCCAACAGCCGCGCGGTAAAGGTGAGTGGGGGTTGGCGTTCCGTCCGCGCTCCGCTATCAACAACGCTGCTATAGCCGCTCAACTCAACGGGGGACGAATTCGACACGGCTGGACGATACGCTGCGGCGGTCACGTGTCGGGCGGATCGCTTGACGTAGCTCGGGACTGGTGTGCAAAACGTGACGCGCGATCGCGGCGCTTCCGCGGGAATCGAATATTCACACCCCCCTCGTTCGAAGCGGAAGATAACTTCGAAGTGCGGCATAAAAAGGAACGGAGTTACCACCGTGCAGGAGTCGCCCGCGCGGCAACTGACCTAGAAAAAAGTAACAAGCGAGTTGGAGCAGCGTAACGATTAGATAAACGGAGCAGGAAAGCCTGTAAACTGGTGGCGCAGAGAAGAAATTCCATTCCGCGGAAGAGCAGGAAATCTGGCGTTCCATTGATAGCCTGCGACTGGCCATTGTGATGCTTCTGTTTGCGCGGCGCGGACAAAGCTTCGCGACTGTACACATGCGTGCCCAGTGATTCGCGATAAGCCGCGGGATGTGCTCTTAACAGGCCGATGGGCTGCCGCTGGCGGGAATAAGCTGAGCACGCCGAGGATATCGGGCTTCATTTACGACGCGATGAAGTGAGTACGGAATATACCTAGTTTCTTCATTACGCGTTCTATTTTTACTGCGACGACGCTGAGGATCTATTGCTCGTGTGGGTAGGGTTAACGAGAATTTATGAGTTCGAGGATTAGCTCGGACGGTTCTTAAGCGACCAGCGATTCCTCGTCGCGAGTAGAGTTTCTCGGTTCATGAATATACACCGAGTCCTGCGGATCGCGAGACGCCACCTTACCGATTCCGCCAGACGATCGATAAGATCCCGCGCTCCGATGAGCGAACACGCGCGGTTTTATTCGTCCCGTGTCGCCGGAGCGGAGATGTTTTGAAAGCTAGGCCCGCGTGTCATGTGGTATCTTCCGCGCGAACAAATATTTTCACCTGATAGCCGCCTGACGCGCTGCGGCACTCGCGAAATGCCTTTCGAAACTTCGGATCACGGACGTCCGTGTCTATTTGTGCCTGTAATACACCAGAAATCCAGGCTTCAGGCACAGAGAGAGGGATTTCTATGAGGTGTTTCAAAACTGTGGGTTCCTACAAACTGAATTGGTTAGTAGCGCTTGTAAACAGCAACAAGAAAGTTCTTCTAAACGTACTGTTGCGAAATGATTGCTTTTTGTGGTAAACAGTTTCTTCTAGACTATAAATTGATAGTTATTTACGAAGTCGCACGAGTAAAACACTAATGGGCGAGTTGGGAATTAGTATCTCAGGAATAATAGAGCTCGTTTGAGAAGACCTACTGCTTTTTCTTCGCGCATTCCGTAATCCGAACAGCTGTCGTCAAGTTTCCTTATCGTTTCTCTCATTTGCACCGTGTTTTGCTGGTATTTCCTTTGTCCCCGTGTTAAGTTGAAATGGTGCCTTATATAAATTACGGACACGACGAATATTCATTTTATGCAAACTGTGAGACGAGATTCCTAACTCGATTGTATAACGAAGTTATAGAGGGAACAGTTTAGTAGAGAAGGAGTAGCCTAACACTGATTTGTTTATATATACACGCTCATTACGGCTGTTCTATCCCGTGCAACAATTTTCTATCGTTCGATGCGCGTCGACAGCTTGGAAAACCTACCGGAGTTCCTGACTCCTGCGGAATGTACACGCAAAAAAGCCTCGAGGGGGACATAACAATCCTACATTTCACAGTTACACTTTCATGGCGTTGCTAACTGTGCCCGACCGTAAAAATCCGCTAGACTCGAGCGCGTCTCACCACTTTGCTGCTCGAGAACGAGGCCTCGAAGTCGTGCCTGGAATAAAATTCGATACTCGGCAGAAAGAATCTGCCGTGTACTTTTTCTCTGCCTCTGTTAGGCGCGAGCGTCCTTGCCTCGGCTTCTCCTCTCACTCCGTTTCTGTCTCTGCTCCAATCCGCCGACCTTGCCTACGATAGTCATTGTCACGGTACTCCGCTAGATCCGAGTAAATTGCGAGCGTCCAGTCAATGATTTGCGAAAAAACTTGTTTACTCGCGAGCTAGTCTCGGCGCGTGCTGGCCGCGTATCTTGTTCTGCAATTTCCATGGGAATCTTACCTGTCGTTGACATCGCAGTGCCTCGTGTTTACGAGGACAAGGTGAGCTGCGTTTCAGTGCCAATTTGCCTCACGATAGCGGCCATTTGTTAGTCCTGTCCTACTATTTTCACATTACGATAACGCTTAATATTGCGTCTCAGCCTTTCGTAGTTCGAGGAAGCAGTGAATATGTTTGTTGTTTGAGGCTTCGAGGCTTTATCCACCTACTCTTGCGGGTGAGATGGTTGGACGTGTCGAGGTGTAGACTACGTTTCGTTTGGAGAAAGATTCCTATGTTTTTTTTTTTTTTTTTTTTTCCCATTATTTATGTGCACTGAGAAACCTGAGACTGACTCCAATGCTGAAGAGGGAGAAAACAGCTTTTTCGAAAAGATTAACTTTTAATATTTAGTTCACCAGTAAAGAAGCAAGGTTTAATGAAATTAATTTTCTTATATAATTTTCTTCATAAATGATTTCTTGTCTTGCCTGGACGACAGAAGCTTGAAGCTCATGCTTTGGCAGAGAGTGGGTGCATTCCGCATTTTATTCCAGTGCATAAACGCCACCTTGCGGGGCTATTTGAACTTTGTAACTCTTCGAGATTCGACAGTTCTGTATGAAATATGGAAAAATGGACGAACCTCGTTTTTCCCTTGCCGTTTAAATATGAGAATCCTTTTTCAAGAGAGTACCTACTTGGTAGTCTGTGAAAACTTTCTCAGACTGTACCTTCTACAATGAATGGCTGTGAAGTATGGTTTGGGCGTGCTAAGGGAGGAAAAGTTTATTGCCTATCTTCCCAAGAATTGTCTTGGAACCTGGGCTCAAGCCGACCAGGAGTGTGAAGGACCCCAGGCCCAGGGAAACGAGATACACGCCAAGAATTCCAAGTTTATGGCAGTGTCCCGCAATAAAGCAGCCTCTGACGGTCAAGGCCTCGCCTAGTCTAGGCGAGAAATACCGATATTCCCTCGCAAGCAGCCCGACAAATGGTTCCCCTGCAATTGGATCGTGCTGCGCGGTTTTCACTCGGCGGGAGAAGTCTCGTCTGACTGCACCGTTGCATCGCTGAGATAAAATCGGATCTGGGTTGCGAGACGCTGGTGACTCAATCCTCCACGGCTGGAAGACAAGCAGAAACGTTGCAAGCCTTCGTTCCTCTGCTTCCACTCTGGCTGGTGGAGATCCCATTCCGCCCGGAAATCGGTGCCATTATCTATTCGCGAAATTCCGCGGAATTGTCGTTACGTCACGCCAGGATTTCCCAAAGAACTAGTTGTTCAGTATCGCGCATTTGCGTAAACCCCTCGATCCACGCGCCGCGCCGTTCTTATCGCGTTACGCGATTAGGTTTACGCGATCAACGATCTCTTATTCTCCGTATACCGAGTAGCAGAGACATAGCCAACTTCCTGTGGCACGTATTTCTGTGTCCACTTTCAGTGTAATTAAATTCTTAATAATCTAACGTGCAGGCAGAAAATAGTGACCTTTGAATGTCACTAAGCAACTATGCCCTTGTTGCCTATACTTCATATCAGGGACCGAAATAAAAAGTTATCTTTCGCTTGTAAAAATATTCTGTTAGAACTTAGGGGGAGTTTCCTCAACGCCGGACGGCGCCTAATACCGGGAATTAGCTCTATCTGCGATATTTGAAACGCTACCGCGCCGTTATTCCACGTAGAGGGGATAGAAAAAAAACAACAATTAAAGTTTCGACACGTTTCAGTCGCACGTGCACAGCTAAGGAGGTTCATTTAATATTATTTCTTTCTTGTTATTTGTAAAAAACTTTAACCCTTCATGGTCACACGGTGCGTATCGGACCACAAGAGCAATTTTCGAGTTCAAATGTCTTGTAAAGACGAGTTCTAAAGGAGTTTTATCGCGAAAAAAATAAAAATGCCCTTTTTTTCCACAACTGTGGAAAATCGCACCTCTTCAACTACAAATTTCATCATATCAAAATTTACATTTCTAGAAAAAGACTGTTAGGGTATGATTGTACAAGTGTTACGAATGTACAATTATCACTCAAAAGTAAAAAGATTCAAAAATACAAAAATGGTAACTTAAAATTGACACTGAGGCGCAGTGGAAACCATGTGACTAATTTGTGATTATAAGGTGTGACCACGAAGGGTTATGTTTCGTTTAACAAAATATCTGTCCCTGTGGAATTTTTATGAAAAGAAGTGTTATCCTTAGAAATATCTTTAAAAAGTTAAAAAGTTCCATAACTCTTTCGATTCCTGCTTCATATGCTTCATATAATGCTCCTAGTCTCTTCGTTTGCCATTGACTCCATCCTGAACAAATTATAAGGCTTAATCAGCGTGGAAAAATTGCCTACCGAATATCCAAAGGCTCCCAGCTATTTCTTCTACCAGAAAAGTGTCTAAAAATTAGAGACACATCGCGTTCTTTCCCTCATTTCCTTTTCGCAAAAGAATTCGTTATTCGCGTGATCAACTTCTGTGATTATTTACCGAGGGACAAAATTGTAACGTCCAATGACTCAGTCGTCTATGACAATGGCGCTTGCCTATGGCGGCGCTATTTCCCGACAAAGGATCCGCCCCGAAAGGCAGAGCTCTCGTGGCCCGAAACGATTCGGGCTGTTAGCATTTGTCTGCAGGCGCCAGCGAAGACGACGCAGTGGTCGGATTAAATTGGGAGCTCTCGACATTGTGGCACCGTATCGCGCGCGACTCACGAGGGCAATTTCCAATGATTCGTGGCGCAGCTCCGCGAGATAAACATTTCCCCCCTGGGCTCCACTGTGGGCGGATAGGGATGTTCATTCTGTAAACACCATTCCTTGCGCAACGAGCGAATCCGCTCGACGCTTTCGCTGGTCCAGAAATTGTTTTCGAAGTGATCGAGGCTAGCCAGCGGGCGACCTACTAAACCCTCCCATTTCATCAACTTCTGCAACGGCCGCTCGACGTCAGCGCGAAAGTTTGCCGAGCGGACCGTCATCCGCTTACCCGCCACAGCTCCACCGAAGTACTTCTCGTAGATAACGCGAACCACCATCCACGCATCGCATTTATCTAGCTCGGCAAACGCACGCTAGAAACTGCAAGTCATTTTTCCTGAACCGGCTTCCCGGGAAGCTAGCTCTTCGAATTGGCATTTCAAAGTCAACAGTCGCGATTAAATAGGCAAACAGGCTGATGCAACGGCAGCGCAACGGGGAAATCGATCGGGTCAAACGAGCCGCTCTGTCGAAACCGGATCACGCGCGTGCCTCTCCATAAAGCAAGTAGAATCGGCCGGCCTATGGTCAGACGGCGCGTGTCCGAGCTTCCAAGGGGAACCCCTTGACTCCGCGATAAACTCCGCCGCGAAATACCGAGGCGTCCTCTCTTTCGTAATGTCGTAGATCGTAGCTCGACGAAATCAGGCATCCAGCTGTCATCAGCGGCTATTTAGCGTCGTGGGCAGAGGTCGCCGTTTCCCGCGACCCCTTAAATTTATCGCGATAGAAGGAGCCTGGCTAATGGATGACGCATCTAGCATCAGCTGCGACGCACGTCGTCTAGAGGAGACGAAACTGCGAGCTGCGTCCCGATGGTGCAACGCGGAATGGCTGCTCGTGTCGCGGGAGGTCGTAGATCCGATTTCTATATATACGCGGCCACGCCGAAAGCGTCGGCGTGGCCGTTCGTTAGAGGTGGCTACGAGACACTCGCGTGTGTCAGGGACGACGGAGTACACGTTTTCGGCGACTAGTTACGCCGCACGGAACACACTTTTTATAGCCGTCCTAGGTTATTGTTGGTCGTTCCGTCAGGATCGTTCATTAACGGTGACGCGGCTGGCCGCTGAACGACGGTCGTTTAATTAGCGCGGCGGAGGCTTTTTCTTTTCCGTTGGCGGTTATTGTTTGTCGTGGATGACGGTGGGTCTACCTGGTTCATTGCGATTAAACGCTTGGGAAAGAGACTATTGTCTCATCGTGGTTTCTCAGGTCGAGGATACGCTTGGGTCCCCTTATCTGCACCCTAATTATCCGAGGGATCTGTTATCTGATTGTGTACGAATGTTGTATTACTTGGACGGAGGTGGGTGAGCGCGAAAATTCATTGCGAATGTTGGAGGATATTGCAGGATGTAGGCAGAGGGATTCTGTTTGCGCGTGGGGCGCGGAGAATGTGATAGTATGGATGTGATAGCATCAATTTGATAAGGAAGATGAATGGGATGGTGTTTGAGTACAGTTTTGCGCGTGAGCATTATAAATTATTGCTAAATTTCTGTGCTCTGCGAGTATAATTCAAACAGTGTAGATTCTTCAGTGCTGGTTTATGATTTCTCTAACACCACTTAATTTAAGTGGATACATACTGATTGAGGGGGAGCTCTATTTTAGACGCTAAGAATAAGGTGATTTTTGGATTTTTTTTCTATGAAACTGTTAAGCGGATCTTTTCCAAACTTTCAGGTATTTCGGTTCACATTCGAACAATAAAAATTAATTTTTTCGTTACAAAGTAGTGGGTAGAAAGGGAGATATATGAACTTGTTCGTAGGGCCTCATCGCCAGAGTTGTAAATTTGCGATTATGTTACAGGACCCAATTTTTCTCTGAAACAAAGGAACCAAGGGTTTTCTTATTTCTCGTATAATTACACATGTCGATGTACCTGACACACGAAAATAAAATTAAAAGTTGGCAAATTGGTGGTGGAATGTGAACTAACTTACCCTGAAAGTTTGGAGAAGATCCGCTTAACAGTTTCTTAGAAAAAAATTTCAAGAATCAGCTTATTCCTAGCGTTCTAAATAGGGTTCCCCCCTTCAGGGGTTAGGCCACCTTGGACGAAGCAAAGTTATAGTTATTTTCGGTCATTTTTTTTAGGGAGATAATGAATTAGAAGTCTGGTATTAGAATTAGGAGAATTATGAAGCCTGTTACTATACAATGCTCCACGGAAAATTTTTTTTTTTCGTACTTAAATGGTGATACGCAAAATCTTACTAAATAACGTTTTCCAGGGTGTTTAACCTCACAGCTATAATGTTTGACCTAGAAAAAAAAGCTAAAAGATTTTTATTTTCTAAATGCCTAAAACTGAAGAAATACATATGGACATCCCTGAGCATTTATTTGTGCCGAAATAGTGAACATGCGGCGAAAAAGTGCATTTTTGTTTTATGAAAGAGTCAATTACAAAGAATATGTTCAAGATATCGCAAAATCTGAATGTAGGGTAAACTTGCCTAATTCGTACTCCGCTGTTTCTTTTAACCTAACCAGTCTAGAATAAAAAATTGGATGAACCTAAAAAGAAAATCATAACCAGAAAAACCAGAACAGCAAAGAAAACTCGTGAGAGGAAGAATACCGGTTAAAATCAATATACAAAAGAAAGAAAAGAAGAAGGTGAAAACCGATGAAAATGACAGCTGCTTTTGTAAATTGTGTCAAAAAAATAGATAAGAAAAAACTACAATGCATGATGTGCAAAATGTGAGTACACGTGCTTAGTGCGGGAATAGATAGACATACTTTTGAATATGTATGTGATGATTGTAGTAATTAACTTTGAAAGTACGAGTTAAAATAAATATGGTACGATTTAGGAACATCAATCCTAAAAAAGTACTTTTTCTATATTAAGAATAAACTGTTTTTATGAATAGAAGTTGATCATGTTTTGTTGTTTGAGTTCATAAAACTGTTTATTCTATTAATAAACAGTTGATTACCACTAATTTTCTTTCATTTTTCCCGTAATAATTTGTTTTTAAGGGGTACTATTTAGGCAAGTTTAACCTACATCTTCAGGTGGCGTAACTCCTGAAAGAAGCACAGATTAATATTTAGGGTAAAGGACCCAATTACTGACATCTAACCAATTACTGTCACCTTAAGCTATATTACTTAAAATAACGAATACATAAACTATAGTATATAATTTATACTATAGGTTATAGGTTGAATTACATAATTCTTTTTGTGTATGACTTTACAACGTTTATTTATTCGTTATTTTAAGTAAAATAGCTTATGGTGACAGTAATTGGTTAGGTGTCAGTAATTGGGTCCTTTACCCTAGTCACATTTACAAGGAATTTTCCACCATTACCTTTGTCTCTTAACAATAACCCATCTTCAATTACTTGTCCATATGAATCCTCCTTTTCGCCATTGCCTCGCGAATTAGTAAAGTTTCCCTCGCGCGGCCTTCGGTCACCCAGCTTTTCCGACGCAAATAATGTCCACTGAGCGTCGTGCAGCCGCAGCGAGGCGTCGCGGCGCGTCTCCTGCCCGGCTATTTGTCCCGTGAGGCGCACGTCGACGGCACGCGGAGCTTTCGGCGTCGCGTGCCAAAATATTTCCTTCGCGGATTGCGTCACACCAGTTTCGGAGCAGAGGTTCGCCATAACCGAGCGCGTCCGCGCGTGGAACGGGCGTTTACCTCGGTTCCCCGCGTGGTCGTCGCTCCGCGGCACCCAGCGATTCGCCTGCTCCGCGACGAGCCTATACGCGGCGTCGCTACGACGACGCGACTTCACACGCGAGCAGACGCCATTCCACGCGCTGCAGACACATGCACAAAGCAGGTCGATGACTTTTCCACCCACCTGCGCCGCGGGAACTGTACTCGCATGCCTGGCCTTGACACCCCGCGATCACTTGGTACGCCTGGCATGCGTGTCTATGTTCTTACTAATTCCAAACCGCCTTCCCTTCTTTCTCCCTTCGGTCATCCTTCTCTTTTCTACTGAAATTCCACATGATTAAAGGGGAAATTAGCGGATCAGTGCTATTGTATAGTGAGAGACGTAACTGAGACTGTAGGTGTAGGAGATGATTTTTTAACTCAGTGAGCCTTGGAAGTTAGTTGTACGTGTTGTGTTGAAATCGAAGGGATTTTATGCAACTTCGTCATTCATTTTATATTTAATATGTTTTAATGGAGGAAAGTGAGCCGTGTAATTGGATAATCAGCAGAGAAAGAGAATCAGGTATAGTGCGTTCCCGAGATATAGCGACTAAGGAGACCCACTCAAATGGTGTGCAAGGAATACCATTGGGGCTACAAACTTGCTCCAGGGCTACTGATACGTAGCCCATGGTTATATTTGCTTTATCGCGCTGATCTCAAACAATTAATACCCAAAAAGTACATTGAATATGTCCCTGCGAGCTTGACCTGCCACCGAAACACTCGGAGGCGATAAGGACCCGGGTCCCTGTTGTGTTTACTAAGTTGATATATTTCGGGGACGCACAGTAATTGGGCATTGAGAGCAAAAATGAACTAACCCACATTGTAAAAATTTTTTTTCCTATTTTATATGATTAGTATAGCCTATGGGAATATATTATTGCTACTAACTCCATTTCACAAAAAGTGTAGGTTAGTCCGTTTGCTTTCAATGGCTCAGCTAAAACCAGAATACCTAACTGGAGACACAGCACCACGGAGAATCAGACACTGCGGTATCAGACGTGTCATCCGCGCACGTTCCTCTGATTATTCTGAGCAGTGCAGTCAAAACATTTAGACTTCCCGATACTCACGCGCCTGCTGCAATAAAAGGCCATAAACGAAAGGAAATAACTAAATTCCTGAGTATATATGACCAGCATTGGTCAGCCGCAGCGGACAAAGGAGATTCTTCCAGCGTCGCGTCAGACCGCGCGCAGTGGCACGTGTCCCTTACTACTTCGGCACTCGCAGTGCGTTTACCTTAATATTAAAAAACACAGATCCTAGCACCGGTACGTTTAAACTACACAAATGAATCGTCACGAAATCCTTCCTCAATTATTGTAACAAGGAAACAATTACCTCCGGCATGAATATACTCAAACATATCGCCTGTCCTCTCCTCTATATTCCGCGCGTGCTCGCCACGTTACAATAACGATAACAGCGCGCAACAAGCTTTGCACAGCGGGCGAAGGCGTGTTGAGAATAAAGCCGCTCGTGAATCCGCGCGAAATACCTACACCTCGGCTTCGCAACGATGTTTCTAATTATATTTACACGCTCGAAATTAACGGCGCGGCGGGTTGGCCGAACCCAAGGATATTTTTCGCAAACGATCGGAAATATCTCTACTACGCACCGCGAGACGCTGCCCCGCAACGATGACGCACAGGAGCGGGCAGAGGAAACGCAATTTTCCCGGTTGCGATTCAGCTCTTAAGCGATATATCGCGTTTCCTCTCGGTTCCTGGCAACCGTGCGGGAAATCGAACGTACGTCGCACACAAGGTAGACGCGTAACTGCCACGTGGGGGAGGCCACGTGACGCTCAGCATGAATATGAAGCGTGTTTACAGGACAGCGTGGCTGCAATTCCGTGAAATAAGTTGCAGTTATACGGAGAACCTTGACTCCATTGCCGCGGACGAGCGCCTCGTGCGTGTTCGACGTACCGCGCTTCGCGGATCGCCGATGGTAGCCGGAAAACACTCGGGAATTCGCCGAGCACTGACTTCACCGCGAAATCGAGGAGAAAATTCCACCGCGGCTCGAAAACACGCTCGTTAATCGCCTGTTTGCTTGACGCTTTTGAAGGCCTCCCATGGGAATTTAGTGTTCGTTTTACTCTCAAGGATACGCCGGGGAACCTTGGGAACTCGCGTTACGCGGCTCTACGGTGTGTTCACAGATTGATTGATTTCTTACATCCTTGGAGACTCGCTAAGTGGAACGCGATTACATATTTGGTCGCTCGTCTGCTCTTTGGGCATTTTGTGCTTCCGCCACTGCTGCGCGCCGTCGAGGGACACACTAAAAGGGTTATGCCTTGTCCATTTTTTTGTGCAATATCTACTGTATATTTCTTTACAACCATTCGCTTATTTTAAAAGTACATATACGTAGCAACTCTCAGTAATTTTGTTATAAAGAAACATTAAGAAATGATCGAATAACAGCTATTCTCGAGGAAGCTGTTTTGATAAAGGCACTGTGCGGTGAGCCCGATTTCTCTGAGCCGGATCGTCTAAAATTAAAAATTCGAAAAGATTCTGTTAGTAGGTATATGATTGAATTCAGTAGATGAACAAAAGATTTTTCAAAAAGTTGATTTTTAACCAAATAGCGGCCGTTTAGCGCAAAACCACGATTTTTCCATGTCTGAATTATTCGTTTTTCGTTAATTAAAAATAGAGTTCTGGTTAAAATAAACAATCCTTCGTTCATTTACTAGTCTTTGGTGTATAAAAGAGGTCTGCAAAAGTTTATGCCAATCGATACAGCGGTTTTCGAAATATCTTGCTTACCGATATCAAAACAACTTCGTCGAGAATGGCTGTTATTTGTTCATTTTTTTAATGTTTTTTATAACAAAATTACTAAGAGTTGCTGCGTATATGTACTATTAAAATAAGCGAATAGTTATGAAAAAATATAGAGTAGATATTCCACAAAATATTCCCGAAAATCGTGTTCTTTTTCGTCAGCTAAGAAAGTAGGCATAACCCCTTGAGGGTCCTGGAGAGCCGTTTTTTGTCGAAAATGAAACACCTTTTGCATTTAATTACAAAGAACTTGTTCCTTTACACAAAGTTTAATAACATCATAAGCGTTAAAAAGACATGATTGTTTAGTCAAAAATAGTCAATCATTATGTATGGCGCTGCAGATGGATCAATAAAAAGGCTTATTAAAAAAGTGTCTATTGTTTTGCAGTGATAATGCAAAAACGGAGGTTCCAATCGATTCAAACCAAATTCGAGCATTTTCACAAAATGTGTAGTTTCGGCATGAACCTAAATTGGAGTAAATAAAAACTCTTATTCTTTACAAAAAGAAAATAAAACCTCGTCACTGTCTACCGAAAATGGCACTTTTTTCAAAATCCCCATTTCGTAGCTGTCATTTTCACGATTTTTGCTTCTTTTATAGGTTCACTGCATAACCAGAGGTATTTTTGAAGTAGAATCCACAAGCAGGTCGTTGAATTTCCTTTCGTATCATTAAAATCGCTGAAAAACAAAAGAAACTTACCTAAAAAGCCTCTTGAATGATTAATTTATAGCGTCATCTATAACGCATATTTTTGGCGAAACAAACATGTTTTCTTAAATCTGATGATATGAATAAACATTGTGTCAAAGAACAAGTCTCAGCTTCAATTTATTTCTCCGCAATTAATTGAAAAAGAAATGTTTCTGCTTCGACAGAAACGACTGCCTATTATACCCTTAGGCCGCGGTCACACGAACGCTTTTTCGCCGGACGTCACGACAATATATTTACAACACATATTACACTTACGCTAATTTGCGGTGTATACGTACGCCCGTCAAAATTAAAAAAACACTCGTGTGTCCTCAGCATTATATACAGCACTGCATTGTCGTGACGTCCGTAAAACGAACGCTCGTGTGCCCGCGGCCTAATGGTTCGAAAGTCTGATTGGAGTATCGCGCTGCATTCTTTATTGTCGTAGCTTCCTGTCCTCCCTCCTACGTCGACAATTACACAGCGCCGTTGCAGGAGACAATAGTACTTTGAAATGGAACTTGGCATGTTTGTTCGCTTATTAATTCCTGTGTATAGAACTGCTGGATCGCAGCCAGCAACTCTGCTGACATCTTTAAAATCGTGTACTCTAGAATCAATACCATTTTTACTGAACATACAGAACGCTGAGACTCGGAGCATCAACTCGCAAGTAGCTTTTTCTGAATACCTTAAGCTGCCCCGATCTCAATGCATTCCACCGGTGCGATCGAACGCGTCCCACGTCACCGTGGATATTTTCGTTTCGTCAAAAAGCCGCTCATTACCATCCGGCGTGTTTCCCGTTGCTGTATATCGCATTCGTAAACACCTATTGAGCCAGAGCTGTGCGTCACAAGGGAAAAAACCGTGCGAGCGAAAGGGTTAATCGCAGTGTCGCACAATAACGTATTATGCGACAAAGACGTTCGCGATTCCCGCGAATGGGAACGGGACAAAGCCGCAAGCGTGCAAAACATTGCGCACGGCTCTCGTCTCATCTCTATTCTCCGTTATCTGCTGCGTAGGTGGGCTGGATCAATATAGTCGGACACGCGGAAGATCAACAGTACCCGACATATTTGCAACTTGTTGTCCATTCGCGAACAGCTATCTCTAGATACACGACACGTCTGTACGGATGTTCGAGATCAAGTGGGGCTCGTTTATCGCGATGGAAACGCTTAGGAGAAACGATGAATAAAAATCGCAGGGCACGAGCGGTTGAAGCGAAAGATCAAGCTGTGCGGTATTAGAGATTGTATGGATGGTGCACAAATTGACAGTGACGCAAAGAATGTCTCACAATCAGGTAGTAGTGGATGGGCTTTGGAAGGGTTAGCACCTACGTCGTGGAGGTAACTTTGTTTTATTCAATGGATTTGTGTATTTTTTTATATGGAATTTTAATTATGGAGATAGCATATCCAGCAGGGTTCTTTGTCGGTTAAATAAAGTGCTTTTAGGCAAGCGCGCGTGTCGCTGAAATTGTGTGAATCATTGTACACAGATTGAAGGACATGTTTTCGAGTGGTAATGTTTGAATAATATGTTTTGTTTCAAGTCAGCGATAAAATAGCTTCGCACGATGTTGACTGGCGCGGTATGCTGTTGTCTCTTTTGGGATTATGTTTTTACATCGGAAACTGCTTGTTTCCATTGAAGTAAATAAAAATGAAGCGTGTGTTGATGTCGCTGACTATTTGGATAACCTGTGCATAAGAAATTCCACACAGTTTAATATTTCACCCGAAAGGTGAGGTATCCTTCTATTCAACAACTTTCCAGTCATCTTCTCTCAGTTCCATTCAAGACCATCGAGTTCTGCGTGACGCGAAATTAATAAACACCGCTGTACAACTTCCCACACCTTCTCGACTTCTTACTCATTCCGCGTACACATGTCTGATATATTTTTTGCTGAGAAGTCGTAAACTGAAGTCCAGACTTCCATCGCGCACCGCGACGGGTAAAAGCGCGCAAACAAGTCCACGAGGCGCTAAGTTGTATTCAAACATCGTGCGATTTCAATTGTAGAAACGGAGACGCGTTTCTCGCGATGGGCAAAGACAATCGCGCAGTTTCGCAAGAAATTCACTGGTTCGCACGTATATGGAATGTCCCAAACATCCTCCACTCGCTTTTTACTCAATGATTTTCCAGAAACGGACTCCGTTATTCGCACGAGGTGCGACTTTCGCAGAAGTGGGCAAGGTTGCAATGGCATTTGGCAAAGAATCCACTTGTGTATATGCGGCATCGATAATCTAAAATAATCGATAATCGAAAGTAATCGATAATAGAAAATAATCGATAATCGAAAGCAATCGATAATAGAAAGTAATCAATAATAGAAAATAATCGATAATCGATTTCTGGCAATTAGAAAACGTGGAATTTATTTTCAATAATTAGAGCGATACTTATATAAATATTCAAAGCATAAAATATTGGCTCTCTATTTTACACCAATTCTGATACGAACCACGGAAATTTCAACATTGGCTCAAGTACTAATACTGGAGTACTCGCACACCGAACTCTACCTCCCTGCATCGGTTTACAGTTTTGCCTGTTGCCGCTCGTTTCACCGAACTCTTTCATTATCAACGTCCGAGGCGGAGTGCCCGTTTGCTCAGCGTCTCGTCATCCTCCACGAATCGATTTATCGCTGTTAACCTTGGCCAGTCGCGGCGTCGCGTTTTCGCGACTGACGGGGAGTCCGCCAGCCACGAGCGAGGAGAAATTGGCGAATTATTGCGAGTGCCCCGTCCCGTTTAGTCGGGTACTGACTACTGACTGAGCAAACTGCGAGCGCCTGCGTGGAGGAGGCCAGTGTTCCCTGGGCCGAGAGCCGACCGACGTGAAATCGCCTGGACTCGATCGAAGCAGCTCGCGGTGCTCGCAGGCAAATTTCAAGGTGGCAGGAGAACGAGATATCGACTAGGGTCGAGTGGGGGTGGGTTTGGAGGCGCGATCGGACGATCGTCGGATCGAGCAACGATCCACTTTCTCTCTCACTCTCTCTCTCTCTCTCTCTCTCTGCCTTTCTCTGTTCATTGAGAAATCGCCGGGGCTATTTCCAGACCGCGCTCGCCGCTGTGTTATCGTTATCGATCAGTGTACACACACGTTGCCGCCGTGGCAAACAAGTGTCATCGTGACGTCAATCCGCGGAACGAGTGACAACTGCCTGTCGCCGTTTCGTGCGTACTTTTATCGACGCGATTGAAAGTCCACGCTTCGCGCACCTACACGTACGGGGGATGCACGGGGAAACCGTGGCACGCCGGTGGCAACTGCGTCACGCCGCGCGATGCATTTTAACGGTCCGCAGGAGTTTGCTATTATCTAGTTGACGCATCGTTGCTCGATCGAGGTGAACTGCATCCGGTTCGTTGACTTCCCTAGCACCGATCGAACGGTAAGTAGCATCGCTACATGGGTACCGATCATACTTCGATCCCTGCGCGCTTTAGTCCTGTTTGAGGAATGAGACGCTCGATCCACATCGATCGTAGGTTTAATTGCAAGTACGTTTGATTAGAGCGAAGTCGAGGTGCATCGTGATCGAGAATGCATTAACGTGTGCTTGGATTCTCATTAGGTATCTACAGCTTTGTTATTCGAAGAGTTTACTGTAGGAATGTCTTGCAATTAAAATGGTGAATGTTGTCTGAATAGGGTACGTTGTTATTATTGGCGATTTGATAGCAACAAGATTCTTCCTGCGACAAATGTGTAATCTGGAATCTAACTTAATTCGCATCTGTAGCTAACAGTTCGTTTCCCTGCTTGTTTAATCCAAACCTTCGGTGCAAAATCTGCATTACGAAACTGGTTACACAAGGTAAATATTAAATAATAGTACGCCTTGCGCTACTTACAGCCATTCTGTTAGAATGTCTAACAATTATCTAATCGTGAGGAAATTGATAGATAGTTACTTGTGCAGTTGATAACCGAGGCGTTTGATCGAAGTAAAACAGTACTAAGGATTAATTGTTTCCCATGAATTATGTCATAGATTGCGTCTTGCTCGACTATGATTGCGCACCGAGGAGACTTGACACAGTAGATTTCAAATTGATATTAGTATTTATAGTATTTTTTTTAATATTTTAGTATTTTTCCTTCGGACACCTTTTTCCGTAAACTATTTAATTTAAAACCCGCTCTAGGCATTTTAAAACCAACTTTCCTTTAAAATGATCCTAGTGCAACCAGACATATGCAATTTTCCTAAACGTTACACTTATCACTATCGATAATTGCCGATATTGGACCACGCCTTCCACTCACTTTTCCTTTTATTATGCTCAAAGTGTAACATTCAATATTCACGTATGTTAAAGTAACATACAATCAACTAAACGTTCCACCCTTCTTGACTGACACCAAAACTTCCCAAGGGCTTTTTACCAACCCCTCCATTTAATACTCGAGCACACAAAGTGCCCAGAGAAAATCGATCATACCATCCATTTAGCGCGAATAATTAATTAAAACGCAACCTAGAAGACACAATAAGCTGCAGGTTCTCCACTCGAGCGTTTATTGTCCATCACAGTGGAGTCCAACCCCTAACTGTGACGCAACCACCGCGGCACGCTTGGGCGACTCGTAATTGGATTAGCGATTCAATTGAAACGCGCTCGTTCTCATGGAAGAGATTGCCATTATCGCGTCATTCTGTCTATATCGACGGCGAGGGCCCTCCGGTAATCTAAACGTTTCCGACACCACCATTTCGATAAAAACACCGGTGCCACCGAGTCACGCGGAAGTGCCATTCCCGCGGCGTGGGAGTCGTGTTTTCCCACGATGCTCGAAATAATTTCGTCGCGTCGTATCGCCGATATCGCCCGTTATCTGCTGCACTAAGCACACACCCACGCGAGGCGCTGCATTTCCGCGCTGCTGGGAAAAACAATTGATAAGAAGCTTGTTTCGCGGGAACCTTCCCTCCTCCACCCCTGCCCGACGTCCCCGGCGCTCTTTCCCTGTATCGCCTACGTTCCCGAGCTGGTTTCTCCTGTTTCTCTGTTATTTCACCTTGGCGAATAAATAGTTTTTTAATACAGAAAATATTTAGTATTTAGAACACGCGAAAGCATGCTTTTGGTGTTTTTGCCAGCTGTTCGAGAGCAAATCATCTTCATTCGTACGCACTCGACCGTGTTTTCGCTGACGTGTGTTTTCCACTGACAATGAGATCCTTCCGGCGTAGGAAGGCGGAAAGATTGCCGCGATCGGAGTCGTGGAAGAGCAGAGGGCTCGCGGTATCGTGACGCTGCATTCCCCAGAAGTACGTTCGATGTTTGCCCGTCAATTTCCGCTCACAGAATTTCCCTCGCCTCGGATTTATCGTTCCCCGTAGCACGTTCCCCGAAGCCGATAGTGCGTCAGAAGGAAAGAATAGCCCGGCGCTTCATTGTTTTTCGCGAGTGCTCGGGAATCTGGTGGGGGCCTCCTTCCTTCTCGTTCAATTAACTCGCCGCAGCGCGTGCAATTGTACGCTTAATCTTAACGAACTGCGTTTATCTATTCACTCGCGTACTCGCGCGTGTCTTTGCGCGAGCAGCGGCGTCCCGATGCTTTCCCTCCCTCGGTGCAATCTGTTTTCGCTCTGGAAATAGACGACCGGAGCTGCACGATTGCACGACGCCTTCTTTCCTCTTCGCTCCGATACGACGCACGCTCGCGTGAAGCTTTATCGCCCATTCACGAGATCACGTTGCGGTGTCATTAATGTTCAGATTCAATATTTGTAGACGAGGGGGTGATCTTTATCGCGCGATCACACATTGCTCCAAAATCGTTTACCTTCCGTCTGCGGATCATTTCCGATCGATTAGATTGCTAGGCGAAGGTTAATCTCGTAATTCCCTGGAGGAATCACACGGACAACTGA
This sequence comes from Andrena minutula, assembly GCA_929113495.1. Classification (NCBI taxonomy): domain Eukaryota; kingdom Metazoa; phylum Arthropoda; class Insecta; order Hymenoptera; family Andrenidae; genus Andrena; species Andrena minutula. The sequence continues at coordinate 24,659,396 of OV815994.1, forward strand.
TTTATCAAGAACCCAGGTCATCGACAAATTCTCTAAATCACGGTATCCGTGAGCTGCCGCCTGTCGCGGGCCACGACCAGTCATCTAATCTATCGTTCAAAGTGTTCATCTGCCTTCGATACGATTACATCACGAGCAACGCTGAAATTCCTTTGTGTTTACGCTGGATCCGCGTATCGTGCGCAGATAATTGACGATCTCTCGTATCTGCTCGCGAGCAGCTTGCAACACGCGCATCGCTGGCTCAATGGAAAATCTAGAGCAAATATGTTTACGGCTGAAATTACGCGACAGTTAGACGATAAGCGAGTGATAGGCCGCGCGTCGCCCCGCGCGGCCTGTCGATCGCAGCTCTTTTAATAGTCGATCCTCTTCGACGTGCAGCGAAGAAGGGTGGAAAAAAGAGGAAGGCACTGGTGGAAAAGGTTAATCGAATTATTTCCACCGCCGGCAGGTCTCCCATAATGTTTTATTCAGCGGCGATAAATCGGGTCGCATGGGTCGAGCCGATTTAATTCCTCAATGGCAGTAAATTGCGACTGCATACACTTCGATGCTCGACGGACCTCTTTGCCTCTTCGAGGACGCTTGTCGCCCGCTTCGGGACGCCGAGTCGATACGCCCCGGTATTCATCGTTCGCTCCTTCATAATAGGCCTCTGCGCGTGACGCAACGCCGATGAAAATATCTGTGCTAGTTCCGATAAATTGCGGTATCGCCGTCAACCGAGCCGTTCAACGTTTAGAACGCTCATTCCCCGAGGATGTGTCACTCGCTCGGTATATGCTGATGATTTGGTCATCCGACAGCTACGAGGAAACTTCGGAGAGATACAGATCCTGCAAGTTTTGGAGCAGGCAGTGGCGGATTTAAGGGGGTGTACCTAGTCAGGCGCATGAAAACAGACGAATGTTTGTGATTTTTTTTAAAAAAGACGGAAGCATATATTTTTACAGAACCTTTTGTACTTAAAAGAGCAACATTTAAAGAACATTTGGTAATTTATTCGTGGAAAAATATTTACGTTTATAATAAAGTAAAAATCGACTTCCAAGAAGCCTTGTTAAAGATTTGGTTTTGCGGCGAGCACTGTCATTCGGAATGAGATTATCTAAAATCAAAAACAAAAAAGATATCGTTGGTATATTTATGTATCCTCTGAATAACGGAGGGAATTTCCGAAATATTAATTTAAAACAAAATGTCGGCTATCTAAAGTCCTGATTTCTGCACAAAAAAAATACCAAATATTCTGTTAATGATGCTCTTTTAAGTGCAAAAAGTTCTGTAAAAACGTATGCTTCCGCTTTTCCAAAAAGAATTCACAAACATTCGCCTCTTTTTGGCCGCCTGGCTAGGTAAAACTCCTTAAGTGAAATGGTTCAGGTAGCAAACGTTCTGAGGTGCCCACTTGTTCGGGAAAATAAAGAGGTAGTTTACTAAAAACGGGTTAAATGTAGTAGTAAAGAAAAAGAATACAGTGTTTAGATAAGATCATAATTTATTCTTATTCTTTAATATATTCTTCCCGGCTACAAAATTCCTTCAAGATTCTCACGTTAATTACTTGCTCATTCGGGTATTCCAATTTTCAACATTCGTTCGCGGTATTGATAAAGCACCTGCGCCTCTGAAAGATCTTCCCAGAATTTCAATGCTTGTTTACACTTTACTCGCCAGAATGATTCAAGGATTAAGGTATCAGGAACGAGATCGAGCGCCTCTTTGGAGAAAGTGACACGCACATCCGCTCCCACGAAGTCCAATGCGCTCCAACTACCGGGAAATTCGTTCGCCCACCTCGTCAAGTACGATCATCAATTATTCATCGCGCGCGCACGATTCAATTATCTGGCCGATAATGCCGCTGGGTGACGCACGGAGTGGAAGAACCGGCGTCATCCTCGTTTTCGAGTTTACCGTACTACGATAGCATGCTGAACACCTAAAGCAGCTGCCGCTCGGTCTGCTATCCAGCGACTTAACGAACGTGTCTAAACAGTATCCACGCGGATGAGATTCGACTGAATAACAGAGTGTAAAATATGGCCTTGTTCTCGCGTTAAAACAAGCACCAAGAGGCTCCAGCAAAACCTCCGACGCAGAAAGAAAACTGCGAATCAGTTGATTCCGAGAACGGTGTCGTTTCTATAGGCACACGACTTGACCAACTTGTGAAGACAATGTGGAAATAAGATTCCTCATTTCACTGTTAGGGTACGTTTATATTGGAACCGTGATAGAAGCTGTAAGAGCTACAATCAGGCGGCGATAAAAGTAGCTGAAAAATATATTTCCTTGGCGTGTTTATAGGGGAGCTGTGATAGAGTAGTTTTACTTACTAATTTGTGTATATTCATCGTCAAGTAGGGTGTGTATCAACGATAAAAATGGCGATAATAACGAAGACAAAGAAATATTTGCTTCTCGGCGCTTGTATCGTTGGTCTTTTAGTAAGCACAGCTCTGCTCGCTACTTCAGTGTAAACACTATCATTATAAAACTGTAGAATGTATTTCTACGCTTTGTTCTCATTCGCTCTGATCATCTATCACTGCTAAAACATTCAATGGCACCCTTAGGGAAACTAGGGTAAAGGACCCAATTACTGTGACTTTAAGCTATTTTACTTAAAATAACGAATAAATAAACGTTTAAGTAAAATAGCTGAAGGTGACAGTAATTGGGTTGGCTACCAGTATTTGGGTCCTTTGCCCTAGTTGGTCAAAAACAAAGCTCCAGAAATTAAAAGAAACTATTACTATTACGACTACCATCAACGACCCTTAAAAGCAGGACGTGGAATTGATTGTGGAGTTGAGCTCAAAGGAGCAGTGTTCTGCGAGAAAACTGCCTTCCTGACCACATCAACTAGAGCACCCATTAAGTAGATCCAGAATACCCAACTAGTAAACACCATATGCGTGACGTCCGAAGCCAACTGTATCACCAGGCATCCAGGCCAACGTCATTCCTCAGGGTGCTCAGCTACGTCACCTCCAACGACGCCCAAAAACATGTACACAACCGTCCTCATTCCTTCACTAGTAATAGCTGCACCGGTCGGTCATAACAAAGTGGAACAAAGGCTCTGACGTGCAAAGTGGATTGGTGATCGGCTGATGGTTCCAGGAACTATACGTGGTTCCGCATCTAGGTACGCGCTCGGTTTCCGCGAACGTAGGTAATCATAGGTGGGGTTCGCGGGAACAGTACTATCTGGCCAGTTCTCGGAGCAGCTGGCTCAGGTGCCTGGTGAGTTCGATCGAAAGCAAGAGCGACTGTGGGGATCGGCAGCCAGTGGCAGCGATCGCGGTTCATTCGCCCACGAACGAGCGCGTGCACGGGTTGAGAAGTCAAAGAGCTACGCGGACGTCGTCGCGCTGCCGCCGCCCATGGCTAAGAATAGCACGTGGCGAACGTTGCTTCTTGTCACCTTCGCTGTCGCGGCTCGTGCTCCTCTTCATCGTCGTAAACAAAAGTCGCCGCGCGCAGATGCCCCTACCTTCAGTCCGGCACGCGCGCCCCACCTGTCTAAACTGCCTCCTGGCCAAAGAGGAAGCCCCTCTTCACGCCTTCCGTCTCCTCACCACGCGTTTCTCCGTTTCGTCGTTAAATTTACCGCGTTGTTCTAGCGTGCACTTCCTCCGCGGTACATTGTCGCTATTTATACGCGCGCCTTCTCCGCGCATTGTCACCTGGACCGGTAACTACCGAGCCAGGTAATTGTTCCACGTATCGCGTAGATCCGTGGTCACGGAATCGCGAACGTGTCGGTAGCTGGCGAGATCGGATCGTCTCCTCTGACAGGAAGTTTCTCCTTTCACGCGCCAGCAGAGGCGAAGTCGATCTCTGACACTGCTTGTCGGGATTGTGATGGTAATTCCGATTTGGAGCATCGAGTGAACGATTTTTTGCATTTGAATGCGATTTTTACATTTCGCATGATATAAACGACGGTGATGCTTGGAACGCCTGGCGCCCGGCTTGTGTTATATATTTACACAGTTCCGCTTCTTTTTTTGGTCCCTCTGTGTCTAATCTTGGACAGTGGGTACACACCTGTCGGTTGCGGCGGTTTGCACGAGCGACACTCATTCGGTTAATTGTATGCTGGAGTAAACTTAATTGTAGATTATCGTGTTACCGTCGCGGAGATAATGAAGCACTTGGCTGCTCGTAACTTCGCAATTTTGCACGACAATCGCCGGTAGAGTCGGTGCCGTAGACCTTACGGTGAACGTGATGTAATGGGGTCAGCGAGAGCAATTTTTCTTCTGCGTTGCCTCGTTGACATTGATCAGTTGTATCCGTTTAGCCTGAACGCTGTGTCAACTTGTTCGTTGCAGGAGAAGAAGGTCAGGATGCTGAGAGCCGGATCTATACTGGGCCTGCTGGTCCTGCTGGCCATCGCGAAGATCGTTGTCTCGAATCGCTGCCTTACGATGCTCGAAGGTAAACCATCGTGGATATCGTCGCTTAATCCTTCCACTCAATTGTAGACGCACACTTTGCCCTCTTCCTCTTGCTGGGAGCTAAAGCAGATAACTTCAAATCTGTACTTGTTCGATCTTGACAGAAGTGAATCCGAAGAGGATGGTACACATGGACGGGAAAACATTCAACATCAACTTGGAGGTCTCCCGTAGAGTAACGCAGAGGCTGGCCTCGTGGGTCATGAAGATCTTCCTGAAAGAGGTGATCGGCTATGCTGGAGTTGCCATCGTCGAGAAGGAGGACAGGTTCGACGTGGACGAGACATTCGCCAGGCTGAACAACGCGACTCTGGCTGTTTTGGAGTACACGGATCACGCAGTGTAAGGCATAATCTTCTATAAGAATCATTTTCTTTCGTGTCATCCCAATTACTTTCTTACACCCTGCATCGAACGTTACAGCGGTTTATGCTTCTACAATAAATTTAATATCTTACTGTTAACGCTAAAATATTATCATCTGTTCACATAAAGAAATTAACAGGATTTAGTTTACCATGCACGATTTTTGTGAGTAATTATTTAAACCCCTGCAAAGCTCAGTGGAGCTTTCAGATTGTAAAGAGTGGAAGCTGATACTTCGGAAGCAACATCTTACGATCAGCAATTTTGTTGAACAGATTCTCGGGCCCAATGGTGAACATGGAGGTCTGGATACCTCCGCAGCTGGACACGATGCCTCTGCAGAGTACACACGACGTGAAGGAATGCGGGTCCGTTGCTCCACCGGGTCATTTCGGTTGGTTCGTTCCCCAGGCGTTATCGAGGCCCGACGACAGTTGGTTAACCTTTGCCAGGCGAGAAACGGCCGCTCGTTTCGAGGTGGACGAGGCCACGCTGGCCAGAATCAACAACTTCGTCGTGGACCCGAATACCAAGAGGTATTACTGCGAGGAGTCGTTCTGCCAGCAAGGAATGTACATTCCCGAGCAGTGTCAAGATGAAGAGCAGAAGCAGGGACCCTGCGCTCTTCTGCTGACCAGCTACCCTGATGTCACTAATTTCGTGGTATACGACATCCAGCAGCTGAACATGTACGTGAAGGTGGTCTGGGTCGGGCCCAACCTGAAGCACTTGGTCGAAACTTTGACCGAGGAATACTTGCAGGTTGACAATAACGCGACGGCGCCAGCTGATAACAGGTATCGCTTGCAATTTTTTTTAATGTTTGAATGTTAACGAGGCTGGAATCAGTGGTTTCTATGGAGAACTAGAAAATGTATGTTTTTTAACGCAAGCAACGAAAGACTTGATTCTTTGGTGCCGAATCTTAGGTAGTTGCTTTTTTTATACTTCAAACTGGTGGCATAACTTGGCCAAGTTGTGGAGAAACCTACCAACCCTCAAAATGACAAAAAATTAGTTAAAGAAAGGATTGATATCATAATCTTGTGATCTTTATTTTGTAAAAAATTATCAACTAGTAGAGCAACTCTTACATTCAGTGGCGCACCCGGAGGGGGCAAGGCGCCCTAGCACTCCTCCAAGCAGGGGTTTTGAAAAAAGAACGAAAATTGGGTTTATCCTTTAAATAATTTTTTATAATCACCTACCGAATTTTATTCAATTTGCATTAATAATAGTTTTACCCTTTCAACTCGGCTCCCCCAAGATTAAATTATGGAATTATTAACACTACCAAGCCATAGTTTTAGCCTAAAAAAACAAAAACTACCGGGAATTGAAAATAATATTAATTATACCGCTCGCTATTAAATAACCCATTAAAAAACCTTGCCAAACAATAACAAGAAATAAAATATACCCAATAGAAATAAAACTACTTTAATAATTAAAATCTTCAAACTAAATTTACTCAATTTCAGATCATTGAGGGTTGGTAGGGTTGGCTTTCTGCATAATTTAACCCAACTGTAGGTTCGCTTTCACTTAGACCGAATCAACTCGATCGGATGTGGGTGTATTTAAATTTTCCTCCTCGCAGCGTCTCTTCCTCGTTCGCCCGAGTTTCCCTGAAAACACAATCTGGCCTTCGTGAAAACATCCCGCGTCGTCGGATATTTTACCAGTTATCGCGCTTTTTTTATTATCGAGCCAGCATCTGCAGGCGCAACGATCGTGTTTTTCAGGCCTGTCCGAGAAAAACAGACGCGTCACTCTTTATTTCGATCCCGAGCAACGACCACCACGTATTCTCTTCTCCTGCAGGTCCCTGGTGATCATGCACTGGACGCCGAGCATAGTGATACCGAACGAGAGCCACTTCGTGACCATCCACTTCCCTCGTTGTACATCAAAGTCCTGGGGGGTCGGCTGCAATTACGAGTCGCATAGGTTGACCAAGCTGGTCTGGTCTAGGCTGGAGTACCTGGCGAAGCCCGCGTTCGAGGCGATCAACCTCGCGTCTTTCACTGCCGAAATGTACAAGGATCTGCTGGATCGTTACATCCTACTATCCGGAACAATGAGCGAGGAGGAGGTCGCCTGCGGCTGGCTGCGGGAGAACCTGGACTACACCATCAAAGAGTGGAAGCCCGACTACTCCAACAAGAATGTCCTCTACGTGGGCGGTATATTCCCCATGAGCGAGACCTTCTACTCGGGCAAGTCGATCCTGGTCGCAGCTACCATGGCCAAGGAGGCTATCAACATGAACAACACCATTCTCAGGGACTATAATCTGACGGTGCTGGCTAGCGACGGCCAGTGCAGGTCGGACATGGTGATGAAGTCCTTCATTGATTACATCGTGCTCAATTATTACGAGAAGCTGGTGGGCGTTTTGGGGCCCGCCTGCTCGGAGACCGTGGAACCGCTGGTCGGTGTCTCTAAACACTACAAAACGGTCGTGATCAGCTACAGCGCCGAGGGGTCCAGCTTTAATGATCGCACTAAATACCCGTACTTCTTCCGGACCATTGGTGAGAATAAACAGTACAGGCACGTTTACCTGCAGCTGTTGAAGAAGCTCGGTTGGCGACGCGTGGCTTCGTTGACGGAGGACGGACAGAAGTACACGGAGTATATATCTTACATGCAGGAAATGCTCAGGGACAATGGGATCGTGTTCGTTGCCAACGCGAAGTTCCCCAGGGAAAGGGAGGCTGTTGTGATGAACAAGGTAATGTTTCTTGGAGCAGGTTTGAGTTTGAAGATTGAAAGTAGTTGAGGAGGGAAGCGCGTACACGTGATGATCGTTAAAGGATAATGATAGTGTGAAAGTAGCTGGAGCTGTTAATTATTCGTATTTCTATTGAGCTGTGCGGGAATGATTTTTAAACTGTAGATGTTAGACAAGCAAGGATTATGGAAACTAACTACTAATGAATATTGATGCATGGTTACAATATTGTCGGACAATGTTATCTATTGGCTCATTTGAAATGCAAGTTTCCAAGTGGCATGTCCAGTGGCACTGATAAATTTATTTAAACGCAGTCTGCTGTTCCGTAGTGTACCTAAGCAGATTTTGAGTTTATGTTGAACAGACTGCGCAAACAGTTTTATACGCACTCGTGGACTTAATATCAGCGGAGTTTAATATTCTAACGTACAGTCTCGATTCTCGGGAAATATATTTTCTATTCTTTTTATTATTTTGCTTAGGCAGATATAACAGAAACGCTTGACATTGCAGTACCTGCAAGATCTGAAGCAGAAGAAGGCGAAGATCATAATCGCTGATGTGTACGACCAGGTAGCTCGACAGGTGATGTGCGAGGCTTATAAATTGGAGATGACCGCTGTTCAGGTACTTGTATAAAATAATACTGGAAATGATCTACTAGTCTAAACTATAAGTTAGACGCTTTAATAAAAATCGTAGCGAATTTCCCGAGTTATTGGCAACATTTTCATACTTTCGTCTCGTGTTATTGAAGGGCTACGTGTGGTTCCTGCCCCTCTGGCTCCGACCACAGTGGTACGACACCGATCATTACAATAAGGAGGGTGAACAGGTGTCTTGCACTACAGTGGAAATGAACAAAGCAATAAACGGCCATCTGGGTCTGTCGCACGCATACTTTGCCCCTGACGAGGACTATATGCAGGAGGGAATAACTGTCCGGCAGTGGCGGGATCGTTACGAAGAGGAATGCAAGAGACATGATCAACCAGCTTCTAATTACGCTGGCTTCGCTTACGACGCGATGTGGACGTACGCCTACGCCATCGATCGACTACTCAAAGAAAACCAGAGTTATGTTTATGACCTTCACAGCGACCACAGCATAAATAGACTGACGGATATCATCAGTGAAACGAATTTCTATGGGGTACGTGAGGTCTAAGCATATGTTTGATACTATTTGGCTGTCGGTAATCGAAAGAGTTGCGTGTAGGGAAGCTTTGTGACTTGCAAGGGTTGATCGCCAACCTGGAAATGGGAAAAGTTATGAAACAATTTTTTTGCAGCCCAAATTTACTCTAGGGGTGAAATTGGCCCCTGAAAATTCAACTAATCTCCGTTTTTGTATTATAACTCGCGTATCACTTTTGCCAAATGATAGTTCTAATTAAAAAAAGTAGCTTTTGTTTGAAAATTGTTTTCTGTCTCTTATAGTTCGCGAGTTATAACACAAAATCGGAAAATATCTGAATTTTTACGGGTCAATTTCATTTGTTTAGAGTGAAATTAAGCAGCAAAAAAGCATAACACATAACTATTTATCCTCTAAGTATCCCGAAAGTTTCATAATTTTTTGAATATCCGGGTTAGGGATAATCACTGGTTGGTGCAGATATCGTGGTTATAACAGTGACACTGAATTTTCCCTTCGAGAATTACTTCAGAGATTTCAAGATCACCTTTTTTTTGTGAAGGTGAAACATAATATGGTTGAGAAGTGAATTTGATTACATAATTCTAGTTACTTCGGATCATCCTTTCGCAAAGTATGATAGAGACTCGATTATCCCTTTAGGTGTCAGGGAGGATCAAATTCCTAGGTGGCCCTTCGAGGTACACTGTGATTAATATTCTCCAATACGTGAACAACGAGACACGATTGATCGGCAGTTTCCACCCGAATGTCTCGGAAACGAAGCACGAAGTGATCGGCGGTAGATTAGACTTGAACGTCTCTGCCTTCGTCTGGCTGTCGCGTACGATGCCAGACGACGGCTCCGAGCCGCCCCAAAGATGCGTTATCGCCGGCTTCGCCGATTTCTTCAACGTATCCTGCGAGGTTGGCTTCGTCATCGTCAACATTCTTGGCTTCGGTTTCCTGGGCGTGGTACTCATCATTGGTTTCATCATCATCAAGAGAAAGTGAGTAATCTGGTATTTATTTAGCCAAAGAAATTCAATTCACACTTACGTTTAACTATGAAGGCATTACGCTTTCCAATATCGATCATTCCACGTGTTTACATTTCATTCTGTTTAGATACGAAGAGAAAGTGAGAATGCACGAGCAATACATCAAATCGCTAGGTCTGGACTTCCCGCAGACGGACACCTCTGACTTGGACAAATGGGAAATACCACGGGACAGGGTGGTGATCAATCGAAAATTGGGCGAGGGTGCGTTTGGCATGGTGTATGGTGGCGAAGCGTTCTTCCCCGAGAAGGGTTGGCTAGCCGTGGCCGTGAAGACCTTGAAAGTTGGGAGCTCCACCGATGAGAAGCTGGACTTCCTCAGCGAGGTGGAAGTGATGAAGAGGTTCGAGCATAAGAACATTATCAGACTTTTAGGGGTGTGCATAAAGGGCGAGCCCGTGCTGACGGTTATGGAGTTCATGCTGTATGGGGACTTGAAGACGTATCTTCTCGCGAGAAGGCATCTTGTGAATGATCACAATTACGAAGACTCCGATGAGATTTCTAATAAGAAGCTGACTGCCATGGCTCTCGATGTCGCCAGGGCTCTCAGCTACTTGGCGCAGTTGAAATACGTGCATCGGTAAGCGTCGTCAAGAAGTGTTTAAAAATCCAAACGTTTTCTTTTCAAACTTCTACTCTGTTTTATTTACTCCTACCGTTCTGGCTTAATTTTCGACTCTCCCCTTTTCAGGGATGTCGCCTCTCGCAACTGCTTGGTGAACGCTCAGCGAATAGTGAAGCTCGGTGATTTCGGAATGACGAGGCCCATGTACGAAAATGATTACTACAGGTTCAATCGGAAAGGTAAGCAAGGGAGCTAGAGTCAGAGGGATTTATCAATTTGTCAGGGATCTTGATCGAGATGATTGAAACTCTCGTTTCAGGGATGCTGCCAGTGAGATGGATGGCGCCAGAATCCCTGGGCCTTGGAATATTCACTCCAGCCTCGGACGTATGGTCCTACGGTGTTCTGCTTTACGAGATCCTGACATTCGGTAGTTTTCCTTTTCAGGGAATGAGCAATAACGAGGTGTTGACTCACGTGAAGGGTGGGCATTCGTTGACTGTTCCTAAAGGAGTGAAAATCCCATTGTAAGTCCACTCTCCTACTTTTCATCATCACTGCGAACGAACATTAATCTTGTTTTAATACCTACTTCGGTTTCTCCATTGGACATTTAACCAAATTCGATCGCCAACATTAAAACCCTCGAACTTCCTCACGTATTACAGAGAAAATCTGATGTATGCCTGCTGGAGGTCAGAGCACACGAAGAGGCCAACCGCTCCGGAGATCGTCGACTTCCTGGCGACGAATCCTCGAATCCTATCGCCGTGTCTCGACGTTCCCCTCGCCAGCGTGCAGATCGAGCACACAGGTCAGCTCGATCTCCAGCTGACAGCGAACATTCGAAAGTTCTCTCTATCCTGGCCACCCCAGAACCAGACCACTCTGTCCTCGACATCGACGTCGAGCCCCTTGGACATACCGAGCCCTCCTTTGCTAGATATAAACTGCCACGACGACAAGCAGAACCAAGGCTCTCTGCTTGGCGACATAGCCTGCGACTTGGACTGCTCCAGACCCCTTCTGCTGAACTCTGGCGACAGCATCACGGGTCCAGCTATAACTCTCCAGAATTTCAAACCCAGCGAGGATAAGGCGCACAGGTACATGAACATCCAGCCAGGAATGACGATAGAGTATCCCGAGAAGAGTCGGAACTCTGGCACCATTCCTATGGAGGAGAGAACCGCCATGCTGCCGGAGGTCAGGAACTCGGAGGACGTCTCGATTCTTTGACAGCAAAGGCGCTCGATTTCGAGGCAGAAATCGTTGGTGCACTTCTACAGACGCGCCGAAGGCATATTTGGAAAATATGCGAGAAGGTCGCACAGGAAAGCCAGCGTTTAAGTTCGATCGACGATTCAGAATCCTGACCACGAGGAAGAAGCAAGTTCCTCATGACAAGCAAGGTGTTCTACGCGCGAAAATATCTTTCCCGATCGGAAATGGAGACGCTTCTCGCTGGTTACCGTGCAAGGGTGGAGGCACAGTCCACTGAGGAGCTCAAAATCCTGCCAATTTACTGACGCGCGGAATGAAGTTAGAGTAAAAGAGCATAGGTACCAGTGAAGAAAATGGAGCATCAGTTGCAATAAGCGAAAATACCGGTGCGTTTTGCCTTGGGGGATGATTTCGCTCAATCCACATTTGAGACTGATACACGTAGAAAAATTAAGCTTCGGATAATTCGATCTGCCGTCGTAGACACGGATAATCGATTCATCGACGCGACGGCGATGGAAATTTCTCGGGGTGATGGGGGTGAAGTATTTTTGTTCGAGTGACCCTGTAGGAAGTTTCTGTTGCAAGTATTTTAATGAAGAAGAAGGCTTCATTGAACGGAGCAGTTTGATTCTTAGGACAGAGATTTCCATGGCTTTAGCGTCGAGTAAGAAAGAAGAACGAAAGGCTGCTTCGGTTAAATACTTTGTGTTTAACGGTAATCGAAAGGGAAATGACTGACAAAACGGACGCAGATTTGCCCCCCTGTGGGAGACTCTGCGGACAGCTGTCTCTTGTCCAATTCGTTCTCAAAGCTGATTCTCGAGATGATGTCGCGATTCGAGATGAGGTTTGCGCATTTTAAGACTACGAATGGAAAAAGCAGAGCAATATTTTACATGAATAATCGAGCACCGAAGTTCACTTAACCATGACATTTATTACAAGCGTATTTTATGCGAACGTTTAAGTCTTCGTGGAGACAGCTCGTGAAGGTTAAATGAGAATCCAAGGGGTCCGACTTGCTTTCGAGTCCGTTTCAGTTCCAATATATTTTTCGACCCGTCTTTTCAACAATGTCCAGCGACTCGGGGCGAAAGAAGTGACTGCAGCCTAGTTACTCGCCAGTGTCGATGACACTTGATCCTCGCTAGAATTATAATTAAATGAATTAAAGCAACAAAACGGTTACTATTGTGCGCGCGATCGCGCCGAGCGGTTATTTATTAATTTAACGAAGGGAACTCCAAGCGAAGCCTCTTTTGTAAAATATTTAAATTATTCAAGTCCTCTCGTCGCGCCGACCACATCCTGCAAGCAATTTATTTTTATTTATGTTAAGAAACGTGGCTCGCGGCGGGGGAAACGTTACGTTATTTAAGTGCAATAACATTCTACGTCTTGTACAAATAAGCTATTGAAAATATACATTACTATCTTTAGAATTAGGGTGGCCAGCAAATTTCTCGACCAGTTGAGTTCCGATCGCTTTGAAATTGTCAAGCGAGTCTTCTTTAAGCTAATGCAAATCGAAACCTTTATCTTTTTCAGTTGAAGCCCGTGTAAACTTAAATTCAAACGGAGTACAATTAAATCTGGCGCAATTGAATTCGGTAGAAAGTTTCAGACGAACTTGAGTTTTATAAATTAAATTTCGTTTAAGAATTTATTGGCCACCTCACTGTGTACACTTGTTTACAGACCGCCTGAATTTCGACGCTACTGGCCAATAGTAATCTTCATGTTATTATAATATCGTTCCTTTTTCTCATTCACAATTTTCTACAAAGGCAAACATTTTCAGTAGCAGATCCATTGATCGTTTTATTTGGCACGTTTCTCCCATTCATCTAAAGGCAATGTTCCTAAAGTTCGGCCAGTCGAGATTCAGACGTTCTGTGCTTTATACATGTAAACGTTTAACTATTATTGCAAATCGAGCAACTCTATTTGTTATACGAGATGACTGAAGAAAACAGTTACCCAGGAAGTCGCGTTTCCAAGCGTGTAATGTGCAGGATGTACTAGAAACGTTTGAGAAATGTTACTTCTCAAAGACAACTTACTTAAAAGAAAAGCGTTTCGCTCGTATTCTGTGCAGCGCGTTGCTCATGTGGAAACGCGGCCGAATACGGCAACCAACAGAAAGTATTTTTAATTCTCACTTTAATTCCAAGCTCGTCGTTGCTTCGCGTTCGTTCGACCATAGCTACGAGGAAAGAAAGCAGCGTGCGTCCATTTTTATAACAGGATATGCGTATTGAAAAACGAAAAGAAATGAATGAGCCACGCCACGTGTTAATCACATCGATTAGTGATACACTTATCGTAGTAGTTAGTGGTAAATTCACCTGTTTCTCTTTTTCTTTTTCTATGTCAGGTATAGCTAGATGTGTAACGATCGCTCGAATGTCTGTCTAAAGGCGTAGATTTTCCTTCTACGTTGCACGTAGATCGCTAGAAGCGCAAATTCTATCCGCACGGCCCTTAACCGTCGGCAAAGTACAATCCTTCCTAATAGCTTTATATGAAACACTATTCTGTAACAGATTACATGTGTCACGACGTTATTTATTCTCGAATTGTATAGTTGTAATTTTATATTCGTTGCGGATCAGATCGATATAATGATGTTACTGCGCTGTTCTGTACATACATTGTTATTCCTTGATAGCAATTGTTATTCCTTGATAACGTATTTATTATGCTTTCTCGAATTCAACTATATTGAGAAGAAAAGGATTTCACGGAGTTTTCATTCCTCCCTCGGCACTGTTCCTGGGTTTTCTTCAACTTCTTTTCATTTGCGGACCGGCTGACGATGACGGCTAATACAGAAATAGAAGCCAATGTAGATAGTATTTTATTTATCAAATCCATTGTTATAAAATTAAAAAAAATCATATTAGTTTTAGTTATCCGCGGATCGGCAGGAAATTTCCGCGAACTTCTGCCGCACCACCGGTTGAAGAACACTGGCGTGGAAGATACGAAGAATAATTTTAACAAATTGACAGTAAATGAATCGCAAAATATTTGTTTTTAGCATAAACTATACAAAGTTTGAAATTTGATGAAGATTGACTTGGGAATTGGTTGAACACATGGGAGAAATTAATTTGAAGTAGCACGAGAGTATTTATCGGCTGCAGGGTGATTCGCGACGTGGATTTATCGAATATGCGGATCGATATAGGTAAGAGGTGCAAATGTCAAGGCTTTAATTTATTCTCTGTTCATTGCTTCTCAAGCGCTCCTGTAATTATATTTTTTACATTCATTCGTTGAAGGAATACAGCTACGTGCAATTGAAATTCTGCTAATTTTCTTCTAATTTATTGGCGTGGTCATCTTATTGGTGGTCCATGAACTACCCGCAGGGATCTTATTTCTATATTTATTCATGCTTTTGATAAATACTGCCGCACGTTAATGCACAATAATAGTGTAAAAGTTTGACCATTTCGTGGACTAAGAAACGCTATAAAGAACTCACAGCGAACGTGAGAATGAAATTGCCCGCTTGGAGGTGTGCAACTTTGCATCACAGATGAAGTAAAGGATGAACCTTTTCTTTAAATTAATCCTTTTGTCTCACGCTCTATGTTTAAAAATGGTGACTCTGAGGCAGGCCCGGCTCGTCTCTATAAGCAAAATTGGGCAGCTACCTAGGTTTTAAACTTGACAAGGGTCGCAAAATGGATTCTTCATTGTTGGTATTTTTTAAAATAAAGTTCCAAATGAAATATTACAAGTCGAACTATAGATGTTTTAAGCGCGGAATACAAATACAGAGTAAGGTCATGGAAAAGCTAAATTAAATGTATTATAAATAAATGGCGCAGTTTGGCAAGTTCGCCTCCTCGCAGTCAGTTTTCAAACGCGATCGCGATCGGACAGGTGCACTAGTTAAAGCGCCACAAGTACATCTTAACTCATGATATATCGATTTCCGCACACATTCCATGGGTTATTGAACTATGTGGGAGGCCTTTTAACAGGATTCTACTGTCATATACTCGTCATCTAGAGCAGTGATGAGCAACCGGCGGCCCACCTGAACATTGCCATATATCTTTTAAACTGTAAAAGATATCGGAATGTATTTAACACGTCCGCGGACGTGAATGCTATAGCATTCATTTTCATGATGATACAGAATGACACGAATGCTATAGCATTCAAATCTTAAAGTCAATTATTTTGAATTTAATTTTATATAACCTTCAGTTTTTGTAATTATTATACCTGTCGAGGTAATGACTATATAACAATTAAAATATGATAATCTGACTACCCTTATAAATGTGTTTAATCAAATTTCGGATATCACAACCAATTTAAAAATAAAATGACTGTCAAGTTTTGCACCTCGCTGAAAATTTTACTGTCCGCGAACGTGTTAATATTGCGACCTGCGTAGAGTAGCAGGTCTCCACTTGTGGGCCACTTCGAACAAGAATTTGCTCACCATTGATCTGGAGAACTTTTGGGGGGACTCTTCCCGCAAGTCTGGACCTCCTACCTCTTTCGGATCAGCGATTTTAATGAAACTTTCAGGTCATACAGAGGAAATGTTTCTCTTCACGAACCACCCCTTTATAAAATCAGATGCTCAACACTTTTTCCAGTTACTCGCGTTTAAAGCTTTTCCGTGTACCTTAAGTCGAAATCATGTCGAAGTGGTTGTAATTAATTGCCTCGAAGAACTATGAGCGCGACAGGGGCATGCGGGTCCCCCTGTTATCACCGACAAGGGCCCCGAGATTCCCGCGATGGTAACGGCGACTTTGCGCACGATCTTTTCGCGTAGCCACGAGCAGAAGCGGGAGATCAAAAGTCGATCTAGCGGCTAGCTTCTCTAGGCCGAGATAGATGAAGATAACATCTGACGTCGGTGAACGCAGGCTGCGGGGGGTCCGTTCTCTCTCGCAACAGGTCTCAAGGTATGTTCCTACCTGTTACGACTGTTCTCGTGGGCCCTCGTCATTATAATGTTAAACGATTCGTTATACAGGACCGAGTTCGACGCTTGCATCAGCTGCCAGAAACGGTTCGATCGAAGTAGAGCAGCAGCTTCTTTTATCTTTTTAGTAAGCGTGGACATTTCCTCTGTGTGTCTCTTGCGCAATCACTCACCAATTATCGAATCGTTTGACGGGCTTCTCGAAAGCTTGCTGGGTTGAGGATGCGTAGAGAAGTCCTTTGAGGGTCTCGCTCCTGAATTAACAAACGAGTAAGGTGCAAAATGTGTATTTGAGATCGAATACATCTTCATAAATATATGCTTTGATGTTGGTTCAGGATAAAAATTTCAAGCTATCGAATTTCGTCGCACCTACTGTACCAGATCTCTTAAGTTTACCATCGTCGAAAATTACCTTTTGAGAGGGTGTGTTTCTAGATCGATTAAGAATCGGGCACGTTCCTCGACCGGCAACACGGCCGAAATTAATTCTGTGGTATGTTTATTCGATTCCACGGAGCCAGGACACGTTTATTTCTTTCCATGGTGGATATCATTAATTATTCAGCGTGCGTGCGTGACGCAAGTCGATCGTGACACACGTTGTCGTCCAGTGTCTAGCAGGTCTTAGCATGCTATTATCGCGAATGATCATTGTGTTACGAGCAACCGACAATTATCCCGCGTTTCTGATTGTCACATCGCGATAATCTCTTAATCCAATGACATTTTGTCAGCCGGAAATTCTATGTAAGCTGCTCCTTAGATAATTAATAGAAATCTTGTATCCTTGTATTGCTTAGAAAGTCTCGCATTACAAAGATGCCGATGGCCATTTTCTTCAGGAATAAATTTAGAAATTGCCTGGAAGGACCTTTACTCGCGAAAAATCTAACATTTACTAGTTTGATTCCCTGTTTCTTTTTTTTAGAGATATATAGTTAAATACACTTAAGGTGTATCTTATCTAAGGTGTATTTTATCATTAATTTTTCAGGCAGTGTCCACGTATTATTATACATCTATATGCGACCTCCCCTCCTCGAGCAGAAAGAGAAACTTAAAAGACCGAGTCGACAAAAGAATTAAAACGACGCTCACAAACACACCGGTATCAGGTCACACGCACGTGTTAAGGCGTGTTTGATTACATAACATCGTGCGGGTGTTCGGTTTTATCTGATTGTCCACGTGGACCAAGCCAGCAGTCGTTTCGCGAAAGTTATGCGACCGTCGCCACGATATGGGAATGCAGAAATAAAAAGGAATCGCTACGATTGCGTAAATGAAGGGACTCCTTGAAAAGTCGTTCTTAAAGAGTATAAAACTGGGATCATTTAAATTAGCCAACATTCTTTTAACTTTCAATCCGAATAATGCAAGTTCTCACTGCACTTCATTGCAAAACTGAAATACACTGCACTATGATCTGTGAATTTTAAATAACGTGTTACATGTTTGAATTTCATTTAAATCATAGAAAAAAAATACTGATAGCAGACTTAACACAGAACTCACTTCTCCAACAAACTTCCAATTTTCATCTACAAATCTATAAATCCATTTACACGATGCAAACAATATCTCCCCGATCTGACCCCCAGATAATCAAAGAAACTCCAAATTCGTCATCATTCACGAATCACAGTGTGCATCGAAGGATGCATTCTCAGTGGACAGATGACACAAATCACCCTCGATGCTGCGATATCCCCACTTCCGCAATAATCGGAATCGTGGAACAGGAAGGCCAGCAGGAGACTCTTGGTTTTTTACTTTCCCGGCAACAACAAGCCGGCGACAAGATCGTTGGGAAGGAATTACCGCGGCGTAGTCGTAAACTGCGAGGCTGGTTTAATTACACAGCGCCGTGGTGACCGCGAGTGTTCTGTCGTAACCGGAGCCAATAAACCCCGAGGAAATCTTTGTTAAAGGATCGCCGTGAACCAGATAAATCTCAATACAAAGTCAATTATAGTTGGCAGCTATGGTCGCGACGGTGGGCGTGAATAGGTCGGGCGACGCGTTTGCATCACGCGCGCGAACGTGCGCCTCGCTTTGACGTTGATTTACAAATTCTAGGTAAGCTGGGCCTCGGGTTGGGAAATCTCCAGGAGCACCGCCACCAGCGCGGCGACAATCGCGCCGTTTTCCATCCCCTAACGGCGGCGTAAACGTTATTTATCCATGGACTCCAGCACTCTGCACTTCCTCCGCGCGGAGGATTAGGAGAAAGTTACGAGGCGTTCATTGCGCAGCTCGGGACGCTAGATTTTTCCAACCTGACGCGTGAAACAAGCATACTATTATAAACTCTGCGCGGAGTGGCTTTTGACGAGCACTTTGCGAATTTCATGGATCTGCGAGCTGCATTTTATTGTTGGTCCTTTGCGCAGAGGAATCTTCGCACACTTTCTTGAGAAAACTGCAATCTTGATTTTTCTTTAAGGGTAATTTTATTATTCTACGTTTTAGAGTTACTTCCTTTTTATTTTTATTTTGTGCTGAATTTTAGAGATCCTTTGGTAATGGATGTACGAAATATGTTTTGTTTGGTAGTCTCGGAAAAAGAGAATTCCGGGCGATGGGACTCGAACCCACGATCCGCGGGATCTCCTCGGTGTACTGGTCAGGCGCCTAACCAACTCCGCCAACGCTGACCCTCCGAGGTCTCTATGCATATTCCGAGTTCCCTCTTAAGGGGGTTCTTGATCTCACAATACTTCATATTTCTCGGGATGATCATAACCAGAGCTATTAGTGTCTGTTGCACGAGCATGTTAGAAGCTCGTTGAAGGCGATTACCATAGGCTCGGATCCGATGCTGCGAGTAGAGGAAGTGCTACGTGACTCTTTTATGTCCCCGCAGTGCCCACGAAGCTATGGAGAAAGGGAGGAAGAGCCCACGGTCTATTAGACGAAGGAATTAGTTCTGCACGTAAGGGAAAGGTAATGCAACGTAAGGAGACGAAGCGAGCGAGTCGCCGCCGACGGCCCGTAGGTCGCGGATTTATGGCGGTGCTGGTTTTATGCCCGGTTTGCAGAAGAAGAAGCTCATGGACGGATCCCTTGATTATTTCCTAGTTCGCTTTTACGTTTCAATTTAGCTTCTTTGACTACGTTCCCGCTCGAGTTGCTCCGAGGAATCGGTTCAGGGCACGGGAAACAGGACGAGCCAGCACTTCGCCCGAGCCGTGCGGCCACGCAACCTGCATTCTTCCCGGAAACCGTGCAGGTCGTGAAACAATCATCCCTTTCTGTATCACGGAATTGATAGAACGTAATCCCAACTGAAACTTGCAGAATGAGAAGTAGTAGGTAGGGGAGAGTTGCCTATATCGTACCACTTAAGACATTTTACGTTATATTTCATATTTGGTACTAATTTGAACACAAATGAATATTGGATAGTGTAGCTTGATCTTTTAGGCACCTACTATTATATGCTTAACCTTTTGTTGAGGACAAATTAATTTGTTATTAATGTTTTTGCCATATACTGTAAAAGGTACGATTTAGGTAACCGGTCTCCTAAATCGTACCTCCACTACAAGTAGTATAAATCAAAAATAGAGAAGAAAATATTCAACATAAAGTAATGATTATTATATAGTTACATATATGGATCACACATAGGCCGCAATAACATATTTATATGATACTAGCCCACCCGTTACCCGGTTTCACCTAGGAATCATTTACGATGTTTCCAAAATAACAAAGCCTAAAAAAATAAATAGCCTATAATCTAATCTAGGACGTATGTAATAAGTATTCAAAATTTCATTGTAGGACAAACAAACTGACAACGTTTCACTTTTATATATTAGTAAGGATATGTACATAACCTATATAACATACGAGTTGTCAAATTCTACTGGTACGATTGTAGTGGTACGATTTAGGAAACATGACCGATTTATTTATAAATATCAATTTCAACGTTATAATGAATGTAATTTGTACTTAAAATGAATGTAAAATATTCTACATTAAACCCGCTTTGAGAAAAATACAAAAACACAGGTCAAATCAACACAGGGCATTGTTTGATTATTATCAGCTAAAATAAACTGGTAAGAAGTTGCATCAATCATACCTGATTTTTTTTAAATGTTTATAGCACGCACAAAATAGAGTGTAAGCTCATAAGGTTTTGTTTCTATTTCTTATTTCGCATTTATTTGATATTTTTATTATCAGATGTCGTTTACATTCATTAATTTATATTCATAAATTGATGCGGTACGATTTAGGTGCCCAGTACGATATTGGCAACTCTCCCCTATCTTGTGATCCTTGAATGGACTCTATATTATTGTTCATAAGTATTAGAACATCCACTCTGTGTGGAATTGATGAATGTAATTTCAAACGAGACTAATTAATCGCGGATGCGCGAGAGACGCTTCCGCCGTAGCGGTGAATTCTTCCGGTACATTAGAACTTGCTAGGATCTCACGCGTGCAGTAAAACTATAGAAGTAAAATCTAAAATCGAGCCAAACTAGTATTACTCAATCATCTACAAATCATTCCATCAGTATCATCAAACTGTGTACTTTTATCATTCTAATTAAGCCATTGTTGTTTTCCTATCAAATCTCTCTGTGTCCAGTAGAGAATGGAGAGATTAGAGAATCTTCAACAGTAATAATTGAGCAATTTTTTTTGCAAATTTATGGAAGATCTCTAACAAAATTTAATTTATTTGATCAAATTAAACGCACTGAAAAGTGTCCAATCTATACCAAAAATCATATTTTGTGCAAATAGAGAGGGTGTCCTAAAACTTACGAACGCCAGTGTACCTTCAGAAAGTCAAGCCAAAGATCATCACCCACGTACCATCTTCAAGAAACATCCCTTACCCCATCCCGCAAATTTCCTGAAAGTCTCCAACATCACCAGCCGTCTGTCAATCAACTTCGACCCACGAAACGCCGCGCACATCGACTCCCATCGCCAGATGGCGAGGAACAACGGTCGTAGAAGCTTCCTGAGATCCTCGAGCAGCCTCTCCGTTTCTTTCCAAATTTTTGTGGCGTTCGTGGCAACGCGTGGGCGATGCTTTCTCTTCCGCCTGGAGAACGCGGCAGACGAGGCGGCGGTTGCGCGGCGATATAAACGGGAGACAAAACTAATTAGCCGGGATTATTAGAGACAATATGGCAAATTGCGCTTGCTCACGGGGCCCGCGGCACGATCGTGGGCCCCGATAGACAACGCTCGGAGCGTCAGCACGATTCAGTTCATTAATTATACCCGCGCTTACGATTACAAGATCGCTTTAATTGCAATTACGCAATCGGACCCGCCGATCGATATATATCGCCCGAGCGCGTCGGGCCCCCGATCCGCCCAGGGCGTCGCGTCGCTTTTGCGAGCGGCTATAAGCGGGCACGCCACCTTTTTCCCGCCACCCAATGGATTTCACGGTGTTTACCAACGCCCGGTAAAAGGTGACGCTTGATTCCCGCTAAACGCTGCTAAACGCTGCTCATTAAGCGACAGAGGGAATGCCTCTTAGGCCGCTGTCTGTCGAGCCGGCTTAAGGCTCACGGTTACAACGGTTTCTCTCGTAAATCACGCGCTGAAAAATCTCTATCCCCCGACGTTTATTTCATTAGTCGATCGCTGGACGATTGCGCGGCCTGCCGTAAAGCAAGTAGTAAATATCAATGGTAGCATTGGTAGCGCAAGAGATCGGATCGTTTGTTTGTCAGGCTTGACGTTGATTAGATGCATCGAGGGGGATGTATAGCTTCCCCTATCTCATTGTGAATATTAAAGAAGTTGAAGAACAAGACAGAAGACAGACATCTTGCAACATCGCGCGAGTTAGAGCACCTGATGCATTGTTAGTTTATTCTATGGGCCGTTCTTAAAGGAGACTCCACCCTGAAGCCACTATAACAAAAGACAAAGTTAGGGATTTTTTGTTCGTATAAATAAAATTTTACTAGAATATTTTTGTGAAAAATTATACCAAATGGCTACGGACAAAGTTGCTTCCCGGAGTACTACAAAAACACTGACACATTCATAGGAATGACTGGATTATCCGAGAAGGAAATATAAAAAAGATATGTAAATTGGAATATATTACGTTCCACCTAGCGTAGGATTTTCTCAAAATTCGAATTGTCTTGGAAATTATAGCAGTTTGAAGAATTTACTTCACTTTTTGCACAAAAATTTGCGCTGAAATGCTTGTAAAACACCGAATAATTGAAATGTCAAAAAAATCCTACGCTAGGTGGAAGATAATATATTTCAGTTTATATATATTTTTTGTATTTCCTTCTCAGATGGTCCAGTCATTCACAGGAGTATGGGTTAGTGTTTTTTCAGTCCTCCTGGAAGCCATTTTGACGGCCGCCATTTTGTACAATTTTTAAAAAAAAAATTTCTAGCAGAATAAAGGTATAGTAAATTAATAGTTTTAAAGGCTGCTTTAAAACTATATAAAAAATCGAAGCCCTATATTTCCATTTATACGAACAAAAAATCCCCAACTTTGTCTTCTGTTATAGTGGCTTCGGGGTGGGGTCTCCACTTAAATTACCTGAGGGTAATATTGGCGATTTTTTACCCTCTTACGCCCCAAATATAAGAATTTTTAAGATTTTATATTCCAATTCCCCCTTCCCTTACGTACTATTCTTTACATTGCATATTTTCAGTTATTAAAATTATATTAAAGGTTTTGTATAATTTATATAACTCAATTTCGTGTGTGCGATGAAGCATCGTTTTTTACGCTACTCATATTGAAATTTAGGAAAAAAATCTTGCATAAGAAGCTACCTGGCACCCTCTCCCGCGTTTGTAAGAAGACGCAACAAATTCGCGACCCTCTCCCCTCCCCCCAAAAAAGCTTCACGTAATTTAAGGACGTCTCTCATTCAGGCATCGTGTACTTGAATTTCGATGCACGCTTATATAATCGGTGCTCGCCGCGCGATTCGTCACGCCGGTGGCTCAAATGAGTCAGAATGACCTCTCACCGGTGTCCAGATCCAGTACTGTGGATCGAATGTCCGCCACCCACGGCCGTCGATCGCCGATAGATCACACCTGATCGTAAATAGATCACTCGCGCCTGCTCCAGGCCCGTGGGCGTACCTTCCGAACCGAGCGTTCCGGTCAAAGTGATTTTCAACTTTTGCCTGGAATCAATGCCACCGATCTCATTATAGATATCCCGCGAAAACGATTTCGTCTTTTTTCCTCTCTTTCCGCCGTCCTTTTGCCCCGCGGTCTTTCCCTTTCGTCCCAGTTGGACAGCTCCGTTGGCACCACTGGCGGCGTTGTTGCTCGCCGGGCGAATGATTTGCCGTTAAAGAGGCTGGATTAACTTATTCGGCGGTCGTCGAATCGATAGCTTTCAATGGCTCGAGCCTGACGTTATCCTTGACGTATCGAATCGCGCGCAAAGTGCTCCAATTAAATCGCATTGAGCATTGATACGATTCGATCGGTATTAATTGTCCGTGTTCAGGTGAGCGGACCGCTGGCGATATTGTCGATGTGTAATTGAGAATGGCTGATTTCAAGTTAGCGATGCTGGGCTAGCGGTCCGTTTTGTCGAAGATAGGGTACTTAATTGTGAGTAATTAGGTGTCACCATCGGGAGCTGTGCGTTTAATAATTCAGCTCCTGAAAATAGATAATCGGCGTCCATGGTGTGGAATGAGAACAGGGGTAAGATTCTAATCGTTTATTCATCATTTTTACAATTGTGGATTAGCGAAAATAGGGGAAATATTTCGCGGACCGGCTAACTGCTAAGATAGAAATAAAAATCAAAGTAAATAGTATTTTATTTATTAAATCTAAGGTTATAAAATTACAATCTAATTTAATTTTATTTAATGTAGCGGCTACATGATTTGAGCAAAATTTCTCAAACGAACCACCGGTTGAAGATCACTCCTATCCATCCCCTAGTAGCATTTATTGTTGGTATTTTGATGGCCAACTAATTCCCAACTTGGGGATACCGCGGGCCAACCAGGAATGCTACTAGGGTCATGATCCAACGACGAAGTTACTCCAAATTTCAGAACCGGAAGTGAGAATTGCTCAACACTTCCATTGATCTACCCCTAAGTAAACTCTATCACTCTAAGAAGCTCAAGGGAAACCCTACCTTCCTCCCTTAAAATATTTACATATTAAATATACCTACCTTCCTAAGTCCCATTACCAAAACTCACGTACAACTGCAAAAAACGTCCACTAAAGATTGCTACAAAGCACCCTAAAGTACCATTTACCTACGACACTCAGATCTGGTGCCATCAAAGGCGAGCGTTATCAAATCGAATCGGAGGGGCAGCTTCCAAGTATCGTTCTCAACCCCGATACAGATCGAGGCTGCTCCCGATCGATCGATCCCTCGGGAAAGCACGGCGAGGCACGCGCATTCAGGTGGGGAGGGTTGGCGAAAATTATTATGCAGCGTTAACGACCTGCGGATAAGGGGATTGTTTACGATCGTCGTAAGTCAGCCATTGTTTGCTCGCCAGAGAATATTGTCTCTCTATCGTTTGCTTTATGGCCGGTCTCCCGGTTACCCCGTATTGTGGCACGCCACACAACCCGGCAAGAAGGGGGGAAAAAGAGTCGGAGGGAAAAAGGAAGGCGCAAGGAGGAGAGGTGAAATCGTGGAGAGGCGAGATCGAACTCCGTGCTCCTCGGGATATCGAGAAATCTCGTATCCAGGAACGTCGAATAATTCTCTCCTGGGCCGTGTTGCATCGCCGGTCCGATCGACGGAAACGTACGTGCGAATTTTTATGCGCAAGGCCCCCGCGGAATTTCGTCGCCCGTTTCTTTTGCTCTTTCTCCTCCGCGAGCGCTGTGGGCGTCGATGTAAGTGGAAAGAAAGGGGTGGTTTTCGGGGTTGATGAATGGCTGCGCGTTGCCAAGGCGATGGGGGATAGGGAGAGCCATTGGTGAAAGGATTTTTCATATTTTTAAGCTTCTTCGTTGCAAGAAGAAAATGGTCTCATTGTGGAGCTTGGATTTGTCTCGAGAATTTCTCTAGTAGTTAAATGTACTTTTATTTGATGATTATTCTTCGTGGTTTGGAGAATCTTCGTGTCACTAAATTCGTGTCAGATTTCATGGATCACCCGTGTTCGATGAATCACGAGTGAAGTGATGAGTCGAGGAAATTATTTTGAATATTTTGCAGAATTTGTGAAATGGGATACTGTATGAAGTTCGATGACTGTGTTTGGACGTGTTAATTGTAAAACTGATAATATGGAGGTGCATTAGAAATGAGGTTCGTAAGTGAAGCTAATGAAGTAGAGGGAAAATTAATTCTTAATTTTAGCTGCAATTCATTTATTTAGATATCAACAGTAATTTAATAATAATATTTTTAGACACCTAAATTTTCATAATTTCTCAACTTTTACATCTTCCAATATCTGACTAGAAAGAAAATTTTTACTTGCAAACTTAGAAGCACCTCAGTCTGCACTCTTTAGTGTAAAAAGTGTGCAGAATTATCATTCGTTTCTTCGTGTTTCTTGCCACAGACCAACCAGATGCCAGCTGGCTGTTTTATTGTGTGCAAACCCCGAGTGCCTCATTAACGTTTCTAATTATACGACGCAATTACGGGAGCTTCCCTCCCCCACACAGGATCAGACAGATTTTTCGCGTGGAATCTCTGGGGTCGAGAGATTCAGGCTCACCGTCTTCGCCGATTTCACCGTGGCTCTGCTGAAAAATCGCGACACGAGCACGGGGAAGGCATTAACGACGCATTGTCTTAACGGACGAAGCATTGTTCGACGTTTGTTCACTAACTGCAAGTGTGCGACGCATTGTCTGACCTGGACGAGGCGCCAGGAAGCAGTAAAACGTGATTTTTCAGCTGGTTCGTTCCTTGATTTACGAATACCAGGCGTGAATGATGGACTCCCATGCAGCGGCACATTCGTTTCGAAGTGAAACGTAAACTATTGGTGCGTAAGTGCTTTCTGCTCGAACCACTGTGGGAGCTGTCGTTTAGTGGACAGCTTCCACTTGCATTCTGCGCTGGAACGGAACTAGTGATGCAAGAGAATTCAATGCAGGATCTAGATCTTGGAAGGAGATCCATAGAAATATGAAAAGCACAGTGGACGAAAAGATTAGAAGATTATAACTCCCAGTTTCCAATGCAGTCGCGAATGAATCTCTATGGTACAGCAAATTTTTCAAAGTTTTCGACACCCTCTTCTTTCCTCTGGATGGCAAGCAATGCAAGAGTAGGCTGCAACGACGGCGCGCAAATTTTCAGCGGTCTCAGCCAACGCGATCGATGGTGGCGTTGTAGAATGCTAGTGCAACGGAGGAGAGGTGGCAATGTCGACAGTGTATGCCTACCACCGCGGAGGTGGTTTCAAACGTGAAATAATCACGCGTGGTCGAGCAAGAGACGTCGAATGACTCACGCCATGCAATATTGTAAGCGACTGCGCGCGTTTTACCAACGCGAGGACCGTTAACAGAGAAAAGGAAGGCTGATAGCAGAGAAGAAGCAGAATTAAGAAATAAAAAATCGCATCGTCACCGTCGTAGCAGAATTCTGATTATCCCGTTATATCTCGAAGAAAGATATTTCAGATACCACATTTATTTCAAAGAAAAAGGGATTCTATATTTTTCCATATTACCCAGAGTCATGATCATGAAGGCAGGTGTCAGAAAAGTATTATGCTTGAAGGAAGTGTACACTTCTACTTAGGTAATCGCATGGACCACTGAGAGAACTATTTAAAAAATAGTAATAGAGAAAAGGAATATCCTTTTAGAATATTTGTCTGAATACCTGTATCAAGTAATATCTGCGAATGAATTCGATAACGAAAAGAAACTCCCTCGACATCCCAATCTCCGAAGGCAACGATCAAAAGGGAATAATCCCGTATCGCGTCAGACACAGCCGAGCCACAGCTTACGAGCCTCGCCGGATTTCGCGGGAGCTGCTATAAATTTGCAATTAGCAGAATCCGATCGTGCCGTGTCGAATCGATTCTACACGCACTCCGGACTTCCTCGCGTGAATACCACACCGGGGACCGCGTACACGTGGGTGTCCCATTAAGATTACCGATCCTTGGCGGCCATCGATCGCGACAAGTGTCTCTCTCGATCGACGTTCGCGAAACCGCTTCGAAAATAATAATTGTCCCACTGCATGGAGATTAGACTGCAAGCCTGCACCGTTTTGTCGGTCCACGATCGTGAAATATCTTTATACAGGTTGCTCCAAAATTGTGAGACCAACAGGAGCCTAGATATCGAACCCTCCTTTACCATTTTGCAATCTGAAAAAAAAATCCAGAGTAAATCCATTGCAAAAGTTGTCTGAGATTTTTTATTACAATGCATATATATCATACATATCCGCACTATCCTTTAAAAAAGGAGAAGAATAACAAAAATTAAAAAAAGTACGTTCATTAATGAATAATATATCAAACCCTGTGACAATATTTGTGCTAACCTCCTCCCCCTATAAGTACAAACAAGGAAACATATCGAATCCGAAAATTCTAATTTTAATGAAACTCCGTACGATTGTAGAGCATGTCGGAGTATGTAAGAAACGATTTTTTTTTCAGCGGAAAAACACTCTGAGGGGGTGAAATTAACCCCTGACAATCCGGTTATTAACCCGATTTTGTGTTATTTATATTATAGTTATTATTTATTGTAAGAGATAGAAAAAAAGTTTCAAGACAAAAGTTACTTCTTTTAATTAAATCTAGCATTTGGTAAAAAAATTATATTACAGTTCAAGAATTATAACACAAAATCGGGTTAATAACCGGATTTTCAGGGGTTAATTTCACCCCCTCAGAGTGTTTTTCCGCAGTAAAAAAAAATCGTTTCTTACATACTCCGACATGCTCTACAATCGTACGGAGTTTCATTAAAATCAGAATTTTCGGGTTCGATATGTTTCCTTGTAAATCTCGTGCACGACCCACCATGACATTACACCTCAACTATTTACCATTACCCTTCACCCCATTTACATTTCACGCGAATTCTAAATCTGGGGTGAACACCGACACCCCTGAGCGTTCAGTATTATTCAAGCCTTGACAGAGAAAGCAACTGTTTCTACAAATTTCGAGTGACGCGACGGCGATATAAATACCCTAGAATTTTATTTTTTATCTCTTCCATGTGAGTGCAATTATTACTAACATTCAAGCAGCGTGCAGTGGAAGTTTGTCACTCAATCTTCTGCTATCTTCATCTGGAAAAAGGAGGCCTTGGATCACGAAATGGCAAGCGACAAATTGATTCTTTATGTCACGACGAATTTGCATGTTCCGGCTTGTCCCATAACTGTGGGGCATCCTGTATATTCCGATGGAGTTCGCGATCGGCACGGAGGACTTTTGCCTGGAACTTTATAAGCCCTGATCGGATCACGGCGATCCTGTCCAGGAGTCGCTCATAAACGAGATCGTTATCGATCCCCGAGTTATCGTAATCGTCTATTCGCGATACACGTATAGCTACCGATCGTGATACCGCAGATAGACCCCGATGACATCCGACGTAGGTGGGGGAGGGATAACAATAGTGATAAGTATATGCCTAGTATCGGATCACGATCCGCAATTGTGTTTGTTAAGGGGGGGCATAACTCGTTATTAATATATACGCCTCGGGAGGAGCTTTAATGTTGATGAGTAACATTGACGTTTGACATTTCCCACGTGTGCCACGGCTGGTCGTAATTCGATGATCTTTACGACGATACCCCCGAAATGTCACTCTCATTAGGCGCTATCTCATCTCTGATCGCGAGTGACGTTTTTTTTTTTATTTCAATTCCGAAAGGGTTTTGATGTGTCGTACTGCCAGAGCGAGCAGGTTCGTTTGATTAATGCTTCTTCCTTTTGCTTTTATTCGGCAGCAGTTTGGAGACTCGGAGCTACAATTGGACCAAGTTAGGCAGAAAGGTACCAACCCTCAATGATTTGAAATGGAGTAAATTTAATTTGAAGATTTTAATTGTTAAAGGAAAGTAGCTTTATTTCTGTTGGGTAGATTTTATTTCTTGTTGTTATTTTAGAATTGTTTTTTAATGGGTTGTTTAATAGTGAGTAGAATAATTAATATTATTTTAAATTTTCTTTAGCTTTTGTTCTTTAAGCCTAAAATGGAACTATGGCTTGATAGTTTAAATAATTGTGTAATGTAGGAGTTGTTCTATGGGTTGATATATTTTTGTAAAATAAAGATTAGGTTAGTGTTTAATTAATTTTTTGCCATTTTGAGGGTTGGTAGCTTTCTGCATTTGATCCAATTTTGATATACTTTGATGTCTGAGTCTATCACTTGATCTTCTATTTCGAATCATACCCTTTTCATATCTTCTCTAACGTGTGTAAATTAGATTTCGGCCGTAATGCAGAGTGTCCAACACACGTTAGAGAATAAGATATGGTATCGGCGCACTGGTTCGGTCTCTTAAAAATATAATTATCTTACTAAACATAATCTTAATAATTAAGAGACCGAACCAGTGCGCCGATACTATATCTTATTCTCTAACGTGTGTTGAACACTCTGCTGTAATAGTGATCAATAACATTTACACAGTAAATGAAATTGTTCTATTTGATACTAAAATGAGAATAATTCCATTTCTAATGTTTTCAATTTTCTTGCAGCACTAAATATGCTGGCAACATTCTAATCGCATAGATATTTCACCAGAGTCTACGCTTTTAATGTCACTTAACCCAATGATCATTGAAATCAATTTTCAGCTTGCAAATAAAATCGTCAAGACAGCCCATCAGATAAGCAGCTAAAGGGGGATCGACAGAGATCCATGACTCGACTGGCTGGAGATTTGCGAAGGTGGCGGGAGTCACACCGTGAACCGTACACCGTAAACTACTCATCATGGTTACCCCGTGTAGGCTGTCGGGCCATTGTCATTATGAAAATGACGGCGTGGTCCGAAGTCAAAGAGTGGTAGTCCCGCACGAACACCTTGCCAGACATACCTCGGCGCGCAGCACATCCACAAAATCGAGCTACACGTTCCAGCAATCTTCCACAAATTTTCATCCTCCCTCGGACTTTGTAATTCCGAAGGGAACCTTGCAGCATGCACTTTATTACTACCTCGAGGTACCGGGAAGCCTTTGCTCTCGCCTCACTTCTCGTCAGATTCTTCAAAGAAGACACTTACATCGTTACCATCAATCTTCTTCAGACAGAGAAGACACCTCGAACATCGAACGAACCTCAACAAACATATCTAAGCTCCCTCTTCAATCTCCAATGCAGCTTCCTTCCTAGAAACTTCTAGCAATCTACTCGCTGCCTAAATTATCCGCCAAGCAACCCCGTCGCACGCGCGGACCTATCGTCAGCAGAGGTTTCGAGGTCGGCCGGGCTGAAACGGAGGGACGTGGCCGGGAGAGACGGCTCGAGGCTTTCTCGATTTGCATTCTGCGTTCGAGGAGGCACGTGGGCCCAGGCGGTGTCGGTGAGACCCCCGTAATGAGTCGCACTTATGCATACAACCAGTGACACCTTCTCCATCCAGGAGTGTGAATCATCGGCCAGCACGGCCGAGAGTTTCTCTATCCCGTCGTTCTCCGTCCTCACCTACCTGGACGCGTAGCTCGCCTCTCTGTCGGCCGGCACAATGCACGTGCATCACGCGCGGCGCCCCAGCCGACCGGCCAACTAGTTATTATAACGCTAAATTATAGGTATCCACGTAGGTGACACGCAAACGCCGTCGGTGCGTGAGGACGGGATTTATTCGACGCGTTTTGTCTCGCGGCGCCCGACGGGACAAGTGGGCCGGGAGGATTCACGCTCAAGGCCCATCATGGTAATTAATTAACGATAGCGGCGGTCGTGGGCATTAATTCGAGGCTAGTGGGTGGGTCGTTGTGGGATGGTTCGAAGAGACTATTCGAAGTATTTATTTTGTAACTGAGGAGGGTTGTTTTAAGGAGTTTTGAGTTTGGGTGGTGACACTGAGGGAACTGGGGTGTCGCAGTGATTGTGAGACTGTAAAGGGGGCGTTGTACAGTTTCAGGTTGAAGGGTCTGGAAATTTCAGGAGCTGAAATGTTTTAGTTTTCATTAATTAAGAAGAACTTGAGGGGTTGGACCACCTTTTTCGATATTTTAATTTCTACC
The DNA here is from genome assembly GCA_929113495.1 of Andrena minutula. NCBI lineage: Eukaryota > Metazoa > Arthropoda > Insecta > Hymenoptera > Andrenidae > Andrena > Andrena minutula. The sequence goes on from OV815994.1 coordinate 24,691,136, forward strand.
TGATTTTGGTTACTGACTTTCTTACATACGAAACTGAGCTACGTACATGACATTGTATACTTGTCGACCGCCATATTTGTTTTTCAAGGAAACTTAAAAAAATTGGGGGTATATATTACTCAAAGATGTCTATCTTTATTGAACAATTTTAAATGAAATAAAAAGTGTTCTTGTCGGTTTCTTGACCTGGCCAAGGTGGTCAAACCCCTTAATGAATTGATACAACAAACCACCCCCCAATCGACGTCTCTTATATCACACAAACCAAAGCATACCTACCAAACAACAACCCAAGCAACATTCACCCAATTATTGGAGCACGCCCATTTATCAGCGATCTGCTTTCGCATAAGGATGCCAATTTGAGCGAAAATCTCTCCGCTCTACCTTCCTTAATCGAACGGAATCTCTCTTTCTATACGACTCTGAGGGGGGATGGCTCTAATTCGTTAGGGGGACCTACGGCTGGATTCATTGCGGAGGGAGGGAGGCTGCTATCACCGCGGTACCATCCAGCGAACAAAGCACCTGCGTTCAAATAATAAGGATCTCGAAAGGAAAGGTCGTCGATAGCCGTTAGTGTCCGGGTGCGCGAGGTTATCCGTGCCATGGATCGGGCAATGGCGTTCTGAATTCCCTCGCGAGCACTGATCCAGTAGAAAAGGAGGATAAATGCGGAGGAAAAGCAGGGATATGCGACGGTCGTGGCAAAGGGGGAAAGAGAGAGGTAGCGAAACAGCGACACCCACTTGCGTTTCATGCGACCGTGGCCCGGGTAAACGTGTAATAATGCACGCGCAACCGGATCGTCGCAACGCGCTGCGCTGCGCCGCGCCGCGACGCAAGGATGCATATAAATCGAGGTGACATAATTTGCTTAATTCGCCGGGGGAAGGGGAACAGGCGTTCAGCGGCCTCCATTTCAGCGCCAGCCTCGGTGATAAGGAATTAGACTGGTCATGCTTGAACCACTGGCTGAGTGCAAAGCTTCTGTTCGCATAAATACATACATTCGCGCATGGGTGCAGAATTTAATACGCAGACGGTTCGAATTAACCCTAGTGGCTCTTTGTTAGATGCAGGTGCTTCCCATTTTGGAGCTTCAGGTGATGCATTGTGTTTGCACTATCGTGATAGGAAGTTCACGTATCATTGTGTAGCATACAAGAGGAAAATAAAAATTGTGCATGTAGTGTGCCCTAATCGCAGGGTGCTAAATAGATGTGGGAGAAATTTAACTGAATGAATCATACTAATAATACTAATAATACTAATAATACTAATAATACTAATAATACTAATAATACTAATAATACTAATAATACTAATAATACTAATAATACTAATAATACTAATAATACTAATAATACTAATAATACTAATAATACTAATAATACTAATAATACTAATAATACTAATAATACTAATAATACTAATAATACTAATAATACTAATAATACTAATAATACTAATAATACTAATAATACTAATAATACTAATAATACTAATAATACTAATAATACTAATAATACTAAGTAATAATAACTTTTATTACATCCCAATCTGCCTAAAATTATCAAAAATGGGAAGAATGAAAGCCTAATTATACGACGAGATTAATGGATTAAATACAGCCAATTTGTTGTCATTAAATCAAATAATATGCAAGACACCGTGAATAGAATAACGAACTATCAATATTCTACTCAACGAGTCGCAAAACTAATTACAAGTTGAAACAGTAGAACGAACATAGACTACACCGCCCAGCAACGTCGGAATGCTTGCATACTAAGTAGGAGGAAACACCGAAAATAATATACAGCAGAAAGGTGCAAGCACTGCTGGGTCGGGAATAGGAGCATGCCGAGTATCACGGCCACGCGATCCAGTACCGCAGACAAGGATAAATCAGGCGATTCCGGTAGCGATCGGGCCCGGGCGATGTCGACGATTATCACGTCGATGACGGTGTGGCGGGCAGTTCGTCGAACGACACCCGCGGTTGCACAGTTCTCTCTAGCCATGAATGAATGTGGCGCCAAGTGAATGGAGAGTGCGTCTGTTGCGAGGTTGCCTACGCACTCATGAGTCTCAGGACCCCTTGAGTCGTTGCTCGAGTCGCGTGCACGACCCGCAGCGGCGCGGCGCTCCTCGCGAGGATCGTTGACTAATTTGCACGCGATTTACCTGCACACTTTCGTTGTCGCTCATTTGTCCGAGTGAAGGGACCTACGTCGAAGTACTCCCAGATAATTCCCGGCCCCGATATATCCCGCCCCGTCGAGTGATTTCTCCGACCGGTACGTTCCTTTTGCTCGTCACCTCGTCCCAGAGCAATTTTCCGATGCTACTTGGCATGGGAATATTTTGGATCCCGGCGGCGACTTATCGACTCGATTATCGGTTATTAAATCCGCTCGATTCCCTGGCCAGCCGCGCTCACCGGCTCCTTAATCATGCCGATAGTCGATCGCTCTAAGCGACAACCACGGACAGCGGTATCGTGCCGTCGAAATGCCAACCGGTCGATATCTGGGACCCAAGCGGTCGAGCAACTTTGATGTGACGTGACCAAATTGATTCATGGCTCATTGTCACGCACAGCTTACAACGATCGCGGGCTAATTATCCGCGACGCTGCTGCAGGCGGGCCTTGCTTGTTGCCCGAGTGTGTCTTTGGATCGTGATTCTCTGTTTACTTTGGTAAAGGCTCAAGTACATGATGCTTTTGTAAGTCGCTAGGATTGTGTTGTAAAGCATTTGGGTTTTGTTAGACTGACGATGCATGGAGGTTGATGAAGTTGGATGTAATAGTGAGGAATCGATGGAATACTCTTTTATAGTGAGATGTGGCAAAGGGCCAGAGGCTTCGAAGTAGCAATTAGGCCTAGTTATGCAGAAAGCTGTCAACCTTCAATGATTTGAATCTAAGTAAATTTAGTTTGAAGATATCAATTGCTAAAGAAAAATAGCTTAATTTCTATTAGGTATATTTGATTTCTTATTTAATAGTGAGTATTATTAATATTTTAAAATTTTGTGTATTAATATTATTTTAATGTTTCTGTTGCTTTTGTTTTTAAGCCTAAAATGGAACTATGGATTGGTAGTTTTAATAATTACATAATATAAGAGTTGTTCTATGGATTGATAAATTTTTGCAAATTAAAGGTACAACATTATGGAATCGCTCCTGTGTTTAACTAATTTTTTGTCTTTTTGCGGGTTGGTAGCTTTCTGCATAAGTAGGCCCAATTGTAAGTGTATTGCAGTGTCCATTATTCACTTTAATAGATATTGCATAGTAGTCTCTTCGTTCATTTTCTTACACGAGAATGTAAAAGGAAGTTTTAAAGTAGAATATGTCAATGATAAGAAAGTACAGCAAATAATGTTCAAAGGAAACGTGAAGTAACTAGTGCATCTTCTAAGGTTTGTGTACTTAACTTTTTCTCCGGACCCCAGCTTCTTACTCCAATAAACTCCCTTCTTCGTTTCCCCCTGATGATGTTATACGTTCCGTTTACCTGTTGCGACATTCATTAGCTGACGAGACTAATTCCTAGCATTAAGGAAGATTCGTGCAGGTATGCGGCTGTTCCACGTAGGTACACCATCCGTTGCATGATGTCCCAAGCCGGTTATTTAGCGTGGAAGCCACCGATCGTAGAAACTTGTGCACTTTGAAATCTAATATGAAATGCAACGACCCCGTGTCCGGGCTGTGCAGCCTGCAGACCCGCGAAGTTAACAAGAATGTGGAATCTGCGTGGCTGCCGAAGCAATAAACGAAGTTTATGCGAACCTGACAGGAATGTTTGAGAAGTTCGCAACCAGTCTTAACCTCTCGAATGAAAATCAAAGTGGAAGTTTCAGTGAATTCAAACGAGGGTTACCCTTACAAGAATGGTCAGGAATTTTCCAGAAAATTCATATATTCCCCACAATTTCATTCACCCGTGACAGAAAACACCGCCTACCCGAAGCCTCCTGTTCTCAATGTTCCCGAGCCTCACAAGGGATGAAGCTCGTGAAGACCGTTCGTTCGTAAAATCAACAGACTCATCCCGGTCGGTGGAACTTCAAAAAACAAAGCCTCCTCGCTACCTGCTGAACAGATAAAGCCCGCGATGGGGGCTCCACGGAGAGAAATCGCCCAAGCAGATATACATATACGCATTTAACGATTGCCTGGAGGTTGGCCGGCGATCTTATCGGCCGACGGGCTGTGGTCGGATGACGGGCAGGAATTAGGCAATTACGCGTCGCTTAATTGCTAATTACTCGGGGGCGCAACCGCCTGGACACTAATTACTCCCGCTGACAATTTATATCGTGCACGGCCGCGCGATAATTGTCACTGTTCCAGCGGGGCTCCGGCGAACGGGATCTCGAGATGGGGGTGCCCCGTGGAGGATCGTTCTCATCGTTCCCCGTGCTGGAATACCGAGAGGGTGATGCGCTCCGCGGATTACGGGGAATCGACGAAAATCGTAATTCATCGATCACGATCGAAGGGGAAACCAGAGCCCCTATAATCTCCGTGATTGCCGGCTTTTTGGAAGGTAAGGACGGGTCAACGAACCCTCGACGAGACGGGCCCGCGAGGCAGCCGGGATTGGAATCCAACGGGAGACTTCCTACTTCTCCAAAGCGCCAATTGGTCCTTGCCAGACCGTTTATCTGGGAACGGATTCGACAGAGATGTGTGCGACGTTCCGTCGGATGTTCAAAGAAATGTTTGGGGGTTTTGATTAACGTGACTGTGAAGCAAGGGGTGGGTTTCTTTTGGTCCCTGCGTTGGGACTGTGTAGAGCTCTGAGTAGTTTGAGTAACAGTTATTCTATTGCTGCCTGGGAGTGTGCTAGTCAACTTCCCTTTTATACTACATGATGTTTTTTTTTGTGTAGGTAGGTGAGTACGTTTGGTACCTACTTATCGTGTTGGTTCCCTTAGGATAGGTGGACCTGTTAGGATTCTGTTATTTATGGAAACTAGGAGGCATTGTGAAGGGTTATTTAATACTGCAAGATGTGACACTTGGAGATCTTCAGATGTTCTTCGAATTCCTACACGTTAATGAATTTTTGGGGGTTAAATTTATCTGGCATATTCTCATTTGCAAGCGCGAAAACTGGAGTTTGAACAAACAGTCTTTTGGAATGTTGTTATGGGGTCTTTAGACGTCTATGTAAATACATCCATAGATCTCCAAGTTTCACATCCCACACAGCACCATAACATTGCAGCAACGTCTCTGCAACATTGCGGTGCAAGATTGCAATGTTGCACCATAACATTGCAGCAACGTCTCTGCAATATTGCGGTGCAAGATTGCAATGTTGCACCATAACATTGCAGAGACGTTGCATATTCAGTCCTATGTCCGCCTTCACAATATTGCGGATGTGTATTTTTGCAATGTTGTGGCAGCATTGCAAACACGTAGTCCTGCAACGTTCCGGCAATGATTCTGCAACGAAACGGCAATAAAAACGGCCAAAGAGAAATTCTAGCATATCCAGTTAAATGAAACATGCTGTAGAATCTACTCGATGTCATATTTCAAATTTCATCAAAGTCATAGTTGCTTCAGAATATTGCTGTACTGTTTCTACAATATTTCCACTACAGTATTGCACGGCAATATGTAGGCAATTTTGCTGGATCGTTGCCACTGAAACATTGCACGTCGATTTGCGCGCAATATTGCCGAAATATTGTAGGATCGTTGCCAGTGGAACATTGCACCGCAACGTTCTTGCAATATTGATGTAATATTGTAAGATCATTGCCACTCCAATAATGCACGGCAATATTGCAGGAACGTTCCTACAATATTGCGATACATCTGCAACGAAGTGTGCGGGAATAAATAACCCTTCATAATGCCTCATAGTTTCCATAATTAGCAGAATCCTAACAAGATTAGATGTCTTTACATAGACGTCTGAAGACCTCATAACAACGTACCAAAAGACTATTTTTTCAAACCCTACTTTTCGCGCTTGTAGATGAGAGTTAAATTTAAATTTAACCCCTAAAAATTCATCAACGTGTAGGAATTCGAAGAACCTACATTGCCTGCCCTCTAACAATGGTCGAACCCACCCCCATCGCACTTTATCTCCCCCTGGTCGTCGCTGCACACCAATATCGCCGAGTTAATCGACTAACGGAAGTCGAGAGGGGAAATTACGACAGGTTAAACTGGCGAATGCAATTGAAAACAGTTGTGTGGTAGGGAGCGGGAACGCCCATGTGGTATTAGCACGGCCGCCCTCAGAATTTAACCCTGTAACGCTCACGCGCGTGCATTGCGAATTCGTGTACATGCATATATGTATGGGGTTGTGCGTTTGTATTCCATTAACGTGATCCATCGTGTCAAAGGGAAGGATGCGCGCGCTCGCGCCGCGTTATTTATGTGACGTTCCATTACAAACTCTTAATTGTTTGACTAATGTGCAGCTAAGTGTGCTGGAAGATCTGTTCGAGGATACCTGCTCGAGCTACCGCACAGCTCTCTTTTTTCCTGCCTTCCTTCATTCATTCTCGCGAAGACGATTTCTGGTTACGAGCGGCCCCCTTTTGTTGCCCAATTAAAGGAACCCTTTGAGGACGTAATATTCCGTCGGACGAAATTGTCTGGCTTCGCTGGCTGAATTCATAAACTTCGTTTAATAAACGATTACCATATTTATGAAGTATACGCGGGATACGTCTCCGTGTTGCGAGTGCACTCGTTGAGGAGGAGTGTGGTGTGGGTTTTGGATCAGTTTCTAGATTTTCCGCACGTATGCATCTTGTAAATGTAACTTGAGATGGATGAAAGAACACGACACGATGAACACCTTCGTTATCCCTTCAGTCATATACTTTTGTTATAGAATATTTATTTATTTATTTTATCGTGAACGGGTAAGATCTATTTTATGGGAGGAGAAGGTGAAAAAGACGCAGAGTAGAGAAACAACGTTACCACGAAGCAAAAGTAACAGAATAAAATGTTTGATAAAATAATTCTTTTTATAATGATTTTTCCGTGGATCCATACATATTTTCAAGAATAATCTGCGCAAAATTTTATCAACTAATGTGCAATGATAAAATGATAAAATTTTTATTTTTTGTTTTCCTTTCCTCTTATGGTTTGGATGTCTTGCTTTTCTTTCTTGTACGTATGCTTACTGTCTTCTTTTTTGTATAAATTGGGCTTGTCCCGTTAATAAATAAATAAATAAATAAATAAATAAAATATAAAATAATATTAATGACTTAACTCCTATTAACAGTATTAACAGTATTCAAGGAATACTTGGAGCACTTAGATATCGAAAATCCATCTGCTTAATTTCACAATTTTTCTTAATCCCATTAGCCAACGTCAAGTAGAACAACCCACCATTCCGTATCTCAAGTATCTACAAACTATCACACAACAGCCATCACTATTTGATTTATATCCCAGCCGAGACTCGACCGTTCCCCAGAGTGCGAAAAATGGGAGGCGCCTCGTTTTCCAAAGTGAGCGCCGCGAAGATCCCCGGAAGATAGACCGCCAGTTATCCGTTTCCTCGTTATTCCTCGGCGATCGTTATCGAGGGTATCCAAACAAGAAACAAAAGCGAGTAAAAAGCACGAGGGATCCCCGTGGCGTCGAATCATTATGTCCGTAACGAAGTGAAACGACGTGACGCGCTTTTTCGCACCTGGCTGACGGTTGCGCGCTCGCTGGAAGCCCCGATTAAATATTGATTTTAGGCTAGGAGGGAGGAATCCGGGTGGTAGAGGAGAGAAAATGGTGGATGCTCGGGGAGCAGGAGCGCTGGCCCTCGAAGAAAGGAGAGGCTCGAGGCACCTGCCAATTTCGGAAGATGACTTTGCGACCGGTTAGCGGGGCTATTGTTTTTGCGAGCTCGCAGGCCACGGCGCCCCGTGGTCTCTGCAGGTTATACGCTTATCGATACATCAATAATGGAGTGTGGGTGCTCCGTCTTCTTGGCCTCTATGCTCTGCGCCGTGACCTCGGTGTACGTCTGTCTTTCGCGGTCGGCTAATAGACCATTGAATATGTTGATGGAGCTCGGCGCTGGTCGATAGAGCGCGCCGAGAGAGCCACGAATTAAATTGCAAAACGTTGCCCAGGTGGGAGTGGGCAGCGAAAATAATTGAAAGACTAATGGGCTTCTTCAAGACTGCCACGGCGATACCTCTCTGTCCATTAGAATTTCAAGAACCACGACTGTCGGAGGACTAGTTGCGCGCAGGGAAACCCGGCGGAGGCGGGGAGGAAATTGAGTGGCTGCTTCGAGATGAAGAACTTGTGTTCTTTGGTCAGGATAATGGCTGATTGCTAAACATTGTCTAAGTTTTTTTAATCCTCGCGTTCTAGTGTAAGAAGATCCCTGAGTGTGATTTCTGAAAGATTTCCAGTGTGCAAAGTGAAGTTGTTTTACTGTGGTTGGTAGTTCACAGTTACGAAGATTGAATTCTCTCACTTGCATTCTTGGTTCGGTGGGAAGGAAGTGTGTGAGCGTAAAAAATTATTCAGGTGCTACGAGGAAACCTTAGAACGTGGTAGCGGCGTTCGTAGAAGAGAGCACCGGCTGCCTTTCGTTTTCAATTTTTGTCGGGCTTCAGGGCCGACTATTTTGCAACTGATCTTCGATCGCCCTCGGCAATGGGTCTGCTCGACAGGTGGGGACGTGTAGGACGATCGTGGTTTATGGCAATAGCGAGCCTCGCCCATTATGCGCCATGATACATTCATTCGTTCGGAGGACAACGATTTTACATACAAGGAGGCCAGCGGACGCGTATCTGCGCTTTGGCTACCGGAAGGGCTGTGCTCGATGATGTCACCGAGACCTTGCCATTAATTATTTACTGCACTGGGACATCTGTTCTTTGTTTCTAATAGTTGTTTTTTTTACATCCAGCGATTATTTACCTATGTTACAAGGAGTTAATTTTTATATTACCGTAAACTGGGGTGACTTTGCCCACCGGGGTGACATTGCCCATTTTTTTACTCTGACTGAAAAATTACCATATGATTGAATTCGCTATTGTTTTTTTTCGTTTGACCTTGGAGAAATTATTGCTATCTATTACAAAACACCATATGTTCTAATTATTTCACAATTAAATAAAATAAAGTTCTTCCGAAAAGTGGGTAATGTCACCCCGGGCGGGCAAAGTCACCCCAGTTTACGGTATCGTTTATTATTCTTTTCTAAACTTCTCTAAGCTTTTTGTGCTTAATTACTTTCTCATGCGGAGAAAACGGAAGTCAGATAATTGATAATTTTGACTAGTCACGAGGAGCATTTTCACTTCCTTCCTGCATCAGGATCACGAGGATACACGCGGTGGTCTCGAAAACCCGCCGACAGGATCTACAAGGCACCCGTGAAATCCTTCTGTCAAGGATCAGCCTCAGCATCCTGCTAGAAAGGATAACTGATTTCAGGCCTCGTTGTCACGTGAAATTCCAGTTCCTCCTGAAGATGACGTCGCAACATTTGAGCTTGAGCTTCTAAATTCATGAAGTGACTAAGTAATACAGCTACAATACAATAATGAATCATAGGAAAATAAAAATTTCACTAACATCTCAATAATTTCAGCTTCATTTCCCCTCGTTTAACTTAAAAATCTCATTGAAGAGAATCAATCTGTTTACCAACCCCAAATTTTCTAATCATCCTTCAATTTTCAAAAAAAGGATCCAAGAAACAGGAATTCTTTTATTTCACGAAAGACTTACAATTAGAGGAAAGGTATTTCTGGGGTGATTTTGGAACAGCCGTGAAGGCGAAACGTTATTTTCGGAGCACGAGTCCGTACTTGTCGCGTTGGCAATGCCCGTCGCGCCGAATAATACGACTGCGATATCTTGTCGATCGTATATACGGTTCGGGTTTCCGGGTAGCATGTCAGCCTTGACTCCGGACGATAAGGCACGAAAACAGGAAGGGATCGAGGCTCTGTTGACCCAGACCCGATTCCCCGCCAACCAAAGGGAACGCCATTTTAAATACCACGGCGTCGATTTCCCTGGACGGCGACAAACATCCTACGGAGTCGTAATTTTCCACGTGCCACGGGGTTACGCGCAGCCAGAGGTGAAAAGAATGCGAAGGATACGGTCGAACGGGCACGACAATATGGCTGTTATTACATCGTTTCGTTATCTATCGATCGTCGCAGAGAAACAGGCGTGTGTGGTTCCAGAAGCTATAACGCGTTTTACTCGATCGACCGATTCGGCCGCGGCGCAATTGGTTTTCTAATAAACCGCGCAATGAAGAGCGGGATTTATGCCAACCGCCACTCTCGGCCCCGATTTAAACGCGTTGTCGACAACCGGTCACCGCGGTGAAACTTTCGAGATTGAATTTTCAGCGGCGTCGTAAATTCGTTTGTAAAAAGTCGCGATAACGGAATCGTTCTCGCCGATTTCTGCGCTCGTATACACGTGAATTATTGTGATTTTATTAACGCGACCGGCTGAAGGTATCTCGCAATTACTGTGATCCGTTGTTTCGTAAGGCGAGTGCCTTCGAAATTCAATTCGGTGATCGAGTTACCTAATCGAGTATCTTAAGAGACGTATTGTGCGTGGTAGTGGGTATGATACAATTTCAGTAGAATTTCAGGGTAGAACTTGAAATTATTACGCAGGATACCCTTTATCCTGACGTTTCCATTAATACAAATTTATTTTTTTCAACGGAAAGATTGTAAGATCATAAGAAAGTCTAACAAAGTCTCAAGGCAGTAGCAAACGTGACGAGGATTCAAACAAAGAATCTACATCACCTACTTAAGGGGTTAGGTACGTCACCCTGAGACCCTCAAAACAAAACCAAATTAGATTTTTTGTTACGATACTACGGGGTTGAAAATAATCACAAGGTATGTAGAATAAAGCCTTTTAAAATGTTATTTCATTTATTTTCTAACTAGTTTAATGTACCCGGCGTTGCCCGGAGAAAGCTTCGATTATTACAGAGTGTCAAGAGGGTGAAATAAAGGGGAAGGGTGGGATGTCCAGATTTCATGGTAGCCTATATTTTCCGCAGAATTCTAGGGAGTAATTATGCAAAATTTGGTCCATATCGGTTAAAAAAATTGGGAAAGGAAGTATCCTGTACATTATTCCTGGTGATTGAGTAACAAACATCCAAACATCCAAACACACTTTTGCATTTATTATATTAGTAGGATTACGCCCCCAAAAATTCTGAAATTTAATTAAGTAGGTAGGGTAGGCCGGGGGTGATAGTAACAGGAGGACGATTGTAACACGTTAAATATCTCAGAACCTATGATAGATATTAACACAAATTTTGGATATATGATGAAGAATGACATTTGGAATACACACATCCATGTCCCAGCAGTATAGATACCCAATAGACATGTATAGTGGAGAAAATGATTTTTCGATACCCTAAAGTAACTTTTTCTTACTGAATTATAATTGTAATATAAATACTCCCTTTGCAAGTACGCGTTTTTCATCCTTTTTTTTAATATATAATCTGGCCATTTTTAAAGTAATACTGATCGTTAGTTATTGCTTTTAAGTGCCTCATTAGTCAACATTTATAATTTAAGTTCAAAAGCCTGGCTGGGGTCGATTGTAACATCGGCAGTCGGGGTCGGTTGTACCGCGACAGAACTGAATAGTGACAAAGAAGATGAATAATATTGTCTTGTTGGCATGGAATAATATGACAGAGCACAAACAAATGAAAAATGTGTTGAATGTAGTGAATGTAAGGATTCATCACACAAAGAATGTACCAGCCAAAACGTTTTTTATTTCTGTCACAATTGCGATACCGCATAATTATTTATAAATTTTACTTTTCTCCATTTACTATTATAATTAAAATTAATAAATATGTTAATTTTGTAAAATTAAATTTGTGCTACTATCGACTCCATGCAGTGTTACAACCGTCCCCGAGTCGGTTGTAACACTTTATCCGCTTCTCATTTTTTATTAATAACCTGAATATCACTTAACAAACAGCAAAGCTGTTGTGGCTCAATAAGTGTCACATAAATAAGTAACATTTTCATATAAAAACTTTTGTTGTAACTTTAATAGTTTTTGCATAATCGTATTCCAAAGTCAAAGTGTTACTACCGCCCCGGTCTACCCTACATATGATTTCCAGACCTCTAAGGTGGCCTAACTCCTTAAACCCTCCCCAACGCAATGCACCATCAGACCAGCGATCGCCATCAACAAAAAACCACCGTACCACTCCATAACAGTAGGAAAACCCACATGAACCCAACCGAGCCCCCTACCAAATTTCAGCCATCGCGTCGCGTCAGCGACTACCAGGCAAGCGAATAAACAGAGTCCTGATCAACGCATGGATCAGCATAAATTCGAATGATAATGCGCGCTTCCACAGATACGCGGTGCAGATAAGGCCCCGTGCGTGCGTGTTGAACGCGCGATGTCCACGGGGTCCAGGTGTCATTCGAGCTGGTATTCGTCCAGGGGTCCGCGACGATCCTCTTCTCCTCCGTACCCTCTATTCCCTCTATTCCCCCTGTTCGCCCAGAGGCCTGGTCAGTGTGTTTACAACGGCGACGACACCTCTGTTCGCGCCTTGGCGCATCGTCTCGGGTTTCGTTCGCGCGTGCTCCGGCCCGCGAAATATTCGCGACACGTGCAGATTATCGCCACCACCGGTCCCACCCCCTTCTGGAACGTAACCCCGCCGAGGCATTGGAGATTGGATCGAATGTCCTCGACGAAGCGTTCCCGGTACGGACCGCGACCGATCCCCCGTTCCGTTTATCTGGAGCTGTACCTGCGGCCAGGGCTGCACTGCACCGACGCGATTTCAGATTCATTTATGCGCGCACGCGGACCGCGCGCATCCCTGCCGCCCGAGTCCCGTGCACCGGCTCCCACCGACAGGCTAGATCGTTATATCGGATCAATTACAACCTGCACCGTTCGAGAACACGCGTCGCGATCGGGCCATTGCGCATTTCCACTGGCGTGTGGCTGCGTTTGTTCAATTATCGGGGCAACGGGCGATAGGACCAGGGATTCGCGCGAATGGTTCCGCGATAAAATGGTAACCGCGCGGAGGTGGATGATGGCGGAGTGGGTTCGATGGGAAATACGATGTAATTTGTCGTTTGAAGATATCTTTGTATCAGGAGAGATAGGGTATCGTGGAAATTTAGCAATCAGAGTTACATGAGGAGGAGGAATGTGGTATCGAGACTTATCCGGGGTTTGTTTTGGAGGAGCACAGATAAGAGGGATTTTCTGATCGAGGAATTACTTGGGTACCAGGTAATTGCTGATCTGTTTATTTTACGTCAGAGGAAAAGGATTTGGTTTTGGGAGGTGCCAGAGTATCGATTTACTTAGTAATCTTTAATAATCAAATTATGAATAGTAAATAGTTTAACGTCAATATTTCCACTGATTATGCACCTATGTTAAATAGTTTGGCATCAATTCTCCCACTCATGTTTCATAGTTCGCAGTATTTTGATTTAAGGTGGTTTTAGGTATCGTGCCCAGTGTTTCTTATCGTTCTTCGTATGGGCTGTTGCGTTTTACGATGACGTATGGCGTAACATTGAAACCGTGAATGATGCAACGACGTTGGCAACGCGCAACCAGCCCTGTATGCAGTTTGCACACCGTCGAGACGGCGACGATGACGTCGGGGACACGGTGAAATCGAGAAGGGATCGCCCCAGCACGTACGCATATCAGCAGATTAAATTCCTCGCGAATCTTTAGCGTCGCTGGACATCGCTTCCAGAGGATCGTGCGAGCGACGATCCTCCACTCGGACTAATACCACCCTCGATAAACATTTGCTTACGAATAATAACGTAATATCGTTTGACATTCACCTGTGCTGATTAATCGACGAATGTCAGAAGCACGTACCGATCGCGAGACAAGTGTACCAGGCTGCAGATATCAATTTCTTCGCGATAATCTTGGAATACCGTTTAAAATAGAGATTCTTTGAATACGATAAGTGGCACTGTACATTTGGAGGGTTTAGAAACCAATCAGTGTAAGTCGATTAGCATTAAAACCTAGATTTACATTGGGTGAATTTCACTTACGCCCAAATCGCCCGCATCGACCGTGGTTGACATTCCAAAATTTGTTAAAATCTCTTGAAATATGGAAGAGAAATCTGTGAAAGAGCTATTAGCGGAAAATAAAGATCCTTAATTATAAATTATGACTCGAAATTAGTAACATATAATTTATGATATTCATTTCATATTACAAAAATGAAAAAATCCTGCGGTCGTGGGCGCGGGCGATTTGGGCATAAGTGGAATTCGTCCACAGTTGAATAATTTGAATAATTCCATGGTCAATATAAGTACCATTTATTGCTTACATATGAAAGTAGTGACTTAATTGATTTATCGACTGAAAGTTTTAATAATAAAGAGATTCTTCAACTACATAAACTCATTTTTATGGTAAAGTGGACTTACATTAATTAGTAGTAATGGGATCAAGTTCAATATGTACTCACGAAACTAAGTCGAATCTAATACAAAAAGTTTATTTCATGGGATTCGATTACTACTCATAAAAATGATGTTCAGTTGCATGTAGTTCTAAAGTACTCAGATCATACAAGCTGCTTTCGAATCCTTGAATGAGTGTCTATAGGGTTCGAGTATGTACTTACAAGTACTTTGTCATTTGAAAGAATCGAATTTTGTAAAAGTAGTAGACACGGCTTTCTGTCGTTTTTTGTAAAGAACGCGAGTGGCTGATTTCAAGTTGTTTAGATTTGTGGTTATGGGTATTTATTGATGACTGGCTAATTTTTTCACCCGTTCGAGGCTAATTTTTTTTTAAAATATTGTAGTATCATCCAAACTACGCACGCCTGCAAAGTTTCAAGACAACTGGATAGTTGGAAGTCATAAAGGGTTCGAATCTATATATAAATAGTCAGGGTTCGATTATACTTGCAAGTACCGCTTACTCATCAAGGTTCAAGTCTACTTGAAAGTAGTGTTTTTTTTCCGAAGTACTCGTGAACTGTTCGAAACTATACAGTCAGATTCGAACCTACTTCCAATATATTTGATCCCATCACTAATACTAATACAGACCAGACACTTCAAACTATCAATTAATATAAAAAAACTAACAAATATGTAACTTGTTCAAATTTGATAGTATTTACTGCTTATGTGGCCGCAATTACCCCGTTTTAATTTACCCCTACATCGTGATTACAAGATATCTGGGACTCTCAGTGACAGAGACCAGCGTTTTGCTCCGTTTCGCGTTGCGTGAGCGATTAATTCGCGAATTCGGGGGAAGGCGGAGAGGATCGTGGCCGATCCATGCTCGCCGGAGCAGATTAGATTACCGTCGCCTGTGACCACGAGTCGTTGTTAGTCACTGCTCGCGTATCTCTGCCTACCAACGCGCCTCTCCTAATGTATGCGTGCTTACTGCTTACCTGCATTTCAGATGCAAGCATGCGCTGCGTGCAGAGTATCTCGCGTGGCTGGTTTCGCCGTCGCGAATCCTACACTTCTGTATGTAAACGCCTGGATATCGAGGATTCCATAGTCATAAGTAAGCGCTGTTAACACCTGACCGAGCGACAATGAGCTGGCAGATCGAATTTACCGCGTCGCGTGTTGCGTTCCGCGGTCCCCGTTATCGGGCCGAGTATTTTCCAATGTAAATTGCCTGCGTGGAGAAGTTAGTAGACAGTGATTTGGTAGAGAGACATTTTTGTAGGGAATCAAATTTTAAATTCAATTATACTTTTAATATACTACAAAAAGCTGGAGGACATCTGTCAGCTATTAAAATATCTCTGATTCTACTACCTATAGCTTATTATTCTTACGTCCACAGAGGGTGAGATGACAGGTGACGTCTAAGAATCTAAGGAAGCCTAGGATTCTAAAAAAAATTAATAAACATCTAATCAACGTAGACTTTCAGTTTTACATTATTCATCGAAACGAATTACAGAGCCTGCAGTGATCGACCAGCCCCGAATCTAGTCCAAGAGTCAAAATATGCAAATCTCCACAATACAAAATGAAAGAGTGAGGGACCATTTCCACTCGAAGTCTCTCGTAATTCCTCTATCCCAACATTTCCCCAACGATCTCATCAAACAAGCTCAGTGTCTCATAGAAAATCCTTTCACCGCATGTCCCCCGTCAGGACTCCGTGCTCGGTGGATTAATCCGACGCTAAGGAGACACGGTCGCGTCAAAATATCCCGGGAGGAAAGTTGGTAGCCCGTGGATCCTTTCACACATCGCGGGTTCATTCTCCGCGAGGCGGAAAGCGCCGGGAACGAGCTCGCGGCGAGATTAAACGGCCGGCTGTTAAAAAAGTTAGACGGCGGGTCCGAGAAATTGGTGCTAATCAGTGTCCCTTCACCCTCGACGAGGGGGGCACGTTACCTGCTGCCGTGGCATTCCCCGATCGTGACGAGGACCATTTTTACGGGACGCGCTCTGGTCACTGGCACCTGCCACGTCCTCTCGAGAGGGATCGCCCGGGCGCGATCGAAGGAGGATCGAGTCGCGTCACAATGGCACCGTGAATCGACGGATCGATCCATCCTCGATTGTGCCTCGAGAACGGGGAGGGGCAGGGGGGGGGAGCAGCGGAGGGTGAAGAAGACGCGTGGGCGAGGGCTTTTGTAACGGTAAATTACGGCGCGAAAAGGTGGTAAAAAGAGGACGTGTAGTCGGGAAAGAAAGGAATAGGGTGGAGGTGGCCGGTGATTTGAATATCGACGTTGAAGAACAGTGAAGGATCACGAGGCGTGGGCAAAGCGAGCCGAGCTATATGGCTGCACCTTACGATCTGTCTCTTCCTTCTCCTACTACACCCGCCTCTTGGTCGCGAGCGCGAGATTTAATGCAGTCACACGTGCTTTCGTAACGGTAAATCCGAGTGCTCGCTTGAAAAGCGATACGGCGGAGGAGGAGAAGGCTCGCGAGCCGAGCGTACGTACAAGGAAAAGGTGGATAGCCACGGCGGTCGCGGCGATTCGCGAGGAAACCGCGCCGGACAATATTAAACCGCCGTGCGAGAATGGCTCTCTACGGTAGTAGAGAACTTACACCCGGCTTGCCCCGTGGTAGCCCCTCGAGGCTAATTAATTGATCAATAATTTTATTATTTATTGCCGGCTTTGAGCACCCGACGGCCAAGGGAATTGCTTCATTCGGACCTCGGGTCGGCTGTAAAACCGCCTTTTTCACGGCTACTTGGCGTTTTAGTGGCGAGGGTTGTGCAACGTTTTAGCGAGGGAAATTGTTTTAGAAGTATGCTGCCTTCAAATTCGTAATCACTTTGCGCTTAGATGCTTTTTGGCATGAATCACCTGTGACATACTTGATATCAAAGGAAATTTAAGGATGTTTGAAGCTACGAGGTTAACAGTACTCGTGTGACTATACTCTTAAATTCAATAGGTACCATATATTTTAAAAAATCGTAGCCTGGGATTGTATCATTGATTACCCTATTATTATATCCTCAAATCCTCCTAACAAACACTCCTGACAAATTTACCTGCCATGCTTCAGAACCCCAATCATTACTCTATCATTTAATCTTCACAGCCCAACTCAATCCAGCTGCAATGCTGATAAACGTAGCAAATATTTCCCAAAGAACAGAAACCTCATCCAGAAGAACTTAGCTCCTAAAAAACCCACAGAATCCCACCCACCTACTCAACTTACAATAAACAACAACCAAGCCTCTGAGAACTGTCAAAACCTCCTCAAAACCCACCACCATATTTAACCCAACCTCCGCCATAATCTTCGCCTTCAAAAAGACAAATATCGTCCATCGAGCTAAGATCTCTCTTCCTTAATTCACTTTAATAATAAAGCCAATTGCAAAGTCCCCAACATAATGAAACGCGGGACGCAAAGCGGTGGCGCGCACGCGCGTCAGTTTTCACCGCAGCTTCTCGCCGCCCTCGTTCGTCACTTAACGACCGACAGCCACACCTGTAACTTGGACCACGGAGACGGAAGACTTCCGGTAGTGGCGGCAAACGATACAAGCGAAACTCGTCGCGGTCGTTAAACGCCACGCAAATCCATTCACTCCGCGTGGCGCAAGGGTTCATTCAAGCTCGTACGCCGGCCGCCCACGTGTCGTTATTTGCATAGATCCGCGCCATATGAACGCTCTCGTACGTGCACAGACATCGCAGGCCTGCGAGGCGAGTTTACATGTTAGCCTAACATTTACCATTGGCCGCTGGATCGGACGACACGAGCGGGCGAAAAGCCGAGCCTCGCGGATATTTACATACTAGATTCGCTATCGGCAACGCGCCATACGACCACGGATAGGGGAACAGGGACGGGCCCTGCAGGCCCCCCGGGGGCACTGGGGAGCTTGCAGGTAGTCCTCAGTCCAGTTTGCTCAGTATTTCTTCATTTCAAGATACTTTTAAGGCGTAGTTTCTTGGATGAATGTGGATTAGGAGGCTTTGTTGAATTTGTGATGGGGTATTTCGTTTCTGTTTTGAAGATTCAGTAGGTTTATTGGATAATGAGCTGTTCTCTTTCATGGGAAGGCTATAATGAAGGACCTTCTTTTTTTGAAAGAGTTTGATTGCAGTGTTTTGACTTTTAAGCTGTTAGTTGAGGGATGCAGATCGGTGTTTTAGGAGTTGGGAGAGTTCGCTGAATTTTTGGCTTGTGATTAAGTCAGCCTCTTTGATTTTCGCTGAGGTTCAGTATAAATAATAGTCACGATAATAAATTCTTTAAGGGCGAGGTCTACCAAGAAATTTTCGAAAAATGGATTCTCATATTTTCTTGAAGTACATCTTGAAAATATTCCCTGAAAGTGTCAAGTTAATCCGACTAAAATTGACAAAGTTATTCGCGTGTAAGTAGCTAGGTGTTCCTCAGTGTAGCGCTTAGACTCAAAACTTTAAACACGTTTTCGTCAAAATCATGTTTCCAAAGTCGCTGGCGCACATAACTAAAAAATTAATGAACCGATTTACGCGGGGGTTTGCAGGCTTATTTTGGGGTTAAAAATCTAAACGCTATCGGGAGATGTTCCTTTTTTTAGCCTAAATTTTTTTACACTCGAAGAACGATCGATTTTTTGCTAAATATTGATGCTTCAGCTTTGCACAGCCGCTATTTTGTCTCAAAATAATTTTTCCAACATCGGGTCCTATAGCACCTACATAATTTCATATATTATCTAAAAAAAAAAATCAATTTTCAATTTTGGATGATCCTGCCCCGTTCTACGGTTGTCACCGCAAAGCGGCTAAAAAAGGAAATCTCAGGCATCGCCTATAACTCACAGACCATTCAATATATTTTACCACAAAAGATACTGAAATATCCGTAAGATGTACGCTTTCCAATAGACTAATGTTTAATTATAAAAGTTTATCAGTTTTTCTAGAAAAAAATCCCAAAGGAGCATATTATTTTGATCGTTCTAGGTAAGCCTTCCCCCTGAAGTTCTTCGTGAAAACTCCTCTTCCAAAGATCTTCCTTCAAAAGAAGGAGGCTGGCCTGTCAATCATAGTTCTCACACTGAGTCAATTCGACTCAATTGCTGTTTAAAAACTGCCCTCTAAATTAAATCGCAAAAAATCTGAAATAAAATTTGAACATTGCAGAATATATATTCATCCTTAAAAATGAACATTTAAAGAATCATCATGTTTAAACAATAGTGCCATTTTCAATGATGTCTCAAAGATATTTTCCCTCAAAGTCAAATTGTGGATCATTTTGACAACCGAGGGTTAACAGAGGAATAAATCGTTCGAGGTATTCTATAAGCACAAATTCACCGTTCCCCCAAAATCACTTTGATTGCTCCCAAAAAGAGGATGCTGATTGTGGTGCAGAGTGCACTGTAGCCAGCCCTGACCGCGAGAATTCTCCCTCGTAATCTCGCCTGAGCACAACGCCGATTCCCCCGGCACGGGACATCGGTGTTCACTCGTGTGAATAGCTCGTTTAGATGTTAAATAGAAAAGTACTGGTTATGTCATAGCCGGCGACGCTTCAAGTCATAAGCCAGTGACTCGAAATTCCTATTGTGACATTAAACCATCGACGTTCCCCGTCCGCCACGCGATAGGCCTGCCCCCGCAAGATTATACCGCGAGTGCCTGCAGGAGAATCGAGTTGATTCCGCCGTCTAAATAAACGTTGAAGAGGAAACGACGTGAAGCGCTGAGATTTTTCACGCTTTCAGTCAGCCAGGGCAACAGGAATTTATAGCCGTTGCATCTATCACAGACGATGCATCTGGCAAGATAAGCGTGTCTGATTTACGAGCGTCTAATATGATGCAACCGATCGTGAACTATCGTAATTCAATTTACGTCTCAATATTGTCGAGTTCCTAAGTCTTCCTTGACAACCATACTCCCATCGAACGTAATGGCCATTCCACTCAGTGTGGCAGATGAACCTCAAAGAAATCTAACCGTCCAAAGAACAGCTCGCAAACATTCTGACACAGCATCATACACAAACCAGTTCTCCCAAGAAGCCATAGGAGCTCCTAGAACACCCAATCTACCGAGCTTACTCCAAACCGTTCCGACACTTCCACTCTAACGCCCCAAATAGCATAATTACATTTCATAAATTGAAGGACTCAGAGAGAAGCCTCTAAAAATCTGTGCGGACCTCCAAAGACACCTAAATCCTCCACAAATTCATCCCCTAAAATTTTAGACTACCTGTTTCAATTAACCAGCCTGGATTCAGCTACTGAAGTCAAGGATAACGCGAACGGTGTCGTGCGCGCGCCATGGGAGATCGCCGGGTGATCCCCCGTTGGCGTTTCGAATCGATTAATCGCGAGGAATCACTTAATCCCGGCCGATTAAAATCGATAGATGAAGCCAGGCGAATCGAAGGCACCGGGTGGCGAGGGATTTACGACGTGGAGGTGTCGCAATCGGCCCTGGTGAGTCTTCGTCGTTCACATTCTTGTCGCTCGCCGCTCCGTTGACCCGCGACAGGCTGGGAGGAGCGTGCTCGGCGACGTTCACCGCTGATTGGCCGAGCAGGGTGCACCGCGGCTGGTAGACAGCGAGATAATTATCCCGGCGCGATAAATTAGCCCGGTGTGTCACCCATCGCGTGAAACCTGTCCCCGGACGGCTGTCCGGTCTGCGGGATTTCGCGCCGACCAATCGAGGCGCTCCAATGGCTTTAACCGGTCGAGATACGTCCGCCGATCTGAACTTTATCGATTTATAACGTCGCCAGGACCCGGCCAGGCGAGTGCCCGCTACCGAGAAACCCGTGTGCCCGAGGAATCTCGCGGGGAGAAACGAAATGCCTCGATCGATAGATCATTCCCTGGTTAGAATGGGCTCTCGGGGACTAGAAAGACGTATAGTCTGCCCCGCGAACCGTTGCACTCTGGATTGCCGAGTAATTGGCGGGATGCATGAAAGCTACCAGGTCTGTAGGTTTCTGGGATGGAGGATTGCTGGGTGTCTTTGAGGTGGAGGGTGAAGTAGGGAGTGTTTAGACTGTGGGAAGGGTTTTGGTTGAATGAGGAGGTGGTGGGGTATCAGGGCTGGCTTGAGTTGTGTGGAGTCTGTGGAGCATTTCATACTTGAGATTTTGCTGTGTGTGGAGTTTCACATTCGGGAGTTTAGAAGGCATTTTACCATTTTTTTATTTTTCTTTGAGTCAAGGTCGATTTATATTATCCGTATCCGACACGGAAAGGTTCCGGCGTAGCAGTGGTAAGAAGAAGAGCGGCATAGATAAATCGACCTTAATACGGTTTTTTAGGCTGATGTAATTTGATCTTTTAATTTGTTGCTCCTCCTCTCGCAACTCCACACTCGGGGGAAGTTGCTCTGCTGATACTATGGGATATGGTGGTAAAATAGTGGAAGATGTTAAGAGGGCAATCCTATTCTTTGGGTTAAAATCGTAGCGAAGTTTGGAATTATTTTTAAGAAACCAGCGTTTCGATTCCTCTGAAATTTGGACCACGTTTTAATGCATCTTTGAAGAAGCTGCAGTTTTTTATTTATTAATTTTTAACCGTAAATATAGTAGTTATGCATGATCGACAATCACGCAAAATTCGTCGTCCGTTGGTGTGCATGATATTTATCTACCAGGTAATCTGAAACAGAAAAATGATATGGCGTTTTATTTTATATATATATGTGTAGCTTGAAATTGATGAACCAGCAAAAAACAAAAAAAAATTATTGAGCATTATGGAGAGTTTTCCAACTGAAAGGTCAGAACCTTTAATTTCTGCTATCCAATTTCTCGTCAATTTTTGGTTTTTGCGCCAAAACGAGTTTTGCACGGCGTGATGCATAACAATTGTATTTATTATTAAAAATGAGTAAAAAACCGCAACTTCTTCAAAGCTGCATCAAAACATGGTCCAAATTTCAGATAAATCGAAATGCTAGTTTCTTAAAAAAAAATCCTAAATTTTGCTATGTTTTAGTCCATAAAATAGGATTCCTCCTTTTAAATGAACTGGATGCCATTTTCAGTAGATAACTAGTATAATTAGTCAGACGTGCACTTTGCTGAAGCAAGGGTAGCTTTACTCTGTACTCTATCAGCTAAGCGTTCAACTCGACGCATCAGACGCAAGATAGCAAGGGAAAGATCTTCTCACGATATTCAGAGCTCCAGGAAATGTAGAAGGGCGAACACATTGAAACTCTCCTCGGCAATATCAAAGCGCCGGGCATAAAGTTCTCGTACAGCGTCCGTCAGAAGTTTCTTTCCCGCCAAATTTATTCGCCGAAGTTAGCGAAATACGAGAAGAAGCTTGGAGCCTGGGAATGCAGGAAATCAGCGAAAGCTGGAGGTTCCATTCGTTGATGCATCCTGCGATTTTAGAAACGCTGCTGCGCCTCGCACCGTTATCGCCGAGGCGCGTGTCAACGTCGAGGATAGCGTTGCACAAGGTGCATAACGTGCGCGGTTGTATATCGCACATAATAATCCGCGATGCATTCAGCGGTAACAACGGGATCGTAATCTTCCGAGGAGGAACAACTCGTTCGAGTATTCGGCGCTGTATATTCAAATTCCCCTGCGGTCTCAGCGAGTGAAATTCCACCATTGTCGGGGATAAATACTTCTGCTTGCGTTAATATTGGGGTAATAAAATCCTTGCCTCAGCAGTGGAAACTTTCTTCCTCTGTCCACATCCATGTGACTTTATTGCATTTGCTGCAGTGTTGCATTTTATAGCTTGGCGTCAGTGCATGGATATCTTGGGATAAGTATTTGGAAGCTTGTAGAATATAGCATAGAGTAAATTCAAATTTTAGAAACTTTCGATACAGAAAGATTCTGAACCCGGTGTTCGAAATTCCGTTGATTCATAGACGAAACCGGATACAAGATGAGAATCTCATGCAGCGTAGAGGAATAAGGCCACCCTTTGTGGGATCGCAGAATGCCACAAAGGACGCTCGAATCTTGAATGTCAATTATCGACATCGATGGTTAACGGTTCGCTCCACCCATAACTGTCGATGTATCCTGGATTCGAGGGGCCCAGGAAGTGCGTGCCACCCGAGGCTTATTAATATTTCTCCCCCTCGATGGTGTGCCTTAAATCTGACCGAGTTTCGGGGAGCACGGGGTAATAAAAAGGGTCTTTTCGCGAGCAGGATGCAATCCTTAGCGGGACTCCTTACGGTGACGGAGAGCTTCCGGTAGGAACGGTAAAAATAGGTCATGATGCACCCGTTATGGATTATCATGAAAGGATCTCTCAGCGGGTGAATAATAGAGAATCAGGACAGTGGTGGGTGATGTGCATATGCGCATATGGCGCGTGCATTATTTGCTCTACTTGGGCGAGGAACGGATTTATATTTAAGCGTGCAGTCTGCGTTGACAGTGAAACACATTAAATATATAGAACGAATCAGGAATTAGAGAAAAATGTTTTACAAGCTGTACAGCTTTGCTGTCGCCCTGATCCAGGCGTAAAAAATCTGCCGATTGCAAATGAACCCATCAACGACAGGCGGCTGAAACACTACTCGGACAAACTACAAACGTCAGAACGCGCGAAACACGAGTCAACTCGTCTCGGGCCGGTTAAACGTGTCTTATTTATCTGGATACAAGCACCGCGTACAACCGCAACAACCGTGCAATATATCATAAGCATATTCGACTATCTTTTTCTATATCTCCGCGTGTGTCAACTGAACCTCGTCCGGCTAAAACATTTATGCGACTCGCCCGTGCGTCGAACGCTGTGTCAAACGGCCCACGAACTATCTACTATCGCCAGCAAACGATAGGACAGGAATATCGTTACGCCGCTGACGGCGTCACATGGAATTTTGCGCAGCGATTTATCTCGCGATCGAATTGGGTTTCTGTTCCAAAACAAGCTATGATCACATCCCTTCAACTTTCATCTGCGTTTAGAGCGGAACACTTTGGGAAATTATATTTAAAGGAGATGAACGTTTCACGCTGAAGACTCGTGGCGCTTGAATGGTACTCAGGACAGAGTCCCCAAGTTTAATTTTTTATAGGCGATTTTCAAAGCGCTACGCCTTTTCTGGGATATACGTTTTATAGAAGAAGGCTCAAGGAATGGTACAATATTTTTTTTATATGGTCAATGTCAGAGATGATATTTGAAACGAGGGAGTAAAGTTTTAATAATTGAGACTCATAGAGTACCTATGTAGAGTAATGTGGGGCAAGAGTGCGCACTTAAAGTTTAGACTTCTCTAAAATCCTTGGTATTACACTGATAGTCATATCGTTTTGTGAGAAATAACTACTATCCCTATATTATTCGATAGGCAGTGACTTCATGTAAATTTACCTGTCACAACTTATATAAAATAAATATTTCCAAAAAGTGTCAAATGCGAACTTTTCCCGCTATGTGGGGCAAAAGTTCGCATGTTATGGGGCAAAAGAACGCAACGAGAAATATCCAAAGAAGTGTTTCATTTCCTGCATAACTACATAGTTCGGGTAATACAGTAAAACGCCTAATAGTTTATAATTAATTTTTTTCAGGTGTTCCCAATTCTGCAGCGATTTTTCTTTTTGAAAATCCTGCTTCTAATTTATCTCGAGCGATCTGAAGCATCTCCTCACGAATAGGTTTTCGGCCGGTTGTTCTCTTATAAGTTCTAAAAGTTCGCATGCGAACTCTTGCCCCACTGCCTTGTGCGAACTTTTGCCTCCACAACTACTTTTACATTGTTTAATTAATCCTGTTATCTGTGAGGAGAATTGAAAACTTCTATTAGCACTTTTTAATAAAAGAATTTCAGCTCTTTCAGACGGCATATTAATTAAAATATTTACTGATCAATTTATAGGAATAATATTGATTCCCAAACATGAGAATATTACATCAGAACTATCGAATTCAGTACTTACCGCATTGTTAGATAACAAACCTAAACACACCCTCGAAATTCGACATTAGTGACTGTACTTTGATTGACAATTGACTGCCAATCACTATTGGCGACTGCCACAATTCAAACCATGAAATTCACATGGTGCGAACTCTTACCCGGTGCGAACTTTTACCTACCTTAACTCTACTTCTCTACAGTTCTACAGCGTTATCAAAGAGGTTCCGACTGTGTTACGTGCAAATTTCATAAAGCACAGTCTATTTAAGAATCTGACCTTTTCTAATCCACTCAACTCTCAAGGACCCCTTCAAAAATTCAAGTTTTACCATTACTTGGTTTTTCTCATAGCAGAATCCCCAAGCTCTACTCTCCTTTCAGAATTTCTGACATAGCTTCACCTTTTCAAGCACAATTCTCCCGGCTAAAGATTCAACAACCATAGTGGTATACCCCTTTAAAGCTCGCGCGCGTTTACCAGAGGCAGGCCAGAAACAGAAACGATATGAATCGCGAGGTGACGTATAAATACTGTTGCTCTAAAATCGGCCGTTGTCACCGGGTCATTGTGTCGTGTCGCGGCGATAAGCCGGCTTTTCTTTGTTGCGCGAGAAACAGGTACGGCGCCAGGGAATTGATCGATCATTCGACATCTCGCAGCCGCGAGTTCGCTGGCCGCTGAGAGCAGCGAGTCACAGTCGATAGAGGCGGCTCTGAACGCTCCATTTAGCCCGGATCTGTTGGTGTCCTAGTGCGCGCGCGCGCGCGAGCGCTGATTTTTGCCAAGCTTTCCCGGAGATAAGGCGAGGTCGTGGCAGCGGTCTCGTTCTAATTATTACGTCTCCACGGGAAACCGAGCCAAGAATCAGACACGGAGGTGAGCACCTTTGCATCGAGCGTCGATAGAAAATCGATTAAATCCGTGCAAACACTTTTTCAACGTCACACCGTCGTGATATGACGTCGCTGTTCTCCTGTGACGTTTATAAGTCACGATGTTGTCATTGATACCCCTTCGAGGCTGGATATATAGCGTTGGAGAGTGGATAGAGTAGCTCCTGGTCAGCTGAGGCAAGCAATAGGATCGTGAGGGGTATAGTGCTTGAGATAATCACTGAATCCGCTGTTTAATTGCTGTATTCATTAGGAACGTGTCTGTAGTTTGTGTAGTTAGACATTATACTGCTCTAGTTAGGCGTTGAATGAAAGTGGGAGTGAAAAATAAATTGGAAATACTAGATCTACTGATTGACGTGACTAAGTAGATGATCGACAGAATCTTTTTCCCTACAACTATCAGTGAAGTCCTTATTCCTTAACGAGATAGAAAAGGAACTTGGAAGTTTCTCAAGTCTCGTCTACCTTCATCCCTTATTTCTCACTTACCATACCAGTGGAGCACTCACGATTTAATCTTGCGGGGAGTCGAGTTGATCGGATAAAAATATTTTTAACGCAAATTTAATGAAATTCATTAGTGATTATAAATATTTATTTAAAGAATAAAATCCACTTTTCTTTTCTTTTCACAAAGTTCTTTGGGAGTGCCAGTAACCCTTGGCTCCCCCTCCCCTCCCTCTAAATGCCCCACTGTACCACATCGCACACTTAGCATCCCCTCCAAAACAATTCAGACCTACAGACAATCCTCTAGATTGTTTTATATAAATGTAATAATTGACTCCTCATGTTGGTTTAGCGTGAAACGGAAAGAGTGCGGTCGGAATATCGATCGATCACGGCCTCTGCCGATGTTGATCAGCCAGTGGATCAACGGGTAGCGATCGGCAGCATACCTAACTGAAACGCACAGCGAGGCAAGACGCGTGTCTCGCGGCAATTGTTGCCCCGCTGAACGGTCCACTTAACGTATCGGCATTGGAGAGATACTGCTGCCCGATACCGTCTCGCCCATTCCCGTGCGCGATTTAATTATCCTGGCCGGGTTGTCGACGTGCCACCAAAAAGGTCACCGTTGTTCTCGCTGGGTTTTCTTTTCCCCGTGTTTCACGGAAAGCTGGTCGCCCGCGCGTTGCGAAATTCGAATGGGGTGTACACGGTTTCGGAGACACAAGCATGCAGTCTTAATTATGAAACTACGTTGCGTCTGTGTTCGAATCGCACTGGGATTCGAACCCGGATCTTTAGATCGCCAGACAATTACTGTGGCGCTTGAACTGCTTGTGCTGTTGATTCGTTCATTCTAGTTTCTATTTTCTAATGATCGGATGAAGGTGGCGTTTGATGGTTGCTTGATTTGGGTAATTGAAATGGGGAAGTGAGTGCTGGGTTCATTTGGAGAGCTCTCTTCAATGGGGATCTACCTAGTTTATTCTGAAAATTAGGTGGGATCACCGTGGAAAGTGGGTTTGGGATAACAGGAAACGAATTTTGCTTCTGAAGACTGTAGAGGAATAGCGAATTGTACTTCAGAAGATCGCACAGGAAGGTTGAATCGGTTGCTCTAGCGATCCCCCAGGATGTAAGATCGGGAACCGACGGTAGAACGGTTTTTTTAATCCTGCGTGGAGATCTGCCGAGGGCGATTTCACTCGGAATCAATCGGTTCTCCCCTTATCCGACGGGGTCATCGGTCGGCGCGAAACCCTCGTCCGTGGTTGATCCACGATTTACGCAATCCGCTTTCGTAACGGTGCCCCGTACATCTGCCACCCACACGCCTTGGGACAGAAATTATCCTAATGACGGTCGAGGGCTGTTTATAACACCGTAAATTGATTCCAGTGCCTTGTGGTTTCGGGCCGCTTACACCTTCGAGCAGTCAATCACCAGGCGACTTCCCTTGAAAATGCCCACCTTCCTGTTACCGTGAAACACCGAGTCAGGCACCATCACTCCGTTCAGACACTAGTCGTTTCTAAAGAGGGGTAAACGCACTGAGATCGCTGCTACCGCCTTCTTGTTCCTATGTTACTTCGTTTAGTCTCGTTAGTTCTTCTGTTAGAGGAATGGAGGCGAGGTTAAATTGTGGAATGGAGGTGAAATTAAATTGAGAAATGGAGGTGAGATTAAATTGAGGAATGGAGGGGGAATTAAATTACTATTAACAATTAATCAACTGAATATTTTTTTTACCAAAGTAAGAAGTATTTAACGCGGCAGATAAATGTTTCAATCCACAGTACCAGAAATCCCGCGTCCCTTCCAATTTTTCTGTCGCCGAAGCTCGACATTTTCTTCAACTTTGTAATAATTATACCTGCGTCGGCGGCGATGTCGTGAGTGACACGGACAAAGAAGGCCGACACGTAAGAAATGTCTCTCATTACGGCGAACCACCGAGTCCAGCTCCGTTGCATTAAGTAGGACGCGTGCACGTGCTCGTAATTAACTCATTACTAGCGCAACGAGTCGCTAAACTTTCAAATTACCGTCGAATTAGCGTCGCTGTCTAGCGCGAACGGCGCTCGCCCACCTAGGAAACATAGGATCGTGCGTGTTGTGTCTTAGGATGTCGGTGTTTTAACACGGCGTGTGATGACACGAGTGCACTGCCCTCATTATAAATTAATGGCGATTGAAACGAGTGGAAAATGACAAATTACATTGCAATGGGAAAGAACATTGAACCGCCTTCGCCTTGTGCTCTTGGGTCGTAAGGAAGTGGACTTATGAAGATTAATAGGTGTTTTGCTAATACGTTTATTCGAATTGATGGTCAAATATTTAAGCAACAATGGGATAATAGCAGAGATTTAGAACTACAACTGATGAATCCCAGAAATCCTCAGTAACTTACACTTCCATATTTTCCCATATTTCTTATTTCAGAATAATGGTTTAGATGCTTCAAGTCTCACTGTTTCAGATAAATTTGTTGATGCCTCTACTTCAATAAATCCCCAGTGCCATTTGCAAACGATTAATTACAGAAGAAAATATATTTTTGTAGTTTAAGACATTTTTAATACAATGCAAAAAGTTCCATTAAATTATCTGTGGTAGTTTTCCTTGAATTAATTCCTAAAGATCACCTATTTTCATGGGCTCTAGATCGGAACACCCCTTAATCCCACAAATCTTTAGTAAATATATCTAAATATATTTCTATATCTTCCTACATCCATATGGAAATATTTTTCCTTCTATCATCTTTTATAAGGCAAAGCACACTCCACATGCTCCCCTTCTAATCCCACCATTTCCAAAATCCCAATCTTCCACAGCACAATCACGAAGGAAGAATCATCTACCTACGCCAGAAACCAAAAGCAACAGGGCGAAAGCGTGCAAAGAGAAAGCGCGAAAGATCGTTTCACGGTCCTGGGACTTTGTTCAGCTGTGAAAGACGTCAATTATACCAAGTGATTTGTCCAGTGAGTAAGCCACTATTAATTTCACGAAACGAGCCTCTCTTGCCGCCGCGCTCTGCTTCCTCCGCGCCGCATCTCTGGCTTCAATCGAAACCCTCTCGGGACGGGTAGCTGCGCGATGATCCAGCCGAAAGAACATCGATTACCGTCGATTATTCGCACGGTCCGCTGGACTTCCGTGGCGGTCTGATTGTCGGCCGATTAGCGGCGCGATGAACGCTGCCAAGTCGAGATTCCTCTCGCGTCTGATCCCCTTCAAGGTGTCCATTATACGCGCGGTTATGCACGCTGGATAGAAACGGTTCCACCTGTCCGGCGCCTGGCGTCGAATAATAAATCACACGGTTTTTAAAGCAGACAATCGTAAAAAACCGGAGAACCGTAGGAGGCCTGGCCAGCAACGAGATAGGATAGAGCGCTGGCGAGATTCAAAGCGCAGGGAGGAGGAGGGAAAGAAGGTGTAACGAGAGAAAAAAAGGAGTGAAATCATTCCTTTTGTGGAGGCTCTTTCGCGGGGACGGCGATCACACAGGCGATTCAGCGTGTGTATTCAAAGATGATCATTAAGTGACTATTATACGATGCTTTGGAGGAGCGACTATTTTTTCGAACAGTCACGCAGCCAGCTCCTCTATGCGGCTAGAATCGGAGAGGATCTTTGAAAGTATTCAGGTAACGCGTTACACTTGTTGGCCTCCTCGCTTTGTCCAGGAACGCAGGCTGGGTTAAGTTCATTATTCATCCTAAGGGGTTGTCTACCCGGATACATCTCGTGCCCCTCTTCCTCGAACCGTCTCTCACCTTGTCTTCGACTTTAGAAATTATGGGCCAGATTACGTTCAACTGGATCGTGAGCGTGGGTATGGATATTCGTGATTGAAGGAAGTCGTTGGTGGAAAAGACTGGTGTGAGAGAATAAGTGGAGTTAATGGTGTAGGGTTGAGTTCTTAAAATATATTGTAATTCCGGGAGAGTTCGACCACTTTTTGGAAAAGAAATTGTAGCAACGTTGTTTTTCACATTTTTGTCGTTTTATGCAGATTAAAGCAAAGCCCAAGCAATTTAGGGTATATATAAATTATAGTGTGCGATAATTTAAAATATTTATTTTCATTTTTAATCAAAAACATTGGCACTGCAACTGGTCTCACTCGCATGTCGGGGTCAGATGGTCCACCCACTACGAGTAATCAAGGTAGTAATCGACCACCTTATAAAAAAAAATTAAAAACGAATACATACGTATTGTTACTGTTACACTGTAGTTATATGCATATTAGGGTAGACCAGGGCGAATCGGATCACAGGACAAATCGGATCAAAATAAGAAATTAGTCCATATTTGTGTACTGGTGTACTGGTTATGAATATATTAAAAAAAAATGTTTTTTAATGTTTAACTATTGTTTCTTTACCGTCAAACACAAAGTGATCCGATTTGCCCTGGTCTACCCTATATCCCCAATATCGGAAGAGCGTAAATAAACTTACCTGTTTTTCAAATATCGCCCCCACTGTAAGTTGGTCTAAAAACTTTCAGCCTCGCAAAAAGTCTTAACTGTATATTATAATTCAAATATGGATTTGTGACAATGGTCAATGTGAGATAAACAACCAGCGCCTTCATTTCTTTTGTGTCAATGACACACAGTGCCCCACCTTGGGTCAGTCTTAAAATATCAGCACTAGCCGGACTCTCCCGGTGGTCGAACTCTCCCGGGCTTACCCTATATATGGCAAGTGAGCTCTATCCAAATATAGAATTATCATTTCCTAAACATTCTTTCACCACCTTACGTAACACCGCCGTTTCTAAAGTCTTCCTTTAACCACCACGGTAATTCTTCTTCGCCAGTTTCCTATTTTCTGAAAGAGATCCAGATTCCACGAGGCGTGCGTCAGAGGTGATCCACCGAAATGGGACCACGTGCTCCTGGGGAACCATCGAGCGTGGGTAATGACAGGGTGTGGAGAGTTGCCAAGGTCGCACGTATAAATATCCCGGACCAAGTGGAGGTAATGATTTCGGGCGCGTGTAGGCCCCGGCCATAAATTCTGGGCCCATTTACGGGACAGATGCGCCGATAACTCGTGACGGCAACCCCTTTCGAATTTGGATCACGACCAGGGCCACGGTGTTGTATACGAGACCGGTAATTATTGACGATGGTTAAGAGAACTGTGGTTAAAACGCGTGTGCCTCGAGGTTTACGCGTTTTAGAGGCGGCGAGCACTGCTGCAACGTTTTCATTAGGGAGCAATATTTCTCTGTAACATAAAGGGTTGTGCTACTTCATCATCGATGCTGTAGCTACAAACCTTTCCCGATAATTACTCATTATTAGTCGCACGTCTTCGAGCTTCAGTTTGCAAAATCAAAGCTATCCTGATCTTAACCCTTCGTGGTCACACGAAGGTTATCACACCCATTTTCCTCCCGAAGTATGTGTCTTTACTAATATTTCTGTAAATTTTTAAACCTTAATATTGAAATTTCAAAATTTGGTGAATTTTAATTAAAAAAATATCTTTTTTCAACTACAAATTTGGTCGTAAGAAAATGTACATTTCTGGAAAAGGACTATTAGAGCACGATTGTATGAATATTGCGAATGTACAATTAGCACTCAAAAGTTAAAAGATTCAAAAATACGTCAATCGTAACTTAGAGATGACGTTTGGTGGACCCCATGTGACGAATTTGTGATTATAAGGAGGTGTGACCACGAAGGATTAAGGGTTGTTGATTCTCCGCGTTGATTCCGAGTTACTCGTGAGTCCATAGGTGGCAGAAACTCTCTCCATCGATGGGTCATTCTAATGCATTGTGTGGAACCGCGATAATGCCGTGGAAAGGGATATTAATCACGCGTTTAACGACACGGTAATCATCGTGTATTTACATACAAATCCCCGCTCGGGCAATGATCCCTTGAAAAATGGCAAACGGCAATTTCCTCGGCGCGTCGAAAGAAATCTAATAAAGAGTGGCCGATCGGGGATGCACCTGCGCGAGTCCCACGCAAGCATCGGCGACGAGTCATCGCGGAAAAATCTCCCCGTCGATCGTTGCACGTGCACGTGTATCCGTTCTGGCGAAAGGTAAAACGCAGGCGTAACGATCCCACAGTTTTAATTACGCCAACGTGGCCCGGGGACGCGCCCCTGCGGTTCCACACGGGCACAGGCAAATATTTCCAATTATTCGACGCCTTAATTAAATATCATTCCTAATGATGCACGTGTCGCGTCCCCGGAAAACTAATGGACTCCGCTTGGCACGCGGCTAATGAAGACGTGGGTCGAACAGGCGAAGGTGTTGCGCTTATTAATGATGCCGGTTTCTTTCCTTTTCCCCCTCTTTTCTCTTCCCGAGTCTGCCTAAGCAGCCACGTTTCCTCACGGAGAAGAAAAGAACCGTCCACTTGGTGAGTTTGCACAAACAAGTTTAGAGTTATGATATTTGTTGGTTGTCGAGGCGGAGCACTAAGTAGGTATGATATTCGAAGACCCTTTCATTAAGAGTTATTAACTGAGCCTTCGAAACCCCTTTCTTCCTCATTTCTTAAGGATACATCTGTCGGTGTGGTTACAATCGTTTCCTTGACGATATAATAAAACTGATAATAGGAATGAAATTCTGACTAATCGTTATGCGAATTACATCCCTAATCCCTTGATGGAAAGGTTCGGGGTCCGCTCAGGAGTAGTCACTGCATCCTCACGAAAGGTCCAATCTGGGGAGCCCACCGAGTCCGTACGAAATCGATAAAAAGTCCAAGAGCCGTTACACCTACCGGTAAGCGGATTGGTATCTCGGTTCCCTGTCAGCTCCATCCTACCTCCGTCGTTTTCTTATTGTTCCAGAGGAGGATCTTCCCGTTCGTTGGCGGGGCTCGCAAAGAACCGGAGGATTGCGTGCGCCGCGAAGGTGAAACTAATAACAGCGGTACGCCGCTCGGCTCTGGGCAAACACGCAATTACGCCTCGACGGTGCGCCATGAATCGAGCTACCGCATTACGGGACACCAGGGCGAAATCTTGTTCCCCCATCGCACGCATCGAGAAAAAGCGATACCTGACCCCTTCCCCCGTCGAACCGGGCCGGCTTTAAGGATACTGTGGCCACAGCTGAATCTTTTTTCGAGCGTAAATAAAATCATTGCCTTCTCACCGATCTGCTGGATGGATCCCACAAGGGAAGAAGTGGATATTAATTCTTCCAATGATCTGTGATAAAGCGTATAATTAAATTAAAAAGTAAGCATTAATTAAGTATTCGACGTAATAGAAGAACGGTTTTCTGAATAATTATAGGCGCTAGAACCATGTAATATGTATACAGTTTTTGGTGAATAAAGATGTTAAACGCATTCAATCTTTTTTGATTCTTTTATCCTCAAATCTTCCTCAAATCCTAATTCCCTCTTGAAATAATACCAATCCAATATCGTCTTCTAAAGAAAATCGTCAGCGGAACATACCTTGCAGCTGCAAAATCGCAAAATTTCGCCTTGCAACTTCTCTTGCAGGTGCAGCGGGAAAATATGCTTCTCTTGCAGGTGCAGCAACTCAAAAACTCCTCCTTTCGAAATTTATTGAACGATTGTTGCACCTGCAAGAGAGGCAGAATTTCGCGCTGCACCTGCAAAATAGCAAAATTTCGTCTCATAATGTCTCTTGCAGGTGCAGCGGGAAAATATGCTTCTCTTGCAGGTGCAGCAACTCAAAAACTCCTCCTTTCGAAATTTATTGCACGATTGTTGCACCTGCAAGAGAGGCAGAATTTCGCGCTGCACCTGCAAAATAGCAAAATTTCGTCTCATAATGTCTCTTGCAGGTGCAGCGCGAAAATTTGCTTCTCTTGCAGGTACAGAAACTCAAAAACCCCTCGTTCCTAAATTTATTGCACGATTCTTGCACCTGCAAGAGAGGCAGAATTTCGCGCTGCACCTGAAAAAATGCAACATTGCGTCTCGCAACTTCTCTTGCAGGTGCAGGGCGAAAGTCTGCCTCTCTTTCAGATGCAAGAACCGTGCGATCGTCTTAGGAGAGACCCATTTTTGAGTTGCTGCACCTGCAGGAGACGCCGATTTTCGCGTTGTACCTGCAAGAGAAGTTATGGAGCCAAAATGTTGCCTTTTGTGGGAAAAGTGAGCTTTGTTGGAAGAATAAGATTTTGTGGGTTTTGTGGACTATTAAAATTCCCGCTTCGCGGAAAAATTCAGTTTTGTGGGAAAAGAAAGTTTTGTGGGTCTTGTGGGTCTTGAGCGGTACATAAAATGCACAAAAATGGTGCACATTCGCGGGAAGCCAATAACCACTTTGCAACTTTGTTGCCCTTTCACAGGAAGTCCGCACTAATATGTAAAAAAAAATGCAAGAATAATCTAGGAATACTATACGAGCTTTGTGGGACTAACACAAATATTACAAATAGTGTAACAGTAATAAAAATTGGGTGGGTAGGTAAAGTGTGTCCATTATGATAGGGGGAGCCGTGTGGTAAAATGGAAGTGTAGTGGGAAGGAATGTGAAGCGATGGTGTGTGCAGAGCCCATGTATAAATAATATAATGAAGTGAACATGTCGCGCAGATGCGAAGTTTTGAAGTGATGATGTTGCGGTGGCAAGCCGCGAGGGCACCGCGATGTCATCTGTGCATTATGCAATTCCCGCCAGCTGACCCGATCGGGGGCTGCATTAAATGTCACTCTGCTAAATGCATGCCTCGAATAATTGTACGTGGGTAGTTCATTTCGTAAGAGGAAATCACCCACATTCGCACACGAGGGGGGATCTATCAAAGATGCACGAAATTTCATACGAAAAGGGCATTCATAAATCACTAGAATAAAAAGATATTATCCAAGGACAGTAAATAAAATACAACCTGTACAAAGAATAATTCTAAATAAACGATAGTGATTTCGATAGTGATAAATACGGTCGAAATTCTAATTACACTAAAGAATAATTCTATTTTATTTCATTACCCAAATATCTAACAATAAGTACATAGATACAAACATATTACAAATTTTCTTGATGAAAAGACAATTTATACGATACAAAAGAAGTTCAAGAAACCAATGAGTCCTCCACTGCGATCAAAGAGATCCATGTCGAGCATTTCATCCGTAGAAACTGATCGATTAGACAGAGCAAGGTAAATCGCAGGCCTGATGCGTTTCCAGAGCCATCTTATCTGTCACGGTCCGATAAATCGAGGCAGAAAGCGAGTCTGAATAAACGAGACAGCCTCGTAATACACGTTACACCGTCGTGCTCGTGGATACGCGAAATAAACGATCCACGGGTTAGGCATCGCCAACATCGGTGTGTAGGCGACTTACGTGGATTAAGTTATGGTGGACCTTGCTGCGTGCATGGTGCAACACCCGTGATCTTTTGCACCGTGTGTTGCTAGTCGATACCTTGGATGCTCGTAGATCGATCGTTCCTGATAAATCGTTTCCTCTCTCCCCCGCCCCTCCCCCCATCGATGCTAGGTGAGCAAGAATGAAATTTCACTGAATGAAGACTGCGAACGTGGGGGCTGCCGCAGAAACCTCTGGGTTCTACGAACTTAACTTACGAAAAACTGCTCGAATCGAACTGAAACCCCCGCAGCTGCTACGTTAAAGGAGACTTTAACAAATGATTTCAATAAAAGCTACTAATTGGTCAGCCGATCAAGTACCAAAAATATGATTCAACGTAGCGAATGATAAATCAAGCTCCACTCGACAGCCGAAACGATAGATCTTACCCGTCGCCGATATAAATCTTCAAATCGAAATTCCGCGAAACTTAATCGCCAGATTCTTTCGCGGGGCAACCGCAATCACTCAGCTCCCACAATTTTCCATAAACGTTGCAGCCGTTATCGCAACAAGCGGAAACGATACTCACCGCCAGGGTTTCACAATCGATTCTAACCTGCCGCGGACAGGATTACAATCCTTTTGCAACGTTGCGGTAAAAATCGTGATTGCTTTCTTTCCTAACCGATCGTCCAGCTAGCTTGATCGTCATGCCTGGCGACGGGACGAAGATACCTGGGACACTCCTGATATTTCACTTTGTTGCACTTTGCTCCCGCTTTTGAAAGCTTCACCTTCTCCAGCCGGCGAATAAATTACCGGCGAAACGCAGCCGGGAAGAAAAAGCGTCTCGTACACCGTTCACTGGCGACGCCTGGTATCTCGTTCTGGCTCGTAAACTCCGCGATAGAAGTCAATTGCGCGCTGTCAATTATTCCACCGGCGCGGCGGTAATTAAAATAAATAAAGGGGCATGGTGAAGGAGGGATCGCGCCATCGTCAAAGCCTGAGCGCGTAGGTGTCGCTCAACAGAAACGATCTTTATTAAACGAGCGAAGTCTCGTCGTATAAATTCATCGAAAAGCTGGAACGATGATCGGCCAACGCGCCCAGAATCTCCCTATTAATTATTATCCAATCATCGGGATTGTTCGCAGGTCGAAACGCGCGTTATCCAGCGGGGATTTATTTGCGGCGCATTCCCAAGCCCCGGCACGGGTCGCAGGTGTGATCGAGAAAGTCATCGATCGGATCGATAGGCATCCCGTGGAAAAGTTCAATTCTCTGGCGCCACGTTCTACACGCTCGGCCATAGGTGGGAGTGAACGTTCTACACGCACGTTTCACGCAGAGCGGCTCTGTCGGACCAGCGGTTGTGTGCACCGGCACGGAGACACCTGGGTCACCGCGGAGCTGTGGCGCTTTGGAAAGGTAACTCGCGAACGATGATATATGCTGACGCAAAAGTTGACCGCCCAGACGTCGGGAGACGCCTTTTAAAACAATACCGCCGTCGCTTCGCCGCTGGTTCTCCCTTTGTCTCTCCGTTCTCTCTCGTGGGCATCATTTCTCAATGAGCACCGCGCCGGAGAAAGCGTGGGCTGCTGCTTGGGCCTGCCCAGCCGTTTACCGCTAACGTTGACTTAATTTCGCTGCTTTGCCTGCGAGATTTCTGTCGTCAACGATATCGCGAAGGTTTCCAGAGGGCGCTCGACGAATAGCGTTTTTATATTCCACCGTTCTTTGATCCTCGGCTAGCCTGGTCCTTTTCTCCCGGGGGGATTTTAACGCGTAAATCATGTTTATGGGGGGAATAAGGAAGAGACACGTCATGTAGGAAGTAATAAGTTACATATCGCAACCGTGTATCTCTGCAATCCCGTAATGCCCTAGAGTCCTTAACCTTGGCGCGTTATGGGCTCGCGATTACCGAGTGGTAATGGGAGCACACGAGCACCGTGTTGGTAGGATACATTGGCGGCAATCCCTGCTTTCCTTGAAAACCTTCATCTTCTCCTTTTCCTTCCGTAAATCTTCACCGGCTCTGTGCAGCAATTAACAGTCCACGTTAACCACTTTAGCGCATACCTTGTAAGGTAACTACACCCATCACCACAACTCACTCGAACATCAATCAACCTCAGAAACCATAGCAATTAGCCCATTCATAGCTTGAAGGCTGAAAGCAGTAGACGACAGCCATTCATGAAACGTAGGCATGCAATCTAGGATGGAATAAAAGACTCGACCATTATCCGGGCTCGAAGCGCGAGCTCTCCACTCGAATTTCGAATTTGCATCTACCGCTGATAAGATAGCACATGGTCCCCGCGAGCCGGCGCCGATGGCAAAAGTTCTAGCTTTACACGAGCCGGCTAGACTCCGGTTATCGTCGCTATCGGCCATGATAGATGGCAGGCGGTCGCGCGATAAATCATCCAGGATCGCGCCGCGAGGAGGATCTATACTCCGCGCGGAGGATCCACAGGCTGGCGGTGCCGTTCGGCTGTCGATCAGCGGCTGCCTGCGCAGCAACCCGCTCGATAACCATCGACGACGAAAGTATTAATTATTATTTGCTGCTCGTGGCTTTCGATTTGTTTTGCTCGGGAGGCGCGCGGGCAACCGTTTCACTTTGCGCCGCGAAAGTGACGAAACCCCGCCGGAGCGATTTCACTCGCCGCAGATAAATCATCTACGTGGATTCCGCTTTTACCGCGCCGCGCGATACCGAGCCTTTGAACCTTTAACAGTTCGCTAGGATGATGGACGACGCGGCGCAGGTGTCGAAAGAGAAGTCGGAGAGAGGAGATTGGCGGCGCGCTTCGATGGGGGTTAATGTTGGCGAGGGTGTCATAGTTTTGACGATGAGGGGACATCGGGAGCTTTCGAATGGCAAGGGTTTGCGGCTGTAGTTGACCTTTGATTTAGCGACGCGACGGGGATTGGGAAAGTAGAGGATTATTGGGGGAAATGAAGGGTGCGTTGGAGGTTTATTTCTTTTCTGTTGGAACGAAATTGAGTAGGGTAAACTGTACTAATGTTGGCACTGCGCTAATAATTGGCGTCACTGATTAAAAAGTAAAATATTAAGAAGTACAAGCTCAGAAAGTACTTTCTTTTATAATTTCTTATTTTTCTTTTAGTACAATACTGTTCAGTAGTTGAACTACACATTTCACATCTAGCAACATCACGAAGTGGGAAGAGTTTAAAAAAAAATACCTGAACGAAGAAAAACTTTTTCAAAATTTTGTTAGCGCAAGTTTGCAGCGCTTATAGCACCATTAAACTTTTGTTTGAAATTTTTTTCTGTCTGTTGTACTTTGTGAGTTATACGTGAAAAAGTGGAAGTGCCAATTTGATTTTGAGGTAGTTTTCACCCCCTTAAAGGGCGATGGGGTCCAAGTGAAACACTGCGTTGTTCTTATTTTGAGTCATTTTAAAAACCCACAAAGTTGCGTTCCAATCGGTGAATCCGGGTTCGCGGTGTTTCCTTGTAAGTAATGGATTGAAATACAGATTTATTAAGTGTTGTAGATATTTAATAGTGAATGAAATAGTCTGTTTAAACACTTTAAACTTCGTTTTTAACTACATACGTTTTTCTATATAACCTGAAATTTTAGGATGTTAATGATTGTACTTTTATGCCAATTTTTATTTTTTATTGAATACTTTTAAAATAAAACACTTAATATGTACTAAAGATGTTTTATTTTAATGAGAAATCCATAATCATTGATAATAACTGAAAATTAAGACCATGTAAAAACTTCACAAAAAATATCCAATTAGGATTTCGGCTTAGGGTGTCAATCATGGTACATATTACGCTAGATACTAAAAAGAAGAATTGAAGGGATGCTGAAGATACAGTGGTTAAAAAGATAATACCACACATCACTAAACTGGCGAGAGTATCGTTAGGTTAATAGTGTTGAAAATGAGACTAAAACAGATAGTCTGGGAAGAGAATATGATGCCTCGAGCGTGATGGGCCTCGTTTTCTAATGGCTCACGAAAGTGCAGTTGCATTCTTGGCACCTGGCAGCGGTTCACGCCGACGTCTGCTAGCCCTGTGATTTTGCGATCACTGTTATAACTCAATCTTCCATAGAACTCATAGAACACTCTGTTTTACGATTTCCCCCTTTCTACATTTAATTGCTTCGTAAAACTTTCGAGCCTCTAATTATGATAACCGAAACCCATATTGCATCCCAATTTCTATTATTTCACAGACATCTAGGATATGTATTCAAGGTCCTCGCCGCACCTCAAATTTTTCTTGGATAGAATCTAGCTTGGCGGGCTTAAAGGGGTAGTGGACTATTTCAGCTTCAGAAAATCGATTACTTTTTTTTACTGATTTTGGAAGTCTTATCCTTTATGAAAATTTTAAACAAAATTTTATGAAGAAATTTAAATAATTGCCGAAGTTAAAGCAGCGAACGTAATTGACTGCACCGTCGAGTAACGGCCTTGCAGAGCGGTATTGGCATAGTGCACCTTACTTTGAAGCCGGTTTTCTCGAAACACCATTTTCCAAAACGGTGTACATTATAACTCTTGAACCAATGAATATTTTTATTTAAAATTTTAACTGGAGCTGTAGAATTCCATTCTCTATCGTGTAGCTGTAGCAATTCCGCATTAACATTAGATGTTTGTAAAACATTTTATAACTGATTAAAGACGATTTCTTCCCGTAAAAATGTAGAAAAAATAGTGATTCGTGTGGAACTTTCATAATTTTTGTTCAAATTCATCGGCAAGTTTCCACACTGTAGATATTTGTGTATAGAATAATTACCTCAAAGCATTTTGCTTTCAGATGATTGGTTCACCTGTATTCGCCGTACAGGGCTATCTTCAACGATTAATAACTTCGATAATTTTATACATTCCGACGATTTTTTCTGAATACTCGCAAACGTGCCTACAATAGATTGTCAAAACTATAACGATTGTTTGATATCAAAGTAATTTAGCGTCAAAGAAACCAACGATTTCACCTATCCAATAGTCCACTACCCCCTTAATCTGAATCACTTAAGACAAGATTTTTTCACTATTATAGAACAGTCACACAATATTGATTGTTTCGTTCCATCCTAATATTTAACTGCAAACTATACAATTTGATCGTTCCTAACATGCGATGTGATTTAAAGTTAGGAAAATAAAAACATTTTACGGAAAAGATATAAAACAAAAATTCCCTGAAAGCAGGTATAGGTTTCCAAAATGGTCATTAAAGCGATCTACTTAATAAATATATTTATACCCTAAAAAGTCTAAATTCTGTAGAAACTGTGTCGTTTGAAGATCGAAACATCGTAAGTAGGTTGATTGTAACGACAGTGATTGATTGTCATCTGAAGTAGTAACGTAAATTTTTAAAAAAGGTGACTGCAAAAGATAAGTATCATTCCCGATGTGATACCGAAAATCGAAGAGTACTTCGATAAAATCGCGATCGAATAAACAAATTGTTGTTATTATGATATTATTATGTAATAATCGCTTCTAATCAGATATACGTACTGGTTAAGTGTGTACCGTACGATTCATTGATAACTGTACGAAATCGATTCAGTCATTTGATACGATAAGTATCAGTAATTTAATAGAAAGTATGTAGTTGAAAGTATGTTATCCTTAGAAAAGGATTAACGAGTCAAGCAGACGATTCCTTAATCCTCCTCAATGTATTATTATAACTATGTGAATGGAGTACTGAAAACAATGCTACAAGTGAATCAGAATTCAAAAGAGTTGCGTCACCCTGTATATTAAGACTCTGCAGGGGAGTGTTAAGACCATACTCGAGTTCTTGGAAGAGACGGAAAAATAGATTTATCGGTGATTAACAGACGCGTTGTTTCTGGAATATGCATCACTTTCGGAAAAACAAGGATGTTTATCTACTACCATCGTAAAAATAAAAACAATAGCAGTAATGATCCCTGAGCAGATTTAATGTCATAGTTGTTTAAGTTATTTTCAACGTGTGCCACTATAATTGTAAGATTTTATAACAAGCTCTTAGATCACAAGGTTTGTATTGGAATTTGCACTTTTATATCTAATCGAAACGTCCACTTCGACTGGTATCAACAAATATTCCAGAAACTGATTTTGGATAAGTTATTTCTGTAATTTGAATTGCTGATATCTATAATGTGATTAGGTACTTTAGAGATCTTGATACTCACTAATTTTCCACTTGTTACGTGAAGTAATCTTCCCGTAAGTTTTTTTTTATATTGATAAAATTATATTGATATAACAGTTTCAATTAATTATGAAAAATTTGCTTTAATTTGTATTATAATTCAAATCTATTTTCTATTTTCATCGATTTACTTCAATGGAATGGTGTTTGTAGATTCGCTTTGCACAAGTAGGAGAGACCGGGGCAGATTGTAACAAAAAAGTTTTCACAGTTTTTTCTCGAAAGTCTTTTCCTCAATCAGGAAATAATTTGTGTGATTTACTACTTACATATGTGGTGAACTGATTGCGTGAAAGTACTGATAATCGCGATAAAGTGATAAAATCTTGGACACTTAGACATCTAGCTTCATCTTAAATAAATCTGAACCTTTGTTACAATGTACCCCAGGCCGGAGTAAATTGTAACACATCTGTTTTACTTATTTAAATACAAATATGAATACAAATAAACAAATCTAAAAAATATAAATGCAAACATAGATCATTATTAAAAATTATATATATGTGAGTTAAACAGTCATTGCTTATTCATCTGATTGCATCAAAATCTTCTTCTTCGCTTTCTTAATTTTGCATTTATACTTTTTTTTCTACTTTTTGGATTCTCGATTGTTCTGGCAAATAGTTTGCTTTAGCACCATTTAGAGTGGAGTAAATAGTAACATGTTACAATTTATCTTAGTTTTATCTCATCAAACGAGAATCTAAACATCAAATTACTAAAATGCGTACACATTATATTAAACCACTGTGTACTGATTTGTTTGCGACAAAGAAGCAAGAATTCAAATGGTTTCTTATGACGGTTAATTGAAATAAAAGTGCTAAGACAACATTAAGTACTTACGTGCTCTTAATATTAAAATTCTGGGCTATAACCACAAAATGAATACATAACTAATATGTGTTAAATCGTCATGCGTTACAAAAATTTTACTTATGTTACAATTTACCCCGTGTTACAACCTACCCCGGTATCCCCTATTTGATTAATCTCTTGCCTAAAATGTTTACGAATCAAAGAATTTAGTGTTTTACTATAATTAGATGTAAAACTACCTGTAATTGAATAGCACTGTGAAATTGAATGATCATTCTACCTTCCCAATTTCCTAACTTTAAAAATTCTCCAGCTTCCCAATTCCCAAATTTCTAAATTCTCCAGCCTCCCAATCTCCCAATTTCTAAAATTTCCTGCCTCCCAATTCCCTAAGTTGAAAATTCTCCAGTCCCCCAATTTTCAGCTACCATCTTCGTAACTTAATTCCAACATGCACAGTTAACGTCGCACATCGCGGACCGACTTGAAAACCGGATGGATTCACATCTGTGCAAGACACTAAAATACTTACATATCCGAAAATTCGATCACATTGAATTCTGGGTAGCACCTGGAAACCAGGGGAGACTCGTCACGGAAATAAAACGCGACACCCGTTGCACAGTTATGTCTGAGACACACTTATTCCGTCACTGGTCGCTCGTGAATATCCAAATTTGTAAAGCTGCAGGGGAATTACCCAAGGCCACATGTTAAATCACGATTATGTGTACGTGCAGGT
The DNA here is from genome assembly GCA_929113495.1 of Andrena minutula. Taxonomy (NCBI): domain Eukaryota; kingdom Metazoa; phylum Arthropoda; class Insecta; order Hymenoptera; family Andrenidae; genus Andrena; species Andrena minutula. The sequence goes on from OV815994.1 coordinate 24,735,070, forward strand.
GTTTTATTATACGTATCCCTCCGCCCCGATGATACAATTTGATCCACGATAGCACGTTGCTCTTTCCTATAAAAGCCAGTGGACCGTGTTCGCCATTATCATTTCTCGAAGCCACTATTCCTGGAGTAACATGAAGTCATTTATCGCCCTTTGTGTCCTCGCGGCCATTTGCGCCATGCAGGTAAATACACTGAATTAAAAATACGAGCTACGTACACTTTATAAAGTCCACCGAAATTACAAAAATTCGAGTTGTTGTTTAATGTCGCCTTAGAAATATGTAATTTAAATTTGTAGTGGGTGAACTACTGCTTTTCGTTTGTGTGATTAAGAGATTAGCAGGAAGAATGCTCAATGATTTTGTTTTATTGAAATTTCATTGGCTTTCTAACAAGCTGAACATCATTAGCATTCCAGAGACAGGAATTTGATTAATCTCATATAAATGCTTATTACCTTCCTAAATAATTAGCACCTCGAACAGTAAAGCTTTGCGAATTTGATCAACCGAGCTGATAATATCATTGAACGACGTGTAGAAATTAGGGCTGGGACTATTCGAATAATTTAATATTCGAATATTTTACAAGTATTCGAATGCTACGAATAAACTTCGAATATTCGAGTATTCGAATGTTATTATTCGAATACTATTTGAATATCGCTGTATTCGAATAGAGCAGTATTCGAATACTATTCGAATACCGATATATTCGAATACTATTCGAATACCGATATATTCGAATACTGATGTATTCGAATAGTATAGTGTGAAGTGGGTCAAAATTAGCTTACAAAATTTCACCTGACAAATGAACCCAAAGAACTTGATTTATAATTCACACCATACTATTCGAATACTCAAATATTCGAATAGTATTCGAATACTCAAATATTCGAATAGTATTCGAATACACAAATATTCGAATAGTATTCGAATACACAAATATTCGAATAGTATTAGAATACACAAATATTCGAATAGTATTCGAATACTTAAATATTCGAATAGTATTCGAATACTTGGATATTCGAATTATATTCAACAAATAATTGAGCAACTGAAGTATTCGATTACTAGAATACCGAAAAATTCGACAAATAGTCCCAGCCCTAGTATAAATAAACGTTCGCGAGACAACGCAGACTAGATAGCCAATGAGTTTCTTAATCAACTCCTAGCTTAATCTAGTGATAAAGATTCCAGTGATGAATTAGAAACGTTAGGAATTATGGAACAGTTGTTACAAAACTCACAATTTAAAAAGATACCATAACCAAACTAATTTCAACACCCGCAAACTCCATCAAATATATTTTCTCCAATCGCAACGTTTCCCTTTTAGGGATCAGCCTACAGCCCATTGGATCCATTGAAAGACGCAATCGAGTCCATTAAGCAAAACGTCCAGTCAACCCTCGCAAACCTTGGGGGTGTCAGATATAATCTGATCATAACCGCAAGTCAGAATATGAACACCCTTAAGAGCCGAAGCAAGACGAACATAGAAAACATGGTGAGACCAGCCCTCGATGAAATTCGCGTAAGTACTTATCTTCGACGCAACGTCCCCTAGTAGCATTTATTGTTGGCATTTTGATGGCCAACTACTTCTCTTTTTTGGGATACTGTGGGCCAACCAGAAATGCTACTAGGATCACATCGCACTAACATAAATATCGCGATACATATTCATAAGATTTTATAACGTCGTCAGGCCAGGGTAGATCAGACTAAGTCACAAGGAAAAGACACCGAGCACTGCTACACTACTATCCAAGACGGCGTGCACAGCACCTTAGAAAAAACGTTCCCGGGACTCCGGATGTGTCACATGAATGGGACGTATCTGCTTCAACAAGCATTCACTCCACTCGACGTAGGAATGGAGGTATGTATATCGATGCCAAGCTACACTACGATATAATAATTAATTCTTCTTCACTTATACTTTCAGACTGGATATGCATTCATCCCTGAATTGGACAACATTTTCTCCACGTGCTACCAGTCCGACACCGCCCAAATGAAAGCCTGCATCATTAAGAAACTGGATCAAATGACCGAGACTCTTAGGGCTTACCAAATGCAGGTGAATCAGTTGATAATTTATGCGCAAAACGGTTTGAACAACGCGACCAACACGGTATCCACCTGTATTATGGGACCCGAGTCGACAGCCCGCTCTACAATCAACAACTTGAGAATGGATGCGAACAAGTGCATTAACAAGTAAGGCGCATCTATCGAAGATGTCACTTGCCTTATATAAATTTAAATATTGTCTTGTTTGCAAACTACTGTGTTAGGCAAACTTGTATTTAATTCCCAGCGCCATTGGCGACTTAAGGCTGTGGCCGTTGTTGATTGAACCTGTACTTTGAGCTTTTAATACAAAAGGTTGGTAATCGATACTCCGGCAATTCAGAAGTGAAGTGTTTAACCTGATATATTCCTTCCAACGTTCTTGCTCCATTTAAGTGATAGTTTTCAGGTAGGTACTTACTCAAAATTCAGAAGTAGAATACAGTATCTCATCCATGAAAATCACAGATAAATCAAAATGCAGGATATTTTCACAATCCATTGGCCGAAGACAAACTCAAAAATGAATGTCTCGCGCAGATGGTCTAGTGATAATTACGAACCCCTTTGGCAATAAGTTTTAACACCGACACCTTTATTACCGCCTTCGCGGTACTACCTCGAAAGCCCGTACAATGTCGCCGAGGTGATTTTCGCTAATTGCACGTTTAAAGTCCCTCAAGTCCTAACGACATAATCGTCCATGTAATGACAGGTTTCGCGAGCTGCGCAGAGGTAACGCTGTCACTGCTACGGTGTTTATTGAATTAGTTAATTACATAGAGGCGTTGACGACGCTCGGGCAAGTGGTGCTTGGTCGACTCAGTACCTGGCCAGGCATTTTGGCACGTCTGCTTACGATCGTTTTCTTTTTCCACTAACCACTGAGTTTTGCGAATCCAGCACCAATTCCAGTTGGACTCGAGGATAACTAAAGAGTTAAAGGACTTCTAAAGCCCACACCTGATCGGCGCACAGTGGTCTGTCCAATAACAATCTAGCGGGAGAAAAGTCGCAGGTTGTACATAAATCACCAGTTAGGTGAAATTGTTTATTACTTGTTTGAAAAACACCATCCACATTGTTTTACCACCCTTAAAACGTTCATCTCAGCCTCCAAGGTTTTTTTTTAAAACCAAAATTCGTATTCTGGGGTTTCTTAAAATGTAGAAAGCGAATATGAACTGTATTTTGTAGAGAAAGATTGTTTACAACCACGTTATTTAGAATGAATTACACATTTTAGCTCCTGACATCAGCATTTTAGAAGATAGAGTTATTTTAATTATGTACAAAAATTATATAGAGTTGCAAATATTTGCAGCTATAACTTGTGAATATGTACTCTATAATAAAGCAAATAGAACAAAATAGCACAACAAATTTCAGATTCCATAAGGTTCCTGAACCTCTAGAGCTTTTCCAACGAAAGCTATTGAAAAATTACATCATTTTTATGATTTTATTTTAATTCTGTTCGTTAGAAATTAAAATACTCATGACTGAAGCTTGATTTACTATTTACTATTTACCACTGCAATCGATTATTAAAATTACTAGCAATTTAAAGCGCGATAGAATTGAGCACTTCTGATATACAGCTGATACTGGCGCATTCGAACAATCGGTTACTAAGCTTTATAAAATACGTATAAGGTTGCATACAATATCATTCCGATATCTCCGACTCAGTAGTTTGTGGTATGACCAAGATTCATTAATTTTGGTTGGTCATGATTTTGGACTTTTGTCTCGCTAGACCATCAATAATACGGAGCACTGTGCGGCGTCCTAGAACTCGCCTTCCCCCGACGACTCTATCGCTATCAGCAGCTCTCGCAATCGACACCACGAAACTAATTGTCGAGATCGGTAATTGGTAGCAGGAGCAATCTCATTTCTAGGCAGGGCGTGGTGTGCCTCTTCCAGCTAGCTTCGTAACAGCATCGACTGCCTCTCTCGCTTCGGATAACTCGCTCTTTCGTTGCCGGGGGATCGCCACGCTCTATCGCGACTCGATTATTGCAACCTACTCGCGCAGAGTGCTTATCAAGTCATTAGGTCGCCATTACATCCCGGGTAAGGTTTGTTTAACCCGATTCCACGGCTGGCGATCTCCGGGAGTTCTCTACGAAAGGAAAACAATCGTCGCTCCATCGAGAGGGAAAAGATCGATCGCGGATCGTTTTGGGGTCGAAAGCACCGGTGAACTTCGTTCAAGCGTATCAACGATCCGTCAGATAATACTATACCTCCCACGCAATAATTAAAGGGTCAGAGGGTAATGGTTGGATAGCGAGCACTGGAAAAGGCGGACGCGGTTGCGTCTACAATCTTGGAGGGATACCCACTGGATCATATTCTCCGCGATTCGCAACATTCGTAGAAAATTTATTACACCGTCTTCTCAGTAAACTATGCATTGAGGAGTTGAAATGGTAAACGATTAAATGACGGTGGTTAACATTTTCAGTAGAAATAAAAGCGTATCTGTTCATTTTGTCACTTACATCATTTATGACTCGTTTATCTCAACTTGATCTTTTATCGTTATGTACTTTCAGCGTATATCTGTATCGATTTAGAGGGAAACAAAAATATTGCACCCGTGAACATCGCTGAAGATCACTTTCATCGTTTTTCACCACAGCGAAGTTGACACGATTGTAGCTCTAGGGTAGATGTTCATATTACTGTCAGTGTCCCTATTACTGCCTTTATATATTTTGCTTAATAAAAATGTAACGTATAAAGAATCATGTACAACAATAATATTATCATTAAATTGGGACTGTTCTTATTATTATTAATATTATTGTTGTACACTATTCTTTATACGTACATTTTTATTAAGAAAAATAAATAAATTGGCAGTAATAGGGACACTGACAGTAATAGGGACATCTAATCTACCTTCCAATAGCCCTAGCAGTTAAAATAAATGCCCCATGGAATTCACATCCTTTTCCACCAAAAAAATTATTTTCAATTTCTTTGGCACATCGTTTATCATTTCAACTTCTGATTACCTAATCCCACATCTGTCATCCGTGACTCAGCAAGAATAAAAACTAACCCTGTCAACTTAAGCCACGAGATAATGCCGCTAAGTCGAATGAATGGACAGTGAGGTAGAATAGGACCGTGAAGGGAGACAATGGCCTGTGAAAATCGTGTGGAATCCTCCCAGTCGCAGCCGTGAAATCCACTGGTTCCGTGGCCGCGCAAAAAGAGGGCTCGAATGATCGGTGGCTGCACGGATAACGAGATATCAATACATGATCGATTCCGCACGGTGTGGCGAGCGACCGCCGCAGGTTTCTAATTCCGTGGCAGCGACAACGGCGGTCCGTGAGCGTTGTTCGGTACTCCTACGTTCGTAATCCTGTGTTCCCCGGCGGTGTTTCGCCCGTCGTTCCGCACGAGCGGCCTGTACACGATCCTGTTGTGGCCCGCGATGGAAAAAAGCCGACCGGGTACGCGCACGTAGGAAGTAAACACGCCGGTACTTCAACCGGGGCACGGGGATCGACGACAGTCGTCGGCTCGTGGCGAAAAACCGCGCCGCGGTAACGATCTCGCGGACGGATGCAACCAGATACGACGCGGCGATAACGTTGGATCGGGGCTAGACAAGCTCGCGCCCGTCGATTCGCGGCCGCGATAACGCCGTCCTGGATTTATGTCGAAACTTGAAAAGCGTCCTCGTCGGCCCTCCAGGACGGAACACGTGCACCCGTCCTGTCATCGCCAGCCACGATTCAATTGGACTCGCGATCAGACCGCCGTGATAATGATGCCGCGTGCGGTCGCACGGTTATTGATTCTGTCGGTAGAAGGAGTCGTAAGATAAATCCGTCACCGATACCTATGAGGGTTGTAACTATAGGTGTCTGATATTGTTTCGATTGGGAGAGAGATATGCGTGGTTCTGCAAAGACTTTTGCTTGTGTCTGACAAGGGAGGATCTCTAATCCGGAAATTTAAAAAATTCTGAAACGTTGTTAATATGTAGGGAATTTCCTCCTGATTACAACGCAATTTTTGTTTTCTGCCCAAATTCACACTGATAAGGGACACTATTAATTTTTTTTAATTGTTATCTATCATTGATCTATTATCATTCATTTAATATAATGTATTTTCATACAATAGAGATAATTAAATTTCAACAGACGGTGTTGTCATTCTCTTTCCCTCATTTTTCTTCTTTCCTCTGTTCCACGTTTGTTGATTTTTCAACGTCAGAGCATCTTTTGGGAGCATCTTTAATTTACATTTTTGTGACCGTGGTGACATACACTGTCGATCTATATAAATAAATCTGCACTATTCCATCATCAATCGAATAGTGTCCCTTGTAAGGGGGTGAAATTGACCTCTGAAAATCCGGCTATTTTCCGATTTTGTGTTATAACGCGTGAATTGTAAAACATTTTTTTTACTAAATGATAGATCTAATTAAAAGAACTAACTTTTGTCTTGATACATTTTTTCTACCTCTTACAGTTCGCGAGTTATTATATTCAAGTGTTAATTTCCACCCCTTCGAGTGAATTTCGGCAACAAACAAAAATTGCGCTGTAATCAGGGAGAAATCTCCTACATATTCACAAAGTTTCAGAATTTTTTGAATTTCGGGTTCGGAATCTTCCGTTGTGAGTAAGAGATGGTTGCCTATATCGTACTACTTGAAATATATTACGTTATATTTCGTATTTGGTACTACTTTGAACGCAAGTTAATTTTAGATATTGCAGCTGTAAGCACCAAGTATTAAGTGCTCAAGCTTTTGTTAAGAATAAATCAATTTGTTATTAATCTTTTTGTGACATAAGCACTATAAAAAGTACAACATCGGCACCTCTCCCCTAAATCTGAATTTATGTATGTTTTTAAACTGTCTTTGGAGAAATATAAGCAAAATATATTCTCATTTTGCTCCAATAAACTTCCCGTTATTTGATTCCAAACACCTATCATCTCCAACGCGTTAAAACGAAACACGCGACACCTCCTCCGCAAATCCCCAAGGCATTGAAGTCTCCGGACTCTCCAGCCAGCAGCCTTACAATCCCTGCGGGAAATGCTATCTCAGTCGTTTAACCGTGAAAATCTCGCGGTACGAAGCTTGAAGATCGTTTTGAAGCGTACTCAGCGAGTTTTCCAGCCGTTTTATTTACTCTCGCTGGTCCCCAGCGCGTTCGCTCGCGGCGAGCGCAATGCGAGCCGTCGCGGGGCGCACGCTCGAACGCGTACGGCGTGGAAAGACGCCCGGAGGTCCCCATTGTGCTTGCAATCTAGATCGTGGATTTACTTTTATCATTGGCGAGCGTTCGAGCTGTTCGTTAGGTACGCGCGCGTGCAACGATCGCCTTTATGCAGCGTGAAAAGCGCGCGTAACGGTGCGTGCGGGCGATCGACGATCGCGGATAATAGCGAGCGCTCCGTTCGCGATAAGTGCGCCCGGGAATCGTCGGAAATTCGCTGTCTCGAGGGAACAGAAACGGGGGCAACGCCGCGAAACGAAATTCTGAATCAGATACGGGGCGAGATATCGCCGCCGATGATCGACAGGTACAATTCGCGCGATTTCGCGGCCGAGAAATTCTACCCCGATACGATCTACTTAGGGTATATAGCGCGCGATTTCCGCCAGGCTAAGTGGATTTAAGATCGAGGGGCAGGCTGATACTGGCCAATGGCTTATTTGCAATCCAATGATAATGGCACTCGCTGGAATCTGGCGCGAGTCGGGTACTGAGTTAATCCTCGCGGCACCATGGGAACTTAAATATCAAATACCGACACGTATTGTGACTCAAGGGAAAGAATCGGTGGAATGTTGTCTGGCTTGGGTAGCAGGTGGATTGTCTAAGTAGTTTTGGAGAGATAGTATTAGATGTAAGTACCTACTGTCTCCACACGTCGGTTTTGTTTAATGTCAATTGTGTTTAAAGCTGGGAATCTAACTGAAAGCTAAACAAAGTTAGCTATGATATGTTATGTCTGGCTGTGGTATAAAATATATATAGTAAAACCGACTTCAAAAAGATAAACATGCAATGAAATTGGAAAATAAGTTTTTTCCTTATTTCCTTAGTTTCCATGATTCTCAACTGTTCTATGTTGGCGCCTCATCATTTGCACTGTGTGAATGTGGCGTTGACTTGAAAAATCGAGAGTCATAGATTAAATAAGGAAAACACTTATTTTTCACTTTTCCGTGTATTCTTATTTTTCTGAAGTCAGTTTCAACTTTTATTTTATTTTTTACTTTTGTAGTTATTCAAATTGTACAACTACATTTAATTTACAAAATGCGGGCAGGCCTACAAAAGAAGCTGGTCGGGAATAAAAAACCGTTTGCTACAAACGGAAGATTCCAATAGGTACTAATAAAACAGATTTCAAAACTACTTAACCGATTTTGATAATTCTTTCTCCATGACCTAAGTTGATCGAAGCTCAACTAAATGCAATAAGTTTCATGAAAATCGGTCCACTACTTGGTTACGGAGAAATCCGCGGAGAAACATAATACATACTAACATACGTACAAACACACCAAACTGAGAACCTCTTTCTTTATGAAGTTGGTTACAAACATAGGATACCTTAGTTTAGCTTTCAGGTGGCCCCTTAACACGTTCGCGGACAGTAAAAGTTTTAGCGAGGTGCAAAACTTGAGTCATTTTATTTTTAAATTGGTTGTGATATCCGAAATTTGATTAAACACATTTATAAGGGTAGTCAGATTATCATATTTTAATCATTATATAGTCATTACCTTGACAGGTATAATAATTACAAAAACTTAAGGTTATATAAAATTAAATTCAAAATAATTGACTTTAAGATTTGAATGCTATAGCATTCACGTCCGCGAATGTGTTAATATATAAACAAGCGACGGGTAGGTGCATTCAATTAGCACACATTGCTAGCAAGTATACGATTATACACACCCACTCACCCAATTTAACGATTAATACGCGTTTCATAATCGGTAATTAAAGCCCAAAGTAATCGATACGCGACGCGGAAGATTGCTAAACAGTAGTGAGTAGAGGGTTAATACCAGCATTCGATCGATCCCGCATTTTCCCCACCCTCCTCGTTAATAAGCACTTTCGCACGGTGATTTGCGCGCTGTTTTCGCGACCACCGTGTTACCGGTGAAAAAACCGCGCGTTTAGACCGAGCATGCAAATAATAACACGCGACACGCGAACGTTACGCGGACCGTGTACCGCTTAACCCGCGAATTCGCAGAATGTTGATCGATTATCGAGCTGGTACGAGCGGGGTGATTATCTCCGCGGGTTTAATTAATTTTCTGTAATCGCGGTAACGACGTGGCGATCGGTTCTCCGGGGGCAAGCCCGCGTGCACTGGCGCACCGTGCGTGCAGAAAACCAGCGGGACGGAGGGAGACAGAATGAGACAGAGAGGGAGGCGCCATGCGGAGGCGGAAAATATCGCCTCCTGGCGAAACGGGTTCCTCAGATTAACCCACACACACGGTGCAGATCGATCTTTTGCGAAACACGACCAATAATACGTCCGTGGAGCACCGGTTCCTACACATCCGTGCGTGTAGCGACCGTCTCGAAAAATAACGCGCGCCTGCCCGCGCGGCCGAAGAACGCGGCGCGAGTCTTTTCATCGTCGATTAACTTTAACCAATAGACGGCCGGGGCCCCGTGACAAATCAATTATAACGTTCGCACCGGTAGAAAGTAGCTCCGCGAGGAATTGCCTCGATGCAGCCCGGCTCAAATGTCATTGCTGTTTAGCGTTTGTTCAGCTGTCGCAGCTTGGGGCCGATAGGCGAAATGAGTTGCTGGCTCGCTCGGCGCGAGGAATTTCGCGCTGAGCCTTGCGTCGCCAATAAAAGTGTCTCTTTAGACCTCTCAGAAGCTTTGGTACTGTTGTTTAGCACTGTCCTCCTATATACTCGAAATAAATCCGTCGCATTCGCTCGTTGGTCTATTTCCTCCTGAATCGAAGTAGGTACCTCCACCTCTTCCGATCCTTGACAAGGGCTAATAGACTTATAGTCACTATACCCGCAGCAGGAACGCGAGCGCGAACGCTCGGTACTCGCCGGAACTTGCAGATGGCGAAGATAACGTCGTCGATTACAATAATTATCGCCTCATCGGCGTTTCGTCACGGCGATACGATTCTACCCCGGGGCCTATCGTGGGCGGTTTTCCATATCGATCGGCCTCCCGATCGGATTAATTATCACTCTAATCGTATTATCGGCCGATTTGTCGAGCGGGGCGTTTCAATGCTCGCGTTACACCGCCGACGCACGGGTGCGTTGCCGCTCGTTGCGTAAACGCATTGCGTCGCGGGCTCGACGATTTATGGGGCCCGCCGCGGCTCGGCCGGCTAATCGACGCCCGATATTCCAGGAATCGCGAGACGTGCGCGTGGTCGTGCCGTGAGAGACCTTTTCGCAGCTGGGGAATAGAAAAACTCGGCTGAAATGCCAGCCCGCCGGGATAAACGCCCTCCGAGTGGCGCTCGAACGTTGGAAACGTTACGCGGGCTGGGAAAACCACAATGGTGGCTGATTATCTTCGATTACGATCGTGATTCGAGTGTTTATCGCCTGTGGAAAAAATTCCACAGCTGCGAGCTGTTCTATTGGGCTCGCGGGAGGGAAGTTTCTGGATTAATGTGATCGGTAATGAGTTATGCACGCGTACCGTGCGTTAGAAGAAACCGGGGCTAGATGTGGCAGGGGCGGGTTGTTACAAAGCTGTTTACATTTTTGACGCTTGGACTATCACTTCGACGAAGTAGTAGCTGATGCATTTCAACCACACATGGTAGTGTATGATGTTTTTTTGTAATCGCTACCCGCGTTGCACGTTATTATAGGTTTTCGTGTTTTAGGTACTAATAGTAACTTTTTTCTTTCCACTTCTATCGTTTCTACCGAACAGTCAGATAAACGTATGTAAATTAATATTACCACGTTTGATCTTATAGCATTTTATACACAATGGTGTCAATCGGGGTAAGTTGTTACTCAAGACGAGGTGCATGTTGTCAAGGAAAGGCTCCACAAAGTGGATTCAGTGCATACACTGTAAAGAATGGGCACATGAGAAGTGTGCAAAAGCAAAAAGACAAAATTGTCTATGTATAATGGTCCCTATCTGCCGGCAGCGAGTGTACTTTAATATGACGAGAAAATATAAGGCTGTATATAATTTTATTAAAATTATGTCTGCATTGTCAATATAGTAAAAATTATGTCTGCATTAATTGTGAGTCGCGGTATGAAAGGGACGATGATAATTACCTATTTTGTTGCAATTGATTCCAGTACTTTTTTATTATTTTTAACAGATTATTCTTAATTTTTCCTGTATATTTAGTATAATAGATTCATACAATTAATGAATTTATTTTTGTGCAAAAAATATACTTATATTACTAATAATTAGCCTCTTTTCGTAAAATAACAACTTGCCCCGTATTGTGTTACACCTAGCCCCTACTCGGGGCACGTTGACACAACATGTGTCACCCTCCAAAATGGCTTTTCTCAAAGGTCATGGTTTTCGTTTAATTACATGTGATAACGGTAATCAATAGAGAAAAGTGCGTACTTTGAGTGAGAGTCATTGATAGTATTGAATATGGAATGCAAAAAAAAATAAAAAATGGGGAACAGAAAAATATCACAACTAGCCCCGGTCTCCCCTACCACGCGTTAAGGTCTCCGCGCTCCTTGTTACAATCGATATTATTCGTCTCTTACGACACCAAGATATAGGTAGAGCTACCCCAAGTGGATTGTTACTGCCGAGAAAAATCCGACCGACCGCGTTTTCGTATTGTAATCTGCGTAGTGTCTCTATCTTTAGGCTCCCGCGACTTGTCGTCGCCCGTGTAACGCTGGGAAACAGAGGAATTCCTACGAGCGTCGATTACTCGTAAGTGTTACCCGTGATTTTCAGGCCATGTTGAAATACCGACCTCGGTCGGCTCTGCGCTTATATGCTAAGAAGGTGTTGATAAAAAATCGAAAAGCTAATCTCTCGAGAGCTGGCGGGAGCCGGAGGCAGGATGGCGAAGGCGGTTTCAGAGTTCCGTGAGCGGGAAAGTCGCCATTGTATCCGGTGTACGTTACCTCTTAGACGCGAGGGTTGTTACATATTGTAACGTGACGGTGAGTGCACCTGCAGCTGCAACTCGAGCACTCGTTATTCCGATTTTCAACACCTTGTGATTTTCTATCTCATGACGTGACTGCAGTGATGCACGCAGAGGGTAGGAGGGGCTCTGATACCCTCCAAACATAAAGGAGATTAATGTAACTATGACGGAAGTAATTCAAGAGCTTTGTAAAAAGAAAAGAAAACTGAAGTTTATTCTTTAAATAAATTTTATAATCACCTAATGAATTTTATTGAATTTGCATTGAAAATATTTTTATTCGTTCTGATAATCCTGAGTGCTCCACTGCCTGCTTGAATTCATAACCTTTTTCATTTCGAAGAGGTGTAGAAAAAGTTCCCAGAGTTCGTTCGCTTAATTTAGGATGCTGTATGTATAATTAACGATTAGCAACAGCAAGATGGGTAATGGAGGCAACTGTACAGAAAAGAAACTACTATACTGCGGGAAAAATCTAACTCGCGAGTGTTTTCCTATGTGGGTATCTGGGTTAATCGGTTTCCACTGGCCGTTCGGTTCGCCACCGAAGTGTGAAAGTAAAATAGTGATACAATAACGATAAATAAAGCCGCGGCTTATCTCTCCGTTAATTTCGCCCGGACTACAAAGAGGGTAATCAGGGACTTTTGCCCGCCGACAATACGTACCGCGGACGTACGGGAGCGAGGCGTGCACCGTGAACGATAAAAAAAAGTGTGCAGTGTTACTCAGCGTGCGGTATCATATCGAGGCTGGCAGCCTTATATTTTCTCGTCATATTAAAGTACACTCGCTGCCGGCAGATAGGGACCATTATTCTCTATCTGTTACGACACGGCGCGTGGACTACGTGTCGGTCATGGTGAAACTGCCGCCTTCTGATACGATTGCTGGCTGCAGGACCATCGTGCAATCGAGAAAATGACGTTACGTGCACGGTGGGATCAGGTGATGGACCTGCATCCGGAGACCATTGCCACTGGAAATATTGGCAAAAATATTCTAGACGGTTTAAATTTCACATATTGAACCCGCATACTCTGATTTTAATAAGAATCTGCAGATTTTGAGAAGAGTGAAAAATATTTTACACGTATTTTCTGTTACTGGCAATCGACCATGTTGAGGGGGTTTTCTTTTCAGAGCTTCTAAAGTTGGGGGTTGAAAACATATTTTCATTGCGGATAAGCATAGGGAAAACGGCCCCGGCACAGATTTTAGTAGGTATTTATGTTTACCAAATAATGCTCTTTGCCTAAAAACCCACTGACAAGGGACCACCGCGAACCTGGACTCACCGATTGGAACGTAACTTTGTGGGTTCTCAGAGTGACTCAAAACAAGAACAACGTGGTGTTTCATTTGGGCCCTATCACCCTTTAACCCCTTGCGACCATGGACGAGATATCTCGCTACACAGTATCTGTCGTACGATGCCACGGACGAGTTATCCCGCGTGTTTATTTACCAAGATAATTTTAATTTGAAGAAAAATTAATTTACAAAACGTCTTAGCGAATAATAAATGAGCTTTGACGTCTTGCGGACTATTGAGTTGGCGGTCGTGACATCACCAAAGTTAAGGGGTGAAAATTAACCTCAAAGTCAACTTGGCACTTCCACTTTTTCGCGTATAACACTCAAAATACGACAGAAAAAAATGTTTCAAAAAAAGTTTAATGTTGCAATAAGCGCTGGAAACTTGCGTTAACAAAATTTTGAGAAGAGTTTAAAAAAATTACCAGAACGAAAAAAACCTTCACAAATTTTCTTAACGCAAGTTTGCAGTCATTATTGCAACATTTTTTCTGTTCGTTGTACTTTGAGAGTTATACGCGAAAAAGTGGAAGTGCTAAGTTGACTTTGAGGTTAGTTTCACCCCTCAAAAGGCGACAGGGCCCAAATGAAACACACCGTTGTTCTTGCTCTGAGTCACTCTAAAAACCCACAAACTTGCGTTCCAATCGGTGAGTCCGCGTTCGCGGTGTTCCCTTGTGAGAGAAATTTTAGATTTCTGCTCTCTCTCTCTCTCTCTCTCTCTCTCTCTCGTTAGGGTGATATGGGGATAACAACTCTAAACTTGACAATTTTTTTCTCAGCAACTACTTAAGATATTTGAATGCTTCAAAATACACGTAGTTTTTTTTAAAGAAGAATCCAGCCCCCTGCTTAGTTCTTAAAAAATTTCAGAAAATATATTTTCCCTCATCAAAATCGGCGTGTGTGGGTTCAATGCGTCTCCCTGTAAACATCCAGCAGAAATTAAAACAGAGACTCGCAAGTGAAACGGTCTTTGCCAATCGACGAAAAAAGGATCGCCCAAAGACTGCAGCGGGGAGCAAGAAAGCAAGCCTGGGACGAGGGAGGAGGGCAAAAGAATTCGCGGCGCGGAGAGATCGCCCGGCCAGATCTGGTCCTTTATTAAATTTTATTTCGAGAGAAATATTGCCCGGTTGTAGGAGAAGGGGTTGCGAGGCGAATGAAAGAAGCAATCCGCGATTGTCCCGCAATATCTTACTTCGATCGGTATCCGGTAATACGTTCTTTCGGCTGCACGTCGGTCCTTGCTTCGGAGGAGGGGCACAAAAAAAGCGGGGAACGGAGGGAGGGGAGCCATCGGGCAAAGAGGCGAAAAAGGAAGGGCGCTCAGTGTGTGGTATCTGGCCCGCGACCTTATATTTTTTTATTATGCTACAACGCCGGTGTACTGCTGCCGCAGATAGCGCCCATTATTCTGCCTCTTACGAACGACATGCTGACAATGAGAAACATGGGCCCACCCGCGGTTTAAGTGTCCCCCATTGAAACGTGCAAATTCTGTTTTGCCCGCGCGCCGCGTACGCGGCAATCATAGGCGCCCCAATTATATCCCGTTTAATCGCGCGTTTCCCGTTAATACACGCTGATATAAAAAACGTCCAAATAATCAGAGGGTTGACGGGGCCATTACTCTTGCTTCTCGCCCGTGTTTACCCCCATTTTTCTCTTCCCGGATACCCACCGCATTATCGCTCGCCCGCCGTGTATTATTAGCTCGTTGCGTAACCACGCGTTTTATTACATTATCCGGAGACGCCCGAGCCAGCGGAACTCGCTCGTCTCGAGGCACGGAATAGCGTGTAACGGGCGCAATATCTCGTGGCGATCGTACGCGTCCGCGGCTCGTACGTCCGTTAAGATGATCGCGTATTACCGGTGAACCCCCGTCGCGTGAAATGGGTCCATTCGAGAGGGCATATCCCGGGCCAGGCGATACTGGCCAGGGACTTTTGAGCATCAAAGAGCGCCTGTGTTCTTGCATAGTAATCCCATCGGGGTGCATAGACGGCAACATAATGAGGCCGTTCAACGAATCGAGTGTCCCTCGTGCGGCGCGTACCTCGGACAAATGTTTCACGTTGTCGTAATAAAACCGTCCATCGGCGTTGCTCGCGTCGCTTAACGGTGAATTAGGAATTCTGCTCGCGACGTGGGTGGAGCTCGGAGGAGGTTCCTTTCACCCTGACATCGGAATAAGTTAATTAACGTACGAAGGTGTTTGCTTCCAGCGTAGAATAAAAGGTTTAATTCTGCGATAGTAGGGTAAATTGCCCTTATAATTCACAGACAGGACAAGAAGAAGGTATAAGACACCAAAGACCCACGGTGAGAAGACGAACGGAGGGGGACGCTCTAATCGCGTGAATTCGCTAAAGCACCGGGGCATAAATCATTATTACACATTCGTTGCGTTCCTCGAATAACTGGCGCGGGATCAGAGTCGCGCGTACGTGGCCGTGTTAACTAACTGGTTCTGCGGAAAGAATCGATAATCTAGGATGCCCGCGGTCGGAGAGGGACGAAACGATATCGTTGCCCGCGGCCCCGTAAATCACCGGGCCCGGTTGACAGTCGCAATTAACCAATGAGATAGCGCGAACCGGAGAATCCTCGTACGACCGCGGCCCTTACGAGGGAAATCCAGGAAGAGGCTGCGCGCGTGTATCTGCCTGTAAATTCAGATTCAACGCGACCGAGTCCGCGAGCCGCTGGAACAGGGGACGGGGGAAAGAGATGCGTGGAATACTCGCGACCGGCCGTCTTTTTCACCCCGGAATATGTTCCGCGATCGTGGGTGTTTATCTCGAAACGCCCTCGAAGCGGAGGTGCCGCGAGGGAAATTAAGTGCGGGGTTTAATGATCGAACCGCAATTAATTAGTATGCCGGCGGATACCGGTAATCTTCGACTCGCGCGTGGATTATCAATTCACCGCGTGAAATACGCGAGCCATCATCGACAGTAAATCATTACCGGATATCGGCCGGGGGATCCTTAATGAGCTGACGATATCCGTGCACCGGTGTGAATATAATTGCGGAGGGAATTGGGAGAATCGTCCTCGCGACGTTCTTCCAGGATATTTTCACTTGACTCTATGGCTCTGCTGTCTCTTCAGCTACCTCAGATTTATTACTAACCTTCATACTTTGCTAATATTCAACTATTGCTAGAATAAAGTTGCACACTCACCTCACTGCAGCAAGGAGGTTCCAAGAAATTCCAGGACTCCTAATATCGATAATTACAGGTGCTCGAGTATGTACACCTACGCATAGATCTCCAGCGACTACGCTCGAAACACGAACACACCACATGCGTCCGAGCTCGTAAACTTCCCTCAAGTGTGATTAGACCTATGATTTCCTCCGGTGCTGACAACCACATGCCTCGTACTGAGACCGCTCGCTTGCAGAACTCACGGAAACGTAACGTCGTTATCCTTGACTCAGCGCGGCGAGATCGCTGTAATTAATGTAATAATCCGAATAGCAGCGACACGTAACGATCTAATGGCAGGCACGGGCGGCACAATCCCGATGGATCGCCGTGAAATTGCGCCGCTGGAATTTGGAGCAGGTGAAAGAGACACCTGAGCCTCGCGAGAGGATCGACGATCCCCGCGGCAGCCGTGCACCTACGATCGACGTGGCCACCGATCGCCGCGGGTAAGTAGAGCCTGTGCACGCCCGACAATCCCGCCTACTGCAGCCAGCTTCCTCCGTCCTGGAATTATTTTCATACTTTCACGTAAAGTGATTGTTTGGCTCCGTCGGGCCACCGAGGTCTGCTCCCTGGAGCATGAACGGGTCCGGTAATTAAATTTATATCGTATCGACCGTTGCGGCCGGAGAGGCCATCGCGCGTGCTGGCTTCCACCTAGACGGTACCTCTTTTTAATTCGTGCAAGTGGTTTCCGATGAGTTGAACGGGATACTCGGGATATCGGTGGTAGCTACATGAACTGAGGTATTTGTGTAGCCTCGAGGTGTTCAAGTTTACTGAACCTTCCCTGTGATCCTTTGATTTTGAAGGATGTGTTCGATTTGGGCTTGAATCTTGAATTAACTCAGCTGGTCAAGTTTGCATACATAAAAATATACATGCAGAGTATTGGGAAGCTTTCGATCCTTGATTGGTGTTAAGGGATTATTCTACAGTGATGGATAAATATAAAAGGCTTTTTTTGACACAGATTGTGAGGAAAGTAAAAATTCAATCAATCTGCGGTTTGACACTTTATTTGAGTATGTTATAAAGCAGGGTTGACTAACTGGCGGCTCCCGAGCCGCCGGTGGCCCCTTTGCCTTGCTGCCACATTAAACGACCCCCTCCATACCGATCAGACTCTGACGATCGCAGTCGATTCCTCCTTCTTTCCTTCTCTCTTCGACTGCGATCGTCCGAGTCTGGTAGGTATGGAGGGGGCCGTTCAGCGTGGCAGCAAGACGGAGAGGCCCCCGGCGGCTCGTGAGTCGCCAGTTAGTCAACCCTGTTATAAAGTAATAAAATCCATTGCAGAAAAATTAAAGGTTGAATATATTAACCGTGGGACAACTGCGCGTAACTTTTCGTTTTAATGGTCCGATTGCAATAAATACTTCCACACATATGCGTCATAACAGTTATTAGGTGTTGACCGTTGCTTTTTGCAATATCAGTTTTTTATTCTAAATTCTAAACAAATTAGTCAAACAAATTCTGCAGAAAGTCGCAAAAAATGTTCAAAAACTTGCCATTTAGTTCATTTTTGATAAATTAACAAAAACGAAAGGTCATCACCTAGGGCTTGCATTATAATTAATTAACCAAAAATATTCTCTTTTTTATTTGAGATACTCCTACAAGGCACAATCGTGCACACCGATTGGCAGTTCATGAAAATCAATAACTCACGTATAGCCGTCTCCCGGTTAATATATCCAACTTTTTAATCTTGCTGCAGTGGATTCTATTACTTTGTAATATGCTCAAATAAACTGCCAAAACCGCAAATCGATTGAATTTTTACTTTCTTCACTATCTGTGTCCGAAAAAAATCTGCAATCTTTCCTGTCACCGTAGGTCAGAGATGAGCAAAAAATTATTTAAAATAAAAATTTGTGTACGAAATTTTTATTTCAAATCATTTTTTCCCATCTCTGCAGTAGGCTAACCCCTTCAAGAACTTCGCGTGCTTCTGCTGAATTAATCAGTTTAATCGTATATCAGTAGCAATCAAGAGATAAGGCCAGCCTCACAATATTCCCTCATCATCCATCGACCCAATAACCCCGATCCACAGACATACACCGGCAGCAGCAACAAAAATCCCCTTTTATCAGAACCCCATTGGCAGCCTTCCATGAGAAATAGCCCCGCGGAGCGCGTAGGCGTGGATCCTTTCGTGGACGCAACGGTGCCCGTCTCTTATCGCGCCGGTGGAAGATAAAAGCGCCACATTCTGAATGGAATCGATCGATCGGCCGGCTCTCGATCCACCTACCCGTGATCATCGATCCTCGGCTCCCGTGAAAGAATCGACCGTGGCCGAGGATAAGGCAGATGTAAACAATGATAACGGCCGACGATTTATCGACGATCGGGAATCGTAACCGTGAAGTTTAAATGGACTCGTGCGCGCCGGCACGCGGAATAAATTAATTTCTCCCGGGTGGAATAGGGGAGGAAAATGGTAACGGAACAAAGTGTTTTATGTAAGCTCCTTACACGTGTTCGCAGCGATACGCTGGGGGGGCAAGCCCGTTACACGTAGCCCCGGCCGCTACGTGTCCTCGATGAAAAATATTATGAAACAATCAAGCCGCGGCGCGATAGTTACGGAGGGAATTGCGACTGATTTATCTTCGCCAGGGGAGAACACCGGTAAATACGTTCCGCGGCGAGGCACCGGGGAACGTAGCACTAATGCCGTGTTTCACGGTAAGTGAATTCGAAAAATGATCGAGCCCCTCGGTACCGAACCTTGATCGCTCGAATTAAAAACGCTCCAAGCGTGTTGCGCACAATGCACGTGCCGCGAGCGTTATTCTCCATTCTTTCCTGGCTTAATGGAGCCGGGTGAAGACTGTGAATAACGGACACCTTCGATGGACTTTGTGGTGGAGGGGTGGCCGAGGAAAGTCGATCGCCAATGGCTTTGAGATTGACTTGTATCTGGAGCTCGCGAAGGTGGTGGGTATAATGTTGTTGGATTCAAATTACTTATGTATTCACTGGAATTTGAAAATTCTCTGAGTGATATTCGGGTTTCGAAATCTTCTAGAATAGGGACGAGAGTGATACAGAAAGGCAGGGTTGAAGAAATCTCTCCCAGAAAGTTATTTTTCTAAATACCAGATAATTTCTTCTTTTTTGAGTAATGAAGACGATTAATAATAAGAAGAGGAAGAAGAAGAAATATAATTTTCATTATACATATAACAAATCCCCTGTCACAAGTAATCTGCAAACAATATGATAATTAAAACATCAGACAACCAAGAAAGTTAATCCTGATTAAACCAGCAGGCTTTCCTCCCCGGGCAAAGTATTTTTCCAGCAAATATATAATAAGCAATCTCGGATTCCGTTTAACTCATAAATCGGCGTCTCCGTTTCCATAATCCTCCTTGGCTCGCGTGGCGAAGGAAATTCTGCGCGAAATAATTGCTCACCTGGATCGCCGATGTCCCGATAAAGCACCGAAATACCGAGCTGGATTATCGTCCCGCTCGCTTTCCGTTTCGTTAAACAACAGGCGAACCAGGCCGACCAGAGGCTGCAAATCACAATGGTTTAGCGCACCGCTTAACAGATTGTGTCAAATTGATCCCCAACGTAGGCACACACACACACAGAGGCAGGCAGATACGCGAGCGTACGAGAGGCCCGCTCTTATTGCTATCACGTGTAAATCACGCTCGCTGCTAGTGTATCGGCTATCTGAAAAGTCGATCGGCTATCGAATAAATTGCCACGCTCGCGGATACGGGTAATGATATCCAGGGTTATGAGGAAACCTTTCCTGTTTACACGGGGCCCTTTACCCATTGTTACGCCATTCAGCTGGTCACTTCTGGAGCGCTCACGCCCTCGCGATATCCCAGGCACAAATGACGATGGAACGGAGCTACCGATCGGATAGCGAGACCCGCGTTCCCGATCCAGTTGCAGGCTTCATCAGGGAAACAGTGGGATACTCCTTGGGATACCACTTTGCTTGATATTTCTTAATTAGGGGAGACCGGGCAAAGTGAACCTCGAGTTAAAATGAGTTTCCTTAATTTATTCTTTAATAATAGAATATATTTACAAAATTTGGTGACGTAATGAATGTGTGTAATACCGCAATGATAATTATGCACATTCAGATATCGAAAAATGGAAATTTATTTAAAAAATTAAAAATGAAGTTTTTGAGACTTTCAATTGGTTCTCGTTCCAATTTAGCTTTTTGGATGAATGAGTCTTAAATGTGTTATTTTAACTCCAAATTTTGTTTGCGTGTTTATAACAAGCTTATAAACATACATGTACACGCTTTTGAGAAAACATTAATCCTAATAGTATTAAATAATTAATTTTCCACCGAGTACATATTCGGGGTAAGGTGACCGGGGTAAACTGAGCTGCGAATGGCTGCTAAGAACCAATGCGCAAGTGATGTGCGTAATATCCTAACCTGTCAGCTGGCTAGAAAACTACGTGGCGTGGTGGAACAGAAACTAATTCCAAAAAGAATGAAAAATCTACTATATTTTTTACAACCACGGTGCAAAAAAGTCAGAAGCTGCCATGCTACACGTCAGCCCAGCGCAAGGGGTTAATATGTACCTATATCCTTAATTAAAGTTCTTATTTTGGTGCATTTCACTTTACCCCGGATAGGAGTTCACATACATGGCGTAAAGTGATACCCCTTGCATCATTTCTTTCAACTTGAATTTGAATATACTTTAAGTTTATTTTAAGAATTGCTATTTGTCATTGATCAATAGTAATGTTTTAATTATATTACCTATAAATCTATTTCCAAACATTTTTACTGAAAGGGAAAAATTTTATTCGACTTCAAACTTTTTGCGTCTCACTTTGCCCCGGTCTCCCCTACATCAAGCTTTCTCGTTTGGAAAGCTGTGAGGTACATTATGAGCCAATTGATTCTCATGGCAAGGATCACAGAGCTCGCAGATTGGCAACTTGGATTCCACGAAACTGAGTGGATACAATAAATATTAACGAAAGATACTTCTCTAGGATCAGCAGCTTCAATTGAATAGCATGGAGTCAGTGGTTCCTCGAAAGGAAAGCCAAGCTACGCCTCCACTTAGCCATTGAGTGGAGAGGACGTCAAATCGCGAGCTAATTGAGAGATCCTCGACCTGGTCAGCCACCTTCGTCCCTCTCTCCCGGAGAAGTCCTCGCGAGCAGGAGGAAGTGTCTCGGCTGTAACGCGGTTAAGAGCGAACTGAAACAGGTTGAGTTTAATGTTCGCCAGCGGCGCGGTAGGAATCGAATGAAATGCCGTTTGGGCTTGGCGCGTTCGTCCGGCACTGAATCTTCTCGACGCCCACCACGTGTCGTCGATGTACTCAGGGCTTCTCTCCCCTCTGGTCCCTCCCTTAAACGCGTCTCCGTGCTCGCGCGTTGTCTATTCCATGAGCGTCCTATAAGTCATTTTGGCTCGTTCCAGGCGAGCCGCTAACTTCCTCCTCGTTCACTGCGCGAGAAACACCCCGCGAAACTCGCCATTAACTTATTACCTACTCCGTCTTTCTCTCGATCATACTTCGGTTCGACGTTGATGTTTTTCACAGCGGAGAGTTAATCGGTTGGTTAGGCCTGGGCTCCTCAGGCTGTTATCTAGGAACGTAACGAGTTGTCTTTGAACGCTTCGATTCGGAAGAAAAAAAGACGTAGAGAAGAAGAGGCAAACCCTGAATTTTGCTGAATTTGATATTTCACAGAGGTGTCACAGTTCAGCAGTTTAAGACATCCTGTTGCTCCGTTTTCTGCCTTTAATGCTAAGGCGACCACCTCTCTTCGACGTGGATGAATTACACCCCCACGTTAGTCTCGCGAGGATCGACGACTTTCCGGCGAGCGGATCGCGAAATCCTCCTACGTCAAGCGGCGTGAGCGTGCCGAGAGACGCTCGATACCCAAGTGTAACTCTAGTACTCCTTGTGTAACCGACCCTTAACCGTGGCGCCGTTTACACCGCGCCGATAGGCGACGGAGAACGACAGAGGATGCCTGGCGCTCGTCGGGTGGGACAAAGATCGGATCAACCTGCGTGTGTCGGCAAGATCGGGATACCGATTCGCTATGGCGAGACCGGGGGAAGGATAAGACACGCATTGCTCGCTTATCGAACTCTAGCAGCGATCTGACACTCCCGCGGGAAAATAATGAGCGTCGATAGAGTGCACTTAGCCAGGCCTCCTTATACGTTACAGCGTCTATATTTATGCGCATACTTTCCCGCGCGATTCCTCTTGAAACGGTTCAGATCCCCGGGATGCGATTTCCGGGAACGGAACAAGCTGCGCGGCGCACACTCCTACTGGCAGCGACTGAGTAGGTACTTTCCTGGAAAGTAAATGCTTTTCTCCGTGTAACTCTAATCTCTCATCGAACTAGCCCGAATGACAAATCCTGTTCGTTTGCCGCTGTGCCGCGTGGTGTCTTCTTCGTGGCTAATCAAGAATGGTATCGGAGAGAATGGTTGTGAGATTTTCCTAGTGGAAATTATCAATTATACTTTGTTGTTGTTGTGTCATTTACATCTCCGCTTTAAAACTCCTGGAGAAGTTTGAATCTTGGTTTAGAGATGCTGAATGAAATATCCACTGGTGTTCAGCTTTTGTAAATCTCTTCTTATGAATGTCGACCGTCGTTGACGCGACTTTGCACGGGGACTTGTCGTCGAGATTTCATGGGATTTGTTCTGCATACGAGACGTCTGACCGTCGTTAAGGGGTCTCGATCATGAGAGGAGCAAGACAAATTGTCGGCGCACGATCTCGTCGGCCGAGAGATCAAGATCGTGATCGTGACGGCGCCGACGACGTTTGTAAATCAATTAAGGCCCGCGCAGCCCGATTACCTCGGCGTTAATTAAGTACCACCGGCGGCAGGCCTGTCGAACTGTCCTCTAATTTCGTGCCTGCCTCTCCGGCAGGGGCGATAATAAAGATCACTGCCTGCTAAATGCCTGCCACTTATCTCGGGCCAGATAGCGACGTAACGAAGCGATTCTGCGCGGGAAGAATAATGATTACGGGCGAGGCGTTGTTGCTACTTCGACTCAGCCATCTTGGAGGAAATTCTTGCAATTGGGGGTTTAAAGAAACCTTCGTTTCACTGGAACATGTGTCGATGAGCGGTGTTAATAAAAGTTCAGAGAATTGAGACGTAAAGCTGGGGATCCACCTGGAAGCTGAAATAAGCTAACCTAAGCTATGCTAAATTTTAAAAATGATGAGGCACCGATGTAAAGAATACGGGAGTCGTAGATTAAATAAGGGAAAAATTATTTTTTAATTTTAGTGCAATTTTATTTTTTTGAAGTCCCTTTGTAATTTTTTTTAAATTTTTTTACTTTCAACTTTTTAGTTTTATTAATTGCGTAGTAATATGCCTGTATAATAATTAGATGACGATAGTCTGTATTATTAACTAGAAATGGAAAAATATTAGGTCAATGTTAATTTAGAGTAGGATGGGACCACCGGGACATCGCCCTCTCCCGAATAAAAAAAGATCATCAAAATCGGTCCATATGGTGAAGAGTTATGCGGGGACAAACATATAAATTATAAATAAATTAACTATAACTGGCAAAATATTGGGCCAATGTTGATTTTGTGTAGGATGGGACCACCGGGGCACCGCCCCCTTCGAATAAAACAAAGATCATCAAAATCGGTCCATATGCTGAGGAGTTATAAGGGAACAAACACAAAAAAAACATACAAACGTGAGGAATCTATAACCTCCTCCTTTTTGAAGTCGGTTAAAAAATGAAGTAGCTTCTACACATCTTTATGAAACCATTTCCACCAAAAGTTAAGCTTACCTCAGCTAAGTTCTGCTATGTTATTTCCTCCGCCTTTTGGAAAAGTAGATCACAATTTTTAAAAGCTTTGCATTTCAATATTTCCAAATTAATCAACTTCACACCAGCAAAATAATCAGCTTCAGAAGTCCCTTCACTTCATCTATACACTTTCCTTCCGTAATTCACAGTTTCCACGAAGAATCCTCAGTGTCCCCCATCAAGCACAATGTTCACAGTCGTCGATATCCCTCGCCGATGCCCGCAGAAGCTTCCTCTGCGCTCGTTGAAGAGTTCGCTTGACAAGCATACGCGCGATGGCGTCATGAGTTATGGAATCGCAACAGAAGCGGCGCTAAGCTTGACTTTTCCAATCGTTAATTTTGACGCTCAGTCCCCCGGTAACGAATGGCCGTCGTATATCTTGCGAGCGCGCAGCGGACCTCGCTTATGGGGAGCCGACAAGTGACACCGTGAGTACCGTTAATCCTATTAAAGGAAGGACTAGCTTGGACACAGCTCGGTAGTCGTCTGAAATCGATACCAACACCAGAGGGTAATCGCATTGGGCCCTGAGAACGCGCCTGTTATTCCTCTAATCCACCTGCAGCCGCGATCTGATACAAAACCGAGTACCGCTGCCTCTCCATTCCACACCTTCGACCTCCTTTGTTGGAGAGATCCTAAAGGTGTAGGTCACGATCGATCGAAACCGGCATCGAGTCGTTTTTCTGCAATTAAGGAGAAGTGAGTCAGGCTTCCCGCCACTGGTAACGTGATGTAATATTCGCGTAACAGTTCCTCGTTACACGTTTTATGCTTGTTGGGTAACCAGAGGATTCCCTGGTATCAGAGTTCAAAGCGTTCACAAGCTTTTAAGAGATGGATGATTGCAACGAAGACTGTTCGATTTCGTATTCAGTCGAGCTGAAAACTGTCTGCTTGAAGTTTCATCTACTAAATTCTATAATAAATAAGCACATCAATAGATAGTTATTATTATCATTAATAACCTCTATATTATTCTTTATTACTTTAATAAAAGAAACCCGGATATTTATAAAAGGCACAGGCAAGCAGAGTAAAAGCGACTGATGACACTGTTGGCAAGCCTATCCGTGAAATAGAAACTAAACTAAAATAGTGACAACAAAACAAACATTACAAAAAGTAAGAATAAACAAGTAAATTAATCTTAACTTATTAATCACAACTTAAATTCAATTAATATTAGCTTGGAACTTGAAACTAAACACGAGAAATCACAAAAGTAAAGTAAAAAAAAAGTAAGAATGCATGCATGGCTCTCTAGATATACCAAAGTTTCAGACGAACAAATGATCCGCGAGATAAATCGCTCCCACAGCAAAGTCACAAAGCTAATTCCCATTGAACAAAGATTCACGGCGTGCGCCGAAATTGGATCACCTCCCCGCCAATCCCGAAACGAGCATTACCCACCAGCAGAGGCGAGAAATCGTTGGAGCCGGCTCGCAGACCGTTCAATCACCGGCCGGTGTCTCGTTTGCGAAGGCGATGCACGGAACACACGCGGCGAACTCGTAAAATCCGAACAATCGCGCATTATTTCGTGCGCCGGGCATCGTGTTCGACTTTCGTTGCGCACTTGCAGCCCCGATCGCGAAACAATCGGCCCCTTATATCATCCTCGGCAGAGGAAGACACCGCCGCGCATACTGGTTCCCTTCATTAAAAAATAATTACAGGGCGTGATTGATATCGGCGCGGGTTTTATTACCGCGCCGTATCGCGGGGCCCTTTTATTCGCCGGTGCGCAATAATAAAGACAATATCGTCGTTATTATTGGCCGGCCCGTTGTACCGTTGCGCGGATAATTGTTATCGCGAGGGCCGCTCGACAAAAGGATCTCATGTTAATAACACACGGGCCACGTCGCTCCTGTCTCCGCGGCTCGGTGATATATTTCTCGGACGGGGCTGAACGTAGCGGGGTTGCACCGGCCGGCTGATAATTATCGTTCCAATCGGCTATCTCAGGTGAAGCCCGAAAGGCGACGTGCTTTACTGCCCCCGCGGACGATATTTTTCGTCGGATATTGCCGTGGTACCGCGGCGGCCGTATATCAGCCGGTGTTGAAACACATAATTAAGAACTCGCGCGAATATGGTGGCCTGCCAGTCGCGTTGTTGCACCGCCAACTTATTAGGGTGCTGCGACGCCATTGTGCGTGCAATTCTGATAGCACAATGGCTCTGTTCACGTGCGACCGTTCGTTATGCGGGTTACTCAGCTAATAACGTTAATATCCAGATGAAAGAGTTGTCGTTACCTCGTGGACCCACTTTGGTGCAGGAAGAAAAATTGAATCGGTATATTGGTATAGGAGGAAGGAGCTGAGGTGACCGCGTTACGTGATTCACCCCCCACACAGGAGTTACTAATTGATAATGCAGCTGCGGAAGTGTATTATAGAGGTAGATCTCGATTACTGCGATATTCGATTTCGTGCGAATTATAAAATGATACCGGGCTGCATTTATTGCGAAGAAAAATTCAGTTAATGCGAGGTTCGCGAGACTTCTTTCATTCGGTGCAACTGTGGAAGATTAGTCTTTTGTGACTTGGACAAAGTACTGCTGGATTATCACCACATATTCTAAGATATGAAGAAACAGAAGAAAGTGCAATAGACACTGTTAGAATACTTAAAAAAATAATAAATATGGTTATGGCATTAGAACAGCGATTCCCAACTTGAGGGTGGTAAAGTGTTTTTTGGGGCTCGCCACGGTTATGTTTAGTTGACGATTTTTAGCGCTTATTTACTTTATTAATGAGTTAACGTTGATTTTTCATAAATGAAAGGAAGTAAATATTTACTTAACCTTATATGCGGGGGGATAGTTTGATCAATCGAGAAGCACCGAGACGTTTACTGCGAAGTCGAATGAACCGTTTCGAATGTATTCGTCCCGGCATCATCCTGTTTAGAGGAGCACCGAACGAAACGATGTGAAACGCTGGTCTGCTATCGACAATGATAAATCGAACGCACCCCGCGCCCGGGATGCACGCGCAGCGTGCGTGGGAGTGCTACATTAGAAAATGCTCCGTGCGCCCGTAGTGGCTGGATGTTACGGTTCTTTCATTACAAAACGCACCAGTCATCATCGAGCGGTCGTCAGGTGGAAAATTCCACGGTTGCCAGAGGGATGCACCTATCATTCTCCATCTTTTCGCGCGAGCGCCACGAACGGGATCGATTAAATTCTGTGAAATGAATTACAGCCTCGATAAATTACTGTCCAACGTCCCAGGGAAATCTACTCGAGAACCTTACGATCTACTAAATTATCTGCCCCCGACGATTGCTTTAACGGCTAAACGTTACTCACGCTAATTCGTGGCTCATTTTTGTTTAATTGTATTGTACTTAATGGGAATGGAAAGGTGTCGAGGCGAAACGGGATAAATTGCTGTCGTTATTTTACTTTTCCTTTATCTATTTAAACAGTTCAGGCTAAGTATTTGATCCTAAAAATGGTTTCATCACAGTAGTATATTTTTAATCCTGCAAGGGTGGGACGGATGATTGTGGAAGGTTCAGTTTAAATGATTCCCCCGATTACCTTGTTACACAGAGCTTCTCTAGGTGCTGAAGGAAGCGATGAAACGCCAGGATGTAAGGTGCTGTTTCTTGCAGACGGGATTCTTTCGCAAAGCCTCCGAGCCACGATTTCCGCATCGCGAACGATCAATCATCGGGCATCGCGGATGCGATTCTGAACTACTGATTGGGCCGAATCATTCACGCGTCATTAGTGCACCGCGGCTGTTCGTTCTAATTAATTGTCGTACGTCAAGATAGCATCGCGAGCATTTCTACTCCCGTCAACTGGCTTCATTACACAAAGAATTCTTTTCCTTGTTACGTGAATCGGTGTTTCGAGGGGCATAAGTCAGACGCGTCAGACGCTGAAAGAATCAATAAAAAGGGGGCAAGTAGGAAGTGATAAGCTTGATTTTGTATAACGTGTAACGGAAGACGCTACTACTGCGCCTTGAATCTGCACTGAATGGTGAAAGGGTTTCGTTTCTGAACAATTCAGGAGATATAAATAAAATAGGCTGTGCGATTCAGTGCATGCTTGAGGAATATGAAGAAGGAGAGAAAATTAGAGAATTCCATTGGAGAATCAATTAAAATTGGGGCGAATGTGATTCTCCAATTATTTTGAACAGTGTGAATTGACCAGTGAATGAACAGTGACCAGTGAATGAACAAATTGACTTTTTCGTGTGTAACAAGAATACTATTTCAGTGAAAACAATGATCTTATATTTAGAATGAAGGAGAATTTATTGAGATAACGGCGATACTAATATTTTTTTAATCTACGAACGTCTTGGTCGCTTATTAATTTTTTTGTTTTAATATTGATTATATAGATTATATTTTTATATTCTTATGTTAGGTCTCTAACCTAAACTTCCTTTCTACTTGTGTAGCGTTTTTAGCGTTTTCTCGTCAGAAAATGAAGTATTATTCTTTGTGTTCATTCACTGGGTACAAGATATTCATTTATTGGATATTTTGTCCATTCACTAGTATATTGGACATTCATTACATTTTTATGATTTATTTCAGGCGCCGTTCAAGTCAAAAAGCACAAACAATTTTTTTTAGACATTTTTAAAGCCTATCCTGTTACAAATTCTTGTTTCATTAATAAATTAGGACATTATTTCATTTTTATCGTTATTTGAAACTGAAAAAAATGTTTAGCTGTCCATTCACTGGTCAATTCACCCTAGGTATTCCTCGATGAATCTATTCTTATGGATTCCTAAACATCTAAGTAAACACAAATACCCAGACATTTCAATGATATAGGGGAGAGTCGTGCAGTACCGACCAGCTTACAGTACCGACCAAAGCTAGTTCTCGCTTCTTCAACCAGATATTAACACTTTATTTGAATTAACCAATGGAAATCACAATTCTCTATAACCTATTTCGGGGCCATATTGTTTACTCCATTGCTCTCGATGTTCTACGGCATTAAACGCATACGTTGATATTGAGTGGGTTAAAAGTTATTTTTTAAAGCTAATATTTGGTTTCTCGTGTAAGTAAATGATTTTGTTCTATTATGTATACTATCTCTAGTCCATTAAGTTTAATAAAACGTCCTGATTTTGCAATATTTTTTCTACATAATATACCATGATCTAAAATGTTGCCCCGTGTTTGTCGTACAGTACCGACCATCCAACTGTCGTGCAGTACCGACCAACAGACTCTGTCAACCTGTAGAGAACAAAATTTTCTTATCTGTGCATTCAATCTGTTAGCAACTCAGATTAGTTTATAAGATGTTCATTTAGCCTTCCTACTACCTTTTCCCATAGAAAAATAAAGTAAATAAGGATAGGTATCATAACCTAATAAACAGAAAGCTAAGATTTAATGAAGAAGTTATCCAGTGTGTTATTTGCAAGCGAAGTTGGGCATTAACTAAATAAAAAATTGTGTAAATAAGGATCAAATAAAAGTTACTTTAACTTTAGATTATTCGACGAACAAAGTTAATTTTTTTATTCGATGAGAATTTATTTGAAGAATAAAGTTAATTTTTTTATTAATTATTCGAAATTTTATTCAGATAAAAATTTTGCCTATCTCTGTTTGCAAGGAATCATTTTACAAGGATTGGGTGCAACGTACCGTATGTGACGGTTGGGCACACGTCGAATACACAGATCAGGAGAATATGTATTAATTATCTGACTTGCGAGTTTGTACAAATAAAATTTGAAAAGAATCTTGTATTGTACTAGTTAAATGTCATTATTAACATTGTTAATCATTTAGACCTAAAAATCTACTAATTTAATAGTTGGTCGGTACTGGACGACAATTTTTCGTTTCCTAGAAATTACAACTTTTTTACTTTTGCGAATTATCAATTCTTATTATTAAACTTCACAAAAATAGTTTCCCTCATCTTACTAAGTTCTATCTATACTACAAATACGTTTTTGAATTTTTGATTTTCATCGACTCTACCCCAAGATATAACAAAAAAACTTAGAGCGGTCGGTACTGCACGACTCTCCCCTAAAATGAGTATAGCTTTCTCAGATCCCACGAAATAAACGAATACTTCAAACATGTTATCCTGCCACAAAAAACTTTGAGAATCCCTCGATTGGCCATTAATATCAATTACGTCCAGTTGCGTTCCTGGAAGCCACCTTATCTCCCACACAATTGCGCGCTCATTTCATTCACCTTTATTAGGGGCTCGTTTCGGTCAATTTCGTCCAATCAAACGATACGGGTCCACCTCGATCGTTATCTCCTAATCTGTCGTTCGACGTCGAATTCGGTCTATGGACCACACCTGGGCGCATGCGGGTCGTTTCCATTGAGAGGATTCCGTGGACGAATTAACTCGTTTACCGATGCAAGCCCGCAGGTAAATATGCAGGTAGGGTTACGGCGGAATGTTTTTATCGATCGACAAATATTTTCACGCGAGATTGACTGGAGAACCCACGGCGGGACATTAACCGAAGAATTATGGCTCTTAGCATCCTAAGTGCTTTCATTAATCAATAAAGAAAGAACGACGAAGAAGAATTGCACTTGACATCACCAAAAAACTGTCAAAGATAACAATATCATAAAGACCGTCGCGCCACTGTCGCAACAGAGATTTATTTTCCTAACTATTCACAGTTCTCCTCCAAACAAATCAACGCCCGTGTCGTGCGAAGATGAATGTGCCGTTTTAGAAAAATATTCACGAGCCTCGACCCCCGGTTTCGTTCCCATGCGGATGCTGGTGAAACGCGACTCGATAATACTTGTGGACCGGTTTCGGTGGAAGCCCACCACCCTCCCTGTCAACGGGGTGGAAACATCAAGGGGGAACTTGTGCAATATGCCTCGTGCCAATATTATCGGTCTCCACCCTCTCACACACTGCAGCCTTAACGACCGTGCAGGATGATGCACCAGTCCCACGCTCGTGAGGTCACGTGCCACTTTCCGGACCTGCACGGTGCACCAGTCCGTGTGATTTTACGAAAAACGGCTCCAGCAGCATCCCCCTTAGCGCCCCCCACCACTCCGCTCGCGCTGCGAGATTTATTGCACCCCCCTTCGCGCCTGCTACTAATACAGCTTTATTCAGCTGACGGCATAATAGAGGACTCTTTTATGTCCACCAATTGCTTCTGATTATACCTACTTATTACACGTGGAATAATCTAAGAGACTTTTTTACTGGAATCGTTGCAGATATCCGAAGAAACCCAAGGGTTGAAAACGATTATGATATCGGCTTGGGCTCTCGAAACAGTTATGGGAACCGAAATAATCTTGAAACAGTTACGAGTGAAAAGGGTTCTGGTCTATATCGGTTTCGGTTCCACAACCGATATTATAAGGGTTATACAGTAAATTCTCGGAACCGATACGTGCATTACTGATATAAAACCGATATTATATCAGTTCTACAGAAATCGATACCTATAGTAAAAAATTTCGGTTCTTTGTAGCATTATTCAGAATATCGGTTCTGAATAAGTGTTTCAAGAACCGAAATCGATACCATAACTGGTTTCAACCCCTGAATGCAACTGTTGGAACCAGGAACTTTTGCATTTGTTAGATCTCATCCACATATCCAGGCAGAATTATTTGCAAGCCGGAGCGCCACTTTCGGCCGCGCGTCGCGCGGAAGGATTCTGATAAAGCGTCTATTTGTCGGGAGAGGTAGGACGGGCGAAAGGAATTGAATGAAACGATCTCACAATACCGACTTCCGGCGCGCGATCGCGAGGCACGCACGTACGTGCGAGCTGCAAAGTGAATCGCAGTTAATCTATCAGCCACCCTGCAGCCCAGACGCGCGGAGGTAAAGGGAGAGCCGAGGGGGGTGAACAACCAGCTTCCGATTGATACGAGTGGCCGACTGACTCTCTTATTCTCCCCCTCTCTTGTTCCCTCCGCCGCCGGGGTTCTCTCTCACCCTGGCGAAACTCGCGCAGATTCGTACGAGAGGCACGCCGTCATCTGATTCACCGGCGGATGTGCGTCATAGAGGATTTCTAGACGATTGAACTAAGTGCCCGTTCCAACGGCGGCTCGCCCTTTTCCTACGTGAATTTATCTCGCGTCATTTGCGCGCACAGGCCACCTTGGGCCGAGGGAAAACGCGCCTGTCGCGAGGACAATCGATTCGAAGCGGCGCCCCGTTTCAATTAGCCGCTGCGCGAGCGTCGAGTTCGAGTAATTTTCAGCTCCATTCAATTAGGTCCTGAATGGGTCGAGTTTTTGAAGTTACGCTTCGATGGGCTTCTTGGAGAAGATGCAGGTGACTACTTGGTACTTACAGTGGGTGGCCAAATTATTATACTCAAACAAAAAGGATTTTGTGAGTTTAAGCAATTGAATGACTGTATCTCTGCGAAAAATGGTCGCAAAATATTTAAAAAACGCATCTTAACCCTTGATGTTTCTAGTATTGTCAATCAAGGTCTCAACAGTTTTTTTTATCCATTATGATACTGTCTTACCAAGATGAAGCGACGGAAACGAAGTTTCAGAAATATTTGCCTAGTTTGAACGTATACACGGGTCAAAATATTTTTCCGGTAAATACAACGAAGAGCTCGTAAAGAGCAAACATTTTTCTTTAATTTCGTTTATTTTGGGTTTTGTTGTGTGATTTTTATTGACCGAGTTATTCGCGATCAAAGCAAAGAAGGTACTTTTCCCTTTGAACACCTGTAATTTACGAACTCATAATCGTAAACAAATTTTCATGAGTGCTTTTGAAAACTAAGAAAGTTTCCTTTCAGAACATTTAGTTGCCCACTTAAGATTTGTTTTTAATCGCATTAAATGCATTTTAAAATGATTACAAAAATTGACGAAAATGTTTTGAGCATAATAATTTGATCACCCTCTGTACTCAGTCAAGTATACCGTAGTCCTCTTTTCTTGAACTCTGTGAGAGATAATTCCTCCCAGGATCCAATCTACTTAGCTCCTCCGTCGCTCTAGGCAAAAATGATTTTTGCCGCCCTTTATATTTAATTATAAATAATCATTTTAAAAAATATTTTATATTTAATATTCATAAAAAACAGTGGCAAAAGAAAATAAAATGTATGTGTAAGTAGAAGGTTGGTATCTAATTTGTAAATCGCTCTCCAAAAAGGATTGAAGAAATGCAGTAAAATAAATATAAGAAAAAGGGAAAAATGCAATATTTTTAATATACGTACGTACCTTCCCCTAGTATAATAGTAATTACCTAAATTCACCAAGCACTCGATCACGCGAGACGTCATGTGGAAAAGCAGTTGACAAGTACAAGGTGAATGAACTTAAAATTCGATTAAAACCGCGTTGCCATGCAACTTCAGTATACTTTACACTCTACTAACTCGCGCAACGAAGTCTAAACCAGTTACTTCAACCCTCGCCCGTACATTCATGCTGAAAATGAATAACCCTCGACTCTAAACTTCGCACACATGTTTCCCACTTATAAATGTGTCTGCAGAATCGCCATAAAATTAGAGTTTCAACCCGTATCCCCTGGAGTAAGGGGGTAGAGCAGGTTCCCTTGACTCATCCACCGCGCGTATCGTAGGAAGCGCGTACGTGCTCCCTTCCTCCGTGCACTCATCAGCCCTGAGCTATTTGAGGAAGGCCCGCCGACAACGCGATGCCAACGTCTCCCCCGTAACACGAGCTATCTGCCAGCTAATAAAGTTTGACAGTCGGTCAAACCACCATGGGAGCCCCACGGGACTACAGTGTATACCTTTCCCACACGCGACTACGGATTCCGTACTCATTATTGCTTTTAAGGCGGGGGCACAATAAGCGCGACAGGGCACATATGCCTCGGCGACACCGGGCGCTGTGCAAACTGCCCCTGAAATCGAATCCAAGCCCAAGCCCTTGGGGGACGGTCCTTTTAATTTGGAGGCTGCAGTTACAGTTACCGATAACGACCGTCGCTCCCTCGTGGATCGAGAAAAAAACGCCACATCCGCCTTCTAATTGAAGCTCCTTTGTGCGGGGCAACTCGATTTCTTAAGTAGTATGCATTTGGTATTCTCGGGTTTTTTTATATTTGACTTCGTATCTTAGAAAATAATAGTAACGACATTCACAGAAAAATACATGTGTCACTTTTCTTAAGGGATTACATACCCTTGACAGGTTGGAAAATAGGGTTACTTTTATGATTTTTTTCATATAAAGAATCGTAAAATTAAAAAAAAACACAAATGTACAAATAAAGCTGTATTCTGTTGAAAAAGAAATTTGATATCTTAAGAAATGGTGTCATAGCAGCTTTTATCCCAAGGTCTCTTCATAGTTACAGTATTTGCAGCACCAACTCATTCAGATTCAACTCCGTTCAGCTAAATTCTCCCAACTCAAAGACCAACCCTTGACGACCCAAGCACTCCTAGCGTCTCCGCCAGAGATAGGAGGGCACCCAAGTCATCAATCTTCCCCAATCGTGTGATAGTGCCCTCAGAACGACACGGCCCATGACGCCCGGTGAAAATGGCCGGATGCATCTCCGCGGATGCACGTGCAGAACGCTCGTGCATCCCCGATAGCGGATGTGCGGTTCGTTTCCGTGCTTCTTCCCCCGACAGCCACGTTCCAGCGCGATAAAGGCGAACAATGCATTCAGAAATACGGTTCTCAGGGGGTGGCTGGATTCTGCGCCTCCCGTTTGCTTCTCCGTTCACGTTCCGCGCGGCCAGAATTGAATTATACGAGTCCAACCACTTCTGGCCACGTGCCGACGCGCACGTGATTCCTGGTAGCCTACGGTCTATCAGCAAACAATGCAACGGAAGATAAGGCGAGATGGACCCTTGCCCAAATAAGAATGGCCAATGGAACGAATCGGAACGCGTGGAACGGTGCAGTTGCGCCCTCGAAGCGGCGTGTGCGCTTAATTCTCTACCCCTGTACCATACTGCAGATTATTCATTCTATTCTAGAACAAGACTATCTATTTTTGCAGGTCCATTCCTCCCCCTACTTCGCCTCGTTTCATCAGGCCAGTTCCAATCAATTTTAATTCAAGAACCTCGATCACGAAATTACACCGACGTGTCGCAAAGTGTCACATTCACGATGGTGACTTTAACGCGTCGACAATGCCTCAGGATTGCGTTTCAATCGTGGACTATGGTGTCTCATTAGAGCAGTTTTTTTCTCCGGGTATGCCAATTACCAGCCGCCCCCTGAAATGAGAAACCAGCGAGCATCGTTCACACGCGAGATCACGGTGCCTGGCTGGTCGCCGAACCAGCGTACCCCATCACAATTACATAATTCGATGCACCCTAGAGGATCGAGGACCTGCGGCACACGCAACCCCATGCTTGCACGCGTACCCATGGGAACCGGTAATGAGATGGTGGTCACGGTTTCCCACCCTGCGAAGGTGGGCCACGGGGATGCGCGCTGATGATGCCACTGGTGGGCGCTCTGTTGCTGGTCGACGCTGGGGGATGATACGGGCCCGGCGGACCCCCTACGGGCTTTGTCAACAACGGCAATATGCTAGCGCTCGTATGAGCCTGGATTTATGCGAGCGAATGGGCCTGTGGGAACCCAAGTGTCTCCCGATGGGCTTGATATTCCGACGTGATCCTTGACACGAATCGAATCGACACGTGTTTTTATCAAGTGGCCACGCCAGTGGGAAAACGTCAGGTCGGGATTCACAGATTGAATCTCCGGGCAGTGGACAGTGGACGCTGGGGGGCTTTGTCCTGGCAGAGATTTTCTGTGGGAGAAAGGGAGCGTTGATACGATTCTCTGAGAATCCTAAATTTTTCATAATCTAGTTTAGTAGCTGTAGTGTTATTCTTGCTGTTGCTGCGGTAGTTGTAATAATTATATAGTGGGGAATAGTAGAATTTATTATTCAGTTAATATCTTAAGTGGTGAAATGATGGTGTGCCAGGGAAGGGGTTTTTTAAAAGTCTAATTGTGAAACATCCATTAAGGGGAGATTCTACCTTATTTGGCCGAAAAATAGGTGATTTTGGTAAATTATTTGTACAAAAACAGTTTGACAAATTAATTTGAGGTTTGACAGGCTGTTTTATTGCATCTTGAGCTATTGTTGTGAATTTGTATGTGACGGTAAAAAAAATGTGGCTGATACAGAACGCTAACTTGAGGCGTTGAAAAAGAATCGGGTGGTCCTGGCGTTGACGGAAAATACCCTATGGATAATTTGAAACACAAAAAGAAAAAGAGATTCTTAATCTGTATGAAAAAGAAATGTTAAAATGGCAGGCTTCTGAATATGATGAATCGAATTTTCTCAAAAATCGAGCAAACTTTAGTAAGTAAAATCCGGAACGGTAACAAATGCGGCAATAAATCTACTACCATAGATAGACAGACGCTTGCTCAACATGCAATTTTTTATTTTATTTTTTATTTATTTTATTTATTATTATATAAACATGAAATTGTTGAAATTTCTTCAACGACAGATCGAAAAATGTAGTTTCGAGAAAATAGGGTTTAAAAGTTCATATTATGTATAAGAATAGAAATTGACTAGTTACCATTATTAAGCTATTTCAGGGCCATAAACACAAAACTCATATCTTTTAGAAAAACAAAAAACAAAAAATGCAATTTTTCCGCCAAATAAGGTAGAATCCTCCCCTGAAGTTTAAGCATTGATATTGTAATTAAAAAACCATGCAAGGTTTCAGGACTAGAATGCTAGCTCAGGTACCCCAGGATCCTTGGAGAAAATGTCCATTAAAATGAACCTCAGCCCCTGGGAGAAGTCAATAAAATTTCCACTTTCAACTTCACCTAAATTTCAAGATCCTAAGTACTTAGCTCTCCCTGTCACGTAAATTTCATATCTTTCGTGTCACTCGATCTCCACCTGCTCGGTCAAGGGATAACGAGAATCGATACGTAGATGGTGATTGCCAGACACAGCCGCGAGCTCTGGATATTATCAGCTTTTTTTCTGGTCACATAAATCAGACGTTTCACCAGATAGAATTCTCGTGAAATATCTTCCCAGCGACGTCGTCGAAAGATGATTGGATCGCGTCGGGGAAATCCACCAAAGAAACTAACAGAGGTCCCTTTCTGCCTCTCTCTCTCTCTCTCTCTTTCTCTCTGCGTTCATCGTTTCGTGTAGGAGAAGAGGAGGAGGAAGAAGAAAAAAGGAGCGTGACGGGGTAGGCACTAAATAATCGAAATGCCCCGCGGTGCTCTTATTATGACTTCTCGAAAAGCGGTTCTGCCAGAACAGAATTCAATGAGCATAAATTAATTCAGCTCGTTAGTGGCTGTCCAGCACCGCTGCCGGTTTCTATGTGCGCGTTACCACCGTCGATGGACCTCTATGAAACGAATAGGGGGTGGGGTTTCCAACGGGTTAAGCCGCGTAAACACTTGTGCTTCTAAATTCCTTTAAACGATACGTGTTTCCTGAAGGATAAACTAGGATGCTGTCTCATTTGAGGGATTAAAAGTGCCTCGATCTGGAAAATGAATTTATTTCTATACCAACAGGGCAATCCCTAAAGATATTTCACTTTACACCCTTCAATTGCTTCTTTTATACCAATGATGCGATTCGAGGAAATGCTGAATTATATTTCGTTGCATTACAAGGCTCCGCCACAAACGTAAGCGCGACTTCATGCTCGAGAGTGAACGTGCGAGTACGAGGCGCCGTGCAACACATTGGAAAAGGGCCGACAGCCGCTAACTAGGTCATGTTATCGGGTTAATTAGCCTCGGTTACGTGTGCTGCTATCGATCTTATAACGATCGCCGTGCAACATGCATCGGTACACGATCGGAAAATCGTAAGAGGGAGATAGCACGAACTGGGGAATTAAGAAAGCCTGCGAACACGATACTGCTGTACCAATAAACTCACCTTAATAGAAGACGAAAGTGTTGGCCATTCTAACTCTTTAGACCTGTAAAATCAATTAGCCTGAAGGCCCTATTAATCAATTTAACCCCTGCAATTTAATCATCTGCAACTTTTCTAAACAATAAAAAAATTCTAAATCTTTCTCTCTAATTTATCAAAAATTCCATCCACTCACCTCCCCATTATCTCATCCTCCAAACCAACCACTAAAAGACAACACCCACAACGTCATATCACACCAGATAATAGCACCACAGCTTCAAATGACAATCTACGCGACACCATCAATCATTTCAACCTAAACAGTGCATTTTGATGAATTGGATCCTCATCCAGACTAATTAACCATACCACCAGTATGTATATTTTATCCCATAACCCCTGAGCTACTATCGATATTCAAACGAGAAATCTCGAGGAGACCCCATTAAAACGGGTGCAACGTCCGTGCGTAGCGAGACAACCGCGCGACGCTACTGTCAGCGTGTAACTTGCGGCTAATGAAGCCGTATTAATTAAAAATTCGACGCCCAGCCGCGTGTTACAGGGTCCGGACACGGTGTAACGCCGGCTGGACGGCGACAGGGCTGTAGTTCCTCTTTCGTACGACGATCTGTCGCGATAAGATACGGTGTGTGCCTTCGCGCCGTCCACGAGCAACGCGGAGGGAGGATCAATCGGAGCACCGATCCTTTCCATCGGACGCAGAACCGTTATGGCGTCGCGCGTTTACTCCCCCGATAATTTATAGTAACGATCCGAGAGCGGCTGTTTACGGTGTCGTAAATCAAATTAGAATATTTACGGGAAAATTCGAAAGTCACGCTCGTTGCTCTCGATAGATAAGATCTGCGCCGCGCGAGAGCGACCATGGCGCATAAAGCGCGATCGTCGCGCGATGGAATGACGGGGGATATTGAAAAATGATTTTCCAGAAATATGCTGGTTATTATCGTTGATTGTGGAGAACGACGGCGACGTGAGAAATATCCTCGCGATTGCCAGTGGAATTCGTTTCGCGGAATGTTCGCGCTTGTAACGCGTGAGAGACTCGAGTGTCCTGGGCTCGTGATACCAGATGGCCGCGGCGGGTTAACACTTTTCGCCGACGTTTCGCAAGCGTCGCCGTTTGCTTTATCAAAGTCCCACTGTCACGTTGCTGCTGACACGTTGGCAAACTGAGTTTGTGGGATTCGAGGAGATTCTGTGATCAATTTCGCAGCCACGACCCTGTATTGTAAGAGGGAGTGGGTCCTTGAGAATTCGGAGGAGAAAAGTGTCTTCTACTACGCTGATTAACACATGTGACATTTTAGTTTTCGATTCCGTAGGAAACACGCGATTTTTAAAATTTAGAGCGCCGTATTTTTTGCCGTTTTTGCGCCACATGGAAAGAAGGGATGAGCGTAGTAACGTTTGTACTGGCCTGCACAAGCGTCTGATATGAATCTAATCGAAAAGGTTTGGGGTTTCATAAAGCACAAATTTCAAAGAAAGCGTATATTCACGGTCAAGTAGTTACCTTGAGAAATTCCAGAAATATGGTCTTTATCTTGGGAGCATGCAAAAAGGTAGTTGAAAGCATGCCTAAACAGTGTCAAGTGGTTATCAACAACAACGGAGACTGGACCGTATACTAGGTAATTGCACATTAGTCCATGAAACGTACTTTTCTGCAATACAGATTTTTCTTTAAATCTAATACGAGGAACACGCTCTTGTGAGACAGACTACTACGAATAAAAGACTTACTAAAATTTAGAACCAAGGTTAACCAGAAGAAAGAATCGCAATAAGTGCAATACATACAGAAAGACACGATTTAGGGTCTCTAATAAGGAGAGGTTCCCAGGTATCCGCCTTCGATGGCTTTGAATTTTGGATATGTTTTAGAGGACCAAAAAATAAAATATACGTGTTGTTTTTTTTGCGGCCCATTTTCATATTTCGGGGGTGAAACCAACCCCCAAAGTTATAAGATTTTCAGGTATTCATCTCCGATTGCTTTGGTTTTTGGATATGTTTTTTCGAACTGAAAAATAAGATACATATGTCCTTTTATTTTGGCTTGCTTACATGCTCAGGGGGTGAAACAACCCCTCAAATTTTATGAGAATAGGTAGTGCCATTCTTCGATTCCATTGGTTTTTGGCCAAAAGAATCAGAGACGAACAGCTAAAAATATTATAACTTTGAGGGGTGGTTTCACCCCCTAAATAGTCAAATATGCCAAAATAAAAAGACAAGTGTGTCTTATCTTTCGGTCCTCTAAGACATATCCAAAATTCAAAGCAATCGGAGGCGAGCACCTGGAAACCTCTCCTTGTAAGTTCTTCAATGGGATTAAAACTGAACAAACGTTCTGTATTTCAACAGCCCTACAACGAAGGATGAAAAGAACATCCACCTTTTTATATCCCCACCTCGCTAGATTCCTCCTTCCCACTTGCAATTTTACAGGATTGATGCGGAGAGGTTACATAAAACGCATCCAGCATTGCAAACAGAAACGTCTACCCCGCAATCGTGCAAGCGATCTGCTCGGCAAGCGAGCACCTCTGCTCCTGACGTTTTCAGCGATATAATTT
The DNA here is from genome assembly GCA_929113495.1 of Andrena minutula. Classification (NCBI taxonomy): domain Eukaryota; kingdom Metazoa; phylum Arthropoda; class Insecta; order Hymenoptera; family Andrenidae; genus Andrena; species Andrena minutula. The sequence goes on from OV815994.1 coordinate 24,776,266, forward strand.
GCTTTCGAAGGTTCCGCGCAGCTCGTCTCCTCGTTTGTCCTGTCACGTGTCGCGCGGAGTCAACTGTCATCCGCAGCACGCGATAGTCACGTGTCCATTGTGGTGGCACGAGACCGGCCATACCCTTTTTCAGAACTATTGTCTGCAAATCAGCGCCTGATCGAGCGTCATGAGCCGAGAGGACGGGCGCTCCTCCAGCGATCTATCTGCGCGCCAGTTACGGCGCTTCTTCTCCGATTAGAGGAACGTCCTCGTTAGCTGCGGTGACCATACACTTAACTAGAAATAGGTGTTTCGTGTAAGAGACACTAACGACGGATGTAACAGAGTGTTTTGGAAAGGAGAGAAGTTTTGAAGGTAAAGGGTGAAGACTGAAACCTTTGAGCGTTGAGAATGTGTTTAAACTCGGTGGAGGAATAGAGTTGAATTTTAATGTCTCAAGATTTCTGGCGAACGTGAAAGCTCAGAGCTGAGAATTGATGAAAGGATGAGCTGGTAGGTTGAATATGAGAGGAGCAATATCCCTCAAATTACGCAACGTTTTTTTGTGCAAACTCTTTAGGCTCCAAAGGATATTGGAAACCCGAAGAAAGTCCCTGGCATCGTTAACCTGCTTTTTCCAGCCACTCATATAAATCTGCACTTCACGACGCTCGCGGATGTTGAGTGCCTTGCGTTTCGAAACGCGCTTAAGCTCGCTAAACACACGTTCTAGCTGCGCCTCGGCCGGCGCGTAATTATATTGTTCTGAATTCAATAAAATGCGCGTTATTTATTACACCGACTGTCGTAATAAGATGTAATGACACGGTATCGCGGTGATCCGTATCTATCCTCCGCAGCGAGGCACTACCTGCGCGCAAATTGCTCCATCATGGCCGAATAGCAGGGGGAAAATTACACGTGTTCCATTACACCGGGAAAAATTACACCTGGTAATGGGCGTATTTTTCAAACAGAATGCATACAACGTTGCATACGCGACCTGCCACGAAGACTCGATTCCCGGCGCACTTTAGAGTCTGGCCCCTTTTGGGGGACGGCGCAGGCGAGGGGGCAGCATATGTTTTCGGTCCACGGGGGAGCAGCGATGGGGGCAATTCACAGACTCACCTGTGGGAAAGACAGTCTCGCCTAGATCCGAGTACATTGTGGGAAAGGCCGTCGTCGATTTTCGCGGCTCCCCGCGAACAATGAGCTGGAAAATTCACGGGCACCCCTGGTCGCACCAGGATCGTGAAAATCCCGAGGATCGCGGACTCCCACGACGGTCGCTGGATCACGGAGCATCGCACCTGCTTCGAACCTCCGCGTGAAGTCTCCGGGCGTTAAAAGATACGGCGAGCGATCGGCGCCGCGTGTAATTACCTTTCTCTACGCTCGTTGCGCGGCGTCGTTTGCATAAATAACAGACGGCGAGGGGAAGAAAAATTCACAGACGGAGTGGCTCCTCGTGATGGATATCATTGCGAAGAGAGACTTATAACGCGTTACCGTGTTCGCGGGCTCGTGATGAATCGCAGTCGCTTGATACTCGAGCTGCCCACTCCTGTCCACCTCTGTCCACGACTTTCCGCTACCCACTTGGTGGAATTTACAGTTTCCCCAGTTTGGCTTCCCCTGTTTCTCTGCTCCAGACAGTAGAAAAGTGAAAGCTCGCGAGTCTGGGACGCATCTCTTCTTGGTGATGTCACCGGGGGATGATGAAGGGTGACGTTCTGGCGCAAGCGATTGAAGAACCAGCGTTGTTTCTTCTTGAAAGTGGGACGCAGAGGCTGTTGGATTACTAACGTGACGAACTGTTATTTTTCCGTAGGCTGTTCCTGTTTGGACGTTTGCAGCGACGCAGCCACGGAGCAGTTGAATTATACGTCGCAGCGTGCAGACGCACAAATCTCGAGCGCCTTGGAAACCTTCCTCTCAACGGGCCGAGTAATTTTAACCAACTAACCGGTAATTACCGTGAAATTAATCATTTCTGTGCCTCGTTACACGGGCCACTCGGCGACGTCACTAAATCAAGCCGGCGGGCTTGTATTCCCGTTGCCTCTGCTTCCTTCAGCAGGGACAGCCATTGCGAGAGGGTGGAGATACGAACGAGGCTCTTCGCGGATCGGAGTTTAAAAGGTTGCTGATTTTTCTGCCGCTCCGGAGGCTTGGCATTCTACAAAATTACTGTGCCTTTTTGACTGCGTTAATGAAAGGCACATTGTACAGCGCGAATGCGACAGTGTCTACCCATAACTTAATCCTCGAGACAGGAATCATCTATTTAAGAATGACTTTTAGTGTCGTTCACCACCGCGAGATTCAAATGGAAGCTTTTCTATCTCCCGTCAATGTTCCCGCCGACGTGCTAGAGTTGATAAATCAGCATAAACTCGTTCTCCGCTCTCAACAGTCGGCTGTCAAACGTTTCTCGCTCGGCATCCAACGTCGCTGATGCAGGGACGTTTATCGATAACGGCCAGCGCGGAGAATCGAGAAACTGCCGTTTACCTCGCGGCTCACAATGGGGCAACGACGATATATACGAACATTGCGATACGATATTATTGTCTTTATTGCCATTCGCACGCAATAGTAAATTATCGGTTTCCAAGCCGATCGATGGTCACCATGGCGCCAACCGCGGCTCCGTTGCTCCGGTGCCTACACGTGGCTGCGTAAACGCACAGGCGCCGTTGCCAAGACTCGCTTTCGGCCGCGATAACTGACAAAATACTGCGTTTTATTCCTGTAATCCGATCGACCGTTCAGATTGGAATTAGTCGATTTTAGAAAGCGGGCCCCGGGAATACTTGGCATGCCTCGCGCTGTAAATAACACGCGTGGCTGAAGAGTTTCGCGCGGCTGGCGAGATTTTGTTCGTTTTAACTTTGGGACACGCGTATTTCGAATTACATCACTTCAGGGGTAATGAAACGTTGGAAGAAAGTGAAATACATGAATGGTTTGCGAGATGTTACATATGCTTATCTTCTGAGACGGTGAGCGCAGGGGCGGATTTGTTTATAGATTAAGTAGGCTGCAGCCTACTTAGGACGCAAAATTTTGGGGAGCGGCAAATTTTGAGGGTGGCAAGTTTTGTGCGAAGGAAATTCGAAGAGGTTTAAAACACAGAGGTTTGAAATAACTTTAAAAACAATTCACTGTCTTTTATATGGCAAATTAGCAATAACTCGAATGTGAGTTGCCATATTAAGTTAAGTTTAAAATTACCTCGACTCTTTTAAATTAAAATATTTGATGATTCACGGAAAGGGTGGGAGACACTTGTTACCCTAGGGGTGCCAAATCTCCAAATCCGCTTTTGGATAAGAAATAAGTGTCTAATAAAAAAGTTACTTGCCTGAAAGTGTAACTCTTCCTTAACCCTTTCTTTCCTTTAAACACTTTTAGTACGAATTAAAATTGGTCCTAATAAGATTACTCATTGCAATGCTACCTTTGCATAACTTCCCTTTAATTTCATTTACCACAATCGACCCGTCTATTCAGTCATAACAGATCCACCTACCAACACACAATGCACATAAAAGTCCTCTAGAATCCCGAACAGCTAGCCAATATTTCCTCTCGCCCGTCCACAAGGTAAGCTACCCGGAGGTAGTGGTAGAGGCGAGAGGTTAAACTCGACCAGGGGATTATGATCTACATCAGAACCCGGGCAGAAATCGTTCGTATTCAGCGGCAGTGAATCACGAGCAGCCGAGTGCCGCCACGGGGCAACGGAGTCGCGGACAAAGGGGGAGGCAACAGGGGTCGAGGTGCAAGAAGCATGCAGGACGATGGTGCGGCCGGCGTATGGTTTATGGCGTGCGTGCCACCGTGCCCGATAATTGATAGCCACGCGACGGATTTCGTCGAGCTTTCGCCATCGATAAGAGCTCCTCTCTCTCCAGTTTCCCGCTTCTCGTGCATCGAACGTCCACGGAGGAAGATAAAGGACAAGGGAGCCGGGCCCCGAGCCTGGCGACTACCCGGTGGAAGGAAGAGGGAGGAGGTTCCGCCGGGTTCAGGGCCTTCCATCGACGGCCAGAGACCGCTCTTCTGACTGTAATAACTCGCTACACCCATCCAGATACTATCTCGACAAATAGCAATGCCTACCGATCGTCTACCGGTCCCTCGCGTACCCTCCGATACTCCTACGGCCGGGATTTCGCATGCCGTCGCTCCACCGTCACGCTTTTCTGCATTACACCGCTCTCGTCGACGTGTCGCGGATGCACGCCGCGCTGGGTTACGTAAAACCTGCACGCAGATTGTTTTCTGCCGATCGGAAAGCCACGCTTTATTGGACGGCTCGCGGTGCTTCTTCGGGCTCGTCTGCTTTTCCACTGGGGATCGAGGGGATCAAACGTTAATGGAGGAATTATACGCGTGCACGTGGAATTCGGAAGTTGTGGAACCATTATTTCGCGTGCGCAGAGGTAGCAGAACGCGGAGGTTTAACCGACTCCGCCTCATCGTTCAAAGTCTATACTACTGAAGCCCACTCAATGAAACTCGTATCGGATGTAAGGCGTGAATCTACAATGAGATTTTATAGGAGACTTTTCTATCATCAGACAAAAATCTCAGTAACATATAAATGGAAATAATGGAAATAGTCGCGAGAGGCGAGATTTTTGAAAATATATCATGGAACTTGTCTTACGAGAGTCTAGTTTCATGAAACTAGTGATAAGAGAATTAGAAAGTAATAAAGTAATGACATAATTGAGGACCTCGCAGCAAGAGGGGTGCAGCTCGATCGTCACCAACTTCAAGTAAATTAGAAAAACTGTTTATAAAATGATTGCCTTAGCACTAATTACGAAAATATATATTTTCACACAATAAGTAGTAGTTATTGAAAAGATTATATTCCTATTTTTGGTGAAAAAATATTCTACAATAAAAATATTAATCTTTCTATATCAATATTAATATTTCTATTTTTATATATTTGTAATAAACCGCTTATTTCTATCAAACGATGTAGAATTGTGTTTTCCCAATTATTATACTTCATAACTCAACAACTATAGAAAATGTAGCTCCACCCTTCTTCCTACAAGGTCCTCAATTGCCTTTAGAAATTAAACTCTCATTTGTCACGCGATACATTTGTCTCATCGTGGATTTGCCCCTGTACAGCTGTTGGGACCGCAGAAAAATATTCATCTCCTTACGCAACACCTTCGAAATCTCCCTGTAACCCCTCAGACAAGATCCAAGCAAAATCAACTGAAAACTTCCTTAAAGGCGATTCCACGGTAACCAGGAAATATAGCCCGTTACCCAACCAGCCGCCGAAGAAGGATAACTGATAGGCCTCTCCGTCGTTTAATTACCCAGCTACCAGCCCCGAAACGTCAACACCATCGTGCCCTGTTAGCTCTGTGTATCGCTAAATCATTCCCTGCTCTAATTCATCCGTCAGAGGAACGTTTCATTTACCGGGTGTTCCGCGCGGAGTTCCGCGGCGCAGGATTTATTTCCATGGAATGGCGGGGTTTCAGGTTGATTGGCGCGAAATCACGGTCGGCGGCGGCGCGCACACGTGGTGCATGGGAAGAAAATGGCGACGAGGGGGAGGGGGGGCTCGAAGGGGGCAGAAGGAGGCCGCGTATGGGGTTTTGTGCGGGCCGCCGATTACCGATACCGCGTAATTTATTGCTCCTTATTCGCGAAACGTGACGCCGGGCTCCCCGTCTCGTAAAGTGCTTCCAGTTCTGAGTCACGGGGCCCGGCTCGGGATTTTTGTCCAATCGGGAATGTCGATAGCTCTGCGGCGCGCGGCACCGTTCGACTCGAACGGCCTGTACAATATAAACCGTACGTGCACACGTATCCACGTACACAGCCAGGCGGGCACACACGCTGATACACATCGATCGTCAAAGATAAAGACACAATAACTTTCTAATATTCGCCTGGAACGCTCTGATTCTGCCGGGATCTATCGCTTCGTTACCGTTACCCAAGAATCGCCGATCGTTGAACCCCTTGGATAAGATTCGATATCGAGGACGTTGTTAATTTCACGTAACAGCGAAATTTTTGGGTAATCGAGGCTGTAATTTAAAAGTATAAGTAGTATGCGGGGCCCAATTTGAGGGGGAGGGGGCACGCAGGGCAGAAAAGAGGTTTTTGTTATTCAATAAATACTTACAAAAAATTCCACTCACTGTGGAAAATTATATTTTAAAATAATTATTTATAATTTAATATGAGGGGAGGCGAAAATCATTTTTTCCCAGAGTGGCAGAAGAATTAAGTAGATCGAGCCATGGTAATACCTATACAGTGAAGATTAATAGTTCTTCTTTTGGGGTTCTTGAAGAAAATGAACCTATAATAAATCCTTATAGTTTTCACTCGCAGTTCCTTTTACAATCTTCTTCCTCCTCGTGCAGTTTCCGTACCTGAAACACAACATCACCAGCTGTATTAGATGGCGAACGAAGCTTTGCATGTGCACCTAAACGCAACCCTCCGAAGAGCGAGCGTAATTACAAGAGGACCATTAAGAGTAAGACATTACGGAGATACCCGAGTGGCATTGTCCATCGAACACGCGAGCGCACAGATGTCGAGGGGGTGGTTGGCGTCGATGCAGGGTAGCCGAGCGTATAAATAAAACCGTGCCGACACACGAAGCGATCGGAGGGGAAAAATCGCTGGGCCTGAAGTGGAAAAATACCCCTACACGCATCCAAAGGGGATACAGCGTCGGGTGTTGATCTAATTAAAATTACAGGCAGCCTATTAGCTGCGCGAGTCCCGGAGCAGCTTCGATACCGGTAACAACGCAACGGCCACGAGACGGGAGTTAACTTATGGTGGCGTGCGAGAGAGAAACGCCCGGCAACCGGAGTCGGTCCCCGGCGGTGGCTAACGAAGCGGATTTAGTAATTGTTTTGTTGCATATCACCCGCAGTGCGGAGCCCTGCTCGACGCGCCATTACTGGTTCTACATTGTAAAACACTCCTCATTGATAGCACGAGCCTCTTTCAGATGGCCTGCGATGACGACGGTACCCATCCCTGTCCGTGGTGCACCGTTGTACGAGGATAGAGGATCGAGGTTTTCCTGGTCCACTGTCCATCTCGCTCACGGTCTAATGGGCGATACTTGTGTGAATTTTTGAGGAGGTAGATCAGGGAAATGTGTGACGGGTCTCTTTTGTTTTGAAGGTTGAGAGATGAGGATGCATGGGAGGATGGAAAGCTGCTTTAAATTTGATGAAAGGGGTTAAGAGGGATTCATTGAATTCTGGGTACAGAATCTGGGATGTTGCAGAGGATTAATAATGCGTGTCGCCTGGTGTCTTTTCAGAAGGCCTACCAGGGCCCCGGGTTTAAAAAAAGTTATGATGATTTTATCCAAACACTATAATTTTTTTTCTGTTTTTACTAATACACTTAGCCTGTTTTTATTAAACTATCTCTTCATTTTCCCTCAAGAATGGGCCCCTCAAAACGTTTGTCGACTGTGCTTTGTTTCTTAAATCTGCCGCTGCCTCCTCGGCGATTCTTAAGGAGGGAATTCTATTCTTTGGGCTAAAAACATAGCAAAATTTGCGATTTTTTTTAAGAAACTAGCGGTTCGATTCATCTGAAATTTAGACCATGTTTTAATGCATCTTTGAAGAAGCTGTAGGTTTTGTTTAATTAATTTTTAACCATAAATATAGTAGTTATGCATGATCGATCATCACGACGCGCAAAACTGGTTGTTCGATGATGTGGATGATATTTATCTACCAGGTAATATAAAACGAAAAAATGAAACGGCATTTTATTTTATACATATGTAACTTGAAATTGACAAACCAGAAAAAAAACAAAAAAATTATTGAGCAGTGTGGAGAATTTTCAAACTAAAAGTTCTGAACCGTTAATTTTTGCTATCCAATTTTGCGCCAATTTTCTTATGTAACAAAGGAAGTACAGAACTTAGCAGTATTCTGGTTCATCAAATTCAGGCTCCATATGAACAAGTAAAACCCTGTTTCATTTTTCTGTTTCAGATTACCTGGAAGGTAAATATCATGCAAACCAACGGACGTATAATATATATTGATATTATTCAAAATAAAAAAAAACTGCAACTTCTTCAAGGATACATAAAAACATGATCAAAATTTCAGATGAATTGAAATGCTAGGTCCTCCAAAAAATTCCTAAATTTTGCTATGTTTTGAGCCCATAAAATAGTATTTCCTCCTTAAGTACCTAATTAGTATCAAAAGTGTTTGAGAATTCTCATGCGCCCAGTTCATCCCAACTTCAGAAAAACAAACCTGAAACCCCGCCCCTCGCCATGGACCCCCCATTCGGTGGATTGTTAGCAAGACCGGTCACCCAAGCCTGAATTTATAATGCTATTAATTGCCCGCGTTTCCGCCCTTATATTTCATTGCCCGGGCCCCTGCGCGTTCCTGCACGCGCGCTTCGATGGTCGATACGTATCTGTCGATCGGTATCCAGGCCACGGATACCACCTAGCCGCGTTTGAGATACCGCGTTTTCCGTCATGAATTGTGGCACGCGCAGGTACTCTCCTGTCTCCGACTTCCTTCCCCTCCCGAGCTGCCGTTGCTCGAGGTTTATGCGTTGTTCGAGGTGCAGCATTAAGAAGCTCTCCAACTACCCGCGACGCTTCTCTTTTTGCTAGCGCCGCTCGATCCGCGGATTTATCGCGCCATTAATTGGACCGCTTTGTACGCTGAAATCGTTCGCAACGACGTTACGTGTCCCGGCGAACGATCGAACATTAAGATCGCCGGTTTATCGGGGATGCTGGCCAAGCGAATCTTTCATCGGTCGAGCGTCATAAACGGCCGATACCCGAGCGAAGTCGAATTTCGAGTGTAACAGCGAAACGGATGATAAATCAGGGATTTAATTAGAGAGCCACGATGTAACGATACGATCTACGCTTCCCATGCGCCGAGTGTTTTCCCACCGACGCCGCCCGTTCTAATCACCGGCATTTTATGCGGCAGATAATTTCCGTGGAGTTTTTACCAGTAACCTAATATAATCCTCGAAGGCTAGCCAGTTTCCCCGCCGCGAAGCAATCGAAAAACCAAATCGATTCAGCCGGGGCAGCCGTGACCGGCGCGGCGCGATCACGCCTAATCGATCTCGAGCAAGATTGATTTCAGTTCTAACGCCGTTCAGCGACCGCTGCCCGTGGCCGCGGGTAATAAGCCCCGACTCATTGGACGGTAATTAAATACGGTCGGCGTTGGCGTATCCAAGAAAATGAACCGGCGATAACGTACGAAGATCTCGATAAGGAATCGGTATGAATGCGATCCAGCTGAAACGGCCAGCCACGGGTAATTGGCCGACGATAATTACAGGTGTCAACGATCATTTTTCGTGGGGTGTATGGAAATCACACTGGCCTCCTCGCGGCGAGTGTTTAATTTCGTGTACATTGCCGATCAAAAGTATAGGGCTTCTGAAAAGGCGCAGTGCTTCGTGTCTTGAGGGTGGTGTCTGTGTGCTGATAGGAACCACAGTTTCTTCTTTTTAAGGGGACCATTCGAGGATTTTCAGAATTCCAATCAGTGAACAAAAGAATATTCTAATTTAGAAAATTAGATGTAATAAGCTACCGATTTCTGTAGGAAAGAACTGTTTACCAAGGCAGGACTCAAAGATCTAGGATTACTATACAATTCCTTAAATTTTCAGTGGGAGGTAGATGATCAAGGCTTCTTTAAATCCCATACAGTTTCCTTCTAGATTTGCATCTAAATCAGAAAATGCTGCACGCGGTCTCCGACTCTTGGCTCACAGTGTACGCAGGAAAATCGTTTAGCGGTTCGATTGCGTTTCAATTTCAAATGAGATATCAACTTTTACACGGAACACCACTCGAAATAACCCCGGTGAACCGTGCGCTGCTGGAGCACGTGGCACCTTGGATTAACATGTCCTAGTCGGTGTTCGCAGGAGTGGCAGCCCCTTTTTTTTCACCCGCTCGATCAATGGCGCCCGGGCGCGACGTAATTGGATTGTAATCGATGTAATTACCGAACGCAAACGATCGATCGACCCGCTGATCGAGGCGATCCCGAGCGAGGAGGCTGGCCCGATATACACCGGTGAAACGCGCGTCAAGTGGCATGCGCATGATTTATCGATCGACCGATAGTCACGTGAGGAAAGGATGCGTTTTATCGTGCTAGCGTTGCCTGGGGTACGGAACATGCCGCGTTATGTAAGTGGCTTGTAATCGAATGGGAGGCAAATGGAGGAGTTCCTGAAGAAAGAATGCTACTGGTCTGCAGAGACCAAGTAGGAAGAATTCGACAGCTGGGAAGACTAATAACCTTCTTCTAGATTCTTGATGTATGCTCTCAGAAGAATTCTTCTAAGGTGGGATAACGTCTGAGACTTTGAAGACTGGAGGCAAGAACATTGAAAAATTAGAAATTCACAGCGGGGACACTTGAAGCTCAGAAACTCGAAGCGAACACCCTTGTTTTTTTAAATTTGCAAATAATTTATTGGGGTGTAGATGAATGCTTGCAGATATTTGATAATTGAACTACTTGAGAGTTATAGAAATCCAGTTAAGGGGGTACACGGGTATTAGACGGCTAAATTGAACGGTTTCTTTTTGATTGGACTGAAGGACGACTAATAATTCATACCATTTGCACGTTTCACAATAGTTTATTGTGGATGTAACACGCATTTTAAGACGAGGAAGCCTAAAAATATTAAACATTAAAGGAATTGCAAATCGTCAAAGTAGGCTATATTTTTAGTTGAAATTTTAACTGAACCTAGAAAACACTGTTCTTCACAATGTGGAGCTCGGTTGAAAAATTTTAATAAAAATTCACGGAGTTCTACAACAAATATTAATTTTAAAGGATTTTATTGAAATAATCCTGTGATAAATGTTGTCTTAAATGTTGTTAAAGTTATGCGATCTTATCGAGCGAGTTTCACATTGTGGAGACAAGTGTTTTGTAGGTTTAGTTCTGGCCGTCCGGAGGGGGGGGGGGGGGGGGGCAAAAGGGGGCAGTTGCCCCCCTGGCTTTTGAGAAAAATCGCTTATTTTTCACAACTGATCTTTATTAAGTTTGTACTGAAAATGGGAATACATTTAAATTTCGGTTTTAAATTTTCAATTAAATTGGCATTATAAAATGGGTTAAAAAAGCAAGAGGGGTATATTTTTCTTTACCATCATCCCAAAATTCCCCCCCCCCCCCCCCCCCCCTGGAAAAGAGTCTGCTGATGCCCCTGGGTTTAGTTAAATTTTTAACAAAAACTATCGATCCGTTCTCGAGTTACAATGTTCACTGTCTTGGGAAACATAGTTTTGCGAAAAACGAGATTAAAGCCTGCCGCAGCGCCTTTACCTACGATGGCCCGCCCGTTACTTTTTACGCTGTAACTCTCGCAATTTTTCGAATTTTTCAATGAATTCTTTTTTACAATACTTCTAAGACTTGTGGCTATTATAAACAATCGACAAAATTTCGATTTTTTGTCTCCTTAACCGAATACCGTCATTACTGAATTAACACACGTATTGCAACATCGCCTGCGATTATTAACAATGCATATTAGGACGTGACGATTGGAAAAATGAATCACCAAGCGAGAACATGCTCTTCATTGTCTGCCCGTTGAACCGTGGAGCCACAGTTATTCATGCTAGTGCAAACAATACGCGGAGCGCGTTGACGTAGGAAAAGAGGGTGGGTGGAACAGGGCGAGATACGCTCAACGCGGCGCACAATTAATTATAATAATTAGTGTCTGGTCTAGAGGACAAGTCAGGCGAGTGTGAGCACGAACGCAATGCGTCTGGGCGGGGGAAGGCTGTGATTTTCATTGCATCCTTGGTACAATCGTCGAAGCCCACTCCAAGGGACCGACTATCATTAAAACCTTTCAAATGCAATGAATTTCCAATTTGATTTCTCAAAGGCAAAGTCTCAGAAGAAAGACATCCAATCTTCTATTTTATCCACGTCGGTGTACTACAAGCTTTTTCCCCACCTTGTGCACTTTAGAATTCAAATGAAATGACCCAGATAATCCTGCAAGTACTGCTGTCGACTATGGACAGTGTGAAGATTATCACACTCTGCAGTGCACTGAAACCACCGAGATACCCTTCAAAACGCGCACTCACCGCTTCCACCGGCCATACATGTTCCAGTGCATCGGAGCAGTCGGCAGTAAACGCGTTTGCAGCTCGCTTAATCGACCAGAGCAGAATGTCATCGGCCATAATCCACTTACAACAATTCACTGCCAATACCGGACACGTAACGAGGAAACGAGTGGCCGGTGTACCGAGGCTGGCTCGTCCTCGTTATCGCGTCGCAGCCGGTCGTCCTCGCCGCGATCAGGATCGCCTCGAGGAGCGCTTTTCGACGAGCGAACCTCCTATATTTAGAGATCGCCGCGCTGGAATCGAGGAATCTAATAAATTCCGAGGGAAGGACGTTAATGCACGTCCGTTCGAGATGTACCTGGAGCGAGCGTGCGGAAGGGTAGGGAAGATTGGGAAAAAGAGGATTGCAACCGATGACGATATTCCCCCGCGAGGGCGAAGCACGGCCAGGCTGGCACGATGAAAACGAGATGGAAAGCTGGATATGTATCGGGCTGCCAGTGAAAGGGAGACGAAGCGATCGAGGGAAGAGGGAACGGACGGAGGAACATGGGGCCCGCTATCGCGCGCGGGGGAGTTGGCCGAGTAGTACTTACTCAAAGAGCAAGTCAACAGCGGCAGCTCGCTGCTAACTTATGAGCGCGCGGAGATCCCTCGACCGACTACTAATGGGACTAGTACTACCAGTATAAACTCACCACCGACGGAGAGACAGACGAAGATGCCACTAACTATCAAACTTCTCTCTCTCCACTCTTTCCTCTCTTTTCTGCATCCATCTCTGGCTCCCTCCCATTTGCACCCTCGCAACTTCTCTCTCTCCCACGCCCCATTTCCTCTTTCCCTCAGCTACTCGCCGCAACATCTCGTCTACCTGCTTCTACCTGCTATTTTAATAAATACGCGCAACGTCGCGGCGCAACGCTCCACGGGCACTTTTAGAAACGTAACAAATGGTTACACGTCAGGCGCGGGGTACTTAAGAAAGGCCCGAGCTGGCGCACTAAATCATAGAAATCGTACGGTATAAATTACGGGGCGAGGGCGCGCGCGCACAATGCGCGTGCGCGAGCTCGCAGCGCGCGGAGGTTCCGCCGGCCGCGAGGAGCACGCTGCCGGAAAGTGCAGCTTCGATAATCCTCGACGCGGGGCTCGTAAAGCACCGCTCACTTAGCCCGCGCGGACGTTAGAGGATGCACGTGCACGCGCGCGGAAATGACGGACACGCGCTGGCCAGCGGCGGCCTGGAATTATTATAGCACCGGGTTCGATTCACGGCGCTGGACGATACGCGGCAATACGTTCATCCTCTCGACGCTGGTAGCGTGTAGGTGATCGGGAGCGCGGCCGATAACGTTCCCAGCGCGCGGAAATCCACGGTGGACCGCGCGCGCGCGCGCGCCATGGTTGCGTGAGCGTGTTAACGCGCCGAGAGGGCACACCCGCGCCCGAGGCACGCGCTGCGTGGACACGCAATCCGGTGCGCGCCGGGCGATCGAGGAAACGGCTGCTCGCCGGGGGAAAAGATCAGGTGGTTGAGAAACCTGTGCTCAAAGGTTTTCGTAACGGGGAATTCAGAGAACGATGGATACATGCTTGATTTGATAGGTATTAATGGTGACTATGGGTAGTTTTCTGACTCTGGAATTCGCTATCGAGAGTGGAGGTGTTGGGGAAACTTGTGGTTTCAAGGCTGATTACAGAGTCGCGTGTGTCACTTTCAGAGTGGGTGGTTGGGAAACTCGCGCTTCGAGGCTTCGAGGTTTTCCTAATGAGGGATTTGGGGATTGATGGATGCAAGCGGGCTTTCAGAGTTATTAATGGTGATCCTGGTTTTTGGGAATAGGTGGCTTAGGAATTTGCTTGAGAGGTTGTTGGTATGGAGCAGCTGAGAGGATATGCGCTTCTGAGTGTTGTAGGTGATCTTTTTGAGAATATAGTTTTCTTTGGGAGACAGATCGCGGAGGTGCACTGTGGGATAAACCATGCTTTGAACGCGAAAAAATATCATTATGTCTCTAGCAGTGTTATTGATTAAGTAATGAAGTATATTTGAATGAAAGATACGTGATAATAAAAATAAAATATAAACTTGTAAATTTGTTTATTTACAAAAATAGTTTTAATTTTAATTTTATTTTAATTGCCATCTATAACTACAAGAATTATATTTTGTTGATGTTCTATTGTTGTATAACTGTTTGGTAAGTCTAATAAATCGAGCATATCTGCAGAAATCTCTCCTTTTTCGCGAAATAAATGGATTCGTAACTCCAGAAAATGCATAGATATGCAAATTCTTTTTATACCAATAAGTTCTTAAATATATGTGTTATTATATACGAAAAGCACAATACATGCAAACACGTGCAATTTTTGTACTCTTCGATAAAGTTACAATATCTGCTGACAGAAAGTATGAGAAGAATTTCAACAAATTTATTTATGTAGGTACCGTGTAAAAAATTAATATAAAAACATGTTACATACCTGGAGGAACAGAAGCCATCACAGAAAAATAAAAAACTATGAAAAATCCTTGCAATTCACAACTGTACACCACTAAAGACTGAAGACGGTTGATGAGTCCACGTAGCCGAAGTCGAGGGCATGCGGTAATATACCGGGTTCCCACATGTTTCCTGGTTGCCACTTCTTAAAATGTTTTATGATTTCCAGTACTCTAAGGTTTATACAGCCCAAATAAATACCCACAAGTAATATACGAAGACCTTTTTCTTTACTTTTCGCGTTCGCGCATGGTTTAGCCCACTGTGGAGGATTAAAATGGCGTCGCTGGATTACGCGAGTTCACGCGCGCGGTCCACGGTTAGAAAGTATCAGTTTTGCCCATTAGTTCGGAGCAAACGTTCGTTAAACTTCGTACTTTCTCTCGCGGATCTAATGAGAGCCCATGTGACGAGTTCATTTCGCCATTACACGCTTGTTCCCCTGTGCAACGCACGCGTCTACAGTCCGGGGTGGGCAACCAGAGAGAGAAATTGAGGAAAGGAGAATGATCAATTTCAAGGACTAGCGAAAACGAATAATGTATTGCTCGTTTAACACAAGATCTGATAGAGGCCGTGTTCGAAGGTGGTATATGAACCTGCCACGCTCTCGTGATACCTAGCCTTTCCGTTTGTGTAAATTATTTCTCTCATTTCCAGCCTTCCTACACAGAAATCGAACCGCTAAAAACCATTGAATTTGATAGATAACGACATTTTATATGACACGTTTGTCCAGCGACCCGAAATCTCGTTAACTTATTAGATCTCAGTGAATGGTGCCGTTTAAAGGTGAACTCGGGTCATACCTAATAGACACGCAGCACATAGATCTCCGAGTTTCTAAAATAACCTAAGCCATCTAAATCCCCAAGTACGAACTCTTTGACTCTCCTTCCTACAAAGCAAGACACGTTCAAAATACTTCTACATCCACTTCAAGGCCTCCTAGAATTCCCCACGATCAAAACTTTCCAACACAAATGCTCTACATTCGCTACTTTCAAGTTCCTCCTACAGCTCAGCCAACAGAAATAAGAAACTCCTGCGAGAATCCTCGAAGGCATCTTCTGCTTTAACAAAGCAGGTACCCAAAGGAAATAAACCTGCAAGCACAAATAAAATCCTACCTCTTAGCTACTCCATTCGCGTCTCCTCAATGAGACAAAAGATTAACCCTCGTGTTTCCCGGGTTCCCTGATCGATCCATCGACATCACCGCGCGGAACGTCCCTCGGGAGGAAATGGTCCGCGGGCAGGCCCATAGATTTAATCGCGTCGCGTTATTCGTTTCACTGGCGGAGCCATCGTGCCGGACGTCGATCCGCGGGCATCGATCGCACATACTTACGTCCGATCGTCGATATCCGCTCGTCGCTCAACATCCACGGGGAACGGACGCGTAGAGAACGAATGTCGCCCGTCAGCCGTCGCCTTTCGGTCTATTTTCTGCCCTCGAGCCGCTCTTCGTCTTCCTTCGGCCGCGTCGCGGCGTGCCGGACGCCGACGCGTCGATTAATCACCGAAGCTGGATAATTGATAAATTGCGGGAATCGAGGGCGGGGACACGCGGATGTGCCGGCGCTGTACGACTGTACGGACGGATTATGAGCGTCGTATAAGCGGGGTATCGTGCTCGGCGATCTTCAACGCCGGCGTCGAAGCACCAGCGGCGACCGATCGGCCTCGAGCGATACGCCACGCGGCAGATGAAATAGAACCTGCCGCGATTGGAACCGTTAGATGGTGCGATCCTGGTAGAAACGAAGGAAATCGGGATCGTTGATGAACCTCCAGGAGGTAGATTCAGTTTTTGATGTTTCGAGGAATGGAGTAGCACCCTTGTTAATTTTGTTGCGTAAGAGGGGAGCTCTATTTAACACACGAAAAAGGTTAAAAGTTGGCAAATTGATGGGACTTCAGCGAAAAAGTTACAATTCTGTCCCAAGATATTTCGTACTATTTATGGAAAAAGAGTTATCCAATACAATTTATTTATCAAAGTTTAGGTCCATCGACAGTGTCCTTATACTAGAAATATGAGAAACCTTGTATTTTTTATTTCAGAGAAGAATAAAATTGGGGCCTCCAATATAATCGCAAATTTGCAACTCCGGCGCGCGAGTCCCTACGAACGTATTCATATATTTCTATTTCTATCGAACACTTTGTAACGAAAAAATTAATTTTTATTCTTTGAATGTGAATTAAAATGTCCTCAAAGTTTGGAAAAAATCCGCTTAACAGTTTCTCAGAAAAAATTCCCAAGTATCACCTTATTCCTAACGTCCTAAACAGAGCTGCTGCGTTAATAATTGTAAATTTAAGAGGTGTTTAGGTTAGATAATTATTGAATATGGTAGGAGTTGTTGAAAGTAGATACCTAATTAATATTTGAATTTTAATTTCATTTATAAAGTCCTCCTGCATGTGTGAGAGCCCTGAGGACAAGAATGAGGAGTTAAAATTAGGGATCTATGTAAAAATTTATAATTGACGCAATGCAAGTTAGAAGTAATTTCGAATATATGTGAATGTTTCGCGTAAATTTATACGAAGCAGTATTAACGACACCCAGGCGCTGTTAATTTCAAGCGGCACGAAATAATTGTTGCGAGTGATTGTACGGTTCTTAAGGCGCGTTGACACGAGGGGGTGGGGCTGGATTTATCGCGATTTTAAAGCGGATTACGCCACGCGGCTTAATTACCATGCACGTCGCGCACCGTTTAACGAAGCCGCGTCGATTATAAGCCGAACGAGCCAGCTACGGTGTCGATTATCCTGATCCTTTTTACCTCCACGAGCACGGGGTCTAGCGGCACCGGCGCACCGAGCCTTGGTGAACATTTAAATTCAACTTTCTAATTCGTGCAAATTGGTATTTTTCCACAATTTCCCATAACGCCACCCTCCATCACTTGCTCGCGAATTTTGAAATTTAATACCGAATACAGAGAATCTTCCATTTTCAATTATCTAAAATTTGTCAATAAACCATTTGTTGCAACAATTTTTCTTCCCCATTTCTATCAAACTAACTGAGCTGAGCATGGTTGTTCATGAGTTCACAGTACATTTCAACGATAGAGGGTGAATATTTCGATACTGAGAAGTGACTTCTATATTTAGTCCAGCGGCTCCAAGTTTCTGCATTTAAATCAGAGGCACTCGATCGCACGTGCGCCGGTTCTTGGCGCTACAATGATGCAGAGGAGAGCGTTATCGGCGATAATAAATGCTCGACAGCCCCGTATAATGGTACGAAGGGAGTGTTGGCCGTTTCGCGCGAGACTCGCGGAATTTATCGGTAGGATCATCGGCGAGGTAAGAAGGTCGGGATTAACGGTGGTCGCGTCCAGCACGAAAATAAAACGCTCCTTAAAAAGCCACTTCTCGCTGACCCGGTGTGTAAGCCGCCACGTTGAAAAATGCTGCAACCACCGACGAAACCTTTGGGAACATGTTACTGTAACGCTCTTCCTTTTGTCTCCTGTAACGCAATTAAGAATCAAATTACTAGAACGCGATGGCACGTCGCGATTGCGCGATAAGGTAGGCCATTTTGTTTGGCGCGAGATAAAGGCTTTTTGTTGCTTTCTGCCCGATCAAATTCTAATTTTCGTGTTTGTTTTATTCGTGGATTGATATAAATGCTGATTTCGGTCTCGCTGAGATAAGTTATTACAACGTGGAAAGGCTGTTTCCTCGGTAGATTAAGATTAGCCATCGATACGTTTATTCCAATGTGGAAATGCTGTTTCCTTAGTGGCTTAAGATTAGCTGCTGATCTGTGCTTTATTGGAACGAGTTTGTTGCAACGTCGACGTGTTCGCTAATAGCAGATATTCTGTTTGTATGCGATTAATTAATATGTGTTTACACCGTGTAATATAAGATGCAGGGTTTCTCGTAAATGGAGTAGAGATTTTTAATGACCTCTCTAGAATGTTTGAATAAATTATGCTGCGTGTAACCTGTGTATCTGAATGCAACTGTACTGTGAGTGTTTTTAGAAACACACATGTTTCAGGTGTTCTACGCATAATTAACGAAATGCCAAGACATCTTGAATTCATACCGCCCTCCTTAGTTAAACTGTCCTATTTAGCATTTTTTAATTTTTTGAGATATGATGAAATTTTTTAAGTTCCACACGTCTTTTACCTTTTAAGTAAAGTTAGAAAATTCTACGTGCTTCGTAAAGATTTATAAACAGTCTAATGCATTTAACCTAACTTCTTTCCGAATGGTTAAAATATCCTATCTGAAACAATTAATTAATTGTTACGTTAATAATACATTACCTACCCATATATATTACAAAAAATAAATTATACTGTTTCGAAATAATGACATGCTTTAATTTGAAAGAAGGGAAATAAGGACGGTACAAAGTAAATCATAAGACTTCAGTTTCCTCGGTTGTTTCAAAATGCTAGATAGGACATTTTGACTAAAGAGGGCAGCATATATCACAACTACATTAACTCCAATAAAAGTTATAACCAGAAATAATGAAGATTGACTAAGTAGATCCTCGAGGCTCAGAAAAGTGATTGCAACGAAAGCTTGCATCCCCCAAGAAGATACACTTTGCCTTCAGATGTTAGTAAACCCAAAGGTTCTCAAGAAGAAAAGCAACTTCAAGGAAAATTCAATATTTCATAACTCATCACCCAACTTCCCAGATTCTCTACCTCAAACCCAAGAGGTTCAACTCCCAAACCAAACCACCCAATCCACAGGATCTCCTTCGACCTCGCACCCACCCACACCTCCCCCAATTTCCTTCCCCCGCGAGTATCAAGGACGTCCCTTCTATAAATACATACGGGCAACAGTACCGACGGGAGATCCTTTTCCTGATCGCGGGACTCTCGCCGGACAGCCGAGTCCGCGGTCTATCGGTCGCCGGCCGTCTCGAACGCATTGTTCGATAATGCAGTGCCGCTTAAATCGCGCCGCGGAGGCCCGATTTCATGGGGGACACATTCCCAGACGGTCGGTGGTCTTGGCGCCCGCCTATCACCGGCCAGCAAACCGTGGCGAATAACTTATCGGGCGCGAAACCGCGCCGCCGGCAGCCGGCAGCAGCAGGCCAGGACACTCGCGGCCGGGAGCAACGTATCGCGATCCGAGATTCGAGCGATCGTTGCGGAACGAGGGGGATCGGGGGCGCCCTTAGTCACCCGAAACACCGATAGCGTTTCCGTCTTCTATCTCGGCCACTTCCATTCTACCTGAAACCGCCGTGGCTCCTGCCACTTCCCTCGCGAGATTTGCGATACGAGCCTCCCGCCGATACGAGATTCGTACGCACCGTCCAACAGCGTACAAGGTGTGCCCGAGATCCTTTCTTTGGCCGTTTCGTGGTGAAACAGTCCGTTATTAACTGCGACCTCTATCGGGACACCGGACCAGTTTAAATCTTCAGTTTTCAATCTTCATTGAACACATACATATATCGAACACCCTTCAGCTGCTCCAATCTCAAAATGGCCCCCGTGGAGAACGCCCAAAAATTCTTCTTGATTGCAATTTGCTTCGCCGTTTATAAAAAAAGGTGCACTGACAACTCGTCGACACCTCGGTCGAAAATACGAGGCGGCACTTCCTCCTGGGGACGCACTTGAAGCCGGTTTCTCGCTTACAATGGACGCGTTACGACACGCGCGATTATACGCGCGCGCGAGCGCTAGGGGATACGTTTTAACCGGCACGTTAATTTATTCCCGTTGCTGCCTATCGAGGGCGGCCACGCGAGTCCGTCGGTGATCCGGCGAAAAATTCGCGCCGATCGGACGACACAATGGGCCATTGAGAACGAGCCGCGCGTCGCCGGGCGCCGATAGCGCTTATGCAGGCGTCGAAGTCGCCTGGAAACCGCTCCCGGCCGCCTTTTTTTCCATCGACGTACAGCGCGAAACGTGCAATAATGTGTTAACTGGATAGCCTTGGAGTAATCTGGCGGCGTGAAATTTATTTAGACGATCCCCCGCAGTAAAGTGTCCGCGGCCAAGCGATCGATATCGACGCCCCTACGATGCTGCCTCCGTTTTTACAAGCCTCGGCGAGCGGGGCATCTCGCGTGCCTTCTTGTATCGCGGCCGTCGAAAAAGGTCAAAGGATGCACGCACGGCTGCCGCGCCCCGTTGCTCGCCGGCACCGCTAATAAAATACCCTGTTTATACGTCGAACGTACACTATAATTGACGATGTAAGGGGCCCCGCGGGCACGCAGTAGGCGATGCCTACAAGTGTAATCCATTAAGATGCGCCCACTTTGTTTCCTGTCGCTGAACGGGCGCCGGAGTGCTGACAGTGGTACCGTCACGTCGGTGACACTGTCTGTGTAAACGTGGATCGCGAGAACGTGCCTCGACGCTTGGTGGCTTTGAAGACAGATGCGGGGTGACAATTGGGAAGCTGCTGGGATGTAAGACGAAATTTCGTAAGCTACTAGATGGTGCAGAGTGTGTGAAATTGTTTTGTAAGGACAACAGCGGGATTCAATACCCTTGGATCGGTGGATGTTTGTGAAAAAATTAGGTGCAAAATTATCCTTGACCTAGAAATTTAATAGGGTAGACCGGAGCGAATTGGAACAAAATAGGATATTTCTCAATTTTTCGCTTTTTGTTTATAAATGGGAGATTTTTATGTTTAATTTCAATTTTTATATGTTCAAGTTCAAGCTATAGGTGTACTGGTCACGGATATATAATAAAAAATTGGGTTTTTAATGTTTGACTATTACTTTTTTATCGTCAAACACAAAGTGGTCCGATTCGCCCTGATCTACCCTATCTAATTTTTTTATTTTAATGTTTGCTACTCACTGGGAGGACAAAAAGTGTCAAATATCCTTAGGAACGTACTTCCTTTGTCACTTGTTATCCTCACACTGAGTAGACCACATTAAAATAAAAAAAATTGATCCTATATTTCTAAGTGGAGAACAATTTTGCACCTAACTTTTTTTTACCGATCCGAAGGTGTAGTATCCCGCTGTTGTGGTTTCCACACAAAAATTGTATACACCCTGCACAATAAGGTAAAAGTATTGAATGTCAAAGGATTAGAGGTAAAGTTAGTTGAATGCGTAATCTTGTTCGTTCAAGGTTCAATTATTTGCCCGGCGTTACTTGTACTTTCAGGCACTCCATTTCGCTCCGTTTCATCGAGTTTACACAGGGGCCGAATGGAGAACGTATTGTAAACTACGGAGAACGTCGGCTCGCGAGTGGGCAACAATGTGTGATACCTATGCATTGCATCTATGCGCTCGCCCGTGCATAGGCGTGAGCAGGTCGCAGACGGCGGAGTCGTGTGTCAACGTGCACCGAGTTTCGCAAGTTCCCTACTAGACTATGTCTAGCACGGATCCCTCGTAATCGAATACCCGTGGTCGTTAGTCATCGGGTGAACAGAGCGTTCCATTCATTAAACTTTGCGCTGTACGCGCTCGATCGAAAGAAAATGGGGTTAAATTATTTCCTATTGCGGCTGTTCGTTGTTACCTGTATCTGGACCGAAATAAAACAATGTCACTTCTTAACGCGGAAAGTTCAAAGGTAGATGAACGCACACCGATACGAATTTCTGGTCTTCTAACACAATTTACTACAGATGGAATACCTTCGGAAATTGATTACGAAACTACCCCTCATATTCCATGACTATTGAAATTTGCTAACAGATAGCAAATGAGGGATTTAATGCAAATAAATATAAGTAGAAATATTAATATTAATATTAAATATAAAAGAATATTCTATAAGGAAAGTATTAATATTAATATTAATATTAAAAAAATATCCTATAAGGAAAATATTAATATTAATATTAATATTATATGTAGAATATATTTTCGCTCAAAAATTTCGTGAAAAAATATATTTTTCAATTAATGTTCTCTTTTTAATGTTCAGGGGGAATCCTATTCTTTGGGCTAAAAACATAGCACAATTTGGGATTTTTTTTAATGAACTGGCGATTTGATTCATCTGAAATTTGGACCATGGTTTGATGCACCTTTGAAGAAGCCGCAGGTTTTTGTTATTAATTTTTAACCATAAATACAGTAGTTATGCTTGATCGACCATCACGTCGCGCAAAATTCGCCGTCCAGTATGCATGGTATTTATCTAGCAGGTAATCTGAAACAGAAAAATGATACGGAGTTTTATTTTATACATATGTAGCTTGAAATTGATGAAACAGCAAAAGCGAAAAAAATTATTGAGGAGTGTGGAGAGTTTTCAAACTGAAAGGTCCGAACCATTAATTTTTGCAATTCAATTTTGCCTTAATTTTTTTATGTAACAAAAGAAATACAGAACTTAGCGGTATTCTGTGTCATCAAATTGAAGCCTCATATTTATAAAGTAAAACGCCGTTTCATTTTTCTGTTTCAGATTACCTGGAAGATAAATATCATGCACACTAGCGGACGATGAGTATTGCGCGAGCTGACGCGTAACTCCTATATCTATTATTAAAATTGAATAAAAAACTGCAACTCCTTCTAGGATGCATAAAAATGTGGTCAAAATTTCAGATGAATCAAAAAAATCCTAACTTTTGCTATTTTTTTAGTACATAAAATACAATTCCCCCTAAAGTAAAAGTTAAGTCCTTCCCAAAATTTATACATTATCCTGCCCACCTATAAAACACATGAGAAGTCGCGAGGAAACTAATCACCACCCGCATAAAATTTAAATGAATCGATTGGTCGACCGTCGAACGAGAAATCCGGAAAGCCAACCCCTGTAGAGGACTCGGACGGCAATTAGGCGCGTTTTTCTCGAGGTCCCTTTGACAAACGTTCGCAACAGGGCCCCGAGAGCTTTTACAAGATGCCCAACGTCCGGGGCCCGATGAATAGTGGGCCCCACCGAGCGTGTACGATGCGTGTAAGCGCGTACGAGCGGCTCGAGGCACGTATTACAGGCTCGTCTCGCTTTCGAGGCAAAGCGGCGGCCCGCGATAAAGAGGGGCACCGAGGCGAGCCACAGTGGCCCATTTTCGTTGCTGTTACAACTCGGTTATTACCATTATTACCATCGCCGATTACCATAACGGAGATGTTATTTAAATAAGTCGCGCGAGCCACCCCGCGAGCGATGTCCTTGCGGAATAGAGTCGGTTACAGCCGGCCCCCTCTGGACGCCTGCGGCCGAGACCAGAGGAAGAGAAAGAGATGCCGGAGGATTTATGTGCACCTCGCACCAGGAACGTAGGGAGGTTTTAATGAGGCTGCTACACCGTGGCCTCGAGAAAAAATGATTGTAAGCGGAAAGAGATTCTTGTTAATTGATATCGTATTGCGGATTCGAGACGGGATACTTGTGTTGATACCCCCTACACGAGTTCGGCATGATGAACATTTGAACCTTCGAGTTCCTTTGCCTCTTAAAATTCTGTAGAATATTTTCTAAATAAGTGCTAGCAAAAAACTATCCCTATTATGTACAAAGTCTTCTCCCCTCCAATTACTTTTTCTCGCAAGACACAAAATTCTACAGATCTCCATTCAACTCTAAACTCGAAATGAAATTATTAAAAATCACTTCAACCTCCTATCACCAGACAACACTATTTTTAACAACACATTTCATTTCGTTGGAATGTTTACATGCTATCGTACCACAAGCATTGTTCTCGGAAGAAGTTATGATTGACCTATACTACTGATTTTCAATAAACCTCCACTGACGATTCTTTTCAAGTTTTCTATGAACTTGCTTTTTGATTCTCGTTCATTTTCACGAGGTATACTGCCACGCGGTTAGCCACGATTCTTCTCGTCTGAACCAAGGCTCCCTTCTACGTCTATCGAATAGGAGATCTCTGGCGTTTTCGTTAAAAGTGAAGCGCCTTCGAGGACGCCTCGCGCGTCTCGCAACAGTGCACAAGATGCGTATCATGCGTACGCGCTCGCGGTTGCGTCGAATACGCCCCCGCAACTGAGATGCCAGATTGCGCGCCGACTTTACTCTCGGACACTGTGGCCTGCAGACGAAAGATTTCGTCTTATTGCGGCCAGCCGAGCCGCCCGACTCGATTACGCTTGTTTGTTAGCAGAAGCGTCGCCGATCGTTCAACTAGGCGACTGTTTTGTAATATTTGTACACCGCGTGCACTTACATGGGTCTAGTAATAGGTAGTTAAAGAGAATCACGTTACAAATGTTGCTCAGTACTCTAAATATGATGAAATACAAGCGTCCACTGATATTACACTTAGGGTTCCCAACCGTACTGTAATTTGTATCATTGCACTATATTTTTGTCTAGTGTACTAGCTATATACTGTTAGAAAAAGATATCAGTACGTAAAAATACTATATTTCCGCACATCGATAAAATTTTACAATCTTTCCTTATTTTTTTATTCTATGGCAACATCAAAACTTTAATTTACGAAATTAAACTGTAACAGAGATGATGATTTCTATAATGATTGTAAAATGGCGGGAAGAGAGAAACAGAGCCAATCTAAAAGCTCTCTCATAAAAAATCAAACCTTTGACATATTTGTTAGAGACAGCAAAAAATATACATTAAAAAAATAAGATACTTTATTGTAGTTTTATTTTATACCACTTTCCTCTGAAAAGTACTATATTTTTCACAACGTACTATATTTTTTATCCCATTTTGCCGTAAAGTACTACAGTTCCCCGAAAAAACGTAGGCAACCCTAATTACACTCTAATTCTACTGTTTCTCGTTCTGTTCTCTCTGTTCCTCGCTCATCTCTGAATCCCCTAATCGTTCCTCAAACTTTCAAACATCCCCTCTCACGTACGCGTCTTCCCAACCTGCTCGAAGGCACATGCCTGATCCTCTCGTCAGCCTCGCCTACAGGCAGATAATCGCGGGGGAGGCGAAGGATAACGCGGGCATAGTTCCATAGCGCGGAAGGAAGGCGACGTACCGTGGGGCAAGGTTCGAGAGGAATGCATCGGAGATAAGGAGGAACCACGCTCGCTATTCCATTCGTCTTGGTCAGGCCCCGCGTCGTGGCACCGCTTTCTTTCTCCGTCTTTCGAGATCGCGGCGATGCATAAAGCGATTTATTTGAATTAATGAGCTCACCTCGCGAACCATTGCCCCCGAAAGTCGTCGATCCGATCTACGGGGGAGGCCTCGTGACCATGGGGACCTTAATAAAGGCTCGTGCACACGCCCTCCTCTCGCAGCCGTCGTTAGAGTACGTTTCCACGGTTAGAAAATCTCATTACTAACCCAACCACCGCGGCTCCCCTTCGCGCACCCCCTCGCCCATCCCGGCCTGTCCCCCTTTTCCTGCCTCGTTTCGTCGTGAAACGGTCCGTTCAGGTCGTGAGATCATATTCCCGCGAACCCGCCAATTAGCTACCCAGCTCTCTCTCTCTCTCTTTCTCTCTATCTTTCTTATCGCGACAACGCCTCCCTAGAAAGTCAATTTAGCGGTTCGCCCAGGCCGGCGCGAATCGCGAAAACGCTCGATATTATTGCGCGGAGCCCGCGGTAGATCGCATCTGCAGATCCTGTCGCCCCGGCCGCAAACCTGCTCCATCCGCGATCAACCGACGCCGCGGCGCTTTTGCGGGCCCCGTTGCGACACGCGTCGCGCGCCGCTCTTGATGTAAACCGCTGATACAGGATTTATGTTTCCCTCGCGGTGCCCACCGCCGTAAATTACCGATAAATCAGCGGCGGAGGCGGCCCCGCGGAACGTGCGGAGCCTTCGTTCCCGCTAGAAACCCGCCAAATTTGGACGACAACGACGATTGAGCAACCCGCGCCGCGGCAATCGCCGGCTGGCAAGGAGCGCGGCCTCCAGGTGCTTGTTTCCTTTAATAAAGCTGTAGCCAGCGATGTCGCAGCTTCCTCGTTTCCTCTTTCGACGAACCGGAGTCGTCTTGCCATCCGAACGGCTGAATTATCGTGTCTTCCTTGCGGGAAGCTGGCTGAATCCAAGGAGAAGCTTGCTCCGCGTTGGACTCTCTTCTTTCAGAGCGATCGTACGATTCGAGGTTACTTTCCTAAGGGGGAATTGTATTTTTTTCAGCTACAATCATAAAAAAATTTGAGATTTTATTTTAAGAAACTTGCGATTCGATTTATCTGAAAATTGAACCACGTTTTTATGCATCTTTGAAGAAGTCGTATCTTCTTTTAATTAGTTTTTAATTTCGTCTTGAGTTAAGTTTTTAATTCTAAACGTCAGAGGTAAAAGTCGCAGAAAAATCACAGTTCTTCAGACTCTATTTGTCTTTTGATTATTAGATGTATTTCCATTTCGAGTAATCTTTCGAACTCTTCGTTTCCACGCGGTTTCGTCGGAAATCGAGCAGCTCTTGTTTCACTTTCGACGCCCACCGATCGCGAACGCCGTGCGTAGCCCCGTTTCCGGGAGAACGTCGAAGAAAGGAGCAGGTTCTGTTTTGTTTCGGTGGATTCGGCTTACCGGCACGGCCGAGCAGGTTTATGGTTTATGCGGCAACATATATTCAAAGCCTCCTCGCGTTAGTCGCGATATGGTCGTACTGAACTTTCGGTACGCCCACGGGTCCAACGAGCGCCGTGAAAGACGACGTCGACGGGTGCCTCGGTTTCAGGAAGTGTCGTGTTTCGAGAAATCACCGAAACCTTCGCCTCTCTTCCGGAAGCTCCACGCTCATTTTCAGTTTCCATCGAGCAGTCATCATATTATGAGCAGCCATGTTTACGTCAATCTCTCAATCGACCGTCATTATGAACATCTTTTTAGGGATCATGACAGTTAACGTCCACCTTTCGAGCGATCGTCACTATTAACGTCAACCTTTCAATCAATCACCACCGTTACCGCTGACCCTTCGAGCTCGCATCGACGTGCAAGTGAATATTTCGTGCGATCATCGCGGTTAACGATGCTCCTCGCCCTTTATTAAAAACTGGGTCATCGTTTGATATCAAGACGTTTAATATTTACGAGCGTGACAAATATTGTGTAGTAACTCACACTCGCAGAGATCGTAGATGGTGAGCGCGTAGACGAATACGTTTCCTTCTTCCTAGAGTTAAGTGATTCATCGAGGCGCGATAATTAACGCATTGTTGCGCGACAATCCACGTAACGAGGGTTTAATTCAGCACCGTTTTCGTGGCTGGGATTGTACGAGAGGCGGCGCGAATCGCGGAAAGGATCCACGCAATCCGTTCAAACTAACCATTGTGAGGGATCGTCGGTGAAGAAAAGTGCTCGGTGATCTTTCTTTTTTTCACGCTGCACGTCCGCGGCCGTCATCGCCAGTGCCTCTCGATTAGTCGATTACAATATATGAGCTCCATAGATCAACGGCTCGAAGCGACGGGACCGTCGGCCGCTACAGAGGCCGTAATTGGATCGATCGAACGATTGAGCAATGACGAATGATCCGTCGATACTGAGGTGTCCGTAATGGGCTCCGCCAGAGTTATTAAGAGTCCATAACGTCGATTAGATCCATTAATTTCGTTTACCGTCTCCGTTATTCGTGGTTATCGTTCGTTACGCTTTTCGAAGGCAGCGCCTGAGGTACTCCGATTCACAATCGTGCTGCTCCACTGGAAGCCGATAAGGTTATCGTTTAAAAAGGATTATGTAGACACCACTAATTGTAGACTAACCCACAATGAAAGAAAATAATTTTTCCTATCTTACATTAGTACAGGCTATTGGAATACATTATTCCTACTAACTCAATAGGGTAAAACTATACAATACGCCCCATTTGACAAAACGCCCCACCATTATTTTACGCACACAAACAAGGATGCATCGACGCGATCATCAGATTCTAACTTGCCTCAGTCGCCCACAACTGCCGCAATAATAATACTCAGGCAAGTTTGAATCTGATGATCGCGTCGATGTATCCTTGTTTGTGTGCATAAAATAATGGTGGGTCGTTTTGTCAAATGGGGCGTATTGTATAGTTTTACCCTATCGCAAAAATGTGGGTTAGTCCCTTTTTACTGTTAATGCCCCAAATTCAGCTTTTCCTCCCCACAGTCGCTACTAAAAATCCTCAGGTCTTTCAAACAAATCCCTCTTCGTAACAGTCATTATCCTTCCATCCAAGACAAGGTAGCATTCTTACTAACTTCATCAGCAGATCCATTTCTGCCAGCTCTTACAAGCCACCAAAGATAGAGTTCACTTATTACGATCCATTCCACTTCTCAAAACTGAGCCAGCACCCTCTACCTGTCAGAAGCTTCCCCTGCAAATTGTGTCATCCAAGATACCAAGATTCTCGAGCTTAATTCTTCCGCTAGTGTCATTACGCAACCCTGCGTACGTATTTGTCATCCGTTTAGGGAGATCCAGAGGAGAGTTCGTTAGATCCGCCGTCGATTCGCTGAGAAATTGTTACTTTCCGCGTTGGGATCGATGCGGGTAGAGGTGACTCGAGGAACACGCCGGCATGGCGGACACGTCGAGCAATGTGTCGTACGTGGGGGAGTCAATGGCGGTCAATGGCACGAGCGAGCTCGATCAGGTCCACCAGGAGCAACATCTCACCGGCTGGCATAGCAGGCGGCACCTGGACCGGACTTAACCCGACTCGGCGAATGCTGAGCACCGTTAACCCGGCTTCACACCGAAAACCGTCCTCCGCGATCATTTGAATAAGCAGCTCGATTGCTGCGCGAACGAGTCGTGTCGAATCCAGGGTGTCTTTCACCTGGCAGACAATGGGCCATCAAAATCGCTCTGCTGCAGAGTGAAGTATCGCTGGGAGGCAGAGAATTTGACGGAGGAGACACTGTTGCATATATTCATGCGAAACTTTGCGGATACGCTGACGAATGATTGCGAACGTGGTCTGTTAAGCATAACTCGTCAGAGAAGGAGTGCCCTGGCGCAACCTGTGGCGATAGCGTAAATCAGAGATCTTGTAGAGTACATTCTCTATCAGAATTTAAGGAAAATTATTATTATTATTATTAAATGTCTTTATTGCACCATTACAATTAAAATTACAATTAAAATTACAATGGAGAGTAGGCGAGGTTCAGCATTAACTGCTGCTCTACAACCTAACCTAAAAAGTTGTTGATAGATCAAAAATGAAAGAAAATGTTATGAACACTCGAATTTAACTCCTAATGGATCCCCTTTGAGACACAATCACTTCTTTCGCGACACGTCGATCTTAATACGAGGATTGTCCGATTACAAGGTCGCTAATATGTGGTGACCTCAAGGCGACTCAGCAGAACCCCGGAAGGGAACGAGAATCCTTTTTTCACGGCCATATATATCTGTTAGTGATTAATCGGTCTGCGTGGTGGAAGCCGGTGGACACCGGCGACGATGTTAACAAATCCTCGCTGGCTGAGAGGGATCATTAGTCCGGTGTGAGGGCTGCCTAAGGCGACACTGAACGAGCCCAGAAGCATCGCCGCTTCATGCTTCCGAGAACATTACCGGCCGTGATAATCGGCGCATTCATCTCCACTCCCGGGAGATCCTGGCCCTTGTGTTTTCGTCGATGCTCATCTCCTCCTCTTCTTTTTTCCTCGCCGGGGGAAGCTATTTTCACGTCCAAGGAATCGACGGCTTTCCTAGGCCCATTCGAGATTCCAGGCATCCCTCGAGCTTCAACCAAGCCTCGAGGATCCCTCCGGAGTCGTGCCTCGGTCGACGCGGTCTCGACGTATCAATTAATCGTTATGGGGGTAGGAAATGACTGCAGATCGTATCTGTGACGAAGAACTGGTTGCTCGCGAGCCATCGATGAGGATTATCAAGACTCTCAACTTCGTTAATCGCTCTTCATCGAAGTTTATGAATATGGGCCGCGATGTTTGAAAATAAGCAGTCAATTGAAGGCGTTTCCTGCGATCGTATCTTTTGAAGTCAAGTGAAGAGGCTACTTATAATTGACTCAGTTTCTCTTTTTCAAATAACGGCAAGCCTGCTAGAATATTAACCCCATCGACGATGACTTCCGTGCTTCAAACGAATCTACCGACATTTCCCCATTACCAATCTGCTTAAGCATCACTTGAGGGGCACGCGCACCTATTCCTCCACTTCGTTCAAGGTGAAATACTATAAATCTCAGAGATATCGAAGCCTACCTGCCATCCGCAGAAAGGTCACCGCAAGGAGATCGAATATGCCCGGTTGAAATTCCTCCGTGACTTCGCCTCCCAGTCCCATTCCGTAGTGGACGTGTACGGTTGGAAAAAAATCGAGTGGTCCGAAAGCCAGCGCAAAGGCGAACGGAACAGCCGAAAAGACAAGTGTCCCGATCGGTTTCACGGGCGCGAGAATTCCAGGCAGCGTGGTCTAGCGATCCTTCAACGACTACCGCTAGTCGAGCCGACAGAATTCCGTGTCGCGGTGCCCCGCGATTTATCTCGACATAATCGATTCGTCGTTGCTCCAGCCGGTGTTGAAATTCCGTGTCTATTCTGGGCCACCGAATCTCGCTGAAGGGTCCCCTGGGTACATCGAAAGCTAAAGGAGCCGGAGAGAGGAGGAGGCCCCATTTGGTGGCGCGGATTACAGATCTTATCGCCGGCTACAGGGCCCCGCTACGCCCTACGCAGCCAAAGAACAGTCCCATTCCCAGCTGAGGCCTGACCCCGCTGTCCTGGGTCAATTGTTTCCCCGTCCACGCGGCGGAACGGTATTAATGGAGGCTACCGAGGTGCTCGCGCGTGCTGCTACTCTTGCTTTCGAATTATTCTAATGTCACGATACCGCTGACGCTCTACGGATCGGTGGAAGCGCTGGGTATCTACAGGGTGCCCATGAAAACCTCGTCCAAACTCATCGATATGTTGATGAATTCTGTTGGAGTTACAGTTCAGGAATTTTAGTATTGTGGCACTACTGCTAGCACTTTGAGTAGATTGCATAGAAATCATTTTCAACTGTATCTTATCATTTATAATCTCTACGAGTGTGAAGAGTTTTAGTTCGGAAAGGGAGTATAACATTTAGGATTAAAGGAGGATATTTAGATTTCCTGGTGGAGCTTGGTGAAACGTTGTAAGGACACCCTGTAGACGCTTCTGTGCGTTCACGTCTACGCTTCACATTACTGGGAGGAAATAATAGACTGGCGTGTCTGTGCGTTATCGCAGAAGGCTACTTGTTCATGCATTCGTGACCCTCTCAAGTGTGGAGTGACCAAGGAAATTAATCGAGAGGAGTTTCAAAATCTTGTCCACATTGCGACACCGTGGAGTCTAGAAAATTTATGAAGAGGCTGCCTATTGTACGTCCAGCGGTAAGTGAATGAAAATTATCTGATATCGAAGAGATCTAAACGCGGCAAGATTAATTGAACGCGTTCTGCTTATCGCTGCAACTGTGCATTCCCAAAATCCTATTTCGTGAGTGGCATGTCGAATTCTAGAGATAGCCACGGTAATCTTTGAAGCCTAAAAGAGGAGCATTAATATGAAATTTTACGACCTCCCTACCAGACGCGTAGTTAAGAGACAGAGACGCGGACAACAATGGGGACGTCGCATAAGATACAAGATGCAGCACAATGTTTCCGTCGGTTGGTTTCATATTCGGAGGAGAGGATCTCTTCCACACGGTTGAAATAGGTCGCTCGTAAAAGTCCCGCTATAAATTCACCCCAATGTCTCCGCGATGTCTCCGACGGAACTCTCGCGCAGGGGAGAGCGGTCGTAAAAAGGAGTGCTGTGATTCCACGGGTTTCGAGCTCCCTTTTCTCACCTGTGCCGACCGTTTCGCTCCGAGAAACCATTTCCTACTGTCGCCGGCATGGCAGACTTTCGTGAAACCGAAGGGACAGTATGAAAAAAAAATGAAAGCCTGAGAAACTGCCATTAATCAGTGAGACGTGTAATATTTTAAGTTCTGCAGTTTAAGGGTCTCATCTTTGACTATCGTAATTCTAATAATCTAAAGAATTCCACTATTAAATCGAGGAATTCTAAAGTACTATGAATTTTATATCATGGTCTAAGGATGGCAGTACTTGTGAAGAGGAGTCAGTGTCAAAGACACTTTAAGTGATAGTGATACTTCAAAGAGGAACCGGCTTTTCGTTCAAGCGCAGTGTTAAAATATAAGGCTTCTAGGAGCTTGACTCTCGACGCCGGAAGATTCATTTGGCTGTTCGATGCATCCATATACCTACCTGGTTCCGGGAACGTTGTTTTCTTCAACGTATCCCGTGCCCCGAGGGTAGCAGCTGACGGGGAATGGCACGCTTCCCGGAGCAGCCAAGACCTTTAGGGGTTGGAAGGGAGGTCTTTATGTGTCAAAGCCATTGTACCGCGATCCTACGGGGTAGGATAAACGTAGCGCGACATGTGATTCCTGCACCTGAACCGGGATTCGCTCGCGACCGTGCAAGGGCGCAGAAATCGAGGATTTTTCCACTAGGGTAGCATTTCATCGCCTTACTGCAACAACGCTCAGTTTGATACTGGTCCTAGCTTCACTTAATTACACATTTCATCCACTTTTTTCTTTGGTTTTGTATTTTGCAATTTTCTATTTAGTATTTTATTTTATTTTGTAACTTATTGCATTTATTTTATCATCCTATTTATGCTCTCTTTAGACTTAAAAGTTGCAGGTTGCTGGGTCTTTCCCATTGCTTCTCTTTATATATTTGAAAATGTAATAAAAATGTATGATTATTATTATTACCTTGTAAATAAATGATTATTCTACTCTGACATGAAAAATGTACAACTTCACAATGTAGAATCACTTGCTGCTGAATGATATGTATTACTAAATTATTTACCTAAAGAATATCTTCCACTATTCACCACGTTAATAAATATTTCGCGTGTTCGTCGATATAAAATGAAAAGAACAAAGCGTATCGTGTATCTATCGTGCGCAAACTGAAAGCAGATAAGTACATCCAAGGCGACGAAAATAAAAACAGATATCGTTCGATGCGACGAAAATGTGGAATGGTTGCCTAGTTCCTTTTAAAGTTTAAAAGCGGCTGGTGGAACACCGTGCACACGCACATCGGTCCCGTGTGCCTTCGGGGCCTCTCTGTACACGTAGCTTGGCCTCGTCAAAGACGCAACCTCGTGGGCCTTAACTCGATCCATTCAAGATCGCTCCTCGTGCAGGCACTTTGTGAACCGTGAGCACAATGAAGCCAGCCGAGCCGAAAGGTACCTGCCGTTCCGTGTATATACCTTTCAGCTCCTGGACACCTGCGCAAGAAGACTTTTGATTTTTCTCCTTGCCCCGTGCACCTTGGCGAATTTGTCATTCATCCAGTGGCAGGGCGACCCGCGGCTCCATAATAATATGCCGTGGATACGCTACCTTATACACGTTTCGTCGTTTAAATCACGACTCGAGAAATCTACTGAGCCCCGAAGCTCGCAAAACGCAAACATTATCAACTATGCGTCGAATAAATGAAAAGAAGTGAAAAGGAATTTGTGGTGGGATTAAATAGAATTTGGAAGGAGCTTCCCTTTACCTCTGGCTCTGTTAGAAGAAATATTAATACGAATAGTGAAGTATTAATACGACGTTGGATTTTGAAGATGGTGGCATGTTCACGCCGCTGTGGCCACCGAAAAGGCGAACTCGAGGGGCATTACAGCCCAATAAGAAGATATTTTGCATATCAAATATTTACACGTTAGAGACTTCGGTGGGCATCTCGAGAGCGATCAACCGGAGACTGGTGAAAGAGGAACGGTCCTCGCACCGAGGCTACGTATAACCGCCTAATCCTTTAGGGCTGAGGACGGAGTCAATGGTACAGGGCACGCGATAGAAAAAAGGGGTGAAGGATCGGCCTAGCCGGAAGCTCGTATGTACACGTGATCCCCGGCCATAATAAGTCTCGCTGCCGAGGGCCCCGTGACGAAGGTAAAACGGCGTATGTGCCGACATTAACCAAATCTGAACAAACAGTGGATATCTCCTTTCTTCCTCTTTGGTCTACCCTCCTTCTCTGCCACGGCCAGCTGGCCGAGCTGGAACAGGGGGCTTCATCCTCCATCCCCCAAAGGTCGACCCTCGAGGATACCGGGGCCCGGAATAAAATTGAGGACCCAGAAACGGTACATCGGGATCCTGAATGAAACTCGTGCCCCGATCCGCGTAGCTAGCCGGAAAACCTGATCGAAAACGAACCTGATATCCTGCAGGGAAGGGAGACGAATACTGTTAGAACGAGATATTCGCGGCTCAGATCACTGTTGCTGCTCTGGTGACAGGGCAGCGCGAAATGAATACAATAAACAAGTGATTTTTTAGAAAGAGCATCTTGAATTCATTGAAGAATTATAATCGTTTCTTTGGGGGAAGAAAATTTCTGCATCCTTAGAGTATGACATTCCTTCTGTAAAATAGCAATTTTTGTGGTAATTTTTAAGTTAATAGTAGAAAGCTTCTTATTCAAATTTCGAATGCCACCATCGCTCACTCCTATCTGTCGCCATCGTCAGCGAGTACTTCATTTTGACAACGTCAGCCGAAGGTGCTTTTACGAGACACGATGCGCGTCGTTAAGTGAAATTGAACGGCAACCACTCTCGCCTGAATTCCCATTTAAAATTCATTCAGAGAAGCTCGAAGCTAACCCCAAGAGCGGCAATAATGCCAGCCGGTGCGCTGATGCCGGGAGGCAGAGGCGTGCAGGCGAGCAAGAGGGGAATTTACTTCCAAGTACAAACGAACCCCGTTAAATCCTGAGGTTTACAAGGAAGGCGGCGAGGTCATGTGCGGTACGTCGTGCAGGAAGAATCGTAATTACCCGACACGTGTACCTGTACACGAACGACGACGGCTGATATCGGCGCGAGGTCGCGATCTCCGCATAATGGGAGTAACCGACGCGAAGAATGCAGGTCGACCCTGAACCTCCTCCCTTCCCGTCCCGCGACAAAGATCAAGGTGGTCCAGAAAACACCACGACGTTGGCGGACTGCTAACGCATTTTCACAGTTATGCAATTGGATCAAGCGTGATCACCGAGTATCCTGATAAACCGAGATCAATCTTTCTGACTTCGATTAGAACGCAATTTTCAATTCAATTTTCTGAGAATTCAAGGATTCGTCTAATTAGTTAAGAAATATCACCAATGAGTTCTATTTATCTAATGTTAATGCTCGAATTTTCAAACCCTCAATGGTAGATAAAGATTCATCTAAATTTAGGCATGATTTGATACAGCTCGTGTTACATATCAGAAGTTTCAAATAAAAAAGAAATATCAGAAGAATCTAGCAATGGAACTGTAAATAATCTGAAGACACTGCGAAGATCTTGCAAAGCTATGTATCCCTTACAACCTTGCATAACCCCAAATTCCACGGATTCCATATCACAAGAAGAAGATCACCACGTGCCCAACTTTTGTCCAGAGAATCTGACGTCTTGATAATTCTTATCCATCATACCAGCGAACGTGCCACCGCCGGCTACCTGCAAATTCGCGTTTGCGCCGCGGTACAAATTAATTTGCATGCCGCACGGCCGCGCGTTCCCCTCGGGAACGGGATTAGATTTATCGTCGCTGTTCCCGTGCGCGTTTATCGTCGACGATGCACAATGACTTCCCAGCGATCGACGCGAGGAGGAAGGAATCGCTAGCTGCGCGTCCATTTCATCCTCCTCTTCTTCTTCCTTCTCCTCCTGCTGCTGGCCGTAGCCAGGCTTCTTCGTCTTCGTTGCCGCGGATTGATAATCCTGATGGACGTCACGATAGTATTAGCGTCATGGCGCTCGCCGCTCCTGTCGCAACCTGACGTCCATGCAAAGAGCCAAAGAGGAAGGAGACGACTGTGAAGAAGAGGAGGCCGCCCGTGTGTCGGCCTCGGGAACCTGATACCGGCGCGGTTTTATGAACAGGACGAGAGGGACTACGGAAAGATGCATCGACGTTGATTCTGATCTACCCGGAGCCTCGCGGAGACCGGCGTATCCGAATTAAAATGAAACATGGCGACGTGGAATGTCGAGGCTCTTTCGGTGCAATCACCAGAAATGCAAATAGAAAGAGCAACGACACAGCTCATCCCTCTTCCTTTTGGGAATTCCGCTGATTTCAGAATTTATACAAACTCCTATTGGATCGGCTCGAGTGATGTCCGAGATACTTCGACGCTGGTGGCGCAGGGTTTCTGTTCGGGACCAGCTATTCGATGGATGATGGAGGATCTACATGTGAGATTCTGTTGTTTTGCTAACGCAGCGGATAGATTCCTGACACTTTATCGGCGCATCATCAGATCCTGGCGAAGATAGGCGCGAGGCTGATAAACGTCAGAGTCAGTTTCCTCGTGGACATGGCTTATACTTGCGAGATTCGATCACTGATTGCGTCAACCCTTGGTTCACGCGCGCTAGCACTTGTTACTAAGCAATATTCATGTAGTCCAGCTAAGCTTCCTGTGAGTACAGTTTCCGAAAAGCTTACTATCACGAGATTCAAAGAATCCCAACGAAACATACTAAAAAGACAACCTCTACGTGGACCACTGTCCAGTAGGAGCTTCCCCCGATGAACCGAAGCCTGGAAAGGTCAAAATTGAATAGTTGAAACGAATCTGCCATCGCGGGGCAACTGACAGTAAACGAGCACCGATAAATCGGACAGGAGATCAACAGAAATCGGCGAGATCGCAAGCATCCTCGGTAGCGCGCGGTCCTGACGAGGAGAGAACCAGGTGCTACCGCGGGGCGCGTGTCCAGATTGGGGTAGGGGGCAGGTGGGCCCCCTGCATTGTCAATCTCTGCCTTTCTGTACCTCGTGCCTGCTTGCCTGGCTGCGTGTGTGATCGTGTTTCTGTCCCGGCGAAGGGTTCCCCCGTTGGCCAGCGCGCAAGCGCGAGCTGGTCTGCGTGCACACGTACACGGGACGAGCCAACGGGGCTCCGGAGGGTGCAGCCAACACACATAATGAGGATGTATGCGGCCCGAAGAGGGGTGGCCCGACCTCTCGGGATGGCAATGGGGATGCCGTACCTCGGCTCACCTAGCCGAACGAGTGTACTCTCGCTCTATTGTACGCGGAAAAGGCAGGTGATGAGAACGGTCGGTACCACGCGACTCTAAACGACGGTTCTCATCGGGAGGATCGACCTTGCTGAGCCTGAAAATCACTAGAAATTAGACAGAATCGCAATCCTACTCCACTTTAATCCTATATTCGATTTAGAGTTCATGTAGGGTTTTTCTTCCTGAAAACAGGAAAAGAAAGTTGCGGTAGACATTTTGGTTTCAGTGTTGTGTTAATTAACTGAATAACTATAACGAGCTAGCGAGTATAGTTGGAGATTTCATGAAATTTAAATAGTCCCAATGCATAAGAAATTTTAAAGGTTTAGATCAGTTGACATCCCTATCTGCATTGTGCGGAGCAAACGGTGGATCGAGAACCACTGTCGGTTCGCAGTATATCCCAGTATTGCACCATTGCATCACGGGCTGCAGTGTGCAAAAGCACTTCCCCCACCTGGCATCGATACTCGAGACCAGAGCACGTGCCATCAGCTGTCTCCGCTGGACCACAGCTGAAGCGGAGGAGGCGCGCAAGGACAATAAGATCGTCGGCGGATTTTGGTCAGCAACAGTGTCTTCCAAACCCCAGCTGAACCTTTGACACGGCCGAGAGAGCTGGAGAAAAATGATCCACGCGTAGACAACTGCCCCGGCCGGTCCTAACTGAGGTCGCTTAATTTTATAATCCAGAGAGATCTTTGTCCCGAGAGTAGCCATGAATATTCAATTGTTCCACGTGACCCTGTTCGAAACTATGTCGCCAGGACCCGACGCAATAAATACAAGTTTCCCGTATCCGTGGCACAACGCGGAATAACGCGGTGCAACGAACGCCTAAGGACCCGGACAAAGGGGTCGAGGGAAACGCGTGAAAGCCACGGGGGTGGCGATGAGGACTTACGACTCGTGCGCGGGACGAAAATCGTCTGTCCGCGGAGAAGAAAAAGGGCGCAGTAAATCTGCGCCCGCGGACAATGCGGCCGCGGTCGGAAGCTGCGCGATCAACACGTGGATCGGTTGAGACCGCGGTCCCGGCGTGGCCAATGAGATTACGTTCCTCTCGCGCCGAGCTTACGCTCGCACGACTCTCGCTTTAACTGGTCCACCAGCGAAGCCAAGTGTTAGCCAAGTGTTAGCCGAGGTTCCGGTTCTTGCGGTCGTCCGGACTTGGAAAGTCTCCTCGCTACCTGCAGGACTCCTTGCCGATTTTTCTAGATGCGGTCAACGATACGAACTTTCCATGGAACATAGAAAGCCCCTTTCCCTTCCTCCTTCTTCATATTCATTCCTTTATGGTCCTCATAATCGATTGTCCGCTGCTTTTTTTCATTTGCCGCGAGCTTGAATGTAACGACGCCGAGGGTGGCTACCGCCGATCGCGATTTCCGGCGCGGCGGAGTGAAAAGAATCGCGGTCGAAGCAGTCGGAGTTAGCTGGATCCTCATTAGCGAGCGCTGGGTGTCTTTCTTCTTCCTGCTGCGCCCGTAACTCACCGCGCTCGCACCGCCCGTGGTGTCTCGTTCCCTCGATTGCTCTCTTTGCCTTCACCTCTATATCTATACCTTTCTCCTCTTTCCAGCGACTCGGTGTCTCCGCGCGCCTCTATCGCCGCTGCGCCCTTCCTTCCCTCGTGCCCCTGCCTCCGTCCTCCTTCCTCGCCGGCGCGAAACATAATAGCGCGGTCTTAAACACCTAGGCAACACGGCGTAAGACAATCCTCGTATCAGCGCCGGCGTAATAGCCAGACAGGCAGTCAGCCAGCCGCTAAGGACAATTGCTTCGCGGGTTGCTGTTGCGGCGTGGGCCCCGAGAGAGCTCGTTCCTCACCAGACCTCGCAGCTAAGCGTGTGTACGGGAGATCGCATACCTACGTCTAGCCGACAAACCGCCTTAAGGTTCGCCCATAAATGGAAGCGCGGAACCGAGTGTAGATCTTCCTTTCTCACAGGCGAAGCTCTATTTCTGCGCGCCTCGCCGCGCTACCCTGGATCCCTCGCTCGTCAGCGACTGCCACCTCTGAACGCGTTCGATGGAAGCGTGCCTGTAGACGTGACGATCACCTGGGGGCATCTCGAACCCATTCACGGTGCATTCATGCAGATATTCCGGAGGAATGTTGCGATTTTCCTTGGTGGCCATTCAAATCTTCACTGGTCTTATCGTGACTTTCTTAACTGCAATCTTTTAGATTCAATGATTAGGCTGGAAGGGTACAGTTGACAAGATTCAGGGAAACCTAACAGGGTTCACTAGAAAAATGAAACCACTTCTCGAATCCCTGTTTCAACTAGGTACATAACAGCGACAAATCGCTCTCCATTCCCTAGCTCAAGAACACCTCCCAATCTCGGAGCGATCAGAACGTCTATCTACGATCTAACTAAAGAGACATTATAAATTCCACCCGGCCGATAGACCTGCGCAAAAGTTCGAGGAACAGATACCGCGGCGGCAGCAATGACGCGGAGTTAGGTACGCGTGTACCAGCCCGCCAACGACATCGTCGACACTTTCTTCTTACTCGCGAAACTGTTGATTCGAATCGGGACACCGGTGACACTGGCCACGGGGTAATAGACCGATCAATCGGCGCAACAATCGGGGGCACGTGTGCACGGTGCTTAACGCCGGACAAAGTGACTGGCCCCAGATTCGCGTGGTTGCTTTCTCCGGAGCGAGGCCCAGCTCCGCCGATCGCCGTCTCTCGCGAAAGGGCTACCATGGTAGCGCACGTTGACCTAATACGCTTCCCGACTATCAATCATGCGCGGCGTTAGACGTGGGGCACCGACGACCACCGCTTTCTTGCATAACCGCGCGCACGCATTCGGTAGATCGGGATAACAGAAACGATTCAATCGAGACGGTCAGGGGCCAAGTCAGCGCGGCGTGTACGCGCGATAAGGCTGTGTAAAAATTGATTATCCTGCCTGCGGGGGATAGTTAATTATCCTCCCTGCGTCGGGCACAAGCGTTTTACCAGTCTCCTGATCACAGTGAAACCGCGCTGCCCCGTTTCGAGGCGCATTCTGGGAAGAAAGTTCCGCGGACGTGACGCCGCCTGACCTAATACGCTTCGCGGCTATCAATCATGCGTGCGCACACGCACTCGGCCGCGTGTGTACATCGGTGTAAACGGCTGTCTTGCATAATGCGACAGAGACGGGAATTTCTACGCGAGAGGGGACACGCGGTTGGATGAATTGGACGATTCAATCAGCGCGGTTTGATGAAGTGTTGCTGATGGCTTGCTGATGCGTGATGGACGATGCAGTTGGGGTGCTTGAAATTCAAGGGATTTGGGATTTTTAGAAGAGTTCCACGAACACTTTGAATGATCCTTGTATTTTGTTATTATAGTCTGACTGGAGAATAAATCATTATTATTAACTTCGTGAGAGTTTAGGTCTCTTTCTTTTCTGCTAAGTAGTTATTATGCAGCCAACGTGGTCTACCTGCTAGCTTTATCCTATTTCTAATACTTAGAGCTTAAGTATTATCAATTATTCTGGGGATTATTGATATACTAATTTCCCGGGCATACTAGATTAGTGTTTATATATGGGGTAAAGTCTGGGGCTGTTGGTACACTTAACATAAAATGGCTATTGAAACTAATACTGATATTATTTATTTTATCAGAATAAACCTGATATGTTCAGAATTTTAAGCTGATTCAGAAAAACTAGTCGATATTTGCTTTAAGATAATAATTGCTGAAAATTGAGTTGAAAACTGAAGTCGTGACATGTGACTATCTTCTCCAGGTGACGGGTCAAATGGCACGCGGCGTTCCGAGAAATGGTCCGCCCTGTTTGGGGAGAGATGACCCACATAATTATTCATGAGAAAGAACAAAGAACGAAGCCAAATTATTTACAACTGTAGATTTATTGAAATATTATTTGTTTCCGCTAAACAAATAAAGAACACATCAAACAAAAAGTGAACTACCTACTGGCGATTGGTAAAGCAAATGAATATGAAAGTGAACAAATGAAATAAATAAACAAATATACAAAAAGATATAAAAATACAAAACAAATATAATAAAAACATAAACTCTCGCAAAATATTTAAAGTAAATTTCGTAAATGTAACTGATAGAAGAAAAGTTTAGAAAGTGAGTCATCCTTCACCCACAATTTCAAAGTGAACCATTTATCCCAATCATAACTGTACCACCTCGTCCTCTTGTTAGCTTTTAAAGGAAGGATTAATACCTCCACTCTCTTATTACTCAAACATTAAACGAAAATGAAATTTGAAGTACATTTTAAATACAATTCTATACGCCACTGTTTGATAAAAGAAGTTAAGTGTAATCTGAAAAACGCAAGATGAAGCAAAATGACACTATTCATTCAACTGTTTGGCTTCTTCTGCACTTTAACGCATTTGTACGTAGAGTCTAAAATATAACTGTACCACCTCCCCTGCCATACCGACACCCCCGGATTTACCCTATCTACGATACGTTGCAGTTGAAACGGCCTGATTCAGTTTTAACGGGCCAAGGGCTGTTAGAGCACGGCGCAGACAGCTTCCACATCCGTTCCTCCGTCAGTCAGGTGAAACAATGGCACGGAGCAGAAGATTAGCGGGCAACTCGGCCCGCAACGGAAATCTCGATTCCTTTGCACGGGCTGACCCCGATGAAGGGTGGTCACAAAAGGTAGCACCGGTGTAAACGGAGGTGATTGCAAATCTTCACGGTGCTCTCAAGTGTCCAGGTGCAGGACGAATAATGGCCGGTCCACGTACAGACGACGATCTAGATACTTTAGAGTTCCGGCGCGATTTATATATACATACGGGCCTTGTATTCCGCTCGACAGCCGAGAAGAGGGCAATATAATTTCATTGCACTGCGACGAAAGAGGCGGAGGACTCCTTCTGCCAGACGGAGAATCGTTTCTCGAGTGCTCACTCACGCCAATCATCGCGTGAGCGCTAATAGGAACGCCCGATGCTTTTCTTTCTCTCCGTTTCTTATGCACATACCTGTCGTCGTTACATCGTGAACAGGGGAGGAGAGAAAGAGTTTCACGAGGAAGGCTACTCCAGCCTCTCTTGCCCGGACCCGTGAGAATCGAATCGTAGAATTGAATTACCCGAGTATATACGTTCGGCCACTCGAAATCGCCGCAGGGGTAGCTCATTATTCACTAGTTCTCAAGTTCCAGCGGATTCTCATCATCGTTCGTTTCTCCCTGCTAGAAAGAAGCGAGGGACTTCAAGGGCTGCTGGTGGTTCTCGTCTGCCCGACGCTCGAATAGTGTTCTATAGTAATTACCGGACAAAGGTGCAGGGAATTAGAAAGCTTGAAGAGCTTCAATCAAACCTGAGGATTTCTCAAAGCATGGATTTCTGGGATGCGAACATATTTCTTCCTTGCTAAATAAACAGCTTATCAAAGTCCAGTTATTCCACCATTAAACCTCCCCCTTCACCAATCAGTATCTTAAAAAGGGGCCTCCCAAAACCCAACAAAACGACCCCTAAAAACACCCTGCAACTTTTGCTAAAAACCAGTCAAACAGATCCCTCGGGGCAATCATCGGCGCATCGGCCGAGCCTAAATTCCAAAAGAACACCCTCCCCAGTGTCGTGCCTCCGTCGATGCAACCCCCAAAGCCGGGCAACGGGACCGTTAAAAGCCGACACACGCGGAGGACCCATCAACGAACGCCTGTGCGCGGAGAGGGTGGCTTTTAGACACCGCCGAGAATGGTAGGGGAGGTTCGCTGGGTGCCGATGCACGCGAAACGCGGACAGATGCATGTGCACCTTTTGCTTGGGTCCATCGGCACCCTGGGACACATGTGCCTTCCAGGTACACGCATACATGCCCGCAGAGCGTGCACGCACGGCGTCGGGGTGGTTAGTCGGGCCACGTGTGTGCGTTACCCCTGGAGAGAGCACAATGCCAATAATAACCTATCGCCCTCGTCGCATCCCTCGTCGCAGATTCCAGCAGATGCTGGCTGGCTGGCAGCTCGGATCCTAGCAGCCCCTGCACGGGGGTCTAGTTTTGTCTAGGAGGGGGTTGGCTGGGGTTTTTGGCGTACAATGAGCCGCAGGGGCAGGTGTGGGCTCCCCTAAGTTCGTGGCGGGCGCGTGCCCCACACGAGCGGGGGCGGGGTGCATACCTCCTT
This sequence comes from Andrena minutula, assembly GCA_929113495.1. Taxonomy (NCBI): domain Eukaryota; kingdom Metazoa; phylum Arthropoda; class Insecta; order Hymenoptera; family Andrenidae; genus Andrena; species Andrena minutula. Next base: position 24,820,110 of record OV815994.1, read on the forward strand.
CTTCCAGCGTCTCCGACTCGGTCTTCCTCCCCTCGCGCTTCCATTATTTTTCACCCATCCGGAGAGGAGCGTCGCCTCCTCAAGACGCAGACGCGCTTACCGTTAAGGTCCGCCCCAGTGTTCCAGCACCGGAAAACCCCCGGCAATAGCGACGCGCGCGACTCGTATCCGATCAGCTTTCGCAGCGATGAATGAACCTCGACTTCTTGCTTCGACGGGGTGGCTGAACACCGAGGCACGGGGGCGAGATCGTCTCTGATATCTTTTCACCGTCCTTCGCGGAGGAAGTTCCATTGGATCGAGTTTCTCTTGTTCTCTATGGAGCATGGGCGTTGTTTCTGACAGGGGAGAGGATCGGGGATGAAGCGTGTCGAAGCTGCTGAAGAGTACCGATGGTTTTGGCGAGGCAAAGGGAGACCGACGATCCCAGAATGCATACTGGTAATAAATATCGATTTTCGTGGTGGAGCTGGCAGTATCAGAGAAATCCAACGGTCATCGCGCGGATGCAGAGGGGTGGGAGCATGTGCGCGACAAATAATAAGGGGCAGAGCGCGAGCGTTTCCGCGCGGCGTGTGGCTTCGCCCCCTTTCAGCAGGGATTTCGAAACGGACGCGTGCCATCGGTGAAAGTCGCTCTGGACCGAGCGGAAGAGAGGGGCAACGATATGCACAAGGGTTGAATTCAGACGAAAATAGTACGCTACTCGTGGCAGTGAATGGCTTCGCTTCTTCACCGGCCAGCTTGCATATACGACTGCAAAGGGTTTCATTGTTAACCCTCTATTTTGGATTAGATTCCATTTCCAGGAACGAAGTCGGTAACTGTGAGTTAATCATCCCGCGAAGCATTTTCTGTTATTTTCGCGGCGCAGATGAGGGGAATTTTTAAGATTTCTTCACAGATACTGCAGGTTCGGGAATCTTGTTTATCCAGAGATGGGGAAGAAAAGATGGCTGCTTCCTGTGGTCAAGTGCAGCCGCTCTCTCGAGCACTTTGCTAATAACCGTCGGCCGAAACAGACGGTGCGGATCGTGTTACGTGCCCGTTGAAAACTTTAAGTGTGCCACTCTCCTTTTTAAACAACTGTTTCCTCCTCCCAGCTACCCTCAGAGATTCGTTCAGGTTGCGCGTGGTGTACTGGAAGATTTCCTTCTTGATAGACTAATATTCCTCATTCAATAATCAATCAGAGACATATGGTACAATTACCATTTGAAGGAAAAGAGCTTGAAAGATATTTGTACAATATCTCCAACCATTAAGTAGCTCAATTATTTCTAACGAAGTCCCCTCGAGGAATCTTTTAGTTGATCAACGCCTCAAAGACGTTACTATGCTTTAGAATTCAGTTTCTAATCGACACACGTTTTCTGCACAACAATGCCACCCAAGAACAGATGTGGTTTTATCGAAAGGTTCATCTAGCATTTAGCAACCCTTCTTAAGACGCGAGAGGCTGGTCGAAAAGGAGATCGGCATAATCCACGGGGAAGAACAAAGCTGGCTGAAGGCGTATCCTCGATTGGACGGGAACGAGAGAGACCGTTTCGGATGTCTGCATCCGGTTGGTCACTTCCGGCACGCGCTGAGACACGTGGCCTCGCTTGCCCCTTGCACTCTAGCCCCTTCTCTCTACGCTGGGGGGAGTATTTTCTTTTAAGGGCCCAACGAAATTAGGGCCCATCTAGGCCAAGGGTCCGTCTCTAAACATCGAGTAGGAAGTATCTTTCGTGGCCCTCGGACGGGGGGTGCTCCCAATGTAAATGCCTCTTAAACCTTTCCAGGGCTTTCAACACACTGTGCTGCACCTTCGATGAAATTCAAGATCACGCGGAAGAATCACGGAATATTAAAATTCCAATACTCTAAATTAAACAATACTTAAGTGACTAATATTTAGACACAAAATTCCAATCCTTTAACCTTAATGTACTACTTGCATCCACGTGAATCGATCTGATTATCAATTACTCTAAAAGCTACAATGAATCACAGAAACCTACATGCAAATCACAATTATGTAATATTAATTGCAACAACTCGCGGCTGATATCCTCAGGAAGTAAGTGGGTTAACCGCGGAGTACCTGATAAGTACAGCTGAGTATTTAAAGTCCACGAGAATAGTTTCGGCCAGCGTTGTCCGGGGGAGGACTTTAAAAGTCCCTTTGCCGCAGGACCTCCAGAACCTGGTCCTTTCGGGTATACACTTGTGCACCGTTTACGCAAGGCAGTACGCACTTGCCGCTCTCGGTTCTTAGACGGTGCGTACCATGAATGGTCCAGAGCCTTGAATAGAGAGGATTTCACAAAGAACCGGGCAAAGGAACCGACAAAGGCGTCCGGGGACTTCTTTTGTCAGAGGGTCTAGCAGTCGAGGTGACACAGGCACGGAGCCGAGCGAGGGTCCCAGCAGCCAGCGGATCCGCCAGGGATCTTGGCGCAGTTCTGGTTAGAGGATTCTTCAACCTGCAGGACGCGGCCCTGGGCTTCTATTTCCAAGATGCAAGAAGCAGAGGACCAAGAAGAAGTGTGTGGACAGGTGAGGCAGCGGGGCACTGATTCTCCATCGAATTTTTGCATCTGTCGGTAGGTTGATCTTAGGACCTAGTTTCCGAGAAGCGTGCCGAAGGAAGCCTCCCCTTCACGCTCTTCCAAATCTCTTCCTCTCTAGCGGGGTGGCTGGCACAATGAAAGGAAAACCGCAATGTCGCCGTCTCGTGGACTGGAAGAATCTCGTTTCGAGAACCTAGCCGCGAGATTTTACTTCTGAACGTCAGTATGCATCACGCGATATTGGAAACCCTATCTCTTAAAGTAAATACTCTTAGGCACTCTGTCTGTGAATCATGAGAATCTGCGGGCTCTGAATCATAGTGCAAACGTTAAAGTGCAACCTCCTGAACTTTAGCTTGTCGCGTCATTCTCGCTCCTAGGTCCTTGGAAATGGTTAATCGCTAGGTGCAAAGGATCACTAATTATAAGCTAATGACGTCCTACTCCCATCACTTCAGCTGACCAAGTTCTTCAGATAATTTACGTTGCACGAGTATCTGACCCAATTAATCGCCACCGATTAAGAGCGAAGTAAGGGAACAGTGATCCCGACTCCTTACTTGTTGCTCCGATCGCGGAGGCAAGCACTTCCGGAGGGAGGCAGGGTCTTCGACCGTCCCCCCATGGCTCGTTCAGTGGCCAGAGGCATGAATGAAGTTTCGCGACAATGCGAATTCACCCTCGGCGGAAGGGTTGCAATTAGACCGCACGCGCATTGCTCGAGCTGGTTCGAGGCGCGCGTGCATCTGCTCGGCATCTGCGGACAGATGCGTGGCTGGTCTCGTAGTCTCCCGTGCGCGGAGACGTCCTTCTCCTCGGCGAGCTGGCTCCAATGCCCGGAAATGAAATTCTAAACACCCTCTCCTCCCGCCAGTCTGCCCACCCTTCATCTTCTCCTCCACCACTGTCGTCTGCACCGCGAACAATGACGGCCACGAAGCTGACTGTGCCCCCGGTAAAACGTGTGCGTGAGGAATCATGGGCGGCGCGAATATCACTTATTCGCCACGGATGAAGTTACAAGCTTCTCTTCTTCCACCCCTCCACTCTTTCCCACCTTCTTTTTTTTTCAACTCGCGGGCTTTTTTGAATTCGCAGAATGCAGTCGAAGGGCGGCCGAGCAACGATCCAGCTGGGTGACGGGGAAGAAAGAGTCGTGTGGCTCGTTGGAGACGTCATTGAGGACGCGGGGACTTCCTGTTGGTAACCGACTTTTGCGGGCGTCTCGCCTTGGTTATGGAATATCAAACGGTGCACGAGAGAGTCGTTGCGGTGCGTGTCGAGCTTCGTGACTTTCGACGCTTTTGGCAGTATTTTTGGAAATCCTTCGACACCCTTTCCGGAGTGACGTGTCGAGGGTGCGATACTCCTCACCAAAATTTCGACAAAACATCAACACGCGCTGTTTGCCCTAGGCGACGCTTTAAGGCGCCGACGCTTATGGAGCACGTAATTCAGCCACGTTCAGAAATAGACGGAGGATGGTTCTTCCGTGGACAAGGAAGCCGCACGCGCCCGGCACGCTTCCTGCTTTCCGGAAAACTAGGAAACCCGGTTCTATTTTGCGCCCCCGAGTCCTCCTCTGTTCCTAAATTAACCACATCTTGCGCCTTTAATCTCCAAATCGCGCAATTCAAGGGTGCATGATCCTCGTTATGAGGAGTAAAGGTATTAGAGAAAAGGTTCCAGGGGATAGCTAGGAATCCTATTACTGATCACCCCTTCGTATTTTGATCGTCGTTCCACCATCAGCCGCTCTATTAATTTCTTACCCGTGTTTCCTACGATCGTTTGCCTCCCCTCGAAGTATTTATCAAACACACCACACCTATCGGTCCAAAGCTTCCGAAGCAGATGGCAGAAAAGTACCTACTCACTCCGAAAACACATGCTCCTCGGCCACGTGGTCTCTAGGTTCCACCCGTGGTCACGGTGCTTCTACCCCATCTTACGTATGCTTATATGACGTAGATAAACACACTCTCCTTTCCTCGTCGCGCAGGCCACTCTCCGTCCCTCCGCCGTTCGCCTCGCGCACGAGGCGAGCCGATTCAATCTCCCTAATGGCATCGTGTTCCTTGCCACGAGCTAATACGATGTATCATGCACTCTAATGGGCCAATAGACTTCGTACCTGATTATTTCGGCCGCTGCGATGCGTGGGCCGGCAGGTGGTGCTTTCCACGATGAACTATTTTAAGAAGGGTCACGATGTGCTGCCCCGATCACGACATGTTTGCCTGGTGATCGGTTATCGCTGGCGCTTCGGGAATCGCTTTTACTACACTGTGACGATCGTGAATGAAGCAAAGGCCTGGTGATTTTTAGAAAGGAACATGATGCGTTTTTCTATATAATATATAATTTTCGAAATTTTTTGTCGATTTTTATGTAGAGATGATAACGATTTTTTTTTAATGAAAGTCTCACGGTTGGTTCAGTTTATAGAAAAAATCGAATGCCCAGATATGAGAAAACAGAGGATATTTCTGAGGCGAGGATCCACTTCGGTAGAATTTCTCTTTTCTCGGCAGCAGTCTCGCCTAGGGGTGGAAGGTGCCGAAGAAAGGAGACGTGGAATCAATGAGATTTGATTTACAAGATCCAACAAAGTGACCGCAGGCATTTTTCACGGTCGATCACGCCTCCAAGCGCTGGGCCTAATTGACACCGACGTAACAGACACCTTGACTACCCTGAAGAGCTTCACGGCCCTTCGCCTCCTGGATACGGAGCAAAGACTGTGAGACTAAAGACCGGTTTCCATAATGGTCTTCGAGGCGCATTCGGACCTCCCCTCAGCGCGAACCGTTTGTGTCTTGGGCGAAAAGTGGGCTGTTGCTTAGAAAGCCACTTGAAATCGTCGAAAACAGATTAACGAGTATCCTTCACACCCGACTACTACCCCTCCTAAACTCAAATTACAGCTCTGTACGATTCACGATTCCAGCTTACTCAGTTCCATTCTGAAGTGGAAGACCACTTAACGCAAATATCGTTTCATAAAAAACCCCTCTGCCTAATTTCTTCCACCCCAAACTCCAGAGTCACTGAAGGTGTATCGATATTACAGTGCTTTTCGTCAGCAGACTGAGACTCCTCCGTTCCACTTCGAACCGATCAAGATCTCGCAGATGTGCAGATCAGGGCGAAGGAGATAGGCGCAGGGAAACGATGGAAAACGACGTGACGCGCGGTTTCGTTCGACGAAACACGTGTAGCGGAGATAACAAGGAAGCCGCCCCTCGAACGGTTTTCTCGAGAAGAAGGGGACGTGTGCCGACCTGCGGTTACGAATCATCCTTGCGGCATCTCGGCGGTATCGTTTTTAAACAGCGGTTAATCCGAAGGCACGACAAACGACGCGATAAAACATGTTCTGCGCCGTGGAATGTGCGGCTCGTGGTCCTTCGCCCGTTGAAAACACGGATGATAACGGCCAAACAAAGCTGTGTCGCGATAAACCAGGTCGCGACAGGTCGGAGGAATCCTCGGTAAACATAAACGGGCGATCCTTCCTGCCCGTGAGAAGTCTCCACGCATCGGCGTGTGCTGCGGGGGATGATTAGTGAGCGTCGTCGGCCGCCGTCGTTTTGGTGTTAATTAACTATGTTCCACCAATCTGATCAGTCTACGATTTTAATACCTGATAGTTAGATAATAGAGTATTATTCCTGAATTTTTTGGTGTGTGTCACTCAAAAGGTTGCTTGCACAAACCACCCGCAAATCATAAATTATTTTTTATTCTGGACGTACCGTATACTGGGGGACATTAGCAGGTTTTTGAAAAATTTATTATACATATAATGTAAAAATTAACATGTTTACATTTGCTTTAAGTATCCTATCATAACATTTGCATCTTTTGTGATTGTACTTCAAGTGTCAAAATGCATAAAATTATTGTCCTTTCCTTCTTTAATACATGTTAAAAACGTTACTGTACCGGGGCAGCATTGGTACATCATGTAGATAACATTAACGGGTTAAGTTTTACTAATATGAGGGCAGTAAACTTAAATTTGTTTATTTTATTTTTACATTTTAACTAAAATCAGCTCGTAACATTGGTACATCATATACATAGCATTAAGTTGTACTAATTTGACGTAAAACAACGTAATTTCGGTGTATGCCAATGTTACCCCGTGCTGCCAATATTCCCCCAGTTTACGGTAATTGATTTACAATTCGGAAAAAAATATATGGAGTAGAGCTAATACGTGTCTACTTTTCCTCTTTCGTTTCATTTATTTATCTTATGGAGTAACCGGGGAAGAAAATGATAAAAGTTGAGGAGCATTTGCATAAAATTACGAGAACGGCGGAATTTTCAGATATCAGGAATAGAAAAGCCGATCGCTGTCCACGAGGAGTGACACTTTCCGTGTGTCGGCCCTTGATAAGGTTGTTTGCCAATTTGGCAGGTGACAGACCGTGACACGTTCGTGACAATCGCGCACGGTGACGACGCACCTTGTGGCAAACGCAAATATAGAGCGGATCCCATGGAATCACCATAGATAGAAAAGGAAACTCTCTGTGCACACACTTGATGCACGGTGTACGTGCTCGCCTGCAATCTTTACCTTCTGACAGATATCGAGAGGGAGGATCGGTTGGATATCGGAAGGCGACAGATAAGACGGGTAGATAGGAAGATAGGTCGTTCTTGTAATGCAGCAGAGGCTTGCATGCGCGGGAAAATGTGGCTTCAAAGACTTCCATGGAGTATCCGTGCACGGGGGGAAGCAAACTTCATGAAACACTTGTGCAGAGCCTAGTTTTGTGAATTTAATAAGAATCTGTGTTCACATTTCGCCACGAGAAATTTTCATGTCAAGAAATTGTAGAATTTTTATGCAATTGAATAATTAATGGAGACTCTTAGAAATCACTGTAGATAAGTGCTAAAATTAAATTTTTTATCGGAAAATGATTTACGTGCCAATGGGAATACTATATTATAGAATTTTAATGCAACTTTCCTTTGTAAATAAGTTACCAATAGGGCTAAAAAATGGTATTGCTGGTACTTCTAACGCTACTTCTATAGAAAATAATGTAGTAAGAACCAATTAAGCGATAGATGGACGGTGCTTGCAAATTTAAATGAATGACACGTGCAGTTTCCTTTAGGTGGCACATACAGGATTTTCTATAAATACACTGATTTTTTCCACGAATTTCAACTATATTAATGCAAAAAATTGAAAAATTTGTGATGCACCTGGATTAATGTGTACCTAAGCATTTCTAGCAATCGAAACAAATCAAATCGCGTAAATAATTTAAAGTGAGAGAAGCTTTTTCCCTCTCCTGGAAAAGTCGATTTTTGGCACTTGCAGCGTTTTCTACCAGGACTCTTGAATTATCTATCTTAACGCGTTAAGACTCTGAATACGTACCCATTAACTACCCCAGTGACCGATAAAAGCGACTTGACTAAGTGATCCCGTAATTACGGCGAGCAGTGTAGGAGTACATAAACCGGAGGAAACGATAAAGGGTCGAAGGTGTAATTTGCATACATACGTCGGAGATCTATTAATAGTAGCCACTAAATATACCACGTTCCGCGAAACATCGATTAACACGATATAAACGTCGAAAATTTCGCTGTCCACGAGATTGTGCAGCCGTGGCGCGATTATTATGCGCGGATCGAGGTGGACGTATATTAACGTATCACTAGAAAAAGCCTAATAATCCTCGCCTGCTCCGGCCACTAGACACCGTTGTAAGATATGCCAGCCCGTATAATGGCTAAATGTTACTAATAACCGGTTCCGAGCATTTAACTAATGCGAGTATTAGACGATCGAGCTTTCGATAAGAGTGTCCCAAGAGGCACTCGCGGCTATCCCCGATCGCTAAATGGAACTGTTTCGCTGAATCTAGCGTCCATTTTATCCAGACCACTTCCGTCTTATCCATGCCGTACCAGACACAATAAGACCGTTTCGTAAGCTTCATTAGGACCCACCGTCCACTTCCCATGATTTATCGGGGAGACTTCGATTCCTGAAAAGATCCGCGCGATACTGCCTTTAGTCTTGATCGCGTTAGCCAAAGACTCTATTGTGCGCGGTTTAATAAGTCTCAGGAACCTGGTAGTCGGCGATAAATCAATTACTCGAGCCACTTTTACCTGCAACCGCTCTGTCCAACATGGTGGCTAGCACGGTGACAACGTCCAGCGAGCATTTGGCGCAATGAAAGCGTGACAAATGTAGAATAAAAGAGGCGCTGGGATTTCTAATTGGCTGGTAAAATTATTGGATAATGTGTGATCTTCTTGCCTCCTTCTCTGGATCGTAAGAAAGCGCCCTTTTATCATCGATCCAGGTGGTTACGTAGCCATCAGGAATCTTCGTAAAAGGCGACAACCGAAACCGCAAGTTTTACTGCCCCGTGCTTTGTGATTTCAACCGCAACCGGCTTATCCGGTGTCTCTTCATCATCCATCCTCTACCTCCTTCTCGCTGTTTACTCTCTAACCGCAAGATTAAACACGTTAATCCCCACCCTGCCTCTGGCCACCTTTCCCCGCGCTCGCTATCGGCGGGGCGCGCCTCGTTTGGCCAGCACCAAACCACGATAAAACGCGCATTAAGGCGAAAAGAAACAAGGGAGGGGGGGGGGGAGGGGACATTTATACCACGTCTTCGTCGCCCGTTTAGGCTTCCAAATGCTAATCCTAATCCCTCCGCCGGCCTGCAGGTACGCGATACAAACTGCGAAAACCACCTCGTTTGTCCGCAAAACCGCAGACTTAATATTTACCTTGGCCGTTTTTACGACCGGCTATCGTCGCGGCCACCGTATATTTAATTTCTCTAATGGTCCCCTCGTGGAAACGTAATCTCCGGGACGGATACACGAGCCCCATTTCGAGCAGCACGTCGGATGAATTGATCGTTAGAAGATGATCGAATCGTTCGCGAAAAATATATGTTTAGGTGCGAAATTTTTTGTAAATTGGCTGGTTCGACGATAGAATATCCAGTTGGAGAAACGTTTGAAATGTGCGAGGATCTTATATTCTGATTATTGCGAAATGGCACACCGGTCTGTGGCTTAATATGCTCTTTATAAGAACATAGTTCTGGGGATCTATTTTTTAGGAGCGGCATTATGAAGCTAAAACTGGGGGAACATTGGCAGTACGGGGTAACATTGGCATACGCTGGATTTAGGTTGGTTTACGTCAGATTAGTAAAGCTTAACCTGTTAATGCTATTTATATGATGTGTCAATGTTACGAGTTGATTTTAGTTAAGATGTAAAAAATAAAGTAGAATAAGCAAATTTAAGTTTACTGAACTCAGATTAGTACAACTTAACCCGTTAATGTTATCTACACGATGTGCCAATGTTACCCTGGTAACACTAACGTTTTCAACATGTATTACAGAAGAAAAGGACACAAATTTTATGCATTTTGACACTTTTAGTACAATTATAAAACATGGAATGTTATAATAGGATAGAGTAAAGGACCCAGTTACTGACACCTGACCAATTACTGTCACCTTAAGCTATTTTACTTGAAAATAACGAATAAATAAACGTTGTAAAGTGATACACAAAAAGAATGATGTATTTCAATCCATAATCTATACTATATATTATACTCTATAGTTTGTTTATTCGTTATTTTAACTAAAATAACTTAAGGTGACAGTAATTGGCCAGGTGTCAGTAATTGGGTCCTTTACCCTGCTTAAAGCAAATGTAAACATGTTAATTTTTACATTATATAACAAAATGTTTAAAAAACCTGGCAATGTTCCCCCAGTTTGTTACATTATGCAAATTGATCGTGTCCTTATTGTAAAGGTGAAATAACTGTAGCTTGGCGTCAATAAAATATGTGAAATTAATTAACCACTGATACAATTTTTCAAACTTCCCATCTACTACTTTGTATCTACTTGGACAAAATAAAAAATGAATCCATAGATTATCATATCAAACAATGTCGCTCAACGATTACCATAGAAACTGCAATAGAAGACACCAGCTGTAATATTCGACTAGGATTCGTCCCACATATCTTCGAGTTAGGAGGTCCAATCGTTAAGAACCGATCATCCACGAAAAATATACCGTTCTCGTCCAAGACCTCCTAAATTAGGCGGTTCCACAATAGGAAATCAAACTCGAAGAACACCGGAATTATCACTAATTTCCATTTCAACAATCGCCCCAGCCGGAACACCCATCAGAGGCGTGTGTCCAAGATCCCCGGGTTCGGCTCAACTGAATAAGGCCTCGATATGGAAATTAAAGGTGCGATTATGGCGAAAGGTGGCCGCGTGAAAGAGAGGTCGTTATCCGTGGGCACAAGGTACCATTCACCCCGTCCCCTGGACACCCTCTGCCAGCAATAAAAAGTCGGGATACTCTCTTTATCAGCGCGACACCGTCCCAATAATATTTCCCAGGGACCATTGTGTCGGCATTTATCGATCGCTTGATAACGCGTACGCTCGCGTGTGAATTCAATAGCAGTTTTATCGTCGCCGAGGGGGCATGTGGTTAACGGGGCACAAAAATACTACTGTTCTGCAGCCCCATCGACACGGGGGCATGAAAGCGCCTCTGTTGCGTGACGTTCGACGTCGCCCGTCATCGGTACACCGAAAGACCCTTGTTTGCATCCCGTTATTGCCTTACGATGGAGCAATTTCAGAAGGTGAGGCCTCTCTGCCTCCACTGGCTACGAGGAATAGATCAATGTTGCCCGGATAAGGTCTATAAACACTGTCAACTACGTGGAACTATATTTTTCATTCTCCCTTATTTTCCAAGATTGATCTGAACCAAGATTCCAATCCAAATCTTTCGTTAACTATGCGATATACCTAAATAGCTCTTTTTTGAGTCTAATATTTCTTTGGGAAATGTGTTTCTTTTAATTTCCTAGTCAATACTTGCCTTATTTCAATAAAAGAAATTTTGAGATATTAAGTATCACTGATCGCCTTCGTAGAATTTCATTCAGAAAGAACGTGAACGCGTGACGCTTGATTTTCCGAACGGAGGCGAGCGTGATCGCGATATCGCGACCGTCTGACCGAAAACAGAGAGATCGCAGGATTAATTAGGACCCGTTTGTTCGTGGCCACGGGGCGAGCGAGCAGCAGCCGGCGGAGAGCATCGCGGAGAAAACGGCATTATGTTATTCAGAACGTCTTGAGTTGCCCGAGGTCGGTACCAACAGCTCCGCCAAAGGAGGATGATGGATCGCTGGCATTAGATAGGATGTTGGTCTTTCATGAGAATGCCGGTACACGAAGCGCGACTTAATAACGCCATTGAGGCTTCTATGTTGGACGCGTTCAACGGCGTCTTTGGGTAATCCAGGAAATTAAGACTTCCGGAGAACGTGGAGGAAAAATATATTCGTCTTTGGTCTCACTCCTTTCTTCCATTTCACTGTGAGCTACAGGAATGTGGGGCCTTTTGATACACGGTCTCTTTCGGGAGAGATGTATACGAGGAACTTGGGATAACTATTTTGTTCTTGAAGTATTAATTATACAAATCTAAGTGACTAGAATTAAGTGTAGTCTCGTGAAAAGGATTCCTCTTCCAGTTCAGTTCCTCTAATTGGCAACTCATTGCTAAATGGCACCACCAACGTCCAACCTTCGTTTTCCTAATTCAAAGAATGGACGAGAAATTGCAGACGATAGAATTAAGTGCCTCAACCCGTATAAATCCTTCCCTCTCAACGCACTCACCAACCCCCTTTGAATGGCCAACAATCATCCACCATCAACCGCTAAAAAGGTCCCCGAAAAGAGACCCCCAAGGCCCTGCTAAGAGACTACGCAGCAACGCGTCAAGACCTGCGCAAGTATAAATCAACCGATATGCTAATCCACGGAGTACGTTGAGTAAACAGCAATTTCACAGAGAGATGTCAGGTCGGCCGCGTTTTTACGCGTACCTACTCGTATCGAATCGCATCCAAGGGAGAACTGGTCGCGTCGCGCAACCAGTCGACCAACAGTCGCCCCGACGTTTCTTGCTGGGACCTCTGTGGGCTGCGCGCCGAGATGAATGAGAAAATTAAGACTGTCCCGTAACTCACTCGGGCCCCAGATCTTCCTTCTCTCACCCCGTTCGCTCCGCGGCCCCTGTCCTCCTCCTCCCTTCGGCCCTTTCTCATCTCGACGCGCGGGTCCCTCCGGGAGATTAGCATTTCAAGCTTGGCCCCGCGACCGCGAGCCAAAGGGAATCCTTTTGTCTCGGGCGGGCAAGGTGTCGTCGCGAGAAGAAATCAGCGAGAGAGAAGTGGTGAGCGGAGAGAAGTAACCGGTAGCGAGGCCGACTCGAGGGATAACGCGCATTAGGGATCGTTACAATGGGCGAGTGAGTGTCTTCGGTGGCACAGGTGACTGTGGGAATGACCGTTGAGAGCTGAGCAGGTTGAGGCCGGTTGAAACCCGGGTGACCGTTGGACGTGTGAAAAACTTCGACGTGGCTGTCGCAGAAAACCTCGCCGAGGGAGAAATCGCCTTTTTTCCGGCGCCCGGGAAGCGCGGCCCAGGAGGGAAGCTGCCACTCTCTGCAACCGACACGGGGTCCTTCGAGCTTCGAGGGTCCGTGAAAAGCAGTGCAACGATGATATTCGGTCCAAGACGATTCTTCCCAGTTTCAGTGTCGATAGGAAATTTGGTACCAATCACAACGATGGGACTTAAACACTTTACCTAAATTTGCCAGGAGGTTTGATACTTGTTCCCAAAAATATTCAAACTCAACTGAACCCTCATTTGAATTCACTGATCTCACCTTAATTCAGAATTGAAGAAAAGCTCGAATCCTACTGTTAACTAATTGAAACTAAAGTAACGAGAACCAGAAGCACGCAGTTTTAGCGAGAATAAGATAAAGTACCGAATACTATAAAGGCAGGAAGGAGCAGAAAGCTTGCGTTACCACGCAGGGCCGTGGCAGAGAAGCCATGAAATCACAGACGGGATCGATCGATCGGAGAATCGACACGCATCTGCCCGTGCCGCGGGGGTCGGTGCCAGGTGGCAGGAACTTTTCCAAGGCAGCGTCATGATGGTAGTGTAGCCGTGCGCGGCTCGAATAAGATCAATAGGCCGTTAATTGATCGGTCTCGCCGCCAATCGAACATTAAAAAGGGTCTGGCGCCTTGGGCGCCCGTGGAGGGAAGCTCGTGGACGGGACGCGATTCGACAAATCGATGAGTCGTTGCTGGAGGAATTCGTTCGGGCTCGTTAAGGATCCGTCGACCGTGAAGATGGCTTCTTGTCTTTAATTTAAAGCCAGCAGAAACGGGTATTCCCGCTCGACTGGACGTGACCGATTCAGACGTCGCTGTCTGTCCTCGGAGAGCCTGGTGGCGACCCACCGCTGACAAACTTCCATGCTCGTTAATTTCAAACGCACGTTCGCGGCTTCGACAGTCCTGCTTTTAATATCCTGCGTGACGCAATTGAAGGGCTTTATAGGGGTGGCGCGGGACTCAGAGGAATTGCGTGGCCGCGGGCAACATGCAGGATCGATAAGGCGACGATTAGAGGTTTACCAGCTCGTGCTTCAATGAGCTGGAACCGGGCGTATTGTCGCCCGTAAATTACGTGATTTTCTTGCAGCCGTGCCCCGGGGCACGCAGCGAGGCGCCGGGGCGTCCGAGCCCTTGTAAACAGCGCCACCTGATGACCACCGGGTAGATAGGTACCTCTGGAGGACAGTAAATCGAGTAATTATATACTCGGCCTCTGAGAGATATTTCAGACATTTGAATTCAAATGAATTCAATAAAAAAGGTGTTAAAATCGAAGGAAGAACTTCGAAAAGAAAAGAACCATGAAAACTAAGGAAGAGCAGCCTCGGAATATTTGGAGGACACTTAGAGACTCGTTCGAGTTCTCTTGCTTACGTGCGAACAAGTGGATATCGAGCTACTATTACACAACAGAAGATACATCCTACCATCATGAGAACGCGGTTGAAAATATGACAGCGAATTACCCAATGGGTAGAGAGCTCTGTGAACTACACAGCTCCCTCTAATAGAGAGTAATTGGGAATCTGTGAACAGGATACGATCGATGTCAAACGAGCCGCCATTGTGTACACTAGCTGGTTGCGATAGTTGGCACAAGTGGCAGACACGCTGGGTTCATTAAGAGCGCATTCCACCGTGTGTCTTTGAGAGTACTTATCTCGCCCATAAACGCGTACTCGCGGCGCCGCACTGTCCCGCGCAATGAAACGAGACACACCCCCGTCAGAGAGCCGACGTACACGCGTATTACGGATTTTTCAGGACGCGCCACCGTGAAGCGGTATCCCGCGAGATTGCCCAGCTGATTCTCCCGCGTTCACCAGCCCGGCCAGCCTTTGAATAGCGAAAGTGACTTTCGCCGACTATTCGCGTCGCGCGAAGCACAAGCTTCGGCTTCTCGATTACCAAACAGCGCTGTCGGGTGAGATTAGTATACCTCTTTGGGATTGAATGGCAGGAGAGCCGAGCCTGGGATCAGGCTACTCGGATACTGCTCTCTCTTGTAAAGAAAAATTTCGTTCTCCCATAAAGTACCTATCTGTGCAATCGAGTAGTGCTAGTTTTAAACTAAACAGAAAGGGCGCTTATCCAAATTATTCCTGCTTTTAAGTTTGATTTACTAATCGTGTGTTTAGGAAGATATTTTAAATGCATCGATCCTTGGATATGCTTCTGACATTCATGAGTGGACAATCGATGGGAAGTTATGATTCCTTGAGAATATCTGTCAGGAGATGCTCGTTGAAGAGTGCAGCCATAAGGGTGCACTTGAGCAACGTTTCGTAGAGAGTCAATGACGTAAACGGAGGTGAGTTTCTCACGTCGACTCGTCGTGGGCCCTCATGGTTTCTTCGGTTAGCCACTCGAGATTCCAGATTCGAATCTCCGATCCGACGGTGGCCGTTAGTCACTGCTCTCCCCCCTCGCCATCTTTTTACCCGGCCCCGATTTTCGCAACCGACAATTTCACCCGTCGACGCACGCGGCGTACACGCAACTCGCGCGCACTCGCATGATCGAGCTCCAGAGCCATTGTCTCTGGCGCTCGGAGAAAGTGTGACCCTAATAGCCGAGGGAATGATTAGAGGAATCGCGGTGCTCCAATCAGCATGCGCCGTCGCACCCACTCGTATAAACACGGAGCCAGCTCCTTTCTCTAAAACCGCGAGCGAACTAGGCTTCCTGCCCTATTCTGTTCGGGTTTCATTCTTGTAAGGGCACCCCTTTCATTGTGGATGTGGATCGGTTAAATTGTTATTAAAATTCAGATGGGTGACTTGTAATGATTCTGAAGTACCACTTTCGAGACCCTTCTCTCTGCTAAGTTGATTCAAAATTGGTTTTAAATGACTGATAGATAAGCGGGGGTGTTTCACTGTTTTAATAAATATAATTGAGCACCTTGCAACAAGAGGGGTGGTTAGCTTCGAGGAATTTAAAAAAAACTGTTCATAAAAGTATGGCCTGTTAACATTAAAAAGAGAACACTAATTGAAAAATATAAATTTTCACACATTAAGTAGTATTAATGGTCTTGATAAGTTTTTATATGTATTTCTGGTGAATTTTTCAAATCTGGAGCTGCCCAAAACAAAAGTGACAAAAAGTTCAAGTCAAAAAGCATAAACAATTTTTTTAGACATTTTTAAAGCCTATTCTGTTACAAATTCTTATTTCATTAATAAATTAGGACATTATTTAATTTTCATCGTTATCTGAAACTGAAAAATTTTTTAGCTGTTCATTCACTGGTCAATTCACCCTAATGAGTACAAGTTCAAAATTTGTAATAAATCGCTCATTTGTTATCGGATTTGCATTAAACGTACTCCAAAACTATCTTATACATAATTCAAAAACTGTAAAAAATAGAGTTGTATCTCCCTTGCTGCAAGCTCTTCAATTGCAGAAAAACGAAGTGATATTAATATTTTTCTTACCTATTTAAATGAAATTGTATTCGTGTCGATAATTCTTCTTGGGCTGAGATTGTGATTGGAGTTTCTTAAGGGGCACTGTTTAAATCAAACTACTTTTGTCAACGAGGTGCAAACCTTTGAATTCTATCTATACAGAGCACTGAGCTTCTAGGTCCAGTGATCTTTTAAACTGCGCTTTCTATGGCTTACTGATTATGAAAAATTGTCGCCTGTATTGTGAACGAGACAGAATTTCATAGTCCGTGTCATTCAGCTATTGTGATATCAAACATAAGACGCGCGATCAAGCATTGTTAGGAGGAAGGATAGGATCCTTTCTTCAGTGTCATGCAAGAGAATGCGAGTTGATCTTTAATCTGATGTGAAAAGGAACACTGTGGGCAAATGGTACATTATTCGTGCATGTAAACATTGCGAAACTATCGTGTGTTGCAATCCAATGGCTAGATAACGTGCGCAGTCGACGTGTGTTAAATCGACTCCCTATCAGTCATTGCTAACCCGCATTTTGTCCTACAAGAGGAGGGTTACATTAAAACCCCCCAGTTCCTTTAATTTTTCTTCCACTTAGTATAACATAACATAATTAAAAAACGAAGGAGTGACGATAAGTAATTAAAATCAGGGATCCAATTAAGCTATTGAAATTTTCAATTAATTATGAAGCAATTAATTTTTCTATTCCATTGTAGTGTATTAACTGAAACTTTTATTCCATACATTTTTCTGTAAATGAGAAACTGAAAAAGGGTGAATAAATTTGAATTTGAAACCTTAAATCGTTCGGTGAAAATAATTATATAAAAATCACAATGTGCTTTCTCTTCTATATTTATCCTGTTTCTAATACCTTAAATAATACTAATTAAAAAAATATTCCTAACTTTTATATTTTACCCTTAAACATCTATTCAAAAGTATACCTATGATCCTCCAGGACTTTTATTAATCGAACATAAAATAACTTTTAAAACTGAGCTCTTATAACAGAGTCACAGTGTTAATGTACAAACTACAAAGTTAACTTAAAACAGAAAATAAATGATTTCAAAGTTAAAAGTTCGATAAAAAAAACTTTTATTTATAAAAGCTAACAGTTTTATTCGACCCTTGGTTAAAATGAATTAAGGAAAGTAATTATACACATTTGCGTCATTTTGGTACAAATATGGTTAATCACTTAACAATTCTACTACTTCAAATAAAACACACATCATCCACTCTACCTCACAGAATCACAGATCATACACAAAAAAGTACAGTAGTAAGTGCCAAATTAAGTCAGACCACGCAGCACCCCCACTATTTCCTCTCACAACTCCCTGCAGAACCCGTATTTTCATAACATTCTTCCCTCACCAGATGCTACAGATTTACCCTCTCCATCATCGCACAATCAGGAGCAATTCATATTCCTCTAACCAGAGCGCACAAAGCAGCAAATCCAATGCACTGATCAGCATCCCAACAGCTCATCGCCCAATAAAACACCACGAACATCGAAAGACAGTCTGATTCCAAGTCGCCCCCCGACCAGTCTCGTTTCTCTGGTTTGAAAACCGAAAGCCACGAGGAGGCCGGCCGTGTCGTGCATCGCGGCCCCGGTCACTTGCCACGATAAACGACACGGCCGGCCATAAAATCTACGAACTGGACAACGCATGAATTACTAATAAGTTTTCTAGGACATAAAGCACTGTACGATACGCGGATGAATAACGTGCGGGGTCTCGGGCGCGCGTACCCGCTTCGCGCCGATGCTCCGCCTCGCTGGAAGTCGTTTTGAATAATCTGGCCGCGGCACGAGCAACAGGAAGCACAGGGGAAGGATGATGAGACTCGTCTTTTATGCCGCGATGCTAATTAATTGAAACGACCGGCGGACAGTTGCGCAAGGAGGTGGGCCCCACGGCCGGTAGCTTCTCGACGGTGTTCTAAGCGGTCACGTTAGATCGAGAGAGGATCGAGGATTATTTATTTAATGTATGCCCGACGGGGACCACCGACCGGCAG
This sequence comes from Andrena minutula, assembly GCA_929113495.1. Lineage (NCBI taxonomy): Eukaryota > Metazoa > Arthropoda > Insecta > Hymenoptera > Andrenidae > Andrena > Andrena minutula. The sequence goes on from OV815994.1 coordinate 24,838,681, forward strand.
AATCAGTGGGGCGCACGCGGCTACCCACCCGCCTGCACACGCACTAATTTCAGTTTCGGACGTATCAACGAGAGCTACAGCGCGGCCTGGGATTAATTGGACAGAAACGGAGCAGTTTTCACTACGAGCAATACTATTTATATTTCCACGTGCGCCTCTCTACCGGTTCTAACTTCCACCGGATGCAAATGGAGGAGCGTCTTCGCTCCTCGATCCGTACACAGTGTCTCAAATGCAGCGTAACTGACTTATGGAAAATAGAGCTACCTCTTAATTCACCGATGCGTCCCGTGGATATTCATGAATGGACATAATGTTTCATGAATTATGCCTCTTTGGGTATAGTTTATTAGTCACTTTTCAATTCGGATGGAAAGTAGAACTAGTACTAATATCATTAGTCGCGGAACAAGATTGTGTGCCTGCGTTGTCAATATCTAAATATATAGAATTAAGCTTAATGTGTACATGAGTAGACTGCATTTAATTCGTACAATTTAATATCTCCTGGAATTGTTAAGCACAAGTGAGCACTTGAGGAAATATAGTAGCGAACAGCGGCGCACCCAGACGGGAAGAGCAAGGGGTCCTGACTACGCGCCAAAGAAGAAGGAAAAAGGAGATTAATGTATCCACGACCGAAGTAATTCAACAACTTTGTAAAAAGAGAAGAAACCTCGATTTTGTTCTTTAAATAAATTTTTATAATCACCTAATGAATTTTATTGCATTTTTATCCGGTCGACTCGACTCCCCAAGATTAAATCCTGAGTGCGCTACTACTTAGTAGTGAGTGGAAAATTTGATTGCCACTGCCCAACGGAAGATCGATTCGCGAATGGAATACGTGCTCGTGCGATCTCGCCGCGAGTGAAGGGTGATCCAGGAGGGTCCAGCAGGAAGGAAGAAGAGTGAAGAGCAGTGAAGATGAAGGCAGACAGGAAGGAGAAGAGAGAAAGGCCAAGGTAGCCCATATAAACGCGGGGGGGAGGACGATGGGTCCCGATCCACGGAGAGGATGGGTAGCACGGTAGTTGGCGGGCCGCGTTGACGGCAGCATTTTTTAAGGCAGATGATATCGGCCCCCGGGGGACCAAAGACTAATGCGTCGAGATAGCGGCAGTAAATCAAACGAGAATTCCAGGTCGTACGCGTACGGATGTTTATGCTCGCTCGCGACCTCGCGCGCTGCCTCTCCTCTCCGGGCAAAGCGCGCCAGCGAGATTTACTTTCTACCGGGGCCCTCTCGAATCGACGAGATAAGCGTTCGCCAACACCCGCGCGATAAATTATTAACGGCCGTTCGCGGATGCTCCATTTCGTTGCGAGATGGCCCAGGGTGTTCGCGAGGCGAGATCGCGTGATAAAGCGCGAACGGGGCGCGTCGATCGTGCCACCGATGGTGGGATTGGGAAACTTGAGGGTTGTTAATCTGAACCGGGTTATCGAGTAAATTTCAGAGGGGATATTATTGTGTTATAGAAGGGTACTGGTCGAAAGTATTCCCGTTTTTAATTGAAGAGCCCTTAAATACTGTAAGTGCCAAAATTAAAAAAAATTATCCGAATATGTTCTACGTACTAGTGGCAATACTATAGTATAGAATTTGATTTTTGGCACTTATGTCTTTGGCACGAACAAACTCTGCCGAAGTGCATTCTATAGTTCAGTTTAGGTGTTAATAAGTTGCACTCTGATATTATCGAATTAGTTTATACCACTAGTTGATGAAAATCAATTAACAGTCATTTTATTAGCCTTTGAGGACGATATTAGGTCCGCAGAAGTGTTCCGAATCAAAGACTTATTACCTACTTAAAATATTTTGAGGAGAATTAAATAGCAAAACTCTTCAAGAGTGTACTTAAATTTTTTAATACCTGCAGTCGTAAGAAGCTATCGACACAATAATTATCAAAAACATCGTAAAAAGCTTCAAGCAATCGCGAATCCCTTGCAACAGATTCAATGTGTCCCTCCCCTATTTATTCAACCAAAATGTCCCTACGGCACTCGTCACGGCACACGACCGGCAAGCCGAGGACAAACCGACAAGGCTATTTAACAGTTTTACAAAAACCAAGCGGTATTTTCCCTACAAACAATCCCTGACAATAGCTAAACGCGTTCCCTCGCGTCACCCTTTGTGCGCGCGCCGCGTCGGGCACGTGATAGACCACGAACCGCTCCGAAATGGGACCAAAAGGAACCTCCACCCTCCTCCTTCCGCTCTTATTTCTGAAACAGTTCCCGAGACGTGCCCGACTGGCCGTCGATCGTCTTAGACTCGTGAGCATGTGAGAAAACTCGCTGGTTGAACTCTTTCAGACGAATCCGTAGGGAGCACTCCTTTTCCATTTCCATTCTTTCCGACGTATTAGCCGGGATTCCTAACTGGCTGCGGACGTTCTTGAATCGGGAACAGGTCCGGTTTCCATCGCCTCTCCCACTGAATTCTGCGGTCGATCCACACGATCCTGTATATCCTCCTGCCGCTTTCGTCGTCCTCTTCGCGTCTCGCCGCCTCCCCCTCTTCCCATTCTTCGCCTTCTACCCTGTGCATCGTCTTCTACAGGGAAAGGGCTCATTGTACCATTGACGAGGTGCGTGTACGCCTTGTCGACGCTGATTATGAACGCACCCGTAAGCTTCGCTGACTGCGTGCTAACACGCCGCGGAGGACCGAAGACGTCGCTGCAGGGTCGTTCAACCCTAAGCGGCTACAAGGGCTCTTTCTCTTCTTTTCTACGGGGCACTACTGGTAACTCGCGAGTGGACAAAGTGGAGGTCGTTTGTCGGGACCTCGTGACAAAATTTCGCGGGAAATTTACTGGTTTGGAATCTATTTTCTGCGAAGATCACATCCCTAGTGGGTCATTTACAAATTCTGGGGAAGAATCGGTGGTTTTATTATTTCATAATTGAAATGGAAGCTTCACTTATCACTTATTATTCCATTTTTTACCGTGTCTCAAATCTTTCTAACTAAAACCCCAATTAGGAATTAACTAACTAAAAATTAAATAAAAATTATTACAGGAAGCAAACACCTCAGATCAATTCTCCTGAGTAACATTCTACCCTCCCACAATCACTGCCTCTTAAACCAAAAATCCCCATCCCGGTTGCTACGATCCGATCAATCTAGTCTCACGTAAAGATCAAAGCCACAAGAGCACGCAAATATCGCGAAACCTTGGAAGCACGAAGACAAAGCGTGTCGCTCAAAATGCCCGTACGGCAATTGTACCGGTGGAACGGCGAATAAAGAAAGAGATCCCTGGCCACGATACCGCGAGGTGGACGGGGTAGGGAATCGGTCGCGTTCCAGTTCGTGTCGATAAATCGTTGAAATTTCGAAGCGCGACGCGTAAGAGCCGAACGGCTCGGCTCTCGCAACGGCCACGATGTAATACAGGTCCGTAGGTTTTATTATGTCGACGCACGTGTACGCACCACACAACGGTGCACCCACGATCGCCCCCGGGGGCATCCAGATATTGTTATCAAGCCGTACACCAGCGTATACCTGTATCAGATTGAGATAGCCGATCCAGGGCGGCGGCACTGTCGCAACACGGTGAAAGTGTATCGGCTCGATACAAGAGCCCAATTGAAATTAATTTAATTAAGCAAGCCCCGTGGACCGTCGAGGCGGACACGCCGCGCTGGACCTGTACCACAGAAGGCGCCTTCGCGCTACGTGGTGCAACGGTGATTCGATCATAATCGACCGCTACACTCGGTCGGCGGTCGGTGAAAAATCGTTGCGCGGCCTGGCGTGCTGTCCGGCCGAGTTTTTTCGGCGCACGCTGGGAAAATGTGTAAATCGTTGCCTACAATTAATCTAGCGGGGGATTATAGCGACGGGGCGAGATGAGAGGATTTTGGGAAGGATTTGGGGCTTGGTGCCGTCAGGGGTTATAGATGGAGGAGGTAGCTGTGATATGATTGTGTTGGTAATGATATTTAGTTGACAGTGTATTTGATGATAATTGGTGGTAGTTATTAAGGGGTCAATCTGGTAATCACGCCGCAAAAGTCAAGTTTTTTTTCTCAGTGTATGCAATGAATAACAATATGACACTTTTTTTCATTTATTAGGTTATTTATAATGTATACGGAACAATTGTTTAAATACGCATTTAATTGTGTTTTTCAATGGTATCTGGAGATAAAAATCGCGCCATTGAAAAGACGGCGGGAGTGATTTCAGCTCACAGACTCATCTGAAACAAAAAACAAAACTGGTTCATAAACATTATGAGTACCGCTATCCCAGGTGTCAAAATTAGCCACGTGAGTAAAAATTTAACAAAATTGCGGGCATTCAAACTTCAAGAAAAATGGAAAATTTCGATACTTGAATTTTAAATACCCGCAATTTTGTTAAATTTTTACTCACGTGGCTAATTTTGGCACCTGCGATAGCGGTACTCATAATGTTTAAGAATCAATTAGGTTTTTTATTTCAGATGAGTCTGTGAGCTGAAATCACTCCCGCCGTCTTTTCAAAGGAGTGATTTTTAACTCCAGATAACATTGAAAAACACAATTAAAAGCGTATATAAAAAATTGTTCCGTATACATTATAAGTAACATAATAAATGAAAAAACGTTTGACATTGTTATTCATTGCATTCACTGAGAAAAAAAAACCTGAATTTTGCGGCGTGATTACCAAAATGACCCCTTAATACACATTGAGGAGGTGCTTGTAGTATTTTATGGCAGTTAGAGTAGCAGTAGGAATTTCTAAGTTTTTTAAGTTAAAATATTTCTAAGATATTCTTATTGAATTAATTAAAAATTAATCTTCCAATTAGTAATGAAGAAATGTTTCTCAAGCTGAAAACGATATGAGAAAGCGATAAATATTTAGTAAAAGGAGATATGCGTAAGAGTATATAGGCTAGTTCTGTCAATACTGAAATGAAGTCAGTTGGAGCGCAGACAGTTCTAACGAAGAGCGCGATTAAATCGAGATTGCGTTTAGTATTTACGAGCTGATGAGCGCGAACGTAGATCGTCAGGTTTAATTTGCTTTTCTGATAGCGCGAAAGACATACGTACATTAACAACCCTGCCACGTTGTCCATACTTATTTGAACACCTATCGATAGCTTTCAAGAGAAACTACAGCCGTATAATTATCGCACATTCATCTGTAGAATCGATCAACGCGAAATGAATATTGTATACAAGAAAAATATTAAAAGAACAAATTGATTTCTTCATTACGCGATACAACAATAATTCTTGCATTGGGAATAAATTTCCTCTCATTTTTAAACAGTAAATGAATAAACTCTACAATATTGTATACTAAATAGATATTTTCAGATTAATCTGCTTTCAATTAACTTTTAAAAAACAGTAGGGTAAACCAACCCGTAATTGACCGCATACCAGTGAATGACCATTAGTCAAAGAAATGTCAATTATAAATTTAAAAATATTATATGTTTATAAATGGAGTGTAGTTGCACTTTTAATATCCCGTATCTTTAGTTACGCGTATTGAACAAACATTAATAAATACAATTCTTATTAAAAGAATGTATGCGTCATTTACTGGGTTTCTATACGTTTTGTATATTATCGTTGTTTTTTTAAAAATTACGATAAAAATAAGTAATTATTTTTATAGAAATTTCAAGAAAAATAAATTTAAATGCAATTTCAACTGTTATTTTGTTGTTATACATAAATATATTCAAGTATTAATCTCAAAGATCCATAAATTCAACAATTCGGTCATTCACTGGTTTACCCTAGCATTCTTCAAGAAAATATTCAATTTTGGAGCACATACTTGTATATCAAGTTCAGTTTAGATAGTAATACAGAATTCTGACTTACTTGTTCGATGGTCAAAGCAGCCAGAAGATCATCCCTGCCTCCTTGTACTCCGGGACAATACTATCAGTATTTTCTCAAATTGTTCGCAGTAATATTTAAAAAAGTCACGCACTAATCCCGAATAGTATACCGAAGCTATCACACGAGTGCAATGTCGATACACTTGCTATACAGAACGACGCTATTAACCATCGATTAGCACTTAATAAAATATACTCCATCGTTTCCAAAGACTCGAAACGATACGTGTTATCACAACGCCGACTGGACGAACACTGATTATAGGCTTCGAATTTGTATTGCTCTCGCTATCCGGCTTATCCTTGAACGTGGCCTCAAAATAGTAGGAACGAAATGTAAACAAAACCGCGAGGGCCGCGAACGAAAGTTATTACCTGCGGCATTGCCATTAATAACAGAACGTACACAAACACATTTCAGTATAATATTACTAAAAACTATTCCCACAATCTACTACCATACTTTACCAAATAAATCAACGCACTCGAGCAACCAAAATCTCGAAAGAATTACTTTAATTTCGTCACGTCCGTTGCACCAATGTTTCCCGAAAATGCATAAAGACTCACCCAGCATGTTTGCACTCAAGTTTAAACATTTCGCAGCGCACCATTCAATCATCTCAAGCTATATCCAGACCAGTAGGATGCAACTGTCGCGGGAGGTGTTCCGATGCATCAGATAAGGCCTAGGAATGCGTGAGGTCCTGTCCTAAGGACAATAAACTAGTTCATCGATGGACAGAGAGCAATAATGACGAGAGTGTCACGCGGAGGAAGGAAAACAAGAGCAGCGACCGAAAAATATAAAAGTCAAGGGAAGGCTGTGATGAATCGGTCAAGGTCCGCGTTTCACCCTAATAGCCGATCAGATAAGGACATCCTTGTCCGGTGGTCCTGAAGAGATCATATCGCGTTCGCACGCTCTCGCACCCCAGGACGTGTCCTGTGATGTCATTATAGGGACTGGGCGATTTGGTAAACGTGCTGCCTGAAAGAGAGGCAGACGCTAAAGTGTTTGGGTCGAGAACATAGAGACTTCTGGATGGGACGTGTCTTAATTGACGACTGACGTGGCACTCTGACTCGAAAGGTTCTCGATGAGACTTCGTGTTTATGTAGCAATCGGATAAAACATAAGATATATATCTGTATTCCTTTGAATTTAAACTGCCCTTACTTTTAATAGTGGGTTTTAGGTATTAAGGGGTTAGCCCATCTTGGAGGCCCGAAAATAATATGTAAGTTTGAGAATTTTTTTGAGCGAAATTAGAAAGTAAATGAAACAACTTTTTTAAGGGGTTTATTTCAGGGAATTTTAAGCAGGGGATTGGAGCAGACCAATTTTTTATTTTCTCCGCTCTGACATCAAAATACTTGCTCCAGCTTTTGAATACAAATTCTTTGAATACTTTCAAATGGTGATGTTTCATTTGCAATAAATTCCATCTTGCTAGCTTTTCATTTTCATATAAAAAAATTATATTAAACGATTTTAAAATTTTTTATTTTCTAGTTTTTAGTGTTTTTTAGATTTACATTTCACAGCTACAGACTTCTTTACGAATATCTTTTATTGCTGTATAGAGTTTAACAGTTTGCTTAAACCCTATAGTGCTAATGTCACTAAAAAATAATTCTTTCCTTCTATAATTCTTTCCTTCTTTCGTTTTATTTTTAATATTCGTACATACGTGACGAATCATTTCTCGATAAATTATGTATTTTCGGCAATCGCGATGCGACTAGCGACCAGAAGCAGCGGCTTTTCGTAAAGAATGCGAGTGGCTGATTTCAAGTCGTTTGGATTTGTGGTTATGGATTATATTTATTATTGATGACTGTATAATTCTTTCATCCGCTCCAGGTTAATTTTTTTACATATTGTATTATCATCCACACTACGCACGCCGGTAAAGTTTCAAGACAATTCGATAGTTAGAAATCGGTTAAATTTGAGTTGCCAGATTTGAACCATACAAACAATCAAACAAACAGAGGATCGAAGCTGAATAAAATCGTTTAATAACAATTCTTTAAGAATGCTTAATTTTCGAGCAAATAAAGTACTATGCCTCCTTAACACCGTGCTGCGCGGACCTACGATATAATATTTTTTGAGTGATGAAAAATTGAGCATTGTTACTTATTTAAAACATTTCATTCATCTGCTCTTAAAAATTGAAAGAAAATTGAAAGAATAAAAAAAATTTGGAGCAGTGGAGCAGCAAAAATTTCCCGTGCTCCGGCTCCGCTCTTGCTTCGGGAAAAATCCCATTGCTCCACTAACAAGGAGAGGTTCCCAGGTGTCCGCCTCCGATTGCTTTGAATTTTGGATATGTTTTAGAGGACCGAAAAATAAAAAATACGTGTCTTTTTATTTTTAACTGCTTAAATGTTTATGGGGTGAGCCCCCCCCCCCCCCAAAGTTCATAAAAATAGTTGGTACCCGCCTCCGATTGCTTTAGTTTTTGGATATGATTTAAAGGACCGAAAATAAGAAATATGTTTTTCTTATAGCGGTCCGTTGATATAAATTTAATATGTGTCATAACTTGCTGTATGGACGATGTTCTTGGCGTCAGTCATCGTTATTAGGGAGTAACTATGAGAGGTGGTTTCACCCCTTGAACATGCAAATGGGCCAAAATAAAGACACATATTTCTTATTTTTCGGTCCTTTAAAAAATATCCAAAATTCAAAGCAATCAGAGATGAACACCTGAAAATCTTATAACTTTGGGGGGCTGGTTTCACCCCATAAATATGAAAACGGGCCGTTATAAAAAAAACACGTATATCTTACATTTCGGTACTTTAAAACATTTCCAAAATTGAAAGCAATCCGAGGCGGACACCTGGGAACCTCTCCTTGTAAGTACTCCGCACTTCAGCTCCGAGCTCCGCTCCAACGCTTCGCTTGTAAGGGCCTTATCCTTCAATTTCAAGGATTCTGCCACGTTTCTGAAAGTTATCGAAGACTAATGACTTTCCCTGCCACATAGCTAGCTCCCACACAAGGCACCCAGTTCCAGAGCAGTTTTACGAGATCGAAGTTTGACAGAGCTCCGGTCATCTGGTCCATTCCGTCACCTGCCCGCCCCTAGAACGAACCCCCGATGGGCACGCGTCCTCCTGCCGAAAGAAAATCGCCCAGCGAACTGACCATATGCCGTGTTCCTGGAAAAACGATCCACCACATTCTTATCGATACGGATTAACAGGATTCTTGCTTTCCACATCACCCCTCAACATCTACAGCCTCCGGTAAAAGCTGCGACCTCCTGTAAAGTAAAGATCCTCTGTTTTCTACCAATTTCATACGAAAATACTGCCAGAAAAGGGAACAAAGGGGCGAGCTGTTAGCGACTCATTGGCGTTTGACGGAGAATCTAAGACATCAGGATTGGAAAGGGACGACAGATACGCGGGTCACGGCAGACGGACAGCGAAACGTTTTATTTAAGGCGCTAATAATAGACTAAACGCAATGAAACGTCCGGTTGGAAGATCGTTTAGGCTCCTAGGGGGGACCCCCATGCGCGTCCGTTTCTGGAAAACGGAAAGTTTGCCACGCGCCCAGGATCAGCTGTCCTGGATCCAGGACAGATGTTGCTCCCGCCGCTACATTCGCGTTCGTTGCTCCGGGGATTCGCACCCTGGTCGGATCTTTTCAAGCGTCGATTTTTCCTGGCCCCGTACGCAGGTGGACGTCTTAAACGCGTCGCTTTGAGCAGGTTCGAACACGCAAGAGGGACGCGGAAAATCGATATCTTCCAGGGGGCAAGAGATCCTTGGGGATGTGAAAATGGAATGACGATGCTTCATGGTAACCGTTGTGCAAGTTGAGGGTTCTTATTCTCCTTTCCTTTTCTTGCGAGACTCGAAACTCCCTTTTCTTTCTTAACTGTAGTGGCTACTTTGTGGCAGAGTTCTGGGTTATCTGAATCTTTATATTTTACAGGAAGAGACTTCTTGTTGTTAAATCTGCTTCAGATTAATAAGTAAATAGTTGCAAGCTTGGTCATCGATAAGGAGCAAGATACAGTAATCTCAAATCTGATAAATTTTGATGTACCAGAAGGATTAGTAGTCCATAAATATGATTTGCACTGCTGGGACGGTGGTTGCAGTGATAGAATCAGATGGTCGCCGAGATCAAGGAGTGACGTAGATACGAGAAGACGGTACTTTGGAAAAAATTACTGCAGCAGGTCCCTCCAGTTCCGAGCACACAAAGAACAAGTACTGGGCTTTGCGTCCCTGACCGAGCGAGCGGACTTAAGGAGAGCCAGTGATTCTTTGAGATTTCGGGACAATGGAGGGGCCTTACGCGCCGCGACGGCTATTCATAGAGGGAGAAAAAGGAAAGAAAATAAGAGGAAAAACTCCGCCGTGCTATTCCCATTCACGATCAACGGGAATATCCGTCGCTCCGAGCGCAGTGGTTCTCCGAGACCGCAGCGAAATCCGTCGATGACGGTTCGCCTTCTGGCAGGGGAACGTGAGAGACGCTGGTCAAGGGATTAAGGGCACTTGTGACGTCCGTTTGAAGCGAGCACAAGTGGACTTTTTTCGAAATTACTCGTGTGGACGGGGAATCATTAGGTCGACAATAAACTGACGAAAAGTAGCGCAGTCGATTAACCTTCAGGATTTCAAGATCCCACGGATGTCCAGGCGAAGGATGCTCCTGAAACGTCTCTGGTTCTACTCCGATCGCCTCGGTTTCGCCGGCAGCTCCTAGTTAACCGAATTCCACAAACCGTTGGCACTTCGCAGTGCCTGCACCTGTGCCTCCGAGGTATCCGTTTCCATGGTGAATGGGCGAGGATCGGTTCGAAACTGCGCTCTAAAGATACTTTAAGGACCTTCTGGTAGAGGTCACAGAACCCCCGCGAAGAAGTCCGTTCGGTATTCGTCACGAGGCACTATTCCCAGCGCCCTGTAACGGTGAGCCTTCAATGAAAAGTTTCATTCTCCTGGAACCTGCCATTCTGGAGGACCATTCGATCTCTGGAGACAATGTTGAAGCTAGACAGAGAGTCATCTTTGCAGGGTCGAATGAAAGTGAGGGAAGCAGAATGATTGTCGAGCAACGATGTCCTTCCACGAACTGGAATTTTCAATTTTAATCTTCAAAGTTCGAAGTTGGGAAGAAGAAGTTCTTCACTTCAGAAGTCCTTTGCGTAGAAGGTAGAACTGCATAGTGCTTCAATTTTGTTATTTTAGAAATTGTCACGAGAACAGTGGACGTGCTGCTAGACGCCAGTTGTGCGGAAAGGAGGCCCGACGAGGAGGAGTAAAAAAATAAACGATAGAAGAGCTCTCGAAACAGTTGGACGAAGGCTCGCAGGACAAAAGGATTCACGGGGCCAGGTACGCAACGAAGGACAATAGGCCTGCGGGGTCTCAGAAAGGACCTGGAGCCGCGTCTCTGCCTGCGGCTGGCTCCAGGTACTTTGTTTGCAACCTGATTATCTCAGTTGTTAATAACCTTGTAAACAAGCCCGGGAAAACAAAACCGAGAGGCATGCTGGAAGTGAGACGCGCCGCCGGGTAGAAAAGCGAGGATCCTTCGCTTCGAGTTTGCGAAACCGGAGTCATCCGTTGTCTTTGCGTGTGCCGGTCTGGTGAATTGTGTTTCTAAACAATCGTGACCTGCAGCTTCGCTGCCATAGTTGACCCTCGTTGTCCACTAGATAATCTTATCTTCCTGCAATTCTGCTTGGAACTATTTACTGAACACAAAGTTACTCGCACTGGAGAAACTTTGCATTCAAATTGTAGCTTCAATTTGTATCAACAAGTTTAACCTCCGATAAGCTAAAATCAATTGTAAGATGGAGATGGTGTACCCTTTGTTTCTTTATCCTGTAGATTCCTCCTCGATGTTTGTCAGGGCGCAATGAACGCTGTCATCGTTAGGAAATTCAAGAATTTTCTTCTGATAACCGAAGCCACGCAATGACACATCGCTAGGAATGCACCAGCCATACCGGTATGCAGATAAGTGATAGGTGGAATAACAAATGCATAACGCGTCATAGAGATAAGGCGTCCCACTGACTCGCTGACACATTTTGGAATAGAAGCTTTAAATAAGTCCGACCTTTCCCATCGGACCGTGCGATGGTCAATATGTACGTATTACTCATCGAAAAGTGTCTACGCAACTGTTGCAGTGAATAAGAAACCAAGGACAACCATGAAAATACGTCCCCAATACCTGTCAATCCCTTAATTGCACTCTACAGGCCATTGTCGCTGAGACGTCTGCTTGTCTTTCCAAAAATCTTCGGCATGACGTCACCCGTTCTGTCAGTGAATCGGTGAATGACTAACCGACCCATTCATACCTGTACTACCTGTATGATTGTTCCTAATTAGCCGAGAGCTCGAGAGAGCCTTGAGGCAGGGCCAGAAACGCAGGTGTTGGCCATTGTTACCTTGCCAATTTCCCGCTGCTTAAGTTGCTGGCCAAAAGAGGAACCCTCCGCTTTCGAGGTAAACGACTGGTGTCACAGAACGCTGGCTCGCAACGAGTATGCCGCGGTCTACACTCTTCATTCAGTTCATTCAGCTTCCAAGTCTCTTTCAAGGGAGTAAAAAAGCGGGAGGAGAAGATGGCTGGACCCTGTTCGAGCCCGCTGCTGACGGAACGACACGTTGGCGACTAAAATGGCAAACACTCGGGCCTTATCACGGTTAAGCGGTACGACAAAGGTCATCCCGTGCAATTCATCGTCTCTGACTCACCGAGGCTCGACGATCTCCTGCCTGCACTGTCATCAAACATGCGCCAGCGACGTCAAATATTGATGCGCTTGTAAAACTACCGATAGTCCGTTTAGATTAAGATAACGGGGGCCTTGAATCACGTGAGATGCGACGGCGTGTTTGGGTTCACGTGTCCAGGCCTGTTCTAACTCGATCACTGAACAGACTTTGGTAGTCCGTGAACGGTTCTCAAGCTGTGAACGAATTTTTTTAACGTGACTCAGTCAACCACTATTTTCCTTTTCGAAAAAAATATATTAAATATGCAGCGTAAATTAAAGACTTCTTTTGAAAGAACGTCCTCACGTTTAACTAGCATTGTAGCTATGCAGCTGTATCAAAAGTGTGAAGCATGGTACCCTCCACAGTCATGCGATATTTCTCCGCAGTATACACAAACCAACCTTTTCCACAAATATACAACTTAACGTACTCCATCTGATTTATCGCTGGTGCAAGGTCCGAGCACCCAGCGTTTTCACCGCTGCGTCTTCAGAGTCAAGTACCATCGATCTCGAAGACTGCGCGGACAAAGTCACGGGTGCCATTTGTCCATGGAAAATTCGAGCATCCTGTAGGAGAGACCAGTTCGATGGCACGGGAGAAAAGGGAACAGGGCCTCTCCCTCTCCCTGTAATACCTTGCACATGTCTAGGGATCCACGGGGCCCCGAAAATGGGTCCACGTAGCTAGTCTCGGTGGGGCCAGTCGCATATGGTGGCGCACACATATAAAACATTCAGCGGTAATAGCCAGGTGTTTCAAAGGTGAGGCTATAGGGCGCCCCTCGCTCCTCGAGGCGGCACAACAAAAAAATAAACCAGCTTCCTTCCGATGGGGCTACCATCCAGGTCGGACGTGGCCAGCGGTGGGGAGGCACCCGTTACACACGTACGCCGTAATAATTATACAGATTTATTCGGCCGACCGAAATCACGACCGGTAGGATACGTATGTATATGAGGACTAGTTAAAAGTTTCGAATTTAACGTCGCGCGCTCACCGTATTATGGGGCTCCACCGGTCACACCTTTCGTTGCCTTCGACTCACCGTGTAATTTACTGTTTAAGGGGCATCCGCTAGGAAATTTGTTGAAATGCTTCGGCATGCGGTTTGGAAGGATTTATAACGCGGACGTTAATCGATTTCCTCATTCCCTGTGGCCTAATGCTTGGAGATATAATGGCGGTATTAATTGTGGAATTGTTTGTAACCTTTTCTCCTGTAGTTTAAATATTTCAGGGCTTTGAGCATTTTTCTGATCATGAAATTGGGGTATACATCCTTTGAAATAATTCCAACCCAGAAATCAGACTTCGCTCTGTTTCATCTTTTATATTTAACATGCAGAGGTTGTTAACGAATGTTCACCCCTTTATGAAAGTAAAATCTTGTTTTCATGTGAAACTACCATTCCCATCACTTGCAACAGTTTACAACAGCAAGCTGCAATAGCCTGCAGAATTCCCGCGCACATGTATAAACCCATTTCCCCAGCTCCCTCCCCCCGAAGCTCAGAAAAGAACAAAACAAGTATCCTCGAAAATTTACCCACCGAGCTGCGCGGAACGTAACGAAACTCGTATCGAAATACGATCGAGACCTGTCCTCCGAGTAAGTGCCCGTAAAAACTACCATTTTTCGAGCAACCTGCGAATACTGGAAAGCCGGGAACCGGCGGGGACGGGGAGTGTCGTTCGCCCCTCGGTTTCGCGCGTCCCCAGCGTCCAGGATGAAAAGGCGAGGCGACTTAACGCGCCCAGTATTTGATATAATTTAGGAGCACTTTTCGTGAGCGCGCGCTACAGGCGAGGAAGGGCGCGGAGCGAGAGAAGCCGGAATAACCATACCGGAACCAGTGGTAGGCTACCGGAATAACCGGCCGCGGTGCAGGTCTTCCTCCCGTTTCTGCTTCTTTTCCGTCTCCCTTTTTTCTTCCACGCGCTCGGCGGAGGAAAGGGTTCCTCGTCACTCGGAGACAGATAGCCCTCGGGTCTCCTAACGTAGCGTTTAAAAAGCGCACCTCTGCGTGCATAGAGTGGCGCAGGTAGATTATTTTGCCGGCGCGACCGGTGCACGATTCATCCTCTCCGCTCTGTTGCGGGCACCTTCGTAAAAAGAGATCGTGTAACCGAAGGCCTCGTTGTCGGCTGGTGGATTACGGGGAACGATGCCCGCGGGTCTGCTGATCGATGCACCCTTCCACGGCGAGGAACCAGCGACGGCGCATATTTAGGACTGGAATAGGATTGCGGCTTCAACGAAATGTGGGGCAACCCCGTGTGTCAGGTATACGAAGTGGTTCTTCGGCGTGCGTGGCTTGTGGGACCGCATCCTTCGTGGAATAGAGTATAGGAGCAATTATATTTTGTGTTAGAGGACTGCGGGTACGAATTCAGATGGGTGGTGGAAATTATGGGAAGGAACGACGAGGGCTTGATGAAGTTAGTCTCTAAGATAGTAGGTTTTTGGAAAGAGATGTACTATTAGCGATTTAGTACTTAATTTCGTGTTACGCAGAGGTGTCAGATGAGCGTAGGTGTCTCCTAGCGATGGAAGGAGAAGAGGAAGCGGAAATTTCACGGGAACTCAGCTGGAGATCGAGTGATTGTTTTGGTCGTGTCGATCGAGTTACTTGTCGCGCGAGATATAAATTGTTATTGGCTTGATGAGTCGTTCTACGCGTGCTGAGTCAACGCGGTATATCCTCTGCGTCGGCACGGCTCAAACTCGATGACCACTGCTCTTGTTTGTCGTCTCTTTGATCGCCGGTCGTGTTGCCTGTGCGTCGTGTGTCAAGACTGTTTTACACGGCTTGTATTTCCGCTGGTGGGTGCCGATGAGATAAGCGAGACACGAAGGGACGCGATCGCGAGTAAGGAAGCGCGCGATTTCTATTGTGGGGAATGTCGCAATGATGTAGCTGGATGACTCGAATTGTGAGATTTTTAAGAACTTTCTGTTAAGTCTCCCTACTTTGACGGCCTGAAAAGGAACGCGATATTACTTCTTTTTTTTAAGAGAAACCCTCAAATTATATTAATTGAAAACTTTGTGCCTATATTTGTACATAATTAGGCAATATTTAAAAAAATATTAAATTAAAAAATATTTAATGGATTTGTTTTAAAAAATTCCTCAAGTTCGCACTATTTTTCGTCCGTCAAAGTAGGGAGACCCCTTAATCCTTAAAAGTTCCTTCTTTTACCTTTCTCTAAAGTCCCCCATTCCGGTGAATGACGTTCTGTCTACCGCGCGATTACGAATTCGCATAAGCATTTGGGCAAAGTTGGCGCGGGAAAATTGAAATTCAATGAGTTACCGGAGCGTGAATCGCAAGTGCCATGGGAACGCGAAGGAATCGACGAACGGTCGCTTTCAGTATCCCCGTACATGCACTCTGAATATGGAACACAGTTTATACACAACAAGGAAAGCTGGAAGTTACTCATAATCTTAAAATAACCAGGCATTAATAAACCGTGCGTCAATAAAAGTAATTGATAAACCCGATGGTTGATTCTATCACGTCTACGGTGTTTTTTTAAACGCGCGGAACAATCCCAGAAGTTTTCCTCTATCGAAACGCGCACGGGGAAAAAGAGCGCGGCAATAATTCACCGCGTCGGAGACGTCAGTGCTCGATCAGTGTCGCGGGACGAAATAATTACCAGCGATTATTCACTCGGGGATAGGACCGATTCCCGTTCACCGATCGAACCCACCCTTCGAGCATTGTCCCGTGGCTGTTGTGTAAGGACACAGTTCGCGTGTACGGACAGCGTTGTACTCCGGTTCGTGGGTGTCGATGAGATAAGCGTGCAGGCGAGGGAGCAACCGAGACGCGAGAAAATGGAGCAACGCGGTTTCTGTGGTAGAAACAAGAGCGGCGCGACAAGAGTGATTCAAATCGTCTGGTGCCGCTGGCTGCGAATAGTTCCCCGAGGAGCCTCGGCTATCGCCACGCGAATCGAACTCCCTTGTCGCGCTTAACGATCGGATAAATTTATAACAACCGGGGGGACACGAAGGTGGCGGAGGCGATTTCGACTAATACGTCTTGCATAAACGTCACTGAGGCTGTTCCTCGGTAACGAACGGCGCTCCGAACTTCTGTATTATGTCCGCCGATCGCCCGATAAATTATCGAAGGGGCGTTAAAGAACAGTCTTATGTAGATCGAGGAGCTCGAAATTACCCCCTTGATTTACTACGGTATTAGTGTTTTTAAGTGAAGTCGTTAAGAGAATTCGAAGTTGACCTTTTCAAATTCAACCCTTTAATTTTTTATTTTGCAGCGACCTCACAACCCCCATGCTGGTTTCTTTCGAATTTTGTCAGGGCACTTGCAATTGAATTTTTCAAGCAGATGTCGAGTTTTTAAATTATACATTTCTGTCAAATATGAAATCAGGTTATTATTACTGACACGTGTTTCTAATAAGAAAATGTGGAATGTACCAACAGCGAGTTTCCATAGGCATGTCGAAAGTACCCATACCCGCCGTGATAAAGTGAGCCGGCGGTACGTGATAACAGCGGGGCGTTACAAAAGGATCGCAGCACGAAATTCAGTCCTCGCTCCTTTATTACGAAATAATCCGAACAAATGATCGTCAGTGTTCGCGCTCGGGCTCGCAGGGAACTAGTCCGAAGACTAAAGTGTTACGCGAACGAGCTGTTTACGACGACAAGTACAAGGGTCCTTCATCAAAAATCGTCCCCCTCCGGTTGGCCATATACCGGTCTCCCGGTGGCTCCGGTTTATCGTTTCTCAATCGGCCGATTCGAACGATCCCGTCGCGGCCTGTGATAACCTGATTTAGCGCCGGTGACACATCGTGGAATGAAACGGAAAATCGATCGAGCGGAATGCCCGAGCGCTCCTTTGTCTCGTAAATTAAGCGACAAAACCACGTGTCATTCGCCGACGTTTCAACCTCTATGTTGCACGCACGACGACGTTTTTGGAGTACTGTTGTTCCTGTTTATAAGAACCCATTGTTCCGACGAAAACGTACAAGGTATGTGACGCTACACTCGAAGGTTCTTTAACGACGGGGGGTCATCTTGGGGGTGGTTTGCAAAAGGCTATGAGGACAGATCTCTACTCACGAAAACAAGTTCATTAGTTACTAGTAATTTACTATAAAGTACTATGAAACAATCCATGCTTCGGGCCCGAGTGGCCATCGAAATGAGCATTATTCCCAGCCACCTGGTGATCCTCATTCTTCCTTCGCCGAAAGCCATTACAATAGCGAGTGTTCACGCGACGTGATCACGAAGAAAAACCGCGAGGCTGGTGGTGCTCCTCGCTCGATTTACGAAAAATTACAATACCGTTATCGGTCCGTTGATCTCGGCAGCGGCCACGTGGCGGGATCATTAACAGATCAAACGTCTCCCCGCGTGCCATCCTCCCCCACGCGGCAAAAATGGCAAGCCGCGTTGGTGAATCCCGCGCGAGGGCTCTCTAGGGGGAGAGGCGCACAATCGCGCACTCACGACACGCGCGTGCGTGCGCCGGTGTGCGTGTGTGGGTTCCAGCACGCGTGGGCGATGCTGTGGCACGCGACACGACCGTTACGTTCGAAACTGCCAGTGGCGGGGAGGCGAGAAAGGGACGGGGGGTGAAATTCAGAAGGGGGGGGGGGCGGGCGGATTGCGGTGCCCTCGCGCGCTCGCGCGGCCCGCACGCACACGGGCGAGCGCTGTGTTGCCTGTGCGCACGTGAAAAGGCGGCTGACGTGTAGAAAAGAACGGCGCAGCAGCCAATGCGACACGTTCGAGAGCGCGGCACCAACACATCGGCGAGCGACTCTTTGGGGCGAGGAAGGGGGACGGCGGGTTCAGGTAGAGCAAACGGAAATTCGAATAGAAAAATTGCCCGTCGGGGGGGTGTGGGGTGGTCGGCTCTAAACGTACGTGTACACAGGGACGAGACGGGAGAGTGGAGGGAGAGAGAAAGAAATGTGTTCACGAATCGGTGGTGCATGTGCACCGACGACGGTAGAGGTGACGGGTCGTTGGGCCAGGTCTCGCGCGGCGAGGGGTGGCAATGGGGGAGAGGAGGGGTGAGTGCTACACGGAGGGGCCCCAGCATCTGCTCCGGTACAACAACGCGACGCAACGCGGCGTGTAACAGAGCGCAAAGAGAGAAAGACGGGGACAGTTGACCCCTAGAGTGTAGAGCGAGAGAGACGGGGGGAGGGAGACAGTCGTCGAAAAAAAGGGGGAAAGAGGCGAAAAAAGGGGGGTAGAGAGGAGGAGGAGGGTGGGAGAGAGAAGGTAGTGGCGGAGAGGAGCGAGGCCCAGGATAATCGTGTCGCACTCACGAAACATCCTGCACCTCCTGTTGTTGCATACAACACGCCGAAGGGGGGATACGCGAGCCGGCGGAACAGATGGCTGCGCTCTGATTGGTGGATGGCCCGCGACCGGGCGTCCCCCATTGGTGGGTAGCGCGGGGCCCACAGGCCTGCATTGGTCGGGCAGCACGTGCGGGCCACCTGCACCTGGCCGGTGGGGTGAGCTGTTATAAAAGGCCCTGGCGCACCCCCCTGCCAGTCAGAGACCGGCCTGCAGCCGTACAGTTTTCAGAGTTACGAGATCTCACAGTTCCCTCCAACCTTCAAACGTTCACCCGCGGTGTTTCCTATGCTTCTCGCTTAACCCCGGCATCGGTCGAACAGTCACTTCAGTTCACTCCCGACGAGCGTACCGTGAGGATCGATAGTTTTTTTTTCCTGTCGACGGAGGATCATTCAGTGCTCGCTGGCGAAGAAAGTGATTTCCAACCGAGGGAAGGACTCTGTTTTGCTTACATGTGTGAAACAGTGCAGTGACGTCTCAGGATTATTTGACAGTTTTTCCATTTCTCTTATTAGAGACAAGATATTTGTGATCAGTGTGAGAACTGGAAGACTGATAAACGAAAACCTGCAACAATTGGATTACCATTGCGATAGCGCCTTCGCAGTGACGCCCGCGCCTGCGAAGAGCCAACCGCAGATCTTCGGAGTGTGAAGTTTCATTCGAGCAGAGGCATCACAATGTTGGTGGAAGAGATGCCGCGCAGCTTCGTTAAGAAGAACAACAGCTACAGCCACTGCCCGCTCAAAAAGCGGCCAGTGCTTGTCGAGCCAGCCGAAGAAGTTCCCGAAGTGATCAAAGGTGAGTTTCGAATATTGCCACACGATTTCCCAGATAGTTCCTTCCAGATATAACCCAACTAGTTGAACTTCTTGCTTTTAAAATCGCTGACAGAACGCTTCATAGAAACTTAAGTAGTAGAGTTCGGAAATAGATCCTCCACGTCTCCCAAAATATTTGTCATCCACAACCGCAGCATTAGTCTAAACCCCAATATTTTCTTGTCTTCTTCAGAAGAAATCATTGACGTGGTGGTGGACGATATCCCCGAGCCAGAGAACCTCAGCACAAAGCCCGAGGATCTCAGCAAAACCGCCGAGCGTCAACAGCAACCAGAACAGTGCACGCGCGCGTCTAGGTCGCCTTCACCGGTCGTCAAAGTCTCTCCGTCACCTCCGCTGGCGACGAGGCCGACCTCGCCATCGGTGCATCATCACATGCACCCAGTGCACCATATCCAGCACCATTACCCGACGAAAGCGATCACACCGCCAACCGGGATCGCTCCGATTCACCCAGTGGCGAAGAAAGCGCGCGTAGAAGTGATTCAGCACGAGAACTCGTCGTCGACGGCGGCGGTGACGGCCACGTCGGCGCCCCTGCACTTCATGGCGAGCAAAGCGCCTTTGGAGCCGTTGAATCTCAACACTCCAGTGGAGCCTTTGGCGCACTACGCGACTCCAGCATGGGCCCGGGCGGCTCCATTGTATCCGCCACACTATCTGCCCTATCCAGCCGCTTATCATCGTTATCACCACGCGGGTGCCGAGTTGTACCCGTCTTATCCGATGCCGGCGTATCCTCACTCCTCTCCGGAGCATCACCCGTCAGTTTCACCACCACCCCACGGTGTGCTGACCTGCCCAACGATCCAGCGACCTATCGCCAGGAGTTACGCTCACTGGGCCAGTCCCGATCACTGCGGCCTATCGCCCACCAGCTCTTTGGGGTCCGGATCGCTCAGGTCGCCTCCGCCAGTCACGCCAGAAGACCTATCGTCCCCTGGAAGCGACAGCGGAAGATCGTCAGCCGGCAGCACGTCGGCAGGCCCAACGATCGTCAGCCCGAAGATCGAGAAGACCGGCGCGACCAGTGGCTCCACGGCTTCGCTGTCATCAAACTCATCTTCCTCCTCGTCGTCCTCGGCGTCGCCAAGGTACCAGTGCCCCGACTGCGGGAAATCTTACTCCACGTACTCCGGCCTGTCCAAGCACCAGCAATTCCACTGCGCGGCGGCCGAGGGACAGGCGAAGAAGTCGTTCTCCTGCAAGTACTGCGAGAAGGTGTACGTGAGCCTCGGCGCCCTGAAGATGCACATCAGGACGCACACGTTGCCCTGCAAGTGTCACCTGTGCGGCAAAGCGTTCTCCAGGCCGTGGCTGCTCCAGGGCCACATCAGGACGCACACCGGCGAGAAGCCGTTCAGCTGTCAGCACTGCAACCGAGCGTTCGCCGACAGGAGTAACCTCAGGGCGCACCTCCAGACGCACAGTGACGTGAAGAAGTACTCGTGCAGCTCCTGCAGCAAGACCTTCAGCAGGATGTCCCTGCTAACGAAGCACCAGGAGGGCGGCTGTCCAGGCGTCGCCGTCCCCATCGGCTACGGTTGCTGAGGACTTGCCGCGCCGCGCGTGTGACCACGGCGTGATCGAGGAAATCGACATTTCCTTCGTACGTTCCTTTCTACTTTGTTAACGGTTGAAAAAGTGCCTTACATTGATCGGAGTACAAACGAAATATATAGAAGTAGGACGAGGAGAGAATCCGGTAGCCGCCCCGGGGTCCAGTTTCTCGGTGAATAAATTCTATTGAAACGAGATCGAACCCGACGACGGTGTTGTTTCGAGTACCTTGGCTTTCGATTAAAATTCATGCCCTCCCGTGCTCGGCTCGAATTTTAACCGAGATCATCGATACGGACGCGGCCGAGCAACTGGACGCCCCCTCCCGTTTCGCGAAGGGTCACGGGAGAACGAGATCGATCGTCTCCGAGCTCGAGACCCGCTTTCCCGATGGTTTGGTGCACTTTCGCGTTTCCCGATCGCGTCCCTTCGCTTTTCCGTTGTATATAGACAGAGCGCGAGTGTGCGTGTGTGCGTGTGACAAAGAGCGTGAATGAGCGCGCGTTCGATTGTACTTAGGATGATAGATGGGCGCCCTTCCTGGGATCCGATGATGCTTGCTCGTTCCCGGAAGAGGCAGGAAAGACGAGTTCGATGTGTAAACCGCTTGACGCGGTCCCGTGAAGCTGCCGTGCCATTTCCGTTTTATTATCTTCTCTTTTCGTTTGATTCGGGCGCGCGTACGAGATCGAGACCGAGGAATGTCCCTCCCCCCTGTATTAATCGTTCATTCATCGTACGTGTTCCGCTCGACGGTAAGGGAAACGCGTCCGAGACTTTTTTTCTGTTCTTGAGTCGTGCGTATACGTGCACGAAAGTGCCATTTCAAGATCGTGTCACGTGCAAAGCCGTCTCGTACGACGTGTAAATAACGATGATTAGCTGTTAAGGCACGCACGTAACACGAAGTATTATGATTCGCCATACGTGAACGGAACGAGACAGAGAGAAAAGTATTTAATGATCGTTCGGCGTGTGGAGCGTTTTATTTGACGAACAATTCGAGACAGAGTGAACGGATGAGAGAGATAGAGAGAGCTTGCTATTTTATTTTGTTCTTTTGCCCTTTTCGTTTTGTACTTTTCTTTTTGCGTTTTGTAAATCACTGTAAGTTACTCGAAGAAACTAGTCATTGTACAATATATAATGATGCGAGGAAAAACGGAGAGACTCGCTGCGAGAAGATTTCTCCGGACCGGTCTTTTGGTTTTGCTCTTCGCGGAGAAGTCACTCGAAAAAGAGATATAAGAATAAAACTAATAATCGGGCCGTCGTCGCGCGTGTTGAGTAGATATCCGCGCGTATAATTAAAAGACGCGGCGGACGGCTCAGGGCGAGTACCACTCTTTCTAGTTCTTTTGTAAAGAAAGTAAACTACTATTGAGATACAGATATCACCTATATATAGAGATATTTTATACGAAATAAATTACTTGGAGTTTAAATTTTACATGTGTCTTCATCATTCTCTCAAACCATCCCAAAATACCACAACAATCTACTCATTTTCCTAACTGCGCAACAATTATTTCATAATACCGAAATATCAATTAATATAAAATAAACTAAGTATAACTGAAATCTCAATGTTTTTGTTTTTCTTTTTACTAATCACCGACACAAGTACTCAAATAGATTAAACCTACTCCCTTCCAATTTTCTTAAATATCATCCAATCAATCTTCCACTATCACCCACAATAAAATACTCCAATAATCAATACTATAAAAATGTAACTCAAAAACGTCACAAGAAGTACTTCTCCCATCCAAAACAAAAGCCGTCGGCTCTACAAAAAGTAAAGTCCAGCGATGCTCGCGCGAGGCTTTCATTAAGACGTAATTAATGACCAGCCCCGGCCACTCCGATAAGGAATCAATCGCTCCAAAATATATACGCTGCGTGGCAGGACACGAGAGGCAGAGAGATGTAATCGCTTGGACACCTCGAATATCGCAACGAGCTCGTTATCGCGCGGAACAACGCATAACTTTCGTCGACGTGCATAATAACGCGCTTTGTCTTTCGACAAACAACGACTCGCGGCCCGGTTTATCTCTCCATCCGAACGATCGGGCCCCGATCGCTGGCTGTTGCCTCCTCGGGGGCCCCCTCAGGGCCCGCTGGCCGATAAAAGTAATTGTTGGTGGCCAGCCCCGGCTCGAGACGAATCGATTCGATTCGAGCCAAGATCCGACGGACAAGCGACCGGCCACGTTTGTCCAGCGCGCAACAGCGCGAACGTTCGAGCAATTATACTCCAGGGGCGACAGATTTGCCGTGTTAACGACAGATAAATCTATCGAACCACTAGAACGGTTTTTCAACCGCGATCGTGACTGCTCCACGTTCAGATGCATTCTGCCGCACCATCGACGCCAGTGCCTTCGTGCCTCGGGTTCCACCAAAATGTCACGCCGCAGGAAAACATTTCCTCCTTCGAGCCTCCTTCTATCTAGCTTGTCTTTTTAAGATCAAAGTGCTGGATTTTTGTCAACGCGGAGCCGTGAATATTTTCACCCCGCCCGTGCAAACTCGTTTCCGTTCCACGGACGGAATAATGTAAATTCATTTTCAACGTTCCAACATTCATTCTGAATTCGTGAATAGAACTCGTGGCATTGCGAGCCGTAGACTTCTATTTGAATAACAAGTATCACTTCGTAATTGTCTAATCCTAAATTACGTGGGATCTATATATGATCAGGGAATTCCTTTTTGGAGTGTATCTACCCCGCAGAAATTTCTTCTGGCTGTTGCCTCGAACGTCAAGATTATTCGATATATTTCCACACACTATGGGATCGGCATGCGCCGAACATCCTCTCGCAGGCTGATCCGCGCGCGTTCATTCATCCGCGCGGCGTCAGCGAACGCGCGACACACAAAGGTCTTTTAGCGAAGCAAACAACATATGGCGTGCAAACGCGCGTGTTCGTGGCACGTTCAATTCATTGGCCAGGCAATGGGCTACCTGCGCCTCGTATTAAATCCCACGCGCTTTTGCCACGTACTGGCAATTCAATCGAACAGTGGTGGCTTCGATTCGTGCTTTTTGTTCGACCTCCTCTCGCACATATGGGTGTCCCGAATCGCACAACGACCTAATCCCCCCTCGTCACAGTATCCCGCCGTTAAATATTTGGATACGGCTCCTCGTTAAACGTGCATTTACGCTCCCCGTGTGTTCGTGGCTGACGAATCGATCATTGGCTGATGTAACCTCTGTTTTTCATCTTCTCTTTCTCTCCTCGCGACAGATTCCTTCTAATTCGTGAGGAATTTGTTGACGCACCGTTCACGTGGCGCCAAAACTGGCGGTGAAAGTCAAAGGTGGGCGGAAGCGCCGGCGCGGAATTTTGGATACATAGTAGCGCGAGCAAAAGTAGCGCCTTTGACGACATCCACGCCGCCTGATTTTAATCTTGCATTTATTCCAAGCTGTATAACATCTTGTTCAATACGCCAACCTTTGATTTAGTACCGGACCGATCTACATTTACCGCCTGCCAATCCCGTCCTTCTCCATTTAGCTTCAAATATCGTGTTGCGTGGACTTTCGTACTGAAGTGGTCGGGGTTGCCGATTCTTTTTGGGGGGAAAATACTTTACGGCCAAATGTGGTAAAAATTATAATGCATTATGAAAAAATATAGTAGTTTTCAGAGGAAAGTTGTATAAAATAAAACTACATTAAGCCAACGATACATTAAGAACGCTTATTTTTCAAATGTATATTTTTGTGCGTTTTGCATTATTAATTAATGTATTGTCTTTAAGAAATATGTCAAAGGTTTGATTGCATTAAGAGTCTAAATATGAGAAGCTTATTTTATAATAGAAATAAACTGGCTTTCTTTCGCTCTTTCCGCCACATCATATTCATTATATAAAAAATCCTCTCGATAAAAACTGAAGTGGTGTGACTAGAGGGAGCGTATGAAATTATTTTATATGAATTTTGACAAATAGAACATAGCTATAGAATAAAAAAATAAGTGAAAATTGTACAATTTTATCAAAGTATCGGAAATGTGGTACTTTTACATACTATATCTGTTTCTAACAGCATATAGTACACTAAACAAAAATATAGTACAATCTTAATATGTAAAGCAGAAACTCTATATGTTTATGTTTTTGACGCCTAAAAACTTTCAAGCAATAAATTCTGGGATCCCGAAACATGTTTCAGCTCATTATGTCCGTCTAATCCAGATGAATATTTCCACAAAAAATTTGTTTTATAAAATCAAAATTTAAATTCCAGGCAAAGTCGAGTAATAAATCTAACAAGGAAAGGTTCCCAGTTGTCTGCCTCCGATTGCTTTGAATTTTGGATATGTTTTGGAGTACCGAAAAATAAGATATAGGTACGGTTTTTTTATAGCGGCCCGTTTTCATATTTAGGGGGTGAAACCAACCCCCAAAGTTATAAGTTTTTCAAGTGTTTGTCTCCGATTGCTTTGGTTTTTGGATATGTTTTAGAGGACCGAAAAATAAGAAATACGTGTCTTTTATTTTTGGCCTGCTTCTTTTTGGCTACATTCATAAAAGACTTCCTACGAAGTTTTCCAGACCCAAAACAGCGGCTCGACAATGATCGCCGTCGGCTCTTCCGCAAAATCTGGTTGTGGAGCTTCCACCGGATGACGGGCCCAGATTCGACACGAAATTTCTCTCGTCCACCGGACAGGTGGTCGTTACTTTCAAGTGCGGCCCTTGGTACTCGGCCACGGTGCGCGTTTCTGCACCGTGCAAGAAAGTGTGGAAGCAAAAGCTACCTTGGCCCCTGGGCTTTTATGGCGAGTGGTCCGATCGAACAGGTGCGCCGATGCTGCGCGTACGTACGCCCGGGTAAGAGGTTCCATTATCCCGCGCCGGTGTATATAGCACGGAATACGCCCGTGCAAAGAGTCTCTCGCCGCGAAGAAAAGCGAGAGCGTACAGGGGCGGTGTAACGCGAGGCTGGCCAGGGCGACAAAAGGTCGTAACGTCGCAGGTTTCGCCTAGAGGACGGAAGAATGAGCCTGCCGAAGCCGCGGGGTTCTCTGTCACAAAGGGAACGGGGTCGTGGCCGACCTTTGCCGAAGAAAATTCCCTTTTCGGCGAGGACCAGGCGAGGCCCGCAGGTCAACGACTTCGGGGGATCGACCCGCGGCTTTCAGACTCTTTCGGAGCGGGCGTGTAACGTCGGTGCACTTTCACCGGCGCGGTATCGATTACGTTTTCGATGTGCAATAGGGCAGAAATGGGCGATTCGCTGCGGTTAGCCTGGGAGATGTGAAGCGGAAGAGCCAAATTGGAGGCTGGTTTGCTCCGTGGAGGATGTGAACGGGAGGTCCATTTTTGCTACCGAAGATGTAAATTTCAATCTTTGACTACGACCACTCTTAATATTCCCTGAACTTTAATTGAAAATCGATATCAATATCTGCAAACTATCAGATAAGCAAAACCAATTCAAATCAAAGCTGTCATATTCCAACACAAACATCAAGTGTCATCAAATGTGCATCCTATGTCACCGTCACAATCCACGGCAATTTTCGTTCCAATTACCATGTTCGAGTTCTCTCAGGTCGCAGATTTAAGCTGAATGGACGGTCCCGCGAAAGAGGGGACAAAAAATCCATAGGCCACAGTGACCCCGCAGCACAAAACTGGTCTCAGCGTTCAGGAGGCCCTGGCACACCTGACCATCGAGGATCGAGCTCTTTCATCGCTTCCCGGAAGACTCCCGTCTTCTTGCAACCCTTTACTCCGTGGTGGTACGTGTCCCATTGTGCCAGCCCGAGGAGATCGTCATTCTCCCGGGCCTGGACCAGGTGCGCAGTGTATCTGCTCGAGTCCGGAGCGTGATCGTCGATAATACGATGATCGTGGCGAGTACCGAATTACGCGGCCTTCGATCAGGCGACGATCGACGTCGAGGTCGTCATGCTGTATCGCGGAGCAGCGAGTCACCACGAATTCAGGAGACAGTGAAGCGACACACGGGAGTGAATATCACGGGGGCGAGGATGAAGAGGGGCTCGTTGCTTCCAATAAACCGAGAGAGTAGCTCATTAGGACGTGGATGATCTTCCACTGAGAAGATGAAACAATCTTTGCCTCCTCGAGAGAAGCACGAGCAACCTGTTACCTGGCCCTTATTTCCAGTCTTTAAAGTGGCGTGCACAACAGATGGTCCGCGGTGAAAACCCGCAGATTCCACCTGCCTCTCAGCTGATCCTGGATTCGCTAGAGTTCCTTCGCTACGCCGCGTGATTCGATGGGGATGCTGCGAGGAACGTGGCTGCTGTATGAATTGGTTATGAGTTTCTATCGTGGAAAAATTAATGGAAGATTTCCTTGAGGACTTGGTAATTGTCATTAGGAGTGTTTTAAGGATGTGAGGAACATTTATTATTGCAATTCTGTAATTGAAGCAGAATAAAGTGCAAAATTAGTAACTTTATGACGCGTTTGATATAAAGTGACTGTTTGACTTGAAGATCGAAGAAACTCTGATGGCAACATATGTTACAGGAAATCGAAAAAAGTATTCATTTGGATTTCAGTGATGCACCATTTAACTCGTGAGTATGAGTTAGCGTGGGAAGGCTGCATTAACTAGGGAAGACACGTGTACACCATGTTCTTTATAAATGTCCATATATTTATCATTTTAAAACGAGCTGATTTTAGAACTAAGGGAATTAATTTGGATTCTGATTAATCTGAGGAAATTACTGGCTTCTTCGAGGGTGAATGGAGATGACTAATACTACGCTGGTTCCCTTAGTCACTTTTTTCTAGCGACAGGTAGCCGGCTCACCCTTTCCAGGCCTGTCCTTTTCGTATCAGTAACGCCTGTCCTATCTTTTCAAACGCGTCAGATGGCTACCGTTCGAAAGTTTCGGAAGCTTTTCGGGCTGGCTACCAAGCTAATCTTGTATTTCACTTGAAACCTGTAATTTACCGTCTAATCTTTGAAAACGGGATGAACGAATTACCCCTAATTCGCCAGAGCATTCTGCTTCATAATCCTCTTTGAGTACAGTGCACTATTCTCGGAGGAGGAAGATACGAATTTACAATTTTAATAAACTAAATCTTGAATAGGCTGTGCAACAGATAGGAAAAATTGTTTTACATTTATTTCTGTGAGAGAAATTAAATTTACTTCTGATCTCTAAAATCAAGGAATGATTTTATAATTGTTTGCTCGGCAAGGTGTATTTTCTAATTGTTTGCTCGGCAAGGTGTAAATGGTTTCTCCCCGCAGGAAGCGAATCTTTCACCGAAGCCGTATGGGTGTCGAGGGAACAATTGCTCGAAAGGATTCATCCTTACACCCCGCGCACGACTTTCTCCTTTCATAATTTACTCCGAGTCAACGTGGGATCACGATTGTCCGCGATTTTGTTGGTTTTTCGATCCAATCAGCGGGATAATGGACTTCGCTGGATATCGTCAACCGAATCATGATTCACACGTGGCAGTTTGCAATCAAAGGGCCACCCACCCATGTGGCTGGACGTTGCCACACCTTGGATAATGACGCGCGGCGAATTACTCGAATTCGCTGACTCCATTTGATGACTGGTTAGCATAATAACGACTGGGAACCAGAGAGCGAACACGCCTCTCGCCCAACTTTTGTCGTGTTTATTCTTTCTCCTCTTCCCGTAACTTCTTTGCATTTCTCTCCCCCCTTCTCATGAAAATTACGTGTTGACGTTCGTCCATTCGTAACGCAGCTGCTTAAAACCTCCTTCATAGAAACCTTCATGAATATTCCCCTCGTCAATGATGCATCCACTCACTCTCTCAAATAAAGCGGACACATAATTTTCTAATTTCAGAACAGAATTTATATATTTCACTCTACCAGGAACATAACTCGGGAGAAAGTTTTGAACGGTAGTGCGCGCTTGAGTGTCCGCTTCGTTATTGTTACTTTTTCTTTTGGAGCCACGGAAGCAGGCGTAATCTAGGGTTCATTATCGGGTGAAGTGGGAAGAGGAGCAATTAAAGTGGCCACTTTCTTCGAGGGGCGACCTGGAACGTGTTCCTTTCACGCCCTTCGTTACCTACACGGGTATTCCGTGCAGCACATGGCTCGGACAAGTGTTACACTATGCCATCCATTTCCCGTGCATTCCACGCATTCTAAATTCCCGCGGCATCCGCCTCGTGGGCCTCGCCAGGAATTCCAGCCAAAACCGAAAGGGCCGGCTAAAGGTCCTCCGATTCCAAGGATTTATACACGAACGGCCGATACCTTCTTCGTGGCAGTAAAGAGCACTATCTCCGAATTAATTAACGCGCCCCTTTCCCGCACGATTTCCACTGTCCCGGAGAAGATTTAGACGTACCGAATAACAAGACTCTAACGACCTCACCATTCGATAGACATCGATTAAAGAGTGTCACAACGCATGGAACATCGTGCTGCGACATCCACCGCGTGTAGGTGTCCCGTACATTAATTTCTCGCGCCACGGGTACCTCGAAACTTTCTTCGAGCACCGACTTCGTATCGAACGATTACCCTTTAATTTATTCCCGCCTGCCGTTTATTTCTCTTGATCTTCATTCGATAGCGGTGAAAACGGAGAGCAAACGTCCAATCCGGGGAACGATTAAACAGCTTAGATTCATGGTAATTAAAATTTCTTACGCTCAACGGAGAAGCAACTTAAAATTCTGATAACTCTTTGATTCAGTGTCATGTTGGACGAGCTCTTCACCGCGATAAATGTCGCTTGGAGGTGTGCAAAGGTAGGTAGGTACACAGAACGATACTACTTAAAGTGATAACCTCTTATCCCTAGAGAGAGTGCAGCATATTTGGAATACTGTTGGTGATTTGAAATAACGAAGTATATAATAACCTATTAACGTTATCTAATTTGTAACATCGTAGATAATAACAGGGGCTGATGGCCGGTTAATAAATGACATTTGGGGATGAACTGCCATTTTGACATTTTCGACTTAATCTGCAGAGCAATAGAACGTCAATCTGCAAAACTTTTTTAGCAAGTATTCAACGGTTTCAATCATGGTTAAAATATGTGAAAAGTTTAGAGTTAAATACTTAATTTACTCAAACGCGTTAGTTTCATTTTGATAATTTGGAACAACGAAGGTGAAGGTAATTTAGGCCAGCTCTGTCCATTTATATTTACCTATGACTGTTCCAATATTTTGATTTTTGAGCCTGTTTGGATAACAAAAGAAAATATTTTTATTAACTAAATACGTGATTTTTTTTTAAAATTTATAAAGTGGAGGTAAATTGGAATACCGGTAGAGTAAACCAACCAGTGAATGACCGATTTGTTGAATGAGAAGCCCAGTAAATGACCGCAAACTTTTATTAGGAATCGTACTTATTAATGTTTGTTTAATACGCATAACTAAAAATATGGGGTATTAAACGTGTAACTAAACTCCATTTATAAACATATAGTAATTTTTAAATTTATAATTGACATTTATTTGCCTAATGGTCATTCACTGGTATGCGGTCAATTACTGGTTGGTTTACCCTATTCCAAATTACCTGCACCTTAACCAAATCGATACTTCCAGTCATTTTTCATTTGGACCAAAGTTTCAGCTAGGTAAACCAAACCAGTAATTGACCGCATACCAGTGAATGCCCATTAGGCAAAGAAATGTCAATTATAAATTTAAAAATATTATATATTTATAAATGGAGTAGAGTTGCACTTTTAATATCCCATATTTTTAGTTACGCGTATTAAGCAAACATTAATAAGTACAATTCTTATCAAAAGAATGCGGTCATTTACTGGGCTTCTACACGTTTTGCATTTTATAATCGTTTTTTTTTTTAAATTACGATAAGAATAAGTAATTATTTTTATAGAGATTTGAAGAAAAATCAATTTGAATACAATTTCAACAGCTGTTTTATTGTGATGCATAAATATAGTTCCAATAAACGAAAGTGATATCGGCGCACTAGTTCGGTCAATTTTAATTTTAATTTTGGTAGAAAGTATTTCTTACAAAAATATTTGACACTAAAGCCGGGAATCCACCGCGAAGCTAAGCTAATCTATGTATGCCATGCGATGCTATGCTAAAACATAGCATCGCATGGCATAGCTTAGCTTAGCTTTGCGGTGGATTCCCGGCTTAACTCTGTTTACACATAGAAAATCGAGAGTTAGTACTCACTTCCCACTTCTTCCACACTAATTAATTCACCTCGTACACCCCATAAAAAGAATCCAAGCAACCTCCCCCATCCCATGATTCCTCCATCCGCCTAATCACGGATCCAAACCGTAGCCACCTTCTTACCGAAACAGCCGAGTCACCGGACGACCGAGTGACGGCCGTAGATCGAGCCGGTGAACCGTGACACCGTGACACCTCACGGAATTACGTAAGCCCGCGACGTCAGCGATCGGAATCGACGAGCCCGATTTTAATTATCCAACAGTGTCCGGATCGTGTCGCCTGGCGGCGTTTCATCTGCTAACGAGCCGTCGTCATCGGGCCGCGCATCGCATAGTTCCAAGTGGCATAGTTGGCATACTGTGCGGCCGGTGGTCCCCGAGCGTTGCACACCATCCACCTCTAAGGGAGACCCCAGGATGGGCCATGCCATCGGTAATTAAAGCGAGTCACGGTGATTGTTCGTGCCTGATCTTGTCATCGATCGAATCGCGCCGGACGGGGCCCCGATCTATCCTCGGATCCCTCGCTCCCCCTCTCCGCTCCCCCCATAGTGCCCTTCGCCATCGCGCCCCCTTCAGCCGCAGCAGCTTCCTGGCCGGCAATTAAGATAATGCTTTCGTAATCTCCTACGATATCTCCTCCGATCGAAGCGCGCGAGAGATCCTCCTCCTCTCCCCGGGAGAGAGGCTCGTTGTCCCGACTTGTTTGACCTTGGGTGCAATGCCACTGCAATGGATTTTGCACCTGCAACGTAGCCGGGGGACCAGCTGTGCGGCTGGAGTTCTGGCGACCGAAGCACCGCGCGCAGGGCAAGCGCCCTTCGCGAGGCATAATTAATAACTCGCTAATTCGGAACGGCCGAGTCCTCCCTCTCGATCCCGAGCGCTCGCGTGGAGACGCGGGTCTCGTAGGACTCGATTCGTGGCACCGGGAGGGAGATTCTTCACC
The DNA here is from genome assembly GCA_929113495.1 of Andrena minutula. Classification (NCBI taxonomy): domain Eukaryota; kingdom Metazoa; phylum Arthropoda; class Insecta; order Hymenoptera; family Andrenidae; genus Andrena; species Andrena minutula. The sequence continues at coordinate 24,871,275 of OV815994.1, forward strand.
GCCGATAGATCGAGAAACGCTTTTTACCACTGTCCAGAACTGGCGAGGACCATTGTAACTGTGATTAATTGCCGCCGCTTGTGAATAACGCTGTAGCGAAGAGAAGAATCGAGGTAATGAGAATTCTCAGGGTTACAGTCATCGATCAACGCGTGCCTGCTAATTGCCGATCGAATAACGATCGTCCGCGGGACTGTAAAGCACGGAACGGGGCGCAGCCCTCATAATTTATCGCGCTCATACTTTATTGCCAGCGGGATTTTTCCGCGGCCCCGGCGATAACGCTGATTGCGGTACCCCCGCGCGGTTGACACGGGTCTCGGGCCAGGCGTTGCAGTCGGCCGAGCGGCTTCGGAATCTATCAATCCCCCGGGCCGGCTCGATCGCGATCGATAAACATCGCGCTGAATAACAGCCGTTGAAAAGTTTCGCCGAACAGCGCGCTGCCACCCTGCGTGTCGTAATCGCGAAATAGTCACCGGGGGGACACCTGTTGCCCGGCTGGGCTTGCGTGACACGAATGCAGTCCATCGCGATAAGTAAAGACAGACCGCGACGAATTTTTCCCCGTACCACCACCGTAGATCGCCGGCCACGATCGATCCGGTGTGATTTACTCGATCAGTGGGACACCTACTGGCCCGTAAAAGCGGTAATCGATCGGGGATCGAAACGCGGGATGGTATTTTTCCTGTCGACCAGTTCCTGCCCCGATGTCCATATACTCCGGCGGCCGGCGTTCGTTTAATTATTTCGCAGGTGCTGCGACATGCGGCCAGATTTTTGCCGGGGAATTCGATGCTTGAGCGAGTCCGTTGTTTCGAACGGTGACGATTGAGATATCTTGCGATCGAATCGTTGAAAAATGGAAGTTTGTAGATACGCGCAACGAAGGGCGTCCGTAGACTTTTTACGGGGTTCTAGGCAACTTTGGGGTGATGGCAAAGAAAAATATAGTGTCTATGGATCTGATTTTCTAGTGCAAATTTAATTAAAATTTTAAAACTGAAATTTAAAAATATTCATTCTTTTAGTGGAAACTTAAGGGGGAGGCGTACCTGGAAATTTTCGAAAAATCGATTTTTATATTTTCTTGAAGTACAGCATCTTGAAAATATTCCCTGAAAGTGACAAGTTAATCGGAATAAAATTGACAAACTTATACGCTTGTAAGTAGGTAGGTGTTCCTAGGTGTAGTGCTCAGACATAAAAATTCAAACGCGTTTTCTCAAAATCATGTTTTGAAAGTTGGTGATGCACGTAACTAAAAAATGAATGAACCGATTTTCTCGAGACTTTGCAGGCTTATTTTAGGGTTAAAAGTCTAAGCGCTATCGGGAGTTTTTCCCTTTTTTTGGCCTAGATTTTTTTACACTCGAAGAACGAGCGATTTTTTGTCAATTATCGAAGCTTCAACTTTGCACAGTTGTCATTTTGTGTAAAAATAATTTTTCGAATTTTCAATTTTGTATGATCCTGCACCGAGCTACGGTGGTCACCGCGAAGCGCTTAAATTTCGTGCATCGCCTATAACTCACAAACTTTTTAATACTTTTTCCCACAAAAAATACTCAAATATCCATAAAATGAACTCTATCCAATAGACCAATATTTAATAATAAAAGTTTATCGATTTTTCCAGAAAAAATTCCCAAAGAAGCACTTGAATAAAAATCGGTTTTTTAAAATAAGCAATTTTTTCTCAAAACCCAGGCCCCCTCCCAGACGCCCATGCGCGAAACCTGGGAGATTAGAATAGGGATTATTAGAATTTTCAGGGTTTTGGTGCTTGGGGTTAAAGAGTGAGAGAATTGTGGATCTGAGTCGACTCCTTTTGGAGTATGCTTCCAATCTTCAGAAGCCTTGTACTTTACACCTGAATCTAACTAGAACCTCAAACTCAAGCGTCCATGTATTCAGCACTAGAAATATTACAGGAGAAACTGTTTCATTAGGAAGGAAAAGCCACCCCCTAGTCGCCAGCGGGGAACAACTTTCGTTTAGCCTACTGCCAAAGGCAGTCGGCGTTCCATAAGCGGAATGAGTCACTGCAGGCCAATTTCAGCAATCCCGACCATTGTGAGCGCTGGAAAACATGGAATTCGGAGCAAAAAGAGGGATTTTTTCGTCGCTGGCCGTGCACGTGGTCGCTGGAGACTGTTGGTCTCCAACGAGCGACGTTCACCGTTCCCCTCTCCGCGATATTCGCACTGCGGTTACTGTAGGACGAAAGGACGGCACACGATTGGTTCGTACCACCGCTGGCCTCCTTGTGTGAGCGCGATTGCGCGCGACAACACGCGAGCGCGCTCGATGCGCGTGTGGAGACGCCCAAGTGGGTTAACACCGACAATTACGCGGCTTGTGCGTCCGCCCATACGCGAGAATTCCCCTTAAATCAGTTACCTGTGCCTTCATTTCTCTCCTTCCTTCAATTTGGCACGAGTCTCGAGAATCCTGGCGAAGCCCACGAGTCCCTTGAAGGTGAGGGAGCGTAGGGGGATGAAACGGAATTTTCTATTCTTTTTTAAAACATTACCCACATAATCAAATTAGGGTGTAATTAACTACAGGGATGATAAGTATGGGGGCATACCATTAGATCAAGTGTGGGTTGCAAAAGGTGGAGTGAAGTGAGCTCTACAGTTCATGCACTAAAGTGTCATCTTCTATGAACTCTAGTGGCACAACTGTACCTTCAAGAGCAACTCAAACTAGAGGTCCCTTCTAATCCCATCGATTCCACCACCGATAGCTTTCGTTCACTTCCTCCACCCACGGTCGCAATTACTTGTCACCCTCGATTCGATACCTCCGCCAAAGCTGACGACATTTCCGGTCGATAAATCATCGACAACGGTCCATGGAGCCGGGACCAGGAAACTGATGCATAGCCAGCCAGGGTGAAGGTTGCAACCTATGCTGCTTTGACTAATCGCGAGGTAATTCCAGCCGAATCGTCGATCGTGACGAATCGGCATGGAGCACCGAGGAAAGGGGCAAACGAGACAGCAGTGCTAGATCACGCAGGTATTTTAAGAAACGTTGCAAAGCTTAGCGCGCAAGCCGGCGCTGGCGACAATCGGATTCACGTGAGTTCGATTTTTCTGGGTTCCGGACAGCGGCGTCGCCCGCAGGATCGTGATCATTGATTTATAGGATCCAGGCCCATTGTGTAGAGGGACGTCCCACTTACTCGTGTCACACACGTGAAAAGTAGCATGAATCGAGGCGCCTAGTTGCAAGGGCGACACCGTGCGCCAGTGATTGGACAGGCCGCGTGCACGACTCGCGGCTCGGAGAATTATGGCGGTCAGCATTTATTCACGTCGTCGATAGGCGCCTTGGCGACCTGTCCGTGCCTCTAATGATTCATTGACCTGACAGGGGCCGCTAATGCTGCACCCACGTCGCCGCGCTACCGTTTCCACGGAGGACGCTGCCTGACGCCGGGAATAACGGATATGGATTAGCTTCTCGAACGGTAGAAAGCTTTCAGGGCGAGTGGACAACAAGCCACCTAATCACACGCGGATTTGCATAGGCAAGCATCCGTCGCGACTGGGAATTAAAAGCTATCGAAGAATGGCCCCTGATGAGCCCCGTCCCGACGCACCTTCTGTCACAGCGCACGCGTTTCTGGTGTTCCGAGGTTGACAGTTCGCGTTGATTTCGTGGATGCCTGACGTTATTACCGACATGGCGAAAGACGCTTTATACGCGATGGGCAAGACTGGGTGAGCCGAAGGGGATTGCCCGTTTCGTAACGCAAATGATAACGGCAGGGTACCGCTCGAAAGGTTGCACAAGACAGCAGCTGCAACATAACCGAGAGGAATATCTTCCATCGCGGCCGGCGAAAGCCTGTAATTAGTATTAGATACTTTGCACTTGCTCCGAGCCACTTTCCTGTGCACCGCTAATCATTCTACGGAACACGAACGCTTCTCCTTGCAACATCTTACACTCCCAGCCACTGGGACTGCTATCTGAAATAGACTGCTGCGTCCGCATTGTATCTGATTGTATGTGGAATGACTTTCGTAATACTCCAATCAGAAGCACGAAGAAATATCAATCCCCTCGCGATAGATAGTGCTTCGCACGCACGTGAAAAGTTATCAGAAAACTGTCCACGCAGCGAGGCCAATTACTCTTTGAAGGAAATCATTCATCTTCCAAGTGGGCACCGTCTTCCATCAAACTCAGCCGCTTATCTAATTCCCCCCTGGCCAAAAAAGGCATTGGATCGGTAGCTCGTACACAGTGAATCTTCGAGTGGATCGGAAAAAGTGGTCCCTGCCTCGGACAAGATACGGGGCACGGAAGTGTCTAACGATCGGCGATCTTGGAGCGCGAAATATGGCACGGTCGGCGAAGATCGCCTAAGCCCTCGGTAGATCGGACAGGTTGGGTCACGACCGGGCCCCACGGCACGTTGGGGCCTTGCCAGGTTAACAGTCGGCTCTGATAGGTCCACTTAAACGCCCCCGGTTATGCAACCGTGGCCGTCTAATAAGCTTCCTCCACCGTAAGTACCTGTCGGGCTGCGACGTGTCTTCCAGGTTAGGTGGGACCCGGGTCGCCGGAGAAATCTCTTGGGGGATCGTTTCGTCGATCACGAGCAACCACCACCTCTGCTCCTGATGAATTGCTGATACAGACTCTAGGATGTGCTAATGGACCGCAATGATTGGGCCACTTCGACGCGCAAACTTTCCATTAAAACTGGAGGATACAAATAGGTAGTCTAGAAAACTCGACGTTGACCAAGAAGATTTCCTCAGGGACGTCAGTTTTCTGGCCCGAGGGCCGTGTCCGCGTTTCCACGTCTGCGAGCACACTCGTCCTCGACGCCAACCACTTGGACCGTGTTTGTACAGTCTGAAGAGCCGAGCGTCTCGAGGTTTCACTTGCAAAAGGTCTCCAGATTTTTGCGAGTTTGCCCGGCTGGAAGGACATTATGAATTCAGCATCAAGGAAACGCGGTAGCAATAACAATCCCGGATTCAAACGTCCCTCTATTCACTATAGCTGTCTTTCACGGGGTTACCCGCGGGCAAACAGCTCGAGCCACGGTATCGTAATTGAATTTCTCGGTGCCGGCTGCAAGTGACGCGTACGTGAAAAGTGGTAAAAAAAGGGACGGTGGTCTCTGTGCGTAGGGGGGCGCGGCGCAGCGAGGAACGAAGGAGGCGTTGTTTCTATATTAAGCGACTCGATTGTAATCCCAACAATGCTTTTTTCGCCGTCTGGCCCTCGCCACGGAACGAGTCGTTCCACCGGTACTTGAATTCTTTCGTTCCTTTTTTGCGGAGGAGGAGTACCAGTCGGAATTGGACGTGGAAGAGGAGATGGAGGCAGAAGGGGGCGAGAAGGCGGAGGGTACGACCGACAGCGGGACGATATTAAAAATCACAATGCGGCATATTAACTTGACCTACTATCGACGCACCAGGAAGAGCACGCTCGTTTTAAAAGTCCCGTCCGCGGGTCCTCTCAAACGTACGTGTCCTCGGCCCATGAAATAATGCGCACGTGGGTGCGCGTCGACGTGTATGCGCTCGTGTGCATAAACAACAGTGCCGAATAATCGGGCAGGCGTTGCGGGATTAAATTGCAAATTAAATCCCTCAGCTCTTCTAGCGAGGTTTCTTATAAATACAAAGGGTTGGTTTATTAAATGAAGGCAACCTTCTTCTGATGTTGCAATGCACCTGTGAATGCATTGCCACCCTCTGAGATATTCTTCATGATAACTCGACTAGAATGTCCATGACCCGTCATTGACGGGTCACTACTCCCTCCGAAAAGAAACCGAGATGCTTGTACACCCCAAGCGAGGTGTGAGAATACTTACCACTGAAGGCTAATTTAACATATCGCCAAAGCATTTAGGGGCTAGTAATTGGAAGGGAGCAGGGTTCCAAGGGCCCGCGTTCCGGCAGTGACAAGCCCGCGTAATCACGTGCATCCGTGTCAGCGCGAGGCGAGTCGCCCTCGCTTTTACGACGCTCGAACTTTACTGCAGCCAAGAGCAACCGCAACGGGGGAATTAGCAATTGTAATGTTATAAGGCACCGGTGGAGAAAGAGAGAGAGTGGCGCGGCGAGAGGGTGGAGGACGCTGCGCAGGAGGTGGGACGCCCGGGCGAAGGATAAAGAATGCAGGAGCCAAAGGGTCACGAGGATTTCATTTGACGGAATAACGTGGCGTTTAAGAGTCGGTACCGTTATCGCGCTCGTTGTATATAGGTAAGAAGCAGCAGGATCGGGCGACCTCCCACCTTCATCCTCGGCGCATTATATTTCGAGGAATCGAAGGCACAGCAGCATCGGCCACTTTTGGTACCATCGACAGCCGTCGCGTGATTTATTTCACGCAATTATCGCAGATCTCGGGCGATAATTAACTTCTGCCTCATTGTTGTGCCATCTTCCTTCGTTAAGCCGATGCTTAATGGGCACTTCCGTTTCTGAAGCCAGCAGACTAATGGGGATACGCGGGGAACCTCCGTTTAGCCGCAGACTCAACGATATATTATAACTGTGGATATTGTTTCGTGCTACTTCGCGAGGCAAACACAAACGCAACATTATTGCCACGTTAATTAAATATCATAATACACTCTGTACTACTTACACAAGCTTCCAAAAATTTTGCGATTCAAAGTCAACATTGCTTGAAAGATGGCTCATCAATGCGCATGTCTGCCTTCGCTCGTGGCTCTCGGTGACTTCGACGCGTGGTCCGCCGTCACTCGTCCGGGAGAACCAACCCCAGTCCTTCCTATCACAATTCTCCGCGCGTCTAATTACCCCCGGGCAGAATTCGAAAAAGTCCCTTGCACTTGACCCCAATGTTCCCTCGCCGCCTGACAGTTACGGCGGCATTAAACCCGCGAAGGGGAGAAAAATTGCCAGTGGGCCCTAGCAAAAAGTTAAACGGCTCGTCGAATAATTATCGCTCGGGAGGATGATGGCGCGCGGTGCCTGATGGTGCTGCGATTCCTTAATAAAGCCGCGTAAACGAGCTGAAATCCAATGGCGGCGAGTTTCCCACCATGGCCGCGTTCTTTTCCACTCTGGCGTCGAACGATGCCGCGACGGGGTGAGGGGACACCCCCCCTTCGGGATCATCAAAGTGTACCATAATGAGCGGCTCGCGCTCCGGGGTCGGGGGTCACGCGGTAATGAATTGTTTTGCACCTCGCGGGCAAACTCGCCTCGGCCAACCTTCCGTAAGACGGGCCCAGGCGCGGCGCGCGATGCGCATGCACAATTTACATGCACCGGGGGAGGACTAATGTCCGTGGAAGACACTCGAGGCGGCCCCCTCGCGCCGAGTGGGCAGCGTCGCGCCGCGTGCCCCCAAAGGGCGACTTATCCTCCGTGGTCCATCCCGACGGGGATAGTGTCAAAAAGGTCGGTGACTTATGACAGCCGATCAATCAGGTCGCCGGTATGCCGCCTAATTGGTATAGCGCTGCTCTCTAACGGTTACTGGATATCTCTCTCCCGGCTGCTCATTTTCTGAAATTCGTTTCCCAATCTTACTAATCGAAGCGGCAACGATCGTGTTCCCCATGTTTGGAGATCGTTCCTTTGAATATTCATGAATGGTACTTATGTGGGGACGTTAGTCAATATCGTCGTTTGCGGGGGTTAGGAATGGAGGGAGCAGGTGTGCGCGGTGGGGTCTTGGATAGTCTTGTGGGGCGTGGATCCGGCCTTAAGAAGATCAGTAGTTAACAGTTTGGAGATGAGGGAGACCAGGAGATTGAATCGAGCAGAGTGTGGGCACGAGTCTGAATAAACTGGCGTTTGATTATCTCTGATGTACACGAGGGGGAGGCATTCACGACGAAAGGGATTACCACCTCGTACCATTCCTCTTCTACCGCGCGGTGGTGGGTCCCACGGGAATTATTGCTGCGTTACCGATGTCGTAATGGGGCGCCCATTGAACAGAGGCAATAAGGGGAAAAGGAGAGAGGAGAAAGAAGCGTATAAGAAGCTCGAGGACCGTGCACCAGGTCCGAAAGCAGTGTCATAGGCTCCGGAAAAAAGGAGAAAAAGTCGAGGCGAGGGAGGAACGCCAGGAATGCTACTACTCAAGGGCAGACAAGTAATTTTCTAGCCTTGCTCTCGAGACTCCTTTTGCCCGGGCATTGTGGCCCAGACCGCGGGACGCGTCCCGAAGTTTCTACTTTAAAATGACATAGTGTTATTTTATACGGTCGCTTCTGGAGTGGGCCTTTCTCTCTGTTTTATGTCACTGTGTTTACGACTGTAGGTGTCGTCTTTCTTCCAAAAGCTGCGCCTCCTTGAGAGGCCTACCCTGTTCTTGTCCTAGAGTCTTTGGATATTCTGTACCTCGACTGAGTAGTTTTGTAAGAAAATTGCCTAAAAGTATGTCTTCAATCATTTTGGTCTACCTTAAGAACACTGCCTGGTTAAAACACGAAACAATTTTTTTTGCATATTTTCATCCCACAACATCTCAAGAATGATCAGGTAAAATTTTAGAATGAAATTCCTAACGGTACAGATTTTACAGGCAGTTCAAAGGGGTAAATAGTGTGACGGCCTTAAAAATTTGTGTTTTTTGAAACTGGATTGTGACGCAGGTATAACTATAGATAGAATTGTGATTTTTCTTTTAGTTAATAATACATTTATTCATCTAAAATAGAATCAATTTTTGTTTTAAACGAATAAACTCATGTAAAATAGAGCGCTCACGGGCAATTCTCCGTCATTAAACGAACGCGCTCGGCGTCAAACTTTACCTAGGTACTTAAATACTTTCGCCACGATAAGAAATGCAATTCTTGAACAGATCTAAAATTTTAAACGGGATTCTACTCGTAATTACACTGTCTTCCGCGCTACCCTCTATTTCGTAGTTTCATACACTCAAGTATTTTTTTACGAAACATTTTTGTGCGAAAAACCCATGTTTCGGAACCCTATCGTTTAAACATATGGCAATCGTGGCCCAGTTGTTTCTTAACACTGTCTGCGGGTAGCGCAATAACCACACACGTGTAATTAAGGAATATTTTTGCGTTTTTTATTTTAGATGATCCTGTCTAAAGTTATCGTAGCGATAGTCCAGGCTAGTTTTTTACAATAATGCAGCACGCAATGCATATCAGAGGCAGGGATGAGCAAAAATGAAATAAAAAAATTGTTTTATAATCTACATTTGTAGCAGAATAAAGTGCAAGAAGTTTTAGACCCATACATTGTATACTTTTTTCTAGAAAAAATCATAAAAGTCACCTATGTTTTCGCGCGATTTCATCCTTTAAGTAAATTTCCCGTTCCAAGCATTTGCATATAGTTTCAGACAGAACTATTTCTACATTCGGATCACCTTGTGTATTTCTATCAAAATGATTCAACGAGTCAAAAACCGAGCCACATAAAAATCCATTCGTTATTCCCCTTCCTCTGTGTCCCTGTACATACTCCTCAAACGACGTCAGAAGATGTTCAAGGCTGTCGAAGGCGCAGAGTGACTTAACGACCCCATCTATCGATCTATCGCCGCGCTCCCCGGTTCGCTGACGTTTAACAAATCGCTGGGGGAACTGGCGCCATCGGGAACGAGGGGGATACCGAAAAATTAGCCCCCTCGGGGGACAATTAACCGCGTGTCCGCGGCTCGGAGCTTTTCCGTGGCGCAACGTCGGTGGCTGGGAGCGTCTTCTTCGCGGAGGAGGAAGTGGAGGTGATGAGAGAACCGATGGGAGGAGCGGGAAAAAAGGAGGAACGACCGATGGTAACAAATGGCACTCATCAATAAGGAATTAGCATGCTTACCGGAGTGCGAGGTGCACACGAACCGTCCGCTCCGCGTTATGGGAAGCGTATCGCTGGTACTCGCGGCCGATCGACACACGAAATCAGCGTATGTTTGTTTGAAACAAATGGCGGGGGTTGCGCTCACGGCGCCAGGCTAACGAGGACTCGCATGAAAAATCAAGGACGACGTTGGCGAGCTTGGAGGAATGTCCATTTGCGCCCCACTTTTCCAAGGGAGCTAGCAAAGGTGACGAATTGATTTAGTTTTCGCTCAGCTGACTGATCGCCCTGTCAAATGAAAGTGTCGAGCCAGCCAGGTGCTAACAATTTGTTTTTCCTCGGTGATTTTTCATGTCTGCATAGAGTTCTTCAACCAACGGTCTGTTAACCGCAAGCAGGTTGCCTTTAATCAGCCGAGTGTCTGCTTGAAGTCTGCTTCTAATGCTTCTAAGGCACTCGAGCAATCAATCCGGTACAATTATGTATATTGATTCCACGTGAACGATAATCGACTTGGAACCCCTCCGGCTTCCCAAACTCGTCGTTCCGCGGGAACGAGCTCGAAATGGAAATCTCGTGACGATCTATCGCCCGGAAAAAGCCATCCCCCGTTTCGCAGTGGCAACGATCTCGTTCGGCTCGATCGGCCACCTCGGCTCTGTGGGAATATGGATCGTGGATCTCTCGGTTTCCATCCGCGGAATAGGGCAGACGGACTCGTACACGGAGCAAAACGGTATATCCTGGCCCTGGAACGAGCACCGGCCACGGCCATTCCGGACGATTGCACTTCTGATGCCCAAAGGCTGATCACGATTCGCGCGCGAGTTATACACAAGATCGGTAGATCACTACCGATGTAGATCAACGGTGCCAGCGGCGGCAGGATCGCCGGGTCGTACATACATCTCACCTTGGTGCACGTTCGTTTTAATGCGATCGCAACGGTAACTTGGATGCGGTCCCGCGAACCACCGAGAACCGAGACGCTCCCTCTCTCACTCCTCCTCTCTGCCGGTTCCTCTCTTCAGCTTGGTCCTCACTCGATTAGTTGATAAGATACTGCACATTGTATACGTAATACGTATATATTATCCGACGGACCCGAGCAGTCGTTCGGTTGCCACGGTACACTTTGCTGGACTCTCTGATGAGGATGGTACTCCTCGGTTCCCCAAAGGGGATCATGATGCAGCCTCGTTACATTGTTTCCAATGTGTTTCTCTAATATGTTCCCAGGGTGACGAACGAATGCTAGAAATCAGTAACAGAAAAAGATGATTTCAATTCGCCACTGTCCCTTTCGCATACTTCAAACCCGAAGACAGGAAGAAAGTGAATGCCTCCGAAGCGCAGACTAGCGCAAAGCCACCGAGTCAGGTTTATCTCGCGGGTGGTACCAGCGATCCAAGCGACTCCCCTCATTCCCTGCACCAAATCGTCCATTAAACCTCGGTAATCGCAGTCCTACCAGAAAAGTAGCCTCGAAGCAGGTACCTAAGTTTCTCTACGACGTCCGATTATCTCCGCTCGGTTCTCCCTCGCAGCGAAATATCGCCGTGGCTGGAGATCGTGTTCCGTCGGAGGAATTATTCGGTGGCCTGGAAGGCACAAGTTAGCGAGCGACATTTTTACGCCGGCCGGTCATATCCCGCGGACTTTATTGGCTCATCAGGCCCGGCCATTGGGCACGAAGATAAAATGATGAAATGGCAGGATAATGGCACACCGCGTGCTAACCAACGAGAGGAGCGTTTTTGCTATTACACGGCGCGGCTGCCGCGGGAATTCGTCTCCGCCGCGGAACGCTGCCCCCACGATCCGGACGCTCGCCCTCTCCCCCTGGGTTGTCGCCGCTGGAAAGTACCCCGAACGACAAGCTCCGTTCCGCTTACAAGGCCCGGACGCGGACGGTTGTAACGATACGTATTTTACGAGCCACGGTGAAGCCTCTCCCGGGCCCTCTCTCGCGGATCTGCTCCCTCTCCGCGTGATGTCGTGTCGTTCCCGCGCGCTCACGTCCAAAATGTCCCGCGATACTGGCGAGTCACGAAGCTTATCTTAATTCCGCGCGCCTCTAACAGTTACGTACTTTGTATAGTTTACGGGCCGTTTAGATTTTCCATTCGCCCGTACGGGGCGAGAGAGAGAGAGAGAGAGTGGAACAAAGGGCTCGATGGCGACGTTTCATTGCCGATTAACCTTCCAGCCGTCAGTTTCACTAATAAAACGACTTTACGAGCCGTGGAGCCTTCGCGGAAACGCCGTGCACCGCGGTAGGTGTCCCGCGAGCGTGAAACCGCGCGCAAAGTTCACCATCCCCACTTCGGGGTGTCTTCAGACTAGTTAGCAATTAATGGTTCCTCGGAATGTTTTTTGGCGAGATCTTTGGGAGTCGAATCGATGTTCATGGAAGAGGAATAAACGGGGCTGGTGCGCTGGCTAAAAATTATAACGTGCGAACGATTTTTTTTCCGTTCAGCACCCTCGAGATGGGGGACGTGGTTTATGCTGGCCTCGGAGAAGCTCGTAGACACCTACGGTCGTTCGCAGCGCCGTTACCGTTCCAGGGGATGATAATGCTCGCAATTAAGGCAGCTGTAAAGCCCTGGCAGCGAGCAACGAGGCTCGTTGTCTCTTTGACGTCACCGCGGCGGTGTTCACGGTTGCCTTGTTTGTCGTGGTACTCGGCAGCGTGCATCGCGGCTGTAAAGTGCACGCATAAATCAGGACGTTTAACCGTGTAATTTGGCAGACGGGGGCGCGTCGACTCCCAGAAAAGTCGTTCCGTTCGTTTATCCTCGCGTGCGCGGGGTGGATGGACATTCGTGTGCAAGAGATTCTTGGGTGAATCTTTGTCTCGGTGAGAACAGTCATCGAGGGTTCATAACTATTTGGACCTAGGTAGATCTTTTGAAATTTAGTAGTCCTACGTGTCGACAGACCATTTCTTTCTACAGTTTATGCTTCGTAAGCTGCGATACTCATAGGCATTGGTGCCGAGAGAAATTACCTCTGAGGGAAATACTATGACGTTACAAACCGACTTCAAGAAGGAGGAGGTTATAGATTCGAATCGTATGTATTTTTTTACATGTTTGTTCCTGCATAACTCCTCAGCATATGGACTGATTTGTAGGGTAAGTCCGGGAGAGTTCGACCACCGGGAGAGTCCAGCCAGTGCTGATATTTTAAGACTGACGCAAGATAGGGCACTGTGTGTCATTGACACAAAAGAAATGAAGGCGCTTGTTGTTTATCTCACATTGACCATTGTCACAAATCTATATTTGAATTATAAGATACAGTTAAGACTTTCTGAAAGGCTGAAAGTTTTTAGACCAACTTACAGTGGGGGCGATATTTGAAAAACAGGTAAGTTTATTTACGCTTTTCCGATATTGGGGACATATTATGCATAAAATTACATTGTCACCCCAACAAGACGTATGTATTCGTTTTTAATTTATTTTGACAAGGTGGTCGATCACTCCCTTGATTGTGGGATAGTCCGACCATATGTGTTTTTCTTATTGTAAACCCATCTTCAAATTCAGGGAGTGAAAGTTCCATTCTACAAGATAGTGATATGTCTTTAAAGACTGGGACGAAAGCGAATGCGTGGCATACGGAGAAAACTATTTAGAAAACTCGAAAAGCGACGATTGGATTAAATGTGTGTACTGAAGCCGTTGGTTTCATGATACTAGATACTCCAAGTACAAGAATGTTTGCAATTTACATGGAAAACTGAAGAAGAAATAACATATCAAATAACTTCTTCGTGTATTATTCTTTTTGTAAGCTACACTTTTTGTTATTTTTCAAGGTCGGTCTCACCCATAGTGGGTGGACGGCCTAACCACGACATACGGGTGAGACCGACCAGTTGCAGTGCCAATGTTTTTGGTTGAAAATGAAAATAAATATTTGAAATTATCGCACACTATAATTTATATCTACCCTAAATTGCTTACGCTTTGCTTTAATTTACATAAAACGACAAAAATATGAAAAACAACGATGCTACAATTTCTTTTCCAAAAAGTGGTCGAACTCTCCCGGACTTACAAAATATAAAAACCACTAAACAAAAAAATTAAAAAAAATTAAAATCGACTTCAATAAAATAAAACTGGACTAAAAAGTAAAAAATAATTGTTTCCCTCAATTTAATCTACGACTCACATTTTTTTAAATCGGCGCCAGATTTCCACAGTGCAAATGATGAGGCGCCGACAAGTCGGTTTTAATATTTTTTTAAATTCTTTTATTCCCGTTTTCTTCTCTCGAACCTGGTAACGCTGCACACAGGTGCGAATCTCGATAGAATTACGTAGCTAACTCAGTCTCACGCGGTTTTCCTTTTTCACTACATACTCACAAAAACTATTAATAAAAAATAATAATAAAGCACCCCTAAAATTGAGGGTAGGTACGTAGATTTCCCTACTAAACTTCCAAGTATTCCCAAGTATCCTAAACCATCCTCGCTACGTAAGCGATTGCCAAACTTGGATTTCATGCGCGACCGTCGCAAAAGCAGCCGGCCAGACGCAAGATCTCGAAAGAGAGAGCATAAATATCCGCGGCAAGTATCTCCTGGCATTATTACACGCGTATCCACGCACACGTGACAACGTACAACGAAGGAACGAACGAACGTCGTCCGTATGTATGTTACCGATGTACCCGAACCGAGGATACGAAAGAGACACGCTCGTCGTCCGTGGTTTCGGCCCCGGTGGGGGTTATACTGCTGCCAAATTACAGTGCCCGGCCACCCATAATGCGGCCACAGCGCCAGCCACGGTAATAATGTTGGTATTAACGGCGCGGTTACGTTCCCGCCGTTGGAATTATAGGTGTTAGGGGCGTGTTAATTTTTATGTTTATTGATTTTCATATTTTACCACCTACCATCCGCCGCGGAGCTGACAGAGGAGCGCGGGGGGTGGCTCCGGGGGTTGTCTACGGAGGATACCAAACGAGATTCGTGAGGCCGTTCTCGTCGCTCTATAGGTAGGAGAGACTTTTGTAAGTAGGAGGCTGGCCTTTGCGGTTGGCTTCCTAAAAAGGAAGCTGCAGTTTGAATTTGGGCTTGGGAGTGGTAATGCTTTACGTAGATTGAATGCTACGCTTTATCACGCGGCGAGACTGCTGGGAGAACCCAGGAAGATAGAGGGTTGGAGAGCATGAGAAGAATAGAAATGTAATGCGGGTGAGGAATCAGCTACTGCATAAACAGACATTGAAATCTTCCTTAATCACAAGGTAAAATGCAAAGGCAAAAGCTTCCACATTCCTCTCGACTCCCTCCGCGACCCTTTAATTGCGGCCACTCGATATAAACCCGCATTTTACAACTTAATTATCCAGCCACGAGTCGGCGACGCTTTGAAGCTTCGCGAGCGCGTGTCCCCCGTTGGAAAAAGAAGATCCTAGGGTCAAAGGCGAGGAATCGACGGACCATCGCGGGTCGAAAAGTCGGGTCGAAGGTGGGACGCGGATATTCACGGCGAATTCCACGGGGTGTTCCAGGAATCGAAAGATGTTTAATACACCGCCTTGGCCGGGAGATACGAGGAGGCTAGCTGGCTGCGGCTCGCGGGACAGGAGTGTTGGGCGGGAGGAAGAGCGAGGGGAAAAGGATACGGGGGGTGGAGGAGAGATGTAGCAAGTGGAACTCCGAAAGGACGAAACGCTGGACCGCGTGAAAGAGGCGGGAATGAGAGAGGGGGAGAGGACATTCCCGAGAGTTACGGGCCATCCACGTCACGCTCAAATATTTTGGCAAATTTATGCCCAATAAAAATTAACCAGACCCCTTCCCGTTCTGCGGTTTCGGGCCCCGCGTAACCACCACCGCCGCCGCCTCCACCGGCGTCGTCCTCGTCGCGGTGGACGTTTAACGACAAGCTGGATCCCTGGCAGTTTCGCTCCTCCGCCGCTTGCATGTACACGCAAGTCCATCCAAGCAAAAGCTCCGTGATTTACCGCTAAATCTCCTTTTTTACTCGTCTCCCGCTTTCTTCCTACAGGAAGGCTGCCCCTACCTCCGCGCACCCTGCCTCCGGAGGATCGTTCCAGCGTGGATCCACCGCGCCAGGACGAACACCTTTTTCTCCACGGTGAACCGTGACAGGGCTCGCCTCTTTACGCCTTCGGAGGAGCTTCAGGCTTCGACGAGGCCGCGGAGCAAAGCTTTTTTTCATTCCAACGCGGTACACGTGCTGGGAATGTGTCGCCGGTGTAAATCAGTCAACGTCCCCGGGGATTAGAGTCTACGGTACTTTGCAGCCCTTCTTTGGACGTTTCCTCGCGGTTTCAGGGATGCAGCAAGGTGAGGAAGAATTGAATTAGACACGGGGATCGCTTGGAGAAAAGTAAGACGCGTTTCGCTCGCTGAATCGATGAGAAATTTACGATGACTTTAATTTTTTAATATGTGGAGGGTTTTTTTAGCGTCAATGCTAAATAAGCTGGTGATCCAAGCAGCTTAATTGGGGGAACAATTATCCCAAAAACGAGAGGTCTTAGGTGGGATTTTTTGGGTTCAACTGACATGAGTTTCGTTGGGAGATATCGATTCGAGGGAACAAGACGAAAACGGGGTGAGGTGGTGGGATTAGTGAAACCGTCTCTGGTATGTCGGTGGTTAAGGTGGTTAAGGACTAACGACTGTGACGCGCCGCGACCGCAAGCGCTTGCAAAGGGGAGCCGAGATCGACCACATCGGCTCTGGCTGATTTCACGGACGCTAATTAGTCCACGCGCTCTGTCGCGCGTCTAATCGCCAAAAGGCACCGTGGAAAATGTGACGTGGGGAAGGAAAGATGACACCGTGCAGGTTCTTGGGAATTCAGCTTTGGAAATCAACTCCTGAAACCTGAAAAGCTTCTCAATTATAATCAGCTCGTGAATCTTTATCCACGCAATGTTTTACTAGCTAGAATAGTGCAAAAAATGCAGTGCATATTTCGAGAAATATTAATTCCCATGTCAAAGAAGGGTGTTAACAACACGCCTGCACAGGAATTCGATTGATAGTTGTTTATTTTTATCCACAACAGGCCGGCAAGTTTTGACAAATTGCCATAGAGACCGACGTGACACCTGCTGACAAAATACCATCGACCAGCGAGGCCTCGCGCGAATAGCGTGTTCGAAAAAATCGATTCCAGTCACCTGCCCTCGAAATTCAACGGCGATTCCCATAGTTTGTCATTTCGTCATAGTATTTTGTCGTTTTGCCACGTACGTGTATGAGAATATCGATGGTGTGCCTTGGCAATGTGCTTCCTGTTCACCCTCAACTCCGATCATTTTCACAAGGTGCACAGGCAATGACATATATTTGCAGCAATTTCATTGAAAACGACGTTGCACATATATTTTCAGCAGTTTCATTGGAAACGACATTGCACTTGAAAGGAATCAAATCAGTTGCATCTAGCGCGTGCATCGGCGCACCTTTTAAAGCAGACAGCCACGAGAAAACAGGACCCAATAAACAGTCTTTCTACCCGAACACTTTCGTGTTACGTTCAATGACTTAAGAAAGGATCGCGTGTACTTAAATCCAGCGAGCTGCGCGTATATCAACGCTATCAGCCTGCGATCTGCTATCCCTCGCCCCCTCTGATTTCTCATCGGGCGCGCCGGTAGCGGGGGATCAAAAATCGCAATCACGCGCGATACGTCACGCGTTATCGACGAAAACGTGGCCGTGGTCGGTAGGGGCGTACGGTGGAAAAAAATCACCGCTGCGAACGGAGCAGGACATGTTCCCCGCGTTATCGACAGCCAGGATCTTCGGGCGCATTAATTCACCAGGCAGCGTCGCGGAGGATCCTGCCTACGGCGGGGGCCCGTCCAGCGAAACGTCTTGATTCCGCGGCAGATCGTAAAGTTAATCGGTCCGCTCCATTAAATCGCGGCTGGTAATCGAGGCGATGCGGAATTGCGGGGCGGTAGCCAGCGGACGCCGGGGCCTATTTTCGTCAAATATCGAGCACGAGGCCAGGGGAGACGGGCGGCCGCTACGCTTTCATCGTACCCCTCCCGTGAAACACCCGCGTTTATTTACTATGTTAATTGGCGCCCACGTCAAGCACAAATTTATGCTAAAAGCCGAGATGCTATCGGGCCGGCGAGCGCGTTACGCCGCTGACAGGTCCTGCCTTCCAGTCTCAAACGATGGGGGATTCTCTCGGTACCCTGGGCCCCACCGATAATATCGATATCAATCTTCGACGTATCATCGTCCGTCTCGCACGACGTGCCCCATCTTCTCTCTTCTTTCATTGCTCGCGCTCGTCCAGTCCAGCTCTCCTTCCAACCCCCACGCACGAAAGCTCCTCCGACCGTTCCCCTGCCTCGATCTCCTAGATGTGTCCGAGTTTCTCGGCGCGCGAATTCTCCGGCCACGTGGATTTAAGGTCGTGGCCCCTTCAAGTGCCAGACTTCGCGGGCGCCTGACTTGCCGCGAAGATAAGACGGGCGTCGATGCGAAACTCGTTTCGGCGACGTGCTGAAGCGGCCGCGTTCGTACAGTCTTAATCTGGCAGCGAGCAAATTGTGTGACATGGCAGAGGGAGCAGGGGTTTTGAGAGATGCGCGCATACCTCTTCGACGGTTCCGTGGCGGAATGCTACTCGTGAACCTTGCGAACTCGGAGTTAACGATGTCCTACATGCTGTGAAATTCGGGGCACGTTGAAGGGTCGAGTTTGAATCCCTTTGTGTTGGAATTGTGTTTTAAGAAAGAATTTGGAGAAATTAGGAAGAGATTGCGTGGATTGTACGGAAGATGGTTGCATTCACAGACATCTAATCAACTTCGAAGGGACAAGCAGTAGTGAGTTGTACCGTTTGAGAAAAAAAATAGTCGGTAAAAAGGAGTAAGAATGGAATTACGAGGGATGACCTGAAGAGGCACCGTCCAAGAGACCCAAACGTCAAATACCCCTGAAGGAACTTCATTTCGGTTGGCCTCGACCGTCGTCAAAGATCGACGGATTTCCCTAATAGAGGAGAAGTCGTTTCCGAGGCACGTACAATTCCGGGCTGAGGGTTTTATGGTCTAAGACACCAGGCCGGGACCATGTGTTCTCCAGATACGTAGGGGAATAATGGGATTTACGTGTAATTTCGAAGCTCGGTGGGAAAGCTGACCGTGCCACGGTGGATTTCGAAGGTGGACGCTTGCGACAGGAGTGTTCGCCATACGGGCCGCACACAAGGTGCGATTTTTGCCTGGCAAAAGTTTCGAAACGCATGTCCCGGCGTCGTGCCGTCACGCACCTACGATTTCACCGGCACCGCAGCGCCTTTCTTCTCTCCTTTCTTCCTCCTCCGCCTCTTCTTCTTCGTCGTCGTCGTCGTCTCCCTCTTAACGTCCGACAGGTGATTTACACGCGAGGATTTACTGCTCGCAAGATTTTACGAAAGGCTGTGACCCGCACCGAAACCGGCGCGACGCGGCCGTCTCGCCGCGAGAAACGACGCCCGCTTCCAAGAACGAAAAACCATTTTTTACACGAGGGAATATTCGAGCGACATCGACGCGAGAAGCGCGACTCCCTGCGACCACCTGAGTTAAACGTTTCCTCCACCTCTTCGCCCTTCCATCTTGGAAGACTGAATTTTTAGAGCAATCGCTCGAATACGTGTATAAAAATAACGAACTGGAAAGGATTATACAATCCAATTTCCTCTGTATTACTTTCTCCTTGCACGTGGAAGAGTTAAGCTAACCATCCAGTTAAGGTTAACCCTTCATTCACGACTGGTACCTACTTCACTCTTAACAGCCACAATAATTAGATGTCTCAATAAACGAGGCGTCAAATGGGAAACCCGTGGGACCTATACAAACATAGTGCACCAAGCGAAAATCAAAGGAGGCAAATTAAGAGGGCAGGATTTACAATGTCACTGTTAAAAACCATCCCCCAAATGTTAGGGGAAGATCGTGAACCGCCATACGGCGGAGTCGCAGGGGATTCCCCGCAATTCGAGGGTTTCCTGGCTGGTGGCGAAAAGCCTCGCGCATCCACATGGTGGAAAAGAGATTGCCCTTCGAGGCTGTCCGTTGCACGTTTCTTCTATCGGCCGGCGAAGATGGGCGTGGGTGTTTACACCGTCGGTTTTATTACTTTGATGGGCGCCGTTCCCCGCGAACGTACGACGACGATCTCGGCTTCACGAGCGAGATCATTCTCGTTTACGGTTGAATTTCAATCTCATCAGGGCGTCGGCGGAATTCTGGAAACGCCACCGACGGGTCCTCGATATAAAACGAGGCTCGAAAAGGGGGAGATCCACGCGAAAGGGTGGACGTTAGGCGTGTTTGTCGCGATATCTCCGCCGCGAGATTAAGTTGTTCCTTTCTGGCTGACATTAAAGACCGTTCCACGTGATACGTCCGATTGTTTAGTGGCTCGCATAATTTCCACGTTTTCACGAGCCAACCTATCGAAGCTTACATTTACTCGCGCGGTAATGCGAATGCTTCTTCCTCTGTGCATCGTATATTACCGTAGCCACCGATTGCGACACGCCTGCGAAACTACGCTTTTATTTATCGCCACGGTGAGCATCGCGGCCGGGTTACAACTGCTAATTGCTAACTTGGACATTTTACGCGCCTTCAGGGGCTAACGTGTTATATAGTGTTGTTCGCCTGCAAGTTTCAGTGAACATGATACTTTCTTCCTATTTCTTTAAATGCATGGGAGTTTCATTCGCTTGCTGCACAAGTTTCACGCTGTAATAGTTGCAACGATTTTATTTCCACGTGGTTCAGGGGAGAAAAGTGTTTTAAGAGGGTGGTTTATTAGTTTGTGAAACGAAAGGAGTAAAGGAACACAGATAAATAATTCAAGGACGGGTGAAGATATTCAGTCATTGAAACATTCCACGAAACTACTAATGCTTCTCTGAATCAGTCCAATAACATGTCACAGAATAAAGCGTCTAAGTTATCAATTACAGTCCATTTAATTCATTTAATTCATTTAATTCAATCCCTCGTAAGAAGCTCGTGACGCATTCCTCTTGGTTCTATCTTTAATAACGTTTTCTTGCAAATGATTCCCATAACAATAAACATATATGACGATGAAAAATAAAAGAATCGGTGGTGTGAGTTTCGAGTCGCGTCTAATAGCGACTCCGGGGCCTGAACAAGAAGTTGGACTCCCAATAAAACGCGAAACCGAGAGCTGGCAGCGTATCGAGTTCCTCGTGGTTTTTCCGGCGTAATTTATGCCCGATAATGAATCTACACTCCGTAGATAGCGTAAGGTCAGGTGTTAATGCCGGTGCGTGTGTGGTGCGAGAACGCGGACCCGCGTGGGACTCGTGGCCCATTGGGCCCACCCGCGTGCACGGGCTCGCTGGATTCAGCGCGGAATCAGGGGTGCTCACGCCTCCAATTCTAAAGTTACAAGGGCCTGTCGTGACGAAACGGCTCTCTAAAAATCATTTAGTGGAAGCTTGACAAATTTAATCGGCACAGATGATCAGTCGAAAGTTTCTGATCTCGCTATTTTAAATAAATAAATGAGGAATAGAATTGGTTTCAAATAATTGGGCTTTAGAAGGATAGCGTAGGATTCTATTGATCCCATTGCCTCTGCGAAGCATAGATTAATTAGGTGTTTGAGGTAGAAGTTTCAGTGTATCGTACAGACATATTGGGAACCCAAAGACACTTCAATTGTTAAGTTTAATGACTCCACATCCCGTCACATCCCCCACAGGTTTACGACACCACGGACGAGGTGAAAACAAACCAGCGTAGGTACGTTACGAAACCAGCGAATCGATGAATTGTGGCTTACGTACCCAAGATGCGCATATACATACGTGGGAGAGACAGAACCGAGGGAACTCGTCCTGTGTACTTTCTCTCCGTCTCGTTTCCACTCCACTGGAATTCGATTCACGTACTGCCTAATTCTCCACACATCATACCAATCCACTAGCGTTTCACAGTATAACTATTCATCTAACATCGAATAACAAACACCAGCTCCTCCCGAAAACCTATACAGACCAAAGGCATCTTGAAGGACCTTAAGGACACGACTTTCAACCAGTCCCCAGGAAGCCTAGTCAAGCTCCTGAAACCCCAACCCCCCAGACGAAAGTTGAGCACCCTTTCCATAATCCAGCGTCGAAGCACCGGTCTCAAACAATGTCTACATTAAGCACAGTTTCTAGAAACAGGATTCTCAGCGATTCCTCGGGCCATCGGGTCCTTAACGGCCCTCAGGAACGCGTCCCCCAAGGAGGACATGGAAACCGCGGCTGCGTCGATTCCTCCGTAGTCCCACGAGGTACTCGCGATTCACGGTTTATAAAGTACGTGCTTACGAGCGCGTTACAATCGACGAAGTCGAAAGAGGGCTGTGGGCTCCGGGCAGGCCGGCCATCCGTGGGCACGAGCTATTAAGATATTTGAATAATATTAACATCGAGGCCCCGCAGGCCTTCGTGGCGTCGATAACAGGAGGCGCGCGGGAGGGGGTGGGACGGGGCGGTTTTAAAGCGATACCGGGCGGGAGTTTTAGTGCTCGGGGCACCGATAAAGTGGACCCATCGAATGACGAGAGTGTACCGCGGCGATGTTCACACCGTGGGATATCTCCGGGCGAGATATCGATCTGCGCGGGCCTTGGGCCCCGATAGATCGAATAGAGACGCGCACCGTTGAGTTACGGTGGGACTGATTTTATTATTCTCGTAAAGTCCGATTCCTCAGGCGATGAATCCCCGTCCCTTCGTAATTCTGTCGTAATTGCCGCGTCGCGCTGCCCGTCAGGGTCGCGTCGTTGCGCAAGGGGGTGGTTTTTCGGGTACAGCGCGAGTAAGATGACTCCGCAGGTGGGTGTCAACAGTGGAACTGCTGTACCGCAGAACGGCGTTGTTGGAATTGGAAATATAACGCGAATGAAGGAGCAGGCACGTGCTGCAATGCATCAACGTTCGTAAGCTCGGCGAGCGAGTACGGGGAATTTAAACGCGTCCGCCAGACGTGGCTCACGTCTTCGCTCGCTATCAGCGACCGATGCACCAGCGCAATGAAATCACACGATGACCTCATTGCCTGAGTCAATACATTCGGTGTCGATGCATTCGGAACACAAGGGCTTCCTCGAACCACCGATTCCTCGATCTTCTCATGGGGAACGTGTCCGCGAGAGTAAACTTCGCCGAGCGGCCTTCGCGATCGACCAGTTTCGTCGAACACAGGTGCCAGCTTCGCAAACAGGAGCGATCTGATTCCACAGCCGAAACTTTCGATGGATTTCGATCTCGCCTCTCACGTTACGGCAACAATCCAGGCGGAACAGTGCTCTTGGTGGGTATTTGCTACAATCGATGAGTAATATGAATAATAAGTTAGCAATCCGGTACACGGAAAAATAAGAGAGTTCTCTTAGACGCACAGCCTTATCTGTGCGTCACTCATGGTTGCATCTGCGTAGTGAACAGGTAATCCACTGGTGGACAGTTGACGTCAGGCGACGAGGAAAAAGAGGCCTGAAAGAAGAAGGAATCCTGCTTTAGATTTAAGAACTTGGAGACTGCGACTGTAACGAGTGTTAGTAATTAATATTTACAAAAGGGAAGTCTTCGAGGATTTCGATGACCTTGGAATATCATGTCGAAGTTAAAATTCTGAACACATTGTTCAACTGTAGTTTTCGAGATATTTGCAAAAAAACAGTGATCGGTAGTTGGTTCGGTCCAAGTCCTCTTACAAATGATTACCAAAACTCGTTTCAGTCGTAGTATTAAAATTCTTAAAACTGAAGAAGGACTCCTTCTTACGTCAGGCCTCGTTTTCCTCGTCGCTCGAACGAAGATAACCACGGACCTAAATCAGCAGATAACCAGTGCCCAAAATCCAAAGCAGAGAACTTCTCAAAGAGTCCCTCGCATCTGACAAGGGAAAATTCGTTTCGAGAAATTTAGCGAGGCCACTTTTTGGCGCATATGCGATCCACGTGCGGCTCGGCAGGCTTTACTTTATTAATGCCCGTCTGGCTCATTAATGCAGGTGCAGGAACGCAACGTGTACTCACGCTTCGAAGGATCTCGACGCGGTGTGCGCGCCATGTGTGTCGCAGGTATTACGGGCGAACAGGTAAGGGCCCGAAAACATGTGACGACCAGCCTCCGGGACTTGGTGCAGGATTTGTGTTCGGGCACGTACCACCAAGGCCGCGCGGAAGGTGATCGTGCTGCACATGTCGAGAGGTACAAACTCCAGGGGGGACTAAAAAAAAATCGAAGCGGAGGTGGATAACAGCGCGGTTATAAGCGGCCTCGCGCGAATACACGTCCACCTTGTTTCGATATTATTCGAGGGAACCGGGTATTTTTTATCTCCCATCGTTCGTCTTCGTTGCGACGCTGCTGTGCCCTTTTTGGAGAAGGGAAATGACATCTGTGTCGAGGCGAAGACTTTGAAGCGCAGGCACTTTACGCATCAAAATAGTAAAGGCTTCTCATTTACCCTCCACTTATCTGATTAATGAACTCGTTGATAATACCACTGCATTCTTGCAAAAATATAAGTAAACCTTTTATACCTCACTCTTTCCTACCAAAACCGAGCAGAAGTTCCACGCAAGATCCCCAACACAAATTAATCTTCTCCGAAGAGATTGCATACACCGTGCAATGCTCTTCTCCTCGAATTTCAACTGCCTTATATCGAGACACAATCGAAAAAGGAGAAGAACCTTCAGTTCTGTAGCGTGTGTTGCGTCAACGAACGACGGACAGGTTGCGGTTGAAGAGAGCGATCATAAAAATCGTGCGCGGGCACGCATACAATATTGCTATTAAGACTCTTTGGTTCACGGCTATAAATCGAGCGTCGGATCGAGAGGTTCGAGAGTTCGAAGGCGATCCGTGGCTGGAATCGGTGATAATTAACGTGGACTGGAGGCGTGGCCCCCGGGGGCTTCGTATCTCTCCAGGACGATTCGTCTTCGTCCCACGGTGCGTGCATTCGCGCGTCTCACATTCGCTCATCATCAATTTATGCAGAACAATTCAACGACAACGGTGCATTACGGGGCCAACGGCGTAGGTTCAAAGACCTTGTACCGCCGTTGCGAGCTCGGGCGCGCGCGCGCGCGCGCACGCGGGCACGGCTACACCTCGACCGTCCTCCACGCAGGTACGTTTCACGGGGTTCTTCCTGCTCCGAGTCGCGCGAGCTCGTCTTTTGGCTGGCAATTAGCATACGATTGACCCTGTGCCGTGACCCTGCGCGACTCGCGGCCGAACGATTGAATTAAAATGCGTTTAAAGCCACCCGTCTCGCTCGGCCGATTTCGAGGCCTCCTCTCCTGAATCGGTGTCGTTTTCTTTTGTGAAAGTCCGTCGCCTTTGTCGTGCACGCGACTTTCTTAAATAATTCTTCCATCCTCTCCCCCCGCCCCCCTGTTTTTCGATCAGTGTACGTTTGTAAATGTGGTGTTAAAAGTTTTTCATTGGTCTTCTAATGAACATTGACATGAACAGCTTTGATGATAGGTTCGAATAGGTACACGTGTTAATTGAGAGAATTTCGATAAATTCTCTATTGTGGAATCAGATTCACACAGACGCAATGTTTTGTATTGACTTAAAATTTAATGAAAAGAACAATATTGTGTGGAGGAATATCTAATAGCCCTACTACTTGAAATCAATATATGATATGTCTCGTATTATTATTATTATTATTATTATTATTATTATTATTATTATTATTATTATTATTCAAAATCTTATTTATTACTCAAAAAAGTTAATAAGAATAAAGGCAATGCTGCAGTGGTAACAATGTTGGCAAGCCTAATCCTGGATCTAAAATAGAGACAACAACAAACAACAGTAATAAATGTTGAAAATAAACTAAAGTACAAATAATTTTATGACTTAACGGTAAACGTAAGAATAATACAAAAAATAAAGTAAAGTAAAATGAGAAAAGTAAAGTAAAAAGTAAAGTATAGTAAAGTAAAGTAAAGCAAAGTAAAGTAAAGTAAAAAGTAATGTAAAATGTATCTATGTATCTTTCAACTAAACGAGACTAAGAACTTATAGTCATCAAGTTTATACAATACATTCAACAATCCCTTCCCCATTTTCTTCTCCCGTTTACACAAACCAAAATCAAACAATGATTCAGTGGTACACACTCCATATCGCGTCCCCCGACATGTGTATCCAACCAGCCCTTAGGTAGTGTCTATTTTTCTAAGGCCACGAATCCCGGGGAAATCCAGGTTCGTGAAATGGCGCGGCGGCGCTCCTGTTCGACCAGCCTGGCGCATTCGTAATTTGGGTTTCCCCGTGATTACGGTGTAATATGGGATTAACGGACAGTACGGCCACCAGCAACCGACCGCCCCTTTTAATAAAATACACCACCAGCTATCCTGTAAGGACACTTGAATGCGCCACCAGCAAAGTCGGACCACGTGTTGCGCCCTGAACGTGCCTCGGGGGAAAGTTTGCACCTTATGACGGGCCAATCGATGATGACCTGCTCCGGGGGGTGTTTTCCCCGGGCAATTGTCTCTGCCTAGAGTGGTCGCACTCTACCGCCACCAACCGTGTCTGGGTTTTTTCACCAACCTTTAACAGCTCTGCCTTCACCCGTCAGGGAACCTCGAGGCTCCCACGAGGCTCCTTGGACCACGAGTCACTTTAAGCAAGCCCTTGAAATTTTGCCAACAAGTGTCAATCTTCTACGCTGTCCTGTTCAGTCTCAATACCCTCTCGACGATATCGCGTTATCAGAGTTCGTGTAGATCTTCAGGAACACTGTTTACACGATCTCGAGAGGACGGATGCCTCTGGGAATACGGAACAGAATACGAAGAACTTCTTTAGAAGAAGTTTCATTATTTTTCTAGGATTTGTAGTACGGATACTGTCAGCTCGTAGGTTTATGGGATCATTCATAAATATCTCCGAAGATGCAGGGAATTCCAAGAAGCTAATAAGGAGGCGGGAGCCGAGTGCCACGGTGTAGAATGGCAGGCATAAATAAGCTCGCTTGTTAATCGATTGGCCCTGCCATAAAAATACTCCACTCTGGAACGTAGAAAAAGTCACGTACGGTCATCCACTGGGAAGTGCCCGCATGCCCGACAATTTCTTTCAGTCTTAATTTCCTCATTGTGACCGCCCCCAGTTTACGACTCATAATGTGGAGGCTAATAAAGGCGTTTTTACCTGATTACGACACGGCAATGCGGCCCGCGAATTCGTCGTTAATTTTCGGGAAACTAGAGGCAACGTAGATGGCAGAATGGTAGTTTGCAGCCCCTAATTGACGCGCAGGGGGGTGGCTAAGCCCTTTGAAGCGCGGCCCGTGTCTCGGGAGTCCCACAGACGGCCCATATGCACAACACGCCTAAGCCACTTCCTTGCCATAAACGGGCCGCCGTTATGATCGCTGAGAATCGTCCATCCACATGTTTGCCAAACACTCGCGGACACCGATGGTGGAAACACCCCCGGCGGGTCGGCCAGGCTTGGGAAAACAGGGATTGAGAGCCGGCATATGGTGACAGGCCTAGGTAACCGGTAGCAGGTGAGTTTTGTGCGAGGCACGATGGGAATGTTACGGCTACCTGTCGGCTCTCCTTCAACCATCGGACCCCCGATGGTCTCTGGCCATTGTTCGTCGTTCAACTCACTCCATTTTCCATAGATAGGAAGTACAGCGACGTTTTTACCGGCTTGATAATGAATTATCGCTATCGCGAATTCCTGTTCACTGCAATTAACGTGGCCATCTGGTTTGGTCATCTATTACCCGACGATGGGGTCCTTTAACAATACTACGTGAAGGATAAGGGGAAAAAACGAAGAATGTTCATTTTTCGTGATTTTGCGATTTATAGCGTATTTTGTAAAATCACAAAAAGTTACAAAGTTCAAATGCCCCCGGAAGATAACGTTAAAGTTTTGGTATATTGGTTAAAAACAGGTAATGCCCATTGCAACAAAACACATAATTTTCTCGATAAATCTGTTTTGTGACATTAAGGGGACATTCTCGACCGAAAAATGGGCCACTTTTCGGTGATGGTTTTTATAATGAAATAAACACATAACGGTTTCGAATTTCTGGGGTTATATTCTACCACTCTTGAAATACAAGAAAATATCTTTGTTGTTTGTTTATATCATTTGTTTACATAAATATTTCGCAGTGACGTTGGCGGCTTTAGAATTGCTGGCGGTTGAAATTTCGGACGACTGGACCATCAGAAATGAAAAAACCAAACATATTTCTAATTCGCAGGAGTATGGTTATCTCGCTTTTCACAAAAAAACAATTTTGGACCAAAATTATTAAAATGGGAGTCGATCAAAGTTGAAAGTACCGAAAAGGACATTTCTTTTTTGTTTAATAGATATAAAATGTGGGAAGATATTAAGAAATCTTAAGATATTTGTGGTTAGCGAGATATCCATACTCCTGCAAATTAAAAATATATTTGATTTTTTTATTTCCGACGATCCACTCGTCCAAAATTTCAACCGCCAGCAATTCTGAAAACGCCAACTTCACTGCGAAATATTTAAAAAAAACAAACAAAAAAACAAGTAAAATAAACAAACAACAAAGATTTTTTCTTGTACTTCAAGAGTTGTACAATATCCCTCCGAAAATTCGAAAACGTTAAGTGTGTATTTCATTATGAAAACCATCACCGAAAAGTGGCGGATTTTTCGACCGAGAAAGTAGAATGTCCCCTTAAAGCTGGGAATCCACCGGGAAACTAAATTATGCTATGCGATGCTGTTTTAGCTTAGCTTTTGGTAGAAACAGTTTCATAAGAATGTATTGAACCTAATTTTTTTAAAACGTAGCATGGCATAGCATATCATAGCATAGCTTAACTTCTCAGTGGATTCCCGGTTCTTCATATTTATTTTATTTATTTTTATTTTTCGTCTTTATTCCACCAATTTAGTACATACGATGGTGAAAAGGCGAGGAGGTGTGAATTTTATCTAATTTATATTTAATTGCTGGATCATTAGAGAGCATAATCTGGATTAATTCTTTAATGTCCTAGATTGTATGAAAGTATGATTGTACGATTGATTGAAAAGAAATGATTGTACAGTGTATTATTGAATAATAATTGTCAGATCTAGACTTCTCATTCCCCGAGAGGTATCCTTATACGTCGAGCAGAAAAGGGAGATCGAGACGATAGTGGGGCCCGCTTTCTCGAGGTCCTTTTGATTCCTGATTCACGCGAGGTTTTCCATAAAGCCCTGGAGAACGTGGCCGGTACTCGTGCGCGAGCTCTTTCCTTGAAATCCAGGACGTACATCGATCTCGTGCGTCCGTTTCACCAAAATCGTACGCGGGGCACCCGACGACACGGCCTCTGGCTGCTCCTTCGGTCCATAAATCTCTGACGTTGCTCGTGGCGCCACTCGCGTCACAGATCGCGCGAGCGATTCTCTCTTGTAAGGTAAACTGGATACATCGCCGTGTGCATTCCCATCGCAAAAGGACTGCCGGCAGAAGGAGAAATTACAAGCTGATGCCGACGTCTATTCGCCTTAAACGAAGGGAGCACCTTCCGGGAACAGACGCGAAAATATCTTCGCGGATCTAGGGTCTTTTTGCTCGGCAAGATCGCCTGATTATAGAAACGATGACGCCAGGCGAGCAGCTGAACAAGTAGCAAACAGGTTGCTGCATTCAGCTTTACCGTAGCTACCAATTCTATCCAACTGGAATACTACTGTTTTTTTTATCAAATGATTTCAGCACTTCACACAATCGTGGTATAAATTTTGTCAGAACTTTGAAAGCTTAGAATATAGGCTATTCCGAACTAGCTTCTTCAAGCTTTACCTGCGTATCTATACCATTATTACTGAACCGATTTCGATGAACCATGCACCAGAGAAATCTTTGTTTTAATGAGACTGTTATAGGCTATGGAATAGTTCCAATATCCTCTGGCGAGGAGGCTACACTTACTTTTGAAATTGAATGTTAAATTAACTGGGAACTGAAAGCCCAATATATTCCGCAGCGAAGCACGGGTATTTTGTTAGTGTACTGATAAAAAAGTGTCGCGCAGACGTACATAAGTAGGAGAGAGTGACAGGGGTACTGACAGTCAAATGGTAAGATTGATTGAAAATAAATGGCGGCATTGTGTCACGAGAATGATTAATCGTGAGACTGTACACAAGCTGAAAGTAAAGTAGTGGCTTACTAAGCAGTGTATTGGTCAAGTACACGTATGCTGAGCAGACTTACAAAGTTGTTTTCTTAAAATCTATCTTGTACCCTCACATTCAAGGGACGTGCCATCTTGGACGCAAGGAAATCAGGTTTGTTTAGCAATTTTTTCTTTTAAATACTGAATTCAATACAAAATCTAATTACTGGCACTTATTATACGTCTCTTGAAGATTAAACAAATTTTGTTTATTTATTTTCAACAAAATTGAGGTGCTGGATCCGCTGCGCTGGTCGGTCACGACATGAACTAAAGAAGTACATATGGATATTTTAAAATAAATATTTTTATGGAAATGGTGAGTGTTTGAAGAAAATTGTGATTTTTTAGCAGAATTTTTTTTACA
This sequence comes from Andrena minutula, assembly GCA_929113495.1. NCBI lineage: Eukaryota > Metazoa > Arthropoda > Insecta > Hymenoptera > Andrenidae > Andrena > Andrena minutula. Next base: position 24,901,741 of record OV815994.1, read on the forward strand.
AAAGTGTCTATAGCTAAAAATATTTTTAAGCGGTAATAAAATCCATATGTACTTCTTTAGATTAACACAAAAGGAAGATTCTCGGAAAATTGCAAGTCAATCGGGTGAATAGTTTCAGACAAGGAAACATCCCGAAACTGGAAATTCAAAAAATGCTGTGAGTATGTAAGGAATTCCTCCTGATTACAACGTAATATTTTTTTGGCTGCCTAAATTCACTCTAAGGGGGTGGAATTGACCCCTGAAAATCCGGTTATTTTCCGATTTTGTGTTATAACTCGTAAACTGTAAAATAATTTTTTTATCAAATAATAGATCTAATTAAAAGAAATAACTTTTGCCTTGAAACTTTTTTCTATCTCTTACAGTTCGCGAGTTATAACACAAAATCAAATTAAAAGTATATTTTAATCTTATTAGTTTTTACTTCTTCCAAACATATTTTCTATTATTTTTAGCATTACAAAGTAAATTTTTATTATTTTGACATGTCTCAATGGCATCATTGCACTCAATATTCATATTGAAATATATAAATAATTCGTTTCTTATTAGATTGAGAGAGGCCTTATTTCTTTCATAGCGCCACTTTACATTTATGACAGAGAAAACTCTTTCAGTAAATGCTGAAGTGGCGGGAACAGATAGAATATAATAATATTGCGTTACGTTTCACATAATATCATTAATTGTGAAATAAAGTATTTTCGCGAACTTTATTGTTATTCAAATGTAGGTGGCAACCCTACCCACACCACCCGTTTTTCCAATCTACTCAATCTATTCCAGCACACAGGCTCAATCGATGAGCGCCACATCATCCAGTTAACCCAACCCAAATCCTCTCCAGACAATCAATCCCACAAAACCCACCGCGGCGTATCTCATCCGCGTTATCACTACTTTTACTATTCCTTTCTTCTCCATCGACCTTCGCGGCGGATTTCGGTCGCGTAGCGGTACCAGTCCCGTGACAGAAGTAATATCGATACTCCTCGAACCTCGCGTCGATCTCACCGAATTATCCGCTCTCCCCCCGCTCTTTCTCCCTTTCCTTCGACTCTCGCGTTCTCGTTCGCCGTGCTCGCGGCACGCGTGTGCACTTACATACGTACGTACCGTACGTGTATCGAAGGAACGGCGCCTACGCCTGGCGCCAGCAGCGAAAGAAAGTGCGCGACACCGGGGTCGAGAGAGGAGAGGCCTCGCCTCTCTCCTTCTCCCTCTTCTGTCCTCCTCTCTCTCTCTCCCTCTCTCTCTCTCTCTCCCTGAATGATCGTCGTGCTGGTTTTCTACGGTGTCGCCGGCCGAGAGATGCGGGTGAGATTCGGGGCGAGGACGCTGGGTCCCGGAAACGAAAGGCCGCGAAAGGACGGCCGTGTCGTATCCCCGATACGTCCTCGGACACCGAGGGCCGATGTACCGGGGCGTTGTAATTTGTCGGCACTCGGCGTTACGCGGCACACCGGTGGATGAGAGATGGTGGAAAGTGCTGGCGGTGGTAACGCGACCTGCACGTAACCGGGGGAAATTACGAGCGTTCCAGGCGAAGGGCCCCGGCGCGGCGTCGGCCGAAGCTGGGCCGAGGGACACTTTCATCGACCGTGGACAGAAATAGCGCGGCGCGAGGGCGTTTACGGAAGTTGGACCGTGGTCCACGCGCGTTTATCCTCGCCGCGTCAACGTCCCCCTTTTTGGCGCGCGACGCTGATTTACGCCGCGATAAAACGTTTCCAGGGATTTCGTATTTCAACCGTGAACGGGGTGGACTGGCTCGTAATTCAGGGAATCCGTCCTCGTTACCCGCGGCCGTCCGCGGATAACTCGTTAAATTTAATTACCCATCGATGGCGGCGGCGTGCCGCGACACGTCCGCGGCTTGGGCGTATTTTTAATTATTAATAAACGCGCGCGCGGCAGGGTATAAACTCGATGAAACATGCCCCGTCCGCGACAGACGGGGAGGGAGTTTTCCTGGAAACGATCGTGCACACCGCGGACGGGGCGAGCAGGGGGAGGCACTCCCTTGATTTACCGTCGACCGAGAATAAAACGGCCGTTAATAAGAAAGATTTTCGTTTCGGCAACTCGTAAAGTACCTTCTTAACGTCCCCTATATCGCGGGTAATATTCGGGACAGGTAAGTGCGTACGTACTCTCCTTTGTACGAAGATGTACTCGCAGAAATAAGCGTGTAAGTTACGATCGGCCCTCACCGTTCGACTCTCTCGGGTTCAGAGCGCAGCGGTGGCTCGCTTCCTCGTAACACCCGGGCACCTCTCCGTGCCCCGGCTCTCTTCATCCGAGCGCCGCGCCGTCGCGTTCGCATTTCGTGCCCCACGTCGTTTTTAATTGAGCGGTTTAACGCGCCGTCGTAAAGATTCCTCCAGAGTTGCAGCTGCATCGATTCGATCGCGCTTCTCTTTTTCTCCGTTACCCTCCGTCTTTTTCTACCCTTCGCCCGTCTTCGTCGCGTTTTCCTCCGCCGATCTCTTCCCCCCGGGGTGGAATAGTCGCGGAGGAAACACGGCCCCGCTTAAAAACCAGATCCATGAAACCCAAGCACCGTCACGGCTTCCGTAGCCAGCGAGCTCCTCCGCGCGAACGTGTCCCATGCGGCAGGTGCATGGCCCACATATTCGGCGTAAAAACTGGTAACCTAAGATAACCGCAACCTGCCACGGACCGACCAGCACGGTGTGTATCTCGTCGCCCTCACGAAATGAGCAGCCCACGATGGTTTATGCCGATTGCAAATTACGTAGGTTGGTACTGGTTTGATGAGTTCTTCAGCTGAGTAACATAATATGCAGGTTTCTTCACATGGATTCACTGTACATATATCCCTTTCCTTTCATTATCAATATACCTATAATCCTCTAGCTTCTCTACCCATTTCTAAATGCAACAGGTCTGTTAATTACCGCATGTGCTACAGATCTCGCACACCTTCGACTGCGAAGAAATCTTGAAGCAGCAGTACAGCGGGAGGCATGCAGGACTTCGGTGTAACGTTTACAGGAATCAGTGTGGCGTGCATAGCGTTCCACGGTAGAGCAGCGAACGCGCGTGGATATTAGCGGTATCGGTGGCTCCCCACACATCCACTCTGCACCTGCTGCTCTTCGTGACCGAGGTGGGCCAGGGTCCGGTGACCTCACTTCCTTCCTACTCGCCTAGGCCCCCAAGTCACTCGGTTCAGCGTCGATTAAGTCCCGGCAGTGGCCCGTCACCTGCGAATCGCCTGGCTACTTCCTTGCAGCCCTTTTTCCGGGGGCACGTACGGTTGCCCCCTTCTGATCGTGGAGCGTGTGCATTTCTTATCGAGCTGCACCCACGGCACCGTCACACCTCAGCGGTTCTCGCGGCACTTCCAGAACAGGTGACGTCGTGGTTTCGCTGCTGCGGAAGCGGATGCGTGGATAGTCCACGCTACTGGGCTAAACGCGCGGTGGCTTCGGGCTTGGGGTGCCAGTGTCACCAAAGTCCGGTCGATAGTGGTCAGCCTGGAAATGCTTGTGAAATAAACTTCAGCGATAGTTTCTTGATAAACAGCAGTAGCAGCGAAAAATATTCAGCTAAGTGTAAGTCGATCTAATGTGACGTGAATTAGGGGTAGGTATGTAGCTTGAAGTACCGCAGTGTGGTGGTTTGAGTTTCAATGGAATCTTCTGCAAGAATTCACTACTCGTTTATAGTGGCACGTTACTCAAAGTGCTTTCAATCAAACACCCTGCTTATATGTATATCCTATCTCCTGCCACACTTGATGGAACAGTGGTGTCATAAATGCAGCACGGGGCCGATGCAGGAGTACACTTACCTAAGGGGGTACTCTAGTGTAACTGCCTAGAGACACTATAATAAGAGTCTGGACACGAGCCACTGTCCGCGATGTTTGGTCTAAATCCTACGAGAGAGAAAGATATATACACCATTTGACTCTTAACCACTCTTAACAACTCTTACGTTTATGGCGGTATTTTAGTATGACAAAGAACAGTTTCTATTAACTTTCAAACATATTCTTTTTTAAAAATGTATTATAATTAAGATTGGTATAATTGACAGATTTAAAAATCAGAGTGAATAGATAAAAAATGGCGAACCAATCAAAAACTGGCATTTTCATGTCCAGACTCTTATTATAGTGTCTCTATAACAGCCCGTGTTTCAACGCCATCTTCGGGAATTGATTTAACAAAAACTAGAAGTTTATACTATCTGGCGTTTGCCTGCATATTAAGATACGTTTGCGGTAATACTGTGAATTTTTTTTAACTTTTTTATCATACATACACATAGATACAGTCGGTGTCACAAACTTCTTAAAAATAATTTCTTTCCGATGGGTGTTGGTGTAGGAACCTCGGGCGAGTTTCTATCTTGTATAAAATTAATTTTACGGAACGAAAACAGCTAAATTTATCAGCAAAAATCGAACATTTGTTTGAAAATGCTGTCATTTTGCAAATTTTTATTGTCAGGAAGCCTCTATGGCAGGGGTGCACAAGGGAGCTGTTTTAGCGCCTAGCTGCGAACAACCCGTTTGTCCCATTGCTAAGGTTAAAATCGGTGAGTAGAACTGCAGTAGTGTACGTGCATGCTCGTAGGCTCCTAACGTAAGTATATATGGCTGGGTTCAAGTCATACCAAATGCACGTACACTACTGCAGTTGTCCTCACCGATTCTAACCTTAGCAACGGGACAAACGGGTTGCTCGCAGCTAGGCGCTAAAACAGCTCTCTTGTGCACCCCTGCTCTATGGTTTCAACCATAACGACAAACATAATAAAGAAAATAAGCCTTAATTTTTCCATTTCAGATGACTAGAACAGTTCCCCCACTAACGCTTCCCCACTAACGGCGAAGAATTTTGCAGAAACTTGCGCCACCGACTATACATATCTATGTAGTATATACTTCTAATTTTTGTTAAATAACATCCCGAAGATGGCGTTGAAAACCAGCAATTACACTGCTCAGAGTGTAAGTGTGGAGAATCGACAACCCAGATGTACCTGCGCTTAACACACTTTCCGGATACCATCAGTTTCAAATCCTAAGCAATATCTCAAGCGTATCTCTTTTGCACGCCATCCGAGCGTGATCCAAGCTCATCCCTATATCTCTTCCATCACCTACACTCCATTACTTCCGCGTACGGAGCGTATCACTGGGCAAGCCTCGAAATTACACGGGACACGTACCCTGGCCGGAGCTAGACGGACACCCGTCGGTTTCCGTGGCAAGAAAATCCATCGCCACGCGGATGATCCAGTGATGTTGGCGCCAGGAAGGAAACGATCACGAGACGCCGATTATATTCTACCTGCACATACGCGCGCGTCGTATCTCGAGTGTTCAGCGTTGTCGCCGGAGCGGGACATTAGCGAGTTTCTTCTGCGGCTCGGCCCCCGGGGGCAAAGAGGCGTAATGCGGTAACGACATTGATGATATAATCTCCCTTACTCGCCGCGTTGCTTGCCCGTACACGCCAAGATGGCCCACACACGCGCGCGGGCCTGCGTGTGCGCGGCATGCTCGCGCGTGCCCTGGCACACGGATGAGCTACCGGCCCGAGCTGCTGTGTACTCCATTTATCCCTCTCTCCCTTCGAAGGGCCCAAGGGAATCGCGCCATGAAACGAGAAACTAATCTTCTCTGCGGAGTCCCGTGAACCGCGGGGCCCTGATTGTTTTATTCAGTGTGCTTTTGTTGCTACACGCGCCGTCTCGCTTCTTTGCTCCATCCAGGAATGGGGTAGTGATTGTGTCATGCGCTCTTATTATCGAAATCTCGCGCGAGGTATTATTTTATTATAAAAATAATTAATTTGTCATATGGTCCGGGGTCCCTTCCTACGTTGCTCCAAACGAAAGTAGCGTGGTATTGAGGTAAGATGGGGTAGGTACCTATCGTGAAAAAACGATAATCGATTTTTTTTCAAAGTTTAATAACTTCAAATTTTTATTTAAATACTTCTAAAAATATGTAACTTATAATTATATATTGATTCATAAAAACTTAAATAAAAGGTAGAATTATCAACTTTTTGCATTTTTGCTTAGCTTCCTCATGGCCAGCCTTTCCCCTACTGGTACTATACAGTAGAGTTCCTGGGAGATTTCCATAATTTTTATAAAATACCACGTCCAACGTTCATTTCCTATATTCAAGAAGTTACTTTCAATGCTCATATAAATTCTGAATCCTTCATCCCAAGGATCACTGTACCAGCAGCGATCCCCGATGTTCGTGGATGTTCAGCGAGAGGGTGGAAGAACGAGAGTGCGCCGTGATCGCCCACCTTCGAAGTGGTCCTTCACAAATCAGCCTGTAATAGTTGCGCCGTGTCGGTGGCGCGCCGTCATCCACCAAAGGAGCCTTTGTCTCCGGTGCGTGGCTTTTATACGACCGCAATAATTATTTCGTAATACCAGGTAATGGCGTGGCCCTGGCGAGAATTTATCGCGCGTGTACGCGACGCGGCTGCCGGAATCCTCGAGATCGTAATCCGCTGGATCGGGGAGGCGAGACGCGGACGTTTAACGAATGCTTTCCTCGTTACTTTCCGCCGGGGTCCGTATAAATTACGGCGAAATAGCTTCATCTACGGGAGGTGAACCACCCAGTCGCGGGCAATTCCCATTGAGCCACGGGGTAAAGGGAAGCCGCCGGGTCTCTTTTTCGCCGCGGCCACGAGAATTATCTTTGATAGTAATTTTATTTACGGGCCGGCTCGCGCGCCCCATTTGCATTCGTCCGCGAGAGGACCGAGCGCCTTCAGACACCCAGCCAATTATCGTTTCTCATTCGACGATAACTCAGTTGCGTTTCGACTTTCCACGTTCAGCGGATACTTTTACATCGCGCACCGTTCCGATCGTTCGCATGCATGCGCCCCGGCGACTTGACGAGACCTGGACAAAGGGGTGTGAGAGGCTCGGCGCAGCGCAGGCTGGAGGGGGAGGTGTTTAATTAGAACGGGTTAATTGTACCCAGCCGCCGGACGATAAACGTCAGAAATCTGACACCGCGGTGGCCGCGTAATCGCCTGAGAAACCGGACTTTCTCCGTTCGAACGAATTTACGAGGGATCGTTCCCTCTCGCGGACAAACCGCGAGGGATCGTTACGAAGCGGTAGGTAACACGGCAATTGCGCTGATAAGCGCGGCTCTATCGATGCTCGGGACACGGGTCTCGAGTTCCGTAATTGGAAAAACGCGGGTGAAACCTCCCGTGATCGTGGCCGGTTTGCGAAACTGTTACAGAAACGGAGACACCTTCGCGATAAATGCGCATTCAAGCCCGTTCGCGGGGCATTCTCTTATTACCTGCTACGCCGGGCTCGTGAAATGTAATCCACGGGATGCAGGCAGTGGACCATTGGACTCAGCTTTGGACAGGATAATTAAAACAGAATATAATTCACACCCTTAGTGGAACGTATCCTTGAACATTGCAGCTAGATTCGCCAGGTCTTTAAAGATGCATTAACACCATGATTGAATTATCTGCTTATTCAAGTGGTGCCAGTGCAAAACATGGTGAACAAAGATTCGGTGCTAATTAATCTACATTTGAAATTCATTGAAACGTCACGTAGTAGCTGAATACAGAAACAAACTCAGGATTCGATACTTAAAGTACAGATGTGACGTTTATGAGTTTTTAATTTGTCACAAATCAGACATCAGTCTCAGCCTCTGTTTGCTTCAAGAAAGGAGTTGAAAGCTCTCGAAGGAACCGCGTGACAAGGGTTTACAGTTTGGAAACGCTGACCATTCCGTAACTACCGGCTCCGCGATAAGAGAGAGGATTGCAGCGGGGCCCGAATGAGGTGGCCTTTAAAGGCGAGCTCGCTGATCCACGGATACCTTCTCTACGCCTTCGAAATAGCTCTATCGAGGAGCGATCGAAGGTTGCGCGGGTCGTAACCCCTCACGGAGGACTGGATTGAACCCGGTGGCTACCAGGTGATCGACCACGCCTCATCACTTTGCTCGCTACCGAGGCAAACGAGGGACCCGATACCAGAGTCGGATAAAGGAAGAAGCGAGTGCGAGGTGGTACCTGGTTATGATCGTCATTATCATCATCATCATCATCATCATTGTGCCTGGAACTCAAGGCGGTCACTCAAGGTCAGTACTCTAGCTCTCACACGGCGCAGATCCCTCTACCATCGCGATTCCTTGTTTCTTTGCTCTGCGCAAAGTGCAGGTTCAGCGATATTTTTCCGCGCGTTGGGTGCTACGGGGATCGATGATGGTGTGGGTGGATGAGGATGGAAAGGGGGTTCTGTGTACTCTGTTGCTGGATCTTGTCAGGTGTAAATCGTTGCGCTGGTCAGTGAACGGATGTAGCTTGTGGTTTGGACCAATTATGTGGAGTGAAATAGTAACGTGGGTGGTTGTGGCTTTTGTGCTAGGGGTCAGGTTGATTTTGGTGTCAGGTAGATGATAGTTAACATGCAATGTGAATGTAATATCAAAGTACTATTCACATCTCCACTCAGAGTCTAATTCGATCTAACATTCTGGCTCCGCGATCCCCCAATTATTCCTAGCAGCGGTAAGCAAGCAGCATTTGCATCGAGCAGGTCCAGTGAAAACAACTGCAGAAAGCCGTCGACCCGAAAAGGTAACATCCAGAAGAGTTATCTGAGAAAACAGACCCAAGATCGTATGTCGACGGAAACTGTCGAGTGTTTGGCCCAACGAGGAAAAGATCGTCGAATCATCCTCGAGCCACCCACCTTTTAAAAAGTCTTCAAGGCCGATGGTCGCGACGAGAGTACTCGAAACGATCCTACCAATCGGGGCCAGGACCATTAGCGCCACGGATTCGACAAAGGATCGAAATCGATCCTGTTTGGAGGCAATAAAGTGGCGGATCTGAACGACAGCAGGCGCCCGCACGACTCAACTCGCCACAGAGAAAGAGAGAGAGAACACATTGTCGCACACCTTATGGCCTTATGGTTGGAATAGGTGTCGAGTCACGGCGCACAATGTGCACGCGCCTTAATTAAAGTTATTTAATTACCTTTGCACCGTGACCGTGAAGCTGTTGCCACCTCTTTACCAATGCAATCGCCGGGACAACCTTTGCTTCGTAGGCCTGCTGGCTCGTTTTATCGGCGCGAAATGTATATTTACATGCGTTAGCATAAGCACGATTCACTCGTGAACGAGTATCCAACCGTAGAAAGGCAGCGTGACGTATTTTTATACGCTTGCGGCCGGTGGTTCTTAAAATTTATGCGTATTAAGGTATTCTTGACCTGAATGTGTTCCCCTTGATTGAGTTTCGTGGGCAACTTTCTTTTTTTATGCTTTCGGCTGTTACTTTGTTCGAGAAATCGGCCGTTGTTGCAGCTTTCGTCCAAGTATCGACGATAACTGCCTCGTGGGAGGCAATTAGTACGTGGTGAATAGATCTTTTTTATGGTTCTTGATGGGGGAAAGGGATTGAAAGGTAGGGCTGAATAATTAAGAGGCGAACGCTTTCGAGATCGATGGGACGAATCAATTTCGAAAACGTCTTGCGTCAACGATGACTCGTGACCGACTCCACCCGCGATATTACCGAACGGAACGACCGCAACGTTTGGAAATTATCCGTCGACTGAAGTAGCAGTTTACGCCCATTTTAAATTGCAGGTACAGCGCCGAAGCGATTACGCAGTCGGTTGGAAACAACGAAATGCAGATTTGTTATTTCTTTTCTTCCCCTTTCGACCTCGGACATCACCACGGGTGAGCCAGACTTGCGACACTTGTATCGAAAGCCATTGAAAGTCACTTTGCAAGTCCAGATTTTATCGCGGAATGTTCCTTGCAATTTAGATCTCTACGGGACCGTAGAACTCTGGTACTCCAAGGAGTCCAAGGCACTATGACTCGAGGACTCGAGGGAACTAGATCTCTTTTAGTCCTCTGGTATATCGTCGGTGATAGTGCAAAACTGCGTACGAGCAGTTTGTAAATACCGTGGATCTGCGAAAGTAGCAAAATTGAGATTTCGCGCTCACGGTTGCCAAGCGCTGTTTCGCTTTTTTTAAAAGCCATACCATAGATGTTAGTATTTATTACAAGGAGTGCTACAATTGTCCCCAAAAAGTTCAGTCAAAGAAATCCCTTAAAATGGCTTAAATATTAAGTTTTTTCTTCCTCCTGTAAAATCGGTAAAATGCAGATCCGCGGTATTTACAAACTACTCATACGCGGTTTTGCACTATCACCGACGATATTTCTTATCGACAATTAGAGAATTCTGATATTCTGGCGCTAAGGATCTTTAAAACTTGGATTCTCCTACATCTTAGGAGCTCTGAAACTCCAGGATTTTAAAATCTGGGAAGCCCAGGTCTCTAAAGATAAAATGTTACAACTACATAGTAGAATATACAATGACATCCCAATCAGACTTGCAAATTGCATCGCCAGGTTCTCAGCCAGTGTTTCCTGTTGCATGGGCACGAAATATTATCAAGAATATCCAAGTAATCAGCACGGAAGTGGAACGATGCCTCGCTACACAGGTACACCGAAGTGGTCCTCATAGAGAGCAATCACCAAGGAGAAGAAGAGAAGAAGGCGAGGGACAAGAAGAGGAACGAACGAGATGCTTACGTCAGTTTTCTGATCGTGACTGGCTCCACCCTACGTTACCCACCAAGGGAGGCCAGACCGTGCCATTATTACCCTATTATATCTTGCATAACAGTAACAGTGAACGAAGTGAGCTATTACGCCGCTCGTCGTGGGGGTGGACGAAAGAAAAGAGGAGAAAGGAGGCCGTCTAGGTGGCTGAACGGCGCAAACGGCAGAAGAGGGAGGAGGAAGAACCGCCGTGGGTCGATGCGCCCACGGTAGGTGTAGGAGCAAAAATTATAGTGCGATTCACGTTCCTTTTAATCGATCTGAACTTGCACCTTACTAAGATTAGGGGAACATTCCGTTCCTCCACTTTGCTCCATCAAATTACGCCACTTTCCCTGAGTAGATTCGCAGATTCATAAAATACACTTTGCCATAGAGCAGCACAAAAGGACAATATGAATTCGATTAAAGTAGTAACATTCAAATTCCGTCGCCGGTTGTGCATCAAGCTAAAAGAATTGAAGTTATAAAGGCCACCCCTTTCGACTTCAATGGATGAAAATCTTCAATAAGTCCCACCGCGATGAGCACGCTATCAAAGTCTGGTAAATCCCGTCGACAGATCGATGCCAGAGATCACGCAATAAGCATCCTTCGACCTTTCCGACCTGGCGGCGTCGACACGCGTGCACGACGAGGTGGCCAGCTCCGAGGAGCCTGGACGAGGTAACGAAATTAGGCAGGGGCCCTTCGAAGGGGGGCCGAATCAATGGATCATTAGAGGAAACGACGAGGAATTAATTACCTCGTGTAAACGACAAAAAAGAATTTGTTGTCAGTTATTGATTGCCCCTGTAGAGGATTCTAACGGTCCCAGGAGGCTGACCCATGGGATGCTTGTTGGCCAGGTATTCCATCGGGGGTCGTGTATCTCCCCGTGTCAATGAAACAAACGAAACTTATCGGTCCATACCGCGAACGTTTCACATCGCCGTGTGCCGTATACACGGCCGACCGGATTCGTGGCCTTCCAAATCGAATCGGAGATCTGTTCCCGATCTGTCGTGGGCGACTTTTCGTCGGGGCCAGCTGCTCTCTCTCTCTTTCTAATTCGCCCTGTTCTCTCTCAATCACGGTGCACACGGGGCCACGTACACGGTAACAGGCTGGTGTGCGCGTAGATATCACGGAGACAAGAAGAGGAATTCGAAATCGGTCCTCCCACCTGTCACGAACCAGGCCCCGCCACGATATATCACGGGTATCTGCCGGATAATCGATTTATATCGACGCTTCGAATTCCTCTACGAAACGGATCCTTCATTCCTGGGGACATCACGCCTCCGAAATGTCGGAAGATCGTCCCTCCTCCATCGAGCAGCATCCCCCACTTCGTGCCTCCAATCTCCTCGTGATCACGATCCTTCCAGCTCCTTTTTTTCTCCACGCTCGATCGTGTTTTACGGATCCCCCCGCTCGGAGCAGCAGCTTTGTTCCTGTCGCGTGAAAAAGATGCTTCAGCCAGGGCACAAGGAAACCTGTCGTCGCGTTTATCCGTCCATCGAGCACGTTCTGCTCGCCACTCTTCGCGGTCATTAGATCCTGGAGAGGAATTTCGGCGGGGTGATCTATGACCCTCGCGCACAAAAGAGATCTCTGAGAAGGACGATCTATTTTAAGGAGGTTGAGTTCGCGTGACTGGCCCGGTTTTTGTGATCACGGATCGGGAGATCTTCGTTTGCGACGTTTCCTATAAAGTGTTATCTAGGATAATGCGCTCCCGTTGAGTCGGGCGAGCCTTTCTCCTGGGTGAATATAAATTCTCGATACTTTTGTGCGGCGATCGCATCCTGTACCACCCAGGCATCCATCGGGATTAAGATCAGCGACACCTGACCTGTCGTCGAACACCGGAAGAGGAAGCCGTCTCCAAGAAGAGCACCCCTTGTCATTCACCCGTGACACACGTGTGCGTGAGCTATTAAGGCGGGCAACACGTGCGACAAACGTGAATCTGTGGGCTGCTAGGAGCCGGGCCATCGATGGATCAGAACAATTTCGACGTGCATTTTACTGGTAGTCTGGGAGACAGAAGGTTGAACTGGAGGGGTAGGTTGTTTTGAGAATCGATAGGTTTGTGTCTAGTAGGAGACAAGATTAATATGTGATTTCAGATAACAGAGTTCTCGAAGAATAGAGTGATGCACTCAGGGACGGATTTGGAGATTTGGCGCGCCTTGGCTAACAAGCGTCTAACAAGCGTTCTGTAAAATATTATAAAATATTTTAAAATTAATTCAATGTGACAACTCACATCCGAGTTGCTTTTAAAGTTTTCTCAAGCTTCTGTGTCTAAACCTTTTCCTATTATTTTCGCTCAAAATTTGTCGCTCCCCCAAATTAGTCGCTCCCTCAAATTTGTTGCTCCCCAAAATTTGTCGCACCTCAAAATTGACTGTTCCCCTAAATTTTGCTTCAGCCTACCGAGCCTATATTCATATCCACCCCTGAATCACTTCTCTGCCACCGATCACTCCACACCCGTGTTCGCTATAAACGGAAGAACGTTGCGAGAGAGACGATGCGCGCTCTGATTACATCCCAGTGATTTTAGTATTTGAGCTGCACGCATCTATAATCCTCGAGAGCCTGGATGTCACGCTGCCCCATTACTCCAGCGACGGGGTTCAGAATAATTTGCGTTAATCGGAATAATTATTCAACGCAGTACGCTTTCACGGAACACTTTTGCCTCCCGCAGAAGATTTATACTCGAACTAAACTTTTCCCGCTTATCCGCCAGCGCATCGTGGCCAATTACCGAAGCAGCCAGCTTCCACCATTGGCCGGTTCATTTAAGAAGATAATAAGTATTGCGAAAGGTACGATGACTAACGCAAAAGGAGCCGAGAGAACGACCATCGGATAAGTTGGGACGGCGCGGAGAAAGACAGGGACTGGATGGCTTTGCTCGTCCAACCAACGAATCCTACTCCTCAAGCCCACTCTCGTCTTCCGTTCCTCTTCGCTTCTCTATCAACGTCCCCCTTCCCCCTGCAACCATCGCGCATACTCCCACCTCTCTCGCGCGCATTCCCTGCAACCCTCCCTTGGGGATTTAACAGGTGGTGCGTTTCCTTGTGTTCGCTCCTATGATGTCCCACACGTCGTGCCCACGTAATATCGTGTGCGTATGGGTGTACCCCATGGGCACCGCGTGTAGGAAGTACTCTGACCCCTCATCCGCTTCAGGGCCACTCCATATGCGCTCGTTCATGATCTCCGAACCTGCGACGTTCCTGTAGGAACCCACTTTTTTGTCAGCTCACGCAGGTTCTGCCGGAAGAAGCATGGCTATGGGAAGCCTGGGGAGCCATTGATCCCTCGATTTGATGGTCCTCCGGCGACAGAGGTCTCAGTTTTGGGTATCATTGGATTCTCGAGGCAGACAAGGGGCTTGAGTGACGGGGATACTGATGGGAGTCGAAGTGCTTAAGAATATCGCTGAATCTGGGAATCTACCGAGTTTAGTTTTCAATTGCGTGATGATTTGATGGAAAGTGAGTGAGAGTGAGTGTTATTACCATTCCTCGAGGGTTTCGAGGAATTTCAAAAATAGGAAGGTGATTCAACGGGCGTAGATTGGTGTAGGAAGAGGTAGCAAAAACTCGAGGGAGGGAGAGGAAGAGGTAAGGAATTCCTGTCGTGAGAAAGGAAACAGGAATTCTCGTTTGGTTTCGAATTTGGCGTAAAACGACGCCCACCTCGCGGCACCTGCCAACCATTCGGATTGCTCAACATCCGTTCTATTCTACGAATTCATCGCGCACGATCTGCTCGCTCTTTACCTACGCGTCGGATTCACCTACACCGGCGGCCGGCTCACCTACACCAGCGCGTAATTTCCGATTGAAAGTAGAGATCGTGCTCGAGGAAGATCCTCGACGGATTTACATACTCAATATCGTACGTTCGCCTCTCCTTTTTTTACTCATTTTTCGCTGTATCCCCTGTCGATGACCGCCTCAGGCGACTCGTGGGCGTTTAACGCATAAATATTGTTATTTCCTGGAATATTGATCAACGTTTCAATTGAAAATAACAGACGAATTCCTTGTACCTTGTCCGACGACTATCAATACACTTGTCCGATGTATCTGCGACATGAATGTAAAGATAAATCAAATGCTTCTCCGTGTGTCGTACGTATCAGGCAAAATGGGTGCAGTGTGAGTTAAGTTGGGCGAGCAGAGTGTATTTATGTGACAGATTCTCGTTCTGACTGGTTCACTAATAGGTGACTGATTCCGAAATTGGACGCTACATGGTCGAAATAAATAAAAATACAATAATGACGAAGTCCTCTTCTTGGGATTTCAATCTTCCTCGACAGGTGAGACTTAACACGAAGTTAGCGGTGACATATCGAAGCTTCAGAAGTACAGAGCACAATACCAAACTTTGACACGAGTTAATACAATGAAACCATTCACTCCGCCAGAATTCACAGAACATTAAAACCTGACCCGTCAGGGATAAAAGTTTATCGACCCCAAGGCCTGCTATTCCAGCCAAACGAAGACGTTTCGTGACAAAAAATTTCCACCACGCTGGAAAGGCAGTTTTCCCATGGAGGCAGCAGCTCATCCCACGGAGGTGGACCGGGCATTTGTCTTATTAGAGGAAATATATTAATGTCAAAACGCATTACGTCGTACGTCTACATCAACCTGTCGTGTCGGAGTTTCACACACAGCCACGCGTATTCCTTGCCCTCGAGGTTTGCGTACATGTACACGCCTGCACGGCTGTGGGCACGTAAGCACGATTACGCATCACGCCAGCCCGTCTCCCCTTAACGAGCGTTATTCAATAATATTCAAATTTAATGAGTCCCTCGTAAACAACATTAATGAACCGGGAATCGGGCGGCATCGCCGGCGCCGCCACACTAATTAAAATATAATGAGACGAGTAATTATCTGGTATCGTAAAGCGTTCGCGAGTAATCGATGGAAACGCGCGCGTTTTTGCGGCCGGGCCCTGATCGATATCTAAAGAGCCGATTAATCTTCAACCTTCTAACGCGGCGGATTTCCTGGGAATTATCCATGATATATTCTTCTTGCGTCAAGCGTAATTATCACCCTTCACCCTAACGCAAGAATATCTAATTTAAGGACAAAAGTTATTAGACACAGACAAATCCCTCCACTCGTCATACGATTGTCTCGATGTTAAATAATTAACTGCATCGCACCAAGAATCACCCTAAAACCCTTAGCCACGAGGAAACCCTTTCACATACCCTCGAACCTCAAGATTTCCTCCCAGCTATCCCACAAAAGAAAATGCCCCAACCTGTTACGCAAAGCACCCCACGTGGTATTCGAAAGAATTGTTCAGCAACCCCCATGGAACGGAAGCCATCGGCTCGGTTCGACGCGTCCCGAGGAGAAGCGATCAGTCAGCGTCCCCGGCGCGCCGAGATGACAGGATATCGCGCTGAAACAATGAGGCCCAAGCTGTCGGTGTAGGATCGTGGCGAAGGAGCGCTCGCGCGAGGGGCAGAAAGGGGGAGGGCCCTCTGCGGAGGTACCTGCACAATACCTGCACGGCGTGGGCGCACGAACCGCCTGGCCGCGTCTCAACCTGCTGAAACTCGTTCTCCGTGCCTGGGTCTGACGAGGGCCCTGAGTGCACCAGCACGTACGTCGGCTTCCGAGGACGACGAGAGCTGGGCCTGGCTTCTCCCGGGGCCTGTCGCGCCGCGCCGGCAGGCCTCGAATCCGCTCCGCGTACGCTCTCGCGGGGAAGACGTAAAAGTGGCGAGAGGGCCCCGGAATCGTGGGCCCCGGACGCGACGGAGGCATATAAACCAGGATTACGGGAGACACGCGGCGCCGTAATTCTCGCGGGCCGACGCCTCGGCCACCGTTCGACTCTCCTCAAGCTTAAAAATCGCCCCTGCCCCCCACCCCGCCTCCTTCCACCGCTCGCCGCGTTTCCTTTTTCATCTTCCCCGGTCTCCCATCCTCGCGATGACTGTCGCTTCCTCGCGTTTTTCCCTTCTCTTTTCTCTTTTTACTCGTGTTCGCCGGAGAAACGCGGCCTGTATCTGGCCATCGGATCGACGAGTGAACGTCCACCCGGCGATCGTGATAACTCCAATGTATCGCATTGTGACGAGCGCGGGCATTCTGCCGGCTCGCGATGGGGGCGTCCTTCCTGTTGGTGCAGCGCGTTTTAAAAATTTGTCGCTTCTTTATATGGGCCGTGAATCTGATTCGAAGGGACTCCACCTGCTACGTGTCAGCTCGACGGAGGCGGGTTTCTTCGCGATGCTTTGTGTCTTTCACGGTGATAGCCGTAATTCAGTGTTAATATCGCGAGGCATGGTGGGACTGTGTAAGAGAATTCATCGGAAGCTAGGGTGTATTGTCTGATGCTTGAGGCCTCGAGTCTTCTCGAAGAAACACACTCGCTCCTGAAAGGATGCTGTCGACAAGAATGCGGGACTCGATGCACGTCCGTGAAAGCTGTGATCGTTACTTCTTTTCACCCTGTATGGAGACCTTCTAACCTTCTTGTACAATTACAAGAGTGGTGTATGCCAATAGCAGCTCCTCCGAACTTGAGGTAGGTACTTGATTCTCTGATAGAGTTTCTAAAAGCAGTTCGATGGGTGATAATCTTCCATCTGTGCTACTTGGACGCTTTTAATAATCCTTCGGCAATTTGTTAAAACAAGTCCTCCTCGAGGAATTTCAAGCCTCCTGTAGACACGAGTCTTTCAAACTCTTAAGTGCCCAGAAGACTCGCATAACGTCCCTGCCAAACCGTCTGGGCACAGTTAAACAAATCAACCGTCGGCTGGGACTTGCAAAACGAGCGGGGCCCCACGAAAATTGAACAGCACGACAGCCCCGCGAGTTCCGTTTCTCCGAAACGCAGGGCTGGCCGTGTTGGAAGCTCATCGCTGCCACGTATATCTGTCTACCGTGCCACTCTTCTCTCGGACGTGTTTTATGCCCGCTTCTTTTTGCTCCGCGCCGAAATTACCAGATCTGAAGAGGGCCCCGGTCGTGTGCGCGAGCGCGCGTGTTTTGACGGCCGCGGTTCACGATGAGGTCAGCGGGTCTCGCTTTCTCGCGAGAGGGCTCCGTCTCCGTGCGTCTCGCGGGGGGGACTTGGGCCCGCCAGGGGAAAGGTGATGGGGCCTTAAGTTCGTAATGACCCATCTCGGACAAATTACCACTCGAGTGGCATTGTGTTCGAGTCCCGAGCGATGCGCGTCCACCCTCCCCGCCGCCCCCTTAGGTCGTGGACCCATTGACGCGCATTATGTCCGATTTTAGCTCGCCTATGCGCCCGCCATGTTCCCACGTGTCGTGAAATTGCGGAGGATCCTTCGGTGACGGGGAATCGAGGCTGGATGCAAAGTGTCTTTGCGAATGTACAGGGAAGGTCAAAAGTAGGATTCAAATTTATACAGCGCGGGATTAATTACCATTTTGATATCGACTAAATGGTAGCTGTGTTACCATCGCCGTGGCGAAGACTGGCGATCAATCCGCGCGGCGCGGACACTGCAGAAAGCTTGTAAATAACTCTGAATAAGTAAGGGTCTCGGTTGAAGAAGGCATTGGTGTTGAGAAACGACGCAATTTCCTCCCATAAAGGCCGACTATTAATGCACCCAACATTTATGGCGGTTCTTTAAAATACTCGCGGACAAGATTGCGCCAAATGGAGGTCCCACAGGCGCTAATTGAGAAATACAGAATCGCGCGAGGAACGATCATGGAGGGAAGAGGAAGGCCCATAGGCGGGGTGGAGAGAGGGGGACAGGCCACTCGCGATAAATTCGATCGGGCCGGGACAAATTGCCAATAAAATTTGCGTTCGCGGCGCGACACGCACGTAGCTGGCCTTAAGTCACATAATTCCGTTCGTAACTCACCTGTTTTCGCGTGTATCGGCCGAAATTTTAACTTATGCCGACCATTATCCCGTCCAGGGTCCCGTGGACCCGTTCCGCGAAATTATTGGGGCCCGCGTCGCACGGTAGAGGAGTGCGAAGATAGGACAAGATATTTGCAACCCACGACGACCCTCCCGGCTGAGGAACTTTCGGCAAAGCCCAATGGCCGTCGACATCGGGCTTCTCCGGTCAATTGCAGATCCGCGATCGCCGTAAAAGCGACTTCGAGGGGTTGATTTCATACGGGCCCGCAAATAAACCGAGCAATTTTGAAGCGGCCGCGGGTGTACGCCCAGAGGTCCCCGGCGAGGGCCATCTTTATCCTCGGGACGCACACACGAACGAGACCGCGGTGTACGTTACGTTCATTACCGGGCTGACATCATTATTTCAAGTAATTTATGGACCGTCCAAGGTTTCAGTCTCCCCGTGAACCAGAGAAACGGCTCCCCTCTTGATGGCCCCTTAGCAGAAGAAAGAGAGAGTGCGGCGGGACGCGCGGGATCAACGCATTTCGTCGCGGGGAATGCAACGATTCTGCCCAGCGGTTCCCGCGTTGCGAGAACCGGAGAAACGCGGCTGAATCATCGTTGGACCGGGCCGATCGAGAAGGGCCTTGCGACACGGCGCTTTTCGCGGCCCCGCTCTTCCGATCAAATGCGCGCGTGTCCTTAATCGGCTGTGATACGTTCGACCGGCCGATTCGGCTACAGGAATCCTCGCGCGATTCACCGGGAATTAAACTACACTTTCTCTTCGTTTTTTCCGCTCCTTGTAACGGCTGTTTGACAGACGTTGTTGCCTCGGATCCCCTCGAATATTATACACGAAAGTTAAGCCGAAATTGACAATTTCACGTCAGCTTCTCGATGTCTGGCTGCGGTCTCCGACGCCCACGCGGCGGAGTTTACAGGTGCGGCTGGCAACCTGTATCTTCGTTCGCCTCTTGGTGCGTGGACGCGCACGCGTGTCGCACGCACACGAGCCCTGGAGCGTGCTACGGGCGATACACTCCTCCCTCGTCTGGCTCGTTACGTTCCGGGAAGCTGGCCACGGTTCGTTTCAGCCGCGTTGTCGCGGGGAATCTTTTATGCCACGATAAAGTAGCGGGAACCTCCTACGGAGAGAACATCCACGTTCTTTTTGTAATTGGAATAGTGTAGCTGATAGTGGTAACAGAGCTTCGGGTTCCTGGCTCGGTTGTAGTCGGCGCAATGATTTAGGGGTGGCTGCGAACTGAATCTGCAGAAAGTTAAGGGTAGTTCTCGAGCATCTTACATTCCAATGCCGATACAGTATTACCATTTTTCTATTAATCCACTGCCAAGGGAATCTCTACACCTGACTCGGGGGTCCCGATTTTTCCGTCGCCCCCCGCGGGAAGCGTATAAATATGTCCCAGGGGGAAGATCGTGGCTTGCGGTGCCTAACGTGATTAAGTAACTACTGGCCGTAAACCCGCGGCGAGATAATCCGTGTAAACGCATAAATTGCTGGATATTTAAGATAGCAGGACGTTATTCGGATAGCTCTGGTGATGGCCAGGCGTAAGTTACTGCCGGGCCACCTAGGAGGCTCGCCGTGCCACGCCTCGGCCCACCAAAACGGTCTTTTATGGGCACAAAACCGGGCACAAAACGCGCGTTTTATAGGGACGGCTCGGGCCCATGGCACGGCGACGCGACGCGTGCGAGCTATCACGCTCGAGGCCCCGCTGGATTAAAAGGGAAATCGACGTTCTATTTCCTCCTACCTCTTCTCGGGATCAGACAGCGTCTTTATGGGGACACGAAGGTGGTCCAGGATCGTTCGTTTCACCGGCAGAGGTTGTTTATCTTGCCAGAGGACCATTCGTTCCTATAGGACTATATTCCACCGCCGCTTCTATGCGTTCATTGTTTCTAAGCCTCTCCGGAGGGATCGACCGTGAAATATATTTGATCGGCTTGGCACGGTCGGCCGCATAATTTGCCCTCGATTTGCGAGTTCGTGATGAGAGTGAAGTGAAAAAAGAGTAGGTAATGACGTTTTGGTTGAGAGTAGATCCTTGCTCTACTGTGAGTGGTGATGGGATCTTAGCACTTCGAAGCGCTTCGAAAATGATTTGAAGCTTAAAACTGTTGAAAGCCTGGACAAGTGTTGAGTCCTGACGGGTCCTGAAGGTCTTGAAAGTTATGGAAGTCTTGGAAATCTTGATGGGTCTTGAAAGTCTTGATCGTTTTGGAAATCTTGAAACTCTTGATTCAAAGTCATGGTAGGTTTTGGAACCGTATGTACGTGCACAGCCGACTCGCTGAACAATACATAAACCACGACCCTGTCGAGACACTCTGGCCGATTAACCTGGATAGTTTTTGGCAACCAGATGTTCATTTTCAAGACTTTCAAGATTTTTAAGACTTCCAAGACTTTCAAAACTTTCAACACCTATCAAGGCTCACAGCTTATCAAGACTTTTAAGAGTTTTAAGCTTCGGAACAAATTCGAAGCGCTTCAAAGTGCTTCGGGTCCCATCACTAACTGTGAAGAGATGTAGCCATTTTCGAAAGGGCACTGTCGTTCTTCGATTATCGTAGAGAAAGCCATCCCCCTCCAGCAGAATGCACGGTAGCGTGTAAAAATTGCATTCTTGTGTTGCAAGAGTCTATTAAGATTCATGTTATCCATCGCATGTCTCTATGAGTACTTCGATCATACGAATCTAGCGGAATACTTGAATTTGCATCGGCACGAGTAGAATGCTAAATCAACTCCTTCGCCGCTCGTAATCAAAACCGTCCCCCACAGTCTCCCCGCATTCTTTCCTACATTAACATCTCGAATCCGTGGGGTCCATGCCGTCTCTATGCGCTCATTGTTTCTGCGTCTCCCCCGACGAGCGGCCGTGAAACATTTGATCGCCCTGGCACGGTCGGCCGTATAATTTGCCCTCGAATTACGACGCCGCGGCTGGAACGAGGTAAAGAGGAGAGAAATATCTTTCCGTTAGGGCCGAACAATATCTTCGTTACGGGTGGACGTCATTATTTGATATACCATTGAGACGATCTCACGGTGCATTCTCGGCGGACGTGCCTGGAGAGACGGCAACGGGAACGTTCCTCCAATCGTGTCCCGAGATTCAATTCACCGGCTTCCCTCGGAGTTAGTTAGAGCCCGGAGAGACGGCGTAGAGACAGTAATTTACATGACAACGAAATTCTGGTTCGTAACCCGCTTCTGACCCTCCTTATCGCGATCTCCCCCGATTCTTCCATATTTAAAGGAGCTGCCCACGGCCAGTGACCCGCGGAATCCTTCTTTCCCCGCGCGCCTGCATGCGCGCACACGGGCAGGAGGAAGGTGGCAGCAACGACACGTAGGGCACAGGTGCTACGCCCGATCGTATCGAGGCCACCGATCATTGTATCGACGACCAGCGCGCCGAACGAATTTCCATAAAACGGCTTCTAAAGATATACGGTATTGTCCGGCATCGGTCGCCATCCCATCCCTCAACCCTGGCCGGGATCAAGATCGAGATTCCACCGTAGGTGAATTCGTATCGACGTAAACACCGGATTCCAACGGCACCGCGGCTATTTCACTATGGGAAACTGGTTCATGACACGTTGTCTCGTTAGACGCGCGTTCCTTTAAAGGGAGGAGGATATTGTAACGAGGGGCACGTTGGGAAATTGATCGTGGAATTCTTGAAGAATTTGGATGAATTTTGAGAACGATCGAATTTTTAACATTTTCGAGTTCGATGTTTGTGATATTTCGGATTATAAATGTTTTACAGTTGACTGCTTTTCTCTATTCGTCGAGGAAAACATTAGAACTCCTCTAGTCGAATTTAGACCAGCGTGAACCCGGGGCCGCCTTCCCAGCATTCGAAAAACATTCCTCGTTGACAAGCACAGATGACGGGACGCAATATCGTGCTTCATCATCGTCATACTCCATTCTTCGTTCTAACGAAAGCAAGGTGGGCAGTCGTTTCTCTTAGCCACGATTCTTGGGAAGGTGATGTAGTGCGGCTGAGTGATTTCACAAAGGCCCGGAGAGTTAGAGTCCCGACTCGTTATGCCTAAATAATTTTTTTCGTCGTTTATGGCCGGCCAACACGGTCGCGGCGTAGGGAGGGGTGGGGGTCAGGGGTTTAAGGGAAACGAGGAGGAAAGAAGAAGAGGCTCCGAGACGCAACCTGTCCCATGCATCTTGTGGGCAGGGGCGCTTCCGTCAGCATCTACGGATTCATTAGAGAACAATAGGATGATGAGTGCAGTCCGTGCGTTGTAACAGACTCGACGTTGCATCGTGGATAAGAAGGCCTCGAGAAGGAAAGGAGCGGTGAAAGAATAGAGGAAGAGGGGCGCACAAAGGAACGTATGGTAAGGAGCAACTCGAGCGCGTTTTCGCATAAGGATTTTCTTTCCTTGCATCGAAGGGAATGCTCACTTCCAGATTTTCTCAGGTCTGGGGAAAAGTGAAACGATAACGTATCGAAAAATGAAGAGCCACCTTGTACCACTTGAAAAAAATATCCCGTTTCTCAGTACCCTCAGTTACTATTTAGAATCTTGCAGCATTAATCCTTAATCTTACTGTTTTAATTTTTTATAGATATTCTCAAAGACCCTTTGAATTTCCTAATACACGTCTTTGATAGAGAGCAATCTTCCAGGAACACGACAGTATTTTTTATTATAAGATAATCTAGGTACTCTTTCACTTTTCTACAGACCACAGGATTCGAACTACAGCGAGAGGTATAGCAGATGAATTTCGTTGGAGAATTACTAATTTTAGTTCACCCTTCACACTGGCCGCACTGTTTTCCCCAAACAATTTATCGAGATGCTTTTGGCGAGCGTACACGCGCTCACGTACCCCATCCTTCTTCTCCTTTTCTTCTCCCTTCGCTCCTTCGTCGTCCTCGTTTTTTTGTGACCACGACGAAGTGCACACCGGGGAAAGGGTACGTAGAGGAGTATGTAGATTCAGGACAATGCGGTCCTATTAACGAGATCAAACGATACACGGGGACGACCGCCGTGGTCCGGTACTGCGCTCCCGCCATTCAGGGAAGCATCCTTGGTGTGACTCTTCGAACACACGTTTCAAAGCCACTCTCTCTCGAACAGCAACTCAAAAATCATGCAGAATAATATACAACCGTCAAACGATCATCAACTAATTTCTGTATTCCCACAAGGGATCAGTACCATAAATGGTATTAAGTTCGAATTACCATTTACGCGTCAGTTTCATTTCAAGCTCAGTGTCAAAGTGGTGCTCCGAAAGACCGTTGGAGAGATCAGTTTTTCTGTAACGTGCAAGCGTGTGTGCTACGGAGGAGATGCATCAGGAACGTTATGTTAATATTAAGCAGAACTGCGTGCAGAAAGGTGGCTGCTTTCCTGGAATCTCTCGCTAGTCCTGCGGCCCTGGCGATGATAAGGCTGCAGCACGACGGTGGCGGCGTTACCGAGCACCAAGGATTTACAGAGGCGACAGACCGATATACCACATCCCTATCCCCTCGGGTTTCTCGTTCGCTTTACCTCGGTTCGCTCTACTTTGCCTCGCCTCGGACTTTTTCCTTCGGCAGATCCCTCGCTTCTGTTACGGTGGCTGTACGTATATACGTACCTCCAGTATGTAAATGCAGTTCGGTAAAACCGGCTATTCATCCTCGCGCCGATATATAATTTATCCGCATAATTCGCGTCTCAGCGCGCTAAATGTTGCATCAGTTTCACGCGCTGATATTTTCCTGGTCTTTCCCGTTTCATCCACTGTCAGCTCCGGATAAAGTCCCCCAACGCTTACCTCTTTCCTGTATCCGGTGTTGCTCATCCTCCTTTCATGTGTTTCATCTATTTTTCGTTAGTCATCTGAACGAACAGTTTCGGATCTCTTTGGAGATTATTTTAGATTCTGAAAACCTTAATTCTCTGCAATTAATATTGGAGAAAAGTCAATTGCATAGTATTTTCAATTTCAGAATCTTTTATTCTTCAGTTTCATTTTTCGTGACTTCTTCAAGGATCGAGGAATATTCACCCTCGATCGTAGGAATATCATTCCACCCCCTTTGAAGGAAATCTAAAGCTTTGTTCGGGTATCTTGCTCTAAGGAACACCGAGTACAAGTATATTTGCGACAAGGCAGAAATCCAGCGAGTACCCTGAGGAGCTGGTCGGTAACCAGGAGCACGTAACGCGGCTCCTCCTCGTCGTGTATCAAGAGCAAGACGAGGGTGGAACAGCGGGCACGGTTAAATCGTATGCAAAAGAAGAACGACGGGGAAAAAAGGAGAGGCACAGAGAGGGGGAGCAAAGAGAAAGAACAAACGGCAGTCAGGCAGCCGAGAGCGCAAGAGACGAGGGACACGAGCGAACCAGATTGCTTTAATTTGTTGCGCGTCCAGCAAAAATGTTAATGCCCGTCGGCCGCTCGTAATTCAGCCACGGCGCGGCCTTCTCTCCTTCTTTCCCTTCGTCTTTGCTCGCTTTTCCGTCTCCCTTCCACCCCCTGTCGCCTCTTCCTCCTACATTCCTCTTCACGCGCTACACGCGGTGGCTCTTATCTGCGGTTTTATGTTCGGCTTTGCGTTTCACCCGCGCCGATCCCTCGCGCCTGGGGGTGCAGGGAGACGCCAAGGGGTTGGAGACACTTAGGACACTCCTCCCTCTCGTCCACGTGTTCTTAAATCGCACAGAAACCTCTCAGTGACGGGTAATTCCAGTCGGCCATTTTAAGGTACTCGATGCGATGATAATTCTTGGTGAAAATAGAGAATCTTAATAAAAATTCTGAATTAAAATATTTGGGGAAGTGCAGTGCTGGATTTACCCTTTAGAGTAACAAGGCTGAAGCCTAGGGCCCCCTTTAGCTGGGGGCCCCTAATTCTAAATATTTTCTTCGAAAAAGTAGCATTTTTTTATATTATCTTTATTAACTTTAGTATCTTTAATGTTTATTTATATTAATGCTATGTTTAGTTTTAATATTCAATGTTAATTTTGAAATAAAATTCTTATTTAGATTATACGAGTATTATTATAAAAAAAAATCAAATCAGCGTCATTTTATTTTTTACATTTAACCGAGGGCCCACCAAATACTCAGCCTAGGGTCCCTTGAAAAATAAATCCGGCTCTGGGGAAGTGTATTCTCCTTCTGGGATCTAGGTATTACTATGTGCTTTACGTTTCATTTGAACAAAATAATGCAACTACCCATTTCATACGTAGCAAGTAGACAGGAACTTTCCCAACCCAATCTCCCACCTTCATATCTGGAACTCTATCACGATCAAGAAGGAATTAAACCGCCCTGCGCTGCTAATACACTCGATCCTACGAGAGGCTTCCAAGGCATTCCTGACGAGTTCCATTTTATTAGACCGTGATACGACGGATAAAGGATGAGGATCATCGTAGAACCGGTGGTCTTACGATCGAGAGATGAGGAAATAGCAGCGAATATCGCGATAATCAACGAAAGATGCCACGCGATGGGTCAAGGTAGAGGTACAGACGATTCCACGCGAACCTCTCACCCCCTAAATTACAATTAATCGCGGATGAATTATTCATGGAGCCGCGGTGCCCGTGACGCCTGTAAACATCTCCCAATAACGACGTCGATAATGTAGCGCCTAATAATCTGAAACGCGACCCAGGTGTAAAGCTGAATGTCCATAATTTTCTCTCAGTATCTCTTATAACCGTACCGGAGGATGGTGCACGTTGGCCACCGATATTATAGAATTTATGTGGACTAAGTATGATAGCCCGTGGTCTAGCCAGCAGAACTCGCCATTCACCGGAGTGCATCCGAACGATTCAGATAAACCGAGGCCGGGCTTGCGTAATCGGCCCCTTAATCGATCCGTTTCCCGCGGCTTTTACCATCCTCCAATCGTGCCCGAGCCACGGCAGCGTGGTTTTTCTGCTGGACGGCAGGATCGTGGTTTTTCGTCGAACGATGCGCCTCCCGATATATCCTGCCGCGGCGGCTGCTGCACTTGTCGCGTCCACTTTCCCGGCCGTTTTCACACGACGGTGCTGTGGGAACCGCTCTCGCTCGCTGCACCCAGTGCAGCCTATGTCGACCACTTGGAAGCGACACCCCACAAAAAAGACCGACCCCCCTTCCGCAAACACTGCTCCGTGCGCGGGCCAACGTCCGTGGCTGAGCACGTTATAAGCATATGGGAGAGTATCGATAAGTCGAGAACCCCCCTCGGTATCGTTTCTCTCGTTAAGCAACGATAGACGCGAATCGTGGCCGGATTGCCACTGATCGAGCCCCGATTCCGTCGTGGCGGAAGAGCTTCGCGTTGGGTATAATTAGAATTTTCTGTCATAAACGGTGAAAGTGAAGGCGGAGTGCTCGTCGACTGTGTTGGCTGGCGTGGTTTAGGACGTGTTGTGTTACGATCGATTGGATATCATGCTTAAGCTTCTACAAACGACACGATGGGTATTCTTTTATTACTGAAGCCTACTTTACGACGCGACAAGTAAGACGTAAGGATAATGGACCGCTCTTCATTCATCCAAACTTCTTCAGCGAGAGCAAACAAGCAAAGCAGCGGGGGTTTCGTTTCGACCCGATAATTTCCCACAAAGGGCCGAATAAAAAAAACGTGACCAGAAGTCATCGTAGAGAGACATCCCGAATTTTCACGCGGTGTTTGCCTTAAATATTATTTTACGACTGGCCGGGACCCACGCCAGCCACTTCTGAATCCCATTCATGGAGTCGGTCAAATATTGTCGAAGCCCAATCGTTTTACTGCCGCCGTTTACCGCCACAAACTATTCCGTGTGTCTCCCTTTTTTCCTGCCGTTTAATCTTCCCAACCCCGTCGCGCGACATCGCCCGCCGTGCTTTTTTGTCCCCGTTTCCGTGTATTCGATCAACAGCGAGGAATCGCTGTTGACAGTGGTGCACCCTTTTAAAGGGGGAGGCACGGTGCAGCGGGTAGAGATCTAGCCGTGTACCAAGTGCGAGATCACATCTGTCACTGCGGAAACGGCTGCACCCGCGACTTCCGTTCCCCCGTGACACGTCCCCACTCCAGAGGGGTTAATACACTGGCAGGTCGCTGGGTTCTTAGCGGGAAGCTGTCTCAACCGAGCAAGTGCACGTAAAATTGCCACACAGGATTGCTACTAGGATTCGAAATATAAACGATGTTTATTCTCCACTGGAAGAGGGTTAATTTTAACTGACAGTATCTCCAAAAACTGTCCATAGACTTTCTTTTCTAGCCGGTAAGGATCCTTTCTAATTCGAAATCGTACAGAGCGAGAACTTTTCGTTTCTAGTAATTACGCAAGGAAGGAGCAAGCACGCCGGACCGCCGCGGTAATAATATTGAATCCTGAAGCGTGTATTGGACGGCCGGGCTCGCAATTAATCACGGGCCGATTGACAAATGGACGAGGATCTGCCGATGATCTGCGTACATCGTTAAAGACGCTAAAATCGTGCCAGGCCGGTTACGTGGCCGATGAAACCCAGATGTGTAGCGCAACGAGAGCCGAAGCAGCATAATCGAGAGACAGGACGTCAAGGCGAGGAGGTCGCGAGGTCGGTACTCGGCAAAACTTGCGCTTCTCTCGCGGCTGGTGGTCCCAATCCATTGATTTCAGCGCGGCCGGCGCTCTCGCTAAAACCATCACGGTTCATAGGCACACGATCGCCCGTCACTTTCTAAGAAAGATCGACGCGCGTAACCTGTACCATTGCTCGGAACAGATGTTTCGTTATCTTCAATACACTTTCCAACATTCATCCTCCGCGGAACTTTCCTCGCTTCATTGTGCTCGATCATTCTAATTCTTCAATCGTGTTTGTTTCTACGATACAGTATTTAGGGAATCTTATTAAACTCGACCATATCGATCGCCTCCTTCAAGGACTGCAACCTGTTCCAACGGCTTCACCCAACCACCTCTGCTTCCCATAAAATCCTTCCTCGGTATCATCACCGTCATCCTAACGCGTACTTTTCCTCGCAGAATCTCCGTCTCAGTGCTCCCCCGGATCCGAGCGAATCTCATTGTACCCGGCCGTCATTGGAATCATGTTCGACAGGCTTCGTCGGTTTTTATTTGGGGAATCTCGTCCGCGGAGGCGCCTCCCCGTATCTTCGTCCTTTATCGCGATTTACATAAATATTTCCGACAGCGTGACGCATCTGGAAGTATGTTAATTCGTGGTGCCGCGGAGCGGGGCTCAACGACCGCGATTCCGAGTCCTCGGCGCGGGATCATACTCGCGGTGCGTGGAAGACATTTACCCCAGGAGGGAGAGATCGAAATTCATCGGCGCTGATAACGAGCGCCGAACGTTGACAAAGGACCCTATCTGGAATCTGTTCGGGACACGGTGCATACCGAGCAGTCTGCATAAATGCATTCCCACCTCGAGCGATGATGGCGCTTCCGCTCGCGGACGAATTGAAAAGGCATAAACACTGCCGGTGATGCGTTCTCAAACGGTATGCTAATTCCTGCCCGCTGTCACGTGTCCGCCGCAGGAATTTCCTCGGATTTATCATAAATTTAAATTCGAATAAGCTATTCCATCGGAACGACACTTCCTCCCCCCTGGCCCCCTATTGCTGGATAAAGTGCCAAGGAGGTCGCCCCGCAATGATTAATGGGTATCCACTTCACGGAGGTTGCGCGCCGTTCTTCAATAACTGGACGTTAAATGCGCTCGATGCGAAGAGGCGACACCGCCCGACCAGCGAGGGGACAGTGGCCTCAGTCTGTTTCACGCACAGTGAGCCATTGTTATCAAACCAGCGGTAAAGCGTTCATTGCGTCCTCATCCCCCGAGCAACCAGTTCCATCCTCTCTGTCTGGCGCAGGCTGAATGGCAGAGAGCAGCCCGATGTTCCGTGGGGCACTCTTTACAGCTAAGACGCATTCTACGGAGGAACGCGACGCTCTTGGAATCGTAAATGCGTGCTCCACTTGTCATCTCCTCGGCAGGTTCATCGTCCACGTCCGTGGAAGCGTTCGCTGGCTCTCTACCCTCCTCTACCGGGAAAAAGGCCTCGTTCGTTATCGTCCCCTGGAATTTTCAGAGCCGTGAGAGGCCTCGCTCTCGCGTGCCGGTATGTACCGGCGTTTTGTGGAATTTATTATCGACCTACATGTGAATCGTTTTAACCCCCTCCCCCCTCCCATCGTATCGCCAGCGCCGATTCCCGGGATTAAACCGATTCCAGGGACCACCCGAGGTCCACGAATGCAAGAAACGATATTATGTGGATGGGGCATTCAGTGGAATCTTCTTCTTTTCATTGATGCACTGTGTGCCCACTTTATGAGTACACGCTCGCACTCGGCTTAATTGATCCCTCATGAATGCTCGCGACAATTATCAACCTTAATCGCTGTCATAAATCTGTTGCGCTGGAACATTTGAATGAGGCTACATTCTGTCTGCCGTATCCACTATGTGTAACGACTTTCGCGTATGGGTCTCGTTTAAAGCTACTTCAGCAGTGAAAATTCTCAGAAGGACTGGGGTTTTCTAGACTAATTGGAAAGAAGAGGGTTCATAAAATTCTTCGAGCCTCCAAGTGCCATCAACTCTTCCTCTATTGATAATCAACAAAATTTCCCAAGGTCTGCAGGTCTCGGCGTTGCAGGTAAAAATCGGGGCCGCCGCCCTCGCAAATCTTCCCGTACCGAACGGAGCCGATCCCCAGCTAGATGTCACGCGGGGACATGAATAATCGCAGCCGCAGATTTCTCTGATAACCGGGAATGCAGTCGATTTCTGCGCCGACGGGGACCGGTCCTCCGGTGTCCGCGCTACCAGGTATTAACGGGGAGATCGTCGTCGATGAGCCGCCATTACGAAGCGCGCATAGATCATCGGGGGGGTGATCGTTGATTCGAGGGAAGAGAGGAAGAAGGAGGATAAAGGCAGCGCGCCAGGTTCGGTGACAATCAGGATGAATGGCGAATCGCATGGCGGCCATTCCTCTTCCTTGACCATGGACAGGTATTCCCTTCGGTTGTAAGGTCCTCCGGTTCTGCTCCGCGCGCTCTACAGACTCGCCCGTTGTCCGGACTTTTGTAAATATTTCCAGCACGGATGATGAACGCCGAATTAAATGAGCATTAATTATCGAGCAGGCGCGCGGTCGCGTGGGCGTGATTCATGGGCCGGAAAGAGGCCCCTGGCTCCTTCACCTCTCGCTCTTCTGCTATTCTCACTCCACCCCCTTCCATCGTTTTCGCGTAGCTTTCTCCTTCCCTCCTTCTATCCCCGTCGATTTAATCTTTCCCCGCCGATCGCCACGATAAACGGCATAGATGTCGGCGATAGAGCGCGAGCGGCTCAACGCCCGGTGGATTTATCGGTGACCACGGTTTGGGAGGACTGCAGGGAGTAGATATCAGGATTTCGGTGCTTTCACTTCGCAGGTTACTTGAATTTGTACTAGTTTAGATGATAGTTTAGATAAAGTTGATGATGGAGTAGAAGGAAGTGTGGTGACATTTTGGTATCCTCTAGGATCTGAAGAACTTCTGTTCCTGTGAACTAAATAGAGGTGGTGGTAAAGGAAACCTGAGGTTTCTCTTCAAGTCCACACCAAACTGTTTCGGTGCAAGTCGCTTCTACTTCAATCCTCCTATTTAATCTTTCCATTCTCACCCCTGCAAGAATAAAAAAGAACTCCTTCCTGGTCCAACCACAGAGTTCCACTGACAAGGAGAGTATTTTAGGTGTCTGCCTTC
The DNA here is from genome assembly GCA_929113495.1 of Andrena minutula. NCBI lineage: Eukaryota > Metazoa > Arthropoda > Insecta > Hymenoptera > Andrenidae > Andrena > Andrena minutula. The sequence goes on from OV815994.1 coordinate 24,933,107, forward strand.
GATCATTTTGATTTTTGGATATGTTATAGAGGACCGAAAAATAAGAAATACATGTTTTTTTATTTTTCCCCGTTTTCATATTTGTGGGTGAAAACTGCGTTCAAAGTTAGGGTTGAAAAATCATTTTTGTGGAATATCTCGAGATTTTTAAAATCTGGTGAGTCAGTCATATTTCGCATTCAAAGACACAAAATTTGTCCATTGACACTATTCCCCTATCTCTAATAGTTCTCGAGATATTCCACAAAAATGACTTTTCAACTCCAACTTTGAACGCAGTTTTCACCCCCCAAATATGAAAACGGGGAAAAATAAAAAAACACGTATATCTTATTTTTCGGTCCTCTATAACATATCCAAAAATCAAAATGATCGGAGGCGGACACTTAAAATACCCTCCTTGTGAGCTAGATGTTTGCATTCCCCATTCGTCGCCCATCTTTTCGCTCGATTGACCGTCGAAGCTGCCCTCTTCGGACTCTCCCATGAATCCGCAGGCCCGTCGACATGTCCGCGGTGAGCGACGGAAGAAGTAGTTTCCTAGCCCGGAGAATTACTAGGATAACGTAAATGCGTTGCGACGGCTGACGTCTCGCCGCGTAGCACCGGCTAGATTTTTCGCCGTGGCTCTCTCTCCCTCGCGCGCAGCGAATCGCGCGCGAATCGAGCCGGTGAGCTGGTTCTCTACGGTGAATTGTCCCCACGTCAGCACCGTTCTGCCTCCTCGTGGTCTCCGCTCGCCTAACGCGAACCTACGTCGCCACACGTGACTGGGGCCCATCCCACATCTCTGCCGATGGAGTCTTGGCTTACCTAACCATCGGGCCACCTGAATGATTTGCGTCCTAATCGGCCAGCGAACTCTCCGTGAATATCGACGCGGCCTGCACCGCTCGCTAGCCCCGCTCGTGCTCCTCCTGTCCCGTGCTCACGGGCCCCTTTCGATCCTTCCCTCTACCATCCAGCGGCAGACGGACATTACGCAATCCGCGTGACGGCCGAGCTGCCCGCCACGTGGGTGGAGAACACGGAGGAAACGTCTGGTCGCTGGAAAACGTACGACTCGCGTTATTGAGGGAGTGCGCTCTCGCTGCTGGTGGCTCTCGTTGGTTTTCGGTTACCCGGAACCGGGAACCTGGTACCAATAGCGCTGTACTTGATCCTTTCCCGAGGGAGGATGGAAATCGTTTGGTTGCAGAATATTCTTCACGGAGCAATTGCTGATGAACTGGATGGCAAGGCCAAGAGAGTCATCGGGCACCGGTGCATCTGCTTCTCTTAGTCTTAATTGCATCCTCGATCCCGGAAGTAGATGAATAATTGCACTATCTTGCGGTGCGCAGTTTTCTTGTTCTTTGAGTGCGTCACACTGGGATGCGTTTTGCGCAGCGAATCACCGTGCACAGACCTGACGGAGTATGATGCGTACAAGTCCGTTAACGAGAGCATCGCGGTACCGCAACGTGATCAGGGATGCGGCAGGTAAAAGTCCCGTGACACATTTACGTCTCTGCCTATGAATTCTGCAGGTTGACTAGGCAATCCGGATGTCGAGCGAAGATGACACGTGACGCAAGTAGACCACCGAGCAGCGCAACGACTATTGATTCCTGCTCGATCTCGTGATCCTTGCTTATCCGAATGACACCTTAGGTATACACATTCCATTGCTTTTGTGTAATAAAAACTGCAAAGTGGCATCGAAGATTCTGCGCTGATGTTTTTGATTCCAATCAAGATCTTCATAATTCTTTCGTCCAATTCCATTTTAGTCCTCGCGCCTCCGTTCGGTGCGCGTTCCACTACACGCTGACGCAATCCTGAACGCTGGCCGCTCATTTGCATCGAATAATCGCTGCATTTCCCAGAGTACGACTCGCGGGACCGACCAGGATGTCCAGGACGTGATCACCGTTGTTTTACGGGCCGCTGATTGGCGCGATGCGTGACGGTTCCTCCGTGGAAAGGTCGACGGAGGGATTGTTACTCATTATGCACCTGGTTTCAATTGCCGATACGTGAAATTGCAAGTTGCCTGACATTCTGTTCCTCCACCTCTGTGATCTCTACGGGTGTGGTCCCTGTTTCTCCTTAGACTTCTGACTTGCCAATCATCCAGATTTGGGAAGGTCAACATCCTTTCTACGGAAAACGTGTAGAACTATCTTGAATATTACACGTTGCGAGCCAATTCTTTTGAAATTGCCAGGATGAGGAAAGCCAAATTGTACAATATTAATTACGGGTGGATTGAAATTGAATTACACCCTCAAAACTAATAATTGCTTAGGTACCCATGGTCTCTTTATATTAGAAGCCCAATTTTCTATCTTATGTAACTTTCAATTACATTCAAATTTCTCTTCTTTGGAAGCTACTCTAACCCAGACGATTCCGAGCAACAACGACAAAGTACTGAACTAAAAGCCAGACAAGCACTCTAGCATTAAGTTTAGGCAACGAGCAGTTCTGCAAGATGAAAGGGCCGCGGTTCGGAACGAGCAGGTGTGCGATTAAAGGCCAAAACGCAGTACCCTTTGAATTAACTTCCATTGTCGGCTGGTAGCAACGAGACGATTGACCTTTTTGGCTCCGCTGGTTTTAACGTAACACCGTGGCTAAGTGGTGTAAATAGCTGCCACGAGGTATCCCCGCGTGCAACGCGGGTTTTACGGTGAAAGGAGAATACCTTTGTACCTTTTGCGTCTTCTCCCCACTCGCCACTTGAAAGCCCGGCTTGAAGGAAGCGCAAATTTAAGAGCGGACGTGGCGCAAGAAAGGCAGACGGGATGGACGGGGGTAAAGAAATCGTTCACAGCGAATCGATTCCAGGAGCCGGCTCGGACAGCCGGAAAAATATATCTCTGACGGGGGACGCGTAAGAACCGTGCGTAGAAGGCTAGAAGCACGCGGAATCGTTGCGCAAGCCTTTCGCGCTGCACGCATGCCACCGCATTATCGTCACGCCGCGAAAAAGGAGCATCGGCACCGTAACGCGTCGCGATTAATTTTACCGTTGTCGGGAATATTTCATAGCCACGGCGATCATAAAATATCGATCGCACAATCACGCGATCTATCCGAGAAAAGTCCAACGGAGACCGTCTCCAGTTGTAAAAGCCCCGCGATCTCCAATGGGGAAAGGCTTCGGTTCCCGAGGATTTTACAACGCGGCGCAACAACGTACAGCACAATCCCAAGGATATCTCGCGAGCAGCCGCGACAAACCGATCGATATTTCGAAATTGAAACGTCGACCGGTTTTCCAGAAGCGGTGGCCTCTTCATTATGTCGCCGCGAGACCTTATCGAGAAGCAGGGGATAGAGGAGAGGGCGCAGCTCGTACGACACGCTGATAAATGGTTTAGGACATGCGATTCCTCGTGATTCCCTTTCAGACCCCTGGCTCGATAGATCTTCACCGCTTTGGGAATGAGAGCTGAGCGGTTGTCCCTTTCCTCCCGGCTGCTGGAACACTCCCCCGTCCGGAGGAACGAGCGAAACAACGAAAGGGGACGAAGGAGAGCGGCTCTATGGCTGCACAGGTGGTTAAGGTTCGCCATGGTGGACGTATAAAGGTGGACTGGGATCGCGTGAGTCCGAGGCAAACGGTCGTACACATGTAGACATCAGATACCACGCGTGGCACCGGTCACGACAGGACTCAGGATCTTCGACGGCCACTACAAGCCGCTGTGGGAAAAATCCCGGCCTGGTCGCTAGGTAACAGCGCTCGGAGTCCTTCGATAGCGGTGTCACGTGTGCCGGAGTGGCTCTTATGCGGGGCCATTTTGAGGAATTCACGGGGAACGCTCGGGCCCCGAGTTGTTTTCAATACTCCCCCGGTCGTGTGTTGCCTGGGTACTTTGAATATTGCTTGGTCGCAGGTGAAGTTATTCAAAGTGCAGACTCCAACGTCCACGCGCGTTTTGCATCGTATCCTTTACGCTCGGCGATAATGCTCGCTGCGAATTGGTGTATTTGGTAAAAGCCTCGGCTCCCTGGCGACCGTCCACCAGGAAATAACCAGCGGTTCGAATCTGCCGAGCGGCGATGGTCGATCGTTTGTTCTAACGTGCAATGTGCCAGGCGACTCGCAGCGTATGGACACGCATAGGCTTCGCTTGAAATACCAGCGTTTCAATGGACTTGTTCCAGGACTTTGTAGATATAGATAGCATAGTTTTCCTCCCTTCTACGATGCCACGGGCACTCGAATAAATTCATCCAACTCCATACAGAAATAACACACCGACTGAGGCACAACGCAGATTTGTCTACGAGCGCCCTGGGCACTGCTTGTCGCGCAGCTCGCGCAACGGAAAAAGAAATATGCGATTTTAATACGAGCGGGGTAATCGTCGGCAAGTAATCATGCATTGTGCTGGGCGCCATTGATTTCGGAACACGAGCAACCGGATGCCCGGGCGGCTCGAGACAGACGCGGTGAATAATACCACGATTTTTCAGCAGGCATTATCACAGCTAAGTCCGCTTTTAGTGACTCGGAGGCACAAGAGCCGGCCCCGACTGAACCGCCGGCTTTCTGGGGACGATCCATTTGTATGTTCAGCGGACTTGTCCCCCAGGAGTGTAAGGACCCCTGCGGTTTCGCCACACTTGTATTTGCATTCGGTGCCCGAAACGCGCGCGCGCGCCCATAGGACCCATTCGTAAATTAACCGGGGCCGTTCCATCGCGTTTCGAATGAGATATCGAGCTCCCGCCCTCTCGCGAGCTGCCCTTCGATAAACTATCTCTCGTCCTGCCGTGAAAGGGCGTTCTCGTCATTCTTTCGGGACCGGTTCACGGCGAACGGTCCCGTGCTTCCTTCCCGTTTCACATTCTACCCGCGCGACACCGTCCTCTCTCGACCCTCCTGACAGCGATTTAGACGAATCTTGAATTATCCTGATTGCTTTTTATAAGATTTATCCAGCTCGCGTCCATAATACTGGATCTACTAGGACCCAGCAGTGACATCGCGCGCGATGGATGATGGAGGAATTCCTGTCGAGGCGATACGTGCGCGCGCCCTCTGATTGCGGCGTGTCGTTAACCCGTGTGCTTCACAGATGTCGAGTGGAATGTTTTTCCAAGGAAAAGACACAGCATTAACGAAGCAATTGTACTCGGGCCCATAAAAGGACCCGTGGAGGGCGTTATCACCGTGGAATTCGAAGGGCGCGATCGTTACAGGGACCGGAGACAAGAATCCTCCAAGTTACTGACATGTCGTTCAGTTCGACGAGCTTCTCGGAACAGCACTAATTCCCGATGATGGCTGGCTGCCGACTGTTCTCCACCCATCGTGACGTCCCGCTGCGCGCGGCCCCGTAACTTCTCCCGGCTATCATAACCGAACATTAGGAATTCGAGTGGCGAGAGGAGAGGCAGGGCCACGAGAGACGAGGTTCAATAACCCAGGATCGAGAATGTGGACATATTTCAATCCGTTTGGGACGTCGGCTCGATAAGCGACGAGCATCAGTCAGCCACTAGGTGTCTGACGAAATGAATCTCCTACGTCTGGTGCAGGTGGTTCCTACAAAACGAGCATTAATGGCCCTTGGTACACCCTCACCCCTTGCTCTTCTTCGATTCCAAGATGACCGCGTTCTCTTCGCTTCTCTACCTTCTTCATTCTCCCCTCATTTGCATCGTTTTCTATCAGAGGCTTCCTTGGAGTTCGAGAAACGGCTTTTTCTACGTAAAATCCCTGATTTTTCTCCTCTTCTTTTCCAGTTTCTCTCTAGGCCTCGCTATCAATCATCCACCTCCACAGGCAGAGATGCAAAGAAAATGCGAAGGTGGATCGCACGCAGGCATATCAGTTGTTTGCGATGCATCAAGCACGCGGGACAAGCACAAAATCGATACACGTCCATTAGGGAAGCTGTCCCCGGTGGTAAATAACAGGAACTGTTCCCCGATCAAGTTGAGGTAGATGGTGCGGAACTCGAGATCGGAATCGATTATACCCACGTTCGTGCCGTTTCTGCGCTTACCTATCTGCTAGCTTGTGTAGTGACCACGGGCTGCAACCAGATCAAAGCGAAAAGAGACGGGGAAAGAGAGGTGAACAGAGGAAGGGAGCCACGATGTATCTGTTGGCGCGGTGCTGGCCGCATCCACGAGGCATCTGCCGATCGCCTCGATAAAGGCCCCCGGAATCGATTCCTCGCTCGGTTTACTTTAATGGCACTCGTATTCGCTCGGTAAGTACGTTATGATTTCTCTAACTAGTATCACGCACACGTCGTGCAAACGTACCCGGCCTCCAACAGGGGTCCCAGGCTATCCGCGGCGCCGTTTTTCTCCGTTCCGTTTTTCCGTTCGCCCAGAACGCCCGCAATCTCTGGATCGCATTAACGGTAATGGCACGGAAATCTTCCTCCAACCGACTTGGAATTGTCCGAGTGGGAGCCACGGCACTGGGAGGATCGTCAAGTAAACGGTGGGTTCGCGGCTGACCAGTTCCAGATCAGCTGATCGAATCGCGATCACCGCTAGGAATCACCGATGCACACGAGATGGAATAACGTTTATTAAAACGTGAATTCGATCGTGACCGCGATCTACACTGAAGGGTAATGAATGAAGCATTTTGCTCCGCGCAGATGCAAATATGTTACCCACAATGCCACTACGTGTCTCACACAGGGGAACATTATAGCGAATCTGCGATTTTTATTCGACGAGATCTATTCTACCTAAATAATGCTCATCGTGCCCCGTCGAAACCGCAGAGCCCACGGCCGGCAGGATGGAGAAGGAGGTCTCACTGCCGCATTCCACCCAGATCGGACGTTAATATAAATAGGACGTACAATACGTTCGGCGGAGCAATCATCCGTTGGCGGTTCGTCGGGAATGGAGTTAAGCCCGCGTCAAGTCCGTGACTTTACACAGGCGGTGGTACGTATACGAGTGGCCGGTGATCTTGAAGGGCGAGCAGCGCATCCGAGAGGCCGCGTTATCTGAAATATTGCGGCCGTATCTCGCTTAGCGCGGCAAGCCGTACGCTCGCCATCGCGAGTGACCCTTATCGAGCATGAGCGCGACCTTTCACCGCCGCTGAAAGAACCGACGTAATAACTCGCGGCGATAATCGGCCCGGGAATAAGAGGGGAAAAAAGCGAGGTCCAGGCCGATACCCGGCGGTTCGCGCGCCACAATAAATAAGACTTCAACCTGGCACCGAGGAATCTGCGGGGTTTAACGCGCGAGGACGCCCTGGGTGGTAATAGGCTGGCTTTATATGTGGGTGCAGAGAATGGCCCGTGTCTACTATCCCCGGAGCCTCTATCTTCCGATACAGTAAGGCCCGGTCCACCCCGTTCGGTACCTCTCGCGGGAATCTTGATTGGCCGATCGCCGCTCTTGACGAGGAAGTGACTTTTTCCCTCGAGTTTCATTTCTGGGATACGTGATCCCTTTAACCAAGCCACGGACTTTTCCAGTTTCCAAGAAAAAAACTGTCTTTTACTCGTAAATCCAACAAACGGCGAGACCCACTTCCTAGACAGTAAAATTCTTGCAAAACTTCTGGACGTATTTGCAAACTTGTCGCTGTTGGTACAGAGGCGAGATTTCCTTTGCAGCTCTCTCTCTACGGATTCCTCAGTGAAAAACGACAGCAGAAGAATGGCGAGTATTGTGTTGAGCCCGGTTGGGTGTGCACGTTCGAAAGGCTGTTTTGTAATTATAGAAATGTGGAGCTGTTTTTGCCGGGACTGAGAGGAACGAGGCACAGGCGGTTTCTTCGCCGGCTTTGAAAGAAATATTATCCTGGTGGACAGGCGGGGCATACGGATGCAGAGCACGCACGACACGTCGGCCAAGGTAATTCCGGTATTTATCCAGCATTAACCGTAGACGCTAACGAGCGAATCTCTAGCGATTCCGACGACGTTGCCACGGAATATTTCGATTCGACTCGCGTCGTGAGACGTCGTCAAGCTGGCGGGTCCGTGACACGGCCGGCGTAAAGGGACGACGGGCCAGGCGTCTCGTCGTATTATGCAAAATACGACGCTGGCCTGCCGAGCGGTGCGCCTACATGCGCGAGATCGTTCGATATATCGAACCAGTAGACCACCACCGGGCAGATCCAGAGTGCCACGGTGCCCCTGTCAATTTATTACGACGCTTTTGTCGCCACCTATCGCACGATCTATCGTAATAATTCAGCATCCTTGCCCTTTCGACGATTCCACGCGACATCCCTTCTTTAGGGTCATCGAAAAATTCACCCTCGAATTTGGAGTTTCAGTTTGAGGCACACTTTGAATATAGTAGATCGTTTGATCACCTCTATTTATTATACTTGGATTCTCAAGTGTGGAAACTTTTATCTTGCAATAACCAAAGTTGAATATTGCATTCTAATTTAATTACAAATCCCAAGACGTGGTTCCTTGTAAAAAATAAATGAGCACGAAATAAATATTGTGAAAGTCAAATTGAACACGTTCTTCTCTCACCCTTCCCCCCTCCCCGCACGCTTTCATCGTGAATTTATTTCTCTCGAAACTCGAACGTATACAGGTCAGCATTGTATTCCTTGGAAGGAGTCGTTGACGAAACGGAATACCCGGCGATCTTCGTTTTTCGCGAATACCTGTCGGCGAAACGGAACGCTCGATCCGATCTTCGACTTCGCCTCTGCCTCTGCCGGACTTCAGGGTTCAGATACGATCCGAGTATCCCCGGGAATAAATATCCCGTACGTCTTTCGAGGCTGGCCAGTTCCCCTTGTCGAGATCCCGTCGACAGACGGATGGACGAGAGATAATTGTCGAACGCGTCGATCGTGCCAACAGATTGTCTCTCCGAGGAGAGCACGGATAGAAGGTGCCGATGATTTCTCCGTCCTCGCTTAGGTGACGCAATCGAGGGCAGTTGGCGGTGGATCGGAGGAACGAGGGTCAGATCGATCGGCGGATCGATCGATCGATCCCGGCGATACCATACCGCGGCTCTCTGGCGAGAATGACGCAATCGAATCTGCAGCGGACTGACACTTTCGGTGGTGACTTTTAATTACGTGTCCATCGAGTGTCATCGTTCGAAGGAAGATTATTTCATTCGAGGGAATTTATGATTACTGTGATCTCTACTGGGAAGAATAATATTCGAATGCAGAGACTTTTGAGGTATTCAGAAAAATAGCCAGACCCGCGCAATGCGGATGTTCGCGACGTTCAGTGGGTCGTATCCCTCTGAAGATTCCACAGAAAAAGTATATACACGGCAGAGAATAAACGTTCGCTCGTATACACGTAGAAACGCGACGTGTATCGCGTGGGTGCGTTCGACTGTGACGATCCTGGAAGACGTACACGATATGGGACGACTTCGATCCGATCTGTCACTCCCCAATCGCGGCAACGAACAGTCGAAATTGTTTTCGCATTGGCTTTCACGGCGCGACCGCGTACCACTTCCTATTGCTCAAACGACGAACCCATGTTTCGCTCATCCTATGCAAATATCACGTTTCGCAAAAATCTGCCGTCGTCTGCAGACTCGTACCCTCTCGTCGTGATATTTCCCAGGGAGCGAGACGTGAACTTTGAGAAGCTCATCTAACACCATAATCGTGGGATCAAGTGACACACGTCGAAAGATACATTCCTAAACCCTGAGTGCATTCTTTCGAAATGTCTGGTAGCTCCTGGTTTTCATCGTTTCAAGAAAAGAAGCGCAGCGACGTTGAAGTTGAAGGTGGACCCGCCGAACCGCCAAAGGATTACCAGCTGGAGAAGAGGTAATCGGTGATTTACACCGGCAGCTTCTCAGCAAATCCTCTGTGGCTGGCAAAAAACTTTGCTGCACCTAATCCGCCGACAAATGTCAAGGAAACGCCCCCCTCCCTAAACTCCCGACTGAATTAATTCGCGGGGAGCAAGTCGCTGTCCAGCGCGAGGCAGGTCCCTTTCTCGTCCGCGGAAGTGTCTTGGCCGGGAGTGGAACAAATATATCGCGACGGTTGGCCAGGGAAAACGGTCCCGCGATTCCCGATCCATCCGCGAGCCTCGCTGCCGAGCTTCCGTAACTCCCACAAGACCGTATATGCACCGCGCGGGCCCCCCCTCTGTTCCAGCTGTTCGGGCTGGACGAGCCCAGGGGCCACGCTCTGCGAGGATAAATTTCTAAGTGAGCGGCGTGCTGCATCACCATATAGGAGAATAATGTGACATTTTTTCCCACGTGGGCCTCTCTCCTATAAGGAGGAAGAAGGTAACTGCTCGGCCATACAGATATTCCGTACATGGTGCCCCCGGGCCGCTCTTTAGAAGCGGGCTCCGCTCGCTTATTCTCGGCCGCTTGGCCGCACGAAAGCCTGCGCACGGCTCCCGTAACTTATCTAGCGTTACGTTTACACGGGGCTACATCCCCTACCACGGTGCCCCTTTACTCTGGATTTGTCGATGTGATAATAGAAAGTGTCCGGGCAAGAGGTGTGCAGCGCGTGTTGCCGAGATGCACGATTACGGCGGTCATTAGTTGCACGCGGCTCGCTGCTTTTGGCCGTGTCCCGACGGCCGGGCCCGTTATTCCTCGCCCAGGCATTCTGCGTCGAGTCGCCCCTTACACTTGCGCCACGATCATCCTCCATGAAGCAGCTCTAAACGCAAGGGGGCGTTCAATGGGTACAGAGTTACGCAGAAGTTGCAAGTCCCTGCAGCTTCCTCGATGTCGCAAGATGAATTCTATGGATTTTGTTGGAATTTAAATGAGTTGCAAGTAGAAGCTTGGATAAACGAATGCTTCAATAGCAGCATACATGAAATTTGATGTGGCAGAGAACTTCGAACTTTCCATAATGAAATGCTGAGAGTAAGAAGCCTCGCATCGATGAAAACGTTGCAGGCGAAGCTCGCGTGGCGTCGTGAGCGTGGATAGAAAAATTTTGAGGATAACAGGTAGAGGATCGCGGGAGGTGCAAGTTTCCTTGTTGGTAACGATAAGTGCACGTCTTTGTTTTCGCGATACACCAGCGAAATTACACGGTTTATCAAAACTTGATCGACCTCCGCCGGGGTTTTTGCGGCGGACGGGGCCTCGTTTCTCTTTAATAATTGGACAACGCCATTGTTCCCACCTTGGCAAGCATCGGTAGATCGAGAAAAGGCTCACGATAGCCGCTTATTGTGCCGACACGTGTGCATCGATAAGCGGCGTGATTAACGATCACCGTGATTTCGTCGGGGTTCCCCCGGCAACTCGTTTCATTTTTTCCCAAAAAACCTTTCTCCCAGGCGGCCTCGCGCAGAGCCCGGCGTCTCGGTCCGCGCGCCGCCTTCTCTATCCGCCCTATCAATTATCTCGCGGATTCGTCGTGGTGCATGGAAAACGGATTTAATAACATTAGAGCAGTCCCTGTTATTAAAGTTAACGTTGCCTTTTATTCCGCGGAGAGGTTCATTAAATTGTAAGTTACACCGCGGGCGGCGGGGGCCGCGGAGGGAATAAAGTCTCATATTTCTTTGGTCTTTTTCACCTTGGCCGGGCAAAAAGCCGGCGGTGGGCGTTGAACCGTGCCATTAACTGCAATTTCGCTGATGCGGTCCTTCTTCCGGATCGTTAGCGGGGCCACTTTGGCTGACTTATGTAAACTCCGTGGACGATGCAGATGTGATTTAATGAGAGGAGCGAAAGACTCCGCGATCGGCACGGCCCGGCCAGCGGACGTTTTAATACACCCGTGTCTGACGCACCGTTTTGCAAATTCTACGGGCGATGCTCGTTATGCAACGCGTGCATTTTCCCGGGGTGCACGTGTTGCGCTTTGGAACGAGGAGATTAATTGCACTCTGCAAACATATCAGCCAGTAATATTCGATGAGTCTCCAGTTCCATTCCAGAACATTCCCAGGTATTGTACATATGTAAGCCGGACGATTTGCCTGTCATAATCGGCTGCATTAAATGGAATGCACTTGGAGCTCCATTTTTACGTTCATTGCCCCTAAAAGCGTAAAAGAAGATACTGCGTCTAAGTGCGCCGGGGAACAATCGCGCCAGAGCTGTGCTAGACGATACTTGGAATGCCTTCTTCTTCCTTGGAACGGCGCGCGACTATAAAACAGCAGAGGACAGCGAAAGGGGGGTTGAACAGATCAAAATCAGCCGTTCACGCTGCTTTCGCCTATCGGACCTCCGACGTAGCCGTGGTGGAAGATTTTGCGAGGGACTGTATCCCTAACGATATGCGATTGTCGCCCCATTAGATGCACCTCTCACGGCCCGGTATATGGATATCTTCGCTCCTCTCTCCATATAGTGGCGGAGCCCCCATAGCGCTGTTTATCTCTCGACTATGGCAGGATTGCACTCATATAACGAGACGAACCGACCCCGGTTGGCTTTCGAACAATGGTCGCGGTCTGCGGTCCGATCATAACCGCGAGAAGGGCGCGGGGAGGCGAGAGGGGGGCAGAGCCGGACAGAAGAGGAATAAGAAGAGGCGAGCAAGGCGCCTATCCAGCTCCTCGCGCTCGCCTCGTTGCGCTCGCACCTTGGCGTCTCTAGCCGAGAGACTCGAAAGATCGCCCTTGATTTATGCATCTGGGCCAGGATGCGATGCAGTGCATCGTTGCACGGGATTAATTGCAAGCGGAATTCTGGCGCACATTACTGGGTCAAACTCTGGTCGACTTGGGTGTGTACTGTTTGCGAGTTGCACGAGTGGGATTCATTGGGGCAAGAGTTTAACGCAATTCTGGTGTATTTTACTAGTAGAAATTTGGTCCCCACTCAACTCAAAATCCTGTAGTAAATGAAAAGAAGGTGCACTGCACCCAGAGCCTCTTGTTTCCGGTTCTCGTTCCTCTTCTACCGATATCCAAACGACAACCTCCCACGGTAGAGAGCGCGGTGACCCAGGAAGCCACGTACTCGCTAGAATCGTCGCGCACAGACGCGGGCGGAGCTTGCAGCCGAAGATACACACGCAGCGAGCTCGGCCGTGCACGCTGGCGCAGGAAATTAAACGATACGTCATGGAAAAATAGGCCGGCGCTGGTAGCAGCTAATTGGGAGTCAGAAGTAAGTTATCCGGCGTTAACTAACACCGTCGCGAAGCTTCCCCGGCGTGGCCGGGCATCTTATCGGCAGCGAGGATCGCGCGATAAAGCGATTGGGAATGCTGTTAGGTGATATTGTTGATAGGAAGTCGAACCAGTATAACGTACCACCTGAACTGCATATTCAAGCGAGCAGGTCCTGGGACTATCGGTAACCTCGCACCGGACGCGCACGAAAGAGCCGATCGTCTAATCCCGTTTAACGATTCGCGCATCAATAAAGAGGCTCGATGGGGAACGTATGAATCTCACGCGTAGCCTGGGAAACCCTGGGCAATGGCATCGCAGAGTCCCAAGTGTAACAGGAATTCCCGCGGCGGCAATTACGAAGAAGCTCCCATGATACGCGGCAGCGCGCTGCCCGGCCAGCTATTGATAAAGTCATTAGTATATTCGAACGACGGACGCTGATCGAGCGTGCACGCTAATTATCCGACGTATACGAGGTAATTCGAGCCCGGTACGCGGCCGTGACGTATAATAATCCAACCACGCACGGTGTGCCCGATAAAGCGGAGGCCTACCCACTCTATTACGCACAGCTCGGACATAGTTAGGGCCCAGAATTGCCTCGTTGCTGGCCGGCTGATGCGCTCCAATCCAGCTGCAATTACTCGGCGCGGGCCCCGCGCGAGGTCCCCCCTCGGAAGAGGCGTGAGAACCCGCGTCCTGCGTGTAATACCGAATATTCCGTGATAAGCGTCTTATTTCCGCGGCGCAAAAAGACAAAAGCCACCGCGAAGACCACGGCCTGTGACACGGTCGTTAAGATCTCTTCCCCGTGCATCGTGTTACTTGCGCCCAATGATTTACCGTACTGTCATGCCCGCCTATAAAACGGTCATAATGTTTTATCATCCGGGCCGAAGCACGGAAAATGGCCAGGCGCTGCCTCACGACCCGCGCCACGCCGAGCGTAACGAATAATGAAATCTTACTTTCTTACTGAAATCGCCAGCCCCGCCATGCTTTGCCGGACGGGCTTGTTTATCGCCGAAGCGTTAATTAGCTGGCTTCGAGGCGCTGCCTTCGATGGCCTATCCGCGCGAACAGAGGATCTTCTAGGCTGTTGCATTATTGAAGGGGAGTATGAAATTGAAATCCATGAGAAAATTGTGCGAAGCTTCGGCGACAGATGCAATGGCGAACGCAGTGGGGGACCTGGAACCCTGCAGAGGAAGGGCTTTGTGCAAAGAAAAGGAAACTAGATTTTATTCTTTAAATAAATCCTTATAATTGAATTTTATTGATTTTCTATTAAATATATTTGTATCCCTTCAACTAGGCTCCCCCAAGATTATATCCTGAATGCGCTGTACAGAAGGATTCAGACCCATTTCAGTTGGCAAAGACGATGTAGCTAAGGCGAGAAGTGTACGTTAGATCTGTTGCAATGTAGAGACGTTACAAAGTGAAGATTCAACGACAGACATAGGTAGCGACAATACCAGTTCACTCAGGTCAATTTGGCGCAATTAAGAACAGAAAACCGTTACCTTCTACGCGATTAATGGCCTCGGCCATTTTCCCCGGTACCAGTCGCACCGATCGAAGGTGATCATGTTTTCCAATCTTCCACCGGGAGGTGGAATCAATTTCAGCCGTTAATTGCGTATGCATTGCTGGCATTCAGATGGAAATCGCAAAAGTTGCGTGAAATTTGCCATCAATGTGGCGCAACGTCTTCGGTGAACGCTGACACACGTGCTTCTTCGTACGATTCTCATTTGTCCTCTTACACTTCGCCTTGGTCATAATTTCCCTCCGAGCGAGACTCCTAAGTGCGTTCTTTAATCAGGGACATGACGAAATTTGAGCGGAAGGGCTAGAGCTTGTCGTGCCTCGTCCAGCACTGATGCCTCGTTACTGAAGTATCCAGAACACGAGATGAACATTTTACCTATGCACTCGATTCTTTATTCCCGCCGAAGGGACGTCCTTCGGCGGCTGAAAAGTCCGTTCCACTTGTCTCCGATACCAGGCGCATTTATATTTGCCGTGGAGAAGCCCGTACGAGCGTGCCACGCGGTGTGCACCGGCCAGCCGAGCTGCAACAACTTTCGCCCTTGGGCGACTCGCGTTGCTCTTATTTAAACAACATACCTAACTCGCTCGCCTCTCTTACTCGCGACTCCCCCGCCTCCCACCACCGCGACCGGGAGTACCCAGCATCCTTTTTCAGGAGCGTAGCAACCCTTTTAGCGAGAGCTCTCAGGTATCTGATGCCGGAGAACTTTGGGTCCCACTTGCTCGGCAGCAAGGTAGCAATCCGATAAATCACCGGGTGTGTTCAAATTGAATAGGAATGCAGTATGTTAGGGGAAACACAGGTAGAGATCTGTAGCTCAAAGTTACACTACAGTGAGCTCCATTGAGATCTGAGTGGAGTGACTACGGGGTGCACTAGGATATGCCTAGGCTGATGATGGCAGCCTGAGTGTTACACAGCTCTATAAATCCTTAACCAAACTGATCACAGGATTACTTACATCGACCTTATCTATACTTCAATCACTACATACTAACTCAAACTCTATCCAAACCTGAATTTTCCTATATTACAATAACCACCTCCACCTGATGCTCACTTGGTTACCTCAAAGTATACCCAAAGTGCAAACTATCAAAGTCATAGTTGCCACGAGATCGGTCACTCATCACGGACATCAACCAACCAAATCTGCCCCACGACACGAGCAATTGCAACGTGCCAGCCTCCAAAAATGGTCCCTACGTGCCACCGAGGCTCAAGATCCCTCCGGAGGGTGTAAGTCAGAACGGTCGATCAAAGTCCCCCGGCGACAAACGAGATACGTCATCTGGGGGCTCCGCAGGGTCTAAACACGTCGCTGGTATCGCGGGTCGTGGTATCTCGGCTGGAAAGAGCCGTAGCCAGGGTTCTTAGCCCGGTCCAGCAGGTACCTCCGTGGCCGTGGCACTGATCGTCCGGCGATACCGGCGTAATTTAAAATCATCGGGGCACGAGACAAAACAGGCAGCCGGGGAACAAGTGTGTGCTTTGCCCCGCGGAATCTTGATTATACATTCCACGGATGACGGCCACGGGGGACTCCGGTTCCCCTCCGGCTGCTCTCCTCCTTGTCCCTCTCGCGCGGGTCGCGTCGCGCGACGACAACGCCGGAGAAGGAGGGAAGGAAAGGCAGGCAGGAAGATAATCGATCGCCGCGGATGTCCTTTAAGCTGTCCCTTTGATGTACGACGCTGTGGATGTTCGCACCTAAAGGGCCGAACACGCTCGCGGACAGTGGCGGGGGTGGCGAGACCGAAGGGGAATAATATTTTTCGATAAAACATTGTCCACCGCGTGTCCAGCGTGGAATTCGCCGAGCTTTTAGGAGGCAGCCACGCCGGCCAGCCCGCGTCGTTACTTTTCCGCCGCGTTCCTGGTGCCCGGCTCGTCCCGCTCCAATGAATAATCAATCGCGCTGGTTGCCCCGGCTGGTCGTTCCTTTTGATGTACGGCGTTAGATAGCCGCGCGAAACGAACGACCCGCGCGCCGCTAGAAGAATTCATTAAAACAAGCCAACGAAGCGTACGGCGCGAGAAGGGAAAGAATAAAGCGCCGGAGGAGCGAGTTAGCGGGCCCCTGACCCGCGAAGCGTGTAAAGTCTCGCCTTCCTTTTTGGTCCAACCACTGGTACCGGGCTACCAAAAAGTGCATATGTGTGTAAGAGGCTGTTCCGTAAAAAGTGTATTTACAGAATGAATTTGTATCGTGGACTACAAGGTGGCGAAGCTTTTAGCAGCTTTTTTAACGTGGTCGAGCCGCGTCGCTGCACTTCCCTCTCTCGCGTGATCCTTAAAGGCTTCTCGTCTCATCGTTTATACGCTGGCTTGAATTACATCCGCGGGGATGTGTATAAGGCCCAGATTAAACGGGGCCCAGGGAAGTACGCTCTCTGGATGAACGAGATCTCTTAGCCTGCACCGTAGCGGCGACGATTAACGGCTGTACGTAGCTCGTGGACATCCCTCACCATTCTAATTACCTGCCAGCATGCGGCCTAGGATTATTCGTATTAGCATGTGCTGATTGCCGTCGGTGAGGAAGTGCAGTGTCCCGTGCCTGCAGTCTTACCGCTCGACCCGCTCGATGGGATTCAAGGTGGAGAGAAAACGTTTGATTTATCATCCGAGACAGCTAGATCTTCTAGAAGCGAACGCCGGGATAGAGCGGTACGCTCTAGGAAGTGCAAAGCGGAGTAATTACGATTCGAAATGGAGGAAGTGAGTCTCTTGGAACTGGAGATCAGAATCGAGTCAGCCTGTCTCTGATGGGACCGGGGGTAGTGAAAAGTGGAAGTAGCGACCGCTATCAGCAGGAGCACCGACAATAGGAATCGCGGGGACAATAGCGATCGTTTGAAGCTGCTCGTAGCTACGATTTGGTCATGGAAGCGGGAACGGGACGCTGGTCAGAGGAAAAAGATGGCTACCGCTGACGGGCACCTGCAGGATCGGGCAAGTTCAGTTGCTTCGACAGCAGCGATTCCTTAGAGGAGATAAAGGAGGGGGCGGTTACCGATTCGCGATCTCTTCCCGAATCCTGCAGCAGTTAACCGGTGCATTAGTCTCGCGTGTGTCTCGATGCCAAGGTGCAGCTCCAGCGGTCGCGTATAATCCAGCGGTTAGCGCGAGCCTAGTGCATAAATCGAACTAAGGAGCGGCTGTGCTCAAAGCACTCTGCGGTAGGAGCCCCCTTACCGCGTACCCTGGGCAGAAAAATTATGCTCGCAACAATTTCACGAGGCTTTACATTGATCTGCATGTCATTTTCAATTACAACTCTGATCGATGAATCGCTACTAGGATGCTGCCTATCCATTACCCGTTCAGGAAATGACCACTCACACGATCAAACCCCGATTATCCGCGACATCAGCCGCAATCATCATCGCTGCAATCGTAACAAGTCTTCGCGAGCTCGGTCACGCCGATTCGAGATATAACATTAACGCATCCCCCAGATAACTAATGGCCACTATTAGGCGATCTCTTTGGAACGTAAAGACTGATACATCCTCAGCATTGTGCTCGCTCGTCGAGCTGCTAAAAGGAGTCCCGTGGCTATTTGTCTGCATCGCGTCCGCCACAAAGCGAGCAGATGCATACGAGTTACGACCCAAGGTCGCGAGCCCGATTTTTCAATCGACGCGGATTCTGGTACAGAGGGATCGGGATAATCGCCGTGGCAGGGGCGAGGTCGCGGTACTTTCAACGACCTGAAACGATTCCACGGGGTCGGGGAAGCCTTCGCCGGGACCCAGGATGGGCCCACGAGGTCCGAAAGGTTGCGACGACGCCTCGGGCCCCGAGTCGTGAGGTACGCACGATCAAAGAGCCCATCGCCGAATCGCCGGAACTTCATGATCGGCGATCGCCACCCGCCTCGGGGTAATGAGAGAACATCGATATTTAGCAATAAACGGCCATTACAGCGGTAAGCCTCGAGTACTGGAA
Source organism: Andrena minutula (assembly GCA_929113495.1). Classification (NCBI taxonomy): domain Eukaryota; kingdom Metazoa; phylum Arthropoda; class Insecta; order Hymenoptera; family Andrenidae; genus Andrena; species Andrena minutula. The sequence continues at coordinate 24,951,683 of OV815994.1, forward strand.
TTTTAACGGCACGATTTTATCGCAATTAATGCCAGAACTGAACCGTCTACGAACGCAACACTGACAAGAGCCGCGAACGTCTGAATTCATCCTTGAAGTTGAATAAATTCATTTGAATACATAAATATTTGAACTTGTTCCATGAATCTCAATGCCTCCCGCCAAGAAGGCCCATTTCCACAAATTTAAATGCCCGTCGAAACCGAGCAACCTCTCCATGTACCCCGAAACTTGAAAGACAACCGTATCAGTGACTACATAATAATTGCCACGCGTATCTCAACGAAACGGTCCCCTTTAAAAATACGAGTATTAATTTTCCCCGTTTACAGGGGAACAGGGTTACTTCGTAACCACCTCTAATACCAAACTCGTGTCCACTTAATGCGTTCTGAGTCCACCGCGAGTCCTGCTCAAGATTAATACCGTCCACGCGGTGTTTCGGATCGGTCCCTTTGGGACTTGACGCGAGGGAGGCGAGTGGAGGGGGAGGGGCGAGGATCGAGCACGAAGGGAACGGACGAGAAAAACGCGGTGCGTCTCTCTATTGAGGTCCCGCATGACAGATAAGCTTAACCTCCGGTCCATTAACATTATTAACATCTGAACACAAGGGACGTGGCCGTATGCCCGCCGCGTCCGGCCCACGCGCGCGCCCGCCGCGCTCGCGAACTCCAACACGCTCTAACCGCTTTGTGTGCCCACGAAACGGGCATTAAGGGGGCCCCGCGTGCGACCGAGCCACTCGGATAATTAGGGGTACGCCGTCCGAGCGCCGCTCGCGGGGCCCCTTTTCTGCTTATTAATTCACCCCCTGGCCGAGGCCCATTGTCGAGGACCCCGCGAGCTCCCCTGGGAATATGGTTATGAAATATCTGGCCGGCTGTAATCATACGCTCGCTCTATCCGCGTCCGTACATTCCCCGGGATTCTCGCGTGTAGCGCGGCCTACGACTGTGGATATCAGTGGAAGCACGGAGGAATCCGACGAGGCTCGGGGAGCCACGATAACGATCGATCCATCGATCGTGAGCTTCGTTTCGGGGTGGCTGCTCGAGTGCTCACGCGAGAGGAGGATGATCCTGGCCTGGAGCGGGGTCAGTCCGTCTCGCGAGGCGTGTCAACCTGCCAAATATTATGGAAATTTATTCCCGCGGGATTCAACGGCGTAATGGATTCCCGCGTGCTGGCCTGAGATGCGCTCCAAGGCGGGCAGGAACGAGCGACTACTTTGCAACTCGTTAGCAACGCTCGCGCGTCGACTCCAGCGCTCCTTCTCTCTCCTCCTTCGCATCGGCGAACGGTGGAGGAGGGGCTTTTTTCATTCGTGGAATCGTGTGGTGGCGAAATCGCTTCACTGTTGGCTACGATTATACTATCACGGGATTTCAACTCTTTCCCTAACATCCTTGCTTCTTTTCAAGCAAAGTATTTGGAATTTGGAGGACACTCGAGGTATACCTAAACCCCGGGCCATATCCTGAGCATGTATCTATCAAATTTTATATAATAGACACTTTACCACTAGTTAGAAAATCTCATCTACTGATTAAAACTTACGTCAACTCTCTCCCCTTCTCCTTAAACTTTTCATTTCGGTAATTGATAAATATTTTTAACATCCACGGGGCTCATGGTCACCCAAGGAGATTTCTACCTGCGATTTCTTGCGGCGCGGCTGAAAACGCGGAAAGGTGGCGAACCGGGCACAGAAAAAAAGAGGATCGTCGGTGTCAAGACATTGGCTGGAGGTAAGTAAGCAAGGTAAGTGGGCAGAGAATTAATTCCAGAAATTTTTGTCCGCCTCCCCTTTCCCCGTTCGCTCGAGACCGACGGGATAGAGCGAGAGGGAAGCCGGCCATCACGGGCCTCCTCGAACCTTCTGCACCGTCTCGTGATCTCTCTTCCCCTTGTTCGCCCGCGTTGTTCCCCTCGCTGGGCTTTCTTCCTCGTCCAGGCAGCGAGCCATGACAGTGTCACGTCCCCCGGAGCAAAAATCCTTATAAAACGAGACACGCCGTGGAGAAGCGCACGGAGATGAGGAGGAACAGCCCGTGAGAAGCAGCTAAGTGGATAAGGTGCTAAGTGTGGCCCGAAGGTAGAGTTCGGCGGGGCGAGAGCCCGCAAACACGGGGCAAGCGTCGTGCTCGGTGCCCAATTACCTGCCCTGGACGGGGAAAGCGGACGACCACGCGATTTTCGAGGTTATTCCAACTTGTCCGCTACCGTTTTTATGCCCAGCCTTCAACTGCCACCTCGTCCCATCCAGGGAGCAAGGGGGAGCCTTGCGCAACGTCGAACGAGCCCTGTTTCGTGTAGCCGTTTTCTCGGTCGTCACTTCAATTTCTTTTTTCTGCCGCTCCTAAAGAGACGCGCAGCCAGTGGAAGCGGGGAGTTTACACCCACGGGGACCTTACACGTAGACACCGTGAATGAAATACGCACCTCACTGTCACCTGTGCTGCTCGTCACCTGTACGAAGCCTCCTCGCGCAATCTCGTCGATGATCGGGTTACTCGAGTATAGGGGTGGCAGATGTTCCCAATTTCGAAGGTACCTAGATAAATTATTCCCATCGCGGAAGACGCGTATTATTGTCACGGGATACAAATCTTCTCGCGTGACGTCCTCGTTTGTCCCACTGCGAGTCGAGCTTGCTGGGGCAAGGATTCGTGAGTCTGTCGATTTCGCGATGACGATCCGGGGCCGGGGGAAAGGGAAAGAGGTTCAAGGCTAGCGCCAAATTAGATCGACGCACAGGTGAAACCGCCTTGGTCGATTATCTCTCAGACAGGCCCAAGCTGGGATCTTGAAGACGTGGGCGTTTTGCGCAACTCGCCACGGCACCAGGGACCATTCCTTCGGGTTTTTATGGCCTCACCGCCGAATTGTTTCTGGCTGATCGTCCGAGGGCGGTATCGAGGCGCGTGGCCAATCGATAATCGCCCACAGTGCGCATTAAACCATGCATCATCGGCATTATCGTTACGAGGAATCCCGAAACGATCGAACCGCCCGTTTCCAGCTCTCCGCGCGAGGGTACTACGGTCATGAAACGCCGCGTAAACGATACTCGATGATTTTAAATCTGTTCATTACCCCGCTCGGAATGTAATCGCCCTGTGTATCTTCCCGTTCGTCCGATTGAGCGAAAGAAGTCGACCGTGGAAACCCGTTGAATAAATCCGACGATCTTTTCGACGCACACTTTCTACACGCTGAAGGATCTATTAAGTCGTTCTTGCTCTCTTCTTCTCCACATCGTCGCGTTTCATTGAATATAATCAGTTTCTTTCCTCGATCTTATTATGCGACTTAAGGGGAGATCGATTCGTGTTACTTCAATGGTTTGGGTAGAGAGAATTCCCACGGAGAGCAATTGGGCGTAGTTATGCAGAAAGCTACCAACCCTGAATGATCTACGTTGATCGATGAGCAAATTTAGTTTGGAGATTTTAATTGTTAAAGAAAATTAGCTTTATTTCTGTTGGGTATATTTTATTTCTTATTGTTTTACTATGTTTTTTAATGGGTTATTTAATAGTGAGTAGTATAATTAATATTAGGTACTTTCAATTTTCTGTAGCTTTTGTTTTTTAAGACTAAAAAGAAACTATGGTTTGTTCGTTTTAATAATTATATAATGTAAAAGTGGTTCTATGGGGTGGTAATTTTTTACAGAATAGAGCTCACAAAATTATGGAATCTTTTTGTATAATTAGGCCCAATTGCAGCTTTGTTCCTGATATTTTACTTCACATCACTTTTATGCAAATATGAGTTATTTCAGATCGAATCACTGGCGATCGTGACCCCTAAGTGGCTAGCAGAGATTCGATCGAACTACTTAAGGGATTCGTAAAAAACCACCAGCTGTATATGGATACACTCGTGCCTTCGAAACTCGCTAACTACTCAAATATGGTGGTTGAACCGCCGCGAGGCCGTGAAATTCGTAACAGAAAATGAGGTATAGCGTTCTCTGATTGTGCAACGGGTTTAACGCGCGACGTGCACGTCGACTCCGCGCATTTTGCATATGAAAGTGACGCTCCTCCCTGTGGGTCGGTGCAAAACCCACGGGTCGGCAGCGCGGCTATGCTCGCGCTGCTCATTATGATTCATTATTAGGTCCCTTTGTGGGCAGAGTCCGGTTCTCCGCTTCTATTTCGCCCTTTTTTCAGCCTCCCTCGCGTCCACCGTCCCTCACTCCGTCGATCTCGCCTCCTCCTCTCCCGCCCCGTCCTCCCCGGCCGGCTAGTAGGCGCGGCAGACACCTGTAGTGCTCGCGGTCACCGGCTAACCGAAAGAGGAACAGAGAGAAAAGGAAGAATTAGAGGATGAAAAGGAGCAAACGAAGCGTCTGTGAGCGGGCGGCCGGGAAAAAGAAATAGGAACTAAGCGAGGGGGCGAAGGACCCTGTCCAACCGAGAGGACCGACGCGGGAGTAGGGGTTAAGAAGAGAGGAGAGACGAGCGAGGAGGAAAAGGCGAGAGGAGAAGTGGACAGTGGGCCCCCGGGGCACCGTCGGTGTGGGTGAACACACTTCGGGGTCAAGCGAGTTCAACTCTGGACCGCTCGAGCACATAAGCCCCGGCTTGCCCTCGCTGTTCCATCACTCCCATCATAGAGAAGACTTCGTGTCCCATGGGTTTACGGTGAAAACGATCGTTCCTCGTTTCGCTCGGGCCCCGATACCTGGGACCGTCGAAAGCCGTGACCGTGCTGGAACGGCGGACGTAATTGTTTCTCGGCAAGATCCTCCAACCCGGGGCGTAATTACGCGAACCGTGGATCCACGGGTCTGCGGGGCAGCGCGCGGCGAAAGAAGCGAAACGGGCACCTGCAGAAAGCACGGTAACCCGCAATCTGCCGTGCTCCAATTTAATTCGGCCTATATACGCGCCGGCCGACCTTCGGCGCTGCGCGTTCACCTGCGAGCGTGGACGCCGCTGCCGCGGAATTCCTTTTTTAGCTGGCAATATTCACCTGCGCAGCGCGGATGTCTCTATAGAGGAAACGGTCCGCGCGGCGGCGGCGACGGCGGGGACAGGCGTGTGACAGAGGGCGGCCGAGCTCGCGATCCAGTTCCTCGCCAATCGGCGGCTGTCCCTCTTCGTCTCGGGCCTGCTTCAGCTGCGCCGGCACGTCGGGACGACTTCATAAACTTTTTCCCCGGTTCGTGATATCTGCATATAATGATGACAGGCTGCGCGTCGCCCCGTGAACGCTGGAGGCGCGTATACGCGAACGGTGGCCTCCTCTGTTCGTCGAACGACGTAAATCGCTGGCCCATCGCGCTGGCATACGCGCCAAGACGAAACAGGTGGGGCACCTGCGCCAGGCCGCGGCGAGCCTGCGAGGGAGCGGGATAGACGGACGCGCGTGAGCCTGCGAGCGACAGAGAGGGGCAGGGAGGAGGCAAGAAGCAGGTGTATTCCGCGATGTAGCCTGCGCTGTGTATGCTAATTGGGCCAGAGTTAACGCTCGCCTCTCGGGATGCCCAGGACGGGATTTAACGAGCCTCCGAACAGGAAGCTCCTCTTACCTCCTCCCCCAACCGCCGCCCCCGCCACCATACTGCGTCCTTCTGCGTCGACTTTTTCTTAATCCTTCTTTCTTCTCCTTTTCTTCTTTCGCTACTTCTTCTTGTTATGCTCCCTCTACTTGTTCGTCCTCTTCTTCTTCTTCTGCTGCTGCTGCTGGCTGCTGCTAAGGCCAGCCTCAGTCGTCGATACTGTTGTTGTCGATGCTACTTACAGCCTCTCCCGTTTCACTCTTTCTCTCTGCTTCTCCCCCTAGTTTGCCCGGGACTTCGAGAGGCAGCGAGATTCGTTAAGGTGGAATTACGCGCTCGTGGCCCGGGAATACGAAATTAGGCGATCCAGCCACGCACCGGCCGCGTATAACGAGGGCACAAATCAAAAGCGAGGGCCCAGCCGCGGAGTGTGTAGCTCTCCTGCCTCTCGTTCGTGCGACGAGTCCAAACAAATTGGCATAAATTCCCGCGGCGATGCCTCTCCACGCTCGTGCAGCCTCCGACCGTACCTCTCCTCTCGACTCTATTTACCTCACGGGGGATTCGTCTTCCGAAGATGTACTCGTGCCAGCCGAGCTTGCTGGTAGAAATAGTGTTATTAATACCCCAATAAATCCTCTACCCAAGTACCCGACTGCTTTACTCTGCTGCAGACTGTGGTCTGCTGCACTACTAGTGTTATTATCGAGGTACTAGCAATTTTTCTGTTAACGCTGTCATTTTTGCGTCGGTTCATAATTCAGAGATTTAGGAGCCTCTGGGACAAAGTTGTTGGTAGGAATTCTTTAACAAGATATACCCGATTATATAAATTTACTGGCGTATACATGGATGTTTTTTATTACTTTCACTTCCGTTACTTGCACTATCTCCGCAAATTCATTTACGACTCCTAGCCTTAGTTTCAGATTTCAGTTTTTAGTTTAGTTTTAGCGTAGTTTTATTTCTTTCTCTATCTTTTGTTTTCTAACGTCATGGTCTGATATTTCTACTTATTCATCTTTAGTTGCGCCTCGCCCTTTCACCATCCTATCTACTAAAATTGGAGAAGCAAAAGCGGAAAATAAAAATATAAATTGGATGCTCCACTTGAAAATATCACTGACTGGCTGTGAACGCCCCAGATACTTCACTAGTACCCGATATATCTCGAATAATAGCCAGTAATTCTCTTTAATGATGATACGGGACAGTACCAAGTCCTCGAGTAGTGTCCATGTACCATCTGGGTATCCAGTGCAAATCAGTAGCACTGGGTGAAAGCTGTCCCGACTGTTTTTTGCCCTTATTCATTTAATAACCCAGTGAATTTGTACTTTCTTTCGTACGAAGAATCACGGTCGGCAGATAGCATCGCATTGGAGGTATGTTCCATGGTCATTAACGAAGAACCTCCACCTGTCATCGTCGATATCGTTTCACCTTTTTCTCACCAAGTTTCAGGGAACACTGTGCGGATGTTTGGTATTACATAATAATACAGTGTGCTCGAGACTGGCACAATACGCGAGATAAGTGTTTTTCAGACACGCGTACTGTTTGCGGAGCCTCGAAAAGAAACTCAGCCGCGGGTGGGCCAAGACGAATGGATAATTCATACCTGCTACAGCTTGCTCTGTTTTGCTAGGCCCTGGTCCATGTATCATCGAGACGCGTTTGGATCCTCGAAGGAACAGCGCATTTGCTCCATGAAATGACGAATCATTCCACAAGAATCTTTTCTATTTACTAATCTAATAATTAATTAAATATTCCTGACTTCTATCTTGCAACTGTCATTAGTCGCGTTCACGTAATTTCTAACGATGTGTTCCTCTCGTACAACAACATTTCGTGCCACGATCGACCAGTTCGCTGTACCAATTTCACGATGCAGCAGAGATACCCGTCAGTTTCGAAGGGGTTATCGACAGTCGTCGAGCAACGGCACGATAATTAACTGCTAATTAATAGCCAGCGTAAACCGACGCCCACGTATTCCCTTTCTCGTCTCTCGTTTCGTGGCTCCGGCATCGGCCTTCAGATCGTTCCTGCGAGCGCGAGAAGCCACGAGGCGATAAGATCGGTTCGACCGGGCGTGCTCGAATTTCAGATCGACGACGGGACGCGGTTTTGCCGAATATCCAGATTCTTATCCCGAAGATTTTGCCACGGAGCTGCACCAGCCAGCCGTATAAGGTCATTTGTACAGGCGACGGTAGCTCGATGGCGTCACCAGATTTGGCGGCCCCCTCTTCCCCGCGATCTGCTTTATTTATGCACCTGTTTACGCCTGGGACCAGAAGCTGGGATACCGTACTAAGTTCTCAAAGTAATTGCACAACGACTGCGCATCAGTTGCCGAGTAACCTTTTCCACGAGATGCGTGCATCAGATTAATTGCGCGCCTTCGAACTGGCGCGTTACAAAGCTTCGTTTCGATTGTCAAAAAGGGAATAGTATAGGTACTATTGTAACTCCATTACATTGCGTCACTCAGAAGCATTAGTAGTAAGTATCAAGTACTTTTCCACATCATTTTGATGTCTCTGAATGAATGATCGAAGGATCGAGTCCCGTCGCAGCGATCTTCGCGCTACATCCTCCTCCGCACAGTGATCAATCGCCTCTTCGGATTGAAAGCAGCGGAATCGAAATTTGATGACGCGTTTCGACAGAAAGCAGCGGCACGCGTTTCGAAATCGGTCCGAAGCATAAAAGCCGCCGCCGTTTCGCCGCGGTCTAATGAAATTTTATTTATCTGCGGCCCGCAAGCCGGCGAAATAAATCGGGCTTTGCGCGGTCGCGCAATCCGCACGGGCGGCGCTCGGCTCGGCTTAATTTCACGTTATCTAGTACGTAGGCACGATTAATCACCGCCGCTTCAAAAGGAGAAAAAAGCCGGGGAAAAGGAAAAAGTTTACGATTACACGGCTGTCCGAATGGTTCGCGGGAACGAGGTCAGCACGAGCCTATTGATCGCGATCGTTTCGATTTCCATTTAGCGAGCCGCTCGCGGTACGCGCGGGAATAACGAGCACCCTCGGTTAGGCGACCCGTTTCCTGGCTTCGTTTCTTTTTCAAATACAAATTCGAGCATTAAATTAAAACCTACGAGGGACCACAATGCGCCGCCGCCAGCCACTGTGCAAGTCGGTGACAATAACTATAAGTCTATTGTCTCCTGCGCCGTATTTATCGGCCTATTCAACGCAAATATGGCGCGTACGATCATAAACCGTTGGTCCACTCGGTTCAGGTGAAATACTGAGCACAATTTGCACGGGCCGTGCGTGTGGTGAACGCGGTGGGTCCAGCCACGTCATTTCCGTCGCTAGCTTTTCGAGTATCGACGCACGTTGTTCTGCAGATGGTTCCTTCCTCTTTTTAAGGGTACCTTCCGCTCAAAGCGCTTGTAAAATACGTGATTTTCATGAATTAAAAAAAAAATGAAACTGAACGACATACTGTAAAAATAATTTTTGGACTTTATTACTTTATATTTGAAGTATAACAAAAATATTTGTGTTTGAGTTTTATCAATTTTTGCCTCAGATAGGGTGGATGTACCAGAAAATGAACACGTACCAGTGAATAGACATTTTTTATTAAAGTCACTAAAATAAGTTATTAAAGTAAGCACATAATTAATTAGATACTTCTTTTCATTTCTTGCTGCAAACATAATTTTATAATAGTGTTCATTCATTAGCTTTAAGAGTTCATTTACTGGTGCGTTCACCCTGTACAGCATTCATTGTACCACTGCAGAATTTAGAGCTCTTGACGGGCGCGACTGTAAGAAGCTTAACTATGAACCAATTTCAAAAACTTTTACGGCATTTTATTCATAATTAGACTCACTATCGCCTCATCCGCAAAGAGTATTTTAGGATCACCCACTTTTTATGGAAAGATTTATGCGTGGGAAAATTGCTTTTTTGCAACATTTTGTTTAAACATGTGTTAAAAATCGCCAGATTGTTTGTTTGCAATGAAGATGGATGTGGCGATAAGCATTCACATATGTTTTAAGAATATTTTAATTTTCTTATTTCAGACGATCCTGTCACGAATCCTGATGGCGCCCGTCAAATGCTCTAATTTCTACAATGGTATAATGCAAAAATGGATAAAAATCAAACAATAATTTTTTGTTTGCTCTGCAAATATGTAGTAATAATATCCAGAAAGCTTTTTTACTGTATGTAGTTCAGTTTCTTTTTGTTTAATTCATGAAAATCACGTATTTTTGAAGCGTTTTGACTGAAGTGTACCCTTAACATGAATTTATCATCGAAGATGAAAGGAAGTCGACCTCCACTCGCGTCAAGCACGATCCTTCTACTTTTCTCAGACGATCGTTCCGGATAGGCATATTAAGGTCCAGAAATAAAGTCTAAAATCAGCCAAGTTTCTTCCAGGCGACACGCGCGCCCGCACGTAACCGAACGTAATCTCGTTGCACAATAGGATGACGGTTCCAGCGTGTAGCTACGGTTTCCAGAGACTGTCCAGAAGGAAAGGAGCACGGGCTGCTATAAAATACAATTCGGCCAGAGCGATCACCCACGTCCATGTTGGGGAGGGACCACCGAGTCGCGCGAGTCACTACCGAGCGTCTCCTTATTCCGCCTCGTTCCCGTTCCGTCTCTCCTTCCAGCAGAACGCTGGCTCCTTTCGTTCTTTTTCTCTTTATCAGCCCAGCACGCGGCTTCTTGGAATTCCAGACGGCGTTCCAGCGCACGCCACCGGATCACCGAGCACTCTCGATTTCGTGCTCTGGAACCCAAACACTCGTGGGGTCCGTGGCTCGTCGAGAGAGTGCAACCGGGAATCCGTGGACCGCGGCTCCGCCGCGCTCCACGCCGTTTATTTTCCCCGTGGAGCGGGTATGTAAAACATTGTTCCAACGAGTTCAAGAGGGACGAATCTCGAGGAAGCTGCGACGGTAATAACAATGACTAAAACTGGAACATGGATCCCGCGGGTACGTGTGCACTGGTCGTATCAGGGGATCTGGTGTGCCTCGTGCCTTCCCTTTCGGTAACCAGTCCTTAGCGAAACATGCTGGAATAATGGTATTCTATTAAACAACCTTCCCTCCGCTCCTGCGATCCAGGTCGAAGCGGAGAGGGTATCCTTTACCGAGTAGGAAACTCCGCCACCTGATCGTGCTTCTCAGCGAGAAGGGGACTGCGTTTCGCGAGGTGGTCCAGCGTCGTTTGACGTATCGCCGTATAAAAGCAGCGTGAAGTTAAAGAGCCGTTCGTGCCCGGCTGTAACTTTCGTCCATTCGCCTGTAAAAGTCAAGGAATTCTCCGAAGCGGGGCTTTTTTTAAGGCACCGAGCTTGAGAGAAAGGTGATTACGTGGTGGAAGATATTCGACGGGAAAGTTTTCATTGCACTTCCTTCGATGCGTCTGATGTACGGAGGGAAGGCGAAGTAACGCGATATTGCGGCACATAAAACTGTACTCGCTGATCGTGACAGAAAATTAGTGTAGAGTATCGTGGAGAAACACTGAGGGATCGGTATAGGTGCCTTGGCCACTGTAGTAATTGAAATCTAATTTGTATTTGCTTTGTGTAGAGCAACCAGAGCACGTTAGACGGTCGATTAACATTTCAGGCGAAGCGGTAGCGCAAGAATCGCGCGGAATGCAAACGAATCCGCCTACCGATCGTGGCATCTTCGGTTCGCGCTGTTGTAACTTCTCGCGGCCACTTCTAACGAGATCGTTCCACTCGGTGTCCCACTTTTGCCAAGGAATCTCCTTAAACGTCCGCCGACCGGAAACGCGAAACGTATCTACGTGATGCAGAAGGTGCCAATAAAATCGAGACGCTCGCCTCGATTTTAACGTCCGCCGCGGCGCACGCGTGATTTATTCGTCGTGGCTGGTGTCAGCGCGCGATAGTAAATTAATTACAATTAAGAGCCACGGCGATCTCGCGCCCTAACGGCCGCGTCGCCCGCATTCTTCTCGTAAATTCGATAATGTCGTTCGCAGCGGCGTCGGCGCAGCTGCACAAAGTGCATGAACACCTTGGCACTTTTGCCAGCCAGACCGCGAAGAGAGAAAGGGAGAGCGTCTTGGCGAGATTGCCCCAAGGGTGAAAGGCGGGGAGGGCCTAAGAGGATTCGGCGCGCTCCGAAATCACATTTTTAATGGCTCGCCTCCTTTTAATTGTTTTTACACGATTACTAAGGACGACAAGGGGCCGAGGCTGACCACCGACTGACGCCGGTTCCTTGGGAGAGCGACGGAGGCGTCGATGCGAGCGTTACTTATACGGAGAGTGGATCATGTTCGACCACTCCACCGCGGAGATTTTGTTCTTGGGTGGAAGAAGACGTGAACCCTCAAAGCCATGAATAATAGAGGAATTTAAGAGTACTCGCTATTGGAACAGGCTTCTGAAGATATATGTATGTGAAAAGGAAATCATCTGTCTAATAGAAATTCAAAGATTCGAGGTGCGTTATGGTGTCAAAAATATGTGTTACCACGGTCCACTCAGATAGAGAGGTAGGTAGGTAATAGCGATGTGGGTGGTGTTCCAGTACCACGAATAAGTCATGATTTTTTTCGAGTGATTTTTGCTCAGAAAAATCAGGATTTCAACTTTAAATAGCCACCATTTTATCTTAAATTAATATTTCGGAAACTCCCTCCGTTAATCAGAGGATACATTAATATACTAAGAAAATCTTTTTTGTATTTTGACTTTAGATAATCTGGTTCCGAATAGCAGTGTTCACCGCAAAACTAAATTTTTAAAAAAGCTTCTTGGACGTCAATTGTTAATTTATTATAAACGTGAATATTTTTCTACGAAAATATTACCAAATATTCTTTAAATGTTGCTGTTTTAAGTGCAAAAAGTTCTGTAAAAATATATACTTCCGTTTTTTCAAAAAAATTCACAAACATTCGCTTCTTTTCAGCCGCCTGATTAGGTACAACCCCTTAAAACATGTTCCCAATTATAATTGCTATGAAAGAAGTCAAAAGCACTGACCATCTATCTCCAGCCAAAAATATACCACGAATGACTATAGAAGCTTGAACTTCACATGGTCCACGCGATGTATCCTCGCTCGATCCTTGCCGGCAACCCCGACGCGCAAGAATGCCGATCTCCTTGCCGGCAGCATTCGAACCCCCCCGAAAAGAATTGCCGCTTCTCAGCTTCCTCGTTGAAGCACGCGCGGGGCCATTCTTCTCTTACGGCCGAGGGGGCTCTACTTTCCTTGCAACGTTGCTGCGTTCCACCGTTCCCTTATCAGAAAAGAAGCAAACTGGGTGGACTGGGCCGCGAGGCGTTCAGTTATTATCACGGACATTCGTTCTGGACGAGAAGCAAGCACACCCGTCTTTTTCTCGTTCCCTTTCAACCGGAACAGAGCGGGCGACAGATAGCGGGAGGAGCGAGATGCACGGGGCACTCGGGGCCCGCTGATACGACACTGGGGCCCCGGCGTCCACTGCTCTCCGTTTCGTCCTGGTTAATCTTGAATTGTGACGTGCTCACCGGCTCTCGCGAAATTTACCGTCCCGGTGCGTTTTCTTGCGCGAGACCGACGACGAGCTGATACGCTGAATCTTAAAGAGACGGCGCGTACGCGCATACATCTAACCGTTTCTTCTTTTCTCTCTTTCTCTTTTCCATTCCCCTGCCCGCCGCGCTTCCCCCGCGCCCGCGCTCGGGCAAAAGGGACGAAAACGACGGCGTTGAAAAATGTACACGGTAATGCGCCACGGGGAGATTTATCGCCGGTTACTGCCACGAGGAAATTCATCGCGCGATTACAAGTACTTGTTATTCCGTGAATCGGGCCAGAGATTATTGAATCTCTTTTGAGAACGCCGGAAACGAGGGACACGCGGGCCGTGAATCCGCAATCGAGGACAGCTGGACGATGCCGCGGCGGTCGGGCGACGCGCTAATAGGGGAGGTGGAAGTGGACAGTCTATGATCAGACACGCGGTGGGAATTATAATTAGCCAAGGCCGAATATTGGTTCCACTTGGGATGACGGCAGTTTGGATGAACTTATAAAAGCTTTCCCTTTACATATGAATTATCTAATTATGAAGAAATAAGCAGAGTAGGTACTTGGCAATCTTCAATTTGCACGTTCAGAAATCAGAAATCTATGATGGGAGATATTAACTTCAATCGGTAATGAAACGTTTAGTTCAGCGCCAAAAAATAGTACCAATTGGATTGATGTGGTTTACCTTGTTGGGTGTTCAGAAGAAGCCCCTCGTCGGTTGAACATAAACAGTAAAGGAAGCAGAAGGAAGTTTGAGTAAACGATGCCGCGCAGCTGCCAACTCGCGAGCTGCTCCGAGCATCGCAATCACGCCATCGATTTTTCCCACCGTCAGAGAGGATCGCGGGTGGTAGTTCCTAGTTTCTCAGGAGCGGTCTGCGCTGCATTTTTTCCTTGAACCTGCACGGTCCTCCCTCTCTCTCTCCCTCTCCCCTTCCGATCATCCATCTTTGAATCCATTAGAGGAGCAGCCCGTCGCGCGGTATCGCTCGCATCAGAAAGTACTTGCACGTGTGTATCAGTTCCACGGCCTCTAAGCCTTCGTTCATGTCGTAGGCGATGCCTCGGCCGACCGTTTTGTGCCACCAGGAATCCTCTCGTTCCGATCGAACGTGACAGTTACCTTGACTTTGATTCGCGAGCCACCGCATTGAAAATTCCCGCGCAGGACACGCTCTCGCGATACATATCATCCTTCGATTCTCCATGCGACACGTGTCATACTTAAATCACTATGTACTATTAACGTCTTCACAGTACAACGAACTAAAGAAACGATAGGTATCGGTATAACGTAGGCAGGAAGCTGGTGGAAGACCAGCTGAGCTTGAATTATACATATCGTTATCAGACTTGACGTTGGAGGTTGGTTGATCGACTAATTGAGGAAGAATTCGACTGTGTAAAATATTGACGTCTCGATTGAGCTCAAATTTGTGAGTTTATAATTTAAGGTACCTGGGAAGGTACTGTTAAACCAAGTTGGATCGAGGAGAAAAAGGCCACGATTTCCAACGTGGCACAGTTCTGACGAATTAACGACGATTCAACGGAAGTTCCAGGTGCAGCGAATCGGGCTTGAAATACAGCGCGCAATTAAAAGGAAAGCACGATTCCCGTGCGCAAAGCAGCCCCAGGCAGCGATAGTTCCCATCGGGCAGCCGCGAGATTGAGTTATCTATCGGCGGGCTAATCTTAACAACGTTGACACTCTAGCGTGGCGACCGAATGCCACACACCTCGTGACGGTTCACGTTAACGACCCGGCGATTGTCTGGCCCGATAGCCGCGCGATCCAGAAAAGGGCAATTATCGAGCGAGAGAGGAGGAGAGCCGCGGAGAGGGCGAGGCGAGGCGCCAAGTCGTGAGCTAGTTGTTAAGTGATTCCGATAACCTCTCAATCGTTCGGCAAACGGGGCTAGGGAAGAGGTACACCTCCGAGGGAGGGAAGAAAAATCGGGTTGCAGGCAACAAGGCCCATCGCCGCCTTGGTCGCCGCGGTGCCGTGGAATAATTAACGGTGGGCCCGGGGAGCGACCTGGATCGCGAGAACGTATCGCTTCCTCGTCCTGGGTGCCTCTTCTCCGTGCACCTCGTCCAGCGACACCTCGAACACGATGCTAACGGTCGTCGACACGGCTGGCACCGGCCAGAAACTTCAATAGAAAATCAGCACGAGGAGCTAAACACGACGATCGTATTCCCGTTCGACGGGAACCCCGCAGTCACCTATTTCATCCGCGGGCATGCCTTCACCCTCGATCATCGTTCGATCGTCAACGCGGAAATTTCCGAGGTACCGTGCACGTCGCTCGTTCCGTGGAATCGTGATTGTCCGAGGAGGATCGGAAAATATTAGTTTCTACGGGGCTACGGGGATCCAAGGACGCGGCTAACGACTCGTTATTACCAGGACGCTGGTCATAGGCACACCGTGCATGGCTTTACGACGTAATATATTTTTCGGCTCAGGAGGGGGATGGACACGGTGCGAAACTGAGAAACGAGGAGGGGAGGAATGCAACGGTGTGCAACGGTCGCGTCGTCGGGACGCTCCGTTTTCAAGGCGTGTGCGCGAAGCTGGGAGACGGTAGTCGGCTCCCTGCAGATTTGTGGCCGTCTGATTGAAACGAACAGCCCCTCCGCGCGCCCCGCCAAGTGATCATCTGCCTGGATCGCGATCGGGGACTTCCTTATGGTGGGATATACGCTGCCCTGTCGCTGCGGATTGCGGGGAGACATTGTCTGACGTGGAGAGAAGATGGTGACGCCGTAGGCACGGGGTGACAAATAGAAAGTAGCTGGAACTAGTGGCTGTTGTCTTGCAACCATTTTGTAGAACGGGATGACGAGGATGTGAGCAATTTGAAATGTTGTTTTCTTATAGTAACAAGGAGAGGTTCCCAGGTGTCTGTCACCGATTGCTTTGGTTTTTGAATGTGTTTTAGACTTAGAGGACCGAAAAATAAGAAATAGGTTTCTTTTTATTTTGGTTCGCTTGCATATTTAGGGAGTGAAACTCTTCAAAGTTCGTAAGGGGTACAAAATTGTGTTGAATAGAATCTCCTCTCAGTGTCAGTAGCAATGAGAGGTCATAAAACCACTGATGTGTCATCCTTATATAATTTTTGCATAAGGCTTTTTAAGAATTTATGAATTTTTTACACGTTTCAAATCTCTCAAATAGATATTTAAACGATTACGGGTAGTTTAATCCCTAATAACGATGAGTGACGAAGAGAGCATCATCCATACAGCAAGTTATGACGCAAATTAAATTTATATCAAGTTTTATTCAACAAAATTTGGTATTCTTTATGTACATTGAAGGGTGGTTTTACCCTCTAAACATGCAAACGGGTCAAAATAAAAAGACAGAATTTTCTTATTTTTCGGTCCCCTAAAACAAAAAAAAAACAAAGCAATCGGTTGCGAGTACCACCTGTTCTTATAAAATTTTAGGGGTGATTTCACCCCTTAACACGCAAACCTGCCAAAATAAAAAGACAGGATTTTCTTATTTTTCGGTCCCCTAAAATATATCCAAAAATCAAAGCAATCCGAGAGGGACATTTTATAACTTTGAAAATCTTATAACTTTAAGAGGTGGTTTAACCCCCTAAATATGAAAACGTGCCGCTATAAAAAATCACGCACATCTTATTTTTCGGTCCTACAAAACATATTCAAAAATCAAAGTAATTGCAGGCGGACACCTGGGAACCTTTCATTGTAAGATCAATGGACGATTATCTAAAACGTAACAAAATTCAATCGATACTTCACATCATGCTTTTCGAAAGCAGACACTTGGATTCGGTGGACATTGGGAGACAATGCACTCGCTTGCGCGTAGAAACGACTCCACCCACGATCCGCACGCCTACACAATACGATGCAGTGAGCGTGAGTGGGATTAATGTTTTGAGAGGGGGTGGCACTCGTTGACACAAAGAGAAACGTTAAAATTTCACGTGGATGAGTAGGCAGACAAGCCTGCTCCGATGTGGCACGTCCCAAAGCACGAATTCAACCCCTTGCAAAAAGCTCCAGACAAAACAGACGAGTGCAAGTTAAGTTTCTCAAAGTATGTATGTATATCGCGCCCTTCTGGAGGCCACGAGCTATCTGAACTTCCAGGATGGAATGAGGAAGGATGAGGGGGAGGGAAGATGATACGACATTCGAGTAGGTCCACCGAAATTCACGCAGGCCAGGCTATTCTCTCGGGAAGCGTATCAGTTACGCGGTATGGAATTTCGCAACGCGCCATCACCGGGCCTCCCCGCGAGGAAGTTTGACTGTCAACGCCCGGCGTCCGGGACAAAAACGAGGAGAACGACTGCAGCAAAAAAGGGAAAAGACGGCGCGCCGGGGAGTTGGGAGACGAGGGTGCCGCGCGGAGGCAACGTGCCATAAAAAATCACCCGCAGCTCATAAAGTAACGCTAGATTTTATCTGGCGAATGCCGAACGACTCGTATCCGCTTTGCAGATTCCGAGCGTATTTCTTGGTCGTCGCGGTCGACTCTACATATGTAGCATGCCCTTATCTCATTCAATGTTAATCAAATCGCAGACGTGTTATCTAAGCAGTTGATTTCTAAGAACGAATATCGAAAAGGAGAAAGCATCATCGACGAGCAGAGAGACAGGCGGAATGTAAGGTCCGTGGAGCTTCCAATACCCAAAGTTCCTCGAGGCGCGGACCACCAGGAGGTTCGCGGAGATGGTAGCGAGTCGACCAGACGCAAGAATTCGCCAAGGCTAGGGGCGCATTGGCAGAGCGACGCGCAGGTGCGTAATTCGAAAGTCGCGTAGCTCGAGACGGGCCCCTACGCGCCAATAAACGCTGGCTGGAGCGTGCACGAGCGGTGTCGTCGCAATAAAGCGCGCGGAGCTTAGCGATAAAAAAGCAAACAAGCCGCGAGCGAGCGCAGCGGGGCAGTGAGCGTCTCCGCGGAGCCCATCGTGGGGACCTGTGCACGACTGCGTAATGAATTTCGGAACGAAATTTCCGCCGGGGACCGTTTTAATGCGGGAATAAAGTAGCGTCCGGGTCGATGGGGTCGCGGGCCGCGGCGCAGCCAGGGCTACGCTCGTCGAAGACAATGGGGCCCCGGGTACGCGTACGGCCCATATGGGAGGCCAACAGAAACGGCCCGGCGAGAACATTGTCTTGAAAAACCATAAAATAAAGCAACGGCCGGTTTCGGCCCTCCCCCCTATGCCTCCCACTCGGGTAACCCGCCGTGGATGCTGCTCCTGATGTCTTCGAGATACAACGAAGGTCGAACGGGGAGCGCTTTTGCGGGAAATCCCCCTGGGCACGGCCGGTGTCGCGGCCTGTTCAATTTACCCTCTATGGCAGCAGGTACTTTGGTGCGCGTAGCATCGGGGAACCTTGTCATGCGGGACGTTACTTGGGCTTCCTTGCGTTAGCCAGTAGCCGTTGTGTTTCCTGATGTCTAGGAGGGGTAATTGGAGGGAAGTATTTAGCTGAGGAGTTGTAGGTGTAGTTAGTGAGATGCCTGCTGTAAGACGGCCAAAAATGGTAACTGAACTTGCCAGTAGTATATTTAGTCCCTAGGAGATGCTGACTCTTCAGGACCAGGTTTTCTGATTATAGAATATCTGTGAGGTAAAGCGTGAGGTGCTCTGTCTGAAGAATCAGGGCACTGCGACGCAGTGCGTAATGGCGGACGTGTTAAAGGAAGCGAGTAACAGCATCCCATGGCCACCCAGAGGCCGTCGCCATGCGGCTCGTCGTAAATTCTTTCGCCGTAATCATAATAAATCCTCCGATCGGTCTCCCGTCGCCATTTTTCCCCCGGACCATTTGCAACCGATCATCCGGGCGTCGTTTCAATTGCCACGGGAATAAAGTACGAACTACGGCCAGGCTGGCCCCGCGCATAAAGTGATCACGATTGCCCAGCGCCTCGTCGCAAACACGCACGTCGTCGCGCGTACACGCGCGAGTAACGTTACTCGCCGTGGCCGCTCGGGACGCTCTCTCTCGCAGATATCCATCTCGTGGGCGCTCGCGCGAACTTGATTTATCGGGTTCCCGCGATAACCCAACCGAGCCACGGTGCGCCCCGTACCGTGGGGCCCGGGCCGCGCGGCGCGATGAAAAAACGACGCCACCGAGAACACAGAGGCGAAAGAAGAACGTCCTCCTCCTCTGCACCTTTTCGGGGCCCGATTCCAGGAATCGACATAAATCCCGGCGGTTTATAATCTGCGGTAGAAGGCACGCCAAAAGATACCATCGACCGAAGAAGCTTCGCCGGGGACGGGCGAGTAAGAAGGTGGCTAGGAGCGAGCAAGCGGGATGGGCGATAGAGGGAGGGAGCTTGGCAGGTGATTGCAAGGGTGGATATACTCGTTGACTATGTGTACGACTGATCGCACTCGCGATTTTTAGAATTTCTTTGGTTACTCCGCGCGATTTCCAGTTTCCGGCGAACAGGGCCATTTGCGAGGTTGGCGCGGGTGATCGAGAGAGATTGCTGCGCCAGAGACACCTTGGAGGAGGTGAACAGAGCAGAACATCCACCGCGGTCGATGATAACGGGTGATTTACTGTATCTTCTTGGGTTGACGAAAGCGTGGCTGTTCTGGGAGTGGCGATATCTACGGTACGCGGACTTTTCCGGCAGCTTGAACCTTGATACTCCGATCTTTCCGCTTGAACAAGTGGCGCGCGTTTTTATCACGATCACTCCGAGGCAGTTAGACGCGAGAAGCTTCAGGGCATCAGCTCCATAATTCTACGTTACTCCCGCATTAACTCGACGAATCATCTGCTGTGAGCTGTTCCACCTGCGTAACGTGCTCCACCTCGCATGGTAAATCTTCCACACATTCCGCAGATAAGATCCGAGATTCGATTTCGTCGTGTTATTACGTTAATTGCCGTGTACGAGTCGATTCCACGTAAGAATCACCCTGCACACGAAGATGTACGAGGTTCCGGAATATACCCCGATCCTTTTCGATCGAGGACGAATCGAAATAGGGTGCGCGGCGTGTTGAATATTACTATCGAATCCTGGGATAACTATCTAAGAATGGATCGATCTTCTTTGAAACTCGATACATGGTAGCCACCCTCGCACAACTCTGCGCCGGAACTCGGTGAATCCTTCTACATAATCCCGAAGGCTCTCACGAATCCGGGCGCGCAGGGATCGGCGGCGGAGGAAATCTTCCCACAAAAAGTAACAGGTAGGTATCCTGTTTCCATTGAGCGACAGGTAGAGTCCTTCGACGGTGCTTCGACCGTCAATACCCATCTCGAGGAGATCCGTGAAAGGGACTCGCTCGGCACGGAAGGAAAGGGATGGCCCCCTGAAATAGATTAATATATGCAAAAGTCCCATCGGCGAGCGAGTTTTCCCACCGGAACAAGTGAGCATCGGGCGGAGGGAAATCTGCTTCACCTGTGCCCTTCTCCGCTCCGGGGTCCCGATCTCTCTCATCGATCCTGGGAGATTCAGGTGCTGCGAGGTATTTTCCCAGGAAGAGTCTGTGAGAAATCTGTCGCCTGTGACGAAATCCTCTTTCTCGATTTTAAGATCCTTCATCTGTCGAGACAGTTGCACTCGCGCTCCGTCAAGTATACTTTATCACGTGCAAGCTGCAAAGTGGAACGGAATATTCGTTGTCGCTTCGAGCTTAATAGAAACTCTCCCAGGCACCAGCTGAATTCGTTCTTGATCTTGGAGCAAGTATCGTTAACGTCGAAAGTTCATGGGCTGGGTAGCCTGGTTGCTACAACAGCCACGGCGTAGGAGCGATGCTCAGGCAAGGGAAGAGCGCGGAAGAAGATGAATCGGGCGGAGGAAAGAAAGTGAGCAGAGGGGAAGAGAAAGAGAGAGCGAATCGCTTTCTCGTAACCCCGTGAGAACTAGAGACAGCGGTGGCATGGCCCGTTGTTGCCATTGCCGCTGTTCTGTCGTGTCCTGGCTCTGTCGACCGAGTCTCTACACCTCTAGAACGCGATCCAGGTGATACGATCCAATTTACCAATGCGTCCACTTCGACGGGAATTCACTTTATTGCAACTGCAGTGTGTAACAGACCTAGCTCCCAGAACCAGACTCCTGAAGCAGTTTCCTTCGACCACACAATGCGAACAGAAAATCGTATACGATAAAGATTTCAGGGTGGTCAGAGCGATTCTATCGAACCACCAACGATCGCGCGTGACGATAGTAGCTCCATCGATGAACAAAACGCTAAAGAGAAGAGGATGCTCGTACGCGTTAGAGTGTCGAGGACGATTATCATGGTAGGTGGGCCCGAAAGTGGGGCGTAGATCGATCGCATCTGCCAACTATTCCTGACAGGGCACACGAATCACGTGAAACACAAAAGCCCGTCGAGTGTCATCTCGCGGATGTGACTGTTGGTCCCGATCCCTCGGATGCTGGCGGTAATGGCGGAGTTTCACATGGCTCGGCGAGGCAGCGCGCAATGAAATTTACTGCGTCGGTGACACGTGAGAAAGGAGACCAAAGACGTGGACGCGCTCGCGGCAATTATAGCCGCGACGGATGAACGTTTCGAGGTCTGTCGGATCAACGGTAGCAGCCAAGCACCGTGGCAATCGACAGGACAACCTGGCGGCGCAACACGTCACGTGGGAAAGTGAAAAAGGTTCGATCGACGGATCCAATTATCGTAGGTGGAACACGAATTAATTAGCCGGCCTCTTATCGATCGTTACACGGTTGCCCCCCGAGTGAAATCACCCCGCCTTTTTTTCCGCCGTGTTCTCGTTCCTTCGGCGTTCCAGCCACGACGGCAGAGCGACGCGAGAGCTGTTTAGAGGAAGGAGAAGCTTTCAGTGGGGCGGTGACCGTGGGCAGGTGCTGGTTGGGCCTCACGGGACCCCATGGGAGCCTCGTTTGGACGAAGGTCCCGACGAAGGGGGGCTGAGAAACTCGATGGACCACCTTGCGGTCACTCCATGGGAAATGCAACCCCACGGATCCATTATAGGGACGATGCTGTTTCGAATATCGGATCCACTTCCTACGGCCCCCCTGTGACTCCTTTGTGCACCGCTCCTTTGCTGCCCTCCTCCGAGGTGGGCCCTTAACGATCGATTTCAATGATTCCGCTTTTAATTGCAAAGTCGGTCGAACCGGGTTAGTATTTCGAAGGTCACCACGAAATGTCTGGCAGTTGCTCCACCGTTCTTGGTTTAAATGTACCTAGTAGTTACGGTCAATGCCGTGCACGGCACTCCAACTACATACCTATCAGGCATTCATAGCAAAAACGGACTGAACCACATTTTCTGTGAAATTGAGTTCGCAGCAATAATGTATTCCAATAGGCTGTACTAATCTTATGAAATAGGAAAATTATTTTTTTTCAATGTGGGTTAATCCGTTTTAGCTCTCAATGCCTCATTTAATTTAAGGGACTTATTCAAGTCTGGTGTAACGTTATTCACAAGTTTCATTAGATTTTAGGAATCGAAATATTCCATGTAAGCTGACAGACGTGTAGCTTAGAAGAATTCGAGGGGACATAAAATGATTTGTGAAAGTGTTGAGGAAATTTCCAAGTTATTCCTGTGGTGTACAATACGAAAGGATCATACCTCATTACTTCGAGGCAAGTTGAGCCCACTGGTAGCCAAATTGTACGAGACGAATCGACCACAATGGGTTTAAAGCATCGCGGTCAATCGTTGGAGGAAATAAAAAATAGGAGAGTTTCTAAGATGGACGAGCTACGTGTTGTCAATTATAATTACCAATTTCACGGCGTTTAATGACGTGCCCGGAGGGGAACAGCGGTGATCGACGTTACGACCGCGTCGAAATCACTTTCGCACGACCCAGCGGAATAATCGGTGTTCACCTGTACGCGGGAACGGAGGTACCTTCAACGAGCAGCGCCTTCTGTACGAAAGGTGAAATCTCGCAAAGGGGAACCTTGGCCCAGGTCGTGCAAGACCTGTCACCCCGCAAAGCTGCGTCTACCCGACCCTGCTCTGGGTCCTTTTTCGTCCCTTATTCCACGGGGAAGTGCAACCTGCGCTTCCCACGGAAGCGGAAAACATTGTCCATGTGCGACGAGCACGGGAAACCCTGTTCAAGCTGGCATGTGCGCGATTCTTAATCGGCTACGGGGTATTATTCGTCTAAGTTCCTTCTGACTTTCCTCTATCTTCCTCGTGGACAGATGTTCCTGCAGCATCCATGTGAAATTTCCACGGAGGAGCTCTCCAGAATTACTCCACGCGTCATTAATCACGGTTGACGAACAGTTAGACCACAAAGGATACTTGAAACGCATTGCCCATCTCAATTTCAAGAAACCTGCTAAACTTTAACGAGCCTTCGTATAATAGTACCTCGATTAACCCAACAGCAAGTAGTCTTACAAAATCCATGTCCACGAAAAAAACGAGGAATATGAAATACCAAAAGGATTAAGACGCATTCAGAGAGACACACTTGTCACTTTCAACAGCGTCGTCCAGCGCATTCCAGCTGAAATAATAGCGTGATTGTTGCGAAAATCGTTAAAAGACGTCGAGAGAGGGAAGACACTGTGAGAGGCATGCTTGTATTCGGAGTCTGCCTAATAAAATCTGAATACTCGGAGGCTTCCCCTTGATAGCGTTTGACGCGAAGACAATCGCTGATGATTACCGCTAAGGAGGATAATAGATTCCCCCCCGTGCCATCGGCCGTTCTCGCTCTACCCGACGGTGCCCTCTCGCCTCGTCTCGTCCCACCTACGCGGGCCGTTCCGCGACGAGGAACGCGCAATTTCATTCTAATTGATAGTACTCTCTGGCGGTCCGGTGTCTCGCGTACCGGTTAGCTGTGTTAGCTCGGCCATATCGGCGCGCAACAAGTCGTAAACGGATTCTTTTAATGGGCCGAGATTCGTGAGAAAGCCCATTACGATAGGTGATATGGAACGCTGAAACGGCCCGGAATGCTGCCGCGGAGGTAGACGGAAGCGCGTCCCCTTATTTATACCGCCGGCTACCATGCCATCTACTCTCGCCTCTGGCTCGACGCTTCTATTAGCCTCTCGTCGCGTAATTTCCTGAATAATTCCGCCATCAGGCCGAATTACGGGCGGAACGCGAGATCAATAAAGGAACGAGGGGTTATCGACCCTCCACCCTCGCGCGATACGCATCCCGTGCCTTCAGCGGCCACTTTTTGTGTCCAGCTTCCGGCTCGAGGTCCCCGCGCGGCGAGGCGCAGGGCCACCGGAAGCGTTTAGGCCTCGTCACGCTTGTTTTAATTACGCGAGCAGCCCACCGAGGTCGGTCCTTCATTCTCCTCCGCGCCGCGCAACCACACCTACACTCGCGCGTCTGTGAGAAGTAGGTATATCCTTGGCAGGAGCCTTGTTCGACACCTGGCACTCCAGAAGGGAATTAATTTTTTGGATTAGCTTATCGCCTCTAGCCGACCTGCTACCTATTTCGCCGAGGAACGGGGTTAAGACCGGCTAAGCAGCTTTGGGTTAATGAGGTTCCGCGCTCAGACGCGCCGTTTGTTCTTCCTCCATGCTCGATTATTATTCCACTTCCCCCGGGGGAAGCTTTACGAGATAGCATCGCGCGAGGCTCGCTTTAGTCGCTGTTGTAAGGTAAATGTCCCCATTATCGGGTATGTAAATCGTGCGGGGTATACGTACAGACCTACATATCAGATGCAAGGTGATTTTGAACACAAAATTTAGGGACCTATAGCACTATACAGACAAAGCATTTTCGTTTTATTATTATAAGTAATTTAAACCCCTTCGGGTTTATTTGGCTACACAAATATGAACACGGTCACTAAATTAAATGCGTAAATTACACTGTTTGAGGAAAACAGAAATATAATTACATGCCTTAATCAGACAAAGCATGTCGAGATTCTGGAAAACATTGTGCTTGCGGGGATAATTATCTCCAGCTAGTATATTGCAAATGGAACGTTTTATGGGAGTGTAGGATGTAGCTACCACCGTAAAAAGTGCCATTTCGTATCACTCTCCTCGATACAGTTGATGCTGCAACACGCACAAGTGATGGCACATTTCTTGCAGGTGATGCTGCGAGCCGTTCCGATGCACGAACGCTGGTTAGTGCACGGAACAGGTTAATCTCTGGTATTCCAGCAATCAAAACGCTATCGTCGTTCACGGCCATAGCGCGAGATTTACCAGTAATGCGAGTCGTAAGGTAGATTAAGCGTGGCCGCGGTTTCATCCGGCCGCTACATAAACGACCGATTAATCCAAAAATACTGTCTTGGCTGTGTGCGCTCTATCTCTCTGCCCCTACCGATTCAATCTCTCGCCCCGCCGTTTTTCTGCCCCGTCTAGGTGTTCTTATTCGCTCCCCTGCATGCTTGACCGATGGATCCTGCGCGTGCACGCGCTCCCGTCGCCGGCTAAAGGTTCCCGGGAATAATTAAATCGAAGGGTTTAAGGGCCGCGCATTCGGCCGATAAACCGCTTGACAAACAGGCGTGGAAAAAAATATGTTAATTGTAATGTCCGCGCTAATGCGAGTGAAACGCGCAAACACGAATGACGAAAACGAGGAGAGGAGGATCGCCGGTGCAGCTACCCTGCAGAGGCGCTGGTCGTTCACACGAGCGGATTCGTGACTCCCCTTCGGGTCCTAAGCGCCTCGCGAGAGGAATAAATTGCAACCAATCGCATGCTGAGAGACCATGCCCCTGCGATATACGTATACGGCGTCGCGTACAAAGTATGAACTTTTGTCAGACGTTTAGCCTGCTCTGTCTTGATAGCTCCGCGCACAGAGCGGATAATGTTACAGAAGGATTTACCGTCCTGTGACGAGGGTGAACGTAATAAAACGTTGATAGGCGAACGTTACAATTACCGAGTTTTTATGGACTTTAATGGGAAGTTGACGTCGGGAACCGTGGCGTACGGGGTAATTACGAGAGCGGGGCTCTTTAATACACCGTGAAGAATTCGTAGTTTCATCGTCCCGATGCACACGCGCTGTCGATGGGAACTGTTGTTTACCGAACAACCGTTTGCCGTTGGTCGCGGGGATAATGGACACGTTCGACTCCCTGGGACTTGGTATTACCAGCTAAAGAGCAGGAATTGATTTTTAATGGGGTTTAAAGATAGATGTTAGGGAGCAGTAGTATCACTTGGACCTTTTCACAGGACGTCGGTTTAAAACCGATCTTTCCAATGAAGATTGGGTAAAGTAGCTGAATATGAGATGCAGTTCTTAAAAACCCCTTTATTAAACATTTTAAAAGTCGAATAATATGTATTCTTTAGCAACGTACTGAAAAGTACTATAACAAAGATTCGGTTTCGTAATTAATAAAATAAAAACGAAAGTCATTCAATTACGCAGATAAAAAAGGGGTTCCGATATGAGACCCAGTTTGTTTTTTCTTGAAACTTATTTTTTCTTTCTTTTTTTATAAATTCAGCGTGTGAAATCTATTTCTTCACTACCGCAGTCTTCATGGTCCCACCACCGAAGTCTTCATGGGCTCACCAATTCCACCAATATCAATACCAGACCCATCATAACACTTTATACGTACACTTAATCCATTGTTCATCTAGCACATCTGTAGAATAAAGACCTATGCAAACAAGCATTCTGTATCATAATTTTCTTTCTTAATCACTTTCATCATTAGGAACCATTCCTTCTTCACTCCCATTAGTTTAAATTTCGCGGGTCTCATATTGGAAACCAATAACACGATAACTATTAAGTAGCTTCGAAGGCTTCATTATTTAATGATATACAACTAGTAAACCTTAAACTCTATTGTAAGCAATATACAACAGTATTTGTGAAAATCATTATACACTTACCACTTTAGGGATATTTGGAATTTAATCGAACCACTTCAAAAACTTTCTGCAATCTATTTCAGAAATATGTGCTTGCTCCAGACGCTTAATTGATTGCAATGTCACTGTGTGGATAAAACAACAAATACACGGTTAGTTAGTAAAGAAATAGCATCGATATGACATTCAAGAGTTCTGTAGCGGAGATAAGCTGGGGTCTCATATTCATCAGGAGAGGTCGGCATATTCGGCTATTTTACCCTACTGTAATCTCTTGAACTCCTGCCAATACACAATGCTTGTCATAAGTACTGCCCTCCTTTATTAAAATGTCCTATCTAGTATTTTTCCATTTTTCAAGAAATGTTGAAATATTTAAAGTGCCACACGTCTTTTACCTTTTAAGTAAAATTAGAAAACCCGACATGCTTCGTAGAGATCTAGAAGCACTCTAATTTATTCATTTCTTGCAAGGATGACACAAAGAATGAAACTTCAGTTTTCTTGGATGTTGCGAAATGGGACATTTTAATTAAGGAGGACAGTTCCGATTTTAAATAAACAGTTCTACATTTTCATTTTTCTTATTCATCTCCCTCTAAACACTTTCTATTCTTGTATCTATGTATACACCACCCTTACACGGTCGCGTTGTCACCGAGAATAACTTAAGGTCCCCAGGAAAACACGTGAAAATACAAAATTATACCCCGAAACGCCGTAGGAGTGTCCTCGAGCGATCGTAGAAAATAATCTCCCAGAGGCCACGAGCTGCCGAGAGGGAAAAAAGTCCCTCCCCGATAATAATTCCTCGAAAAGCATACGACTCGAGGGTCCGCGGGTAGATTTTCCTGAATGCCGGGTGAAAACAGGCGAAAAACCGAAATTTGTGGATCGGCCGGGGGACGATGCTTGGCCGAATGAAGCCAAGCGCGAATAAGGAGAAGCGCTGTTATGCGCGCGGAGTTCAGGTCCGTCTTTCTTCTATCAGACTCGGGGGCGATCCTTTGCGGTACTATCCGTTTCAGCATCCCATTGTCTTCCCGTTCCTCCTTGTCTATTTACACGCGGGCCCTTTGAAGAAGCCGCTGCCGGTTTTTCGTTGCTACCGCTGTTAAACTAAGCGAAAGGCATTCTTACCGCGGCTCGCAACTAGGCTGGGTTCCCGTGGTAGGTACACGCTGGTACACCAGGCATACCCGGGGCCCTGTTTTAGGTCGGTATACGAGGTCAGCACACGCTTTGTACTGTGCGGGTTAAGTTACTCGAGCACCAAATCGAGCCTTTGTACCTTGTTAAGTTAAAACCTCGCTGGGATTGCTTGTCTTCCGAACATGGTGCTCGAAGCGACCCGCTCTTATAGGAAATGCACGATACTAAACACCCAGGGACGTTGACTAATCTCACCGTTCCCGTGTCGCGTTTCCCCCGGTGCTTTGCTACGGCGGTTTTCGCGCCAAAGCTTGTGTACGTATCGATGAAATGTCGCTGGCTATTTGTAGGCGTGTAATAAGCAACGCTATTACGTCACCAATGTATGTACTTATTTGATATGTTTTTTGGAATTTTTCAAGTTACGTGGGAGTTGCCTCCGCCTACTGAGCAACCCTCGCAGCTTCCAGTTGCTCGTTAAGTTTCTGTTACACCGAGCGTCTCTTCCTTCTGTACACGTCTCTCCGCGCTCTCCTACGTCTTTTTCTTCGCCGCGCGAGAGGACGCGGACACGGACGACACACAAAAATGATCCCACGGTCCTTTGAGATCGCAGCATCCTTTATTACGAGACGTTTGATTCAGTATCACGCCTCGCTCGCGAGAGTCTTCACGGCCCCCTTTCACAGGGCACAAGACGCTTAACATATGAAAAAGTCTACTGAAGGGATGAATGGAGGAGTGTCGCTTTTGTCGGAATTACTTCTTCTTCGTCCTTTTCGTTCAGTCTCCTCTCCGCTGAGGCGACAGGTTCGCGCGCTATCATGTGGGTGAGGGTGAGGTCAAGCCCGGATACACCTTGGCATACATGAATGTTTATTGGGCTTCTTTTCATGCCCTGCTTTGTCCGCTGGAGCCTTGCCTCTCCTCTGCTTCCTTCGCTCATCAAACTCTAGATGCGCTGATACTTTGCGCGGGAAACCAATAAATTTCCAGCACCAGTGTCCCTTCAGTTCCTTCAACGACTTTGTCAACGAGACTCCTAACATCTCCGCCGTTTCAACGTGCATCCCCCCACCGATATTCCTTCCATCGTGTATCGAAGCAGCAGAAATCAAGTCTGACGTTTCGAGACGTTCGTTGGCGAAAAAGTCGGTGCCGGTTTTCTTTTGAACCTCGCCACTTGACTCCCCGCGCACAATGCTCGGCGACGCGCAGTCCCTTCGTCTTCGACCCTCCGTTCGACCTCCCTTGCGCAGATTCGATTCTTTTATACGCCGATCCACGAGCTACGCGACCCCTAATGCGGGTTCATTATTTCCTGGTTGCGGACGTGCGCGCAAAGATCGCGATCGACTCGAGGGCCTTGTGGGGTGGTCGAATGGGGCGATGTTTTCTGCGCCGCATTACGCAGCAACATGCACCGAGGATCAAAGGGACAAAGGGAACATTGCCGGACAAGTGGCTCGCATCCCCTGCTGCGTGCTGCCCCGGAAAGCCATAGGACGAAACGTCAACGGCCATCTAATTGGCACTCGGGAACGCATCTTGATTCGGCTCCACCGCGAATCCAACCACCTGGCAAAGTCCAACGTCATGCAATATCCTGCTCTGTGCCGTGGGGCTGCGCAGGGTGTCCCCTAATCGATGGTGCTACTAGGAATTATTCACGGAAGAGCAAACTTCAAAATGCAGAATAGTTTCTTTGTACGAGGACGTTTTATTAACTTTCAAGTGAAACTCCACGAAGAAAAATGGTAAGTAGGACGCTCATAACTAGAGTCATGACGGATACGTTGCGCATTAACGATTTAACCCGCAATTTGTACAGTGTCAATGGAGGAGTGGCCAAAAGCCAAACGTCGAGGAGGAAGATAAACGGTCGAGGATAAATGAGAGAGACAAATATATTCCTCGCGAATCTGAATACGATGAAATATTCAAGGGGGACGGGTTCTTTGTTCGGGCTTGTACCGATCTTACAATAAAGACATCCGTTGAACGAGGGAAACATATATTTCACGGGAGGACTCGTGTGACACGGGCCATTATAATGCCGGCGATTAAATCGTAGCCGGGTTTTGAAGGCAGCAGTCGACGGACAAGCGTAATGAGTCTATTCCGAAGCACCCCTTGAGCGTATTCCGTGTTAGACGGAAGGAACTTACCCCTGCCGAGCATAATGTCAGTCGAAATCGTACGAGACACGATAACATCTCAACGGTCGCAGGCATGAGCGCGCATAGGAGGTGCTCTCTCTCCCGTGGGATGGTTAAGCGGGGGAAAAAGCGGCGGTAGTAAAAAGGAACGCCAACAATAGTCAAGTGTCGTGATTTGTGCACGACCAGGGGGGTACGTGCCTTCTATCCAGTCTTAATTAACCTTCGTTCCCACGTGACTTCTTACCCCGTTTGACGAGGGGTGGTTTAACGTCCTAACGTACTTTTCTGCACTCCGTTAAGCATCGTCAAAGAATAACATCCCCGCCGGATCACTTGCTATCGCGTCACCTGCATCTCTCTCTCCGCGTCGGGCTTCTTCGGCGGTTCGTTAAAACCATCAGTTGACACGCAGTGGGACGTGGAGGGAAACCATCGAACCTCCATTAGAACCAAAAATGTTGATCCTTCAAGGGTGGTTGATTGTGTTCCAATAGTATAGACTGATTCAGTATAGGTGTTGGAACCTTATCACCCCATACTGTGCTGCAAAATTGAATCTTTCCTAGGCCAGCACTTTGCAGTACACTGAAAAGGCGAAATTCCGTTACCTGACGGCAAATACGGGCCGTTTATTACCGATAATATGCAATACACACGCAAGCAGCGCACTAACTTCTCAGGTTGTTGTCTATTCATCATCCCAACGGCATTATGGCGCGCGTATGTGCCTTAATGGCTCAATATTCCATCGCGAGGGACCGCGTCATAGATCACGGTTAACGTTACCCCAAGTACATCTTCTCCCGTTCACGTAATACCAATATTGTTTCCACGAATGGCGAGAAATGCGCCAGTGGCTTTATAACGCCTCCTGGCCTCGCGGGGTTAACTGTCCATCCACTGGCGTCAGAATAATGGCGACTATTAAATAAGTATATACCATCTCAGCTTCGAGGAAGGAGCCTGAGCATCGTTTCACTCTCCTCGAGCATCCTCGAGCTGCTCCTCGCTGATACTATACCAAATAAAGGCAAACCCTTCCTCGTTTACGATATTTCCAATTCATCCAAGCTTTTCCGGAAGCTGAAGTGAATTTCCTCAATCCTTCTTCAAGAATACGTACGTTCAGCCGAAGGCTATTTTAGTATCCAGTAACTCACTACCATTGGAACCAGATGCGCCATTCCTCTGACTGTCATTCGGCGGTAACAAAGCGACAGCATCGCGGGGACTAACGAGGCCACGTATCCAGCTATTCTTTCTAACGAACTTTCGTAATCCGGTCGTTGATTGTTGCTTAGGTTACCCCGGCCCGTAACGGTACGGCGGTTATTACGGTGGAGATTTGGTAGATGACTGGCGCCAGCACGGTAACCAGCTCGAAAGCTAATATCGCAACGTCCTGGCTAATGTGCAAACGATACCCCTCAGGTCTGTGGAAACGCAGAAGGAGACAGGGCCGCGATTCACTGTAGGAAAATGCGTTTCCTGGCAGGTACGGGACTTATGACCCTGGCCAGATGAGGTGCTGTCCCGGCCTGTAATCTCGCCTAACAGGGGCTACCGAGTCGTTGGCAATCTTGACTTGCTTTCCAGCCAGCATCCCTTTTACCGCGCCATGCAATATGCGCCGGCGGAAGGGGGTAATGGAACCCTGTGTTAGCACATTCGCCGTTCGACTTATGGCTCGTTTCGACCCTAGGAGAGCTCGGTTTAACGAGTGCAGCCAAGAACTTAATGGCTAAAGCCATATTCTTTTATGGAGATGGCTGACAGTAGCCCCCCACGTATTCTGGGATTTCTTCACGTTCATTGGCCACTACAAAGTATACCAAAGTGGTCCGAGTAGGCATGTTGAAAGGAAGAGATATCGGACATCGTGTTATTCGTCACCCAACAGAAAACTCGGATAAGTCACAACACTTTTAGCAACTCGTGAAGCCATCGTTAGTACTTTTCTGCAACCGTGGAGCTACCTGTCGATCGATATCGGGTTCGAACATGAGCGTTTCGAATACAGTAACCGTTCCCGATTCCCGTGGTAGCTGGCAGATACCATCGAAGAGAATGTACAGCGCAAAGTGCTACAAATTTCATGCGGATCACGGAAACCGTTCGAAATCGGTATTGGCGAAGGGAACCCGGGTTTCGTAGTTTCCAGTCGATGGCCAGCCGCGGCGAAGGTGTACCCATTGTGATTCGTTCGATCTCGGTGAACAATTACAAGAGGCAGTAGTCGTTAGCCTATGCCCCCCGTTAGTATGCGCTCCGTCACACCTGACTGGCCGCGTACACGCGCTGCCTCGGCAGTCGACAGCGATTCGAATAATGGCCACAGAGAAATATCCTCCTTACCCTAGTGAACCGTGGCGTTTCGTAACGTCTTCGAGTTGCTAGGTAAGGAAAGACTCTGCATTCTGGCCTGATTACTGTAACTCGATGACACAGGGATTTGGGTCCTATCGTCGTGTCACAATGTCCCATCAAGCAATCACTTTTCATCAGGAGAGACAGATCAACTTCCTTTCACTATGAAGAGGCTCTAGACATTGCTTGAAATGTTTCTGAATATGGGGTGCAGCGGATTCAAGGAAGAAGACCCAGGTGTTTGTAGGAAACAAAAATATAGTTTTTTGATGAAATTGTAATTATTTGGAAGATGGGCTCTGGGGGTCTTCTGGGCCCAGCCAGCAACTGCTCATCGGCCGCCCGTTAGTTCCGGCATTGATGGCGTGGTAGAAACAAGAAGCCTTACTTAGTAGAGTAGACCGGGGGCGGTAGTAACACTTTGACTTTGGAATACGATTATACAAAAACTATTAAAGTTGCAACAAAGGTTTTTATACGAAAATGTTACTTACTTATCTGACACTTATTGAGCCACAACAGCTTCGTTGTTTGTCAAGTAATATCAAGATTATTAATACAAAATGAGAACAGGGCAAACTGTTACAACCGTCCCCGACTCCGGGTCGGTTGTAATACTGCATGGAGTCGACAGTATAACAAATTTAACTTTACAAAATTAAAATTTTTATAATTTTAATCATAATTGTAAATGAAAAAAGTAAAAATCATAACCAATTATGCAATTCAAATCGCATATTCTTCCCTAATGTCAATCTTTTCCACTGAAATTCAATTTTACGCCTCTCTCGCTACTTGAAACAGTCATTTCCTACCCCCTCACCGCAATCTGTCAGCCTAGTTCGCTACTTTTACTGGAGTCCTCTTGAATGAGAGAAGAGAAGAGCAGAAGAGTCAGAAGTGAACATCGTCCACGAATGTCCAGAACGTTCAAAGGTCGACGAAAGGAAGCGGACGTTGCAGGGCCGATCGCTGGTGCCTAGGGCTGAGGAGATTCCGATGCCTCTCGCGGAGGTAAACGAGAGGGAAGAGGAAGAGCGGATAAACTGTGAACTGTTGCCGCGTGCAGCATAGTTCCCAGGCAATTCTATGAATACGAAATACGAGGTCGGTCGACGGGCCGAACCAGCGCACCGTACACTGCCCGTTTCGTTCAATCATCTTAGACACGCCCGCCATGTTGTTGGCTTTGCATAAGCTAGCCCGCGAGCCTTGTGTATCTCGCTCGCGACGACGACGCTCGTCGTGGGTGACGTGCATGCACGTGCACGGCCGTGTAAACACGCAAAGGTCGGCTTTCCTACGGGAAAATCATGGGTTACGTCGCTACCGCCTTGGTAATTATTTAACCGCTAAACGTTGGTAAGCCAGCGATTACTGTCGTTCATAATTTTAATGGCTGTTCCCGCGCGTTTCGGCCGCGCGGACTCGGGGAGCGAAGCAACGAAACGATTAATAAGCATCCTCCACGAAACACTCCCGTGCTATCATCGCAGGGCCAACAGTAGTACCCCGAGGATTAAAAGGAGACATAATCCTCCGTAATCTATAAAGTCACTTTTCACCCCGTTGACTTCCTCCAATCGTAAGCGTCGCGTTCTAAAAGGGATTTTCTCTCGATCACGGAGAGGACCGTATTTATAATAGAGGCAATATTATTAGTCACCCAGGTGGCTGGACGATAAGGGCTGACACACGATCAAGTAGCATCGGAACAGCGCAGGGTATAATATTCCAGCGAAAATTCTTTCGTCTGAAAAAGGCTCGTCGCGTTGACTTTTTGCCGACAGCCCTCGCGCCGGGCCGATTGTTTAAGAACGTTCGATCCTCGAGACCGATGCAGAGGCTGGTTATTGATGAGACGGCGGGCTCGCGCGCGCACCGAGCTGGTTTTGGCTTAGGTTACCTGCGATTTGTATGACATTCGATCCTCCGCCCACGCGTACGAGGTCTCTCGTGCTCTCTGTACTCTCTTGCACACGTCTCCCCTTCCTCCTACGGCCTTTCTTCTGTCCACCGTTCGCTTCTCCTCTTCTTTCTCTCGCCACTGTTCCTCGGCCGAGTCGCGCACGTCGAACGCCCCGTTCGACGGCTCTATTTATTTCTGTAATTCGCGTTATTTATCCAGCGCTACCCGATGAGCCCGGCCTATCCGTGTTCCGCCGCTTGTACCCCTGTCACCGTTGATAATTCGCATTTAAGTCTCCATCGGCGGCGCGCAAAGCAGCCCCGGGCGACTCGACTAGGGGACGAGAAAAACGAGAGCACGCGATAGACCCCTAGACCGGCCCCGTGCGTGTCTCTGCAGCTGCGCCGAGAGTTCGCAGCTGCATCTGCCGCGATATCAGCGATATGACCGATTACATCGTGCTGCGTGGGTCTTCCGCCCGTGGAGTGCATCAGTCTTGCAGTTTAGCGAAAATTACTCTTCGCGTGTACGCGCGACGTGAATCTAGTAGCTGATCGCCGCGATACGTCATTACCGGCGAGATTTATGCGTCCCATTATCTTCTCGCGTCTTCGTACCGCCGCGTCCCCCGCTTGCCCGTTCCAATTTCATCGATCGGTATCGCTTCCTCGTACGACACCCCGTTCAATTTCTCCGTTGCTGATCGATGCTCGGGAAAATTCGGTCCCGCAGCAGCGAGCCCCTCCGCTGAAAACACGGGATGCCTCGTGTCCCGTGCTCTACGACGACCACTTAATTTACGGGATTTCAACGGGACGCGTGGGCGCGGGATCCAATGACGACATCAATGCCACGACAGTCTACGGCTCAATAAAAATCAACCGTCCGGATCTAGCACGCGCCGTTAGCCGCGATACATACATCTTTTTCGTGTCGCGGCCACGGGGCCGAGAGCCGAGTCGTTTATGGGTCCAAGTGGAAGCCTTTCACAGTTTGTAATGTCTGCATCGGCGGGGCCCTAAATTACGCTGATCACCGGCGGTCTCTTAACGATCGTTGCGCCAGCAGTGTCATTCCGCATTGTTCGACGTCTAACAAACACGTCGTGCGCCCCGGCAGACAGCCGTGCAGGAAATTCGATATTTCCTGCATGACGGTGTGTGCACCTCTCACCGCCCGACTTTCCTCTTCCTTTTTTTGCTAGGCGTCTAGGTTCGCCGTCGCCCGGCCCCGAAAAATCCCGACTCCCTCTCTGTCCCCGGCGACTAGGAGGGTTCTGCCTCGAAGTGCGAAAGAGCAAGAGGAGACAGAGGACAAGGGAGGGCCGAGCGAGTCCTGGGCCACGTAACGAAGCCAGCTGTAAATAACACGGATGGACAATGTTGTGAGTTACGGTGGTACCAATCCCATAAATGGCATGGTTTTATGTTGGCAGCGCCGAGACGCGGCGAGCCACACAGGGCGATCGTCCTGCGTCTTCGTCGGTTCGTGTAATGTCGGCCGAAGAACAGCCACGTTGTCACGCAACAGACGGTTCGGCTTATTGTCGGATCGTTACTTTCTCCCGCGGTCGGTTTTCAGTTTTCGAGGGATGCCAGAGCTGAACGCAACACTCCGCCAGATTTATCGCTCTTGGTATCTGCTCTTGCTCCGACGCGGGGGAAAAACAATTCGTCTGAATAGAGTCGAGTAATTTGTCCACGATAAATCGGAGTCGTGGTTCCTCTCCTGATGTGTCACTCGTGCTGTGATACACTGTATCGCTCGAGATGGAGGGAAAGAGAGAGAGGGGGGGAGAGGGAAAAGAAAACGAGCGTCCAACCTTCAATCTACGACCGATAGCGTGATCCAGGTACCTTTATTGCCCGGCGGGAGTTACGTATCAAGCTCGGGCCGCGTGTCGGCTCTGAAGCGGATAAGTCCGTGGAGTGGAGAGAATAATGGAAGGACTTTCTACTATCAAATAGATTTATGGATATCCAGCCGCGTACCTACTACCGAGGTTTATACGGCCACGAGTCCGTCGAGTCGTGCTTTATCCGCTGTTAACCGTAGACGTCTCTCACCGATAGGCAGCGCCGGGCGAATATGTTTATCCCCGTGGCGCGAGACCTTCGCAGGGAATTGACGCGGAATTTCGTATTGTTTGGGGATACTATTTCATAGAAGATCGCGGGCTACGGGCAGATCGCGCGATTAGCTGGCGTATTTTGAGTTACGGCGAAGGTGGTTGCTTGCTTAGGCCAGGACGTATTACTCCGGAGGAACAATGGCATAGAATATTGGGGTTTCCCAGGAGGTCATCTAGATAGCGCAGCGTCCAGGCCTGGGTCGACGATGATCAATACTTTTCGTGTACTGTCGCATCCTCCGGCTCGCTTCGATATCACAATTGGTGGTCAATTATTCACAGCGGTGACTCGACAGAAGGCCACTCAACGCTTGGACGTGGTTGGAGAACAGTGATACCTATCATCTAGTTCTAAGTCACGATTCATTGTGGTGGGTTCGACTCTCCGACGAACGAGAGGATAGTTCCTTCACGAATATCCTGATCCTTTTTATCGACGAATTGGACCGTAAATGACAGCGATCATCCGCTATCTAACCGAAGGAGGATGCAAAGCGCGAACGCTGCCCATACTTTCCAACCGTCCGAAAAACGAGCGGTGCCGACGCAACGATCCTTCGCCGACACCAAGTCGCGCTTGAAAAAGAAGAATTAAGGCTCGTTACTTCTTTAGAAAGCGATATCGCGTTACTCCCTGTGCAACGCGAAATGCACTTAATGCCACAATTCATCAATCGCACACAGACGCTCGGCTGGCCACGGCGAAGGCATTTTGAATACGAAAGATAAGTCACCTGTCCAATGGGGGCCCCGCGTATCGGCGATTATCTGCTATCCGGATAAACCGGCCCGCGGTTCGAACCGCTATATCGAGAACCGATATAGAGCGTCGCGTTATCAGCCTCGATCTTGATACTTCCGTTTGCTCGAGGGCGTAATCCCGCCCTCGATCACGCCACGATTCGCTCGTCTACGATTACACGATAAAAGTATGTAAACCTGTTCGTGAATTACTGTAAGTGGACTCTCCGCCGTCTAAGGACTTCTTTAAAGAAAACAGCTGCCCGCGCACGAGGGTGAGCGCAACAGCGCCTCCTGGCCGGCTCTCCCAGTTATAATTATTTCATCTCTTAATGGGGAGCGTGCTTCGACGCGATTCCACCGCGCGCCACGCGGAAAACGCCGCTATAATAATCGTAGGGTTACAGTTTTACGGGCATGCGCAATGGCAATAACGCAACGGGCAGGATCGTGCCACGGGGATACGTAATGTAAATAGTCATCGGCATCCCGCGTGCAATTTACTGCTCGTGCGGACGCTTCCGGTCACGTGACATCGGTCAGAGGCGCGAATTATGATCCGTCGCTGAGAAAAATGCCCGTCGACGAGAGGCGAGACGTCAGAACGCGAGTGCCTTGCCAATGTTTGCCCATTTTCCAACTGTTTATTCTCGAGTTAACTCACGACGCGGAGCACGCACGGAATACGTTCGTACGTTGTAACGTGCGCGTGGCAGGCGCGTGTCACCTGTCCGCCACGGTTTCGTGAGTGCACGCCACTTTTCCTGGACACCCTCCACGGAGGAGACATGGCCGACTGCCTCCCAAGACCTGCTGCTGGAGGCCTAAGCTATTTGCCCCCTTGCGCGCCGGTTTCTGCTAATGTACGGAGAATATTTCCATACCGGAGGAGGAATTTATTCGTTGCCAGCGAGCCTGATGCCGATCGCGTTTAATTAGCCCGAAAACGTATGGCGGGGACGCGGAGCCATTTGGGTAATTAAGTCTGCATTAAGCGTGTCCTGTGTCGCGCGAATGGGATTTCAAAGAAGTACAATGCAGTTGGGGATAGGTGCTTGTTTCTTAGGAAAATTTGTTCCCTATGATGTAATCAGTGGTTTTCTAATTGAGGAC
The DNA here is from genome assembly GCA_929113495.1 of Andrena minutula. Classification (NCBI taxonomy): domain Eukaryota; kingdom Metazoa; phylum Arthropoda; class Insecta; order Hymenoptera; family Andrenidae; genus Andrena; species Andrena minutula. Next base: position 24,990,190 of record OV815994.1, read on the forward strand.
CTTGCAGCAAGAGGGGTGCAGCTCCATCTTTACCAACTTCGAGTGGATTAGAAAAAGCTGTTTATAAAGTTATTGCTTTGGCTTAAAATTAAAAAGAGAACAGTAATTGAAAAATATATATTTTCACACAATAAGTAGTAGTTATTGAGTTGATAAGATTTTATTTCTGTTTTTGGCGAATTTGTCACATCTGGAGCTGTCCAAAACAGAAATAAAAACTTATTAACTCAATAAAGCAGGGAGTCCACCGGGCAGCCAAGCTAAGCTACGTTATGCTGTGTTTTAGCTTAGTTTTTGGTGGAAACGGTTCCATAAGAATGTACTGAAGCTAATTGTTTTAAAACGTAGCATGGTATAGCAAAGCATCGCAAAGCATAACTTAGCTACTAGGAGGTGGATTCCCGGCTTAACTGCTAATAATTGTGTGAAAATATATATTTTCCAATTAGCATTCTCTTTTTAACGGTAAGTCAAAGCAATAATTTTATAAACAGTTTTTTTTTCAAATTTACTCGAAGTTTATTGCAAGATCCTAAATTACTATTCAATTCGCTGTATAATACCGAGCGATTCGAAGTATGCGCCCATAAGGAAGAAGCCTCGAGCCATTCCATAAACTCTACCCTTCTACATTATGGGCACTCGCCTACAGTGGCGGCATGCGAGGCGTCATGTGCCAAGGAATCACGCACGACTGATCTAGCCAGGAGCACCCTGTCTTGGGGGTTGCAGGTGCGGCAGCGTCTCCTTCGGCGGATTCATGGTTGCGTGATTCCAGGTCCTGGCAGGTCCTCCGCCGAGGGCCTGACCAAGTGGGTCCTCCTGGCACGCGCTTTTTAGCCGCTGGTGTTCCACAACGAAGGCGGAACATATGCGGAGGAATCATGCTCGGATGGCTCGGTTCGCCACCCCGCAGGTACCGCGGAGTCTTGGCACTTAGACGCAGGTGGTGGTGCACCTTAAACCGCCACCTTGTTCGCAGCAGGTCTCCTGGAACCGTTTCCCTGCCAGCATGGTGGACGCAAATGATGCGGCTTCGCTGGAAGATTTGTTTGCTCAGGAAAGCCTGGATATGGGATATGTACAGTCCAGGGAACCGAACGATGAAGACTGTATCGTTTAAAGGAATATCTGCCGCGAGATCGGATTCTTCTGGATTGCAACGTTTTCTTGACCCCGAGCGGAAGTGCTCTTTAACGTATTCAAAAAGGAGAGGTAATGGCTACCCGTATCGTCAGGATGGCGAGGAAAAAGGAACGAAACGAAAAACGTAACGCGACACGTAGAAACACCGGTGGGTAACAGGAAGAACCTCAAACAGACAAACCCCGTGGGATAGGCACACAAACGTCAACGGGGTCGGCTCGGGTCAAACAGTAAAATTAATTCGAGTTGCGCGCATCCGCTCTCTTTATATTAGGGGAGCACGATTATTCCCTCAGGTGGGGATATTAATTTCTTCGTTTCTACATCTGCGACGCAGTGTATTTAATTGGACCCCCTCAGTCCCAGTAGAGTTACAACTGCCTCGATTAATTCCAAAGTTTCCATTATCCCCTTTTTTTTCTTATTTACATCATTGCTCAGGCGTGCAGAATCAGGTGTCTGGGTAGCTACCCGCACCCCTTCGGCGCTCACCATGGCAACGGGTTGTTTAAAACAACGAACGCGTCCCGGCATGACGTTACATAAGCTCGAATCGAGTTTGCGTAGCAGCGTTGTCACAGCAATCGAGCTGCACGCGTGTAGGTCCGCATGCGTGCATCGGCACGCGCTGCCTGCAGGTGCCTCATAGCTGCATCGTTGCGCAGCAACCCACTACCCGCACGATTTCTAAGATAACGGGTGACTCTCGTAATTATCGTGCCCTAAGCAGATACGCATTTTTATGTGCGGTCTGCTGCACGATACGAAGGGGTTACGCCCACCCATTTTCGGTTATTTTTAGTTGCCGCTGCAGCGCGTTATAAATCATCGGTCGCTGTGCTCGGATCGCGTCTACGATCTCAGTGTGTTGGCACGAAAGTGCTCTTCCCCTTTTAGTCCAAGCAAAAGCTATCGTTCAGCGTGTTGATAATAATTTTGGGAATGACTGGTCGGAGTGGGAGCGAGTCTATTCGTCACCGTTTTTATTTCGTGACGGTCATTGTCACTTAAAGGCGTTGGCATCTATCATACAATTACGTGGTGCGAGCCGATCGTCTCATTAACGTCAATTGTCGAGGGTAACGTGTCTTCCTGCCACGACGCGGAGGTACCAAGCTGGTCGCGTGGCTGACACGCGCCAGGCAATGACAATTTCCGCCCCTTGTACCGGAAGTTGGAGTACGCGTGGAAGGCGCAACTGCAGCCTGCATTCTAGATGCACCCGTCCCTGTATGCACATTAGGTACGGGACAAATAGGGACTCGTGTACGAACTGTCATTACTGTATATTTATGTACATCACTATTGGTACTCTTCAACGTACGCTGCCACTGGTGTTCTCGCTCATAGCCGTTTTAGAAGTTCCTAACACTGTGTGAGTTTCTAGCTTCACCGTTCTGGCTTCTAGATACTTCTGTGCTACTTTGTTCGTATGGCGCAGTGTGACATTTGATACTGAAAATGCATAACAGATAGAACCGTAGAACTCTGTAACAGTGTGGTATTTAATGGAGAACCAACGAGTTCTGCGAGCTGGTGCCTTTCATCTCTCTGCAGTTCACCGTGGTAGTTTCGTACTTTTCAACTTAAGGGGGTACAGGACTACTGAAATCTCGAACAATCGATTTCTTTATTATTATTAATTCCGAAAGTGAATCTCATTGTGAACATTTACAACAAAGTTTCTTGGCTACGCGGGGACTATCTTTAACCCTTAGTATCATAGTGTAACACCCATGTAACACAAATTGAAAAAATCGTGCTCACTATTTGGGGGCTTTTTCGTGAACTTTGAAGTGTCACTTTACTATTACCATGTATGCAACTTGTGTTCTTAGGGCAGAAATACATTCGTAGAAATTCTACTGTTATCACTGTCTCGTATTGTTGATTACAACTCTCAGTTTCGCGAGGATCACTGAAGGTACCAGATAATGCCATTTTTTCTCTCTATTATTTCGCCTTTCCTTTTTAAATAAATTTGGTGTCGAGCATAATAATGTATGATGTACAACATTATGATGTTTAACATTATAATACATATTTAGAGATCTTTATGCATGGTGTAACACTGGTTTTAAAACTATATTTTTTCATTTCTACAAAGAATTGTAACATTGGGAATTTTTTGCATATTTTTACTATGAAGTGTGGGTAAACCGATAAGAATTTTTCTGAGGATAAGAAGAAAATCTTAATACTAAGGGTTAACAATTCTGACAATTATTTTTTTAAATTACTTATAACGTGCATAAAAAAATGCGAAAAGTGTCGGTATAGTGATTATTTGGTATCTAAGCAATCCAATTGAAAAGACAACGTCGATTTCAGTCGTTTAATAGTCCCGTACCACCTTAACCGTCCAAAAGAGCTTCATCCTTTAGTAGGCCATACTTCACCCAAGGATTTACAGCGTTTCCCAAGATATCCATCTACGTATAAGCATCTTTCTTCGTTTGACGCGATAATAGCAACAATTGTTTGCCGTGCCTTCAGCCATCCGGACACGTTCGCTCGCAGATCCATTAAGATCAAGATAGCGTTTATTTACGTATTCCAAGATGGCGGCAGGTGGAACGGCGTAAAAGTTAACTCGTTAGATGATATAGTGCGGTGTCGATGCACCGACGGGAGCTTGCGATGCGGGAGCAGAGCCCATAATGATCGGCATTTTACTGTTCGGTGACCCGGCGTTCGGCTGCCCTTTCGCGCACAAAGCGAATTAAACGGGGAAAATTCGAGGCGTTGCGTCAGCCGGGTATCGCGCAGTGTCTTATCAACTTACAGCCCTGGGCCCGCTGATATTTCACTTGCCTACAGCATAAAGCGAAATAATGGGACAGTGCGGCGTATTTATGAAACGCGGGCGTAGCGTTAAGCTACGTGGTACCTCTAACCACGCTCGCGGATATTACAATGCGGCCCCCTTTCGTATCGGCCACACTCCCAAACGTATTTACGACGAAAGATTTGTCCTCGATCCGGCCGTATAAATACGCAGCCCGGTAAAAGGATCTCGCTGGCAGTGGCCTGTGTGCATTACGAAAAAGTTCGACGACCCGTGACGCACCCGACCCGCCAACCCTCCCCACCCTTGACGACGGATCGTACGTTTCAAGGACAAAAGTCGACCTCCTTCTCGGGGTCTTTTCCTGGTTCCTGCTGGCGACCCATCTCTCCCACCGGTTTAATTTAAAGCCGCCACGGAGACCACGACCTTGTTTTCTTTAAGAGAATCCTCCACCTCCGCCGAGCAACCTCTTTCACTCTTCTTCTACCTTTGGCCCCGTCCACCCGGATCGCTGGCCACCTTGAAAAACTGCCCGACGCGGGGCTGTATATATCGCGGCCGGCTAATCTAAAAATACTAAAGTCGACCTTTCCCGCGGCAAGAGTGATGGCCCTGGACGACTGCTAAATCAACGGCGAGATTGAGATGCAAATGCAGCCTCCTCGCTGCCGCGGAAGGGGGAGAAAGTTCTGCGGGAGAAAGAGACGCGGCGGGCTGGGTTACAGGCGGAGGGCCGTTTGGAAGCTGAGGGAAAGAAGGACGCACGCCGGGGCGGGTAGACGCGGCCGAGGGAGAACGGAAACGGGGAGGAGGCAGCTCGGGGCCGGGGCGATAACTGTGCAATTCGTGCAATTAACATTTATAATGTCTCCATCGGGCGCCTGCTGACAAGCCCAGGGAACGGAACCGGCGCGGCGCTCGGTCGCGTAAAACGTGAAATTTAACGCCGATAATTCAATCCTACCGGGGATTGTGCGCCGCCCCCGAGTCGCCTCGCCGGCCTCTCGCGTTCGCGCCGGCGAAATAACTTTATTGAATTTCGCGGGGTTCGCCCCGATCTCGCAATAATTCATGCGCGATGCGCGTAGAGTCGCGGGACCGGGCTCGCCGGCTCGCGCACCCGCTTGGGTCCCGCCTCGTATCAAGGGACACGATCTGCCTTGGGTGAACCACGACGGAGCGTGCCGCAGCGTGGTGCTCGCTCGCGCCCACTTCGACTCCCTCCGCGGAAATAAGTATAAATCATGCGGCAGTATCTGGCTGTGTTCGCGTCGGTGTCATCGGCGTCACGGCCCTTTCTTTGCCGCTCGACGCGACGCGCCCTTTGCCAGCGAGCGGAGCTTCGCTTCGAGCCAGAGGTCCTTCCATTGTGCGAGCTCAAGCGGAGAAGTCAAAGGGCTACTGAAGTTTCTCGCGACAGATGGTGGTAACTGTGCTGATAGTAGCTTTGTACCCTCTCCTTTGATTTAGCACAGTCAGCGTGCCATTGTCACCTACGCTTGAGTCAGGTCTCATTTTTCCGCTCGAATTGAAGATGGAGGATCTACAGTCGTTCTTCGCGAAAGGAAGTACACAAGATGATTCGTAAGACAGCTTTTATTTAAGACTTAACCCTGGTGCTCTGACTTACGAATGGAGTGAGAGGTAGCGAGTCCATGTTCTTGCCATGGCCTCGTAGGGGTAGCCATTTGAACTGCATTTTGTCCTTTGACTGCATTGAGAGAATCGTACATTTCATCGCAGATAATTGTATTTAGCAACAGATTTAGTGATGGGGGTGCACACACTATCTTATACACCGTTACGAGGGACTCAGAGGAATTCCCCCATTCTGCCGATTTACAACACCCCCTTTAACTCTGTTCCCTCAGAAGATGCTCCCAGTTGAGTATCTTATACGGACTCAGCACTTGTCAGAGATGGGCAGAAATTTTATTTAAATAAAAATTTCGAATAACGAAGAATAGTAAATAAAAAGTATTGTGTAATGAAAAAATTGACTTTATTCGTCAAATAGTTAAAGTAACTTTGATTTGATCACTTATTTAAATAATCTTTAATTTAGTTAATGCCCAACTCTGTAACTCCACGTGTTTCTAGGGAATAATCAGCCACGAAACAAGCCACAAGTCATGTAGCACTAGCATAAGGGCACTTAACTGTTTGGTATACACTTCCGTTGTGATCCATTTTGTAAACTTCAACTTTGAACATAAGGGTGTGCGGTTTCTCGCCAATGTAGAAAAATCTGTCGCGCAGATCCTTGTGTGCGTGGATATCCGTAACGCCGGCAGCAACTACTCCAGTGATCATCCCGAACCGATTCGCTCGAGACAAGTCTGGGGAAAGAACCGTGCATTTCAACGCCTCGCGAAATAATGTCAATGCACCTAATGGTTCCTTTCATCGCGTTGGTGGGTGACTGTTTGTGTTGCAGCGTAGAGTGATCAAGCTGCCATTATCTATGTATAATTTCGTTGATTCAGAGAAGGTCTGACCTGAGTTTGTCTTATTCGTACAAAGGTACTGTTACTTATACCTTCGTGGGTCGAACGATCTATGGTCACGTTTCCCGCGACCGGCATGTTAGGCGCCCTGTCCAGGAAGTAACAGTTGAACGCTCTGAACACCAAAGAATTTTTCCCATTTTCGATTTCCACCTTTTTGCAAAGAGATCATGATTAACTCACTAGCTTCGTTCATTAGCAGTTGGAGTTCAGTTAAACTAGATATCTCACAAACGGAAGACTTGAGCAGAAATTCGATTACTTGGAAATTCACATTGTCCTTGGTCGATTTTACTGGGCGGATCGCTTTACGCAACCACTTAGCGTCACATTTCTCGCGCGAGGTAAAGTCACCGATAGGGCCAAGAACTTTCAACACTGGGGCACCACGGAAACACTTTGCCTAACGTAGATTTCAAGCTTGATTAGAAGAAACACGAGTATTTTAATATAATTATTCTATGGATCTCACTTCAGAAGGATGCTCGACGAAAATGTTACCAATCTGATAAGCATTCGTATCTACTAAATAAGGAACAGGTTCATACTCTGGCCCAGCAATTTTTTCAACAGCTATGGGTCCAACGATATTCCAAACCTCAACAATGCTCAGAGATTTCGAAAGGTTTATTTTCATTTTCTTTTTGTAAGCAGATATCGGCCCACTCGCTGACATTTTTGCGTCTGCAACCTCTGCCAGCAAATAAGTATTAAAAATTCAAAATTTCATCTCACATGATGTCATAGTAATCTTGGTTAGGTTCAACAATTTTGACTGTACCACTTGTATTGCGTCAAATTGTATAAAACTTCTTTTCAACTTCATAGTGCTCCCAACCTAGAACATATAAATGTTTATATGCTCTAAGGCTCCCAATGTTGAGACTTTCTAATCCATCTGACTAGAATTCGCAACGCAGTCCAAAGTTCTTGCTCCCTCAGGCATAAAGGTTAGCCTCGAATAAAATGATATCCATGCACGCGTCCTCTGCTGACCCACGATCGTCCTCCACGTTTGTGCGGCCGAAAGTTGCCCAAGAATTCGGCTGCGGCACGAGTGGGTTCCAAATCGAATCAAGCGATATTGGGGGAAGCGATCGATCACTCGGCTTGTCCTTTTACATCGGTTCGGCCATTTGTAATCATTATCGCCATGGTGCCGTTTGGCGTCTTATTATGTCATTTCATTTCATTCGTTTTCTTTCTGTCTTCCCGCTCTCTCGGGAACGCGTCACCCTGTGCAGCCGCGCGCATATTTGCCATTGTCACCGATGATGAATCTAAGCGCGAATACACGTCGAACACCCGACGTCCAAGGGTCGAATTAACCTGACCCGGTCGTGACCCTTTCATTTAATTAACCTTCCCGGTGTGCGAGTAACATTTACCCGCGCGGGATATCCAATGTCAGCTAACGGACTGGTACCAAGAATTCACAAACGTCTAAACACGGAAATGGAATTGTAGTTTCGCATTGATGGGCTTGAGCAAACTCTAGTAGCTCCGCGCTCTAATATTCAGTAGACTTTAGTAGCAATGACACTTCAGGTAACCCAGTTCAGTGCCATTAACTTCTGAAATCATTATGGGCCTGGTAATTGTTAAGCCCGGGGGGAGGTTAGAGAAACACAGATCACTATGTAACGTGGTGGTGCAGGTTAGCGGCAATTCCAAGGGGGTTCTGCAACACCATCGGCCGCGTGTTAGGTGCACTGCCTGCGCGGTAGTAAAGTGGCCTACAGTATCGTATCTACGGAAAGATATTTAATTCCCGGAATGCGATAAACCCGCTAATATGTGGATCCACGAACCCCGGGCGCGAGGCTGAAATTAGCGTCGCGGGACCCCCCCTGAGACCTCTCCAATTTACGTGTTCCATTTAGCTAGTCGTGATGCAATTAAAAGAATCGCCGGCTTGTTTCCCGCGCGAGCATCGACCTTGTGCCACGAACCTAGGCGAGATTTACACCGGGATGAGACACTGTCCGCCACGAATTTTCATCATAAAGTTCATCTAGTTCCGCGAGATGACTTAGTTTCAAAGTATGAACCGCCTTAGAGGCTGCAACAAAGTGTGGGAAGTGGAGAGTCTTCTACTGGAACGACTAGCTAGATTACTTAGTCATATCTAGAGGATTCCAAAGGATCCTATTATCCTCTTCTTTTTCCTAATCGGTTTTCTTCTGCAAAGCGTATGGGTGGACTTGAACGCAGGTTAACCCGGCGCTGTCACTGGTAGCATCGGTAAGACGGGTGCAGGGACCAACGGTCGAGCCTTAAATTTCCAGTCTGGCAAATTGAAACGGCCCTGGGCCGCATCGCGATATTGCTTATGGTACAAATTTAATAAGGCGCCCGCTGGGGCCCCCAGTTACCATGCTAATATCATCCACCATCGGCCGCGCACAGCTTCTCCACCTGACTCCGTGAGCGGGGCAGGCAGAAAAAGAGACGCAAGAAGGCTGGAAAAGGGGCCAGGAAGGCAGGGAATCGAAAGAAAAAAGAAGGCAGAGGCGAAACGACAAAGACGAAGACGACGAGGAAGATGACCACGTAGGACGAGGGAGTCGGTGGAGCACGGAGAGACTCGTAACCCGTAATGTTATGGCACTGCCCACCGCGAGGGGGACCTTAAAGGGCCCTCGTGCCGAGGTCTTTAGTGCCAAATTGGTTATGCGGACGCTTTACGACACGGCTCGCCGATATTAGCCGAATGAATTACATAAATTATCCTTGGCGTTACGACGACGACTGTGGGGAAAAAGACGTAGAAAAAGGGACGTTGTGAGAACGGGGACAGTTTCTACTTCTCTATGACTTTAACTCTCTCCTGCCTTCGGATAACACTCGACGTGTCAAGCATGCAACTATTCTATAGTTACAAAATTGTACAGAAGTAATACAGATTGAATCCCTGGCAACACCAAGGAATTGTATAGAGTTAAGATTCATTGAGCACGGTTGGTGTTCAAATGAGTGACTCGAGGACATCCGTGTGCTATTGAAGCTCGCCTAAAAGTGCACGAAGAACAGTATTCGCGAACGGAAGGAAAGCAGTGTCTGTACATCTCATGCGGTCCGTCTCATCCCCTTCGTTTTATCATCCTGCGGAGTCTTGCGGAGTACCTACCGCATGGCTCCGCTCGGCTCGTCTCGTCTCGACAGACGCGTCTCAACGGGCAGCGCCGCGGTAATCTCGCATGTCCCTCGTCCTTCGTTCATTCCAAATAAGACGAGGATAAAGATGGACAGGGAAACAGAAGGGGAAAGAGAGAGAGAGAGATAGTCACAGAGAGGAAGAATCGAGCACGAACATTTTTATCAGTCGTCGCTCCAGCCCTCCGCGGGAGGTCCTGTGCGTACGTGTACCTGGTTGCCTCGCAAAACCACGACCAGGTGGATTTCGATGGTCGACGAACATCCTAGAGAATCCATGAACACCCTGCTTGACCCTCTCGCAACAGTTTCCGTCAATGTGTCATTCCGCGTGAAGCAAGCAAGACCGCATTTCATGGATCTTCCAGTTCGAGGCAAACACCGCAGGCTATAAAAGGGAGCGGGAACGGCAGCGAAGGGGCAACTCGATGAAGAAGCACATTCGATCGAAGCCATTTCGAATTACTTAAGGTGAATTAGAGATGCGGGCCATTTGCGAAGGTGAAGCGCAGGTGAAAAGCAGAGTGGGTCGTTACTCTGGCAAGGTGTACCGATGCAAATGGAAGGATTCCGCGGCGCATGCACGCTCGCGTCACGGTAACAGCCCGTGGAAAGCGTCCCGCTACCAAGGGTAACCGTTTTGGAAGCGACGGGGTGATTTCAATCGCAAAAGCGGAACAGCGGAAGATTTAATATGGCGGCCAGCCGCGGACGTATCCTCGAGGCCCTCCTCCTATTTCCGTACGGGCCGCCGCGATACACGACGCCGAGAGAGCGGCGGTTCAGAAGAGAATTAGCATATGGCTGGAATCGAACGAGGTACCCCCGATGTCTCCATCGCTCGTGAAATGGATACCCCGTTGCATCGCGTTCTCCTTTCAGGATTGGTTTATGCCCGAGCAAGACTTACGGCCGGGCCGTGCCTCAATCGCCGCTGTGAGGCCCATACGGGCCGCCACGTGTGGGTGTTTACGTGGATATTATTGACTCCGTCTTGCTCTTTGTCGTCCCCCACCCCCCTCCCCTTTCCACGGAAGATCAGGAAAAGTGCTGTCGAACGGAGGGAGGTAAGGTATTCTTACCTACAGCAGTCCCGGTGGGCCGCGGGGACCTATGAATTGTTGTTAAGTGCTGGGACCATTCGGGAGGAGATCGCACATTGAGAGTGTGGAGGGATCCTGCGGCAGGAAGGACCTTGGTTCCATCATACAAATGTCCAGGTTTGTGCTACAAGACAGAGGGATGAAGTGAAAGGGTTGAAGATTCAGGTTATTCCCCTGTAACACCCCCGTCGATGGCGGACAAGTGCTTCTAATTCAAGCCTGAGCGACGTTTGAAGGAAAGTCGTATAGACTATTGGTTTCCGCGGTCACAGACGAGGAGATTGAACCATCACGTGCGTGGAGCACGGAAAACAAGGTACGTCGGCGTCCCGGTCGTTACGAGTTTAATGTCCCCGGGGCGGATAAATTCAAACACGTGTGAGAGATTACGGGCCGGGCGTGTGGATAATATAGCTTCCAGGTAAAGACCGTAAAACAGCGTTCGGGAATCGATGTGATAGTTCTATTATAGCCATTGGTACCGGAGGTGTGTAACAAAGCGATACGATCGTCGTAACCATCCAGAACACCTCGAATAACCTCGAGTTCTGGCTCCGCTCCAGACACTGGCCCCTCGGCGCGGGATTTAATGGAGCAAATCGTTCCCTGCTTTCGACCAATTATCGGCCTGACTTCGGATGTACCCGTGTTGCTATTCCACCTCGGTGTACCTACGTACACACACGCGGCGATGCTCCTTTTTTTTTATCCCCACGGTCCCGCATCTCTGATCCCACCCACTAGCGTAAAGTCCAATTAGAGTCGACTAGCCGTTCGAGATAATTGGCGAACACTCGCGCGACGACGTAACTCACTGGGCCGGTAGCGTTTCTTCCTTCTTCTCTCTTTCTTTCGCGGCGCTGCTCCACGTTCACCCGGGGTCACCCTGCTTTCGCCCAGCCATTCCGGCCGCGATGTCCTTGATTGCATTTGACGACGATAACGCGTCTCGCAGTAGCCCTTGGGAGGCTATTCTTGTCTCGTGCGGGCGTTTAGACGCCCCCGGTCTTGCTGCATTCTGATCACAGAAGCTTTCTCGACGCCCCTATTTCGAGACGTTCACAGAAGCAGGGTACCTGATCTTTGATGAAGATCCTCAGCTATAGTGTCCTTGGAAAAGTAGAAACCAATGAAATTCTCTAAATCTCCTACGTTGTGGTTCGAATAGAGCAGCGGAAAGTTTACCAGCGGGCATGATAGAAAGGGTACCCATCTCAGGTCGGCTTCCTCTCTGCCTTTTCTTGGGCGATCTCGCTATATACGCGCGTGTAACGAGATCGCGACGGCGTGCCGAACGGGAGACGTATGGGAAGGCAGGTAACCGGGTGTACCGCAGGAACAGAGCAGAGTCGAACCGATCCTTCGGTTGTTTTTGTTCCGACTGACTTATCGATATTGGCACGTTGTGTTACGAACGTGTACGTAACTACTCGACAGACAGGCGGCGGGGACCGGCGGGCACGAGTGGACAAGAAAGAAGAGAAAAGAGAGACAGAGGGGGCAAAAAGAGGAAAAGAAGACGAGGGGAAGAATTGTGGAGAACGAAGCCGCACGGAGGCACACAGGACTTGAGGAGCGAGGGAACGCTGGCCCGACTGAATTATTGCTAAGTGAGGGTAGAACTTTGACCAGCGTCCAGCGCGTGCCTTTACACGCGTTCAAGTCTCCGCAGTTCGTAAATACGTTTTAACGAAACCGCGGCGACGGGAGACGACCTGCGCCCAATTAAAAGGACTACGCTTTTTCAGGCACGTATCACGTAGGCACCAGTCGCCGGTATCATCACTGCGCACAATTTCTCTAAATTGAATAAAGTAGACTGTAGATTCGTGGCTTAAATTTCAAGCTTCAGAACGACGCTATCTAACGGCGAAGTTCGCTCATGATTGAATAGACGAAGTGTAATTTACAGTTTGACGCGATTTTTCCGCGAATGAAACAACTGCTGCTGCTTCAAAAAGCAGGCGTTCAAGGATAGCCACGGAGTCCTACTTAGGTATCTACTAATATGGAAGCGCGGATGGAGTTAAGACGTGTTTGCCTCTATCAAGACTATATTATTACCGTCCACTGGCCGATTGTAATGCCTTCCAGGAGTGAAAGAATGGCTGCGTGACAGGGAGTAGAAGCTACTCCCTCGTCTTTAGAGTCTCCCGATTCGCCACTTCCGCCGGCGTGGAGAAAGGAGAATCGAGAGACGGTCGAAGAAAACCGAATCCCCCCCTCCCCTGCCTCCTTTCATGAGCTCTCTCGAGTTAAGCAAGAGTTATTGCCAAGCAGATGCGTTATAATAGAGACAAGTGACTAATAGTTAATTCGTAGCCACGCTCACGCGCGCCACTCGGAAGTCGTTAATTATATAATTTCGCTAATTGCGGCGTGGAACGATTATCATTTTTCTTCTCCTCCGTTCGTGGCCTGCGCGATCGCTTTCAAAGGGGGGGACCACTCGCGCGAGGAGCGGTCCACGCGCGAGTGTTTGATCGGCGACGAGTACGTGATCCGGGGAACTGGTTCCGAGATAAACGCAACTATGTAAATTTCGACGGCCGGACACGTGTATTAACGCTACATTTGCCAGCGGGGAGCAATAAATCCTTTTGTTCCCTCGACCGGGGATCGCGAAAGAGGACGAACCGTGGTCCACCTCCGTGTCCTCTCCCGTCTCTCCTTTTCTTCCTCTGATTCCTTTTTGCACGGGGGGGAGGGGGAGAAGTCTGCGTTAACGGTGTATCGACCTACTCGCGGCCAGAAGTGCAAATTGAACGGCAGCGACGAGCTGCAGAAAAGAAGGACAAATTCCTGGTCATTGTGCAAGAAGAGTCGACGCGAAACCGCACGACTTCTCTTAACGTATCTTGAGGAGCAGTCGTCTATTCCCGCGCGCAAAACCACCTGCCGTTTCTTCTGCCCCCACGAGGACAGGATAGATCGTCGAAACGCTCGCCTGTAATATCGCAGCTCGCGGCTAGGGAAAAAAGGGACGCTCAAGATCGAATCGCTGGAGTAGATCTTATTGCGCAAGAAAACGGTAACCGCGCGGTGCCATGTGAACGCTTTAATTATTTAAATCCCGGATCCAGCTCGATTCCACCTTCCTCCTTTTCTTGCCGCGACCTTGGTAACACTGTGCCCTCTCTTCTTTCTAATTATTACCAATGGCACGCTGCTCGTTGCATCTCGGATCGTTAAATTTAGTCTTCGTGGTCCCGCTGACTGTAGCGTCATTCATTTTTCTTCCATTTAGGGGTGCATCACTCTTGGGATCTCCACTAACTCTTTTAATTCTCCCCGGTAGGGTATATCCACTTCCAGTGATGCAGATATTCCAGACAAGGCTCTGAAAAGTTTCCATCGGAAAATCGGAAACGAGACGAGCAAAAATGCCATGGCCACGCTAGAAGTGCCAGAGAAACAGGTTCCACGTTCGCTTTTCGTCAGCGCCAAAGTCAATACGCGCAAGGCCGTCTAGATGCAGGATGACCCGTGATCTTGCACTCGCCGTCTCATTTTCTTCCTTTTCCCTTATTCCACACGCGAGTCCCGCGGGCGTGATTGTTGGTTCCCGCGGTAATGCAGCCGCGAGCCACTTTGCTTGACGGGGATAGATTAATATGTCCGCGTCAATCAAACTGGCGGACGTTCCGGCGCGTTCCTACGCCCGATGCTGGATAGATCAATAACGGGCTAACGGGTCCGCTTCGCTAAAACGCGCTTGGTAACGAATTGGTGGCGGACACGGTCGCCAGAACAAACAGGTTCCGTCTCCGTTTTCCAGCGTGCACAAGGACACATCCGAAGCCAGGGCACCGGTGCATGCACTTTCACTCGATTTTTCCGCGACCGGGACACGTTAAATTAACAACTGCCCGCGTTAGAGGCTCGCCAGGCCGCGCGTTTCGCGCCTTGTTTATGCGCGGGCGCAGGTAATATCGCGGAACGCGAAAACTCGCGACGTGGACGTAAATATCTGTACGTCGTGCTTTAACCAGCATAAATTGCCTATTGCAAATATAATATGGAAATACGATCGTGCTGGACCGCTCGTGTGATCTACTTTCCACGCAATCGCTTCGATTCTGCGTCAGACGGGGATGAGAAGGTGTTATTTAGAATGCAATTTTGTGTGTTCCCGAAAGCGGGAATTCCTGTGGGTTAATCACATATTGCTCTGGTCATTTAAGCTTCTTCTACTCGATCGATAATCAAGGGTCCAAGATTTTAAGTAGACGACTACTATAATATATCAGACATGACACTTTGGAAGCACAGTATTGGCCACTGACGCTGTACCACCGGGGTTATGGCAAAGATAAGAATGTCGAGCATTTAGTTGAGCGTTTATTGCGATCCAAGCGCGGTCGAACGTGCAGAAGGGTGGACGAGACACGGAGAGCTCGAAAGAGACTCCAGAATGTGGGGGAGGAGAGAAGTCAGATATGAAGAAGAAGAAGAAGAAGAAGAAGAAGAGGAGAAATAAAATGGGAAGACGGCGGAGGCGGAGGAGAGGAAGGAGGATGAGGAGAAGGAGAGAAAGAGAGACGCTGATGGGATTATAAGTAATGCGCCGCAGCACGTGGCCCCGGTGAGCCCACCTCCAGGTTGTCAAACCTGTTTCTTCCTATGTGCCATCGTCTCGAAGGCGAAGGTGCAGCGTGAGCGCGGGTGCCGTGCGTACCACGAAATCCCCATCGACCGATTTTAGCGTTCGTCCTAAAAATAGACGCGGCACACCCCCGATAACTGCAACGAGAACGCCACTAAATGGAACTGGACGGTTCCGAAAGCGCAACGCTAAGGGACCAGTCCCCCGACCCACAACAGCGGGGCCTCTTCATCATCGTCCGTTGCCAACGCGGAGGCGTTGACTCGTCAAGAGTGAGATCCACTGTCGAAATACCCGGAGGAGCAAGTAGCAACCATTAGGCGACCAACCTGTGCCTTAATGGAAAAATTGAAGATAACCACCGGCCTGCCACTCGACCACTCAACCGATTCGCCTGCCCTGGTATGAGAGGCGTTTTCGTCGATTACGTCAACAAACTGGCCACGATCGTTTCGTCTCGGTGGGCCTAAATCCTTCGATGCTCGCGGAATAAGCCCGCGATTTTTCCAAGCGGTTAACAAGAAAGATCGCAACCTTTGCCATAATTCGCCCCTTTACGTTTCACTCCGAGATATTTACGACAATTAGTCCGCGAATTATGCCAACGTGCCCGGCTATTACACGCATTCGCCGGGCCCCCTTTTAGCGAGATAATTATAGATCGGTTATTTTAAACGCGCTGAAAGATTCGTGTTTCCACGCTCGCTATCTACCGCCGATTGTTCGTTCCTATGTCAAATATGCGGCGCGGCTCGCGAACCGCCTTTCAGACCGTTATAATGGAATCAATTTAACGCAAGCACGCGAAGCCGGTGTACACGGCGCGGCGGTTACGTGAAATATTCGATAAAAGGATATCGGCTGGTTTTAGCGAGTCGACACATCGATTCTCGAGCATCCAGCCAGCCAGGAATATCGCGAAAGCTTTCACATCGATTTATTTGCGCGAAACCGTGTTTCTGAGCCACGCTTGTCATTGCTGTTATAAATAAAACGCACTCGCGTTGCATCACAATGCGCTCGACACTGTGGGCTGCGATTTTACTTCGAGGTCAAGGGGGGTCATCGATCAATCGATCCGAAAGATTTCAGCCGATCGACGAATGGCAAGAGCGACGAAAAAGATTTGCGACATCGCGGGCTACAGTTTCGACAGAAACTGCCGGCCCCGTCTCCTCGGCTCCTTATCCGTGGGATTCGATCGCATAGATACGAGAAATCGCTGCCGATCGTTCGATCGATCGTCCTGCCGGTGGTCGGCGCCGATTTCTCCGCAGGTGTTCCGGTACGAGGCCGATCGCCGCTATTCTTTTCCACGAAGATCGATGGATCACAGCTACACTTGGAGCTGGCACATTGTTGCTCGCATTAAAACCTCTTCATCCAGGCGTCGTTTGATTTCTTTCGACGATCCGGGGCGCGATATTAATATTCAATTTCGCTCAGCTCTCCGGCTACTCTCCCGCCATTGTGATCCACTGTTATTTAATTACGTCATCGCAACTTCGCCGGGATTTCAACCGCGGTCCCGTAGCGCGGCGTCGGAGTTGCGGAACAGGGCGCCGAGCATCGAAGTATCCTTTGGTAAATCACGCGAAACGTACGACCTTCTGTTTCAATATGCGCCAGCTGCTACACGCCGTGTACACTGCTCGACCTGCCGGTGGAAGTGATCGCCGGAACGGCCAGTAAAGGTGTCAGCCGTGAATTTACAAGGTTCCGTCGCGTGGACGGGTGTACAGATTACTGCGGAAGATCGACGCTACGGCGGGCAAAAGACGATCGGCGATAAAACCTCATTACGAAAAGCCATGCGGACGAGTCGCCGAGGATCAACGCCATTTGCGAACGTGCGTGAAAGCGACTGTTCGTGGGGCACAGGTGGCGAAACGATCGCTTTTACGTCGAGCCATTAAAATCAGGCACGATCGTGCCGCATAATGGGATCGATTTGTACGAGCCGGCCAGTAAGCAGCAGTCCACTTACTGGAGGACCGATTTTTTTGTCCTCGCGAGCTGTGGTCCCTCTTGAAATAAAGCAACGCTACGCAACGAGAAGAGCCCATTAGCGTCACCGTTCCTTACTGCGGAATCGTAGGTGACATTCTCCTACTCTTACCTCATCGTCAACACGTTTCCTTCATGTAGAGTGTAGACCTCCTATCAGGCTATGGGTCATAGATTCTGCATAAACAACATTACCTGCTCCGAAGGATCTCAACTCGTCAGATACATGACGTCACGATGCAGAGCATACACTGGAATAATCGTGGAATCAACCGTGTAACTAGGGCACAAGCTTCGCTAGTGTCAATAGCGTAGCCTACGGAATTGAGTGCCGCGGTGGCGAGAAGAGCTCGAATGGCACGCAAGCGATCCACGGCGAGGATTCGCGAAATCGTGTCGAATATATCGAACGGGTGGCAACGGGAGAAGGAGCTGCGGAAGGTTAAAGGGGGTTGGGTCAGATGGTGGCGGCATGGGTGTATCATTACCGGGCTGACCCCTCCCGCGACTGATCTTTCAGAATCTGGAGCAGACCGTTTCACATGTGAAAGGATACCGGTTGTGTCAACGCGTAATTATTGTCGCGGCTCGCGAGCCGAGTCGCAGCTCGCGGAGCGGACAACAGTTCCTCTGCGAACGCGTGCTGCCGCTCGAGTGAAACGTCTTGTAGGACACCGAAGCCGGTCACGAAACGAAGTTTAGAACAGAAACCGCGCCGCTGCCTGGGGCTTCCTCCAGACCTTCCTTCGAAGCACGAGGAAGCGAGCGGAGTCGATCGGTTTCATTGGGAATCCGAGTTTCCCACACCCTCTGTCCGGGGGTGTCTTGCAGAGAGCGCACCTACTCCCGAGAAGGAACCACGGCGATTTCTATCCGTCGGCGATATTCCGTTCGTGACAGACGATAAAAGGAGGATGATGAAATACGAGTGAAGCTTAATACGGCTCGCCGTGTAATTCGAGCCGTTTTAGTACGAAAAATATGGTGATCGTAAAGTATTGTGCAACGGGAAATTGGAGAGAACTTCTAGCGCACGACTTGTTATTCACATGCGAGAGTTTAATTATAGGCTCCGATTTTGAATTGTCGTGATGCAGGTCCGTGTACAACTGTTGGAGCAAGGAAAAAGGAGAAACACGGGGGGAGGAAAATATAAGGCAACCTTGCATATCTGAACCAGCTTCGGTGAATGGGATAAGCGATCGTTCCTCGGTTAAAGATGATGCAAACACGTCCTCAATTGTTTTAGATGATCGAGGTTGCATTGTGCCGAGAAGAATGCCATTGACTGAGGGGGGTGCCTATTTTGGAGCTGGAGAAGCCACCCAGCGCATCTGATGAATGACGTTTATCCGAGCACAGCGAACGCTCGTGCCATAAACTTTTTTTTATTGCCTGCCCATGATTCGCGGTTACGAGGGAACACGGTTGTCGACAGTCGCTACCCGGTAATGCCAACGGGAATTACTGCTATTAGCGATTGTAACGTTGCAAACTGTCGGCAGTCAAATGGCCGAATATCGATCGACAGGCCGAGCTAACGATACGTTCTCGCCCAGATATAAAAACGAATCTGTAATTTTCTGGGGACGAAAAACGCTTCGCGTGCCGGCCGGAGACAATAACACACCGGGGGCTGGCAATTTTACGTAAATGCAATTATCCTTTTACTACCCTAATTGTTGTGGAAACGCTGCCATCCACCAAACCGTTGCTTCGTCTATCGACAATTCTCTATCGCGAATATCGCGAATTACAGTTGAAATTCTAAGGAAAAGATGACACTGGAGGTGCATTTAATCAAGGCATGACTCAATCGCGGTGGTCTGCACGCGTCACAATTACGTTCGCCGGGGGCTCTTACTGAATTTTAATTCGCCGCGGAGGGTGTAATTAGAGTGCGGCGGCGGCGATTCAGACTTGGGCAAGCTCTAAATTAAATCGCATTGATTACTGGCGGTTCGTGATCCCGTCGGCTCCGCGAGAGAAACGGGAGTGAAAGAGAGGGCGAAGCGGAGAGATATGCGCGCTTATCGATCGGGAACGGCGTGTGGGAACGCGTCATAATTAGGTAAAGGAAAAAGAAGTTACTTCGACGAGAGATCGAGCGAATCGGTGGAACGCGATAATAACGTTCCGCGGGCGGGATTGAAATTTCCCTGTAACGAGGACACACGGCACGGCTGCGGTGCACGTGGATTACAAGCACGCGTTATGATAAAATACGCACGAGCGCTGGTGTACGTACGCGCGCTGGAACTGCCACTCTGGGGTTCAGACAGGTCAGGCGGTTCGGGCTCGCAGAGGCCGAGCTTTGATGTCGACTTAACGATTTGACCGGTTCCAGACAGTCGTTAATCAGCTGGGTACTCCGGTGGTGGTATCTAATTGACGGCTAATTGAAGCGGACTGTTAAATGAGAAACACGATAACGAGCAGTACCAGATTATTACAAAACGTCGTTGCAACATTCAGCGAGACCGCGAAAGGTAGGTACGAGCCACCGCGGTCGATTACGATTTCCTGAATTCCTACGAATGACGATCGACCGATGGAATCCTCGAAACAATTCTCGTCGCAGTTGCAGCGGTGGAAAAGGAATTGCCCTCGCTTCTTCTTACTTAGCTGTTCGCTGTGTATTTTTAGGAAATTGAAAGTAGGGACAGGTGCTGCGCTCACCCTCGATTTTACAATTTTTTCGAGTCTGGCTTTATACGTCGCTTGAAAGATTACGACACCAGAACCGGGAAGAGCAAAGAGCTTCTAAGGTCGAGACACTTTCCGACTTATCTCTGCATCTGTCCTACTGACAGATTGTTTCCCGAAGGACCGATGCGTGGAAGCGTGCCACGCATACGTGTCCGACTATTTTTGAACGTCATCCTGGAACAGCTTCTGATGCGCAGTGACGGGCGTCGAGCGTCTGGAGACAAATCAACGAGAACTTCTGGTGTTCGGAATCGTGGATGGACTTGGTGTTAATTTTGTAGCGCGGCACAGACACTGTACCCACCGGCCTGAATAAGTAGACGTATCTAGGACACTCGATGTATCAGAAGTTACAATTCTAAGTAGAGAAAGAACCTAGGAACCTTTGGGATATAATGAACGTACCAACTTCTTTTTTAATAGAAGAAGTTCGAAGGCCGCTGTAATAAATGGTGTATAATTTAGTGTGATATTTTTGTGAAAAGATGACAGGTTGGTTACAAATTGGAAGGCAGGAGAAAGATACTCCTGTAGGCGCGAAAAGAAACGAGAGAAATTCGCGTTTTCGATAAGTCGTCGGCGTCTTCCGGAGTGAATTGGGACCCGGGGAGTGATTTATACCGCCGCAGGATGAATCATCCTCGTCGGCAAAAGGAGCCGGATAAGTATATAACCGTGTGTCGATGCCGTGGAGATTACCAAGATCCGTGCTTGATACGCGCCCGATGTGGAGGTGTGTGGGTGCGACGACCAGACGAAGGAGGATCGACTGCGCATTTTTCCTCCGAAACCCTCGTCGCTCTCCCCTCTCGCCTCGCGCCACGGAGAAAGTTAGCGTATACACGTGAAAGCAGCTCGTATAATCTCGCAAGGACTCTCCTCGCCGATGCTCCCTAGAGATCCCGTCAAGGAGTCAAATGTACCCGGCTACCGATATCGGCATTGTTATCGCCGCCCTAATGCACCCGCCGCGGGATTATCGCTGAATTCCTGACGTATGCAAACAGGATCGTTTTCACCGAACAAGAAATATCGGCGAACAACGAGATAGAAAGTAACTCTTCCATCTTGGAGCTGCTGCAGCTCGGGCGAGAAACCTGCACACCGATTATATTGTAATGGCACGTATAATGTACTTCGACGACACTTTCTTCGCGTAACACGGGTTACAAGCAGACTCGTTAGGCAAACTCCAACCGATGTAACGTTAACTAAGCGACTGCAGAAATTGGGCTAATTGTAAGTAGTCTCGCTTCTGGAGGACTGCGAATTTCAGCTGAATCTTCTACGAGAGTTTCTGGAGTCTCTTTCTGGAACTTATCAGCTGGATCCTTTAGTGACTCAGGAGCAAAAGAAGGCCGGCACATGCCACAATAGCTCGCAGCTTGTACAGCAGGATCTCCTTATCCGAAATTATACAAGATTAACGTCTCACTTCGCGAACGTAGCCAAATTCGATCTTCATTGAATCAGCCAGTAAATCAATTCAGCCCATCCGCCTCGCCAATTAAGAGGCTTCTAAGCGCTAAAGGCATTTCCAGGCTATTGATCAGCCGGTATAGGAGATTCAAAGGCGCCGACACGGGGAACTGGCGGAAAATCGAGTAGAACGCCAGGATCATAGGCCAAGAAGGACCTGCCCGCACATGTTTCGGCTTAAGTTCCCTCCAGCGGCACCTGGCGTTCAGTCCTTGAACCTTTGGGGCCGCACCTTCCGGGTACGGGGGACCCACACCCACACTCGCAGCCTCCTGCACACGGAACACCGCGCACACATGTGTTTTCTCCCCCGCACTAAAGGTACAGCAGTGGCGTAGCCAGTATGTAAATCAGTTCGTTCCTTCAGCTTCGCCACGGACTAGCTGGGCGACGCGGTGCTGCGAGGGAGGAAGGCGAGCTCGTCGAAGATTCGCCTTCTTCGATTTCGATGAGCACGAACGGACATCCAGCAGGATCAAGCGTGAAGAGGCAACCGGCGATCGGAAATTCGAGGAGGCATGGAATCGCGAACCCGGATGAGCTGATGCTTCTTTGGATTCCCATTATAAGACTTGTCTACAGTTTGTTGGGATTTGCGTGTGAGGGATTAGAAGCTTCAAAGTTCTGTCCTAAGTAGTTCCAGAACGTGTTTTCAAACCTCATACGGCATTTGTTCTTTTTTTGGGTTCACTTTAAAGTATTGGTATGCTAAATCCTTGTATGGAATGAGAGTAGGAAATTTAGTAAATTTGGTTGCAGAGGCGCCAATGAGAAGCACCCCGTGGCACGCGCTGTCATAGGGAAACACCCTCTCCAGCAGGATTTAGACGTTATATACGGGATTCTGCTGCTTCCTGGCATCCACTTCCCGATACGACACGTGTCCCGCCAGCCACGGTAGTCGTAATGCACCCGAAAAACGAGGGGGAGACGCCACGATTTATTAGGAAGCAGGGTTCCTGATCCGGACCTTACAGTAGAGTTGGCAGAAAAACGTAATGCACCGGGAGTAGCAGGGATTCTATAAATACCACCACCTACGGCAATTTTCTTAACCTACATATCGCTCTGCTAAACTTCTTTCACATTTGTCAATCCCATTCCGGGGGATTAAAACACGTTCTTCCAACAATCGCAGTCCTTCCAACAAAATTATGAGATGTACTTCTGAAGAACGAAGACAGTTCTCGGTAGATGATAATGTCAAACGGTTAGCCTACCCTCTCCCCGTTTCGGGGTTGCCGCCGCGACGAGAACACGCAGCTTGGCGCGAGCACAAATGAGCGCGATGTTCCATCTGGTCGACGTGAATCCTGGTGCATGTCGCGAGCCCACGCCCAGAATTCCCGATCCTCTACATCACCCCGGGGCCACCAAATGATATTGTTGCCCCGAAATCTCGGCGTTCCTCCGTTACACGCGGAGATGCAACGGGAGGATCGGAGAGAAACGAGAATTCCACCGCTCGTCCCGTAAAACACGACATAAGGCTCGAAGTACAAGAAAGGGAACAGCCCCGAGGATCCTGCGTAGTGGTCTTCGATCCGCTGCAACTGTATATGTTTCCAGGCAGGTACCGATTCGGTGCAATCGTTGGGAATAAAGAATGATTTCAAACGTTCGAAGGCTTAAAGTGGACCGTCATTATCTACAAGGCCAGTGCGATATCTTTAGAAACCTATTCGTGAGCAGGATAGCTTGGTTTCCAGGACCTATCAGCCAGTCTTCCTTAACTTCTCCTTCTCATTTCTAATTGTCGTTGTTTGGGCGTGGAGATTGTATCAATTGACTCGCTTGTCGCGCCCATCCTCGATCATTGATTCGACAATGTATGAGCACGGAAGCTAAAAGGTCACGGAAGACACCTAAGTGGAAATGCAAATAAATTACGCGACGACCATGCCCACGATTATTGCGCCACGCCGCACATAACCGTCCATTTGTAATTATAATGGCGCAATTAGGGGGCCGTCGTGATCCTGCGAGATCTACCGGCCTGATCAGAAGGACGATTACGATCGGGCCCCCGTGTATGGCCGATCTAAACTTAATCTTAAATGTAAAGTCTCCTCCCTGGTTTGACCCGCTCGTCGCTGCTGGGTCTTGGGAAACTAGGAAGAGATCTCGCCGGATCCCCCGTCATTTTTTCAATCGTCCCTCCGGTCAACTAAAGTGAAAACGATCCCCGCTAAGGTGGATCGATGGACTGCTGAAAGGCAGTCTGATGGCTTCCTTATAATTCTACCAGCGGCTTAAGATCGCCAGCGATTGGTTGTAAACCAAATCCTTGAACACAGTGAACAAAATCTGGGAGTAAGGAACTCGTTGATAGATGCGGCATCGTTGCAGAAATTTCTGCTCGACTCTATTAAATTTCCCAAGTGTTCCACGAACCCTTTAAATCGATTCAATGTTTTCACCTGGGGGAACAGACTCAGCCTCCCACCGAGGTGTTAGAATAATCCCGGGGTTGTTCCAGCTTAAGTACGGCCCAAGTGCCAGCACGGTGGTGTCGGCGCAGTGCACTTGGAGACTTAACGCGCAGCACTTACGAGCACGTGCCTTTAGAGCGTAGGTGATTCGATAAAGGTTCTCGTGCGTGTACGTCTCAATGGTGGTCGAAGGATGAGACCAGAGGGCCGGGGGAGGAGGGAAAGAGCGAAAGGGAGGAAGAGAGGCACTAGAGGACGAAGGCGCGAAGGCAACAGTGCAGGGTATAGGGGGGTTTATGTAAAACGGCATTCCACGTAGTGGTGTCTACTCAATCCTTATCTAAAGCAGTTATATAGAGTCGTTGGGAGTCGCGCCTTCTTCAGAAGGTAATGCACGCCCGGTTCCTCTCACTTCCTATCCCCTTTCCTCCATCACTTGCACTCTGGTTCTCCTTCCTCGGACAGTCTATCGTCTCTCCCGCTGGATCCCTCACTTACACCGCTGCGTACGTGCACGTACCACGGCTCGCACGCAGGTGAGTATTTGCCTAGAGTGCTCCGCCCGGTATTCCATCGGGTAAAACCGCTCACCTCTTCGTCCAGCGGCTTTATAACGCGCCTGCAGGGTTATCGAAACGTAGGGAAACGTGGCCGAAGAGCAGGCCGCGATCAAGCCGTAACGCGGCTAAGCGGATGGTTCGTCCCGATAAAGATATCTTTGGTTAAGGTACGACTCTAACGTGGGCAACCTCGGGCCTGGCTTGTTCTTGCCGTTTCCAGGTACCTGTAGTACCTGTAACTCCGCAGCGGTGCATCGTGCACGCGGAACTCGAGCCCCGAGATAATTCCGTGAAAAATCGCCGAGCCGCTCTGGCGAAACGGCCGAGGCAAGATGCGGGATCGATCCCGAATCAATTAACTTTCGTCGGAGCGGCGCGCGTTCCTCTTCCCGCGTCACCGTTAGAGCCGGCGATACCGAAACCTGGATTCGCTCCGGCGAAATGGCACTACTTAAGTCACCCCGGTGCGCCCGTAGCCCGTAAATATCCTATAGTCGGTAGTTGTAAGCGCGACAGGTGATTAAATAAGAAGAAAGATATCATTTGTCGCGTATCTGAAGCTTGATCGGGCCCGTTTTACGGCGGACAACTGCCGGAGATAGACGGCAACGTTTACACGGATGGAAAACTCGCGTGCCCTCGATTCGATTGGACCCCAGAGCATCGTCTCTGCCCGGTCGACCCCTCGGACGCAGATAGGCGTGTCGGAAAAAGTTCTAGATTACGCGGCGAGTGCAACTTTAGTGGCATCGTAAACCGGTATCTTTACCACCCGACGCCCACGCGTTGACGCACTATCCTAGAGCGATCTGCCTATCAACCGGCGTGAAAACTTGGTTTAACACTCTCGCGCACTTACTGTGCCTTTCATGACAAGCACCGTGGCCTCGGCCTTACTTGCTCGTGGCTCCTATGCGCGCCCATACATCTCTACACATCGCCCGGGATCGCACCGCAGCCTTACAACTCAAGTTAAAGGCGAGCCAGGCGAACAATCGAGAAACGATCGATTACCTCCTCACCATTCAAACTGCGTGACTCCATCAAGCTGTTGCCAGGGGAACTTCAATGGTAACTTTAACGGTGCTCTGGGAGAGGCGAGGATGGTTACTCTAGGATTCACGGAGGACGTAGCTGGCCAAAATTAGCGCTCTCGAATCTCAAAGGACGAGAAACGGGGAAGGAAGGATCACGCAACAGTGTATACGGCCACCTGTGCCAGCGAACCGGATGTTCCATTGACCATTGTCCAATACCGTGGGCGGTACCGTCCTGGAACGCGGCTCAACGAGACTTTAAATAGAGTTTAGTTGCGCCTAGACGGGAGGCAAGATCGACGACTCATTGTCGGGAGCAGGTCTTTGGAGGCTTTCACAAGCGGGAAAATAGAAGAAATAGGATTTCTCCGTGAAATTTTCGACCCACAAATATCGTGTCAATCTCCACTTATTTTTCACCTAGACCGGACGAAGCTTCACGACGACGGAGGTGTACTTAGGTGTAGGAAAATAAACGGGAACCTTTGGGACATCCGCCAGGGGATTTACCTGCCACTTTCATCGCGAATCGCTTTCAAGGCGCGTTGAAAGGTCTCGTCGATAATGAACTTGAGAATTCGACCAGAGGAAGATTCGAGGATTCGAGGCGGACGCCATGCTGCCCGGGGAAGATGAACACTGGCCAGCATCGGACACGGTGCTAATGGATTGGTTCTACGTTCACGTTGTAGCGCGTGGACCGTCTGTTGGGGATCGATTGCACCTCTCACACGAGGCCCCGAAAAGGAAAGCGAGGCGCGTGGTCTGCATTTCACGGTTTACCAAAAAATTAGCCATTAATTTACGCCCAGTCTGCGGCCGATGGTCGACGGGGCCGTTCCTCGTTCGTAATAAATAGCCTAGCGGTAATCGCATCCCACATGGTGTTTTCCATCGGATTACCACAGTTTCGGAACACTCGATGGAAGAATGCAACAGACGAGCGATGGCCACGCGTACAGAGCGGGTATTTACACGCCCGATTACCATGATCCTCGGAAAGAATACCTTAAGAAGGGATCCCTTCCGTGTCGCGTCTGTTAAAAGAAAACATTGCCAGATCAGCGACGGGCTAAAGATCCCAAAGGACGACACATCATCGAGCTAAAGCTAGTTTACACCAAGGAAACAGAGGGGCACGTGTCTTTGCGGATTATTGGGTGGGAGTGGACTCGAAGATCCACGCGATTAGCAGGAACGGAAAGGTGAAGGAAGTTTCAGCGGTCACGTGTGTGTGCTTTGGACAGGGAACAGCGGACCCACCGGACTCGATTGTACCCTTATGGTTTTACGGTAAACCGTGGGGGCTTCTCGTGACGAGGCGTTAATAAATCCCCCTGTGCCCCTCAGCTTCTACACAGTCGAGCGGATCATCACATAGTTGTTCGGCCGTCCCGTAAGTTTCAACGTAATTATTAATTTTTACGATGCGGCTAGAAGCGCTCGGTACGCTGTTGCAGGTGCGATAGAGATCTCTTTCTGGCGAGACCACCAGCATACGTCCCTGTAACCACCTGAACCACCAGAGCCATCACGAGGCTCATTCCATTAGCCATCGGCGTGCGCCGTGAGACCTCACAGCCGAGAGATAACCCTTCTGTCGGCGCGTCGAAATATTTTAATTCCCCGTGGATGGAAACGCCTCGTTCTCTCGCCTCGTCTGCGCTAACTCATCCGGCGTGTCTGTACGGTGAGCCGGCCGGACCGAATTACGATCTTCAGCGGCGAGCGAGGCGTGGTTTCTCGTAAATTCCAAGCTGATAACCTGGGCAGGACGGGGCAGGACGTTGCAACTATGTCGCATACGATTATCCAGGTCGCATTTTTCACTCACAATCCGACCGTTGACGAAGGTTACCCAGAACCAGCACATATCCCCCCGTATCTATTTTCCACATTGCTGAATACGCGCTATGCCCTATCAACTAATTCTGATCTGGATCTCTGGGACGGCGAATGATCCCTGAACCGAACGACGGTGATTACGCATTTATGCGTCGTTACTATGCATGCAATAAAACAGCTTTTTTCCTCACCTCGTCGAGGGCAGGTAATTTGCATATGACAAACTGGCCGTTTGAGGCCAGAGCTTATCTGAGCGGCGGTAAGCGGCTGTGTAGCAAAATAGAGGATTTCGTGAGGGAGGGAACGATCTAGCCGGAGGGGCCAAAGGTTTCCCTTGTTCGCCGTTTAAAGTTTCCGTCCTGCGCGCCGGGTACCCTACCTGCGCCCGTAGATACCCTTACTAACGCGCGGAAGAAGCATGCGCATCGGCGATCACGGGACCTTACAGCCGGCATAAAACGGCGATCTTAGGTGAGGGCGCGATGCTGCGAGACGTTATTGCGCAACACTTAAAACGGCCGTGCTCGTATCATCCCGCGTGCCCTCCCGCGCGCCTCCCTCAACGAAGATAAACAATGCGCCAGGGATTCTCGGACTCTCGAACAGGATATGGAACTTGAGAAGTCGGCTGGTCGACGGTCAGTTAAACGGTCAGTACGCGAGCGTAGAGGATGAGTACCGACTCATAACGCTCGCGTGTATCTACCTCGCGCTGCCAGAGAGAGATCCCGGATAAGATGGCGCCGTGGGTGGCCTACTCGCCCGGTAAGTAGTAAACGCCGAAGCGGACACGTAACCGCGGCCACGAGGTGTACTTACACTCGAGTTTTTCTCACCTAAGTGCCGTCTGCGCTCTGTCGTTTCGACGCGACGACGACTGCGGGAGAAACAGATCGAGGGCAGCTCGCGATCGCCTCGTTTCGAGCCTGGCGATTAGCAAGGCGAAGTGGTCATTCGGATGCTTCGACGAGGAAGCCTTGGAGGGTAGAGATCGATGGCTACCATTCACTTCCGTTCTTTAGTATTTGATGGACCTAGCGGGTGCCACAGTGGGTGAAGGGTTCTGATGTCCACCCTTGAACTTGTTTTTGGACAAGCGAAGGTCCTTCGTGTGTATTTGGGAATGAAAGTGGAGACATAGATCCAGCGGACTCTTTGTGAATCCTCATTTGGACGAGGCTGCTTTCTGTGAGGACAGCAAAGAGTAAAAGACGACGTGGACGTCCTGTGGTTCTTCATTTCACGTTTGATAGGGAGCCGCAGTGGTATTGCTCCACAAACGTTGGTTGCATCGGCTGGATATCCGAGATTGGTGCAGGTAGATGGAACCTGCCAGTGTACGGCATATAATTACAGGATATTTAGTGGGCATTCGGGTGCACCTGTGAGGACGTACCCTCTCAAGGTGATCCGTATGGAAGGCGAGAGGGGTTTGGGTACACGAGGCGAGGAATAAAATAGCCAGGCGTAGGCGAGTGTCCGGTTCCCTTTGTGTCCGCTACCTGTCTTAAGACATCGCTGCCCCCTGCCTCTCCCTCTTCCAGCATCCTCGCCTCCTTCTTTTTCCTTGCACACGCGTATTTACGAAGAGGAAGGGGAGGCCAGATCCTTTGATAGCACGGCATTCTTGCCCATTCGTCAGACATTTGATAGCTTCACGTGGGAGCCGCGGAATTCTTCGTGGTGGCTACCTTTATCCTCCCCCAGACCTCTTCGACCGCGTTCGAGTGTCAGGTAGGTACGTACATCGTAGCATCGATGCCTCCTTGATACATCACGGTGGATCCTTCCTTTTGCGTCCTTCAAACTCTGCACCAGACCTCTACGTACGCCCGAGGCTCGCAGTCGCAACAATGTCCACTCGTAACTCACCTCCCTTCAGCTTCAGTCGCGGAAACTATTCCGACGCTCCGTACCTGCTGCGTTACACGCCATCGGACTTTTGCCGAGGAAACGCGGTAAACCGCGCATTAACGGTACACAAAAGCTGCCGAGGAACAACCGTTCGGACTGCTCTCGCTTCTATTATGCCGCTCTCGGTGTTATCGTTTGATAAATAATCAGGGATGCCGAAGTAGCAGGCGGCTGCTGTTCCCAGCAGCGGCCGCGGGGATATTCTCCGCGGCGAAATAATTAATGGTTCGTTGCGTCGGTGGCTCTCCGGCGATTTCGTTGTACCGCGAAAGTTACGCGCGCTCGTCAGCTACACGGGCCGGAGGATGCTGGGCGAGGAATTTGCATAGCGGTTATCGTGCCGCGCGCGACATATGCTGGCGACTACCTAGAACGCGGGACTACCACGTTTGCGCCGGTGGACATGGCCACGGAACGCATAAATAGAAGCGTACGCATAATGCACGTAATATATTTGTAGATCGCCGTGATACCGGCGTTACTGGTGGTGGCGTACCGTACGGCGGGGCGACGCGATGACCGCGAGCCGCGCCACGCCACGCCACGCTACGCTGCACCATACCTTGGGGGACCCGTGGCCATCTCCGTTGCGCGCTCCACCGTGGCGTAGCATGCCACGAGGGCAGCGACGAGCAACGCCATGTGGTGGGAGACGGCATATGGGCACGCGCCCAAGATCTGATAACGTCGGCCTCTTCAATTGACTACAATCATGGGGGTTAGATATTAACTCGCGGGGGATTCCCGGCCGTGGCGAGATCGAGCTACCACCAGCCCACTGGGACGCGTGCAGAGTTTTCGCGTAACGAGAACCCTGCGTTTGATAGGGTTATCGTGATCTTCGGCGGAAAATCGAATTACACCGATGATCGGAATGTTGGCGGTAGATAAGGGTTGTATTGCTTGTTAGCGGACGAGTCAGAACTGCTTGTTAGCGACTTGCAGCCGTTTCTTCTCAGTCTTCCATGTGGGAGAGATTCAGGTTTCGGGGAGCAGATCGTTTTTTTTGCAATTTCAGGATGAATGGCGTACGGTATATCTTCATCAACCGAATCGATGGTTTTTTGGTTTCGAATGGGGCACGGAGAACCGGCTGATGAATCGATTAGCCTGGGCACGCATCGTCATCGATGGTGTATAAAGGAGGACCGATTCATTAGATCAATTTCATGCCCAATATGGTAGGCTAGCCTGGCCGGCTGCTCCTTGTTTTTGTCAAATTAATTGACCAGCAATTACCGCATTAGACGGGGACCAGTAACATACGAGCATTTTTCGTGTCAGTTGGCTATACGAGCACGCAACATGCTGCAACTGAAACCACGATGTATCGTCACGATGCGACGACAGCGAGCTTCTGTTCGATAAAAGGCGGGCGGGCGTATGGCACGTTTAGGCAGGAAAAACGATGCTGGTCATCCCTCCTGGAATTATCACACGACGCGAGTTAAAAAGGGGTCGCCAGGCTGCGCTGACGCATAATATTAGAGGGCAGGAATTGTCGGAGCGAAGTTTCGTAACGACACCAGCGGCGAATTTAAAATTTCAAACAGCCATGGACGTTATTCCGAGCAACGGAACGACGCTGCTATGGCAGGCCATAACAGTAGATTTCGCGTTTCTACACCACGCTCTGTTGGGTAAGGCACCGCTCTTCACGGAGAGCTTCGCCTCGAGGAACAATTCACAGAAATCAATCGCGATCTGCCTTTCTACGAAGGACTCTTTTCTTCCGTGATTGAGTCCTCCATTAGAATTTCGCCCCGCAGCGGAATCGAGCTAAGCGGGATCTCACGGCGCAGCGGAGAGGACGAAAGAATGGAACGTAGGAGACGAACGGCAACCGATTCCACCTGGAAGCCAAGGCGCGTTTCACTGGAATTCCTAAAGAACCCTGCGAGACATCTCCATATTTTCCCAACCAGCCAAAACACTTTCAAACAAGCGGCGCAGAAGAATAGCGGGTAGTTGCATCACCGGTGTAGAGAAAGAGAGAGAGAAAGGCGAGGCATTCTCGCGACGCCTTGCCCCGGGAAGTAAGAAAAATCCCACAGTTCGAGATGCACGAGACATTATGCTTCTGATTGGTATTGGTCCACAACAGTTCTGGACAAAGCACCTTGCATTGTATTCCTGTCAAAGCCCGAGGGCCACGGTGTGGCCCCCGATTCCAATCGTAACGAGATTATTGTAGGCGTTGAGCCATAGAGAATGGCCATGAGCTCACAATAAGGATCCCAGAGTGAATCCTACCCTCGTCCCTTTAAACGCTGTTGCCAAACTCCTGTATGTTTTTCCCTACTCCCTTTTTCCTTCCTTTCTACTGCTTTTTCACCGCCTTCACCCTCCCGGCGAATTTCCACTGTCAAAGCACAGGAAAGTGAAGTACGAACAGGTACGAAGCCAGGGGGAGGGCGGGCGGTGTATACAGGAGTTACGATTAACCCCGTGGCAAGAATGAAAAAGGAGGGGGTAGGGGGAATATTTGCGCCATGATGCAATTTCGCCTCGGTCACCATGAATCCGGCTTACGGCGCGTAAAATATCGGACGAGCGACATTGCAGCAGACTTTTTTATTACCCTCCGCCCGGATTAACGGTTCCCCATCTCTCGATTCCTGCGCTTATCTTCCCCGTCCCGTATCCTGGATCACTTGAAAAATATGCAACGGCCTACAGAGAACAAGCTCGAGGTCGTTGGTTGCGGCACTTATTTTACGCACTCGTAAAACGGGCCGTATTTACGCGTTTATGAGATATCCCGACGGTTATGCGTTTTTACATTTGGTTAGTTTGTAAATCGATTTGACATCTCCTTCGCCGGGCGGCCGCGCGAGACGCGCCCCGATCTAAATATAGATTAACCCCGGCGATACACGGCCAATTAACATCTCTTCGATCGGACACCCACTTTTCGTCACGGTGGAATATGGGAGTACGGGGCCGTAAGCGGCACTTTCGCGTACACACCCGCGATTAGCGTGTACGTGTAACGGCGGCTCGTTGCTCGGCCTCCGCCAGGTCTACCTGCTCGATCGCTCGCAGCAGGGGGCCCAGGGAACCATAATTCCACCTTTACCTTCCTCCGGCATCATTAAGAGACGCGTGTTGTGCGTTAGACACCGGCTACCACTGGACGAGCTGCTCGTCGGATGTAATCGTGACGAGTCCCCCTTATCTCCGCACCATCGTCTACCTGACTTTCCGAGCAGATGACACCTAGACGGACCTTCCGGTCGAACGTGTCCCCCCACAGCTTTTCGTGGATCGCCCGTTAAAAGCAGTTATCGGGCGTCGCGTCCATTTCCAGTGACCAGCCGACGAGTCATCCGTCCCTAAACGAGATAGATGAGTCACTAATGAGAACGAGTGGACAAGAATGAACGAAACGAGGCTGAGCGTCGCGAGGTAAAGGGGCAGCTATTCAATGCAGCTTATCTCACTCTCGCGATCGCCTTGGCTGGTAAGGGCGTCATCTACTGCTGATTGCGATTAATTAGCCGCTCACGAGGATCTGCTGCGACCTAGAGGACACGCTGCTTACCAATCCACCATCGTGACTGCCATCGAATGCTTTATCGTCGATTTACGGCGCCAGCATTCGAGTTGCTGGATAGCGGACTTATCGGGAAAGAAGTATAACGATGGCAGTTAATCTTGGGGGAACGTGGCGAGCTGAGGAAAGGCAAGTGCGCGAGGCGAGGCATATATTGAAAATAATTAACAATATCGTGAGGAACATCGACAGAATGGGGAACAGTTCAGCCACGCGGTAACCTGACGCCTAGCTGGGTCTGTTCCATCCGGACGAACCCCTGCCCGTGCATGTCCAATTAATTCAATGAGTGAATCAGTCCCCCACCCTGCCGCCTGACTCGCCATGTAACGTTTTAATGATGCGCCCCGTCTAAGCCAGATGACTCTCGATGCTTATCTACCCTCTTGCCACCAGCAGACACACCCCTGCAGCCGATCCCCTGACACCGAGCACGTGCCGCGGTGGAAAAAAGCATATGCGGTGGAATACGCGATTGCTCATTACCTCGGTGTCAACGAATGCCCTTTGCCGGGCACGGGGTTAACTTCCGTGCACAGCGATCGGTTGTTCGTTAGGAAGATACCGAGGGACAAATCGTGGCAGAACACGAGTGCTATGCACCTGTTACTCTGCGCTTCTTCGCAATACACTGGAGTTCTTAGATAATAGGCTGTGTGTAGCAGGGGTTGATTCTCATTACTTTAGATCGGAACACCATCTCTCAGGTTCAGATTCAGGACTACTGGTCCACCTGGTCCCAGCTTCAACTTTTCACGACTTCTCGCTCCGAATTCCTAAGCTTCTGGTCGAGGTAGCTAGGAAGGAAGCAAACGATAAGAAAGAGGAAACTTTCCCCAGAGAGCGTGTACGACCAGCATCGACGAGACAGTGGAGAGCGCGGTGATTTCGTTGGCGGCGATAATTGAGAATGACGTACGTCCTCGCGCCGCGGCGACCGCGATGGCGGCGGCCTTTAAGATCTCCTCCAGACGCCGAGGGTGGGCGTACTAGAAACATCGTTGCGCGAGATTATATGCACGCCCGTTATATAGCGCAGGAAAGGTGGAGGAGAACTAGAGGGGGAGAGATGGGAAGAGAGAAGTACGGGAGAGAGAAGGAGGCTGGCCAACACGCACGTGGTGCAGGCTCGCCTGGTGGAATACGTATTACCTCGGGGTGTCGGAATTATTGCCCCGTGGGCCGTGGCTGAGCCGCAAATGGGACAGGTTGTTTCGCGTTGGTGGAAACGGCCGATAAATCGCGGAAATTAAATCGACGCCATCGGCTGTCGATAGCCGTCCCGCGAGGACGACGTATGAGACACGTCGGCCACAAAGAAAAGCGGGACCGGTGGATTTCACCTTCCTACCTGAACGCCGCGCGGCGCGCCGGTACATGCGCCTATCTGGATACATAATGATCCTGCCGGGCCGCTCCGCGCGATCCCGAAAGAGATCGCGTACGTCAGCTTTGGGGGAGCCAATATTTTCAAGTTTCGCCGTTACACGGAACGTAAATTATCACGGCGCAAAGTCCCTCCTATTGAAATATCCCCGTGATCCGGCGATTTACCACCCCCGTCGCGTCGAGGGCAACAATTTCGCCGGGTTTCTAAGAAAGCCCCTGTCCCCTGGGCAACAGTCGTGAACTCGCTTATCGTTCGAAAACGCTTGTAATACATTATGGATGGAGGTAACGAGGAGCACCGGCGGAGTCCCAGGTGATGTTTCCATCACGAACGCAACGCGTTTGAACCGGGCTGGCCTGACACCCAACCGGTGGCCAGAACGGCGTCGGTCTCGGAGATCCCATCGTGTATAAGCTACACCCTGGCATAGCGTGCGGAGTAAATGTTCCAATCGTCGTCGTGCCCTGTCCACAAATTATTCCTCGTGTTCTGCACGATGCGCAGCACGAGCTGGGCGCACACATACACGCGCGGGCCGCGGCGCATAGGTGCAACAAGGCGGCCGGGAGAGTTCAGCGGCGCCGGTTGCAGCGGGTGCAGCGACTCTTCCACTCATTCCGAGAACCGAGGTATCACGTCTTGGACTCGTAGAGTCCTCGTCTTGTCCCGTATGCCACGATCGACCTAGCCGGACTTGATCCAGGGTCCAGGGTTTCTCGTGGATTCGAATGGAGGAACGAGCCAGTGCAAAGAAGAAAAGAACGAAGGAGTGGGAGGGGAGGGGGGTAAGCAAGGATGAAAGGATGAACCGAAGCGTCGAGAGAAGAACTGAAGAAGGAGACAAGGTAAAGGAGAAGGGGGATGGCCGCACCACGTGTGTCCAGTTGCCTCGTTTCGTTTCGCTTCGGGAGAGCAGTCAAGGTGCTCTCGTTTGTTCCTCGTTTCGAGTCGTGTCGTCGTTCGCGTCGTCAGGAGCTCGTGCAAGCCGGCCACGCTCTCCTATCTCTCATCTACCGTCCACCTGTATTCCCCGTATTGTCAGCACGTGGAATTCCGTAGAAATTAACGATTGACCCCCGCGAGAGTCTCGTCCTTATCTGACTCGTTCGATCATCCTATAGAGCGCGGCTGTGGCCTGGGCTGCAGGCCTGTTGTGCGCTCTGCTATTCACGGCTAGCGATCGTAGATATTATACAGGACGGTGAGGCTGAACGTGACGGTAGAATAGGATTTGAATAAGTATATCGTTGCTTGACGCGCCCAGGGCCTCAAGACATAATGGTGATGCCGCGGCGTCGTTTAATCTTGCCGATTAATTACGTCGCGCTCAGACTCCATTCTATGCTGAATTTCCACTTACTTTTCTGGAATCTAATAATAAATTACATTTCTGCAACTCGCGCATCAGTTTCCCTTCTTTTAATCGGAGTAGGAGTGCTTTATGCACCTGAACTTTCATAAGTTTGAAGAGAAACGCAAGAAATGAACGTCATTCTCGAGTCACCTGGGGGCAAGGCTCCACGATGACAACGAACTCGTGATACGTTGCATCTCGTTCTAAAATGTAACAGGCCCCGCGAACGTTATGCTTTCGTGGCTTTATCAACCAGGTGTATCTTGGGAAAGAGATACCTCGTGGGGTGAAGCCATGATCCCCTGGGTGGAAACCACTTGCACGTACGAGAATGACGACGTGAAAGTCGAAATAGAATTGTTTCGGTAGCGATAGCCGAATGTAAAGGTCGATGAGTGTCTTTAAGTGGAGGCCAATCTAACCAATAGTGTCTTTCACAATCTACATATACGTTCTTGAAATCTGGAGACAACTGTTCAGGAGATTGGACCAGAATCGTTCTGTATATATCCTCAATATAAGAGCACATCCCAAGATCGATGTGCCTCGAAGATTAGTGTCTAAATAGAATGGAGAGGGCTATCGAGGTCCGATTACCTCCAAAACCAGCGAGGTGTTGGAAAAAAGCACCTGTTTGCCGTACGTGGGCAGAGGCAAGGAAGAGCACGATTTGTACTGGCGAGGACGACGAAGTCGTAACCCCGAAGAGGCGACCGCGCCCATATCGAGCGACAGCCCGTTAAGCCCACTCTGGACTCCATCCAGATATCATCGCGAATGCTAAACAGAAGGGCGACTTCCCCTCGTTCCTTCCCCTCCCGATACCTCCCGACTTTCATGCATCGAGATAACTTTGGCCAGCAATGTCGCAGCGACCTTTCAGGCAATGTTGCAGCGAAACTGTCAGTAATTTCGTCTCTTCCAAATGTTTTCTCTTGTCGGTATGACGCATGAAATTCCTCGCGCCGAAGATGAAGCCCTGTAATGCCGGGCCATGAAACGACGATGAAAAAGAACACGCTGATTCGAAGCGCACCGACGATACGACCACTGATAAGGGATTACGCCCTTAATCGAAGAAGCTCGGTGCCCAATTTGAATTTATAAGCAGCGGTGTGTGGGCTACTGGTGGCCTTGCGTCGTTTCATAGATTGCGCGATGCTTTTCGAAGAAGAGGGCGTACGAGGTAGAGAGTTTCGGAGAGTACCGAGGCCCGTGGGCAGTTAATGCGTGGAGAGTTTTTTAAGAATTCGCTTTCGCGTGTAAATCTTCGATCACGTGAAAATAGATTACAAAAGCGCCGCGCTAGGTGGCTCGAGGATTAAGAGGCGATTTTCAAGAATGAAAGCGAAATCTGGTGAAATCCGCAGAAACGGTTCGCGCGCGACTCACCCGCTACCACCTGCGCGGGCATTTTTATGTCACGACGTGGGTGGACGAGGAAAGAAACGCTCGTCTCTTTGTTGCGAGGCGAAACGTAGGCGGTCGTATAGGTCGTGCCAGGTTCGCTATATACCCTCCATCTCATCGTATCGTGGCCAAATACCACAAACGTACAGCGACGCGTTATAATATATCGCTGGTATAAAATGATTTCCAATGGCCCGGAGGATTTCGAAGCGACCTTCAAAATAACGATTCCCCTCGCCCCTGAGTCTCGGTTTACGGTCTAATAAAAGCTTGGGAGAACGATATTTGGTACGGGAAATTTGCCGTATATAATTTGCCATGGCAAAATTTGGGATTTTTTTTAGAAACCAGCGATTCGATTCATCTGAAATTTGGACCATGGTTTTGATTTGGACCAAATTATTGAGGAGTGTGAAGAATTCTCAAACTGAAATCTCTGAACATTTAATTTTTGCGATTCAATTTGGCGCCAATTTTCTTATGTAACAAAAGTAGTATAGAAGTTAGAGGTATTCTAGTTCATCAAATTGAAGCTACATAGGGCAAAGGACTCAATTACTGGCAGCCAACCCAATTACTGTCATCTTAAGCTATTTTACTTAAACGTTTATTTATTCGTTATTTTATGTAAAATAGCTTATGATGACAGTAATTGGATCCTTTACCCTATGTACAAAGTAAAAAGCCGTTTCATTTTTCTGTTTTCGATTAACTGGAAGGTAGATATCATGCACACCAGCGGACGATGAGTTTTGCACGGCGTTATTATTAAAAAGGAATAAAAGAAAACTGCAACTTCTTCAAGGATGCATAAAAAAATAATCCAAATTTCAAATAAATCGAAACACCAGTTTCTTAAAAAAAAACCCTAAATTTGCTATGTTTTTAGCCCATAAAATAGGATTCCCCCCTTAAGATCGAGTGTGTCAATAATTTGCCTGGCTCGCGTTACAGAAAAGTATAGCCCTGGTTCCGAAAGGCAGGAGACGATGCATGCCTAAATAATGCCTGGACGAGCGTGGGCGTGATTAAGGCTCGTGGCAAGCGAACCGTTTATTTTCACCGTCCATCTAGACTTTTTCTTTCAACATCTCCGCACCTTTCCGGTGCAGTTACACACAGGAAGGAGGCCGGGGCGGGGAAGAGGCGCGCGATCGTCAACGCGCGACGAGGATATTACAAGTAGGTGTCCGTCTCATACGTGGGCATGTCAGGAAACGAGGGCACTCGAGGATATCACGGAGATCCCCCCCTTTTATATTAATAGGGACAATCGAGCGTCTGTCACGGGACAATGGCCAGGACTACGCCCAGAGACGGCCCCGTAGGATCCGTGGCGTGACGCTGGTCCCCTCGCGTATGCACGGCGGACGCGTCCTGTGCGTGGACCGAGGTCGTAAGTTCGTACGAGTTTGGTACGTGCTTCACGGTGGCGTACACGTGTCCCGTGTCTCCGCGACCTCTGAACACCTATGCACGCGGCGCAGAAAGGGCATCCGGTGCACCTACCGTGCAAACAGGCCAACTTCGCGCCACTTCGCGCTCGTGCCACGAGTCCATGACATCGAGGCACACCTACGAAGGAAATACGCGGCTTCCTCCCGGTGCACGGGCTCCCTGCATATTCAGCGAGCTTCCTTCATGGAAGTCGACTGACCACAGGGTCACGCGGCGAGCCACGGGGCGCTTGATCAAGCTGTCCGTCGCCTTCAGACGCTGCTGGGCTTATTAATTTACATGATCCTGCGTTCTTCATTTTAGCTGGCTTGTCGATGCATTCGTATTGGCTCGGGGAATGATCTCATAGATGGATTCGTGTAATAAACGTATAAAGTTATCCTTTGCCTGTGTTCTTTTATCCCCGTTCGTGACTGACGGTTTTTGGCAGGAGCCTTCGAGTCCCGAAGGTTCTTACGACGACACACCTATCAAGATCTCCCGTAGCACTCCATCAGTATTCGAGTGGTATCGGGAGAGTCGGTGAAGCGCTGTGTGCAACGAGAGCGCATGGCTCATGTCGCGGCATCTTTGTCGGCGGGGCCGGTTCTTCATCATCGTTTTGCCGATACGAGCGGGCCGTGCGAGGAAAAGAGGAAAGCGAAGGAGAAGATGAGATGGGAGGACCTGGGGAAGGAAGAAGGAGGGAGAAAAAGGACGGCAGGCGAGCCTTTAAGATCGTCCCGAGAGACGAACCTGCTCTCGGCTCTTGCCGGCCCAATGGTGCTCATATATTAATTAGTACGAGGAGTCCGAGTTATTATTGGCTCGAAATTAATAGACCCTTCCGCGGATAAATAACCGAGGCCCCCTGCCTTTCCTGAGGTAGCTCCGAACCGTTCCACCTTGCGTCATTGCGCGCCGGAGAAAGAACGAGAGAACGATGGAACAAGAAGAGGGAATAAGGGACGTGTTTATTGGCACGGGCCCGGGCGAGTTTCCTTTTGTCG
The DNA here is from genome assembly GCA_929113495.1 of Andrena minutula. Classification (NCBI taxonomy): domain Eukaryota; kingdom Metazoa; phylum Arthropoda; class Insecta; order Hymenoptera; family Andrenidae; genus Andrena; species Andrena minutula. Next base: position 25,029,639 of record OV815994.1, read on the forward strand.
AACAGGTACAAGCAATTAGTTGCGTTCCGATTCGTATTTTATGGCGGCGCATCGCGAGCCATCGGCATCGCCCGATTACAGATATAACGAGAATGCGTCCTGCACGAGGCGCAATAAAATGGTCCTTACAATGTTCCCCTGAATGTACTATGTCGAGGAGTTCGCAATTAATTTTTCCGCACCGAGAACGTTAGACAGACAAATATCTCATTGCCCCACGGGGATTGAATTCATGAGTGGATGGCTTATCTAATGATCTTTAATTAACACATAGGATATGTGGCTAGAAGACAGGTTATAATACGCGAACAGATTCGCGTCATCGAGTACGGACGTGTTCATACTACTTAAGTACGGGGGCAGAAAATTTCCTGGCCACACGTCCACGGAATCATTAATCGCTATCACTGGACGATGCACGAGCGAATATCGAATTTCCTGGCGCGCCCTCAATTGACTGATATACTCGCCATTGTACCCAAGGATCGAGATCTACGAGGCGCGAACTCGTCGGAATCATTTATAAGACCATTGTCCGGCTTGACAAATGTTCCATGGTCGAATATAAATGCGTGCGCGCCACGGAAATTTATGTAACTTTCCCTTAAAACGTGTTTCCTTGATGAATCGTTCTGATTACCGAGCGCGCAGTAGGAGGAAGCGATTACGTTTGTCTAAAAGGCTGCTGCAGCTTTTTAACTGTTTATGATTTATGGAAAGCTGAGAGGCACGAAACCGTATTCCACTCTGAGGTAACTGAGCGTGATGCAGATTCAATTGACCATACAATTTCAGATTACTGAGGACTGTGTTATACTATCGCCCTCCTAAGTCACCCTATCTCTATCTTGATTTAAAGACAGAAAAGATGGTTGCTTATGACTCACGGTCAATAAAGTAGCTTTAATATCATGTATGACACCTTCCCGAAGCCACTTCGCGTATCCTCCCCCAAAACATCTCTTTCCACATCGAGAGAGACGTCTCGCGTTTCGATCAATCTGTTAATCACGGGGCGTGGAAAAATATGGCCTCGAGGTTGGCACAGGTTTCGCGCAGGTTGTCCTCGATCCGCTTACTAGAGCGTGCTGCCCCAGCGTCCAGGGTGGTCCCGATGGCTCAGCACGGGACAAACGGCGACACAGGCAACGTGCTTCGCATCATATACCCCTTCCACGCAACCCCGTCGTTCCTACGGATCCTTCCATCCCTCTCCCGGGTGGACGTCATAACCATCTAACAAATGGCCGACAGATTAGAACTAGAAACGGTACGCGCGGCGTCTCCCCCGTGAGAGAGGCTGCGAGTTGTCGGTGCCTTTCATGAAACTGGATCTGAAGGGGGCCCCTGCCCCTCCCACGCTGTGCAACCAGCCAAGATAACAGGGCAATAATTCAAGAACTTCACGATACTGGGACACGCGCGGGACTCCTCACCGTGAAAGATTAGTCACGGATACATACGTCTGTGCCGCGCTTCCCTTCCGTTCGTCCTTCTCTCCTGCTCGCCCGCCCGATCGTTTTTCTCCTGGCCGCACGAAAAGCGTACACGGGGCGGAAAGGGCGAGATCCGGCGACCCGGCGTCGCTTCTTGCCATCCACCCGCCGGTGTGCATGCGACCACGAGCGTGGAAACGATCCACCGGACACGGTTGGCAGACGGGGCACCGTCGACTGCGGCGCGGTATTGTTTGGAGTACTGTTATGCGCAACAGAATATGTTGGCAAGAATAATGGGGTTTATGACGGTTATTAATCCTTTATGGCTCCCTGCGACTTTTGCGCCGAGATCCCATTACGTTCCGAGGAGAGATTCGTAAGTCGATGGGGATTTAAACGGACCCATATTCCTGCGTGGCAAAATCGCGAAGGCCTATTGACACACATTCCGGGACGTCGCGGGGTATCCTGCGCTCGCGGGCACGTGCGCGCTATAAATTTCGCAATAAGCAGGGAGATTACGATGCTCTTAATTGCACACCCTGGGTGCACGAGTTCTCCCAAGTGTAACGACTTTACGACGCCACTCTGAAATGCTCCGCGAACGTGATAGTACACTGGGAACGGGCGATACACATCTTCGCGTGCGATCTGCTCGCGAACAGTCGTTTGGATGATGGCCACACGGGATTCAGCATCCGAGGCTTCAGGTAGCACGTCGCTGTAGTCACTATCTGACTTCGAACCTGATACAACTCTTGTAAATCTGTCTCAACTATCGTCTGTTTTCCGGATACATGAGTTTACATCGTGTCGGTATGATTACTAACGATGGCGCTCCAGAGGATTGACAGAAAGTCTCTGGAATCAATTTCGCCAAAGATTCCGTTAATTAACGCATTTATTGCGTGCTTGGGGGAATATTATTCCGCGATACGTCAAGAAATCACTCGTCGGTGAAGGTTGATTTAATCGATCAACCGGCAGATATCACGCAGCGAGATCAATATAATCAAGAGACGGATCGAATGATCGGTATCCATGCTAAGAGATCGTGGACCACCCTGACTTCATCGGCCGGGGGTAATTAAGTACTGAAGAGTGATAGGCTGGCGTGACCGGCGGTCATACATCGCGCCTCTGCGTTCGTGATCCGGGGCACGGGTTCCTGCTGATCGTTTCAATTCACGAATCGCTTAGCTCGATCGATTTGTTCCATCGATCGCGGCCGATGAATCAAAAATCTTCTCGTTGCGCGAAATTTTAGATTCAAATCCAACTGCATACATATCCCTCTTTATACAGAAACGAATTCCATGATCATTCAAAGTAATCGAACGATGATTAACTCCTATAGAACTGACTTCCTGCGGTAAGCTTCTTGTTCGTTGAAGTGCCGCAATGGCGAGGCGCCATTCAATCAGGCAGCAGGAAGAATGAAACCATAAGATTCACGCTTAGCATTTAAATTTCCATTTGGAGGACTCCTTTAGAATGCTCATTTGCACCGTGCGCATAAGAAACTTCTTATTCCGCGGCGAAGTATGGCCGCGAGAGATACCTTCCTGCTCTCTGCCGAGTCACGTTCGCGCGTGGATGCGTGTACGCTCGAATCGCGTGTGGGGACGCGGCTATTGCGAGCAGGTTGCTTATATTTGCAGTTTTATGCACTCAGCCGCGCCTTCGCTGCTTCGATTCTCCGGGCGGTCGCGAGATGCGCATACGATACCCATCTTCCTTGTACTACTACATTCTATTCCGCGTTTACCATTTCACGTGATAAGATTTCGTTCCTTGGAACATCCTCCTCTCTTGTAATCAATAGCATTTGCATATCAGGAGTGGTAGAAATATACGAGCCAGTACTCTTAGTAATTAAGTGTTCATCAACCTAAAAAATTTCATGACAGCCTCGTAGAACAATGCATAGTGGTTTTATGATGTCATCAACTGATCGTTGTAATGGGGAATTGCTACTAGGATCAAGGATGCCATTGACTGGCAATAATGGTTATTAAAACGTAATTTCCTGTACCCTTTGGATGGACGACGTTGCAAGGGGAAACGATTTCACGGCAATTGGCGCCAAGTTTCATGATCCGTGCAGCGTCTTGGCGCCAGTTTTACGCGATCGCCGCTCGATACCGTGGCGTTATCAATGGCTCTCGATTATAGAACCGCGCGATAGCAGCTTCTACGTTATAAATCAGTGGCATACGGCGCGAGTCCGCGGGAAACCATGGGGGATTCTGTTCGATTCACCGACGTCTTCTCGATTAGCCAGCCGTGATTATGTCGTACCGCATGCACGTTGCGGGAAGGACTCTCGGTAGATCTAGGAAGTTTCAAAGCCATCCGGATAAACGAAGAACTAATGGACACGATAGTCATTTGAGCAAAGCTGTGTCTGTAATTAGTTGACAGGGGAAAAGTGCTCGCTGTTGGATTTACGATCCACCTCTCAAGTTCTCACCCAGGGAGACTAGACTTTAGACTCTATGCTGATAGGAAATCCAATCTCACGGTTGTACACCATTTCACCCTAACGAGAAATGTTGCAGCTCGACATAGTTTAGCTCAAAGTCGTGTAATCAATGAGTTTATAAGCTGGGAAGAAAGGAATAAAGGGATCAGCGCGTTGAACTGGTATTCCGATGGGATTTCATTACCATAGACACCTTCTCCCTAATCTTGGAACAGAGCGAAACAACTGAATGACCAAGTCCGAACACGAGGATCGTGCACACCCTGATAAGGAGTGGCGCGACTGTAGCTACCAGCGAGAAGATACATCTCCATCGATCCATCCTTTAACCTAGAGTGACACATCGGCGTTGTTGCGAGTCACAAGTGCAACCTGCTGGAACGTCTGGTCTAAGAACATCTAAGTGAATTCCTATCGGCCCATCCTGGACCACAGAAGACGGTGCGCGGCAATTGCATCGCGATCCCCGTCTCTGTCCTCTCTATCGCCGACAAGTACAACCCGCGGCAGCTCCCCAGTGCCCGTTGGGAGAACATCAAAACACATTTCTATCGATGCGTCGCGTAACTCAGAGGACAGACCAATGGTATCGCAACGAACTGCTCCCCGGAGCCCTCTCTATCCAGCGTTTCGCTCGCTCCGCCGTGTGCATGGCGGAGGCTCATGAATATTCAACGGACAAGTTGTCCGCGAGACGCTCGCGGCTCTAACGGCTGACGTATACCCTTGTTGATCATAAGTGGGTTTGTTTCGCTGATTGTTGTCGCATCGGGCTGGCTGGCCCAGGGGGTCCGTTGAATATGCATCGGGGAGGCCAGGTTGCGTGCGTCGCGATATGGCGCTCCGGCTTATAGCTTCTATAATTTGCACCGTGCCGATAAGAGAGCGGCCGCGGCGCTGTACCAGACCGCGTATCACCGTTCTTCCACTCTACTTGCGCCGGGAATCTCGAAACGGCGCGCGTGCACCGCTGTACGCACGTGGAACCGGTACATAAAGTACAACTGACCCGCGTTATATCGAACGGGGCTACGAACTAATTTACAAGATAATGCCAGGCTACCAGGCGCGATTTAAAGGTCAAAGGAGTTATCGGCCCCGTTCGTATTTCAATAGAATAATGCTGCCCACGACGGTCTTTTTCGTAACGCGTATTAATTATATTCCCGTGGAATTCATCGGCGGAGAAACGGCGAATAAAAGAAACGTCTCGGTCTAATGATATATTTCAGGCGTCGCGGAGCCAATGATCCTTGCAGCCGATCAGCGGTGCATATCGCGGAACCTGCTCCATATGCTTCAGACGGAGCTTCAAAGGTGCGTACACGCAGCCAGCCACCTAATGCTTCAAAGCCCTCTTGCTCGTGCATCGGTCCCACCGCCGCTGTAAATTAATTTACCAAAGGGCGCGAAGGGGGAGGGAGGGGGAATAAGCTGTCCCCCGTGGTCCAGTCGCAACCGGCAATCTTCTTAATCGCGACGTATTCATCTTTACTCAGGGTCGTCCCTGTGCACGCGCGAACACAGATTCCGATCGTTAACGCCTCTCGCTCCCGGGACGAGCAACTCGATACTTCAGACTTCTTTTCCGCGTCAGGTATCGGAGCCAGCGCTACGACGAGCCGAACATAATACCCGTCCATCGTCCCTATAAAATCGAGAAACTGCATTGGAATCGCGAAGATATCGTGAGAGTGCCCCATCGACGGGAGGACAATAATGAGAGAGAGCAGGGACACGAATGGGATCGAAGATGCTGGCTGGATGGATCGCTATTGCTGGATATCCTGCGGTGATTATAGCATCGCTTCGACGATCGACTAGCCGGCTACCAACAAAATGTTCGGACTACGGACTCCCGGTGCCACTTATCGGGTCCCTCAATCGAGCGTGTACACGACACAACGGTAGTCTTGCGCAACCTGTTCGAACCACCTTCGCGACCTCGCGCTCGATTGCATCCATCGGAGCACGAATTATCGTCGGCACCTAGCACGCATGATTGAGCGATCACTGGGCTCGTAGTCGGGACGGCAGAAGGCGATCGTGAGCTCCCGATCATCGTCGGGGTCCGTTCCTCTGGACGTGTGTGGTCGTTACTTCCCTCTGTGGGCTTCTTCGCGGACAGTAGCGCTGACTGATTGCCCCCTAACGGTGGGGTTACTGATCAAGACGATCCGATGATACCACGTGGGGCACATTTGTTCCGAACGATCGTCGTCTATCCCCGGCGCAGAGTGGACGTCGAAGCCCACGTGTCTTCCATTCAGATGAAACTTAAAGTCACAATAAACCACCCTATCGTCCCAATTTTGGTGATACAGAATTCCGTTGAGACACCGTTCCACGCGATATTCATCGACACCGGCGATTGTCGGGCGACCGGACCATAAAATCTAGAATTTCGCGTCGCTCACCGGAGAAACGAGTCTGTCGGCTCGATATCTCACGCGTGGGTGGGTCTTTGTTCCTAACATCTTTATAGCGCTGAAGGGAGACGAAAGGCACCGTGACAGAGCCCGGAAGTGTCTATACGTCTTGGGCAACGTGGACATGGCATTTATCGATATTAAATTGCTCGTAAATGGCTAGTTATCCGCGACGATGAGCGGCCATCGGTCTTCCGGGTCATCCTATTAGATCACAGCGCAAGGATACCACGATGTATGTTTTTCCCTCCTCCTCCTTATACATTTGCCTAGGCTGCCAGCGTCCGTGTGCGCGTGTATGGGGTGGCGAGTAAACGCGCGAGGGCCTCTGATCGTGTCTCGCACGTCCGCGAGGAGGATTGATTTATCACACGCCAGGAGACAGATTGCCGTACGACGCTCGCTCGTTCGGCTCCGGAGGAGTTGTAGTCGGAGTTGGTAAGAAGCGAGAGAGAAAAACAACACTGGGGAAAGGGGGAGGTTGAATGGGGAACAAAGAGAGAGAGGAGCGAGGGAATCCCGCTCAGAAGCGGATAGTCACCGTTCTCCACTGGCCAGCCGACTCGCTTATCTCGCTCTTTTCGTCTAGCTAGCTCTGCTAGGGGAGTCTTAACGTAAATGGAACGAACGCCGGCTCCGACAGTACACCACAGGCGATAAAGGGTTAGCGAATACACCAGATGCTGACTGAAGATTTGCTCTTTCGCAACAATCCCTGTTCTTATGGGCAACCGATCCGCAATCTTGGGGAATTCCTCTGCCTTTGCTTCGAAAGATCTTAATACGGCGCGCGATTGATACTCGAGGAAGTGCAATGAATGAGGGGGTCCCACGAGGGCCTAACATCAGTAAATAGGGGATAAGAGAATGGAGATTGAATACGGTTCACTGTAGCAGCGGACTGTCTGTAGTTTGCTAGCCGACTAGGGGAACGACGAAAAGGCAGAGACGTTATCTCGAAAGTGCAGGGAGGCTACTGTCCACCAGAGGACAGAGGTTTTAGGGACAGGTTGTCGGCTTCAACGGAGGAATCAGGTGACGTTGACTCGGTGGAAGATAAGCAGGTTCAAGGACCAGTGTCCAGCAACCATCGTTTACTTCGCGAATGGCACGTTTCTCGTAGGGACGCCAGGAAGAGGGCGATAACGGAGGTGGACGAGGTACAGTGAAGGTGGACTGTGTCCAGGACTTTTCGTAGGGAGATAACAACTTGATAATGACCACGGTGACCCAAGGTCTTGGAAGATAACCGAACGACACTGGACATCTCGAGTTGGGCCCCGCGGCGGTATTTGGATCCTTGTCGGGAGTGCGCGCGGGGATCATTATAGTGATTAATGCTGATGGAAGGCCCCGATAGCGCTGATTTATCGATGTCACCGGCAACGGATCCGAGACGGTGACGAGATAAATGGTAGACGCGTCCTCTTACGCCTTTCTTCCCGCTTGCGATGTAATGCCCGCGAAATAGCGCCGATCAAGAATGGAAACAGACGGCTTGCGGGTTTAATAAGTTGATTGCAGGCCATCGGATCTCTCCCATTAAAGGGATCCTGGAAAAAGGAGGATGAACCTGTACAGTTGCCTGAAGGATTCACTTTAGGCGATCATCTCCCACAAACGTGAACACCACGAATGCTGTCTTACGAACTGTACTCCAATTGACTATTCTCGATGGAGTTACGGATAGTTATCTGTAGTATCGCATGAGCATATGCTGCGTCATTAAACCCAGCATACGTAATAGCGGAGAGATTGATCGTACGGATCGATGAACAGTAAGAAAGGACCGGACAGATTTCGAAAGGCTAACTTTTCGAGACAACTTTATTCCCTGCCCTCTTTCTTGGCTGTCGGTACTACCTGGCAGACAATATACTTTCCTTGTTTCGTGTTCTACGCGAGCCGCACGGTGTTTTCTCCACGGTGCGCCTTTCGTGTCGTAGGCTAATGTATTCTATTCGATTAAACAGGCTCAGTATCTCGTAGGGAAGCTTGTACATACGCAACGCTGTGATGCAAAGGTCCTGAGAGCTAAGGGCAATCCGCGGTCCATGCAGGTATTCAAAGCTTGACCTCCCACTTTGTTAGGGAGATTGAATGCTCCTCCTATCGCTACAATTTTTATTCATTTTTCTGAAGAATTTTGGAGCAGAGGGTCAAATGACAACGATAAAATTTAAACGTCACTGGTAGATGGACGTTCCTCCTCGAACAGGAGTTAAAAATCAGGTAGGCTGTTGGGAAAACAGGCACCTCGTAAAATTCGGTCGAACTCACCGAGACAAGCCCACGCCTCCCGGGCGATCTCGGCCACGTGGGCGAAACGAGAGTTATACTGTGTATTGTCTACGTTCCATTTTTCCCTCTATCCCTCGTCTCGATAAAATATTCGGAGAGCTGGAGACATTAACTGACCGGAAGATAGAGACTTCCAGGTAGAAATCACCAGATTGTTCTGCCCGGACTCACACGTGGCCAGACTTCTGGAAGTACACTTTCCAGCGCACTTTGTGCCACGGCAAAAGACTTGGTGATGCGACTAGCGAGCCGAGATCGCAAATAAGGTTGCTCGGTTATTCTTAACGCGAGCCTTATTCTCCAAGCTTTTCACCTTTGCAACGAGCACACCAAGCGATGGCCGGTGTACCGCCGTTTATAAGCTCGCCATTCAAATACCACCTCGCGTATGATAATTCGCCGTGAACCAACCGGCCGCGAGAGATCTTAAGAGCCACGTCTTGAGGAGCAGTAGGTAACGCCACGGCAGGCCAGGCTTAGGTGCGATAAGCCTGTTACCCTGGACCACCCCTGAGAAACTACCGTCAGAAAAAGTCTCAATGGATATTGAGTAGAACGTGAAGACCGCCTTTTCGGTATCAAATCATGAACAGTAGACATATGCTAAAATCTCTGATGGTGGACATTGGTCTGATCTCCAAGTAACAAAGGACAACGCACACGGATATTCGCCTTTATGTCATATTTTCTACGTGACTGTTGTTGCGCGCACAAGTGATGACCAACAGAAAATTCCCGGTGCGTAAATAACTATAATTCTGTGGAATTCCCTCACTTTATGCGATATGATAGCTGTTGCTTTTTAAACTATGATACTTGCTCCAATCTTTTCACCAACCATCACAGTATCTCCCCTTAAAACCACAAATACTCCCCTTCCCAAGAATTTACATAAAATTGGAGTGATTCAATTTCTCGAGGACGGATTATCATTTAATCCGTACAAGCAGACTCGTCAAGCGTGGAATTAAACGTATGGTACAGCCCGAAATTAAATTAACACTTATTACCCAAGATGCAAATGAGACGAACAGGCCAAGGGGAGTCTCCCGCCACGGGAACACCGCGATAAAAAATTTATTTCGACTTCAGAGACGGCGGACCCGCCGCGACGCGTCGACTTATACTTCGTCCCTCTCTTTGACATACAAATTTACCTCGTTATCCGGCGCACGGCGTACCGGATACCGCCTGTATGGAATTTTCGATCGATCGTAGAGACCACGGTGCACACGTGGGGTCTGGTCCCGGCCCGCAGACGTTGTCGATACACACGGCTAAACAAATCCGCCGGCTCGGAAACGCAATAAACGTCGGCGCGGCGACGTCGTATGAGCTCGTTCGGTCGACAGTTAGGTGGCCACTTTCCCCACGTGGAAGGCCGCCTCTCCGAAGCGCCGGAAAGAAATGTGGCGCTTAAATAAGAGGGACCTCGAGATTACCGCGCGAGGTCTCGCGCGCGTATAAGTAAGATCTCGGGATTTTATGTCGTTACCTCACACGAAGCTGCCGCTCCGAACCCGGCCGTTAAAGAGCGAGAGCCTGTCTCGTTTCCTTTTCCTTCGCTTCTTTCTTTCCTTCTTTCCTCCCCCCCCCGTTTTCATCGATCCGTCTATCTGCTCTCTTTCCTTTTTCTGTTATCCTTCCAACCCCGCTTGCCTTCCTTATACGCGCTTTTGTCGGGTCCGATCCGCCGGAGAACCGACCTGGTGGTTCGTGGGTGGCTCGAGTGTTCGGTGTGTAAACAGGTGTAATGGTACCTGGCATCCGCGCTCCAGTCCTGATGATTCATGTAAACCCCTATACGACGTCTGATCGACAAGTATGTGGAATTTCTTTGGGGCTGGTGGTAAACCGGCGTGGAATTTCGAGGAGCCTCCAGCAACAACGATCCTCGCCATCAAAGATCCTTATTTCTTTATCTATCCGCTTCATTGCGACGTTGGCGTGGGTTACAAGCCTGTTTCTCAATGTAAACCCGAGGGAAATGGCAGTTTTTGTCGTACAGTATGGTAGCTATAAAACGAGTAGGTTTTAAAGCCGACTGTGGTACGATTAAGAAAGAAATACTTTGAGAGAATTCCCGGGGAACAGCAGAGAGCAGTGTAGTAATAAACGTGTTGGTATTATGGAAGAAATGTGTCGTGTTTCTTGGACACAGTTTGGATTTTAACATGTCCCGTGTTCCCGAGAGATTAATAGAAGAACGGACGTCAATTGGTATTTACGATTCTTGGGCACGTTCGCCGGTCAAGTGGTGGGATGCAATACTTGGGCGCAAGGTGGTAACACACACAGCGCGGAGATAAAGCACATGAAGTTTCAGGAAGACGATTGCCATAACTATTCAGATATTACTACTCGAAAGAACAGCATGAAGTTTCCGTGGTTCGCGTCCAGGAAACGAATGTTCTAGACTTCAGAATCCAATATTATGCCGTAATACGAGCGTGCACCGTTGCACCGTTAAATGAACTATAAATAAAGGGCTTCTATTAAACCTGTACGGATAAATACAGGCTGAATAGAGCGGTTCGAAGAACTCCGCGGAATAAATACATTCTTTTAAGGATTACTCGTCACTGGCGGCTGTAACATTGTTCATTCTGGCGCCAGTCTGCCTACTTGCACGCACGTCCAGGGAAAGTGCCGGAGTAAGCCGCGAAACTTCCCCGCCATTTTATCGCCAGGATGGTAAAATGTATGAAATACGATAAAATGTGCCGGTATTTTCTCACCGACGATCTTTAACACGGCCACGGGACAAGGTGGAGGTTCTACGAGATCGTAAAGTAAAGCTCTATTGGATCGTCATGGTGTCCATGAGGAATCGTACGAGGCAGATTGCGCTGTGCGTACCGCGCGAACAAACTCGTCGTCCGTCGCCGTGGACGTGGGCTAGTAAAGGTTTATGGCCAGGTAATTGAACACCCATGTCTTTCGAGATTCCTCCGAGCTGATTTAAGCCTCCATAATACCGAGAGAGCACGCTGCCAGCTGTACCCATCTATGGTGTATTCGAGCCGGTTGTGTCATGGGTGTCACCACCCCCCACAATGCAAGCAATCCTATCATCATTATTCTCAGTGACAGATAAGCAAAAACTACAGACATCGTCGGATACCCATGCCAGCCGCGCACTGGCGAGGTTACATCCAAGTGGACGAAACGGCATTATTACTTTCCTCCACGCACAATCATTTTTCTTCGTCGATAAAATCTACTTGCACGTGAAATCAATTTTTGGACGAACTTTTCCGGCAAAATCGTGCTCCAAGGATAATATTCTAGGATTCGAGTAGCGACCCCCTTAAGCTTCGCCTGGGATCAAGGTGCGTATAAATAACGAAGCGTACCAGACGCAGCACGCACGAGATGCGTTCGGACGATAGAAATACCTCGGCCGGATTGTCAGGAAAAATCATGCATCGTACCATTTAATTTGCGACGATTAATCAGTCTAGCGATTAACAGATTACATCTGAAGCTGTAAAACGCGGCGTAATAAGGGATAGAAGTGGCCGGCGACACGCCTCGTGTAATATAGAACGCCGATTTCAATCGGGAACCAAGATATCTGCAACTGTAAATCAATAAACGATACTTGCCAGGGAACCTCCTATCCCCTTGTGCCGGTGGCATCGCGAAGAATACAGGTATCGCTGGAACACGGTTCGGTACATTTCGATAGCCACCAGTAATACAGCCAGCGATTCTCATCTTTTTTCCTTCTGGTGCTTTCTTCCAGCACGTAGAGGACCGACCGGTCGTTACTTAGTAGCTTATTTATTTTTGCATAGATAATCCGCGAGAGATACGGAACGCGATGTGGGTGGAGCGCATATGCTTGAGTCACGTGTGATTAAGCGATGTTATCCGCGGCTCTCGGTGCCGTCGCACCTGTATGCTCGGAACGCCTACGTCGTGAGTTCTTTGACTTTTTTCCCCTGTTCCTTCATCCCTGAAGCTCGCCAGAGGATTGACGGTCCCGGCAATTGTCCTTCGCGCGAGAAAAAGACACGCGGTTCTCCTTGGCGTTAAAAGAGAGAACGCACGGCGACGCGGCACAGCCACCAGCCACCAGGAGAAACGAATTAGATACAATGATAAATTATTCGATAAGGGTATCACGAAAAATTAAATGATAGATATTACTGCCCCGGTTGTTCGTGTGCACACCTGCTAGCCTGCCTGTTCGGTTAGAAACGCTCCTTGCTCGAGAGCATATTATCCGCTGTGTATGCATATCAGGGTCTCGCGTTGTACAATTAAGAAAAAGTCCACGCGAATCGCGTTGCAATATCCCCGTGCAGCAATGTCGGGGCGTATTTATAATTGCACTTTCTGTCCTACAGCGGTTGATAGCGGCTCCATACAGAGAGAACAAGTGCAACGAGAAACAAGGGGGACCGCCGCGACTCCATGGGTGCGCGCCGTTTCATTAGACCATTATCCTGTTTGCGCGTTCAGGCGGCGAGAAGGGAGAAAAAGAGGCTGCGCAACGACTGAGAGATGAGAAACTCGAGGCGAAGGAGGAATACAATAGGGTAAAACTATACAATACGCCCCACTTTTAAAGAAACATTTGTAAAACCAATATTTTTTAATAATTCTTTAAATTTTTTATGTAAACACATTAAATGTTCATTACTCTTCACAAATACACCGAAATTGTGAAAAAAAAAACATAACTGGAAATAATTGTAAATAATCATTTTCCTCAACCTTACGTGGGGCGTTTTGTCAAATGGGGCGAATTGTATAGTTTTACCCTACAGCCAAATGGGTTTGATTGTGAATTCCAAAGGCGTCAATATCCTCCATTATGACTTGACGGATCAATGATCCACTTTAATCCGAAATAAATGCAATATAACCGAGATTTTGAGCAACCCACCGGGGCACCGATATCGTTCGGTTAAATTAAGAGGGGGCCACGCTCGATTAGTCCAGGCGGTGGGTGAGGCGCGTTCGTTCTCGTTAGTTATCGGCGTACACAGACGGCCGATACGAGGAATCGGCCGTCACCGCGACGAGAATGAAAGGAACCGTGGCCTGGCGTATCTCGTGATTCAGTAGCTTCTTACCGAACCGAGTAATGCAGTACTCGTGTACCGACGTCAATACACCAGCACGGGCCGTCGTTTTGCTCGCCTATAAACGCCGCTCAATAAGAAAACCGCTATCTGCTTTCCATGCCGATATCAGCCGGCGACCAAGCGGTGCCAAGATCGGTGCACCGTCAGTGGCGAAGTCGCCCCGCCACTTTTTGACCGGGCAGCAGCCAGCGCGAGATATTCTCGGGGGAGCTTGATTCGACTGGATCGTTGCCCAACTAACACGTGGCGGACCAAATGGACGCGTGTAACTGTATCGCCCGCAAACGACCATTGTACTTTCACGATGTCAGATCAAAATCTACCGACCGGCCAGCTAACAATTAATTTTTTCGCCCATACGGAGCAATGATAATCGGCCGGCCTAGTTCCGCCGCCGCCACGTGGCTGACTAATTGTGAGTTTCTGCCTATGCGGATCGACGATCGTCGAATCATTTTCTAGCTTTCCCTTTGCCCGGGGTTGATGGTTTAGCTTACGAAGTTCGCAGAACAGCGAAGTACCTCTCGAGTGTGAGTCGTTCTTGAAAGACGGATTAATGATAATGGTTATTACCTTTGGATATTTACGCAACCACACCTGATAACATTAGCATATTTATCAACTTATCACTGGATACATACAAGCGCAAGGCACGAATGCAACGAGAACTCAATCTGATCTACTTCTCGAGTTGAAAAAGGAACTCATTTATTCCGCCCCAATTCCGTAGCCGGGGTTGCGGGTAAAAATCGATATTTACTGTTATCGGTGGCGGAAAAAATCGCGACACGGGAGATTATGCATAGGACCATTGCGGCCGCGTGCACCGGCCGGCCGCAGTGCATCGAGCACCGTGTCGCGCCTTATATCTCAGCGATTTCTCGATCGCACCTGTACGAGATTGGAATTCGAATCGGAATCGGTCAGGTTGAGGAAGAGAACGGAGAATAGCCGTCGGTGGACACGAGCCTCGCATTCTCCGCTTAAGTGAATTCCACGTGTGGCACGCGGGTGTCGAAAACATAAGCCACGAGTACGAGGCGCGCGAGCGCACCTTCTCCGTACGGTGTTGTTGCAGGCGTCGCGTTAAGTGCATCGTGTGCAGGTTGCGTGCGCGCATTTATGCGACGGGCAGGGGCGGATCCTTTGTGTTCCATATAAAACGAATCATCGGACGGGTAAAAGGGACCGCTGGAATTACGACCGCGGCGGCGAGGACAGCGTGGAGTTAGTAGAAACTTCGTGGACAATTTCCCTCTGTATCGCTTATTGCACCCCCGCGCTCCCCAGCGCGGTTACGTAATGAAATTTATAGAGCTACCAACGTACCACGAACACAGCACCTCCCCACTCTCTGCTACGCGTCTCTTTGTCACTTAAGACTAAACCCACCGTCAGCCTCCCCCTTCACCCCCTCTGAATCCGTTCTTTGGCACACACTCGAAGGGCCAATTGACGCGCGACATAACTTCGCATCCAGCGGACCGGTGGCTGGTACATAGAACCACACTTAGGGGATATATATCCGGTAGAGACGCGCGAGAATACGGAACGTAAGAGCGATGTCCACTTGGTGGTCGTCTTCACCCGCTCGGCTGGGGTTAAGGTTCCTACCGACACGCAGCCGCGGTAGCCACCTATAACCTCACGCCAACCCAGGGACGCACTAATGTCCCCACTTTCTCGTAAACTTGGCAGATTTATGTACTGCCGGCGGAGGGCTGCTGCATATCCGTTTAAATAAAGTCACGACAGCGGCTATAAAATTATTATCGATGGCGCGTCTTGTTTGGACAGGGGCTCTCCTACTAGCAAGCCATACGCGCGTTTCGTTGGTCTATGGGCGGAAGGATACTCTACTTGAGTGAAACTGATCGGTTATGGACAGGGAAAGAATTTAGAGTCATGTTTATTGGGCATTGGTTATTTTCAGTGGGCCATAAAGATTATTCTACATACGAGCATTTGATAAACTGAGAGGTGCAAGTGGAACAGAAAGAGGTAAGGCCTGGCTTAAACGCGGCCCTGGTGGAATTTGCCTTTCTGCTTAATATTCACGGTGTGCCAGCGGCGTGCTAATTAATTCAACTTAACGTACAGTACGTAAAAACGTAAAGTGAAAAGCACGTGCACGATTACAACGCGCCAGTGCGTGTTCCCCGACGGAAACCGGGCATATTGCTCGGTATTTTCAGAATCGGTGTCCTTCGGCAATCGTAGAAATTATGTGACAGAATGGAACGTGCGCTTTCACGTGGGCGCCCGGAGTTTCCGGAGAAGTTACGATACACGGTTGATCTACGGACAACAATTAAGCATGCCATTATAAATACCGCAGCGGACGCTTGCCAACATAACTTCTCGGACTCTTTGGTCGCCCGGAGGCACCGTAATGGCGCCTGTAAGATGCGTGTCTGTGCTTTAACGCGCATAGGTTCACCTACGCACCCCAGGAAACCCTCATCCTCCCTAGGACTCCTTATTCCCGCTTCCTCGAAAACGTTCATAGGCTTTACCCGGGGGTGTTGAAGTCGCGTGAAACGCTTCCTAGACACTCGACTGCATTATCTCATGCTGCAATTCATATCCTACGTCTTCGATGGTAATTAAATTTCCCATGTGTGTGGAAGATCCAGAGTAGGGGAGACCGGGGCTAGTTAATACAGAGGAATTATTTCGACACTGTATATATGTAGCTCCTTGTCTGCGAGATATGTGAAGCTTCTTGATCAATTCTTTGCTACGATCTAGCGTACGTCTGTGTCCCTTGACTTTAGCAATTCATTTTTAACTGTTTTCGTTTTTATAGACAAAAAATTAAATAGTTGTGTTCACTTTCCAATCCGTCTTGAGACGGGATAGAGAATTTTATCACCTTTGAAGGTAAGGTAATTACGTTTTGTTATTTTGTTTATATGCTCTACATTTTTTTATGGAAATGTTTGCACATAATGAGTTCCTGTGGGGTAAGTTGATACGTTTTCTCTGGGGCATGTTGATACTCATGGGGAGTGTATCAATTTTTCCCGACTTTTAATTGGACTTTTCCTTTTATTTCTAGGAAAATGGTACGAAATTATGTCAGAAAAACGAATCGCGGAAAAATACCACAAAATATTTTTCAAAAAGCGTATGTTGGTGTAGAAAAGGAGTCAATGTCGTTACGTTAAAGCGCCAGAATATACGGAATAGATAAAATAGCTTTGTTAAGATACATTAATAAAAAGAAGCAAGCACCTCATGTTAAAGTGGGATATACCAGACATCCATCCTTTACTCATTAAACGGATATTTTACAGTTGTATCAACATGCCCCAGAGCAGTATCAACTTGCTACCGCAGTGGGGTAAGTTGATTAAGTTTCTCATTCATTTTGTACGTATTTTCTCAAAATTTCATCTACAATATATTAAAGAGGAAGGACCAAAGTATATTTTATCATATTTGTTATTAAGTAAATAATTAAAGCAAAAATGAAAAACTGAAAAACGTATCAACTACCCCCGTCTCCCCTACGTTGCCCATACATTGCGCCGGTCTCGTTATTCACCAGCAATAGAGAATACAGTGGGCATGCTTGAATGTTCGTAACTTATACCGGTCCTTATTGACCTCGTAATCGATAATCACGTACGAAAGTGCACGTAGGAAAGACACCGCAAGGTCTGAACCGGCGCTTCGTAATAAATGCACGTGCGTCACGGTCATCTTGCGTGCTCGATCTCGTCCGCGATCCTCAGTAGTTTATAGTGGTCCCTCTCTGTCTTCCTCCCCAAGCATCTACGATAATGCACGCTTTTCTCTGCTAGTGTCACCGGCA
Source organism: Andrena minutula (assembly GCA_929113495.1). NCBI lineage: Eukaryota > Metazoa > Arthropoda > Insecta > Hymenoptera > Andrenidae > Andrena > Andrena minutula. Next base: position 25,047,212 of record OV815994.1, read on the forward strand.
CGGCAGAGAAGGCATAGCATTAACTGGTCGTTGCTCGCGGTCGTTGCTGGAGCGTTCAGAGGCGATCACAGAGCCAGCCATACGCTAGAATCTTCGGTCTGTCACGGGGACGGTAGTGGTGTACGGTAGCCGTCAGCGTGTCAACCGCTGACTAATGGATCCCCAGTGATGAGACGACGTGGTCGCGTCCCTTGGACGTAAGTAGCGAGGTCGGTAGCGGTGCCGGCGATCGGTAGCGTCGCAGTATCGCCTTATTATAAATAGATTCCTGGGAGGATCGAGCTAGTGCTCCGGTAGAGCCCATAAGCATACGAGATTCATCTTATCGGAACCGGAGGAGAAATAAATTATAGCTGTCCTGTTTCAGGCTACGCGATTAGAACGGAATTGGACTTCCTCGATGGATTCTTCTCCTTTTTTTCGATCGACCCTATTTCGTCGGAGAACACGAGTTCCAAATGTTGCGCAAGTTTGATAGCTGAACCCGTTCATTGGTCAACCGATCGGGTACCGTTTGATAGTGCGCATTAATGGATTTATCAGGCGACGACATAATACAGCTATCGTCAATTACAAGACGTCGATAATAGCGAAGCGAATAGTAATTAAGCGCGTTGCTGTCGGCGATTGATACTAAATAATGCTGCGCGCGGTGCAACATGCCGCAACTGCCACGCTGTACAGTACGAATCGACGCTTATTCATTGGAAACCAGTATTCCGTATTTTTCCGCGTTTCTTTACCAATCAAAGGAGGAAGTCTCGTGTGAGACGCGAAACTCTTGAATGATCCCCTTTGGCGTTGAACCTGAACGTTGCTCAACGTCTACATCGGTGGTCTAGCATTCGACAAAATTTCATATCTTAAGGGTCGGACAGGTAAGGAGAAACGTACGCGCATCTCGAAGAAACTCGACGATGCCAGAGGGTGAATAGTGGGAAGCGAGAGGGAATAGCTGCTCTCCTCGAAGAAAAGGGAAAGAGTGGGCAACTCGCGTCACAATCATCGATGATTTAGCCCCTCACAGTCGCATGTTCCCTCTCATCTTCTTCCACCCTTTTTCTTCGAGTTTTTTTCCCTCCTCGCTCGCGATGTATTTTCTCCCTCCCGTGGAATCAACCCTCGAGTGATGCCCTCGCGCCTGATTTATCATCCGTCTGGCCTTCTCCACCTTTTCTTATCCTTCCACTTTACTATTTCACCTCCCATCCTCCGTGTCTTTCTCTTTCCGCCCCTCTTTTTCCTTCCTCTTCGACCGCGTTCGTACACGGGGCAGGTGACAGGGCCTCATCTAATACAATTACTGATGATCACCGTTATTTATGGCTCATGGAAAACGTCATTGATATCTGGGGGTATATCAGGAAAAAGGGAAGAAAGCTATGGACAGCTTCGGGCAACGAGACTACCCTGAACACGTATCATGATTGAGAGTGCATAATGCAAGGTGTTGAGGCAGGCCTGGCTTCGGCGCTAATGATCGGGCGTGGGTGCGAATTAAACGACCAGGGGAAAACGGAGCACGGTAACGATGTTTAATAATGCGGAACGCGATGGGAACTAATAAACACTGAATATTACACATATTGATTGATCATTACAATAAATTTCGAAGCGCATTCAAGGCTTTTTAACTTCCCAATTTCCCCTAAGTGTCTATGCAGTACCATGCCTCATGCTGCCTTCGGCTATATGATCGATGTATCGTTTGCACGAACGTCTAGAAATTTTCGCCTCCTCCGAGAATGTTATGCGATAAACCCATTCTCGCAGTGCATACAGGCGCAACATGCAAATCCACAGGTGCACCCTGCTGTCCGCGTATCGAGAAGAGGCTTAAAAAAAACATCGGGCGCCACATTTTTTCGTTAATTTATTCAACGAAAGTGATTGCAGGAGGAAAGGATGAAAGAGAAAGAGAGGACGTGATATATTCGTGCTTTCGAAACGCCAGTTATCTCGGTAATTCAGCGACATGCACGACGGGGCGAGCCGAAAAACTTTATGCCGACGATTTTAACACTTGGTTCATTTAGCGGCGCTATTGCCGCGTCTGGTTCGCGCTCGCTTTTAATTGGTATCGAATCTCAATTACTGGAGATTACGAGCCTTTTTTCACCTGCTACCGGGCGAGCCAGCCCACAGCATGCCGGACGATAAGGTGCTTATGACTGCCGGAGCAGGGGAGCGAGCCACCACCTACTCTCCCGTTCTCTCTTCCTTGATCACCGCTTCTCTATTCCTCCTTCACAGGGTTCCGCTCGCGCGGTTTCAATTTATCGGGTCTTAAGATATGCGGCAGCGCCGTGGCGCGCAGAAATATCATTTCTTCGTGGCAGTGGCGGCGACTGCGGCTACTTACAGGAGGCGTCGTCTCTTCCGCCTCCGTAAAGGATCGCTGGTGCAGTCCTCTGAGCTGCTGCTCACTCGGCCGAAAGAATATGCCAGTCCTACTGCGCGTATGCGTGCGTGTCCGCACGGGTCATAACTCATGCGACATTAACGGAATTAGCATAGCAATCTGGCTGCGCAGCTATATGTGTGTGTGTGTGTGTGTCCAGCCTTCACTCGGCCGCGGCGCGGCGTCGGGGCTTAAACTTGCCCGGACCATGACGCATCCACGAGCAACAGCACCGCTTTCGTTTCTTCGCGGGCCTCAAAAGTATCGGCTCGATCTGCTAATCGCGCCTGCTATGTCGGCCCCTCTATTGCGGACGGCTACACGACGTAACTCATGCGTGACTCCATAATTTTCTACGCCGCGCTATGCATTCTCAATTGTGTTAAACAAAAATCTCCCGACGTCTGTTTATTACTTCTCATTAGAACCAGGGGATTTTGCACGGCTCGTGGCGCGGCCCGTTTGGATAACGACAACTGTTTCGATTATCAATCGCGGATCGTACAACGATCTCACCTTGTTCGCGATTTGATCCCTCCCCTCTACCCGTTCTCACTTCGCTTCCGTGTTTCAACGACAATTTACGAGGTGATCTGAAAATTTCCCCCGGCTTAAGTTTATAACCGTGGACACAGGTTTCTATGAGCCTGCTTATGGCCGGGAGCCTCGTGATCTCCGAGACGGAAACCTGCGTATCGTAATAAGTTTCGAAAGTGGGTCGAAAAAAGTATAGTTCGCGGCGGGTCGATTGCTTTATGCGTATCAACACCTATGCGCATTGCAGGCGGTGTCTTTAGCGTGGCTTCAAAAGGTCGATATAACGCTCTCGCGGCCACGAGGGGGAGCGAAATAGAGGTCTAGACCGAGGGGGCCCCGGGTAGAAGTTGCATTGGAGTGAAAGACACGGAGAGACGCGGAAAGAAAAATGACTCGGGGCTGTGATTAGAGCTCGCCGCCCGGTGATTTGTGACCGAGCAGGTCTGTTAATTGTCACCGAGACGCCCCCTCAGTTTTATACGCGTGTGTAAGCTGCACTACCTTTTATGCGCGGCATGTAACGCACTATCAGTTGCAAAGTTTCTTTCATTCGCATTCGTCGCTCGGAAAAGGAACACATAATGGCGCAGGGAAGAGAACAGAATACTTTATAGCCGCTATCTCCATGCACGAAGCCTAACTTGCTCCTAAAGTCTGCGATGACGTGGTGTACACCAATAATTCACTCTTTTGTCTTGTAATTTACTCTAATGTCTTCGCCATCATTCATCCCTTGTGTCATATGCATTATAAGTCCTACGTATAGGGTATATACCAATTAAACGGGGAAGTATTCCGATATTTGATATTTTTATTAGAAGAAATGAAAGAAAATGCAGTTTAAATGATCCCTAGGGAAGGTAGGAGGGTAGATGGCACTGCCTATGATAAAGAGAACTACAAGATACACTCCATAAATGGCGCACGACAAGGACGAAGGGCGATGGTGTCTCGACGACGTGTACGTATGTGGATACGTTTAGGAACGCATCACACGCCAACAGGGGAAAAGGTAGAAGGGAGAGCCGCGCGTGCACAATGGCCACGTCCGTCAAGGTTGGATCCTCTTAATTAACTCGACTGGTTACATCGTTCCTTCTCTCGTGGACATTCCGTGTGTGTACTTCCTCCGCATCCCTTCGTCCATTCCTGAAGATGCTCTTCTTCGCCCAGGCCTCCGTTCCTCGACCTTCCATTCTCTTCTGCCACCAGCGAGAGCGGTATCCTTTTGTCGGGATGAGTTGTGTCGCCGAGTACCAGCCGCTGGTGTCCGTCGTTATTATATCACTCTCATTATGCGCGCTTGCGCCAAAGGCGGTACCGGTCCGATCTCTCATACGTCCCGTTCTACTCGGCCAAGACGGGGCAGCCAAGAAGGAGACACAATGAAGCAAACGAGAAACGTGGCCCCAGAAAAATACCGTGAGACGAGTACAGAGCCCTCGATTCCTCGCAGGTGCTGACACATAATCGATAACGAAGAAGAATCTGCTTCCGGGGTGTTCGCTGTACACCCACAGAACGGGAAGGAGCACCATCTGTTCTTGGATCTTTGAATCTCTTTTTGGTTCTCGTTCCATTTTCATTGTTACCACTGATCAACCTATTCCCTGGAATCCGATGATACCCAGAGCTACAGGTGTAACGTGATTTTTAAGAATCCCCAGTGATGGAGTGACACGGGGAATGCAAACGAAGTGACGTTGCGAAGAAGGCGCCTAGATTGATCTTCCTACCAAGGAGGCCAACGTATTCTGCGTGACGCGAGAGGTCATTAGGCTCCCAAGCTGCGTCGGATCTGGGATGTCGTCGACGCTGGACGATAAATTTCCGAGGAGGTCCGGCCGGGGATAACGAGGATTTAGAGATACAACACTAGAGGATCCGGCGGAGAAGAACGAAAGGGTGGAGGAGCCTGTTCTTAACCCCGGCGAAACCTGTTGATCCCGGTGTCAGTGGAGGAGGACGTCGAGAGTTGTCGCAGAAAGGCCGCGAGGGGCATCCGTAACGACCGTAAAACGTAAGGGCGTAAGGAACGTAAACGCGAGCGTAAAGAGCTTAAAACGTGCCTCGTAAACCGAACTAACAATGTATACACTGCAGCGAGCGAGAACTCTTTGGATGAGACTTGGACAAGAACTCATCCTCCCTTCTTCTCTGCCCTGCACTTTTTCTCTCTCTATCTTTCACCCCGGAACTCGCGAGATATACGAGCGAATGCAACCTGCCCGGTAATGAATGCAAGCCGTAAAACAAGGATGCCTTGATTTACTCACCGGGCTAATGCTGAACGGGCAGTATTAATAAATTATTGGTTATTAAGTGCGCGACTATCCTTTTTCTCCGCCAGATCGTGTTGCCATTTTGCTTCCTTTCTTTCACACAACGAAGTGGAGAACGATTCACCGTAGTGTTATCTACGTCTATTAAAACATCTACCTACTGCATCGCGATGTCAGAGTTACCCAAGTGCACTTTCCAACCGTGCATAATCGAGGGAACAAAATTTCTTCATCAAATGAAAGTCCTTAAATCTTTATCGCCGCAGGACAAAATCGTCAATGTTCACAGGATGGAAACAGGAGTGTGGCGCAGAGGGAGGACACGTCTAGTATACCGATAATCCTCGATCGGACGTGTATAAAGTAAATAAAATGGCGACGGGTGCCGTATACTCCCTTGCTCGATGCCATACCTGTGTATAAATGGTCCGTAATCTCGGGACGGGCAGGACCACCATGACCGCTCCGTGGTCTCTCCCGTGTAATACGACAGACTCGTAACTCATATCAGGGCGCCCACGCCCTCAGGTAGCGGCGACAACGCCGGACAACATCGGACACCCAGGGCGAGGACACTCAATTAGGTTCCTCTCCTTCCATCGCGTTCTACCGATAAAACCTCCCCACTCGCTTTTATGGACGGGAGAAGGACAGAGGATTATCAACCTGACGTTGGGCACCTTGCGCTCTTTCGTCACCTTTCCTTCCATCCGTGCCGTCATTTATGGATTCGTAGTACAAAATACACATTCAGGGATTCACCCTCGCTTTGTGTGGTGAAATATTGCTTGTATAACTTTACCAATGGAGTCGAATCGAAGCAGGTGATATGTAACCAAGATTAGCGGATAAAACTATGCAAAGACGCACGAAATGCGTAGAGCGGGGGAATCTGGTTGGGCGAGGAAAACCGGAGCCGTTCGTTAAACGAAGGAGGAGTTTACGGGGTGCCGGAAGGACCGGGCCGAAGTAGACTCAGCCGGTGGTCACACACCCACGACGACGTGGAGAACGACAAGGGCTATTACGACGACTACTACGGCGACGGTGGTGCACGTACGATCGGCAAGAGATCGGTATAATGAGCAGAACCAATATTAGTCGGTGTGGCCACCGTCCGGCAAAGGAGTTGGCGAACGAGCACCGAGCCAAGAGATCAGCCGGGTAATTGCCATTACGATATCATCTAAATGCTCTCACGGCTGTCCGTAATGAAGACACACACGGACAGCGCCGTCCGAACACCTACGTACGCGGGTGGATATCGACATACGTATGCGCGCCGCGGCGATCTTTCGCGCGTGTGGTTACATCGTAGCTTACTCGCTGGATCCTCACTGACCGAGCTTCTCCTCAGCCCGATTGTCCCTCTTCTTCGCCTCACCGTGACTGCCCAATGCCATCGACGAGATATGAGGCGTGTCTAATTACGCGATCGGTGCACGTCCAATCAAACTGCCTTCCTGTCGGCGATCACCGTCACCATTATCGCGATCGCCCTTCGAGCACCGTCTCACCCTTTTCCGTTCGCGCCTCCCTAGATCCCAAGGCGAGTTTCATGGAGTGTGTCGGTGCTTGACCCTTGGAGTCACGACCGTGCCGAAGAATCGGCTGTGATTTGTTCGGTATATAGGGTACGGTGTCCGTTAGGTTCAAAATAATTAATCACACTTATATTTCACTTATCAGTTTTCTTTATTTATCACAAATCACCAGCACACACTATGTAGCCGTTTATTTCACTCGCGTGGAGAAAAGGCTCGTCTCAACGTAACACGACTTCGCGTCTCACTAGCCGGCACATGAATAATGTTACCTGCCCGCTGGTATATACATATCGCATCCGCAGTTCGAAAAATGTCAGCCTCTGGAACCTTGGTTTTCGGCAGAGGCCTAGTGCGTTTACGCAATATTTACATTTCTTGGGCGAAACGTCTCGAACCACGGCGCGCCTGTTTACCGGGGCAGGTGGTAGGCCGGGAGTTCTTTAGCCGCCTCGGATATTCTCCATAATTCGTGTTTTTACATGAATACATCATGCCACCTCTACGCGACAAACTTTTACCAGAGATCGAAAAGATCAAACTGGAATGCTAGTGATTTGCGTTGTACTTCGTGGAATGATTTTACTTTAAAATTGTAAATGTGACACACGGCGGCCGCATAATTATGGGTGTCTTGGTTCGACGAAATCTCGTTAAGCCAACACGAGCCGATGGATACGCGTTAGCCCGCGACTAACCTTTCGACGTGACTTTCCTGCGATCAAACTCGTTCCACGATAAGATCGTCGGATGGCGTTACGTTTGAGCAGGTATGCGCACGTAATCTCTGATGCTGTTGCGCACACGAAGCGGCAGAGCCGATTTTTCGGTCGGCCGAAAGGAGTATCCCTCCTCGCGGTGTAGTAGCGCGGGAAAATGGTCTTAACGGGGTGTAATTCAACGTGCTATCTTCACGCATGATGGCCACCGGTAATTGCAGATTTTACCCGCAATCAGAGCATGAATTTATTGGCCAAGTATGGGAGGTTCGATTACTTCCACCGGTCCATTTGCCTGGCAATTGGAGGCAGCCTTTATCCTCCAAACTTATTGGACCGCGTTACCTCGAACGTGGCTAATTAGAGTCGTTGTAATACCAGCGGCGCCCAATGATCGAGAATCTTGTACTAATTTGTCATCCGCCGGCCAGTTCGTAATTTCCCTCGTGAAATTTTAAAGATCCTCCTGAAGCGGCACGGTAATTTATGCGTCACGCCCGGGGGTAGAATAAGACGATACGTTAATGTGTCTAATGAAAAGCTCAGAGTTGGAGAATACGTAGGAATTAATGCTCCTGGTCGATTTAAAATAATTACTTGGCAGAAACACCGCTCGCGTGGTTCGTAGTAACCGAAGCGGAGCTTAGTACGTCATTTCTCTTGTATACGTTCTGTTTAAAACTTATAAAACTTTGTGGTGTACGCATACCCACATCTCCTTCCCAACACACCATTATCCAGTTCTCTATTTACACTTATGTAGATTCACAGCATTCACGACTTCCTGATCGACGGATCGTTGCAGCATGGTACAGGTTCTGAATATGACCGTGTCTAATGCATCGCGGCGCATGCTTGCAGTGCAAACTTGTCAAAAGGCGTGTACGTCGAATATGAGGGCACTGAGCTCCGACAACTTGGGTGGCAGACACGTTTCGAATCTCATCACCCTAGTGATGCTGGGTGTTGAACTTGTTTCGCTCAACCGATCAGAAAAGATGAACGGACAGACTGGTTGCGCGAGTGCGAGGGTTTTACGAGTCCGTTTAACAAAACGTCGTTTACCGAACGTAGCCAACGTGTTAAAAGCAACTATCTGCAGTCTTCGTCCATGACTGTTTTAACGAACAGAGAGGGCTTTAAAGATTGCCTAACGATGCAGTGGACAGTAACAGTAGAAACTAATCAAGTTTCATTACCACCATGGACATCGCAAGAATCGTGTCAGTTTCTTGTTTGGGCACGGTGCATCCAGGCTCCATTCGTCCTCATTCCCTGCCCCAGTATGCAACAGTGTAAGCATGAAAATCCGTCTCAGCTTACAGATCAATTAACTTAACGACTGGCAGGTCCGATGGCGACGAGTTAACGCGCGGTTTCGCGCTAACACGCCGCCGAGAACGCCCTTAGAAAGCTTCGTGGACGGTGCATAAAGGCGCATAAACACGGCTGCGTCGACGTCGCGGGTTTATTAACGCCGACAATTATACCGCCGCAGGCTAGGCGTGATTTACAAGGGGAGTTCGTGAAACGTAGCAACCTTCGGCCCTCCCCTTACCAAGCGTTACACGTACAGGGACCGGCGTCGCACACGAAATACAAAAAAGCTTCCTGGAACTTCGTTAGTCAGAAAGGACCACGAAATTTAGGGTTGGGCCTGGTCCAGGAGTGCACCAGTCAGGTACCGCGTCGGTGGCTCTCCCGCGAATCATTATCATAAATATGTGAGCAGCCGCTGACACAACGTGTTATGATAATCGTCGCAGGTGTATATGTATCGGGTTAGCGGCTTGGTAATTTACAGTTGGCATCACGATCCATTTTATGATCAATGTTTGCAATCGGACCGTCCTCAGCGCCATCAACGATCGTTCCGGTTTGATGTCCCCCACTTATCAGAGGCAAAGAATTGCACGAAAGCGTAGACTCAGATGAAGAGTTTAAAGGGAGGATAAACGAGTCCACTGTACCTGTAACTTGCCACGTAACTCTTTCTATAGTGAGCAACCGGCCCAAGAATGTGGCTACCTTCTCTGTTCCAAGAAGAAAGCCAAGTGGACTTGAACCCTGGAAACCCGCGGTCTCTACCCCGGGCCCAGGATTCCCCTAATTTGTTTGAGTGAAACAATATCGAGTTACGACCGATGCTATCGCTGAAACACGCACGTGCTACGGCACACGGAAGGTTCATCGCAGCCCTCTGACGAGCTACCGTGCCGAGCTATCTTTACGAATCTCCTGCTCGGCCCGAAAAGAAGAAGGAGAAGAGGAAGACGAACAGAAGAAGATGAGGACGAAACGGCTACAGAAGACGACTCCCTTCCGACACAGTCGCGGAGCATTTCTACCAGCGCCGCGGACTTTCAACGTGCTACCGATTCAGCGAAACGAGAGGATAACACAAATGGGATATATCGAATATTCTTGGGAATTAGAGTAGGATGTAGCACTCTTCTAACAATAAGTGAACATGGAAGAAAGTAATAGGTAATCATATATTCACCATGAAAAGGGTTATAGACTCCTCAATCATAGGCATTTATTCGTACAAACACAGAGAAAATAATCTCGTGGTGGTGTCGGAAAGAAAGTTCACTCTATCGATTGCTGGTGGCTCGAGGACACGACCCGCAGTTCAATGTAATAGCGAGTGTACGGGGTCCCGGTCAGTCCTTGTGAAAGGAACCGTGCGTAGACCATTCTCTACTACCGTGGAAACTCTTTGACAAGCCGACACGCCACCCAGCGCGCGAAATTAGGGCCGTATCGAGCAAAAAAGGGCCGATATCCTGCGCTCGACAAGATGTTGCTGCTTAAAATTCCACCCATGGCCCGTACGACGTGGCATCAATGATGGATCCACCTCCTCTTCTTCTTCTTCTTCTTCTTCTTCTTGCTCTTCCGCGCCGTCATCCTCTTTTTCCTGGTCCTCCTCCGAGGAAACCAGGGGAAAGAGTGACAGGGAAGGGACGGTCAGGAGGAACGTCAGGAACGAGATCCCAGATGCGAGTCGGGGGACACGAGAAACTGTCACGCGACATTTGTGAACGTCACTCAATGAAGTGTCAAAACAACGATATCCTCCTCCAACTAGGATTGTTCTCCTTCTCGGCCCTCTTTGTTTTCGTTTTATTTGATCCTTTCCTTCTTGTCGTTCTCTCCTCGCCGGGAGAAGCCCTCCATCGAGCACGTCGTAAGCGCGTGCGGACCAATCGCATTTATTAAGGCGCAGTGTCACCGGACACGTTACCCCCGTCCACCTTGTACGCGTACCTACAGCCTCGAGGTGTCAGCCACGTCGATCGAGAACAGGTCGCGACGCGTGTCCCCCCAGCGTGTATCCTAACGAGACAAAACGAAGCAATCGAACCGGTCGTCTTGACGCATCCACCGTACGCGTTCCTTCCTCCGACTCCTTTCCCAATTTCGTACCACCACGGAACTCTCTGCTAATTGGTGGTCCGCAACGGTTACACATAGAAGCCGCTGGACTGTGATACACTGCATCGTATCCTGTTAATCTTTCAGCTCGATGATCACTCGCGAGATACTTCGCTTGCCCTAACGATTCCTACAGCTCGGAACATTCGTCTACGCGAGAAAAGTGTCATCGACGGGCGGAGTTACCAGCTGTTTAACGATACTGGTGATAGGGCCAGATCTCGTAGACGCGGTGTTTTACCAGAACATTCGAAACGTGAGAGGAATGCCGGGTTGAAATCGGCCACGTCGGAGCCCGCGGGACGGACAAAGGGGATCGTGATTCCCGTCCGTCAGTCTCCGTATCCTGTCTCCGCGAAAGAAACAAGATCGTGTGAGGAGGATGCCGGAGGAGGAGAAGAGGAGAGAACAAGAAAAGAGAAAGAGAGGGAAGAGCCGTGGATATAGAAGAGTACGTTGACGAAGGGAGGAAAGGGCGAAGAGAGCAGTTTTGAATGCCCTGTCTCCTTTCGGAGAGCCGGATGCCCTCTCGTCTCGGGCGGACGCTTCGCAGCGTAATCCAGTTTATGAAACCCTGGACGCCACCGTGCATGGATGTACCTGCATGGACGCGGCCCCTGCGCGCATGTATGAATGTACACACCGTGTAGCTTGTCGGTACGGTGCGAATGGACAGGAAACGGCTTGGTCTGAATACTTCTGGAATTGGATTAAGACCATTCTAGACCGGGGCAGCGGCGTTGTGTCCGTAGTTTCGTCATGGTTTCGCCAAATGCCACGAACGATGCAACCTTCTACCTGTCCATTGCTCCCATTTCCTATGAAAAACGGGAATGCACCCTGAGAATTCTTCACGGAATTCGAAATACAGGATCATCCGCAAAGTCATCCGGCTTTCGAAGAATTAGTCGACTTCCAGGATTATTACATCCGACGTTGATAAATTTTCTGGGAGAAACTGTGTCTGATATAACACTAGCTATAGATGATTTCGAGTTTATGGGCCATTTTCCGTAAATGCAACCAGGATCTGAATATTTGTAGGTGCCTCTGTCGAAACGAGTGGACTTACTCATCGAATATTCCGCGTACGTAGCCGGACCACACTCTTAACGAGTTACCTGGCCACCGCTAATTGCGCAATTAGTTTGAATTTGGGCGGAACCGAGGCCCCATCTCGAAAGTGCGAAGTGAGGCGTACGCCCGGTTAACTTCATATAAACCGAAGGAGAAAAGAAAAACGTGCAAAAAAGCTCGGTGGGGTACCCGAGGTAGAGAGGGAGGGGGGGTGGGGGGAACCGCTAATTAGGCGCCGCGCGCGAATACCGTGTCGGTATATATCGGGTGCCGTGATTATGGCTAAGCGAAGTCTCGTACAACGGGAGCGAGAGAAAGGGAACGGGAGAAAGGGTGACGGAGAACGAGGGAGAGCGAGAACGACTAGGTACGTGCGCGGTTCATACGTGGGCTTCATTAACGGACCGTGTTAATTAGTCGCAGATAGCCGATCGGCCGTGGCTGGCATACAGTAAGGCAACCTCGTCGATGCCCTTCGTCCTGCAGCCAGCGAATGCCCGCATACACAGCTTGCTGCTACCCCGACGTGAAAAAACGTACGTGATCCTTGATTTTCATCGAGTCCACGTGGTCCCGGGTCAAGAAAAGTCATTCGTTTAACAAGCTTTCAGGATAAACCGTAACCAATTATAACGGGACGTTTTCGGACCACCCGGTTGCTCTATTTCCACGTAACGATGCTTTTACTTATTTCCCTTTCAGTTATGCTACCTTTACCTTGTCTCTGTTTTATCCAATATCTCATAGCGCGAGGGAACTCTATGTTCCACGTGACCAACAGGAATATAGAATTGAAATCGTGGTCCGAGGAGGAAGCATCTCACGGAAATTGTTACGTTAAATTGTTTGGATACCGCACACAGCGAACAGTCAGGAAATATGGAGTATCGCAAAAAAGGCTCGTCGGGAACTGAAATAAAGCGTGCAGCGAAAATACAGAACGGGGCATTAACGACACGTGGTGAGGCACGCCTACCGACAAGGCGGCGCAGGTTGGCCAACCGCTGGCGCAATTAACATTAAGCCGATCAGGCCGGTTCAACGTTAATTAACGAAACGAAGCCCTGTTTGAACGTTGACTTCGATCGACGACAGAGGAAGAGGGAATATAGCAACTGTTGGAAGCGCAAAGAGACGGCGGCACCTTTCGTCTCTAGTACAAACTATCCGCGGCGGAGCTATTTAACAGTTTTCAGGCTGTCCCGTCGCGTCAGGTACAAGACAGGAGACGAGGACAGCGTCCAACCTTCGTCCGCAATGCTATGCATCGTTGCACCGGCTGCCGCGGATCGGACGGCAAAGCTCCTTTGCGGTAAAGCGGCTGCACTTGTTCATTAAAAGGGGAAGATTGTTTATCCCCGGCTGGTTAAGGAATTTTTAACCGTAACTCGAAGCACGCGTCGCCTATTGTCAGCAGGCCAAAAGAAACATGTCCCCCTGGGTGGGAGACAATTTATTGGAACAACGAAACGTAACTGTTTCTGAGAAACGTGCAGCGTCCACGGGCGGACTGGCTGGAAGCAGGAAACAAAGGACCGTTTTCTCGATGTATTATAATAATAAAGGCCCAAGTCACTCGTTACTCGACAAGTCACTCCGGCCGTGCACCTACACCTCAGCTTAGTGGTCGAAACCGTGGAGTGGGCACAGCCGGGATCGTTTCTTCAATGGAATGGTGGGCGACCTGCCATGAATGGAGGTCATTTATTCGCATTCAGCGTCCTCCGACTGCATCGCGGACCTGCCATTGTGCGCACGAGGGCCAAGACTATACAGGAGCGAACTCTATGATCTGACAAAAAAGTCGGACACCTCCGATATGACACTGCCGGTGGTGACGTCTATCTTTCCTCTTTCGTTCGTTCTCATGTACCATTCTTAAAGCACACCACACGTCCTGTCTACCACCATACACTGAAAGATTACTTAGCCACGGATCCTTTACGGGACTTTAACCTTGCTTCTGACAGTCTCAGAACGACTATATTACAATGCCAATGGAAAGAGGAGTTTAAAGGAATCGGGTCCTCTAGCTAGCTAAGGCTGTTGACCCTCTGAGCAGGAACTTTGAGGCGGCGACCTTTTGCTGGGGCTGAGCCTCTTTGTTTCTAGGCGAATATTTATAAATGGGAGCTGTAGTCGTGAAAGGGGTATGAATTTTCTTCTGATGACTTACGACAAAGAAACGTCTAGGAACAACTAAACGAAGAAGGAGTGTTTCCTAGGAAGCTACAATGGATCATAGAATGTTCTGAATCGTATCTTCCTACTCTGGCCGCAGCATGAAATTCAAAGCAGACTCGTGTGAAACTGGTGGTGCCTCAATAGCTCAATGCTCGCGGAGCAGTACATGCAACAATGTCCAGGTGGCTCATATCGCGTAATCAAAGGCGAACTGCTGAGACATTGGTACCCCGTACACATCCACAATGCGAAACAAGTGGTAAGCACCGGCGGTCGCGCAACACGTGCTATTGTGCGTGGCCAAAGGTACGCATAGCGAACCCCGAAGAAAAGGCTGTAAATCCCTGGGTTCTCTCATGCGCGTTTCATTGTGCGTCGTGCTTACAATCTCGCTCGTTTCATGGCAAATCCTTCGTCAGGATAACCTGTAGAGCGACGTGTGTGGCCTGCGTGAACGTGTCGCTGGCTGCACCACGAAATTCATCGTATTCGCAATCCCACGCACCCATCACAACCAGAACAGCGCGCTGGCAATCAAGATCTTGGAAGACAACGTTGCTGAATTCTGAACATAATGTCGTTAGGCGTGGCTGAGCTCATGACTTCTGTTAGCCGATGGTAGACCGTCGCCAGAAAGTGGATCAAGATCATTGTCTTGCTTATACTGAATCAACAGGCACGCCGGGGAATTAAATCGACTTACACAGAGTGCTTTCGAAAGGCACAATCTTCGAAGGTACGGAGACTACCCGCACGATTTCTCGCTTGAAGCATCATGGACGAGCCAGAGAATTCTCTGACGCTTCAGGATCAAATGGGGAACAAAGATATTTTTCGAAACGTGTCCAACCTGACGTTAACTGTCCATTAGGTGCGGCTTAATGTTTTCCAGCTATTAGGAAAACAATGGAGCTACGTTCGCAACAGGTGGGTCACGATGACCAGGAGAGACGAACCGATCCACCCCAAAGACCCTCGTCCTGGATACAGGAGGCCATATACGAGCAAGGTGGTCGAACCCAAGGGGGTGGATAAACTCGGCCGTTTTCCCGACACGAGGATCGATTTATTATTGGCAAGGTGGCGGATAGCTCGTTCCAAGATCCCAAGAGGGCCCATATATAGCGCCAGACACGCGCCATGTGGAGGCTGAACTTAGTATGATATATTGCGGGGTTCCGTGGAAAATTCATGCGAAGAATCGTGCACAATCCATCGTGGGCGTCACCGTGGAAATTAGGAAAACAAAAATAGATGAAACATCGTCATCGGTTGAACGGAATTCGTAGGAATCTCAATCGACGCCAGGTACCGAAGTTCCATCCGGTATGCCGATACGAGAATGAATCGAGAGCAGTGTATCAAAGGAAGTGACGAAAAAAACCCGCAGGTCGAATGTCTATAAACTTGCAACATCATCGTGATGTCGCACAGAGGAAACGGCAGCTGACATTTACCTGAAGCATCGACTCGGTGACCGTGTCGTCGGTAAAAATCAAATAGAGAACACACGGTCAGCCACCACCAGCGTGGCCCTGACAGTTGTGGCTACAAATGAGCCAGGGTCTTCATGTATCGACCTTCCTCGGGTGGCCACATGGTGCAATTAAAAACGGCGCCGACTCTCTTTGTGCCACGCGTCTCGAAGGTGCCATATGGCTCTTCGGCACCCTCTTTCGGTCCTCTTCCCTTCCCCAAGGGTCGCGGTAGATAACCAAGTGGTTAAGAACACAGGCTTGAGTGCATCCTTGAGGACGGCTCGTTTTTCATGAATGAAGGGAGCCTCCAGTGTTTGGTATCCAAGAAGAACGCGATATTTGCACGGCGCACGGGCAATCCCAGCACATTATGCCAAAGATATGTACGATAATCATGTTAATTCGATCGCTCTTTAACCACAGAATTCAAGTGGAAAGGACTGACCTTTCCAGGAACGAAGGGCGAACGATGGGGGATCTTAAAACCGTTTCCGCGTGTAAAGACCGTTAACTCTGATCACGTTGCCCCCGGGCACGGCTGTTAGAATAATTTCTGCGTTTCTGTGCCAACGACTGAGGACTACGCCTTTCGTCCTTTATCCTCCTACCGTTAACTCGCTGGATTTCGTACCGATTCGAGCGAATTGCAGAGACAAGTATAATTTGCCAGGTAAGTCACCCTCCAAGGCTTTTAGAGAATTTGGTGCATCAAATGGAAAGTTGTGCCTGCTTGCCTCGATGTTTTCTTTAGTATGTTTCATAGAAACATGAACGATTTTGGGAAACTAGTCTAAGTCACACGTGTGAACGACACAGAAGGAATAATATTGCTTCTTCGTTTATCCTCCCTTCTATAAAAGCAAAAAGCTGCTACAGAAGGTGGTGAAAAAATACCAAGATTTTATGAACTCGAAAGGATCAGTCACACGGAGTAGCTGGGGTGTGAAAAAGGTGAGGAATCTTACGTGAAAATCTGAAAGGATTGCGAAAGCCTACGCGTTGACAACGGAGGCATCAAAGATGATCTCGGAGTTTCACGAATAAAGAAGGTACGAGGAAACCACGGAAATCGTCTCTCTGCCCATTCCCATGCACAGTCCTCCTGCACAGGAAGGGGAAAAGCGGAAAAAAAACACAGAATAGAAAAAGGTTTCCAAGATTCGGGCAACTCTGTGGGAAAGGAATGAATGAACGGCGCACCGGTGTCCTGCGGTGCTCTAGTATTATCCGCCAGGACAATGGAGCCTCGAGGACAGGCTATTCTGAAACGAGGCACAGTGTATATTCTTCGAAAAGGACTAATCGAACAAATTAAAAGGGGTTCCCGCCGTACCCTTTCTCAGCTTCATAAAAATAAAAATCTTCCGCTCGACGAATCTATCTCCTCGAATGAATAATAAGAGCACTCGCTCCTATACGGCACAACTTTCTATTTGCGGCGTTAAAGGGCGACGCTCCACGGCCGTCTATGCGCAATTTCGAATTCTTTGCGGCTTAAAGAGGCCGGGGAATCAGGTGTGGTCGGTCCCTTTGCGTTTTCTGCATAGGTGTCGCCGCGTTGTCACGATGCCCCGGCGACAAAGGACCCGAATCCGCGTAAAAGCGAGTTCGTCTCAGGATAGACAACGCGGCGGCGAAACTTCAGAGGACCCTACGGTCCCCGAAACGGGGCCAGCTTGTTGAGAGCTGGAAGGAGGTGGAGGTGAAACCTTCCTCGCTCACGGCGCGCACTTCGCGATGCGCGCGGCGCGTCGCACCCGAGAAAAAAACTTGTCAACAACAAGGACACTCACGGGGAAAAAGTGCATTGTGCGGAGGAACGAGAGGGGCGGGGTGGGATGGGGAGGGGGACGCCGAGATTCGGAGACGAGAGATTAGCAGCGAAGCTCGGCTGGTAAAAAAGCCAGTCCACCGACTGAATAATGCCAGGTTACTCGCGGAGGCTCGTTGCCAGGAATGCGAGACGTTTCAGCCCCGAGCATGTCCGACCTGAATCCTCGTACAAATTTGCCCTAATATGATAAAAACGTAGACACGCTGATATTTACTTCACAAATTTGCTCGGCGACTGAATAAAGAATCCAGACGCGCGGACGTGTGCTATGCCAAACGTCCCTTGGATTATTTCAAGCGAGCGACGTCGCGAGGACGAGACGCCCGGCGACGAATCCTGGAAATGGGGAAGAAAGCTGAAGAGATTGTATCAGGTGCGGTCTTTGATAAGCCAGAATTCAAGGACCAGCTTGATTGTATTCCTTCTTTTTTTTTACAATTGTACGAGGGTATAGTTGAGAAAGGACTTCGGAGTCCATTATTCGATTCGCTCGACAAACGAGAGACAGGGGGAGAAAGATCTAAGGTGCATCGGTTCACAGTGTGGGGGCGTTCTTTCGTGAGAATAGGAACGCGGAGTAAGAAGTAAATCCGTATGAGAAGGAAGAAAGAGGAACGGACAGGTCCTATCTGAGAGAAAAAGACGTTCCTCGAAATGTAAACACGATAAAATCAACAAGGAACGAGGAGACCGCGGAATAGAGGCGCAAGGAGAGCGAGATAATTCTCGATACCGTGACGACACGATCGAGAGGAGCCGTCCGCAGGGATTCTTTTCTATGCCCCTTGGTTTTTACTGTGAATGGAGAAGGAACGTTCGACCGGTGTCCGATGCCGATGTGTACGGGGCTCGATGTATACCTACATTTACGAGTGTATGGTGGTACATCGAGGGTTCCTATGGAAACGTAAGGTGCAAGGCATTGTCGCGCAAGCATGAATGAGCGAAAGAATGGGGCCTGGAACAAGTGTACCGACCTACAATGCCAGGAATGCGAGGAATCCAAAGTGATTTATGGAGTTAGTCTTCTCCGTGCTCTCATCGACGTGGAGCACCGAACCGAAGGACGACTCGGCGACGGTGGACGCAGCGACGCCCACACGGCCCGGAGCGTCTCTATACCCGCTGCCAATTACCGATACCGTGAACATTCATAAATCGTAATTCGTTAATTCGCGGTGTTCGTGAGCGGCGCGAGGGGCCAGCGTGTACGTGCACAACTAGCGGGATTCAAAATACGAACGTCCAAGTCCGCCTGCGGGCGGAATGCTATTCATTCGGTTCGAGAGATTCTCGTGGCCATTGTTCGTGAGTTATGTTCTCGTAACGAGAAACGAGGCTCAAGAAGGTGCACGGTGTTAACAGTTGCCAATTCGATCGTCCCTTCGGTTTCGAATCGACCTCACCGTGGAGGACATGTTTTAAATTGCAGGATGAATACCGTTCCCCATTTTGTGGTGCGCTAGTGCAGGCATTCCTTCATTCTCGAATGTCCCTTTTCAAATTTTCGCTTGCACAGCTCGGTCAACAGGCTGACGAAGATTAACGCGGGATGGAATGCAGTTCCCCTTGAATGGTTATTGAGATCGATACAATGCTTTTATAAACGTCGACCTAGGAAGGACGATACAGGTCCTTCAGAGGTTTTCGTTATTTGGATGAATGAGACCATTATTCGCTTTCTACGGTCGCAGGTTGGGAAGGTGCAGTGTGTGCGACTCACTGTCAAAGTCGGATTACTTTATAGAGTTTTTGGAGTACGTTAAACGTAACCCGCGTTACCTGGACGCACTGTCCTCCCACTTTTCTACGCAATACATAATATTTTATTTACATTTTACTTACATTCTGCCTCGAGCACAGCTTCCATTCTGAAACAAATAAAGAAACACCAGTGACATTAATATAAGTTCTCAGTTTAGAGACTTTTAAAAATGTAACATTTTAAATTTCATGTCTAAACTCGTCATATAATTGTATAATGTTTTCAATGACATTTCCTACATATTTGATGTTAAAGAAGATAATTTGAAATGCTGAATCGAGGGGACAAACGTCACACGCATGGACATTATTGTACGTGCGACAGTGGCCCGAGATTCTTCCCTATAAATCTTGGATCCTGGTCCTGTTTTCGTGCTTGAGCGCTCGAGCGTGTCGGCTAAATCTCCCTAGCATAAAGGATTTCATAAAGTGGGTGGAACTTGTAAAGTGACCTTTTATGATCTCAATGAATGAGTGTCACGTGAACCGCCGCTACAATACGCCTGGATTTTCCAATTTTCTGTGTCGCCTTTGGGTCGTGGGAGATCGAATGACTCTCGTGTGAACCGGCAAACGGGCTTAAAACGAGAACAATTTTCAGTAAGTTGCAGAGAACGGAGGCCTCTACGGTTTTGAGTGATGCGAACACGACAAAGCGGTAATGGACTCTCGGCCCCGCTGATGTCAGAAGTGAAAGTTCGTTCGCCGAGTTTCATCGTTTCCACTTCGTCTTTATTATTCCGCGAAATCAGTTTACTCTTGTCAACGATCGCAGGCTCTTACCGAAGGCACGGGGACACATTAAGTCCCCAGGGAGAAGAAAGGACACGCAGGTCTCGAGGAACGAGTTACTTGCTTCGTCCCCGCTACCGAATATCATTAGACAGGCCCCATTAACATTTTAAGCATCGTGTCCCAGGGCCACTGAGATTCCCTTCTTCGATCAAGATCCCATTGATCTGTGTTAGGCACAGGCGGGGATCCACTTAATGATGTTGATCAGTCAACGCAGATGACATCGAGAGTGAGATCGAACCGGTTGCAACGCGCTCGTTGGTGTGGACCATTAGAAACGAAATCTTGAGTTATGAGATAACTTATCCAACGAACACAGTGCTTTCCTTTTCTCTGGCAAATATATATATTGAAACGAGAGGAATGTGATGTTTGCATCGATGTCAGTACTAAGTACAATTGTAAATGATCTTGCTTCCCAGACTGTTAGCAAATCACAACGAGGAAAGTCGAAAACGAGAGGGTTAAGAGGCACGATTGCGGGGTAGTCGTGTACCGCAGGTGGTGTTCCGATCGTGAGGAACTGTTCTCGGAGTATTCAAGAATAACGGGCCAGCCAATGACATCTCTTCGATCTCCACGGAATGACGTGACCCCTGATCGGTCATCGAACGATCAGACTTAACCTCGAGGATTCTTCGATCGATTGGTCATTGTTCTCATGTCCGCGATACTTGGAACTACAGCTCGAATGGTTCCGTTCGCACAGACAGCCTTATAACATCCCGTAGAGCGTACGGGACACGGGAACCTCAGGAAACGATCGCCTCTTCGACACACGGAGCACTGTCCTCCTCGTCGCTGCTTTAAAACGTCCAACGGGGACAATGGCGCTCGTCGTCAGGCACGACGATACTTTGTTTCAATGAAGGGGGCATTCTAAGAGACGCAAAATCGTGCGAGGGCGTGACTGGGAACACTTGGACGTTCCACATCTAGACTTGCTTCGTGCCCTAGTGGCCGTAGAACATACGGTACTCGTCGTTTTCTCAGCGCGCAATCCCGCTTCGGGTAGAGACATCCCTGTGGCATATCGAGCGGAGCCGGAGCAACAAGTCGAGGCAATGGTAATGACACCTGATACTCGACCGTCCCGACGAACGCGTGACCCGGAAACCGACCCGAGGCCATTTTTCGAGTCTACGTCCAAGAGAAGCGGACGCGACGTTGCCCCGCGATCTAGATGCCCGCTCTTCTTGGTCCTGTTGTTCCTCCCTCCTCCCCACCCCCGTACCCTTTCTCATTCTCTCCTTCTGCCTCTCCTCTTCCCCCGCAGTCGAAGTTCGCAGCGGGCCCCGACGCTCTTCTTCATAGCAGGGCCCGTGTAAACCATACATACACAAGAACGAGCAAGATTAGAGGGACGATGGTCTCAGCTCCGACCGTCCTGGACCTACGGACTCTACGGTCTCTGGAGGTCAACCCGCTTTGGGGCATCGTGCTAACCGCACCGGTGGATCCTTCTACCCGGAAACGGTTTCTATCGGCCTCTCGCGGTCGATCCTAGGGTAAAGGCACTGCTGCCTCTTCTCCAGTCTCTTCTTCGTTTTCCGGTTACGATCGCTCATAGGGGTTTTATGGTTTCTTTGCTCCGAGGCGGAATGCACTCTTCATATCGACGGACTGTATTGGTTACGAGGGAATCACTGAGAAGACGTTATTGAATTTTACAAGCGGAATGTGCTTCTCCGCAGTCAGTGCTATTGGTGGCTTCTCGGATGTAAGGAATGACCTTTTCGAATACGTTCTCGACATTTCGCCAGCATCGCAGATAGTTTCATCGGAGATTTGAAGAGGTACGGATGACGAAACCCTTTTCGAAAGGACGTACGTTGTACCGTCTTCCTCTTCAGCGATGGTTATTCCTCGCAACTGCTTCGGCTGAGAAAGCCTCAAGGGCTGTATTACATTTTTGGTCCAAAACGAGGTCTCTTTACAGAATGTAGAGGAGCCTATGAGGTGTGAGAGCTAGGTGAACTTGGTCAGAAATGCAACGCAATGAGTAACGGATCGAATTAAGCAATATCCTCGGATCGATCGACCACGTACGGCTTTCCTACTCCGGTTGTTACGAAGATGGACCTTGTTCAAGCGAGTAGCCGCACCTCCGTGCCAGATGATTATCCGTTCTCGGAGGATCGTCAGACTACAGGCACACGACTTCCTTCCTCAATTCTCGTGGCAATCAGACCGCGATTTCTACCTTACCATAGACACAACGGGCAATTAGTTCGTCGAGCGTGTATCGGAGTGTATCGACCGATCGGCACGGCGGCTGGCGTCCTGCTGCCGTTCGTGATTTATGCCGCATTGTCTTCTGCCCCACAGCAGCGGTCGTATAGCTTCGACCGTTCAAATCCATCCGTCGTTTATATATCCCTTGCTCTTCCTTCATGGCTTCTTCCACCTCTGTCGGAATCACTCGCCCGATATCGTGATTCGGTATCGTTGCTCCAGTGCTCCAACTGCCGAGCTGGCCTCTACACGTGACCGATTCCTCTTTCTCTTTTCGTCTTTCTCCTATGGGCACTTCTCCAGCATCGTTGGACGCCACGCCATGCCACGCCGATGCTGTTGTCGAGGAGTGCTCGTCGCCGCGTAACCTCATTAGTCGCCTGATGTCTCTCTTAATTGCTCGCCATCCTCCTCCGCCGTTTATTTATTGGTGTTGATCGTGATCGCCCATGGGTCGCCACGTACAGTACCGCTCCTCGAACGAATCCGCCCCTGCTAGATGCTCTCTATGACCCATTTATTGGTCCAGGACTCGTCGAAAAATCCGTTGAGTGCTCGTGCCAACCGGGGCATTCAATGATCGGCACACGTTTCATCGCTGCGCTGATGAAAAAATCGAGACGCGGACACGTCCCTTGTGTTTCTCTCGTGTCACTGCACCACGTGGCCATATATTTTCCAGCAACGAACGTCGACTCCTCTATATCCGCGTGCCGTCCGTGTATCGATCTCTTCTCACGAGTGATCGATGCACAGATCCGAGGCTATGGTCTCGTCGATCGTCACCGTCGTCGATACCGTCGTTGTTACCCGATGATTTAAGTTCCTAACCCGAGACTCCTGCTGTCAGCCGCAACACAACGGCGTTCCCACTTCTACGCAGGCAACGCTGCTGCACCCTGTTCCCTTTCCCTTTGCCCTCCACTTATCGACGCGTTCTTTTCCCTTATTTTCATGAGTTACGATTGTTTCGAAACCTCCCTACCGGCACGCGAGTCACGTACGTGTGTAGCACGATGCGCCAATAACTTATAGAAATCAAATGGTCTGCATAAGAATAACTGATGTATTGTTATTACCCTGACCACACTTCTCCTTATCATTATATATAAACACTTATGGGAGGAGCAATCGCTGAAGAAGTTCGTGCTTCAAGAATGACCAAAAATATCAAACGTACACCACGCGTGCAACTCGGTGCATTCGAACTCGCGACCGATAATATTGTTCTACAAATCCGACAGCACGCACGCGCGGATCCAGTTCACGTGTATCGCGAACGTGGCTCGTATCGTGCGCGCCGATATCCAGAAGAAGAAACGAGAGGGAAAAGATGCGAGAACGAGGGAAGAGGGAAAATAAAAAAGAGTCCACGTATGTTTTAAACTTATACGTACGATCACGAGAGGATCGAGGAGGTAGATCCAGAGGGCCGGTGGAGAGACCCGCTGAGTTATGGACACATTCGAGATTTCTTCAGGTTGTACCTGCTGGCACTGGTTAGAGGGAAAGGGCATAGTGCTTTATTGAATTGGGTTACATGATTTACGATACCGCCTCCCGATCTCGCTCGATCAGCACTCCCTGTCGGGGTTGACTCGTAACGCTTAACCCCTCTCAGGACAATTGCGTCGCCGTTTTAAAGGAGACGTCGTTCCGCTGCAATCGATAGGAAAGAAATCCCCAACAGGTGTCGATAATCAGCCAGTTCGCAGAACAGGATAGAGGGAATGGCCGAGGAATACTTAATCCGGCGTGCAGTAACATCATGGAAACATGAGTAGTACCTCGAACGCAAGGTACGATTGCTTGAAAGAGCCAGTCACTGCACGGACACTAGAGATTTAGCCTTATCGCGCACGGACCGAAGACAAATTTCCGACAAGCGATGACGTTAAAAAGTTCTCTGTCTCTCTAGGGGCGCAGTGTGCACACGCGATATCAAGCTGCTGAATGAGAAATGTAAATTCCCGTGCACCGTAGACCAATGTAATTTAGTGATGCTCGAGAAACCTACCGATCGTCGAGAGGATTGTACGTGCGCGCTCGCGGAGAGATATTAGCGATAAGGTGTATCTGCTTCAACCTGCTGCACGAGCAATATTACTGCGGATTGATATAGTACCGCGTCCTGGTGAATATGTTCCTTCGTGTACTGTTCAGCATAATGACGTTGTACAGTAATGGCATGGTAATCACTGCAACTATTAATACACCGACGCAGCATTTGTTCTCGAGCACGATCTTTCAATGATCTTAAGCCTAGACGAGATACCAATGCCACGGTGTTGGGCGCGATTCAACAGAAATAGCGTAGGTAGCTGCTGTGGAGCTTTGGTTTGCTTTCAATGTTAAACAAATATATCTACTTCGATATTCAACATATCTAGATATATAAAATTTTACTTGAAGCTTCGTAGGTATATACCGAAATTAAGGAACGGTGGACCATACCCGAGCGAACATTATTTCACAGGAAGGTGGTACACGATTGGAGTTCGTGTTGCACGTGCCACATGGGTTGGGTATATTCTGCAAGTACATAACGATAAACCAAAGGTGAAATCTTTTCGCGGCTGTGCAAGGTAAAACGATTTCAGTTCGTTCAGCCAGGATGCGGAGCACGCGCCATGCCCGCTCGTACGTCAATAAAATCAGCGGGTGTGGCTCGGCTCATTGGCAAGCTCGTTCAGGGCCGCTTGGATCTCGCGATGCATGAGAGCCTCGTAAACCTAGGGAATGAGACATTCATTTGCATATCGATTTGGGAGGAAAGCATGCGGGATCGCTTATCCGACTCTGGATCGTTTGGCAGCTTGGATTTTCTTGCAAATCTCGTCTTTATCGGTGAATTAGTATTACATTGTACAGAGTGGGAGTACTGTTGCCTGGCAAGTGCAACGAAAATCGCGAAGCGCATAGTGCCCACTGTTTCGTTATAATTTCAACGTACGGATCGAATGTATACTTCTTCTTTTCCAATCACTCCGAGAGGATTGATCTTTAGAGAACTTATATCTCGCATAACTTCTGTAACGAGGCTATCGAGCGTAACGGTGTTCGCTGGGGTCTTCGATCAAAGTTAATCGAGAGCAGCACGACCGCCTGTCGCAAACGCTTGACGAGCGATTGCATAAAGAATTGGGTAATCCGACAGGACCGGTATAACGACGGATGCAAACGTTTCTTCAATTTGAAACGACCTCGAAATTGCGATATATCGGGGGACCAGTCTGAGCTTGTTCTTATTGTCGGTGGGTGCAGGATCTTGAACGATGGTTCGGACTTAGAGCCTGTATCGTAAAATCGCTACACTATATCAATCTCCTCGCCCCCTCCTTACACGCAGCTAACACAGAGGGGAAAAAAGTAGAATTGACGGGCTGTTTCAGTTTGCTCGTTGCCTACATTAAACTGTGCTCCCTCGAGGAAGCAATAATCCGGGTCAAACGAAATATAACTTACAGACGGTCAAATCGATATCTTGAAATATAGCCATTGACCGAAGGGCGAGGCCGTGAAAAGTATATGTATAACTGTTATATGTTACAGATTGCCCGAAGAGGCGAAAGAATGTCGTTTCACCACCTCTTACTTATCAGCGACAAAAGGACGTTGCGTGCTCGAGGAGAATTGGCAAGCTCGTGTGTGCCCAAAGGAATGATGCACTCTCGTCCAAGTTCAGCCACCGCGGAGTTTATCGTCTCGCAATATCCACAACAGTTTCGCCGATGAATTACACAAGCCGCTTGTTCTTTAGAATCCTTGAACGAAGACGAGTACCAGCTGTCCCTAGGATACTAGACACCGCGGTAATTACTGTCTCGTAACAACGAAGCTCCACGTTCGGCAGTAATTTATATCCAGGTGATATACCGCGACGTGGTTCCCAGCTAATACGGTTACACCGCGGGTATAACGTAGTGCTGTGTAAACTCTATCGGAAGAATTTCGTGGCTGGAGAGGCAGCGAGCGGCGAGATGCCTCGCGACGTACGCAGGAATTACGGCGACGTGTCTTGCGAGCCGAAGAGCCGTAATACGATTTAACAGTGATTTAATAAGTGGACGGTCCCCACGGTGAAGAGAGAATGCCACCGATATCGGCCCTCTCGCTTCCGCGTCCTTTTGGAACGTTATCTCTACCTTGCTTCCAGTTCCTCCCTTCCTCCTTCTCTCTCGCTGGATCTTTCTCGGTAGAACTCCGCTGGACGCCGCCACATTGGCGCCACGCACTCCCACCCGCGCTCGCGTGTGTGCGGCCAAAGGAGGCTGCACGTACACGGTGGTACAGTGCACTGATGGCGGCGGTGCCCGGCCGTACAAGTGCAACGTGTGCATCACGTACATCGACGATGATGTCAGAAGAATTTGCACCTGGCGGTACGCGCTTGTACGTCAACCGTCCTGCGCTACATCGTCCCGAAAGACGAAGAAGGAGAGGCGAATTCCTTGTCGTTAGAAAGTACCTACGAGCCGAGCGGCGGCGGCGGCGGCGGTGGCGGAGGCTACATGGGAAATCCTGCGGGCGATGGAAAGTCCTGGCGAACGTACGGCTACATCTTACTCCCCCGGATACCGGGCGAATGCAAATAATTATCGTGGTTAGTTTACGGTTGCCGGCACGGTATCGTTCGCTACCGCGAGATAAGAACACGGGAGGCAAATATGCGCATCTGATATGCGTGTAGCATGCGAGAGAACGGACACGTTGTCGGCCGCGGTATAAATTATTATGAGGGGTCCCCGGACGATAATTCATTGTCGTTTATTAATATGGCCCGCTAATGATTGCCCGGGAAATTGATTGCGGGCTGGAAAAAATTGTCGTGAGAGATGATTAATGCGCGTTTATGAGCAGTACTCTGTCGCAGTGGCGGGACCGCCTTCGAATACGATCACGAAAGGGAGACCAGGCGGAAAGGAGAGGGTAAGTGTACGAGATACAGGTTGATCGATTTGGTAGACAGGTTACCGGTTCCTCAGGGGCGGCATCAGTGGATCTTCAGAGGTCCCGGAGAGGCTACTGAATTACTGACAGCCAAATAACAGGCCGATCCCTGGCGCGATGTTCCACGCGTTGTCGGCGCCCTTTCTCTTCCTCCATTCCTCTTACTCTCCGACGTCTCGCGGCTCGGACCTGCGGTGCTTGGTTGTCCCAATATGGGCCAACATATTATGCATATCGGCCATCGTGGCTCTTATCTAAACGACGTAAGTACGGGCGCTTCTCTTTGGAGAAGCCGCCTGCAAATGTTCATCGTGTCTCGGTGCTTATCCGAGCCGCTGCCATTCGTCGGATCAACTTGATTAGACCAGAACCCTTCGGACAGCTCCGTAAATGAAACGTACCTATCTCGCCGGGCTAGCCAGACAATCGCGGTGCCACCGTTAGAAAATAATGGCGGTAATAATCCGTGGTTTTAGTCAACGGCAATGAGTCACTCCCGTCTCGCCCCGGCCTGGGTCGTTGCACCTCTGTTTTCGAGGAACAGCGGCGGCCGCGCAAATGCGTGCATCGAACCAGCGATTCGCCCGATCTAGCGAGACTTCTGCGCTCGTGTACGTCTTGTACGTGCGCCGATGTAATTATAGATTGTGTCTCTGCGCGACCTTTGTGCCGGATCTTATCGGGGCCATCGTGGAAAAGTATCGCCCGCGATCGTAATTATTGCGCCAACCGGGGGTTTAACGAATGCTTTACCTTTAAGCGGCCGATCTAGACGCGCCGCTTCCAGATCGACGTGTCGATCGATTTACTGTACGTGCAGGAGAGTAAGAGGACGAATTCGGGCGCGGCTGTCGAGAGAAAGGAACAAATGACAGTGATTATACGTACATACATTAAAGTGGATGAAACAAACCGTGGCAATTAATCGTGTCTCCCCCTGCGGTGCCAGTGGCTTGCATAATTTTCCTTTGAAATCGCTTAGACTTTAGACGACCGGTAGAATTAATGGGTACAGACTGTCCTAGCCGAATTAATAGTCCGTTGGCGTATCTAATTACGCGGCCGCTCGACGCCACCGTTCGACTTTTTCCTTCCTCCGAAGATGAGACGCATGAATTGATCGGATGCTCGAAGGTGTTGACTTCACCTGCCATCACCTGAATGGCAGGCATCCTCCGGTCGAAACCTGTATCAAGTATCCGACGGACGCGTCTTCGTGTCGCGTATTTTGATACGTTTCGTCGCCTTGTCATCGATAACCCTGGCCGTATAGGCCATTCGGTTATTTCGGACGTGCGCCTACGGGTCCCCAGAAACTCCGGACGACCCAGATGTGGCGAGCAAACATTAATTTGTTCCCCGTCGAATGCAATCGAGCCTCGGGAGAGTTTAACCGGGTATGGCAGCTTGTCGTGTCGCAGTTAGTCAACGGTGAAGTCGAGACCACCCTGGTTTGCTCGGGTTGCCCGGCGCTGTCTTTCCTTTGCTTTTCTTCATGGTGCACCGACCTCCCGGTGCCTCCTCGTCCCTCTCACACTCGTACGCGTTTCCTGCTTACCCCCTTTGTGCTCTGCCTATCCCTTTCTTACGCCTATGTGATTCATAGACTGGCCAGAAAGGATCTACACCCGCGTGTAGATCCCTGTTGGCTCGGTACCGCGGCAATGGTCTACCTGCTTCCCCTGGATCACGCTGAGATCGAGTTGAAGGGAAAAAGATTAGTTCCCTCGGTGTACGAAACATTTATTTGCGCTCATCGTTAGCGCACTATTTATCATATCCATTATATTTGCATTCATGGACTTTTCGATGCTCGTGGAAAATAGATAGTTGTTTCGATCGGTGTTGCGGGATATTGATGGTCTGCTCGAGCGCAGGATAGTTGTGTTCCAAAAGCGATGACGATTATAAAGCAGATAAGGATTCCACGCGCAGACGCTAAAATTGGATCCAACGTTGAAACTGTTGAAAGTAATGTATGGCCAATAACAGCGGCTCTTGTTCTAGGCACAGCTTTAATTGATATTACTGCCTTCTTTCGTTCCAGTCACTTGGTTGCGAGCTGACAGAGGAATTCGCGCGTTCGAAATTTGTCACGGCGCTCCCAACGGCACCGATATGGATACTCAGCGTGTAAGGAACGTGCTAGAACAGTGCCTCGCGCGAGTATGACGCGAAAATTGGCTTGGTCATCCTAGAGCATCGGCAGAAATATCAAGGCTGCGAAAGTACGTGCAATGCGCTAACCAGCCACGATGACAATGTTCTTCTCGCGCTTTCGCGCCACGATTACGCAAATTCAGGATCGGCACCGTGAGATAACAGAGGAGGCTTGGTTAACCACTCGGCGAAGGCTCGAGAACCGTTAAATGTACGAGTGCCAAAGTAGTGTCGGGAGACGCATTTGTATAACAGGTAAACGAACTCCCTGGTACAATTTAAATTGAGGAAAATCGTTAAGGAGATAAGACCAGAAAATTTGGACCCATGTCTTCCGTGTAACTCTATTCCTGAAGGAATTAGGGACGCTACGCGTTATAATAGGTGCCACGAATACATTACAATAAATTCTCGCTGCATGTGTTGATTACTGCGGTCCACAGTGGCGAGAGGACCAAAAATACGATCGCAGCGATGGAAGTGAGTATAAGTAGTTAGCTAAGTAACAGTCGGCAAGAGATAACACGGGACAGAGGCGCGGTGGCTTAAAACATCCGATAAGAAGCACACGCACTGGGTGCTTAACGATTTCATAAACGAGATAGCGGCGGAGGGTAGAGCTAATTAAGCGATATAATCCTTACATTCTGATGGCCATTAAAGGCAACATCAAATGTACACTTATCCACAGTGGGAGATACTTAAGATAACGCCGCCGAACATCATACTGGCTAATTACCAATGACACTCGTATACCAAATAAGATTATAATGGAATGCGGTGTCTAGTGCATTATGTTTTAACAAGCTATAAGGCGCGCTATATCTTTGGTATATAGCCATGAATGCTGGGTGTATGCACTTTCAATTTGCCGGAGCAATAGTCCCGTCGAAAAACGCAATCACTGCGCAAAGCAGCAATTACAGTGCTTGCGACTGCGAGGCTTCATTGCAACCAGTAATTCTCGTTCAACCAGTTCCCTCTTAAGGTCCGTGCTCCACGTTGGAAATTATTTGATAATTAGTCAGATCCTCGTCTCGAAAGATCACTCAAATCTCAACGAATTTTCACTGCCACATTTCCGCCTGAAAATAATTCTACGTCGAAGATCGAATAGCCGGCGTTACTACCGTGTTCACCATAAGGATGCTCGCCACAATGCAGGATAAATAGGCGGAGTCGGTGTTGCGGAGTGGTTGTACCTGTACAGGACAGGTCTGTAGCCCAGAAGTTGATCCACGATTATGGCCGTGGCTGTCCTTGTTCTTTCGATCTGGCCCGATAACCGGGGCACTTGGTGTAGGGATTCGTGGAGCAGTTTTCGGCCAGAATCGTTTTCGATGTCGGGCCAATCTGCCTCGACCCGGAATGTGGCGCGTACTGCCGTGGACAACCCGCTGGGCCACCGATTTTTCGACTCTTAACCCCGTGATCCGTACGACAAACGGCGTCCCGGCCGCGAATAAATTCTTGAAGCCGCGCGCCGTTCCCCGGGCGGAGGGTACGATTCGAATAAAAATACCCATCCGAAGTATGCGCATCGATGGATAAATAACGCGCCGCGATAATAATTGAAGTACAAACGGTCCATTGCTGCGGAGCGCAAATGGGCCGCGGAACGGGCATGAAATCGAAGGATACATCTCGATGACATTTTCTATGGCGAGACACCCACTCGCCGATAGGACGAGCGCAGGTGTCTCCTTCCGATACTTTTTGCCTGCTCTCACCACCGATCGAGCACTCTTTCGCTCTCCCATGTAGACCACACCGGTCCAGGAATGCATGGCACTTTCTTCGTCTCTTTATGGAAACGCGAGAAGTGTGCGAATCGGTTCCTCGCGTTCTATGGCCCGAGGAAGCGAACGGGGAACAGTGGAGGGAAAGAGAAGGAACGTGAATTCTCGTACGGTTCGCGAGTCAGACCGCACCTGCACGATTCCTATTCCCTAGATGCAATATCACTGTTTGTGATTACGCTCGTGTATACGTGTGTGCCCGGAGAACCAAGCGCACCTGATTGCATTCAGGTGAACTGCTACAGTGGAGACAAATCGCGGAAACGTGGAAACCACTCTTGCTTATCATACCATAAACGTCCAATTTATCCTCATTTACTTTGTATTTAAAAACTATGAACAGCTTAAATGATTTCTCTAAGCTGAAACCGCAGCGCCTGATACAGCGCAATTGCAACCACGTCGAAGTGCAGTCGGTTGCCATGCGTCAGGGGCTTGGAGCTTCAGACAAGACAGTGGTCTCTCGCGAGAAAGATCTCTGTGCTTTTAATGGTGATTACAATCTGCATCGTAGTTGTAATCCTTTTAAATACTCAGATCCATAAGTCACAGTTTTGTAATGAATGTGTAAGTATCTCTGGATAGACAGCGCTTCGAAATCCTCTTCAAGAAAGGGCTAACTAATACCACTTGACATATTGACTTCAAGCATTTATAGTTTGACGGAGTAATACCCTTTAACTCTCCGCTTGATTCATGGTGTGGTCATACTCGTGAAAACGTAAGAAGAGAAGCATCCTGGAAGGGACACCGAGTCGCTGCCAGAGATTTCCAAGCAAAGGATCCTCTTAACAACTGCTGACCGATCCAAGGGTTCGTGGCAGCGGATATATCTCGAGCGTACAGTGAATACGAGTCGTGGTACGCTCGTAAAAAGGTGACTCGGTGACAACCGCTATGACGTAAAATTTACGACGACAGGGTCGTGGCCCAGGTCGAATCGTGAACACCGCGGGACAAGTTGTCGTTGACGTTAGATAAAAATGTCCTCTATTGCTGCACCACCTCTTGCTCGCTATCTTGGAAATGGACGCTCAATGGGCAATATTCGTTGGAGATCCATCATCGTTCTACGATCTACTTTCTCGGATATGAGCGGCGAGGAGAGCAATTGTTCTGTCGCAATGACCACTGAGTCAAACGATATTACCGTTCTCGGATTAGAATTTTGAATTGTAAAGGAGATAGTCGAGTTAATGTGGTAGCTGTGTCCCTCGAGATTAAGACACTTTTAAGATGGATGATGTGACAAAGCTTTGATTTATGGTTCCACTGTAATCGGCTCGAGAAGTGATAATAATTCGTTAGAGTCTTCGTGTTACTCCTAGTCATTCACATTGTCATTCTAGGCGATATTAATGTGACCAAGCCCTCTGCCGTTTATAGCATCCATACACAGTTATATACGGTAGCCATCGCGCTGTCTGGTATCTCATTAATATTTCAATTACCGCCTCCCATTTACGAGCTGACTGTGGCCCGAGCGCGAGGTAATGAATGATGAACCAGTCACCGTGGTCAGGTGACATCTCGGCGGATCGGAGGCAGTAATCCTATCAAAATTCCAAAATAGATTTACCATAATAAAATGATGATCATTAACACGGGTTTACGACGGAGTAATCTACTATAACCAGCTATTCAAGGGGATTTCAAGATTTGCAGCTTCGTCGGTTCAAGAATTCCATTACTACACTCGCGTTATACATGTCGCTACCAGCGCAAAGTGCGTTTACGGCTGCTTACAATGCAAAATCAGTGTCAACCGCAGGTTCAGAATGACGATGGAAAGGAGATTCAATTCAGCGCATATCGCGGCTGGACGTTATTTATTGTTAAGCGATCCTTGCTTTCCGCATTTTCTGTTCAATGATCTGAGTAATCCTTCATCGCTGTTGCATCAGGGTAACAGGTTTTGTTACCGTACCAAGAATTCACAATTAAATACAGGCGCATTCCTGTGTCAGTTCGATACCACGAGACGTTAATTATGCGTGTCTGATCTGCGCCGTTAACTTTCGCGTACTATTTAAGATCAAGACAAGCGATTGAAATTAATTTTAAAGGAGAGTGTTTTATGCGCGCTGCGCTCGGAGAGTTATTCGAACTCGAGTCGTACGTTTTCAGAAGTGCTGGTGCCTCGAATTTAAGGATCCCTCGCGTACGGAGGAAACCTTAAACTCACTTCGCCAGCCCTCATGCGATATTTTAAGGTTCGCGCGTTTTTTTTTTATTTTTTTATTTACGACGAGCGCGACATCAGGAACCATAACCCTGCGACCTCGACGACACGCGAGGATAAATCGCTCGCGGAGGTCGTGAAGAAAATTCGCGGAGGACCTACAGCTGATGCAGAGGATGAGTTTTTATCCCCCGCATCGAACGCAGGCCTACGTTTAATCGCTTCCCTACGTAATTAATTGGCCGCGGTAACGATGTACGTGTAGAGGTCCGCGAGACCCGCCGGCGGAATTACAAACATTTATCATCTATTAATTAAGCGATTAGTCCAGCGTCACTAACGAGAGGCTAGCGTGTGATGGAATTTCTTTGGCGCGCGTCTAATGCCGCCAGGCAATTTCTATCTTACGAACACCAGCCCCAAGCAATCGAGATAATCGGATTCTAATTCGGTTCATTATAAATGTGGATAGATCGCGTCCCGGTCCCTCAATTACGATCTGTTACGCGCCACTCCGAATTGAAGTATGCGAAGGATTTAACCCTTTATGATCGAGGTGATTACGCTGATGGCTCCTTACTGAAACGATACCCACAGCAAAGGGTCGAGCGTTTCTCTCGACTTATAGGCCTATCACAAAACTAATGATTTACGTTACTCATTGTACACGCAATAATGTGTACGTTTACGATTGCTGCTCCAAGGGCAGTACAAACCATTGTCTCCCGATAACTGAACGTTTTGCTCCACCAGGGAGGGACGGCAATCGTTACACTTTATGTCTGTATACGTATTCAAATAGGTGCGCGTGGGTGGCAAAGAGAAAAGACGCAGGTAGATTCACGAGAATATACGACACGTTGCGCAGTTTGCGCAGGTTGATAGACGCAACTATTCGGGTGCCGGTGGTCAGGAGTGTCAGGACTCCTGGCTCCGGTGGTTCGTTTCCCTAGAACCCCAGGCGCAACGGAAACTACGTGCATCCGGGGGTATTTGTATTCAGAGGCTCTTTTTTCGGTCCGCGTGGGTGCCCCGTGTTCTGGTTTCGCAAGCCACCCGTTGCAATTGCCCCGGTGACGCGTCGCCCCCACGATTTTCTCCGCGTTGCCACGGGAGGAACCCTAAGCTCTATGAGGAACATTATGGCACAGAAATTCGCGTAGGTTGCATCGTGTCGCCTGTGAAGCGTGGCGCCACCGTGGCGGGACAATCCATGTTACACCGATGCCACGCGCTCGTTTTACAACTTGCACGCCACATTTCTACGTGTTACAGTTCCACGTGAGGACCGTTTGTCAAACGGTTACGCAACCCTGTCGCAAAATTGATCATACAAATGCCCCGTTACCGACCATTATTCCACTCTTCCGAGCGTGGGCCGAGCCGGCTCGATTCAGTAATTGCCAGCAACGCCGTTCTTTTCGTGAGCACCGATCGATGCCACCCAATCAGATCGAGCCGGTCGCAAATGCCGATTCGGGCTGATAAAATTATCAGAAAGAAAGATGACGGTGATTTCGTTGATAATGAACAACGAAGAGATACCGTTGTAACCGCGTGGAGCAAAGGGATCCGGGGTGAGGGTGCCGTGATCGTGATCGATGTAGATCATTTCCTCCATCTATCCACGGCAATCCTTGAGCAGGGCAGACCGGCATGTCTCCACCGTCGTACGTCTGTACATGTATTTGTATGCACGTACACGTACAAGCTCGTTGATCGCGATCCGTTTCCGGGTCACGCCATGGCAGGTTGACGCCGGAGGTGCTTATACGCCGCTGTCCCTCGATATCTCGGTTCCTTAGCATCGATTAGCACCGACTTGTGAATTATAGTCATTGGCTCGCGGGAAGCCTGATAATGGCGACATAAAGAAGATCAACCCCTCCTATCTCATGCGCAATTGCCTGATCACCACTTGCTGGTGATAGAACGGGGACGAACGTATATCAGATCGGGAGTGTACGCGATGTTTAGAGAATTTCGAGATCCCGGAGTAGAATTTAAGAAGCCTCGCTCGCGATAACTATTACACATATGGCTTTTATAGTGCGAGCATGTCGAAAGGATCTTTTCGCCGTAGTTTTACAGCCAATGTGTTCCCACATACATTAAGTGGTTATCCAGGTTGCTTGGCTGTACCACGGGCAACACGAAAATGAAATTAGAAAGGAGAATTTGTACTAGATAAATAACTTTCTTAACTCCATGTATATGTCTCCTTTTGTTGACCGTACAATAAGACCTGCGCCAAACCGGGCTTTAATTGCATAGAAAGGATTTCTTGTGAACCAATAAAGACACCTGCAAGCAACAGGAGTTGCAGCTATCCGAGTCTTCCAGATTACGCAACGATTCATGCCTAACCGAGTGTGGGACTCGCTGTGTTCCAAGCGGTATACGTCGGGACCCTTAGATTCGAATCTCTCCTCGACGAGCAAAATCGTATAAACTGTGACGATACGATCTACATCGACCACGCCTCGGGAGAAGATCGAACTGTCTCTACCGTATACGTCGAAACGGTTTTTGACGTATCCACGGGGAATTAGCATAAGGTGCGTCTCGTGGGCTTATCGAGAGTCAATACCGCGTTTATTTTGCGTATAAACATGCTGAATAACGGAAGCCATCACTCTGCACTGACGTTAGACAGTGGTCCTCCCATAGCAGAATGACTCCTTATGGGATCTGGATATTTCATATTGCTTTGTTTTGTTACTTATACTAAAGGACCCCTGTTGTCTCCCATCCTCCAAGATTTCTGCAATGAAACTGTGAAGAAATTTCCGCACAAGGACAAGAAATCGTGACCACATAAAACTTGTTGCAAGATTTTGAATGTAAAATGATTTGATTGAAGAGGTGTTTGTCTAACTCGTGTACATAATCTATTCAAATACTTGGTCCAACATATAGGTGATATATCTAATTGTCAGTGAAATACTGTTTTATGCTTTTCTTTCAACATCGAACATACTTTATTTAGTTACTAGTTATGTTAGTCATGGAACTCAGGATTCCCTAGAATACTTTACTTTATCTGCTACTGATAACAGGTACCGTTAGCTGGCACCACATACCAGGTATAGGATAGACTTATCATCCAATGTAATTTTGTGTCGCATGCTCGGGTGGTTCGCCGTGCCAACTTACCATTTTCGTGTCACAACAAACGTTATCGACCCAGGATAAAATAAGATCACAGACGAGGCATACCTCGTCCACAGACGAGGTATGGAATAGACCTATCAACCAATGTATTTTTCTGTCACCGTTTTGGGGGGTCCTAGGACCCCCCTGCCACTTTAGTGTCGCATGCAACGTTACCGGTGAAGTCTCGAAGCAGATTGTAACGCTATGCGTGGTAGGAATTAGAATTCAGCACGGGTAAAACTAGATTATTTTTTGAGAGTCGAAGCCCGCGATTTACAAATGTTTCTCTTATTGTTAGAGTAACAACTTAAAAATCGTCGTATGAACATATTCCGTTCAACGATAGAGAAAGGAGGATGAAAATAAAACGATATCACATTTGCCGTTTAACCTTGCTGTCCTATTCCGGTTTATTTAACGCAAAATAAATTAGAAATTATAAAATTTCTCGAGAAATTCAAGGGAAGGAACACTAGTCGTGGGGTGCATTAATGTGACTGCAAATCGAGTTAATTTTCAAACCCCTCAGAAAAAATAGTAAAGGTCGTTTTCTAAACTTTTTTGTCTGAGCCTGTAATGAAAAATCAAAAATCCCTTTTGTAGATTTAAGTAAGTTTTGTATATACTGAAAATTTCATCGAAATCGATTATCGTTGCTAATCTCGAGGGTTCGAGATTACCCAACCGAGTTGTTTGTCATTGTCCCACGACATCCAAAAATAAAAAGGAATTTATTTCAGAGGTTGGAATCATAATCCAAGCAACGCCTTGGTCACAAAATGTTGGTAAAAAAGCGATTTATTTCAACTTAAAAAAGAACATTTGTATCACTAATTCAACAATAATTACATGCAATTGAAATGGACAAAATATTAGTTCAGACATGATGAAAATAATAAATTGTGTTATTCTTGAATCGCATAAGCGTTCTGTATTTATTACTTTCTGCCCGGCGTTGGATACGACCTAAACTATTAGCTAGTTGGGAGGGAACATCGTGTTTATGTATTAAAACGCCGTAACATCGCGTTTGCAATAACCCAGCACTCGTGTTTAGCCGACGCTCGAGCTGGAAGTCGTTGGAGAGAGACAGAACGTCAACAACCTCTACCAAAGTCGTACCGTCGCCGAACAATGGCCTGCCAGTTCAGCTTTGTCTGCGTAAGTGATCGGACCTCAGTGAACGAGTGAGCATATTATTTCGCGACTTTTCGATTCCTGTATTAATTTCATCGATTACTGTGCCACGTGGGAGGTCGCTTAACAAGATTCTACAACAATTCGTCAAGTATCTAGAAGAGTTCGCAAGTAATACTTTTCTCGAGGAGCTGGGAGTCGTTGGAGCGAGACAGAACGTCGACAACCTCTAACAAAGTCGCACCATCACCGAACAATGTACTTGGCAGTTGAACTTTGCCTGCGACAGTGAACGGACCTCAGTGAACGCGTGAGCATATTATTTCGCGATATCTTGATTCCTGGATTATTATCATCGATTACTGGACCATGTAGGAAGTTACTTAACAATATTCTACAACAATTCGCCAAATATCTAGCAGACTTCGCAAGCAATACTTTTCTCGAGGAGCTGGGAGTCGTTGGAGCAAGACGGAACGTCAACAACCTCTAGCAAAGTCGCACCATCACCGAACAATGTACTTGGCAGTTGAACTTTGCCTGCGACAGTGAACGGACTTCAGTGAACGCGTGAGCATATTATTTCGCGATATCTTGATTCCTGGATTAATTTCATCGATTACTGGACCATGTGGGAGGTCGCTTAACAAGATTCTACAACAATTCACCAAGTATCTAGAAGACTTCGTAAGCAATACTTTTCTCGAAGAACTGGGAGTCGTTGGAGCAAGACGGAACGTCAACAACCTCTAGCAAAATCGAACCAACGCCGAACAATGCACCTGCCACTTCAACTTTACTCGCAATGGTGATCGGACCTCAGGGAATGCGTGAGCATATTATTTCGCGATATCTTGATTCCTAGATTGATTTCATCGATTACTGGACCATGTGGGAAGTTGCTTAACAAGATTCTACAACAATTCGTCAAGTATCTAGAAGAGTTCGCAAGTAATACTTTTCTCGAGGAGCTGGGAGTCGTTGGAGCGAGACAGAACGTCGACAACCTCTAACAAAGTCGCACCATCACCGAACAATGTACTTGGCAGTTGAACTTTGCCTGCGACAGTGAACGGACCTCAGTGAACGCGTGAGCATATTATTTCGCGATATCTTGATTCCTGGATTATTATCATCGATTACTGGACCATGTAGGAAGTTACTTAACAATATTCTACAACAATTCGCCAAATATCTAGCAGACTTCGCAAGCAATACTTTTCTCGAGGAGCTGGGAGTCGTTGGAGCAAGACGGAACGTCAACAACCTATAGCAAAGTCGCACCATCACCGAACAATGTACTTGGCAGTTGAACTTTGCCTGCGACAGTGAACGGACTTCAGTGAACGCGTGAGCATATTATTTCGCGATATCTCGCTTCCTGGATTAATTTCATCGATTATTGGGCCATGTGGGAAGTCGCTTAACAAGATTCTACTACAATTCACCCAGTATCTAGAAGACTTCTTGGGCAACACATTTCTCGGGTCCTATCAAAGGTCCCCACTGCTTAGGGACACTTAAAAATGTGCAGTGCTTTGTGTTTAAAATCATGAAATGGTTGTGCGTGTTAGTAGTGTCAACGCGAGTGTAGAGTCAGTGTTTTTACGCATCTTGAACTATTTAAGACTAAGCAGCGGTGCTCAAATTACTTTTTGATCGCGAAATTAAAGTGACATATTTGTGTGTGTGTGTGATACATTCTGTTTGGTACTACTGACCATGGTTTGTGAACCTGCTAATGTGGCTGCCTGACTGCATGGATAGGGGTGAGACTGCATTCAACGATCGGTGAGTGGTACATTTTAATTTTTTCAATTTTTCTGAATGCTAGTGAATAAATGATTGCTGTAGCAAGCACAGTGACCAAGAATACATACTTTGTACTTGTGAACAGTAACATTAACGCGCGTGCTTCAAAATGTTTAATACTATAGGGGGTTAAGGAAACCCTCAGGTATGGCGTGGTCAGGTAGGCTCTCAATTAAAACCCAGAATAACAATAACGTAACTTTATTAAATGAAGATGTGATCGCGCACGGGACGGTTCTACCCGTCAACGTCTTACGTCGCTCGCCAACAGAGAACTCCTTATTTTACCAGTCGAAGACCTCTCCTCAACCGCCACATGGCTCACCCCCATGGCGTCGCCAATACGCCTTCGACAATCGCCTGTTTATGGCGTGACCTGTAACCGTACCCTAAAACTAACAATTAGTTAGGACGGTCGGGCGACGATCGGTCGCCTGGCTGGCTTATCTCATACTCTGTCGACACCATCGTCCTCTAAATGCCTACAATACAGACAAAAGCAATGAATAAATTTGAACTTCGAGGTCAAAGTTCTAATAACGCGTTTTAAATATTCCGAATTATTTTTCTTGAATTTTATAATCTAAGCTTGATTCTTTGAATACGAATTGCACATCTCAAGTTTAATTACATTCGAGCCATTAGATTCTCTTAATAAAATGTGAATGTAAAGCATTAATTTATTAAGGATTTTCAATTATATAAGTTGAAGTTCTTACTCATACAAATATTAATATGCGAGAATGAGAGTTGATATTGGTACTACTTGGTCAGTGTGCTTGCTTCTTCAACTTTTCTCTCTCCTTACAATATTTAAGCCAGCCTATCA
Source organism: Andrena minutula (assembly GCA_929113495.1). Taxonomy (NCBI): domain Eukaryota; kingdom Metazoa; phylum Arthropoda; class Insecta; order Hymenoptera; family Andrenidae; genus Andrena; species Andrena minutula. Next base: position 25,087,528 of record OV815994.1, read on the forward strand.
ATAAGTCTTAGTTTAAGAACTTTAGTCGTAAGACTTTTTCAAAATTTTCAAAAATGCGCAAAGCATTGGTCAAATATGGACCAGAATTATTCCGTAGAAATGGGTCACTTTCGTAGGTACCTCCCCGCTGGTGTGGCCTGGCCTTGGTAACGTTTCCCAAGCATTGCGACTTGCGAAACGGAATCAAGCTGAAGCCTACGATCTAGTTTAAGTGTCCAGATCGAGCCAAACTCACATTCGGTGAATTTTTGGTTCGGTCTGGACATCTATTCAAAAATGCACTTGCGTATTTCGAGCGATAAGCTTCTATTCCGTCTCGTTCTTTTTAAATATAAGAGTGCCGAACGCGCTCTTCTAGAAATACAATTCGCCTTCGATCACTGATTTCGAATGCGCGCATGGTTTGCTCGCCCGCCATAGGCCGGCTGTGCTGGGTACAACTTATTACGGCTTTACACGGAGGACCATTGTTAGACGATGTTGTGCGCCAGTTCATGACTTTCGGATTTTCTTGTCATCCCGCCGATACCGGGCTTCGGTCCATCTCGTGCCGGCTCTGATGTCTTCGTTAGCTCGTTCTCGGCCACACACGCCATGGCAGTGTAAAGTCGTAGTATGGAGCACGCCATGTAGAAACGAAAATTCGGTGCATCGAGGGTGAATGTCGCGTCGCGTCGCGTCTTTCGGTCCTTTAGTCGTTTAGTCTTCTTTGCAATCTCAATCGGGAGATTCTTAGCTTTCGCATATCCCCCGAAAGTTACGCAAGTGCATATTTGCGATAGATTATGCCACTAGGGCCCATTGTAAAGAGTGCGGTAGGCTAAATTTAAGGGTAGAGGTGCGCTTGCTTGTCGTGAGTGACACAATTTGCTTTTGCTTTTGCTTTCTTTTACAATATTAGCTTCACCGTGGACCGTGTCGTTTCTCATTTAGCATGCTTTTAAACACTTGTCATAGTGACTTTTCTATTCCCTACTTTCAATTCCTTTCTCTTTCTTTCCGGTAATATAATTCGCTCTCGGGTGAGATCTTGAATCAGCACAAGATGCTCGGGCACGATGCACTCGCCTGTGCAAATTGTCGGCTTTGTGGTGGGAGCGCGTATTGCAGCTGCATGTGATTGAATTGTGAGCCCTTCCGCTATGATTCCGATCCCTTTCAGGCGCGGCCCTAAAGGGGAACTCCCGTTACTGAGGGGCCTAGATGAGTAGTGGTCGTGTAGTAGCGTTTTATCTGTGCAACTGCAATACGTGAGTGTATCGAGCAGCTCGAGATCTCTCGCGACGGCGAATCCGTGTCCGTGTGTCAATTCTTTTCTATCTCTGCAATGAGATACTTAGAATCTGTTTGACACTTAAAAGCAATGCAAGCGTACCTCTAAAATATGCGAAAGGAATTGTAATCGTATGTATGCAGAGAGATCGACGAGATCCTCTCGTCTATTTCTCTCACGCGTGTATGTTAACCCTTTGTACTTTAAAGTAAAATCTTTTGAAAAATTTTTTGTTGCCATTTACCATATATTGCTATCACAGTCCGAAGGGTTAGTATACCGAAGCATACTCTGTTATGCTTCCTCTGAGTGGTGTGTGTGTGTGTGTGTGTACGTGCTCCGAAATTTAGAATAGTTGGGCAGGCAAGTCTAGTTTTAAGCGTTCCATCGAGGAATTCTTCGAGGGATTCGCCGAGGGATTCGCCGAAGGGTTCTCTGGTGAATTCTTCAAGAGATTCACTTAGAATTTCGTTGGCTGGCTCGGGGTGGAATTAGGTCTGGGTTAAGGTTTATTAACATTTTAGAGTAGAATTAGAAAATTTTTATTATTAGCGCCTGACGAGGCTGCTTTTTTCACACTACAATTCGGAATTATTATGCGCCCAAAGAGGCTGCTGTTCTTCCGGCTTGTGATTCGGCATCGTTATGCGCCCATAGAGGCCGCTGTTTCTTTTTTTATTAAAATTGAAAAGTATGAGACGCCCAAAGTTGCCACTCCTTTTTTCTATCAGTCTTGAGAATCGTTGAGCGCCCACAGAGGCTGCCGTTTCTTTTCTCATTAAAATTGAAAAGTTTTAGGCGCCGAAACGGGCCACTCCTTATTTCTATGAATGTTGAAAATCATTAAGCGCCCAATGTGGCTGCTCGAAATTTTTCTGAATGTCCGAATTGCGTGGCGCTCCATGCGGCTGCCTGGAATTTAAAGGAAATTTTTTGAAACTTGTTTAAATACAAATTGTCTGTTTCAGTAATAGTGTTTGTGATCGCCCGTAATGCGATCGTAGAGTCAGTGTTTTTGCGCAAGTAAAACTAGTCGAGAGCTCCGGTGCTCTATTAGTCTTTTCACCGCGAAAGTAGAGTCATGCACGAGTCCAACTGCAACTGCTGGGCTGAGGGCTAAACGGTTGCTGACCTGAGGGGTGCCGAGCTGAGGGATGCTGAACTGAGGGGTGCTGGTCAGAGGGCTGCTGGTCTGAGGGGTGCTGGTCTCAGGGCTGCTGGTCAGAGGGGTGCTGTTCTCAGGGTTGCTGGTGAGGGGTTCGAGTTTGCAGAGATGCAGTACTCTTGATGACAGCGAACGGCAAGTCACTTTATAATTCTTTGAATGTGGGTGCACGCAATAGAACAAAATGGTTTCTGTAGAAAACGTAGCGTAGCTATTAGCTCCTTCGATTCTGGCCATTCCAACACAAATGCGCGACATGCAGGGGCCCATTTCACATGGTCGGTATTCATTTCGGGAACACTTGTGCAATATTTCGCAAATATGGTCTAGGGCGTCTAGGCAGTAGCCTCATGATGTGGTTCTTTTCTAAGCCATATTCACGAAATATCGCAGAAATGTTCCTAAAACGAATGCTAATTATATGAAGTGGGCCACTAACCGCTGCGCATATTTGTTGGAAAGAGCAGAATCCAATGAGCCGACCATACAAGGTACTCGTAGATTGTGACATGCATGTGTCTGTCTTAAAATCAAAAAATTAAATCGATACAACATTTGCTCGCGATTTTTGCAATTCCGATTAATAATTCCTAAAATAATGGAATCGATCGTGTCGAGTAGAGTCACCGCGAAAAATTTGGAAAAGTTCCAAGTGGAACCAGACTTCCTAGCAATCTTGCAGTCTAGCAAGATCCTTCGTGATCGCGCGTAATGCGATCGTAGTGTCCCCGTATTTTTTTTCGCGTTCATCTACGTATTTCGCAGAGCACCGCGGCTCTTATTTAGTAGAGTAGTATTACCGCGAATTTGGAGTCAAATTTTTGCGTATCTAAGACTTGTCCAGAGCACCGAAGCTCCAGTTGAATTTTCTTCGCGAAAGTAGAGCCAATTTTTTGCGCATAAAAAGTTCGTCCAGAGCACCGGTGCTTTAATTGCTTTTTTATCGCGGAAGTAGAGTCAAATTTTCGCTTAGCTTCAATTTTCAGCTTAGACTTGCCAAGGAAATTCTAGGCCCTAAAAAGGGCCTAGTTCGTGGATCCTGATGAAGGCCCAACAAATGGACCCTATACAGGGCCTAGCGCGTAGGCCCTAGAGAGGGCCCAAAGGGAGACCCTACAGAGGGCCCAAAGGGAGACCCTACAGAGGGCCTAGCATAGGCCCTAGAGAGGGCCCAAAGCTTGGAAGCTGGCGAGGATGACAGGACGGACCATATTCGCCGACCGGTGAATAATATTCTGTACTTGCATGCGACTTGTTATGTAGAGACGAGTACCTTGTATTCCTGGGTAGTAATCTTTGTGCGTGTATTGTGCAAGGGTAAGCATCCTACTTAATTGCACGCAGTGCAGTTTGGTAGGATATGCATCCTACAAAATGCAATCAAAAAGACTTTGCCCAACGAGTTCATTCCGAGAGCAAGGAATGTGAAATAATTGAAATGGCGCGTTTAAAATACAAGAGGGCCAAAAGTTGCTACTCCTTTTGTCGAATTAGAGCCACCCCTATATACCCCGCGGCGTGTATATTTTGAAAGTAGCCTTTTCCATTTAATATGGCAAGTAAAGTTCAAAGGGTTAATATATTTTTGCGAGATATTCAGGGAATCATTTGGGAGTCGCTGAGGGATTCGTGCGTTTAGATTTAAGTAAGAGAATTGTAAAGACCTATGTACGTACAGGGAGATATCGAACCTACCTCCTATCTCCGATGAGCAGGTAGGTTCGGTACCTAAACCGAAGGGATCGATGGAACTTTGTTTCCATCCATCTCTTTGGTTGAGTAGGCTAAGGGTTTCATGTACAGGGAGATCGGTGGAACTTTGATTCCATCTATCTCTCTACGGGTCTCGAAACGCAGCAACCTCCTCGTGGTGAGACCTGGTAATCGGTGAGAACCGAGCCGATAGTTGCGATTGTCAAATATTCTAATTAGATATAAGAATTTCTTTAACTTGCAATGTTAATAGAATGTAAGAATAAAATATAATAACTTGAAATATTGTAACATGAACTCAGTATTTCAACACATTTCAGAGTAGTTCTTGAGTTGGACGCTGTTCATGAATAGAGGTCGCTAAATTCAGTCCTCAAATTATGGGGCGGTAACACAGTTTGTACGGTGACACGAAGTCCCATAAGGTGATAGGTCTATTCAATTCCTCGTCTGTGTCTGTGGTTTCGCATGCAACGTTAGCGGTGAAGTCTCGAAGCAGATTGTAACGCTATGCGTGGTAGGAATTAGAATTCAGCACGGGTAAAACTAGATTATTTTTTGAGAGTCGAAGCCCGCGATTTACATATGTTTCTCTTATTGTTAGGGTAACAATTTAAAAATCGTCGTATGAACATATTCCGTTCAACGATAGAGAAAGGAGGATCAAAATAAAACGATATCACATTCGCAGTTTAACCTTGCTGTCCTATTCCGGTTTATTTAACGCAAAATAAATTAGAAATTATAAAATTTCTCGAGAAATTCATGGGAAGGAACACTAGTCGTGGGGTGCATTAATGTGACTGCAAATCGAGTTACTTTTCAAACCCCTCAGAAAAAATACTAAAGGTCTTTTTCTAAACTTTTTTGTCTGAGCCTGTAATGAAAATTCAAAAATCCCTTTTATAGATTTAAGTAAGTTTTGTACGTACTGAAAATTTCATCGAAATCGATTATCGTTGCTAATCTCGAAGGTTCGAGATTACCCAACCGAGTTGTTCGTCATTGTCCCACGACATCCAAAAATAAAAAGGAATTTATTTCAGAGGTTGGAATCATAATTCAAGCAACGCCTGGGTCACAAAATGTTGGTAAAAAAGCGATTTATTTCAACTTAAAAAAGAATAATTGTTTCACTAATTCAACAATAATTACATGCAATTGAAATGGACAAAATATTAGTTCAGACATGATGAAAATAATAAATTGTGTTATTCTTGAATAGCATAAGCTGTATTTATTACTTTCTGCCCGGCGTTGGATACGACCTAAACTATTAGATAGTTGGGGGGGAACATAGTGTCTATGTATTAAAACGCCGTAACATCGCGTTTGCGATAACCCAGCACTCGTGTTTAGCCGACGCTCGAGCTGGAGAGAGACAGAACGTCAACAACCTCTACGAAAGTCGTACCGTCGCCGAACAATGGCCTGCCAGTTCAGCTTTGTCTGCGTAAGTCATCGGACCATAGTGAACGCGTGAGCATATTATGTCGCGACATTTCGATTCCTGTATTAATTTCATCGATTACTGGACCATGTGGGAGGTCGCTTAACAAGATTCTACAACAATTCACCAAGTATCTACAAGACTTGGCAAGTAATACTTTTCTCGAGGAGTTGGGAGTCCTTGCAGCGAGACGGAACGTCAACAACCTCTAGCAAAGTCGAACCAACGCCGAACAATGTACTTGCCAGTTGAACTTTGCCTGCGACAGTGAATGGACCTCAGTGAACGCGTGAGCATATTATTTCGCGATATCTCGCTTCCTGGATTAATTTCATCGATTATTGGGCCATGTGGGAAGTCGCTTAACAAGATTCTACTACAATTCACCCAGTATCTAGAAGACTTCGTGGGCAACACTTTTCTCGGGTCCTATCAAAGGTCCCCACTGCTTAGAGACACTTAAAAATGTGCAGTGCTTTGTGTTTAAAATCATGAAATGGTTGTGCGTGTTAGTAGTGTCAACGCGAGTGTAGAGTCAGTGTTTTTACGCAAATTGAACTATTTAAGACTAAGCACCGGTGCTCAAATTACTTTTTGATCGCGAAATTAAAGTGACATATTTGTTTGTGTGTGTGTGTGTGTGTGTGTGATACATTCTGTTTGGTACTTTTGACCTTAGTTTGTGAACCTGCTAATGTGGCTGCCTGACTGCATGGATAGCGGTGAGACTGCATTCAACGATCGGTGAGTGGTACATTTTAATTTTTTCAATTTTTCTGAATGCTACTGAATCAATGATTGCTGTAGCAAGCACAGTGACCAAGAATACATACTTTGTACTCGTGAACAGTAACATTAACGCGCGTGCTTCAAAATGTTTAATACAGACAAAAGCAATGAATAAATTTGAACTTCGAGGTCAAAGTTCTAATAACGCGTTTTAATTATTCCGAATTATTTTTCTTGAATTTTATAATCTAAGCTTGATTCTTTGAATACGAATTGCACATCTCAAGTTTAATTACATTCGAGCCATTAGATTCTCTTAATAAAACGAGAATGTAAAGCATTAATTTATTAAGGATTTTCAATTATATAAGTTGAAGTTCTTTCTCATACAAATATTAATATGCGAGAATGAGAGTTGATATTGGTACTACTTGGTCAGTGTGCTTGCTTCTTCAACTTTTCTCTCTCCTTACAATATTTAAGCCAGCCTATCAATAAGTCTTAGTTTAAGAACTTTAGTCGTAAGACTTTTTCAAAATTTTCAAAAATGCGCAAAGCATTGGTCAAATATGGACCAGAATTATTCCGTAGAAATGGGTCACTTTCGTAGGTACCTCCCCGCTGGTGTGGCCTGGCCTTGGTAACGTTTCCCAAGCATTGCGACTTGCGAAACGGAATCAAGCTGAAGCCTACGATCTAGTTTAAGTGTCCAGATCGAGCCAAACTCACATTCGGTGAATTTTTGGTTCCGTCTGGACATCTATTCAAAAATGCACTTGCGTATTTCGAGCGATAAGCTTCTATTCCGTCTCGTTCTTTTTAAATATAAGAGTGCCGAACGCGCTCTTCTAGAAATACAATTCGCCTTCGATCACTGATTTCGAATTCGCGCATGGTTTGCTCGCCCGCCATAGGCCGGCTGTGCTGGGTACAACTTATTACGGCTTTACACGGAGGACCATTGTTAGACGATGTTGTGCGCCAGTTCATGACTTTCGGATTTTCTTGTCATCCCGCCGATACCGGGCTTCGGTCCATCTCGTGCCGGCTCTGATGTCTTCGTTAGCTCGTTCTCGGCCACACACGCCATGGCAGTGTAAAGTCGTAGTATGGAGCACGCCATGTAGAAACGAAAATTCGGTGCATCGAGGGTGAATGTCGCGTCGCGTCGCGTCTTTCGGTCCTTTAGTCGTTTAGTCTTCTTTGCAATCTCAATCGGGAGATTCTTAGCTTCCGCATATCCCCCGAAAGTTACGCAAGTGCATATTTGCGATAGATTATGCCACTAGGGCCCATTGTAAAGAGTGCGGTAGGCTAAATTTAAGGGTAGAGGTGCGCTTGCTTGTCGAGAGTGACACAATTTGCTTTTGCTTTTGCTTTCTTTTACAATATTAGCTTCACCGTGGACCGTGTCGTTTCTCATTTAGCATACTTTTAAACACTTGTCATAGTGACTTTTCTATTCCCTACTTTCAATTCCTTTCTCTTTCTTTTTGGTAATATAATTCGCTCTCGGGTGAGATCTTGAATCAGCACAAGATGCTCGGGCACGATGCACTCGCCTGTGCAAATTGTCGGCTTTGTGATGGGAGCGCGTATTGCAGCTGCATGTGATTGAATTGTGAGCCCTTCTGCTATGATTCCGATCCCTTTCAGGCGCGGCCCTAAAGGGGAACTCCCGTTACTGAGGGGCCTAGATGAGTAGTGGTCGTGTAGTAGCGTTTTATCTGTGCAACTGCAATCCGTGAGTGTATCGAGCAGCTCGAGATCTCTCGCGACGGCGAATCCGTGTCCGTGTGTCAATTCTTTTCTATCTCTGCAATGAGATACTTAGAATCTGTTTGACACTTGAAAGCAATGCAAGCGTACCTCTAAAATATGCGAAAGAAATTGTAATCGTATGTATGCAGAGAGATCGACGAGATCCTCTCGTCTATTTCTCTCACGCGCGTATGTTAACCCTTTGTACTTTAAAGTAAAATCTTTTGAAAATTTTTTTGTTGCCATTTACCATATATTGCTATCACAGTCCGAAGGGTTAATATACCGATGCATAGTTATGCTTCCTCTGAGTGGTGTGTGTGTGTGTGCGTGCTGCGAAACTTAGAATAGTTGGGCAGGCAAGTCTAGTTTTAAGCGTTCCATCGAGGAATTCTTCGAGGGATTCGCCGAGGGATTCGCCGAAGGGTTCTCTGGTGAATTCTTCAAGAGATTCACTTAGAATTTCGTTGGCAGGCTCGGGGTGGAATTAGGTCTGGGTTAAGGTTTATTAACATTTTAGAGTAGAATTAGAAAATTTTTATTATTAGCGCCTGACGAGGCTGCTTTTTTCACACTACAATTCGGAATTATTATGCGCCCAAAGAGGCTGCTGTTCTTCCGGCTTGTGATTCGGCATCGTTATGCGCCCATAGAGGCCGCTGTTTCTTTTTTTATTAAAATTGAAAAGTATGAGACGCCCAAAGTTGCCACTCCTTTTTTCTATCAGTCTTGAGAATCGTTGAGCGCCCACAGAGGCTGCCGTTTCTTTTCTCATTAAAATTGAAAAGTTTTAGGCGCCGAAACGGGCCACTCCTTATTTCAATGAATCTTGAAAATCATTAAGCGCCCAATGTGGCTGCTCGAAATTTTTCTGAATGTCCGAATTGCGTGGCGCTCCATGCGGCTGCCTGGAATTTAAAGGAAATTTTTTGAAACTTGTTTAAATGCAAATTGTCTGTTTCAGTAATAGTGTTTGTGATCGCCCGTAATGCGATCGTAGAGTCAGTGTTTTTCCGCAAGTAAAACTAGTCGAGAGCTCCGGTGCTCTATTAGTCTTTTCTTCGCGAAAGTAGAGTCATGCACGAGTCCAACTGGAGCTGCTGGGCTGAGGGCTAAAGGGTTGCTGACCTGAGGGAGTGCCGAGCTGAGGGATGCTGAACTGAGGGGTGCTGGTCCGATGGGTGCTGATCTCAGGGCTGCTGGTTAGAGGGGTGCAGCTCTCGGGGTTGCTGGTGAGGGGTTCGAGGTTGCAGAGATGCAGTACTCTTGATGACAGCGAACGGCAAGTCACTTTATAATTCTTTGAATGTGGGTGCACGCAATAGAACAAAATGGTTTCTGTAGAAAACGTAGCGTAGCTATTAGCTCCTTCGATTCTGGCCATTCCAACACAAATGCGCGACATGCAGGGGCCCATTTCACATGGTCGGTATTCATTTCGGGAACACTTGTGCAATATTTCGCAAATATGGTCTAGGGCGTCTAGGCAGTAGCCTCATGATGTGGTTCTTTTCTAAGCCATATTCACGAAATATCGCAGAAATGTTCCTAAATCGAATGCCAATTATATGAAGTGGGCCACTAACCGCTGCGCATATTTGTTGGAAAGAGCAGAATCCAATGAGCCGACCATACAAGGTACTCGTAGATTGTGACATGCATGTGTCTGTCTTAAAATCAAAAAATTAAATCGATACAACATTTGCTCGCGATTTTTGCAATTCCGATTAATAATTCCTAAAATAATGGAAACGATCGTGTCGAGTAGAGTCACCGCGAAAAATTTGGAAAAGTTCCAAGTGGAACCAGACTTGCTAGCAATCTTGCAGTCTAGCAAGATCCTTCGTGATCGCGCGTAATGCGATCGTAGTGTTCCCATTTTTTTTTCGCGTTCATCTACGTATTTTGCAGAGCACCGCGGCTCTTATTTAGTAGAGTAGTATTACCGCGAATTTGGAGTCAAATTTTTGCGTATCTAAGAATTGTCCAGAGCACCGAAGCTCCAGTTGAATTTTCTTCGTGAAAGTAGAGCCAATTTTTTGCGCATAAAAAGTTCGTCCAGAGCACCGTTGTTCTAATTGCTTTTTTATCGCGGAAGTAGAGTCAAGTTTTCGCTTAGCTTCAATTTTCAGCTTAGACTTGCCAAGGAAATTCTAGGCCCTAAAAAGGGCCTAGCTCGTAGACCCTGGAGGGGGCCAGAAAATTAAATCAATACAAAAGTTGCTCGCGATTTTTGCAATTCCGATTAATAATTCGTAAAATAATGGAATCGATCGTGTTGAGTAGAGTCACCGCGAAAAATTTGGAAAGGTTCTAAGTGGAATCCCAGTCTCCCTAGCAATCTTGCAGTCTAGCAAGATCCTTCGTGATCGCGCGTAATGCGATCGTAGTGTCCCCATTTTTTTTCGCGTTCATCTACGTATTTTGCAGAGCACCGCGGCTCTTATTTAGTAGAGTAGTATTACCGCGATTTTGGAGTCAAATTTTTGTGTATCTAAGACTTGTCCAGAGCACCGAAGCTCCAGTTGAATTTTCTTCGCGAAAGTAGAGCCAATTTTTTGCGCATAAAAAGTACGTCCAGAGCACCGGTGCTTTAATTGCTTTTTTATCGCGGAAGTAGAGTCAAATTTTCGCTTAGCTTCAATTTTCAGCTTAGACTTGCCAAGGAAATTCTAGGCCCTAAAAAGGGCCTAGTTCGTGGACCCTGGTGAAGGGCCAACAAATGGACCCTATACAGGGCCTAGCGCGTAGGCCCTAGAGAGGGCCCAAAGGGAGACCCTACAGAGGGCCTAGCATAGGCCCTAGAGAGGGCCCAAAGCTTGGAAGCTGGCGAGGATGACAGGACGGACCATATTCGCCGACCGGTGAATAATATTCTGTACTTGCATGCGACTTGTTATGTAGACACGAGTACCTTGTATTCCTGGGTAGTAATCTTTGTGCGTGTATTTTGCAAGGGTAAGCATCCTACTTAATTGCACGCAGTGCAGTTTGGTAGGATATGCATCCTACAAAATGCAATCAAAAAGACTTTGCCCAACGAGTTCATTCCGAGAGCAAGGAATGTGAAATAATTGAAATGGCGCGTTTAAAATACAAGAGGGCCAAAAGTTGCTGCTCCTTTTGTCGAATTAGAGCCACCCCTATATACCCCGCGGCGTGTATACGCATATTAACCCTTTGGACTTTAAATTAAAATCTTTTGAAAGTAGCCTTTTCCCTTTAATATTGCAAGTAAAGTTCAAAGGGTTAATATATTTTTGCGAGATATTCGGGGAATCATTTGGGAGTCGCTGAGGGATTCGTGCGTTTAGATTTAAGTAAGAGAATTGTAAAGACCTATGTACGTACAGGGAGATATCGAACCTACCTCCTATCTCCGATGAGCAGGTAGGTTCGGTACCTAAACCGAAGGGATCGATGGAACTTTGTTTCCATCCATCTCTTTGGTTGAGTAGGCTAAGGGTTTCATGTACAGGGAGATCGGTGGAACTTTGATTCCATCTATCTCTCTACGGGTCTCGAAACGCAGCAACCTCCTCGTGGTGAGACCTGGTAATCGGTGAGAACCGAGCCGATAGTTGCGATTGTCAAATATTCTAATTAGATATAAGAATTTCTTTAACTTGCAATGTTAATAGAATGTAAGAATAAAATATAATAACTTGAAATATTGCAACATGAACTCAGTATTTCAACACATTTCAGAGTAGTTCTTGAGTTGGACGCTGTTCATGAACAGAGGTCGCTAAATTCAGTCCTCAAATTATGGGTCGGTAACACAGTTTGTACGGTGACACGAAGTCCCATAAGGTGATAGGTCTATTCCATACCTCGTCTGTGCCTCGTCTGTGCGTCGTCTGTGGTGTTGGCAGAACTTTCACATACCAACTGACAATATTATAAGAAATACGTAGTGTATCTTATCGTGTCTAGATTATAAAGGAAGTTAATTTTATCGAGTACTGCTCATATAGGAAGTCGTAATGCACATTTTAACGAGCCACATATAGATGTCATGCTCCAAGTATTGACTTCATCACGTGTAAGGCGTCGTGAGGTCTAGTCTCGTTTAAACACCACACTAAAAAGATCGAAATTCTCCTGAGCCAAGTAACAACACTTCGAAGTTCGAGGCAGTTATAAGAACAGTCTTAATTCTCAATTCGTTCATTCTTTGGTACACGGACAACATGACAAGTGCTTTGTGTACGTGAAAAAGAGCCGTTGAAGAAATTATAACAGTGGTCAGCCATATTGAAACAGCACACAAGCAAGCGGCTACTCGTGTATGAAAGGCGAGTAAGCCAAATGCTCGTGCACCGAAGTCTCCTCTCTCATACTGCACGTGAGTACACAATTTCTTTCTCTTAGAGTGTTCTGTAACGACACACTGTGTGCCTTGCTGTATTACCGATTGGGTTAACAGGATCGGAGCGTCTGTGACAGGATCTAAGACGCCGGCATGACTTCGAAAATAAAAAGGAGGCCCTCTTCTACTCTCTCTCGCTGAGAAACGTTCAAGGATAGTTGGTAGGTACGCGTCAGCGTGAAGAATGATGTAAGACGTGTGTCTAACTTTAACATTGACTTTCACCCATTCTTTAAAGGAGATACGCTTACGATCGTGTGGGTGTACGGGTGCTCGTGTCTGTATGACAGTGCACGCGCAGTAGGTGAGGTCATACACCCATCCACTCGCACAGGTGGTTCCTGCTCCATTCACACTGTGCAGTCACTCCGTCTACCGAGCGCACGTTACCTTTTCTCAGGGAACCTCGACTCGTGCCGTTAGTGTATCCGACGATGACCGACACTACGTTCATTATCAAAGTGCCAATTGTCCTGTTGTTCGCGGTCGCCGCCGCGTGCAGTAATTACACGGACATTGATCTGCCGTCTGACCACATCAAGTATTACTTCAACTACTTTCCCACGGTAGCCGAAGAGTGCCGCAATAATACTCTCTGTCCGTACAAGGTAATAACGCGGTGTATTAATAACACGAGTACTCAAGGATATGTTGCTGTAATTAAAGGATCGTTATCCCCGTTTTTAATTTTTTCCATTTGCGTGGAGGTGCATGCGAGTCGTAGACACTTTGGGAAAATTTCACGTTCAAGCTCGACGAACGATCAAAAGTTTCGAGGCACGAGAGACAGATACTAATGAGGGATTTTTCTTGGATAAACTTAGGATAGCCTTGATACCAAAGCTTGTTGGGGTTACGAGCCGAATTGCAAAGCCGAAAATTCTTTTTCCGTTCCTCAATGTCCAGGTGATCACAAAGGATGGGTGACCACGAAAAAAGCTCAGTTAGACACATTTTATGCCCAAGGCGATTTCGGTTACGTACGAGATCAGAGGAAGGAAATGTCGATAATCTGCGAACCGTTATTTATGGCAAGTCTCGCGTGTATTGTTATGCAATTAGAAATAGGAACTGCTCGAATGCTCTTCCCGATTTCGTTTAACTGAGGTCTTTCATTAAAGGATGACTCATCCCTAGAATGCTCGGAACATATGAGATTTTGTAGAGCCAGGAATATAATGATAAATTTCACGGATTTGCTACAAAGGAAAGAACCGATACGTTACAAAATGGATGTATTGAAGGAGGGCCAAATTGGTGGCTACTGCACGTGAGTGAAAAGCCACACGAATCGCGCGATTAATCTCGACGTTTACAAGCTCATGAATCATCTGTTCCATGCGATTTAGATTGAACAAGAAGAGATTGCAAGAAAATGCGGATCACATTAGCCCGTTGCAATCTTGGGGACCCGAGCTACGAAATTTTCGAAGGTTACATCGACCGCCGATCGTTAACGGCGACTGTGATATCGTTATCGAAAAGCCAACGTACATAATGAAAATAGACGCTAGTAAGTGGCGAAGAACGTATTCTATCGCGGATACATTTCACAGCAATTAATGCACAAATATCCGGCATCCACTCATTTGTCGAAGTCGTTCTGTTTCAGTAGTAAATATGTATCATCATTTTTGCGACTTTTTCAACTTATACGCGTCATTGCACGTAAACCTCTCGCACCCCGCTGCCTTCAGCACTGATAATCACATAATGATCTGGGAAAGCTACAGGTAACTGACACCAATGCAACAGAAAAACCACGGCACGCTAGATACCAATGGTTCTTTCACACTTTCAGTTACCGCTCCGCGTTTCAAGACACCTTCGAAGCTTTCACGAGAAACCCGATGTGGGATTTAAAAACGTTCCGCGGGGAAACAGTCTGCTTCAAGAACGTCGTGTTCCCGTTGCTGCCGCGCATGATTTTTGGTCTCTACTACAATACACCTCTCGTACGGGATTTTATTTCGCTGCTTTTTTATTTAAAGGAGTGTATCCATATGATCGCCTTAATGGCTGAATAACATTCCAGATTTACGGCTGCGAAAAAAGCGGATTGTTTAAAGCTTTCGGCGACCATGTGATGCATAGATTACAGATACCTCTTCGCGAAAGGAAGAACCAAAGGATACGAGTGACTCTGCTCAGCAGGGATACACAGTACAGAAGAATCTTAAACGAAGATGAATTAGTGAAGGCTTTGAAGGAGAATCCAGAGTACAAAGTCAGGAAGGTAAATAGGTGATGCAGGAAGATGTAGGAAGAACGTGATAAAATATTGTTTCTACAGGTAGTCTACAATAAGAAGGTCTCGTTCAAAAAGCAACTAGAAATTACGAGAAACTCCGACATCTTTATCGGTATCCATGGAGCTGGACTGACCCACCTTATGTTTCTACCGGATTGGGCAGCAGTATTTGAAATGTAAGTGTGTTCGAATCATTTTTTTCTTACGAAATTGCTGTAGAGCCTACGTGTGATCGCGCATGAATGCTATTCAGATACAATTGTGAAGACCCAGGATGTTACAAAGATCTCGCACGTTTACGCGGTGTTAAATACTTCACGTGGGAAGATACTTCGAAATTAGTGCAGCAAGATCCCGTAAGTGCTGGCTTCCATTTCGTATACCCGAATGTAAGAATGTGACCACGCTAATTACAACAATTGAAACTTCACACAGGGCACACACCCCGATGGAGGAGCTCACGCGAAATTCACGAATTACAGTTTCGATGTTGAGGAATTTCTACGTACAGTTTCCCTGGCAAGGGATCACGTGAGAAATCATAATGCTTTTAAGAAATTCGTTAGTAAAAGAACGCAAGGTAAGAGGTCGGAGATGAAAAATGAAACTAGAACGACAAATGGCGTGAAGGAAATTGAAACACCTAAGTCAGAAGAGGTGAATGAATTGAAACCTGACGTTCAACCCAAAGATGAGTTATAACGAAATTTTAGGAAATCAATTTCGGCGACAACGAAACGTATAGATGTTTGATAGGCAAATAAATAGCATTAAGCCGAACTAAGGAAACGACTTGTTACCAATTAAGCTTTTTACTTATTTTTATACCAATATATGTACATACTTAGTTTAATAGAAAGAGCAATAAATATTAAATACAATTCGATATGTGTACGTAACGGCAGTGACAATATTCCGAATTTATTACTTGTTTGCATCGATGCTATGTGTATATTTGGCTTGGAGTGTATATACACGTTACAGTATATGAACTCGTATTCTCTAATGAACAGCCAGTACAGCAAATCGTATTTTACAACTTAATTTGTACCCGTTTTCTGTACAGAAATAAAACAGATGTTATATTTACGGCTGTATACACTATCAGTATCTGTAAAGCTTTTAACTGATTCACGTATAGTGTGCGTACTAACATATTAATCGAACCGGTCGTCAAATTTGACAATAAAAAGAAAAGTAAACCGTTATAATTCACAGCTTCGAATATCTCTATAGTGTTACTAGTTGCGCGTTTCTCACACTCGTCTGGCACGTGTTCTCGTTTATTTTTAACATCTGTCTTATGCATTTTGGTCTTTCTGTCTACAGATTCTGTATCTGTTGCAGTACCGATTAATATATCGGTAACTATTTCTATCAATAACAATAATGTCAGCACCATCACACCCAAGGTAAGTACCCACATACAATAGCCTGCATTTGCTAAGCGTCTCGAGACTTTAAAGTACGAATCACAGAATAAAGTGGCTGCACAAGTTTGTGCTGATATCAAAGACAGTTTGATACACAGTATCATGGATTCGTTGTAACTTCCTTCAAATTCATATCCAAAGATTTTTATATGAAATGCTTGGGGCTTATACTGCACCGGCTTTTGTGCAGATGCATTCTGATACGTGGAGTGTATCAATCTACCAATTGCTACCCCTACTAAATAGAGCCCTACGTACCCAGGCACAGAAACTACCCCTTCTCTGTTAGCAGAGACAAAATCGTCTCTAGGTTTATTACTTAACACCCACTCCTTCAACCCTCTGGTACTCAGTATATATTCATGCATTGTTAATATCCATGCACCAGATAATAACGAATATCGCGAATTAATAGTACTTGTTATGGAACTGGTGAATAGTTTAACGAAAGCAAGAGTTATGAAGAAGTTCCAGTGGATCCCGTACTCGGTTACATGCTTCTGATATCCTATAAGTTCGATAGCAACAGAACGACCGAAACCTAATATTAAAAGTGGAATGCAACTTTTTGCAGATTGCTTTATGTTCCTGGATACAGTGTGGAAGAACCCTACTCTGGGTTTTGGGGCGAAGTCTTTGGCTTCCGGTGCTACTAAAGCATTTGCCAATATAAATAATCCAACACCAGTGTCCATTAAACTATATCCAAATATCTCAGTCTTGGCAAATTTGCGTGGAAAAATACGAAAATCTATGGCTAGTATGCATATCACTGTTATAATGTTAGTTAATGCCCGAAAATTCGTTATGAAAGGCCTTTTGGTGTGAATAGGTCCCTGACTATGATTGGATAATGCGTTTGACTTGATTCCCAATATAATGATATTGATAATCGATATCAACATCATAGCGAAGCACACGGCAATAATATGCTCGGATAATGTAGTACAGCATAATATAGATGGGATTACAATTAGTGTAAATTCTAATACGACTCTAACATTTCTGTGAAGATAGTCCCTTAAGAGGCCTAATGTAGTAGTGGTTAAGAGTATACTACATATATTTGGCATAATTGCGTATACAACTTCTCTGGCTGTCGTTCCACCATGATTAGAAACAAACGCTTCTTGTTCTTGGCGATAAATATTCTTATTCCATGTGTGTGACATACTTATCAAACAAGTGATTAGTTTTCTTGACGAACAAAGTTCTGCAAAAGAGTATTTTCATTTCATCACTGAACTTTCGTCTTTTAAAAGTATAAATGTAATTTTGCATACATAGATGTCGAATCTTATGTATACAAAATGTTCAAAATACAATATGAACATTCTTATTATTGGGGACTTACGTGAACAAGCATTTCTTTAATTTATACTCCAAAATGTAGCTTATAAAAGTTAAAATAAGCAAATGATACAAGCCAACATAATATGCCTTTACTGTTACGTCAATACACATTGGACACCAGATGGCACTACCTGTACTACTTATACCAGTTTCACAGAGATATGGAGAAAGTGAATTGATATAAAAATGAAGCTTGGAACATGTTTTTGATGTGTTCTTTCTGCAATGAATAATTACACTTTTGATAAAATATACTGAATGGCGTTTAAATATTGAAAATAGAACAAACAATATACTATATATATTCAGATAGAATCAGATGTGCAAAACACTACACGATTTTTAAAAATCAATGTGATTTAAATGTGAATGAAAAAAGCTAAACATGCTGTGTCCAGTGTGCAGGGAAGAGTACCCCATAGAAGATATAGGGAGTCATGTCGATTTGTGTTTTTCTTTAATTAGTGCAGCTGCAGAGGAATCGCCACCAACTCCAAAGAGACCTTTCCCGTATAAAGAAATTGATCAAACAAATCCGCTAAAGAAGCACAAACCGAACCCTGTGACAAATATGACGCACACCAATCAACAGAAAAGAATTTCACTCAAAGAGCACAGTCCTCTTGCTGAGGAAATGAGACCCACGTGTCTTGTCGATTACATAGGACAAGAACAAGTTATTGGTTCTAATACAGTTTTACAACAGCTATTGGAGAAAGGACATATTCCGAGCATGATATTCTGGGGTCCACCGGGATGTGGAAAAGTAATATGAAGTAATATTACTTACTATGGATTTCCAATTTTTCATGAAATTTATGATGAAACTTATTTTAGTCATCCTTGGCCAATATCATATCATGCTTAAGCAAACAGACACACGGAGACAAAGTGCATGTTATAAGACTCTCCGCGACATCATCAGGAGTTAGTAGTATAAGAGACGCTGTTAATACAGCAAAAACTAAGCCAAAGTTGAATCATCAAACCATTGTATTTATGGACGAAATCCATCGTTTTAATAAGCTTCAGCAAGATATCTTTCTGCCCCATGTAGAAGCAGGAACATTTACTTTGATCGGTACTACTACGGAGAACCCGTCGTATGGCTTGAATTCTGCTTTGTTGAGCAGGTGTCGTGTGTTTAAACTGAATAAATTGACATCGTCGAATATTATGGAAATTCTTTGCAAAGCAGTTTCGTTGATTAATGGAGAAATATGCGATAGCCAAAGCAAACAGTTCTCCAGTAATATACGGGACAAGTTAAGCTCTACTTCTAAGCCAGATTTTACTATTGATAAGGCAGTGATCGAATGGTTAGCAGAAGTATCCGATGGAGATGCACGTGTTGCATTAAATGGCTTAGAGTTAGCAATCAAGACAAAGGTATCAAATAAACAAAATCCTCGTATTGAATCAATAACTCTTGAAGATGTTAAAGAGAGTCTCAAACACGCACATACGCTATGTGATAAGCAATCGAATAATACACATCACTTATATTCCGCGTTGCATAAATCAATAAAGGCTGGGAACGCGAATGCGTCTTTATATTGGTTAGCACGAATCATGGCGGTGAAAGAAGACCCGGTAGATATAGCCAGACGATTGGTAAGAATATCGAGCGAAGATATTGGTTTAGCAGATTCCGATGCGTTAGGTATGTATGGTGTAAAGTAGAGAAGTATTCCCTTTTTTTTATTAATATAATTGGTGATTCTGAACTTCAGGAATAGCTGTTCATACCATGCATGGATGCCAAATGATTGGAATGCCAGAATGCGATCTACTTTTGGGGCAATGTGTTGTATATTTAGCTAGGGCACCAAAATCTTGCCTTGTGTATAATGCATTAAACTCGGCTAAAAATATTATTATGAATCATAAAGGTCCACAGCCCGTGGTACCATTGCATATTAGAGATAGATCAGGACAAAGAAAACTTCAAGCTATTTTTGGTAAGATTTCGTAAATAAGTAGCGATTAACTCTGGAGCAGCACACAGTTCTCACAGTACATGGTATCAGTTTAAATGCACATTCCCAATAGCAAGAAACGTAAACAGTAATTTTGTATTTGATAGCCTTGGGTTCAGACGCATTCAACTGATGCACATATTTTCCCTGATCATTAATATCGATAAATATAAGGCATGCCACAATTTCAACCCACACACTACCAATTCCATTCCCTAAGTTTTCTTTTGTTGTGTTACGTTGTAAAATGTACGTAATTCAAGTAATATTTATATAAACTGAATGATGTCCAGTTTATATGAATTTTACGTACGTATTGCAACGATAACACACGCGTCGGTGTTTTCTAATATTACACTGAATATCGTTAGGAAATATATTTATTTACGAGAACTCTGCCTCCTTATCATAGTCATATAAATAGTACCATGATTATTGTGTGCTAAATGGTGGAATAAGGTGCCAGGTGCCAGGTTAAATTTTTACGTTCTTCCTTGATGTTCTTCCCAGGACGCGACAAAGAAGGCTTATTACGCAAGGAAGAAAATGTTAGAACTTACTTACCATTTGGTCTGCAGCACGCCAATTTCTTCCTCGAAGACCACTGAACCCTTTCTACTTGGATAAACACATATTTCACAATAAAATACTACTCTAATTACGAACTGTTGTTTCCCGCTCGACTGACCGCTTCACTTCGCGAAGCTACATTTCGCGTACTTTGCGCGCGTCGATCTATACTATATAGAATATTCTATCGTGAAGTTTGAATTTTGTGAAGTATTAATCCGAGACTGAGTTTGAATTATTTATACCCTTGTAACACTTTCCTCGTTTCTCCACTCGCAAAAATGGATTTGAGTATAGAATACAATATAGAAGCATTAATTATTTCTGATTAAAATTCATTTTACTTCATAGAGGAACTATTTTTCGCGCGGTCGTAAAAATGATTTGTACTCAGTATAATAGCATGAATTGCTAAAACTGAAAATAAGTGTGCAATTACTTTGACACGCTTTAAAATAAAAAACATGTTTTAATTAAAAAACAAGTGTAATCTGCTATATAAAAGAATACTTTGATTGAATTGAATTCCCGATGGCGAGAGAGAATCATTTTGAACTGCGCGTACGTTCGACCAATAGGATGTAACTTGAGGTGGCGCCAATCGTTTCGTCACTTAAACTAGTGTACCAACTGTTGAAGGTTGAAGACGTGACGAAAGGCTGAAGTTCATAGTAGTAATCATCTGGTTCTGTCTTTTGAGTTACGTTAGGTCTCGTAGGCGGTAGGCGCACCTTGCTGTGCTAAAGTTGTGTGGTTTTCCGTGTTATCGCTAATAGTTTAAATTATAGTGCTGACGTTACGTTCTACGTAAAAGGAACTCGAGCAAAATGAAGATTTGGACGTCATATCACACTTTCGAGTTAGTGTCATTTAAACAACCCCATACATTTATAACTTTCAAGGCTAGGATGTGGAAATATTCTGTAATATCATTTTATTTCTCGCAATACGCGACGTTAATAATCGAAAATATTTGCAATTTACAGGCATCCATGGGAAACTGTGGTGAAAGCGGCATGCAGAAAATATCCAAATCCTTTGAACCCTTGCGTTTTGGGGACGGACGTTATTGATAGGCAAGTCAAAGAAGGTATCCTATATTCTCACAGATTGGTCACCAGTGAATGGCGTTTTCCCGTATGGATAATGCCGGTAAGTTTTCGAATATTATTAAGGTTATTCGTTCTACAGAGTGTCGACCATAACCTCTCTGATTGGAGCACTAAATTCTGATTGCCATCTAAATTATGTACTATCCATATTAGGATAATGGAATTTAAATGATGCTTTTACTAATACATTTTCTAATTCGACTTATTTATTATTTTCTTGTAAATTGGTATTAAATCGTGGCTTGATATAACGAAACACTTTGACAATGTACGTGCATGATTTATAATTAACAGTCTTCCGATCGATGTATATATTCAACTGTTTCGACATTTCTACCTAAAGATGTAGGATTCTCTTAATTGAATTACATCATTATCGCATTATGTAATGTATTCTTCAGTGCGAACTATATTTAATTTATTATAAAACTTCTGATACCATTATCGGTTTTGCCACTTACGTTAGGTAACGCAAGGCTTGGAACTTTAAAACAGTGGTTCTAAGCATTGTGAGTCGCGTACTGTCATAGGTAAACAGGTAAACAGTAGTGACTCAGAAACATGTGCTTGAAAATGTAGTTTGCAGTTCTTTAACCAGAGGTACAAAGTTTCCATCTCTGAGTAATCAATGAACGATTTTCTAATTAAAATTCTATTTCTGCTCTGATTCCAAGCATTCCAACGAATTCCACATAATTTTCATTTAAGCGCCGAATTCGGACGAAGTCTTTAACATTTCAGATTTGACTTTATTCATCCATAAGAGCAGGGTTGGAAAGTATCAAGTTACTTTATCCACTGTTCAGTTTATCGATTTGTAATGACGTAACAGACACGC
Organism: Andrena minutula; assembly: GCA_929113495.1. Lineage (NCBI taxonomy): Eukaryota > Metazoa > Arthropoda > Insecta > Hymenoptera > Andrenidae > Andrena > Andrena minutula. Next base: position 25,109,527 of record OV815994.1, read on the forward strand.
GTTCGCGTAAAGGTCACAGAGTTATTCATTCATTCGAGACATTATCAAAGCTACCTTCTTCCCCCCTCCTTCAAAGGCTATGAAAAATGTATGAATTTATCCAGACATATAACGTGTAGAATCAAATGATACCAAATGTGGAAAAGCCTCGCGTTCTTCTAAAATCGCGGTAATTAGTGGCAAGACCGAAGATGGGACGTCACGAGTAGTGACGTAGATACACTAGATACGCAAAAGATAGTTGGCGATATGCCGCGAAATGCTAAGCCGGAAGATGTGCTTTCTGCTTATGCAATGTTTCGTTTTTTGCGTAAGATAGAAGTTGCATATGTTTCTGTTTCACGTGCTTCCGGGTGTTCGCTGTTTTGCACGCTGCTCTTAAGTAGTTTATACGTTCCGATGGTCGGACGTCAGTTAATCCTTAAGCTGTAGGGTAACATTACGTAATTGGCACTGTGGGATTTAACGTGACCTCGAAAATATAGTCACAGCCACGTTGCTAAGTACTTCAAAGCAACTAACACCATCTGTGTAAAAACTTTACGATAAATAGCAAATTCAATTTGTGCTACTTTTATACTCCATGCCTGTTCAGAGAGTTGTACTAAAGATAGGCTGGCCTAAGTTTTAGACAGACGAATACTACAATCCATAAAGTAGAACACACGGATTGAACGGCTTTTTAATTCAAGGCTCATAGATTTCTCCCTAAATATGTCCACACACGATCTTCGTATTGAGGCCCCTGTACACGCTCAGTTAAGCAACAGACTCAGTTATCCCGAAGTTCGGCCGTGGTAAGAAATCAATCCACGCCCAGCGCCATGAATCCTTTTCTTCGTCGGGCGCCAGTTTATAGACAAAACAGTTTCCTCCTGTTTGACCGAGCAATCTATACAAACACCGGCAGCAGCAAAGCAGGAAATTCGAAACTTTCGACAACGCCGAGCAAGAAGAAGGTACGGGGGTGGCCAGGGCTCGAGTCAGGGAATTACAAAACAACGACATCGACGGTATCAACTTTCATAATGAGCACCCACCCCCGCCCCAATGTTACGCTCTTTGGCAATCATCCAGCTAGACGCCCGCGTTTTGGAATGCACACCGGCTCCCTTAGAGCCACCCTCTCTCGCCCCCAGCTCCTCCTCCCCCGCCAGGGAGATCTCAGCTTCGAATCCTTTTCGGCTCGGCGAATTGCTTCCTTTCGCAGGATTTTCTATAAGCTTGGCCATTTCGTAAAGCCGGTTCTGTTGTGCCGGCTCGCTCGCTCGAATGCCTTGAATCACAGTTCCGTATATAACGAATGCACGGCAGCTGGGTGGCGAGGGAGAGGAGATCACCGCCCCCGCGTTTAGGCACTCTTGAAATTACTTGACGGAAGGGAAAGTGCAAAGGCTCGTTTCGATTCGAGTTAGCTGCCTTGTCTTTTTTTCTTCATCCGCTGGTAACCGTTTCGACGCGCTTACGGCTAGGCAGCTTGCCCCATCAACGAAAATTTCTGAGTAATTGCTGGTCTCGATCGCACGAAACGCATTTCGGACTCGATTGCTCGGTATGGGGACGTTCGTGTGAAGTGCAGGCGTTGAGCTTACACCTCGATTGAAGCAATATTAATCACGGAAATATAATTGATTATGAGCAAACAGTTAATTAATTTCTGTAATGAATTGTGTTTTGAAATTTGTCATATTACTAAGTAATTAGCTTTGCTGTAACCGAGTTTGTGTTTTCGCTTTTTCAGTTATTCGGTCACCGAGGACCGTGCTATGCTAGTGAATGGAGCGAAGTTAATCCGGATTCAAGGGAGATGGTGGTGAAAACAGTAAACGTAAGTGATTATGTTATTATAAATATCATCCGACTGCTACTGAACACTGCGCAGTAGTGGAATTTAAATTATCGAATTTTTTAGCGACTAACAGTATATTATTAAGAAATTATCATTCATTGTACATTCACTCCAAATTTTCATTCATCTGCGCGAAATAATTCATGAGTGCACCGAACTAGTGGTTCCTATTATCTACTCATTTCTATGCTGCATCAACGAATCGACCTGAAATGCAGAAGTGGTTTCCAGTTAATTCATATTCTCGATCGAAATATCATGTACGACGTTTAATCAGCCGAATGCGAACTTGTATGAAGCACGCTTGTACGGTTATTCCATTTCCATCCGCTCTTTATTACTCACACATTACTCGACAAAGTACTTTAACCGTCCTCATAATTTATCTACCCAAAGCGAGATAAATTGGGGACGGTCGGGTCGATATTCAACGTTGCAAACGTTGCTTCATGCTTCGTGCCAATTCGTTAAATTGTATTACGTAATGCATTCGAATCAACCAGATAAAGAAAGATCATTTCCCGATGAGAAAAGAAAGACAGCTCGTGTTACACATACATATGCATGATTCGATATTCTTTAGTATCTAAAGACTGATCCCTATCCCGCTTACATTCGTAATTCATTTATACTGGAAAAATAAATTTGATGAACGAATAGTAGCTCGTACACACATACACGCACACACACACGCACGCAGACTGTACTTGCAGACGTGTAATCGAACAATCAATAGACTCCCATTTCCATTTGAATCGGGATCAGCAAGAGTAATTGGAAAGTGGGCGATGCAATTTCACCTGTAGAGTTAGCGTTCATCATGTATACTTAGAATCTACACCCGTGATGAAAAAAATTGCCGTTTGTACGATAGATAGAACACAGCCGGAGCAAACGCGACACCAGTACTTTTATTCCCCCCTTGTTGTGTCTGGTCGAAAAATTATGGACGGTAGAGTTTCCACTTCGAGAGGCAGATACATTTACTCGAGCTACAGGCTCGAAGAGATCGGCACGTCTTAAGGCTGGGGGAGTATAGCATCGCATCGCATCTGGAAGGTCGGATATGATAGGTTATTGATGCGCGCATTACCGGGGGTTGCATAGCTTCGTGGTCTCCGCGGAGGGATGTGCCAGGAGGGTTTCAGGAAGACAGGGCGGAAAACGGCGAAGGAAAGGGAGTGGAGCATTGGTCGTGGCTCCTTGTACGCGTCAAAGATCGTTCTCCTGCTCCTTGCTCGGCCAAAAGGAGAGAAAAGAGAAACCGGGATGCTGGATGCATTACCGGTATGATGAACGATCCGCAGGTGGCTCTGAGGAAAAAGTGGATCCTTTCCCACTGCAAGGAGCCGCCGCGTTGATCGTTTTTACTTATCGAGCAGCGAGATACGTGTGCTTCTGGTATCGAGTGCATAGGCGTACAGAAATTCGTACATAAAGTTGCACTCATCAGCTGGAAGTGGAGGAGAAGGTCGCACCTCGCGCGAGTTGTAGATTTTTCTGAACCGCGGAAAGTTTCAATACGGTCACTGTTGTTTGCAGCTGTCCGCGCATAAAATGTCTGTGTTAGGAAACATTTGTGAAACATAAACCTCCGTAGAATGTTACGTTTACACGGGAGTCACGGGAACATAATCATGAAGATTGCATTTTCATTGCGCAGACATTAACAGCTAAACACTGCGGCAGCACCACTTGACCATTTATCAGCTGTTTTATATGTAACTTCGCTGTTTGCTCTCGTACATCAACTATGAAGGGTAAACGGACGTTGCTACGGGTGGCTATCGCGGAACGAGATACAACACGGATCCCGCGATACGTGCCTCATTGGTGAAACGGCACGTTTGAATACATTGCACACTGTGCAGGTCCTTCACGTTTCAAACTCCTTAAGGGGAACAAATATTTGGACACTGACATTGCCATTATCCAGTCAGTTTATAAACCAGCGCGTGTTTTTTCGTCGTGAAAGTTAGTAGTTTATCCGAGATCATCAAAGGCAGTGAAGCATACTTACTTACTTGATGTAAGCTTTGCGCAAGCTCAGGTGAATAGAATAATCTGCAAAAAGGGATATCAAAGCGGAGCTAAACGCAAAGGGACTCCAAGTTAGTGAAACTGTTTGAGGTTTGGCCCAATTAGTATCAGCGACGAAGAAACGCTCTTATTGTTACACTGATAAACTAACTTGGTACACACATTCATCGTGGAACAACAGTGTAGGTGGAGAAATGGAAATGCAAAATTTTGCCGGCGAGTAGGTCGGTCGTCTTTGAACCACGCAGGGTGTAACCATCGTCGTTTAAAATCCTCGGCGTTCTCTTTCCCTTTGTCGTCTTTCCAATTAAGGTCAAACGGCGGGAGGAAGAGCCGCGCGATATTTCCCCGCTGATCGCTCCATGCCTGCGTAATCTACGGGGACGCGTTTCCGCGTTTCCCGCATGCCAGGGGCGGGGATCGAGCTTCAACTAAAATTGAACTATTCCCCGCGGGACGTCGACGCTTTCTCTGCCTACACACCTATTCGGCGAGTGCACGCGCGAGAATGCCGATGCGAGACCCCTGCGCGTCCGCGTCCCTCCATTGAAATATACGCACGCGAGTTACGCACGCGGACAAACGAATACAGATAACATTGTAGAGAAGCGTACCGGAGGCAATGTATATGCTATATAAGCTCGACGGAGTCCGGGCCGGGTTATAACCTATCCCCGTCGAATCCCAAGGGGGAGATATCTTTTAGCAATTTACCCCCAGCCCCGGTAGCAGGCCGTGCTGCATACGTTACGCGGGATGCATACGTATCGCGCCGCTGTTGGAACGTAATGCGGCATCGTATCGTTGAACCTAAACGCATCCGGCGTATATGCATCGAGTACAAGTTGAACATAATGGGGCCGGAGTCACTTGCTGGACAGACTCCGCCGATCGTTGCATGCACAGAGTGCTTCTTAATATGAAGGGTAAGAGGAAGGAAACTAGGAATGTCCATTTTTCGTGATTTTGCGATTTATAGCATATTTTGTTGGTGGCAACTGGGACTACAGAACTGTCGAATCACAAAGTACCTATATTTAGTATAGGTACTGTTTAAAAAATAAGGAATGTTCCCACTCATTGCCTAAGCATAAGCTTCTGTCTTCAATGTACAATAAGAAATTATTTAACAGGAAAATTATATAAGAAAAGTAAATTCATTGAACCATGCTTCTTCACTGGTGGACGAAAGTATTAAAACTCAATTTTCTTGTGAAAGTTGTTTTGTGATATTCCCTCTTTTTCCCCTTACCCTTCATTTCTCGGCAATATTGCAGGGATAGATTCGGGGGGCTGTGTAAATGCTGCTAAATCCGCTACAATCAGAACTGTTGATTTAGGAGAGGAGGTATCGAATTGTGATGAGCTGCGTGATTAGATATGTTCCGGAATAAAAAATGATGTAACTCAGGAACGATGTTGTATCTCTCGCTGATTTCAGGGATTTCCCATCGATAGATCTTGACGGGGCACACACGTTTATTACCATTTTGATACACACGATGGCAGCGGGCTTTAAATATCGTCACGTTATAGAATCGCGTTCCATTAATCTAAAATAATGCCTGTTTGCGTTCTGGGAATCGCGTTGCAGTGAATTTAAGCGCTGGCAGAAAAACGATGAAACATTCCCCCGGTGGTGCGTTATTCGCGCAGATGGACGGATATTATCGGATTATCAAACGAACATATTGCAACGCTGCTACACGTGACGCACGATCGCGTTAAGTTAATCGCGTTATTATTTAAAACCTGCTGTAACGTGTGCCTGACTACCCAGACCTACGATGTATGCGGAAATGCAGGTCCTCTGAAAACAAGCCACTCCAAAACACAAATATGCATCTCTCACCATTAGACTATCATTTTCTATTAAGAAGTTAGTTAGGTATAAGGAAACTTACATCTATATATCACGTAGATTATTTAGACCACAATCGAACTCAGTAGTTCAGGTTTGAATAGAAATTTTTGCTGGGAATTCCAAGTCTTAAGGAATTATTTTGCATCTTCTTGGATCCAGAAACCTTTGCTCCCTCTCGGTTCGAGACAGGGTAACTCATTCTAAATGAATCGCCCTGTACCCACCCGCATTATTTCAAGTTTTCCGAAATCGTCGAAGAACAGAAGCCAATAGATCAATCAAGAACGTAGAAGGGGGGTCTTGGTTCGAATTCACCGCAATACGTTGCACGAAGGGAACCGGAACGATATTTTACCGGCGACGAGCCGTGTATTCTCTCTAACAATCCTTCCTTTGTCCTGGCACGAATTTCCGTGCGTGCAGGCGCGAAAACCCGAGACACGGGGGAGATAGTGGGATAGAAGGTGGTGGTGAGCCGGAGGGGTGTGCGGCATCGGACGAGAATTAATAACGGACGCGTGTATCGGTGATGTATCCTGGCCGTGTTCGGAGACTCCCCGTGGACTTTGCTGATGGAGAACTCGAGAGGGTTGCGTTTGGGTGGTGCACGGGGTTGACTGGATGTGCCAGCGACTGAATTATTGTGCGCGCGGCCCTCTAAATCATAAAAACAACAAATTGCGCACGGTTGAACGCGGTATAGGGGTGGGCCCGTGTTCCCCGAATGCGTGCACGGCTACCACCATGGCGTTTACGTATTTTTATGTGGGCGTGTGCCACCGTACAGCAGCCGGCGCCCAGCACTTTTTGAATCGATCGAAATATGGAGCCAGGAGACGCGGGACAGGTTAATGAAAAATGGTAACTTCGGAGTGGCGAGATCCGCTGGTTGTACGACACTCCGCGTACAAGCTTCATCTTGAACCCCTTGATCTAGCGAGACCCTTGTCGTCCACGTTATCACGCGACAGCCCATCGAAATGTTCCCACCGTGATCCGCCGACTCGTCGCTGCTGGAAGTTTCGGGGAATGGATATTAATGATCGTGCGCCCGACGCGGTAAAAGGATCGTGGCGTTGGGAATGCTTTTATTTCGTTTCGTATCGCGTGAATTTTCACGGACACTTCATCATACGCGTGCAAATCCCAGTGAAAAGTACATGCCGCCTCTCGCTTTCTAATATTTCACGGTGTTCAAGGGGGCCGCGGCGGGCGTATCGATTTGGGTCGCGAGCGCGGCTCTATTTGTTCAGAAATGTACATAGCCGTGGAAACAAGTAAATTGAATCGAATGTGCAAGGAAACCGCGGGTGCCCATTCGGCTGAGGGCAGATGACTAGGAGCCCCCGTTTACACGATCTAATACGGATTTGTCAGCACACGATTCCCAATCTCCCCGAAATCCGCTGAAATCGGCGATTACCCACGAGCAAGAGAAACCCCGAGGCCGAACTCCATCGAGGTCGATCCAGCTTCCGACGTTACGCCCTGGTAGATTCGAGCTTCCGGCCCTGGCACCCTCTCGAGGCATCGAATAGGTACGGCCGAATCGGAGAACATACCCATGCCCGAACAATGCTGCCTCCAGCCAGACCTGTAAAGTCCTCTCAATTATGCGGCGATGCTAATTACTCGCGAGTGCACACTGAAGAAGGCTCTTTAGCCCGCACAGCGACCCTTCATAGGGCGCGGTCTACCCTTCCGTTCTCTCCACGTTATATTGGCGGAGGATGAAACGGAATCACGAGAATTCTTGATTGGAGAATACCGCGCGCGTGGTGTTTGCGCCGTAGTTTACCCTTCCCCTCCGCGACGTTGCCATTAGTACCCTGCTAAAGATTTAGGGTTCTTTCTTCCTGCCACCACGAGTGGTTTTATTCGTCCCGGAGCAGGTTCCATTTATACAAGCGTGCTTTTATCCACTTATGATCTCCACCCTTTACCAAACCTTCATGTTTCAAGCCCACCCCCGACGGAACATCGGGATTATCTAAAGTTTCCAATCCACCTAAAATCTAATCAGAAGATGGAAGGTTCAGTGTGATCAGGATTGTGCCGAGAACCAGGGCTTCTATCTATTCTCGCGCGTATAGTCTTTTCCCCCCGGATTGTGGTTTCGATTTTAGTTAACGACTTTCGCCCTAACTGCGCTACTAAGCGTGACCGTGCCGCAATGCTGCGGTAAATGAAAAGCAAACGCCGTGCTTGGCGCAGAGACCGAGGGATTGGCAAACATCGGTTTCGACGGGCGGCTGACGAGAAAAATTTCAATTAACCGATGCACTAGATCGGGGTAGACAGGATCGACGATGTACGCTTTTCGTACTCTACTCTGGCCGAAAAAAAGGGTGAAAATTAATTACTTCGTCGTTGACGCCTGGCCCGAGAGAGGGATCGATCGTCCACTTGATAGGATTAAATCGCGCGCCAGGCGTTTACCTTTTTCGCGGTTCTTTTTACCCTTGTCGAGTCGGTACCAGCACATTGCTCTTGTTTCTCTATACCGCTGATGATTACGTTCTTCTATGTGCCAAAAGAATCGCAGAAAAGAGAGCCGCTTCACGGGCAAAGGTCTTTGGATATTTCTTGCGGAAGGCGGATTTCTCTGAGCCGAGTGCTGCGCTTCGAGAAACTCTTATGAAAGTAGACTTAAGTAGAAGTGGATTTTTTACGCTACTTAATGCTTGCTTTGGAGGCGGAGTTTAGGGTACAATTTCGCGGTAGTTTCACAAACTTTCAGAGTCTCTTATTCACGCTTGACATTTAATGGTTATGTTATGAACGGTTTACAAATCGTCAAGGCTGCTCTTCGACGTAATTTCTCACTCGTTACCACATTTAAAAACTCGATCTTACCGCGTTCACGGTGGCTCGTTGCGAAAGCTACAATGAGACCCCGTTCATCTTGCCAATTATAGCCTCTTCCATCTATCTTTTTCTCCGCCTTCTTTTCTCCGTTTCCTGTATATCCTCAGGTCCTCCGATCCGCGTCTGCTCAGCTCCAATGTTCCTGAAACACTTAAATAATAAGGGTAGAAATGGAACGCAAAGTCCTAATTACTTCCACTGAAAAGAAACGTATTTACTCGTAGCGGAATTCGTTTTAACTTCGCTCCGTGAATGGTGCAGGTCGTGACTGCCCCTGTAATATTTTTGATCTGCACTGGGTAAACGAAACGTCTGTAAATGACATGTGTTGAATTAAAGGAAATTATGATATTCGCCGTAGACGTATCCGTGTTTCCGAGAGAATGAACCAGAACTGTACAAACGTAATGTTTTTGTAACGTTGATAGGGTTTCTGTCAGCGAGAACAAAGAACTGCATTCGACTTCGTCAATCTGTATCGCCCTCCGATTCTCCGTCAACGACGAATTAAGCCGCCTGCATTTTCTCTGATCAGCGATCCTCGTAATTGACGAAGTGGGGCGTTAATTTTTCGGACTCTTCGCATTCTCCAGGGGGGTGACGGGTCGCAAGATTGGGGGTTGGGGAGGCCGCCAAGCGCACGGTGGATAGTTCGGCGCGATGTAACACAGTCGACTTCACTGATTGCCAATATGGCGGAGAGCATAGAGGATCGCGTCTCTCTATCTCGACCAGGGTGGATCCACAATGCGCCGCGGGCGTTAATTCCCCCGTGAAACGTATTGCACCCCCGCGATTCAATTGTTCCAGCTCCGCGGCCACAGTGCTTCGCGCTGTACCAGTGCGAATGAGTCGCACGCAGCTCATAATGATGCAATTTTCGAAGTGGAGGACGCATCATCATCATCATCATCATCATTACCCCAAACCTGCTACCCCATCAGCATTGGTAAAAGTGTTATTTGAGGAACGCGGGACATACAGTTGTGTCGGTTTGCTTGTTTTCCTTTGCAATTCCTGCGTTCCTTTGTATTCGTTTCTATTATACTTGGCTTTCATGCAGGGTAGTTCATTAAAGATGGAACAGCTATCTTGTCTGTCGTTGAAATTAGATAGTCCTGTTTAAGAAGCATTTCTTGTGTACCAATCTTGCGAGACTTTGTGTCCCTCGTGTATCACATCACTGCTGTGTGATTGAAGCTTGAAGAATGTCTGAATAACAACGATGGGATATGCATGGACTGTATGTGGCTAGAAGTATTTAGTGCGAGTATACATTTGTGACAAGAAAGGGAAGAATAGGAAACTGGTGCCTTTTGAATATTTGTAAAACACACGACCGCTTCGTTTAACAAGCGACGAGTGAGACTCGACAATGGTAGAGCAGTGATCAGCACACAGCAATTTTGCTTCGACACGAGGACCAGGGTGAGCCCGCTGGCAAGCTTATTTCGTGGCATCGATTATTCAAGACTCTACGTCGCTTTCGTGGAAACGTTTTATCTGGATAATAGTAGCCAGCCATCTATCTACGGGTTGCTAACCCCGCGCGTTACACAACACGGTCGATATAAGAACACGCAGTTGAAATGAGAGACCTCCAGCATCTAATGACAAGAATCGCTGGAAATTGTTCTAAGCTGCCACTCGCATTATTTTCTTTCTAGGTAAGCTTGGGGAAGCATGTTTCAGTGGGTGAGGTTGTCAGGTACAAACCTGACCCGGAGAATCCGGAGAAAACACTACTGACACAGCAAGCAGTGATTTCTATCTCAGGGGTGCCTCTCATTGATCAGCTAGAGAGGCTACTGACGATGACGATCGAACAGAACGCGAAGAAGGTAGGGAATTTCATAATTTTTTAAATCGATTCATCGATGACCAAGATACTATTGTGCTTTTATGTTTATGCTTTTATGTTTAAGTGTTAAGTGTTATTTTATGTTTATGTTTTGTTTGTTTATTACATTATCAAGATATATTGAAATAGGATACTCGGTGTCATTTTTGTCATCGCGACGTCAGCTTCGTACATTTCGCAAAATATTTGTGTGCCTGCAAAGTGATTGATAGTAGAAGATTTCATTTCCGAGCGGTACCTACCGTATTGTTTTCCTGTCAGAAATTTCATCGGAGCTTTGGAATTACCCTGAAGTCGCGACACAGAGGTAACGAAGTGCCTTCGCACGATTACGTTTCAGGGCCGTCAAGCGATGGAGTGGGTCATCGAGAAGATCCAGGCAGACGTGAAAGATATCGCGTCCTCGGCAGTCAAATCAACGGACGACTTACTCAATCAAACTCGTCGTCAGATCGATGATATTACAAACATTACGAAGAGGGGCATGGACGATCTACAGACTGCAGCCATAAAATCGTTAGACGACTTGCAGAATCTAACGGTGCCCCCGCCACCTCAGTCGATACCAAAATTATAGCTAATGTTTCACGTTAGCTTCGATCTCTTTAACTAATCTCACGTAGACTTTCAATGGAACGATTGGAATTCAAATAAAGATATTAATACAGATTAATATCTCTGCAACAAGTACGAACAGAGAATTTTCAGTGATATTAATGTTTTCCAAATGGAATAGTCGCATATAACGAAGCTAGCAGACGCTCGCAGCGCGAAAGAGCGCGAGCAACAAATTGCTTGTACAGGGTGTTTGTTCAAACGTTTGATACATTCGCCATAAACACAGGAGGTAGTGATCAAATATGCAATACTCTTAAAATGAGCAAACATGGGTGTATCAGAGTAACGAGCGGACCAGCTAAAGTACAAACATGTTTGTGTATTGCTTTTAAATATATACGTATAAAAAATAAATATTACCGTTCACCGATCGTTCCTTAGAAGTTACTTTAGCAAAAGAGATGTAGCTGCGTTAAATACTTAAACCGATTAAAGCGGCTTCAAAGACATCGCGATTCACCACTAACATCTTTGTTCTTTGATGAAATTGTCTGCATTTTCATAAGGAACTAGTGAAACTACGATAGTATTTGCAGAATGATAGGTTTTCGTGCTGCCTATGATATTGAGCAGTTAGTGAGCATTCCACGAAACGCTCGTGTGTGAGTTCCCTTCGTGTTTGGTCATTGCACCTATCGTATACCTCTGGGTGGTGCACACTTAAAGGAATTTTACAGCTCTGAATCAATCGAAGTCAGTGCTTTCCCCGTGTCTCGTGCTTACGTTTGATTGTTAGAATTAGAATCGACGAAGTACTTCTCCCCTCACCCCCGTCGTTTGCTGAGCAAACGATGGCATGTCGATTTTTCGTCTTAGTGATAGTTACGTGAATTATAACAAATATAACTACGATTGAAACTGTAGAAAGAAGAAAAGTAAGACAAAAAATAAGTACACGTCGCATAACGCTTAGTGCACATTTTTTAACATTAATTTAACCGGATCCACAACTTAGGTCGTCTACTCCGAGACACTGATAAATCTGTAAATAATGTCGAAATCACAAAAAAAAAATACAAATATATTCATTTTCAAGGCAATCTGGTACGACTTCCTTTCATATTGCGGATAAAAGCGAAGTCAACCGAGCACCCGCGGACCATCTCTATCGCGTTCGAATCTGTTCGGAGCGGTCATCCGCGATAGGAAAATAAGAAAATCCAGCTGGACCGTAAGAAAACGTTGTCCCAGGTGGCTCGCCGATACTCGTATCATTTGGAATCGCGTGCTACGAAATGCCCCGGTGCCGCCACCTCCATCCCCCTTCCCGCGCCACCGTCCTCCAATTCCCCCTGGAGAATATTCGCGCGAGTCAGCGAGTGCTTCCACGCGTCGAGGACCGACCATGCTCTCGTATCATACGGGCCAAGTATCGATTCAACGATGGAGGTCCAGTCTCGACATTCCGCTCGAGCAATTTCTGGCGGAGCGGAATTTCGAACGGGTCATTATTGTTCTCGGCGGTCTAGAGACAATTTCCATCGGTGTACTCAAATCTAGCCGGCCGTACCTCTCTCTCTCTAGGTAAGTAGAAAGTGGACAATGGGAGGCTGGCTGTGCGAGGGCGGCACGTGTGGGGCCCGCACTACTGCAGACTCTCCCACGCGCCGCACGGGAGGCAGGGAACAGACGAAATGTGACATCAGGCTCGCGCAGTGGTATGTAAGAGATAATTGATGACGTTACGGTTCATCGCTCGCTACTCGGTTACCGGACATCGACAAATATTGACAGCTTCCGATCACAAAAGCCGCTGGTATCCTTTGTACGTGGCTCACGCACACGGCCATCGATGTCCGTTCGGTTTTCCTGTCGAATCGCTTCGCTTAGCCCCCTCGTACGTTAGTAAATCAACGTCCCCCGCTTGGACGTGCATGTCGAGCAAGTTTCCTAAATTAAAGTGGCCTCGTTTGTCCCCTGCAAACCTCGGCTGCTGCGGCTGTTGGCTGCACGTGACGTTGCGTTATGCTCCTGAGGAACGGACCCCGGCAGTTTTACCTTTTGCGACACTTTTATTACGACACACTGTGTCTTCGTGCGCCGGCGAAATTACGCCGGGAACTTAAGTGCCGGCAATTTGAAGGACTTTGGTCCCTGAATAGAGCAGAAGTGCACGTGAACAAGCTTAAGCGCCAAGCACAGTTTCGTAGTCCTCGACGTTCCTACTGCATTGTTCATCTTCGATTGCCTGTACGGTTCTCACTTTGGCATCTCGCCGACGATACGCCCTCAAAGCGTGTCCGTGAGCTGCAAATCGGTTGGTAACAAGTTCCACAAAATTCGATTAGGACAGGTTCCTTACCCTGTGGCGGAACGTCCGATCGTTTGCCACGGGACAAAGGACCGTTTCCTATCGGTCTTTTAATGTTTCTCTGAACCATGAAATCGCTGTTAAAAGTTGGGCACCGCATCCTCAACTTGCCACGCGTTAGTTTAACTGGTTAGAATGTAAATTACCAACTTAAATTACAAAATCTCTACTCCTCCGATATTTCACAGTATTTTGATACTCAAGTGTGGCTATACGGCTCAGAACTGCCCGAGTTACCTCTTTCGGGTGCTTTTTCGATTCTTCGGAGAGATGCGATTTTCAAGGCCACTCCTGCTCCATTTTCCATCCCTTTAGCTTCGCTTCCGGAAGAAAAGGAGAGTTTCAAAGGCTCGACCTGCCGCCAAAGTGGCTCATGGTTTACACATCGCGACGGTGCTCTCTCGTCAAGACCCGTAAAAGCTCTTGGGACGATCGACTGTAAAAGTCGGCGACACGGTCAAGGAGATCCTTCTTGGTTTCTCGATTCTCAATTCTCGACCTCGTGAAAGACCACCCTCTACATTCGCGGTCCACTGTCTTGTACTCTCTCCTTTTGCTCCCAAGTTTCTTCATCCCTGCGGGGTCGAAGGCAGCGTCCTTCAAATTCACGAGAGAATCGCAAACTGCTCGGGCTATCTAAACGTTTTGTCCGAAGCGATAAATTCAACCGCTTGGATCTTTCGGTCCGAGCGATTCAAGAGCCCGCCGGGAAGTCTCAACGATGCTCGTGTGAAGTAACTTCCAATTCCTCCCAAATTTTACACAACCTCGAAAATACCCCGCTATACAATGCACCATTCCGAGAAACTTAAATTTCTTACGCGAGAGTGGACCTATATTTTTAACCATCCAGCTGTTTCCAACAAATGAAAACGATTTCCGAGGGGCTTGCAGTACCTACATATTGGATATTCCAATGATCTTTTTTAGGAATTCGCGCGGATTGCTTAGAATTTTATTAAACTCTCTCGAGTCGCTACGAAATTCAATTATATTTCCCTAGGAGATCGTCGTCGTATAAAAATGCTAAAGTTCATTGTGCTTGAGGCACAGTGGCTTTATTCTTAAATAAAAGAAGGTAGTAAACGAAAGTGAAGGAAGAATGTAGAATGCCTAGGGATGGAATGGTAGACCTCAAGGTGCTATAAAACAAAGATGAGGAATATAGAAGGTTATACACTTTTGCCGGCACAGGTAGTTCCATGAAAGTTGATCACACAGAATTAGATCGTGTCAACGTCGTATCACAGAAACTTTACGATGAGAAACAGTGGAAGGTGCAGGTGTATATGTGCTATAACGCGGGTACGTAGGTAATAACGGGAGATGTTGAGCTGTTCGAGACGACGTGGTGCATACGCTCCGCCTATTAGCATACAATTATCTTTATGCTTCTTTTATGATTCATATTTAGTGCCAGTTTCGCCCCGGTTTTCGCTTCGTTGGCCAGCGCAGGCTCAAGTTTGCAACTTTTACGATCGCACTTGTTTCGAAACTTAACGTTCACCAGTCCGCCTCTTATCATCGTTTCCCCGCGCAGCGGCCGCTATTCTCGCTAAACGTGCTTTTGCAAATATCTTCGGCGCACCCCCAGAGACCCGCCGAAAATTTGTTGTCGTACGTGCTGAAAATCAGCAACGCCTATCGATTCGCCGGGGTCTCTTCTTTCCTCCGTTTTAGAGGAAGGATATTGACAATGGAAAATGTTATCCGGTTTATCGAGCTCTCTAAATGGTCCTTTCAATAAAAGAATCGAAATTAACGGACCAGTGAAAAAGCCGAGGGCAAGCCACCGCCTGTGCCATAGCGGTAGATGTTGCGTGCCGCTTGCGTTGCACGAAAAGTTAAAATAATAAAGACCGATAACGAAGCTGCGTATCCTTTTGGTGCCGTACCATTTCGTACGGTCTATGGCTACGATCGCGATTCCAATGACCCGCCATTGCTACCGGCTACGGCTCACCATTAATTTAATTAATGCAGATCCATTTGCAGGTGCACGCGAGCAACCCATTTCCGGCTTTTATTTCGCGCCATTTGGACTTTATATTTGACGAAACACGAAATGGCTATGGCCACGCAGGATACGTCTGTACTTGTCGATTTTTCTTTATTTACGACTACGCTTGATTTCTCGGAATCGTAGATTCATTTTATTCGTCTCATTTTAATTTAACAAGAATGTATTATGATATTCGTAGTACCCTAGAACAACGTAGTGGCTGGAGTGGAACGTAACCTTAAGCCATGTTTCCACTTGCGCGATAAATGACGCCGAGAATGCTCGAAATATTTTAAATGGATCGCTGTTTAAGGGCAAAACGTACCAAGGGAAGACATCAGGAGCTGATTTGTGTTTGGGCTAAGTAGGCTGCCAATGTTGGGGAGCGACAAATTTTGGGAAGCGACAAATTTTGAGCGAAAGAAATTGGGAAAGACTTGAGACAACTTTAAAAACAATTCACTTTTTTTCATACAGCGAATTAACAATAACTCATACGTGAGTTGCCATATTGAATTAATTTTGAAATTGCCTCGACTCTTTTAAATTAAAGGGCGACAGACACGTGTTAGCGTAGGGGCCTAAAATTTACAAATCCGCCCCTGGAAGCCGTCTCTTAGAATTGTGGAACTTTGAGTAACATTTCAGTTTCTTTGCTTCGACTGTTTTGTTATTGAATTATATTTCCTCGTATATCGAGAACATCTGCCCCTTTTATATTCCAGCCATTGCATAACGTAAGAATATACGAGAGAATGTTTGCCATATGACTTGAATCGTGACATTGTAAATCAGCCAAGGGGATGGTTCTTACGGCGCAAGTTTGATTTTACTAGTTTTAGACCACACCCGGCCGAATGGCTAATAACGGACGTGCTCTGACTACTAATCGGCGTTACAGAGATTTTCTGATGCGAGGTAGAAGGTGGGTATGTGGGTTAAATGCCGCAGAGGGAAGGGTCAAAGGGTAAGATTAGACGCTTACGACGGATTTCTGCGGAACTTGTGCATAATGCATGTCCTTCGATAGCCTGACGATTTATACTAAAGATATGTGTTTACACAAATTTTGCAGCATCAGTAACGCGAATAGAGTAGGTAGCTGTAGCAGATTCTTGGCTAAATATCATGAATGACTCTCCGTGCTTTGAATTACTATCGTTTGCATCGTGAGCATGATTCATTTCTCTCAAAAGCAGTTTTTAATCATACCGTTCACAATCATTGCTGGATGGTAAAATGTATGACACGAATTTCATACCGAAGGCTACAGAAAAAATTCCTTTCCCCTAAATTAATGTCGGGATTCTTTTCAATTAGTTTACCTTGACGCAAACTCCTCCATGGATTCATTCCCACGTAATCCCAGGCCAGGAGATTGTATCTCTAATTGCTTCGCGGCGAGCACTGTAACCAATGCACGTGAAGTTTGTTTTAATATTAATTTCTTATCGTTGATCTTGCTGGGCAACGCTATTCCCCAAGTATCACCGGTCTCACCTCCCATGTCGTGCAAACATACTCTGGAGAACTAGTTGGTTGAATATCTTGCGATCTCTACGAAGCAGGAAGGTGTAAGTACCGTGTTAGTCTTTGGGGTTACGTCGCTGCTCGCAGAGCTAACTAATAGCCTCTTAGCCTCGGCTTAGAGAGGATCATGCTACAGGCAGCCGCACCCTCCTTTGCTCTAAGACTCGAACCATACCCCCTCAGCCCTTAGCGCGATCCGTAAGCCACGCCAGGCCTGCAAACTACTGATCTGCCCCTCTAACCAGGACGATAGATTAGCAATAATGATTGATTGATCCCTGGATGCTTTTTTTCCAAGGAACACCAGCTAATTCATATCGCATTGCCGCGCAAGTCGTCTCCATCGATTTCTCGAATTTATCGGATTCAAAGCGAGAATCATCCCTGCTAGGAAATCCTCGATGCGAGTACTATTTGCAGACCATGGAGAAAGTTAACTCATGGTATGTTCGTTAGTATAGCACACAAGAACCGTTCAGAAAAGATCGAGCAAATATTTGACGCGACAGATAATACCGACCACTCGACGCACCACTTGTTCCACGAGTAGCTTTCTAATAATAAAATCGAGAACTGTTAGAGAGATACTAAACTGAATACAGGACCTCTAAAATCTCTGTGTTTACCAGCGAACAAAATCTAATATTTGCGGCAACGTAATTGGATCTCGGAAAAATTGCGGATTATGCTACATACGTCATTCAAGGATTCTTCTCATCTCAGCGGATCCAGGGCATCGGGGACTTGATAAAGAGCAGCGAAAAACAGATTCGTCCTGATCCTCGCGAACGAATAGATTGGACGTGGTAAATTCTCGACCAAGATTCTCCAACCCAGGGTTCGTTTATTTTCGTTCGCCCCGTTGTACGTACAAATGAAGCTGTTACGAAGGACTTTCGTAAAATTTACATTTACTCCCTGAGACGAGACACAGCGAAGGAGATTCCCCCCCGTATGGTTCAGCCAAGGGAAAGCCCGCCTATATTTTTTCGCCATAAGCGGACTTTCAGCGAAAGCTCAATCGGTGGATTTGCGGTAACCGCTCCGCTCTGTATGCACTCGCGTATTTTTCAAATCCCCGGTGGGACGGCGGGGCCGTTTCCTTCGCTCGGGTATCGCCGGATTGCTCGCTCGCGTGGTAAATATATCGAAAACTCATAAATACAAGAAACCAAGGGTCCGTTTGGTCGCGATATACCTACGGCTGCACGCGCACACAATTATGGAAGCCCGGCGTCGTGTTAGACCGCAGAAACAGATGTGCAGCGCGATGTAAAAAGGCAGGCACTCGGAATACGGTGATGTGCGCATGTACACATGTATATGTGTACGCGCGACGAGCAGGGTTTTTGCGGAAACGCGGCTTCACGTGAAAAATCGCTCACGGGACCCCGATTGGGCGTGACCAGGTCTAATTTATTTAGTAGCCCGAAGGAGAGACAAGTTCCGGCGGGGCTAGAGGTCGCTGGTACCATTGCATCGGCAGCTTTTCACCGCTTTGAAATATCACCGACCCGTGCACTTGTCCAGCCCTTTGCCACGATTCTACACCCTCCAATTCAATTCTCGAAGAAACAACTGTCCGCGAGAATTCCACGCTAAAAGAGAAACTACTTCTCGATGAATACTTCTTTTGTAGAAGAGCTCTTCAAAGAATTACTTCATGCAAATATTTAGGTACTTGCGCATGGACGGCTTCCTCTCGACTTGGATGAAAATGGCAAGTCTACCGAAAGAAATTCAGTGTTTGACAAGACATGTTCATGAAATTGGATACCGCGGTTGTGGTAGTCCGGTTATTGGTTCCTTTCCTTTTCTCCTGGAATTCGAGATCGGAATTCGTAGCGACGGAGGGCCGGGAGATGACACGATTATTTGCGATTCCGCAACGGCAATTGTGATACATCAAGTCGCGCAAGTTTCTGTACTGAGAGTATTTCGACAAGGTGGCGAGGGGCGCGGGGCTACGTCACGTTGCGCGCGAGACGGTTTCTGAATACAAAGTGCGAATCTAGTATATAGCCGGTCACTGAATCCGCTGAAGGGTGGTTTACAGGACAAGAAGGCAATAATCCAAGAATGGGAATGGTTCGACCAATATTGCGAAAGTTTCCGAGCCCGCACTTGGACCGTTAAAGTTCAGCCGATCCTCCTTTTCTGCGACGACTGACATATGAATGGGAAAGAGGAGTAAATGCCACTCGGTGCTCGATAGAATTTAAACGTATATCGATGTTGACTGATGCCCACGATTGCGTAGAAGCTTTTTTTACACAAATATCCTGAATTTCTCTCAAAGTTTACCGAACATGTTTTCTAGCAATCCACATATAAAGGATCCGAAATAGACAATTTGCGCGGTGTTTTGCCATGGGCGGAAGGTTCGTTCCATAGAAGTAACGATAACCGTGGAACGAAAGCCGCTCTCGCTACAAATTTTTCTCATGATCGCTGTTCGAACGCTATCATTCGATCATTACGATCGGGCCGTGTGTACGATACGTAAGATTGTATCGTCGCCGTTCGACCCGCCCTTTGCTACCTCTACTTCTCCGGTCGATGGCACGTACGCGACCTTTAATCACGCGAGATCATCTGGCACGTAATCGCTTGTAAACGGTCGCAATGGTACGACCGTTTTCGAAAACGATCGACTCGAAATGCTCGTGAAAGCCGCTTAACGAACCGCTTAGTACCCATATAGCACGATCGAGTCATGGGGATCGTGTAACGCACACTTCTTTGTCGCTGATCGTCGGTGCTAAAACACGGACAGAAATTACGAGCCCTAGTAAAATACTTGGGGAGCACGGTTCCGGGCGGAGCGACTATTCGTGACCGATCAAAATCACGTCTCACCGCGGACGAAGCCCCTCCACCCTTCATCGTCACGGGGAGACCGCTGTCCTTACGAAAGATAAATCAAAGCTCATTTTTCGCGGGGTTCAACCAGACGAGAGCCGTGTCGTGCAATTTAAAACGCGTCGGTGGAGTGGTGCCCCGGTGGGACGGCCACCACGGCGCGCTGTCGTATCGTTTAATCGACTGTCCGCGGTTTCGAGGAAGCCGCGCATTCATGAACCCAGTAACGACGATCCCTTTCTACCTTTTTCCACGGTGCAATTCCCAGAATTCTCCATTCCCCGCCTCCCGTTTTTATTACAACCGTCGCGTGACAGGGTTTTTTAAAATCGCGGCCGGTGTCCCCGGGATATTAGATCTCTCACGGTCGGTGCAAAGTGGCCAGTAAAGGAGCCCTGCGAGCATAAGCGCGAGTCCGTACCCTGGAAAACTCGCTGCGTCGAGTCGGCAGATGTCCGCGGAGATCCTGCCGTCGTGTAACTACGTATGTAGAGTAACGTGGTTGCTACCGTGCTCAGTAATATCCGTGGTTGGCCGTAAAGGGAGTTCGTAAACGACTAGTACCGGCTTTTCTCCATCCTGTATTTTGCCCCCCTCGGAACGGCCGCCTAGAACGTGTGGGCCGCACAGAGGTGCACGTCGGAAAACGACGCGAAACAGAGAATGAATATAGACTTTGCCTTCTACTGCTCGTTGTACGTGCCAACGTACTCGCGCGAGCCTTCGCGGCAAAGCTGATCTGTTCTGCGCTCAAACATTGGCTAAATGCATGTAACTATCATAATTACGTAGTTAAAGTTTACTTAGTTTATCTTTTAGGTATAGTTATTTAGCACACTAAGTAGTTATAATTATACTTGAAGTATAATTATACTTAAAGTCTTTAGACTCTGTAATTAGCATTTATCTTTCTTTTTGTATGCTATTGATATTCCCGTTTAATTAATAATAATTATAAAAAAGGCATTTGCTGGAATTTTGAAGGCTTTTGAGGCGAGACGTCTTTAACTACTTCAAATATACTCTAAACTAAAGCTTCTTGAATTTTTCATATCGATGCTCTGTTTGTTCCAGAGCAGAGATGAGCAAAAAAATTCGAATAAGGAATAAAAGTTAAAGGAAATATTGTCGAATGGAAAAATTAACTTTATTTGTCAAATAATCTAAAGTTAAATTAACTTTTATTTGGTTAATGCCCGACTCTGTTCCAGTGTAAAGGTACTAGTTAAGTTCCTTATGGTTTTGATTCGTAGTTCAAGTAGTCAGCTTTCCTTTAGTATATTGTCATACGGAACCGCGAAGGCAGCTGTTTTCAACTTACACCTAGCAGTGTACCTTGATTCTGCTTCGTAAAATTCGATATGTCAGGAGTGAAGATAATTTGTAACGAGTTTGAAGGGATTTCACGACGACGAGGCTCGTCGGTAGACGCACTTAATAGAGAGTCACAGGAAACGGATGATGATACATGGGTGGCATTAGCTTGCGATTCAAAGGGCTGGATTTACTGCGCGCTCCTCAAGCGTCTTTGCGGGTTTCCGCGCGGAGTGGCGCGCTTTAATTAGCTTTTCTTCGCGTGTCTACCTCGTCTTTCTTCCACGTCCTGGCAGAAGGATCTTCGAGTTCGACCGAGGATTCTAAGAGTCGCGTAATTGACACGCGAAATTGTCCCACGTGTTTGGGCTCGGGTTTATTTACTTCTAAACTCCGGAGCGTTCGCTGGAGTTCCCGGTTTCCACGGCACGAGTTCTCGACAACCCAAATCGAAGTTCCCCCCTCAGTCAGCAAACTTGAAGAGCAAAGCTTGCGACATCCCAAGTCTTAATGGATATTTTGATAGGATAATTACAGCATGGACGAAAGAGTGCCTTTAAATTGTCGTTAATGATTTCCAAGTGTTCCACGAATTTCACGAAAAGCACCGTATTTTCGGATTCCTAAAAGCAACAGCTAGTTTCCCCGTTAATCAATAAAGAAAGATAATTAACGAGCAGAAAAAGGTTCGAAACGATCATCACTGGTTTTCCTATTCGGTCATGAAACAGGGAATGATATTTTATTATAGCTATCCCCGGATAAAAGTACTATGAAATTGTAAGAGCCACTGTAAAATACGATGTTTTAGCCTGTAAAACCGGATTACGATACGTAATTACGTATTTTAATTGCGGATTGTATCCGTTGTTATCCGAACGACTTTAAAAGTGAACGCGTCGAGCGCGCATTGACCCGGCGCTTCGGAGCCGAGATTTTCAATTAAGATTATCTCCAATTACGTAATTACACGCGTAAGTTGGTGTCTCAAAAGTCAAGATGGGCGGGCAGCTCATTTCCAGAAATGCAAAGGTCTAAAACCTAACAAGGATCGTTAGTGTAATAAGGGTGCAGCAGTCTCCAAATCAGCTTTTTCAAAGATAAAGATAAGGATTATCACTACTATGCTGATTGTACCATTTACTCGATACTTGGCATCAAAACTGATAAAATCACCCATTATATTAATTTATAAAGCAGAAAGTGTTCGTGTGTTTGTCTGTCGCCTAAAAACTTTCGAACGGTAAACTCTGAGGTCACGAAATGTGTCCGAACTCATTATGCCTAGCTAATCCAGACGAATGCGACTATTATCACAAAAATAAATAAAAAAAATTTTATTAGAAATCAGGATCTAAATTTCGGGCGAAGTCGAGTACTAAAGCTAGTCTAGTTATATATCCTCCGTGAACTATTTTAAAGAAGCCGCTTTGCCAGCTTCTCCCTCTGTTTCATGGAACATCAAGCAGATTTAATTTCTCTAAAAATCTGCTCAAAAACAATCCTATTGGAACTGGACCCCCTACATATAACTTTGACCGGCCACTAGATATTATTCCACATGTAGCCATCGTGTGGCCTAATCGAGAATAACCAAGCGGAACATTCTAATCACGTAAGCATTATCGGTAGTCCTACTTGGAGCCAACTTTCAGTGTATTTTTCTACCGAGTCTCGGGCAACCCGCAAAGAACCCCAAACAGTTCCCGTCTTCTGTTCCCCGAAATACTCTGAGTCACTCAAGCCTGCTACAATTGGCAACAATGTCGTTATCAGGAAGTAACACAGAGATAAACAGAGTCCAGCGTGGTAACGGTTGTCGCAAGCCGGTAGTATAATCGCAGCTGGCTCGACGTAAACACGTCGTGTACGACGCGCGACGCTAAATACCGGCGATAGGGACTCTTCCACTTAAGACGCCGCGTACAGACAAGTAGATTGAGCCGGCTGGAGTAGTAGACAGACCGTAAAGCCCTGTCACAGTGACGTGGCAACAACGAAAGTGAAAACTGGGATTCAATCGCCCCCACCCCTCCCGCCCTACCCATTGATTTACGCGCCTCCGGTTTCTTTCCTCCGCGTGCGAGTGCAGAGTGTACTGGGGCCCGGTAACGTGTCGCGTGCGTGCGTTTGGTGTGTGTGTGTGCGTAGGTGTCCCCCCGTGCTTCTGTGTGGTTGTACACGGTGCACAGTGGCGCGTAGTGTTCGTTTCTTCTCGCGAAGCAACGAAATGACGGTGGAGCACGAGAACGATCCGAGGGTGAGATTAAGGAGAACCAAGAGCGTCACAAGGGCAGAGGAGATCCAGAAGGCCGAGATGATAGTGCGCAGATCGCAGCCAGACAAACCGTGAGTGTTCTAACCATGCTCGGCCATGGGCACGCTCCGATTTCGAGGCGCGACTAGTACCGGCTGTTTCCGGACAAGCACGGTCGCGATTCGGTAGTGTTGCGATAGCGTGGCTACGCGAGCCTGCCACCGCGAAGGAACGTCGCCAAGGCGAAATGGACGCCGATGAGAGCACGGCGACACGAAATTTTCAGGTTCCACCAGCTACGCCAACGTAAGAGCCGACTTCAATGCGGAACACGCATGCGCGACTGCCGCTAGATCGAGCGCAACTGTGGACACGGGATCCCCTCCTTTTTAGCGCTGTATTCCTCCTCTCGTTTTAGCTTACGATCCTCAGCGTCGCTTCTGTCGCGTGTCATAATCGATGCGGAGGTCAGCCGGTAGTATCGCGCGCGCGGTTCTTCCATAGCTCATTTCGCAAGACCTTGTTCAGGGGCCTTCGACTTTATCCCGAGTTAACGAACCGACCATGCAGACGAGCTGACCCTGTAGCCAGTTGACTTAATCGGGCGAAGTTAAACGAGCGTTTCGCTTCTGGGGTTGACTTACAAGGGAAGATCCCCAACTTGGAAATTCAAAAAAATGATAAAACTTCGGGGATATGTAGAAGAGACATAGGTATGTATTACGTACTTATTCATGCTGTCCAAATTCTCTCTAAGGGGGTGAAATTGACCCCGGAAAATTCGAGTATTTTCCGATTTTGTGTTATAACTCGCGAACTGTAAGAATTGCAAGTTACCAAATGATAGTTCTGATTAAAAGTAGTAACTTTTATCTGAAAATCTTTTTTCTATCTCTTCCAGCTCGCGAGTTGTAACACAAAATCGGAAAATAGCCAGAGTTTCAGGTGTGAATTTTACCCCGTTAGGATGAATTTGGGGAGCAAACAATAATTGCGTAATACATACCTGTCTATCCTTTACATATCCCCAAAGTTTCATAATTTTTTGAATCTCGGGTTTGGGGATCTTTCCTTGTTAGTTTATTTCGAAGTTTACGATGCATCCTTAGATTTCATAGAGTATCGTTTTTGAATTTTTCTAATGGGACCACAAATACAGTGATTACGTCCATCCATCAAGGTATCTGTTAAACGTAATATAAATGTCAGATTGATGCCAAGGTGAATGGCAGAGTAAACAGTCGACCTAGGTGACGAACTGAGTGATGTCATTCTGATTAAATTCTGACGCAACTGATCAGCGTTTGGAACTTGGATAATTCAGAATTCTATCGGGTTAGTCATATTTGAAACGTGCGGGGAGCATTTCTAATGGGGAAGTGATCCAGTTAACGGGTTAACTCAGTTTGAGACCGGCTGGATGGACTTTGGGGACTCTAGGGACTTACTGCTTTAACGAGCAACAAAATGGATATCAGTTCCTTGAGAATGGCTAATATTTGCATTGGCGTCGGCCATTGTAGAGTCGACGCCGGAGGTGCGAATGAATGGTACGGAGTTCATTCACGGGAATGGACACGAGAGCAGACAATTGAATGCAGCTCGAGTGCACGTCGCGGAAACGAAAACTTTCTTAACGAGCTGTTCCCTGTTTCTAATAGAACTACAAGGGATCGGGGCAGAACAGTACGTCAAGAAAACGCGAGCAGAGATAATTCGTTCGCAGCGACGGTATAATTATTGAGTTTCATTCTGCCTCTATCTGTATACACGCACATATACAGCATTAGTTTCGTTCCTTTACAGCGAAGTCGCGGAGGATATTCTCTCGGTACAAGGTTCACGGTAACTGACAGTGGAGCTGTAGCTTCTTACCCAAAAACAATAGAAACGTCTACGGAGTTACATTTAAAGTTCTATGAAGGCATTGAGAGAGAATAACGGATCTCCACGATACGCTAACCAAGTTAGCAAATTAAACATTTTCTGTAGTTTTTGCATTTCTGAGTAAAAGTCTCGTAAACTCTTCGTGTAAACTCTTTGTAGGTCAAGCTTGGGGCACAAAGTGAGAAAGAGATGCTGTATAAATGTATAATTCATAGGTTGTATACTCGTTAGAAGTATAATTAAATCATAACATGAAAAATGAAATCTGGGCGTTCTACGTTTTTAGCACATTTGTTTTTGTTTTGTATTGTTAGGTGGACCTTTTGAGACAGGCAATTACAGGAGTTTGTACGTTGTAAATCATGAAAGATGTTGGATATTCCGATGTAAACTTACAGGTCGTTAATAATTCTGAAATAATGCTCGCTTTTCTTTGCTCAGGAGATTGTGTGTATACAGAGTTATGTCGTGTTTCAGCGATAACGTTGTTGGTTTATGCGCTGAATCCTCTTAAGACATATTTGCACGCTATTAGATTAGAGTTAACCGATATATAAATAGCAATATATCAAGCTTAGTCGTGACTCAGTCACATTACGCGAGCAAAAAATTATCCAAGTTTTAGTGCGAAATGATACATGTAGCAGTGCCTGCATAAATTTTACTGTCACACGTAGTATTCTAATCAATAATTACATAACAACGTTGTTAGAAAATAAGGTGTTGAAACCCGATGCCCAAGTACAATGAGAAGCTTTTACCTGCGAATATACCTACTCGATATTATATGCTGATGACATTTTTGTCAATAATTCACGTAACATTTAAATGTTTCAATTAATTTCAAGTACCTGCACTCTGATCTTCCGGTCACTCGAAACAAATTTTAATATAAAATTTCAAACCACGTTAATAAATACACAGTTATCGTTCGTCGATGTGTACAACAAAGAGTAACGCAGGAACGACATACAGAACCGTTTGATATCAAATGTTGAGCTCGTTGCGGAATGGATTCGAAAACAGTTTCCATTAATTAATCGATCAAACGGGGAAAAACCACACTCATTGTCAGACCAACCAGAGTGCTCTTTGAACGAATCGAAACACATGGACGCGTATTCCCTTTGTGACAATTACAGAATAATTCCCTCGGCCACGTTAGAGCAAAGCAGCGTGCACTTTATTTGGTTTAATTAACAATTTCTCGGCCCACCGATCGCGAAACTTTGAATAATAAATTCTTATCATTAACGAAATGGACGGTCCAACGGTGAGTTTGCGAGCTGCCTTTACATTCGCGACGTCCGAAGTTCAAGGTTCGCCCGTAAGAATCGTTCGATAACGCGGATCTGGTAGGTAATTGAAAGTGCGGCTCGTCGAACATCGCGACGTATAATTAGTTCAATGACCTACCGATATCAGCCTGCCTCGTTCCCTGTTCTTTCCCTTGGTGCCTTCTAAAATCGCTGACGAGTCCTTGGCCCATGGTACCCAGCCCACGTTTGCTCTCGCGTGTTTTTAATTAAAATGTTAATTCGAGTGACGCGGCAGAAAAAGTCGATGATGGAGCTGCGGTAGATCGGAGTGATAACTGGGCGTATGGGGATGAAATAGTTTCGGTGATTCGCATACGATCTCCGCGAGGAATGCGGCATCATAAATTCATGATCGGTACATAATGCATCGAATTCGCAGTGCAGACCCAAGCGGCCCCTGGCCACAATCGGAATCGCTAATCAAAGAATCCGGCCTTTGCGGAACTACCGGAGGAAAAGCTAACTCGCGTTAATATTTCTCCGTAAACAAAAATGGGAGGGGTCCGAGTAGGAAGCAGCCGGACCGGGGCAAATTCCATTTGTCCAGATTTATGAAGTTTCGCAGGTTCGGGCTTTAATATCCATCCGCCGCGGGGGAAAAAATTTAATCAAGTCTACGGTCTAATCGAGCGCGCGATCAAAAATTAACTCGGCGAAAAGGACCGATATAGAAAAACGCGTTTCCATTGCAATTTTCTAAGAAATACGTCTGAACGTTTAAAAGGAAATAAACAGAGGGGCGAGGGATTTGTAACGTGGTCACTTGGTAGAGTGAACGCTAATTAGCGTTGAGACGAAAACTACGGAGGGTTGATGATGCCAGAAGGTCTGTTTGATTAGCACGAGGTCGACAAGGGGGAAAAACAGCGAGATCTTCTTCCCCCTTTGACATGCTATAATGACCTGCAAACAAGAGTTTTTTTTTTGCTCTTGAGAAAGGAACACCTTCCTACCTTCGGTTGCTTCTTCGCCCCATCTTTGCTCCCCTCCGCCTCCTTGCTCCCGGATCGTCCATTATACCGTAGAATCAGAGATGGCACCACTCCTCCGTCTCTTAAACAAACGAACCCTACTGTATTTACTCCTTCCGTGTTTGCCAGATACTTCTTGTTTTCGCCAACTTTGCAATTAGGCGCGCGAGCGCGCACGCCGGGGTTCGTTGGACGCGGTGAATATCGGATGATCTACCCCTTTGCTACGGAGAATTCGCGCGGAAAGCTATGTCTGGCTGGTGCGATCTTTCAGTTCCGGATTGATTTTAAAGTTCTCGTTTGTCCGATCCTTCGATTCCCGCGCCGTTCCCGCCGTATTTGTTCCCGAATTCAATCTAATTCTCGACGACTTCCATTCGGAGGGGAACGAGTGGGCCCCCCGCCTACCTACAGAACATCCCCGCAACATCGCTCGCCCCGAGAAGAGGCACGAATCTTGCGGCGACATTATCCGTAATTACAAATCAGACAATGGTTGCACGGTGAAGGATCTCATTAACGTTGGTCGCGAAACATTTTCCAATACCTCTATTAGACCGAAATTACGTACTAACGCTGAAGGGCAATCATTGGGGTAATACGATGTCGAGCGATGTTGACAACAATGACATACCGGCAATTTTTCTACCCCGTTTTTCTCCTATATATCGATCCCTTCCTCGAGCATTATACTCTTTGCTCCGGTCACCTACCCGTCGATCTCACTTCGTCGAACCGCGCCGAGTCTATATTGCGCCAATATTTCCGCAGTAGCGGTAACGGACTGCTCTCGCCCAGTGGGGGTTGATATTCGAATAGCTAATAACTTCGGACGGTGTATCATGCGAGAGGGTTGGGCGTAGTGACGGCGGAAGGGTGTATGTAGGCTGGCGTATTTTCTCGCGGAGTTTCTGCCCCCATCCTCTTCCTGGGGAATGCAAATAATCGCCCAGGCTCGCTCGCGTTACGGTATTGAGCGACGCGCCAAGGGGATGTGCAAGATTCAGCTTCAGAATTTTAATTCGTTGCTCGTCACGGCGGCGATGCTCGCGCAAAACACGTACGTCACTTCCTTCTCGCGTCTTCTTCAAAGCACCTGACGAGTCCCGTGGTAAAAACACCTAATAGAGCACGGGGGACAGCCTGTCATCCCCCGTCGCAAGGTGGTGACCGGAAGTTTCCTTTTTTTTTCTCTCTCTCTCTCTCCGTTGACGGACGTTCCGCGGCGTACGTCAAGCTCCACCCTCGCTTTTTCTCCGTTGTCCACCCCACCTGCCGCTCCAACGCGGATTTTTTTGCGTCTCGTCGAGTTGGGCAAAAACTTTTTAATCTTCGTCGCGCGGGGGTGGACGGCGTC
Organism: Andrena minutula; assembly: GCA_929113495.1. Taxonomy (NCBI): domain Eukaryota; kingdom Metazoa; phylum Arthropoda; class Insecta; order Hymenoptera; family Andrenidae; genus Andrena; species Andrena minutula. Next base: position 25,138,437 of record OV815994.1, read on the forward strand.
GCAGTTTCGGCCGACGCGCCTTCGAAACGAATGAGGATTAACGGTATTGTGCTGTCAATCCTACCAGCGCTTTCTGGCTTCCCCTTGTTTCCCCTCTTTTCATACCGTGGCCCTTTTCTTCGCGAAGATTGCGGCGTCGGTGTCGAATCTCGCGCCGCGAAATCAGCCGGAAGAACAATGGGGGCGATTACAGCGGTAGGAGGGAGCGAGCGAGCATTCGGATTGGGCACGAAGACGACTGTGGTTTTTGCGGGGAACGTGGTGTGTTGCCCCGAACGGTCCGCGTCCACATCCTCTACTGCGGTCGATTTGTGGCTGAGAATCGTTCGTTCGCGGAACGTAGTTGTCAGACTCGATTATAGAAAGTGACCGCTGGAATTATCCCCCGGGTTGTCGTAATTTTGGAAATTGAAATAGCGCAAATGTAAAATACAACTCGGCCTCTTTCTCGTACTTGTTGCACTTTTATGGCGAAATAATTACTTGCAGATGTTTTAAGTGCGGATGTTTGAAATTATTTCCTATGAAAGTAGGACAGAATGTCAAGCGCCGCTCTATAATCGATTCAATTATTCACTGACGTCACCGAGCCCAAAAAAACAACGTTCAATGCGAGACACGTACGCAGCCTTGTAAGACGCGCAAAACAGTGCAGCTGCGAGGAGAACTTCTACGGTCCCAGCGTTCCTGACTCAGTCTCCCTTGCCCCACACAGATTTCTATTTTCGTCGACGAGACTGCTCACAACAGGTGAGAGGGCAGAGACAGAGATCTCTTGATGAACCCCGGGGAACGTGCGCGCAGAGTGCAACAGTGAAAGTTTGGGATGTCTTGGTGAAAGGCGGGAGACAATAAAACAGGCAGACAGACAAGCGAACAGGAACCGACAGACAGGGAGTGAGGAAGACGGAATGGTGGAGCTTCGTAATCGATTCCGAGGAGCTCTCCCTGCCACGGGAGAAGAGGCCTGGGAGGCAGGAGGACGAGGTGAACGAAAACCCGGGTAGCAAGAATACCTGTTTAAAGCACCATTTAATTTTCCTTCATGAATCATTTAGGGTATTCTTCTACCCTCCACTGTTCCTGCCACTCCACGTTCTCTTTTCGCCCGCGATTCGGCGCTGCGTGCCAGGCACGTCTCCCTCCTCATTACACGGGTAATATATGTATATCCGTCTATCGTTTAAATATTCACGAGGGTACCGGTGTCAGGAAGATCCGCGGGGCAGATACGCGAATCCTATGAACCGCCAGCCCCTTTCTGCCATTTTACGCCCCTCTGAGCCTCGTTCCTTTTTTACCCACCTCCCCTCGCCCTCGTGTCCGCCCTTGTATGTACAACGGCTTCTCCGTTCCGGTAGCCGATGGTGGTAGGGGGTGACTTCAGATTCGTGGAGCAGCTAAGGGGATGGAAGAGAAACAGGAGTGGTACTCGTCTTTGGAGAATCCAGTCCTGTCTGCCTCTCAGACCGATCTGGAAACAAAAGATTTGGCAGCTTTGTCTTCCCTCCCACCGATGACTGGCACTTTTATCAACCGATTGTTAGACTAAACGACGGTTAAGCAGCGCATATCGTTCCGTGATCCAAGCGAGCCATTTCGCCGAGTCATTCGCTTCGGAATTCGCTGCGACCGCCGGACCATCTCCTGGCATCCTTTCAATCCTCGCTGTACAATGGAGACGACAATGTTGACAGAGGGCTATATATTTTTCATGGGGCCCCGGTTCTGATAATGGCCTCTCTTATCGCGTACGAAATTACGTGCGACGATATTGCCTATACTTATGCGATCGTCGCGGCCCGCCTTTACATACAATGGCAGTTTTCGTTGTGTCATACGGAACGGTGGCCATTCAACTTCGTAATGCGCCGAACGCTTCATACATACGTCTCGATACGTGCGAAATACGCGCATAATTCGTGCGCACTATAAAAAGATTGGGGGCGCAACGACGAGTCGAATATTAATTACGCAGATAGAAGTACAATTACTCACGCCGGTTTTGCCGAGGCCGCGGAGCACGTCGCGCCCCGTTATCAGTATCGATAATTTTAACGAGCGTGTAATTAACTAACGACGCCGTTCGTAGGTCACGAGTTTTTCGAATTAGACTTTAACGACCGGGGACATAGCGGTGCACGGGAATCGAATAACGAGGAGCTTTAATAGCATCGCGAAACACGATTATTAATGCGCGAGCTTCTCTTCGGGAAATAACTCGCGCGAAAGTGCGTCAATTTTAATTCACGATGTTCCCATTACGGCCTGCACAATTGCTACATGATTTATTTCTTATTAACACACGACTGATGGGGTGTTGTGGTCTGGTCCTCAATTCGGTTGGCTAGCGAACGATTGAATTGACTACAAGTACGTTGCTGAAATACCAAGGACGAACGAAATATTATATAATTAAATATTTTTACTGTGTAGTCGTTTAGTTGATGCATCGCATCGGAGCTTTTAGCGAAATACAACGGTCAGCAACAAAGTCATTTCAGTAATTGGTTCCCCAATTATTTTAAGTAACGCAATTATTGGACACTTTTTGCGTTCAATTCATAGTGCACAGTTTCATAACCGGTTAATCTGGCATTATACAAGTCACGTAATTATACAAAGTGCATACTTCGGCTACGAACTCTTGGTTAAAAGTATTAAAATACCATTTCACCATGATTCAATGTGGCTAATGAAATGGACAAATTAACTTTCAAATTGAATTATAATGACGAACCTCTGATGATCAGTCATTGCGATCGATAGAATTGTAAATTCCCACAAAATTGTTCAAACGCTTCCGGCGCAATTTTGGATCCTCCCTTTGCTGTCGAGTATCGATCAGTTTGCCGAATTTCGGGGGAAAAAAACATTGCACTCTAACGAATAAATGGAAAAAGGGGGCACAGCCAGGCGATCCAAACTTTAGGTTAGCCACGTGTATCGTAAAAGCTGGTTCAGACCGAATCGCATTACACCGCCGTCGCACGCTCGGATAATTATACTGAAATACTGTTCGCCGTCGCGTTTCGGTCATGATCCTCGATGCAAAAAAAAAACACGTTTCATTCTTTATTTCGTTGCACGCAACCAGTATGTACGCAATTATACCCGCTCTTCCTCGGGGCTTGTTTCACGGGGGATGAGCGTACAGCCTGGCGGCAGAAGAGATATTTTTTCCCCCGGTGTCGACGTCTCCACCAGCGATAGCGACAGCAGGCTAACGCGAGAATCAACGATCGGCCACATTTTTTAATTAGCGGTCGCAATAACACGTCGCCACCGTTAGCGCAGCTTTTACATCCTTCTATTTACATGTTTCATAGTCGCGACACGGAGGCTCGAACGTTAAAATAAGTAGCCAGCCAGTGCGATAGTCGAGTGTAACACCATTCCCAATTTTCCAGGGTAAACAGAGGTTCTCGAATCAGACGGGAATGAATTTTAACGACGTTACACCTCCAACCCAATTCGTTCTCGATTCATGCGGCCGCCTAAATGGACCCTTCGCTATTCTGACGAGGAGGAAATAATTCACGTTATATTCTCGCGAGAACGATGTCACGGACGTAAATGTTACTGGAATACATTCGCGGGATTACGCGTCTTATGCTGTTATTCGCGATCGTTACTCGCTTTTGTCATTGACGCCACGAGGAAACAGTTTGTCGATTCGTTTTACGACATCAATAATCGAGTGACTTATTACGCGGCTGTCTTTTCGCCTACCAACCAGAGTCAAAGCGCGTCGCGAAGTTTCTTGCGTCCTCGACGGACGAACTTTTTTTTCGGGAGTTGTAACGCGCTAAACGGAAGAGACTCGACAACTGGTTCGCTTCCAAACACAAGAAACTGTCGTGCTCGCTGAAAACCAGTATGCAGTGTATCTGAACTTTGAAAAGTAGTCGCTAACTTATGTGTTCTCGTCAGATAGTGTGACAGACCGCCTGGAGCTAGACCAGAATGCTCCGTCTGCAATTGATATCGTGCTGTAGCGTTCTAAACTGTTTCTGCTTCCTCTTGTTAGTACGGTGGGATATTTTCGAGGACGAGGAATTGAGATTGCTTTAATTGTTTCGGAATTCGGTGGTCAAAGGAGGAATGTTACGCAGCTGTGGCTCTCGGAGTGGAAACAAAAACTTGATTACTATTAACTCCAGAGTAATTACTTTCATTTCTCGCTAATTAACGAGTATAGCAACATAAGCATGTCGCAAATGGCCCAGGGGATAAATGTAGTTGTTATTGTTTGCTAAACAATGCTCCTCGCCTGAAACAACATTCTGCGAAGTTCCAGGTCTCTACCCTCTCGTTTAAGAATAATATGGAGGTAAAGATAAATAAATGAAACTAAAGAGAAAAAATAGCTACATATTAGCTTCATGTATCTTTTTCCAAATTGTAAATCAGTTACGCCGACTGCCCGACCGTCCATGATACGGCAGTATCAAAACGTTGCTGTAACGACGAGTAATCACTCGGCCAAATTTGAAGGCAAAGATCCTTGTTCGCGAATGTTCGCAATTCCACGAGGGAACACTTACCCACATACAACCACTCGAAAGATCGTTTACGCGTTTATTGCTCTGGTTCGTGTATCCTGGGATAAGTTGAACTCGACACTTCGGACACCCAGTACAACAGCACTCATGCATATGGAATTTCTCGGTGACACGTCTGCATCCTGCCATGCAGACCGTGCCAGTATCAGAAGTGTGAGATAGCTCTTCCTGCACGGCTCTCGGTGGCCGACCCAGCCGGCTTTATCGCGAGTCTATTAATTACCACGATCTGCCATAAATTCCGAGTAATAGTTAGGATTTACTCGGGACAGCGCGGGGAGGTTAAACGATCACATTAAATGCACATAGTTGCAGGACATAAGGGACTTCTGTCGGGTAATTACGCGGGACAAACGACGCGGTATTTCAGAAGGGGCTTCCTTTGACCGTCCTTTAATCTTTAGCTTTATCCAACGTCGCTTTTATTGCACGAGCCTCAGAACGGTGCATCAACGTTCGTACACCTACAATTTTTATTCTGCCCCTGCCCTGCTTCGGTCGGTATCTCACAGGCCCCTCGAGACTCGATAGACTTGACGTTCGGAGGATTGGACTGACCGATTTGCTCGCTAGGATCTTCCCTCTAAATACTTAAGATCGCTGGCTTCCGGACAGCGACTCCGAAGCCCTTGCAGTTCCAAGCTCAATCACGTAAAATGTAAAAAACCAGGAGGACCGTCGAGTCGCATAGATATCGGGGAAGGTCGAAGTTTAAGCGCGCATCGGTTCGCCGATAAGAGGCGAGAATTCGTGAACGCGGCCGTGAGAAATATTTTCAAGAATACAGTAGGCGATATTGCTTTACTTTCGGACAGAGCCGCGAACGGCCCGCTTTGTTTCCTCTCCCTAAATTCTCACACTCAAGCAAGCACGTCTTTTCCGAAGAAGGAACAAGGGTCTCCTTGAACGCTTTATGCTTCGGGACAAAACGCTTTTGAAAAGTTTACACGATGGTCCTTGTCAGCCCTCGACGTGCTCGCAGTCACGAAGGGATGATACCCGGTAGTCCGTGGAAGCCGATTACTCAGGTTCACCCGGTGTATTATCTGCGTGAGAGAGATGCCCAAGACGAGAGGGTTTTGTATCTGCCACTCCTCGCGATGTTCTACGCGCCATTCAAATTTCATGAGACGGGGCACTGTATATTGTTAACACTGTCCATTTAATAGTATTATAAAATCTAAAAGTCTAATGAAGATCTTGACTCTCTTGAAATCCAGGGATAAATGTTTTTTATTTTTACATCCAGGATAGAGTATAATACATAAAACATAGATTTTCTCTCGTATTTTAAAACCGCGATAAGCACCAACCCTTCATCAATGCAGATTCGCGAATAAATCTATTAAAGTTGGGACCGTTGCTTTTTTAACACCCTATACAAGTGTCTCTTGCTGAAAGGGGAATGTCTAAGGTTTGAAGCGTTCCTCCGGAACGAGACTACCTCATAGAAAAATACAAAGCGAAAGCATCGTTAGTCGAGCAGACATCTGCTATCTTAATACGCTTGTCTAGGCACGGTCCGTCCGTTTCTACTTGCTTCATTTGAAGTGGAATGCATCGCTGCCGGTGGCTGTTTACTCTGAAAAGAGACGAAAAAGGAGACGCACGGTGGCTCAAGTCGGACTGGGGAATAAAAGGGTGGAGGAGAAAGAGGGTAGGTGGGAGGGATAAGAAAAGCTTGAACAAATGTTTTCAATACGTTGCATAAATCGCGTGTTTCTTCGTAAATTGAAATGGAAATGCATATAACCGTACGATATGGAAGCGGCTTTATTGTTCCATTCTTATTCCGGTGACGTTTCTATGGCGCCTTTCTTCCTTTATATCGCGGACGACAAGTGTGTGCCATCGATCTCGGACGAGAATTTCTTTTTAACCTGGACTTTCCTTTTCTCCTTACAGATGTCATCGTCCCAGAGATAGTCTGTTCTCCTGGAGCTCGGGCTTCGACAACTTCACGGGATTCGTCAACTGGGGCTTCCTGTTGTTGGGCATCGGCGGAATCCGATTGCTCCTCGAAAATTTCATAAAGTGAGTATGTGCTGCACCCATATACGGCGGGAGAATCTTGATAAAGCAACTCCCTTATCAAGCGCACGATACGTGATCGGTTTCGCCGAGTCTTCGCGGCTCAAAGTCTGCGTTCGATCGCTCCTCTGACCCAGAGAAGTGATTTATAGATAGGATGACCAGTCGCGAGGAGAAACGGTACCGTTCTCGAATCTCATCGCCCGGTTATTTGTAACAATTTACCGGGCGCGTGGTCGTCGACGTAATTCGTCAGAAAGGAAACGAGAAGACTAGGGTGTCCTGGTGACACTGATGTCTATATTCACTGCGAAGGCACTTCGTCGACTGGAGCGTTCGATGCGTCCCTCGAGCATTTTTTCGTATGTACGCAACACAGGGCTTATCCCAACCGTAGACCTCTCGATCATGTTACTCGTCGAGGGTGGAGCTTGAAAAACATGAAAGAAAGGTCCTGGATGCGAACGATTCGGCTTTCGCCCCCCAAATAATGCTACGAAGGGTAGGATGCTCGGGGCGAAGGCTTCATCAAGCTGTCATAGGGGCATTGATAGGAGGAAAAGGCTATCGGGGCGCTAGCAATCCGACAAACCTAATTTTGATGATGTGGAGAAACAGTTGATGGAGAAGAAAGGGGCTCGAACGACAGATGAATTTCATTTAATTAGTGAATCCCGTTGGTCGAATGGAACTTTTCGCGCTGATTCGGACGAATCGCCCTCGCGAGGCGGGGGAAATTTTTCTTCGCCCTCGGAAATCGAGCCGGCTAGTGGAAACAAAGAGAGGAACAATCGGATCGATAGTGAAAAATGAGGTGTCGCTGTCATTCGGGCACAATGTAGAATTCCTCGGGCGGGTCTATTCACGTCGCTCTCATTGGAAATCAAAGTCACGCTGACAGTCTAATCTATTTCGATAACTACGTCATTATCAGCGGCCAGTGCATCGCCGATAACGCCTTTGTATAGATTATAAAGGTTATTGTCAGAAACGTTCGCATACGCGCGTTAATTATATTCCCTGGGACAGTGCAAGCTTGCTAATATGTCTGCAACAATCGCGGTTAATGTACACCGAAAGTCCATAGAAACCGTTTGACGAGGTCGAATTTCAATTAATTATTTCATCGATGTTCGCGTAACAATAGCTGCCGGCTCTAGGCCGCGTAATTCGTCAACGAGGGAGGAGGGGTGGGGGAAGATCTGGACAAAAATTAATTAATTTATGGAAGGCGGAGGACACCCTCCCAGCCCTCGTTAAAATTAACAGCGTGTCGGCTAGTCCGATCCCCCATCTGACGGAAGATTTTCCTACGCAAGGGACGACTCCTACCAATTTTCTCTTCTCACACCCATTCCCACCCCCTCCTCCCTTGAATCGAGAAGGGCGAGGTACAAGCTCGGCCCATGAATAATTTCAACGAGATTTTTATCGCCGTTGTAAACTCTCAGCCTTGCGTCCGGTGGCTCCTGGGGGCGCGTAACAGAAATTTATCACGCTCGTTAAGCGTGGAAAAACTTTCGAAGGAAACTTTCGCGACGTAATTGCTCGAAGGGTAGTCTCGAAGCGTTTCTGAAACAAACGCGGCTTCGGGGGTCACTCGAAGCTCGTCGAACGAGCCGGGGAAGTGATTCCATGCGTGACCGGCACCGAGAATTGTTCCCGGGACTGCGAAACGGTCCGACGAATTATTCTTCGATCGGTGAACAGAGAACTCCGAGGAAGTTTTATGCTACTCCGATACTTGGACGTTATTATTTCGGTACGTGGACGTTACCGTTGTAAGGATGTTCGCAACGAGTGTGATTACAGAGCGTTGCTATCGGAGCTCTCTCAATTTCCTATACGTGATCTTTCGTTAGTCTTTGACCTCTTACCGCTCACTCAGGCCTTATTGAAAGTTCCACTCGCTCGAATTCTGTGTTCACCTCACGAGGTATCTTCGGTAGCCAACTTCATTAGGGAAGTAAAACAAACATTCTGAGTGTCAGAATTATGAAGCGCTTCTCAAGACTGGATGTGCAACCAGGAAATTGATTTTGAATATTTGTCAGGACTGCATAAACTTTGTTATACGTAGATATTAATTTATTAGAGAAAATGGTGGAAACCGCAGCCTAATCTGATACGTAGACGAATAAAGAGGCAGGTTATTCAGTTTGGAAATTATAATTTCTTAGAGTGTTCCATGGTAATTCGATTCGTAAGAAATCCTTTCTATCGCTGAACGGGTACAAGAAAAAGCGCTCGGTCGTTGAATCACGGGAATGGGGCGAAGCAGGGCAGCGCGATTCTCCACGACGATCGAGATTAATCGACACGGAGGAGCATGGGGGATGGAGGTTGAAAGAGACACGCCGGCAAGACGAAAGTGGGAGGATGGTTCTCTGCCTGCGAAGTGAAAAAAAGTAGGAAGGCAGCTCAATTAATCGGACTCTCGGCGAAAGACTCTAGCCCCATCGATAAAAGTACGTGGAAAGGTTTGGAGACAGAGAGACAGGGTATCGAAGTTTCTCTCCCTTCCGCTCTCCTTATCCCTTTCTGGCAGTACGAATCGGGGGAAAACTTTTTGAAAGGTTCGCGATCTGGTCATAATTTATGCACTTAAACTGCAACTGTACGAAGCTCTGTGCAATTCTTAATGGGACGAGTTTACGGGCAAGTGATTCGAGAAACTGAGACGAGGAATCAAAGACGTTGCAGAGATCGGTAAATTGAAAGTATTATAAAGTGTGCTTGAGACGAGGCTCGTAGAGTTTCTTGCAGAACCGTTTGAAAGCTTCGAGAAATTAAAGAGTAAATTCGAATAACAATTCTGCCCATTATCACACAGGATTAAAGTACTAACACAGATGAGGTATAGAATAAACTTAAGATCCAATGAATTCTTCTGTTCTGGGCTTGTGGCCACCTGGACCAATACTTCGCCAAGGAATTGAAACTTGGTATATTTAAATAAGGTGCTGAAGCAGAGAGGACGTTTAAAATTTTCAGTATCCCATCAGTTCCAGCAACTCGCTGAAATATTCCAAGATAATTCGTTCGTTTCTTTGTTTAAAGCTCTCTCATATTTTTCAAAGCCTGTCTTAATACAAAAAGGACGAGCCAGAAACGTGTGTGTATTTTGTTTGACAGGAAATATCCTTGAACAACAGGCGGGAGGAATCGATTCGCGATAAAGTTTCAACGATATTTTTAGGGGCTGTTTCGAGGCTTCGTATTCCCGGAACGATTACAATGTCCGGCGTTGAAAATTTTCAGCGATTCGATATCGGGCTGGGTGCGCATCACGTAGAAACGTCCCCGAATCCGTCGTGTCACGTTCATCCCCTGCCGTTCTATTTTGCCCGCGATTTTCGCAAGGATTCACGTCATGCCGAGAAATAAAACTCGTCCACCGTTCATCCGGATTACACGAGCTATAGTCGCAGGGAATCCTCGGAACTCCACCGTTGCTCGGTATTATCGTGCGAAAAATGGCATTAACGTTCTCGGCAGCGCGATAGTTTCGCTTCACTACGGAACACTGCATGCGAGCCTTCGGTTCTCAATTGGTCGCATTAATGCCCGCACAGGAAGAATCGATTGGGGAGAATTTCGCAACGTTGAAGCTGTATTCTCCGAAAGTAACAATGAAAAGTGTCTCATAATACCTTTCCTCCCTGCAACAATTTAAGTTAGAATTTTACCAGCCAACAGCGTTTACAGCTTTAAGTAGTTTTCATCTCAGAGATCCTGAGCCGGAAAATTCTTGCAAATTTTTCTTCAAATTATGGTATTTTATCATTAAATATTAATATCCCTTTTCGCCTCCGCGACTTCTATCCCAGTTTCTACATCGTCGAAAGGTATCCGAGGGTACCAGAGAAATTTTTATCTTCAGATTGCAACGGGTACTCTGTATAATCGGCTCGCGGTTACGGCTTTCCATTAATGACTCGATTATATTACCAGTCGCCCTGGACATGCTTTTCCATGTAATTGGGGATGCCATTGGCAGATGTTTACACCGGACTGCATGCGCATTCCGCGAGCACTTTAATCCGATTAACGATACCGCGGGAAGTGATTTAAACTGACAGATTGGACGACAAACCTTTGTGCACGGTAATCGGATCGTGCCAATTACAGTATGAACTTGAAATTCCATTAGATAATCGTGCTGTCGGGCGAAATTCGGGTCAATGGATTACACCCCGTAAGCGTCCTTTTAAATCGTATTAATGATGGCACGGACGACCATACAGGTCACCGATCTTTTCGCTTTGAGCGAGCGTTTTAAGGCCGCTTGCCGACTATACGGGACGCTCTCGAGTCGACTGTTTCGATGAAAAAAATTGCTCGCTCGGTTCGTCGTTTACGGGAGGAAACGACGGCGTTAGTACGCCAGCCGATATGCCTCGTGCTCATTTATAGCTTGATCGCCTGAGCCATCGAATCAGTCGGCCGTGCGCCAACCAACAGCTCGCTCTGGTAAACGAACCGATAAAAGTAACAGCGTCAACGTGTTCAGCAGCTGCTGGAACAAGATAAACGCCACCCGCAGTCATTTATTAATATTTAACGGGGAACTTTTCGCGGCCGCGTTTTTATAACGTAACGTTCCATATTGGCGCCGTAACTCTTTCAATCTGAAGTTTTTAAGCTCTCTCATTTTCTCTCTCTTTTCTTCTCCCTTACTTACGCCCCCGGCTCGCCCCCCTCCCCCTAACCGGGCGCATGACCCGTTCCTCGTTTCACCCTCTATCCATCTCCGTTCTTCTTTTCGGTGGACGCGGAATTGGGGATTTTATCGTGACGCTGTATTAACGAACTTCGCCGGGCGAAGAACGGGCGCGGATTTAACGGTTGTGCCCGGATCAAAGCGGCTATTCTCGGCGGGGGGAAAAGAAATTTAATATCGTTCCCACTCACGCCTTGGACCGATGAGTTTCGATGGCAGCGATATCCCCTCAAGTCCTCGCCGTTTCGGCTGCCTTATCAGGCTTATCTGAAATAAACGGGCATCGGAGTCGCCGTGCTTTTGATGGATCCAATAAACCTCGCCGCCTGAAAGGGGTGCCTGCAACGTCTGAAATACGGGGCCCCAGCGATTGGAGTTTTTGTTTATAAACCTACTTTCCACCTCGAGCGAAAAGGGGATAGTGCAAATACGATCAAGGATAAGCGATCGAATCCTGATCCAATAATCCGATGAGTTGTTCCTTTCCTTCTCTACGTAGAACCGTTCTTAATACCACGCCAATCCTTTTAAGGGGTAGATCTACATCTCGAAACCAGAGAAAGCTATATTTCTAGGTACACCTGATAGTAAATGTTCCTCGTAAACGCTACTCTCCTTTTTCACCTGGCTGTACTTCTTTATACATCGCCCCGCGAATTCCATTATACATTATAGTGATTTCTAGTACGTGACACATTTAATTTTCACCGCGGAAAGAGGAGGATCGCGCGTTGCCGAACGCGAATGCCAGTTAAACGGTGGCGCGTCGATTTTTCCGCATCCCACCAAAGTATTTAACAATTCAATCGGCGGAGCTGCACAAAGATATACGCGGCGCTGGCGCGCAGTGATTTACCGGACGGTAATACAAGGGGATTGCTGTTCCCTTTCGAATCACTTTTGGCTCGCCACCGCATGGAGTGCGGCGGTAGCTATCAATTATAAACGTTTGATTTTTCCGGCTCGCTCTTCAATTATCGTGGACTGCGTCAACGTGACTGATTGCGTTGGCGTCGACAGGGGACAGGGGAAAAAGGAGCAAAGGAACGAGCACGGGGGAGTGCGGGGAAAAACATGAAACGAACCGACGATCGCGTCCCAATAAATATCCTTTTCTCCTGGTGTCGAACCGCGCCCACTTCAAATACTTTAATTACTTCACCTATAAGCCTCGTTTATCATCGTTAGTCGACGCGTTCGACCCGAAGCCATTAGTGTCGGTTTACCCTCCCTCCCCCGGCGCACGATTTTTTTTTCCTTTCGCCAGGAGTGTAGTTCGTTTGTCTTCGTGGACGGGGCGGCCATGTGCAACAAACGTTTTTGATGGCTTTGATTGATACGATGGTACACGATAAATCCCGCGATATAGAGCCATAAAAATCAGTTACGATGAGGACTGAAGTGGGGAATCGTTCCGCTTCAAACGGAGCCGCGGAAGAGGACAGCGGCGGATAGCTGAGGAAAATGAAGATAGTATCTTGTCAAGGCTCCTTCGATCGAGGGCCACGAACGCCTACTTATTTATCCGCGAAACCGCTCCTCGAACGAGGAAGAAGATCCCAGCCCATTTCCATCCCAGCCTTCGTCACACTTCTCTGTGTTTCAGAGGCGAGTGACATTTATTATTTACCTCAGAGGTACAAAAGGATCAAAAGGCACGTCACTCTTTATTTGGCCGCTGCTCCTTCGTTCTCTCCCTTCTCTCTTCTGCTAGAGACTCGCAAAGGTATCGTCGGACACAGACGTTAATAACGACGCCTTTGGCTTCCGACCCGCGTCGCAATGTAAACACTCGCTTAGCGCGGGAGATAAAACCAAGGGGAAGACACGGGACCAATAATAACGTATATAGAGTGTTGTCTGTTCTGCTCCTAAGTGTTCACGTGCCTTTCTCTTTTGCTCTGTCGTAGGTACGGGATCAGGGTGGATCCGAGGCAATGGATTCTCTTCCTCAGTGGCAAATACGAGGGCGGCGAGGAGCATCCGTCGATTCTGCTCGTCATTTGTAAGTCATTCTCTTGATATATCGCCGGGAAATGCGGGCCTACCATAGAGAGGTCGAATCTCACTCAAATGAATGTCTTTCAATACCGATTTTGATGAAACTCTTTATATTTTTAAAACAGCGAAAATTAGGAGTCACATTCCCTTCTCTGAGTACTAATGCTTGAGTTTAAAGGGAGAATTTTATTTTCAAAGTTTCATTAAAACTGGTGTCGAACATTTCGCCAATATTATTAATTTTTATCAGACGTACTTTAGTTCATTAGTGTAAGCAGAAAGGTAACACAAAAGCGACTCGTCACTAATGGGTAATATATTTGAGGAGCACGGACAAAAGCTGCTAATTTAAATGTAAAAGTAATTAGACTGCGCAGCGTTCACAGGGTCATGAATGTTTCGAAATAACGTGCATTGTTAACGGCGCCTCGCGAAAGCGGACAATTACATGTTTTTCAAAGATACCTATTCATGATTCGCCGAGGCGTATTTAAAGCGAGCTCACGTTTATTGTAACGCGAAAGTTCAAAGACACACGGCCTGGCTCATAGATAACGGACGACCCGAGGCGTCCGGCTGAATTCAAAATCCCTAAACGCGAAACCTTCTGCAGCATCGTTTAAGCTTGCTTTTAAAGGCTCGAATTTTAGCGCCATGGGGTTTTATCCGGCGTAAGCTTCGACACTCTATTTACCTTGCCGTTGGACACGATCTTCCCCTCATGCATAGTCCTTTTGCCACCACACTATGGACATTGTTATCCGAATTTTAATCTAGAACCACGGCGCTGGGTGATTCGCGAGAGTGTTTAAGCTCGAAAATGTGTAGTCTCATTTTTATTTCCCTTTATATAAATTGATTTGTGAATCTTCTTCTACAGCTTATGTTTGCCCCGAGCAAACAACTTGTCGATACTATACAGGAAGAAAAGTAGCTATAGGTGTGGCGAAAGTGCATACACGCGGGGCTTATGAGAGAGGGTGTTGCAACATATCCCATCGGTGTTCTCTAATCCCTATCGACGCTCATGAATAGATAGAGCAGCCACTTTATATCCCACATGCACGCCGGATTCAAAGCCCTTTGACAATTTAGCCTCCATTCGTGAGCTTTAAAGTTCTTCTTAATGCAACCCCTATAGGAAATTAAGAGGCCCTTGGTGGCCACACCGTGGAATACCTTGCGAACGATTAGTTCCTTTGTCGATCCCCTTAATAACGCCCATTAACCTGCGAAGTTTACACCCGTAATTTATTAACAAGCCTGTTTCGTCATTAATTTCGCGGGACAATAGAGCGTGGAATTCGGCCCGTCGTTGACTCACTCGATTAACGGTGAAACGTTTCGAACGTACCGGTTACGGAGTAACTCCACCCTTAAACAAGACCCAACACGACAACAAGTAGCAAGCGAGTGACCTACTAGAACCGTCCCAGCAAGTTGCACCAATTTCCCGATACTCCTCAACTCTCGAAGCTAATTATCCTCGCGATTAGGTTCCGAAATTAATTTCTCCGTGGAAACTTTCTCCCTCTGCGCGTTCACAAAGAACCTCCCTGGCCTCGATTCAGCAGAGGTCGATGCTTGGTGAACACCCCGTGAACACGCCGTTTAAACTCTCGTTCCGCAGCTGCGCCGGCAGCTTGCACACGCGTGCAGGCCTGCAGATTGCACGTGCAGGGTCACACCGGTCGCGGGGAAGGGGCGGAGAGGGGCTGCGAAGTGCCCAGCAGAAAAGGGTGGGAGGTAGCTTGCATTATTTACACATGAGGGAAGGTAATGCTCATAGGGAAGTACGGTTAATAGCTCTCATATTTTAGAATCTTCGCCGTTCCAGCCCTCGGTCCTTCTTTCCTGGCTACAGGACCTTAACTGCTACTCTCCTCCCTTACCAACCCCGTGCACACCCTCCCCCCTCCCCTTTTTATACCCTCTGCTCGTTCGTTGAAGCGAATACACCCTCCAGCGAGCGTTCCTCGTATCCTCGTGGCCGTGGCTCTCGCGTAATAATTTTCATGGCGGCTATACGGCCGGGCCGGGCCGAGATTGCTTTTTAAACGGCGCTCCGGCAGGATCCCCCAGCTCTTCGCGGCTCGCTGTTTCCGCGATTAGGGGATTAATTATTCCGTGGACGCCGTTGCAGGCGCGAATCAGGGCCGTTTAACGGCTGACCTCGTGATTCATTCGGCCCAGCGTTGATTAGCAGCCGCCTGACATACTTCGTCGCCGCTCCACTTAGTCGCGGCGCGCGACTTCCCTCTTTTCCGCTGTTTAATTAATTCCACGCCGCGTGTACATTCGACGGAGCGACGAGTGGAAAGAGAGAGGACCTCGGCCGGCTTCACGACGGTCAGTGAATTTCATTTTTGGCTCGTTCGATGCCACCGCGTTTTGATTTAATTCCCTCGGAAATGTTTCGTTGATCCGACAAAATGATGCGGCTACTGCCAGCGCGCGCGCTCCGCAGCCGCGAGGTATCTATTTTTCATTGGCATCAGGCAAACTGGTTAATTGCGTACTTTACAGCATCGCAGCCATGCAATTTCGTTGCCCGCAGAAGCGATACAGATTGATGTCAAGTGGATCATCGAGTTGGGGATGCAGTATGACAGAATTGGTCGGGTTTGCCCCGCGGATTTATTCTTTCCAGCCCGCCGAATCTGTTATTTTTACGTTTTAAATGAGAGGACCGCTTGGAATCGCATGAGTAGCATCGAACTTATTGAAAAATCGTCGAGTTCTGTGAATGTAGGGTAACTGGATCCCTTATCAAATATGCAAGAATATAATTTAAACACAAGTATTCTCTTTTATGCATAAGCAAATCAATATGACACGCAGTATCGAGAGCGCTGTTCTTTTCAGTCTTTCAATTAAATGTTTACATAACTTATATTCATAACCACGCTCAACTTCCAACCACTTTTATCGGATACTGAAAATACACCGAATTTCAATATTTAACTTTTCCGTGAAGTGCGTTGTTATATAGAAACATTTCCTTTAGCCGCGCAATTGTGTACGCTGGAGCTAGCATGGCGGGATGTATCGACAAACAAAACTTTCATCCCCACCGCGGTCGAGTGTAAAAAGATTAATTGGGTTCTGCCCAAAAATCCGAGATAAAACTGCGTTCGGTTGTACGCCCGTTTCTTTGGCCTCACATATTCGGGCAGAGGATACCGTGGAACTTTAACTCCCCGCGAAAAAGGGTAAAGGAAAACAGACGCACATTCGTAGCGCTCCACCCCTCGCATTTCTGTCGACGGAAGTGCTCTTCCGCGGCCACCTATACTGAGCGTCCGTTTGGCGGTTTTGCTGAAGTTTCGGTGCGGCAAGTTCTCAGAAACTTAAAGTTAACTGTAACTCAATGGCCGGGGTCCTCGAGTGACGTAACGAGTCAGAAGCAAACGCGAAAGGGTGCAGCTAGCAGTCAGCTTACGAGCTTCTATAATCTGGCTCTCCAGTGAAATAAAGATAAGACGGATACCGGCGTAACTCGGCTTTCGGTGTTCTAAGTGGACTTAGAAAACTAGACTGGGATCCATCTTAAGTAAACTGCCCACAATTCAATTGGTTCTACATTATCGAACGGTCGGAAAATTCCAGCGATCCTGATTACATTTGCCTCGGGTAAGCACAACATTATTTCCAGTAAATGCCGAAGTTCGAGAACGTTGGCGCGGTTTAAATTAAACTCAGAGACACGGGTAAACGAACAAAAGCAAATTGATGGTCGAAATCAATAATCCTCCATCGATGTTTGAGTCTGTTGGAAGGGTAGCTGCCGCGGGTAACCCAGATTCGGAAAGAACAGCATTATCGAGTGCAATCTGCGCGCGAAAAATCCAAGTAATTATCAGCGATATCCGCCACTTCGGGCAGATTTTAGCTGTAACCGTGGTGGGATTAATGCCGGCGATGCCCTCCCATCCCCGGATACGGGGTCATTGAAATTTATTTTCGGTGGTCGAGGGTTGAGATCCCGCGGCGTAACCGCGAAAGCGCTATTAGCTGGCGAAAGCTGCAGGAATGGAAACGGCCATTGAAAGGGAATCCGGGGCTTTTTTTCCATGCGGTAATCATCACTCCAGCGGACTATGAAACATTCGGCCGGCGAGGAAAGTTGAAATCTATTCCCGCTACGTACAGAGCCTGATTCGGCCGGGATCGTTTTCAATCGAGTCACGAATTAACCGCGTGCAACTTTCGCCGGTGTGCTGGTGCGGAAGACAAAAAACCGACCAGATATCTCCCTCAATTCTTCGCCGGCCACCGTTGCAAACTTTCCACCGGCTCCCTCGTAATTGACGCGGATATTAAAATTTTCGACCAAGCGCGAGGTAGTTTGAACAAAAGGGCATAATAAAATCCCAGCTGCGGTTGTGTGGAGGGTGGGATAACAAAATCTCGCAATGCCAATATTGGCGGCCACTAGCGCGCCGTCTCGGCAGCCGATTTATTTCACCGCGGTGATGAAAGACTGCTGACGATTCGGCGGCGAGTTTGTGAGTTCTATTGTAAATCGTTCTTGGATTTATATCGAGTGAAATCGTGGAAACTGATTTTCACGCGACACGGAGCAAACACGCGAGGCTCATACGGGTGGCAAAGGGGGAAACGCTCCGGGAATCCATGTTATGCTTATGAATTACTTAATCCACTGGATATGCGTGAGGCAAGCTATAATAATCGAATTAAATGCAAGATCGCGCTTGCAAAAAGCCTTTCACGCGTCCGCCATCTGCGCGTTCGGTTTAATGCTTATCGTGTATGGGGTATCTATAACAGCTAAATACCAATATTATCAGTGCTGCACGATCGATGGCTTTTTGATTAGTTCTAACTAATTGTAAGCCTAACTAAGCAAACAACTTACAGTAAAGACTCATCATTAGGGTGGACCGAAATATAGGGGCAAAATATTTTATTATTATTCATGACTTTTAATAGTGGGCAAAATTTATAATGGTATTTAAGCTGCCAAAGTTTGAACGTGATCAATACATTGTTTGAGGTGCCGCAAGCTCTTCAAATATTAATATTTCAGTAAATATTAACTTTTGAATGGCTTGCGATACCTCAAAAAAATTGTTGATCACGTTCAAATTTTGACAGCTTAAATGCCATTATAAACGGCAATTTGTGCCCACTGTTAGAAGTCATGAATAATAAAAAAGTATTTTGCCCCTATATTTCGTTTCACCCTACTCATCATGATCGATCATCAATCGCATTGGTTCGTCATAAAAGATTTTTTAAACTTCTACATGGGACTTCAATTTTCGTAGCTTAGCTGTATTTCGTTTTGAGAGTCAATGAATATTATGTAATCTGAATTTTCTAGAGTCAATGAATATTATTTAATCTGAACTTTCTAGAGTTAATAAATATTATTTACAAAAATATCAGAGTCCCGTGACATCCGAATAATTACAATGTGTCGAGTGTAAGAGCTTTCATCCCTGCTCCAGTGTTCGTTAGAATAGCTTTAGACGTTAATTTGGAGTCTGTACATATCTTGAAAGGGTCAAAGGAAAATTAAAAAAAAAACACTGTGGCAACGACGTGTAACGTAATGATTACATTGCTCTCGATTTACATAATTCTGCTGGGAACGTGAGAGAACGGTTGGAGTTTCAGCCGCGTACGAGAGCCCATCGAAAGTTTCATGTCTGCTGGTTACATTGCGTGTCTTCAAAGCCGATCATTTCTATGGTGTTAGCATGCGTTTAATGGCGCTAGCAAAGCGCGAGGTGTATTACACGTGCGTCTTTGCTTTGCTGGAGTTCGTGCGCCGCTGCAAAGGGAAGCCTTAATTAGTACTCGTAATTATTCGTAATTAGCACTCGGCACCCCACGGTTTAGGGGTGCTCGTGAAGCTCTTCCGGTTTATGGTGACGCCGCCCCTCCGCGATGGAAAGCGAAAGAAAGATAGAGGAAAGCGGAAAAAGGAAACTGCCGACTGAAAATCGTTCTTTTCACTCCGCATCTCTCGAGTTCAACCGCGCCTTTACATAGGCTGTACAGAAAGTTTCTGCCTAAATTAATTACACAGCGATTTAAAAAGGCAGACTAAGCGAAACAAGCTTATAAGATTTATAAGAAATCATTGACTTACTGATAATTCTATTTATATCCACTTCATAAGTTGATCGGCAAATCGTTGTGTCTGGAGTAAGTAATTGTCACTTATCAGTTATTTGTGATATCTAAAGCCGGACATAGTTCAACTCGTGATAGCAATAATGCAACTGTCATGGGTTTCTGAATCACCGATGCGTCTGCAAAATCGTAAAAATTTTAAGAACAGCTTCGCCAGAGAATCATCGATTTCTTATAACAATTTAATAAAACATCTTCAGGTATGAGTCCATGTAAACTTTTTCGCCCACTCGACACTCGTAAGCCGCTGTATAAGTTCAGCTGAAACCTTTCTGGACACTCTGCACCTCGAACCATCGAGTCTTTCGTTTTCTTTAGTACATGCCCTCTCCCCATTCTATTCTTCTTCATATATTCCTGATCCTGAACTGAGCTGGTGTCATTCGAACGAAGGCTTTCGCGAGCTCACGCGACTTTAACCCACCGCTTTTCCGACCTCGCTTTCGCGCAACCGGCCCAGAGAGATTTATACGCGCAATTCAGAATCTTGATTCGATATCGAGAGTTGAGGTCGCGCGACCACCTCGGCGACGAAGACATTGCGAGCCGCAGCTATCGATATCCGATGGCGATATTCGCGTCGGATCACCGTGGAAACGACGATAATACCCCGTTCGAAAATTCGCGGCCCTTGTAATTCACCGCGGGCCGCGGGGCAGCAAATTATGCCGGGATCCGAATTGAAATAGTTGCCAATGTGACTGGGAATGATTCATAATCCCATGAGCGGTAATTATTCAAACGCGGCCTCGATATTATTAACGATATCGTCGCAAATTATTATCCACGGATTGCGCGGAGGCTTCCACTGCGGAAGCTGGCTGGAAAAGCAACGGCCACCGCTGGAATAAACGAAAATCCTTTGGCTTTCGCCGCGGGAACCTCCCCCTTTTTTTCATCAAAGTTTTATTAAAAACGAAGGAACGTTGCCAACTCGATGTCGGAATATAATTAAAATTTGCCTCCTCGGATTTGATCTTATCCCGAGGTTTCCTCGTTCGCTCTCGTTCTCGACAGCTGTGCTGGTGCCATCTCGGTCGTCGAGTTTTTCACGAGACGCGGCCGTAACCAACCGTCCTCGCGGTTGTCGTCATGTCCTCTTCTCGACGAACGCGTACCCACGACTCGGGACACTCGAGAAGATAGAAGAGACTCGCCGAGGAAAAAGTAAAAGTCTTAATTAGCGGCTGAGATCCGAGAGGTGCTCAAGAGTGGAGGTCGATTACCCTCGAGGCTCCGGATACCACTGCTCATCTCGTCTCTGTCTTTCCCACGAGAAAAAAAAATTCCTTCGTTTCCTGTCCCGTCCCACCAGCCTCGCGCTCACTCCTTCTGTCTCATCCCACTGGATTCCTTGAAAAATTTGATCTCGTTAATACGACGGTCGGCTCGTTACGCCGGCAAACTGCCGTGACTCATTAGGAAATTTACAGAAGAGCTTCGATACCGGAAACGCTTAAAAGTTTGATTCGACCCATTCGTCACGGATGCCTGGTGATGTTTCACCTCTTATTACACTTACGGTAATTATTGCACTTTATCCAAGCTCGACTTATGCACAGCGACGGGTAAAGGGTTCTCCGTCATTGAGTTATCAAATTTATTTTGCGGGGCGATTTTATTAAACTGTTCAATAAAGCGATACGAGCCGGTGTGTTTTGCTGCCGCGTGAATTTCCCCGCTCGTATTTATCTTTGATCGCGATTATTCATTCAAATAACGCCGAAACGTGTTCGTCCCCGCGGATTTTTCGCAGCGAATAAAATTTCATTTTATTAACGTGGCTACATGTGGGAAACAAAAACGTCTCGCGGGGCAACGGCAACCAAATTGCAGGGGTAAACTCCGCATCGGCGATATTGTGACCAATTTCACGTTAGCGTCGTGTAATATTTAATCGTGCCCGAGCGCAGCATGGTCGAGATATTTGACGCGCAAATACTACCTGGCAAATGTAAACTCAGTTGGGTTAAATGAAATTGAAAAATTTCAGAAAAGCCCAGCACGCGTTTGCCGGCCTCGATTATACGATGTAATCGGTATCCAAGAGTGTTATCGCCGAGTTCGCGACCTGATGGCGCCCTGTTGCCTAGCTTTTCCTGTCACAGCACTTATCGCTGCCTATTTTTTAATTTAATTCATTCTATCACGGCCGATGCTAGATCACACGCTTCTTCTTTTATTCGAACGCCCCTTTGTCTCTGTCTCTGCTCTCCCTGATACCCCGTATCTCCACCCCTTCCGTTTCCTTCTTTTATTCACTCCCGCGACGATGCAACGAAGAGGCCTTTTCGTTGGCGCGAAAAAAACGGCCGTATTTCCACGGCGAAGAGGGTTCCATTAATATCTATTAGCAAGCCGTGCTCGACGTCAGTTGGATTTGTTCTTTCTCCTTTCTTCTCTTCCCTCCGTCGTTTCCATTGCGCCGAGAAGAGTCAATGGCAAAAAGGGTCCCCTGTCGGAACGGGGGATTCGGATGTATTCCGAAATATCAGGAATCATTCGTTTTCATTAACAAAACGGGATTGAAATAGCGATACGTCAGTGCTATCCAGCCAGCCAATACGTTCTCTGAATTATCGGTATACCTCGCGAGTAAGATCGGCGGTCTATTCGGAATTCAAGTCCGGCTATCAGTTAAACTTAAACCCTGTCCTTTATTGTGTTTCTATAACGGGGACATTACTCCTATGCCCCTATTAGCAGCCAATTGTAAGAGAAATCTTCCGCCATCCAATTCAATTCCACTAAAATAAACGAGAGACAGAGGTTGGATTCATTCTCCATGAAACCATTCTATTTTCCGACAACCTCATAAAATGAAGTTCTTCAAGGGCTACACATTTAACCCAGCCTGACGTTCTTGATCCCCTTGGTATCGTTGGTTGGTTTTCAGCAATCTCAAGACTAAGTGGTTTTGCACAGGAAAATGAAATACTTCGTATTCCGAAAGGTCATTTTTATATTCCTTATAATTCATAAATATATAGAGTCTATTCAATTCGATTAACCTGTATGATGTTTGTCACAAGAGCACTGGTACATCTCGCGAAAGGATCGATCAATACGTATTCCCTGCTCTGTACTCCAACAGCCAACAGTAGTTATAGTCTCGTTTGTAATATCAGGTTTGCACAAAGGATGATGCATTGAATATTATTCACAAGAGAATCAGCGATGAATAATATTCCAATTTCGAGGAACTTTATTCGCAGCATTGATGCCGCGTGTTTCATGAATCACAAAGACCGCAGCCGTTCTGAAACAATGACAGTTTGAAACAGTTTCTAGATCACAGTAAGGTCGAAGCATTTTTTAACATATTTAATTAATCTTTGCTCAGAGGAGCATTATGCCATCGTGTTCCTGAAATTTCAGCCGCTTTCAGTGCGGAAATGCAATTAATGCTATTTATCGTAACAATTAACAGCGCTACAATCCGCGGACTTTTCTGCCTCTCTAAATGCAACACATTTGATTCGTCGATCAAGTCCTATTTGTCTTTCATCGTCAGGGGCGCACGTGCGTGTAATTCAGCGGGATGAAAGCGCGACGGTTCGAATCGCTCGGCTACAGGCTGGAAAAATGCTCGAAAGTCTCGTAAAACGCATTCGAATTCAAAGGGCTCGTAATTAGTCGACGTGAACACGTGTCGGCCATGATGAAACAATCGTGGCCTTTCCCGTGCTTTTTTCCCCTCCATTCCACCGCTTTGCCAGCTCCCCGAACGAGCGAGGCTCGAATTTCCTTTTAACCAAAACGCTGGCAACGTCTGTTAACGAAATTTTTTTGACGCGATACTGGAGAAGCTGCAGGTGCCTTCGTTTCTCCCGACGTGGACGGCTGTGACGTGGTATCACGTCGAATGAAATTAAATATTGAAGGGAGAAGAATACGCATTGTGCGGTATGGTGCTCGTATTTGCCTCGATGTGGTCGTCAGCATTTCACAGTTTCCCTTCACAATCGACATCGAGCCGCGAAAGGGGAGATAACTTAAAATATTGTGGCCAAAGAAACCACACGTGGTAGTGTTTTGATTAATTGAAGGATTCGTAATGGAAGGGAATGGTTGTCTGTCAAAAATGGAATTGAAATAGCATAGTGCTTGCAGGCAGTCTAGAGATTTGTTCGATTTGCCACGATCAAATAAAGAGACAAACGTGTCGACAACCAGAACTATTTCGATCACTATGCAGATGACTAATCAGAAATCGACGGAAGTTTAACTGGAATATTACTCAGCCGTCTGATCTCCCTCACCAGTTATGCGCTCTTTCAATTTTCGAACGTCACTTCTTTGACGTTTGCTGCCAGTTCTGGCGTGAATTCGATCCTGGATGATATTACATCAGCGTCGACTTGCGCATAAAATTGAAGGCAGGTCTGCAGCAAGCAGTGCCTCCGTTTTTCTGCTCGAAAGCCTCTAATTGTTTCTAATTTCTTCTTAATTACCTACTTTGCATTTTCCGGTAATGCGAAAATTACGGCACCAAGGGCGCTCAAATCCTTTTGAAGAGTACGGCTAAGTGAAATTAAGTCGAGGTATGGGGACAGAGCTTTCATTTTTTAGAGGCTCTACTATGCAGCGTCCTACATTCATAAAATTATTATTCAAACGTTACTTACTGCACAGCTATTTTAAGTAGTGAAATGTATGAAGTAGTGTTTACAGACGTGATTTCTTTATTGTTTATTCACATTATACTTGAAATTTTAACAATTGGGCGATTTTATTAATATTCCGTACGCAAGGGTCGCTTTTATTTTTAAACGTATGCGAGAACTGTGACCCGTTTCTCGACGAGGATCGCGCGGCCCCCAATTTCGCGAGTTTGCCTATCATACGGTTGCATCTCTTGAACTTATTTAAGTTTCGCCATATTTTATCTTGGGGGACGGACGATACTTCGAAGAATACGGGGACGAACCGCTTGAAATGAAATCGTACGGCTGTACCTGCGCCATGGCGCGCTTGTCTGCGTGGAATCCCGCGTAATCTACCGAAGTGTCTTGGCTCCGTGGATTCTGAAAACAGTTTAAGGAATGATAAAGGAACGAGCACGGAATGAAATTCCGTGGTCTTACAGATGTTCCGATTGTGATTCATTTCTGCGTGGCTTCGGGACGACTCGAATACCTGAGGAAAGATGGAAATTTAAAATTCTTCGCGAGATTGTATTTTCCAGAAATTTCAAGATCGTCGACCCTTTTTTCCCCCGTTTGACCCTTTTCTGCTGTGACTCGATAAAGAACCTTGTTTCCGAGTACGGATAATCTTGAATGAAATTCTTCAAGATAGATGACATTTCTTTCTCACTTTAAATGGACGTACAAAAGAAATAATGTAAACCGACTAGTCAACATATTGAAAGCTAAACGAATTGTAGATAGTAAAATATGTTCGCTTTCAGCGCCAAATGAAATGAGATCAGTAGTCGCGGTCCGTCCTTAGTCAGCCTACATTGACGACCGCTATTCCTCCCATGTACCAATTTTATTTATTTATCTCATACTGTGCACGCAAAATTCGATCCAAACTGCCTCCTAAATGATACATAATAAATTTTTCAAAAATTATTAACGACCGCGGTGCAATAACCTTTTACAGTTGTAATGAAACGTGATCGCAAGATCCGCGAACGAAACCCGTATTTCTATTTTTCGTTAAATGATCGAGGACGCGCCAGAAACTGTTACCGTTTTCCCTCGACCTCGGCCCTTCATGTTAACTCGTAGGTACACGACGTCCAATTGAACTTCCGTTTTGTAGCGAGTGCTATTTTGGCTGATTTATCGGTGAGTCGCTTTCGTCGCTGGTAGCTCGATATCGGTTTTTCCCTCTTTCTTCCTTTCTTTTTTTTTGTTATCCCTTCCAACCATTCGAGCGGGGCTCTCGATCACCAGCAGCGTTTATCCTCGCTGTACAGCCTTCGTCGAGCGCGCGCCTCTCTTTCTCCTCGCAGCCCGCTTCCTCTTTCTCCGTTTCGTACCCTTCCACGGCTCTTTCGATTGCCCCTGTAACGTCACATCGTATGACAGACCCTCGTCACTTCCTCTCTACAGCGAGCGCTTGGGTGACTGACCTTTTCGAAGTTTGTCATTCCGGGGGTGGGAAACGCAGAGACCGATAGGTCGAGTGGCCGCGGGCGGATTGTCGAAAAATTCGTTCGCTCGCTCGTTCGGTGGGAATCAGTGAATTATACGTTTCGCCCTTTTCTTCTGTTTCAGATGCCACCGTGCCCGTGGGCCTCTGTCTGCTGATCGAAAAAGGACTGTCGGTGGTGAGTAATCCTTTTAATATCGCCCTTATTCGACCCACGCCGAGAAGTGGCGGGGAAACACCGCCCCTCCCCTGTGTTGCGCTAATACAAATGACACGGGATCCGTCTACGAGGATATTAAAAAACTTTCGCGCGTCGGCGCAGCGATATTTGTACACGGTTTTTCGTGGTTTCCGACGGGGCGCGCACCGAGACCGGGAAAAAAGTGAATCAGGCAAACAGTGTCAAAAAGAGGCTAACAACGCGGACGGATGTTATGGGATACGGAAGAAAAGTTGGAAAAATATTTTTCACCTTTTTGCGTCGGTGTACATTTTTTTCCTGCCCCTACCCCACCCCTCCGGCTCGTTCTTCTTGCAAGAAGCGCTCGAGCAGGCACGGCTAAACTAAACTAATAATAATACCGCGGGCATATGGCGTCGCTGGCGGAAACTTTACACGACCGCGGGCAAAAATGGTAAACGAGGACGAGGGACGACGAACAACGACGACAGGGTCGTTGCATTTTTCTGGTATCGCGCGGGCACGCTGCTTCCGGAACGGAAGCGACTTTTACGCTGCGTATCGCTAAAACTGTCGATTCCACGTCACCACTCGAACCGATCGACGCGAAACGTTAACGTGCACGTCGTTCTTCTTTATTTTTCCAGCAAATAGCCAAGCGCCGCTCGAATGCTCTCGATACTACCGCCCGAACGAGCTCAGCGATAATTGTCGCGATACGATCTTCGGGCTGAAATTCAATTTCTAATTTCTACTGCTCCCCAACGAGAGCGTTGCCGTCGACCAATTAACAGATGCGAGTATTCTCGTTTTGGAAACTAAATCTTGTTGTCTGTAGCCTCTGAGGCATTTTTAGTTAAGGGGTCATTCTACTTTGCACCGGTGAAAAAGTAAGCTATTTGTAAAGATTTTTTCTCAGTAAATACAATATATAATTGAATAAATCTTTTTGGTATTTATTAAGGTACTCTTGTATTATATAAAAAAAATTAAAAAGAAATTTTACAATTTGTTTTAATTGTTTTTTTACAACGTTAATATGGCACCTAAAAAAGACGTATGTTCACGGCGTAGGTGATTTCCCGGCTCAGGCTTATCCGACACCAAAAAGTCCAAAAGATTCTTAATCTGTGTCGCTATAGCTGAGGAGCTTAATTAACAATTTTTGTCGAGAAATAACAGACAATTTTTCTCATGGAACATCCGAGAATACATCCTTTTGGGTGTTTTGTCAAACTTATTTTTCAAAACGTCACATTTTCTAACTTTCCAATAAAAATTCTTAATTGAACTTGGAGCCTATAACGACACTCATGCAGATTGAGAATTTTTTAGACTTTTTTGTTTCGGATAAGCCTGAGCGGGGAAATCACCTTCGCCGTGAACATATCTCCTTTTTAGGTGCCATATTAACGTTGTAAAAAAAAACAATTAAAACAAATGGTAAAAATTCTTCTGTTTTTTTTTGTATAATATAAGAGTACCTTAATCTTACGAAAAAGGTTTGTTTCATTGTATATTGTATTTACTGAAAATCATCTTTACAAACAGCTTATTTTTTTCGGCCGATCAGAGTAATATGACCCCTTAACTCTCACATTTTATCATTGTTTTTTTACCTGTGATAATTTTGCTATTGCGAAAGATCATTTTTACCTTTGGGATAACTTCTATCACCTAATCTACTCCGCCAATACACCTCTTTTGAAATACCGACAGAATTTCATTAAAATTAATTTTGTAATTTAATTTCACCGTTAAAGTCCGTAATACCAGGTACCTGAGGAGGTGTAGTCAAGGCTCTACAATTGCATTTAAGTCCCATCTGAACGCCAATCCAAACAAATTGGAAATCGAACTAATTTGAAGGAACTTCTTCGGCTCAGCTGTACGGTCGAAACTTGTAGATCGAATGAAGTTTACACAGTGAGAACTAGTCGAGTTATATACTAACTCCTTTCAAATACATAGAACTCACGGTGCTGTACATTATTCGTTTAAGCAATAGTGTAAATCAGCCTTGGTGCGATGTAGAAAAGGTGAGCTTAATATTTTACTGAAACTTATCAGTGTATAGTATAATCACAAATTAATGTAGTATCAATGTAACTACAGTCACATATTCCGTTAGACAAACTGTACCTATATTAGACGAAACTGTGCCATCCACGAAACAAATAATTCACTAATATTAACTGCACGCGAAATCCCACTGTATGCATTAGAGTCAGTCCGTCTAAAGCCAAACATATCCACTAAAATCTCTCTCAAGCCGAAAACTCTAGCACCATTCTAATCGAAAATCAGCTCAAGTCGGACCAAACACTTTGCCTTAATCCAGATCAGTTTAAATTCCGCATTCACCTCGAAACTTGTGGTTCGAAACAAAGTTTATAAAGCAAAAGCTTGTTGATATTTACCTCGAATAGCCCGTACAATATTAATTGGACGCGCGAGGGGCGAGAGGCACTCTCTGACGTGCGGCAGAAGCAAACCAACCGTCAATTAAACATCCACCATGTTCGTAGGGCCTTCTTTAAACTGCAACTTGCAGCTCGCTCTCCAGACGAATTTATTTAACCCATAAACCGGCGCTCAGAAATTCATAGCCCCATCCAATACGCGAATGATTATAAATCTGTGTAATAAAAGGTTCCTCGAGAGAATCAATTGGATCGTTCGCTGATCGTTTGGCAGATAAGAGCGACAGTATTTTTCGATCTCGCGAAAGGGGACAGGACACGGTGCATAACGTCATATACCACTTTATTTGAACCGATAATAGCGAGTTTAACGTCGAATCTAGCCTGCCCCTCTTATCGGAGCGTCATAAAGATGGTCTAGCCGGTCGATGAAACGGGCGCTAGGGTTTGATGATCGGCGTAGCGTAACGATCATGTTGCAAAGCCCGGATCGCCTCTACGTCGACGCGAATTAGCGATGCTCTGGCTAACGTCTATATACGTTATATATCGTATATTCCCCCCGGCGGTGACGCAAATACACGTCTGCCGTGCCGTATCGTGTCAGCGTAAACATTGCTCGCGCTGACTCTGTACCGCGGGGACCATCCGCGCGCTCTGTTCATCGATCAGATCCGCACAGATCTTCGCCCGTGTGCCTCGACTTCCCGCGAATCTATGGAAAATTGACCGTGGGGTTTTTCCCCGCACGATCGTTCAGCTCTGCCGACGGGGGTTTCGTTTTCATCCTCTCGGCGGAGCATTCGTTGAAGCAATCCCTGTTGCCACGCAAGTAGAAATACCGGGGAATAGTCAGACGCGTTAGCTGTCCTCAGAATGAATTTTCTCGGGAATGACAGCTTCCGCGGGTAAAGTTTATTTCACATTTTCAATCTAGTGTTGTCCCACGAATTACACCGCTCCCTCTGCCAGCCTCCTGTAAACAACGTATACTCCCCACACGAGTTTCATTAAATGTTGTCGCGCGAAAACAGTGGAACGTATTTACCAGGTCGAAGGATATATTTTAACGCGTAATTATAACGTCGCGCGGAGTCGCGGCGGTGGAAATTACATTCTTCCGAAAGCTAATTCGCTGGCTGCTGGAAACAGCGGCGACCGTCGCGGTGAACTTGATGATTACCATACCCTGATTAATCGTCGTCCGCTAATCGAAGAATAATTCGGCTAATGACGATCGGGCGATAATAACGTGGTATGAATAATTCGGCGATACGAATAATTATGCATAATACATTGCAAATTAATCCTCAAAACTAACGCGCATTCGGCCGTCCAGCCGTGCAGACTTTCAATCCGCCGTGCATCTCGTATCAATTTCCGTCGATCCATCCCTCCTGCGACCGGCGGGAGGAGCGTGTCGCGCGTGAAATATGAAAAGGCATCGTGATAAAAGAGGAGGGAACGCAAAAAGAAGAGAAAGGAGATTGAAGCGGCGTGCTAATTAAAATGCAAATGGCCGCATTTTATTAGCGTTGAGAGGCACGGCGGACGTGTCGTAAGTAATGTCACGGTTTTTACGGCCGGGCATCGGCGCGGCTTTTACCATCCCTGATTATATCCTGATAGATCCATTTGTCTCGATTAACATGTCCCGCTAATTCGATCAGTCAGAATTCCATTTCCTGTTAATACCTTTCTGTCCGGTATTCGCCCAACGGGCCGATCAAAGACTCGTCGCCGGAGAATTATTACGCCTCTCCCCCTCGTTCCCCAGCTCCGTTTCTCCTCTTTGTCCGCGAAGACGAACCAGCTGGCGCGCTTCACGTCCGTGCACACGCGCGTGAATGTTTCAGTTGTGCAATTTGCCGGACCTCGCTTGAAATTCATGGTATTCTTTTGTCCGGACGTAATTGGGTCAAGCGCTTCGTAAATATTTGCTCCGGTGTACCGGTTGCCGTCGGTTTAGTTGCGGAGTGGACAAACGGCCCTTTCAGTCCCGCTGCTAACGCAGGCTTCGTCGATCGTCCGCCTCGTTCTCGGCTCCCGAAATGTCAAAGATAGACCACGGACCGGCGCAACGAATCTTCGCGGGCCTCCGCGAAATGCTGACACGAAATTTCCATAGTGCTCTTCACTTTGAGGACCTTTTTTCTCTACCGCGTGAATACGAAATGCCTAATGAACAGCTCCTGCTCCTCCCTTTTTTCTGTTCAACATTCCGACTGTGAGCAAACGTTAAAGCCACCGGTGGAAAATGTAACGGGGGAGGCGTGCCGCGGAATATTTTACATCAGATGAAAATGTTTCGTCGCGTTTGTTTTTCCGTCGTATCGCGCTCTTCCATCGCGGAATCGCGCGGTTACACGCGATGCTTTATTAAACCCGCCGAACGACGTGTTTAAATAATTAACAGCCCCTACCAGACGCGTTTAATTTTTTTTTATTGGATTTCGTGCGTTGAATACGCGCAATATGTAGCGGCGGGAAATAATTATTTCCCGAATGTCGAGGCAACTTTAAACCATTTTTGCTTTGTCCCCCGTTCGAATGGAACTGTCTCTCGGACACGAGGAAGCAATCCGCTTAAACGCGGTGAATTTGTCTATGCAAGAATTTCAAATTGTTCGAATTTAAATTTGCCTTAAAGTCGTCTCCCAAAGGCAACCTCCTTTTGAATATCGCATGTCAAAATTCAACTCTGTCTTGCGCCATGCATCGCGCACGTAGGACCGTGGCTTATACATATTCGCCATTTGCACAGAATACAAAGAAGCAGAAACGAAGAAGGAGCGAAAGTGGGGGCGAGGGAATTCGCTGTAAAATTAACGCGGCTCTCACTAACGGCGCCACCGAACGAGCACCCCTTTAATTTGCCCTTCCGTC
Organism: Andrena minutula; assembly: GCA_929113495.1. Classification (NCBI taxonomy): domain Eukaryota; kingdom Metazoa; phylum Arthropoda; class Insecta; order Hymenoptera; family Andrenidae; genus Andrena; species Andrena minutula. Next base: position 25,169,517 of record OV815994.1, read on the forward strand.
GTGTTACTCTGGCGCCATATTTAAATAACCGACCCTCGTAGCAAGAACGCTTCGTTTTGTATTGAATTTCGCAACAGACACAGCCGGATACGGTGCCCCTCCGCCATGGATAATAAACGACTTTCGGTAGTTCCACGGACTGCATTTCAACCTTCGTATTTTGAGAAGCTCGCCGCTCTCCGTGCTGCTTCTACCCCGTCCACCCACCACCCCAACAGGTCCCCTGTTCCACCCCCTCGGAACGAGGGTACGCCGCGCTTCCCGTCCCCCTGTCCCGCTCGTGTGCCACGCGCTCTCTCTGCAAAGCAACTTCCGCTCGTAACTTGTACCTCTCTATTTTGTGCCGCAGGATATCATAGCTCACGGGCCAGGAATGGTGTTCCACGTCGTAAACCTCGTCGTGATGGTACTGATGCCGATGGTGGTCATCCACGTGAAGGATTCCGGATTCAGCCTGTGTAAGCGCCATTTTACGTATCATTTCACACGCCGCGGTCCCCGCGGCCGTGGCCGTGGCCGCGCGGTATCGCTTCTCAGCCTCCTATCGAAATGAAATATAGGAATTGCCGAACAATGCTGTAATGTCTTTGGAATGTAGTAGCGAAGTCGGTGGTACTTTGGCCGACGTTGATGGAAGATTAGTGTTGATAGAAATTACTCTGTAGATCGCAGTAAGACTACTATTTTGTGACCATTCTTTTGGTCAATTTGGTATTACTAAATAGTAGATTTAGGGGTAGGAGGCTGGAATAAGTGGTGTTTAACTTTTTCATTGAAATATCCAATTTTTGACTGAAATAACACTGAAGTAATATTGTTCCAATCTCTCGACGCTCGGATATTTTCTCGTACTGATGGCGGGAGCAGCCGCTAAAGTCATTATTGTCGGTTAATAGCGTGTAATGTAGTTTCCGAGTCCATGCCAACGGCCAAAGTAAATGAACCGCTATCGAGAGTGGCTAAATATGTTTGTGTCAAACACGAACGTGATCGTTAAGGGATTAATTGACTGGTCAATTTCATGGCATCGGGTTGCGATGTATGAAATGCCCCTCTCATTAAGTTGAAACAAGACCAAAAAGGTTTCATCCATCGGGGAGTTAATTATTTGGATCAAGATACTTATGCCAACTAATTAGAGACCATCGAAATCCACTTGTATTCGTTTACTTTTAGGCATTGTAGAATCGTCTTTCATTTAGTAAAGTGGAAAATACTGTAGACGAATAGTACAATACCATGTATATACTTATTTAGGAATGGGAATTTAAAGTGTTTCAGTTCAATAACTTTGCACGCCACTTGCCTACGTAAATTCCAGAAATTTCAATTTTTAGTCCGTACTGTGTCTAACGGTGAGGGCCGTCGGGTCGAAAGTGTCCACTGGAATTTTATAGCATTCCGGAAATTTCGAATATCCCTGCTCTTTGCGCGCGAAAGCGCTGTCCACCGAGCAGTTTAATTATCGAAACATTACCCTACGGCGCCGGTTGCGCGCAGCGTTTAATTCGCCACCACAAAGAATGCCATTAAAATGTGCCCAACGTTAGCTTTTTAAATATTTTAATTAGCCAGACAGGAGAGGGAGAGTGAATCTGTCTCGCCGCGTGCTCTTTACCAAAGTTTGTGTGCGTATCCCGTTTGCTTTCCAAATTGGCAATATGCACTGATTAACGAGAGTACCGCGTTGATTCACGCTCATTAGCAGGAATTTTCAATTTTCCACCAATTTTGATTAGTCCGTCCTCCATAATAAATCCGCGTTATGTCCCTCCCCCTTGCACGTCACGTGGCATCCGCTTGATTCTCGTTACGGGTCTGGAGAGGGTTGTGGCGTATCAAAAATTCTATTTAAATGCAGTACGCACGGTGACCCGTGAGATCTGATGCCCAAGTGTCATCGTGCACGCGCCGCAATGCATTTTGCATGGGGCACCGGTTGATCCATGACTCGACGAGTCGATCGATCGCGTTTGAAGCTGATGGAGATGGAAAACGCCGAGGAACAATTTAATCTATCTGATCAGCAGGAATACTCCTCAGTTTCTGAATTCAGGATTCTTAAACCGCAAGCCTAACTGGTCGAAAGCACATTTTAGTAGGTGCTATAGATATAATCTGTATTATTGAGGTTCCGAGTACCGAGAAACACACCTGTAGGTGTGGAAAGCCAAACACGTAATTAAACTCAGGCCGTCGGGAAACTGGAAAAACTTTCTCACGAATGCAGCCCGTCGCGAGCAACTCGCGAATCTCAATTAAGTGAGATTTTATTGGGTCGTCCATTGGGATCGCTGGGAAGCGTGCGAGGCGCGCCGGGAACGATCGAAGAAAAGCAATTAAAGAGTAAGCACATCCGAGAATCCTAGGGGAGCGGCTCTCTAATTAAAGGATTTCAAATTAAAACATCTTTAGCGATGATCGCGCGGTTCGCGATTTCCAAAATCGATCGGCCTAAGCGTCGCGGGCTCGAGACACGATCCCCCTTTCTGATCAAACGCTGACGCGTTATCATAAGAAGTCGTTTAAAGTTTCACAGAGGGATCGTTAATTAAAGAATCTCGGATTAAAGCAACTATCGATAAGCGCGTGCAATAAGAAGCTCTCGCCCACCCTTGAGGAGTTTCCACAAACTTTCAATCTATGATTTGTCGTCCAATTAGGGGATATTTCAACAACCATAACGATACGGCGAGGAGGAGGATCTGGCGTCTATAATCACCTCTAAGTATTCATTCCCGATCGAACTTGTTCGTACATGCAGAAGCGAGAAGAAGTTTGTACAGATTACTGCAACGCTTCTGCTGCTTGATTCCACTAAAGTTTCGTATCATCTGTCGTAAAACTTTCACAGCCTTCTTTACTTTTTCCTCGCATTGACCGGTAGTGACCGATTCGAGAGCGCGCAGGCAAAGGTTGGTTTATTTTCAGTGTGATACGATAAACTACAATTTGAGACGCAGCAGAGGATCTTTAAAAACGAGAGTCTATATAATTCATGTGCAATTGTAAATCTTCTGTATGTTTAAAAAATTATATAATCAATCTCGATCTTTATTATCGTACACGAGAATATTCACAACCGATGAAGAAGCAGGATTTGGAAAATTACTATTACATTTAAAGATCCATCAGCAGTGGCGGATTTAAGGAAGAAGGGTCATGTGTTAAACATTCTGGGTCACCCTGTATACATAACAGAATTACAAATAAATTTACGCACGTGTGGTATGAAAGTTATGGGAAACAAAAAGGAATGTAGTGTTTGGATAAAATCATAATTTTTTTGGAAAATAGGCCCTGGGAGCCTTGTGAGCATGATAATGCCACCCACGACGTGGTAGGATTAGAAATGAGTTAATCAGAGCAACAACGGACTAACCCACATTTTTTTGAAATTGAATTATTAGCAATAACGTATTCCAATAGACTCTACTAACCATATAAAATAGGGAAAAAACTTTTTTTTGAATGTGGGTTGGTCCGTTGTTGCTCTGACTGCCTCAAATATACCTACGATGGAAATGTATCTGTGGAGGGAATCTGGGAAGACCCGTGGAAAGTCAACGTGTCGTGTCACGTGAGCCACGCAGAGATTCATCCGTCAACTAGCCCGTACATCCGGTTGTGTAAGCGCTTCTTAAAAGTTCTGAAGTCTCGCGCGAGCGTGCCTTCAGCCTAAAAGTAGTACGTGAAGTGGCTGTACCGCGAGTGCCGAGGCTCGCCCTCCTTTTCTTCTTTCACAGGCTTCTTTCTTGCCTCTCCTTCGCCCTCTTTCTTCCCCCCCGCCGAGATCCTCGACCCTACAACACGTGAAACGACTCACGTTCGCCAAAGTGTGCACTCAAAGGCACTCGCCGTTCGCGTAGACACCGTGGCCTCGACGTCTTTGCGCGAACCAGGCAGAAAGTCGCGGCACACCAAAGCAGCCTTGTCTTTCGATTGCCGTGGAAGGATGCAAAGCAAGCGGCAGGGTCGCTTGTAATTATTATCGACGGGCGGTTTTATTCATGCGGCTCTCTTTGCGCGTGGCAGAATTAAAGACGTCAATGTCCACCACTTACCGTGGCATTTAAGAATGAAGCTTTCCCAGCGAGGTTAAATTTAATGAAACGGAGTGTTCATTTATGGACGCTCGGATAGAATCGCAGGAAGCGCGAAGTGACTTTTTCTGTAACTTGAAGAAGCGATTTTCGCTCACAAGGGAACACCGCGAAGCCGCACTCACCGATTGCAATGCAACTTTGTGGGTTTATAAAGCGATCCAGGACGTGAACAACGAAATGCTTCATTCGAGCCCAATCGCCTTTTAAGAGATTATTTTGGTAAATACGCCGCAAAATTCAGGTTTCTTTCTGAGTGAATGCAATGAATAACAATGTCAAACTTTTTTTATTTATTAGGTTACTTATAATGTATACGGAACACTTTTTTAAATACAATTTTAATTGTGTTTTTCAATGTTATCTGGAGTTAAAAATCGCGCCATTGAAAAAACGGGGAAGCGATTTCAGCTCACAGACTCATCTGAAACAAAAAAAAAGACAAACTGATTCTTAATCAGTATGGCTACCGCTAGCGCAGGTGCCAGAATTAGCCACCTAAGTCAAAATTTAATAAAATTACGTGCATTCAAGCTTCAAGTAAAAATGGAAATTTTCGACACTTGAAATTTAAATGCGCGCAATTTTGTTTCTTGACTTAGGTGCTAATTCTGGCACCTGCGATAGTGTTACTAATAATGATATAGAATCAGTTTGGTTTTATTGTTTCAGATGAGTCTGTGAGCTGATATCACTTCCGTCGTTTTTTCAAAGGCGCGATTTTTATCCAGATAACATTGAAAACAACAATTACAAGTGTATTTAAAAAATTGTTCCGTATACATTATAAGTAACCTAATAAATGAAAAAAAGTTTGACATTGTTATTCATTGCATTCACTGAGAAAAAAACCCTGAATTTTGCGGCGTCATTACCAGAATGACCCCTTAAAGGTGTGAAAACTGACCTTAAAGTCAAATAGGCACTCCCACTTTTTCGCATGTAACTCCCAAAGTATACAAGACAGAGAAAAAAATATTTCAAACAAAAGTTTCATGGTTCAATAAGCGTTGCAAACTTACGCTAACAAAATTGTGAAAAAACTTTTTTGCGGCAGGTATTTTTTTTAAAATCTTTTCATGTTGAACAATGTGGAACAGTGTCCACAGTGATGAAAAATGTCTTTAGTTGTACTGCACCGTATTGCACAGTAGAATCATTATTTACAGTACCTACTTCGGCACAGCGTTTGCACATAGAATCATAAAATCAACACAGCACTTTACTCACGCTCCATTGTCTGAGGTTTCAAGTCAAGTTCCAAACACACGATTGCAGACGAAATACAATTTCCTTTCAATCATCACAGGATCAAACGAACGTTAAAGCGCAGGCTCGCGTTCTCAATGGCACTCTAATATCACGCGCCACAAAATTCTCCAACGGCACGTGGTTCCCGGTGCTCTTCGGGACCTGCCACGGGATCGTTCGCGCCGAATATTGGATGCCGCCGGTCCCGTTCGTATCGACTTTTTTGGCAAACGCGGCCAGGATTGTCCGATCGTCGGTCTCCAGCTCGTAATTACCGTTTTCACGTGAATCGCTGGAAGCGTCCCCTTTTGTCTGTCGAGCAGCGACAGTAGGGGCAGGACTTCCAAGAGAGCATCTCGTAGCTACTCAACGATTCCATTTTCGCGCCTGTGAACACGGGCGGTTTCAAATAACGCTAACAGATTTTGGAGAACACGTGGAGCGTTTCAAAAGGAAAGCGTCGACGACCGATTAGCGTAGAATTCCATCACAGCTCGTTTCTCGCGGTCTCGGAAACGCGACACCCAGTAGAAACGTGACATCGATCTATCGACCTATGCTTGTTCTACCCCTTTCTCTTTTTTTTATCGCCGGTCTCCGTGCCTCTCGACCCCTCCCTTCCCTCTCGTCTTTGTTTCTTTCCGTCCCCATCTGCCTTTCGCGCCGCTCATACCCGCGAATGCAATAAAAGGCGTGGAGTGTTTATTCGCGCAGTTAAGTGGCACTCGGTATCATATTGTCGCGGGACAAGCATTCTCGTTTTCGCAGCGTGATTGGACGGGCGCGTAAACCCGTGATCGCGCAACACCACGGCCCGCTGGAATTTTCGTGATTCCTTGTCGAACGGTCGACAGCGGTGGCTGGGGGAAAAAAAAACAAAAATAGCCGAATGGAAGAACGCCGATGGATCGGGCGGGCGCGGCCTCGAAATGAAACGTTCGATTCGCAGCGCGCGAATCGCGATTTCATCGGGATTAATTAGGCAGCCGGGGCGCGTGTTTGTCGGGGCGAGAGACGCGTCGAGCGGGCGTTTGAATGTTTCATTATCGCGCTGCAAAAACGATCTTCCCGTGTGTAATCGCGTTTCCCTGACGAATATCGTGGATCTCGTTTTTCATGCGACAGGAAGGGGGACGCGATTTAATTGTGATGAATTATTGCGGGCAGGGGAGGATCCCGGGGGACAGGAAAATGCTGACAAATATTGAAACGCACAGACAAATATGGATTTAGTAATAAATCGGTGATGAAATAACAACGTAAACGCGACTCTTATTGCTCAGTGTTATGAGTCAATTTTCTCTAATTCGATTACTGACAGCAATTAACTGTACGCGATAGGATAAACGCCCATTGGCTGCGGCACAAATAACAGGAGCAGGCGTTCTTTGCAATGCACGTTTTAGAAACTGATTTGCAAAACTCTGAAAAAGAGCAAAGCTGTTGCCCGTTTAAGTTCAGTGGAGGGAAAGCGGCGGCGCGATGGTAACGGTGTAAAAATTTCCTCATTTCCATGGGAATTATTTTTAGTACAGGGAACAGGTATGGTAATCATGCTAGACATAACAATAGCCATATCCTTTTAGGAGATACCTGTTTCAGTGTGCTTCCAGTATCGTCCAGTTATCCTTGCCGCTCGCATCGTACTACGCACCAAGCACTTCTTCATTCTATATTCCGTATTTTCCCTGTGCGACTGTAGCTACACATCGTCGCTCGCGGGGTAATTAGTCGACGCGTCACGATGATTTCCTCTGCACCGCCGACGATCGAGCCACTTGGAATTACACGTTTCCACTCTTTTGTTGGGGAATTCTTGTCGGGCACAGTTGCCGCGCGACGCCGTCACCGACAAACGAGCACACTCGAACGGTGTACATAGCTGCGTTCTAATAATTCTCCGTCCCCGCCCTTTCAATTTCACCCTCGACCCATAAATTCGCCTCGAAGTGTGCACTTTGCACGCACCGCCGCTTCGGCATGCCGTCGTCGACGGCATAAAGTTGTAACGAGCCCGCCTCACTCCTCCTCCTGGCAAAATCCCGGATGGAAATGTAATAACCACCTGGAAACAAAAGGGCTCGACGGAAGCTGCCTCTCTTTCGAATCAGGCCTAGTTATAGTACATCGTGGGCGACGTATCGTTGTCCTGTGTTTCCTCGAACAATTTTATCATCGCCTTTCTAACGTGTCTTGCTAACGCGCGCGACGTACGTACGCGTTCACGCGAGCCAAAGACAGTGGAGAAGGAAATGCCCCACGCGACATATTTCAGGATCGTGCCGTGAATAAAGTGTTCTGTTCCCTTTTCCTGTTATCCGGCGCGTTTCCGTGTCGCAGCTACCAGGCCGCTATACTGTTCGTATGTTTGAGGAATATAGTGACGCTGGATATTGGGTATGAATAAGATAGACGCACTTTGGAAAGGCAGGGGAAATTGAGAGGAAGAAGACCTCTTTCGAACCTTGTTTTTTTTTTGTAGAATAAATAGTGCTAGGGAAAAACAAATGGTAATACAATAGTGCCAATCTACATAGGTACACGTATCAAAACATCTTTTTTAATATCTGAGAATCTTAGCCCTTAACTGGTATACTGTTTTTTTCAAACGTTACTGGTATACTGGGATCGTGGCAAACCCCAAATAAAAAAGGGCACAGAAATTTGTGAAGTCGACACTAGAACAATCTCTACGAATATTTTATGCTTAGGTAATGTATAAAATAATAGAAACGTAGAAATTTAAAGTATTATTACAAAGTTAATTAGAAATTCAGTTTACAAACTTAGACAAACAAAATTTCGTAGCGAACTCTGCGTGTCTGGGGTCATGAGTGACCCCAGGATACCAGGGTTAGTATCAGTTTATTTTTCGATCTAAAATGATTTTTTTTAAGGGAGAATTCTATTTTTTGGCCTAAAAACATAGAAAAATTTGAAATTGTTTTGGAAGAAACTAGCGATTCGATTCATATGAAGCTACATATGTATAAAGTAAAACGCCGTTTCATTTTTCTGTTTCCGATTACCAGCGGACGCCGAATTTTGCGCGGCGTGTTAGTGAATCATAATTCCCATATTTATCCTTAAAAAAATAATAAAAAAAACTCCAGCTTCTCCAAAGATACATAAATACATGAACCAAATTTCAGACGAAACGAACCGCTAGTTTCTTAAAAAAAAATATCTGAAACTATGCTATGTTTTTAGCCCAAAAATAAGATTTCTCCCTTAAGTTCATACTACTTATTCTCCACCGAGATACTTTCTATAGTGTACACCACCAAATGCATTTCTCAGAAGCATGCAATCAAGTCCCCGTTCAACTAAACAGATCCTCCTGAAACTAATTAAAGCTGGGTATACTTGCGGTTACAGTGGGACCCCAAACTAAGGTTATTTTTGCGAAGAACAGGCTTCAAATCCTCCTCCATGAGCGTATGTCTCAGACGAGCAAGCTGAAAGTTTCGCGATACCGCGGAAGTTTAGTTGGAATCGTGGAGAATTGAAGTTAAAAATGCATGCCAACGATGAAATTCTTGGATCAGAGAGCACGGTGAAGTTTAAACGAATCTTACAATCTTCGGGGTTTAACAAGCTTTCAGGGAGGGCGGGCTGTTTTACTTGATCATGTAAGCGTCGATAACTGCAGCCCCGGCAGAGATTTCGGGAAAGTGGCGACCTAAACGCTTCACCGTTCACGATAGATGTTCTCGTTTGCTCAACTAGATCCTAGTGGATTACGGGATGATAACGAAGTAGTTATTCCGGGTTGCACCGCTCCCCCGAGGTGCCCGAACGGCTCCACGAATTAGTCGGCGGTCCATGATTTGTTATTCAAAATTCGCGGAAAGGCGGCCATCTGGCCACACATCCGGCCATGTTCGAACGTAATTTCCGTTCTACGCAAAGCTTGCAGCTTCTCGTAAACCAGCGGCTGCTTCAAACTCTTATTACCTCGGCGGAACACCATTCATAATTCAACGCGTGTAAATACCTGCATGAAAATTAGGATTCCCTATCTGGAGCCTGATCCTCCGCGTCGATAATGTGCCTCCAGACGACGAGATACGATCGAATCGAACAATGTAAACGGTGGCGGGATGGAGCTCGGCGTTCACGCGATCCGGCCGGTGTTTTCGGAAAATTATGCAAAGCCCGGTTGCCTCGGCCGTTATTTACAGACAAATCTTATTCGCCTCCCGTTTTCACGGCTGGCGTGCAAATACAGTGATTGCCTCTTACATTCCGCGATGCACTAAGCCTGCACGGCTCCCGGCTCGCGGAGATCCTAAATCTGATCTACCAGTCCTTTGTTCCAACCTACCCTATTCGTTCCTGCCTAAACCAACAGTGCCTCGCCCTAACGCCCTCCCCTCGCCCGCCCCTCCAGGAACGGCCTTCCCTTGTAGACAGAGCCGGAGTGTCTGGACGCGTGATTTGTAATTCCTGAGGAACTCATCCCGGGCCACCGCTCGTTCGAACGAGGGTCTCGCGCTGCATAATTTGTAATTCCAAAGAATACCAGGAATACGAAGTGGCCGATAGGATCCGGTCGGAAAAAGGGAACAGAGGGTCGGATGAAACAAAGAGGGGCCTGCCGACTTGTGGGCTTAAGCAAAGGAGAGAGTAGCGGAAGAAACGGGCGACGCTGGTGAACAGTGGATAGAGGGAAAGTGGGAAAAAGTCGAGCGACGGAGGCGCGATGAATTCAGCTTCTCACACCCTTCCGGGCCGTCGGGGCTTATAAGAGGGGTACGCGGGCCAATTTCGTTGACTTCAAACGAGCGCGGGGCTCGACGTACCGTGAAACGTCGCGAAAAAGGCGCGGATGGTCGAGCACGGAACGACGGGACGCACGCGTGTGCGTTGCGGCGCGGGAGGCCATAATGGCGGCGATCCGTGGCTGCAAGGATTCCACGCATATCCCGAGAAAGAGACAAGGGAGGCAGGGAGAGGAGGCCGAGCCACGGGGAAAACGACTGGAGCCTCGCCAGACGCCGTTAGGCTAGCTAGCCCCGCGGCAGTCGAATGCACAAAGGAGGCCGGTCTATGCCGTTTACACCGGATAATCCGCGCGAAATTAGGGTGGTAAATTGGTTTCCGCGCGAGTAATGCGAACGAAGTCACGGGTGCCGAGCGTCGCTGGTTGGATGTCGCGGAGTAACCGTGTCGGAAGCGGCTGACTTGATACCGGATGCCCGCTTTGTGGCCAGGGGGAGGCTGGCCCGGCAGCGAGAGTTTCCCTGAGAAGATGTAACAACGATACGCGGGTAGAGTCGCTTTGTAATGCTAGAGGACAACGAGCACTCCGCTGAAATATTAACGTTGCCGTCCGGTGACGATTCCCCGTTCAACGCTAACTTTGATCTACTGTGCGGGGAACGTTTTAACGCGGATTTCTTCGCAAAATGTGCGCTTTAGTTCTCGTGCAGCTGAAGGGGAAGGAGAATTCGGGTTCTTTAAAAGGGGTCTTCTTAGTATGACGGCTGAAAAAAATTAAGTTTTTGGGAATTAAACAAAGAAACAAGTATCGCGTGGTTGTGGCTTTATTCTATCACCTGCAAGGGCTATACAAAAATTTGTAAGTAAAAATATTCATTTGTAACGGGATATGAACAGCGTGAAGAGAAGCTTGCTTTTTAATTGGTCTTAAACTACGATACACCAAGTACAATTGTATGTTTTAAAACTTAGAAGTCCTCAAGAAAACTTTCAGCTCGTCGTATTGGACTTTGCACTAGCGCACTTGTGACATATGTTCCCCGTTACTCGATAGGTCCATGTACATAGGTACGAGGAAATCATTCTGATTCTGCTTTACTACTTTCATCTGTCTCCATTTAGAAAAAAAGTTCTACATCCCAGTTCACAAGATCCTAGAATCACCTTTTGAATACATAAAGTCTTGATCCCGGTTTCTCGCAGTTTCCTCACATGCATTTTAAGTGACCAGCTCTCCTGGTTGAGCAGTTATTCTGAAAGGACGTATGAGTCGCACCAACTGTTAATCCGGACACCGGCGGCCTAAGTTGAGCACCAGAAATCCCGAGCATACCAGCCAAATTCTCCGCGGAAGGCTTTCTTCCCGCAAACGTTCGAGTTAGTCGCATAGAGATGACAGTGCAAGTGTCTCGCAGGAGGACATCCTGAATTTCCAAAGGGATTTGGCTGGCCAAGAACGTCGCGTTGAAGCTGTATCTCGCCGGAATAGTCGTCTACTGGATCGAGGTTAACCCGTAGGAGGATCTACAAAGCGAGCCACACTCTAATGTGGTCACGTTTAAGGCCGCGCCGGATGCACGTTTCGCTTTGATCACCGTTTTCTACGGCGTTTTAATCCGATGAATTCTTAACCATTGTCCGTTCCCCGCGGTACCAAAGTGTTCGTTTAAAAATTCACCAAGAGGAGACCCGTTACTCTCGCCGGTGTCTCAAAACAAACCGCAGTTCCTTGGTTTAAACTTTCAGCGTTCCTGAAATTGACTTCCTCTCAACGCTAAGATCTTCAGCTCGTCGGGGATTTACGGTATGAAATTCAACGCCAGAGTCGATATCTTTTGGAAAGATTCGCAGGCTCACTCTTACGCTCGGAGATTCTTCTGCGAGTTCAAGTTGCAAGCAAGATACTTGAAATTTAATTCGAATTCGCTCGAGCGAGGGTTTCGAAGAACACGGTGTAGATTGCAGAATCTTCTTTAAGTAAGACACGAAGAAGTATCAGATACAAAAATCGAAGGGGAAAGTTTGAAACTGGGAGGAAACGTGAAACTCGGAATCGGGTAAATACGTACACATAGTACTGATGTACGTGAACGGGAATATCTTAGAAATGAAACCCTGCAATCTTAACCCTTCGTGGTCACACGGGGTGTATGGTACCCCAAGAGTAATTGTTGATTTGAAATGTGGCACCTTTACGTATTCCAAAGAGGATTTATCGCAAAAAAGAAAATAAAAAAAAATTAAAAAAATCGGTTTTTCCCGCAACCATGGAAAATCGCTCATTTTCAACTACAAATTTTATCATATCAAAATTTACATTTCTAGCAAAAGACTATTAGACCATGACTGCATAAATATTACGAATGTACAATTATCACTGAAAAGTTAAAAGATTCAAAAATACGAAAATGGTAACTCAAAAAATGACGCTGGGGTACAGTGAACCCCGTGTGACCAATTTGTGATTATAAAAACGTGTGACCACGAAGGGTTAAAGGATAACGGGTAGCTATACCGAAAATGGTGGCTATACAGTTACGTTAAAAAAAGCATAATTATTATTATTATTATCAGCATCATGCTTGTATCTATTTCCTACGAAAATCTATCAGGCTCCAGGCTCTTCTTTGTTCGCCCTATTAGCACAGAAAATGGAAAGATCAATACGGCAGCATGCTTCACAGTTCCCCATCTACGTGCACCTATGATATTTCCCAGAAAGTCAATGGAAAGAGCTCGTAATAACGAAGAAGCTGATTCCCAATGAAAAAAGGGAACTACCATAAAATCCCTGAAAAAGTGGCAGCCTTGTAGCCTCTGAAGACGAACGTGCTGAATTTTACGCGCCTGCTAACGCAACAGAAGAGACTACGAGTCGTCTAAGGCGCGTTTCAGCCGCCAATGCAAAAGCAAGCACTCTCCCGCGTGAAAGGAAAATCCTCCGCGTACGATTTCTGCTCGCCTATTGACTTCCCCTATTTTCACCCCACGGGGAAAAAGAACGACTGCTCCGCCTTTTTCTGGCCACGTACACTGGCGCGAGCAAGCACACACGCGCAGGCATGGTCGTGCGTGAAACGAATGCACGCAGCCTGCCAAGATTCGGCTTCACGCACGGTAACTTCGCGGGGTGATTACAAGCCCGTGCCAACTGGATACCGTGCCAGGATCACGGGCGTCCTGGGGAGAGGGCAAGGGAGGTCCTGGCCCCGCGCAAGTCGAAGGAACGAGCGAAGGAATCGTCGGGACATAAGTAGGGAATTACGCGTGCCGGGGTGAATTACGGTCGGCGATCGATCCCGAAATATATGCGCCCGTGTAGAAGGCACGGCTTCCGGGATCGCGCGGGAAAGTCGACGGGCAAATTTATCGGCCATCCTCGAGGATGCTTGAAAAATAAAGGTTCAACTGTTCTTCAGTTCCCCTGGGTATTGTTGTCGGGGGAAACTTTTGTCGGTTTTGTTCGGGCTTGGATTGTTGGAAGCGGGCAGACGTTGATGGTAGTCAAGTTTCTTCTTCTTGGAATTAAAAAAAAAAACAGAAATGCATTGTGTTTGTATTTACTGCGAGTCAGTCAAACGATTTCTATAAGTCTGTGGGATACCAAATACCTACTTTGGAAGCTTTAATTGCACTGTTGGGTGCAAGAAGGACTTCAGTGCCAAAAATCAGTTTCGAGAAAGGTATCTGTAAACTATTACGAAGATTCTATAATAATTAAAAATTTGATATACCTATTTCTGTTTGTGCAAAAAGGGCTTGAGTGTTCTGGTCAGAAAGAGTGACCCAAGAAATAGCCCCCTTTTGGGCCCACGATTTTGGAACTGAATTTTGTGCCAAAGGATAGCTTATGACGAGACATCAGTCACAACAAATTTTCAAGTTGAGGTGACAATTAGTTTTTGAGATATGGAAGGTGAAAGAAGTGAAAATTCATTAACGCGTCAGCCCATACGCTTCGATGTATAGACTTTTATGTCATTCAGATAATTTAAACAATTATTTTCAGGGGTTTTGCTGACTGATAACAACGAATTTGAACTTGGATTTTCAAAATACACGAAAAAAAAAATATAAATGTCTGTGTAGTAGGTGCTTCTTTAATATATCGTCCACAATGTTGAATCAGCCATTTGATTTTTTTTCGTGAATATTGAAAATCTAAGTTCAAATTCGTTGTTAGCAGTCAGCAAAACCAGTGGGAACAATTCTTCAAATTATCGGACTGTAAAATAAAAGTCCATACATCTAAGCGTATGGGCTGACGCGTTAATGAATTTTCACTTCTTTCACCTCCCACATCTCAGAAACTAATTGTCACCTCAACTTGAAAATTTCGTGTGACTGATGTCTCATCATAAGGTATCGTTTCTCATGAAATTCAGTTCCAAAATCGTGGGCCAAAAAGGGGCTAAAAAAGGCCTGATTTTTTCGTCACTCTTTGGTAAAAATATGAAACTCAGTAACTCTTTTGTTCGTAATACTTCGTTTATTTCCTTCTATTTTCACAATGCTTATAAATGATTGATCCTCCTTGTATAGCAAATGTACCAATAATTTCGTGGAGAGAGCTGGATGTCGGCAATTCGGATGTCGATATCACAGAAGTGGTATAACATTGTCACGTTGCTCCCGGTACGTTTCATCCAGACGCATCGGAGCGATGATTTTGACGCGGGTCACTCACGCTCGCCACATAATTGCACGAAACGCAGCGTCGTTTCGGGGAATAATTACCCCTCCGCCGGTTAGCGGGGACTTCCGACTCGATATTTCGTAACATCCAACGAAATCCGGCAACTGGGCGTAGGGGTGATACACGCGGACCTTCCATTTCGGTAAATTCGTGTGCAGAATCGAGCTGCAAATGCCACAGTCGAGCTTTGTTAAATTAGAGTTGTGTGTAGCTGGAACGTAGAGAGAACTCTCCATGGACATTTAACCTTTCGACGTTCGAGGTGCATGGCCGCGAGGAAAAATCGTGACATCGAATCACACTCGACGCGCCAAATGGACAGAGTAGCGCTGACACGCGACGAACGATGCAAACAAAAAAAATATGTTACAGCCCTGTTGTCTTTCGTGTTTCGGCCGAAAATAAAAGGAAACAATTCACCCCCGATCCCACCCCCGCGACTCGCATATTCACGATGGCGGCAGTGTCGCGCGTCTTTCATCCGTGAAACGCCTTTGACGTTTTTATTCGTAACATTACGGATTTTTATGAAATCGTAATTTCGAGGGTTTATTCGATTCAGTCGCATGCACGCTCGAATAAAGTTCTCCCACCACCGTAAAACAGCGTTGAAAGAATAAATTCCGGGGCGGATGGATGGGGGTAAGAAAGTGAAGGGAAATAAAAATAGGAACGGGATATCTGTTTTCTGCTACACAAGTTTCTTTCCTGCCTCTCTACATTTCGAAGCGCACTCTTTTTAACTGTCGTGTTGTGTGTAACGCGTGACCGTGTTCCTGTTTACTCGCTACAGCGTTCAATTACCAGCGTCCAGCAAGGATCGATCGTTTGTCTACGCGCTGGAGGCGTTGTAGCTCATAGGAATTCAGCGGGAAGGTAAGTATCGCGGAAATTTTAACGACGGTAACCACCAGCCGTCGTCTTACTTACAAATTCCGCCGGAATAGTGGTGGCGAATACGTGGGATCGGAAATGCAGTTGCCGTTTTTGATTACGATCGCATCGGGAATATACCGTCGGGAAGTTGCGTACGGTCCCTTCCGGATGCTCTTTTCTGCCTTCGCCTCGCGTTTCCCTTTTCATCTTTCTCGCCACTCTCGCCTTTTTTTCGTTCATTTCGTTCGGCGTGCTCGATTTATATACCGACGTCGCTCAGGTGTGTCGGCTACACGCGGCCCGTTGTCACGCCAAATGCACCGTGCACGCGAGGCGAAACAAGATTGCAGCGTCGCGCCCGACGTAGACGTAACATCGTTCCGCGAACTCGCAGTTAGTTCTAATGTTTTCGATGAAACGATTAATCGCCCGGCGCAGTCGTGCACCGTTTCACTCACGAGTGCCACTGAAAATTCTCGATTCATCCGTTCCGCTGTTGCACAACGCTACGGCTTGTATCGGTTTTGAATTTAGCCCCATTTGTCCGAGCGCATTTCCAAACAGGCCGTGCATTTTACGCGGTCAAATATGTAGAATGTGAAATCGATCTTTATGTTTGTATTTTAATTCATTTGTTCGCCGATGCACCGCTACACCGATGGGTTCTACACCTTTCTAGCCCGCGGATATCTTTGAAATGCATGAGTTTTTACATTTAATGGAAAAAATCTCCCGTAAATCCAAGTGTCTAGATTACACGGTGGAAAAATAATTAAAAAGTACGGATGTAATTTCGTGCTGTTGCTGCGCGGCAGAGCGTGGCGGTAAAGTGCAACGTTATGTATATATATCTATGAAAATATTGAAACGTTATTCCCCAGTAGAGCTGCGGCGGTCTGACCAATGCCCCACTCATACTACTGCCACTGGCCAGTGTAGTCTTAAATAGGGACTGGTGGCTCTCGTGTTTAGTTTTCGCCATGATTAACGAACCTTAGCCATTAGACTTTATCACATACTACTATAAAAGCATAATATTTGTAATTTTACACTAATATTACGATGCTTGAAAGAGGATCGATATAAGTTTTTGAAGCTTCGTTATAGAAATAACATAGGAATGGGGTACAAAGTGATACAGTTGATGAAAACGTAGTGTCCTACATAAAATGTCAGTTGTTTTATCTTTCTCTTCGTTTCTCGTCTGATCTTTCTTCGAAAGTCGTAAATTCGCCTATTCACCAAAGCTGTAATCAATTATCAAGTGCTTGATTGAACTTATATTTAAGGGAGCGCGGGGTAATTGCGAACACTTACGCAAAAAAGCAAACAAAACGAAAACTATATGAGAAATGAATTTGTTTATTATTTACAAACATACTTAAACTATTCATCTATAAAGTACTGTGACAAATTTTTGAAAAATTATAATAAAACTCAATTTTATAGTGAAAAAGCAAAACCCTTGGTGTTTGTGATTACTCGACTGCGGTAATCACGGGTAATCACGGACAGTGTGATAAATATCGCAGAAATCGCACAGAAAACGCGACTTCAATGGTTGACCCATAAAAAATGTTGCTACAACCTATACCTAATGTATTTTTCAAATTCCTCTTCTTGCACGTTATACAAAATTGCAATTGGTCGGAATATCGAAAAAAAATGTAAAGGTCGTTTTTTAAACTTTTTTTGAGCCTGTAATGAAAATTCAAAAATCCCTTTTGTAGATTTAAGTAAGTTTTATACATGCAGAAAATTGCATAAAAATCAGTTAACGTTGCTAATGTCGAAGGTTCGAGATCACGACATCAAAAAGTAAAAAAGAATTTATTTCAGAGGTTAGAATCATGATTCAAGCAATGTAACACAAAATGTTGGTAAAATAGTGCTTTATTTCATTTTAAAAAAACCAATTGTATCACTAATTCAATAGTAATTACATGCAATTGAAAATGGACAAAATATTACTTGAAACATGATGAAAATAATAAATTGTGTTTATCTTGAATAGCATGAGCGTTCCATATTTATTCCTTTTTGTCCGGTTTTGGATACGACCTAAACTATTAGCTAATGGAGAGGGAACATCGTTTTTATTTATTAAAACGCCGTAACATCGCATTCGCGATTACCCTGCGTTCGTGTTTACCCCACTCTCCCGTATCTCTCTCCTAACGTTTACTATAATATACAGATCAACGACCTTAAAATTCAATTAAATAACATTGAGTGTATATGCGAATTCAGTGGACTCCCGGATATCCACCCATGGCTCAAAGAATTATCTCTCGTCATACGTGGACGATTTTCGAACGCCTGGCAAACGAATCCATCCCGTCCCAAAATGGTAATTTAATAACGAAACCCTGGGTTCGTATAGAACGCCATGGTATCGCAATATACCTGCGAGAAAGCTTTCCGCCGCGCTTATTCCGCCGAACGAGACACTATTCCCCCGGATGTGTGGGAACCTATAAAAGATGAAGAAACTAAGTCGCGGGCCGGGTATGAGCGGTGTCTCGAAAGAGGTGGGACGTTCTCGATGACACGTTTCCTGAGCGAGGGTGAAAGAGCCCCGAGTCTCTTCCGTTCGAGGCGGCACGCGGAAATGGATCCTGATCAAAATGCATCAGTCTGCTTTTTCTGGTATCAGCACGATCGAAAGAGAGTAGCAGTGAGGGGGGGGGGGGGCGACGGCGGATGGAGGAGGAAGGGAACGGGGCGTCGGGGGGAAGAAGGATCGCGGTAGAATCGCCGTGGTACGAGTCTAGGATGAGGTGAGAGAGGGCGAGGGGTGGAAATGGGATGGCGGAGATCGAGAGTTGCGGATCTCGAAGTGTACCGGGGCGACAATGGGGTCCGAGGTGAAAACTGGCAATTCCTCAGCTCGGCGAGCGGCCGAAGAAAATGGAGAAACTATTTTCAGTCGTGGAACTTCCGCCATTGTTGTACGGTGGCTGCACAATGCTGGCCTGGCGGTCGCTTCATCGGGAACGCAGCGTTCGTAACCGCCGAAATCGGTAGAAATATAATTCCGCACGTTAGCGCGGAGCATTTTTCCCTACCGACCATCCCACAACCCCCACGCTACCCTCCCCCTCCCCCTCCTCCTCCACCCCACGTCCCTTTGTCAACGGGTGAAATACGACGGTGTCTTCAAAAATTTCGGAAAATTGTTTCCCGTCGGTGCCATATATCTTCGCCGGTTTATCTCTTTCGGGACAGCTGAATCGGGAGCGGGTAATAAAATCATTGATACGCATTCGAGCACGTTGAAAGACCGTGTTTGCATATAAATAGTCTTACTCGCCTGTCTTCTGGCCCGGTTTATAACTGTCCATTGTCCGGCTGTCAATAGTTGGCGCGGAAAAAAGTCTGCGTCCCTGCCGGCCCGGTTTAGATTATCCGGCGTTTCATCGCGAATTTAATACCGTCCGCCGGAGACTCCACATGCCCGTAATTCTATCGACGAAAAATCTAGATGCCAGTGCATCATCTGACATTAATCTGCCGTGACAGTACGCCTTCACAATGGGAATATAAATTGTCACAATTTGATCGTATCGAGTACCTACACTGGTTGTAGCCGTAACTAGGGCATCTGCAAGCTCGCGGAGCCTATTATTAACGTAAAATTAATCCTCTTTCGACGAAGCCTGGGGTGTTGTTCCGTTCGAGGCTAATTGTAATTCTGGAATCAATTTAGATACTTTCAGTGGCGTCTGTTTATCTTGCGAGACAGGTGAGCGGCGCATCGAAAGGTGATAGCGTGACTCCTCTTTGTGTTTATCTCGGGGTTTATGGCGATATCGATCGCTAACGATTGACATGACTGCAATAAAGGCGAATATGAGACACACACGTATGTGCACGCAAACGGTGTTGCAGGTGGTGTTGCGCGCCCCTCGGCAAGATAGATTCATTTTCAACGTGCGCCGCGCGCCGAACTATAGCAAACGTGTACACGCGTCACGGCATTCGGCAATTATCTTGCCCCGTACAGGGTTATACTGCGTACATACATTATGCCCCGGGGTTGCTCGCGCGAACTCTCGTGCGGGCGATAATCTGGGAGCGGTATAAGCGACAAACAGGGACGCAGATGTACTTCCCCCGCCTCCAGATAGCCTTCACGCGATCGGGCCCCCGCGTGTTCCTTTCCACTTTCTTTCGGAATTTCCTTCCTGGCCACATTAACATCCGATCGATCCGTCCAGATAAAACGGAACGAGAATTTTAGTCTGCCGTTTGATTTACAGCTGACCTGAATCTCGCTAATCTGATCCCTTGGCCAAGGGGAAGATTGATCTCGCGGGGGCGTGGCGTCGGTGCCGCACGCAGGAAATTAATATTTATCACTTTGATGACTTTTTAATGGACCGAGGCACAGGCTTGAAAGATGCCTCCCACTTCCTCGCGCCGGTTGAATGTGAGATTCGCCGCGACAATTTGCGCGTAAAACGTCGAAGGGGCTGGCAGCAGAAGGAGATTAGAATCGAAGATTCCCGCGCCCCCTTTGCTGTCAGGATGCTGAGGCTCCGAGTCGTTCGATATCGTTAACAACCCTCGCGGGACATGGTTCCCTCGTCAAAGGAGTCGCGCTCCACGAAACTCTTTCACTGGCAGGTGGAGT
Organism: Andrena minutula; assembly: GCA_929113495.1. NCBI lineage: Eukaryota > Metazoa > Arthropoda > Insecta > Hymenoptera > Andrenidae > Andrena > Andrena minutula. The sequence continues at coordinate 25,189,804 of OV815994.1, forward strand.
GCTTAAACGCGAGTGGTTTCCACGGGAATCCGAGAATCTCTCTAATTAGCACTTCGCCCGGCCTTTACGGACACGCATGGCGGGGAAAATATTGCTTGCTTGAAAGGGCGAGAAAGGAGGAAGATGGAAAAGGGGGAAAGTGACCCGGGGAAGATTAGTAACCGGTGTTGGTTCGTGAAGCGCATTCTCGCCGCCGCGAATTGCTTAAACGCCTACGGCCCTGGAGCGGCGGCAAGTACACGCATTCGTGCATATTTCGTGGAAATACCGTGGCCGTCCGGTGGGGTCGTTGTACATGGTAGCCATTAACGTGACGATATTATCGGCCGGTTATACTTGCTACAAGCTTTCTCGCTTTCCCATTATCGCGGCATCATCTGCGGGTTGGCAAACTGCAGCCGAGACCAAATTCGATGCATTAATTATATTCTTTCAAATAATTTAAACGCCGCGCCGTTAAAGTGCCGTGAGGTATATTTTATGAACGCCCGGCTAGTCGGGAGGGGTCGAAACGAAGTTTATGGTAACGCTGATGTCGTGCCAGGTATTGCTGATTAGGCTTGCTGCGCAAATTAAGCGTGTATGTGGTCACGAAAGCCTCAACACCTCAGGGACTTCTTTATTACTGGTGATACCATAAATTGGAATTTTTTTGACAACCATACATTACGTTTAGTTAATGGTTAAACGTTGCTCGGTTATAGTCACAATGGCCTTAAATGGCCCACAAATTACGTTTTTACCACGCAACCTTCTCGGCAGTAATTAGTAAACCACAACAACAACTGTATATTACGAAGTACGAATCAATTAGCCATTCATTGCCATTCCTTCGTCGCAACAATTGGAATTTGCCGCGGGAGCTCATGCAAAGAACACTTTTCTGCCGTTGGAATAATAAATGTTACGGAGCACTGGAATAATACGTCTCTTCAAATTCTCCACGCTTTTATTTCCCCGCGACGGATGATTCGAAAACGCACCGGCAAGTGTTATGTTCCCATTTCGTTGAAAAATCCAGGCACAGATAGGCCGAGCGCGACAAACTCGAGGGTATAGAATATTGTAACGGTCTCATTTCGTTGAAATTGCGTTTTTATTTTGTTCTACGCATACCTCGGCCGGTGTTATTGTTCCTGAATTCAGAAGTGGCGTATGATTTGAAGAAACAAGAAACGAGGTAGAGGAAAGTAGGAAGACGTTACAATCATGTGCCTGTGTAATGTTTCTCGCAACCTCGTTTTACATTCAAAGACACCGTTTTATGTTCCATTATTCGAAGTACTCGTCTCTACCAACGCTGGAACGAATTCGATACTTTACCCGACAACTGGGCCAAACAGCTGCTCAAGAGAGAGTTTAATGCTCTCCCCCGGGATAAACCGGGAATACGCGTTCTCTTAATTAATTAAACATTTGCTTGACGTTGATGCCTCTACCCGCGGTCTTATTTCGTTCCCGCGGTCTTATCGCCTTCCCTCCAGCCTTATTAACATGCAAACAAAATCTTAATTTGTATAAATATTTATTTAAATAGCCGTCCTAGGTAATGGAAGCAGCGCACCGCAGGAGAAGTTTGGTAATCAGGGGGACAGTCTCGAGCATAAGACAGAGGGAACGAACGTGGCCGTTTTCTCGTCGCTTGGAAAGTATGTCCCTTTAACGCGCGGAATCTCGGCACGCTGGGATCCGGATAACCGGTGGCAGGCGCGATTTAATTAAGATACGAACAATCCGGGTCGAAGAAGTCGGCCAGGTTCGATGGAAATATCAGAAAATATGGGCATCACGCCGACATCGGCCTCGTCATCATCTACAGGACGATCTAAAAAAGAAGTAAATTATTTTAAGAGCATAGGTACTAACCAAAAATGTTTAGTCGACGTAGCTAATCGAAGTTGTCAAAGACAGAATCAATGTCGAATATTGTACGTCCGCTTTTACCGTTTTCGAGAAAAGCAGGTTTTAACATGCAATGGTACATCAAATTCAGGGGCATTTAATGAACAATAATATTATTTTTAACAAATTTATAATGTAGATTTAAATATGATTTTTATTCAGCATGTAGATAGAGTCAAGAGTTATTTGTTGCTTATAAAAACTCAAATTTTTACAAAAAATGGACATACAATATTTATGCAGTAAGCCATCGATGTGTTCTACAGTAGAACCTTTGTTATCCAATCTACTATCGAAGCATAATGGAGCACCGTTCTGACATCGATCGATATACACATATTTCTCAGGTAGAGTAACACACAAGCCTCGGAAATAAGAAACATTGATTTACCCACCTAAGTTCACTCTACATTGCTCCCTAATTGTGGCCCTAAATTTCTCGACCCGTTTTTTACATCACCCTGTACTTGGTGCACGCCATTAGCCAGGGCGCCGTTACCGGCACCGCATAATAATAACCGACATTCTTAAGATCCCGATGCAAATACCGCGCCGATAATTAAACACAGCACGGGGCCGGGTGAAACGTGGCCGGGAAAGAAGCGTGTTTGCGTTGATGTTCTGGTCAGCGGTGGGAAATTCTGAAGAGCGCTTTGAACCTTTAATCATCGCGAACGAGCTCAGCCCGACCAAGAGAGGCCCTCCTCGAAAGGAGAAGAGGGAGGAGAGAAATAAATTCACAGTTGGGGCGGGTGAAGCAGCCGCGAGCGAATGCGTAATGCCGTGTTTTATAAACCCTTTAATTGCCACGTTCGAACACGTACGGGCGACACTACGCAGCGTCTGTTATATTTATGCAAACGTATCCGCTGTCACGTTCCCCGAGGCGTGTGAAATTGCGATGATTAAAATGTACTCGCGGGTCGCGCACTACTGTGCACATCCATCATTTCGCGTTCTCCTTTCTCCCTTTCTTTCTCTTCTTCCACCCCCCTTCTATTTTCATTAACCCGGAAGGAACGTTGTTGCCGCTGAAATAACGAGGACGTGGCTTTCGAAATTTGTTTAATTAAATTTCTGCGAAGGTAACTTGTGTAGAGACTGCCGGAACTCGTGTATGTAGTTGCAAATTCTCCCCGGCGCGATTTTCGATTACAAATTGGAGATCAATGCACCAAAGTCCCTGATTAGTAGCCTCGAGAGACAGGCCCGCTAGACAGGAATTAAGGGAAACACTTCTCTTGCCAATGAGGTGAACTTTAGTAGTTAAGAAACTGTAACGAACGCCAGGCAGGAATGTATAGATTAATCCAAGTTTAACGAGGTTTGACAAGATCATCCTTCGCAAAACAAGATTCACAGTGTCAGTGGCGCCCTCAGGATTTGATCTTGGGGTGAGTCGAGTTGGACGAATAAAAATATATTTAATCCAAAGTCAATAAATATCATTGGATGATTATAAAAATTTATTTAAAGAATAAATTCCAGTTTTCTTTTCTTTTACAAAGCCTCTTCTTTGGTGGGTGTCCCTTGGCTTCCCACTGAGTGCGCCACTGCAATCTATCATTTAGACACACAGTCACAATGGAATTATTAAGTCCATCTAACTTCCATTTAACTTTGACGTGCTAAAATTGAAACGTTAAAAACTGCCAGTGTTGTCTCCTGGAAAGGTTGCAGGATGAAGCAATAGCAAAATTATATTCTACAGAAGCTTCTAGCAGCTTCGATGAACACATTACCGGCATTAATGTCGCTCGTTAAGGTTCGAAGGAAAAATACCTTAACGAGATTAACGCGAACTCGCTGCTCGGCTTTGTAGCTTGGCAGACGAGAGAGCAGGCGTTACGATTCGAAGGCAGGCATGCCGCAATAGTTCGCAGCGTAATACATATAATTAATTCTCCGTTGTTCCAGTCGGTGCCATGTACGTGTGCATGCTGTACGCCATCCTGTTCCTGAAGCTATGGTCGTACGTGCAAGTGAACATGTGGTGTAGGCTGAGCAGCCGAAGAAAGACAACGAGCCAGGGCAGAATGAGACGGCAATCTCTGTCGTACAACAATCTACAGTGTAAGTAGCGAATGTGTGCGGCACCGTGTAGCATCGCTAGACGCCCGGCTTCCTATTGCGTTTCGTATATTCGACTGCCATTTCCTCCGCGTCCGAGAACACGTTTCAGTATCAGTTTATCGTCGCGTAATAACGCGAAAAGGGGCGCACGTTTATTTCGATCGGTGATCGCAATTTATCACGGTGAGCGCGCCGGGAAACGTTATTTCCAAATGCTCGTAACACCCCGGCGGGTATTTTCGATACAAGCATTACGCATTCCCTTTACATCGTTTCGTGCTTTAACGCAATGTCCTCTAATTTAGCATGAATTCCAAAAAAAAAACCCGCCCACGAATGACTGTACGCTATTTTTGGCACACGGGGCGAAATGCTTTTTACGAATTCTCAAGCGAGTGGTTTAATTCAGTCGGGGAAATTGTCAGTAGAATAATTACGAGACTATCTGCCTCGAAGTTAATCGAAGAGTAGCGACGTTGCATCAAACCGAGGCTTGAGTTCCTCAGAATTTCCGTCACAAAATTCATAGTACGACGTGCAAAGTAATCGCACAGGTACATTGGTCTACACGAGACGAGATAAGGGTGAAATACACGCGTGTTATCAGCGATGTCCATAACACCGTCGGCTGTAAAATACTTTCCACTGGTATTCACGCGAATCCGTGCGAATTCCCAGCAATTAATCGTGGATCCCTCGAAGTCTGTTTCGATTCACAGGAAGGCAGGGGTGTTTAATAAATTCGTCTGACCAGACAAGATGGCGGGCCGTAAATATTCGTCACGCTTAGCAGACTCTGGCACGCATGTACTGCTCGGGTACGCTCGTCCTTTGAGCTGGTAACTCAGCTGAACGATGTCCAAGGTATTTGCTCGTACCTGAAGGCGCATACACATTGTCGTGGCCGGCCACGACTCGCCTGCACATCCCTGGGTCCCTGCACACAACGTGACCGCAGTGGAAGAGGCGAATAATTTCCACCCAATTTAAACTCCCGATCAGCCTCGCCTCTGTTTCCGGGTATTGGGTGGCGGGACGGCGGTATATCGATTATTCAGACCTGGCAAAGTCAAATTATACGGCCGACCTTTTCCCAATAAACTCACCACATGGAATATTAACCCTTGCCTGCTCGTTCCCTCGCCGCCTTTCTTTTTCTCGCCGTCCACTCCCGAGAAACGTGGCGCTGCAAGGACCGCATGCATCATTTTGACGCGTTATGGCCCTCTTTCGTGCAGTGGAAATCTGTTACACAACCCTTCCTGTTCCTTAGTACCGCTTCAAGGGGCCTCGAGAGTTGTAGAAGGTGCTTGAAAAAGAATCAATTGGAAACTGTGAACTGGCTGCACATATACGAGCACGAAGTTTCTATTTTCTTAAAGCGATCTTCTTATTCATTTTTAGTCAGGGAGAATGCTTTCAGCCTCAGCTTCAATTCCAAATGGTCCCATGAATACTGTAAACTGGGGGAACAGCAGCAGTTACTTAACATGTATTAAGAGGGGAGCCTGGTGTAACTAGCTGGAAATCGAGGCATTTTTCGGGAAGTTTTTTTTAAAGAAAGTATTTAATCGATCTTTGTGAAACTTTCAGGATATTGTATTAACAGGTTAAGGTAGATAAACAAAACATTTTATTAAAAAAGTGCGGCAAATAACAAAGTTGTAAAGGCTTATGTCCAGTCCGTTGGCGACGCAATTGTTGCACTGCGAGCAACGTAGCGTCTTTTGGTTTCATCTGAAACCAAAAATCGAACAATTTTCGTTTAATTTATGAGTGTACGCACAAATTGAACAAATTTATAACTTAAAAGATGCAAAATTGAACAAATGGCGGCCTCTTGAATAAAAAGTTCACTTTTTCCAACGAAATTTTGCCTTAAATGTGTAAAAAAAGTTATTTATTTAAACACTATCATTATACTAATAACTTAGTTCTATGAAGAAAATATTCACAAATATTCGTGTACAAGGCCAAGTCGATTGGTTGAATATTTTTTGAGTTACGCTTCGTAACAAAACCGGCTATATCCGCTTTAATTTTTCGAATTTCGTATTGCGGCTTTGGGAACATATTATGGTGATGTTCAACTATTGATTTATGCAAAAAAAAAGAAATCGATTTCTTCGACCCGCTACACCAGGCTCCCCCCTTAAAGGGGGAAAAGGATACAAATTTTATATATTTTGACACTTGTAGTAAAATCACAAAATATTTAAAGCAAATATAAAAATGTTAATCTTTATAGGGTAGATGTCCCTATTACTGCCACCTTATTTATTTTACTTAATAAAAATGTAACGTATAAAGAATGGGGTACAACAATAATATTAATAATAATAAAAATAGTCCCAAATTAATAATAATATTACTGTTGGACACTATTTTTTATACGTTACATTTTTATTAAGCAAAATAAATAAAGTGGCAGTAATAGAGACACTGACAGTAATAGGGACATCTACCCTATTACATAACAAAATGTTCTAAAAAGAATCCAATGTCCCTCTAGATTGCGGTGATTTTCCATTTAAGTTTGCCATGTTACCCTCACATTTCGTCTTCAAGCTACTTTCAACTCCGCGACTCGTAAATGTGTCTGTCTGCCGGAGACCTGTTAATAGCCCAAACATCTCAATCAGCAGAGTCCTCGTTCAGCAAATGGCAGATTCAGATGGCCCGGTGAACCTGTCGTCCCGTACTTTTTTCCTTCCACGATCGACGACCCGAGCTCTTGCACCTAAAGCTTCGTTGACAGTGTATGCGCAGACACGGCCGGAGAGGGGCTTCACAGCCGCCGTGGCTGTTTGCAAATTCGGCTCGAGTCCATTCCGTCGTATCAGAGCCCTGCTCGTTTCCTGAGTTCTTGTTCACGGTCCTGGCTCGTTAATCAATGCCAAGATAATGCGGGAGGAAGACATAATGGGGGATGCATGCGAATGGTGCATCGCGGAGCTGATACCTTTCCCGGAAGTCCGTGGAGCAGATGTTGAGGGATGGTCGAACCGTAAGTATCGCGGAGAGGTGGGATAATATAGTCATTCAAAACGTTCGGGTCCCTCGTCCTCATTGACTGAAACGAGATTCTGCTCCAACTCTTGAATACACAATCCCCTGTTACCCGCGAAAGACAGGGGATCACGACGAGAGCTACATACCGAAGAATAATTAGACGATGATTAATCCCTCGATCCATTCCTCTCACTTTATCGATCACCCAAAGCGCACTACAAAATGCACGTCCGGGGTAATATGATTATCGACATTCGATGGGACATAACGGTTACACCCAGCAGAAAGTACAGCCTCGAGATGGATTCGGTTGATCGATTCCAAAGGACGACGATCGACCTGCTCGTTTCCCTAGCTAGACCCACGAACACGTATAATCCTCTCCATAACGTATGCTGTGTAATCTCCATCCCTCTCCTCCCCTCCGTCCGCCCTCTCTACTGCGAAGCACGCCATATTATTGCGCCGTATAATGACGACGTTGACTTCTCCCCGAAGAAGGTATAGGGCGCATAAGACCCCCTCCCGTGAGGCGTCTCATGCTTTCGTGACGAGGCTGTCGATCGATCGATTCACCGGCCAAATCGAGTTCGACGGCCGAGTCTTTCGCGCAACTTTCAATGAGCAATCTCCCTTAACATCTCTTTTAGACCGTGCAGAAGGAGAAAGTCCTTTAAAGACTGAGCACCGGCGAACGAATCGACTGAACGCTCCGGAATGAACAGTGGGCAAAAATATGGCTGAAACGGGCCAGCTATCGGGCAGACGTGGTTATGGTTTCGCGTGCCATCGTGCCATTCGAGTGGATGAGTTCCCGGCGAGCGTCTCGACGTTCCTCGCGGCGATCTTTTTTCGTCGGGTTGTCGAGGCGGGTCGCGTGTGCGTTTCTCCCGGAGGATGGTCGCGTTTTAGGGGTTCCGGTGTTTTGAAAATCATTACCAGCCGCGTGGTAAATAATGCATGAACGGTGCAGCGATTTATACCGAGAATTTGACTTTTACGACACTTCTGGCCGCGTAAGCACTAGGTTAAAATTAATATTCCGCTGTTCCTCGAGCGGGCGACGGTAAACGATACCGAAGCATCTAAAGGTACCTGCGGGAAGATTTACTACTCCACCGGCAAGCAGTTTTCAATCAACACCGTCCCCGAACGGTGCGCGAATCAGTGGGCGATAAATCTTTAAAAATACCCCATCGAGGGGAACCACGCGCGAGAATTTAGCGAGAAAACGCTCGGCAAACGACGCAACGGACGGGGGATTGGAAACGTCCTCCGCTAATGAATCACGGAGCGTTTCGAGGATCGGATGAAAACACCTTCAGTTTATCGGGCAAATAAATTGCCAGAATTAGATCTCCGTGTCGTCGGGAAATTGTGGGCAAACCTGGTATCGAGACAGTTCGGGGGTCTGTTAGGCTCGGCTCGCGCTGTTCCAGGAAATTTACGAGTCCGCCGGATTGCCTTGTCGAAGATTGCAGCCAATCCTATCGGTCGGGAAAGCTTCGTCTCTTGTACCGCTCAAGCTTAATTTGTGAGATCTCTCGTTCGCCCTGCGATCCTCCCCTTTCGCCTTTGCCCTCTTTCCTCTGCCGGGGACGCGCTCCTCGTTCTCGCGCCGTTTACCCCTACCGCCTCACCCCCACCAAGACTCGTTACAATATATATGACCCGGGGTTTCAAACGCGGCACCGGTGTCCCCGTGGCACAAAGGCGAAATTACGTCGATCCCTCGAGCACCCCCAGGCAGAAGTGAAAAAAAAAATAGAAATTACTTCCACGATGGAAAGCCTGCCGCCCTCAGATCTCGGGGTGGCCTTCCCTCCCTCGAAACCACCCCGCCGCGATAGGGTTTGCGAGAACTGGCTCTCGCGCTCCTCGCGCGAGAGCTGCGGAGTTGAAGATACCAGCACGTAAGAAGATTTCAGACGCGTAGGTGCTTCCGCGAACTTGGAGTATGAAAGGTTGGACGTCAACGGAGTAATAAATTAGACGGAAATTCGTCCGACAGTGGCATCAGACTCTCTCTTCCTCGCCCTCCGTCCCCCGCAGGATGATATATGACACCGCGTTTAACGTCGTACAAGTATTTGAAACCGTAAATGATGGAGATTTGGGAGGAACGTCAGCGAAACTGCGAGACGAGCCAGGCGAATTTGAATATCAACCGTGGGATTGTTATAGCAAATGGTGTGATTCGATTGCCACAGACTTTTAGGGAGCTTCTGTCAAGGGTATTCGAGTGGTATTATCTCGAGTTTGGAACCAAGTGAGAATTTAGTGCGAAGCTCAAGTAAACGAGGAAAGGGACATTCACAGTATCTACCCTTCGCACATAAACTGCCATAAGTGTCCACTACCTACACGTTTCGAAATACTCATTCGCAAATAATTAAGAAAAACGGTATATTTTCCACCTGTTGAGCACATTAATCCACTTGCAATCGACGAGCTCCACCCAGCCGTGAGACATACCGCGATCAAGGATCGCGTATTAAAAATTCCTCTCGCACTTCCTCTCTGCCATTATGCGCGCGGAATGCTCGCGATGTCGCGGTTTCTCGCGTTACCCGACGGTCGCGGAACGGCGCATTAAGTCCCAGAGTACAGCGCGACGAAACAGGAAATTCCGTGCTCGGTATTGAGTACCGGGGCGCTAAGGGAAAACAGGCCGGAGGATAAATGAAGCAACGATACGCTGGAGGAGGGGCGAGCGAGTCGAAGAAAAGGGGCGCGCGCGTGAGGGCTGACAAACGAAAAAGAGGGCAGCAGGAATTTAATTTGGACGAATTCTTCGGCACTTATTACGAGAGCTCTGCGGGTGGCGGGGGGCATGGAACGTCGCCAGGCGTCGCTCGAACGTCCGTCGTCGAGACGACGGCTCGGCTCGGCTCGCGGTACGTCGATTTCTGCCGCTCGAAAACAGCTCCGTCGTCGCGACGAGTCAGGCGGATCGGTCTGATCGGCCTGTTCCCGAGCACTCACGGTAACAGCCGGCGCAACTGGGCTTATTTGAATTCCAGATTGGATTATCCGTCGGATTTGGATAAATGAGGGGATTCTATCAGTTACCTATTCGATCCAGCAACGGATTAGACGCATAGACGAGAACCGGTCCTGACGGAGACCTGTCGCGATCGTCGAATTTCGAAGTGCATAGCGCTTTCTGCGAAGGTAGAACTTCTACCTTCCTCTGCAACTCGTGTAAGCGCTTTTTAGAAGTTTCGGCGATCATCGTGCTTCGCCGGAGAGTTTGGAAGCCTCTTTGTTTGTTTCAAACTGTTATCGTTGAAAATTAGTATTTTTTAAACGCTCAAACTCGGTAGCAATGTCCAAGTGTATACTTTTCGTACAATTATCTAGTTTTCCACAATTATTAGCTTTGCTTTGAATTCGAATCTCATCTGATTTAACACGCTACAATCGTTCGACTCTTCTCTATCGCTTCACACTCGTGAAAGTAAAACGAGATTCTTCGTACGATGCTCCGGCGACAGTCGACTCGGGAAATAATAATCGTTATCACGGCGGAGCAATCTGAACTTATATTGCGCTAGGGATCGAAGTTTAAATACTTCCGGGTTTTTCCTCGGAAAGATTAAACTACACACCGTTTCTAGTTCCCCCGCAGGGATTCCGAGTGATTATCGGGGCACGGCCCGAGGCAACTTCTCGGCTACCTTTTCATCAAACTCTGTCTCGGCTCTCGCCTTTTGGATTTTTGTTTCCTCTCCCCTTAGACCGGCCGAAAGCCAGAGAGGGTCGGCGGGCATTCCTGTTGCTTTGCCAGACGCGCCTGATTCATCGCTGTAATTCGTTTTTTCCCTCCTCTAATGCGGATACGATTTCTTGTTGCAGCTTCCAGCACGAAACAAAACGGCGTGGAGGTCGATGACTCGAAGCACGAGGTAGACGGGGCTGGTACCACCTTGGTGCAATATCCGGACAACTTGAATCTCTGTGATCTTTACTACTACATACTGGCGCCTACGCTCTGCTATGAACTGAATTTCCCCAGGACACAAAGGATTCGGAAGAGGTAAACAGTAATAAGATCTCTCTGCCTCTTCAGAACTTTCATTTAACAGCTGCTTAATCCTGCCTTCGAGTTTTTCACTTAAACACCCTGGCCACGTAATTTTCACGGTTTTATTAAAAGCAATGGGACGTGCAGCTAATATTAAGCATAGTGCTATCGATTATTCTAAGCCGAAGTCAGCTCAAAATGGGAAACGAAGCTGAATTGGAATTGAAATATTTTTATTAGCTTCCATATCAATTTTATATTACAACTTGTAGCCAACCCTCGTTTTAATGAAAGATAACACGATTAGAAATTCAAGCTTCTAATGACTGAATAAACACGGTTCCCTTTCCTATTAATACTTCGAATCGACACGTTTGCAAGAAAATTCGCCCCGGGATTAATCTTGATTTTCTAAATCGTTCTGGCGTACACGTTCTAACATACTTGCACGTAGCCATTCATGCACTCGACGGAAAGTTCGCCTTCTTTTTCCCTTGGTTTCGATTCCTGCACACTTCCATCGGGAAGGAAACGCAGGGGATGAAGGCAAAGTTGGCGAGCGGGAGTGTTCGCGAAATTAGATTTAAGTGGGCTATTGTTGGGAAAATAGAGGAGGGTACGTTTGGACGGACTCCGAGGGGGTAAGGTGATGTATTCCTTTCCGTGCTTCCGGCTCCCACTTCCGATTGTATCCGGAATCCCAGGGATTTTCACGGAACACTTTCTTCCGTCTGCGCGCGGACGTATGTACTTTCGCGATGCATACATAGTGGAGAAGTGCATCGAATCTGCGGCTGGCCCCAGACACTTCTTGCCACTGGCGGGGTTGTTGGTCTCCGGAATCCGTGGGACAAATTGCGCTGGAAAGGAATCGCACATATCGCGGCGGAGCACTTCGGTGAAGACCGTTTTGCGAGTTTTCAGGAAAAGGCTAGCATTCATGTGGAATTTTCAAAAATGACGAGTGCAGGGTATACAGAGAAAAGAAAACAGCAAACTTTCATCCCATTTCAATTCTATAAGCCGTTGTAAATATTGTTTGCAGATTCCTGATTAAGCGCATCCTGGAGGTGGTGGTCGGCTGCCAAGTGGTCATGTCTTTGTTCCAGCAGTGGATGGTTCCGTCCGTGAAGAACTCCCTCATCCCCTTCGGGGTAAGTCTTTCATTCGCTTCCTAGGAACGTCCAAAATCTTTCCGCGAAGTGAAATTTCATTAACCCCCACGAATCTTCGCCCCATCGAACCCGTACATCATAGAAACCAATTTTCCACTTCTCCCATCAACCATTACCGAGCACCATCGCGGGCGGTGCATCAGATCCCTGATTCTTTCTATTCTCCGCCGGGAAAAGTATAATAATCTATCTATCGGTGGCTCGATGCATCGATACGACGCGGACGTTATTATGGGGAGGAGCTAATTATTTACAGGAACGGTCGTAAATAAGCCGGGGGTGGCTAGCCGCGGGAGCGAAATGGCTTCTAAGATAGAGAGAGGACGGCAGAGCAGAAGTGTAATTTGGTTTCGGCAAATAGGTGCGATCAATCTTTCGCGTAATTCCCCGGTCGGGGGCTACGATACGCACAAATATATGGCCGACAGAGGCCAGAACCCGCTCTGCAGACCAGCCTCCCTACCCCACACCAGAAGATCCTCGTGCACCCCCGTGCGTCGCCCGTAATGATGTGTTTCTACGCGCCCGGCACAATAATAGTCCTGACGACCCATCAGTTTTTATCTCGCCGGGTTGTTAAACCCCCCCTCCGCGCCCCTATTCTCCTGGCTATATTTGACAGGCTTGATCATTTGTTAGGAAACATGGCCCAGGGGCGCATTTCGCGAGCAGCCACGGGAAAGGCGCGCGTGTTACGGGGTCTATCGCGACACGGCCACGGCGCCGTGATCACTGCGCGACTGTAAATATTCGGGATAAGCTGGCCGGACGTTTCGGGCGGAATGCAACTTGGAGGGTGTTACGATTACATCTGTTAGCGTTCGTTATTTCTCTGCTAGGCAGAGTAACGCTGCTCGGACGTGAACGATAAAAATGTCCCGCGACGTTGATGGACGATCCTGCTCGATAATCGCCAACCGAACTATCCATAATTCTCTGCCGTATTCCTGCCTAATGGGATTTATCGATAACGAGCCGGGAAACTTGAGTTCGCGGGCTCGCAATTAAGATCCGTTTATTTCCATTAGCGGATCGATTTACTTGTTGCCAATTCGAGCGCCGTCGCTGGCGCATTATTCGCTGACCACCGAAACGAAGAGACCGAATGTCTGCAGGGGGACGAAGCGGTTTCGTTGTTTCTAATTTTGGAAGGGTTCTCTAATATCGCGAAATTGTTTTCCATTAAGCAGACAGACACGAAAGACGGGAACGTTCGGATAAAAGCGACCACGATTTCGTGCATATAATAGGCCGACGATACCGCGTGCACGCAATTGGAATTATCGTTGCGATGGCGACGATTGGGACAATGACAACACAGAGGATCGGTAAGTGGCTTTGAAGACGTTTTTGGTCGTCTTTACGAGTCATTTTGATGGTCTTGTTTAAAGGCGTTCGGTGGATTTAAACGCCTGTAACCGCGACGGTAGCTAACGATCTGACGTTTATTCGTTTAATCTCTCGACGTTAATTGAAAGGATCCACGGTGGTTTTGATTGTTCGTTAACGAGGGATGGGATAGGTCCGCTGTCAGCCAGTGTGCAGCAGAAATTTCCCGCGCGTGCTCGTCGGCTTCGTAGATTTAAGGCTATCGCCCACTAGGCCGAACGGAACCGAACCGAAGTTCGTCGGCGCTCTTCTATCATATGGGCGATGCATGATCGCTGCTGTTCTATCATATGAGCGATGCGTGGCTGTCGCGGTTCGCTTCGGTTCCGTTCGGTCTAGTGAGCGATAGCCTTTAAATGGATCCTTTTACGCGGACAGTTTTAACCACCGCTGATCCGCGCCGGACATCCGCGGTTTACCACCTATATCCATAGATCGTCGTGTAATGCACCCCCGTCTGTGTTCCACCCTTGTTATAGCCTTGAAACTTTGATAAACCCTTCGCTCCGAATTTCTACACGTGAATATTTCGCGCGTTTCATAAAGAAAAACGAGACTTTCGGAGTAATTAAGTAGAAAGATCGGCGTATGGTCAGCCGCGAGGTATTTTCATTTGCTATCAGAGTAACTCCTTTACTATTATATTCCACACGCAAAACTTTCCATTCCACTTATATACAATTCTATTCTCTAACAAATTAGATAACAGTCACTTAAGAAATAATAATGAAACAGTAAGAAAATGGAAGATAATGATACAAAATATTCCGGGCGCGTTCTACCGTCACCGTGACTATATCACGTTTATTATTAAGAATTTTAATTGAAAGCATCAGTAGCATCTGCAAATTACTGTCAGCTGTCAGCGCAGCTACCCCGTTTTCCATCCCATTATCGTAACATCTGCAATCAAAGAAACCGGTCCAAGACAACTGTCGTTACCTGTCCCTTGGTTACGCAAAATCGCTGGAGGGGTGTCCCCGGCCCCCGCGTAAAAGGGAAAAAATTGTCGCGACGTAATTACAATGCGACGAACAGTGGCAACTGCAGTTATCAATTCCCGCGGATCCGCGCGATTCATCGAGGGAGAAAGCAATATCCTCGGAATCGATTTCTTCTCGGCGCACGGGGCTCGTCGTGTCGGGCTTCTCCCGACAGTGATAGACCATCGGGAAGTAGATCGAAAGACGGAGACATTTTCCCCTGGCAGCCGGGGCCGGCCGATCGGCGACGTGACTGTCGTCTCTGCCATCGTGATTCGCAATTATCGAATCCAATTTGTCCGTCAGCGTGGCAGAGAGAAAGCTGGGAACGGGGTGTGGAGGGAGGAGCGGGGTTGGGGGGGGGGTTACGGGGGCGGAGGGCAGAGGAAAGAGAAAACGTAGAAAAAGAGGTGGGAAAGGGCGATCGAAGATAGGGAAAATGACGTGGCGGGCGACGTGGAAATGGATAGAGAAAGAGGCTGCCACCCCGGAATTAACTCCGGCGCACCTTGCACGGTAATTACTTTGCGCTCGTTCGATATCGCGAATCTGAATGCGATAGAACGAGAGGGTGGACAATATCGGAGGAGCGTCCACTCGACCAAAAGATTCGCTTTGTTTCTTCCTGCTGCACCCTCCAGCCCCGATATTCTCCCACGGCGTCTGGATCGACTGTAGTCAGAGGGAATCTCGAGCTATTCATCGGGAGCAATTTGTCCGCGGTTGAAAATCGTGAACCCAAGGGCTGTCTGTCTTGTACTTGGCGTGAAATCTCTTCCAGGCCCGTGAGCATCGCCACTTACGTCGATCTCGTCGAAACGACGTTATGGAAACGCTTAATAATCGGTCGACGTGCACGCCGGCACCGGGAACCGACTGCGCGTGAAAGGGCTAGAGGGGCGAGGGCACGGAGGGGTGAACTATCTAATCGCGGATGCGCAAGTTCTGTCTCGGGACGAAGGGCGGTCTTGTTGTTACCAAGTTTCTCGACAAAGTGTCCAGTTCTAGTCGGCTAGGGTTACGCCTTCGCTTAGGGCTTGCTCCGCATTTATGGAAAAGGGAAACGTCGCGCGAGCGTTGAAATCAAAGCGTGCTTGACACTCTCGTGCAGCGAAATAGGTAGTTGGAAATGCTTGGTGAACTGAAAATAACAGCACGGAAAGGGTGTTTCTTGGAATTACCGATATCTAAATTCTAAGGAAATTGTTTAGGAGGGACGGTGGGTATTGTACAGGCCTCATAAAGCCCTTTGCTACCCCTTGGGTCTATAGAGTTTTTATCACTCGAAACTTCTCGCAATTAATATTCCTTCCATTAATTTCATGAGATCAGATGAAACTTAAGTATATTTGACGTTCAACTTACTCTTCTAGGTCCTGGCAACATCGGGACCCCAGTTTTAATTACTTTTTAATCCTCAAATCAATTTCATTCGGATTTAACCAAGTTTCCTTTTAAATGTACAATACTGAAAGCTTTATCGCTACCTGTTACCAGTCACTGCGTCTTGCTTACTGTTACATACCTTACACGGACATGTGTCCCCAAGAGTTTGCATCGGACACTTGTATAAATCCGTGCACACTAATGGCAAGTCACATTCCAAGTAATCAACTGCCATGAACAGACGCGAAGTTACATGCACAACGTCCAACTGTAAGTCTTCTGCGCGAACAGGGGAATTCTACTGATTGCACGGTACTTAATGAAACTTTCTACTTAATTGTACCTGCAAAGAAAATCGTGATTACTCCCTCATTATTGGACTTCACGCTTCATGTCGTTTTTTTAATTTCAACGAAGTACCCTGGAACACCTTCTTTCCAATCAACAATGCAAATTTATCGCCTTCTTCCTCGCCGGCTACGTTGGCGGCGCCACGCTGAATTACGATTACAAAACAGGCCGGCCCGCATTGAAAACTAAGTTGGGGCTTCGTGTTACGCCTATCAGCGGCATCGACGAGAACTTGTTATCATTAATTAACACGAAAGTGGCTACTAACGTAGGGGCTTTGATTAATAAAGTTATCGCGCGCAGGTGTTAACGATGCACCGGGACGGCAGGTTTCTTCGCGATGCAACCTCCACGTGAATTTTATTCCAATTAATTCTTGTTAGTCCGCCGCCGCGCAGCCAAGTGTCAACAGACGGTATCGCGCGTGCACGCGTCGTAATGCATTCATTGTGCGCGCAATCCACCGCTTAATCAGACTTAATCGCCACTTTATTCCCCGCGTGGCCCTCGGTGTTTATTAATTAATTTTCCACCGCTTAGGTGTTAACGAGGCCGCCTGGCTTCCTGGTGAATTCCACCGTGACGTACGTGCCTCTGTCGTCGAGCAATCGACCGATCGAAAGGCGTCGACACGGGCATCGTTGGCACGGCGTTGCCTTATCGATTCTGCTGCTCGTCGACTTTTCGAGGGAAATGCACGGAAACGGCTAGGCGCAAAATAGTCGAGGGGTGCAGGCTGTAATGATGCACGAAATGGGTGCAGTTTTGCTGAATCAAACATTTCTTTAAATAGCTACATTTGTAGCCTATTTTTTGCGGCTGTAAAGCTTAGTGCACAAATATTGTATGTCCACTTTCAGCGTTTTAGAGGGAAACAGATTTAAATACGCAATGGTACATAATATTCAGAGGCATACAATGAAGAAAAATATTATTTTTGACAACATTTAGGAAGTAGATATAAATTTGATTTTTATACAGCATGAAGACACAGTCAAGAATTATTTGTTGCATATAAAAACTCCAAAGTCGTAGAAAGTCGACATACAATGTTTGTCCACAAAGCCATCGATATATATATATACGATCAAAGTCGTTACTTATAACGAGAAAATGGTCAAAGGCGGAGAAAAGATTTCCTGTGCCATCCTCTTTGTCAGTTGTTTCGTAACTAGATAAGACCGGCAAGTAGAAGTGATCAGTATGCGATCAGACACACTCGCGAGCAATGTTACATTCTAAATCGTGTCAAAAATTCTCCACTCGCAAATGTGTAATTTTAATATTACAAGAATTAGAGAATCGAAGGGCTCCACAATTAAAAATTAATTTGACCAATGTCATACTGGAGACAAAACAGCCTGTTCAATGGAAACGAGAATTTTGTATCTCGTTTGCGAATTATTAGCGTCTAGCGGTTAATCGAGGTCGAGAGAGACCGGCGATACTAATTCCGATTATGGATCGTGGAAAATTTGCCCCCGTCGGTGAAATGCAAATGGGCGGCGGCACGTTTCGCCTATCTTTCACGGCGCTCCACCACACGGATGACTTCACACTGTAGGGCAATCGACCGATCGAAAGGTGACGGCGGGGTTGCATCGAGCGTCGGCTTATCGGCTCGACGACGTGCTACTCCTTAAAGGGATGAACGTTTAAAGGATTTTCTAGGGTGTTAGAGAGACGGCGAGGGTGGGGGGGGGGGGATGGGGCGCAGCCACTGCAACATCGCTGCTCGCACCTTCGAGGCCGTTGACGGCGAAACGGATGAAATATCGTATCGATTTCCCATCGTGAATGCTCGTAAACCCTCTCCTATTTTCCCTGTCTGTCATTTTCCCTCTTTTTTCGGTATTGTACGGAATCTCCTTCAGACACCGTGAATGCACGGGTCAACGAGCAGTCGCCGTTGGGGGGGGGGGGGGGGGGACAGCATCGTGTCCCCTTTCTCCCACATTGTGGTGGCTTTCCGCTCGTATTTCTACTTTCGTTCGGCGCTCCTTTCGAGTGGAGTGCTTCCAGGTGCCCGCGCGGTCAACGTCGCCGTCGTCGTCGTCGACGGAAAGGAATTTTCAGTGTGTCGGATGTTTGTCCGGCTCTTGTAGGTTCTATCCGGGACCTACAGCGATAGGGGTTGCGGGAAAGGTCGATCTGAAATACGACAGGTAAAAATCTTTCGGCTCCTCGCCGCTGAAAAGTCGATGCTTCTGCTCCCAGTGACAGGTGAGATTCTCATGAACGAAGTCCACAGAAGAGGGTGTCCTTGATGATTTCACCCTTCGCGCGAGGATAAGTTTATTCCAGACTGGCAATTCAGTGTTATCAAAATTACTGTTCTATTTATTCGGACGTTAACAGATTCTGATAAACATTAAATACATTTTTCTCTGGGTATCGCCAGTGATGTAAGCATGAAACTTGTCAGACCAAAATCTGTTTCGTAACCCAAAGGAAAAGAGTAAAGTCACGGAGAATTGAGTAGGGAGAGTCGTGCAGTACCGACCGCTCAAAGCTTTTTGTTATATCTTGGAGTAGAGTTGATAAAAATCAGAAATTCAAAACCTGTTTGTAGTAGAGATGGAACTTAGTAAGAGCAGGGAAATTATTTTTGTGAAATTTAATAATAAGAATTGATAATTCATAAAAGTAAAAAAGTTGTAATTTCTAGGAAACGAAAAATTGTCTTCCAGTACCGACCAACTATTAAATTAGTAGATTTTTAGGTCTAAATGATTAACAATGTTAATAAAGACATTTAAGTAGTACAATACAAGATTTTTCAAATTTTATTTGTACAAACTCGCAAGTCAGATAATTAATATTCTCCTGATCCGTGCATTCGACGTGTGCCTAACCATCACATACGGTACACTGCACCCAATCTTTGTTAAATGATTCCTTGCAAACAGAGATGACCAAAATTTTTATTTAAATAAAATTTTGAGTAACGAATAAAAAATTTATTTTTTTTCGTCGAATAGTAAAATTAACTTTGTTCGTCGAATAAATTCTCATCGAATAAAAAAATTGACTTTATTCGTCGAATAATCTAAAGTTAAAGTAACTTTTATTTCATCCTTATTTACATAATTTATTATTTAGTTAATGCCCAACTCTACTTCCAAATAACACACTGGATAACTTCTTCATTAAATCCTAGCTTCCTGTTTGTTAGGTTATCATACCTATCGTTATTTACTTTATTTTTCTGCGGGAAAAGGTAGTAGGAAGGCTAAATGACCATCTTATAAACTAACCTGAGTTGCTAACAGGTTGAACTCATAGATAAGAAAAATTTGGTCTCTACTGGTTGACAGAATCTGTTGATCGGTATTGCACGACAGTTGGATGGTCGGTACTGTACGACAAACACGGGACAACATTTTAGATCATGGTATATTATGTACAAAAATATTGCAAAATTAGGATGTTTTATTAAACTTAATAGACTAGAGATAGTATACATAATAGAACAAAATCATTTACTTAGACGAGAAACAAAATATTAGGTTTAAAAAATAACCTTTAACCCACTGAATATCAACGTATACGTTTAATGCCTCAGAACATCGAGAGCAATGGAGTAAACAATATGGCCCCGAAATAGGTTATAGAGAATTGTGATTTCCATTGGTTAATTCAAATAAAGTGTTAATATCTGCTCGAAGAAGCGAGAACTAGCTTTGGTCGGTACTACACGACTCTCCCCTACACCTAGTGGACAGGAGCGAGTATTTACCGAAAGACTTGTTTACACAATAATGGCTATTCATTTACCAGCACACTTGTACGTTTATGAAAAATGAATTACCTCCGTCGATTTCCCCCTTTCTTAAGGAGCAGTACACCGTCCGTAGCAACAATAAGAACGAAAGAAACGTTGCGTCAGTTTAATAAATGATAAGAGCGACGCAAATTGATTCGACGAGAAATAAGGGAAAGCCCTAGTCAGAGCTCCGACATCAGATGTGCCCGGCGACCCTCCTTTGAAATTACCCGTAATTTTTCTGGCCGGCGCGAGTGACGGAGATGAAGGGAAGATATAACAGCCCCAGTTCCCGCGCCGTTGTCGGCCCGCTTGGAATTCAATTCGAGTCGCACAGTATCTCGAGAATACTTGCGGAAACGCGACAAGAAGGTGTCCCTGGATGCAAAGCCGTAAATCTCCGGTTGCTAATTGAAACGACGTCGAAAGAAGGAAACGGTATCGCGCGACAGGTAACGGGAACTGTCCGGAATCGCGGCGCGAAGGGACAGTTTCTTCCACTCGCTGTTCGTCTGCTGCTTTCCCTCTCCCTTTTGCTCCTCGGACCTTGTCGGTCGGTTTGCTGAGCAACCGATTCGCCTGACTCCTGTTGGAACAGTATTCAGTTTCAACGACGTAAACATCGAACGGCGATGGTTCCTGTTACGGACCCCATCAAACTCGAGTGTCGGCGTTCTCGCTCTAGACAGCTTATTATAACCCTTTGTGGCTGCTAAGGCTTCTCGACCGAAGCTTTCTGCCCTTTGATCCGGCCGGACGATCGATCATTGCGCAACGTCTCACGTCCACGCGGTACCAAAAGGGAAGGGCGAAGAATGAGTTCTGGGCGGCGTGTCACCTACGTGAGGTGTTTTAAACGCAGCCTTCTGGGAATCCACTGTACATCCTGCTTTTATTTGGTCGTGTCGCATGTGACGGTGCCTTTTTCTCCTCTTGGTATATTTCTTTATGAAACGAAACCTCGATTGCCTGCGTTAATTACTGACTGTTCGACGAAGCAATTGTTACTTACACGAACTATTAAGCTACTCAAATATTTGTGAGTACTCGTATCGGAAGACTGGTTAATTTGATTCTCCTTCAATCCGCTTTTCAGTTGTCTGCGATTCGATGGATTTAAATAAACAGGCGAGCTTCTTCGTTAAAGCAGGATACCACCTTTGACTGTGATTTTGTTTTAGTCATTTATTAATGTAACTTTAATCTATAATTACACATTTTTTGAAACTGAAAAAGTAAAAAATAATCTCGTAGGTGGCGCCAAAATACATTTCTTTGGAGGAACACCGTTAGACAGCGTGTCAAATTCCGCTCTGTACGTGGCTCCTAGAAAAAAAAACCAAAGAATGTTCCTATTAACAACAATATTTTTTAATGCTGTACGTAGGGATTTTACGAAATTTCAATTTTTAAGAAAATGGCGGTCATTTTAACAAAATGGTCCATTTTTTAGGGTAAAAAAGTTTATAAAATTGTGCACCAAAAAAAATAACAACGCTAGAGCAAAAGTTGTACGTACATCATTAGATTATAACACGAGGAAGAATCGTGCAAAGTTTCAAGTCAATCCGATGGAAATTGTAAGAGTAATCTGACACGCCGATTTGAAAACATCTGTATTTTGGCGCCACCTACATAAGATTATTTTTTACTTATTCAGTTTAAAAAAATGTGTAATTACAGTTTAAAGTTACATTAATAAATGACTAAAACCGATTTTGTTTCTGCGCATTCTTTTTATGCAAAAAAAATTCATGAAATCGCCTCCAAAATCGCAGTTAAAGGTGGTATCCTGCCTTAATACAGTCTAGCGACGCAAAATCTTGGCGTTTCCACGCAACCAGCCAATAGCCACTTGTCTTGTCCGTAAGGCTCGTATTTTCCTCGATCGAGGCCAACATTTCGTCAAAAGGATCCGTAAAACATATCGTTTTACAATGGGCACGCATGAGACCTCAAATTAGAATATTATATTCCGGGTTTATAACGAACGTGCATCAAGCACTGTAATTGCGAATCCCAGGGCGCGTATAATTATACATAGTTTCATTTTAATCTCCGAAACATCCACGAAACTGCCGTCTCCGAAGTGAAATCAGATTGCATTTCCCTCACATGTACGCGTGGCGTAAATATAAATTTGGAGGAAAGAAACATAATTGCTTTAATATTTGAACACGGTTCATTTATATCGCTACGTTTATTTTCTTCGCCAATAATTCTGGCGAGTGTTACTATTTGCGGACAAATTATTAACAACATATTTCAATTAAGCTGTCGTTTAATTAATTGAATTAATTAAATTATTTCAGAATAAATCGTGCAGAATAATTTGTATAATTGGAAGAACAATAACCGCGGTAGACTGTATTTACAATGGCATTAATTTTAATTAATTGTTATTACCATATCACCCAGTATAAGTTTTACATTAATTTCCACCTTCTTCCATTGTAATTTGGGACCAGAGATTTCTAAATACAATCTTTCAGTTACAGTAGAGTCACGAGATTAAATTACGCGGCCAGGCGCGTGCACACACGATTACGTGTAGCTGTGTGTGCGTGTGTGCAAATGGCATGTTGAAATCGACAGGAGGCTCTTTAGGTATTTATTTGTAAGCCCGGTATATAAGCACCGTGGGTTCTCGTGTTGTGCCATTCGGAGAGACCTCGACAACCGCCACTTAAGCGGAACGCCGGAGGGGTGGCTTCCTTCCCCTGTATTCAATTAGTACACCGCACGAAATATCAATTCCATTGCTGCAAAGCTCCTTCGACGTTTTCGAGTGCCAGGGGGGAAAGGGGCTAAGAGGATACTTTCTGGCAACCGCGGAAATTCCACGTGCATCGTCATTCAGTGTCTTTAATCTTCGGAGTGTTTGCGCTGTCGATTCAATTTATCAGTTGCCACACCAGTAAGAATTCACATATTCATTTCGATCGCGAGTGATAACGCTGTCCCCCGTGACACGAGATTCCAAAGAATAATTATTGAATCACGACAGGGACGTAGCATTACTGTGTGAATTCTCCTCGATCTTAAAGATAATAGCGCTGGAGGTAATGCTCTCGGGGGTATTGTAAAATGTAATAGCTGTTGGAGAGAAAATGGAGGAAAACGCGAGGGAGGGATGTTTGTTCGAAATCGTGAGTGCATGCATAATGAATTAAGTTCTTTGATCAGAAAAATTCTCCTATAAGTAAATGCCAATGCTTTATTCCAGATGACAATGCTTCGGTGCAGACCGCAGGAATTATTACGACCTATATTTTAGATACTTCACAAATATCAGTCTTTACAAAGAATTTTCAAGCATCTCACTGGATTTCCCCGCAATTGTACACGTTTATTCTTCATTTCATTATTTTCATAATTGAAGTTCCATAATTGCACTTACTACACGGGCTACCCCGTTAATTGTTTTGATTTTTTTAATTACGAGTCTCCATTGTTCGCCGTAATCACTGCGCGAAAATTTCCGCTCGAATTGCCAGATTCGCGCTACATATTCCACAGGTTCGAGTCCAATTAGGAACTTTCGTTTCGTACCCCCGTGTTTTATCGAATCCGCTTCTCACCACGGCCCTCTGACTTCCATTCCACTTGTATTTACCGTCGGCCCCTCTCCTCAAATTAATAATCGAATCTGGTTTTGTTTTGCAGAACATGGACGTGGCGAAGGCCTCCGAGCGTTTGCTGAAACTGGCTGTGAGTATAATGCAATTCAATTAGAAGGAACATAGAACCGTTAATGACCGTAGTACAATTATTAGTAAACGCACTACGATAACACAGCAAAATAGTGATTTCAGCGAACAATTATTCCAACACCCACAATGAAACTATAAAAATATCAAAGTCCTGGAAACAGAAGGGACAGATCAAAAGAACCTTCCACATAAAATGCCGCCTCAGCTTAGCGTCAATTTCGCACTGCGATCACAAAGCTCGCATTTTCCATTTCATTAACGCATCGGGGTGCTCGCCGCGAAACTCGTACCGTTCACCCTCGAATTGTTTCCCTATTTGCGCAAAGACCTCTCAACTAGAAAGCCTCGAAGCAATATTTGCGAGTGCAATCTCCTTTTCGCCGGGGCGATGTTCCACCTGAACTTCGTCGCAGCATAGAAGGCATCGTTCGATCCGTAACGAAGCGGGAACGACACGGTGCAAGGGACCTGGTGTCGGGAAACGTGTCTCCGATAAGTGTCGCGTTTAATACAGCCCCGTTGCGAGCCCCAACCCCGGCAAAGACAGACACAGAGAGGGCTTTAGTCTCGCGCCGCGGAACGTGCTTCAGCCTGCGAACATTTGAATGCCAGCCGAAAGTTCCGCTGGAATCTATGAATTCATGATTTAACTCTCGTCGCCCGCGCAACCGGTCGTTGCTGACATTTCCAACGTTGAATTAGACGCTCGGAGCTGGCGGCTTGTTACAGAGTTTTCCGGTAACGTCAGTTCCATCAATAATCGAGCCAGCGAATCGCGGAACCACTCCGAGGCACGCTACTCACCCTCGTAATAAGATATTCTTTCCCCTTTCTGTAGCAGACGACTCGAGGGGAGTTATGTACCTAACAGTGGGCGCGGAAGTGGCAGGCAATGAGAGGCTCGATGTGCCGCGTATAATTCTCTTACGAACTTCCCGTTTCCTTTGGTTCTTAAGAGAAACTTTGTGACGCAACGACCGCAAGTCAGTTGGTTAATAAGAAGAGACAAAATTTAGACGTCACGTTCCCCCGTTTCCCCGCCCTGTCCGCGCTCGAGCGTTTCTTCGGCGTTCCGCGGCCGTGAATGCGCGCCTTAACTTTCCACGTTCCCCGGAGCGCCGATTGTTTCGCGCGTGGCGGAGGAGTCAGCGCGACCGGAGGCAACCGCGATCGCGAATATCTGAGAAGATACCCGTCGCCCCTGTAACTGCCATTGTTCGTACACAAAAGGTCGACGCGAGCTCTGACGGCGTTACGGTGATTTTATCGAATCCCGAGTGTGGAATAACCGCGTTGCCCCCATAACCGACTATGTAAACTCCGAAAACACGGCATAGTAATTCGACACGTAACAGTCGCGGATGCCGTTAAAGCCGCGGCTCAATACTCCCTTGGCTGGGTGCTTTCAATGCGTTAATTAAAATTTTCGCTGGTAGTTTACACGCGACCGTTGCGTGCACGCGTTAAATCCCCCGCTTGGGTAAAATGCGAAACGCGTGCGTCAAAGGAACGATGTTCGTTGGTGGTAAAACCCATGAAATTAATCATTTAATTAGATGTAAACATTGGTACCACTAATATCACTTTTGAACAAACTCAATCAAGATAGGTACGTTCTCGATTATACATTTCAATCTTCATAGTCCTTATTCTAAAGCAGCAGAACAATTTTATTCTACTGGATAAAATTATTTATTCATGAAGAATCATTTCTGTAATCTGTACCTATACCAGCAATAATGAATCACCCTGTGGAAAGTACCAATCCGTGTGTACATTCATATGTAGACGAGGTAGGGGAAAGTGTGCTTTTGAGAACGCATGTTGTTTCACAGCGATATCTCAATTACTTCCTGAGATATAGGCCTTTAAAGATAGCATCTAAGCCACGCAGGGCGCTCGGGCAACGCGGAAGCGCCGTGGCCTACTTTCAACCCGGAAATGCAGCGGCCCACTTTTTTTCCAGGAAGTGCATGCGTTGTACGCAGTATTAGTAAACAGAAAAACTGCTGACTTACCGTCACTGACCAGCGCACTGCCGCCGAGCTTGACCTAGACTAGTCGCGCGGAGCGACTGAGACGGCGCCAGTGAAAGATTAAAACTTAGGCTTCGCTTTAAACGACGATATCTCAGGAACGGAACGTCGTATCGACGTGAAACAAAAAGTGGTTTAAAGGGGAAGCTTCTCAGCTTCCGAGAGTGTGACCGCTGATTCATTATTCGGAATCGGTGACACGCTATTTATAATTAAAGAATTATTTTATGCTGATTCTATGCGATGCAATGTGAATAAAAACGTTGCTAGTTATTTTTCTATAAATTCGCAATGTGTGTTACATCTGCATTGCATTAACGGAATGGTAATCAGAAGAATGGGTTCTTCAGTTTTGTTCGTTTATTTTTCCGTATAAACCTGAAAAACTCTGTGCAAGTGTTGTGCAAATAGGCGAGACAATTCCAATTTTAGCTGAAAGATTTTTCATTTACGCGGTGAAGGAAAGCAAATACGAATTTTTTAGGTTGGCACTGGACTGTTACGGCGACTGTGTCGTCGCGTGGAGTAAATAGTCCCGCAATATCGAATGTTCGATAGCATTGGAGCGTCGAACGAGAGAGGTCACGGCTTCTGGAAGCGCTCGTCTTTCAATCGTCTTCTCATTTACAGTTCACGGATCAATCGTCGGTGAACGAACGTTCAATAAAGGGGAGAGCAATTGGCCTGTAGGAAAAAAATATTTTCCCACTTAAGGGGGGGGGGGGGCTTATACGAACGAGCACTCGCGAGCGTAATAAACCTACCCAAACATTTCTATACCGAGTGACTCATAGACTGACCGAACCTGATTGGTTTCGAAGCTTGAGAATACACGAAGAAACTGTTCGTAGGAAATGCCTTCGATTTACACATCAATTTTTTGCTGAGAGACATTTTGAGCGACCGCTAACAAATCTGCAGACTGTAAGGAGTAGCGTCTAACGTGATTCACGCCACTGGGAATATCTTTAAATCATCCCTAGGAAGCAGCTGCTTTCGTTCAAGCGACTGTAGGTATACTGCTCGACACTATTCTTTGCCGAATATATGTTTATATATATTTACATTACTTGAAACAAAAATGCCCCAGAAGAGGCATATACAGCATTCTTAAAAATCATATAAGAAGTAATTAAGACAGAGAAAACAATGTACATATAACTTTAGAGAACCTATAACAAGGGCAAATTTATTGCAACACATTTTCTGGCGATAAAGTTCCTCGCTTAAAAAATTCTTAAATTTGAAACAATACGCCATCTTCTTCTAACAAATAATTTAAAACAGTGTCAGCTATGTATCAGATGATACACTATTTACTTTGCCTAAATTTCGTTTAACTTTTCGCTTAACCGATCGGCAACAAAAAAATGTCCAGCAGTGTATCCCTGCTGAGAAGCATACAAGTGTACCACAACCTTCTCACAGTCCTCCCTTCATCATCCCTCTATTCATCCACCTCATTGCTCCGCAGCCACAAAAAGTTATTTGTCATCCCCAGCAGGAGCGAGCAATGGGTTCCCAAACCTAGAGAACTAACCCGATGCTCTCCAAGAACCACCCAGTATATTTATTCGCGTCTTTCTTGATGTGTACGAAGCATTTCTACCGCGACGTCTGTGGAGGGCGATTTTATTCGCCCGCCGTTGCCCGTGCTCGTTATTCTCTCGTTAGTCCGAATGCTCCAAATCGAAACTAGCCAGCCGTAGTGTTTCGATCAGCGAACTGGACTCGGTGAACCGAATTCAATTATATGACTCCGTCGTCCCCCAAAGCGACTGCCGCGAACGTTCTCCCTGACCGTGTATAATAGCGTCCTTTCCGAGGCCGCCTGTTCATTCGGTCGTTCGCGATTAAACCGCCAACCAAAAAGCCGCGCATCGGCGGGCTTCGTTAACGAATTTTTGCCGGGCGCCAGTTAATTGGACCCATCGCGTCATTAATTACCGGCGTCTGACGCGGCGCAAACAACCGCCCGCGTGGTCTCGAGAATCGGGGATCTCTCGATATCATCAGCGAACACTGGGTATCGGGTAATTTTCGAATTCGGTGGTTCCCTCAGACGATACCGATTCGGTTTCCCCGCGTTCAGATTGCCAGAGACTTTTGAATGCCAACCGTGTCTACTTGGAAAGGGTTTCTGGCATATCGATGACGTTGAATTGCGTGGAAGCACTGGATGCAGTTTACGGTTCCATGGTTTAGTCAAGTGATCCATTATTGGGTACGAGCACTCGCAATTTTTTAGAGCGACAGAAGTCGCGTGCCTGCGGATTTGCGTATAATTAATGAGGAATGGAATTAATTCCTCCAGTGGCCTCGAAGGGTGAATCGATTTTCTTCCGGCTATAATTGGCTTGGAGCTTCTCACAGACAGCTTTCCAGTGTCAGTCTCTGATCCTAGTCCTATTTACTACTGACCGTCTCAGTTAGCATTGACCTCGACTCCTCGCGGCTTCTATAAACTTCTCTCCCTGGTTCTACACAAGTTTGGTCACGCCGACCAGTCGTTCCCTTACATCCTGATAACATCAGCCCATCCTCAACAGTATCCCTCTCGTGTTTAGTATTTTGCTCATACGGTGCGTCGTCCGATCCCTGATGAAGTTAGCCGTGACCCTGGCGGGGCTCCTTCGGGGCACCACACCTCGCCACTTGAATCCTCCATCAATTCCAACCGCGAGCAATAACTGTCGCCGAAAGCGATATCAACGGTTAGCAGCGTAAACATCTAACTGCGAGATATAAGTAGTACCCAGGCTCCTCGGGGCAAGTCTGCCACGAACGAAAGTGCCTCTTCCCAATCTCATAAGTCACGCTACGGGCGGAATTGCTCATTCTCAGGGCGTTCCTTTTGTGCCCGCCTTGTTCCTCTCCCTGCAGCCCCAGAGGGAAAAATAATTGTTTGCCGATCGTGGGGGAAAATCGGAGGGAGAGGGAAGGGAAGTCGATGGCCGAGAGGTGGGGGGAGGAGTGGGGGCAGTAGACCTCGAGGCAGGATGCGACCCTCGCGCGGCGGACCCTTATTTTCGTTTACACCGCAAATAACTGCAAGGCTGGTCGCAATCGGGCAGTCTCGTGACCGTCGACGGTTAATTGCGGTTCTTATATACGAACCACCGCTCGAACTTGGAAGACAGAGCGGGTGGTGGCCCTATCCCAGGCCGCTGTAGAGAGTGAGGAACCGGGGCGTGCGGAGGGGGTTCTGGAACTGCGATGTAGAACGAGACTTTAATCTCGTCGTAATGGGGAAACGCAATTTTCCTGCAGTCCGCTGGCAACGAGGTCGTTTCCTTAGATCGATCTGCTCTATAGGGGCGCGCGGAAGCCCGTCCCTTCGTTTCGTCCACTCGTCGCTCGTTTCGGAATCTCTTTGACGCGCGGCAGGTTTCCAACGGGGAAGCAAAAGTGGCAGGTGAGAGGATACGAAGTTGCCGCTGTAGCGGGTCTCCTCCTTTGCTCTTTTATCCGTCGACGACCTTGCCTGCAGTGTCTCGCAGGGATGCACAGCTGTAATAGGTGCTTTATGCATATATACCGAGAGAGACCGAGGCCGATCGATCGATTTCCATCAATAATGCAGGCATATTGGATTCGGGGATACGAACTCGGGAGGGGGTGGAGGGTGGTCCATTGAATTTCCGATATGTACTCACCGATAGCTGAATGCAATATGGACACCGGGATCCGTGCTATCGTTACTGGGGCTCGCGTAAAAATGCAGGCAACCAGAGAACGATTCGCGCGACTTCCTCCATCCAGCTTGCATTATATTAAGTTGCTAATCGATATTTCCCATTTTCTTTCCCGCTCTCCGCTTCAGACGGTTACGCTCCCATGTTTCCCTTTTCTCCCGCTATTCCCTCTTTTTTTTTGGCGCGAGCACGGGGCCTCTTGGGAGCACGTTGCCCGTAGTATTTACAGCACCGTAGTCTGTGCGCCTGTGTAATCTGGGGAGTAGCTGTTATCGTATGAAGAGTGGTATGTAAGAATAACGATCAGGAACGGGAGAAAAATTGAGCAAACTTAAAAGACGTCGACTCGGGGAGGGCGGCGAAATTGCTCGATACTTTCACGTTGTCATAGTTTTTCGATGGAGAATGGGATACGAAGCCTTCGTTCTGTCAGGCATCTGTCCCGTCCTCGCTTCATAAATGAAAGATTGGCATTGTCGAGGAGTTGTCGGGTATACTATCAACTACATAACGAACCATTACCCCATTTCCACTTTTTAAATTAATTTGTTGCTACTGCGCTTGCAGAGCAGGCTCGCAAATTAGTTGCTAAATCCATTAATTATTACGCTCTGCAAGCGCAGTAGCAATAAATTAATTTAAAAAGTGGCAATGGGGTAATGGTTCGTTATGTAGTTGATAGTATACCCGACAACTCCTCGATAATGGCAATTTTTCATTTATTATTCGTTACCCATTATTACATTCATGATAGCTAGAGACACTATAATAAGAGTCTGGACACGAGAAGGCCACTTTTTGATTGGTCCGTCATGTTTGATTGAAATCCCACGAGAGAGGTTGTTAACCACTCTTAACAACTCTTACGTTTATGGCGGTATTTTACTATCTATTAATCTGAAAATGTGTATTTGGGTTTTTGATTGGCCCGTCATTTTTCATCTATTTCCGCTGATTTTTAAATCTGTCCATTATACCAAGATAATGAAGATATAAAGTAAAAAACTAAATCTTGTGTTCGATTTGATGTATGTTTTTTATTATACTTATTTAAATGCGCAATGCATTGCCATAGATTTGCTACTATAAACGTAAGAGTTGTTAAGAGTGGTTAAGAATAAAATGGCGTATATCTCTTTCTCTCTTGTGGGATTCCGATCAAACATGGTGGACTGTCACTCGTGTCCAGACTCTTATTATAGTGTCTCTAATGATAGCCACTGCCACAAATCCAGTTGTAACAAGTGAAATTTTCCCCTTCAGTCGATAGTAACCCAATCCGTATATCATGCCCTCCGACACCCGAAGAAACATTCCATTCAGGGGCACTCGTTCCGTTCACTTAAAGGGTTTAAGCCGCGCGGAGCCGTTGCAAGAGCCAGCAGGCTTCGAAGTTCATTGAAACGCCTAGCTTTAATAAGAAAACTTGTTTGCCGCGTGCCGGCGAAACGAGCCGAGAGAATTCAAATTCCCCTCATCTCTCGCTTTACCGTCACATATCATCCACCAAGACTTTTCCCCCTTGATGGAGCCAACCCTCTCGTGAGGCGGGAGACGTTTCGTTCCGAGATAGCCTCTGGCCAGGAAGCTGGCTCAAAGTTTACGCTGCCGCTTTTTCCTTTGTGGTATCATCGGCGTCTCTCAAACGGTTCACCAGGGTTTTATCCCACCCTCCCCGCCCCCTCGGGCGGTCACCCTCGCTTCCTCTCTTTTACCCCTACCCTCCTCCGCCCCCCTCCCCCGCGCAGCGCGCCGGGGGTAAACGAAATTAAAACGTCGAGGTAAGTTTTTGCGGAGTACGTGGACTCGTTGGAGTAGCTGGTGTGGTGAAAGGGGTTGGCGAAAGGGTAGAGACAGCTCCTCGTTGAAGGGTGTTTCCTTCCCTCTCTTCCCGTAAAAGTGCCGCGAATGCCTGCCGGCGCTAGAGACTTGACCTTTGTGCTTGGCAACATTATTAAGTCCTTTGGAGCGAGTAAAAGGCCGACGGAAGCCACGAGGATGCGCCGGGGGGGATGAATTAGAGAAGACATTCGGAACGAAATGAGTTCAAAATTCTTCCTTAGACGAGCGGGAACAAACCAAAGGAGCGTACCACCGGAAGAATCCATCTGATGTTTCGTCGCGATTGCACTTTGTCGTTCCCCACAGCGTCTCGTTCGTTGTGTTTCCAGCTGGAATTTCGGGCGACGGTATTGTCTCGCAATTTTCGGCGAGCTCTGTGGTGGAAACGTGTCTTAGGGTCGGTATCCACTTGTTACGTATCCTGGTATCGTATCGACGTTGCGTGTCAGTATCGACGGGCAGTGTTGCACCGACGCGTATCAAAATTTGATGCGAAGATACGCAACTGCATCAGTGATGATATGGGAAAAAATCACACACCGTTGCACCGTATCGTATCACTGAATGACACGCAACGTCGATACGATACGATAATACGTAACAAGTGGGTACGGACCTTTAGCGTGGTTCAATTCAATCGCGAGATTAAATTGGGCTGGACTGGTGTAATCTCTAATTAATAATAAGGTAGTTGACCCACTCGTCGATAAATTGAATTAACATTGAGATTTTATAAGGTTTTTGAACAATATTGTGTAAAAAATAAAATTGCAAGTTAATATTTAAGCCCTTATCTACATATATCCAGGGCCGGAAGAACCCATTATGCAAGTAATGCGCCGCATAAGGGCGCCTGCCGAAGGGGGCGGTAAAAACTATATTGCAGACATAATAATAAAGGACCCAACTCCTATATAAACAAAATGTAAATGTAATTCTTTTCTTAATTCTACCTCGTAAAGGCAAAACATATTAAATAGAAAACAGGTGCAAAAATTTGGGGGCGCCAAAAATTTTTTGCATAAGGGCGCCAAAAATTATCTTGCATAAGGGCGCCAACCATCCTCGCGCCGGCCATGCATATATCATCACAATATTGTTCAAAAACCTTATAAAATCTCAATATTAATTCAAATTATCGACGACTAGGCCTAGCTGCCTAACCTATCGGCGACTGGGTCAACTACCTTACTCGATTCCTTTTTCAAATTCATTAGTTGCTTGCTGTTTGCTATCAAAGACGTAGATCATACCCGAGTCCAATGTGCATAGAAGCTTCTTTTGTATAAAAATAATTCATTGGTTGCGACGTGGGCACACGAGACACCTAATTCTAATTCCTAAAGGCTACTACCCTCCATACCTCGCAAGCATGAAACACCAAGATTTTCTAACAAGTTTGCGACGTCCACTCATCGCTCCATCCCACGGCCCAGTCACCTCCCCTAAGTCCTAATACTTCCACCGCTCCCGCTGTTTTGTTTCCCAAGTCACTTTAAATATAATACTCTGCAGAAGAACTTTGAAAGTTCCGGCAGGCACCTCTCGTCGCCTATCATATCCTGCTTTCCTCCCTTCCCGCCTCCACACCGGCAACTGTTAAGAATTACGCGAAACTACGCCGCCGCCCGGGGGCCGTTGCGATGTAGCATGTCGGTAGGCGCGGATTCGCGTCGGATTAACGAGCCTCGAATAAAGGGTAGGTACGAAACAAAAAGGAATAAAATATTGATACCCGTTGGCCATGGCAGCTTTCAACTCGCCGTGTGATCCAACAAAGATCGACGCGCGAACGACTCCACACAGGGAAAGGCTTTCACGGGCAGTAATAAAAAAGATGAAAGCAACTTCGATTCAGTTGATACTGTAAATAAATACCCGCCGGCGCGGGATATCATATTCCCACTGTTGTAATCCCATTCCCCGACGGATGCATTTGCGTTACAGATACCGAACCACCTGGTCTGGCTGTGCTTCTTCTACTTGACATTCCATTCGTACTTGAATCTGATGGGCGAGCTGCTGCATTTCGCCGATCGGAATTTCTACTGCGACTGGTGGAACGCGAACAACATCGACACTTTCTGGAGAACGTGGAACATGCCGGTGCATAGATGGGCCGTGAGGTAAGTGCTGTTGATTCATGCCTCCGGTGTTCGCTGACTACGATACGCTGCTGGATCCGAACGTTTCCACGCGGCAAATGGTGTTCGAACCTTTGCCGCCCGAGTGAAACAGGGAATAGAAGCATCGAATGGTGGATCGAAAATTACAATGATTCTGGGTTAGATCGGTACTGAGATTTCGGGGCATTTTCCCTCTCTGCGGTCTATTTCGCAGTACACTTATATTTGATTTAAACTCCATTGAATACTTGATGCCCTGCTGTTATTAATACATCCATCCACGGGTCACCTAGATTTTAGACAGCAGCTAAGGTCGTATCACTTAATTTCAATCTGTCAAAGTCACTTTAAAAGTGTCCGAGAACTGTAAAAGGTTAAAGTTAAGTGGATAGACGACACACTATAATAAGATATCTTGAATGTTTTAGCCAGTTTTTTTTGGACAGTCCAGTAGTATTCACAGATCTGTTCAGCTGCTTCTATTCTTTTATTTCAGTCCTGTTCCGCACGAAGCACATATTCTATTCTTTAATTCGCAAGTGTTCGGTGTATGAGTCGCGGGTTGAAATACGCGAGAAAATTCACCGAGTAATTATACTTCTCTTGCCGTTAAGGCGCGAACGAAGGAAGGAAAACAACGGGCGAGGGGGGTAAATAGCGAGTCGGAGAGGGAGCGAGAGGGGGGAAAAGAAGGTATCCAGCCGCGGGTCGTACTTTTGATCGAGCTTCTTTTCGCCTAAGCGGCTAAACTTCGTTAACGAGTGTGCCCCGCTTTAAGAAGATTTAATTACATTTTTCGCGAGTACCAGGGTCCTGTCTGGCCTCCGAAAAGGAAGAGAAATTTCCGTGAATCAGAGACTTTCCCCGCACCTGCTCGCCCCTCGACCACGCCGCCCCTTTTAACCCCCGTGGAAACTGCTGCGCGGCTAATTGTTTTAGCTTCCACCCGACCGACCCCCACATCCCGCCCTCTCCCTATATATATATAACTGCTGCCACTCTAAGTACTACTTTTAATGTCCGTGTAACTGGAAAGGGTGTCGGCCGGTAGCAGCTCGTGTTTGAAAACTATTCTGCCGCGAAATGGAACTACCCCCGTCAGCTTCCGCGCCAACGAAATCTTCTATTTCACCGTTCATTTCGGAAAATTAATTCGCCGACGTGTTTATGAACGTCGTACCTCGACGGGCACCCTTAATTAATTTCCATTCGCCAAGCATCGCGGTGCGCCAGCCGGTAAATCCTTAACTTGGCGAATTTTTCATCGCTAAAGTGGGCTTGTCGCATCGAAGCAACGGTGAATTTTTCTTAATTGCATCGTTATGTGGCACAAAGTCACCGAGAAACTCTCCCAAGGTCCCGATTCTGTTAATCCCTGCTGGATCTCGCTTTCAGGGAACTTCTCCCTCGTAAATTCAGCGCCCTCTTCGATTCTAAGCGGCCTAGTTGGAAAATCTTCGCGAAGAACTCCGCGGAAGATAAGCGCAAGGTTGTCGCCGCCCTCCGAGCACTTTTTACCCCCATACATCTTGCCTGTCATCGTTACATTGGATTATGCACCCCCCACCCCCGCTCAATACAATCGCCAAAGTTGGGGGGAAACTTTCCATATAGGGTTTTCCACTTTCCACGGCGCACGTGCCGCTAACAACTCGCGACCGCGGTGACGACCTTCCTCCCTGAAACCGGGGGCCGTTTTTGCTGCGAAAGTAGCTCCGCGGAAAGTTTAAATCCTCGGGAGAAAAAAGGGCGCCCCTGGAAAGTTGTTATTGCGCGGACCCAGGGCGACGGCGAGCTCCCCTGTCGCGGAAGGGTTGAAATCCGTGGATCGGAGAGCCCTCCGGAGACCGATATACGGAGGGGCGATAAATCTTCCCTAGCTGAACGACATATAGCCCCTAAAGGAGCGCGCGCGCGCGCGCGCGTCAGGAAAAAGAAGAACGCCCGATTAAGTTTGCATTCTGGGTGCGCGAGCGTCGCCGAGCGCGCGACGGATCCTCTAGGGCGGGCCCTCGTCAACTCGCAATTAACTCGATTCCGAGTAATTAACAGGGCAAAAACATCTAATCGGCTTTGCTCGCGAATACGCGGTTGCCGTGGATTCCCATGGCTCGAATTTCACCGATCTTTTCTCCCCGCTACTCCGCCCGGCACCTGCGCTCCCGGGTGCCGTTTTTTCCTCTCGCCTCGCCCCGAGATATGCAGCTTGCAATTGCAAGCTGCAACTGGCACGCAGCCATGCGACCGCGGCGGGTCGGGGGCGGGGGCGAGGTGAAAATGGAAAAGCTGCACAGGCGACGGGCGACGACAACGGCGGGGAGGTGGGCGCAGACGGCCGCAGACGACGGAAAAGGGGAAGGACTGTCGACGAGGACGACGTCTTTTCAGGTTTGTAATGGGAAAAGCCGATACGCATCGCGGTGCGCGCACTTAAGGCTGTTTATTCCCCGCGGCACTTATAACGCCTCTATAACTGCAAGATATTCCTCGAAGCGTCTATTCCGAGCGGGGAGGAAGGGCGAGAAACGAAACAGTCGGCTGGCCTGGGCCGTTTCCAGGAGGAACGAGAACGGTTCTTGGGAGCCGTAGAAAAAAGGAACTCCTCTCTGTCTGCGGCAGTGAAACTGCGTGGCCTGAGATTCTCGCGAGCCATCCTCCACGGCGGCCCACCTTTGAGCTTCCTTCCTTCCTTCCACATCTATCCCCCCTCTCGGCTTCTTTTGGCCATTTTTTTTCTACCCCCCTCGTCCAGCGTCTTCTCTTCCTTCCAATGCATCGCTACTGATAACCGGCTAGCTAACGATCTCTCGCCGGGTCCCCACATCCCAGTGCCGTTTCGTTGCGAGCCGACAACCAAAGTGTCGCCATTCCGGGAAACTTCCATGGCTATTGCTTTAATTTTTCGAGGCGATTCCGACCGGGCTGATCCTTAAACGCGACGCCCTCCCCCGCGTCCTTATCTGCATGCACTTCCGTTTCCGCGTTCTTGCGCTGCTTTGTGGCGGAACACCGTAAATGGGGAGGTGGCTGCACGGCGAGGGAAACGTTCTCGGGGGGTATCTCGGGCTCACTGCTGAGAATTGCCGGTGGAAACGAGGCGGAGAAGCTCGATCCTTTCTGTCAGGGCGACGCGTAATTTGCAGGCTAATTCGTTTGAACTGGTGCAAGACGTTTTTGCTGGATTGATTGCAGGCATCTTTACATTCCTATCATAGAGATGGGGTACTCGAAGAATACCGCCTCGGTTACCGTGTTCTTCATCAGCGCCTTCTTCCACGAGTACCTCGTTAGCGTGCCCTTGAAAACCTTCAAGACGTGGGCGTTCATGGGGATGATGGGACAGGTAGTAGGTTTTTATCAATATATTAATGATCACGTTTTATAATAGTAATTCTTTTGAGATTTGAGAATCATCGATCTTCCTCAAACACTTTTAATTATGTTTACTTGATATTCTAATATCTACAAGTCAACAGCTTGCTTTATTAGCACAAGTAGAATGAGAAAAGCACCGGCGATCTTCAAGTCTCGAAAAAACTATCAGATTTGGAAGAATCGATTTGCCAGAGGTGGTGCAACAAGTAGCTATTTAAAGATTCCTTCTGCAGACAACTCGCACCCCGAACTGATCCATCCCTGATAGGATTAATATTTAATTTGCAGTAGCAAGTCACCAGGAAGAAACCTTCTAACTGATTTTCCAGATACCATTATCAATGCTAAGTAAGAAGGTGGAGAAGCAGTGGGGCGCCAGGTTGGGCAATATCGTGGTGTGGTCGAGCCTCATTATCGGCCAGCCACTTTGCATAATGATGTATTACCACGATTACGTGATAACTCACTTCGGCGAGATCCTGGAGGATTACTCCGTGGTGTAGAAGGATACCGGAGGCGAAGCTACGATCAGACAGAAGGAGGGAGATATTCCTTTAGGATGGAGAGTCGTGGCTCTCTGTTGTTCCATCGATCGCGTTTCTTCATCACACACTTTGCAGGCTTGTTCTTCGATTCCCGTCGGTTCGTGTAAACTACTTCTTCTCAAACGTCACGCGAATCGTCCAACTTTTGTTCTCCCGGGCGAGAAACGGGAATAGAAAGCCGTGTCTCCGCTCTATGACCGTAACTTATGTTCAAGTGCCTTAAGTATTACGCGCCGACGTTTCACTCCCTCGAACGGTGCGAAGAATGACAGCCATGCATCGCGAAGTTCTTTAATTAGAAGGCCTATGCTCGTTTTTTTTTAAGCAGGTGATGGTACTACGAGTTTCATAAGTAATTTAAGCATCCACTTTTGTAACCGCGTTTTAGCTGTAAGACTTTTAGCTCACTTTGATACAGACGTTTTAACGTTCCTCCGTTCTTTTATAAGCATTTCGCCCGTCACGTCGCCGACGCTCAATTTTCGCCATGGTTTTTAGAGATTACGATATCTCGAGCCGCTGAAATTCGGGAGCTTCAGCCTGCGAGCGAAGCTTCCCGTCTTCGCGCGGGCTTACGTACCTCGTAATTCGCTAGGATAATTACAGATATTTATGCGATACCGTTCCACGTTGATACATCGCGCGTGTATTCGAGTATTTTTTAGATAGAATAGTTTGATAAGGAATTTTACCATTCGAACGGTCTTACGCGTACTTACGTGAACGTGGCTCGTAGATTTTTGGGCTCGCGACTCGTGTTAGATGCGTAAACCGCTCGCAACGCACTCGCGCAACGCAGGAATATTATGCGTGCGCTAAGACAATAATTCATCCCCACTTTCTTTCTCCATCTGCCACGGATTTACAGCCGGTAAGGGAAGGCGTGTTTGGAATATTAGCTGTAATAAATTTATCCAAGAATACTTGGGAGCAGCGCATCTGGCAAATATTTCAGCCACTCCTCGCATGACAGGGTCGAATGTCGGGGCCCAAGATTTAATGAGAGCCCACTCGGTGCCAGTGGTGTACGAAAACAGCGACGATTTCGCAGATCTCGCTCGATATCTGTTAACCGCCGCCGAGGCACTGCCACGCGACACTTGTTGGTGGTTGTCGAATAAACGAGATCTTTGTTACCAGCCTCGTTAAATTTCGTTTCATCCCCGGGGGAACGGTAAAGGGAAGTCGACGAGGGGTGAAAACGGAGGGTTGACCCCGAGGGTGCCGTCAGGTCAACAAATTCCTTTTTTAGAAGGCGATAGTAAGGGTGCCACGCGACCGTCGGATATTATTCTTCTTGACAAATACTCTCTGAGGCATTACACGATGGATCTTACATTCTTTATAAACAAAGCAGTCTTCCAAGTTTACAGCTCTATTACTTTCGGTTGTACAATATTTACAAGCACAGAGTACTGCCTAAAGAGACAATAATGCTTAATGAGAATTACACTGTTGAAAGTAACGGGCCGCGAGCCAACGTGTGGAGAAACACGATTTTCAAAAGCTACGCAAAGGTTTTCCTTCGGTGAAACATCTTTGGCGGTAGTCTCGCGGAACTCATTCGCCTGGGCGTAGAGAAACGGGGTCAAGAGGGTCAGTGGAACACTCGGTATCTCGTAACAGCCGCGTCATCTTTTTAAACGATACCAGCTCCTCTTTCGGAAATTTCTTTTGGCTCTCGTGCCCGGCACGAAATAAGAAAGAAACGGCGAAGTGGGTGAAGGGGTGGGGGATACAGGGGGGGGATGGAGCTCGACGGACCACCCCTGCTCGGATGCTCGAAACAAGGAAGGAAAGGGAGCGAGCGAAGGCGCCTGAGAGGAATGTTTTTTTTCTTCTCTTTTT
Source organism: Andrena minutula (assembly GCA_929113495.1). Lineage (NCBI taxonomy): Eukaryota > Metazoa > Arthropoda > Insecta > Hymenoptera > Andrenidae > Andrena > Andrena minutula. Next base: position 25,229,048 of record OV815994.1, read on the forward strand.
TTAAGCCGTGACCCTTGGGCTTTCCTCCCCGTCTGATGAGCCTGGATGTCACGACCCGTTTGCCTCGAAGCAAGCGATGGATAAATTAATGATGCAGAGGGGGGGTTCAGGGACGACAGTCGGGGTGACGCGTACGCACTGTTATATAGCTTCCACTTCCAGCTACGTGACAGACCTGGCGACGTGCGTGTCGACCCTCCTCGGAGGCAGCAGCCCCAGGACCTGGAGGAAAAGTCCTCCCGACGCAAGAAGAATTCAATTCACCGTCCAATCTCGCTGGTATTACTCGTCGACGGGAATTCCTCGCGAGTGACATCGATGAAAACGATCCAAACAACGATCATCCAAGCTTCCTTTCCATCTCCCTGTAACCTCACATTTTCCTCATCCCAGTACAGGCACGTTGCACTTGAAATCTTTCAGATTCAACTTATGTTCTTAACTGGCATTGCAATTGACGAAAAGTTGAACCGTAAAGGCCGCTGTTCATTTTGGTGAATGGAAGAAATTAACAATAATTAATTAATCCTCACTGCGTAATTGTTTATAAACTTATCCCTTCGTATTACCGCGCATCGTCAAAATGCGCAACGGCTTTAAAGCATTCCCAAAATTCCTACACAAAGAAATCCTTACTTATTTATTTTATTTTTTGTTTTCCATATTTATTACACCAATTGTCCATCGCACAGTGAAAATGCGAGACCCAGCTGAAGGTGCTGTAATGTCTAAACTCTGATTAAATGCCAGAATAAAAAGGAGAGCAAGAAAATCTCGCAATATTAGAAGAACCCATCAACTCCAATCGTATAGAAGCAGCAAAATATCCCTCATCGAAATAACCAGGGGCAAGCACATCGCGGGAACCACCTGTCCCTCGCAAATTCACTCCCCACCCGCTCGATTTTCGCGCACGAGATGCCGAAGCACACTCGAAGAACGCATCGGGGCTGGTCTTTTGAACGCTTACACCAAAACGCTCGCGTTATCCTGTAAGGCTGGGGGTGGCGGTGGTGACGGCTAGGTAGGTGCAGGGGCGAGTGGAAGGGGTGAGCTAGAGACGTGGGGGTTGCGAGGTTCGCGGTACGGCGCAGAGGGTCGAAACGAAGGGCGAGGAGGGGAGGGGGGGGGGGCGAGCCCGCCGAGGAAGGGGAAACGCGCGGATGGGGTGGCGGTGTGAGCGCAACACTATAAGGGCGGGTACGCAGCCAAGTCTCCGCAGTGAGCGCCGCGTCGCCTTCGGAGACGTATCGCATTGAACGGTCGATCAGTGATCGCCGGTAACACGAGGCGTTCGGCTCGATCGCGGCCCTCCTTGTCACAATTGTGCTGTGTTATTGTGATTGATTTGGTTCTGTCAACGGGAGGAGCATCAAGATCGAAGAGGGGCAAGGATTCCTCGGGGGTGGAAACGCTGCTGTTCGCTGACGCTCTGCCCTGGAAGGTACCGTTCTCCAAAGATGAAAATTCGGGACCCAAAGGATGTTTTGGACGTTCGTCGAGTTTGACAGGTACGTGCAAGTAGAATATACAGGAGTGATCGAAGGATTAGTTAATGTTTCTTATGGACTTCGGGATTCTACGGAATATTTATTTATTTTACTAGTCTAACATTATTTATGTTTGAGTCGTTATATCGTTAATTACATTCGACAATTGCTTCATTCGTTTTAACTTGTCTTTGGATACCTTCGACAGCCGTATGCTTCGATCAATTCAACTCAAATTCTGTAACAATTGCGATTAGTCGCTCGGAACGTCAATTAATTGATCCCGTTTGACTGAGAGAACTGATTCGAAAAACCGATTGACATGACAGCTGTGTCCCTCCGAGGTGGTTTCAACGAATGAATGTCAACTGGACGTTTATTTAATCCGTTGCGTATTGACAACGATTTCAATGGATAGTGGCTTGCGTTATTTAAAGTATCTTGTCACGGCTGTGATTCGTAATACAGTTGAAAAAGATCGTCTATTATAAGAACAAAAATTATTCATACATATAAATATTAGGCATTTTCGATATGGACTTAAAAATTAGAAAACTAAGTAAGTACACAAAGGGTTAATTAGAAGAAGTATATTAAAACAATAAAACGACGCGACTCCCTCAGATATTCTGTTCCTCTAAGTAGAACAGGGCGTATATGGTCAGACCAGTGAGTGCAGCGCGCGTTCTCTCGAGTAGCCGTGCTCACCCAGATGAATCCGCTTCACCGTCTTATTTACTGCGCTGCGAGGTTAACGAGGGGTCGGACGATAGACAGAATCGATGATCGCGAGGCGTACTCGCGATGCCCAGGCCGTATCACCTCGCTTTCCCTCGCGAAAAACTAACCAGCCACGTCGTTCATCTGCGCGATAACAATGACTCGACGGTTGTTAAGGATCCAGAAAAGTAATTTCGCGTCGAAGAAAAATGGTGCTGCCCGGCCTGGCCGTCCGTCATGATACGTCGGAGCTCACGACCGAGAACAGGAGGCCGACGCACGGGAAATTGAAACGATCCTCGATCGCGGAATGATCCAGCAGTATCTCGTGTACGCGGGGCGAACGTGACGCTGCGTTGCGATGTTTTTGCCAGTGACGTGGCCGGAAAATTATTCTCAGTCACGTGCCGATATTAGCGCGAGCTGCTCGCAACCCTCCGTCGATGGGGTTTCAAGATAAATTCAGGGACCACTTTCGAAATGGTTGCGCCAAGCTTTTAGATCCGAGATCCCGTTGATTCAAGCGTCGCCGCGCGATGTTTGAGTTTAACGATGGCGTGTCCCCCCTCGCGATTCCGTCCGCTTTCGAAATTCTCAGAATGTAGGAAAGGATAGCTTGATTGGAGATTCCAAATGGGTACCCCGAGAGGATAGAAATGCTGTCGTTAACCATGCAGGATTTTAGTAGAAACATGTGTGGGATTACCTATTCAATTTATTTTATACGTTTAGAAGAGCGTACCATAAAGGATTTTATGATCTGTTGATAGTGGATTTCTGTCGTTGGTTAATGGCTCAAAACTCAAGTTATTAGATGATTCTGTTCCCCTGACAATTTGGGAAAATGAACTAACAAAAACTTCCAGGGACGAAGAAGATACATAAAATATTTAATACACTTATATTTTCACCGCCCACACTAAACTACATAATATATTGATCTCTTCCAGTATTAAAAACCTCAGGGATCGAGTAATTCACACAGAATTATCGTTGGTCGTTCCCCAATTATTTCGAGCACAGTCCAAACTGTGTGTAATTTCCTCCGAGCAGATCAAAGCAGAAAACGCTCCACTCTGTTAAATATCCACACGGAGGACCTAAGACAACAGAGAAATCACTTTCAGAGTATGTTACTCCGTACTCCAGCTATTTATCTTATCCCTTGATGTTGCTTCTTATAATAAAAATATTATCAGCATTCTACAATTAGCTTCAAATTCATTCAGCTTGCCAAAGTTAGCAAGAACGTTCCAACAGATTCTCCCATTTTCCCACCGTCTCTGCAAAACGTTCCTCGCCCGTCAAACGTCGAATCGCTGTCCCGACCGAGGTTTTCAATCCGTGATTGCCGATTCAGGATTACCCGGTGTTAAGGGCTCGTCGAATCTAGCCATTGCACGATCCTATTTCTACGAAACCGCCGCGGACCTGGCTTTTCTTTTCACCCGTGAATCGAGAAATCGTTTTCCCCTTTTGCTCCCCAAGGAACGTTCATTGTTAATGCCGCGGTAATCGGTTGGAGCGTGATTATAACAGCCAGGTATAATAAGGTATAAAAGGGCCGTGTGTGACAGAACGTAATTGCTGTTACCGAGAACTTCAATTATCCCGCGCCAAGCGACGGGCTTGTAAAGAAAGAAACAAAACAAATTGTTCACGATCTTGGAAAGTTTGTCAGGGCGCGGGTGGGGGCTTTGTTCCGATGTAAATACGCTGAGCTTTTGCCACGACAGGTTGAGGGAAGGCGCGCGCAAATTTCGTTGCTCGCGCGCCTCTCAATATTCCATTATTCAATTATTATTCAGTTCCAGCAGGAAGCCATTTAGTCAAGTTAGACGCCGCAGACTCGGAACGTATTTGACGAACTCGCGGTGCGAAGTTTGAGAACGATCCCGAAGGTCCACGACCCCGGACTCAAACGCCACGCTGTTTTCCAATGAACCCCCTTCCTCTCCACCTACATATAAGTTTTACAGCGATGAATGCCGCGCGTTTCCGGCCAGGCGTTAGGCGGTCAGGCATTCGACCCTCGCATTCCGCCGAGACTTGTAATTTTGTAATTGAAATCTAATGCACGCTCAAGCGCATGTTTGCCGTTTGATTGGGAGGTCCAATGGATTCGGATAGCAGTTTCCCGATTTGTTTGAATGTAATAGTGCGCGCGAAATATTTGGGGATTTTGAATAATCACGAGACAAATGTTATGAAAAATTAGTTATATTTGCATATTTTCTTCTGCTGGTCAAAGCTTTACCTTATTAAGTTTAGTTAATGGAATGATAAAATTCCTGGCCTTCTATTATTATAATATGTACACTGTTCGAAATAGTTAGAGGAACTCGTGTCTGGAAAATTCATTAAATACCAGATTCCACGGAGTGATGCAAAATGTTTAATTTAGTTTATACACAATGTTATACAGTTTGCGGGGATTCCAAAATATTTGCTACCTTATAAAGTACAGGAGCTACTAATTATTTTGAGCGATGTGCATTTACAGTAGCTGGGATTAATGTAAGTTGAAGAGATATCGCGGATTTGTAAGTTTGATAGTTTAACGCGACGGTAACATATAGATACCCACGGTGATAAAACGTTCTTTTATGCGACACGTGAGATTGAACTTTCTAGTATTTTGGTAAAAAGTATTCGCGAAAAGATATGCCATCGTGATTGAAGCATTCGAATATGGTCAAAGAGAGGGTGAAAGGATAAGGCGAAGGCGAGGTGATTTATATATGGAGACCGTATAGAGAAAGGTGCAAAAGGAGTCAGAAGGAAACGGAAAGATGATTCAAAGGGTGTGAGAAATCGTGTTCAACACGTGTTTCCTTTATCGCGTTCATTTTGAAACGTAACACTGGGATTCGTTCGACGAAGGATGTAATATTCCCAGCGAGTTTTATCTAAAATGTGTCTCGTTAATATACAGTCCACGCCGTTCCCTTTGTGTTCTTAACGTTTCGAACAATATCTCAGTGATGCGCTTCACATTTCCAATGTTAAATAGGAAAAATATTTTCACGTTTAAAGTGTTCCATTTTACTCAGCATCTCCCATTGCAATTACCCAGTGGAAATGAAGATGTACGCAGAAAAGGATATTTCTACTGTGGTTCTTGAAAGTTTAAGAATTATTGCAGAACCCTGCGGGACCTGCGCCGACATTTTACTGAAAGCACTGCATTATTTAACGAGACAGTCAAGAGGACGTCGTTATTATTCAGTGGTTATAGAAGGAGTTCACTTTAATTTAAAATAGTTATCAATATTAATTGCAATATGGTAAAATTGTTTGGTTAAATTCAGTCGCTAAAAATGTGGATTCAATAGTAAAACATCACCGTGCTACATCTTCGTTTCCCGTTAATTTCACCATGTTGAAAACATTAGCCAGTAAAGTGAGGATTAACGTATACTTTACACCTCCTTTCTCGACTCATCGAGGTGAATGGATTCCCCAAACTTTGCAAAATGTAGCATTACACTAATTATGCTTCATCTGTGATTCTATAAAAGCACTCCCATCGAGAAGCTCAGCTCAGAACCTAAACAGAGAAACCGACAATCCCTCTGAAATATTCCAATCAATCGAGATACTAGACACGTGTATTGAAGAAGAAACGAAGTGTTTCGAAAGCTTTGTTTCGTCGTTTCCGAGGCTCGCGTTGAAGGGTCCGTCGCCGACAAACTTTTGCACCCTCGCCTCGCCGCGATTATATCGATGGAACATCATCGAAGTCGCGCTTCGGGTCTGCAGGCGAGCGGGTATTTCCTCCACTCGTCTAAGAACAGAGCAGAAAAACACGAGAGGAGTCGAGGAAGCGATACGAGAGGGAGGTTGAGGGTTTATATATCGGCACGAGACACCGGGGGTTGAGGGAGGGACGGAGGGTGAGAAAGCGTGCTCAACACGTGTTTCTCTTATCGCGTTCATTTCGAAGCGTGGAGTGCGGGCCCTCTGACACCATCGCTGGTCACACTAGCACCATCGGCGAACAACTACCACCGAAGCACCACCGCGCCAGGCCCTGATTTATTTCTCTCCTCAATAATTCTCTTTTATTTTCTCGCTTGGTCGCCGCTGGCTGGGCCGCAGCTCCACCTTTTGATCTATCGTTCCCTCGCGACGTCGATTCATTTTTATTTACGATCCGATGCCCTCTCCTCATTTTTCCCTTCACTCCTTTCCCTCCACGTCACAGTCATTATCGATGGATCGAATTGCTTCGCGCGAAGTAGATCCCTCTACATTCAAAAACTAGTAACCGAATTTTCCGTTCTTAATCAAATTATTCTATGCTTCCATGTGTGACCAGCGATTTTTGAAAAGGGTACATGTCCACATGGAATTTTTTTTTATTTTAATAATCGACAAAAACTGTGGTACCTACGTTTTTTAAAAATTCTTTGTTTTATTAGTACAGGTATATTTTATTCTTCCGTATGATAGCGGGAATGTTTTAAATTTAGCGGCATTGTTTTAGTAGTTATTTAAAAAAAAAACGTTTGGAAATAAGCCTTTCTGATGGAAACTATAAAAAATAAGCTCTTTGTATGAAACCATTTGGAAATGAGCCCCTTTGTTACAAACATATTTGGAAATAAATCCTTTCGTAATGTTCACATTACTTTGCATGACTTTGTAAAAAAGTGGAAACAAGTAAATTTGAAAGGTTTCAAACGCTTGATAAGTGGAGTGGATAGAAAGATTAGGAATTAACTCTGTTTTGTTTCGAATTCATAACAATTTCATAGATGAGTATACGAAATACGTCCGTTTTGTTTCAGACTAAGGAATTATTTCACTATGTCATCAGACAAACCTGGAAATAAAACCTTTCTCATGAAACATGTATATTCCCTTCAATTTTTCAAAAAGGAATTAAATCAATTTGCAGTGTTTCGTGCCACTGGGGAATGTAAGTTAACATTATTAAGGCGATGCCATCATTTTCTTCGAGGTCAGAAATGGAAATATGCTCTTTTAAAAAATCACTCGTCTGTTCATTGAGGGTCCACGTCGCGCGTTATCTTTGGACCTCAATGAATTCCAAACTGATTGCCTAAATTTGCTCACAAAAAATCTGACACATACGAAAGTATCGAACGACGAAGATTAGTGTCAAAAAGAAGTAGCGAATTAGTCCACGCCAAATTTGCCAGGCGAGCGATTCAATTTAATCGACGCGTCACAGAGGTACAGCTGTATCGCCAGTCTTCTATCCCGGGCAATTAAGTTATATATTCTCGGAGACGGGTGCAACAGAGGCGGACAATGGATTTTTATTACGCGATTACGATCTACGCTTCGCGTGAGTCGCGGTCGTTAAGATCGTCGAATCGGATCGAGGGAGGGAAAGAGGGATCGTTGCGTCGCCCCGCGTCACAGACGTGACCGAGGCTTAATAGAAATCTGTTTACGCTCTGGGAAAAAAGGGTCAGAGACACACGCCGATGACGCGGAGTCGCGAGCGGCGATCACGATACGCCGCGTTTACGGTATTTTTATTGCCACCCGTTGAAACGCGAATCGCGTATCCGCCTGCCAGAAAGGCAACTCGTAATCGATTCAATTTGAACGGGACGAAAAAAAAACAACCGCGAAAGAGAGAGAGAGAGAAAAAGAGGGGGGCCGTGAACTCGGAGTGGATCGATTCTCGTGTGTAGTGTTTTTGAAATTCGGCATATGCGGGTGGGAACAACAGGCTGCGGGGTAAATGAGCAACACATCCAGCGCCCGTTTATTTTTAATCAATATGACCAGCCAGCGGCGACGATACTGCCGAATCAGGAACGAACGATCTTTCGCACGGCGAAAATGTGGAATGGACACGCGGGCGAATAGAAATAAAGGCGACAATCGGCGAAACGCGGGGCGACGGTGGCCGGGGTCGCGGGACAACGCTCGTAAAGAGTTGACAATTTAGAGCGGCGCGTTTCGGCCAACGACGTGTACGGATTGAAACGGTTCGTGCATAGCGTAATGCGTTTCGCCCGAATCGCTGTGCTCACAGCGCGGCGGGAAAGGTCCCGTAAAATTTCCAACGGCGATGGAACGGCATCCACTGCCGAATGGGGAGCCTTCGGTGATCCGGAAGTCGAGCGACGTGCTCGTAACGATGGCGTGAGGAGAAGCAGTAGAGTCTCAATTTCCTAACAAACGCGCACTTCGCGATTATGTTGCATGATATTAAAAAAGTTGCGAACACAAGTACTTGAACAGATCGCTATCGTTTACGGAGAAGTGGTTAAAGGTTCGTGTAAATTACGCCGTAACTAACTTTAAACAAACCTAATCTCGTGGAGCTTCAATAAGCAGGTTTATCACAGAATTATGCTTCGATAAGGCAACTTTTCAACAGCTTGTTTAACGATAGCGGTGTCTCTTAACAGAAGCATAAAATAATACGCTTTTGAAGACGATTCGTTATTTTCGTAAGTCCGTTGGGTGTGCATGAAAGTCTTTGCACGTTGCCGAGGGGATTTAGAAGCAATTCGAAGGGATCTTGAGTTTCAGTAAACTCGATGAGCAGCCTGGTTGTTACCACAACTGTGGACGAGCGCTGATCAGAGGATTAACGAGTATTTTATGTAAATACGTTTCATTCTCCGTCGGTATTCGACAAGATTCCCCCTCGATCAGAATGTACGATTAAAATCTCTCATTCAACAGTCTCTCCTCTTTTGATTCATACGACAAGGAGTTGATCCCTTTCATCCACCACGTACAGTGGTAAAACGTGCAGAATTTGAAATTCAAAACGGTCTGTATTCGATTTCGTTGTCTCTTGTTACACAATATTTCCGCGAAATTAACGTGTTCAACATAAAACAGAGAAACTGCAAGCTCTCTTTATCCCTGCCGTGCACTCACATGCAACATGGTTCTGACTCACGCAATTTAAGAGAAAACCGCAATAAAACATGATGAAACATTTAATAAGCACGGATTTATTTTTAAAAATGTTTGATGTACACGAAACTTCTTTCGCTGTATCGTACTGTAAAAAAACGTGGAGCCACGGTTTATAGAAGGTTACATGAGAGATTCACGTAAGTCACGATGCAAAATGAAAATAAAGGACGAAGATAGTACATCAATCACTGTACACAATGTTTTGTGACACAACTGCGGGCCGCGTGCGTAAATGTTTGCCCTGTTTTCAGAGCGAAACGTGTTTTGTTACGTCTATCGAAAACCCTACGCCCCCCATGCGCACCAAAGGGAGGGGCCGTCGAAAGGAAATTTGAAACTGTCAGTGTGTCGGAAGGGAGGGAAATTCTGCGTCGATGCGAGAGAATTCTCGTAGAAGGGTCCCGTAGAAGGCGAGGAATAACAAAAAGGGCTCCTTCACGCATGAACGCGTCAACGAAGAGCCAATCGTATTAAGAGGAAGTTCCCTTTGACCTTTGAACCCTCGAGAGATGCCAGATGCCGGTGTCAACCCGTTCGATAGGGTTTTGCAGCCAAGTCAAGTCATCCATTACGAATCTACAGGTTTTTCTGTTTCCGCGTTTCGTCCAACTTGCTTTTAAAATGGTTATCGCTTGTCTAGAATTGGGGCTCCTGTTCTGAAGCAATGGAATCTACTGCATGAAGTTTTAACATGCTGTAGAAAAGCTGGATAGTGAGTGGATGGGTATATAAAAGTACCTCAGTGTTACAAAACGGAATTAGAGGCCTGTCGACGTAGTAAATAGAAGTTTATACTGTAAAGTTCAGATTAAAACTATTGTCAGCTAAAAACGAATGGCAGTTCGACTAAAACTCGCGAATTTCACAAATAATTGACGACAGTTGGAACCCCGAACGAATTATTTTAGCCGTGACGTGTTCCTTCCTACAGTGCTAAAACTTTGTCCCAAATTTAAATTTTACTTCCAATAGCGTACCTTCCAGACGAAAATACATCCGTTGATTTCTATCATTCGACTCATCTCTGATCCGAATAGAGTTCTATTCGTGGAAAGAGTATCTTTAACGTAACACTTGTGTCTAAAATCCAATTAGTAGGTTCTGGTGTAATAAGACCTTCACGAGTGGTTGGGAAACATTTGTTTCTTTTGAACGAGGAACTCAGAAGAGTTATTAACTTGTAGCAGAGTTCAAGGATTCTTCTGCTTATTAAAGGGCAGGAAAGCACTTCTCTAGCGGAACTTTGAGAGTTCTGCTAAATCAAAGGTATAAATTTCAAAGTGTTACATCATAGTTTTCTTCCCCCGCCGTGCCAATTAGTCGCCGCAGCCAGCAGCACCACTTTATTCCAGTAGCACGTAACTCACGGACTCATAGCACGATCCATAGATCAGAATATCCTAGACCCGAATAATCCAGCGATCCATAGTGTAAACACGAAACTGTTTCCATATCATAAGCACAGGAATCTCTGTTTACCTGTCGGGATAATCGAGAGGCATGGAATCGATGTCTCCATAATCGCAACCCCGCGTAATCAGTATACGGACAGTAGACCAGCGCTCTATTATATTAGGCTTAAGTAGAAGGAGTCCGTATATAGTCTGACCTGCGCAGTAGATTAGACCAGTTATCTCCTGACCACAAGATACGACCTCCAATTGTTAAGAATCGTAATGGGAACTATGTTTCTAACATTGGACGTGATTCTTACTTTATATTTAAGACCTAAAATTTCCAAACATCCCCTGTGAAGTGACTTTAGTTCCTTGAGTTTCTCTCTTATGTATACTTGAGCCTGTAATTGAGACTTCGAGGACTCTTTCCTCGTCTCTCCTTTCAAATACAGTCCACACACTTGCATACACCTCGCAGTAGTTTTCAGAACCGACTCAGAGCTGTCGCCAATTCCGTGATTCAATTTGCAGCGGATAAAACTGAAGTTTGCGTCCGTATCTGCGGCAAAGCAGATTCTTCACGCGCAAGACACGTCGCCGGCCGCTCGTTTGGCTTTCGACCACGACTTCGGGAGTGGTGAAAGATCGAAGTCCCTGTGTGTCCGGGCGCGTACAGCAGTCCACCGACGGAGTCGTGTTCGGCGGAGGTGAAATATTTGATTACGATACCGCAGACGCGGCAGGCATACGTTATCTCGCGGCGTCTGCCGCCTTATCGATTCTTGGCACTTTGAGCGTCGCGGGGGCATACTTAAGAACGCAGAGGGGTAGTTTAACTCGCGACGTCACGTATCCAATAATTCTCCGGGGGCTTTCGAAACATACGGTCCATCGCGAGCAACTTCTGTCCCTCCTCTAAATCACATTAAGCCCTGCAAGCCCCGTAACGATACGATACATCAATGAAGGGTGGGGGGGGGGGGGATGGAGAGCACGTGGCGCTGGACAAATTTCTCTTTCTCCGCCTCACCTTCCGCATTCCGAAACTCGCTTAAGCGGACGTAATCCTCCCCGTCGGATCCTTATGAATGACTCGACACGGTCGCACCATCCCCTCCGCCTCTGTTCACGCAGAAACAACGCTGGTAACGAGAAAACGATATAATTTCCTTCTGCAGGCCGTCGACGCGGCGAGACTCGAGACGAGGCATTAATAATCCCGCGGGAAGGGACCGGGGACTAGGGGGATGCTGGCGGAGTGGCAGCGGGTTCACGGCGATATCGGCCCGAAATATCTCCTCTCTCTCGTCTCTGCCACTTTTCCGATTCCGGCGGCCGCGTGCTTGATGTACGAGCGAAATGTCCTCGATTTTCTCGAGTGCACTTCTCAGATCGGGAGCCGATAGCGTGTCGATAAATTACGCCGGCAGATTCGCCGGGCCGATTTTTATTTATTCATCGCGGACGGATGGGCGAGAGAAGGGCGCGGATGGGCTGAACAGGCCGTGGGCGAACGGAAGAACGACGGGGAGCGAGCGTCGGGAACCGTTCGTCTTACAGGCCGAGGGGGGGCGTACGTGCGAGGGCCGGGAGGACGCGAGGGGGCTTAGGGAATTACGACTCGAGGTAAACTCTCTGCGATCGGATAAGAACGAGTTCGACGCTGTCACCGGGGAAAAATACGGGATGAACTCGGCCGGGTGAACGTGCACGTGTACGTATGACCATTGTTTCGAGTGTTGAGGCCACGGTGCTTGTGCAGCCTCTGAAACTTTCACGATTTCGGTCTTAGAGCGGGGCTGAATAAATGACGAGGAAGGTTAAGGAAACGCCGGGCAAGTGGAAAGGGTGACGAATAGAGGAGAAAGAGGAGCGCGAGGAGGAAACGAATCGCGGGTATTGCTCCTTCAACGCGGCCGAGAATCGTTTTACGGATAAGTAAAGGCTGGTATAAAATTTTACGTAATGGCGGTTTCGTACTTCCACCCTTTTATGACTGCGTAACGAAGCGCGGAACGGTGCGCTTGCAGGGAATCTTCGGATCCCCATCCCCGCCTCGTACCCGCGGAACGTGCTTTATCTCGGCCGTATTTTTCTACGGTTTTACTTTTAAATGTGATTGCCGCTGATATTATGCGCGACCGTGATTGTGCCCGCGAAAAGATGAGGCTCGTCCCGCGCGGCGGATAGCGAAGAGGTTAGCGGATCTTGTTTTATCGATGGGCAGTTGGACCGCAGATTGTGAAGGAACAAGATCGATATAAATGATGAAGTACTCAAGTGCTGCTTGTCTTGCGAATAATGTCCCTCTCTCGCATTTCTTCGAGAAACTTTAACATTTCTGTGACAGCGGCTGCTAAGGGGAATAATATATATTTCTGTTGTAGGCACGTAGTCATGTGCAATGCACAATGTAATTCAGGCCTTGTTTAGATATAGGGTAAAGGCAGGTAATGTGGAACATCTGATTTCAAAAGCTTGTCAAAAGTAGGGGAATTTGTCTTTTTTAATAAAACTGACATGAGGGGACGAAGGAACTAATGCATAATCAAATTTACATTATAGTAAAAAATTGAAGAGAGTGAAAATGGGCTGTTCGAAAAAATGGGTCCTGATATGGAACACCTAGGAAAATTGTACAAAAAACTAAAAAATCTTTACTCTTTTTTTACCACAAATGAAGATTTATTAATTATAAAATACAATTAAATAAATATACATGATTTTTGGAATTTATTCCTGCTTTCTGCGTATCCTACACGTTGGGAACGTGAATAATACGTCGGAAGCCTCACATTCTTTGTGTGCCAACTGAAAGCAGCAAATACATTGGGTCTACTTTTCATTATCATTATTTTTATAATTTCCATCGCAAAATAAGCATTCCGTCATTGTCATTATCAACTTCATCTACGTTACTCGGTATGTTCCATATTACGTACACAAATGTTCCCACAAGAAATTAAGAATTATACTAAGAAGAAAGTAACTTTATTGGTAAACTGTTGTTGAATAATCAAGAACACTCATATTTAATGATAAAATATATCCAAATAATAATTTGTAACATACCTTCGCTACAATATTTTACTGTTTGATGCACTTTTCTGAAACTTTTACACCCCACGAAAAATATAAACGTTTCTCTTTCATTGATGGATGCCCGACAGTTGCTCAATTGTCTGTACCATCGTCTATTGTATCTATGGATCTAGTGTACACAATTGTCTGAAGAGTTCATTATTTTTTTATCGATTAATTTTTTATCGATGAAGTTCCATATTACGTTCCGTTCCATATTACCAGCCTTTACCCTATTTGGAGATTAACCCAGATGGGATTCTGTTTTATCGGAGACCTATCTCAGATCAAGCACAATCCCAAATAAAGCTTTTCTTTTTTAAACCACTTACCACAAAAGTTGCAATGATGGCTTTAAATCAATCCAAAACATAGGAAACTCGTCATATATTTAAACATCCCAACACGCATTTCCCTGACTCAAATGAAATCCCAAATGCATATATGCACCGTACCACTCTACATCACTCGCTTCAGCAGTGCATCACCAAAAAGGAGACACTGAGCTTCATACGACACTGTTCTCAGCATCTAAGAAAATACCTCGAGTAACCTTTCATTCGCTGGGATCGCGACACCACCCCAATTCTCCACGGTTAATGAAAAACCCACGGCCGTAATGTGGTGCCTTGAGTCGCCATTCGCGGGATTGCTTAATATTACAGGGACCAGCGCTTTGACGAGGCCTGGCTATAGAATCCCCGATGATCCGCGTAATTAATTTTCTCGTCCCACTGGGTGATGGCCGATAAGAGGGATAATTACAGATATTACGGGTACATAATATGCCAGGCCTCGATTCTTCGATAGTATTCGTGTTTCCCGTACACAGGACGCCGTGGAAGTTGCCCTCCCGTTGTGCCCCCGGACGCATTCTTGCTGCAAGTAAAAAGAGGAGCTGGGGGTGGGTGCGGGGAGAACGAGCGACAAGTACCGCTCGCTGAAGCTATCGGTATTCTAATTACTCGCAGCACGAAAATAGCGAGGAAGTTGGAACGCGTAATTACACCCGGGGACGGCGCCTTATTAAGGTATCTCATTTTCTTCAGGGGCTACGGGGACCCAGTAGGTCGATGGCTTCGGCGCCGTAGTTCTTCATCGAGTTTTATCCAATAAAGGTGCACCGATCTTCTCTCCGTCGGAGGTACCCACGGCGAGTCACGACCGAAGAACCACGACGGGTCAACATCGACGGCTAATACCGCCGGCAAAAAGCACCTTTTCAGGTTTAGTTAGTTTCCACCCTCAGCTGGTGCCCGGGCCAACCCTGGCTCGAACTTCCTCTGGAAACGAGCGGACACCTTGGAATTGAATTACGTCGGACGTGGACGACGATCTTGTTAACAATGCCGGGCGAGGTTCGCGACGCGTTTCTGTTGCCGCGGCGGCAATCAGGTTGCAACGAATTTGGAACCGAGAAGGTGAATTAATACGGGAATTGGGGGTTGGAAGTTTGCTGGCTAACCGCGAGGACTGTTAATTGCGCCTGGATTATAAATTGCAAGTAGTCGGCTGCAGTGGAAAATGTCACTAGAGGTGACTAAGTAAGAAGAATCGATCTTGTGTGGGTCTTTATTTTTCGGGGAGTGATGTATCGTCAATTGCCGGGGAAGTTTAAAATTAGGGAGGCTACCTTTGTAGCAGTTGTTATTTAAGAATGGCTGACTAAAATACCTATGACCTTTCCGCTCTCTATAACCGGCGAGTGTAATTCAGTTTTAATCGAATTTAGAGTAGTGTTTCCAAAGATTTACTTTGGAAGGATTTACTCAGAAGCTCTGTATCCTTCATCCGCACTAAGATTGATACAATCCATGAAACCATAGAATCCTCGAGGAGAAGCATGCTACTGACTAAAAGGCGCAGGTTTGCGCAAACACGAGAAATGTACCACTCGAATCTCGAACTCGACTGCCACCCCCTTGCAAACAAGCGACGCGGGAACTAACTGGAGTCTCCACAACTTGGAGCTACTTCTCCGCTCTCACTCTTAGTTTCGAGGGGTTGTGTCACGACAATTCGCAGCGTTCACGTCTGAATTTTATTCGCGATTCAGCTTTAAAGCGACTCCGACGCGAGGAGCGCGCCAGCGCGACAAATATAAAGCTCCGTGTCGAAACTTGCCGGGGGTGTCAGGCACGCGGGGGCCTAGAGAATAACGTCGAAGAGGAGGGAGTCCCTGTGACTCGGGGGCTTACATCAGCAGTGATTAATTCCGGAAGATTAGGGAACGCCGCCTCTGGAATTACAGCGAAAATACTATCCCGGAGTCGTAGTGTCGGGTCTGCATTGGATCGCGCTAATTAGCAGGCGTCTGAAGGGGAAAGAGGATACCAAGGGATGTTACCCCTTCGAATCTTTGAGGGTGGAGCGGTAAGACGTAAGTCCCGTAGATTGGCTGAGCCTTTAACATGCTTTTAACCCGAAGTTACATACATTCGCGATTAAAAGGAAAGTACTTTCAAGTTCCAAGTGGGTACGAGGGGGCTCCGGGAACGGTGAGCTTTCTTGGCACGTTCTCATACGCGGGCTTTCATGCGAATGTTACGACTATTGCAGTCTGGGGAGTTTCGAGCGAGAATTAGCTCGGCGCGATTAAGCTTACGTTCTTGGATCGAGATTATCGTTAGCGCCAAGTGATTTAGACACGGTTGGACTCCATGGAAAACTTCCTACGTATGTATGTACACGTACACGTGCCTGGGTACCCGCACAAAGGCGATAACGTCCTTAATCCGCGCGATCGTATCGAGAACAATGGGTTGTCCGTCATAATTCCCTTTACGCCGGTTTATCGTGCTTAAAGCACCCTTTTTCTACATTGTCCCGGGGGATCTATTAAGGGATTTCTTTGGCGAAAGCCGGTAATTAAAATGTTCACTTTTTTTTCTGCGAGTACCGCGATACAGTTCTCGGTGCTTGGTTTTGTTAATTCTTGCGTATCGGGTGTGATAAAACTGTTAATGGTCTTAATGATCTAGTATCGTGGAATCTAGTAGATTTAATATTTGTTTTAACAGGTTTCCTTTCAGAGCGAACTTTGCCTGAGAGCGAATCTATTTAACTCTTCAAAAAAACTCATCTCCAATTTTCTTCTATTTCTTCAAACACGCTAGAGGACTCACAACCTACCACCATCATATACGACGCTATCGTTTTCTCCGTCTTCTCTCTCCTCCACGTCGTGACGCAATTAACAGGGGATTCGGGATTAGCCACAGAAGAATTACAGAAAGGAAAATGGCATCCGAGTGGCGCGTATACGTAGACCGACAGAAACAGGATTAAGTGGACAGAATTCGAGAGCCTGAATCCAAGGTAATTCTCGCTTAATCCTCGGACACGGTCCTGCGACGAGAACCCGTTCGCTCCGTTCCAATGCAGCGGGAGTATTTTCATCGTGGTATTGCCCGTCCAAAGATAATCCCATCCCCGATATTGCTCCCATCTTTAATGCACTCAAAATCCATCCCGCGCTATGGTACGTCCGTTTTGGATCAACAGAAATAAGATCGGCCGACCTTCTATATCGGTGGACTTACGTTACTTCCCAGGAAGTTCCTTTCGAAGAGGACTGATCGGTCGACAGCTTCCATCGATCCCCGATTACTTTCAACCCTCCGTAGCCACGATATATATCGTGCAGAAAATAGTTTCATCCGAACACGCGGATGCCATGTAATTAAACAAGACAGGGTGTAACGCCGTGCTTCTCGCCTGAAATATTACACCCAACTTGGTTTCCAATAAAACAAGTTTCTGGGATTGAAGGTGTACCAAAATGGATCTAGATTATGTACAAGGGTTAATATGTTCGATTATCAGTTATCAATGTTCAATTATTTAATATCTAGAATATTTTCTAAATATTTAGAAGAATCGTGAATAGAATTCGCGGAACTTCATCGCCAAGCTTCAACAAACCTCCTCATATTTTATCACAGGGATCCCTGAATTTGATATTTGTGTTATACACGTTTGTGCTATCACATTATTTAGTATATTGTCGCGATTACTCGGAATTCTACGCACTCGTAGATATCAAGCTACTCTTACTACTGAAATTCTAGTCATCCCAGTATCATGTTGAAATTATTCTATTACCACTGCAGTGACTTCAAAATTCAGTGACCAACAGTGGTCACCAGCATTTTTGGGCACGCACTTTTTGCACGAAAATTGTACTTTTTAGTACCTAGCAGTGCCCAGATTTCGAGGTCACCCACATTTCGTGGCGAAGCTGCAATATACCTCACCGTTCTTTCGCCAGAGTTGTCTTCCCCGCGAAATATCCCACGGTATTACGACTCGCAGCCACAACAGCGAATAATCCCAGTCGGAATGCAAGGCAATAAAGCCACGTTCGTCCTCGGACGCATTAGTCGAGCGGCGATTTCCACCGACGATCAGGAGGGTCCAGCAATTAAGCCCGCGCAGTGCTTGCCGTTTCAACGACCGCGCGTTTCACGACCCCTGCGCCTCGGCCGCGATGTTTTGACGGATGTTTTTATTTGCAGATGCGGCGAAAAGGAACCACCACGGAGCTGCGGGGGCACGAAAAATCTCTGGTCCCATTAGGCTACATTCCCGTAAACCAAGGGCCGCCGAGTGGAGCGTAAAACGGAGGAGTTCAGGCTGAAGCTCCATAAAAACCGATAAGGGAACGCGATTATCGAGTGCACGAAGGGGGATACCGAAATAGGGGAGAGCCCAAAGGCACCAGGAAGGAAAAAGATTGCTTGAATTTTCACCGAGAGATTGGAGAATAAATATGAGAATCGACGTGCTTCGCGACGTCTCGTGGATCGCTGCTCATCGAATGGACACATTCTGCCGACGCGCAACTGAGGGATCCGTCATTACCACATTCCATTCCGAACGAGCGATTTCCTGGTCTTAATCCCGCGAGAATAAGAGCAATCCGCCGAGTGGAGGCAGCGTTGATGGTAATAATCAAGCGAATGTGATAGTATCGAGCCTCCTGATTGCTTCCTTAAATTCGAACGTCCCGCTAATAATCGTTAAGTAGGCCGATCACCTTGGGAAACGGCGGAAAGTCGCCGAATAAAACGCCAAGAGGGCTGAACAAGGGAAAGCTTGCACAGAGGCGAAGCCTTGCCTCTTCTTCGTCGGTTTCCTTTGAATACCTCCGCTCGTTCCTCTTTATCTCGGCCAGTTTCCATTCAGGCGACGAACGTCTCACCGTTCCACGTCCTCCCACGTCGTGCCCATAAAAATATAACGGCTCGGGTCACGGCTTATGGGGGGCGAGGGCGAGAGAAGGCGAGAGACGGACGGAGCGGGTCCCCGCGATACCGCAGGATCGCTTGGTATAATCTCATAAAACTCGCGGAAGAGTCCATCCACGTGGACAGTAAAGCCGTCGACGACGTTCCAAAGCCTGGAATTGGCACGTCGAGCATTCCTCCAGGACACTTTCGACTGTATCCGACGCGATAGGTGAACTGGTTGGCGGAAGAATTATCGTCGATGCGAGTTACTGCAGGCATCAGAGGAACTTTATAAGGAAACATCTTCTGGATGGTCTACTTGTGCCATCGGTTGGGACTGATGACAGTTGAAGGAAGGAACAGAGGTACATGTGAATGATCGTTGGTGCGAGTTACGAGTTGACTTAAATTTAATTCACCACCAAGAGGATTCTTAGACACTTTACCTACTCTATTCTTTAATTCCAATGATCGTTTTAAGAAGACACAGAACTTCTTTTCGTGATAGGCAGACGT
Organism: Andrena minutula; assembly: GCA_929113495.1. Lineage (NCBI taxonomy): Eukaryota > Metazoa > Arthropoda > Insecta > Hymenoptera > Andrenidae > Andrena > Andrena minutula. The sequence continues at coordinate 25,248,404 of OV815994.1, forward strand.
GAGTACTCGTTCGCGGTAGTTACAAGTGTGAAACGATTGGGGGTACGCAGGACCAATTGTTTTTGCTCGGAGAGTGTGGAATATCGTCTACTGGGGCTGTTGGTATGCCTGAGCGGAGGTGTCTCCTTCATTCCTGTGCTCAGAAGAGTCGTTGAGGATGGACCACGTGCACATGAAGTCGAGGTCATCCTCGAAGAGCAATCCCACGAAGATGGCGTGCGAGAAGGCTACCAGGCGGCTCAGGACGATCCTGGTGAAGGCGTCTCGCCTCGGCGTCTCGACGACGGACGTCGCCAGGTTGCCCAGCGCCAAGAAGCTCATCCCGCAGAGGGATCACGGATGGAAGTTGGCGGTGTTCCTTTTGCTGATGTTCGGCGGGGGCATGATCGTCGCGCTGGCCTGCACCGTGAGGAAAGGCTGCTCGAAGCTGGAGGAGATCGTAAGTAGGACTCTAAGTGAATTTGGTCGTTGAAGACGTTGGCTTCCTGAGCCAAATTTTTCCACAGGGACACGAGCCTTCTGGGTGCAGGAAATTGCTGAGAAGCTAAGTCGCGGACACTCGTGGCATGGAAGCTGACGTCTTCAGATTTACGTAGACACACTCGTCCAAGTGTGATGAAAAGCAAAATGGTAGGAGTGTTGGTTAGCTAAGTTCTACGGAGGTTGATTGGTACTTATAGGGGGTTGGATCATAGCTGCTCGACATAGCATCTACGTTCACAAAATTGCATTTTCATCCTCCTTTCTTCGATACCAATTCAGAGTTTTACTAGATCCGTCTAAGATCCTTCTGGAGCCTGTTTTCAAAAAACCCGTGTATGTCTTCATCCCTCAACTCTCGTTGAGAATGGCATTAAACCAAATGAAGCTAAACATGACATCCACGACAGCCCCTAAAATTCCAGCAACAGCTCCAACCCCATAACTCCAGCACCAAGCAGCGACCCCATCCAGTAACAATCACTAACACCTACCACGGTCACAAGTTTCCCTCCCCAATCCCACGAAGACACCGCGATGAACCCAGGCCCTTCACATGGCCACACATCGGTTTTTCACCCATTCCCTCGTGCACAAACTTTCTGCTAGTAGCTCTCCGTGGTGCAGCCGCACAATGTACTGCGTGCATGCGCCGGGTATCGACTGGTGGCAGCGTGTAGAAGAGAGAAAGCGAAAGCACGGGAAAGTAAGACGGAGCGAGAGAAAGCGGTGGGTGGCTTGGTCTGGCAGAGGGCAAGAAACAGGAGCAGAGACGGCAAGGGCGACCGAGGTGGGGGAGGTGGAGGGGCCGTGTTAACGATGTTTCGTGTAGAGAGGAGGCCGGGCGCTGAAATTACAGATCAAGGGGTTTCTAAACAATTACGCTGTCGGCAGGAGGTCAGGCCGAACAGCGTGAGGTTAGAGGTTACGGCTCGCAGGAGCCGAGGCTTGCGGCCTGCGGCTGGTTGCGGACGAGGGTCGAGGCTAACAGGAAGTGCTCTCTCACCGCTGGCCAATGGCCGGGTGGCTACATCGTTGGCTGCTAGAGAAGCAACGCTACTCCTATCCTCTGATATTCCCTCGGGAGCACTGTTCCCATTGTCCCTTCGGGGCAAAGAGAGATAGATATGTTGGGGGAGAGGAGAATTTCGGAGGTCGAGGATAAGAGTGGAAGGTAGCTTGGTCAGGAGTGGTTGCACCTTCTTCACTCTCTCTCTCTCTCTCCCATCCTCTTTCTCCCTCCCTCTTTCCCTCACCTTCTCCATAAGCTATACACCAGTTACCAGCGTGGATCGATCGGTCGCAATAACCGCAACTTGGAAAGTTCCCCCTTTGAATCGTCGACAGGATTGCTAGCGATTTTCACTGACGTGGCACGAAACTAGCCCATGATCATCGGCCAACCGACTGATTGGCGGTCAGAAACATTGCCCCACTCCGGCCTTCCTGAAACCTTTCCACGCGTTTACCGATTCATCTACGGCATTCTCCTTTCACCCTTGGACGATTACGCTGTTCCCAGTTCCCCCGAGGGGGTGGCTGGGCGGGGCTATTGGGTACCTGGGCCATGGGACTCGAACGTCGACGTTTCGACGGGTCGAGAGCAGGAAACACGCGCCAGGGGTGGGTGTAGCGTCTCTTTGATGTCGGCAAGCAGATCGGGTCTCTGGGCCACCGCTTATATACAGCCTGTTAACGCTATCTCTCTGCACGCCTGATGGACGCGGATGCATATTCGGTTAGACGACCCCACGAGATACAGGGCGCCGGTGGTGGACCATAAAATGTAAAGCAGGGCGATCAAAGCGTTAGGCGGCGGTTGATGAAGAATTACGTGACGGAAGTGGGATGCAAGCTCGAGGGATGAGCGGGAGAAGGTTATAAGAAAACTGATATAGAGGGGTGAAATAAGGTGACGAAAGTTATGCAATTCTGAGGGTGTGTGTCAAGTGTCTTGCACTTAATGATTCGGCTGCAATCCCGCCGGTTTGCACTGTTTTACGCTCGGAGAGCGCAGGAATCCAGCGGTTATGCAAGCAAAGGGAGAAGAGGGTTGAACTCTTTTTCGTATAAGAGAAATATGAAGCTCAGGGAATTACGTAATGCAGGTAGGAGGGCAGCGAAACAATGGCGGCGGAGAACGTTCTCTGGCTGGGTGCATTTCCTGGTGGCGATTCGACGCTGAAAATCCACGTCTACGCCGTGAAATCCCATCACGGGGACGGCATAAATTTCTCCGTCGGCTGAACCCAACCTCCCTTTTCATTCCCAGTCCCCGATGCAGCCCCGCAGATACCTTCTCGCAATGTCATGACTCGCCTGCGTTCCTGCAGCCGTGTCACCCGGAGATCGGACATTTATGATTCCGTTCGTTCCTCATCATGCGTGGAGAACGCATCAGCTCGTCGTTCTGACCGATGCACACGCGTGCATATAGGCCGCTCCTCGCAAATGCTGGTCACGCTGCCTCGATCGCAATAATTTGTGCAAACGACGGATCTCCGAGCGAAATCCCGCGTTTTTCTCCGTGGGGACGATACGCGGGTGTTTTTTTTTTAATTGGACCTTGTCGAGCGAAAAATTTGCAACCAGATTCGGGACAGTGGTAAATTACGATTGCGGGGTGCTTTATAGCGGGGTGGGTATTTTATAGAGGATAGTGAGCTCAGAGTCGGTCGATTGGTGAGGAATATAATTTATATTTTTTCGGCGAGTGACACACCGAGGACTGAATTAACCATTTAAGGGAATTCTCCGGTCAAATTTCTAAAGAAAAATGGTGATATTTATTCATTTTTACAAGATGAGGTTATTACATATCCTAAAAAATTTGTTTGGCTTTTGTTAATACACTCGTCAGGGCACAAAAAAAAATTCCATGTGTTTTGATTCATTTTCTAGGGCGCACTTAAGGGGGAACACCACTGTGAAAGTTGAAAAAATTTCGATTCTTTTTTTTACACTTTTTTTAATGTTTAACTCATCAAGAATACTCTCTGCAAATTTCAAGTCGATAGTCAAAGAATTTACGATGGTACCCTGCATTTTGTGAAACGCATCACGCTTACAAACGCATTACAAGTCAAACTTTAAACGCGATTTTCTCGAAACGACATTTTTCTAACTGATCGAATCCATAACTCTGTCAATTTTTATTCGATCGACTTGAAATTTTGACAGGATCTTTAAAACAAGATTATCTTCAGTTGTACGTACCGATATTTTGATCAAAAACATATTTTTTTAAATACGCTTGCAAAATTATCCATTTTTTTGCGGATTTTCGAAACTTTTTCTTCTAAAGCGCACCATTTTTACAAAAATAAATTTTTTAAAAAATCGGTACGTACAACGGAAACTACACTCATATAGATTATATTAAAACAAACAAATTTGTTTTCAGAGTTGCCGCTCTAAAGATACCCTTTCGATAAGGGACCTATGTTTTCTTATGAGGGGTCTAGAAGTTTAACTGTACATGAAAATCTATGCATGTTTTTCTATTTACTTTATTTATAGTCTCTTAAGACATTGTACTAAAGATAGGTAATAACAATTTTATATGAAAACTGTACGATATTCCTAAAAAATCTTAAAAATGGGCTCATTTTTCCAACCGTCACAGTGGTGTTCCCCCTTAATGCGGTTTTCTCTAAAAAAGAGACGTTTAAACGGTAACCACGATTTCAGATGATCTGATGAACCGATTAAAAAAATATATCAAGGCATTTGATTCATAATTTGACTCGCTATCATCCTCTAACATAATTTTTTGAAACAGGGATTTTATATCTACACATTTATACGTAAAATTACGCGTTCCTTTACACTATTTCTTTCAAATGTGCACCAATCATCGTAATTTTAGTGTTTTATTTAAACTTTATCCTAATCCACAAACTAACTCCCTCAATAACAATTATATGACAAAATATTTCTCTGCAACCCCTAATTTTGAAGATATCCAGCTTCAACCTACAAATCCCTCTACCTCATCATACCAAATAATGAAGTAGCAATTCAATGGAAACCATTGCCACAAATTTCCGTGCGAGCCGCACCGATAAACGATTACAGACTGCCAAAAGACACATCCCGTTTAAGGGGTGGGTTAATGATCAATTATACAAATCACTGTGCGCGTTCTCGCGTGTGGACTCGTTAGGGAAGACAGGTGGCATCCGCGCTGTCCGGGCGTAGCACGCGAATCAACTAGAAATCACCCGATTCGCGGACAGATTCACACAGGCCAGCAGAATTTCGAGGTAACCCCTCGGACAGCTGTATGGGATGGTGCGTCAGTCGTGTCAGGAATATGATCCCCGACTGCTCGTCGCGTCAGATTTGTCTCTACGCCTTGTAATTAATTAATGCATTAATTCACCGTCGCCAGTCCCCATCGTTCGACCTCTCCGCTTCGAGGTTAATCAACGGGAAAATACAAAGAAGAGGGTAGGGGGAGGGGTGACGCGAACGAGTCCAATTTCGCTAATGTACTCATTCTGTCAGGATCCCGCCGAGCTTGGGTTTATTGTTCGGACGCCCCCAAGTGCAGCTACTTTTTAGGAATTGGCCCGAGAAGATGTCGGTGCAGCAGGGTCGAATGAACCGAGGGGAGCGTCGCGCAAGTTTATTATCGGTGGAACTTTCAAATTTCTGGGCGACCGTGAGAACCAAAGCGCGGTCATCAATCAAACACGACCAAAACGAGTTTACGAACTTCCCTGTGCCCACATAGATCGTGCGCGGAGACAAAAGGAAGAGGGAAGAAGGGCGACTTTGGTAGACCCTCCGCCAGGCTCGTGATAACCAGGGTCAACATAAGTTGCATCAATCTTCCTCATCTGCCGCGGGGCTATCAGGGAGCGCGACAAATATATTTTACTCGCCCGGCCGGGTTTAAAAGCGCCGGGGATAATGGAGCCAGGTGGAGGAGAATTAGAACTGGGACGCGTGAAGATCGATTAGCAAAAGGAATCTCGCTCGTGTCGACGGAGGAGCGGGCGACGGTTCCACGTGACCTTGTTTCGTTTCCTGCCATGGGGCCCAGGGATGACGACGGGCGGCGCTCTCGATGCTAGAAAAACGAATGCAAATGGAGAAACGCTCTCGAACGAGCCACGTCGATCCGATTACAGCGCGACCCGCGGACGGGTGTCACCGGCCATTAGAGGGAACTCGAATTTCAAATCCCGTTTCCGTGATTACCGCGGCGGAAACGAGCTGGTGAAAGAGAAGGAAGGGGGAGAGGTGGGAAGGGAGGGAGGATTTGCGAGGGGAAGGCATGGATCCGTGGCAGCTGGTGATCGTTCCGGTGATCCCCTTCCTCCGCCGGCCCCGAAAACTCGGTCCTCCGGATGTCAATTTGTCCGCTGACTTTGCGACGCCCGACCACGTGCCTCTTCCGCGGCTTCTGGATTATCAATCAGACTTGCGACGGGGGAAGAAAGTTGCCCGCTTTACCAAAATTGCGGGGTAATAACTCGCCGGCCGAACGAATCGGGGAAGCCAATTTCGATGTGGAACGACGGGCATGAACCGAAACGCGACGTTGTAAATTTTCATTTCGCGGCTGTAAAACGTTTCCCCGGGCCAGGGGGGATGCTGGGGCGTAACGTAGCCAGCCTCGGTTAAATATTTTGTTTTAAAGCAAGCGTTATGCGAAACTTGCACCGTGAAACCTGCGGTATAGTGGCTTAGGAGCCTGAATCACGCGGTGAAGTAAAAACTCGGAACTCTTAAAAGCTCGAGGAACCATTGCAGATGCGGTGGGTATTCAAGTTTCACTTGGCAGCCAGTAGCGTTGTACTCCGAAACTCTGAATCTGCGATCTTTGTGAGTTACGAATGGAAGGCTGTTCTTTCCTGGCTATTATTCGTTGATGTTAAACTTTTGATACTTGCTCGGTACACTGGAAACGCGGTTGGAACGCTGTCTTAGAACTTTAAAAGACGATTGTAGCGTGCTCAATCTTCTAAGAACAATTATACTCATAGATAGATACAGCTATTCCACTTAGGCTGTCTGACCATGCACGGACCTACACTCCTTAAACCACTTCCCTTCACACCGTTCACTTACATTTCTCATCATACAAGGATAGGGGAGACAAGGGATAGTTGACTAACGAGGTTAGTTGACCAATTCCATTTAATTGTTATATTATGGAATAAAATATGCCGCGATTCGCAATATTGAAGCATATGAATGACCAGTTTGCCATTTAATGTGTCTTCGTGATAAAAACTTGCTTGTTTTGTCAATGAGAATGAAAAGTCTAAAAAGGTCGGCGGAAAGTAAATATTTTTGTTTCGACTATTTATGAATTTTTGTCCACTGAGTGCTGCTTGATGTTTTTTCATAAATATTTTGTGGAAACGTGATACATTGAGTATAATTGACGGTATTTTATTTTATCCGGTGCGTGGAGGTTTTGTACGTACGGCCCTTAACATGTTAACAATGTCGGACGGGGTTACTTGACTAAGCATGGGAATACCACTAGTAATTGCATTTTTTATCCTCAAAATGCAGTCGAGGCAAAGAGTTTTGCTACTCAAGTCCACTTCCTCCACCACAAATACTTCTAAACTCACCCCTACCAGTTTGACACTCTATTCTCCCTTCAAACTCTCAGGCCTTCCAAATTGACCATTACAAAAAAATTACAAAATAATTACAGTATCTAATTCCATCATAATTAATCAACAAAAATAACACTGTGGAGGGGTGAAAAAAAATTAAAAAAATAAAAAAATTATTGGTCGTAGTATAGATATGTACGCAGTTCGTATATTATATTGATGGAATTGGCAGCGTATATGTACGTTTTTCATATATATTGATGGAACTGTGCGAACTTAACTAACCTCATCATATTTATCAACTAACCCCGCAGCCAGGGTTTGTTGACTTATTCGTCTCAATACAATAAACACTACAACTTACACTCAATTAAAACGATTTTAAAAATCAAGCCTGTATACCTAATGAAATTTGTGAACTTTTGGTATGCAGCTAGTCAACAAAATATCAATAGTCTATTTATAAAAATAGAAATGTAAAAAATTAGTCAACTAGCCCCGGTCTTCTCCCCTACACATCCAGAGTTGGATATTAAATAAATAAAAAATTATTTAACTAACGGATCGAGTGAAAGTTACTTTAACCCTTCGTTGACACACTTCTTTTTTCGATCAACTTTGACACACCTAGGTGGCTTACACCCATAGCAATTTTTGAACGAGTGCCTTTCTCATCCAAAGAATCCAATTAATATTAAAAAAAACATGGGTCAATTTCAAGGTCTCTAGAATGTATTCCAATAATTTTTGGATTGAAATTTTGTCACAGTTTTTGTAAAGTAATTCTAGATTACCACATGTCGAGAAACAACAAAGAAAATCTAAAAAAAATTGTAACTTTTACAAATTTCAATATTAGAAGCTAAAAATCTACAGAATTGATGTTCGGATATAAAATTTTGAGAGAAAAAATAGTTTATAAGTCTATTTTGAAAAAGGTATTTATTTTGCATATAAAATGTTCAGAGCGTCAAAATCAGCTTATGGGTGGCTCACATCCAGAGAGTCAACGAAGGGTTAACTTTAGATTATTTGACGAATAAAGTTAATGTTTTTATTTTAACCCGGATCAACTTTTTTCGACACATACGGAATAATTTTTTTAACTTTCATTCAAATTGGAAATTTCTTTAAATATAATTTTTGCCCATCTCCGAACACAACTAACATCGATAGATCTATCATCTGAGTGACCAATAGTAACGAGAATGAACTAGTAATCCCTGAAAGAAACATCTCTAAAAATCTCTAGGCGAAAAGGAATCAGCTGTTGCTAAATGTGCAATCACACCCAGTCGTTCTCCCTTCAGAACCAAAGAAATCCACTCCCTCGACCCATTCAGGTCCCCGGCAGGGTCAGTTACTCAAAAATGGCTGTCAGCGGCGAACATAAACTCCCATTCGATGGATGCACGCGTCCCACGAAATATCCGCCTCGAAGGGGTGATCCATCCGCGGGAAGAATCATATCGGCGCGAAATCCACGCGGCGGCCCGTGTATCGACTATAATGCGCCGCTGAACGATCCTGTAGTCGTCAGTGTTAGTAGCATGCAGTGTTCCGAGATAATGTCGAGCCTCGGTGACATAAAAGGTAGAGAGCAAAGAGGAGGAGCAGCGGCGGCAGGAGGAGGCGAGAGAGCGAGCGTAAATAGAAAACGAGAGAGATACGTAGGAAGGAAGAGAAGCGAGCGCGGGGGTGGCGAAAGAGTGAGTCGAGGGGGGTAGGTTCGCTGGATGGGTCGAATGGGTGGAACGGGCGGAATGGGTGGAATGGGCGGGTGGATGGGCGCTAGAGCGTAACCTGATATAGCTGCCAGCAAGCTGCCGTAGACCGGTATCGTATCCTCCTGCCCCTCTTCTCTCGCGCTCTTCTCCCACCTTCGCCGCCCTCCCCTCGACCCCTCCGCCCATCGTCTGACTGCATACGCTTCCTAGAGATGCACGGTTACCCAGGAATATTCCCTACGTAAATGCAGCGTCGATGTTTTCTCAGCGTCGAGGCCTCTCGACAGTTCCCTTCCTCCCTTATCCCGCTCTCTCCTCCATCCCTTTATTCCCCGGTTCCTTCTACCCCGCTTTCTTGCTCTTCCCCCGTCGCCGTTCTTTCCTCCGCGCCCCCTCGCGCCGACGCTTTTTTATTCGCTGATCCGGAATACAGCAGCTGTTACACCAGGGGCCGACCTGATAGGGCAAATGTTCGATATTCCTCGAGACAATCGCGTATCCTCGGCCTTAAACCCGGTGTAGGCAGTACGCCGAACGCGGGGGATGGAATAGAATATCGTTTTGTTGCGCGGCCAATCTGAGATGGAATTGCGCTCCCTTTTATCCCGCTGAATTTCCAGCTCTTCCCTCATGCGGAACTCGGAGCATCGATGAATCGTTGGTACACGGTGTATAAACGTAGGGCCCAAACGAATGCTTCACCATTTCAATTCATGTGTAAGGAAAATGTTCTTAATACTTTCTCGGAAGAAGAAACGTTTGCATCTCCGAAGTGCCAAGTCGTTGAGCATACGTTTATTAAGCTCTCTGTATTCCTCTCCGCGAGGTTTACCGAACGGATGCGTGTGTGCGTCCCACAAACAACCTGTAGAATTTATTTCCCTCCGTCATCTTCGGTTCGAAATTCATTCTTCGCGGCGCAGGTCCCAGCGAGCCGCAGCGGAGCATCCATCGTCTGCTGAGAAGTTCGCGCTATTGCTCTCGACGCGAGCATACTGGGGAGTCTACTTTAAACGGACGTAAAGAGAAGATAAAAAAAGGAAGGAGGGCTGCTATTCAAGAAGCCCGACGCGGGGATTAAAATTGATTACGCGCGGCCGTGTTCTTCCCCCGACCAGCGTAAACTCGTGTAATTTGATAATATCACGGAGGGCCGAATAAATAGTAAAATAGCGGGATTGTGCGGAACCCATTACCGCAATTCACTGCCGCTAGTTATGAAATATTCTTACCACCATCATGGTCGCTGCAAATACGCGAAAACGCGGGGGAGCGTGGAGGTTGGTTCGCGCCGCTTGCGAGCTCATGAAAGCTCCTCTCCTCTGCTGGCTCCTTTTGTTCCGCCCCCTCTCTAGCTTGTTTCGCGAAATTCGCCGAGAATTCATCGTCGACGCGCGGAAGACAAATGCAGGAAATAGAATTACCCCTTCGCCGCGCCGTGGGAAATGGGGGGGAGGCAGTTATTAAATCCGTATTCGCGATGTATTTCTAATTAGAACCACAGGGCGCGTTCCTCGCTGGAGGGCGACGTGCCACGCCGAACGAGGGGGCTCCCTTACGTTGGTTAATTAGCCTGGTGTCGTCGGTACTCGTTACGAAGCGTTCTTATCGATAGCAGTCCCTTTGAAACGATATCGTTACCGAACTTCCCCCGTTACGGTTTTGTCCCCCCGTTTACGGGAACTTGAGAACTCCATTATCCTTGCGCCCCTTCCCGCTCGCAGGCATTCCCGAAAACCAAGCTACACCATTGACCGAGATCCTCGAGGAAACTGCCTGGAGAATGCCACCCCTGGAGTAAATGGCCTTGAACTCGATTAGACCCTGGAATCTGGGTATTAGAATCTCTTTTTACACGTCCGCTTTCCGCGTTCCACGCCGACTATAATACATTAAGGCTTCGCAACTGGTAATTAGATATCGTAGGTATTCGTTGAGCGTAATCATGAGTATAATTTTTACTTCTTGCGGCAGTGGTGCCAGGGCCTCTAATAGAGTTTCTGGGGGGAAAGATTGGTTAAAAGAACGAAGGGTAATGGGGATTAGTGGAAATTATATTAATGTACATTGCACATGATTCTGATATTTCGTTTATTACCACGGAGATTAAAGCCTGGGGAAGCTTCCAGGCTATCTGAAGCTTCGCTTGGTCCATGAAACGATGAATTTTTATCACGAATATAGTATTCTTATTTCCGCTGTAAATCTCTCTCTGAAATGTTCAAGCAATTTTATTCAATCCTGCAGATATGCAGGACCGAAACCCCGATTTCATCTTAATTCGCGTCTCCGGAATCACGATTGCCCATCTGCAATTGATTCCCCGCAGGTAACAAAATCACACGCAACATTAGCTCCCGCGTCGGGCATTTTAAGCTCACTTTAGCTGCTCGTTAATCGCGGCGCGTTTCCTCCCCCGTAAAAGTTACATCGCGGCTGGGCGAAATTTATGACACGATGATCCTCCACCTACCACGAAGCGAATGCGCGCGATAACTTCATCCAGGTGACGACCGCCGAAAGTTGCTCGCCCCGGGAAGTACGATGTCGGCGGGCGATCCTCGCGCCTAATCCAACCAGCTTTGCTAATTACTCTCACCTCGTACGTGATCTAGTTAATCCGGCGATATTCTACCGGCGGCTGTTCCCTTGGAAAAAAAAGGTGGTGCCCTCGTCGTACAACGGGGCGTCTCGTCACCGTCCGTAGGCGGCGATAAAACGACGAGAGGAGTGCGACGGACAATTTCGTTTTCGCTTGACGAGAGGTCGAAACGAGGCGGGTAACAGCATCGGTGCCAGCAGCCTAGCATCCCGGCCGATCCACGGTAGGATCTGGCAGCAGCTGCACCGCCGCTCGTGACTGCAGCTGCATCGAGGTCGACCGTATGTATAGGGGAGAGAGAGAGAGGAGATAGTGAGAGGAGCGGAGGCCGCAGTGGAGGCCCTGCGGGGTGGAGGAGGGTTCTTGCATCCGGCAGGCACGGTGCTAGTGCTGACGTGGAGCACCGTGCACGTATTGCAAAATAGAGGCAGAGAACGGCTGATGCAAGGGAAAGGGCGGAACGGCGATGGAAAAGAGGAAGCTAGGACACGATACGCCAGCCGCGCCGACCTGCCACGTGGTCCAGGCGTTTTAGAGAGCGCCGCTCGAGATGCACTCTTTTTCGCCCTGTCCAGCCGGTGAAAATGGCCGGCTGCTTGAAATTATTCTGCAGCCTCGCGACGCCAAGTGGTCCCGTTCTTTTAACTATTTTGATTAATCGGCCATTTCTGCTTCTATTACGATGTGACTGCGTGCTATGTGTTGTAAGATGAGGCTGATTTGTTGGGATTTATATTCTGAATGTGGTGCAACGATATTGTGTACTGTTCGAGGTGGAACAAGGAAATGAATAATTATTAATATTGATGCTAAAGTCTTTAAAGTCTGGGATCATGAAATGTGTCCCAGCTCGTTATGCCTATTTTGACTATTTTGACTATTTTGACACAAAAAAATTTGTAAAATCAGAATCTACATTTCGGGAAAAGCCCATTAGTAAAGCTAGTTGCAGTTTGCAGTATAGTGTTGAAACTCTATCGTATAGATCGAGTATAGGTGTACTTGATCAAGTATCGGTTCCATCTTCATCAAATTTCCTGAAAAATAAAGCCTCTTCTAAAACATTTTGTTGAATATTTTCTACTTAATTTATCATTTACACTGCGATAGGGTAAATCCGGGAGACGCGGCCGGGCCGGAGAGTTAGTCGAGTCGCTACATTTCAAACTCTCTATGTAAAAATGCGTTAAAGTGCAGACCAATTACTTCTCTAGAAGCCCAACAGTTGAATGAATAGCGTCATTTCGCTTCCTTCTGTGTTTTATTTTATTTATAGGCTTTAAAAAGTAAATTGAGGTTACCTTTAACATCTTTTGTCAAACAGCGGTGTACGCAATCGTATTTAAAATATACTTCTAAGTTTATTTTCGTTTAATGTTTGGGATAATAAGATAGTAGAGATATTGAGGGATAATGCAGCCAAAGTATTGGCCATATTAACCCCTTCTCTCAAAGCTAACGAGAAGACCACCTCTCGCTGCAGATAGAAGAGATGGTCGAGTTATGATTTTTTTTATTATTTTTGTTTATTTTTTATTTTTTATTATTATTTCATTATTATTTTCATTTATTTAGTTTATTTATTCACTTTTGTATTCATTTGCCTTACTAATCGCCAGTAGGTAGTTCAAAAGTTATTAATATAATTTCGACCGTAATTATTAATATAATATGTTTTCGGCGCAATGGTTCGGTCATTAACACACACACTTAAAACAAGCTTTTTGCAATAAAATTCACTGGTTTATATAACAATTGCAACGTTTCGATCTAAATTCAGACCATTATCAAGTAGTTCACTTTTTCCTTCATGTGTTCTTTACTTGTTTAGCGTAAACAAATTAAATATCAATGATTCTGTAGTTGTATTCACTCGTAAATAATTTTGCTTTATCCTTTGTTAATTTTCCATGAATAATTATGTGAGTGGTCTCTGCCTGCGACGAAAACCATTTCTCCCGGCACGGGAGAGGTGGTCAGATGTCATGACTTCAGTTTTCAACTCGATTTACTCATAAATATTGTCTTAAAGCAAATATCGACCAGTTTTCCTGAATCAGCATAAAATTCTGAACATATAGGTTTGTTCTGTTAAAATAGGAAATGTCTATATTAATTTTAATAGCTATTTTATATTAGGTCGACCGCGTCTCCCGGATTTACCCTACACTGTTGATTGGTAGTAAACCAGCAGGGAAAGTGCTACGACCAATCGCGAAAGTGCTAGAACCAATCGTGTGTGTCAAATCCGTGGGAGGTGCACAGATCAGTTGCAAATCGGTAGGGGCGTTGGTACAGTCTTATATAGAACGCTGTGTAGAGTCCCTTCTCTTCTGGTTACACCGCCTATACACAACCCCGTGCATTTGTAATGCTGTTTACAGTGTAACGTTAGAAGCGTTCACGTGCATGAGGTATTGACCTGTGCCTGATCAAGCGCGGGCCATTTCTACTTGTCCGCCGTATCTCACACGGAAACAGTTCACGAAGCGGTTCAAAGATCTTCCCTCCCCTATGCACGTACTATATCTTCATAGTGTCAGTTCAGAAAATTGCAATTGAAGTAGTCCGAAGATTTATAATTTAGGGAAAAGATAATTCCCCTTCGCTGTATCCAACATAAGCTCGCCTAAAAGGAAAACAGGCGTACGTACAACATCCCCTTCGAGGCAAAACTACTCCTAAACAACAGAAGCTCCGTATTTCGCTTAACGCCATTAACCCGTTCATCCCTAAATTTTGCATCCCGTGTAAAGCAGCCAGAGGTTCGAAGCAATTACACGATTGCCACGCATCTCGAACGAAGCTCGCGGCTCGCCGTCGGCGCGGCTAATAATTTCCCCCACGCTTCGAATCAAACTTCCCTATGAAAGTTGTCGCGCGTCTGCCTCCCATTGTGCCACTAGCTCGCCTCGTTCCAACTTTCGTCCGCCAGGCGACGGGAGTTAATTAATTATTGCGGCCATAACGCCGCCATCGCGCGAAGGATTCATCGCGCTCAGCGACGCGTGTCTCTAGGACCGTGAATTCGTGGCCCATCGCCTGGCCGAAACGAAAGCTCGGTGACGAGCGTCGAACCCCGACGTCGACGACGAAACGGCCTCTGTGTACGCGTAATTACAGTTCGTTCTACTAGTTTCGCCAGCAATCCCCCCGATCGGCTGTCAAGCGCGGCGTTTCCGCTCTGTACACTCGCGTAACATGCCCGCACACGCGCGTAGTAAAATTCGTTTCCGATTCGACGTAGCACACTCAAACGCGCATTAAAACTCTCTCCCCCCCACACGGCCCAGCCCCATCGACGAATTCAAGTGTTTCCCGGGGAATAAAACGACCGTTCGGAAAAACGGATTTCCAACGAGTGTTTCCGTAATTTAACTACGGGCAAGTTTGAAGAGACACCGAGGGTGGAAAAATGTCGCGAAGAATGTCGTATCGAGGCGCGTTAATTAACCGGAGGGGATCGTTTGTGGACGAGTTAATCGATGGGGCCCGTTTGAATCGCGTTTCCGTTTCACTCAAACTGGTTTCGTCGAGTGGCCGCCGTCCCTCTCGAGTCGGCCGGTCTAAACGAAATACGATGTATTTAATGTTAGACGGAAAGTTGAACGGTGTCGCGGGGCGTCAGCTGTGTTGCTTCGGAGCGGGTAACGAGGGAACAGATTGCGGGCTTAATTAACACCCCTCCCCCGAAACTCCGAAACTGCGAATTATGCAAGAAGTACGGAAAAGTGGCGAGGCAACTCCTTTTTCTTCCCGACGGCCGAGTTTCTTATTACATCGTTCCGCCGCTTTATCAAGAATTTAAAGTTTCATTCTGCACGGAAGCGACCGGCAGCGGCATGATACACGCACCGGCCTGTGTAGCCAAGTAAAAATTGAATAAAGGGCTGATGAAACGTCAACGTGGACGGAGAACGCCGTCGCGGAATTATTCATCAAAGAAACCTACAACAACGAGAGTTGTCGTAATAACGGTACTCGAAGAAAGCTCGATTATGTGTAGGTACTAGTTACAATGCATATATTTCATGAACTTTCTGTTCCGCTACCAACAACACGCTCTACAATTTCAATCCCATAAAGGCCATTCGTCGAGCTTCAAGTAGGTATTCTTCGAACGAATAAAAGGGACTTTTGCGAAACCATTTCCAACATCTTACGTGCATTTCACCGGCGATCGTTAATAAAAATATCGAGAGCTCGTCGTTACGCGCACGCGTTTCTATCCCCGGTGGAATGTAGGGGCGTATGAAGTTCAGAAATCGCAGCGTCAGTAGTTCACGAGTGGTTGATAACGCGTCAGAAGGGCCAGGGGGTGGAACAAGAGGACGGCTACAGCAATAACGCGCGCGGATATAAAGGGAAGCCCAAGAGGAAAGGGAGAACGCGGTCAGAATGGGACAGAGTCGAGGCAGAAATCAGCCAGTGGAAATATTTTAGCGCCACGGGGCGAATCCCTTGATGACAATTCCAGCGCAACCAATCCCGATGGCCCTTTGCAAGCCGCGCGCAGTCCTTTTTTTCCCTCCACTGTAGATCGGCGTCGCGCGCGTTCCACGCACGCCTCTGGCCGGAAGCGAAATTTCCGTATTACGCTTCGTGCCTCGATATCGTTCCCTAGCCCATCCCCTTTCCTTGCTTTGATCAGCGTTCCTCGAGGGAGAAGGACATCGTGTTGTGGCCCTTTGTGTGGCTACAGCCACGTTCTCTGAAAGGTTACGCTCGCTGGGATCGCTGCGGGCCGTGGCACCATTCACAGGATGCGAAATTAATATTAAAATATGCGCGAGGCTTGCGCGGATTGGAGACACGGAATTCATTAGCGCGTTCTTATCTCCGAGCTTTTCCGCTGGCTTTCGTTTTCGAAGCATTCTCTGTGCTAGGGTCAATAGCGTTCCTCCGAGTTTACCCGATCAAAATCTACGCGTTTGCAACCCTTTGCGTCACGGTCCCTTTAGGGGTGTAGCGTATAAATTGCTCCGTTAATTCTGGCTCGGTGATTGCGCATCAGGGCGGTGGTTCCGGTGGTGGGAAAATGAGAATTAATGCACGTGTAGTAAAGTTACTAAGGGGTTGGAATAAATGTAATGGATGGGTGAAAGAAAGTTTGAGGAGAGAGTGATAAGGGTCCTTAAATGTCGTAAGGGTAATTTAGACGATATTTTACTTCCTCCATCCCGCAGTATAAATTTGTAAAAATTTATATTCCAGGTATTAAAATTCTTTTAAAGAGCGATATAATTTATTTAACTCAGTCTCGGGAAATTTAAACTAAAATTACTTTTCTGGAATATTAATGATAAAATTGGTATTTATTGAAAATTGGATTAAAAAATATTATGTAAGACGCTACCTGACTCTCCCTCAAAAGAAAACGTAAGAAATTCTCGCTCCCCTCCTCCCCATAAAGCCTTACACAATTTAAAAACAACCCCTAACAAAGACACAGTAATTTGACGAGAACATTTCAGATTTCTCAGAAGAAACTAGTGAACTGAGTCAATGACGGGGTCGACTAGTTGCTCGGACATAAAACCTCAAGCTCCGCTTCTTCTTTTCTCTTCCTGGAAGTGTAAGGCAAATGACTTCATCCATAATCGCTGTTTGTCCCATACAAATGAAGGAGGCCAGATTCATGAACTTTTCCGCCATGAATAACCTCGCCGCATTCTGTGAACATAAATCAAACGAACCTCACTTCACTCTCCTTCATATATCAAACTACTTATCGCGCGTCAGAGTGCGTCACTCGGCCGTCCACTATTAATCGAACATCCTGTAGAATAAATCACGCGATGACACGTATGCAATCTTTCCCCCCTTTTAGCAAAAATCCCGTCGATTCGTATTCATTTCTGGCCACGAGCATTTCGTTTACTCGAGCATTTCCCTGGAAGATTCAGGCACGCGGCCAAGACGCGGACGTCGTCGTTATCGTGGCCGTTGGGGCATATGCCGTACGAAGATGTCGCGTATCCAGAATATCGATATTCGAATCGTGTACTCCGCGAAGCGTTCTCTACCGAGGGCGGGTAATACATTTGCTGCATCGTGCCCGCTATCAATCTGGTGAGCGTACTCGTTTTGTTTAGCCATGGCAAATTCTTCCCGTCCAAGTCGAACCGTCGGAAGCCGGCTGTTTCTTTGAGCTGGCGATGTTATCGCAGTAAAATTGCGCGAAACGAGGACGGAGTAAAAGGGAAGCAAGGCACCGTGAGTACCTCAAGCGACACACTCGACCAGGAAGTTCCGCAACGTCGACGCGTAACGAAGTTACAAAACAGCCGAGGATAAAAATTGATTATCGAACTTGGCGCTCCGGTCTCATCTGTTCGGAACACCTCTGCTCGCCCGTTTTTACCATCGCCAAACGAGAAGTTCTCGTTCCCGGGACATTCTGTCGCATCGATTCGAAGCGGCGGAGTTACTTTCGAACTTGAAATTGCATATTATTGGATTCTATCGGCGTCGAAGATATTTCACGCTAAACTACAACGACCACGTCCAAATCTGTCAGGTTCGATTATTCTACGAGCGTCGTTCCCACCAGTATTCTCTTCCACGTTGAATTCTCACCGCGGATTCTAGTACTCTCCATATTTTAATTGAAGCGCAGAGTTTTTTGATTACCAGACAAATGTTTCACAATTTAATATTTTTCTTCGTGTTTCGAGCTGTGCTCACAGTCCTCCTCAGGAGCGTTTTAAGTGGAACGCCGCGGACGTTAATTAAATTGCACACGGGAGCAGAAAATTGTATGGCTTTCTCATTTCGTAAGAGTCTTGACTGAGAAGTGTACATTTTAAAAGAACCTAAACCGATTTCTCTGCCAGCAAGGTATTCTCGCGTGAACCGCGAAATGGAAACGCTGACTAAACGATTATTAGTAAAGAAGGAAATAAGAATCCTTTTGAAAGAGGGAGAAATTTGCAATTCAAATTCAGAGGAGTAAAAAGTTACATTGGTCGTATCACTCCTCATGCTCTGCTCGCGTGGTCTGCGCGAGGCTGAGTATTTCGCTGGTTGGAGCGTTGAATCGAAAGCAACGGTGCCACGACAAGCTTTTTTTGAAGGAAATAACGACACGAAGGAGAATCGATCGTGCGACAATTTATTTTTAATTACTGCTTTGCATACATACGCGGCTGTAATTGTTCAATCGTTAGGCAGTCGCGGCGAGGAATTGTCGCTCCGCACGCGACAGTATCAGCCTTTCGCTCGAAACCGCGTGCCGCGGAAAATCGGCGCGGACGTTGATCGATGTGGAATCAGCCCTTATACAATCCGAAGAAAATTGCTCATTCCGCTAACTGCACGAAATAATGTGGCAATCAGTGGGGCGGGATTACATTCTAAACGAAGTTTGGAATAATTCAGTCGCATGACGCTGCGAGCGTGGCTCTCGTACTACGAGAACGACGTTTTGTAAATCGAACGTTCACCTTTCAACGGGCAACGACGGTGCAACAATTGCGCCACCCATTTTCTCCAGTTCTTTGTCACGGGCCATTCTCTCAAGCGAATGCTTCGTCACGTGCAACGTACATTCTACAGAGTAATTCGTGATTGCATACTCATACTACATCTTTTATATACGTACAAAATGGGAATAAATGTTATAAAAACATCGGGGTTTTCATGTTTCCACTCGATTTAAGACAATATGGACCAGTGCCGGTTTATCGTTACCTGAGGCGAGCTTCATATGGAGTCCTTAAATTATTCTAAATTAAACAAACTCAAAAATACGAAGTTAATAAGTATTAAAACGATTAAATAAATAAGATTAGACATGAGGTGCATTTCACGAGACAAGAGCTCCATTTTAAAATCTAAATTTTGGTGTACGTATCCGTTATTTTTTTTTCCGTTCCAGTTGGTAGGCCCATTTTTATTTTGTTTTTTTAGCTTTCACAACCCTATTTTTTTAATTTGCCAATTTTTCAAGAACCTCTGAGCTCCGGGCCTCTGCGGCTGTCTCTTTCGCCTCTATGTTAAGACGGCACTGATATGGACCAGTAGGGTAGATCAGGGCGAATCGGATCACTTTGTGTTTGACGGTAAAAAAACAGTAGTTAAACATACAAAAACTAATTTTTTATAATATATTCGTAACCAGTACACCTTTGGCTTCAAGTCGAATATATAAAAATTGAAACTAAACATAAAAATCTTTCATTTATAAACAAAAAACGAAAAAGTGAGAAACATCCGATTTGCCCCGAAACTTGGGGCGAATCGGACCACCCAGAAATTTCTGAAAAAACTGAAATTTTCATGACAAAATCTTTAGAATCAACTTAAACAAATCTAATTTAATGACAGTGTAGTCAAGTGACACTACTTAGCACACAGATCGGAAGGATATTGCCGTATTTTGCCGTCTCTATCAGCACAATTCTTGTGGCACCACTCTTCTCAGACAATCTGCTGAAAATGGACGAATTAACTTTTCACCGCAGTAAATACGTAATTTTCTTAAAACCATTAATTTATTTATTTTTTCGTCATTTTTTAGACTTAATTTTTATCACAGCTTCCTTTATTTTTTGGACACTATAAACCCTGATTGCGCTTTTTTAGGTATCTACGAACCATCTGTATATAAACAATTATCATATTAATAATTATAGAAATACTCAAATGAAAAGAAGGAGTGATCCGATTCGCCCCAAATAACGTGATCCGATTAGCCCCATATATATAAGTATTTCAAAGATTGTAGATAACATAAACATATTATGATATAATAGTTTAAAATACATCAAATTTTAAATTTGGACACCGTGCAAACTAATAACAATAAGCACATATGAATTTTCAAGCTTGCTTCTTATTTTAAATACGAAATTGCAGATTACGTAGGTTAGATACGGACCAAAACTGTAACGTTCACACGCAACCATCTCGCTAAAAACGTATGCCACCTCTAAACAATGACTTAAAACAATTAACGAACTATTGCAGTAGGTACGGGGGAGAGAGACGAGGTACTACGAACAATCGTAATAATCATTTCTATCGCGATGTAAGAAACATGGACTAAATTCTTATTTTGATCCGATTCGCCCTGGTCTACCCTACTACAATTCTTCTTTCACTACCATCTAAGCAAAGTATTAGGTGTTCTATTATTTATTGTCATAAAATAGCAAAGCAATAGGTTCACTCGTGTAATTCACTTCCACTTAAAAAACACTCCGCTGAGTTTCCCACAATGCCAACCACATTCCCTAGTACCTAACACCACAGACACCACATGCCAAAGGAATTCTTTTACTAAACTCTTCCCTACAAAAAAAATAACTACTTTTACGCTTTCTCACCACGCTGTACTTCTGATCCACCAGCATGATATATGTGCACTTAACAAAGTGACCTCGCAAAGATTCAATAAACCTACTCGTTCGAAAACGCGAAGGTTCAAAGGGCTGGAAGTTGCAGGGGCGAGCAACGCTTGGCTCCAACCGAAGGCGGTTCGCGATATCAATTTGGGCAATTAAACGCTCCCCGTTTGTAGCTGGGTGAGCGCGTTATCTGCGCGATTATATCCGTTAGCAGCCCCTTCGTGCCGCGGCGCAGGCCCCATAGGCAGCCCGGCCTCGTGTTGGTCGCCGGAACGCCACACAGTCGCGACAGCCACCGCGGTATCTATCGGGCCACGTGAAACCTTGTTAGAGGTGAGCACAGTTGGCACTACAATCTCATATCCTGCTCGGCGTACTTGTTCGCGTTGTACAGACTGCACCGACCAAATGAAACCTGGGGTCCCGTGTCCGCAAATATCGCTGCGACCCGTGGAAAGATCGCGCCCGGCTTCCGTGAACGCCTCGCGCCCCCGGGAACTGCAAATGCGTGCTTGTTCCAGCTCGGCACGATAATTTCGGAAGATACGCTGGAGCATGGAGCTGGAGCAGCGCTGAAGGGTGATGGAATAAAAGGAGGAACACTCGTGTATTCATACATGCTTCTATTTGCACGCCATTGAGAGGGTAGCTGACTTTCGTTGCAACGATTAGCGATGTCCAAGAGTGATTCAATTGGATCTTGAAGGATTTTGAGAATAATTAACTGATCAGTGGGGTAGTTTAGAAGTACATGAGAAAGGGTACAACCCTTTTTAAGTAGCATATTGTGTATTGCATTAATTGACATTAATTGCGTTAAATGAGTCTGCCATTGGGATTAATATTGTCATTGAGCGTGGAAGTTTTGACTCAGGGTTGCTCGGGGTTGGATGCAAATGGAATGCAGCAAGGGTATCTGCAGGAACCGCGCGGGATGCGGAAAGTAAGTTTGTTTATTATCGTCATCGACTACCGCGTTCTCGCAACTTCGCAAAAGAATAATTAGCCGCGGAATGGAGAACCGACGCGTGTCAGAATGTTGAAGTTAATTTCGCGGATAATCGTCTGGGCAATTTGGCGAGCGTTGTCTCTCTTTCTCTCTCTTCCTCGAAAGTAACCCCTGAGAACTCGACGAATTCGGCGTAAATCGCGGTGAAGGATGAAGGAGTAGAGCGGAACTTGTTTCAGTGCGTCGCGGAACTGTGCAATTACTGGCTCTAATCGGCCCGGCTGAAGTTTAAGCCTCCTCTAACGAATTCGAACAAATTTTAACTAGGTGTCCTACCAGAGCGGGTGGAAGTGGCGAATGCACCCCTCGTCGCACAGGATCATCAGGAGGAAGGCACTTTTTCATTTGGAAGGGGGAGAAACTTGGGTGCGCCACTTTGGATTCCCTAGAGAATTCCCAAAGCAATATTTCGTTAATATCGAGATGGAAATTGCGCAGAGAGGATCACTTCATTACACGTACCTCGAAAGACCAGAGTACCTATCAACGCAGCCCACGAATGTAATTCTGGATAACAATAACTCACCTTAAATAATTAAGTAGCCGTCAACCGAGACAGCTTCATTCGGTAAAATAATAAAATTATTTGCCCGAATTCCCTGGAAACCAGATTTCACAATTAGTCGGGATGAAAATGGAGCATTCTAGGTCGACCGTTAAAGTATTAAAGCTGCAACGAATAATGAGAAATTACGGGAATGACAGAATTAGGAAAACTACAAGGTATCGTTTCAAAACGAGCGTCGCATAAAGTCGTCGCAAAGTAACGCGGTACAGGCGAAGAAGCTTGGAAGAAGAGGCGGGCTGCATAGATCAGATAAAAAAGCGTGCCTGCAAGCTGTACAATCCGAACAATACGGCTTCTCCTTTTTTGCGACTCCGGCACAATCCATTGGGTCCTGCAAGAGTACACGAGCCATCCCCAAAGATTTACCGGGAATATTATTTTTCTCGCTCCGCGGGGAGGGGGCGGGAACACGTCCGCCGAGGATCGCCCGAGACAAAAGGAAACACGCTCCATCGCTAAAATGATTGCGCCACGGTGATTCATGCCCGGCCGCGAGAGGCAGAAACTTCTGTCAAATTTAACGCCGCAATATCTTAGAGTGCCCGGATGTATTTTAATGCAATCCCCCCGCCGAAACTCGAGCGGAACGCTGCCACTCTGAGCGATCTCTATCATTTTTTCACGAGAACTCCCCCCAGGCCACCTCGCTTTCAGCCTCTCGACCTCCGGCGTGGCGGAAGCTCCGTGGCCACGAGCGAGCGGAACGAGGAGCGTGCCTGCTCCGAGCAAATAGGTGAAAATTAGAAACGAAGGGGCTGATAGGGAGGAACGGGAAAGGGGTGCGTATAATCGCGCTGCCTGTCGTTCCTCTGTAATAACCACACGCTATTAAGGGCGGTCGGCTCACGGGACGCGATGGTAGGGGCGGAGGAGGGAGGGGGGGATGAAGGCGACGGAACGAGGGGATGGGGAAAGGCGCACCGTCCGCCGCAATTAGTTTTACGGTGCTCTCCTTTCCGACCCGAGCGAGAGAAGACGATGATCAGCCGCTATCACTCTCCCCTTTAGAAACTCCGTCGCATTTTCCCTCGCAGGGAAATTCAAACACGCGTAACGAAGGTTAATGTCGTGTCTACACAGAGAGGGACAAGCTTGTTCTCCCTGCCTCCCCCACCTTTTTCCCCGCCGCCAGTCCTCACCAATCTGTTTTAAGAGGTCGCAGACAGCACCCCTCGGCTCGTTACGAATTCATGAGTGGAATAGGTAGAGCTTTTTAGAGGTTGCGTGTCGATGTTTCTGGAATCTGCGGGAGCCTTTAAGGGGACCCATCCTTGTACCTCGGCTGGTTGTGTACTTGTGCTTTCTGTAGGATTATAACGTAGAGAATTCTTATAGAGCACTCTCTCAAACAGTTTCCCAAACACCTTAAGACCTTCAGACTCTCCAAAACGTCCTCCTCAGTTCGCTGGAATTCAATATCGAAGCAGCCTCGCGGAGAAATAACAAAAAGGAGATTCTTCCGTTTGATTAGCGGCCTCATAAAACATTTATCGAGGCGAGGGGAGGGAAAAATTGCGAGAGGCAGTGAATATTCCGCGGGGCTGCCGCGAAGGTAAATATTTATGTCGATTAGATATTCCGAGCCAGTCCTTTGGGCCGTCCACGTTCAAAGGAATTTCTTTAATTCTCCGCCTCTGATCTTTCATGAAATTACGCGCGGACAGACGGCCCTTGCCGCTGCCGGGGTAAGCGGTGGCTAGCTGGGGAATAAAGGAGGAGGAGAATAGAGCCAGCCGGATCGCCGTTCCGCAATGCTACGGCAACGGGCTTCGCCAGCCCGCGTATGTGTCCGTTCTGGCATTTATGGGGGCATTTATATCGGGCCACAGGTTATGCCTGGCCGGGGGATAGTTAGAGGCACGATACCATCGGCCGAGGTGGTTCCAATCATTTCCCAATTAGCAGCTGATTGCGTACAGTCTACGGTAGAACTTTGACCCACCGCAGATCGGTTTAGTACGGTTAATTCGGGAACACCGGGAGACGGACTCGATACGCGGACAGGATAGACAGGGAACGTAGATGTGGCAGGGGGGTGGATTCAGGGGGGTAGCCGACGTTAATATCTCAGGATGCGAAACGAGCCTGCAGCAATATCGCAGATCGCGCAAATTGCGATCGGCTATGGAGATCTTCGTATTCCGACGCACACGCGGGGATTTACGGGATGTCGGTTTTTCATTTGCGCCACCGTGATGCCGTGAAATTAGTTGACCAACAGGCGTGCCGCGATACCATCCTTTCCTCTCTTTCGTTATCGTGGCTATTTTTATGAACGGATCCCCATCGTTTATTCTGTTCGATAATCATTGTGAAATGGGATATTTCAAGCATTTACTGTGAGACGGTTCCTCGGAATAATTATCGCTCGAAGCTCTGAGGCATAAGCTGTGCCATTTTTTCGAAGTTTTCCTGAAATCGTAACTAAGATCTGCATCACAGTATTATAATTATCAGAAATGATGATACATCCTTAGGATTCTACGACTAAATTCAATTCTACCGCGAAAACTGCATTCACCTCGTTGCTTTGCTAAAGTGGCGAAACAAATTCGTAAGTCTGCAAGGTCCCACCGTAGTTTCTTCAACCCATCCATCCCACCACGCAACATTTCCAGCCCAATAAATTCAACGACCTCGTACGATTAATTCCCATCGCAGCGGAGGTCCTTTTTCCCCGTCGTTGCTGGACGAATCACCGATTCCCCCGTTTCGCTGATCCCTGTGCCCGGTACTTTCAAGTCCCGCCCAGCGTTCGCCGATGAATTTGCGCCCGGCGACAGCTTGGAAATTAGTGAGTTCAAAGGTCGCGAGCGTTACCTACGTTCGACGATCGGGGAATTCTTCGGGGTTCCCCCCTCCTCGTTAACGGACATTGTCGCGCGGAATTAGAGGCCGATTCCTCTTTGTCCCGCCGCTGCCGGGACGGTCCCTTTAATTCTCGAACAATGCGCGCGAGGCTGACTCAGAACGAGAAATGACAAAAAAAAAAAACGAGAAAGAAAACAGAGGGGCAAAAAACAGTGAAACAGAGAGGCACCGGGATAAAGGCTGAAACGCGCGCGCGTTTCACGCACTAGGCGTTTTAACCGTTTTAACGAGAGACCAGGGTCGCGAGCGCGCACGCAGCCACGCACACGAGCAGGGCATCGTTCATCATTGCGTGTCATTGTGTGTTGCAGAACCTGGCGACCTAGCCGTCGCGACCCATTGTTCCCCGCTGGCCGACAACGAGCGAAGCAACAGCAACGGCACCGCCGACAGCACGAATGCCAGTGGCAGCGCCGCCGGCAAAAGCTATTCGCTCGAGCACCGTATCCGCCGCGCGTCTACGTCCGAACGGAGGCATCTGGTCGCGAGGCGACCCTACCGGGAATTATTCGGATGCCGTGGAAGCGTCTTCGCGGCCGCGGAATGTGTCGATCAGAAAGTCATGGGCTCCCAGCTGCGTGCCGACCCAGCCGGCGTAGAGCGAGCCCAGAGGACGCGATGGAACCTCGCCCTTCATCGAACCTGACACACTAACGCACGAGAGGAACGTGCCCGATCGAATGATACTGGAAGAGTGGACCAGAATAGCGACCGTACACCACGACTAGGATTCACAGTTCTGAAGAGCGCACGACGCGAGGCCTGACCCGATTCGGACACCTTTATTATCAACGTGAATGCTGCGGGCACTTTCTACGTGTTGCTATTAAACGTAACAACGGGATTCACGAGGAGAAACGGCTTCAGAGATCGAGGAACATCTCAGGCTCCCGTGCACCGTGATAATCAGGAAGTTGAGGATTCCGAGCTACGTGCCGCCCGCCGAATCCCTACCAACGTGGAACGAACTTGAAGATCAGGACGAATCCTCTTTCCCCATTGAAGCTGACGCTATGATCCACGGAGGAGCACGTTTAATCAGACGGTATCTCAGGATTCGAGGGGGAATATCCGAGGAGGGCGAGCGCGCACCGCGTCGATCCTCTTTCGTTTCCCTCGAGCACGCAAGATAGTCCGCCTTCCCGTTTCGCGGTTTCGCTCCGTCTATTTGGCTGAATAGAGGGGCGAGATTTTTCTTTGGGACGGAGCTCCGCGGCTCGGTGGAAGTCATGGCGCGGTTGTTACTGGAAGATAAATTAAGGAAGAATAGAGCAGGGAGGAAACAAACAGAATAGGAGAGGGTGGGTGGACGGGGATGGAAAGTTCATGAATGCCGCATCGAGCACGCACGCGTCCTTGCGTGCTCCCCGAGAATTAGAACGGACTTGTGTATTTGTATCTGTCTTTTCTGACAGGCTGCTTTCCCCCAGCCCCGGTAAATCATCGGAATTAGCGCAATTTCGACGTCAAGTGGCCTGGCAGGCTTTCTGTCCCTGTGCCTCCCTCGAGGCGAAAGGGCGCGGCAGCGGGAAAACGGGGATGAAGGAAGAATCGTAGCGCAAGAATCTGAAAAAAATAATCGGAGGGAACGAGAATCGAGGGTATTGTTAAAGGGGAATCAGGCTTCGAGGTCTCCTGAACGGTCCGACGGCGAGGATCGCGGTGAATCGTGCTCGTCGAGGGTAGCGAGTGTAGCTACGGGTGAATCGGGAGGCCTGTTCTCGAAGTTTTTACAACGGCGGAGAACAAAGTAACCGTTCGCCACGGAACAACAAACTTACCGGAGCCACGGAAGCGTTCTGGCGAAGGGAACGGGCCAGTAAGAAACTGAAGGGGGACACGAAACCACGAGCTCTCTCCGCCTGTTGGACACGCGTGGTCGCGTGCTGCCGTGAAATTACCGAATCCCCGGCTACGATTCCATTTTTCCTGGCCCTCGTCGCGGTACGCATTGTTACGGGAGAGCCGAGAAAGCGGGGTCTGTTTAAACGCTCGACGATTTATAGCCGCTCGAAAACGTCGAGTCGGGAAGCTCGGCTGGGTGGAGGAAAGAAACGGCGAAGTTTCCAGCCCCTTCTTTCGTTATCTAGCGGGCTCCTCTTCACGGTTGCTGGGATTTTTAATTAACTGGCGCGGTTCTCGGCCGCGGCCCGTCCAAGGGAAATAGGATGCTACAAACGTCTCCGCGTCGCCGCCGGGCGTGAAGGGTCACTGGCTCGCAGTTATTATTTTTAATCCGTACGAGCCGACGCCGGCCGATCCTTTCCGCCCGTCTATCCGAATGCACACACGCATGCGGACGCGCGCGCGGCCCTTTCAACCCCTCTATTTGGTACAGCAAAGGGGAGGAGGGTAAACGAGACTAACGCGCTAACGATGCCAACGTTAATTACCGGCCCGGATAGACCGCCTAATCGTCGAGCGAGTGCACGCGCTAATTACGTGGCCGCCTGCTGATCGAGCAAATCGTACGGTTAGCCGTGAATCGTGGTGCCGCGTTCGGATTCCCCGTTTCCCCCTGTTTTTCGTTATGTTTCGGAAGGCACCCTCGGTCGAGGATGCTGCCCTTACGTCGCGCGAGAGGGAAAGTCGAAAGGCAGAGGCAGCGAGCGGTAGCACTCGGGTTGAAAATTCTGTTTAATTCGAGGGTGGAAATGTGAGGGACACGTGTACGCTAATTTTCTGTGCGATTGGTCGTTGCTTGAAGTCTCTACGTGTAATGTATAGCGCAACTGATCAGCTGGATCTTAGGGGAGGGGGGTGGAGACAGTAGATGGGGAAGCATGAGAATATTGAAAGAAAAGGGTGATTCTTACAATCAATGACACTTTGAGAAAAATCGATCATGAAATGATTCCTCTGCTTCTTGACTTCCTCTCGCAAGAACTCCTTCGTTCTTGCCCATGCGAATCGTGGGAGGCATGCGGTGAATCGGTTCGAGAACAAAGTGAAACACAATTCCTGCCAATTTTGTACGAAAGATTCCACCGCGATTCTGGTCGATAGGGACAGATAGCGCCAAAGGAGGGAAACGGTGCCAGACGAGAACACACGTTGCCAAAGGAAGGAAGCTAGCGACGACACGCGTGGCCCGTTCGAAGGGCACGATCCTACCGCGTAGATGTAGATTTACTAAGAAAACGAGAAAGAAGCAAAAAAATACAACAAACATTTAAATTGTAACGTTTAGAAGGTTTCCTACATAGCGAATCACGCGACACTACCGCGTGTACGAAGTCTAATTGCTTAAGGACACACGAGACACCGGACACACACGTACATACCCATACATACCTACGCATAGATACACACGTGACACATTCGCAGCGATATCCGATATATAAATATATATATGTAATTTTGTAAATACACTGGTATAAATGACTAAAAAACAATGCATTGTGATTGGAGAACGATTTAGCTACGTAACGAATACAACGCTCCTTTCTATACTCCTCATTAACTCCATCGCCCACTAAGAATCAAAGCCAGGTAGATCAACGAATAGAGCCACGAGAGTGAACGCAGCATCGACATTTTCTAAGGAAAAATCACAGAAATGGTCACGTGAGTCGTTTTCTCCTGCCGAGTGCTCGTGCGTGTGCGTGAGGATACAGGAGTGATTGGAAAGGCACTGTCAGGGGGCGGGGCACAAAAATACAGCAACGCGTGACAGTAGTTAGAAAATATTAAGTTACGCTCGTCATTTCCTGGCGATACAACCTCCATACGTGTCACGGAAGCTTCAGAAACAAGCTGAGAATCAAGTAAATCACGTTTCAAGTAGTACAGAGCGGTAATAAGTCAGACATACCTCCCGTTCGGAGGCAGCGCTGGCCATTTCGATCCTTCGCTATTAGTAGGTGGGTAATTGAGATTTACTATGGATGGAAACAGGTTAATACGCTACCGCGATCGTCCAGGATACATTATCGGCCACATTTGATCGAAATCCATCCCCCCTGACGCGACCACGAGCCCGCGTAAACGGCGAACGTAGCGCGTCCATTGATCCGAGCACGCGACGTACGGATGA
The DNA here is from genome assembly GCA_929113495.1 of Andrena minutula. Classification (NCBI taxonomy): domain Eukaryota; kingdom Metazoa; phylum Arthropoda; class Insecta; order Hymenoptera; family Andrenidae; genus Andrena; species Andrena minutula. Next base: position 25,277,631 of record OV815994.1, read on the forward strand.
AAGGGAATTTCGTCGTGGATGATGGCCAGCCGTGAAATCTCTGGCGAAACAGTGACGCGGGGGCTCGTGGACGCTCGAGAATGCCCCCTCGACGAGAGTTACGTGCGTGCGCGCGCGTGGAGCGAGCCGAGTGTCCGGCGAAAGGAACAAAGACGAGGAGAATGAGCGCGTGTAACACAGGGTAGACAATAGGGACCATCGAGAGTGACTGCAGGCAGGGACGAGCAAAGGACGTCGCGATCCCAGTTTGTTTCATGAATATTTCAGCGTCTGGCGTGGCCCGGTAAACAGCGGACGCCGTGGAATTATGTTTCCAAGGGTGTTTGCGACGCCGGGCGTCGACCACTCGTGGAAGAACGCTCGCGCCGATTCTCGCCCTCCGCAGGCAGCCGCCGGGCGCGGAATACTAATTGACTGCGAACCGCTGAGGCAGCCTGAACCAAATCTCGTTTCTTCATCCCCTCGTGTTCTCGGCCTTTTTCCACTGAAACCTCCCATCCATCATTCTGACCTCTGTTCCACGATTTTTCACCCCTTCAAGCAGAATCTCTCTGTCGCACGGGCAACCGGAGCCTCGACGTTTGGGCACGCACGCTTGGTAGAGGTAGAAATTTATATAGAGGGTGCTTTGGAAGTATAAACGCGAGCTCAATTACGTTTAAATTTTGAGGAATAACCTGTGGTTTTAAGGGCGTTCGTAGAATTTGTTTACAGGGGAGGGGGCAAATTTGGGGTGATAGTAAAGAAAAATATAGTCACAAAAAGTAACTCTGATGGTGCGAGTGGAGTATCTTCCATTTTTAATCCATTTCATAATGCCAATTTAATTAAAAATTTATACCGAAATTTAACAATATTCATTTTTTTAGTATAAACTTAATAAAAATCAGTTTATAATAATAAGAAATTTTATCTCAAAAGTCAGAGGTGGCAACTGCCCCTTTTGCCCCCACTCATGTATGCCCAAAACTTGTACCAAGCAGTGTGCCCAGAAATCCCCATCGATTCACTAAATTCAACGTCCACAGAGCTCGGAAAAAAGGTACGTGCATTTCTCATCCCCTTTCGCCCCCCCCCCCCCCCCCCCCCCGTCGGCCCACCGAATTATTACATTTTGCTCGAGATATTACATTCCGAAGCGTAGCGGGAACGTCCTATTCTGTTTCGGCGGGGTAACGACGAGTTTGGCTAGAGCAGGGCCCGTGAATCTCCCTTCGAGGAAAGCGCAATTTCTATTCCGGCGGGCGCGCGCGGCCCGGGAAGCTTTATTGCGAGCGGAATCGCGCGGTTACGGGGAAGCTTCGGTCGACCGTGAACGGGAATTCCTCCGGCGAGGATTTTAAGAGCCGTGGGGTCAGAACGTTCCCTTCTTCGTGGGGGTGTGTGCGTCAATAATGACGGTGCGGCGCGAAATCGCACGTCGTCGAGCGGGGCGAGAGCGAGAGGGAATGTGCCACCTGTTACACCCTCGCCAGCAGACTCCTACCCCTCTCAACCACGTCGGAATGGCTGGTGTGAACGAGCATAAAGTCGAAAGTTCGGGTTCCTTCGGCGCTCGTACCCACTGACACGATGGGAGACGGAGATCAGGAGCGACCAGTATTCATGGGGGTGGGGGTGGGGGCGTAAAATTTCGGCCGGGGAACTTCCCGCCAAGGACTTCTATCGGGCTCATTGTTTTTATGGAAATCGAGGGGTGTTCCTCTCACGAGAAATCGATGAACACTTCAGTAGGGGACGTTTCCATTGGAATTGATCCATGAATGGACCGATGTATCTTCTTCGAGGAAACTCGGCTGTATAATATCGAATTCGAGGCTCGTGTTTTGTTTCCAGTTACTGGTAGGATATATGGCGCGCACCGCTGTAACGGATAAAAATCTTCGCCTGTCTGTTGTTTCTCCCGTCTGGGCTCCTGAACTCCGGGAATCGTGGCGCAGAAAGTTTCTCACGGAAACTTGCTCGCCGGGGGTAGGTCGGCGCTCGCGAGCACGGAAGAGAGTTTGGCGGACGGCCTGCTTCCGGTGAGGCGTGCCGTGAGATCGTGCGAGATGGTCAGACACAATAAGCTTCGAACTATGTACTTAACCTGACAGAACACGTTCGAATAAAATTGTCACGTGATACAAGCCCGTGTAAGTTCATTCTTGAGTATTCATACATGGCTGTGTCATGTCCGAAGTTATGCGCCGCTTCTCCTTTTGCTGGGACCTCGGTGCAGTTTCTAGCAATTCAGTGTCCTTGTTCAAAGGAATATGAGCAGGGAACAGAGGCGCACTCAGGATTTGATCTTGGGGGAGCCGAGTTGAACGTTAAAAATATTTTTAATGAAAATTCAGTAAATATCATGAGGTGATTATAAAAATTTATTTAAAGGATATAATTCAGGTTTCTTTTTTTCTTAACAATGACCCTTCTTTGGGTGCGCCACTGGCAGGGGTTAAGGGGTTATACCTAGTCAGGAGGCCGAAAAGAAGCGAATGTTTGCGAATTTTTTTTGAAAAAGTGGAAGCATATATTTTCACAGAACTTTTTGCACTTTAAAGAGTAACATTTAAAGAACATTTGTTAATTTGTTTGTTAAAAAATATTTAACGTTTATAATAAAAATACAACGACATCCAAGAAGCCTTTTTAAAAACGGTGAGCAAGATATCTCAAAAACTACTGCACCAATGTTTCTCATACTTTGTGGGATTATTTTTTATATAAAAATCTATCGACTATCGTTCGCATTTTTTTTAATGTATATTTTCGATTTTATCAAAGAAAAATGGCCGTTTTTCGCACGAAAATCAGGTTCTTCAAACTTTAATTAGCCGCCATTTTATTTTAAATTAATATTTCGAAAATCCCCCGCCGTCAGTTGAAAGATACATTAATATACTAACGAAATCTTTTTTGTTTTTTTATTTTAGATACTCTGATTCCGAATGTCAGTGCTCACCGCAAAACAACTTTTTATAAAAGACTTCCTAGATATCAATTGTAATTTTATTATAAACGTAAATATTTTTTAGCGAAAAAATTACCAAATCTTCTTTAGATGTTGCTGTTTTAAGCGCAAAAAGTTCTGTAAAAATAGATGCTTCAGTTTTTCCAAAAAAAATTCACAAACATTCGTCTCTTTTCGGCCTCCTGACTAGGTATAACCCCTTAAAACAGAATTCCATATTCGGACAAATCAATTCGGGGAAAGATTCTTACACCTTACATTAGCTTACATGATATGGCGAAGCAGGTTCTAAGAAACTTTGTATGATTCTGTCCCGAGTATATTCCCGTTCACAGTCGATAGAATTACAACTGCGTAGGAAGGTGCGAATCACCGATCTCATCTCCATAAGAGCACCATCAACGCCAGGTAAGTGCATTTACAATTTCTCACAATCACGTAGCCTAACGTCATCACACGTAATCGCTTAGGTACCTTTTCAACCGTTCTACAGACGGCGCATTGCATTCAGTACACACGATAAATGCAGTTGCTGCGTGCAGCATCGGATAAAAGCCGCGGCAACGGGCGCGGGTACACACGCGTATCGGTTTTACCCTTTAATACGTCGCACTTTTGAATGTTTCGCGGCTTTTATCGCGCCCCGGTACGTTTTCCACGGTCGATCGCCGCTCGACCACTCTCCCCCTAACTACTCGAACGCCTCCCGTCCCTCTCTGTAACCCTATAATCCGAAACCACGCCGGTTGATAGACCAGCGGAATCTTTCGCCCCGATCAAACTGAAGAGAAGTGCGTTAAGCGGCGCGAAATCGAGCCGGCACTTTACGCCCGCCGTTTCGGCGTGTAAATTCGCTCGGGGCCAGTGGAAGGCGTGTCACGACGAACGTCACCATTGGCTCCTGGACAGGTTTCAATTTTACAGCTGCATAAATCGACGACCGTTCCTACGGCTGAAATGGTCCCAAGGACCAGCAAGAAAGTCCCTCTATCTTCCCTCCTTACTCGAATCTTATTTGGTCCCGTTCTATCGTCGTTTCGGGGCCACGCGAACGAGTCGAAGGAAATGTTACGGTATTCGATATTTCCCGTCAGGAAACTTCTCCATCGAGCACCGCCGCGCCTCTGGAAACCACTCGAACGGCAGAAAGCCCTTTGACGCGCGGAAATATTTCTCGCGTTACCCCCGATAAGGTGAACGCCCGTCGACCGCCACAAACGCGTCGAAACAGTCGTTCGCGGTGACTATTTTTGCGAACGACGAGTAAATCGCATTTCGCTGTTAATAAAAGAAAGGCGACTAGATAGAGTCACGCCGCGTCCATCAGGCTTTATAAAACGCCAATATCGATCCGGTGAGGGGGGGGGGGGGGCTACAGGGGAATGGTAGATGACTTTTTATCGGCCGCTCGATGCATTTTTGATGGTTGGACGTCGAGTCTGAAGACGATTGCAACGTAGGTACCTTTGATACCTCGTTGCTCGTAAACGTTGGCGCACCATCTATATTGGCATGCAGCATCTCGTCCACAGGCGGTTATCGATACGGTTTAGAAGCTCCGCGAGGCGGAAAATTATTCTGGACCCTGCGAAACAAGCCGACCGATGGGAAAAAGGAAGAAATATGGAGGTTCTGGTTGACGATATCGCGGGGGCCGTAAAAACGAGTCGTACGGATTACCGGGGAAAGGTTACGACGCGAGCAAACTCGCGACGGCTAATAAACCATAAAAGGCAGTAGGCCACGCGTAGAGGAAAACCATCTTGCGCAGGGAAATACAGTCGTTTTATCGGAATTCCCTGCGTACTCGATCATGAACACGCGTTTAAGCGAACCTTCGTTCTTTTTCAATAAAACCTAAGGACGTCGCGAGTCAAGATTCTTCAAATCTCGCGTTGGAATTCTGTTCTCGTCCCAATATAGTCGATGCAACGCGTTTTATACAGCTACGGTGTTTTTGAAAGCACCATGCACTTAAGCATAGTTAGCAATGAAGACACATCAAATTTCGTAAATAATTTAAAGTCGGGGAAGTTTTTTCTCTCTCCTGAAAAATTTGATATTTGGCACTTACAGTGTTTTCTACAAGGACTCTTCAATTCGGCAATAGCATGACATATTTCTGAGGCATTCGCAGTGGAAGACATCCAAGGAGGATTTAATTCACATTAAATTGATAATTGCTTTCTATTTTCAAGTAGAACGACAATAATATCAGGCTTTCTACAATAAACAATGCTTCCCTTGTTCCCAACGGTGCTCGAAGAGCAGCTCCTCAGGTACTTCGTGAAACGGTTTAGGATCTTGACAGCTCACAGTAGCAATTACTTCGCGGAGTTACTGAATGTGGGTTGAGTGAGCATTTAACCGCGAACTCGCAGTCAAAACAATTCCCGTGGTCTTGAGGGTGCGTCCTACAATGTGCTGGCTGAGTTATTCAGCTTCCTTAAAATTCCTTTGCTGGCAATGGAGCAGCGAAGTCGTTGGTTGTTCAAAAAAATTAGCAGAGCACCGTCACCGTTTTAACTCTCCCACTGAACTTCACGCTAGAAGATCCCGTAGGAGCCTTCTTATTTCGACAAACAACAACGCACGTCGTGATTGTTCTACTTGATACGAAGAAATAAAGCAGAGCATGAAGGAGATTTAAATCTGTACACCATTTGTATGTATCTCTGTTTATGCAACGCGACACGCATGCAAAGTGGGGACCTTTAAAATTCAATCTCGCGTGTGTCCTGGTCTCTAAAAAGAAACGAGTGATTCGAGTTAAAGAAACCTGGGAACACCGAGTTTCTACTTAAATAGTCCCACGACGGTCGTCATTCTACGAGCTATTCATTCAACACCGAGTGTCACAATGTTTCTTCGCATTCCTCTACTCATTGACAAAAGAACTCAATCCTGCTCTGTTACAATGGAGCTCGCGTGAGAACTCTCGTTTCAAGGATGACGTACAGTCGCAGGTATCGCGTTTAAAAAGCCGTTCATCAAGTAGCCCATCATGCACGGAAAACATCCGAGCTCCTCCGCGTGCAAAGTGCAGGTTGAAGAACGCTCGAACAACTGCAAGTACGTTAGTACGCACCCAAACTCCCAGCAGAATCATCTACTTAACGATCGTCGTTAAAAAGCCATAAACCACGTTCCATCTCGCCTGGTTGATATTCATGCTCGCAGCCTCTCTCGTATGAGTTCCGCTGGCTGTAAGTAGGGTGTTTGGTGGTGCACGAGTGTCTATTCTGCGACGATCTGTGTAACGCGGAGGCAGATAGACGCGCAACTTCTTTATGAAGAGGAGAAATGAAAGAATCGTGTGGATTACTGGGTCATGATTCGAGTCATGTCTTTTTAATAATTCCTTCGACCGATTGAAGTACTCTGGCTGACTTCTTTCGTTTAAGATCCAAGTATAAGAAACATGGAATTTTCTGGAAGGATTACTATTGTACAGTATTATCCTTATATGATCGACAATTGATGATCCATTTAGGGGCCTATATTTTTATAATACACAACAAGCACGATAATTCCTCAATAAAATGTGGAGAGCGGATGGCCCTTATTTTCTCAAAACCACGGAAAAACTTTAGCAAAATAATGTATTCTCTTCCATAGGCTCAGAGATAACAAAGTATTGCATTTTCAAGAGAAGACTTTCAGTTGTGGACTTTCAGTTCCCTGTTACAGCGGAGCGCAGGGAACTCATAATTTCTCCAGCGTCGACGCGTTTGGAACCTGGAACCTCGTTCGAGCGCGTTCGTCACCGTTCGTTGGACCGATCAGCCGGTACCAGGGCGCGACGTCGAATGATTAATCATGCAAATTCAGCGGCACAATTGGAAGAAGACCGGCGATGAAAAGCGTGGCGGGCGTAAAAAATTGATAAAATACATGCCCGTACCAAGTTGTACGAAGCCGTCGGTTTCACGGATCGATCGGGGACGACGGTTCAAGCTGCTTGTAGGGGGTTCGAGCGCTCACGCGACGAACCCATCCCTTCTTCATCCCCCTCCGTGCTCCAGTGTGTACGTGTCTATGTCACGGGGTGTCTCCGTTATTTCCATGCGCCACTTCAATTTCGTCGGTGCTCCGCGCCGCGGTTTGCTTAAATTTCAGGACGCCACGCGTGTGTGTAGCGTCGAGCACACAACTTTCACCCTTGCCCCGCGACGAGGCTTTTTCATGGGGCTGTTGAAGCAACACGAGTTGCCCCAAACTACGCAGCCTGACAGGGGGGCTGATATTACGTGGGCGAATAAGTTGAAATTGTAGGAGAAATATTTCTCACCGGAAGCTTCGCTTTCAAGAGGATTTTGAGAATCTGTCTGGCGCACGTGCGCCCCGCTCGACCCTTTCATACGTCTTGCCGATGTGCAACGCAATTTGGGGCAAAGGGAAAGGATGGTGAGAGAAAATAGCTGGGTTTTAGTCTGTTTGTTTTGGTGAGTTGGGAATTTTGCAGTGCAGATGCAATTACTGCCGCGTTCTCCCAGGGCGAGGAGTGTATCCGAGTATAAGTTGATTATTACTTACATTAAACTGATAACATGATGAAGTAAACAGGATGAAAATAAAGCGTATTATGGGCACAGCTCATTTTACAATTTCGCTATATTCCATTACATACAACCAAATCAGTCCTCGTTACATTATACGTGTAATATTCTTGCACAGACTACGTCGTTCGTCTTTAAGACACTTTGGAACACGAGAAGGATTTGGATGTAACGACGTAAACTGGGGCGAACAAACCTATCGGAACTTATTGGGCACCGATCAAATTAGAATATCGACACGAATGCACCGAATGCATTTCGTCGCTGGGAACTTTTGAGGGGCCATCGAGGATTTAGGTAACATCTGCGCTCGAATTGAATCTTGCTGCGAGGAATATTTGGGGAGGAAGAGAGTCCAGTAGCAACAAAGCCACATTCTCAGAAATAATTGTCAATGAATAATAATGAAGGATAATTTATAGACGTGAATACCTTACGGTGCAAAATATCCCCTTCTTCGAAAGTGCCTAGAAACTTCCAGCGAAATGCATTCTATTATTAAAATACCCGCGAGTGACATTCGCCCGCGTTTCTCGTTAACTGGACCATTAAAATTTCCCAGTTTCTAAAACAATCTTCCCAGCAATATTCAAGAACTGAAGTTGCTCGTAAATTATTCAAAGGCGAAGGATCCGTGGATGGTAGCAATTTATATCGACAACAGCCAGCCATGGGAACCGTCGAAAATCGAATACAAAACACAGCCGATCATACGAGAAAATGGAATGAATTACGCCTGAATGCAGAGCGAAATTACTAATTCCGGAATAAAAGACAACGACGCACGGTCAGGGGAATCTACGAAATTACTGGTTACTAAGGAAACAGCTGCCCGACCGTGGTCCCAGCCAGCGGGGTAAGCGTTTTAAAGAATAATCGATACCCGTTAGAATTTCTCCCGTCGTTGAAACTCAATAATGCAAATTCGCGCGCCACCGTATAATAATAAGGACTGCGGGAACGACGGAGGAAGAGTAACGAAGAGATCTCTCTATCGCTGGTCGGGGTCGATCGAATCGTCCAGATCGAGACCAGGGACCCGACACCCGCCGTCTCGCCCCCGGTTTCACCCCCGCGGTTAATTGCGGCTGGGGCCACGCGGAGCGTCATTTGTCCCCGTGGCCATTCACCGCGCGTTTAATTCCAAACGATGTTTACCCCCCTCCGCGAGCGTTACATCGGATAAAAACGAATCACGTAGCAAGGGGGTCGGGTGTCGCGGCGAAAAATTCCCGCGGCACCTTATATACGGGCGAAACAATTACGCGAAGGCGACGAAAAGGGACGAAAGCGACGAGTCAGGTCACGGGTATGGGCAGAAAGGGGTCTGGTAATTTCCCGGACAAGAAAGCTCGCGCTGGGGACGCATTAACCGAGACAGAGCAACCCCTCCCCGTGCATCCCCCCCCCCCCAGGCCCGGGCAGAACAACCCCTTTTCCAGCAGCCTCGCCGCCACCCCGAAAGCTGCGTGCTACGACATAACGGCCCCGTAAAACGTAATGGCTAACGAAAATACGACCCTAATACGGCCACACACGGAGAACATTAAACACCGCAGCCAGCCATTCCCGACAGACAGAGCGCGTGTCCTTCTACGAGAAAGCGATCGAGGGACCCGTGATCGAGGGAGAGATTCATAAAGTGCGCGGGGGAACGTGGACCGAGGGTAGTCTGAGGGAGAATATACACAGTAAATTTCTCAGCGTCGCAGCCTTTTTATCGCTCCCCGAGGCACTCCCTTGGCGGAGACTCCGCGTTGTGTTTTATTCCACGGCACGGCAAACGGCACAACTCTCAAGTTCAGGGTCGTAAGTTCCGACCTTAGTGTGAGGGCGACGCGAGGGACGCGTCTGAGTTCCGGAATTTCGGGGTTTAGGGCCCTCTGGCTAATCTCGACGACTGACTGTTGCACTGCGCGAGGGGTTGACGGGTCGATGCTGGTAATTTATGGAAGTTTAGGGGATGTTTAGAAACTAGATACTTAAAGTCTTTTGAAGGTATAGATATTGAAAATATTTTCTAGACTTTGTATTAAGAGGTTACGTCACCCTGAAACGCTCAGAACTGTACTAAATTTCTGTGTGATATTTATACAATATATTCATTAGTACATGCCCTAAGCATAAGAAGTGCAGGAATAATTTTCAACCTCAGAGTGTTATGAAAAAAAAATCGTGTAATTTGTTGTTTTAAGTGTCTCAGGGTGGCGTAATCCTTTAAGGAAATGTAAGCTTTCTTTCTCCGGTAAAGACAATCTACTTATCCGCGTTATCCTAGAACTGAGGAAGATGATTTTGTGCCACATGCAATCTTCCCCATATCCTAGGAACTCTCTCCGTTGCCTTTGTAGACAAAGGCTGCCCCGTGAAATGTGTACACATTACACAGTACACCAGCCACATCTGGTTACTTGGAAGGTGATAATATGGTCCTTTGATCTTCAGTCGTACGCGAACTTCGACGCGTAACGTGACTCGTCGTACACGCAGCACTATCCACGCTATTTCGGGCTAAAATCCCATCTCCGACGGTCACGTAACAGCGTACCGAGTTTCGCCCAACAGAGACAGTTAATTTCACGCTGATTAGGAAGCCAGCCTGGGGACCGAAGACGGGGGTGGGAGTTTTGAACGTAACTGTACGCGAAACGGATACGTGTTCGTCCGTGAAATGACCATTAGGTCCAGCTGGCCGATAGATCCACGCAGAATTCTGTAACAGCAGGGCGGCAGATAGACAGCAAGCTAAGCATGTAACATATGCGCGAAGGCGAGTGCGAGCGGCAACGCGACCGTCTGCATGCGAATGGACGGCGGGATCGTCGATGGCTCGGCAGAAAGCTGGCCCCCTAATATTTTCGTTGCACGTTAATCTATGGGCGAAAATAGAACGCGGTACGTGCAGGGACGTTGAACAGGTCGACTCGGTTTTCAGGCCAGCGTCGTACGTGCAACGGCGGGCCGCGGCCACATGAATTACTACGTCAGCCGGCGAGCATGTCGTGTTCATTCAGAAAATATGAAGGGTCTGGTCCGAGCACGCAAACACGCGGCCAGGGAAGTACGGTTAAAGGGAAAAATGGCCACGTCCGGCTTCGGTGACTCGGAAATTCCGAACGGGATAATCAACCAACGTAGTCCCGGCATGACTTGGGATCTTTGTGCTTCTGTAATTCTGATGGGATCGATGCACCGAAGGCTAGTAATAATGGGTAATGGTAATGGTTCTGAGTAATAAAAGAACTCCTCCGTTAATCTAAACTAGGGTAGAGTGGGGCTAAAAGTCCCGTTTTTGGTATGAACCTATGTAAAATTTAGTATTAACAATCTAGAGATATCTGCTGTTATTTTGTGTATACTATAACTCTTATGCTTTACGTTCACGAAGTTCGTTTGTTGATACTGTTATTGTAGTTATACCACAAAATGTTTGTCAATACCATGCACGGGGCAAAAAGTCCCTAATGTCTTTTCGTGTAATATTAAAGTAAATAAGTAAAAAATTCTTTTCAAATCAACAAATATTTATTAAACCAATTTTTTTTGGTATAGAATATTTGGAAGGAAAGCATGACCTCTTTAACAAAAAATAAAAATATGAGTCAGAGGCTCACTTTGAACTAAAAACTACAAAAAATCGCTCAACTAAAACAAAAACACTATTTAAAAACTTTGGCATCATTTCTTTATGCCTTGGCTATCTTATTATTTGTTTTCACAAATATATATTAATATTCAATATTATAATATGTATATATTCAATCTGAGGAACTTTTTGCCCCAATGGTACCTCTATAATTTCTGCGAAAATATTATCATTCAGCAATAAACAATATCGTGCACACATTACTAAAGGAACATACAATCTAAACGTCCTTGGCTGATACGCGTTTAAACTGTGGTTTACTTCGTGTAAAAAAATAAAGACGATATATATCTTTTAGTTTTCCACGAGCGACTGGCGACTTTGCGATCACTTCCGTTTCTTGTCGCCTTTTACATGGTAGGTATACTGTGAAACTCAATACATTGTTTAGGAATAGAGATTTTGAATTCGGAACTTTTTACCCGCCGGACATTTAGCCCCACCCTACACATATTTTATAATAAATGGCTATTTAGAGCCACTGAATACCAAAGCCTACCATATTATTGATCTATATCACTAGTTCCCAAGGTACGCAGTAAATCGAGATAATTAGTATAACTTTAGTCGAATGGCTAGTAAAAGTGGTTTTATATTTGGTGTTTGAATCTTTGTTTTCTCATCTTGCATTAGTATCGATTAGGAATAAAAAGTTGGAGGATCGTAAACGTAGAAATTAGTAGCAAAAGAAGCCAACTAAAGGCTTCGAGGGACGATCCTGACGCTACGTGACGTTCGGGTTTTACTACGGTTACCAAAAATAAGTTATTCCAGCGTCGTTCCCTTTAATCTTTATTACCACAATCTTGAATTCCGAATCGGTCATCAAGGTTTATCCGAAGCCCACGGGACAATCAGGGAATGGCAAGGTTTTACGACGTACTTTTCCAAGTTCGTTAGACGCTCCCGTTTCACGTTGCACCGGCTTCCCCGGCCGTTTCACCTTTCCCAGCCTTTCGTCGGGACGCTAGACAACGAAGGCGGTGCTATTCTTCTGGGATACCCTGGAGCCCCCGTTTAAATCCGACGACACTTTCAATGCTGATTCCTTTCATCCCCTTAAAAGGCAAGGTTACGATCTGACTGTCGGCAGTTCGAATTGACTCCGAAGCCGCTGTCACGATCCAGCTGCGCTGTCTTTCGATCCCGCCCTGTTGCTCTGCCCTGTCAAGTTCAGCCGCTAGGAACGCGTAAGAGACTTTTCACGCGAACGGTGCATCGTGGAAATTAGAAATGTTGTGGAACATCTTCGCGAAATTGGAAATCGTTATTGACTGGCACGCGGCGCGTTAACAAAGTTGCAAAATCCCATGTTACTTAGTAGGTACGTGTTAACAAAGTTGCAAATCGATTTTCAGCGATCCGTGAAGGTATGCCACTCTTGCCACACCACCGTACATACATTTTCTGCTGCCCGTACCCGGCAAAATCTCTCGTGCCGTATTCCTTGAAGATTTCGCGATAGAAAGAGAGAACTCTGTGGCAACAGCGCGGCAGATACAAAGTGAATAGAAGATGTGGCAGCTATGCCTCAAAAGTTCGTCTGCACAGAGTATCTGGAGATGTCACCTATGTGCAAGTTCTTTTTATCGACCGCAGTAGTTTCATTAGGGTGCGTCTGTTTACAAGGGATGCTTCCATCGATTCGGACCATAACAAAAATGAGACAGCAGCCTTAATCTCACGAGCTTCCTACTGTACTTCTGCACCACTCCTACATCATTACTGAAGGTTTTCCATGCATTGTCTGTATCACTACTACACCATTCCTGCAGCCTTTCTATGCATCGTGTGCATCATTTGTGTATCACGCTTTATACTTCACACGTCATAACTCACACTTAACATTTCCTACTTCACACCACATCTATGGAAGTAGTGCACACTGAGTTGCACTGATGTTTGAATTGTGTTAATACTATAAGTAGTAAAAAATATAATAGTTTAAGAACAAACTGTAATGATGAACGATAACAAATAAGCACATGTAATTTGTAAAAAGTTTGCTTAATTTTTAATACAAAGGCCTGCACATTTTGATAGATTTAATTTAACTTAGTTAATTTATATAATTTATATAATAATTATAGTAATAATTATAATGATAATTATATATAGATTTTTATTAAAACTTATAAAGGATCAATATACTACTGCTTCCCTATATATACACATAATTATTATTATAATTATTATTATCGACGGGAAACCCTTTAGCGTGATCCGAGATTCCTAGTGCAATCGTGGAGGTGTTAATTTTTCGTGATAAATAAAATGGAAAAAGTAATTTCTGCATTTTGAGCCACTAGATAAATATTACCGATATGATTATTACACGTAGGCTTAGAAGTCATTATAAAAATACACTGACTTTAATAATCCGGGACAATATTCATTTCATTATCTTCATTAATCCTAATATAAAAGAGCTTATTCTAATCTAAGAAGTAACTAGATATGAATAGAAATAGAAAATGTTCTCACTCACGTGTGTGGCGCGAGTCCTCGACTCGTGTGACAAAAATTTATATTAGACGTTAGATCTACCCTATAACTGGTTTGTGGAACGGGACCTGGATCGTGTTACCATCAAGGGATTAAGCCACGAAGTTGGATTGCCGGGGATCTGGAGGAGGATAACGGAAACGGAGACGCGGGGAATACGAATGAAAAGGACACCGACTGCGGAAAGAGGAGGACAGAGAGGAATCCCCCAGCAGAGGGATGCCGGCTGCCTATTCGGGCTGATGAACGAAGCGACGCGCAAACTTAAATGGCAGTTGAGAAATATAATTTCCTCAGCTGTCAAACGTATAAGCCGGAACTGTGCCAGGGGATCTGCACGTTTCATCCACGTACAACAAGCATAGCGGGCGTCAACGTGCTGGCTGTCCCGTCGCATCTCGTTTCCGCCCTCGTCCATTCTCGATCGTTTCCTCTCTGGGCCGCTCTCAACCGTTTACTCGGCATGAAAAAAACTACGCTTGCACGGTGAAAGGTCGAACTCCATGGAATATTTAGGAAGAAAGTGATGAAAGTATTAATTTTGAATGATGAGACATAGGGACTATGTGGAATAGACAATTTCCTATTTCGCGATTAGAATCTAACATGTTTGCTTCTTTTTTTAACAACACACCTAAACAACTAGGTAAGTCAATATTTAAAATAAAATTGTAATTTCAATTGGAAATACCTAAATACTACCCTGTCTCGCAATCTTTTATATTTCCATAGTATATAGTAAAATTTGTCGACTAAACAGAGTTAGGAGGATCTGCCTAAAAATGACAATCTCCCAGCACCTGTGCCATTATTTAGCAACACACGTATGCCGAGACCCCTGCGCCGGCAGCGCGCGTTGATTCAAATTTAAATTGCATAATTAGATCGTCGCGGTTACCATCTCACGTGGAGCTTAAAACCTGCTCGTTCCCTGCGTGCTGGGATTCGTTAACCGTGTACCAGATCGCGCACCAGGAACAGGCTAATTGTCGCGCCGCTCGTTCCCGCTTCGGAGTTATGAATGATACATGCGTGCCCGCTAATGACCGCTTCCCGAGGATTTTTCTTGTCGGTTTTCTTTTTTATTAAAACGTTGCTGACAATCGAGAGGAAATTAATGCGACGGGCACGGTGACACAGCTTCGGATGAAAGGCATTGTGGAAGGGTCTACGTGAAAAATGTACAGCGCTCTTAATAAACAAAAGCACTCAAAAGATTTACGAAGTATCATTCATTCATCCCTCCTTCTACTCAAGAATTTATATTATGCCTCCTGAATATTTGCTCGCGATTAACTTAACCGCAAATAGTTACCCTTCGTCTCGCTCTTAGAATTTTCAGTAGCATCGATCGTTCGGTTATCCCGCTCAAGAATTATTATATTTCCTGCGCGAGCATGCGAGGTTCCGGTATCGAGTGGCGATACTTGCCAAAATCACCGAGCTCCCCGTGGCAACCCCCGCGCGCGGTCTAAAAGCGGAACCATGTAAGAAGTGACAAATCAAAGTAATAACCCAATAAAAGCGACGCCAGGGATTACGTAAGAGATAGAAGACTAAGTGGCTGTCGTTTGTATTCGAAGAAAACGCCGTGGAATCGATAATCTCGAGGCAGGTCTGGCACGCGAGCCATCGAGTTTAGGGAGCCGCTGGATCTCGCAGCACGCCGATTTCATAAAGCCCCGTGCCGCAGCGCCGCGCGAGAACAGTTTTGTATTTATATCGATGCTGCTTTCCGCTCCGGCTGTCTAAGAGGCCGCGCAACCGAGCAGCAGTGTAAGGATTCCGTTCCATGAATGCCGTCGCACTCGGTCGATTTTACGAGCGTCTCTATTTTTATGATGTACTCTCGGAAAGCTATGACCGCCATCCGTTTCCGCCCGCGATACCTGCCCGCGCGCGTAAATGCGTGCGAGTAATAACCGTTCCCCAGAACCTTGGCCACTTTACGCCGCCTCTGTTGAACGAGGGAATCGCACTGCCGAGGCATCGATGTCGCAGTTTCAGATACTAAAGTGTAACGACAATTTTCAGCGAAGGGGAATTTGAAAGCGATGGTAGAACCGTTAAGAATTTCGATGTCAAGTATCGGGCGTGACTGGTAATATACCTACTCTTAGTAGGGAATGCTAACGGTAAAAAGAATCGAAGGGAGTTTGGGTAATGAGAAATTTGGGAGTAGTTCGTAGCTCATGAAAATGCGGGATGCTGGGAACTAGAGAATGCTGAAATTCCGCGGCTAATCCTCTACGATTAAGCATTCAATTAACTCCATGGCTTGCAGTCAAAGCAATTGTGAATTCTGAGAAACTAATTTACTGCTAAACGCTAGCTCTAATTTCTACCCTCTAAGATGGAGGGCGACGAATGATGGCGGATTACTGAAAAGATTAATGAGGATTTATTGGACGATCTACTTGGGGCACGAAAGTATTCAATACCCTTCAATTTGTATGCCTAATTGATTCTCAGTGGGCCATAATCCTCCAAGTCTGTCGAGGTCTCTCCAAATCCCCTAAATTCCAATGAATATTTTACTACGTTCAAATTCCCCATTCCGCGAACAATGAAAAGTGGCAGCCTTTGTCATAAAATCGACCTGTATCACTGCCCTTTGGCACGAACGATACAACACGTGTTCCCCAACGCAATGTGCAACCCTATGGTCCATCGGTGCGTGGACACGACGCGCATGCATGTCTCTGTTTGTTCGAAAATCAATAGAAATATTCCACGTCCTCCTGCGGTGTTCTGTCAGTCTGATTGTTCCTACAGCTTGAAACGCCGTGACATGACACGTGACCAGATTGATCGATGCGCTTTTTAATATTGCCACTGTTTAATTTCCTATCAGCGGTCTGTCTCGCGACAGACGGTCGGATACATCCAGGAAATGTAACATTTACCATTAAATGGCCCCAACAAATCTTCGCATCCCCATTACCGAATAGTAGCACTTCCACGCCATTTTTTTAATTGACATAATTGCTCGATAATTTGACATTTTGTACCAGCGTTTCGCCTACTACGAGGTCCGTTCCGTTCCACTGCAAGCAGCAGCAACAGCAGCACAATGGCCCAGTATCTATATTTCCATGAATTACCCATGCCTCGTCCGTTCAACCTTTTTGTTTCGACTTTGTGGACCGATTGAAACGCGCCGATCAAAAGGCGAATAATAGAGCTGGGGGTTAGGGGAAGCCGTTTAAACGGTCGGCCCGACAACAACGGGATAAAATTAAAATAATTGTTGAACGGCGCGCGGCGAATGCCTGCAAAGTGCAGCCGTTGTTTTCCTTTCGTTCGTTTCGAATTTATCGGCCAGCGGCGATAACTCGGCGGGAACAGAGGCTCCTAGGGGCGGTCGGGTTGGCTTGGGAAGGGAGATGGGGGTCGAAGTTGAAACAGAAATAGAAGAAAGGTGTTTCTTGGAGAGCCGAGCCCTCCATTGGGGATGAGTTCGCGAGGAGAGAAAGAAACGGACGAGGGTTGGAGGAAAAAACGAGAACTGAGACGGTACGAGCTTCCAGATCTGGGAAACCATCCTCACCACCCCCCTCACCCCCTCACCCCCTCACCCCGCTGCCCACCCCTTTTCCGCGCTACCCCTTCGTGGCTCGTTCATTTGTTTTTTGCGTCTGGTGCTCGCGACGCTCCTCGGTAAACCGCAAATCCCCAATTCTCGCCGGGTGAACGGGGAGAAACGAAGAGAAACAGATAGGGTGGCGGTGAAAAAGGTGGCTTGATAGACAGCCGGAGAAGAATTGGGGTGGGTGAGGAGGATGAGAGAAATCCTAGGATCTGTTCGAGTCCTTACTCTTTTGAAAACGCTCGGTAAAGGACTCGCCCATTCCGGTGTCGAGGACCCTCTCGCTGGAATCATGGGCATCATCGATCTGACACGAGGCAGCCGAGAGGATTCAAGGTCGAGGTGAAGGACAGGGGAGAATCATTTGGAAGGATGGAGGGAGGAGGGTTCGTCTTTTAGCCCTAGTGATCAGTACGTGTCTGCCGTGACTGAGAAATCGACCTTGCGCCTTTTCTATCAATCTCCCGCTGTTCCCGTAAAACGGCCACACGATTCCATTAATGAAAGACTGGCCTCGCGAGAGAAACCCGTTCCCCCCATAATTCTGGCGTAATTAGGGCTTAACGTCGAGTAATGGCGGCTATTATTATGAAAGAAATTCGGATTTTTATTCGTCAAATCGTAATTACAGGGAAATGAGTTAGGTACCTTTTAAAGTGTTCTTAAGCTTATTGGACACGGCGATATGAATGGCTATGTCATATGGCTCACGTTGTGCATAAATCATCCTCTGCATGTGCCCGCCACGCCACTAATAATTCACAAAGGGCTGCGAGTTATTCATTAGAAGAAATATCATCGAAGTTATTGCCACGTCGTAGCCGTTTTAATGTGTGCGACAGCATTGACACAGCTGCAGCGCACGGTACGCCAATAATTCCGCGAAATTTATACATGCCGCTCTTATCAATGGCCCTGTAATTATACTAATAACCGATCCAGACTAAATTAATATTACTCGTATCAGATTTACAAAGTGAAACCAGCGTAGCACGAGTTCGCCAATCGGTAAAACGCAACGCGTCCAAACTGCGCCACGAATTCGCAGGGTATTCGCTTACGCAGCGCCATGGTGCTTCCGGTTATCGGATTATGATATAATTCAATCGACATAATTCTCACGAATTAACCGTCACTGGTCTTGTCTTATACTTAAAATATACACTATAAAACTATTTCATATCAATTCAAGCTTTATCATTGCACGTTACGAATCGTGGGGATTGTGCAAAGTGTGATTGTTATACGATTTCCTAAATTACTACAAATCACATGGACAAACTTGGGAAAAATTAAGAATAAAACTTCATCAGGATCAGAAACAATCCTCACACAGAGATGGACAAAAATTTTATTTAAATACAATTTCGAATAATGAATAACAGTTACAAAAATTATTCGTGATGAATAAAAAAATTAACTTTATTCGTCGAATAATCTAAAGTTAAAGTAACTTTTATTCGATCTGTTATTTAAATAATTCTTTATTTAGTTATTGCCCAACTCTGTCCTCGCGTTACACAGAATTTTATATATTTCAAGATAATTACAGCAAGAAGCAGAAAGGGGTGGTGAAAACACTCTATATTTCGAGGCAAGCATCGTACTGTATCCATCTTAATGCATCAGTATCAGTATACCAACACGCCCCGATGAAGCTGTCTGCAGTGCTGGCGAAACGTCGAAACAATATTCCAGAGGGACACAGCTTACACCTGCAAGTTTCAAGCAACAGCACCTCGAGGTATGAAAGCCCTCTAGCTGTGTTCATGAAATCGATGCTTCTGCCGTTGCGTTCAGAAACGCAAGGATCATTCAGCGGCTGGCGACACGTTTGCCAATATCGAGACACGCGACGCCGACGAAGATGCTCATTTTGTCAGGACAATATTAGGAATTCGTCCAGCGTGCATGCGTCGTTAACGCGGGGACATCGGCCACCGTTGAATAATTTGTCGCGGGGCAGTTACTCTGAAGTGCCTCCTGCTTCCTGCCGCGATCGATCGATCGTTCTGGAAAGAGGCAAGGGATCGGCTCGTGGCAAGCACGCGGCACCGCTGGAGAACCTTGTCGTATGTGTATACGTGTTACGGCTGGATAAAGGGCATGCCTCGAGTCAAGTGACCACGTCTGGAATTCACTCGAAACCACACGAGGCCACGTTCGCTCGGTATTGTTTCTTTGTGCCCGCCTCTTAACTCGTTTACTGTTTGCCCGGGGAAAGCACCCGTGGTGGTTTTCCACCCTCATAAATAGGAATTTTGGCTTATAAAGAGGGGCCGTGGAGCAACATTGCATCGAAAAAGGAACGCTTTGTTTCCCTAGAAACGGAGACTCTGCTGCTTTCGACTCGCTTCCCTCGGCCCTTCGAGGAAGCAAGGAGCAAGGTTCGACAATCACAGTGTAGGAAGAAGTAAACGTTATCGCATAGACTGTTAAAGTAATCTGTCTTGAATGAACAGAAAAGAAGATTCATTGTGAATGGATAGATTGTAAATGCTTTCAAACATCATTACCTTTTCTTTTTTACTGTGCAGCGTCCCTAAAGGGCGCTGGAAAATCAGCAGATGTTATTTGCGCGTAAATACTACTCTGAATTTAAGGTATGCTTTTCAACGTGGCCCTTTTGCGATTCACAGAGGCTTCGGTATTTTCCATACAAGGCTCCCGGGATCTTTGTACCGGGCCAAAGATGTACGAAGGAATGTCGAGGCACGAGAAAAAGAGGGAGCAGCAACCGAAAAGGGCGGAGAAGTGAAAAGGGAATGAAGTGAGGGTGAAACAGGGGAAGGGAAGAATCAAGGATCGCATGGCTTGTACAAAGCGGGAGAAGCAGCAGGAATTCTCTTGTGCTCTCTTGGTTAACTTGGCCGAAATATTGCAATAACATGAAAGATTTCGTGCTGTACAAAATTCAAATGTTGAAATTTCATTCTCTGCCAGATACACGCTAAGCAACATTTCGCTGCGGAAGCTATGTAAGTTTCACCATAAAACTAACCGGGGACGTCTAACGAAGAAAGGCTTTTACCACAGAATCTGCTGCATTGTGAAAACAATTTCCATAGCGACCATTATCACGTAGGGTAAACTGAACTAATGCTGGCACTGCACTAATCATTGGCACTCCTGATTAAAAAGCCAAATATTAAGAAGTACAAGCTTAGAAAATACTGTTTTACAATTTCTTATTTTTCTTTTGCTACAACACTGCAAAGCCCAGTAGTTGAATTACACATTTTGCATCTGGCAACACCACACAGTGAGACAAAGAGCTGAGTTTTAAGCGTTTTCTTAAAATCTTGATAAAGAGTAGGCAAGTATATTTTTTCGCTTTGAAACTAAGTAATGGATTGCAATACAGATTTACTATATGTTGTAGATATTTAATAATAGATGAAATAGTCTGTTTAAACACTTTAAACTTCGTTTTCAATTACATCTGTTTTTCTATATAACTTCAAATTTTGGGGTGCCAATGATTGTACTTTCATGCCTATTTTTGTATTTCATTGAATATTTTTAAAATAAAAAACTTAATAGGTACCTACTCGAGATGTTTTATTTTAATGAGAAATCCACAATCATTATAAAACCATTATAAGACCATATAAAAACTTTACAAAAAGATATAGACATTCCAATTGGGATTTCCGCTTAGGGTGCGAATCATGTGTACAATTTGCCCTACCTCCACGCGCAATCGAATAAATAATAGAAATATCGACTTTGTTATACCATGTACTACACTAATGAATAGGTTTCCTTGCAAAGTGTAACTCGAATAGAGCAACCGGAAGGTTCGAATAGAACGAAGAAGAATGAGCAAACAGCACGTTCGAAGAATGTGGAATAGGAATGGGATTGAAATAGTAGAAGAATACACGGAAGAATTATGATCCTCCGTGGACGGATGTTGGATGCGCGGATTTTGCAAGAGACCCGTCCAGAAGTTACGTGCCAAGAGCGTCCGGGAGAGACAGTATCGTTAGAGAGTGGAGAACGTCGTCGAGGCATTGTGGAGGAATCCCCCTGGCGCTTCTTACCGAGGCAGCAGCGAAGAAAATTATAGCCGAACGGTCGATAAACGAATAATGCAACCGAGACACCGATGAGTAATATTATTTATTTTATTCGACCGCCGCGAGCGGGGGGCGGGAGGGGTGTAATAAATATCCCGGGGCACGGTATCTGGATTTGGAGGATATATAGGTTCGCCTGGATGGAATTTATCTCCGTCACCCCGCGTGTGTCCGAGGAACGCGGGGAGATATTTCGGACACGGATATCGCGTATCTCTGCCCCTCGAGCTAAAAGACGACTGACTTCTTCCCGGCGAATACCTGAACACAGCGTACGAGCCGTTGATTTAATGTTTGGGGGAACGTCGAATGTGTCACGTAGGCCAGATGCTGGCATCGTAAAGGCGATACCATAAACTGTAACACGGTGGATGAACGAACGGCCAAGACGACAGACGGGCGAACCTATGAACCCCGTAAAATCCACGTACTCTTCCCGGGCCACGATTTAAATTAGGGTTGGTACGTGCACAGCTACGTGCTTGCTTATATCCTGCAATAAATTCGTCGAACATCATCAACGTACTTTATCGGTCTATCGATGAGGATGCAGCTTCGCGAGGCAGGCCACGAATCATAGTTTCGAGGCAGAATAATTCTTGGCTGCAGGAGGTTCTATTGGAAATCTGAAATCCGACGATGGCGTTGCACTGTGCTAAAGAAATTCAGCTCCACTCAATAATATAACATAGCGACAGTAATAGAAACTGCACGACGATATTGGCGCACCAAGCTCTTCATAATTATTCGACAAATGATTTGTGACTTCGATGGCAGAATTCGAGGGTGAAGCAGTCATTGCGTCTCTCGCGTTCTCACTTTCCCTTCCCACACACGCGTAATAAAGGAAACTCTGATGAACAGGAAAATCGTTTGTTTCACGCATGATGGTTAATTTTTTCACTGGCTTTGTTTTGCGCGAAGCATCGCGACAGCAAGGAAAGTTAACAGGGAATAAAAGTTTGCTCCCATTCGCTCGAAATACTTCGCCTTTGTTCCGCGAAATACCTCCTGTAGCGAGTATCAACGACGCGAAAAGAATCCAACGGGCACGGAGCATATTTCTCGGCAGTCAGCTCGCGCGCCAATCCGCTTGCTCCGGCTGAATTCGCGGAGGAACGAGCGAAGATTCGAAATATTCGCGGCACTCGACGAACCGGGAAATTATCAGGCGCGTGTCATTCCTTGAAACAAAGCTGGAACGAGTTAATTAAATCCCCGTTTGGTAATTGCGGTCCGATTGTGCGCGACTAGGCGGATTAAAGCGTCATAGGGTTAACGATGAACTCGCTAATTTCATACCGAGTACAGAGTTAATTTGCCTGCGGCGCCGGGCAAACCTGATGCAAGTGTATAATTATTATAAACAAGAGTTTCTATGAATTTGTAATTACCGATGCGCTCAATGCGCCTGATAATTAATCGCTGATTACAATCTGTAACCCCGATTTGGTAAGAGGAGATTCTGTTTACGAGCCATCATTACTGGCTCGTCCAATGTACCAGTTATTTAGAGAATTGAAATGAAATTACGTCTGATTTGGAATAGAGAATCTTCTCACTCTTCAAACAAAATTATTCATGTTTAAAGAAGTGACGTAGATTGGAAAATGGTGACGTGCCGATTGAATAAATTCCATTACCATAATGACCCCCTTTGCATTATGAAATTTATCACAGAGAAAATTGTTACGTGACAGCGAAGATGCAGAAGATATCGACCCTTCAATTTGTTCTACGTACAACTGACTCGAGTCGAGCATTCCGAGAATCGATTAAAAAATCGTAATGCTAATGCGCTACGACTGAGTTTAATGGCGTGGGCGGAGAGCAGACCGAACGTCACGCGAGACGCGGCTGTCTGGAATCATAAGCCAGTCGTCTAGTCAGGACGTAATATCGCGTCGCGTCGCCAACTCTGCATTATAGCTAGCGTCGGTATAAACTCCGTGGATCGCAGTGCTCCTTCGGCCCCTCTTCTTATTTCAGAAAATTGAAGTGTATAATAAAAGCATCCCACCGACGAGGATTCAGACCACGCCGCAAAAAGCGAGCCCCGTGGATCCAATTCCACTCTGACAGACGGAACGAGGACAGCGTTGAACTGGACCGACTAATTTCTATGGAAACTATCGAGTCCGCCTTGAAGGAACTGTTACAGAATCCGAAATATGGCTGGACACAGCCGCCCGGAATCATAAACCGAGTACGTCTGGTCAAACCATAACGCTAACCGCCCCCGCGAAGTCCATGATCGCCATTCCCCCGGTGGAGGTTGTTCCATGGTGGCAGCAGGGGTGTTTCCGCGAATGGAAGCCGGCCAAGTCGTGCTGGCAGAGTTATAGGTCTGGTACGCGACGGGTGGATCAGGGGATCACTTACCGCACGATTTCGAAAGGATTTCGCGGAGGGGCAGGAGCCCCTGTCTAGGGATCGTATGGAAAACTCAATGGCCCGTGGTATTCGGCCGTGTAACCGAGGACGGCTGCAAACACGGTGCGAGGATTGATTTTAAATTTACTGGAACGGTCCTTCTCTCTCTCTTTACTTTCCACCGCACTCTCCTGGGGCCTGGATTAATTGGAAATAATCGGGCAGACCGGGGAAGACGAGTGTTCGTTACGAGCATCGCGATTAAAACAACGTTCGACCTGGCTCACCGTGTTTCCTGCATCATCGTTGGTCGCTTATCTGCCGTTGTTATTTTATTAACGAAAATACGAGGGTCGAGCTGCGCGGTGCACCGTGCTTCCTATCGTCCCGTAAAAAATATACGAACGAGATGCAAATGTAAATAAATAGCCAGCATTAAAAGCCAGCCAGGGGATATCGGGTGGGCGTTACAAAGAGCGCGTGAATTTATTACTAATATCAATTTCGATGGTACGAATTTACAATCGATACAGCGCGCGACGCAGCCCTTTGCGAAACAAATAGGATTTATTCCCCTGTCGCTATTGGTAGACGCGCACGCCATCCATTATATCGAGTGGGTATTTATCGCGGCGCGTCCAGTATCCTCTCGCCAAGATAACCCCTCCCCCCATCCCACCCCTCGAAGCGGGGGAGGCACAGTTGGACAGGCCGTTCGTCGGACGTAGATATCAAAACGTAACTTCCGTTCGCGTATCGGGCCACCAACCCCCTCCGCCCTTCCCCTTCAAATTCCGCGATAAGATTTGCATTTTGGTTACATTCCACGGGAAGATTGGACAGTACCTGTCAGCAACACCGGTGGCCATTGAAAAAGTGGGATGATCGAGGACAACGTGTCCTGGAGAAATTAAATTTGTTAGCGCTGTGTAACACTCGAGAAGACAAAAAGCCTAAACCAGCAGCTATCAAGTCATTTGAACTCGTATAGAGGGTAAGGGGGAAAAGAGGGAATGTCACAGAACAGCGTTATCGAGAAAGTTAAGTTTTAATTAGTTAGTCCATCGGTAAAGAAATAAGGTTCTATGGGTTGAATTTTGTTATATTATTTTCTTCTTAAATAATTTCTTGTTTTACCTTGACGACGGAAGCTTATGCGTAGGTAAAGTTCCAGTGCAGAGTGGACATTTCCTGCTTTTAACCAGTATACCTAATTTTTAACGTTATCTTACGGGGGTATTTGAAGTTCATAAACCTTTATGATTCGACAGTTGTCCCAGTTGCCACCAACAAAATATCGCGAAAAATGGACATTCCTGGTTTCTCCTCCTTACCCTTCATATTATTCATATGCCACGCTACCCACGCTGCTGTCTATCAAATAATACACCCAGTCTCGCAGTACGTAACACCCAGAGCATCGTTGCTTTCACGGTAGAATTATCTTCCACGCTGTTTCTGCGATGTCCAGCCCTGTCCAGTGGAAAACTGCCCCGATATGTTTTTTGATAGGAGCCAGCGTTATTTACCGAAGTCTCGGGAGCAGGAAGTAAGTAAGTTTCGGACCGTTGTTACTTCGATCGTCGTCGGATCGTGCAATCCGCTCGAAGAGGGGTTGAGAAAAAACTTTCTATGACTTGGTGCGAGTATCCAGAGAGTGAGAGAGAGAGAGAGAGAGGGATGAAGAGCGACGGGGCCAGGTATCCTGGGCGACCGCAAGGAAGTATTGTCGTTCGGCACTTCTACACTCCATCCACGTCTTCCGGTTCCTTTTTATTGCTGGCACACGGATGTACGATGCCGCTGCAAAAAGACGCACGACCACAGCCGAATACTCAATAACGTTACGCCCGGTACACATGGTCCTCGGCGTGCTAGCGACGCGCTAAGGAATCGAATACCTTCGTCGCTCGATCACGAAGAGTAATCGAGGCCTGGCATAGAAATACCGATTCATTGATACTTGCCACCACCCCCGGCCGCCCCGTCCAATAAACCACGCTTTCCCGACTCCGCTTTTATGAAGACGTATACGGCAATTAAGCTCCCAGCGGTATCGTGAAGCTCGCGTGAAGAAACTATCACGGGGAACCGCGCCGGGGCAGCTCGGATCGCCCTGTATCCCCCGTATAAATCCGGCGTATCCGATACGCGAGCCGGGATCGGCCGCGCACATAAAACCGGCACACCGCCGCGGGAACGTTGAGGATACGCGAGGTGCCCGCTCGAAGATGGTCCCCTTACTCGATTGTATTTACGATACCTCGTTTTACGGCAGTTCTTTTATGCCTTAACAGAGCATAAAAGAGGAGAAAACGTCGACCGTGTCTTAATACCTAACGAGTTCCGGTGGAAACGTCGGCCGGAGGAACGAGGGCTGAAAATCGGGCGAAGGGGTGGAGAGATCGCGGGCGAGACGGGGCACGCGAATGTAAGAAAGGAAGACGTTGGATGTTTTGTCTTATCCGCGATAATATTTCTCGCTTATTGTTCGAGTGAGCAGCTTACACGCTCCGAGGCGGAATAACAAGGATTACTTCATCAGTTTCCTGGAATTTACTCGCGTTATGGGGAGGAAAATCGTCGCAGGAAGGCACTTACAGTAGACTTTGCTCGATCCACGGTTTCAGAGCTTGATGAAACTTTATGGGGAAGCCGGGTTACGTCAAACCGTGCAAAGAGAGCGACTTTTTCTGCGGAAAATCAGACGGCGGTGGTGAGCCACCCTTCCAACTCTACACAGCTTTTATTTCGCCCCGATATGTCTCGCCGACTGAAAGAGACGAGGGAAAACTTTTCCGATGAGAATGGGGCAGTTCCGGAAGATTTATCGGCCAGTAAATGGGAATATTCCACACTCGGAATTCTGGGAAATGTACGGACATGCAAAGGGTTAGGAAGCTTTCACCGAACTCGAGATTCACCGGGCCGGGGAGCGTGCCTTGCTGAGACAACGGTACCTTCACTCTCGTCCAATGATTTTAAACGACAAAAACGGGGAGTAAAGCTGCGGTGTCGCGTCAACCTAACGAAATCGTCGTCGTAAAGGCTTGCTGGTCTGGGTGATGATAACCAGGATAAATCATGCGATTCCGCGGCCGCGTAAGCACGTATCGCCGGGGCGGTCTTGCTTGCTCCTGCTCGGTAGCGAGACGCCGCCTTATGGGCTCCCATATTCTGCACGCGTGTCGCGCGACATCGTCCCGGAGCTGTACGTGTGCGCGAAACGTGGGTGATTTCTATTCATCGATCCGCGTTAGGAGCCGGTCGTGCTTGGCTTATATGGAAGTAACGGCGGTTTTATGGCGCGGCTCGATTCCACGGTTGGCTCCCGTAATATTCTCTTTTTTATTCCGCCTCACGCCACCGCCCCCTTTTACTAGACTCCTTCTTCAGGGGCTGTTGGGGGGGGGGGGGAGAGAGACGGAGTTTGGAGCACGGGATAGCTGACGGCAGGTGAGGCCCGAGCTGAGGTGAACAAACCGGATGCAACCTCGGGAATCCAGGGACGTCGAGCCGTAACGCCGTCGAGGCTCCACTGATACACTACCGTGAATTATGACCGGCACACGGCGCGCCAACTTTATCGGTTATTTAACGTTCCGCCGGCGATTTGTCGCCGGGAGATCGGTGCAGGCGGCTGCTACGGCGTACCTCCGGATCAAGATTACGGTGAACTTCGCGGAATTCCGGATTAAGCTGCGAACTACGCCGATCGCGCGGCCGTTTCTTCGTAACGGTGGTACGAAGGAGGCGTGTACCGATATCGGGGCTCTGCAACTTTTATGGCGTCCAGGTGATAAAACACTTCGACGCCTCGATGCACTCGGAATTGGGAGGATTGGGTAGGTTAATTAATGGATGATTGAATATTTCGTTTGCTAAATTGTAAATGTTGAAATTGATCTGCAACAGTGCTACTTGGACGTGGAAGAATTAACCCTCATACAACGAATGCAGGGTCATTTTGATCCAACTCTGACAAAGGCTATCACGATGTTATATTTGTGTTGGCAATGGCAAAATATAATATATGATGTCTAAATTGCAGTAACATTTTTTGTAAAAGTAATACAGCAGATACACCTATTTTATGTACCAAATGTACATAAATCATTTTTTTATGTATTTCTTTATTAATGAATTATAGTTAATTTGAGAAATTTTAATTATTTAATTCATTTTATATTTAATTTTTTTCGCAAAACATATGTAAACATATGTAATTGTGTATCATAGAAATGTTGCTATGGAAGAAACTGACCCTGCATTTGTCTCACGTGACCATATCCACCATTCGTCTTCCGAAGGTTAATAGTATTCTGAAACAAGGAACCACTGATCACAAATCTCTCACAGCTTCAAGGGTTAATTAAATAAAATATGTTATAAATTGATCATGGAAATAGTAAATAGTAGTGGAACTATAAATACAACGGAACCGTACAAAACAACATGTTTGTGGCCACGTTCTGTGAGTATAGTGCCGCGCCTGACAAAGCGCGGACCGTGACTACTGAGAACCACGGTACTGGCTTTCTTGCCACGCTTGCGAAGAAGATAAAGACAAATCTCGAAGATCAAGGAAGACAAAGATCCGTTCTCACTCGTCACATGCGGAATTTATTCTTAACTCCACATTTTCCTTCATTTTACACAAGCGAACTGAGTAAACAGAAAGTATTCCCAGACTGAATCATTCGAAAACTAGAAACGAAAACTGTATTCGCTTTTCAAAATAAATGCACGCAACGGCAGTGCCCTAGGCTAAATGCTACACAAATGGTAACAAGTAATGATTAGCTACCGTCCTCTTCAAAAACTTGTAAAAACATCATTTTCTCTTCACAGATAGCAAATCATATTTGTCGCTAGAAAAACTCCAACCTGAATCCCACAAATCCGTAATTTCGTCATTGCTCCATTTCACTGGAACGCAAAGGGAGCTGTGACCAACAATTTAAAAAAAACAATTCTGTTTCTCCGTCGCAAAACAAAAGCCATAGAAAATGTAGAAACGAATTTTATTGTTCCCTCTCCCGTGCTGGCATTTACCTCGAAAATTCCCACACTCCCTGTTCATTTCACGGGAATATTCGCGCCATCAATTCAGTAAGCATCGATAGAAAGCCTAGCGATTACGCGAGCGTTAAATAAAGCAGCGGCGTCGCGATGTCCCCGGCCGAAACAAGGGAGGAACCATCGGCGTCCCCAGTCGTCGCGTTATGAAGCGTTGCGAGAGAGTTTCAAGGGTGGACAGGCTGGAGGGGGTGAGGCCGGGAGGGAGGGGGTGACGCGATCGTGCCTGGCGTGCATCGTTGAATGCCCCGGCACAAAGGGGAGGTGGTTTTGGGGGCGGTTGTACTGGTCGAAAGGGTTTGGGGAACGGGGAGGGTTGGATGGGGCTGGACCTCATCCCTCAACGTTGACGTCCGAAGTGGGGTTTGGGGGCCCACGGTCTCCGTTACATTTCGTTACAAAGAGCGCAACCCACCGTCAAAATCCTGTCAACGGTAACGAGGGTTTCGTGGCGCGTTAAAATTCTGCGGCGGGAAACAATATTGACCGAGTTGTTTTTTGCGTTTTGCGTCATCGTCGTGGCGTATCTCCCCTCTCTATTCCTCTTCCTTGCGCCCCTTCTGCCAGAGCGAAGCTACCCCAATCGCCCCCATGGTAATTCGTTTTGTTTATTTTCATTATATGTTATTTACACTTGCTCGCCTGCCCGGGCAGAGCTGAAAAATGTCCTCGCCGTCGAAATTCTCCCGCTCGTGGACGCCGAATCGATGACTTCGCCGGGTGGTGAGGGATGGGAGGCTGAATTCCGATAATAAAGTAGCTACTGTCGCACGTCTATGATCGAATAAGAAGCTAGCAGTAGTGGATTTAACGGACAGTCGATGAGCAATAGCCTTCTGGGCCCCACTGAGGCCCCATCTTCCAAACTAAAAATTAAAATTGTATCCAAACACTACAAGTATTTTTTGTGCACCACTACAATTATCACGATTTTAATAAACTACCTCTTCATTCTCCCGAAAAAATGGGCCCCACGGGACGTTTGTCCCTTGTTCCCCTTTTCTCAAGTCCGCTACTGGAATCTAATTGTCAGCTAAATGAAACAGGCTGTTAATCAAGAGGACACAACCGAGCTGCCCTAGGCTGTTCTATTTTACTTCGATCATGCTACTTACGGGGAGCATGCTAACGCAGCTAACTGCCCACGAACGAGACGCCCTAATTCGATGAACAGCCTCTTGATGAATGAAGAATAACCCACATATTCGACCGGAATAATCGAAATGCTCGGGCGATTCGGGGGAATGCCGCGGGCCGATC
This sequence comes from Andrena minutula, assembly GCA_929113495.1. Taxonomy (NCBI): domain Eukaryota; kingdom Metazoa; phylum Arthropoda; class Insecta; order Hymenoptera; family Andrenidae; genus Andrena; species Andrena minutula. The sequence goes on from OV815994.1 coordinate 25,307,680, forward strand.
AAATTGAAAGGCGATTACAGTTCATTAGCCGAAATGGTCGGTCGATCGAGAGAGATCCAATTACCAGTCGTCGAGGACGAAACGCTGTACAGGGGGCCGCGCTTCCTCGGGCTGGATGAGAAGAAGCGGGGGAAAAAGGGGGGGACGCGGCTCGGGGAGATTGGCTTGGCAGAAGACAGGAAGCGCATACGCTGCCTGCGATCCAGGTAATTCAACGATACCGGATAACCGTGGCGGAGCCAACGATGAAACTCGAGGACGGATCATCCTCGAAACGACGCATACTTCGAGCACCTCCGTCCACGTACGAGCAGCGATGTGTACCCACGGCATTAGCCGTGAAGCTAATACCATCGAGTTTTCGTGCAGCGCGTATTCTCGCCGAACGATATCAATTTCCTGACGCAGTTGACGCGGCACGGCGAGCAAATATGCTGTCATTTTGTTCGAATTATCGACGCTTAAATAATGCATGGATATCATTAACCGAGGACGAGTTACACGCGGACGGTTGCTCGTTTCACCGCAATTTCGAAATCAAACAGGCGTTTAACGCGTGGCTCAGCTGTTTTCAGGGTACACGTTGCTCTCTGCCCCAAAATGGATGTTGTTAGGGATCTCCCGCGTCATTTTTTAAATATTCTCGGAGTAGGAAACTTACGAGTCAGGCGACTGGGATTTGCAGTCGGACGAGGTTTCAGGTGACTGGATATCAGTGCCTTAGTTACTGTTTTATTTGTGAAATTTACGGTGGCATACTATTTAGTAGCTATTGAATCCAAACAGTAAGTTCACCTCGAATAGCAAAACGGCACTTGAGATGGGATAATTTCTAACTCTATCAATTCATAATACAGAATTCCCTGAATTTGAATGAATTTCTTGAATGTCGAATACTTAAGTAGGACAGACTCGTCTCTATCTAAAATAGAAACGAGACGGGTCGGTTATCGATCACGTGCTGAATGTGAAATGTCACGTTTGACGCGCGCATCGGCTAGCATCCCCCGAAAAACGCCGAGAGCCGTCGGGCGCTCAGGCCCCGCTGACTTATTAGGCGAAACTTGAAAATCGCAAAGTTGCTGTAGGCACGTCGCGATGCAGCTTACACGAGGAATGACTGCGCGGAGATGAGGAGGACGACGACGACAACGTCGCCGGGCGTTGAACGTTATGTAAAGTTGGCTGATTTATGCGCGACGGAGTTGGCCCACGAGGCAGCACGAAGGATTCCGACGTAAGTTTAAACGCTTCTGTCGCGGCGGGCCTCTCGTCGAACGAATAGTTGCCGGTGAAGTTTCGAGCCGCGTTATGGCCGCTTGCACCTGCAACCGTGCCACGTGAAAGCGGGGATTTCGAATCTTGATTAATGCCCGCGAGGACTCTGAATCCCCGCTGCGAATCCCGATGAAAAATCGTATTCCTCGCTTTATAGTCGACACTTTCCAAGAGGACTCGGTTCTGCGGCGAAGGAGAGGTTGATAGCTAAAAATCGACGGTAATTAGACTGGATATTTCTCCGGGAACGTGCCACGATGTCATGAACTTGATTTCGTCAGTAGATTTTCCAAGGGGGCTGGAAAAAGGGAGACTTGAAACACACCATTCCATCGAATTACTAATTACTTGTTAGGGATGCCTGTTCCGAGATTCATTTTCTTACGAAACACCACAGTGACGGCTGGAAAAGTAAGCCATTTTTAAGAATTTTTTTCAGGAATAATTTACACTTTTCGTATACAATTGTTATTACCCACCTTTAGTACAATGTCTTAAGAGATTATAAAAAAATGTCTAAACTACACTCATATAATTTATTAAAAAAAATGAAATTTGATTTCGGACCTGTTGTTCCATAGTTACACATTCCACCAGCGCGCGTGAGGGGTTTAGAAGATTAATTAATATATTTAAATTTATGCATGTTTTTCTACTCATTTTTTATATAGTCTCCTGAGACATTGTACTAAAGGTAAGTAATAACAATATTATATGAAAACTGCAAATTATTCCTGAAAAAAATTCTTGAAAATGGCTTACTTTTCCGGCCGTCACAGTGATGTTCCCCTTAACACGAATTGGACAATAACGCTGTATACGTATATTTTGTTCGTGTCTTTCCAAGTTCCATGGTCTGCCAAGGAAAGAAATCGGCAAACAACGAGGAGCAATCGTCGCACAAATTGAATTAATTGCCACCAGTGTCGCTGCAAATATCGTTAGCATCCAGATCATGTTACGCAGCCTCGCGTAAATCACAATGAGCGATCCTCCGCAAATACACGTTACAAGAGGGATTGTTTACTGACGTCCAAGAACATTCATTTGCCGCGATGGGAATCAATGAAACACGCGTACCTACACGGTGAGAAACGCGTCCACCACCGGAAAGAATCCGCGTTCACAGCTGCCGTTCGAAAATTGATCCGCGCGTTAAACCGGGGATTACCGTCGATTCGCCGCTGGTAATTGGTTGACACTAAATCGAGGCTCGGCTTAAATTTTAAACGGCGCTACGATGATGCCAACGCCATGTATCACGGCACCGTACGGGATTATAGTCCGTGCCCTCCGGCGCTGTATAAAATATTTCGTTTTATTTACCCACCGTCACGCCGACGGCAAATATTCTTTTATTTATAACAGCAACGACGTCAGATACTTCGTTAAATACGCCCGACCCAATTTCCACCGTTAATACCCCTCGCACACGTTCCCCTACCCATTGAAACTATCAAACCTCAATTACCCGACGTCGAGGTCCTTCGGCATCGAACGTCCACCTGTATTACTGGCGACAGTCCACTCGGAAATCGTGGGAACCTTGACAAATTTACCAACAGTGTACTGAGTATTTATCGAAGGATCACCCTTGTCAGGGGAATTGACTAGTATCTTCGGTTTGACAGTTCATCCACGACGCAACATCCCCCAGATGAACCCAAAGGCAGACAAACTTCCGTTGGTTCGTTACACGTCAATCACTGTTAAGAACGAACGAATAACTCCAGGCTCGTCTATAAATCCGATGCGACAGATTCCCTGCAAGACGCCTGCCAAAAATAGCCGCGATCCAAGGCGATCGTTTCATAAACTTGGTTTACGGAGGCTCCTCCCGATTTATTCGCCGTCCGGTGGACAGCGTTTCAAGGAGAACGTCTGAATCCACCCGCCACGAGGTAGTTATAATTGCACGGGCGGGGTAATCGACCCATCAAAATTCAAGGAAGCGCGCTCGCGAGGCGCGGCTGTAGGCCGCTTCCGGCGGGATTTTCGACGAAGGAAGCCGCCGGTCGAGTCACGAGAACGCCGCCGGCGAAAATGGATATGCGAGGAGGCCGTGGGACGGGGAGATCACCGTGCCGGAAATGAATATTTTACCATTAACTTTGCGCGATTCCATTGTAGTAATTGCGAACACTTCCGACCAGCGGGTGCCAAACCGCAGGGCGCTACAATCAATTACGATGGCGTCATGCCGCAGTCCATATATTATGCAGCACATCGAATGTCCCCTCAAATGATACCTACGTGTTTGCACGGCCGTGCTTTATGCGTCTCATTCGTGCATGTCCCTGAGGTTTCCGTGTGTGCCCGGCCGGATTCGGGGGGCTCGTCGATGCACGCGCGGAAACGCGCCGCGTGTGCGTCGGGATCCGCCAGCGCGTGCACCCCGACAAATTGGCAGCGTTAAATTTAATGTCATTCATTTCGTCGTCCGACGACGAGCCTCGCTGCACGTCGATGCAACCCCGTCCAATGTTTTACACAAGTGTGAAAGCGCGTTTCAGCGAGCACCACGTCGCTTATGTCAGCCCGAGCGAGCCAAGCAGGCAGCGTATGTTCTCCAATCGTTTAACAAACTGACTTGACTAAAATTAGTGTTGTTAAAATGAGCGTCGAGCCGTGAGTTTCAAGAGCTCGAGTCGCGGTTCAAACCCTAAAAGCTCGAACCCTTAGGCTAGAACCTTGTAGCCGTGAGAACTCGAGCTTTTAAAGGTCGAGTCTTCAAGCTCGAAGGCTCGAGTCGTATAAATTATATGTAGTGAAGTCATGTACAAAGCTCGAGTTCCTCAACACGAAACTAAGTGAAAATTATGGTTATCGACAGCGTTATGTACTTCGGTTCTCTTGACGATTGAAACAAAATCGGTTAAATCGCCTTTATGATCTGCTGGATTAGCTCAAGCACTTGGAGTTAACTTCATTACTATTGAACACAAAAGCCTCCAGCTTCATATGATATTAGCCTTAAAGGCTAAGCTTTTAAGGTTAAGGTTTAAAGCTTTGAAGACTCGAGCTTTATAGAACACTACTTAAAATACACAAGGTCTGCAACAGTTTGCATAATAATTGTGAAATATGGCCTTTTGAAAAATCACTCCTCAAATAATAGTTTATGCAAAATTTTCGCAAACAGAGTCTAAAGTATTAAAGACTAGTGTATTCCCAACGTAATGGGATCAGATTTCAGAGGTCAAAAACGGCTGCTTCCTCTTTTGCACATTAAATAAATCCTTTGTCTCGATTTTCGTAGAAAAAGCTATTCTGTTTTTAGAGGGTCGCGGAGAGTCCACCTCACGCGCTGCTAACGTCGCTGAGTAAGCAGAGACTTTCTCGCCTCTTCCGGTCGGATACTCGTCTTCCGCCGGCGGTGGGAAAAAAATCATATCTTTGTGATTTACTGCTCGACCGACTTTCGTCGCGGAGCGGTGTGTGGACGTGGAAATTGTTAGAGTAAAAACGTGGTCCGACGTGTCGTTCCTGGCAAGACCTAGTACCTTTTTCCATTCAAAATTGACTATGCTCCTCTCATTTACGCGATTCCGCGCATACAGCCTGTTTCTTTAAGGGGTTAGGCCACCTTGGACGGAACAAAATTGCAGTCATTTTCGGCATTTTTTTTAAGGAAAATAATGAAATAAACAGATAATTTCATATGAAGACTGTTATTATACAACTCTGGCCGGAAATAATACGATTTTTTTTCCTAAAAAATGGCGAAGGTAGAGTCGTGATATGCAAGATCTTGAGGAGCGACGTTTTCCACGGTGTTCAATCTCACGGCTATACCGTTTGACTTAGAACAAAAAATTATAAAAATTATTTTTGCATGCTTAAAATTAGAGAAGTACGTAGGGAAATCCAGAAATATTAATTTGTCACGAAATGGGGAACATGGGGAGAAAAAGTTCAAGATATTGCAAAACCGCTACGTACTTCTCTAGTTTTAGATATGTAGAAAATAAAACTTTTTGATTTTTTGTTCTAAGTCAAACGGTATACCCGTGAGATTGAACACCGTGGAAAACGTCGCTCCTCAAAATCTTGCATATCACGGCTTTACCGTCGCAATTTTATAAGAAAAAAAATCGTATTCTTTCTGTTCTTTCTTTCCGTTCTGTTTAATTCATTATCTTCCTAAAAAAATGACGAAAATGACTGAAATTTTGCTCCGACCAAGGTGGCCTACCCCCTTAACACAGCACCGTAGAATACTTATTTTTAACAACTTGAAGCGTCAACGTCAACGAATGGAGGATCAGAAGGTACAGCGGCCATGCATCAAAATTCACAGATAAACTCTTGTATAATTCCCCCATTAATACGTATTTGCGATGAGCCCTGGAGCGAAAATAACCGAGAAAAGGTGAAGATCACTAATCCCGAATGTGGACAGTTATTAAGATAAACTCTTGCTTTCGAAAAAGACATTAATAACGATTTAAAACTCGCGGAGATCGAGGTTCGTATGCGAACGTGGCGGGCAGAGGCAGCTACGCCGCGCTCCTGACCAAGCGCGGACCTCCTCCACTGAATTCGTTGAATATCTCCATTTCGTTGTAATTAGCAATTCAAAATAAATATCCCTTGCACGATGCTATTAATATTTACATGGGGACGGTACATTTCGAACACGAAAACGGAAATTCGAGGAGGAAATGAGCTTGGGTCCGTCCAGTTTACGTTACGATGTTGACGTAGCCGTCGTTCCGAATCGCAGCCCCTCGTCTTTAATTTCATTCCTGCCGTGCCAGGGCCAGTTTGCACGCATGAACGAGCAAACGATCGGGAACGTCGGCCATACTGTACGCGCGCCCAGATAGAAAACATTATTATCCTCGGTGTTTTAAGGAGCGGAGAGCGCTTTTTACATCCAGCGAGTCGATAAACGGGGGAGAGCGTTTCCCGGCGGGAACTTCATCGCGAGCGGCGAGGATAATTCAATGTTTCAACAGTGTGCCCGCTCCGTTTTCGTCCGTTTCGTTCGGCCTGGTTCCCTTTCGCGATCCCGAAGCGTGGCGGACGAAAACGAAGCCTGGCAGAAAGCCGACGGTGCACGGCCGAAGCTCGGTCCCTTTTTGTAACGGGGGTTCGTAATGTAATCGCGAGGCGGGCACAGGTGTCACGCGGGCAGAAGGACCGGTGATCTCGAGGGCGAACCGAGGACGTCGTTTGGTAAAAAAGATTACACGACGTCCTCCGCAGGCTAACGCCGGGAAATTGATTACACTTAAGACATCGAGGCATCGAGCGAAAGGAGGTCGCAGCGGCGGGCCACCATCGACCCGTCAAATCTTCAGGGTTATTAATCAAGGATACGTCGGAAAAAGTACATCCTGTTCGCTGTCTGCTTGTCGCTCGATGCGTTACAAATTATGATCGCAGAGTGGCTCGTCCAATTTTCGATACCATTCGCGGGGAACTGATCACGATTTTCTAGAGCAGTGGCAATTACGCTATTAACTCGCTTTTCATAGATTTACCATTGATTGGTCTACGGCGAACCTAGCCAAAATCTGAATAAGTGCTCGTTAAAGTACTCTGATTTTCGTTTATACAATCCTAGACCTAAAATCATTAGTCCCAGGGTCGGGGACATCTTTCCTGACAATGAACACCCATGGAACAGGCTCTAAGCTCTGGTGTATTCGATTTATGACGGATAACAGGAATGGTTTAACTGTCAATCGGCTCGATTCGACCGCAGCGATGAATTGTTTAGCCGCGTTTAGCCACCAGCAATTCCGCCAATTAATATCCGCGGTTGCTGTTTGTAAATTATAATACAATTGGGACGAGCGTTTTTGGCGTGTCCCTCCGGAGAAGTTCCTCGATGGACTAGGCTAATTGATGATTACACTGATGTGTATTATTACGGTCACAGTGTACGCGAACAGTAAAGAGAATCGTCACTTAAAAATAAATACACACACCGTAGAAAAACGGCGATCCACTTTCGTATCGATGATTCTAAATTGCGTCACCCTGAAAGAAGCCTCGATGCGTGTAATAACATCCAATCTCCCTCCGGAATCAACAATAACTCCCTCCCACGCGTGCCCTTTCAATCCTCGAAAGTATGGAGGAATCTCGATAACGGTACCCAGAATGGGAAAGGAATATCTCTCCCCCGTTACGCCTTATTCTACCTCCTGCACGGAACCAGCCCCTCAATGTTTCTTCGTCGCGGAATAAAGGTCCACGGGCGGGTCGCGATAGGCAGATGCCTTGGGAGATCACGTTGCATGATTCGTCCAGGAGGAACGACGCCGTAAAAAGCGCATAAAATGCCGCGGCAAGAATACGTTCAGACTACGGGTCGGGACCTTAACGCGCGTCTCGGCCGACCTCGATGCCGCGTATCATGCTCCCCTCCCGGCTACGAGCAAACATAATAGAGACTGGCACATACTGGAATTTTCATTTTTCCGGTCGACCTCGCGGAAGATCATAACCCCGTCGCGGAACTGACGCGGCCACGGAGCAGCCGCGTCTCCGGCGTCGCGACGCGAGAAATGTACGGCTGACCGGCGTCGTTCCTCCCCGTATATAACGGCACGGCCAGCCGCGCTTTCGTCGGTTAAATGTCTGCCCTCTAGGCTCTTCCGTGCACATCGTAAAAAACTCGCACAGCCCCGTCGAGTGGTGTGTGCGCGCGCGCGGGGCTATATAATCCCCCAGAATCGGGCCAGCATGTTTGAAGAGATTCATTGGGCCGCGTTCTCGCTGCTCTCGTTGATTTGTGAAACCGGGAATTATTACTCTCTTCTCCGCAACGATATTATTGGCGAACTGGATACTTTATTCGTCGGAGACGCGAAGTTGGGATGATGAAGCACTGGGGGGTGCGTTGGGATGTGAAGTGTACTCGAGCAGTTGGACGTAGCTTTTATGGCTATTTACTGGTAAATTAACGTTGAAGGTGAATGTAGAGAAATACATTTCATCGAGAATAGGTACTCGTATTTCCGGTATCGATAGCGACGTAAATATTCGTTGAAAGTGACTCGTACAAACTTCCGTTCGTTATAAAAGCGGAACGACACTTTCGGCATTCGGCGAATGTTCGCTATTCGCCGATTATATTATCAAATGTTTGCGCGAGCTTCTGCACGAATGTCCGCAGCTCCTGATTGCGACTCGGAACGCTAGTCATTCGCCGAAAATGTGCATAGCACGAAGATGTACGTTTATCGAATACCGAATATTCGGTATTCGTCGGAAAACCTCAGTGGACTTTTTCTGCAATTTCCCAGCGTACTCGTCGAACGGTTTCCGGAGACGAAGCAGATCGATGCAGCGATATTAAATTATTAATAAACGTCCCAATGAAATGCACGCTTATTAAAAATACGGATGCAGAATGCGTGATAGTGTGGTACGGGGGATGAAACCGATTAAACGTATCAATCCACGCTCCGCCGTGGTTCAAGTGGCGCGTCATCGCCCGAGCGGGTATTATAAGCATCCGTACGTAAATCTGGCCGGGATGTGGCCGCTGGTAGTAATAACCGATATCCAACCGAAGATTGCGCGGCATAATAGTGAATGGAATTTTTATGGAGCAGCATTTTTCGAACTGAATGTTTTATCGAGACTGCAGCCAGCACTTGGTGAACCGCATCCACACCCTCCTCCGTCCCCCTTTGTGAAGCTTACATCTGTGTGTAACGCTTGCCGGCGCGTATCTTTGGGTGTTTGCGCCCGTACGTGTTTCTTTCTCCTCTCCCGTCCCCTCACCCCTCCTTCGACCCTCGAAAACCGCGTCCCAAACCCCTTATAGGCCACTATCTCGCCTTGGCTCTATTCTATCTATCGCCTCCATTCTTCGCGAGCCCGTTAAAAGCGATCCATACTTTATTCTCGCTCCGGCTGTCTCCGCGGCCTTTTCTTTCATTATCCCAGGGAATTTCGACGGATGGCGTGTGTACCCGGTCTAATGCAGTCTGGCACGCAGACACGTGCAGGCCAGACGGCTGGCGTCGCGACCGTAATTTCGGATCCACCCACGAGAAGGAATCGTTCCTACGATCCTCACCTTTGAACCCCCAGCGTGAATCCCTCGAACCCGCCTCGCACGGAAAGGTTTCACGGTATAAATCCGCCCCGCGGCTCGCTCGTCAGCCCCCGGGGCTAGGTTCTCAAGATTCAGTGGGAATGATTCCCGACGTTGAAGAAGGAAGCCCGAGCGAAGGGGGTAGAAGTATCGTTCCTGTATTACGTTACAACGCGCGAAGACGTACCCAGAGTTTTCCCCGCGATTTCGTCGCTACGCATCGACGACACCTGGACTATCACTCTTTCGTTCGAAACGCCAGCCAAGAATTGTGACGAAAGAATTCCCACTTCCGCATTCGTTCTCCGGAGGAGCCGTCACGGGGCATCGTTCAATTTCCCCGAGTCATGAAATCAGGCGCGCATCGATCTGCCGATCTTCCGTACGAAAGCCGACGACAATAAGATGACGTCGGTGGAAATCCAGTTCGATGCGTCGGGGATGAAACCGGTAAGGCCGAACGCTTGCTCGCGGAGCATGGGAAAGGGGAATGGTACTGTTACGAGACAGACATCTGGTGGTGGGAAAAGCGCGCGGGCGAAACAGGAAGAGGGAACAGCAGGGGGCCGAGGGCAGGAAAAATGTGGGATTATGAGTTTATACCAGCTTGCCGCGGTTCGGTACAAGGGGTTTGTTCGAGTATTCGATTTTCAACCGTTCCGCCCTCCAACGTCCCGCATAACCAACGTACTATCCGCATTGCCTCCCCTTTCCCCAGCATCCCAGCTGATCATAGGTGGGTACTCATGAAAGTATATTGCACTTTCCGCCAAGGTTTACACGTTGCATTCTCTGATGATTGGATTGAAAATCGATCCCCGCGGATTGCGTTATTGGAACGAACGCGCGGGGTGGGTGACTGTGGTCTTTAAGCGAGAAGTGGACAGGAAGACGCTTTCCGTCGCTACTTCCTTGGCCCCGCTTCTTTTCTCTTCCCTTTTACCGTGACTTCTCCAGCTTTTTACTCGACTGGCTCTTTCGAGCGACCTCAATCCCGAAGCCAAACACTCGTAAGCCCATCCGTCTCATTCGATAGTCGCGCCTACGTCTTTCTTCGCTACGTAGGAGGGGATAAACAAATCGGAATACTTTGGCAATCGGATTGCGCAGAGAGGATCCACCGTGAGACAGTGGAACTCTTGGTTACTGGTCGATAGGACAGATTTACTAGTAATGAAGCATGAAGAATGCACGTACCTGTGCCGGCTTTATAAAAGTCAATACTACCAGCGATCAGCTCGCCGTTTGCCCTGACCTTTACCATGGAAATGGGGCACAGTTAATTTGCGAAGCATGTGTCGTGTATCTATGAATATCAAAGGTTCACAGGAAACAGAATTAGAAACTTTTCCTCTGAAATCGAACTTTCCATGTATCGAGAATTTTAATTTACCCGTGCTGAGTTGAGGAACACACCAACTACCAGGCTGCAATTAGAACCTGCGCGTAACGAATGGAACAAGGCGGAACAATTAAATTTCCATCGCTCGCGGCAACGGGCAGGTGTGTTCGCGGTAAACCGATAATATACAATTTCTAACGCGTAAGAACGGTGAACCTGGCCGCGGTATATGAGCCTGTGCGCCTCGAAGAACTACAGGGCCCGAGAAAAGCGCAGTGTTCCGCTCGAAGGGAGGCCTGCACGAACGCCACAGTTGCGTAATACCCGGATTGCGGATACGCGGGGCCATAAAATGCTTTGCACCGGGGTTGGTAGGGACCCGAGGCAAACAAACGCTCAGCGAAACATAAAATCCGCCGTATAAAAATTCGCGGCTGCCGCGTTTGCTTTCACGCTCCCGCCACCTTGTCCTCTTCCTCTAACCACGCGTTATTTAACACGGGTCGCATGTGCGTTTGCTCGCGTGTAACCGTGCGCATTAGTATGCACGTGCAGCACGAGACGCGCTCAGACTCGCGGCCCGCTCCTGTCTAATGCGATTGTCAGCGTTTCTTTTGTTTAAAACGCTCGGACGCGTCTAGAATGTGCCGACCGTAAATCCGGGGGTGAAAAATTCAGCAATTTTTATCCCGCCGTTACGAGCAGCTGCATTTTCCTTCGGGGAACCGAGACGGGTCTGTTATGAATCTGAATGAAATGTCGAAGAGAAATAGTGGGATCTCGCTGATGCAATCAATGATGCAAGGTGCGTCGCAGAATGATAGAGCCACCTTAGAAAATATCAATTCTAAAAGTTTGGGAGATGTTAGAAAAAAATTACAATTCCACGTGAGTCGTATGTTTATTTAATATGTATTTTTTCATAAATAACACAAAACAATCAACTTTCTCCAGTATAAAATTTAAAAACAAAATAAATTAAATTCCTGTCTGTTTATGTCCCTTATATCGTCTTAGTGTTCATTGACAGAGATATCTACCTAAACCATAGATTATTATTCAGAGACATGCTCTCACTCACTGATAAGTTCATTTCACAAATGGACTGGAGTTATCTACAATAAGAGAAAAATTAGAGTCACTGTGCATTAATATCGCTATTTTGGGGGGATCATTTCAATTATCCTTGAATGTCTAAGAAAATAGAGCAAGGAAGCATTTGGAGCCACCTCACCCACTTCACCCTCCACCCAATACCAGGCCAGGACAACTGTTGATACACGTGTAAGCTCCAATTCGAACGTCTGTTTGTGTGTCTATCTATGCAACCCAGATGTAACCGACGCCTAACCCAAAGCTACCTAAGACTTAACCAGCTCCCAACCGATATCTAACCCAAGTCCAACGAAGACCCCAGCAAAACCAGGCTAAGCCTAGCTAACGGTTCAATCCCCAATCCGAAATTTAGTCCAGCCCCGGCCACCGTGCACTGTTAGATTTCTATTTATGTAAAAGGCACCACGATTGCATTCGTAGATGTATCGCATTGCTTCTTAGATATCGGTCACATAACACCGTTGCCTCTATACAGACAGTAAGTTATCGCGCAAGCTTTCGCCCAATGGTATATCGGTCGCGGTGGAATGGTCCCAAGAAAGATTCGAGTTGTTACGCGTCACGGCGCATCTCCAGGTTCTGGAACAACGCGGTGCAACCTGACGGATATCATGGTTGGCATTAAAGTATCCGGGATGAAATACGAACAGAAGCTTTCCCATCTGTCCTATTGTAAACGACGTGGTACTCGATATAACGACGGGAATAAATTGCGGGAAAGTAAATGATGTATCGTCCAATATTAATACGGATAGGATCTGAAAGCCGAGCTGTGCATTTTTCTTTTCGAACGGGTCTATAGCGAGATCGAAGTCAGTTTCTTGCTTGAGGCTACTGGGAAGCTACCCCTTCTATATGTTTAGCTATTCCTCTATTTCTTCGATTTGTTTGTGCCAACCTGCAGATATTGCAAGTGGACGAGGCACACGAGGCCTTGATTAAATCTGTGTTAGCTAATTAGAACCAGTAACAGTTTTGAGTAACAATACACAAGAAGGAGCGAAGATGGTAGCGGGCTTGAATGTGGAAAATCTAGGGCTGTGCTTTTCTTCGGCATCACTAGCTTCCAAACAAGGAACCCTTGTATCTTGTTTGACTGCATTTGATTTTGATTAAACACTAGTAACGTGTCGCTGAAAGGTGAAAGAATTCGTTACATTATTAACAATAGCGCGATTTCCGATCGATAGAGAGCAGGTAAAAGCACTTGCTGTCCATAGCAGGCCACATTGCTATATTCTGCTCATATAATTACCGGCGTAGGCTATTTCATGGACATCAAAATTGGGGATTCACCGATTAAACTCCTCTCGACCGGAAAGCTTAATGTTATCGAGACTGGGCAATCGAGGGCTTGTAAACTGCCTGTGTTCGTGGCTCCGTTGATTGCACGGCGATCGTTAAAATGTTGTCAAAACATCGGTACGATATCGTTTAACCCCGAAAGTGCGGGCCATCGGTAGCGATGGATTGTTAACACGCCTGGCAGAGGGTATACAAGAGGAGCGATAGTTCTCGAAGCAAGGAAATGAAACGAAGATTTACGAGCGGTGTGTAACGGGACAAGTTGCAATTACTGAGCGCAAAAACCGATAAAGAGATAAATATACAGCGGTAGACAACGGGGAAGTGAACGATTGTACCTAGACCGCAAAAAGAGCGGCATGGAACTCCAGGGGGAGGAAAGGACAAACGGAGGAGCTTAATTGAATCCACCACGTCCATCCGGTTGATTAATTCAGCCCGATCACCGCAACGGGATACAATTATTTCATGCCGAGGCGCTGGAAGGGACAGGGCACGAACACGAACAGATCTGTCCCGTTTCTAATAATCATTCGTGTACGACGCACGCCTCCATTTCGCATGCAAAATGATCTGTTTCGCGTACAGACACGATCGGGTACACGGCAGCTCGCACCTACCCGTCAACTTGTGCGAGCGCGTGAATTCTGATGACTAGAATCAAGTGCTGCTACTGAAGAATACTTCAACGCATTCGCGGAATGATTTCCCTTTGATTGATCACATCGAAATGAACATTTCACAATTATTTAAATTGCCGTCTCTGAACTGGATGTGGCGGTACACGAGCATTCAGTTTCATACCATTGACAGCGATTAACATGTAATTAATGAGTCCACGTTTTATGAATAAATAACTTTACGGTACGTTCCGCTCGTTTTGCAGAAAAACGGTCGCGCTTAATGATGAATGCGTTTCATTACCGATTCACGAGTACCAGGTTCTCGCCCGACCATCCAAATAACAATTAATTCGAGAGTCAAAAACCCCGGCGCTGCAGACGTTGTAGGGGGTGCGGCGCGCTTTCTCCCCCGTGATTATTAACCGTGACGCTCGGAATATCGTCACCGGCAACAAACGATGGAATAATAGCCAGAGCCAGTTCTCGTCGGTAAATAGAGGAAACAACAACGATAAGCGCGATCGCTGCCTCGCCCTCTGCTCGCTGGGATGTTAACCCCTTCTTTCCCCGTTTCGCGGACCTCTCGACGATTATCAGGATCGATTCGCTGCTATCCCTGATAAATGACCATCCGCCCCCTTCTGTTGATCGCATGGGTTTCAGTTAATGCGTTCAGAAGGCTATAGGCTATCCATGACGTTGAGCGCAAAGCGCATTAAAGCGTGTTGCGAAATTGAAGAGGAAGATTTACTGCGAGTCCATTTCATACCTGATCGAAGCTTCCAATTCGATAGGGAATGCGAATTCGTATCAGGGGGATAGTTTCAGCCCGATCCCGTTGCCTTGCGGAGCTCCAACTAGACGGACTTAATGCGTTCAACGATTTTTGACAGGGCACCGCGGTAGGTATATCGGATTTCATGGGGCGGAGATTACTTTGATAGGAATTTGTACACCGGCCGACGGTCGTGGTTCACTCCGTTCTCAATTTTATGATCATCGAGACGGTAATTGGTCGCCACGCGCGGCCGAATGTGACACAACGCTAACGGCGGCGAAATCGAATTTTCATCGAACAAAGCGGCCACCGCGCGTTTCATAATTTATTTCGCAGCAGCGCCGCTGCGAAACAACATTTACCGGGGGAATGTAATTTGGCACGCGCGTATCACCGATCAGTTGGCGAATCCGCCCCCCAGCAGGATACTTTCTCGCGTTAAGCCATGTTCGCGCGTGGCGTAACGAGCTGGCTCGTGAATGTGGGTCGTTTCGAGCGACACAGGTACCTTGCAATTATAAAAAGAATCAACACGTGGATAAAACGAGTGAATTCCTCTTTTAATGTCCCTGAGGCACGCATGAGGAGTTTCTAATTAAGAAGTGGCTCGCCTAGCAGACTAAGGGGATCGCTTTTGTTGATCACAAGTGTGCACTATGTCACAGGTCACACACGCGGGAAGGTGGCTTAAGGTTGCGTCGTATATTCGTCAACGCGAAACCACGGATATTGCGGGAGCATGCTGCGGTAGGTATGGACGCGAAGAGAAGCCGGGTCTAATTTCGCGTGCAGTGGATAACTTGGAGAAGACAATCTAACTATCTTGCTCACGTACGGAACAGCGGTGTAACTAAGAAGATCGCCAAAGGGTTCGAGGCCCCAGACAAGTCGAAGTCCGTCTAAGCGGTACTTTCCCTCACGTATCGCAGGTCCTTCTGTTCCCCGGCTAAGATGAACAGATCGTGCGGGTTACAAGGCTTCCTCTCCCTCCACTTTCAAACTATATGCTCCGGGAGATGGTGGTCTAGTACATAATCCTGGTAAGAAGGATCGATTCAACTCTAAGCATTCACTTGTAGCTTTTACGGGTACCTCGAACCTCTATACAAGTAGTACAAAAGCATGAGAGTGTATCGTTAGGTAATGTAGAAGTTTGGCTTCGTGGACGCGCACCTGTGATGGTGTGATTTTATAGAGAAGTGTTATAGCAAGGGTGCAAGAGAGAATCGAACGATTCGAGCAATTGCATTCGCCGATTTTTTTACATATATATCGCCTCTTTGAGGAGGCGCAACTCCGCCCAGGTGGTGAATCGTTTAGACAAGCATTTCTCTTACAACTTGCCGGAGAACAGCCCGAATAGGCGCAAGATGTAAAATTTCCATATCGAAGAGCTCGCGATTTCTTATCAAATAGTTGGAGAATTCCGAATCATCGGCAGCCGCGTTCGTTTGCATTTCTCGCGGCGAGGGAGGTTTCCATGGAGGGTAACGTTATACATTCTAAAGTGGCGCGAGGAAATAAAAATTCGCCACGCTTGCACGAAACCGCCGCATTTTTGTTGCCACTTTCGCGGAATGCATGCATTTGTCGCGAAATTTGCAACAGAATGTTTTCTCCTCGATAAAGCTTCATGACTAAGCACTTCGCGAACGTCCAATGCCAATGGATATCCAACAATACAGCTATTTCCTACCCCAGGACAGAATATAAATAAATGAAGGGAACAAAACAGCGACGGACGTTATAAGAAGGGGTACGTAGAAGATTAGAGGGAATAATCAACCCTTGTAAAAGCACGCGGATATCGCGAGAGATTTCACGAATTCCCGCGTGAGAAACTCGCGTAAAAAGCAATTATTTACATAAAATTACAGACACAGATACGACGCGAAAGAGAATACCAAAGCAGTTAAATAAATGACAAGGGTTGACACGTTACAAACACCCCTACCGGGGAATTCTGCATAGTAGGTACGCAATCATTTCCACAAATATAAAGCTACAAACGGATGAGGGAGATCCAAGGCTCGCATTGGGCTTAACCAGCTAACAGGGGTTGATCCATTCTAAACAATCCCCCTCGGAGGGAGCCGTTTCCACGCTGTCCGCTTTAACTTTAATGCAAGATGCGATGGAAGGAAGCCGCCCGCCTAAATGAAGCCACGTCGTTTCGCGATCGACATCCCGTTTTACATACCGGGAAACTTTTTGCCCGCGAACCAAGCAGGGCAGGAGGGTGGTCGGGGACGGGTTGAACAAAAATTGTCCCGGATCCCCGATTAATTTATATCCCTGTCCGTGGAAGGACGGCTGGCCTGCGCGTAGCTGAATAAAACATCGGCCAGATCCAAGGGGTAACTAAATTTTAAGCAATGGCACGGCGCCGCAACCGCCTGCGACCTTTTCCAAAGTTCAACGACACGCCGACTCTGGGCCGCGACTTGTAGCGCTCTGCTGGGAATCCGGCATAAAAATTGTAAATCGCGGATATACCGGTGCCCGGTGGCTCGATTCCGGAGGGAATAATCGTGCATTACGATCGGCCTCGAAACTTCTAGCCGTGAGTTACGCGGACAGAAGAGATTCCCGGTGGTGGCCGGGGAGGGCCAAGGGATGCTCGACGTGGGAGAGGAGGCACGGAGAGGCAGTGGATGGTCCGCCGATGTAGAAAGATCGAACGATATGGGACGGGAGGGACGACGTAACGCTGAGTTCTCTTCATTAATGGTAATGATCGCGTCCGAAAAGTCTTGGGGAACTCGCGAAAGGAAACATTCGCGATTTGTATTCAGGACGCGGTGCGCCGCTGGTACGTAGCCCTGGAACAGGGGCTCGAGCCGAGCCAAGGGGGCGGTGGGTGGATTCGCGAAATAAACTCGGCGTGCTGGGGAACCGGAGGGGGAGGGTTGGATGGAGAGCGAGAAGAGGGTGGACGAGCAGAGACTCTTGCGCTCCAGTTCGGCTTCCGACAATAAAAGTGAGCTAAGACCACGCACACGGGGCCGTCGCGGCGTCGTTCGAACGTGAACGTGCACGCGGGATCTGTCGGTATGCAGACGCTCCGCGGGCACGGAACACTCGAGGACGCCCTTCCGCAGACTTTATTTGGCGACGTCGCTCGCTGCTCGCCGTCTCATTGCTTGCTATAATCGAACGAAATCGAGAACGGATGATAATTTTTCAGGGATGGTTGTTGGGAGGGAGCACGGCGGCAGTATCAGAGACACATAACTATGTGTAGAACGTTCGCCGTTCTGGGAGAGAACATGCCATTGTTATCGATTACGATGAGTGATACGAGACGAAGGAAAAGGGTGAAGGAAAATGGGTAGGTTTGAAAGCGTCGCATAGACAGTAGAATGGGTGAACGAAAATGACGTTGGTTTGAATATGGGCGAAGTTAAGGGGAGGTTCCGGTCTAGAGCCCATAAATATAGGTGATCTTTAGGAATTAATTAAAAGAAAGCTAAGAATATTTTAGAATAAGGATATTTTAAACTATGGAAATGTATTTTTTCTCTATAATTAATCATTTGCAAATGGCACTGGGGATTCGTTGAGATGGAGGCGTAAAAAATTCATCTAAAATGGTGAGACTTGTAGCACCTAAACCATTGGCCTTAAATAAGGAACAATGCTAGATTATTAAAACGCAAGAAATTCCCTAGCGAGCATAGCTTTAAAAATGTCAAAAAATGACCTTTTTTGAGAAGATAAATACACTTGAAATTTGAAATCACTTTTTCTTCATGCTTTTCATCCTCTCCAAGCCTTTGAAAAATACAGTTTTTAACATTTTTAAAATATTACAGGGTTCTCCATTGCATAAAAACATATTCTCCAAAATAAAAAAGTTTCAATCGAATCGGATAATAAATTTCGAGATATTTATCCCACCGATTTGAAGTACAGTGTATCGAAAAAAAAGCATTTTAAGTTTTACGGGAGCGTTGAGTGGACAGGTTTTACCCACACAGGTTTCGCCGCTACTGAAATGTCCACAATTTCATGAATTTTTCGAATTTCCAAAAATCCTTTTAAAACGAAATAAAACGAAAATCAATTTTTACATCGTAACCTCCCCTTAATTGAACCATTAATTGACTGAACTAACTATACTGCCGATAATTGTATAATGAATTCTATAATCGTACACTCCAGGGCAAGTGTTTGGAAAAAAAGTGCCATGTTTCTTGGCACGAGGGACTTATCGACTCTGTGGAGGAGCGAGTGGCTCCACGCTTGGGTGCCCGAAATGTGAACACGTTGGTCCTCTTTGAAGGCGCGGAGAAAAAGCGCGCTTCGCGCAGTTCGTTTGAATGAAAGCCTCTAACAGGGTGAGAATGTATAACGGCCTTAAACGTTGTGCCTCGTAGTTAAACGTGAGATATAGAAAGGCCCAGTTCTTCTTTCAGGATGTCGTCCCTTTTCGTGTCTCCCTTTACCAGTGATCTACACGGCATTGTGCAGTCATTGCCGTTTATGCGAGCCAGGGTAAATTTACACGCGCGCGCGTGCATCAGGCGAACAGAGTCGCGAGGCACGCGCGTTGCGTTTACAAGAAGACCGCTTTGACTTTCGAGATACCTGCCAGTGAACTCTTGAACAGGCGTACTTAGGCGGCGCAGCTGGAGTCTGGCGGCTTTCTTCCCAGCGTAAATGTAATTAAAAATGCTCGCTCGGTTAATTTCCAAACAGGCGCGGTCCGCTCCCGGAGAAGCCGCGTTATCACGAAAGATTTCGTTAATGACGAGTACACACAGCGAGAGAGGCGCGTTATTATAAGTGGGCGGGATTCGTCGTTCGCGGGGTTAATCGTCGTCCCGAGAAGACAAACGATCGGAAAAGGGGAGCCGAAGTGGAACAAGTTCATTGCGATCTAAGATGGCAATGCAATATTAATGTAGACATTTAAAAACGAACTGGACTCGGTCATCACAGATTTAAAACGTAGGTACTCGAAAGATCTGGACTTTCTTAAAATGTTTATTATCTTTTTGAAACTTTAAATTTGAACCTGCACTTATATTAAATAGGTATATATATACGAGGCAGTCAGAGCAACAACGGACTAACTCACATTTTTTTCGAAACTGAGTTAGTAGTAATAATGTATTCCAATAGGCTCTACTAATCATATAAACTAGGGAAAAAATTTTTTTTTAATGTGGGTTAGTCCGTTGTTGCTCTGACTACCTCATATATTCTAAAGTGTTGTCGTTCGGCATTACAATCCCTTTACCTAAACGGTATGTTTGCGTGACGGTGTCTAAAAACGTATCATGAGAATCTAAGAGTGCACGATCTACGGATTCCAACTCTTCTGCACCCTCACGTCCAGACCGTCACATATAAAATTGGTGGCAGCAGTGGGATTTACCACTGGTCACCTGGAGGAATACAACGGATTCCACGGAAACTTCTCTACGGAACTCCTTCAGCCCAGATAGAAAAAATACACAAAGGAAGATCAGACCTGGCAGTAAGCGTGATCACACACGTATAAAGTCATAACAATTTACATTGGATACGCTTAAAACAAAAATGGAAGCCAAACTAGATCAATTACTGGAAATGGTGAACCGTCAATTAATTAAAGTAGAGAAAAAATTTAATTCTATGTACCAGAGATTCAATGAAATTGAAAATAACCATCAAAGTAGATTAAAAAGATTAAAATCTCTTGCTGTGAAATCTTCGCGTGTGTAAAGTGATATCGAAACGGATGACACTGTATTCGCTGACGATACCAGTAGCTTTCAAACAGAAGAAAAAATTTTACCTACTCTTCATAATGAAGCAAAACTGTCAACGTCGTATGAAGCTTTTGCTAATAACGATCAAATGCCACAGCAGGCACAACAAAAGAAATTATCCATCTCACATGCCATCCGTACTACTAACCCTTTTTTCGGAAAAGACGATTCCGGACTAGAAATTTATTACCAATACAAATTTAATAGAAACCGCTACTGATAATCCGCAAATCTTACTTACATGGATTATCGCTGAAAAAATCTTGGGGGACGCCGATAAAGCAATAACATTTCACGATATCAATTTATTTAAAGATTTATATCGTGTATTAAAAGAACAATTAGGAATTACCGGATCGATAGAATCGTACAGAGCAGAAATATCGCAAGTGCAGCAGGGTCTTACGGAATCTGTGCAATTGTATAAGTAACGATTTTTACGCAAATACCACGACCTACTGTATGCAACGCAAAATTCAGTATCTCTCGCGACAGAAAGGAATATTACAGAACGACATATTATGCGACCATTCTACGCCTCAAACCATTATACTTCACGGAACACAAATGTTAACTCTAAAAAATCATTGTAAAACCGAAACCGACTCCATTACGCTACGACCAGAAAAACATTCCAAGTATCAGCAAAAGTTCTCAATCCTTGTAAATAAAATTATAAATTTTCAAGAGCTACAGGATATATTGACATCAAATAACGTTAATATTTCTGAGATACATATGAACTCAATAATAAGTAAACAATATCTAACGATTGAAATGATAAAAGAGACAGGCACTACAATAGATAAGCTTGAAGCCAGAATATCCAAATTCAATCATAAAACACGAGCAAAGGCGTAGAAAGACGTTATTGAAGACAGTACCCGATACGTAGAATATTTTTCTACTCTCATTATTATAACTTTTGTATTGCGAAAGTGCGCACTATTCAAAGTATTTAAATCATGTACATCTAATATGTGTATCAACATATATAACGACATAGCTAACAGACAACAGCCACAGCATAACGTACAATACCAAGTTTCTCAAGAAAACATAAGTATAGACAATGAAGATAGGCAACCGTCACCAAAAGCTCTCAGTACCCCGTCTAAACACGTTTCTTTCGACAAGTCACTACCAAGTACACGTTACTCTACAAAACCACGAAAATTTCATCTCGGTGAAAATTTTGTCTCGTAGGTAAAATTTTCTTAAATAGGAAGAGAGGATTAATCCTATTTACCAATAGTCATAACAGTTAGTCATCCGCGCGCTCCTCCACAACATCCCTCAACTTTTGCACCCTTACGCATCAAACCCTCCACGTCCAGACCGTAAGACATATATGTAAGTCTGTATGCCGCAGGGTAGTTTTCAGTATTTGTACAACCAAGGAACCTCTTCTTATATTAAATATACATATATTCTAAAGTGTTTTCTTTCGGCATTACAATCCCATCACCTAAACCGTATATTTATGCGACGGTGTCTAAAAACGTATCATGAGAATCTAAGAGTGCACGATCTACAGATTCCAACTCTTCTGCGTCCTCGCGTCCAGACCGTCACAGCAGCAAGAACGGTTCAAACCAGAGGAGGTTTATTTAGAGCGGGGATCGTGCAGCGCGCGAAAATCGAGTCGGAAGTTTCGTTTATTTTTAGAAGTTGCAATAGAAAATATCATCGGGAAAGCCGCGCGTTTTGCTTATTTTTACATAACATCGGGCTAGACTGCAGCTGCCTGATAAACACGCAAGGAGCTCGTTGCACCTAGTTTGACACCTTAACTGTGGAGCATCGAATTTGGAAGATTCTTTAAATGACAAAACGACCACTGATTCACTCGCGGAATAAATGTCCGCTGGTGGCGTACAGTCTAACTCGACACGAGATGCTGGTCATCACTTCGCTGGTCCATGCCCTCTCACGGGATTAGTCAAATCCCAAAATAATACCGTGGGCGAGCGGTGTTTCACATACTGCGGTACAAATCTCCACAACGATGTAAATCGGACGGTTTAAGCTGTTTGGACGTAAATCCCGGCCATGGTCTATTAAATATTCGCGTCAACCCTAATTTATATTGCAATGCATCTCGTATACCATTAATAAATAAAACTGGCCGACGTAACCCAATTACAGCTTGACAATTTCACATTCGCATTTATCTAGATTATTTTCCATATCTTCAAGTAAAAAGAACAGCAAGTGCACACCTGTACCACATTGTTACCCATCTTTCTTCAGCTCCTCTACACGAGAAATAGAAGTTTCAAACGATACACCTTGACATAACTGATCAGTCCAGTGATACGAATATATTCCTTAAGTGAACACGGACGCTCGTGATTGAAAATGGCGCGCGTGAGCCCGTATTTCTCTGTTTTGATTTCGGACAGCGGCGCGCAGACAGCAGAGCAGAGTGGACTTGAAAATAACCAACGGCAGGAGAAGGCGCTTCTATTAATAGTGAACCGGAGAGTATCTTTGTCGCGCGTTTGGTAGCATCCCCGTCGGTTTAGCAGCGAAAATTCGTCAGTCGATTTACCGTTCCGTGATACATTCTTCGCACGTACAAACACACGCAGGCACACATCACAGGCGGGAAGAGGAGAGCGCGTAACTCGATCGGAAGACGATGTTCCGCAGAAGTTTGCGCCCGTGCCTGGCAGCCGTCGTTGCGTGGTGAATTTCCCGTCTGGCGTGTTGGATGCGCCTAAACATCGCGAAACTAGAGCCACGGCGAAGCTAGACAGGTGTGGATAGAGGTGTAGGAGGCGAGAGTCGTGAGGAAACGAAGTGAAACTAGGCGCGGAGAGCGCGGTCGGGTGCCCGGCGGATGAATACACCGCAAGATTCTTCGAATGTTCCACGAGTTCGGGGTTCACCTACAGGCGAACTGGAAGGAAGTTAAAACCACAGATTCGAGTGAATCTAAATAAAGAACTATGCAGAGCCGTGGATGAGGTGGGGTGGAGCTGGGCTGCGAGAGGGATATGCGGTGAGTAAGAATGGTACAGCGGGCCGCATGCAGCATCGAGGCGAACACGTTCCCCAATGGCGTACGGATCAGCGACCGGGAAGGAAGAGCGACGGACGTGGTCGCGACGGAAGCGGCCGTAGACCACGCATTCCGCGAGGCGCACGAGGGACGTGGTAACGCGAGATTCTCCCTGTTCAAGTGGTTCAAACGGTCCGGCAATCGCGACTCTACCGTGGAAAAGCGACGGAAGACGATCGACAAGTTCCGCGAGAATGACGGACGGCAGCCGAGTGTCTCGTCCAGTGTCGAGAGCGTAGACACCTTCTACAGCACTACCACCGTGCGTAGCTTCGCCTTCCACACCGGCACCCTAGGCAGATGTGAGGGATTAGAGTTAGACATCCTCGGGCAAGCGGCCGAAGTTGGACCCTTCGCGGCTGGGGCATCGAAAGTTGGCAACAAAGAGAACGACGTGGCGGATGTTTCCTGCACGTTGCCCGCCAACGCTCACTCTCACAGAAGAGACATAACCGCGAGGTACTCGTTGCAGCCGTCAGCCACGTTCAATTCTTGTGGAAATCTACCGTTCCCCGAGAGACGGCTATTGGGCTCCCTGAGGAGGCACGACGATAGAAGGGCCAGCTGCAACGTAGGTTCCGCGCGCAGAAGGGTGCACGTGAAGGGGAAGAGACGCGCGCCAAATCCTCCCGCGACTCTGAGCAAAACAGCGGAGGCAGATGTACGCGAAACACCTAAGAACAGTAGCAGGCGAAAGCGACGCGCGCCAAAACCCCCTGAGAAGATCGTCAATGGTGATACGTCCGCGGAGAAGCGAGAAACACTGGTCACCGATGGCGGGATGGACGTAGAATCGCGACGAGATAGCGAGGACTCGCAGACGATCAGTAACGACACGTTGGTTCTCCAAAGGGGCGTCCTGCTGTCGAAAAAGGAGACTAAGCAGACCGCGAAAGAGAAGATCGCGAAAGAAAGTGCTGGCTCGCCCGACAGTGCTATTCTTCAGGATATTCCGACCACCGTCCCTGGCATTGGAACCCTGAGCGCAGCCATGCCACGACCTTGGTACAAACGGAGCGTCTTCGAACATTCCCGGGATTCCGGGCCGTCCAGGAGGGGCGATGTTCTCCGGGGGCCTACAACCTCGTCGGTGGAAATAAAAGAAGAGTCCGCTGCCTCGAACATGGCTGCTTCCGCGAGTTACTCCGTGGACGCCTCTTTGTCCCGATTGAACTTCTTCCATCGTAGCGGGCAGACGGAAGACAGGAAGAGAGAGGCGAAGCGAAAATCGGGCCTGTCGATCTTGACGAACATCAGCGAGCTCGATAAAGAGGCAGCGGCTATCGTTCAAGAGGAACAAGCGCGCGCCAGAGCCTCTATGTTGCTCAAGTCTTCGCGATTCGTCGACGCGTTCGAGAAAAGGAACGAGATGAACGAAGAGCTCGTTCAGGACATCGTCACGTCCGCGATGGAGAATTCGTCTCCCAGGAGGGGCACGCGGGCCTTGATCTCCAAGTTCAACGCCATCAGCAACATCACGAAAGTCACGGTCAATGCCAACTTCTTCGCGAAAAGCGGCAGGGATCAGCAAGCGTCTAAATTGGAACGGGACGTCGTGAGGAATGCGAGGGCCTTCGAGCACGCTGCCGACTGGAAGGAGCAGCCGAGATTTTCGGCTCAATCCGTCGCCGGGCAAAGTGGCCACGTCGAGAAAGACATATCCAGGTATTTCCCGCCGCAACAAAAGGCGAGGGATAAGATCGAGAATGCGGACGCGGGCGCGAAGCTTACAGGAAGCAAGGCCGCCGCGGCTAAGGAACAGAACGATCGACTCGCCACTGAGACATCCAGTAGAATATCGTTCCTGCAGAGCCAACTGGCTGCAAATCGAATGAACGATCCGGCTATTCCTCGGAAGGATACCGCAGCGGCTGTAATGGAGGGAAGAATTAGATCAAGGCAGGAAGTCGCCGGCGAAAGGAAGGAACGGGAAACAAAGCCAAGAAACGAAGATACCAGGGGATACTTGTTTCCTCGCGGACGTGCCTCTGCGGTGAACAAGGGACACGCGTCAAGCATCTTCGAGGAGGCAAGGAAGACGGATAAGCACCATTTGGAAGGTGTGCAGAAAGAGTTCTCCGATATCTTCGACGAGATCGATAAACAGCTACGTATGAAGGAGTTCAAATTCATCGATCGCCGCGCAGCCCGTACGAGCGGCGCAGCCACTAATCAGAGAAGTAAAGTTCACGAGGAGGAAGCTGGAATATCAAGTAAGGTAACTAAGGTGCTCGATATCCTGGTGGAGGCGGAGAAGGACGCTAAGACAAAGACGGCCGTGCAAACGTCGGAAAAATCGATACCCATCGAGGATGCCTCTCCTACGACCGATCCGAACGCCAGCACAAAATCGGGCAAGGCTAGGTCACCGATACTGAATACCATCGAGGATCCAATTACCACGGATTTAAAGGAGATGCTGAAGGAAATGAAACACTCGTTACCAAAGCATTCCAAGCCCGGGAAAATTGCGACACGTAACACCGACGCAGCGAAGAAAGTCGCTAAGGAGAGAGAGGTGCCCGCCGCACCGAACAAAACAACGTACTTCGTATCTGCCGTGACGAAAGTCGAGAATATTGCGCTGAATAGCGATTACGATGTGGACAAGCAGAAGGTGTCGTGCTCGGTGCAGACTAGCGGAAACATACGGAGATTGAGTCAACCTTCTAGGCCCGTCGATCAGCCGTCCACGTCAGGATGGAAACAGGAAAACGTGGTCTACAAAACATCGGGGAGAAAGCTGGCTGGTTCGGGGCTAGTGAAAAATACCTTCCAGCTGATACGACCACGCGATTTCGCTGAGATTGAAGCCACGAAAACAACCAGAACTGCTTACGCCGAGAACACTTATGCCAATGTGATGGAGCAGTCGCTTTACGCGAACGCTCATGTCCCTCCTTCACCGAAGCAACGCACTAGCTCCGCGCGACCTAACGAAGTTAAAAAAGTTACCGACACCGATGTCGTATCGAATCCGTCGCCAGTAGTTGAACGAAAATTAAACGCGAAGGAGGACCCGTTCGAGGCTAGCGAAGAAGGTAACGCGAAATATCAATTAAACGGTGGTGATGAGTTGTATGACTGTCAGGCTGAATCACGCGGCTAAATTTGTTATGCGCGGTGTCAGTCGTTTTTCCCTGTTACTATGCTAACACTACTGGTCTCGTTTGTTGCAGAGGACAATGCGACGGAGAGGAACATGAACACGCTCGCCATTAACCGATTACTCAGAAAGTTAGAAGCGGCAATTGCGTCTGGCCATCATCAGCAAGCAGCGGGTTTGGCGAAGGAGCTGGCTCGGCTGAAGATCCACTGTTCCGTGATTCGACAGCGATCGGCTCGTCTCAAAGATCAGCTGATTAATGTCAATATGTACATTGAGGACAAGCTCGCTCACCAGGGGCCCATACCACTTCAGGTAAATAGCGGTGGCCACTCAAATCAAGGCACCCGCTTGCTATCCACCATGATCATATTAGATGCTTTACTAAGCCGAGATATAATAACAGCTGCCGAGTAGGATGACAGTGGCAGAGCTGAAGGCAAAGATACATGTGGAATTCGAAATACCGACCAACGTGCAACGATGGATAGTAGGTAAGAACTTGGCCGATCGCGACGGAGCAACCCTTAACGAGTTGCAGGCAGTCAATGGGTCCCCGATATTTTTGTACCTCGTGGCACCAGGTAAATGAAACGAATCAACTCCTAAAAGAAGCGTTATCTTGTACTTAATGCCCTTTTTCGGATTGCAGAATTGAAACCAGAAAATGTGATACAAATCGACAAACCTAGCAGTGTAGAGGAGCTGGCAAATGTGATAAATGATGAAGCCACTTCATCTACAGAGGTACTGCAGCCGGTTCAAGAAGATCGTGAAATTGTCGAGGAACCTCAGGTACCAGTGTGGTTGAAGTTGATGTCTCTTTGTAATCGATCTGCCCGTAGTACCTTTCCCCAATTCACTTCTGCTGCTATCCCTGGTGGCGACATGCGCCCGTTTCGTTTACCGAGTGTTGCATCAGTAATTTTCTTGATATGCATTTTGATTCACGGCACGATGTGAGCAGGAGACAGAGGAAAGTAGTACACCAGAGGAGGTCAAGATGGAACGATACGAGGAGCTAATTTCTTTGGAGAATTGTGATGTTATACCGAATTCAGAGCCAATTGAGTGTCCCGTATGCTTCGTTACATACGGTCCACGCGAAGGCGTGATATTAAGGGATTGTTTACACATGTTTTGCAGGTATGAAGAGTTGAACAAAATTTTAAATTGCTACACCCACTTAGTCGGCTACATTTGACAACTTTCTTCAGGTCATGTATTGCTAATACAATTAGATACTGCGAAGATGCTGAAGTGAAATGCCCTTACAGAGATTCAGAGTACACTTGCGAATCGACTCTGCAAGAACGTGAGATCAAAGCCGTAAGTTCGATAGTAAAACTTGTTACATAATTGTCGAAATAGTGTGACACATCGCGTGTGCATTCAGCTGGTCGAGCCAGAGGTCTACCAACAGTATCTTGCGAAGTCAATTGCTCAAGCGGAGAACAATGCTGGGAACAACGCGTTTCACTGCAAAACTCCAGATTGCCCTGGTTGGTGCATCTATGACGATGACGTGAATAATTTCCTCTGCCCCGTGTGTGGTGCCAATAATTGTCTCACTTGCCAGGTAAGAAAAGAACACCTAAAGATCATTTTGCAGTATTACAGCCTGATGCAAACTGTACCTAACTTTCACGTCTTAGGTCGTACACACTGGCAAAAACTGTAAACAGTACCAACAGGAATTGAGATTATCGAAAGAAACGGATCAGGAATCGAGAAGAACAGCAGCGATGCTTGAAGACATGGTGGACAGAGGCGAAGCACTTGCTTGCCCGACGTGTGCAGTTGTGCTCATGAAAAAATGGGGTTGCGACTGGTTGCGTTGTTCGATGTGCAAAACCGAGATATGCTGGGTAACAAGGGGCCCACGTTGGGGCCCAGGAGTGAGTAACCGATAGATTGAGATATTTGTAGAATTGAAATGGTAACGTTTACAAGTCGATTATTTTACTTCTCTATTGATCGTTTTTTCTTCACTCTCGCAGGGAAAGGGGGACACATCTGGAGGCTGCAGATGCGGCGAAAATGGAGTCAAGTGTCATCCTCGTTGCAATTACTGTCACTGAGGAGAACCATCAAAAGGTACAATTGCTGCAACGACGAACAACAATGTACACATTGTACACAATGGAAGTAAGGTGTACCAACGAAATTTGTGTACATCGTCACTGACATGCTCGGTCATTGGTCACGACGTCAAGCGTCTTTGATGTTCGTTTTAATAACGAGTTCGATAACTGATAAAACTGATAAGTTTACACGTATACGTTAAGCGCTGCTTGCTCAATGATTAACCTTATCGCGGAACCGTCCTTCGTGGAATTGAAAGTAATGCAATAAAGAAAGGCGCGCACTGCGGTATCTAACGGTTCTTGTTTTCTATCATAACAAACGACATGGGAAAATAAATTGTACTATTTACATAAAGCTTCGTGTGAAACATGAATGTATAATAAATTATTGATACAGGTAGCTTCGCAATTACACAGGCGCCGGTTTTTTATCCTCATCAGTCGTTTTCTCATTTGTACCAATCTGTTGTAAACGAGACACCAGCGTAGTTTGATGATGCGTGAGCTGCCGATTCAAGTTAACGCCACCAGCACTTTGTAACGCTTGAACCAAACCCAAATGTGCCGTTGTAATGTCCATTTTTCCATATCTTAGGAAATCATCGTAATCCAAAACGTGTCCTTCCAATACTCCTCCTAAACGGAAAGAATGAGTCATTCGCATAGTTGTCGCGAAATATTTCTCAATGGCTACTTACCCATTGTATACATTTGTTTGCATTTTTTAAGAATTTTCTCTAAAGCGATCACATTTATATCAGGACTGAAGACAAATGCACTGAATGTACTAATTAACGGGTTAAGGGTTTGATATGGTGAATTCTCCAACGCTGCACGGACAATGTGGGGCGAATAACACTTATAATACATATTCGCTCTTTTTAGAAGCACTCTAACATCGAATTTATCTTCTTCGGTTATGCTGTTTACGTGTATAAAAGCAGCCATTTTCGAATTATCGAACCAATTACGCAGTTCCTTCATTAGAATCGTATCGTAAGGCCCAAGTTCATTTTTGCTTTCAACAAAAAGTGCGTTCGTGCATAGTTCGTCCAAAGTTTTGTCCTTGTTGGGATCGATGTAGAATGGCTTTAGAAGTTCATTTACTACCGCTTTCGTATAAAAGACTTTCGGCTTTTTAAGATTTATTTTGCCTCTGAAACGCTTTTGCTGGTACAGTAACTCGGTGGGTGTTAACTGAAATGCTGAAACAGAGGAAACGTGTGCACTAGATCTAAAGAGAGCAAATTTACCCATCACCCGATCGATTAATGAACCTACCGTGATAGTTTCCGGCTCCATTGCACACTGTTTGTATCGGATGTTACTATGTAATTTCTGTATAAATCAGAATGTACGGCCATCAGTCGAACTCAGCAAAATCCTTAAGAATATTTTTCGGGTAGCTAAACGTATTAGTATCAGCGGAATAGTTCCCATTTGGGAGCTGCTGGTGATTCAATAGACACATTGGATCAATTGCGTGCACGTTTCATTTATTTTAAAAATACATACATGATCGGTACGAATTGATGTCGAGTACAAAAATTATATAAGTATATACAGAATTAATTATACTTTTTTGCAACGATATAAGGCACTTTGGAACAAATCATACATGTAAATATATACCTATGTGTACGCGAATACATGTTCGCGGACCGTGCGATGGGTGTTAAAATTGTGTATTCGTGTGTATAATATGCGTTTCTAGGCGTTATGCACAAGTACGTTTATGTATATCGTGAATTCCGTATCTAATTTATAAATACGATCCTTTTCATTTTCGATATTATGCGATGTAATTAATCGTTCCGCTGCAATAATTGCTGGATTCGTGCCGAGCTTCTATACTATCACCGAAATTGAGCGATTTCCTATTTTTCCCTAATCGGAGCATCGAGCGGATGCCACCTTTTTTTCGCGAACGTTTGTATCGATCATCTAAAGCTGAATTTAGCGAAGCCTGTTTCACATCTCCTCGGCTGTTCGGAAAACCCTCGCGGTCGTCTTTAAAATTATTGCTACTTGTTATCTCGCCGTGTACATCGTCCACGAGCCAATGTTTACGCGGCGAGGTGAATTTATTATTGCAACCGGGTATAGTATACACGTATTCTGATTGAGCAGGGTCCACGGGCTTCTCGTATCGCTTTACATTACTATCGCTCGCCGTGATCCCATCCGTACTACCTTTACTTTTGTTCTTTTCGAAACTCTCCTGTTTACCACCCCGCCTGGCCTGGTCCTCCGAATCTGTCGATTGATTCGCGGGCTTTTGATTCGCTTCTCCTTGATTTTTACTCTCTCGTCCCTCCCGCAGTTTCTTGTTTCTCTTGTACGTGTCTGTGTTCTTTGCGTCCAAGGCAGCGTGGCGCTTCTCCGACATACTCTGCCTGCCCAAAGCGTCGCGCGAAAACTTATTGGAAGAAGAGTTAAATTCCTCCAGGGACAATTGGCTGTCGTACGTCGGATCCCCAGAATACTGACTGTCTTTATCGTCTGTGCTCCTTTTAGCTTCATTGCACGGTGGTTCGTTAGAGTCTTCTAACAATACTGATTCCACGCGATCGTCCCGCTGACCTATCGTAATCTTTTTTACGTTACTGACAGGCTCTATCCATGTCTTATTGGTGGCGATGCAGTAACTCTCATTCCTCAAACTGTTTTTATTGTATTGCTCCGTTAGTCTGTCGATTACTGGGTTCCAAGGGGATGCAGTCACACAAGACAGCAGACCTCCATTGTCCAAGATGTCGGACTGTGAATTTAAGTTATTCTTTTCCTTTACCCTGCCCTCGTTGGTCTTCGTGGAATCGGATATGTATATACTGTTGGCAGACTCGATTTTAATGTGAGAAGACAAATTGTCGGGAAGATTCTTTTCATTTCCGTCGTAAGAGGATATCCTGCGGGCTATTGTCAGAGTAATTACTCCTGTTACAGAACTATTTGTATTGAGCATTGCCCTTCTGAGTGTTTCCATTGCATCAGAGTTGGACAGACCCAATAATGACACTCCATTAACATTGAGCAATTGATCATTGGTCCTTAATCGTCCGTCCCTAGAGGCTGCACCCCCATGAAGGACACTCTTTATAAAGATCCCCAAATCCATGTTAGTATTTTCATCCGTGTTGGTGGTCTTCCCTTTCACGCTGACGCCCAAGCCAGCTTTTTCTGAATCGTGCACCGGTATATCTAACGTTAGAATCATGCGATTCTTACGCGGTGACAGGACAATGTCTTCGGACGATTTTACTGATTTAAATGTACATTTATCGTAACTACGGCTACTAACTTTATCCTGAACTTCGGTGTTTTTCTTTATTGGCGATGTATTTTGTGTGCTCCAATATTTCGAATTGTCGGTGGTTTCGGGGGCTGGATTTACGGGTGCAACGTGAGAATGGGAATCGGGAATACTGGAAGAAATCTCTTCTTGACGAGATACCACCATTCTCACCTTCCCACCAGGAGGAATACTTCTGAGAAGTGAGACCACTTCTGCTTGGCTTTTGCCCGTCATCTCTTTATTATTTACTTCGAGCAACCTATCGCCAGGCCTCAATCTGCCATCCTCAACTGCAGCACCTTTTGGTAATATATTCTTAATATATATAGGGCAATGGCCTCCTGCAGGATTGTCACGTGTAGTGACACTGAATCCAAGGCCATTGCTGCCTTTCGTTAATTCTATCTCTATCATACGCCCAATTTTACGAGTGTTGGCCGTCTGCAACAAGTTGTAGTTGCTACACTGAAGTCTTTTAACATTGTCATCCGTTTCTGCCTTTTCGGATCCCCCACTGGTATTGCCATGATTCTTATGTAATGATTTTTCGCGTAGTTTTTTATGCTTCACTACTGAAATCTGGAGACACGATTCGGTCATGCAGGTCCTAAATATTTCTTGCACTTTGGAGAATGGTATGTGCAATAGATTGTGGCCATTTATTTTTATGATCTTATCGTGCAAATCAATTTGCCCATCTCTGGCAATTCTGCCATTGGGCTCGATGCCTTCGACTCTGAGGCCCTGATCGTTACCCAATAAATCATAACATGGCACCACATGAAGCCCCAGTGGTCCCGCTTCATTTTTTATCACAATTTCGCGAATCTCTCCTTGATCCCCAGGTTCGATATTGGCATTTGCATATTCAAATGACGCTTTGGCATCTTGTCCCAGAGGTTCCCTGCGACGTGAATCTCTGGGAAGGGATTGAGCAGAATATGTTGTTAAACATGGTTCTCTGGTTGACAATGCGTGCATTGACAATCTTTTAGTACTTTCTCTTTTAATACTACTAGTAGATATGGAGGAATGTGTGTCTATCGTATAAGGTTGCTCCTTGCCATCCGAGTGAAAAAAATCTGGGCTATTTGTCCCAACTGAACTGGCCCCATCACCCCCAACATGGTTAGTATCTGTACTCACGAAATGAGCAACTATCTGCTCTCTGTCATCAGCTACATCACATAACCTATCATCTGGATCTAACAGGCCACCTCCAGTCAAAGAAGACAAGCTGTTTATGGTTAGTGTGCTCTCGTTTTTTCCAGTTGCCTTTTTATACCTCAGAATAGCCTCGTGCATCAAGTCTTTGACTAGTAGGGTTCCATCCCCACAAGGAACCACCACTCTAACGTTATCGAAGCACACAGTCACCTTCATGCTCGCTCCGATTTCATATTATGGTATTACACGTTTACAAGCGCGTGTGGATTATTTACGGCGTCCCAACACGCTCAATATTGCTTCTGACGTATTAGCGAACTGGTACGGTGGTTTAAATGCACCAATTATTAAATGTACCTAAGTCGTAACTTTTTCTCGTACAATACGATTATCTTCTATTATCTGTCGGGTACTCCCATATTCCGATAATGAATCACCGACATAGCGCGCTGGACACTTTGATTCTGTTACTGTTCGTTACATTCGTTCAAAAACTAAGCGTATATGCCGAAATCAAGTGAACATACTTGAAACAAAAAACTTTGTCCCGACTGATAAGGCGGACGCGTACGCCCAACTTTATCACAACATCAAATATGCGGAACAGACGCACTCGCCATTACCACATTCTATTCCACTATTCCCTGTGATAGTCCAACGGAATGCGAGAAACATGGCCGATACAAACAGTGTGGCCAACGGAACAACCTCGCGTACCGCTTTCGTTTTCAGGTTCTCGAAGGAACGTGTTTTTGACGGTAATAGGTGAAGAATAGCACGAGCAAGACTTACCTTTCCTTGCTAAATGCGCCATTGTGTATGCTCACGTTCTTTTAGAGAAGGTCAATAAATGGTTCACGCTTAAACTTTAGGTCTTACACAACCCCTACCTAACCATCTTTATCTACACACTGACCATACTGAAATGGTCCAGATCCGCTGGTCCCTGTTTAACCTTGGAACTTCAAGGCAGACTTATACTCAGCGAGAACTTTATTGATTTATCAGGGGAACTTATCTTCCATTGGCCAAGAAGAAATTAGGATATAAACATATAACACTGTTTTGTATTTCATTTTGATCAAAGTTACAAATTTGGAGAGGAATATAGACGATACTCTAGATATTCGAGTTATTATTTAGCCGGTTAACCGAAGTGAAAGTAAATTGAGTACAGTTAGTGCGCTCGTCGCAGCGATTCATTGACATAGTCCATAAATCACCTACCCAAACCTCACACCGATTTTGAAACGTCAAGTCCTACAGAAAATTTCTAGTGATTTAACTACTTTTTCGTTACGTCATTATCAATTGATAGTACAATAAAACACGGAGCATTTCTAATTTCATAAAAAAATGAAGTGGTTTGAGGGTAGCATCAATGAAGCAGTGGCAGCATCAAAATCTAAAAAAGCAATTTTTGTTGTTTTTGTTGAAGGTATATTTGTACTCTTAGGTTAAGCTATTGTTCAATCTGCCATTTCCTTTTTTGTTCCATAAACACTATTTACATCTGTGATCAGAACTGCATTTACCCAACTCCACTTGTCCTTTACACCCGTTCTTGACAATTGCGCTTTGTACGTTTGATTAATGACAATGGTCACTTGGCATTACGATCTCTCTGTAGGAAAAGATGACACCTCAGCGCAAGTTGCTGAAGCAATTAATTCAACAGAAGTTTCGTGTCGCTTGGAACAAGAAGATTTTGTAGCAATTCGGTTGGAAAGTGGGTCTGAAACCTATAGGTTCTTTGCCCAGATTTGTATCCTTTTCTGTCGTGTATTAGTAATTATTTACTAAAATTTGGTATCTTCCTAAATGTCTTTGATAAGATCAATTGGTGCCTGTGCCATCTCTGTTCTTCATTGGTGAAAATGGCGTACCATTGGAGATTGTTGCGGGCAGTACAACAGCAGCTGATTTACTTACTAAACTTGATCTAGTTCTAACAAAAGCTAGGACAAATAAAAGCTCTTCTACCAATTTGATAGACGCAGAGAAAAAGGATATCGCTGCTTGCAGTACCGACAATAATCCGAATACAAATGCCAGTGTAGAACTTGACAGTGGTAGCACATCAACGTCAAATACAGAAGTGTCATTAACAGAGACACCGGTAGAAGATGAAAGTAAACATTCAATTACAGATGATACAAAGGTAGAACCTTCTACCAGTTCGAAAAGTACCGAAGCACCAAAACCAAGCAATGAGACAAAGGATGCACCTACCAAAGAATTGACACAAGAAGTACGCATACAGTATAATATTTTTTAGAATCACATAACATTACTGTGAAACTATTTAACCATTGTATAACTTCAGGAGAAAATAAAAAGAGCACAACAGTTGATAGAATTACAACGAAAGCAACGCGTAGAGGAAGAAGAACGCAAGGAGAAGGAGAGGGAATTAGAACGCCGTAAAGTTGGTCGTGACGTGCAAAAGAGCAAACAGAAGCAGCAGGATTTAGAAATAAAACAGGCTCACGAGGAGAGACTGAGAGAAAAAGCGGCCGATGCAGCAGCTAGAGAAAAGGTTAGGCAGCAAATTGCTCAGGATAAGTTGGAGAGGAAACAAAAAGAACTAGCTGTGCAGGTTTGTATGCATTATTTTTATTAAAACACAATCGATTGGATTTTTCACATATAAAGAACATACATTTTTTCCGAGTCTAGCAACAAAAGCAGCAACAACAAGATCCATCTGTGCTCAAACCATCTGTGATCATGACTAGTGCCACCACTGTAACTCGAATTCAGTTTAGACTGCCATCAGGCAATCCCCATTTGGGGCAGTTTGAACCGACAAGCACCTTACGTGAATTACGTACTTACATTGCTCAAAACATTGAGTTACCTTTCCGCCAGTTTTCAATATCTACTTCATTCCCTAGAAAGGACTTGACGCATGAGGAGGATGATAAAACCCTTTTGGATTTGCAGCTAGTTCCTACTGCTGTTATTCTAATTCTGCCACTGAAAAATGTAAGCCTTGAAAAGATATACATTTACTCTTTCTATTAGCAAAATATTTATTCCCCTGTTCTATGATTTCAGTCCAGTGCTCCAACAGCTGTAACGACGACACAAAATGCTGGTTTCTTGTCATGGTTCGTTTGGTCTCTGTTCTCGCCTATCCTAGGCGTTTACAATTACGTGGTAGGTTATTTCTCGGGAGGTCCACGCCCGAGCACTCAGAGACAGCAAAGCAACCCTGGTGAAAACAGGGACACGGCGACTACGCCCGATGGAACGTTTATACCGAATCTTCAAAATATTGGTAATTCGTCAGGGTAGGTTCGACACTTGCGCGGATATTTTGTATAAATACATTGAAAATCCAATGTTGATTAAATCGTTATTTGTACTATTCAGTCTGGTCAGAAGATACTTGGGTAATCCAGGGGGGACAACCACTATCAAAGCGGACGGTAATATACGTAGACTGCACTCAGGCGGGGAAGATAATGATGAAAATAATACTTGGAACGGTAATTCAACGCAACAAATGTAGTTCATCATAGATCAATTACGTTCCAATCAACACAGTTATTTTATTAAACGGGATTATACACATGCAACAGATACAGCACTTTATTTCGAGATATATTTTGTTAAAGTTCTACATCATCCGGTTCTAAGACACCGAGATCGGGTGTCGCGTATTACGATGTAATCGCGACAGTAAATTTTAGTAGAACAGGACAGTTTCTTTAAGGAAGAAGTATACCTTATAATTTCATTTCTTATAATTTCATATTATCAACTGTTAAATTGATAATTGATTGTAATAAGTTACCAGTGATATACGGACCAAACGCAGTCATCTCACTGCGTAGCGATAAGCCTATATAGGGAAAATAAATTTCCAATATACATATACACCCCGATATCTGTAGCACGAGTGTCAGGTTTATCGAACTTTCTAAGTTAATTTATGTTTATAGATCCTTTTACAGAAGATTGTTTTATTATATTATCGTAATCAAAGCTATTATTGTATATTTCCGGATGGTAACAAGAGTTGCATTGAGTGTAGGAAATATAGTATGTTTTATTTTATGATAAAAAGCTGAACCCGCTGAACAGAACCCACCTATATTCTGTTAACATATAAATAAAGATAAACAAAAAATTTACACAAATTCTGATTCACGTTTCATTCTACCCTCCCGAAGAAGTGTGGAGATACTCATGGTACTTTTTACGTGGCGTCTAGTTAACGATGCCAGCCATAGAGTAAAATGATACACCGACGGTTTATTACAACGGCGAGAACACGGAAAACCGACGTGAAATTTTTCGTCTGACGAAACATGACGCCAAAAATATGTTCAAGGCGAGGAAAAACGTCAAGGAAGTGTCTCAATCGCCTTGTTCTGTGGTCGACACGTTCAGAGGAACCGATAATTTACACCCTTCCTAGCCACGGAGCTGTCGATCGTGGCACCAATTAAGCGTAAAATTGACAAACATTTTGGCCGACTTGTTCCCCCGAGGGTTTCAGCTTTCTGGCAATATATTGCAGAACCTGCTAGAGGAGTGTCGTGCGAGTAACGTGATCTCACAGACACACCTACTGGTCCTTTCGACAACTGGCCTGCTGTGCTTGAATTGTAGTCCACTATATTTGAAAACGTAGAAGCGAGCTTCATTTTACTCCCCTTTTAATTGAACTAACCTTACGTCTGAATGGAAAAATAGAATTGGGCATAAATTCAGCGGGACGCGCATAAATAAGTTTTAATTAAGTTTGGTCAGCCGAGGAATCGCCGCCACTAATATTTCTAGCTCTGATTTACACGGAAGAATCGCGACTTGGCTGCGAGAGCTTTGGAACAAATTTCCACAGTGTATTTTGCTGGTTCGCATAATCGCAGCCAAGTTCCACATCTGTCAACAGTTCTTGTATCACTCTATCATCCCTATCATCGTCGCGTTAATACGCGCGATTGTGCGTCTAATAATCTCATTAAACTTACGACCGCCTGCGCGCCCCCTCGGTAATATACCTGACAGACTTGTCCCATTGTACGCTTTTATACGAATCCATAGGAATCCAAACGATGCAGACTGTTGGCTAGGATCTAATAATACATCCCGGCTATTCAGTTTTTCATCTTGTTCAACGAGTGTGGTGCACACGTACAAATCGTTGCAAACAATACATTTATTAATAAATCGCACATTCCGAGGGTATCTCCCATAAATGATATATTCCAGCATTTATTTTAGGCAGACTATCATTCCATTATAAATGCATCGAAAAAATATTCGTCTCATCGTGATTGCTAAGTGGAGATTGAAGCAGTCAGGATTGGGAGCTACCGTAGAATTTTATACGTTTCGTGTGCCACAGATTGTAAATTGATTTCGAATCGCGGCCGGTCGCTGTCAAGACAATTATTAAATAGCATTTCATGGCGGTGACAGAAATTTATGGATACCTCATTACCACCGTTTAGTGACTGCTACCGTCGCGCTGTACGAGATCATTAGGGGCTCCTTCCAGAAACGCACGTGCTTGCCAAGAACCGCCCAATGTAACTTGGGATTGGATGAACATAAGATGACGTCGTGAGCACGTGGCTTTTCGACACCGCCTCGTAGAACGAAGAATTTGACTTGGGTGCCAAAAAAAATATTGTTGGACATCGCGAGCAACCCCGACAAACAGTCGCTGGTTTCAACTCTAATCCCGCGAACGGATCGCAGGGTGTCTATCAAACTCCCGGATCGATTTCGTATCTCCGTCTTCGCGAGCCGCGAGAAGATTGCATCTTTTAAAGAACAGTCGACGTTTCGCCGATTCCCCATAAAGGAAACTCGGGCTTCACGATCCAGGCAGATAGTGTTTGTGATGCTACAGTGATAAGCGGGGTGAAAAGCGTGCAGTGAATTATAAATGTTCGAGTATTGCAGCAGTGTATTTTGAAAGAGAAAGTAGTATGGACAAATTGGCAAGATCATTTCAATAATTGCGTTTTCTAAAAGCACAGATACGCATCTTTAAAGTGTTGGGGAAGATATCCAATCGTTCGATTCGTTTTACGATTAGAGTACTGAATGGTGATAAGATCTAAATGATAGCGGCAGGCATTTAAAAACGGAGTGAATCTAGGATGTCGGAAGAACGCGCGAGAACCTCGGAATCCACCAAGGAAACGACCGAATTGGTGGAAAGTCCGAAAGTATGCTCGTTCAGCATCGAAAGCCTTTTAGCGCCAAGCAAGAAGACCGCTGAAGATGAGAGGCGCATACCCATTCACGCTGAAGTGTATTTACACGGCCATGAATGTAAGTACGCGCGTTAAACATAATGGGCAATTTCATTGACGAACGAAGTAATTTAAAAGTTGTGCATTTCGTTTCAAATAGCAAGTGATTCGGAGGGACGGAAGCTGGTAGTGCCAGATTCCTCTGTGTCCATGGCAGAAGAAGTCGAGTTCGACGATTCTGATATAGTGTGTTCCACCTCACCTGAACCGGAAATGTGCTACGGTAAGTTGAATTGAACTTATGAAATCTGTAAGAAAATCGTGAGAACATCGATAAAAATAACAAGCCTGGAATAACCACTTCAAAAAGTAACTTCTCGCGAAGAAAGTCTGTAATCCTCAGAGTAAAAGAAACAGAATGCTGTTTATCATGTTATTAAATTTAACAGCGGGCAATATTTTGCAAGATTATATGATATAAGTGAAATTATACAAGTGTGTCACACTTGTGTTTATCTTGTCAAATACTCGGCTAATAAGAGTACATCGACCGAAAAATCGAGGACAAACACATCAGAGACGTTTTTACTCGATAACAACGAATGATACAATTATTCCAGATGAAAGATTATTATCAAGATAGTGTGCGGTATTTGTCGTATATTTGAATTTCTTTAAGTCATTAATGAAAGTATCTCCACGAAAATATTACTCGAACCGTTTAAGTATAAGCAGTCTTTTAGCTCGTTAATCTGATAATAAATACAAATGATAATTCGAAATGTGTCAACTAAATTCTGCAATCGTACTTGATAAGGCATTTCACAAAATCGGAAGCGATATGCGCATCTGTGTTCAAAGGACGGTGGCAGTTGTATTCCAGTGTCGACATAGAGCTCAAGGCAACATTGTATCTTTTAACCTCGCGGTTATTACACAGTATGTAATAAAGGCTAATTGTTTCCACTTAATTCGGATATTGTTACCGGCGTGAAAGGGAGTAATTGTTACAGAATCCACACGTTTCCCTCGCGCGGTAACGAATTCGTAAGTTTGCGCGGAGGACCGTGGCCCGTGAGTTTGATCCATTACTTCCTGCAGGGTCCACGCCCACTCAATGTTCCTGCTTCTCGTCCACTATTTATCTGTCTCCTGCTAATTCTGCCATGGAAATGCAGCAAAGTGTGCCTCCGCGCGGTACCGAGCGGTACAGAATGAAAAAGGACATCGATGACTACAAACCATCCTGTGGCAACTTAAGCGTCGCGACGCCTGATTTTAGTCTTCGAATCCTAATTCCACTTGAAATGCATTTTGAGAGTAATTTGCATTCTGTGTTGTTTTTTTGCAAAGTGCTAATAATCCAATACAGAATGTCTGAGTGAGAAATATTGTTTGCCATGGTGATAGAAGGGTTTCGCGATGAACGGGCAACTATCGACTCCTTGACGCAATTCATTTCCGTTTAATCGACGAGAGTTTAACTTTCTCGACGACTAATTTCCACCATGGACCCTCGAGCCGCGTGATTTACACAGCGTAATGGTCGCTGCGATAAATTCGAGATCTAAGGAAAGGACAATTCTCGTTTGCGCGGTGCGCTCGGACTGAGATATGTGGGACGTCGGGTCCAACTACAAAGCCGTCAACGCGACGCGTAAATCTTTTGCGAGGGACGAGTAAAGTCGTCCAAAAGCTGCTCTCCTTTTAAACGAGTTCACCTTTCTGATCTCTAATGAGCCGTTTGTTTCGCGCGCGATCGCCTTTAATACGCATATCAACTTTCACCCCTACCCTTTGTGAAAAAAATTCAAACAACACCGGCATACATACAGAGTAGGTACCTACTTACATGTACATAAACTGTGCACTGATTTTTGTGATGTGCACTAATCAACATCGCTCCTCTCACTATCGATTTTATCGAACAGTCTCTCATCCCTTGATCGCAAGAATCCCACAACAGTTTATTTCAAGATGCAGATCTGTTCAGTCTTTTTATTCCTCGACATTAAAATACGACGAGGTTCGTTGAAGTCTCTAAATTCTAGCACGTTCTCCGTAACCACTGATTCTACGGAACCCTCCAATTTCCGATCTAAATAAGTATCCATGTCAATGCGCGTGGTGCCGCATGTGCAGACATCCTTGCCAACTGTTCTCCATAAAACGAGCATAGGTACATAAATCTTATAGTCGGTGTTGTGACAATTCGAATATTATACCAGTATTAATATTCGAGTGTAGCAGGGAAATTGATTAAAGGCAATAAAGAAGAAACCAGCCCAGGAACTGATTCAATGAGCTTGGGAAGGCTATCCTAGATCATAACAAAAGGCCTAGCCATCTGTCTATCCTGGCGCACCGCTTGACCAATCGACGCGGCTCGTGCACGAATTAATTATCCCGCTGGTTGGCCGCGAGCGTGAAATCGTGCAACGCCGAACGAATGAAAATTAGCCACGCTTTATCGCGCATTTCTACTCGTGCTCGCGCCATTCATCACCGAATAATTAGGAGACAAGTTCACCGCGGCTTGCGGCAATTAGGTAAACTAGAGGGCGTGGTGTTCTATTTCGGCTACGCTCGCGGTGCTCCATCCCGTCGACTTTCCGCGCCGCGCTCCTCCTCGCGTTTTAAGTTCCCTTTTTGCACCGGGGTTGCCTTCCACACGCCTAACCCTTTCTTCCTTCTTCGCGGAGCTCGTTCGTCAATGCAACCGAGTCAGAAACCCGACGACAAATGAGCCGCGCCAGAGAACAGCACCCTCCGAAAATATTTTCTTCTTCCGTCCGCGAGAAACGTTTCCGGCAAAGAATGTCGCCCCGATGCGGCGGAGATCCTGGCTACGACTTTTATAAAAAAAGGAACCTCGTCCATTAGAATCCCGCTATTTCCATCGGGGAAAACAGGGGGCGTGCGATTTTATTGCGATGTTAGTTGAAAGATGAATGAAGGCAAGAGAGGTGACATTGCGGACTGTGTTCTACGTTGAGGAACGCATTACAGTGGAACGTGAGCACGTGCAACTTGTAGAATAATCTGATATTATTATCTACACATCGGATATTTAGGCTCGGGAGTTGGAATCTTTCCTGAATTTACACGTGCACAGGCGTGCACGTCGCACGACTCGAGGTTCACGTCGAGTGAATTAGAGGCGGTACGGTTTTAGCCGACGACTCGGTAGTACGGGCTGAAGGGAAGTCTCGAAAAACGCGCGAGAAACGCGACAATTACGTCGCCATCTGACAATTAGTAGCCGGTAAACGACACTCCGCGGCACGGGCTACCACGTCGCGGATACTTTTTTCCAGGATATTTATTGCACCCGCAACCGCAAGAGTCGCCCCGACACGATTCATTCTCCTGGCGGACAAGGAAGCTTCGAGCATCGATTTATTGATGCTAAAATAACCAACTGATCTTCACGTTTGATTGACCTGACCCTCTTCGAATTGCTCGACTCAGCCATTCAATTTTGTAGAGACAAGTTTACACATACTTTCATTTTCCGTTCTAAATTGGACTTCTGAAGGTGATAAAATGGATGCACAGAATGCTCGCCTTATGACATGGATGGTATCGCTGCGTCGGGACTATCGTTTTTTCTTTCAAAGGAGAGTAGCAGAAGACATATATTCAGTAGCGGAGCGTCGTGGTGCCACGGTTTTTCGTCGGATGACGAATGGGCAGATAATTAGAAGATGATCCCCGC
The DNA here is from genome assembly GCA_929113495.1 of Andrena minutula. NCBI lineage: Eukaryota > Metazoa > Arthropoda > Insecta > Hymenoptera > Andrenidae > Andrena > Andrena minutula. The sequence goes on from OV815994.1 coordinate 25,350,604, forward strand.
TGCTTAGAGCGCGGTCCTGTTGCCAGTCGACTAAAAGAGACCCCGAAGACATTCCTCATGGTCGAGGCGCGACGTCTTGTAGGGCCGGCTTGTAAGCCGGGGATAAATATAAATATAAACAACTTCGACGGGCAAAAAGTTGCCGAGATTGATGAGGAAGAGGATTTTCCGGGGGTAATTGGGCCTCGACACCCTTGGTCTGAACGGGTTGCTGTTTGCATTGCTCATGGTCGATCTCATTTAAAAGCAATTAGAACGAAAACAGACCCGTCGCACGGTGTATGTAGAAAACACGCTGGCAATTAATGATAGGCCTTTGTCGTCGTGTCGGTTGTGTTTCAATCTAGCTCCGCTCATTCCCGATCAAACACCGAATACAATGTTACGGTTTATAATTTGCCTTGGCTCCGGTTTAATCTCTCGTGACACGCGTGTTATTAGAGCTCATTTAATTACGACGCGTTTTCATTCCATTTAATAGCGCCGCAGCAACACGGCCCCCGCGTCGCGCAATTATTCGATAATTACACGATAAGGAAACGTTGTTTAATTACCATTCTTGACTGATGGCCCGATAGGCGCACGAGAGTTATCTTTTCCGCGACTGTGTTACAGAAGCGTGTACCAGCAGCAGCGGCGCCAATTCCACGATAGGTGCGGATAGAGACGTTCAAGAAAAAAATGGCAGCACTATTAGCGATGACGAAAGAAAGAAGAGACCACGGACGGCGTTCACAGCCGCGCAAATTAAGTCATTGGAGGCGGAATTCGAGAGGAACAAATATCTGAGCGTGGCGAAGAGATTGCAGCTCAGCAAGAGTCTGAAGCTGACCGAGACGCAGGTACAGATTACGTAATTCACATCATTATTCATCCTAAACTGATCATCTGACGGGTAACAGTACTGTTACTCCCGACGGAAAAATTACCTCATTACATTTCATAATAATGAGAAGATCCAGTCTGAGATTCCTCTGCAAGATTAAGGGGAAACATGTCCCGCGGAAGTCACTTCGAACAAGATGCAACGCGCACGATAAATTGCGATAACGTCTACGACTTCCGCAGGCATCGCCACCTGAAATAGTTTAAGTTCCCTGTAGCCTAAGTCCCCGAGTTCCTCAAAATCAACTGGCCTCTGAATTATGGCTCCTAGGGCCACCATATGTGTAGGCGCCACGATGTGGCGCCATGGGGGAAGATGGCCCTTTACAACCAATTAGCACTTATACGCCCTTTCGTTCTCGCGGACACAGCGCGACAAGAGAGCAAAACCACTGCCTTCTTCCTTTCGTGGAAATCTTTAATTAATCATCGGGCGTACATATTGTATTCTACTTGGAAATTCAATCCTTTTTTGTCGCTACCAGCTACACACCCGTGTTGCATGCCTCTGCGCGCAGTTTTTATACGCTATCGCCGGTTTCTAATATTACCCCGGCACTTGCGCTGCGAGATTTCAACTGGGAAGATTTAAGTGATCTTCGTGTTAACTGCGCAAAGTTGTAAAGTAGATTAAGCCGATTACATAATTCTCTCCCGTTTACTTTGTACCGGGAGCCTTGGCTCGAGGGCTGCCACGCTCTAAACTAATTAATTTACGGTAACGCCCCAGATATTTCGCGTTCTGTTTGGTTGCAATCGCCCCCGTTCGCAATGTTGCGGGCCGCAGTAATTGCCAGAACGGTAGAAATATCGCGCGGCAACCGCGAACGAGGCAGATAATTATCCCCGCGATCATGGCAAAAGGGAAGACGATCAGACGACGGATCAGAGGGAAGAAGGAGACGTGTCGTGCCGCAGACATAAATGTCACAATATTTCTCGCAGTTAACGAGCCAACTCCGGGCTGGTCCCCTTCTTCTCTTGGCCTTTCCTCCATATTCCTCCTTACGTTCCAGCGTGCCATAAGAACAGAACACGTCCCGGACAGCGGATGCTTCGAGGCGACGGACCGAAGAGGCGTCGATTTTTTAATTAGGATATATTACCGCTCCAATGCTCTGAATCCGGTTCGCGCGCCTTCCCCCCAGAAAATTCTGACATCATTTTTTTTCCCCCAAGTCCCGTCACGTGTTCGCTTTCTTTTCTCTGTGTCGGTTTAAGGCTTAACCGACGTGTTTGATCCTCATCCATACGAAACGGTTCAATTCTTATCCCTTTGTGATCTACCATACTGCAAGGAATATCGGATTTCGCCTGTCTTTCGAAGTGTTTTCAAGTGATCACTTATTAGTTGTGGACGGATCTTGGAAAAGAGAAAGCGCAATCGACACTTAGGGGTGTTATAAACCAGACCTTTCCGGGGACGGTGACGGAGCCTAAACAAGGAAGGCTTGATGGGACTACGTTGCCGAGGGGCAATCTTGAATGTATCGTTGTCAACGACGCAGTGTTGTTTTTTATGATATGCAGTGGTTCAAAACGATATAGGGTAAAGGACCCAATTACTGGCAGCCAACCCAATTACTGTCACCTTAAGATATTTTACTTAAAATAACGAATAAATAAACATTTAAGTAAAATAGCTTAAGGTGACAGTAATTGGATTGGCTGCCAGTAATTGGGTCCTTTACCCTACATTCGATTTTCATTCTTTATACCAAGTTTTCGTTCAATACTGTCGATGGCTTAATGGAGTTTTGGAAATTGTCCAACGTAAAAGGTGGTAAAACATACAATATTTGTTATACTTTTTGGTACATAATCTTCGAAATCAATAATTTGCAGCCCTTGCAATAGAGAAGCTCCGTTTGTAAAATGTTCGAAGGCCGCGGTAGCGCAGATGGCAGCGCGTAAGTCTCATAATCTTAAGGTCGTGAGTTCGATCCTCACCCGCGGCATTTATTTTTTGGATTTGGTGTTAGGGATAGCTTAAAATTTTATACCACTAAGTACTCCGACTTACCGGATCTAATTAATCATTCTTTTTATCAAAATCCTCCACATTCCCAATAATATCATGTCAAATGGCATCCACCGTTGCTACTGCATTTCTGATTAAAATCCTTTGTTTTTTATTTTGCAGATTAAAATTTGGTTTCAAAATAGGCGCACTAAATGGAAAAGGAAGTACACTAACGATGTGGAGTTACTGGCACAACAGTATTACTCCAGTTTGGGGATTCCCGCACCCCGACCCATCTTTGTGGGAGATCGTTTATGGTAAATACCTCATTTTGCTTTATGCTCACGAATGTTTCCTTTAATTTATGAGCAAGATTGTTGTACAGGTTCTTTAACTATCCGGGGCAACCACAACCAGGAACGCCGATCTTTCCACAGCATTTAACGACAGTCCCTATACCTCCTGCCTTGCCCATGGTCCAGCCATTACCAAGTAACTTGTCGATGGGCCAACAGACATCGATTTTTCAAAATATACCCGCGAACAACCCGACATATCATTTGAGTCAGCGATTGGACTTCAGGCACCAGGACTCTTAAGTATAAAGAGAAGGGTAGTTTTCGAATTAAGTAAAACCTAAGAGTCTACGTGGTCAATATCAATGATGGTACATGATTGAATCACGAAAAATTGGGATCACGTGTGATATAGTTTATTTTTCAAAGCTTTAGCTGTAGTACTTTATATCGTAATTTATATGTGACAGTGTTTCCAACCATTGAAAACTGAATTCGATTTAAGGGGTCATGCTCAGTCAGGAGGCCGCAAAAAGGGTGATCTTTGGAAATTTTTTACTCGAAAGCTATACCACATTTCTCAAAAAATCTTTTTTCCTTTTAAGAACTGCATCTAGTACTGTGTATAGTAATTTTTTTATTTAAAAATATTTATTAATAACAAAGTTCTAATCCATCACTCGAAGGTCCTCTAAAAAAAAGGCTTCTGCGGTGACCACTGCTGTTCGAAAGTCGGATCATCTAAATTAAAAAATTCAGAAGAATTTACTTATTATATTATATTATCTTGTCTTTGAACGAAGGATTTTTCGAAATATTGATTTGGGAAAAATGGCTGATGTTTAAAGTAAAAGTTTCAATTTTTATCATAAATCGTGCCTGATTTTAGTCAATTAAAAGAAAACTAAGCATTGGATAAAAAAATCCTTCATTCAAAGACTAGTTTATTGTTCCTATAGTAAGCTTGTAAAATTTGAAGTAAATCGGTTGAATGGTTTTTTAAATATTTTGGTCACCGATTTGAAAACGCTGTTTCAAGAAAAACGCGTTTGAAGTTTCAAGTCCAGTTTATTCTTATATAAAATGTTAATTTTTCAACTTACAAGGTGTCATCGATACCAGACCCGTATTATAAACCTTCAGCACTAGTTGAAGCCTCTAAAAGTACAAAAATTGAAAAATCGATTTTTTGAAGGTTTGTGACTGAGCATGACCCCTTAAATATCAAGTTCGGTATTACGTGAAGAAAAATCGCCCTAAATCTAGCGACAAAAGCAGTGCGAATTTTCATTTGCATTTATTACGACGAGAAACAGTATACATGGTATATAGTTTTTTCAACAAGAATCCCCTGCTTTAAATGGAGAAACTGAACAAATATATTTTTGTCTCCGAATAATACGAAAATTACTCAAAAATAATATTTTAAACCTTTCTTACATACTAACATAAAAAACAATGCAATAAACTATTTATTACCTGTAGAATGGCACAAAAACAGGGTATAGAGATATTTATTACACAGTTTTATTTATGAAACATAAAATATTTATTAAAGTGCAGATGGAGAGAGAACTTTGCTCACTCCTAATATCTTTTCATCATTGGCTGCTTGGTCCTGTATAATTTTAGCATACTTTTCATTGTCCTGCAAATCTTCTTCATCCAACATTTCTTGCATTCTCTGTTTATAGCTGTAATCCCATAATGTACAAAATGCAGTAAAATTAAATGTCAACTCACCCACACCATCAACACTTAAAGCTAGTTACAGCTACCCACTGTACTTACATATCACTGTCAGGATTATTTTCCTGATTCCTACATTTCTCCAATTTCTTTTCCAAAGCCCTTACCACTTCCCTCGAAGGAGGTTCTACGCATTTAGCCATAGACCTTATTTCTATAATACATATTTTTCATTCTAGTAACGGCGCACTACCAGAAATATTTTTAAGTACAATATGCAGAAAGATGGTATATTTACTTCTTACTGCTTCGATTATACACCCCAAATGTTCCTTTGAGAACAATATATCGGTCACATAATTATCCAGATTAGCAGAAGCTCTGGATGCAGCGTGCAATGTTGCAGCTAGCGCAACTTGGCTCGGAGCGTAAAGCAAAACACTGTCCGTTAAGAAAACCCTTTCCAAAAATTCATCAATGTATGGCCTTAGCCTTTCTGGATTCTCCAAAGAGCTATATCTTGTCTAAAAATGTGTCAGTTGATTTTATCCGCAAAGTGATTTAGCGCTGGTAGAATGACTTTGACGATATACCTTAATGTCTATCATCAATCCCTCCACAGGTCTAAACGGATTATGAACTGTTAAGTTATAATTCAACTGCTGCATAAGAAGCAACTCGTTGTTAAGTATAATATCGGACGCCTTTTCCCTATCCCCTTTAATATTGGCGACAAACTGATATATGGAAACATTGAATTCCTCTACCTAAAATAAATCCCAGTGACAACAATGGGACACCATGCACGATCCACGAAGAAAGCCAAAGTATAATTACTTTACAAGACAAGTAGACGCACGTGACTAAAATCTCTTTCGGATGATAGTCCATGACGCTATTCCTGAGATAGAACCTTTTAAAATAATGCAACGCAGTCGCTACGGTAGCGCGTGGCATCGGAGGACTAAATCGACGACAGAAGTCTCTCAATTGCAACTCATAAAAGCGAAGCAATGTGCGCTCCTCTGTGTGAGAAAGAAAATACTCCTCCCTTTCCTCTTGCTTTTGAAAACATATTTTTTATGTTATAATCATCATCCCTGACCAGACAACACATTCGTATTCACAACAACACACATTAAAATACAAAAACATTGCGATAAACAGTGCATAACATTATATAAAAGATAGCGACAGAAAAAAAGTAACGAAAGTATCGGCAAATTTCGAGTTAAAAAGATTCAGCTTATCGATAGAGCTAAATATATATAACCTATAAAATCCCATAGTGTTTAAACAAAATATTGATTTATATATTCGAAAATGCAATGCACAATGAGAGATGCGTTAAAAAAAGAAGAACATGTGAAAGAAACACAACAACTTGTAAGGTATGGACCGACTTACCGTCATGTTCGCGCCATGTCTTTCGATAAACTCAGCATTCGTTTTTTCTCTAAGGATTGTCAAGTCGTTCTCGTCGCTAAACATCCAATATCTTTCCTGTGAACTTTGCGGGAACATCTTCCTTTCGTTTTGCGACAAGTGAGCTGGGAAACACTTAACGTGGTGACATTAAATTTGAAACTGCACGTGTTGCGACTTGGCGCGGTAAAAACAAATGATGCGTGGTTCACGACTGCATCCAAACGCAACGTTTCCATCATCGGACTGAAGAGGGCAGCATTGGGAGCTATTTCGGTGCAACTTCAGGTCGATACTTTGTAAGCTGCACGGTGAATGACGGAGAACGCTTCGCTTTGTTCCGTCGCAGGGAAAGTTTTGTTTTGTGCAGCAAAAAGGAAAATATCAAAGTAAATTCGAGCCTCGTCTGCTTACAAGAGGCGATAGTAGACGATGAACATGCAGGTATATTCTTTCAAACGAAAATAGTCTTTTAGTATGACTTTTCATGCACATGCCCAAGTACGCAATTTGATCTATGCAGGAAACGGTTAGAATGCTTCGATATATCGAATGAATGTATTTTCGCGCGAGATAATAGGACGCGAATATTCATATAACATAGGATTCGCGAGGAATAATGAGTAACGAATATTTAACGTAATAATATTGCATTCTATTGAAATATTTATATTTTTTGCCGTTAGAGACTCAGAATCTGGAAAGTAATAGCGAACGAAAGACGTGTACGTTTAACACGTTCGCGGACGTGAATGCTATAGCATTCATTTTCATGGTGATACAGAATGACATGAATGCCATAGCATTCAAATCTTAAAATCAATTATTTTGAATTTAATTTTATATAATCTTAAGTTTTTGTAATTATTATACCTGTCAAGGTAATGACTATATAACGATTAAAATATGATAATCTGACTACCCTTATAAATGTGTTTAATCAAATTTCGGATATCACAACCAATTTAACAATAAAATGTCTGTCAAGTTTTGTACCTCGCTGAAACTTTTACTGTCCGCGAACGTGTTAAGGATCACGTATTTTTATCTGACATATTCTTATTTGCCATGTCTGCATCGTATTTTTTGCAGAAAGGACTATGACTTGCTTGTCAGTCGTATGTTATTAATATCTAATGGTGAAGAAAATATTGTCATGTGAAAATTAGAAAATGAGAATGTACCAAGGGTTAGAGTTGTCTCTGAGGTAATTTTATAGTTTTTACATTGATCGTGTAATGTTCTTGCATAATATTTGAGAATGTTAATGCTTGAAAGGTACTGCCACATAAGTACATAATATTATGAATACAATACAAGTTTTCTGTGTGGTAATAGTATCAATTATGCAGAATGCTTCATGTAAAATCTGATAACATATTTCTGTTGAAAGTAGTAGGGATATCGATGAAGTTTTTTCTTGGTTTTAATGGTATACTATAACATTTTATGTGATAAGTGCAAAGCGAAACCCTGTCTTCATGAATTATATGTGATATCAATATTTGCATATTCAAGGAGACCTCATATAATTTGACGGGGTTTACTTTAAACATTTTTTTGTGGCTCGCATAGTTAAAGAGTTATGACAAAATATATTTTTCAAAAAGGAAACTTACAAACAGTAGCAGAACATGCTAGGACCACTGCTTTGTGGAATGAAATTCGTTGTATTCAATTTTCAACAGATTATCATTCACTTTTCACTTTAAATATTTTGTCAAGTGGCAAAAATGTTTGTTGAGAGATTAATATTGTCTTGTTGGAGACGCAAGGGGGTCTCGTTACATGGGAACATAAGATCATGAAAGTAAACAGAGGAAGTTTTCGGTAAAAGGGATCGTATTTTCTGGTAACATGATTGTACGTGCCAGTAATAAACAAGATCGGCGAATGGTTGATAGAGGGTCAGAGGTGGGGGTCCAATTTTAATATGTACGCCCCCGCAAGCGGTTGCACGTCGGATCTGAGGGGGCGTTCCTACGACCCTTTGTCAACCGACGACGCCGCTGCATCTTATCACGATCAAGGCTTGGGATCTCCCATTCTGCTCTTCCACCTCGTTCAGCCCTCGAGGCCATCCCGGTGCTGCCGCTTGTTCAAGCAAAGACGTTGCCTCGACGTCTCGGTGGCTATAACTTTCTACTTTTTGTACGTTGATTTATGCTTCTTTATGCTACGCGACGATACGTCGCCGTGTGGTACAGTGGATCTCTTAAAATTTAGCGAAGCATCTGCATCCCGTATCTCGGTGATCTCAGATCCGAGATAAACGAGCCGCCACGAAATTTCTATCTCCCTGAATTGAATTCTTACATAAATAATGATACGCAAAGTTATACCGTACGATAGACTTTCGCTAATCGATGTGTGATGAATAATGGTGCGAATGGTCACTACGGCAGACGCTTGATGATTAGCAAGATCTTATTTGCACGTCTAAATCCCGCTCGGGCGGTTTAATTTCCGACGAGATCCACGTCGAGAAACGATATGGCAGCCGAAAGTGAAGTACATCCGCCATTAATCTAATATTGCGGTTGCCGCCGCCCTCGACTTTGCGTGCTACACCCTTCCGCGTTGAAGCTTGCTCCCTTCGTACAAATACAAACACCAGCACATCGATTTTGTGGACACGAGTGTGTACACGAACACCCCCGCACGTAAGCGTCTCGCGTTCGTGTACGGACACCGAGAGAAGGAGAGCCAATCGGTTCTGTTTGCTGGTAACGATAATGCAAAATCAATGTCTGGCATGGCGTACGAGGTGTGACGGGCAAAGTGGATTACCTTCGCACCCTTCTACCTCAATGGTTCACCGCAATCAAGACGAACTTTCTATCGGATCGCAGTTGCTTCTGCAAATTACTTGGGACAGGGACGAAGTTCAAGCGACTAAACAAGAAGATAGATGCTAGAAGAGGGCCTCCAAGTATCTCCTCTTCTGCATTTCGTCACGAATGCAAAAGCATCGTATACATATGTATGGGTTTTTTTTTTTTCATATGCGTGACCCACTGTATCGCATGACCGTTAGCTTGCCGTGGTATCGTTGTCGGTTAACCCGCAAAAAGCGGTATCACGCCCGCTTCTAACACTCGACGTCTGATCGCCGAGGTACCTGACACGCAAGCCTTCGGCGATCGAAACCTCGTGTGTTGTTCGTCACGACGGACGTACTGTTTGCATATTATATGATGTTGGTGGTCACAACTCTCCCTTTTCTCACCCAAGAGTGGCCTTTATTTGGCCGACAATGCCTCAGGAGTAATGTGGTATGAACCACAGCACGATCTCTCCAGACACAATGCAGTGTGCTCGTCGTTTTTCTGATAAATTAGATGAATTTACATACCGAACGTATTAACATGTAACAGAGGAGCAATATAGCGGAACAGTAACCTATTCTAATGAGCGTTTCAACGTCATAGTTTATGAAGAAGATAACGAGCATCTAATTACGTTGAAGCATACTGTAAACAAGCCCAGTATCCAGAAAACCAATATATTTAGATTACTGTAATTATTTAATGCACCCTCAGATTCGTGTTAACAGACAGTATATCACTGCCTTCCGTACACAGCGTACATTATCTACTATCGGATGTCCCGACGTAATGTGCGTTCACTAGTCTGTGAAATGATTATATACATCGTGTATACGAAACTAAATTTACCGGAGACGTCGTTACGTAACAAATCATAAATCTCGCGGTCAGCGAGCGCACATACGTGGAAAATCGAGGCACATGGGCTCGCTGCAATTGGTTGTGCATTTGTGTATCACGTACACATCCGTAAACATCGTACGTAACACAGCCTGATTCTTGTCCACGACCCGTGGACCCGGCATTATGTTCACCGATGATGTCTCGTCATAAGAGTCATGGTGTTTAACTGAGATCACTACAATTTATCAAGGCTGCTGTGGGCACCACACCATTCTAAAGGCTCGCAATGGGCAACAGTTTCATTTGGTCGAACCTCTAACCGAATTGACGTAGCGTGCATCTTGTTTTGCTGGCGGGGTCTTCCTGGTTCTCGCCAATAAACTATTAACCAATAAACAAGGAACTCGACTGCAAGAGGAGAGTCACGATCGTAATTTGCCAGATAAATATGTGAATAGAAAGCAGGGGGAAAGGAGAAGTTGTGGAACAAATCGTCCGACGGCAAGCAACCACAGGCAGCCTGTTTTTTTCACGAATATTAAATCGCGATGTGAAATTATGATCGCGCCACGAAACAGAGTTCCAGATGTGTACCGAGATATGTATCGAAGTGATCGTGCGATCCGAACACTGCTCCTGAACCAATTACCTTTCAAGTATCCACAACGACACATTTTGCGCTCCAGGCACCGAAGATGCAAATAACAGAGCTCGATCGGCATCGGGTGCAATGACAGTGCTCGATCAACAATATGCGTAGGTATTGATGTATAGGTAATACTTACAGGCGAATCATTAATTCGCTGTTGGTCTTAATTATACACCAATGATGCTAACAAACAGTGCGTCTTCGTACGAGAAACTCAGCAGAGTTTCTCCTTGCCCCTTTTTACTTTGCGCAATGATTGATTTGGGAAATCGTTGATGAAACGAGCGATGAAGGAAGTTGGGCATTATTAAATAGTAAAGGTGGAATGCAATAAGTTAAACGAGGCAAACGAAACGGACAAGGCGGATGAAAAGGAAGAGAGCCACGAAGACGGCTGTTTGACTGCAACCTTCGCCCCCGGCGGGACCGCGGTCGGCGAAACACGCGTTGAACAATAAGGAGCATCGGTGAAGAAGAGGAACGGTGGAAAACGAAGGAGAAAGTAACGCAGAAAGAAAGAGGAAGGCAACGTTCGGTTGTGTATGGTATAATTACAGAGGGCAGAGCAGTGGCTAGACCCACTGCAGCAACTTATCGTTGCCCAAGGCGCCAGCATACTCGAAATCGGCGGGGCTTGATCCTGTTGCGACTTGGTCCTAATTCGTATTCGTGCCCCGGGTGTAACAGATAGTATGTGCTTCGAAAAACGGCGGAAGGACTGCCAGGAATCTCCTATGCTACGCCCTTCTCCGTATCTGCTGGTTTCTTCTTATCTCACTTTAGCAATGCAAATCCTGATGGCCAACGGTAATCCACATGTTCTGTGATTCTGACGGAACATCCGACGAATACGTTCCGCGTTGCATGTAAAATGACATGCATGCTTCTGATTTATTGCGTCAACAGCCGAAGGTAGGTGTAAGCCACTTCTCTTACGTTGGCCGACGAGATCCCGAAGTATGATATTAATTGATACTTCAGTTTCTCTGAAAACGTAGGTAGATTTATCGCAATCTTATTTTCGCTCTTAATACGAGAGGAGTAGCGATCCCGAATCCTTTAATTTCGGTTAGCCGCAGCCACTGATAATTACCGACTATAATCAGGGGGCGAGACCATGTGACGCAACTTATAGAAACGTACCAAGGCGCTTTGGAACACCCCTGCGAACGAGGCGTGTGCAGTAAGATCAATGCATACTTAGCCCCTTGTGTACAAGTTGGATGCATTAACGGCATTAACGTGGACATCACCAAGAAAACTGAACCATACTGTTTAAACTAATTGACTATCAACCAACAGTTCTGACGAACGGTTCATAGGAAATTACAGGCGCGTTAGGGTGTACTAGAGTTATTAACTAATTTGAGGAGGAAGGAATCCCTCACTGTTCACGAAGATAGGCAACGAGGACTAATTAGGTATTTGAAATGGATTCGTGCGAGATATACAGGGTGCACGAAGGATTATTTCTGCAGCATTGAGATGGAGCAGTCTAAATATTTAGTTCTTATAATTACATAGTGCACGGCTGTGCCGTAAATGGAAGACGACAACCTTGTACCAGCCTGCGTGAGAGACTTGGAAGCACGATTACGTTTCGCGGTCTTGGCTTGCGTGCAGTTTTTTTTCCATGCGCTGAACACGGAAAGGAAAGCGTTGCTTGAATACGACAGAATAATGCAGGAATACTGTACAATGCTAAGTACAAGGATTCAAAGGAAACTTAATGCAACGGATTATCATTTGAGTGGAAAGAACTGACGTTCACACCATAGCTAGTATTACGAATGACATATTATCTCAAAATCTACACGTGCTTATTCAGTACATCATATTGTAACGCGTGTTGCATCGGGGGTTGTACCAATAGAACTTCGAAAGTATCCCTGCTGTTTAGAACAGTGCAAGGTAGCCAGTGGATCCTATTCACTCGTCGGTGCAGTATGCACCTCGCCAGGAGAGATTATCCACTTTTGCGGTAATTCATAGCTGCCGGTGCGCATCCTGCACTGCGCAAAATGGCCGCTAAGCCGCGATCGCTGATTGGTGATGGCGGGGCGGGCTATTTGAGCAGCGGTTGGTGGTTCCAGCATAGCCCGGTGCGAGTAATTTTGATCGTGATTATACTAATTTCATAGTATGCCCCTTCTCGGTGGTTTAAGCACGGGGCAAGTTCACACGGGCAGCGGTGCAAGCCAAGAGTATCCGTACTCGCGGAATCGAACGCGGTGCGTAGGATTCCTTTCGAGTGGTAGAGTGATGTTGTGTTTCGAAAACAGTGTCAGTGTATCAACAGAGACTAAGAAAATGTTTTACGCAGGTACGTTAATTATAGGTTTTTAAATAGATGAGTAGCTTTCTTGTTACAGTAATATAAATAGGTTATATGTAATAAGGTTATCGAGATTCATAAGCTACGATTATTAACATAAGTTTGGGTATGTAAAGTCAGTTGCTTCGTATCACTTGATGTCACGGTTGTACGTCAAACGCTCGCGTGCGAAATTTCACCTAATGTGTGACACATGCTGATTATTACACATGCACCTACGATGCACGCTCGCAGAACTTTTCATGCGGGGGTACTTTTTCCCCGGGTAAAAGAAGAGGGGTACGCGCTGAGCGTGTGAAGCCACCTCAGCTATTGCTATTAACGTCAGCTATATTGAACCATAATTGTCCTGTGTTGTTAGTGCGGCGTATTCACGAGCAAAAGGCGCCCGGTTTGCTTTCCTCCTCTCTCGCCCCCCTTCTTCCCTTTCTGTCTCTAACATTTCCTATCTTCGTTTTCTTCACCTTCGCCCCTTCTGCCTGTCCCTTTCATTCCTGTGCGCCGGCTGCCTCTCTCCTCCCCGTGGGCAGCGAGCCGAGCATCGCCGCCACAGCGGTGGGGGCTAAATTACCACAATTTTGTACTTTTTATACCGCGAGGGAAAAAAAGAGGATAATTTTTGGTGGAAACGCAACAATTTTATCGGCCGTTGTTATGTGAGATCAGTTGGTGTCTACTGCTGCTGCGCGTTACACCTGCCCGTCTCGCGTGCTCCGGCTCTGGACTTTGAATCAACGAGTGCTCTGTTAGTCACTTCACTTGCTTAAAGCGTGCTACGTTGTTTCCAATTTAAAGATAATATGTCAGTGTCCTCCTCTGCAACTATCCACATTCATTTATACGTCGGCCATTTTGACGTCCTTGAGGAACATTTCTTGGATGTCCACATTACAGATGTCTTTGATACTTCTGTCCACATGTAACCAAGCAAAAGTGACGCATACTGAATGCAGTGCATTTTTATTTGTTCGTGTGAAAAGTGTTCTCGTGTGCTACTGAAACATTTCGTATCTTTACGGTTTTGCCCCTTTGGTTTCCGACATGAGTGATCGATCGTGGGAGACAATGCGTACTGTAAGATGAATAGCCGCCATTTTGGCGAACGCAATTCTCTCTTCCGATAATCTTGGGTTGTATGCAACACATAGTGATGTTTTAAGTGCAAAGATATTTGCAAAAAGTTAGAAGAATCTATGAAGGGAATTGTCACTTTAATATTATTTATTTTCTTTTGTCACGCGGTCGTTGTTTTAGTGGAAAAATGAAAGTATACTGCGAGATATCCACTGTATTAATCACGCGAGTGTTGAGGACTTAGAATAGACAGATTTTTGTTATTCAATGTAATACACGGATTGGCAGCATTAAAGTTTGGGAAAGATTAATAATCAATATGGTAGCACAATTAATATCATTGTTTTGTAAAACACTGTGGTAGTACTAATTCTACATCCCAACTTCTATCTAATACGCAGCAGGAATTTTCTTTTTCGGTTTGCTTTATACTTGAGATAAATTCTTCTACACCTCTAACGTGCCGCAGGCACAGACATCACTGTCAAGGGAGATTTATACTCCTTGGAAACTACATGCTTGTGCGGGCGTGCAACGCTGTTCACTTTGTGTTTAAAGCACTTGTTTCTTTATTTGTCTAACTATAGTTTCGGTTTTTTCTTAACTGACAAAGCTTTGAACGCCACATCGCAGGAACACTGCATGTCTTAAACTTTGAATTGATCAAGTTCAACCTAGATGTGACGCTTTTAGAACTTCAGTTAGGTGTGAAATTTTTGCTAAATTTTTGCCCATAATACCAAAAGTAGAGAGAATCCCTGAAACTTGATTCTTGAACCAAGAATCTTTGTTTGAATATCTTACGAGCAGCTCTTCGGTAACCATGACTTCCACGTCACTTCAGCTCAGAGTGTCTTCGCGTGTACAAGTTATATTCCAAAGTAGTATCATGCTCGTTGCCTAAAAATCTTGAAACGTATTATACTAAAAGCGGCACGGGCATCGTTAATTTCGACATAAAATGGGAAAGGGGACTTGTTTCTCGTGGTTCTTCATATAGACAACAGAACTGGTGAAGCCGTCGGATCCTTATTGATGCCGAGGATATCTATCGCTCCCGGGCTTGCTGGACCAACGTTGAAAAAGGGGAAGAAAGAGGCAATAAAAGAGCAAGGGCGAAAAGGACGGAGGTAAATAACGGTGGAGAAGGCGTGGTTGGCGCGATGCGGCGCCCTCAAAGCACGATCGCCCCTCGGGGGTACACCTTTTAAGAGTTCGAGGTACGAGGACCGTCGAAACTGGGAGCCCTGGAGATAAGATCCTCCTAGTTATCGAACGGACTCCCGTTCACGATCGATGTACCAGAACCCGTCCACGGGTTTCGAGATTCCCGCAGGCGGGCTGATCCTTCCACCTTTTAATTTCATTCTGCCTTAGAAATGTGGCCTTGATCACGTACAAGGACGCTTCTTCGTAAAATCGGCTAGTGTGCGACGGCAGCTTTTTCTTCGAAGTGTCCCACTTCGCCATTGTGCCTCCACCATTGTAAAATATTTGCGACTGAATCAAAGTTCTTGAGCCTGTCCGGCGGATAGAGACCTCCGTGAGTTCTGGGCGCATGTAGCGCGTGTATGCCTGCACTTCGTAGACATGTTCTTCTATGAAACGACGTGGTTGCTTCTGTTTTGCTTCAAAGTTGATCCCAAAAGGAATAAGGCGATTGAATCTGTTCAGCCAGGAATATTAGTAGGCTGCAATAATGCTCTGCTTCTTCGAAATCAAGAAGAACGCCTGGGTAATTTCAGAGGAAACATTTCTACGTACACATGTCTGTAGCGACATAAGTCGCTTTCAGGATCCCAAATGGGCACCTTTGAATTAGTCCATCCACGTGAGGCACTAACGACGATACGATGACCCCCGAGCTGCGGAAACAAAGACTGAGACATAAGAATGAAAGAATATACATCGTTTAAGACTGTAATTACAGACTCTGTTCTATCTTCTGGGACAGCCGCGGCAGATGTGGATAATGATAGCTCATATGTGGCGATGTGTCCCGCTTCGGGGAAGACGCATCCAGGTTTCTGAGATTCTGGCCTCATCGATCAGAGTTTCGATTACCCAATAACCGATAGATCCGAATTGGGAGTGAACCGACCCTTGTACGGTCTATGTGTGATATACCTATATCTACTAGGAGCTATGTACAGGGAAAAATTGGAATTCATTTGGAGTAATCCATGGGCTTCCAGAAAATTCGGTCCAACGTCTCTATTATACAAGAGATTCCATTTATATGCAGATGTACGGTGTGTTTTGTAACTCACGTTGAAATTAAAGTTCACGGCCTTTTTGCAAGTATAACCTACTCTGTCCACCAGGCCGAAGATCCGACGTTAGAGTTGGGCCTGTTCCCGCCCTGAGACTCTCGCAGCCTCTAATTACCAAAAATTTTACGAGCCGCGCGTCCACTTCTGTCATTTGTTTGTCCAAGCACGCCGGAAGTTCGAGCTAATTGATTATCTGCTAATTTGTAACGTTGCCTACTTAGAAGATGCCAAGGATCACCGTTGCGACGGCTTGCGGTAACAGGTTTCTGCTCTGCCACCCCTGTGATCCTTGTACATCTATTTCTTATGCTTTCATCTTTCGGCAGAGAACACTGTAATATTTATCTGTATTGTTACGAACTAAATAGCCACAATGTACATTATTTCTTAAACTTGTACCTCCAGCGTCCTACTTTCGAGTTCGTACTTCTGACTGAAGTTGAAACGACGAACTAGGTTTGTGGTTACTGAAAGTATTAAAAGTTTTTCCTCGCTAATAGGCTAAATTGTAGACATATAGGCAGTAGCTCCGCGTGAGAGTAGAAGGGATTAATGTTTACCCCGACTTGTTCGTGGATTGGATAATTGTATTAAACTTGATCTGATGGGGACAACGTAATTTGAGGTTGTTAAATGCAATCTTGGCACTATGTTCTAATCGCGACAAAGCAACGAATAGATTCGTGCCTCATAATTGCCTCCATAAACATTTCAATATAATTTATAGAATAATAACTGTATTATCGATTTCATAATTCCTCACGGCAACATTTTCCTTCGTTCCCATATATTGTTTTACCTTGAAGAACCCTTGGTAGGCTATAGTTCACATTCCTCAAGACTACTACTTGATAATTGAACATATTTCGATTGGATAGCAGTCGCTAATGAGCAGGCATGAACCTTCTTCATACCACCATTCCTCCTCCCCTATTTTCTTCATAAAGATAACTCATAAACAGACCCCCCCCCCCCCCCCAACAAACAAACATCGTTCTGCTCTTGAATATCAGTTCAGTAGATGAACTATACGATGCAGAGGTATCGCGAACTCGATATAGATCGTCCGTTCAAGCATAGTACTTTCCAATGAAGACGGAAGCGTCAGAGATAACACGTTAGGCCAGATATATCCGTTTGAGGTCGTTAAGTCAACATAATTTCCGAATCGTGAGTGTCTTAGAGGTCCAACTTTCGAGGTCACAGCCTGCTGTCTTCAACGGTGGATCGTGGATGGACAGTGGATCGCATAAGCCCAGCTACATGGGCCAGGACCGCGTAATAACACGGCAGCACGAAACAAACCGACGAATTAGGTACTATCGGGTTCTGCGAAAGCGGTCGACAGACGGACGGATGGACAGACAGCTAGCGCGAGGGCCCAGCGTGCCCAAGAACGAGGAACTGTTGGGGGGTTTCGGGGATGGGGAAGGAAGGGAAGCCTCGAAAGGGCCTGGCCTCGTGCAATTACGGGGCCCCGGCAACCCCGACATTATCCCCAATTATCCGCGTGCGTTTCGAGGTTAGGTTTTCGGGGCCCCTCCGGGCCGGAGGCGCGCGAGAGCCACCGCGAGGCATCGCGACCCGAACGTCCACGTAAACCCCAAAGAAACAGGAGACAAAGGGGGACTGTGTGCTGGCGGAGAGAGACTTTAGTGTGTACCAACGATCCATTATGTGGCGTCTGGCCTCAGACGCAGATCGATCCAGCACGTTTCAGTTTTCTGGGGCTGTATGCTTTCTCGCGGACCGCACGACCGCAAGGCATGCGACCAATTCGCCGTGAAGGGTTGATGCATAGCTATTTCCGTGACCGCAGATCGGATACCGCTGTTGCAATCACGGTGGAAGGAGGTCGAGCGGTAATGAAAGCCAGGTGAAAACCGTTAGAGATGAATTTTCACGATCAAGAGGTCACCTCTGAAGGTCCCATTCTACATCGAGCAAGCGATATTTTCTTCTGGCGATGGGTAGACAAGGAAAGACCTATTCCTGGGATTACATATTCATAATCACCACCGCGGAGACTGTACTAAACGAAGAGCTAACCGTTCTCAGTGAACTTTCCCGATTAACGTGTAAGAAACACTGTTCCGGTCACGTATGTAATTAGAAATACCCTTAGCGGCACATGATACCTAGCATTAGCCGATCCATCGAAGCGAAAGCGAAACCGAATAATATATTCATAACTACCCGACTGAAACGTTCTAAACATGGTATAGTTTACCCTAGGCCCGACGCAACACCTTGCCTTCATTCGAAGGGCGTAGTCCTTCGCGGTATCTGCTAACCTTTCGCTGATCGTTGTTGCGATCTAAAGCACTCGAAGGTGGGAAGGGCGAGGAACGATAGGACGCTGGAAATGGGGCAGTTTCGAGGACTCGGGCGGACCTCGTGTCGGTTGGCGTGCTGGAAAAGATTTACAGTCTCCGCACCGGAAAGGATACCAAGAGGGCGGCTGATGGAAGAATGGTTTCCGGCGGTAGCTCCTAGCCTCAGAGTCTACGCCTACCAGGTCGATACTCGTGCTAGGCTGAAATAGCAATGATATCCAGCTGATCCAACCATATTTGAAAACTCAGCAATGTAGACATATCTTTACTGCATGTATTTAATCCTCGCGTGCCTTCGTAAAACTTCCGCTCCCCTGAAGAATTTATGTATCGCAGGCAATATATGTAGGTACTTTCGTACTCCTTCCCGTGGCGGGTGAACCACATGCTGGTTTTATCCAATTCCATCTTTTTTTTTGTTGCCTTGAAATCACGTGTCAGGTACCGTTCCTACGATCCTCACATATGCACGGTAATTCGTCATTGCATTCGCGGGTTACACCTTTTGAACACAATTTTCATAATGATATGCGAAATGTACACGATACACCCAGTCTGTTGCGTGGCTCCACCTGGCACACAGAACAAAATGAGGTACCAGCTGTCGAATCGACGTCCACCTCCTAGTAATACATCCTTTTGAGCTCATATTCTTTGCTCCCAGGATAATAAGATCTCTGGGCTCAGTCTTCAGCGTCAGCCGCGCATGTTGTCGATATTGCGCCACAGACTTTCGTTTTTTTTTACTGCTTCAGATGCTTAATCGTTCCTCGTTGAAGTGGCAGAAAAAGACACAGTGTAAATAAAAAGGAACGTTCTTTTTGTTACTGTTAAAGTGCTACCCTCTTCCTTGCACTCTCTGTGTTATAGTACCTCGGTCGCTTTACAAAATCGCGTCGATAGACTCTTTACATCTTCGACCGGTAAAACGACACGAATCTTTTTCTATTATTTTTTTAAAGAAGAGCTTCGTGCTTCCGTTTTGAGAAAATTGCATTGAAGAGACGAACTGGCTGGAACGTGGCTGATTTCTCACGCGAATTTCCGCATGCAGGAGTCGCGAGGCCGCGCGCTCCTACGTTATGCACCTTGGCTCGCTCCTCGACCGCGTGTGTAGGTTTCGAAATATCACGTTGCTCCGCTCTATAGTTCGGTGCCTATCAATCACTTGGCGCATGGTCCGGCAATAAGACTTCTCGAAGGAGGGAGCTATTATCCTGCCAGACTCTTGTGATGCACGACCTCCAAGCCCGACGCTGGACCTTAAGCTCCCGCCGAACGATCGCGCGCCGCACGAAAATTCCGCAACTGCATACAAAACAAGCACGAACAGGACTGTGACCAACAGAAGAAAGTGTGCTCTCTTGCGAACACCGTCAGGGCGGTACAAATACCTGGCACGTCGATGTTATATCGAACCTCTCTGTCCCTTGCAATTATAGAATCACACGTAATTTATGCCTAAGTAAAAGGCAGCCAGGCGAACACTCAATCGAAGATTAAAGATGTGCAAAAGTATGGAACATCAAAATGTAATAGCAGATAAATCACGCATCAATGAAAAAGTAATGTACCGAACGTCACTGTCGAGGGAGGGGAGAGAATTATGATGGCACGAGGGCTCAGGAAGCTGTGCGACCGTGTTATATCTCGGGCACAACGGTATAATGAAAAATCTGACAGTGCACATAAGTTAAAGCGTTCTTCAGACAGAGCTCGTTCGCCTCTTGAATATTCATTGATCGTGGCTTGATCGTACAATGGCACGGTTGACGGCATCGAACAAGGAAAGGGGTCTGCCATTATCGAATAAACGGTTACTGATATTGACACGATTCGCCGGCTATAAGGCAGAATTTGCCATTGCTTGGACAAGATGCAGCTGATAAAGGAGCGTGTAATAAATGACTGTACGCGTGATTGGAAATTCTTGCGAATATGTAGAACCCGAGGTTGAAATCCTTCTGCATCTCTATGGGAACATCTTGAGCTTCCGTTGGAAGTCTCTTAACAAACTCGCGTTGCCTATGTCTCTTATAATGAGACTAATGAAATTATCATCGGCGCGAGAGGAGATTAACCCCGGAATGAAGTTACATTGCGTGATACGTGAATTCCCTGCGGTTGGGCTCAGCCTTCGTTACGTTCGCATTCGTGACAGCTCGGCTGGCGGGACGCGTGTGTATTTCATGATACAGAAATATTATCGGAACAATATCTGTTCACGTTATGCGTCAAAGTGCCGCCGTGTGTAATACGCACGCTATTGTATATTATACATCAAACTGTTCCTTCCCTGTGGACTCGCAAATGCGTGGTTCACACGCGATACTAAAGGATGAGGATAGCTATGCCTCGTAAGATTCGAAACCTAGATCCCATTGAATTCAAGCGAGCAGTGGCATTCTTTGGAAACTTCCCTATAGAAATTGAAGTGAAGTCGAGGAAGTTCCGTGGTGTCTTCTCGATCGAGGAATCGATACCGATCTAAGGGCCATCAAATATCGGCTAGGACATCAAACAGATAGGCGACGAAAGATCCGCACGGACGATCGTATTCTCGCGTTCCTCGAATGCACTGCAACGGGTTTGGAGTGGGTGTAATCGCTTACGAAATGACATGCAAATGCAATGGGCATCCAAGGCGAGTCTGGTTTTTCAGGGCGTTACCCTCGGAAATTCTGGTCGGTTGGTTGGTCGATGGTGAACGTCGAGGGCGGCGCATCTGTCGGCGGAAGATTTATATCCCGAGGCCGAGGTTCCTTCCACAGACTTACCCGTTACAGTGTAACTTGCATTAAGCACGCCAACAGAAAATACTTTGTTCCGAATTTCGAACAATGCACAATCCATTACTGTCTTAACAATTGAATGTTCTGAAACATAATCTAATTGCAAATGCTTGGAAGTTTGCTGAGGTAGAACATGTGCTTCCTGAATCAACTTATACAATATTAGAAAACAATTTCTTCCTCGTTAAACTTGAGGCTCAGTCTAACTGATGTCATAAACAGCCTTCTTTTGTTGTTGAAGAGGCTGCTACGTTTGGGTCCATTTTTTTGTGCTCTCGTCTACAAAGGGGTGACACAAAGGATCATAGGGGGCGTAGTAATGATATGCGAGGGGGTGAAATTCATCTATCGGGCCTGATAGAATACCAGCACCAATAATCAGCTACCTTTACGACCGTGACGTCGAGGTTACCAAGTCCAGACTCAAAATGGAGGACCTGGTCGGGACGGCGAGAAAACGATGCGCTGCAGCGCGATTATACTCGGCCGCGAGGGCCGTCCGGTCTATCAAAACCCGCTCAGCCATACATCAATGCCATCTATACGTATAATTTCGATGTCGACTGCCGGTTGTTTTATTTGCCGCTTGCAAAAGCCAAGGTATACGCAGCACAAGTTAGGTTCACCAGCACTACTGGGGTACGTGTTCTTAGCGATTCCATTTGATTGCATTTCGTTTGGCACACAGGAATGCGTCCTGCATGCCTCTGAAAATTGTGACGTGGGAGTACATATTGGTCCTGGAGCATTGAACGCAACGTCCTCTGCTTATGTATCTAACTAAGCGTAACAATGTATGCACTTAGGAGGGACCTGAATGGGCATGTGTATCTTCTGGTACCCTTCTGGTGCCTTCTTTTCATTAATTTGCTGATATTGATGCACGGTAAATTGTTAGTTAACGTACGGAGAGGTCTAAAGAAGATGCACGGCATTATTGGCAGTTAAATGACACGGTATTATCCGAGGGCTATAAATGTCACAATGCAATGTAATGACTCTGTAATTTCGGTCGCTTAACCGACGTTCCACCTTCGGTTATAGAGACGCGAGCGCCACGTTGTCGATCTTCATTTGCTTGCGTGGTAACAGGTTGAGCAGATAACGCGCGATATTTATTGCATTTTCCGTCTAGATACAAGGCGCTATAATGTATCTTACTCCTCATCGTGAGTGCTCGTAATCCATCAACCGGAGGAAAACACACAAACACGCTGCCGCGATCTTGCATGCTGCAACAGGCCTGGGATATCGCACTTTTATTGCATGCCTTCGTGGTTTTTTCTCAGACCGCTTGCACGGGGCTGACACTTAGGAATTAACAGATCGGCTCGGTGGCAATTAAACCCCCCAAAGTCTAACTCCTCTCTCTGCCTGGTTCCCATGGTTGCACTATGTGCCCGGGTCTTGGCGAACGCAAAAAGAGACCGTCGAATGGAGGAAACGTGGGGAGTCGGCGGGGTAGAGGGGAGACGGAGGGCCGAGGAAGACAGACATCATCGACAACCCCGGTGCATGGGGTACACGGGAAGATCCTCTAGCTGCGCTGGGGTCGTGAGAGCAGCGAGAAAAAAGGCGAAGAGAAACGAAAAAGCAGGCCAGAAAAGAGATACTGCGCCGCTGCGGAGGGCAATATTTACGAGAAGGGTTGGGTTCCGCCGAGTTTCAACCACGGGACGTAATTGCACCGGCAGGCTACTCTGATTTATTGGGTTATTACGGATCCTGCGTAAGAAAAGTTTGAGCGCGTGGTGTATGGATTTCTTTAGGCCGCGTCGATATCTCTGTAGCATTCAAAATGGCGCATAGCGTCAGCGCAAAAGACTGTCGTGGGAAACTGGTAAAGACGTTTACCGTAAACATAGTTATTTCATTCGCTGTCATTTTGTAAATTTTCCATGTCTGTGGTCAGTTTATTTCGGCTACCACCAACCGTGTGATTGTTTTTGAAGCGATGGCAAGAATGACAGCCAATACTTTCGGGAAAAAACGTTTGCGTCATGCGATTGTGCGCTTGAGTGACAGGTAGAAACGGTAGAATTTCACCGATTTTTGTTATCCTCAAACTGGCAGAAGCGAATGATTATATTGTTCCTGCCCATCCCTATTATTGTAATGGTACCTTCATTGGCCCACGATTCCGCAGTGTTTCTTAAACTATCGGTTGTCTGGGTAAACACTGGGTAGCATGGCTATACGATACATTAATGAATAAAGAGACGTTATGTAGGTACGCACATGATACCGAATACAAAGGTATAAATAAATAACTTAGCCACCATTCGGGTATGTTGCTTTAGAGTTAGCGGTAACTCCTGTGGAATTAGAAATTGCCAACATTCCCCAAATAGGGTAGGTGTCCCAATTAATGTCATTTAATCATTTCACGTGTTGTTTAACCTAAAAATCGTCTCAGTTTGAAACATAATATTATTTAACATCTCTTTGATTAACAAAAAATAGTTTTATGAATTAAATATGAAGAATTTATTAATAATTAATTAAAATTCGCGAGCGATCCTACTGTACCTATAACTGTCACCTAAAAAATTGTCTTGTCCGTATGACTGCCACCCAATAACTGTCGGTCCTAATAACTGTGACCACGTAACTGACGGTCCCTATTATTGACAATGAGACCCGATGTACCATCTTCTTGGTCTATAATACACATTTTCGCAGCTTCTTTCAACCCGCGTCCCGAGTCACCCATTACTGCAAAGTCGTAGGATTTAGGGAAAGCTGAACCAACTTCATCCCGCTCCATATTCTGGATCAGATGCCTCGGGCATTTTGGCGTTAGGCGATAAATCTTGAAACGAGTGGGCCCCGGGGGTCCGAGGCACCAGAAAAGGAAAAAGTAGGATACGAAAACGAGGGAATGCGCTCTGCCAATAGATTTACGAGCCTATCCATCTTCGTAGTGCGCGCTTGGTGCACATGCTCGCGCGAGGAAAGCCCGTGCATGTGTGAGTACTACACATATACAAATGGTACCTACGATTCTAGAAGAACGGTTCGTTATTATAAGCCACGAGGCGTAATTGTTTCCAAGGAACCGACATGGCGAAGACCTTGCCTGGGAACGCCAAAGTGTTGGTAGCTTTCTACAGGGCGTTCCATCGATAGTGCCGCTAGTCACGATCGCCTCGGACGATTTGAATCGCCACGGTATGGAGGAACCGCGAGTTTGGATTTCTGTCGACATTCTGTCGGCGGACAAGGCGCGCAGAGACGCCGCAGGAATAAGTTCTGCGAGCGTGCAACGTGGCAAGCGTGTGTCGGGCTCAGATCGCGATTAGATAAATTACGATTCGTTGTAAGCTTGATAATCCACGGTAAAATATGGAATTGAAAATTAGGAGCAGCTCTTTCTCTCCCCGGTGTACGCGTGAAAATCGCGTGCACGCGCACCTTCAACCACTCAGCTCCAAAAGATCGTGTGCTTCTGCCTTGTAGTTACGTTTAAGGGGAATTGCACCGTTAAAAATTCACCGAGATCGTTCATTCTGTTTCAGGCGCTCGTTGTCCGCGAGTCCACGACACAATTTTCCCACCTTACAGGTCCATCGATAACTGAAGAAGGAGGCCAGACACCATTCATCCTATGTCTTTGTTGCTCGATAATAAATATGTGTATCGCAAAAACTGTATTTATCGTCGATGTATGTAGATATTTTTTCACGCCACCCCTTTCGGACTTCTCGAGCTATTACTGTAACGGAAGTAGTACATATGGAAACTATGATGAATATTGGACAAAAAATTTAGGCCGCGCAAACCAGGAACGCTGGCGATCCGGTTTAATCTTGGCACGCCCATTACACACTGCACCGCGTACCTATTACATCATGATCGCACTAGATAGCGAGTCTATCTATTTCCAGCCCTATTTCTGCGCCTACCCGTGATACGTATAAGGTGCAATTAAAATTCGGAAAAAATTCCTGGAAACCAGTTCCCTCAGCCGAGGAGTAAAATATTTCGCTACGGGGTGGGCAAGCGGAGACTGCTCTGTTCCAGGATGATCTCATTTAATTACCCCTAGTCTAGTTATTCACTTGGATTCCTATCGTTCGCTGACCAGTGATTTACCTATTTTCTCAGGCGTTGAAGCTTATCGATCACGATGAATAGGATAAAAGATGTACAAGGAGTGATACCGATGGGATAGGTATCTATGCGGTTACGAAATAAATGAGAAATACCTATATAATATCGTTTTCAACTAAATTGGTGTGTGGAGAGTGAACATGAAAATTGTTACCTATGCAAGTTTATAATCAACTTGAAACCTGCCACGTTCCAAAGTATTACTCTATGGAGTGTATGGGATTCAACCTTCAAGTTATCAGTTTGTTTTTGGAAACATGATCCACACGTTTTGCTATATGTAACGAAGAACGGTACGATTGATCGCGCAATTCTGTGAGCTCATAACTGTTGTTACATGCCAATTCCATTATCGGTGCGCGTCGGCTTGCATCGTGATTGTAATTTTCACTTCTCCGTGGAAAAATCAATAATCGGCGGGGCTGTAATAACGCTGTCATGTTTCCTGGAAGCAATATTGCCTGTTCAGTTACGTTTATGGCTTGGGAATTTTTTCCATTTTGTCATTGCGGACAAGTCTCGTTGGCAAATACACTCGTGCAAACTGCGCGGGTAATTTCCTTCTTCGAGTATCATTATCGTGCTACGTTGCAAGAGCAGAATCGCCGATTGCTTTTGCACTTCGTACTGTGGCGAATTTGAGAAAGGACGGCCATGTCGAGTGGCAACAGCCGCGAGACTTGGGGGGCACGGCCACCATTTTGAAAGATGGTGCATCCTGCAAGCCGTGCAACCTACACCCACGCAAAGTTAAGGCCGTTGAGAGAAAACTCAGGCCACTACAACCACCCACGTTTCATTCCCATTGGCTGAGCCGTCCTCACCCATAAGATACCACACCACCCACAGCCTGCGGACCCCGTGCAGGTCACTCTCAGGCCTCTACAGGGTGTCCCTGAAGTACTTATAGATACCAAGTATAATTTAGAACTCGTACACAAAGAAACTTACCTAAACAGAATACATCGCTCTTATGAAAGCATAACCATGTTCCTCATCATTGTAAGGATAGTCGCATGGAATGTTGAAGAACATGTTTCTAACTATAGAGGACTTACACTTTTAGGGTACACTCTCCGCATATTTTAGAAGATTCTGAGGTTGACAACTTGTCAAAGTTGTATATTATTCACTGTTCAAGAGAATCAAGGAAACCCTATTTAATGCTAGAGAACATCCCCGAAGTCAGAACTGCTACTATTTACTTGTAAAATTCGACGGAGTAGTCTTGAAGTTCAGCGAATGGGTCGCGCCATTCCGATTGAACAAAAAATCGCTTGCACCAAGTTGCTAGATTTTTTTCAATGAACGTGCCAGAAACACACTTCGCGGGATGGAGTAGGAAGAGAAGATCGAGGAGTCCCCGACACGACTTTGCCGGCGCTCGGATTACAGTGGGTTAGACCAGCGCTAGATTATCTCAGTGACGGTAAGTATAGGTTGGATCAGCAACTCTAGCCCATCTTGCGGCCATACCAGGAGCATTGCTTCCCCGAACACGTAAGTCCCGCACTCGCAGGGCAGGCCGAGCCACGCGATAATTCATGGAACTTTATGCGCACCTCGTGTAATGCCAGTTCCTGCATTTTTCTTTCGGCCGTCATGACGCGGCGTAGCGAGTCACGGCGGCGCACGGGACCCAAGAATCGCATGGGCGATACTTTTCAAGGTGAACTGCCGTTGAAAATCCGCGAGGTGAAAGACGGCCAAGCGCATTGTAGGCCACTACAAGCGTGCAATAGAATAATCCCTGAAAATTAATGCTAACCACTTTGGCATTACACTCTCTTCACGGTGTTTACGTACGCGGTCGTATTTAATTTTTGTATGCGTTAATTATTATGGCTAATTTAGTATGAAAAACGGAGAAGGATATTGTTAAATCTCACTAATCGTTCAATCCTAGATTGGGAGGTTAAGCTGGCTAGTTAGGAGATAAAATCGGTCAACTAACATTGTTGCCCGCTGAATTTGTACGCGCAGACTGTCAGGCTACGACGAGATAGAATCTGCGTCGGAGGCGCATTAAAAGCTGCAATTTTTTCCATTCCGGAGCCACTAAATTTTACTACAATTAACGCCAGCAAATTGCTAGTGCCGATCTCCGGAGATAGCCTAATTACTACATAATATCAGGCAGAGTTGTTGTTACGATGTGCCGTGAAGAAGTAGGGGGAGCTTAAGTACACCCGGGGCTTTAGAGCTACCGCGACGGCGAGATAATTTTTCCACTGATTATGGGCGCGTGCAATATTTCCATTAGTTGTCAATTTAGTTGTCGGCGCCTGATGGACGTACGTAGGATACGTACACCGTGCGGGGAATAATTAACAATAAATTATCCGCGGGAGCTATTATTACGGTAGCTAATCGTGACAAATTGACCGTTATATTATTAAGTAGTTTACAGACGTTAATTGAGTGTCCCGTGTGAATCGTTTAAACGAAAGCAAGTGGATGATCGTAACTGAATAATGGAGGCACAGATCGATCGTTCAGAACCATAGATCATGCCAAGTAATCGATCTTTCTCCAATTATTCAGTAATAATTGAGAATACAAATTGAGACTGAAGGAATCTTAATACTGGAAACTTGTCCAGTGAAGCTGAACTTGTTTCAGCAGTCTAAGTATAGTTTCTGCTAAAAACAATATCCTTCTTTCTGCTGTGTCGAACTTCAGAAGCTCAGAAAGTCGCTTCATACCTCCAATGTTCTTCGTGGTCAATAATTTTCCCAGTGACCCCAACGTAGTGTTTCAAAACTGTTCCACCAGAGGCCGCCAGGATGCACTGCTAAAACGTGAGGTTCGTCAGCAGCCTGGTAGATGGCAGAAGTATCTCGGATTTGGTCTGCCTCTAAACGCCTTTCTTCAAGTAGAATACAAGCAATAATAACTGAAAGTGTAGCAAATTTCGCAACGTACAATATTGTTGATTAGTTGGAAATGGAGGAATAAATGAATTGCTACTGGAAGTACTGATAATTTGATAAGAAAAACACTGTAATATGCAACGGATATAAATATGTATGAAATTACTGCTCAAAGCCTGTCGATTGAAATAAAAATGAGAAAACAATAATGCCGTCTATTTAGCAAATGAACGGTTCTTTTCCACTGCTACCGTTATTACTTATCGTGCCGGTATTACAGTGGAGTAACTGAAAAATTAACTCGAGTAATTTAGAGCGGCGTTTAAGTTGATCGCCACGCTCTTAACGGATCCATTACGTTATCCTTGTTAAAGTAACAAGTGCTGAGCGAAAACGCGTGCCCAGGTTTAACATGCGATCTCGAATTTAGAATTTCGACAGTGCCACGCGCGACGGAACCCATCCCAAGGGGAATTCCTCCTGTTGTTCGCTGCACGGTAACGCATTACGTTCCCCGCGGTGTTAGGCCCGGCCGCCGATGCTGCAATTCCGATCCGACGGTTTATCGACGCTACCTAGCAAATGATTTTACAACTCGCAGCGATTTCAATTTCTCTTCTTTCCCCACCTTGGCAGGCCTCGGTGCCAACGATTCCTCGTAATACGGGTCCCCGATCAAAGTGTAGAGCCGCTCACGATCTCGCACAATCGCATATCCAAGCGAGTCGAA
This sequence comes from Andrena minutula, assembly GCA_929113495.1. NCBI lineage: Eukaryota > Metazoa > Arthropoda > Insecta > Hymenoptera > Andrenidae > Andrena > Andrena minutula. Next base: position 25,379,708 of record OV815994.1, read on the forward strand.
AGTGCGAAGCGTTTACACCGGTATTTGAACTTCGCTGATGACGGTAATCACGCTCGCTCGACGCTTCAATTGCACGTTTCGTCGGGTTTCTGCGCCTCGGTTACTTTACGATCGGGAGTAACCCAGCGTGGTGGTCAGGATCGCGTCCTCCTCGTCCTCTTCGTCAATCTCTATCCCGCTTCTCCTCTCCCTTTCCGTGTTTTTTCTCCCGTTCGACCATCCTTTCTCCTCGTTTCGGTAAATTAACGATAGGCGCGCGCCACAGTGCGTTGTTTCCCGGGTAAATTTATAAACCCTTTCTCCGGCGTTACCTCATGTCACCGAGGGTGATCGATTAACAGTGCGACACATGTCTCGCTGTACGTTGTTTATTATGTGCCACTGAAGTGTCCAATGATTTAAAACTCCCAACATGCCATGACAAGTTAGGCACCCCGCTCAACTATTTAGTAACTGCCTGTGGACGTTGTTCTGTAATTATTCTAAGCACTTTAGTCGTTGATAACTTTGTGGCTTCAACGTCAAATTATTCTACACTAAAGCTCCGAAGTTTTACAGGAAGCTCTAGCGCAGGAGGAACATGAAGAAACGCTCGAATCAGAGTGATAAACACGCAATGTGGAGACTCTGCCTTTACTCGTTACCGCCGTAGAAAATACGGCACTACTAACACCGTAATACCCTTGGTTCCACGGAAATTCTAGGATTCCTAACAACCGTGAACCATGGTTACCCATCACTCCAAGTGTTTCTATACACGGATGAGTTATTACGGTGAATCACTATTGTTGCGACTTCCCAGAGCGCGTTACCGTGATCTTTTTGACACGTACCACGACGCGCGTTGCCTTTCAGTTCAGGTGAAATCCAAATTAGCCGTGGTTCGATATGTGCCGCCGGCGCGCAGTTCCTGACACGAGTCGACAGCCGTGGATTCGGACCGTCAAAATATTTCTAGCCGTACCCAGCGGCGTTTTCAGTCACGTTCAATATTCTCCACCAGGAATGGCCGCGATTGCGCGAAATTTCGACTCGCCACGACTCGCCGAGATAAGAGCAACGCCGGCCTGGGTCGTCGATAATAATAGTTGGAATATCCCGCTCTGATTCATGGGTGTTTCACCTGGAAACGCTGCTTCCTGGCCGAGGATATGTCATGAGACTTCCCTCGATCTTCTGCGTGGTCTAAGAGGAGAAAAAGAATAGGGACGTTCCCCGGGACTGGTGGCGTGTAGACGCGGCGACACGGTCGTTCCTCGATGTTCGGAAGGATGCTGCGACATTATCCTTTCCGTGTAGCGGGCAACGACGACCGGCGCAGGAGGGCACGCGTGTGGAGGGACATACGCACGGACACAGTTGCACGGAATTGCACGCAGGCGGCTTGCAGAGCACCGGTTCGACCGGAATCGAAGCACCGTCGAAGCCCAGCCAGTCCGCGGCTTGATCTCTCACGAGAGTGCATGAGTGCACGCACACGCACGCGGGAACACGCGCGGAAAGTCGAAGCCAAAGCCCGGCAGTCGGGTGGACGCTTTGATGTGGCCGCCGCCGCCGCTACCTTCGCCACCCTGAATACCTTTATATCTCGCTCTGGCCGTTCTCCCTCTTTCTTTCGCGCTGTCCAGCCTCGTAGCCCCGTCCCTCTTTCGCTTTCTCTCCTACTTTGTAGCTGCACCACGCTCCCCGACTTCGTTCCGCAATTCATCTCTGTGCCCGCGTGTCCTCGCGGCCTGAACTTCACCCCCTGTCGCGACCGGCGGTGTGTGACGCCCCCTGCTTCCGTGAGACACTGGGACTTTTCTTGTGTTTCGAAGGGAACGGACTTGGGGGTTAATGAGGAACGAAGTGAATTGAGGAATAGATAGTTGAGTGATAGGTGGAGGTAGTTTGGAGGTACAGGGAGAACCTGATCATGTGAATATTAACACAACCCAATTTGATAGATGAGAAAAAAATCTTGAAGTGTTCTCTGTCCCTCTAAATGAAGAAGGGCATATTCGGAAAGAAGGCTCGTTTTTAAATTGCAATCAGTTCTCCCGTATTTCTCGCGTGGATGGAGATGTGTTTTGGACGGCAGAAGCGGTCCGAGAGCGTATCGACATGTCGATCAAAGGAGCACGAAGGAGTGACGGAAAGCAAAATCCTCGGCGATGCCCGACGTGGCCGGAATGTGGGACGTAGAAAAAGTGGTGACGTCCCTTTCCCTTGCTTTGGCGGTACCGATAGGAGCAGCACGAGGATATCGCGGAGCTTGCGTTCCTGCGGGATCAGGAAAGAGGACGACTCTGGCCAGCACCTGTAGCACGTAACCGTGCGTCCATCTGTCCACCCGTACCATCGGTGGGAAGGCAAGGCCTGACTTCTTGCAGTGCAATCAATCGAGCCGCCGCCGTTGCCAGCTTCTATTCCCTTTCGATCCATTCTTCTCTTCAACTTCATCTTCCCTTCCACTCGCTACATTCGATATCCTTCAATGCACCTCCTTAAAATCCTATGATACAATGATGAAAGCTACCCTAAATTGATTACTGAGGATTAGGAATTAATGATTAACGGTACCAAGGCAGTGATTCTCGAATATTGAATTGTAAAGAAAGGAATCGTTCGACTAATCCCCAAAACGCATAACACAACCTACACCGAAAGTCGTACTCCAGTCGTGAATCTCGCCGCTCGAGTTTTTAGGGCGAAACCTGCACTGATACTTCTACAGTGGATTTAAAAGAGAACCCACATGCGTGCCTCGTATGAATGACAGTTACGCAAGGCTTGGTGGTTTCTTATGTTTCGCGATCTAAATTGGTGAAAGAACAATGGCCTTGACAATCCTGCTGGATCAACGTTGAATTTCTCTTTGAAGGATAAAAAGAATGGCCACCAGTTCGATGCTAAAGAAGTTACTTTACATAGACAAGATCTACAATACCCGACATCTTTCACGCTGCTAGAAACGGCAAACAGTGACAATGAGAGGGATGGAGGCCCATCCCACAGGACGAAAAATTTGTAACGCTCACAGGTCAAAATCTGCATACCCAACGGCCTTCCTTTGGTTCCCCATTCCTGGGCGCAACAAGACAATGGCTCGAGGAGGCAAGTGGCGGAGACAAACGGTGGGTGACAGGATCGAGAGTCACGCTTTCGACTTTTGCCTATTTCAGGAATCGGATTATCGTTACTTTTTCCTCGGCTGACACGATCAGTTTCCACGGTTGCGCCTCCAGGTCACAGCAGACTTTCATCTTCTTCTCGGCTACTGAGACGCGGCCCCGGCAACCTAGGAAGAGGCGATACTTACCGAGGCGCGCCTCTCGCTCACGAAGATAACGCGATTCGCGGTTCGCGGAATAATTGAGCCGAACGTTTGAATCAAAGCACCGAATAATAATCACGGTATTCCACGCAGCGGTACTCACGGCACCGGCACGATATAATTAACGGTAGCCGCGTGCATGCCGAGCACAATGTCGGCTGCTCTTTGAAGGAAGGACCCCCCCTGGAGGCGATAATTTATTATTTTTATAGGGAGCCATTCATCAATGGCAGCTTCTCTTTCTCGATCTATCTAGCCCAGGTCATGAGAGAACAGGTGTCCAGGTTCCATGAGAAGAATCTTAATTATCTTTGTCGGGAGAAGAATGCAAGAACACGTAAACTTAAATATTGAGATAGAAACGTCAAGACTTGCCTCTTCATGGTCGAATTCCTAAAAATTCGAAGAGGTACAATGACATTAAACTAGAGGACCCTACTGCTCTGCCAGATACATACTTAACACCATTTTCCTGGGAATGTGTTTAAATCACAGTAATTATTTGACATCAAGGTGGTCTAGGACTTCCTGCACAGTAGTATAGATAAAGTGATCGTCTGTCAGCCACGATTCTAATTTCCATCTCCCCAGTTTCTATGGGCATTCGTAGCCCAGTCGTTGGCCCAGGCCTGTTTGCTCTATTTGCATTTAAACGGCTCGCCACGGTTGACAAATGAGGCCGATATTATCGAACAATCGATTGCCGGGCTTAAGGGATCGCTTTGCTCGAGCCCGCCAAGCCGGCGAATCTCTTAACTTCGCGAGCCTGTTTCAGGAAAGGGTCGGGAAGGAGAGAACAATCGGACCTGCGACATGCCTCTACAAGAGGACTCCGTGTTCTTCGGTGTGTCTCCCTGTTCCCTTCGTGTTTTTCGCTCTCTTTCTTTGCTCCCTTTTTTCTTATTCACTCCCAGGTCCGTGCGGCTCGTCTCCTCCACGGCAGCCGTGTCTATGGGAACGAACGAAACGTACGCTTTTGTAAGCAAGTTTCAGAAGATTGTACCAAGACGGTAATTTGGTAAAATATCTGCTTGTGAAGATTCACCGGACCTGAACATAAGTCTCAATTCTCTTCTGCTCCTTAGAAAAGAAGTAGAACACCTAATCCTTCACATGGACGATCAAGTACTCAATGCTCCGAGGAGTGATCTGTTATAAATGCAGTGATGAGCATGCTTCCGAGGTCAGAGACTTAGTGACACGTATCCTACAGTAATGAAGCCATTTTCGGTCAAGGGCAGAGGAGGCTTACGAACCCCCTGGGAATCGAATCGAATAATGTTTGGGTGGCGTATGTCGCAGAGGAAACTCCGCACGGGCAATTACAATATTTCCTACGTTGTGAAAGAGGATGGGCTTGGCTGACACTCTGACAGCCCGTAGTCAAATGTTCCACGCTCCCTTGCGTTCTCCACTGCGTCGCCATTGTGTGCGTATATGCACATGCCTGCCTCCCTAACCAGCGACTCCTATCTTTTTTTCGAGGCATATACTCGTGTGTAGTCCGAGGAACCTTTCACTCGTTTCACGCTGCGTTCACGCAGCTCGAAACAATCCTACATCCCAGATTCTAATCCAACGCCACGCTGAAGAAACACTCTTGTGCTCATCCGTCGCCAAACGTTGGAATTACCGATGCTCGCGATGGGCAGCTTCGATGGTATTGCTTCATCGATGGAGTGCCGCAGCAGCCGTGAATGGCGCTGAATTCACGGCCAGAGGAAAGAGGGAGAGCCAGGGAATTCCAGATGAAAGGCTCTCACAGGTGGACGGTATTGCGCAAACGAAAATCTCATTATCGCCAGACAAAGGTACCACGATTAATCATCATCATCGGCGTATCTCCGCGGGCAGAGCGTATGGCTCGCGGCGGAAGCGCGGGATGATAGACTCGAGGAGTAGAAACAGAAGGAGACCGAGAGGAGAGCAGGATGAGGAACGAGCGTCACCGTGCGGTGGTCGTGGAAGGTCCATGCGGAACTAAGTCGTCGTCCTTTTGTTCCCGCGTTGCTCGAGCATCGCGGCTACCTACCGTCAGTTCCTCGTTTCTTTTTTATCCTCCCTGAAAGGCCATTTTTTCCTGCCGACGATACCGCGACGGGAGCTCGATTCTTCCGCGATTCGTCCCAGTTCATTTGCGTATAGATCCGAACGATTCCGAAGAAAAGGACGTCGCTGCGCGCGTGTCTGATTCCATGGCCGTCGGCTGAACGCGTTAAATTTGTAATTGTATTTATTACCAACGGCCAGCCTTCAGCCACAGCATCCCCGTATATCTCGGGATCACTCTACATCTTCGCTATTAGTAAATCATCAATAAAAAAATAGAAACATGGAGCCTCCTAAATACCCGTGCGTACACCCGGTGGTCCTCAGTTTTAATAGCAGCAGCGCGCGCCTCGTTCATGAATTATTAACCCGGATAATGAATATTTTCTGGCCGAGCGAAGGTTTTTCGAACCATGGACCGAAGCATCGTTTTAAACGTCCGATGCGTGCCCTGATAGCGCATAATAACACGAAATTAACGGCGTTTAATTGCCGCAATAAGATTTTTTTGCGCTACTGTAGCCGAGGCAACGCGGGAGCGCAGTGACGCCGAATAAAGTTTCGTCCTCCGGATTTGCGTACTCGCGAGTGTCGGAGGTATCGACAGTTCCTCCATTATCCCTGGTATCCTTACGCAGCCCCGCGCGACGCGACGTGGATGGAAAAACGAACAAAGCGAGGAGGAGAATGTAACGGCTGTCGTTTCTCCTGGCGAGGTCGAGCCGATTGGAGCACTCGTAATTATTGGGTTCTCGGACGAGACGGTCGGTGTCGACAATGAAAAATCCTGGAAGAAGGATTAATTTCCACCTCCAGGCCACGGGAACCTCGCGGTGCCCCTCGGGGAGGGAACGGCGGGCCGTGGCGCGCGGAAGTCCCCATCGAAATTCCGGCGTGCACGTGGGGCCCATCAATCTTATTTATGCATATTAGAAATTACGCGTATATGTAAGTACACGGGACGGTACACGACACCGCGGGGCAAAACGAAGAATTAACAACGTTGTCCGGCATCAATCTCTGCCTGCGACGCGTCCTGATGTCGCCGACCGGTTTTTAGGCGAACCTACAACGCTATTAAACGCTGTTAGATACGCTGTTTAAGAAGATTCTCCAACGACAGCGTGGAATAATTCGCCCGGCTTTCAAGGACAACGGCCCCACTTGTACAGCCGTCGATTCTGATTCCCGTTGAGGGAATCCGAGGGCATTGAATCTAGTATTAATCTCGTGGCGAAGAGTGTCACCGGAGGTGGTCCATGATGATGAATGCGAGGCCTTAGGCGGACCTCACCAGCGGAATGGTTGGTAGCTGGGCAGCCGACAACTCACAGCAGGGGGTTCTTCTCACCTCTGTTCAGTGGCAGTGGATCCGAAGAGAAAACACGCTTCCGTTTGTGAGAATCCAAGGGGAGAGTGCTTCTTGATAGAACTAGTTCGATGACATAGTTATGAGCACTTTGCTTTTTGGTGGAAACTGGTTGAATCTGTCAAGCGAAACCTTCGGAGACCTAGTTTGAGTTTAAACGAAATGTATTTATTTAGACGCATTTAAGCTTTGTTTCACTCACAGGGGGAGGGGGCAAAGGACCCTGGTAGCCCTCACAAGAGGGAGCTTTGTAAATAGAAAAGAAAACTGGATTATATTTCTTAAATAGATTATTACGATCACCTAATGAATTTTATAGAACTTAGAATTAAGTGAAATTGCATTAAATAAATTTTTCTTAAGAATATTTTTCTCTGTTCACCTCGGCTCCCCCTAAGATTATATCCTGAGTGCGCCACTGTTTCATGTTACAAATGAAAGCTAGGTATAATATCTAACTTGGAAAAGAATATGGAAGAAACTAGACGAGTTTGTCGTGCTGCAGTTATCAATACACACAAGCGCACGCCAGCAAGTTATGTTTAAGCGAAGAGGAGTGAACTTCACGTGCGTTTGAATGGGTAAAGAGGCAGACAAAGGGCGAGAGGATCGTCGCAGAGAAAGGAAAACACTTCATTCGCTTCTGTGAAATTACAGAAGGCAGAGTGGCGTTTGCAAACGTCGAGATGGAAAGAGGCGGCTACCGGCGTGGGTTCAGAGGTTAAAAATGCGGCCTTCCACGACAAAAGAGCGCCTCCGTGGACGCGGGAGTCTGTTTTAATGCGTTCCTCGCACACGCGAACGCGTCGCTCCTCATGTGCGTGCACACCGACGCGGCGGGGCTTGGAAAAAATCTGCCTGATACAAACAACAATTAAGTAGGAGTGCCGCGGATACCTTTCGCGGAGCAGAGTCGTGGGAGAACTGCCATAACGCGACGAGGAAAAAAGAAGTCGAAACGCGCGCGCGGGGACGACTTTGCTCGCGTGGGCGACCGCTCGAATCGCCCGCGCCAAAAACGGGCAGAATAGTTGGGAGCAATGTGATTAGTCTCGAGAACGGTTGCGATTGTCCCGCAATTAGGAACAGTTAGGCCGACGAACCGGGAACGCTTTCGAGAAGATCGATGATCATCCACCGAAAGAGTTACTTAATTCAAACGATTCGCTTCGTTAGACACCGAGACTTCCAGTTAGATTTATCATCCACTCAAGCATGAATTACACTCGCGTGCTTCAATATCGTAGAGAGCTTTATCATCCTGTTATTGACAAGGAGTGTAACATTCCAGCAGAAAGCCAGAGAAAGCCGCTTCTGTCGGGCGTTCGAACTCCAACTCGGTAGCAATATCAGATCGATAGATTGGCTTGGATCCTTATCTTGGGAAATCCCCGTGCGAGCGAGATTCCGCTTGCAGATAGACGGATGACTTTCGTGGGAAATCATTGGGGGCCTTTAAACACGGCGAAGGAATTTCCAGAATTTTAGTAGCATGACGAAGGGATATTTTGATCCGACCTGTGGTTGGTTTCCTTTTCTGCCCTCTTTCGACGCCTGGAGATAGTCCAATTTAGCGGAGCAGTATTCTTCCACTGGTTTTATTGCCCGAGGAAGACTATTTTCGAGACTCCATGCGCGGTTTGCACGGGGGTTGTAGGTTGGTTTAAGGGGGCGGTTCTCATCCCCATGACAACCGTTGGCCTCGCTGATGAATCGGCTTCGTGCGCGGCGCATCGGTACCACCGTGAAACGCGATTCCAGATTACTTTGAAAGTTACGATCCTAATTAACGATCCGCGGACGCATTCGTTGCTTAAATTACCGCTTTCGTGGGCTCATGCTTCGGCGCACTGGAAACGAGTTCTGTAATCCAACCTCTGATAAAGTTTCTTAATAACCCAGGCTTAAATGGCTTTATTATAAATTAATAGTTTCGCCGGTTGTCTTAATCTTTGTAGGCCTGTTTTTCCACGACGCCTTTCCCTCGTGCTTCTCCCTCGTTAGGCATAATTCCGAAGCACGGACGAATAATACAGTCTCCGTCGACGATTAAAGAACCATGACGCTGTAAAGCGGCGAATAGCAAAAACGCGTAGTCGCTTCAGCCAGCCGTGGAGTCGTTCGATCGGAAACTCTCAGGGACCGGCGGATTCTTCGCGGTCCCGGTGTCTCACTCCGCCTGACGTTTCAGGTACCCACGGTAGCCTTTTCAGAAATTTTCCAGCCGAGGACGGCCGGGAGTATGAAGTCGCGCGCTCTTGCAAATGTATCGCAAATTGTCGTTGCGAAGTGCTTAATGCAGGGGGCGAGGTGTGGCGGCCGTCGCGAGGTGGCGGAGGACGAGGACCAGGATTGGGGCGAGCGGAGGAGACGCTCTTAGACGAAGGGAGACGAGCCATTTCGCCGTGCCCGCCCACGCTGGAATTCGAGCCTGGTGACGTCAGAGGCGTAGCGAAACTGTCACCGCCGTTGCCTCGCGACTACCGTGCTCCTAATGGTTCGGTAATGTCGCCCGTAAAGATAATCGACCGTGAGATCTTCGACCGACGATTCGTTTTCTTCCTCGCGGATTCCCATGGAGCCGCGGCTCGCCAGCCCCCTGGAGACGATTTTACCCGCCGCGACGAGGACGATACCGCGTTACGCGGAACGCATCGTCATCAAGGGTGCACTCCCTGATGGAGCATTCTGCGAAATCTCGCGGCTGCTGACTTTCTCGAATGTTTTTCTCCATACGTCTTCGCGTAAATTCAGGCGAGACCGTGGGAATGGCCCTTTGTGGGTTTTACTTCTTAATGGAAGACGCTAAGCTCTGGATGGCATTGCGTATGTATCGCAATAGGTACGAGTTTAGTTTGGGTTCTTGGCTCTCCCATCAGCTACATATACTTAGCGACATATATACTCATTTCTTCCTATTTATATTCAGTGTACTGTGATGAAGTTAGTAGAATAATGGTTATTGAAAGTCAAAGAGGGGGTGATTAAGATACTGAATATTTGTTGCGCCTGTTTTATGTTACGTTTGTCTCGTCTGGTCAGAAATCTGCATCGGTACATTCGACTCGAATGTAGACCCGCTGCGGTGCAGTAACATAATGGCCCCAACAAGCCACGAGGGGTTGGGTCGGTGGCTCGGTTGCCCTCAAATCATCACGGGGGTGTGAGGCAAATGACGTTCGGCCACGCGGAAGTAACGCGATAATGGCAGCAATGAAAGGCCCCACCGTGATATCTGGTGCTTTGATGTCCTCTCCCAAAGCTTCTCGCTCGAAATCCATTCTTTTCACTAACACTTTAAATCCTTGAACCGATGCACAGGGCGGGCCGGCGTTTTATCGATCGCTGCTTTATTATGATCTGAATGACGTAACGATCTCAATGAAAGTATTGGCTCCCTGAATGCCACTCGAGGGAAGCAATTAACTGCAAGTCGCGAGTAATGGACTCGAGTCACTTGTTCCAACATAGAAAGTGTGTTCCACGGATAAAGATAATTTTAAACGATTCAACCACTCATTCAAAAAAACTCTGGGCGATACCTGGATCAACTATTTAACGTCAGCGTCATTTCAAGTGTCACGAGTGTGAATCCCATCTTCTCCGCGCCAGTGAATTCTAGCATTCAAAAACGATCACTGGTAAACAGAAGAAGCCTCTGTAATTTCTGCTACAAGTCCCTACCATCATCCGCAGCGGCAAAGCTACATCATTACGATTCTGCAAATACGCCGATCTCTATTTATCCAGTTTGCTCCGAAAGCCTCGTACGGTGGCATTAAAGCGACGAAGGAAGGGTACCTCGATTGGTACCCAGGGGGGACGCGAGATTGTTTCCGAAAACCGTTTTTCAGCGGGCTGAAAAGAAATGCCAAAAGGCAAAAATTACGAGTGGAAGTCGGGGCCCGAGGTCGCGGAGTCCACCGGAACAGAGACTCGTCCTTAGTCGCAGTTTGTCGGCCAATGGGACCAGACAGAAACGCAATCGCAATGCAGGCCAATCCCTCTGCCCCGTTCGTCCACCCGCTCGCTCGCCCTCCCGTTCCCGGTAATGACAATCATTACGGGGAATGATTGCAGCGTCGGGTCCGCCAGCGCGCCAGCCGCTATTGGGGGATGGAAACCACCTTATAGAGTCTCTCCTCGGTCCTCGATGCGAGCGGATTGTCACATGCTCCCGGCACGGCAAAGTGTTTCCTCTTCGTACCGACTTCCTTCCACCGGCCACGAGTGAGAAAAAGTTCCTTTTTTTCTTCCGGGTGCACGGATTATGGGATGGGAATAAACTGATGGGCAACGAGGCGCCGCCGAGTTATGGCTGACACCGATCAATTCGACGTTTGCCCTCTTCCTCCGAGTGAAAGAACTCGTCGTTCAATCTCGCGGAGGTTCAAGCGGATTTATGACGAGGAAAAGGCTTCGCTGCAGTCGATGGGATTTGAATTATCATTCATCTGGGCTGGCAAGTCAAAAGGTGGAATCGATGGAAGAGCACGAGACTGAACAAAATGGCTTGACAAGTGCTGGATTCTGTCAATTGGTGTTCTTCGGGATTTGTGCGAATGGAGCAGCCGACGGATGTATCGTATAGGATTCAGTGACATGCGAGTGTATTGCAGAGTATTTTGGAGTATAATGGCAGACTACCGAAGTATTGAAGAGTCTAATTATCAGTGAATAATAAATACAAATATTTGGAGATTAAAACGATATAATTAATTGTTAATGGAATAATCCTTTGAGCCATGGTGATCGAATTGGGAGAATATGGCGGTGGTTCAGAGCACCACGTGACTGCTCATCTTTACTGAAGACGATGCATAGATCCTTAAGGTAACATCGTATCGTGAAATACTTGTTGAATGCTCGATTCCGTGTACTTTCGATTCATCTTCGCCTGCCATTAGATTTTACTGCGGCAAATGGACAATGACAATTATTGTATCTCCGTTTAGCTGCGTCAGTCACTGGATACCTGCCAAGTTTCTTGCAACTTCGCTGTACGTCGAAGGCGTCTACTTGTGGAGTTAGGCGCTAATTGTCGTTTGGAAACCGATCGTTTCCTGTATCGTACCAATTTCTCCGTCTCCCCCGACTGCAAAAAGCCTCGACAACGTTAGCGGTAAGCTGATAAGCGCCATACTGATACTCAAGCATGCTCGACGGATGTTTGCAATACTCGAAGCGATAAGGGGACCGGCGGATATCAATTTCCCAGTCGATAAAATATCAATGCTCGTTAAATCTGCCGAGTCTCTTGTCCCCTTTACTATCTCGGGACTTAGAACGTAATGACCGTTGATAATCGGCCGTAATCAAGAGCCCAATGGAATCTTCGCTTCTCTCGGAACTTATACAATCATTTCGCGAGTTAGCCGGATTATTCTTGCGAAACCCTGACTTCTTTGGCAAAAACGTCGCCGCGGGACCGGTTAGGGCTTAGCTGGTACCGAAGGAACAGATTGCGGGAAACGAGCTAGGTAAAAAACCCCGAGCGTACTCCGCGAAATGAAAGATTTCGACTGTAATGTGTGTTGAAGAGGAACTTTCCTCGCTTCATCCCCTTTAATTGGCCTCGAGCTTGAAAGCCAAGGAAAAGATGCGAAGCAAATAAGAAGGCAATCAAACGAATACATCGCAATCCACGAGACCTGGACTCTACGCCAACGGGATAAAAAAAAAGAACATCGTCCAGTTTTTCTCCGCTCTAATCCAGCTTCCACGGCCATTCAGTTTCTCCTGAAAGTATCGGTTACAAAGTACCAAAGAATTTCGACCGAACGGTGTCTAGATCCACCCATACGCCAGCGTTCTCCAGTTGTAAACAGGCGTGTTCGCTGGTGTTGGCGCATGTGTGCATATTCTGGGCGCGTTCGCTCGTGTGCGCGTCCTTTCTCGCCGCGGAAAATATAATGATGGCGAGCGAACGGAGCTGCAAGCGTTCGTTCGTTCGTTCGGTCGAGACTCGCGTTGGAAACCGGCGATAAGGAGGGAGTGTCTACTGCCGCCATAATGATAGCCCTGTGCGGCTCTCTGACTCCGGTACACGCTGCACCGAGCCGCGCTGTGCACGTCGCGCCGACTATATGCGGTGGTCTACGCGCTGTGTGCACATGCACCGAGCCGCTGCACGGCATGCAGGCACGCATGCACGCGTGCACGCACTTCACGTGTCGCCCAGCCAGCGAACGAGAGCTCGACAACCGGGGCAGAAGGAGGGAAACAATGAGACCCGAGCGTTCCTTGCCACGGTGCACCTATCTCGTTCCTCGAGGAACAAACCTCACCCTTTCCCTCTGCCTTCGTGCACGCCACTTCGGCTTCTTTGTCGCTGGCTACCCACGCATGCACGGGTATGCGCGTGTCGCGCACATACGCTCGCCGGGCTTCTCAGAGGGTGATGTCTAACGCGCGTCTAGTCATTTATGAAGAATATCACTGGTTCGCGACCTTCAATTGCTGACAATTCCGACGAACCAGCTAATGTACGCGATTATGAGGCTGCTGTTTGCGCGAGGCTTCAGTTTGTTTAACGATGTCGTTGGGATTAACCCCCTGCGCTGGCTGCCACTTTCCGTCCGTGGGGAATGATTTGTTGGGAAATCTTTATCTGGCTGTTTCATAGTGTACATTGCAATAACAAACACTGCGAGTTAGCTATTTAATTTTGATCAATCGAAGTGTTTTCATTCACTGTTCCGAGAATACGTTGAGTCTTTATCGCAGCAAGAGGGGTGCAGCTCCGTCTTTAGCAACTTCGGGTAAAGAATTACCTTTGACTTAGTATTAAATAGGGAACCCTAATTGAAAAATATATATTGTTACACAATAAATAGTAGTGATTGAGTTGATAAGTTTTTATTTCTATTTTTGGCGAGAAAATATTCTGTAATAAAAATATTAATAGTGATATTAATGTTTCTATTTTTATTTACTTGCAATAAATAGGTCATCTGTTATCGGATTTTTACCAAATGACGTAGTATTTTTATCTTACGAATATTACACGTCATAACTCCAAAACAGTCAAAAACGTAGTTGCACCCCTCTCGCTGCAAGGTCCACAATTATTCAACATACATTATCACCTTAAATCCACCAGATTCAAAAGTCACTCCAACCTAAAACCATTCATCTAGCGATTTCCAAAAACAATCATTCCTTAGATAGAAGCAACAGCGTGTGCCTGTCCGCTGAGGGGATGGATCCACCATCACGTGTTTGCGCTCCAAGATTCGTTGGAGCCGATAAATTAACTGGGGACCGTGGCGTTGCGTAATAACCATTGGAAATTTCGAAAAAGGAGGTCTACGCCTTGGCTGGGCCGCGATTCCGATCGCAGAAAAAGAGGAGGATTTCTGATCGACCGGGCGCGCACCACACCCCGGGTTTCTGGTTCCGCGGCATCGCCACGGGGGTTACAACCGGGTTCACCAGGAGCGCGGCCGGGTCCCGCCATTGGTCGGGTCGGTTCAGATTCATTAGCACGCGAACGGCGATTGGCCGGCCGCGAGGCTATCGTCTTTTTGCTTTCTGCCCGCGTAATGACGTGCTGCGCGTCTCGGCTTATATGCAACCGAGCGATCGTGCATGGCAGATAGGTTTCGCCGGTCTGTCTGCATGTGCATCGCCCACCACAGGCCTCGGCTCCCCCGTGCATGCAGACGGTGTCGCGCGCTCGCGCACGTCCCACACGTACGGGGGGAAGCAGCCTGCCCGAACCTGGAAGATACCTCCGAGGCCTGTGCGCCTGTGTGCGCCGAGTTACCTGCATCGCAAATGGGTCTCCGCCACGCAGCTCAGCCCCAAGAGCCTCGGAAGGATATGTACGCCCTTTCTCTCGCACCCTCGACGAATCGGCGATCGTCGAGGGGAGGTCGAATCGCCTGATCGAGATCCCCAGATTTCGCGAAAAAATAATTACCGCGGCGAAGATAGGTAGACGGCAGAAATTCGTCGGAACGGCACGAAGAGGGTGGGATGCAGGTAGATGCGCGTATACCTCCATTTTGAATTCCCCCTGCCGAGGGTGTACCGTCCAATCAATTACAATAATATCGATGTTAGAACGCGGATCGTTCCATGGCGCGATACAGATTTACAAGAACGATCTCGTGTTTCTTTTACAAAGTTCTTACCGATATCGGAAGGTGATCGGAGTTGTTACATCACTGATAATCGTCTAATTAATGGAAATCGGCAGTGTGGTTCGCGCGGGATAGACGTCGAACGATTTTCCACGCATGCGTATTTTGATACACGCGCGTGGGGTTTTATTGAGTCACCGAGATAATTCTGCGGATTCTGCAGTGCGTTTTATATAGTCACTCGAGCGCTCTGCTCTGTTCATTCACTTGCTGTTTAATTACCGATACCGACCACTGTTTCCTCTTAACGTTATAATCGGCTGTGGGGCCCCGTGACTCTTAAATCGGTGCTCGAGGGCCAATGCGCAAGTGTCGCGACAGTACACCCCTATATGGCGTTGAGAGGGCGCCGGGTTACGTGTGGGGTGAGTTCGAGGGCCCTAGGAATGCCGTCGACGGCACTTTGCGTAACGCGGAGACCTTGTGTCTAATGCCTTGGAAAGAATTGTTTTTTATTATTGAGCTTGGTTCTTCGCCATTTCTTCAATTCTGTCGCATTTACAACCCCAAAAAGTGGTGAGAACTTGAAACGCTTGGTACATGGAAATAGAGTTGTCTGTCTTTCACTCTGCCTTCCCTTCAGGATGAGATAACAGAAAAACTTTGAGTTTTCGAGAGTTGCACAACTGAGTATTCCATCACGTGCGAAAGGATTTAAATATAAACTCGTATCGCGTTAAAAAATTCTGTAATGGAATGAAGATCCTTCAGGATTACGTAAATGCAGCTGCACGTAACAGAATCGCATGCAACATTGTTTGCAACCGTTGCTTCCATGTTCATTGTTTCAAATTTAATTCCCAAGCGTCCTCGCACATTATCTTCTGTCTTTCGGTGCCTTTATTATCCAAACGCAAGGCTGCACTTTTTATACACACCATGGTGCTTCCTTGTCACGACGATGTTCGAGTTTTCAACAATGTGCCTTTCCCACGAGTCTACAGTTCACGCGATGACATGACTCATGTCAATGTCAAGTATTATGCAAAAACAAAGTTTCAATATTTTCTTGTCGTGTTAAGAAGACTTTACTTAAATGGTAACATCAGATTTCAAGGTTTAGACTTTTGGAGTACAGAGCGCTGGCATATAAATGCAGCATAGATGGGCAAAAAATTATTTTAAATAAAAATGTCGTACACAAATTTGTATTTAAAATAATGTTTTGCCCATCACGTCACGTTAAGAAGACTTTACTTAAATGATAACATCAGATTTCAAGCTTTAGACTTTTGGAGTACAGAGCGATGGCATATAAATGCAGCAGAGATGGGCAAAAAATTATTTTAAATAAAAATGTCGTACACAAATTTTAAATAAAAATGTCGTACACAAATTTTTATTTAAAATAATTTTTTTGCCCATCTCTGCTACATTTATATGCCAGCGCTCTGTACTCCAAAAGTCTAAAGTTTGCAATTTGATGTTATCATTTAAGTAAGTAAAGTCTTCTTAACGCGACGTGATGGGCAAAAAATTATTTTAAATACAAATTTGTGTAAAACATTCTTATTTAAAATAATTGTTTGCCCATCTCTGAAATGCAGTGATTCTCAAGTGGATTTTGAATATCCCAAGGGAAACAGTTCCTCGAGATTGAAAGGATTTTGGTGATGCATCAGAACAATATTTGGAGGATTTTGATTCAGCAAACATAGATATTGATAAAATAGGATTTACACAGAAATCATGCTCCAAAAGAGTATATTTAAATGAACACTATTACACCAGAAGGTGATCTGAACGACGACAAAGAAGTCCACTCGCTAGAGGCCCAAAGGCCTCGTCTTTCGCCTCCCAACACAAAATGGCCATTGAAACGTGACTTCGCGTTAGCAGATATGGATCGCGCCTTCCCTGGAGGTCGGAGGGATCGCTCTGGCGCACGGGGAAATGGTGAACTGCCGGAGGACGGGGTTGGTGTCGCCATGGCAACAACGATCCCTCAGTAGCCGAGCCCTCGTACACCCTTCATTCAACTCTGCCACCCCTGTAATCCGCTCGAACTCGAAGACAGCCACTACGCAATTTTCGTGAGAGGATACGCGTTTCGACGGTGTCTTTTAGAGGCCAGAGCAAATAGAGAATCTGCCACGAAGGTGAGAATCGTTCCCCTGATCAATCTTCTAACCAGCGATGTACAACATATACAACTCCGACGTCCGAATGAGTCTGTAATCGGCCGCCATTACGGGTCGAGCGCGCTTAACGCTCGAACTCGAAATTGGGGAGGAAGGAAGTCGCGCGAAGTCGCCAAGAGGACAAGTAGCCGGAGCTTCAGCGACTGAGTCTAATTAGTGGAGGAGTTAAAAAGGTCGGGTTTGATAGTGGCCATTTTCTGAACCCTTTGTCGGGGGTTTAACGAAGCGTCAAACCGCCGCTTTAATCGGCAAGTCGGTCAAGTCTGACCCAAATAAATATTCATGAGCTTTCACGAGCTTGCTCGCAGCTCCTTGGGATGCTACCAAAAGTAGCGGTGACTCGTGCTGCCACCGCGTTCGAGCTTCGATCACCTATCCTCCAACACCGTCGCGTCGTCTGAGTCCCTTCCGTTTATTAATTGTTTTTGGCCAACTTATGCGTCGCGACGACCGCGCTCGGCATACATATATGCATATACCGCCGTGGCCGCGAATCGGGACGTAGGCGAAAAGTCTCGACCAGGAACGGCCGCCGGGACCATCCTGGCGTTACTATATTGTAATATCGTCCGCTCGATTAACATAATATCTCTGCTCCTTTCGTATTCAAAATGGGCCACCACCACCACCACCGCTGGATAATGGTACTCGCCGTCCGTGTTTATACTAATGCTAGGTTCCCTCGGGACCAGCTCTAAGATCATAATGAGGCTTCGATCGAATTAGGAAGGCGGGTGACTCTCTTCCCCGCCGTTCTTCCGTTACACACTTTCGCCCTCCCCCCTTCCACTTTCTCCTCTCGTTTTTTCTGGGAATCTTCGATACACTTTTTCACGGGGCCCAGCATCATCGCCAGTGTATGGTAAACCGCGCGGTGGACAACCCTCGGAGCCCCTTTGTTTTTCTCGCTCTTGTTTCACGGCTGATATTAAAAACGGTTCAGGGAAGCGTCCCACCGATATTAGACGGGACATCGTTACGTTCGCATGATTTTCTAATTGGTGAAAAAGAAGCAGACAGAGAGTCGATCGGCTCGACGGTCCCCCTCGGCTGTGATCTTTTTTCGGGGCATTAAAAGGTGCTGGATGCGAGAGTGCGTGTGTCGTGGAAATAAGAATGCGACGAGCCGCGTGTAACACGATGTTACCGGCGGTATAAATTCTGTTGTTTAAGTAGATCAACGAAACCAGAGCGTTCCGCCGACGTTCGTCCCGATCGCGATATCCTCCCGCCACGGCGGTATCGATTCCCAAGCCAACAGGGGAAGAGCCGTGGAAAGAATACGCGCGGGAAAAGTAATTTCTCGTTCGTGGAAAATCAACAGTTTTTCCGCGAAACGAGCTTAAAATCTCCCCCTCGTTGGCTGGAGAAGTGCCATTAGCGGCGGCAGCGAGTACTTTAGAAGCTTCCAGCCCCCCCTCCCTCCCGTTGCATCGCCGAGCTTTCGAGTACAGAAACATGATGTGGTCGTGGCCGTTGTTCCCTTATCGTCAACGACGCGCGCGATATTGCATCCATTCTATCATTTCTCTCGCGAGGGGTTACTCGGAGTAGTTGCTTTTCAATATCAATCATCGACGTCCCCTTCATCCCCTCGTTTGCTGTTCTAAATTTAACTGCTTCCCTCTGGTGTTCTGCAAAATTCTCAAACTTCTATTCGCTCGCCATGGGAGTGAATTATTAATTTTAACTTCCATCCCGCAGCCACATCAAGTTTCCGCGGGAAGATAATCCATTTGGTGAAACGCTGACGCGTCTCGCGGGGGTAAAAACGGGAGGAGCGGTAATGCGCGTGCAACGCGTGAAATCGCGGGCCGGGAAACCGAGCGTTTAAATCGCACGGTCGCACCGCCGAGCGACCGGCCCGATCCAAGGCGAATTCAGGATTAATGCGTTTTTAATAGTGACATAACTGCGCCGCTCGCTCGGCCCCCGCGTTTTTACGCGGCGCGCACGCGGATTGACGGCCGTGTTCATCGTCAAATGCACTTCGACGGGAAGCCGAAACATCGGCCGTTGCCGTCGTTCAGCCCCGAGCGTTTTTAACGATCCTTCGCCGGGGAGGAAAGGAAAAGGCAGAAAATCGCGTGAATACATTACAGCGACGAGCGGCGCTCCACTTTCTTGCCGGCGCGAGTCGCGTTTTGCAAGAAAGTCGGTGTCGACGGCACCGCCCTTCTCTCCGTTTTATGCAGAAGTGCTCGGAACCGGTGGATTGCGCGGTCAATTTCGTGCGAGTCGAGAGAAAGCTCCCGCTCGTTTTCCGATTCATCGTTGGGCCGGGATTTTTTTGCGGATCCTGCACGTGCACGATGCCCGCGGAAAGAAATTTTCAGCGCGAATAAGAGGGGAAGTGAGTGGAGCCATGCTTGCGTGACAGTGGCACGTCACAGATCAAATTTGCGAATAAAGTTTTCAATATGATGTAATAAAATGATGAATGATGAATGCTTTCCTTGCTCAGAGTGGAGGATTGTCTCTTATAGTAATTTGTAAACTAAAGGTAGGCTTTTACTACGCCTTGCCTCGCTACAACTTCTTTTCGCAATCACATCTAGGCCTGCGTCGCCACGGTTTTTCCGTACTTGAAATTATCTGAGCTTGCCTCGGTACATGTGTTTGGTCAGTTGCTCAGAGAACTTCTTCCTGTGCAGTCACAAATTCAGTAGGCTCACATTATGCCGCGCCTCCCTTCTTCAAAATATTCTCGAGGAAGAATGAGGCGAGGTGCAGTGAGTCAAATTGTCAAACTAAATAAGGAAAGCATTGGAAGAATAAAATGAGTTTAGGTGAGCTGAGGTGAAAGCCTGCCTTAAGGGCACTAGGCGGCCGGAAAATCAATTTTTATTGCATTTTCCGAAAGTACTACCTTTTCTGAATAAAATTCCGCTGGGTTTATAGTAAAATTCGCAAAATTGTAGATTTGGCAGCTAAAAACGCCAAGCAGCAACCTATAGTGTCGCCTTTGCCCATGCGTTTTTCTCGAATATATTTTTCTCTTCATTTTTTCCTGATTGCGAACGAATGGAGGTTCAGATCGACTTGGAAAAAATTACAGGATGTGTAAAACATGTGCCATTTCGGCGCAAAGCTCAGGTATTGTCCGTAAAAATTCGAGATTTTCATAAAACAATTAAGAAGTCACCGGATTTTAGTAGCGCCCCATCATTGTTTGACGTTTTTAGCTGTCAAATATACAATTTTGCAAATTTTACTATAAACCAAGCGGCATTTTATTCAGAAAAGATAGTACTTTCAGCAAATGTTATAAAAAGAAAATCGATTTTTCCTTAAGGGGAGTAGGCAGTCAGATCGTTCGAAAATCCAGTATTTTTTTGCGAATTAATTGCAAGAAGATGAATTCAAATTATGACTAGTACTTTTGGGTAATGTTTATTAATACTATAAACAGTAAAAAAAATTATTTGCATATTATATACATATGTATGACACAGCGCTACAGTCGTCTGATATGTAGACGTTGTTATCTGGAGCCACTGTAATTTTGCAGTGATTCTAACCGTTAGAAATTGAATTGTGAAATATCCCCTGAAATTGATACTTTACCCCGGCCCCCGTTCTGCCCCGAACTTATTGAAAAAGAAAAAAAATAAAAATTATAGAAATGGGGGCTGCAAAACGACAAATTTGAAAGAAACGTCACTTTTCGCCAGGGAAAAGAGCCATTCTATTCTTTTTTGTGTCAAAACAGGAGTTTTCACAGACTTATGCATAGGTTCAGGTCGTAACTAGACATGTTTGATATATGCTGAATTTTTTTTCAAATCGATTTGTACCTCTGTTTTTTCGCAATCACTGCAAAATGAAGAGGAAATATGATTCCGAGAAAACGTGTTTAAAGTTCGGAAAGAGGGATCTTGGTTTATAGGTAGCGTGCCCGACCTTTTGGGCTGTAAAATCCTTAATTTTGCGAATTTGAACATAAACCGAAGGGCATTTTACTTGGAAAGGTGGTACTTTCGAAAAATGCAACGAAAAAATCGAGTTTCTGTCTGCCTAGTACGCTTAAGACCTTAGTTTTCAGATCACACTGTAGACGTTCAAAGCTGTATGTGAGGTACTATTTAACATTATATATATATTTTTATTCCCATAACATACAAGAAACTTGTAACAAATTATAAACACTCTTCACTAACGACAAAGAACTAATTATTTAATATTACCTTCACAAACGACGCCTTATTAGTAATTATTGGTCTATTATAAAACCTATTAAAGACTTTCGACGTCTCTGACCATCCTGCTAGGTTTCTGATTATTTTAATATCAACCCCCTTTTTCCAAGCTAACGAAGTTGCTGCATGGCAAATGCTATGAGGTGCGTATTGTTTCCCATCTACGAAGGGACAAATGGAGTATATCCTTCAAACTAAATACCTTCGTAAAAAATCAGATACCTATATTACCGAAAATACAAGTGTTACCAACAAACCACGGAGTTAGCAGAAGGTATCCATACTAGAAAACACTTGGAACGCTTCTCTAGGACCACTTCATTTCACCCAACTGGCTCCGATACCTCCGCCAACCCAGATTAGCGTCCACCACTCAACATGAATGAAAATTGGCAAAGATCGGTACCGGTATCTTCCGCGAACGTTCATCAGCCATTATACCCTGGAAGATTAAGAGTCTCCATTGGCCGGGTCACGAGATAATGAGCTGGTCCAAATGATTATTAGGATCGAGCGTGTCTGTCGCGCCTACGAATTTTTCCTTTTCGCCCGGCGGGGTGGAAGGCTCTTTTGAGGTAACGCCGGTATAAAGGCAGGTGGGGAGCGAGCGACGATACCGATCCGTATCATAGTTTTATTCCTTCCACGGTCGGGGAAAAAATGTAATTGGCCTGACCGAAATCTATCGGCAGCTCGGTGAACGGGGGAAGGTGAGCGCGGAGGGATGCAGGGGATGAAACGAAGGAGAAAAAAGCACGTGTGCGAACGGGCGACCGCTGGTAATAACAATGATTAGGGCGACGAACGGACGATGAAAAAAAAGAAAGACGGGGAGAGACGAGTTGTGCCTTGGCTCCATCT
Source organism: Andrena minutula (assembly GCA_929113495.1). NCBI lineage: Eukaryota > Metazoa > Arthropoda > Insecta > Hymenoptera > Andrenidae > Andrena > Andrena minutula. The sequence goes on from OV815994.1 coordinate 25,401,790, forward strand.
CAAAATGGCGACCGGGGAAGCCGGGCCACGTGTAACCGTTGCTGGTCCCGCCAAACCGTAGGTACCGATCTCTTTGAAGATGATAACGAAAAAATTCGTATCTCGAGCTCGACGATCTGTGGCCAGAGCTTTGGGAGTAGGAGCAATTTGTAGGAAAGTTCGTCAATTGCAATTTGACGCCAGGGTGGTCGAGGGTAGCGCCACTATCCATGGACCAAGGGAACCACGAGTTCCTCTCTTATCTTCCTATCTCCGTATAGGTTAAATCGAGGGTTAACTCTTCGTCGTCGTCTTCTTCCTCCATGTGCGATGCACCAGGCCGGCGGAGAAGGGGGAGGGAGAGGGTCCAGCATTGTTCGCGGACATTGTATGTATGTCCGGAACAAAGAGCGGTAATCGACCCGTGTAACATTTATAACGTAATGGGAGGGCCTCACCGGCCCATAATAATATCAATTACAGGGCAGGAGGAGAAAGCGAGAGAGAGTCCGGGCCACAGAGAAAGAGGGATGAGAGAGGAGCGGAGGGTGAGGCGGAGGGCTTAGATAGGGGGAGTACATTGGCGACGCGGATTCACGAATCTGTCGGCCAGAAAATTGACCGAGGAACCCTCTCCAGCCAGCCAGCTGTCTTCAGGATCGGAAGAGGGCGTCGTGACGCTCTCGTTAACTCTCGTAATCAAGCCTGAGGGTAACCAGATTCGCGGCCGAGAGGGATGATTCTTGGGCCCTCGTAGACGACGAGGCAGAGCCTGTTTAGAGATGGAATCGATTAAGCTACAGTTCGTGGACGAGGTCTCGTGACCTGCACAGGATCCTTTTATCTAGGGGCTGCTGAATGATGTCTTCTTTGAGAGTGAGGAACTTGAGCACCCTCTGCACTGTCAGTATCTGGCGACAACCTGTTCTGTATCCAATTTCATCAAAGTTCGATACACTTCTGGGTTATCATCGTGAACCAATTGACTCAGCTCAAGTACCCTAGAAGTAAAACCATCCTGAACACAGAGTATTCAACTTCCACCCTTTACTTAGATGATCCCCAATTTGACAATCTAACAAGTTGACCTATTTCAAATTCATCAAATGGCCAACTATTTAGAATACACCTTTATAATGCCACAGAGAAAAGCACAGTGAAAAATACCAACTCCATTGATCACGTCTAAAGATGAGGAAGGTGGGGGAGATCATCTTTGACTCCGATTGATGGGGTGCATAGTGGAGTGAACCGACACGTCGCGGGGCAATCGGAATTGGCGTGGAGGTACCGAAACGGTGTCGGGGCAAGGTCGAGAAGGTATCGAGGAGGGCCTGGGACCCTTGGTTTTTTTAATATCGCTCTCTTCTCGCAAGGTTTTATTTAATGGCGAAGGCGGTAACCGCGCACAAACCAGCCGACCAATGAGAGCCCGCCTGGAAATCATACGCGGGATCGCAGGCCGCACGGCGGCCTCCGAGAGTGGAGGTTGAAGTTAGGTTAGGTGAAGTTATGTTCGCTCCCCGCGTCTCCTTAACATTCGACGGGCCTGTCCCAGCACGGCATCGTTCTCGCAAGAGGTGGGGCTCCGTCTCTTCGATCGGTGTTAGGCATTTCTTCTTCTTCTTCTTCTTCCTCTTCTTCTTCCACCTTCTCCTTTTTTCCTACCCACACTTTTTCCCCGGAGTCCTCCACCTCTTCTTCTTCTTCTTCCTCTTCTTTCGTCGCTCCGTCATCGCCTCCTTCGCCCTTCCAATGTTCACCAAGAAGGGTACTCCGTTCACTATACTTAGCATTGCCTTCGTTTTAGGACGAGAACGCCACGTGAAACATCGAGATAAGTGCATAAACCGCTATCACGAATGCAGACTAAGGGAGGTGGAGGTGGCTGAGCTGGCTATCAGGACTACGTATCTTCAGCTGTGAATACATTACATAACTTTTCTTTTTCCATCGATACCTTCTTGTCTGGGATTGTTGAAAGACTGTTGAACGGTGCCGAGTAGCTCTAATCTTTGGAGTATTACTAGATTGATCCTTTGAGTCAGTGATATTTCATTAGGAATTTTATAAGACACATAACAGTCAGTTCTTTATAAATTCCATGAAAGAAATACCATAATTGCTCCAAAAGGTTTGAGACATCTCTATAGAGTACCTACATCTGAACACAGCCATTAACTTCAATGGCAGAGGTTTTCAATAGACCTAGCGCATGCTGGTGGGATAATTCCAATATCCAATTGATTTGTGACCACAATTGGCAGACGAGGGAAACGTTTCGGATATAAAATATATCTGTCGATATCTCTTTACAGCTACGATACCGTGGACTCCACAGTTTCACATCGCAACCTCTGCTGCTTCTGTCCTAATAATCGGGTTATCGGGCATCGATATGCCAAGAACTCTAATTACATTCTTCTGTGTTACTGCTTAACCGTGCTGCGCGCAATACCCTTCTCCTCTGTCAATACCGAACAAAGCGTTTCGCAATTCCTTTCGAGTAGAAGAAATTACGGGGTACGTTCGAAGACGTGGGAAGTGGAGGAGCTCCTCGAAGACGAAGAAACTCGGAATTGTCGATTCCCCGGACCCGCCGATTGCAGTTAATTAGCGACGTTCAAGGAAGCGATTTCACGGAGATTTTATTAAAAAGGAAAAATTGATATCCTCCGGTGTCCCTCGTACAGTAGAACCTCACCTAGACTGTTTCGCAACGGCGGAACGGTGCCGTTCTGTTTGCGGGATGGCATTCGATCTGCCGGAGATCTCATTTAAATTATAAATACAAAAAACTTGTTAAACACGAGCGACAGATTTCTTCGTTGGTCGCGTGTTGCTGTCGTTTACTCCGGAATAACAATCACGTGACAATGCGTTTCTCGCGTGCCCCATCCCAAGTCCGATTAAACCGCAATCTTTACATGGACGACTGCGCTGATATCGTTAATTATTAATTAGCAACAAGCATGTTAGCGCGTTAATCAACGTTTTATCACGGTTATACGATGCATTCGATGGATGGATTTAACGAGGCGAGAGGTTACTGTGAGAAATCCTGCGGGAGGCTTTTGTTTTTCCCTCGCAAGAACGCGCGCGGCATTGGTTACACGGAAACGGGGGACGCTGGTTGCGGGCATTTCTGCACGAAACAAGAAGCACAGAGGCGAGGAGGAGAGAGAAGAGTAGCGGCCATTGATGCAGCTCGCGCGCCTTCGTTGATTCTTGCGTGTATCGATCAATGTGACCGTAATTTTCAGATCGCGTGCCACATCAACCCGCCACCTTCCTTTCCAATGCAAACCAATGTTATCGGGACGCGCGTTTTTCCTCAAACCCCCTGCTTTATTTTTCACGCGGTGCCGCGAGGACTCGGGCGTGCTCAGCCCTCTGCGATACAAGAAAGCGATTAAAGCTTGTTTGCAAGTTCGCCACCAATTAATTCTGTTTTTCGCCTAGCGCGGGCCAGAAGAAACGCGAAGAGCAGCCGGACTTCTTTCCGACGGTGGTGTACGCGTAATCAAAGACGCGTGCGAGCCTCGTGAAACCACCGAGATCGGTCCTCTCGCGTTTCTTCTTTTCTGGTTTCTCTTATTCGTTCCCTCATATCCGTCGTTATTGGAAAAAAAGGGCGCACGGGGCGGCGACACGGCAATCACGTTTCCGTGTTCTTTTCTGTTGCAGGTGCAGCGCCGACACAGGGACAGGGGAAAAAAGAGAACGAGAACCTTGAACCAATCGTAAATGGCGTGGAGTGAAAGCGGTCGGTCTCCGCGGTTTTCCCAGAAGAGCGCGAGCCACGAAATTATCGACCTGTAAATCGCAACGAAGGATCTCGTTTCTTGCCTAGCGAATCAGCCAGCTTGTATGGGAGGTGAAACGACAGCACACATACCAGGAGAGAAAGAAAAAATGAAAATTGTTAGTACACTTTGTGGATGGTAATTTTAAAGATTTTACGGTTGTAAAAGATTGTTTCGTGGAATCATTGAATATCAGAACGAGATTTAAAAATCAATGCAGATTTGTCTGTCATGTCTGCTAACTTGATAATCGATGAAGATTTAGCGACGATACATAGCACTGCATTACCCTAATGACTTCCAATTTACTTTAAGAACATGGACGTGTCAGTGACTCGAAGATTTCCATCGAAAACATCCTTGGGCAATGCAGCGGGTGATTAATGAAAGCTCGCGAATGTCTGCCCTCTGGCATGGTTTTAACAAAGGAACATCATTTATTTTACAGAGCTACTGGGCTTAGAATCTTTCCATCTTGAATACTAATTCGTTATTGTTATGCAAATTACATGCATCTTTACATTGTGCGACTGGTCGATGTCGATTATATTGGTCGTAGGTGCCTTAAGGTTCTAATTAGCGAATGTGTTGATAAGATATCGATGGTGCAAACAAGAATATACAAAATACAACGTGATGTACAGTAGATTATAGGGTGTTCCATTTGTCAAGCATAAAATGTAGGTTTTTCACAAGGTTGCTTTTGTTCCAAACGTGCTAAGTAACACCTGTGCAAAATTTTGCCCTAATCGGACAATATTTGGAGGTCGCCAGGATTAATCGTTTTTGGGGCATGCAGAGAATTTCTGTCTGTTTTCCAATTAACAACTCGCCAGTTAATGTCCTGTAGATGTGAGGACACTAGTGAGGCCCATTTTTATACCTGACGTAAAAACGTTTGTTTTACGCTATTAAGAAATAATGTACACTTAGGGGAGACCGGGGCAAGTTGATACAGACGAATTATCTCGACACTGTATATATGTACTGTAAACTGGGGGAACATTGACAGAACGGGGTAACATTGGCATACGCCGGATTTACGTTGTTTTACGTCAGATTAGTAAAACTTGACCCGCTAATGCTACCTACATGATGTGCTAATGTTACTCCGGTACACTAACGTTTTCAACATGTATTACAGAAGGAAAGGACACAAATTTTATGCATTTTGACACTTTTAGAACAATCACAAAAGATGCAATGTTATGATAGGATACTTAAACATTTTAATACAACCTGGCTACAACCTACAAAATTTTAATTTTTACATTATATAACAAAATATTTTAAAAACCTGCCAATGTTCCCCCAGTTTACGGTAGCTTTTTGAGTGCGAGATATATGAAGCTTGTTGTTCAATTTTTTACTACGATATAGCGTACGTCTGTGTACCTTGACGTTAGCAATTCATTTTTAACTGTTTTCGTTTCTATTCTAGAGGAAAAGTAAATAGTTATGTTTACTTTCCAACCCGTCTTGAAACGGGATAGAGAATTTTATCACTCAAATTAATTTGGCATCACATTGAGTGCTTTGAAGGTAAGGTAATTACGTTTTGTTATTTTCTTTATATTATGCTCTACATTTTTTTATGCAGATGTTTGTACATAATGCTTTCGTGTGGAATAAGTTGATACGTTTTCTCTGGGCCATGTTGATACAGTGTATTCATTTTCCCCGACTACTTTTAATTGGAGTTCTCCTTTTATTTCGAGGAAAATGGTACGAAATTATTATATTTTCTTTATATTATGCTCTACATTTTTTTATGCAGATGTTTGTACATAATGCTTTCGTGTGGAGTAAGTTGATACGTTTTCTCTGGGGCATGTTGATACAGTGTATTCATTTTCCCCGACTACTTTTAATTGGAGTTCTCCTTTTATTTCGAGGAAAATGGTACGAAATTATTATGTAATACCGCAAAATATTTTTCAAAAAGCCTTTGTCGGTGTAGAAAATGAGTCAATGTTGTTACGCCAAAGCGCGACAATATACGATATACATAAAATGGCTTTATTAAGATACAATAATAAAAAGAAGCAAGCACCTCATGTTAAAGTGGGATATTCCAGACATCCATCCTTTACTCATTAAACGGATATTTTACAGATGTATCAACATGCCCCAGAGCAGTATCAACTAGGGCTTGGACTATTCGAATAATTTAATATTCGAATATTTTACAAGTATTCGAATGCTACGAATAAACTTCGAATATTTGACTATTCGAATATCGCTGTATTTGAATAGAGCAGTATTCGAATATCGCTGTATTTGAATAGAGCAGTATTCGAATATCACTGTATTCGAATACTGTTGTATTCGAATAGTATGGTGTGAAGTGGGTCAAAATTAGCTTACAAGATTTCACCTGACAAATGAACCCAAAGAACTTGATTTATAATTCACACAATACTATTCGAATACATCAGTATTCGAATACTTGGATATTCGAATTATATTCGACAAATAATTGAGCAACTGAAGTATTCAAATAATCGAATACTGAAAAATTCGACAAATAGTCCCAGCCCTAGTATCAACTTGTCCCGCAGTGGGGTAAGTTGATACATTTTACCATCGTCCAAGTAACATTTTTTCATTCATTTTGTATGTTTTTTCTCAATTTTTAATTTACAATATATTAAAGAAAAAGGACCAAAATATATTTTAGCATATTTGTTATTAAGTAATTAATTCAAACAAAAATGAACAAAATTGAAAACTGAAAGACGTATCAACTTGCCTCGGTCTCCCCTAATCGTGTAAAATAATGTTACAAATCCTAGCGACCTGTAAATATGATTCATATGATCCAGTAAGGAACAAAAACAGGCTTGTGGGGAGAAACAAAGATTATAAAAAGAAATTCCCATGACGCCGTGCACCACCCTAGTAGATTCTACCTCACATTACTAGCTTTTCATTTTAGCTTAAGGTAGCAAGTGTACCTATATGTATTTCGGTTGCAATTAAAGTGTACTGACTTGTCTCAGCCGAAACTGAAGTACCTTAGCTTGATTCAGTTGCAATCAGAACCTTCTAACACATCTCACTAGCAACCAAACTATTCTCAACCACGGGTGTCTCAAATATCACCGAGCATCAAACCGAAACGCTGGCTGCGCCCACGAGAAAGTATTCTAGGATCACACCTCGAGCGATCAGGAACCAAGATGAGATTCAACGGTGACACTTCACGGACAATACCCCCGTGGCTCGATTACACACGAGTACCGTTAATCATCCTAATAGCGCGCGCATAATGTCAGATACGATCTTCGTACGCCGGCTAGATTTGTGCCACGCTCCTCCGCATCTCTCCACGGCCCACGTTCGGCCCGAGTTGCACAGGATATACCAAATATAAAATGATATCGTGCCCCAAGAAGGACAGAGAGCAGGCAAGAGGAACGCGTAGATTGCGAATGGGCGTAAAAGACAATCGCGAGGCGCCTGAATTCCGATTGGACGTTGCCTTCTAATTGAGTCATCGTGTCATTAGCGGTTGTAATAATCGTGCCTCGTAACAAAACGACGCTACAGTGTCTCCGTCGCGCTGCAGCAACGCGGCAGCGCACAGAGTCGCGGGAAAAGACGTCGCCGATCCCCTCTGAAGATCGTACGTAGATCGATGTCCAATTAAGCTCAATTACCGACACGGATAATCGGCCACCGTCGGTGAAAGAATGATTATTCCGCGAATGACCGGTTAGAATATCGACCTTGACTGGTTTCGCAAGATCGATCGTAACGATAAAACGACGGAGGGATAGAGGGGAGGGAAATAGTTGCCGCGGAGCGGAAAGCGCGATGAAAAAGGATCGAGGAAGACGCGCGCCGGGAGGCAAGAAAAGAAGCTGCCCCGAGGGGGTGAAATGAAATTTCCACGTGCATTAACCTGGAATCTTGTAATGATCCCCCTCGATCGTCAGAAATAGAATCGTGTGACGTCGCCGCAATGTGCATTCGTCGAGGCCCATTTCGCTGGAATCCGAGCGATGGGGGTGCATTTTCGGAGCGAGTTACCGGAACATCGCGTGCTGCCGAAATATTCTGGAAATATGCTAATTACCGGTTAGTCAGTTTCTTGTGGCATTGCGCCTGTTTCTGCGTCCGCTACTGCCACCCCCGCGAATCCCTACACCCCTTCGTCTTGTCACAGCGTTTCCTTCTTTCTGTTTCTTTGCCCCCGTTTCCAGCCATATTCCTGTCGGTCGTTCGTTCGCTTCACTCGACTGTCTCTTCGCCAGTGCATGCGACGATTTGACACCATTCGCCTGTGACTGTTTCCTTTACTCGTTGTCGCGAAACGCGCAAGTGGATCCTTTCTTCTTCCTGTTACCATTTTTATAATTCTTTCTCTGCTTACGTTGCTGTTATTCAAGTGCTCTGTTCAAAATGTTTACGTCAACGATTATTGGAGTATTTCCCTCCGACGCCACATTGTCCTTGGCGCAGCATCGGTTTTCGGTGCCATTCTCTCGAGGCGCCTCATTAGTCGTCTTCCGGTTCCGCAGCGAGCCGACATGAGCAGGATAAAACAACATAAACTATATTAAGCAGGCTCATAAAACTCCCTTATACGCTTGTGTACAAGCTTCTTGATTTCGAGTCCCGAGAAGGGGCCCGGATCAGGGCCCTTTTACCTTGATGCGGTCAGCGTGTGTCGTGTATATTTATTGAGACAATAAACCGCAATTACGGCCATCATATGGCTGACTAACTAACCGCCTCGTGGCCGTGGATCACGATACTTCTTGGCCAACATTCCCCTCCCTTTCTCTCCTTTTTTTCAAAGGTAGAACGAAGGAAAGAGACTAAGGGATAGTCATCACTGGCGCCTCGAGAGTAAATCACTTGGAAACGGAAGAAATGAGATCCCTGCGTCGCTACTGTGACTTTTTGGGAAGAAAGTGGTCGTAGGCGGAGAAGGATCCTTGGAATGACTGTCATTCTTCGCGGAATACTTCTCCTGATAGCTCTTCCCATCCTTCGTGTGTTTTCGTTTTTAATAAGGGCCGTTTTTGTTAGAAGAGCATCAGTGTTGCTCGTTACCACCGGAACACCAACGAATCAATCCAGGCCTAACGACGAGCCTGCCCGAGTGACCGTGAGTCCCCGTGTGCCCACAAGCTTCGCCCAACGGATTTAATGGTCATTACCGCGCTGGTGATTGCTCCATAAAACAACATATTGCTGTACCTGGAACTCCGCGGCGATGGAACTTCGGCTAGCTCTCGCACAACCTCCTGGGCGATAATAGACCTGTCCTCGTTTCCGGTTGCTCCGTATACTACACGCGGAACGCGAAGGCGTAATCGGTCGCGGTCCGGCCATTCCAATTTTCCAACGACGCTGGAAAATTGGCGAAGGTGCGACAAATGAGATCGGGAACACTGAAACGACACTATGCTCCCAGTTTTCAGGCCTCGCCTAGCCATAGAGCGAGCTATTCCACGTCAAAACGGATAGATGAAAAATTTAGATTCACCGATTCTCTTCAAATTTACAGCCTTTTTCGATAACCTTGCAAAAACAGAGTATACTAAATTTTAAAGGCCTATGTCAAATAGTTTTATTTAAGTGTCATCACTTAAACAGTAATATCTCGGTCATTTTTAAAGATAATGTCTCCGGCTTGGGCACAGTTTACAGCTGAAGGAATGCTTTCTCAATCAGTATATAGAATATTTTGTTTGTTGTTAACAAACTTGACAGTAATCGATGTCAAAGTTTCAAATCGCGATTTAACGTCGATCCCACCGGCTTGAAAAAAATACCATTCGATTCGTTGAGCTTTCAGCTAATAAATGCGTTTTTCATAAGAGTGGAGAGATTTTAGGAACAATCAACAAAAAATAAAACTTACGATAGTGCACACCGCTTGGAACTGCACGGATCCCATGGTCAGTCCGGACGCACGTGTATTCAAAACAATCGCCTAGTATAGAAAAGTATTTAGGGGAGCACCTAAGCCAAAAAGCAAATAAAACAAAAACTATGCGAGAAATGAATTTGTTTTTCATTTACGAACATACTTAAACTATTCATCAATAAAGTACTGTGACGAATTTTTGAAAAATTATAATGAAAATCAACTTTATAGTGAATATCTATATACGGGCTGAGAAATCATTCCTTCAGCTTTAAAATGAGCCCAAGACGGAGACATTATCTTTAAAAATGACCTAGATATTACAGTTTAAGTGATGACGCGTCAGCCGATTTTGTTTCAATTTTTAAAACCTCATTTAATATTTCGAAAACTATTTCACATAGGCGTTTAAAATTCAGTATACTTTGCTTTTGCAAGGTATTCGACAAATTCTGTAATTTTGAAGAGAATCGATGAAACTAAATTTTTCACCTATCCGTTTTGACGTGGAATAGCTCGAGCGCGTTTCCACTTCGTTCGGACCGTGCGGGGTTTATTAATAATTGCCGAGTGAATTTCCAAGAATCCCACTGTTCTTGCCTCCGTGAATTCACGGTGGACTGAATGCTAGTGTACGGGATCGAATCACAAGAAACCCTACGGTTTCGCGGGAACCGGGGGCCGCCCTACGCGCGGTTCCAAATGAATTTTTAATTTTTCGCTCCAAGTCGGCGGCCGTGGCAGTCAACTCGGAGAGGCAGGGCTGTATCGCGTGTAAACGCCAGTCCGTGTATTCAATTAATTCAGGGCGGATGTTGTAGGCCGGCGATACAGCGCAGGGGTCGCTCCTTATCCTCGAAACCGGAGAAAACAGCCATGTTTGCCTGAAAACACGGCGGAGTTAATTAGTGGGAGTGCAGGCACAAAGTGTGCACGCTCTTGATACAGTGCAACAAAGGAGCAAGGAATAGTGGTTACGAGGTGTTGGAGATGTCGAGTTAGGTGCAAGCCTTAATCGCGAAAAAAAAAACTCGTGGCAAGTGCGAACCAAACGATGAAGAATCGACGTAACGGTTGTGCAGAGGCCACGGGGGATGAAGAGTAAGGAGGATGTGAGTCAGAGAATGATATGGTGGTGGTAACAAGCGTTTCTTAGCGAACGAAATACTATTATTGAGGGGCTGAACTCTTGAACTGAATTATGGGGTAATATCGAATACAGGGGATGATATAAATTCTATGAATTAAATAGGGAATTATTCCTATCGAAACTTCTGAATTATGGGACGGTATGTGTCTCCTGAAATGAGATATTTAACTCGAAGAGTGCATGCTTCACTAACCGCAACTTATATCTCTGCTGCAGGCAGCCACTGTGCATACTTTCCTTCGTACTGAAACTCTACCACGTTATGGTACTAATAGAAATATTTGTAAACCTATCTGATTAAGGTACTGTACGTTCCACGTGCACTGTCTTATAATTTCAAGCAATATTTATAACAGTATCTAAACGATGATCGAGGAAAAGTAGTAGCATCAATGATGATTCCAACGGGACGCGATGGAAATGCCCAAGGAATACTGCTTATGTCGTGGATTTCTAGCGGTACATACTTCTTGCGAATATTCTATTACCACGATTATAGTGATTGGTAAGAAGGGGTGTGAAGAAAGGGTTTAACGTTGTTATGGCCGGCGATGCTGTCGAGGCTATCGGTGCAGACGTATATCGATGGATAATAAACGATCATGGGTGGCAGGATACGTCCGTAATTTGTGACAAAACTCGGCATCCGTTCTGAATTTATCGATCCACTGGAGGATTGATAATATTTACCGATGAGTCCTGCGCGGCACAGAAGACCATAATGACCATGCATCGTCACGGCAGCCCCTTAACCGCTTATTACACAACGCGCAATAATTAACTAAATAACCGGCGTAAACGTTCTACTTTTCTAATCTCCTGTATAGTCATTTTATGCCCACATTTCGTCGATGGATGCCAATTAGAAGTTCGTTATTCTTATCTTAATTATACCAACGCGACCAGTGGTTCAACATTGTTGTGCGTTCGCGGTGCCGTGAGCACGGCGAGCAGGTATCGTGTCATTTCATTGGCATGATCCAACGGTAATTCATAAGAACGACGCGTTCCGCGGACACGACGATCGGGGGATAACGAGAAATGAAAATTGGAACCACTGGCGGTAATAAATTATAGATTTTGGAGGCAATTACTCCCGTAACGCGACGAAAGCTAAGTGGACGTTTTAATTCGACATCGCGCGCGGTGTCACCGGGAGGTCTTCTTCTCTCTAATTATGCCACGTTTGCACAGGCTTACGATCACCGGGACGTAAACTTTTATCGTGGAAACTGTCCCATGCAATTCACCGCGTTATAGACGTTGCAAAACACTCGAACCGACTCGCTGATTATCGTTACGCTTTGTCGTGGACAGAGCAAAAGCATTAGGCTCGCTGCCGGCTAATTCCAGTTGAGATTAACGGCAAGGACAGGCTAATTGATCTATGCAATTACCTGCGTTCGCATAAGTGGCGCTAAGTGAATAACGTGGTACACCTTGACTTCGTGTTCACTATCGACCAGCGATTTGGAGCGCGAAAAAAACGAAGAGACCCTGGCAGATCCGTTCAATAGTGACCCCAGGAATCATGCGTGTATGATAAACATTTTTTTGCAGCTTTTTGCTTGGGTCTGCCACTTGTCACGTTATTACCATACACGGAGTTGTTGGAATCCTTTCGAACAGCAATTTTCATCTTATTCCTGCAGTATCTACTTCTTCGCTTTCTGGGTGTACCCTGCAGCTAGATTCAATCCGAAGGTTTATTTTCAAACTCTTCTTCCTTCCTCGAACAGCTCTTTGTTCCGTTGCCGAGAATTTTGGAATCGAACCAGTTTCAGCGACCCTAACATTAAAGTCGGACTTGTTTTCTCGTAATGACAGTCTGCCAGAGACTGTTATCGGTTCGAGGCTTCCTAGACCACGAACATCAAAGACACCACCGTTTCTGTGATCGTCCAGACTCTCGGAATCTTTAGCATAATCGTCATTTCACATGAATTCTGATCGTTCGTTTAGAAACGAAGCATCCTTCGTTATATTCGAGGGTGAGACAAATGTCAAAGGGGTCTGCGGATTAATCCGAACTCGCGTTAATTGCGTTAACCGGCGATCCCCGAGATGCGCGAGAATTTCGCGAAAAAAGGTTAACGCGACGCGAGGAATAATACATTAACCTTGCTCGGTCGTCGCATTGCTTGTCTTCATCTCATCGGGCTTTTTCCGGTAAACGGCATGATGGACGCGACGGCAAGAATGCAGTCGACGCGACAAGAAGGAGGCAAGCTGCGCATACTTCCATAACAATTGCGAATTCAGTTAATAAATTATGACACGTCCTAGGGCTACCACGAACGAAGCAATCAAGACACTGAACCGTACCTTCCCAAGATTCCCAACGAGATCGTCGCACGGACTCTCCAAACGGTCCGTCGGAAAAAGGAAAAATGGCCCAAACGCGGGCTTACAAGGCATTCCCTAACAGAGATCCGCGAGATGGCGAGTGAAAGGGAACTTTCTGAAATTCTTCAACGTCAGTGAAATTGCGCTCTATCGACAACCGACGGCCGTCCAGAAAATTCACGTGCCCCCCTCCCCCGTGTTTGTTGCCTAGCAAGCCGAGCGATAAACATTTTATACTCGGGGCCGTTGCATTCCGTCGGTTGCCGAGAAGTAAATCCAACTTTCCTCCATGTATTAGGTAGCTGGCCGCACGGAACGGTCTCACGAAGACATTTGCATAGACCGACGCACGAAAGGCGATCGCGATCACGTCGGGCCGTGGAGTAGAGAGCTGCCGTCTCGATACGTAACGTCGACGGGGCGAGGTCCTGTTCGATTGGCGTTACATCGCGAGATCCCACCGCGGACGCGTACGTACCTACAGCCGTAAGAGAGAACTTTCCTTTCCCCCGACGATCTTTTTCGCGAACGGTGAACGGCCACGATCGATGGCGAGCCGAAAAAATGCGGTCGATGCGGCAGGAAGGACGCAAGGTGGACACGGTCGAGAGAGGGTGCAGCAGGGTCGGCGCTTTCCGTGAATGCCGGCGGCTTCGTTTGATGGTTTTTACCGGGAGTCCTGGATACCGTGCGTTCCTATAGCACGATTGGCTCCTTCCACGGGCCCGCGAACGGTCATTGGTCCTTTCCAGCAGGATCGGGTAAGGTGCCCGTGGGACGACTTAAACAGACGTCGCCTCAGCGCGGCTCACGGTGGCGACTCTTTTGCCGCGGTGCCCGCGTGTGTATGTGCGTTGACGGTTGACATTCTTCGGGACACGTACGGCTAACCTTTACGAGGTTCGACTACCGCGAAAATCAGATAGTACGGGTTTCGACTTCTATGGACGGCGAGCGGCCTTTCCCGTCGACGTTGGATAAACGAGAGAGTCGCCCCGGACTCCGGCTGCATTCGGGGGTAACGCGATTGATGACCAAAAGCAGCGGCCATCCTGGATCTGCCCCTCGAAAGTGGTTTCCCTGCCGTTAATCTTTTATGTACATCGCCGAGGTAGTTTAGCCTTGCACTGTCTTTAACACCTCGTCCGCAGGCTTTGATGTATGCGCAAGTTAGTGATTCCGATCTACTACGTCGTGTAAGCCTCTTGCTACTCAGCATACCCTTCTCAGGATGATGAATTTCCATAGGTGGTAAGCTTGTTAGATGAGTTGAACGATTGCCAGGCGAACCTGGTGGATATAAACACTGACTTCAGCCAGCTGTTTTCCGTGTTTAGTGTATGACTCGCGTAACCAGGAATCGATAAGAGTCCTCGGGACGTATTACACTTCAAGCAGGGTGATCAGTGACAGCTAGAAATTTTGTGGGACACTCAGGAGCGAGGCTAAAAGGCGATGTTGCGGCGGCACGAATTCTGGTGCACAGGAGGCTTTGGTTCCCCACTTCCTGAAGAGATGGCGCCACCATAGCGATCCATAGATCTCTCGCGGCACTGCGCGCGCCGATGTGGAAGGACCAAGAGATTCCTCGGCGACTGATACCCAGCGAAGGGACTGTGACAAAAAGCCAGCGTGCAAAGATGATCAGCATCGGTGATTGTACATGCATTCCATGTGCCTGGCGAGTAATTTGGAACGATCCAATCGGGGTGTAATACAATTACGGCTACATCGACGAGCAATGCCACCGTATGGGACGATCGTGTGAACGCCTCGAGTTCGATAGCCCCTCTACACTATTTCGTATTTACTTTCGCGCGCGTTTAGCTAATGGCCAAGTACACAGCTGATAATTCCTTTCTACTGGCAGATAAAAAGCGTACGTAACATCCAGCAATGAAATCATAATCGTGCCCGATCGCTCGATTGCACGCTGTATTAACAGCATGCTAGTCCTGTTTGTAGCTACACGTAGACGCATCAACGGTTCTATTAATTATGTAGATGATGCCGTTGCGTCATGAACCGAGGCTGGAAACGCTCGGCCGATTCTCCGTGTATCGGAGGAGAGAGGCGGTTAATATGCCCTGAAAAGAAATGGCCTGAAGAGGATTGCTGGCAGTCAGCCTCCTAATGAGTCGTTGTATAACAAAACGTGGGATCGAACGTGGAGTGATTGCTAGAAGAGTCGATGAGGTCTTGATTCTTGTGAGTCCAAGGGAAGAGGTGTCTAACGCTTACCGCGACGAGATAGGTGGGCAGACTGGGATCGAACACGTCAATTAGGTTTTAATCCTCGTGCAGCCATCCTCGGCTACTGTTTAAGGTTCCTAGAAGCTGTACGGGGCGAGTAACAGGACCACGAGCGAGGCTCGCAGCCGAGAATCTCGCCGTACGTTAAATCGTTACACGGAAAGTACCAAACACGTTGATGAAGTGCTTACAAAACGCTGTCCAGAAGAGAGACAGAACGGGGGAGGGGAGGGAGGAGGACTCCCCTTGCTGTTCCTTCAATTCAATTGAATTCTATTCCAGCGTGCAGTTGATATCATTGAGGTCGCCACTTAAATCCTCATTGTCGTTCGTCGCTTATTGTTTCACCCTTCGTTCGGGTACCGACGAATGTACATACGTACGTTTCTCTTTCACATCCGTACCCGCACCTCTAACCGACCCAAAGGAGAGCGCAGACCAGAGGGTCCAGGCGGCTTAAGAATGAAACTGTCGTTGCGGATCAAAAAATTATGAGCTCTGGCCGAGGACTGGTTAGGAAGCGAAAATAATAGAGATTCTAAGTTAGGCCAACACTCAGTGGGACATTCTAGCTGGTCTGTGAGTTGGCGGTTTAGAGTTTAATGCTAATCACAGCTACGTCATTGACCACCATGGATTCAAGAACTGGCGAAAAGGGTACTCGTCTAAGTAATCTGTATATTCTTTTCAAAACTCAGGCCTGAGTTACATATCACGTTGGAGGTTTCGGAGCAGTAGGCACCACCGAGATAAAGTCATCATTTTCAGCTTAACGTCGCCGACACTTAAGCCACACTTTGTGTGACGTGTAATCTCCATCAGGCTGGGAGGAACGAAGGAATGTATGTACGTAAAGCGAGGATCGGAGAGGAGAGATGAGTCTGGGCAGGAACCAAAAATTTGGTCACCCGAACTCCCCCTGTCCGCTTGAAGGGTTTCCCTCGACTTCATCACCGCTCGAGGGCGCAGGTAGCGCCACTGCGACTCGACGCTACTTGCCGCGTAGCGAATTTCGAGGAGTGCACTTCAGGGTCTTTCAACAGTGGCCGGCGCGGTGGAGAACCCTTCGTGTACCGTGAGGCCTGGTAGTTCTGGTACGATGTTGTTGGCAACGCTCGCGACGGGGACTACCCCGGCACCCCGGCCACATGGAAACGTGGACGGAATAATGGACGAAGTGAAGTGCGTCGCGGTTGCTCCCGAAGTGGGCATTGTTGGCCCACATGCTCGTTCGAACAAACCAGGTTGATCGACTTGGTAGGAACACATGGGAACGCCGGTCGTCCCTCTTTCTCCGTCTCATTCCTCTCCTTCGCTCTATTTTTCTCACTTCTATTCCGCGCACCTTTGTTTCCTACGGTGTACACGTCTAATCTACCGCCGCAACGCTCGGGACCAACATCGAGTGTCTCGTATTCTTTCGTGGGTTCCCCGCGCCAACGAATCATACCCGAAAAACGTTGCACGAGGGTTCAACGATCAGCTTCGTTGATGCTACTGCCTGGCACATAGGTACTTCTGCGAAATTTCTGGATCGATGGTCCTTTGGCATAGAGCCTTTCCTTGGCACGGCAGGCCTGGGATTTCGTAGATGCTCGTTGCGGCCACGTAAAGTGAATTACCCCATCTGATTATATCGTCATTGTCATTAGGCCTCGATCTCCATCGGCTTCTCTCTGTCCTAGCCACCTACGGTGCCCCCGTTAACAATCCCACTTGATTCCGTCATTGGCGACGTTGGAGTTCCTGAATGAGTTCGTAACGAGATGCACAGCCAGAGGGCTGGCCCACGTCGGGGTTGCCAGCACGTGTCCTCAATGGACCAATCAAAGCTCACCCTCTTCTCGTCTAGTCTCTATCGCCGACTCCCCGCGTTCCAGTCTCCCCGATTCCAAAGCCTATGTACATTAGCCTAATATGATGCGGTCGCTGAAGATTTTATACGCCCATGCGGATCATCTTCCAGCGAAATTCCGCCTCATCTGGGACGTTTTCCGACGAGTACGGAGCAATGCCCACGTCTTGCGGTTTCTTTGCCCGACGTGGGGACTCTCTTCGCTAGAGCTGAAGATTCGCGACGTCCACTGTGGTAATTAATCATCCCGAGTCACCAAGAGTCCCTCGACCCTACCGATGCCACGCTAACGATCTCCTTGCAAAACGTTTTCTAATGAATATGGTAATTGAATCCAAATCTGAGCCGTGGCACGAAGAAAGGAGCAAAATGACCAGCTAGGGAGAGCGGCCACGTAGCCGATTCGCACGCACGTGCGATTACGTGCACGCGTTCAACCGGGAAATGCGCACAGTCCCGCGAGCGTGAATGCATCTCGAGAGGATCCCGGGTCGACTTATCGAATGGGATAGTTTAATTGTCGTAGGTGACGTCCCCAATGGACGTTGCCTTCCACGGCGACGAATTCCGTGGGGAAAGAACGCAGTTCCGAACGAGTGAGCGCGCATTCGTCGCGCCCCGTCGAGTGGACGGCCACGTAAACGCGCTTAATTTGCAATTTGACTTCTATAGGGACGCATCTCGGGTCTGTGGCTGCTTCTGATACCTCCGCAATGATTCATCGCCAAGATTTTGCTGGTGGCAGCCAGCGAAGTAGCGGGCTGCCAGCTCGAAGAGTTCGTAGACATATTTTGCAGAGGGATAATGGTCTCAACAACGAAAAACTGCAGGCAACTCTTCCGTGGCTGAAAAAGATATCACTGCTGCAGCTCCGCCGCAGTGATCCTCGAAAATTATAATTGCACACGGTGTGAGCAAAAACTCGATAATGTGGCGGAGATGGAAGGAGCGTGTGGATCGTTCGACGTGTCTGTACAATGCTTCTTCGGCCATGTGTGGGTACGTAATACGGGTCCGTATGATTCGAGAGATTACGGAAAGACGTCAAGTTGCGCAGTCGGGCTCAGCCGCACGGCGGTTCGCCGACGACGACCATTGCGACACTCCTTTTAACAACCACTCTCGACATCCAGGAGAAACTTGTGACATCAAAACTTCGGCCGAGTACGCGATTGCCGACTCCGCGATTCGCTGACTCGAGAGGGGCCCTGAATGCCCTGAATTCGAAGCCACGACTCCGTTTCTCGGCTGAGAAATCTGCGCTAAGCCTCACTTTGCTCCCTTGGGGAGCCCATGGTGCCTTTCATCAACCACTATCCTTGACTCGAATCGAAAGAAACGGAGTAGCAATGTGCTTAGAATCTATCCTGGCGATTTTTTCATGGATCATACGTAAATATAACCAAGTGTCAAATATCCTGAATTCAGTTTATTACTAACAAGGGAACATATCGAACCCACGCACGTCGATTTTGATGGAGATTTGCAGAATAATGGGAAATATTTGTTACGTATTTTTTGTTAAAGTGGTGAACACAGCCCTTAAAGTTGAAGGTCGGAAGCATATTTTCTGGAATCTCTGGAGAATCATTAGACGCAGAAGAATCTTTTGTAAAGTGTGTGTATTTTTTAAAGGGCAGATCCCGAATCCGGAAATTCAAACAATTCTGAAACTTTATGAATATGTGGGGGATTTCTTCCTGATTACAACGCAATTTTTGTTTGCTGCCAAAGTTCACTCGACGGGGGTGAAATTAACCCTTGAAAATTTGGCTATTTTCCGATTTTGTGTTATAACTCGAGAACTGTAAGAGATTGAAAAAAGTTTCGAAACAAAAGTTATTTCCTTTAGTCAGACCTATCATTTGGTAAAAAAATTATTTTACAGTTAACCAGATTTTAGTTAATGTGAACTTGGGCAGCAAATAAAAATTGCGTTGTAATCAGGAGGAAATTCCGTATTTACATATTTACAAAGTTTCAGAATGTATTAAATTTTCCGGGTTCGGGATGTTCTCTTGTCAGTTTTCAGAAAATTTCAGAAAATATATTTCCAACCCGCAATTTCAGAGTCTGTTTTCATCCCTTCAACGTGAACAATTTCCGATAACAAAAAATACGTGTCAAACAATTTCTACATACATTCACCCTACATAATGCACAACCCCTACGCCTACAAAGTTCATACTTCCAAATCTACTCGAAGACTTCGGAATTCGCCTATTCTCAATTCTTCCACATTTCCCGCAACCCCGAAGCAACATCCCCAACGTCCACGAAAAGAGCAAAAGCACTTTTCACAAAGGGGGTGGGGGGATGCACGTAGCTAATTGAAAAAATCTCGACGGACGCTCCAGTAACAAAACGTGACTTTCGGCGCGCCGCAGTTCGTGGAACGAGAACGGATTGGCTCGGGTTTCCACGGCGCGAAATAAAAGCCGCGCGGAGTAGATTCAATCAGG
Source organism: Andrena minutula (assembly GCA_929113495.1). Taxonomy (NCBI): domain Eukaryota; kingdom Metazoa; phylum Arthropoda; class Insecta; order Hymenoptera; family Andrenidae; genus Andrena; species Andrena minutula. Next base: position 25,421,525 of record OV815994.1, read on the forward strand.
CTACGAGGGGGTTTGATGAGGGGGCCAGGGGGTGAGGGAACACGGGCTCGATGGGGAGAGTGCTGTTGCGAGAGGCAGTCGGTCGAAGTGCAAAAGCGAAGGGCTCCGTAAATGCGTGTGCACGTTAATACGGCGGGCGTGCATCCGAGAAGGACGAACCTATCCCTCCATACAATGCAAGTCGTTCGTGTGTGCGCTCCTTAATATCATAGGGTGCATTACGCGTTAAGTTAAGTTACACTTAAGGATCGTCGTTGAACAGGATTACGTACATACACGTTAATGCACGCGCGCGCAGTCGAGTGCGTATTGTCGTACGGGAACGCGGATTAAACGAGTTCTATCATGCGAACACTAATATCGAATTACGGTGTAACGTTCGTTTAGACAGCAGCTCTCCGTGCTTCAATAGATTCGAGAAATTAGTAGCGAATAATCTCGAAGGCACCTCAATTTGTCAGCTTTTGGTCTAATTTATTGTTCGTCTCAGTATACAGAACATTCATGAGCTCCTAATCTAATCTATTCCAAATCAGAAGATATAAGGGCGGAAGCTTTCAGTGTTCTTGATCCCTTCCGCTTCGCGCTTAATGTTTATGAATGAGACGAAGGGATCGCTTCTTGGTATCGCGAGTCTCCTGACTTTTTGCTTGCATTCGTCGGCGGGCACGTCCGAATAGCATTAGACCAGCCAATTGGTCGCATCTGTTGACTGGTAACCGGGTGACCTCGCCTCTTATCAAATGCGTTGACGCGATAGAAGTCGAGAGGTCCATTTGTTGGGCGTTAACGTTGCATTAAAGGGAACGAGCTAGGGGGGGAAACACCGCTCTGATTGCGCGTAAGCGATTGTCTCTGGGCCGACGAATTCAGTCATTCGCAGGGCTCCTTTTCTTCCTTCGTTCCCGTCTCTAGCCGCCGCGTAAATTAGACAATTACCAGCTGAAGAAAGTCCCTTTTGATCCCCTTCGACCAGTGGACAAAGCTTCCTCGGTGCACGTGGATATAGGTAGCCACGAGGTCGAATGAATTAGATCTGTCTACTTGCTCGACGATGACGAATCGGGACGAATAAACGTCACCGTGGGATTTGTGTGGCGCAGTTCTGCCACGCGTCACACGATGCGCGCCGCGGACGGGGATGCCTTTAGGATGGCACCAGTTCAACTAGAAGTTGGTCCCATACCAATTCTGACAGGATTAGGCACTTTCCGAACCTACGTTAAACTAGACTCCACCGAATGCTACACACCCTCTACCCTTTTCGTCAACACCTTACAGAATTCTTTGCGCACTCAAGACCAAGGGTATCATTACAGAGCTTGGGTCAGGAAATATTCAACAAAGTAGCAACAATCTACCAAACAACGATTACTCGAAGCGATCAAGGCTGCACAAAATTGCACGTGAGATTAATTGTGGTTGCATTAAGCTCGCGAGTGCAGGTTTCTTTGAACTCCTGTTTCCCCCTCTCGGTTAAGCACAGGTGGACGTACGCTCATTTCGCGAAATTTAATTCTGGGTTATGGCCGGGGGTAAGCAGCCCGATTCATCAGTTCCATCGTGGAGGCAGTTCGTCGTTAAGGCGTCGATGTCGGGGCATCGACGGGGCAGCAAAAGAGTCGAGTCCGCCGGGTCGTTAATCGAGGAAATTCGGTGAAACCGTAATTAGCGGTACGATGATCGTTATGGCGGGCACGAAAGTTCGCCGGACCAGCGGCCTAATGAACTCGTTACATATTTACACGTTGTTCGTGCCTGCCGACCCGGCACGGGGCAGCTCAGAAAACCACATCGAATTAAGAGGTCCTTTGGCAAATTGCAGACGGAACACGAGAGAGCGATTTAAGCTTATCGATCCGCCAACGACTTTCTGATCTGTTTAACACCCACGCCCGGGCCCCGCTAACATTCAAGCTAATGACGCTGGACACGGTTGTTAACTTGCTAATTCGAAACAATTTATACACACATCTATGCATATTTAAATGAAGCTAGCCTGTAATTTTCTGCGTCCACTGTTAAACGCCTCGGGGTATGTATATTGAAATAATCCGAACGTGAACACTTTCCTACGATTTTCCGGAAGCCTTGGGAGACGCGTGGCTGGCTTCTCGTAATGGTAGCTACGATCTAATTATCGGGCCACAGATTCCCTCGATTCCTCCTGGCTTTTTTTCCTTCTCTTCTTCCACGTCTTTTCCTTTCATGAGGACAATGAGGTTCGCCAATTTGTCGGGGCATCGGTCGTGCCTCGCTCCTCGACCGAGGCTTCGACTCTCGACCGACTCCGTCCACACGTGCAAACGCGTCCGCGTATGCACAAGACGCTCGGTGCGTGTGCGCGCGCGGGCGTGTTTGTGTGTCGTGGGGTTAATTGAATCAAGCAGCACGCAACCAGCTCTGTATACACTGCCGGGTCATCCGAGGTCAAATCGGTAATGGGCTGACCCTTAATTCGCCATGTGGCCGACCACCGAACGCCGATACATCGTCGCTTCGTTCCCTGCGACATGCGAGCATCCTAGATTCCCGGTGACCTTGACATCCAACACTGGACAGGGTAGTGGATCCACGCCAACTTTGCGGCTAGCAAAATCACCCCCGTGCAATTGCATGTCCACTCCGTGTATAGTAGATGGAAGAAATACAAAGAGATTATGAAAGCAGTAGGGGTTGCAGACGATGGTACACTGAATTGCGAAGAATCATTTGTTAAGTTATGAAATTCTTGGGAATAGCATACGTGAATTGTCAGGGATTCACGTGTGAGTCCGAGTCTCTATTGGGGGTTGTTACAGAGAATATTACACGAGGAATTCTACCCCCATGTGTCCTCATTAAAAGAAGACAAGCATCCGACGATTCCACTTGCAGATTCGATGCTTGTCACTCAATTTCGCCGAAGACTTGCAGCCATGTCCCTCGCATTATTTCCAGGGCAATTGTAGTGCTGCATCGGAGCGCAGATGTTAATAGTGTCCCGAGGATGCGGCAATGCATCCCGGGTGCGAGCACAACAAAGAAGAAAGTTGATTGCGTTCGTACGGTACCTCGAACGTTTACAAGAAGGCCGAGCGAGAGCCAGACTCCGCGAGTACTGTGCTTTCAAGGGAGGGATCATCCGTTTTTCACGGTATCGATGAAGAGCACACCGCAATTCCGGGAATTGAATTACCGAGGCGTGGCGCGTAACATGTTTAATATCTTCATGGGGCGAGTCGCAAATCGAGAAAAACGATCGACCCAGCGATACATTGTCGGGTGGAAATTACACGTTGCGCTACATTGTATTACACGGTAACGTCCAGTGATTCCTCGAATCTGCATGCGGGTACGCGGCGTGCTTTCGCGTGCTCAGGGCGCGTTACAGAAGCGAATCTCCCTCTCCTCTCTGCCTATCCCCCGAGACGAGCTGCGCGAGCCGAGTGTGACCAATAATCCTTGATTAGAAAGCCGGTCGCCACCATCGGATGCGAAGGCGTACATGGAGAAGAACGCGAAGCAAGAGAGGAAGGGAGGAACGGAACGTTAGAGAAGAGAGCCACGTCTGATTCGCCGGAGACCACTCGGAGAGAGGATCCATCAATCACGGATGTCCCGCACCTCGAGAGTGCTGCTTCTCGCCGGTAGCAAGAACCTGCAGAACCTCCGTGGCTTTTACAACGACGTCGCGGAGGAAGTCAGAATCCATCCTCCGACTCGGTCGTTCCAGGGTCGCGGCGCAAAAACCGCGTAATAATCCTCCGGCCGTTGTACCGCGAACCAGAACACCATAATATTGCTCCGTTTTCGAGCTGTCTATTGTTAAACTGCGAGGAACAGGAGCGCAGTCGCTTTCATTAGAAACATGTCCCAATTTCTCCTTTCCAAGCTTCCAGCTGCAGCGTCACGCAGCTTCTGTGAAATTCTTTCTTCTAGATACTCGTTCTCCTGACCCTAGACGCCTCGTCTTTTCTCTTCCATACTTCTAAATACAGAATACTTGCTTCTCCTTCAATGCAAAGTAGTTGTTGCTAAGAGTCAAAATTCTATTTAGCGAAGATCAGACCGTTTAACGATTCCGTAGCACCTCTGCTGTATCTAATAGAAGCTAATAGACCCTAAGCACCTAACAGAAGGAAAGGAGGAACCGTGGCTGTAATGAATACGATCAAAGGATCCTTAATGCGTTATTCTTCCTGATTGATAAATGGGGCCCGACAGCTAAAGCGATAACTAATTTTTATTACTCTCGAGGGATTAACTCGGTCACCAGAATCTGGGAGATTTCTCAGCCGTGACGAAAGAGTCGAAGCCGTGGACAGAGAAAGCCGCGCCGCGCCGCGGATGGGAAGGGGTCAGGGGAAAAGGGGAAAACAGGAAAGGATGAGGTGGTCCAGGGGCAGGAAAGGAGAGGACGATGGGGGCCGACTATCTCGGAGGCGAGATTGTGTGTTAATGTATGGCTGGCATTCGGACGACAACCGTGACAAATTGCTTTATTAGGTTGGCAGCCCGGGAGCCTTTCCACTCGCGGCTCGCACCTCAGGGCCGCTACTCATCGTGATTGTACGCTCTATTCTCCTCCGCCTCGTGTTTCTTCTTCTTCTCCATTCTCCCTCTCTTTCAACGCGCTGCGGAAGACAACGTAACTCGCGGCTGGATGAATGGATGAACGAGAATGCCCGCCGCGGGAGGCCTATGCTTTTTTGAAATCGAACCGAATCGCTTTCACCATCCCCGCGTCCATCCTCCCGCGATTCTGCCTCGTCGATTTCGCCTGAGATTTGGGGGAAAAAGTTCTCCAGAAATCTTCCCACTTCTACCCCAACGTGGAACGAATCTTGCTGGCTATTATCCTCTCTTAATGAATCTTTCCTTCATTTAACGTCTGCTCTCCTTTCCATCTAAAAGTGAGTTTAATCCATGATAGTACAGTGATCATCCAACTCCATATACGCATCTACAGTTGTCCTCAGTTAAATCAGAAGGTAGTTGACTCCCCGTAAGATTCAACGCGTTCGTCAGTTGTTTTGACAGACACGATGAAGCCCGCCGGTGGTCACCTCCAGGAAGCTGAGGACGAGAGATCGGCCACTATTACGTCACCTGGCCAAGGCTGCCACCTTGCAGCAGCTCGCGTCCGCACGGCAATCGAGGCGAAGCTGCGGATTATTAATGTTTGCGTCGGGTCGTTAATGGATCGGGGTCTCCCATTCGAGCGCGGGGAACGTAGAATGCGGGTCCAGCTGTGAACGCGTTATAAGATCCTTTTTTGCGCGGTACAATGTCCTGGCGACTCCCGGATGCGGCATCATTAAGTCACCTCCCTCCTCACCTTGCCGTGTCGCCCTTCTTTCTTCGGTCTGTTCCGCCACGGGCGGACTTTCGTTGTAACGTGCCACGCCGACAAGCAGAGCCACCGAGAATCGAATATCGACACTGGCACCCGTGACCTGCCGCCCCCTCTTCGCTAGGTTATTAACTCTCGCCAAGGGTAATTAGCCATCGTTACTTAAACCGAGTCAACTGCCTAATGATCCATCGTCACCTTCGCCAGCCGCCTCCTCGTTCTTCTTCACCTTTCCCCCGCTGGCCAGCAAGACTCTGTCAGCTGACTCCCAACCTCGTTACTTTTATTCCACCTGTTAAGCCACTCGAGGAGGAATCGCCTGCTTGGAAATTGACATACGACTTGTTTGAGCATCATTACCTTGTCGGAGTCGAATCGAGAACTCCTTTCGGCGGGGTTCAATGTATCGTTAGACAGTTTTTGCCGCGTTTCGGCGGACGTCAGGGTGACGGATGCCTGGATGGCTGTAAGAGTCCAGTGTAGAGTGGACTAATGTTAAATATATACTGAACGGGAGGATCGATGGGTACGAGTGTACTAGCTGCGCCATGTTGGCCTCGCGAATCTTCCATTCGAAGCTATTTGAGACCTGATAGGGATGTTTGCGTCAGGAGGATCGAGACCGGTGTTGATTCCAGGCCTATCAGACATCGTCTAAAGTCAGACGCGTGCGATTGGACCAAATGCTATAAGTGGAACATGGGAACAGTCCGGATTTCTGGTCCACGATCACGTCGCGCACGTCGGGCTCGTCAACGAATAGATAACGAAGGAGAATGAGCTAGTTGAGGCGGTTTGATACATCGGCGACATCGCCGCAACATTCATCTGCATAATTCATTCTTATCAGTACGATTCCCTCAAGCAGGGATTCTCAACCATCGGCCAGCATTCCCATCGGGAACTATCGACGATCGATCGACACTTCTCTGCCTTCCGAGTGGCTTCTAATTGACCTTCGCGGGAACGGAGGTGCCGGGATCAATGTTTGGGGATCGAGGAAAGTGTGTCGATCGTCGCGTATGCTGCGACGTAATCGTTCACCGGAACAAGTCGCGAACGTTCCAGTTTAGCCAGCCTCTTTCGGTAAAGTGCCGACATTATTAACGTCGTTAAACTTGCCCGAGTCTCCGTCGACCGAAGCGACGGCTTTGACGCGATGTCACGGTATTAAGCGTGGTTCACAGGTCGCGGGATTCGCGTTCTCCGCACGTAAGAATAAGACGCCCACCGTATTTACCCGCTCTGAATTCCTGAGTCGCGGTTCGCCCCCTCGCGAATTGTTGCGCAGCGCAAACCCAAACTCTTAACTCTTAAGCTCGCATGACTCGCCCGCCTGCCGATCTACGGGGTGTCCTTCGCCATCTATCCCGCCAAAATTCGTCGATCTTCAACATCCTGCTCGCAAAGTACAAAGTACACGTTCATTAAAAATTATGACAGTCACTGAGCACGTTTTTTTGTGAAACGTTTAGAAGGTGACATTTCTGGAGGATTCATATATTTTGGTAAATTCGTCCAGGTGGAGATGGAAGTTTGATAAATAGCATGGTTCAAGAAACTGTCCAGTTTCTTGTTTTCCTCGGCATTGTCATCGTAGGAGCGTGACGCGTGCCAACGACAGAATTCTCCGGTTTCAGCAGAGGAAATCATAGGTAACGGCTAGCCGAGGATAAATCGAGATACTTCAAGAACACCCCGTACCTACACAGATGTTTAAGAGCTAAGCAACTACTCAGAGCGAGTGAGTTGATGCGAGCCGCGTATCACGAGAAGGAAGTTCAATTTAACCCAATAAAGGACAATCAGAGGCCGACGGCGAGCAGAGACGAGTACCTACTACTCCTCTGATGGCTAAACGGATCGACCGAGGGAATTCGCCTTCAGGTCTTTTCGGCTCGGAAGACGGGAAATTCGTCTACGCACCCGGGACTCGAGCGAACGTCCAACCGATCTATGCAGAATTCAGATAACATCCTCCAGTTCCGTCACCTCGATTCGACGGACGAACATGGCAATCCTCTGGGCCCCTACATACTTAATTTCGAAGGAACTTCATCTTCATTGACAATATTCATTGACCAGGTTCTTTTTAGCAACGGCTATCCATCTGGTCTCTGTGTCCAGGGTACGTGCTTCCTTTTTGTCCGTCCGAGATGCTTCGTTCCAGTCACCGCGAAGAGTTCTCGATTGGCAAATGCGTACTATAGGCTGGCTAGTCCACGCGAAAATGGAAAAGGCCAATTCGGCCCCATTCTTCGGGCTCGCAGCCCCGCGAGAACGACAAGGAGCATCTAGCTCACGATCCAATGGACCGTGAAGTCTGTGACATGGACCAAGTGGATTTTCGGAAGCGTGTTCCTTACAAAAGGGCCACAAAAAGACCGCAAAAAGGCTGCAACGATCCGTCGAGAGGGGAAAGGGGATAGAAACGAAATGGCCCGACTGGCTGATTCGGGATCGCTGATCGGGAACGTCTCTTTTCACAGATTTGAAAAGAGGTAAACGTGGTAGCCAGGGCTTTGCACGTAGCTTCAGAAATTTGCTAAACAATGAGAGTACACGTACAATCTTTGATACTGTTAACTCAATTCTACCGTCTAACAACAAGTTCTAAATCCTACACACATCCCACATTGAACTCTCGCAAAGTTAAGTGTAAAAATGAGTTGCCAAAAGAGGCAACGTCTGCTTAAGTAGAAGCCATAACAATCTTCTCAAGGATTCCTTATTAACTCCAGAAGGGTACGGCCAAATGGACCCAACGTTGGCCTTCGGACCTTCATACGTGACTGCTAATAGGTGTTTAGTGGCAATCTTTTGCATTGCTGGTGAACGTGACAGTCTTACAGTCAGCTGGTAACGTGTGTACACCATCCACCCCGTTTTCAGTGTCACTTTTCTTTTACTCGATGCATACCATTCCACGAGTATTCCACTCTGTCAGCTGGGGGTTGATATTCGCAAGTAGATGCACGTTAATTATCATGAATTTAAGAGTGTACGGAGAAGAGATTAGCAGAAGCACCGGTGTCTCCGAAATCTCACGGTGTCGTAGAAAGGGGGAGAGGTACCTACGAGATTAGCGGGGGTTCAGCCTTAGCCCTCTACGCGGATGGATAAGGGGGTTTGAGCATTAGCGATTATACGCACCGCGGAGCCCATACATCGGGTGTCTCCGTGTGGAACTAAACAGACAAAATGGCCACGCTCTGGCTCACCCTCGATTCCGTTTTCCTTTTACGAGCCACTGTACCCGTCTCTCTCTTTCCTTCCTCCCTTGCCAACGGCTTCTCATTTTTACCTAGAAGGTATTTGCCCATGACAGGGAAGAGGCGAGTCACGAGATTTTCGAAAGTGCTCTCGCCTCTTCGGCAACTCGCCGTGAGTGTATCCCTGTGGGTATCTCTTTGGAAAGCGTAGTGATACACTTCCACTATGTGCACTCCATTATCGTTGCATCTGCCGTGCGCGCGCGATCGCTCTTTGTGCATTCGAATTCCTCGATATCGCTCAAGTGTCTATTGAAAGACACTGTTCTCGATAGGCGTTTCTCGGAAAGGGAGAGGATATTAGAAAGATTGATGGTGAAATCATGAGAAGGGAAATTCTCTTTCTATGTAATTATTAAACTCGATCAAATTGCACTTGTGGTGTTAAAGATCTTTAACATGGGATTTCTGTTTTGAATTACTGAATTAATGAAGTATGGAATACAAAATCGAGTGTCAGGTAAAAATAGAGCCATGAGAGAGCTCCCAATGCTTCTGCTTCATTCCTCCATAATTACGCTCCGCGAACCTCCCAAGTCCATCAAAATACCGCCATATGTTTCATGTCGGTTCGCAGGAATATCCGAAAAGGGTCGTCGGCTGTCGCGGCGTGTTGCGGTATGCATCGCCAAGCGAAAAGTAGCTTACCCGTCGAGGGTAAGATCGGTGTCATCCCCTTAAGTGGGGACAATGGGGCTAAATCCGATTTTCGAAATGATCACGTTAAACGTGCCCAGGGATTTACCGAGGGCGGATGCCCTTCTCAATAGCCGATGTTTACCGGCTCCCAAATGGAAAGGGATTACCCCGTGCATATCCATTGCACGGGAAAGAGTGTGTCCTGGCGAAACCCCGCGGTGACAGAGAGGGGATGCTCGAAAGTTTGCTCCGCAGGGTGCACGGGGCGTGATCTCGTGGCGTTCTTACGGTGTCCCATCCACGGGACAGGGATTTCAAGATGGAAAAAAAATTGAAGCAATCAGCTGCTTCCTGGCAAACGTTTATTTTGTCTGCTTGTAGCATCAAATATAATTCATGTAGAGGATATCTGCTGCAGTCTGAAGTAGGGGTGATCTTTTTCTAAATTAGGAAATGTGTTCTGGTCGATTAAAATCCCCTGAAGGTGACTTTTTCAACTTTAGCACATGAAGTACTATTATCAGTGCTCTGTGGATTTTTGCAAAGGGGTTGATTCTCAGGGCTTATGTGGTGCACAAGTTTTTGATGGCTACGATTGCACTGTATCCTTCTTTTTGGAGTTTGACTACTTACAAAATTCTATCTCGATTTTTATGCCACATTAAGGCAACAAAGTACAATTAGTCAGACGTTCCAACAATGACCTTTAACAATTATTGTTAAAAGTTACAATTTTCCACCGTGATATTCCCTAATAACCTTCCAGGAAAATATTCACAACTGACTGGGAAGTTCTGCCCAAGTAATTTTCAGCAGCACAAAAGGGCAATGTAATCAGAACGGTTCTACGTAGCGTCGAAGTATTGACAGAATAAAAACGACAGAACTTTCCAACAGACCTGGCAGTTACGTATTTACAGAATATCCAACTTGCGCACTGTGTCGTACCTTCCTTACTTTTTATCGAGCGATAAAGATTAAATACCTTCGAGGGCGATGAAGCCGTTTAAACGGGCGATCCCCTAATTATTTCGAACAGTCGGCGTTCACAGGTGATTTCGTGCGGCGTTGGGACGGTTCACTGTTCGAGTTCCAGTGTATTGATCCACCGTTGTGGATGTCAGGAAGTTCATTCAGGAATTAAGACAACCAACGTTCGGCCTTTGCCGCGACGACTTTAATTGCAGCTAATTGTTACGAAGGTCGGAAGCGGCCTGTAAAGACGCAAACCCACGCAACTGATGGTCACACCACGCGATCATACTGGGTGATCGAGTAGTAACGAGCCCGTACCCTCGCCTCCCCATTACAAAAGCAGCGCGACAAATAATCGAATCGACGCATCCGCCGTTCGTCAGCGAGACGCGACATTAATTTTCGTCCTTGATACCGCGGATAATAAATTTCATCGAAAGCTGAAACGTGCCTGCGCGTATCGCAAGGGAGGAGAACGGATATCGCCCGTAAACACGTCGAAAGTATCAATCACCGATTATTTATGTCTCCGGGAAGCTCGCGGAGTCGTTGTAATTACTTCATTAGCCGCGGAATTCTAATCCATCATTGTCAGCCGGTTTGTCCTTTAGTCCCTGCCCGATACAGTAAGGAATCGATTTTAATGCTGCCCCACGGGTAATCGCATTAGCACACAAACGCAACGAGCGTGGTTTCCCCGGATAGAGAAAAAAAAAAGAAGAAGAGAGGAACGCCGGTCGTTGCGTAAGAGATGAAATCACGGAAACGGTTTTCCCGAGAACCGACGGTATTTTCTCGCGAATCCATCGGCCAGCAAGGACGCGCCGTTACTTCATCGATCGACTTTTCCCGCCGCGAGATCCACGTCCGAGGAGCCAGTAGATCTCTCGTGACCACCTTTCGTTTCACGAATCGCGGACGGGATAGGGAAGGGTCGAAGGGAGACGCATACGCGAAGAAATGCAGGGGGAAAAATTCTAGCGTGCATTCTCCTTGCACGTCCGTACGTTCGACTCCTCCTTCACTCTCCGGCTTTTATCCCACGTTACCGATGGAACTCGCCAGGTCTGTCAAGGTTGCAGCACGGCTTTTCGTGCCAGCCGCGCAATTTGCCTTTCGGCCATTGTCATTTCTGCACGATACACGGCGGCATCTCGTGCGTGTATCACCGTGTCTTCTTCGCTTCTTCTGCGAACGCGGTGGATCTTGATTTCCAGGAATGCAACGGGTCTGTTCTGGGAAACACCACCGCTGCACGAAAGGGCTCCCTTTTTAATCGCATTACCGCGATGCAACTGCTCGTCTAAGCTCTCCTCGTTGGAGGTGGAGACTCGTTTCGTTGAGTTTCGGGGGGAAAGTGAATTTTAACAGTCTCGTGGCATCCGCCCACCTAACGAAGTCATGAATGCCACGCTAATTTCACCTGAGATACGCATCGTGCAAAAAGCAAATCAGATAAATTGAAAGTATTCTGTCGGTTAGCTACACCTTCGAATGCCCGGCGTTCCAAGATCGCTCGTGCTCGCAGAAAACACTCGCCACATCCCGCGAAAATGTCGCCTGCGTGTCTGCTAACGCCGATCGTCGTAACATTGAATGGCGAGCGTTTAACTGTGCGGTCACGAAGGAGATGCCTTGGAATCTCAAGTAACTGATAACCAGCCTCCACGAGCAAAACGCTCCTATACGTGGCGCGATGTCAGCAACCAAGGCGGCAGCGAACGCACGGTTCTCGGTGTTATTAAAACTGGTCGATCGTCTACTTACAGGGAACGCGTATTTCTCGCTCCGGCAGAAAGCACCCTTTCGAGCCCCGTCGCCCACCTGCCCATAAGGAAATCGAAGGGACGATGGATGTGGAGGGTGAATGAAATAATTGAAGTATTCAATGGCGACTTTCGTGGCTGGTTCTTGCTCGGAGTGGACAAGAGACGACATAATGGCCCCTCGAAGGAGGAGAAGGAACGAGAGAGCAGATCTGCACGGTGGCCGGTGCAGCGGGCGCAACTCCGTGGCCAGGTATAAGCCGATGGGATTCTGGGATTCATTAGCGTAATTAACGGGCCCTCATTAAGCGTATTATGGAATGAACCGACCGTCCGTCCTTACTAGCGAGCCACTGCATCGGGCAGCTTTCTGCAAACGGAACCACGCGTCAATTACATTCGAGTCGCGTGCTCCTCCTTCGGCTGTGTGCGACCGTTCCTCTTCCTTCGCCATCGCCAGGACCTGCCTTTCCAACCGGGGGAAAGAAGCTCGCGCACTGTTTTGCGGTAATTAACCCTTTAGCACTGCGCGCCGAATTCAATTCGACAACTTATCCCCGGTGTAATGAATTTTTGTCCCCGGCTGAATTTCAAACAGGATTCCACAAACGTTCCGCTTATATGCCTCGCAATGTCGAAGATGGGAAAGAAGCCTACTAAATTGGTTCCTGTAAAAGTGCACGTGAAACTCTTTGCTGCCTTTGTTACAAAAGGGAGTTTGAAATTTAAATTTTTATATACGTGTATGAGAAATTTTAATTGAGTGCGCATTGCAATCCCTCGCTTAGGGTGGAGCTTAAAAGTGAAAAGAAATTAATTTATTTATATAATATAATATTATATAATACAAAAAAAAACATAATTTATTGCTTTAGATATACACTATATAAATACTTTAGACAATACATTCTTATGTTTAAGGGTAGCTCAATTGAATCAAGGGTTATGGGAATTACGAAAATTCAAAATTTATACATTTACATTTACATTTGATAATTTGTTATTTACAGAGGCATCAGACAGTGTCTGTTTCCCGTTGTCAAGGACTTCTGATATTTATCTGTCTGTCATTAATTGTTTTACTTAATTACACGTCAGATGGGCACAGTGATACCTTTTCTCAGTTTCTACTTTCCTTAATGAACGAATGAATGCTATTGAAAAAAATTCTATTGTTCCTTCCACATAATTATCATGTACATTGGAAATTTCACCATCATTGAGCTACCCCTAAATCTACCCACATCAAGTGTCCTCATACTCGATTTTATTCTTTATAAAATGGAGCAAATCGAGCTGGTAAATATATCATATTTTCATAATTGCAAAATAATCTCCACCCTGCCATCCCTTCATAACATTCGACATAGAATCTAGAATTTCCAACAGAAATTGAAGTAGAGTGTCTAAGTAGCATGGTGCTTAAAATATAGTCAGAGGAAATAACCCCCCGCATGATTCCTTTTGAAGCGACGTGTGCTAAATTCCTTTGTCACCATTAGCTAATGAGACTTAGGCCGCCGCTAATTCCGTTGTCCGACAAATTCGAAAATAACAGCCCCCAGCGGCCCGTTGTAAAATAAAACGCGCGATGCGTGTGCCTGACAAAGGTCGAGGGGCGCCCGCGTCCGAGGGGTTGACGCGTGCCACCCGAACCCTGAAATCGGAGGCGATGATAGGTTGAAACGGTGATCCGTCGCCCTGTACCACTGACTGTTTCGTTATCGAGGCGGCACAAGGGATCCCCCCATTCAACGCCCCTTAATTTTTCATCTTACACGGACGCGCTCTGTTTGAACGTTAAACCCGTTTGCCCGATATCATCTGCGTGTATAACCAACGCCACGTCGCGCTTCATATCTTATCAGGCTTACGACCACGAACGGGTATTCGTAAATTCCGCTTTACACGGGCAGCACGCGGCTAAACCTGGCCGAAAGCACCTAAAGATGGGGGTACCCGGAATGCGAGGATGTGAGGACATGTGGAGGCTCGTGACTTTTCTTCGACGAGTGGTCGTTTATACCACTAATATATGCGGCCTCGTAGAAAAATCTTCGACACCATATGCTGCTGTGATGTTGGAGAAAAGGAGCAAAAGGAAGGCAAACAGCGTTTATAGTGTTTTATATTGACACTGGGTTGTGAGTAAGAAGTTTATACAGTTTTATACTAATTCCCGACTGACTTGTGCATATTGTAATACCGTCTAGATGAACTTAGATTTTATCAGTCCTCAATGAAATGGGTTTGTAGCATCTGTCAGTGAATTGAATAGTCCCAAGTCTGGTCTAAAGAGTTGGGATACTCGACAACAGAGCGGTATAGTTACACACAAATACAGGAGAAAAACCGATAATTGGAAAACACTCGAGGCTATCCTATATTTCAAAAATCCGTTAAAGTTGAAGGAAAAAAGAGCCGAAGAAAATATAATATTTGCTTTGAAGAGGGGAAACCAAGGCACCCTTAGCTCCAGCACAAAGTTTCCAAACAAATGCGAGATGAGCGAATCAGAAGCGATATTCCTTCCCGTGGAGAAAAATTCTGAATCGTTTTCTGCCGATCTGTATAGGCGTGGCGCCAGAGGGGACGAGGAGGGGGTGTCGCCAGGAATATTTTTATAAATTAATGTCAATGCGAACGGCAATATCCGGTTACACCGGAAGCACCCGGTACTGTGCTACGCGGGGCCGACTTACTGTCGGGGGTTGCCACCAAAAAGGAGATAAAAGACAGAGAGAAAGAGCGAGAGGGAGAAATGCGGAGGCAGGGTGAAAAAAACTTACAGGGGGCGAGCATGAATTCCTCCCACATTGTAAAGTACCCCTGCACTCCTAACACCGGTCGGCTTTTTCATCGCGCGCGCTTTTTTCTCATTCTTTTTCTTTTTTTCACCCCCTTTCTGCGGCGACCCGATCGCGATTGTGTCCGAGACACCGGGGGCGTGAACTCGCCGATGCTGGCACTGGCCTCGAGGCGTTTTTCGCATTTACAGGCCCCGAAGGACCGTTGGTGCACAAGTCCAGCTGGCGGCGCGCGAAACGCTCAAGGAGATTCGCAAGTTTGCGCTCGAGCGGGGTGCGCTCTTGCATTCAATCAGAAAATGTGGGATAATTTCATTGCGGCTCCCTATGAAATCGGTGTTTATTGCAGAGATGGGGAATCGTGATTGTTTCCTTGACTCTCCACGATAATTTCGAATTCTCTGCACCATGCAGAGCGTCCTAAATTTAAAATACAAGCGCACTAGAAGTGGTACTATATGATACAATAAGTTGAAATTATGAAATCAATATTCTTCGTAGAAAGTTTCGTCTTAGAGGAATATAATTTTCTCAGTAGTTTAGAATATTCCATTTTTTTAACTTGTAATGATGCATCAGCCTGTCTGTTCTTTTCATGGAATAATAATCTCAACATATGACATCTTCAATTTCTCGTAACGGTCAGTGAAAGAAATAATCGAAGGTATGATTACCTTCTTCGATTTTCCTTCCGTTGATTTGATCTATGAAAACGAAAAGAAAGAACAACGATTCGCGTATCTCCATCAATCATTTATTTAGCGTATAATCGTGCGCTTTTCCTTCCCTTTCTTTATTTCTACGGACGATTTTCAATCGCCCAACCTTCTGGAGCCCTAGCACGAGCCTCGAAGACGCTTAGGGCGTTTACTGGGGGAATAGAACATCGAAGACTAGGGTGGCGATCTACAACCCCTAGATTTTACAGGTTTCATTTCTCGTTTTCCCTTACTGAATCGAAACATCGCTACTAAATCTAGCAACATTCATAAATAAGCATTTCCTCCCGTAAAGTGGTTAAACATTCTGAAATCTGAATCACACTACAAATTTCACGGAAGCTCAAATGAGGCATTGATAGCAAAAACAGACTAACCTTCATTGAAAAAAATCTTTCCTATTTTATATAATTAGCGCAGTCCATTATTACTACCAACTCAATTTCGCAAAAAGTATGGGTTAATCTGTTTTCTCTCTCAATGCCTCAAATATCAACTCATCCCACGAATCTCTCCATTATCCACTGCTCCGAGGGAATCCCAAAGCAGTTGGCGTTAAAAGTAGAATACACCTTTCTAAACAGCATCTCACGTGGCTGTCGCAAAACACCAACTAAATAATGAAGAAAGAATCCCCCAGCCTATGGAAATTTCAAGAACACCCCACACAAGTAGCCGATCGCGTAGTTTCCTCTCACGCGGCTGAATAATACATGGAATGTTGGTCTTTCTTTAACGATCGCGCGCCACGGCATAAGTATCGACGAAAGAACAACTGCACCGTGGTGTATAGTCTGAAGCGTTTGTTTAGGCCCGTTGAAACATGCATGACGAACAAACGGACTCTCAACTCCGCCCAATCTGTCGCGGTTAATCCGTGCGACTATTCGATTAGATCCAATTCCTGCGGCACCCTCGGATAAATTGACTGACGACCCGTGGAGCATTTCTGCCCGTTCGTTATCGGGGCCCTGAATTCCGCCTTCGTTTTCACTTTTGGGCAGCGCGGCGGCCAGATAAGATCTAAGATTACCGCGGGGGCCCGTTAACGTCAGATTAGTGTCACCAGCCCCTTTCTAAAGTGACTCCACTCCGGAGGGAGCGAGGGAGAGAGTGGGTCAGAGGGTCGGACGCGCGCCCACTGTCCAATGGGCTTTAAATTCCCACAGCTTTACGACTACCGTCCCGCTGGATAGGCCTTGCCGCTAAATCTGTTTATTTTTGCGCGGCTTTCGGTCGACAGGTAGGGCCCGCCGAGTCCCTTGCGCCGGGGCACCGTGCTTCCGAAGAAGGCTCGTGTCCTCTGCGAGGCCTCTGGACTTTCCTCCTAATCCCCTTAACCCTTCTTAACGTCCAGGAATAAAGGGAGATGTCGACAGATCGGTTCGACCCACTTGACTTTCCCTGAAAGAAAATCGGCGAACGCGTTTCACGATCTGCCACTGGCTCCAGTTACCCTTTTTCGTTGCTCGAGGAGAGAAGGTGATATGAACTTTTACGACAGCAAGTGGCAAAAAATGGAAAGGTTTTATGAGCCGCAGAATTTATGAGAATGGAAAAGTGAAAAAATGTGGGAGGAAGGGCGTGCAGGAAAGGAGACTGGGACTTGATACGATGGGATTAGCGCAGGCTCCTTAATGAGCGTTAATGGCACGTGATTTCTTAATCACCTTAACGATCACCATGCGCATAACTCGTCGCGGTGGGCAGCGGGAGACCAATAAAAACCAATTTATTCGATATACTCACCGCGTTATGCCGATTCGTCCGACGTTTCATATGTTTTTTCCCCTTCTGCGACTTACCGAAGTGGCGATACTCTCTCGCTGCTAATCATCGTGAAATCCTCGCGGTGTTTTTTATTTTATGCTTGTTCTCTGATAGCCGGAGTTAGCTCTGTGAGCTTAATACAGTATAAAGTAGCATTTATATTTAAAAATTTAAGCAGAACTATCTTAGAGGAAGTTAATTAATGATGGTAAATAATTTAACTCCTTCCACTTTGTGAAGGGGAGAATCGTTTACATAAAGATTTACATCTCGGGCGTCAATTTTTAGACACAGAAGTGATCGAATAATTGTTTCATACAGGGGTACAAGGTTCAGATTTACGACGTCCCAGCGCGTACCATAACATCAACACGCGGCGAAAATAGTAAACCCTCATGTTGACCTCAGGTATATGACTTTCAGGAATTTACGTAGGCTGGCAAAGTCGAAATAGATAGAAGGACATTTAGTATCGAAACGGCGGCCGAGGTGATAACACCGTGTCGGTCGAAGTGAAACTGTGTGTCATTTTCTTGCCGTGATATTTCGCGATATCAAAAGTGATCATTGCGTTTAAGGGACCATTCCGGTTGGCGCGCCGATAAATTCAGTGATTTTCAGGAATTTATTGCGACCAAAATAATTATAGTAATGGAATACAACATTTTTCTATTCATTAAACTAGATTTCTACAGTAAATAAAAAATATAAAAGCAGTAGCATTTCATTTAAAATGGTTTTGAAAGCGATCTTGATGACATGTTTAAAAATTTATGTCTCACTCGTGAAGGCAATTTTAACTGTTAGACTTATCTGAATCCAAAAATCCAAATAGATTCTTTTTCAGTACGACTGTCGCTATCACTCGGACTGTAATTAGTGATTTATCTTCGAAATTAGTAAAATGTCGGACAAAATGCAAGAAAAATGTTTTTTGACTTCTTTGTTTTGCTATTTTCAATTTTAAAAGTAGGTTAGACTTAATGAAAATGCTTGGTTGTAGTCACTGCGAAAGTTATGGTTGTGCAGAATAAACGGAAAAATTTGTAAAGCAACCGGTTCGATAGTTTTTTAGATTTTATCTTCACGATGTGAAAAATAACGTTTCGAGAAAAACGCTTTCAAAATTTTAATTTACAGAAGACCGAGCCTCTGCGCTCCCTACGAAATGCCTCTGTAGAAGCTAAAATAATCGGAATTTTTCCATGAAAATTTAACAGTATATTCTTGAGGATATACTCGAAAAATGTTGTAAAAAAGAAATCGATTTTTTTAACCCGTCTAACCGGAATGATGCCTTAAATAAGTAGTTATTATATATTTTTGCTCGTCATGAACAATGCAAAAGCGTGAACAATGTGGATCTCATGCTGTTGACACTGAACTTCCACGTTGAACTGTAATCGAGAATCAGGATTGAATATACCCTCTTGTTTTCAACTACTGAACGAGTGGATACCTATACCTAAGTAAGTAATATTTATTATTATGGTAATTGGTGCATGCAACTTCGAAACTGCATTTATGCATTTGAGAATGCAAAAGACACTGAATAATAAACATGACTTCTAGATAATTTCCCAGATACTTGGAATTTTAAAGTTTCAATTTTAAGTTCACGTTTCATAACTCATAAGAGATTACTGTGTAAAAGTCAAACGTTTTCATATTAGAGTGTCTCGCTATTGGTCACTTTTCCTTTTATTACTTCATCTTCTTGAATCGCATTAGCTTTTTAATTACCAATTGAATATTAATACGAGCACGAGCGGTGCTTCTTATCGCCAAGAAGTTCAACCATTTCGATGTAAATTTCTACGTGCTTCCTACTCGAAAGGAGAAAACGTGATGCAAGAGGTGTTACGGTAGCCGATCTTGGAACGGGTCGACTCGTGCCTTGCCATTTAATTCACGGGCCCGTGTGTGCGTCTTTCCGCCACGTGGCTTCAACCCTTGTGAGACAAACGATACTCTGGGCGGAGTTCTGCGTCTCGTTTCCTTTCGACCTTTGTGCTGCTGCGCCGTGCAAGTTCGCCAGCTGGTTGTCCAGAAGGCGTCGTGACAATTCGACATTTAAGCCATTATGCACTAACGGTATTTATAGACCCCTTCGAACTTCAACGTCAATATTTGATGACCTCGATCGGTTCAGATTAATTCGGGCGTTAGAAAGTTAGTTGCATCAACCACTATTTAGACAGATTCAACTAGTGCGATTGATAATATTAATTTCTGTCAGCATTCAAACCATTCAAGCTCCCAATGCTTCCTTCCTAGCACGTAGTTACCGCAAAATCGCTTAAAGCATGAATCATCTAATAGTGTCTATTAAAAAAAGCGTAATGCAACATGTTACTCAACTTGTCAACTTATTCAACTATGTACATTACGTTCTAAAATTCCAGTCTCCCATAAACTACGCAAAAACTTGAATTAGCATTGTCTTGCATTAATGTCTCGTAACGTCGAAGAATTATTAAGGTAGCAGACACTTTAAAGAATCATTACGAGTAAAGTGAAGTTGCGGAATGCACAATATTCAGTCGTGTATCTACTAAGTCGTTCTACTTCCTCCCCTCGAGGTTCCCTAAACAATTTGTACCCATAATTCCGAAACACTGGTCGCAATTGCGGAATCAGCTACGACACCATCGCCTTTAGACCGGCCACAAGCGTCGTTTTCTCGAGCCGCGGTGTTCAAGGCCGAATTCATTGGTTTCCATCCACATAAGAGAATTACGGGATTAGCGCGCGCGCGAGGGTTTCGCCGAGAGAAAGATGGCAGGGGCGGCCAGAAGGTTAGGGTTGCCCGACAATGTCGCGCAAACGAGCGAGCCACCCCATGCGCGAGGCCGCCACGCCCTTCTTGCTGCGTGGAATCGCAAATTGGCACCCCAACCTGACCACCTCTTCCTTCTTCCACCTAACTTTCCTCCACCCTAACTTTTCCTCTTCCACTGTCCACCCCGTACCACCCCAGCTTTCCCTCTGTCCTTCCGCCCGCTATCAGGATCATCCAGCTCGAATCGGTCGGGAATGATTCGTGGCCTGGCCTTACCCTTACAAAATTTCGTTAGCACGGGCAGGGAGCGGGGGCATAGATTGAAACGAAGGACACATTTGTCAGCTACTTGTCGCCGAGCGTCACGGAACCAGCGTTGTCCCAAAGACGACCTAACGACAGGACCCGAAAGAGGTCTAACGATGATCCACGATAGATAGAAGCTGGCGTATGGTGGTGGAAGGAAGGGACGGAGTAATAGAATTAGTTCGACCAGACGAGGAGGCCTCCTCACTTAGCTCGCTATAATACGAGGCAAGTTCCGTCACGAAGACCTTAATATCCGCCACTTCCTCCGCCTCCCACTCGTTCGTTTGTTTATTCGATATCGTCCGACGTCTTACGAGGCCGTGGCTAGCTCTTCCTGACCCCTGCACGATACTAATTCCCTTTCCTGCTCGGCTATATGTACGCATCTATAAATACAGGGTGATTCAGTGGTAGGTGAGCAAATTTTGAGAACGTGTTCCACTTAGGGGGTGAGAAATGAGTCGAGCTAGGTGGAACCAGGAAGTGGTTCCTTTCTGAAGTTGGATACGTCTGTGGTTGTGATAAATTTTGGTGGAAAAGCTTCTCAAGTTCAGATATATATATCAGATTGAAATAGTATCTGAAATAATTCTTTACTATCAGTACCAAATTTCAAACTACACTTCCTTCAACTGAAACCACTTCCACTTCCAGTGACTTCTTTCCCCAACAAATCCACCTACTATCTGTTCACAACTCTATTTTCTACCCAATATTTTTATTCCTGACGCCAGTGGGACGCATCTCCATTATTTAGCCGCCGCTTCTTGAACCACCCTGTACACGTAGGCCTACGTGCGCGCATATCACGCTCGTCATCGACGTAACTCTCTCTGGGAAGCCGAAACGTTTCACGGGCGAATTCGGTTGCCGGCTAACCGAAGAGAAATCCGATGTGGGTTAAATGCTAATTGCTTAAAGTCGAGCAACCCCTACAGCCTGGTCTTGGGCCACGATCGCTGGCCACGATAAAAGGGAAACTACACGAAGTCCGCGCCTTCTTCTCCTCGCCTAGATACGTACGGTTTGCTGAAGATGATCGCGCGCGCGATACTTGAGCGTTCCCGAGCACTTTAATAGTTTAATTTTCTGCTCGCCTCCTGTTTGTTCTCCGCGCGTAGATTCGGATCTCATCTTCGTCCGAGGAACGCAATTAAGATGGGGAGAGGGGGGCTGGCTAATAGAATAGGGCAGGTTGAGGGAAACTGAATTAAATGAGGCTTTATGCGCGACATACAAGGATTTGTTTCAAACACGATCTGACAGATTTGATTAGACGGGAAAGATCGTGAATGATGGCCAATCATTCGCGTATGGTTCCTGTTTATTTTAAGTGGTGTAATAAAATTCGATGACAGATAAACTGTTGATTAATCACGATTTTCCTGTAACTAACTTTATCCTAAAACACACTATTAGAGAAATTGGTATTTCGTTTTCGTTGGCGTCCCGTGATAGAGTTCAGGAATTAATCAGACTTCCTGCATCATTCCCAGACTACTGCTATTTGTAGAAAGTAATACTGCGCTATAAATTCGATCTCCCATGGAGATATAACCAGGTACAAGGTACAAGGACAGTCTACAAACTGTTGCGATCTTTAATATAATGCGATAATGTGGCATATATGTATGCAACGCATCGACGGACTCGTTATACCTGATCGTACGGGTTTATCTACCGTGTGCACCTTGCTAGCGAAGCATCCCATGATTACTAAGAGATTTCGATATTCTATCACAGAGCATCACTGGAGGAAAGCTTCTCTTTGTTTCCTAAAGAGACCCCGCGTCTCTGAAATGTACATTTTTTCAAGACTAAACTTCTTCAGCATGAAACTATGCACCAATCAGATATGAAGATTGATTACCACGGAAGAATAGTATTCAAATGTTGGATCAATGTCGAACGAATAACTACACACTCCAGAATGACGGAAAACAGGCAAACATCCACTAGACATGATCTTTTCGAAGGCACAGAAGACCGAACCACAGGCATCTTTCATCCAGGATCCATCGACCATTGTGTCCATTATAAGTTTTTGTCCCGTGAGCTGCAAGGAGGTTTCCCGTGCCGTCTTGTGAGACTTTATGCCGCTGCATTGTCGTGCCGCGGTGCGCCCCCTTTTTCCCTCCGTCTCCCCGGGCCCGCTTCCCTTTTTTCCCTTTTCACCGAGTATAAGTTTACGTTTGGAAACCGCGGCATGGCGCGTACACAGCATTCATTGGAACATCGGTACACCTTTTTCTGCCGATGGTCCCGCACGGACGGGCAAGCGTAGTCGCGCGTAGCGAACGACCGAGAGCCCTGCCGAACATGGCCGCTTTTGTCGGGAAGAGTGGCCTTTGTCTCGCGAAAATCAATATCCCAGATGAGCGATTTAATCGCCGGATAGATAATCGCCTTATTAAGCCGCGATTATCGCGATCGACGGTGGCGGCATTATAGCTCCGAATCAATGGGCATTAGCCATCGATTTTTCATAGAGCCGCGTCGAGTAGGGGAAACGGCACCCGCGGCCACGGCTGGGATTCACGTTGAAGGCTGCTTAGCGAAACATTCGGCCGATCGATGCTCGACATCTCGCCGCGAAAAGTCATCGCGGCAAACCGCCGGTGGAATCTGTCGGGTAATGGCGCTCGCGTTCGTCATAGAGGCCACATTGATCACGAACAAACGTCACGGTGACGTCGGGAAGCCGGCGGATCGATGCACGCCGCTTTTCACCAGCTTTCCGCGGACGCGACTTTTCCAAGACACCGGGTAGACGCGCGACAAGACGTGGGATAGTCGGTGGCTTCGCTTTAAGCGAGATAGGAGTACAGTTATCCATAAAAGTAGAGCATGCGTACGCCGGCTCGTAGAACGGCAGGTGGTGTCCGCTGCACCGCTGAACAAAGAGGAAAAAGGAGGGAAAAAAAGGAACTGGTACCTACCATCAGGACACTGCGTGTTCGTTCGAGTGGCTGTTCCTCTGAAATGATTGAATAATTGACCGGGTTCCACGAAAAAACGGCGATACGTGGAAGATGCTTCAGCCGCGTGCGTTTTATTGCACTTCGTCATGGTTCAGAGATGTTCCATTGCGAAAGAAAATACTGAATAGCAATGTTATAAAATTATTCAGACTACGTCGATTGATGCTTAGATGTAGAAATCGTGACACGGGAGGGTTGAAGTATCAAAAAGTGGTGAGAAAAATTCAGAGGGTGCTTTGTAATGAAGCACATTTGCGATTAGAGTCGCTATAATATCGATTTTATATGAATCCTGCATCGAGAAGTCCCACGAACTCTCTTGACATCTTAATATTTTTATGAAAATCAGGTGAATGCTGACATTGGAGCAGGGGGTGGGTAATAAGACGTACGTGCTACGTTTAAATTGAATTAATTAGTTATTATTCATATTTTATACAATAGTAATCATAATTAAGGTATTTTAGTCCTCGTATGTGTCTATATTCGTACAAGGGTACTCGATAAAATTGATAAATTGGGGTCTGCCGTGTTTTCTCGTTAACCTATATGTATATAGACGATCTTTTTTCTGGCGTTTTTCTCGCGTATCTTTACACTCTTATCACAATATCGTATTTTACACAGATCTTTCATTTACGGCTTACGTGCTAAGGGGGGGCCCCGGTGCAATATTTACACGCGTTCGAGGATCGATCGGTCTTGTCCAACGGTTCGGATCGATCCTATGTGGCTTGCACCGGGACTAGTAACGCTAGTAAATTCTACGGACTCTTCTTTCCACGATTGTATTTTTTCCCTTCTCCTCCTTGACGATGTTCGTCGTTTCCTCGCGTTTCCACGACGGCCGGCGCTCTATTATTCCGCGAAACTCGACGAAACCGTGACAATGCTGAACCGCCAACGCGTCACACGTTGGTGTTTTCAATGACAGACAGTTCCGAAGCCTTCGAAACGCTAGCAGCATCGTCTTCTGCCTTTTTCCTTCAGCTTTTTCTCCTTCGCGAGATTCGAGGGAAAAAGTTCGCGGAATAACGGATCCCCGGCTTCTCCCCGCGTCGAATCGCAATGCTAGCCAACACTTTCGTCCAACCGCGAGTCGTTTTACGCTGTTTTTCCTCGTAATTTACTCGCTCTTACACGCAATTTAGGAACTGAGGGAGCTTCGTCTTAAATTATACACGCACACGCCTCTTTATTGCACCGAATCTAAACGCTAGAACACGTCCTCTCTCGCTCTCTCGGCCCGTTGTTCCGCGCCTCGTACCTCTGCGGTAGAATCTAACGGCACTTATTAGTATACACGGAGGAATCATCGCCGCGCTGCAACGTTCCCCAGCGTGCACCGCGATGCCGCGTCCCGATTGTCGTCGCGGAATGACGCAGGAACCCAGCCAGCAATTCTGATTGACGTCGTGCGAACGACATCGACTCTCGTCGTACCTATTCCCTTCCTACCTTCGCGTCTACTTGCCATTTCCCGCTTTCTCAAGCTCTCGCGCGAGTTCAACAGACATCTAGAAGAATCCAGCTTCTAGAAATGAAGCTGGCTTTGTACTCCGTTCTCGAATTTCACAAATCAAGCGACACGTCCCTTTTCTCCATGAAAACACTGCTCGGAATCAATTTTGCTATCGACGAATACACTCGGGGGTGCACGAAACCTGAGTTTGTTAGTAAAACCTGGACATTTGAATTTTTCAACCAAATTCGGAGTGATAATACTGATTGGAGCGAGGATTGCGTTAGAAAAACGTGGATTTCGCTAAGATGAGAAAGGATGTTTACGGGTTTCGTGAATCCCCTCGTGCTGTTGGACAGACGGCGGCGTCTCCGCGGGCGAGAAAGAAGGCAGAATCAGGAAGTAAAGGGACCGTGCGAGACCGCGTTCTCATGAGACGACCATTGTTGCACCGACACGCCGGAGGATTTGGGTCAGCGGCGGGGCTCGTCGGCCCTCCCAGTTTCCCGTGCTCGCAAAACCGCAACCGTCTTTCTTGCGGTTTCGTGGCGTCTCTTTGAAAGCTGGCTATAGCTCGCGAGACGCGCAAGATGGCAAAGGTGAGCCATGATGGCCGACGGAAAACAGCAGAAACAGCAGAAACAGCAAAAACAGCGTAAAACCTGCGGCCTATTTCGACGTTTCAAAGCGGAGGAATCGGCGGAGGGGTTCGACCGGCGGCGTTGGCGATGAAAGAGGGTGAAGAACAGCTTGGTCCCTGGATCTTAGCCCGGCGGAATCTGGGTGTTCGGAAAATTTCGGGGGAATACTCGCGTGATCGAGGAGATCGAGCGACGAAAGTGTCCGCGACAGATGTTCCGTGCCTCGGGACTCCGTCGAACAGAGACTCTCGTGAATTTAATGAGCACGCATGTCAGGACTGTCCCGTCGAGATAATGATTTTTATTCCGCTGCTCCCCCGCTGCCCCCTCGGGCCGCCACGGAATCGCGCGTGTCTCCGTTTCTGCCCGGGTTCTCCGCTCCTTTTCGGAGGAGGCTCGGTTGCTTCATCCGGAAAGGAGGGACCGGTGATTACACCGCGCCACCCGTGATTGCCGAGATCGTTTGACTCACGAAAATGTCATTAGGATTTCATTACTTCCAGCCCGCCTCGAGGGAACAGACTGCTCAACGAGTTTGTGCAACGCGCCCCCTCTCCCCCGCCCCGCCCGTTCCCATTTCGCGTTACCCTCTCTGTTCTCCACCGTCTTCAAGCCCCCCTCGCGCTGTCGTCGCCGCAGAGTATCCAGCATCCAGCGCGAAGTGGGTCAGCCGCGGTTGGGCAACTGTCGCAAGGGGGATCGACCGATCTAGCGTGATCGACGATTGACATTTACAAACGGGGCGAACGCAAGGATCGTGCCGGACCGCGGGAGGTGGCGAAAATATCCATTGTCCGAGCGACGGATAATTGCTCGCCGCCGTTTCGAGACGCCGGCCGCTATCTTGACATTTAACGAACCTACGAGTGTGTAATCGTTCGCGATCATTGAAGTTCTAGAGGTACTTGGCGATCGGTAGACCGGTCGACCCTCCGCCGATTCACCATCCGCGAGTTCGCGCGGCGGATGACGAGGGGTGGCTAACTCGCGAGGGAAACGACAAAGATTGCCCGATTTTCTACCGATTCCCCGATAGGAAAGTTCCATCTTTTTAGTGGTTCTTACGCCGTGGTGGCTTGCGGTGTGATTTCCGACGCTGCTCCTTCCCTCGACGTTAGTCGCGGAACGAGATCGTTCCTCTCCGCCAAGGGTGGTCTCGCGAGCGTGCACGTGTGTCAGGTTCGATCACTGGGTTGATAAGAGATTGTTAGCGATCACTGGACGCGCGATCGTTCGCGATTGGTTTCACTGAAGCTACGAAGAACAAGGTGCTGCTGCGAGCCTCTCGTTGGTCCCTGAGGAAACTCGCGTCTCGTTTCTCCCGTCTCGCGCGTCTTTGCTGCTAGCGCTCGCCTTGGACGATCCAGGACGCGCTTTCACACAGGCTAAATTACTATTTATCGTTATTCGGCTTGTCTAACGGGCGTGTAACACGACGTCGCAATCCTTCACTTTTGACGGACGGCCCGCATGTGGAAACCGGCCAGCGATCGGCCGATCGACGCGGCTGCTTCTTGTTTAAACCCGAACAGCAAAACAATATTAACATCGAACGCGAATTCCACCGCGACAGGTGCTACACGTATTCACACTTTGGGGCAGGGGCGCTGGCATGTCCGCGGCGCTACGAAGAAGAGGCTCCTCCTGAACACAGCTCGAAGGACATCTTCGTTAAACCGCCGGCCACACCCTGAAAAATACCATAGACAAATGTGCTATTAGAACCCAACCCTCGTAACATCCGATGGGGGATGTACAGGGCGCCTCGAGGAGGTTTGTCAGGAAGAGTCAGGGGAGCAGTGTTGGGATGTATTGGATACATAGAACTCGCACCCAAAACTGTGATCTATCTGTTCGAAATCTTAATATATAAAGCAGAAAGCTTCTATATGTTTGTGTGCTTGTCTGACGCTTAAAAACTTTCGAACGATAAACTCTGGGCTCACGAAATGTGTCTCGGCTCATTGTGCCCGACTAATCTAGATGAATGTGACTATTTGCACAAAAAAACTAAAATAATATTTTTTTAATAAAGTCAGAATTTAATTTCGGGCGAAGCCGAGTAGAACAGCTAGTGTATCATATTTGGAAAATTAAGTGATGGGGTAGAACAGGTAGATATACTGAGTGTTCAGTTTGTGTGAAGTGTCGATTAGAAGCGTGGTATCTTTCTAGAGTTTCTAGAGCTTGTACATCATCATCAATTTTATTGGATCTAGTGATGCAGAAAGGTATCCACCCCGAAAAAAATAAAAAAATTAGTTAAACGTAGTATGGATTTCATAATTTTGTGATTTTTATTTTGCAAAAAATTACCAACGCATAGAACAACGCTTTTACTATACAATTATCAAAACTACCAAGCCATAGTTCCATTTGAGGCTTAAAAACCAAAAGCTACAGAAAAATTAAAGTAATATTAAATAACCCATTAAAAAGCATTCTAAAACTATAAAAATAATTAGATAATCCCGCATAGAAATAGAGCTACTTTCCTTTAACAATTAAAGTTTTCAAACTTTTACTCAGTTTCAGATCGTTGAGAGTTGGTAGCCTTCTGCACCACTAGTCCCAATTGATAAACCTACATCACACACAAAACTGTTCTCCTACTCAATTAATTTCACAAAAACCTAGGTATTTCGAAAACCCTTAAAACCCTTTTATTCCCAAACCATATCACCTCGCAATATTTCTTTCCTCCCAGCTTCCATCATTAGACACCAAACACATACAAAATAAAACAGTCTCATCAATCCCACCCTAGAAGCCACCATCCCTATCCAAAATCCCTCAACATTTCAATGATCCCCGTTTCAAATGTCTCTCTAGCAACTCTCGCGCACGAGTTCACCGTTGCCGCTTGCCCCATCGAGAATGGAACTGGGAAAATAAGGATGCATCTCCGTACCCCCTAGCATTGTATCGTTGTCGATCAGTCGAACTGTCGGCCAGGTCGGTCTAGCGGGGCTGAGAAGTGGCACTTACGTGAGTAGTCCGGGATTAGGCTCCGTCTGGTACCACGAGTACTGTGGCATGTAACCCGCGTGATGCGGGGGCGGTGGCGGCGGCGGTGGATGGTGGCCAGGCGTGTGGGGGTGGTGGTGGGTGTGTGGCGGCGCGTGTGGATGCGGATGGTGCTTCATCTCACCCGGCCAGGAGGGCGCGGGTGGGCTTTCGTTGTGCTGAGGCGACATCTCGCTTCCGGGGCTCGAACTGCCGGGGGTGTGACCCCCTGCACCACCCCCCATGCCACCGAGGTAGCCTGTCGTCGGACTTCCCGACACGGAACTTCCGCCTCCTGAAACGTGAGGAAGAACGGTCGAGATTAATCTTCCAGATAGCGACTTATCTTTTGCCAGTACTGGCTGGTACACAGATGGTGGTAGAAGGTATCTTTTGTAGGCTTCACGGTACTGGTTCTCGAGCTGGGGTGGCCGAAAGGTTTCCGCGCATTTTACTGTGGTACGAGAGGTAAAGAACACTGGAATGGGATTGATGCAAGTGCAAGAGGTGTCTGTTTACAGGCATTTTATACTCCCGGAATATCTTAAACAAGTTCTGCTGCGAAAAACTGTGGCAATTTTACAATTATACGAAGTAGGGCACTCCACTACTGAGAATAGTACAGGTTCATTACCCATTCACTATATGTATCAGTGAAACAGGTCATTACTTAATGCAGAGAGTGTCAAGGGAACGTGTTCTATGATAAAAGTATTCCCTTGGTGCAACGTTGAAACTAGTATAGGATGTTTGTACGGCTGTGACATGCAAATTCTCGTTTCGAGGATGTTTCTAGAGAAGTCACAGTGACCAGGAAGTTCTGTGGAACCGCCACGCGTCGATGATTCGTCGCGAACCGTATCGACGCAACCAGTCGTATCGCAAAGTCGATTCTGAGATGTGGATCGGCAAGGTTGTCGAACGGTTCTGTGCCGATGGCGCTGACGATTCGATCTCTCTAATTGATTTGCATCTTACGACGGGATTCGTGAGTTTCGCTCGTGTCTGCAGATAACGGCGGGTACAACCTTTCTCGTATCTTTTTTACGGAATCTCGCCTTTGCGAACGTGACGCGTGAAATTCATTGGGATAAATCCCGTCCCCCATTACGCACACAGATCGATCGAATATCGGTATGCAAAATATTTTCAATCTGATCGAAAGCACACCGAAATCGTGTCCGCCTTCAGATTTATCTGATAATACGGAATAATTATTAGCTTTTAAACTTTACGATATGACACTACCAGTGTTTTCTGATAGCTTATGCCCAGAGACACGAATTTATCACTTTTTCGCGGATTAAAGTGATCATTTGATGTTTGGAAATTTGTACCGTAATGGGGGAAGAATGAAACTGCCAAGTTTTATAAATAATAGTTAGGTAAATAGTTTTATAAATAATAGTTAGGTAAATAGTTTTATAAATAATAGTTAGGTACTTATCAAACTTTTAACTTTTAAATCATTACTATTCCGTTTTAAGTTAACTTTGTATCATAAATTCACTTTAACACTGTTGCAAGAGTTCAGTTTAATTAATAAAAGTTCTGGGGGATCATATACTTTTGAATAGATATTCAAGAGTAAAATATAAAAATTGGGAATATTTTTTTGATTAGCATTACTTAAGGAATTGAAAACAGACTAAATAAAGAAGAGAAAGCACACTGTGATTTTTATATAATTATTTTCACCGAACGGTCAAAGGTTTCAATTATCAGATCTATCTACCCCACATTTTCAGAAAATCTGCTTGTCACAACTGTAACTTTTTCAGAGTAGAATGAATGTTCCTATATAATTAGAACTTTTTCCTACATTCAAGAAAATAAAAGTTTCTTAGTTACAGAAAAATATATGAAATAAAAGTTTCAGTTAATACACTGCATTTTATAACAGTTTTCTCGAAACAGAAAAGATAATAGTCATGAAATTACAGTCATTTCATAATTAATTGAATATTTTAGCAGTTTCATTCGACCACCGAGGACGATGATTCATGATTCCCCGTGCAAAATTTTCGCTTAAAGAATCCTCAGTGTTCTATCTGTTTTCTCTCTGCATTATTGATAATTGTAGAAACCAACGCACCTCCTTGCATGAGACTTCCGGGTTGACCAGGTTGAGGGGATGGTCCTCCAGGTAGAGCGGTTCCACCGGCTAGGAGGCTGCCGTGCTGCCCTCCTCCACCTCCACCACCCTGCTGCGCCGCCTTCATCATCTTCTTGTATTTGCTTCTTCTGTTCTGGAACCAGATTTTCACCTGCAACAAAAATCGAAAAGAACGGCCTGGTCAGGTGAAACTCGTTTCACGAGTTGTCAGTAGCTATTGCTGGAGGGGCCGCGCGGGGGGGGGGGGGGCTGGGGTTGGAGCGAAATAAAAAACGAACGAAAGAAAAGGAGTCGGTCGCTCGGGTTGATGTACTATTTAACGTAGTTCGAGAGACGTGGGAAGCCAGCAATTTTCACTGTCTCTGCCGCTGTCCTTCCGTCCGTCAAACATCCGATAATTACAGTCCCCGGTATGAATTTCTGCGAGTACACACGCGCGCGCGCCGCGTAATGATACACGCTTGTTCGCCCGCTCGGCGTACGCGGGGTGTTTCGTCATTAGTGGGCATAACTCCAGAGATGAATTCAGCACGCCGAAGTAGTACAGAATATTGTAATTAAGTTGCTGCCATTTTTGTTCCGTCTTCATGGAAGGTCTGCTTTTAGGGAGTCCGCCCCGAAGTGATCACTAAGCTTCAATTCGTGCCCGCAAATGCCAGTACTTAGTCCAGTAATATTCGTATTACGGTTTAATAATACACATACCTCACACGATGTGCGTGGCGTTGATTGACGGAATTTCTACCTAGAACGCTGAAGCACAGGCATACCTATAAACATAAGACCCGTGCGTCTATCCGTAACCACTTCGGCGCGCCGAATTAAACCCCGAAATTATGTCCGCGATTGGTGAAACGTGCTATAGAAGTGCATCTCGTCACGAAGAATTCGCGGTTTCATCGCGGCGCAGCGGCTGGAACGATACATTGTGGCGTCGGATCGAACGGCTACGCCATGGAATCTAGCCATAATACCGTCGCATCATCGCGCTACCGGGTTCAATGCCGATGGAAGATGAAAAAAAGGAGGAACTGCTGGTTTCGTAACTGTCGTTTCTTTTGCCTCTGCCTACACGCCGCATACAACGTCGAGCACGGTCTGCGGCGGATACTAATGCGCGTGAGTCGCTCTTAGGATTGCACATGCGGTATTTTTTTTTGTCTTGGCGATCTATGCGTACATACGCCGCGTGCACGTGACGTGCTGCTCAATCTTACGTAACCTTGCCTCATAGAGGCGAGTCGGGAGCGGGAGAAACGGAGGAGAGGAACGTTCGCGTTTGTATTACACGCGTATAAAACGGCACTCTGCCCTTCCGTCGCAGGGAGTTGCGGGAATAGGAAGATTGTCCTTTCGCTCGATGGGATTTTCAATTAAAACGCTACGAATCTCAATTTCTTGTAGTGGTTTCAGTTCTTTGGAGCGACTTCCTAACTTATTAGAAACTCCACAAAATTCGTGATGCTTCATTTGTTTCGCGAAGGTACTTATATCAAAACCAGCCGCGAAAGGCAATCAGAGAGCTGATTAGAAAGAGATACAGAGATCTGTAAGACTTCTCAACGGGGTCGAACGGTGCATCCTGTTCGCCGATAAGAATCGCGATTGACAGACACCTAAAGGACGCGTATCACGTGTCCTCCTCGTCAACCCCCGGTTCCGGCGTTGCGTAATCGCCATCAAGCCTCTATGTGTGCCGGTACGTTCGCGCGTCGACGACTTTTTACGCCTGGGGCGTCAATCAGAAACCGTACGGTTACTTTAATTAACTAAGTCGGGCCCGTGGAGCACGGCTGGAGGCGGGACGCGGCGCGAGAGGGCGAAGGGGGCGCGCTGGTGGCTTAGAGCCGCGAAGAAGAGGAGAGAAACTACGACGACGGGCGAACGGGGGGAGTGTGCGGGGCGCGTGGTCACGTCAAAACGAGTTCATTAAAACCGCAGTGCGGGTTCGTCTAACCGCGAAAGAAACGCACCGCTCGCATTGTTTCACGTTTTCGCCAGGGGAATCGTCCCGCTCGGGGCTTCACGTGCACCAACACACGTGCAACTGGGGGCTCGCGGAATGCACGTGCAAGGGGTAACGTGTGCGGCGTAAAATGGCCGCGCATAGTGCGGTATCGGCCGAAAAGTATGTTGCTGCTGGAACACCGCGGGCATCCCTTCGACCTGGCCAGCCCCATCGGCGAGCGTGCGCCCGGCGTGCCGGCGCAAATAAATCTCTTTCTAATTGCTCGCTGAAAAAGTCGGCCGCGGTTGCGCCGAGGAGATGGCGCCCGACAAAGGGCCCAGCGCTAAAACCTCGTCCCGGCGTGGTTTATTTCGTTGCCCGGCGGGGTCCCCGGGCATCCGCCGGTGTCACGGCTTTGTTTATTGATATTTACAACCAACGTGACACGGGGTACCACGCATAGGCTCGAGGGCCTCGCTTTTGTTCGCGAGTTACGTCTCTTCTTTTGGTCGCCGGATAGTTGCTATCCCCTTGTCATAGAGCGACGCAGCTGCAGATTCTCGAGAAGCACTGGGAAATTCTGGTTGGTTTGAGATTGTGTAGGGAATTGATGGAGGATGTTTGGAAAAAGTCTTGCGCTTCTACTGGAATTCAGATATTGGAATAGAAATGTGGCGTTCTTTAGAAGTAATTGACAGGTAGCTCTGTTTTCTGCGCGTGTCAATCAGGTTGGAGTGAAATCAGACTACAATTGCAATTTCCCTGTAAGCGCAGTGAAAGGTGAGGATAGGAGTTGCCTGTATTTAAGTTTCCCATTCACTTCACCCTTTCTCTAGATTAACTCGTTAGGGTGGGAATAATAAGCGCAGACCAAGGTACAAATTACGCGTGTATATTATTACAAGTGGCCTTCTTCAAACAACGGGCTATCCTAAGGGGTGGTTTCAACGACAGTTGACCATAAAACGCGATCATGTTAGCGGAGTGCGAGAATTCATTGTATGCGCGTTCATGACATGCGAAGATCCCAGGCTAAAGGGACAGAATAATTCTAAGAATACACGGTAATTTATCCTTTGAAACTCGTGGAAGCTTAATAATATCCACCGAAATTTCTCCCTCGAATTCCTTCCCTCGAGACTCTCTCATCCAGCATCGATTACCGCAATCAGTCTAACTGCTGGGACGCGAAGGGACATCCGTGGATGGACGGCAGCGGACAAGAATTCAGGCAAAAAACGCACGGGGTCCGCGGTTCGAAATGTATGCAAATGCGCGTGACGAGTCAGCACCGCCTCGCGACGGAATACATAAGTACACGAAGGAAGGCAGGCACGGAGAGCGAGGCAGTAGAAGAAGAAGAAGAAGAAGAAGAAGAAGAAGAAGAAGACGACGACGAAGAGGCGTCGTGTGCGGACCAGGCATAACGCCGACGGCCACTGAAACGGCACGGTGGCAGGCTTGCTGTTATCTCTTTCCCTCCAGCGGGGATGTGTGTACAGACGCGGCTTTACGCAGCGATGTCGAATGGCCGTCGGGCGCCCCGCGCGAGTGCAAGAATCGCTCGTTTGCCAGTTGGTGGTCGCGGAAACATTTTTCACGGCACCCATCGGCGGAGGGGCAGGGAGGGGAAAGGGGAGGGCGCCGGTCTGGGTGTACGTATACCGTTCTCTGCCGTTGACGTCGTCTGGACCAGCGACGGCTTCCGACGTCGCCCACGGCGTGGCGCGGAGGCTCGTAACGCAGCCCCTGCTGTCGATATTGCCGATGCATACTCAATGAGCGACAGATCGTCGCCGTAGGGTGAAGGGGCGTGAGAGAGGGGGGGGGGGTGAGCGAGGAACGGGGGTACAGCAGCAGCCGGGACAAGGTTTCAGAGTAAAAAGGTACCGGGCAACGTTTCGCCTGCGTGAATCCGAGAGCCGCGGCCTGTTTAATATTTATGAGAGGCATCTAGGAATAATCTACGTCTAAATGAAAACGCTGCCGACGATTCGAGGCGGCGCGATGCCGAGGCTCTGGTGGGCCACCTGCTTCGCCACTTTGGCCATTGGGTTACTCTCAGGCGCTCGGAAACCGTGGCGAGAGTGAAACGCGATGGATAGGAGCTTCGATTTTCAGTGGAGGCCGTGTCTGATCATGGACGATCTGGATTCACTGTTCCCTTGGAACTTGGGTGTACATTGTGAGTTCAGGGATTAGTGCGTGTTGTTATGAGATACTCGGGAATCCGAAGGAATTGGTATACGATCGATGAGAGGCTTGGTTAGTTAGTAGAGATTCTGTCTGATCATAAACGGTCTTGATCCACTGTTGGCTCTGAATCTACTTAGGCATGCTATTTTAAGAGATAAGTGGTGGTAGATAATTGTCATATGGGGCTTGAAATTGTGACGAAATTGGGACACCATAAGCTTTCAGTTGAGACTGTGTCTGATCATTGACGATCCTGATTCACTGTCCACCTCGAGTCGGCGTACAACCCTGAGAGATTAAGTAGTTCGCGATGCTTTGACTTTTTCTTTCCGTTAGAATAACTGACCGATATTCGTCGCGAGCTTTGTCGAGTGATGTATGCGAACCATAGATGCCGTAATTGGCACTTGCAAAAATGTAGTCCTTGACTTGATAATACTAGCCGATAGCGGCACGCTGTTTGAACGTAGTTCTGTTAACTGCAGTTACAACCTAGTTACGATGGATCGAGGCACGGGCGATAAAACTTTGGGAAGGTTTTGAAAGGTTATGGTAATGTGATCGTAAAATGGAGGAAGTTTCATTGCATCTGAGTGATGCGTCTCAAAATTCCTTTCGAACACACAGAGTGATCATTATCTGTTTCAATGTGGAAGGGAAAATTACGGCATTTGCGACGCCAGTAGACCGCCTTTATTATGTAACCAATCGAAAAACGGTATCTGGTTTTGAATATACAGCGGTAGATACTAGAATGAAACGTAATTTCCCTTTTTCCTCAATTCAAATTAGGCGTCGCGAAGAGCATGTTGTTTTCCCGAAAGAATAGTCGATAAATATAAATGAAAAGTGTATCAGGTAATGGTTTTCGGCGGACTTGGTGTCGCAGCGAAGGTTATCTGATCCATTAGCGGGTCGGCTGTATCATTCCTCGAATAATCGAAACGGGGGCTGGACAATTAAATGCAATTACGCTAATGGCGGCCACTGCGTGAGCAATAACGCGATATGAAACCAATAGAGCGATGGCTGGACGTTAATAATTTCTCCAGCATTGATAAGCCCGCGGCTGACATTGTTCAACGTTTTTAACACATTCCGTTTGACCACCGGCCACGATGCTTATCGGCATATAATTACTTTGTTTTCGAATGAAGCGCATCGACAAACCAGTTTACGGGGCCGTTCATCCTACGCCAACCATCAACGTATAGGAACACTAACTGTACAGTAACCATAAAACTGATTGCTAATTGCGTTCGAAATTTTTCCAAAAGAGTTACTTTGCATGCCAGTTGCGAGTTTGATTGGTGATAAAACAAGCCTGAATTGAGACGGTAGGATCATAATGACGAACACTAATCACTAATCCCTTAATTCTTTGTGTCTGATTATCAATGGAAGTCTTCTACTTGCAAGTTTCTTTAATAAGGAGATTTTAAATAAATTCTCCATCTATTCCTTCCAATTCAACCTTCCAATTCAATTACCAAACTAGGTAACAAGTCCTTGACTCTATCACTCGACGTATCAACCCCTAAATCCACCCCAAAATATCAGCTCGCATCGTCATTGTATTAAGTTTTACATGCTCTTTTTCTAAGAGCACGTGGTTTCGGCTATTGCGCAACAGTGCTCCCGTTATGGTAGGAAATATAGCCAGGAATTATTTCGCCAATCATCACGTTTCACCCCCTGCCGTAGTCGGCGCAAAATTGGAGGTTATATCGCAGTGGCGTATCGCTCGTTGGATCGAGTTATATTCCCGTGGCGGGTCGATCTCCGACATACAGACACGGGGACCCCCGTCGGCGTGTTCTGAATGATCCAATCTGTCCGCACAATAAATAATCACGCGTATCGGTACGGCCTACCTGCGCCCTCTCCGTAAGCCGAAAGCCGTAACAAACTAATCCGTCATCGGTACCGAGCGATACACGGTCCGCCCGTACAAATCGTTGAAGGGTTTTTCAACGGGCAGCAATCAGCGTCAGCAGCCCTGGGAATCGATGGCGAGGTGAGAGTAACTCCCACGTGAAGCATTCTGAATTCTCGATACAAGTTAGGGGATGAAATCAGGCTGTTTAATTGACCCTTGTCGTTGGCGGGGAGCTTAAGGAATCCTAATGGATCAATGATTTTGCATGGAGGTCTAATTAACTACTAGATCGTTATCGTTATCGTAAATTAAATTTTGAAGTGATGAATCAGATACTGTGGGGGTAGTTTCATTTTGACTCAGAAGTGAATCTCGAATATTCTAAATAGCGAAGCTATTCTTTGTGAAGGTTATTCTGTCCTTACGTGTAGCAGGGGTGGAGTTTAGTTACCATTCGTCGAAAAGCTCGAAGGGTTGGAGGGTCCAAGAACTGGAGGACCCAAATTCGATCGTGGCTTGGCGAATACATTGAGAGGCACGCGCGAACGGGCGACATATGTGGCGTTTTCCGCGCGTGGTCGCCTGCTCAAGCATGTAAGCAGGTTTCGTAGATACCTAAGTTTCCAACCAGTCGAGGGTGGCGGGGGTGGGGATAATAACAGCCGTGTAAATGCGTCACTAGGGCCCCGTTCGTTCGCATAATGCTATAATGCCTTTTTTTTCATTTCGCTCGCCCGCTCACTCCCACAATGCAACGTCGGTTCCCCCGTGCCCCTCTGCTCCCCCGCACCGGCCCCCTCGCTGCTTCGGCGATTCCCACTTCCTGCCTGGCATCGGTGATGCGCAGTGCCACCTTAACAACAACGAAATTCCCCAGTGGTGCAACGGCCCCCGCGCGTTTTGCTATTCATCGTAGCGTTTCTGTTCCTCTTTCTCCTTACCCTTCGTCCACGAATCGACCTACGTGCACTCCAAGAACGCGAGCACAACAGCCCCCGAGGAATCGGGAGTTCCATCGCAAGGTTCGATCCGTGCGTTCCAGCCGCGGACAAGAATTCACCTTTGCTTTCCGTTTCCTCAACGACGGCTGCCATTTCCATGCGGCGTGTCTCGTGTTTGATACAGATCGACGCTCGTGTGACATGGAATTCTATATTTTCCTCCGCTTCGGTCGCGATTAGAGCTCTTACTTTTTGACCCGTCGAAACAACTTCATGTCATTGAATGTGATATTGTTCGATCATTTTTGGCTAACATCAAACTATGCCACAGACAATACAACATTCAATGACTTGAAGTTGTTTCGGGTAGACGGGTACCCGACGGGTCAAAAAGTAAGAGCTCTAGTCGCGATCGCGAGAAGTATTTCGTTGCTACCTACGATCACAATAGGCCACGTGCCCACCTTTTGTTTGTCGGGCGCAGGTATCTTAATCGGAAGCCCGATTATCGCGAACGCCATTACCCAGTCCTCGTGTATTCCAGCTTTCGACGCGGTATCGAAACCAGGCGAAAAATAGTTGAAATCGAAACGCTGCTTTAAAACGCGATCACGTAGCGGCGGGCAACGGTGACGCTGTGTGTCAAGCGGAATACGAGCAAAGCGGCAAAGCGGTACACGCGCGTACCCTGTCACCGTTCCTTTGTCCCGCGACCATTTGTTATTTTGTACATATTCATAACGCCGTTACATCATCGTGTACCGATGCATTCTCTCCTGGCTTCTGCCTTCTCTCTTTTTCCCGTTTCTCTCTCCACCTGTGCGGACATCGCGCTCGTCACGGTTTTCCACTGTTCATCGATACCTCTGCCCGTCTGGAATTTATTGAAGGGATTTCTAAAAAACACCTAGGAGGTTGAACAACACTGTGAAACACACTTTCATCAATATTTTGGCTCCTTGAAATTAACTAGAATAATTGTTGCAAAAAGAATAATAACTAATTCTATTGTCAAACCTTTGGTTGTGACTTTGAAAGATAGCAGGTTCAGAATTTTGAGTTGTAAGGGTTTGGAGAGTCTACTGACAACCTAACACTAGAATAATTATTCAGGGATGTTCATTAGAATTTTGAGGATTGTTCGAGCGAGTTACTCTCTCGTCAGTTGCATCGGGAGAAAAGATGGCACCAAGTGTGTAGCTCAAAGTGTTTAAGAAGGATCTTCGGAGATGTTATACTATACTAAAGAAGAGATATATTTTAGTTCAAGTACCCTTAAATAGTGGGGGATTACAACTGCAATGGAGCAAGAAGTTGGGCAAAGTTTGAAAGGATTCTCGGATGGATGTGGTCCCGTTAACCGTTTACGTATCATTTATGATAAAATGCAGATGCATCGCTGCAAACGTTGAACCACATCTCTCCCTAGGCACAAGGAGATCCTGCGTTACGTGAGAAATCTTAGGGAACCGTTATTGTATATCGTACTGGCTGTCGTTCGCAAGACACAAAGGCCCTATTCATCCGCATGCAATCGCATGCATAGGAACTGATCCTGACTTCCAGCATGCCTCGCATCGCTTCGCGCCATCCTCCACGGCAACGGGTACCTCCTTGCTCGCCCAACCTCGTTAGATCGTGGTAAAAGAATAATATCCGGCGACGGGGCTGCCGCTTCACAAAATGAGATACCGATTACACCGTGCTTCCGACACTTTCTCCGAAAGCTCCCATCGTACACGCTGCCGGTGGAAAGTCCGTGTACACATATTCATGAGAAAGGGACTCAGAACCTTAGAGGAAGGAATTCATCAGCGTTCTTGCTTCTACAATCTGGTACCCCGATACGTGACTCTAGAAGAACCTTTCACAGCAATGAAAATTTAATAAATTATCAAAGGAAAATCCCAAGGATCCTACAACCCAAAGTAAACTGAACTCTACTTGTCAGGTAGCTCCTCCAAAGTTCCTCTGTCTCCACAAATTTAGCAACGCCACGACATATCCACGATGCACCTCAATCCCAGAACATATTACACACGAACCTATGTATTACGACAGAAGATACCGCAAGGGAGTTTCACCGTGTCCATTGAAGAAGGAGTCAAGAGCTAAGGACGACCCAGCGTTGAAAAGGATTGGGGCCTGCTGTTTCGGGCGCCTGTCATTGGCATAATTAACAAGAAGGCAGCAAGCGAAGCAGGCTCGGCCGATTCCCATGTTCGTATTCGCGAGTTTCCACGAGCTGCTCTCCTGGCTAAGTCCTCGTTTGTAGGTGGATACCTTCGTCACGGTGAGCGGTTCGCACCATGGTTTACCGGACAATCGTGGTGGACGCGCTCGAGGACGATGAGCGGAGACAGGACAAGAGAGAGAGAGGGAGTATGAGACGGTTTGGCGCGGTAGAGGGGTGTAAAGGGGGACACACCTGGGGGTGGTGGTGGGGGGTGAGGGGAGAGAAGCAGCGACGGAGGGAGAGAGACGGAAAGAGAAGGGACCTTCTTCTTGGTAGCGGCCGCGGAGGAAGAAAACGAGGGACCACCGGGAACAGGGAGGCAAGGGGCAAGGAGAATGTCGTGCTGTGCTCATCGAGGTGTAGATCCTCGTCCCCTGGGTCGTTCCTACGCCGTGGTCAGCGTCCCACTAAGCCACGGTCACGTTTACATTCGCGTTCTGACTACGTTTAAATTGCAACCGTGCGTTAGAAAAATGCCTCTCGGCTACGTCTTCGCCCATCCTGAATCCACCGAGGGAGACGAGGAAGAGACAGATATTGTGCTCTCAGCACCGCGAGCGATTCGTGCTCTGCGCACGGTACATCGATTCTGTAACGTCATCCCCATTATTCTCCGCATCTCGAGCTTATCACCCGACGGCTTAGTCAGAAGCTTTCGAGTCTTCATATCCTCGTTTTTGTCCATCATCGCCGCGGGACTCCTAGAAGTGGACAACACAAGTGTCCTCCTCCCTCGCGGCGTTTGATGCAACGTTTCCTACGCGGCGTTTCCTCTAAATACACTGAAATATACTGGCAGATAAGATCCAGGCACCGGTTAGCCGCGGGTTTCGCTTCGGCGATCGTTTCGCGCCTGGGATCGCACCTGGCGGTGCGCGCGGGTTCTCCGACGCGGCGGCTAGAGCCAGCGGTGCCGCGAGCGATGTTCGTTTCTGGTGTCTGGCGGCACTGCGGCGCACGGATTAAGATGTAAACGACACGTTGTAACACGACGGCCAGGCCAGCGGATAGGTCGACCGGTCCGCGGTAGGGCCCTCTTTATTTCTCGTTCGTGGAAACAGTAAACGCCATGTGGAGCGCGGTTGGTTCGCGCTCCGATGGGCTGCGAGAGCGTTTCTGGACTTTTACGGAAATCGGGAACCTGGGAGCACCTTGCGCCACCATGTACAGCGCTCGGCCTATGGTGGCGAATGACCTAGGCCGATCCCATATGCGTATGGAGCCTGCTCCCGGAGCTTACGAGCCCGCCGCGTCCTGCACTCGCGAACACGTTCCAAGACGGCCGCGTTTCAACCGCCGCGGGGGGGAAAAAGAAAGCAGATTGAGATATCGGGAGCGGGAGCTGATAAACGAGCCTGCTTCGACTGTTTTCTTTTATCAGGAACACGGCTTCTACGCGCCTGCGAGGGAATAGCTAGCGGAGGCATTGAAATGCTTGGGATGCTTCTTTGCTTGCTTTCTTGGCGCTCGCTTCGGTCTTGTCTTCGGGTGGTTGGGGTGGATTAGGATGTTCGTGAACATTGTGTCGTCGAATTGTTTGGGGGAGCTGAAGAATCTTATTCTTCTTCATTTAAGGGATGAGAAAGTGGGGCGAGGTTTATTAAAGCTTCGGTTGAAATTAATAAGTTCAAACACATCGCCTCGTTAAATCCTGAAAACCAGCTAAACCATAGATTTAATAACCCAGTGATATCCCTAATGTATAGCAATCTCGCAAAACCAACATACCCACGCGAGATTAATCTCCCGTCGCGCATCGAACAGCGGCGGAACTGGTGTCGGTGCATATGTAAATCGGCGGCAATGGTAGCGAGAAAAACTTGACTTCGCCGGTCGTGTTTACGGTAATAAATAACAAGAAAGTCGCCTGACGAGGAGAGTGACATCGCCGCGAATCCTGGCGGCCGCGGAATGACGAAGTGGCCCCTCGTTTAGCCAGGATACGCGTTTGCATCGCGCTCGCGCGTATCCGAACGCACGCATTCATTATTCCAGCCTCGAAGTATCTGACGCAGAGGCTCGAGATAAAGGCTTATCGCTAAGCTGGTCGGTATACGGCGATGCATCGCGTATATCC
Source organism: Andrena minutula (assembly GCA_929113495.1). NCBI lineage: Eukaryota > Metazoa > Arthropoda > Insecta > Hymenoptera > Andrenidae > Andrena > Andrena minutula. The sequence continues at coordinate 25,463,382 of OV815994.1, forward strand.
GCGATCTAAGTCCGGGAAATCCCCGTTGCCGCGATTACCATACAGCGTTCCGCGTCTGTTCATGCTGCGAGAAGAAAATCACCATTTGATCGCGCGAGAATCCCCGGTACAGTAACCCGATTCCCCGCGAGGATCCCCGGATCTCCTCTCGCCCCTCTCCTATTGCTGGAATCGAGCGTCTTCGCCGGTAATCTTTGGAGCCTCCCGATAAAATCTCGCGGCGAATTAAATACCGACGTTCGGGGTTTTATTTAGCCGGGGATTCCTGGCTGAAACGCGACCAAGCGACGCGCCTCGATTCTTATCGCCGGCGTGATTATCGGCCGCGAGGAGCCGGCCGCCGCCTTATGAATTTTGATGGTATCTGATCGATGCTCGCCGAGAAAAATCCGCCTCGTTAAACGAAAATTTACAACCGACCTATTCCAGTTTCGTGCCGGCGATCCTACGGACGGCGGAACGGTAAATTATGCGCCGCGCGACTGGCGCATGCACTTTCCACCGGGTCCGTGGGCACACATCCTGCACAGACGGCTGCACAGCTTTCAGCAGCGTGGCGCGCGTCCCCTGCGAGGCGATATATAAATGTTTTTGCCGCCCGGAGAACCGCTTCGAAAGATGTTGCGGTATCGCGAAGAACCGCCGTGCCGGCAGACACGGGAAAAAGTCAATGCCGAGGCACCGCATCCGCGCGCACTCGCGTATGAAATTATTTGTATCAACGCGGCCTCCGCGAGCCAGCTTAGTGAAAAAGGATCGCGGCCGGGAGAAAAGGAAAACATGGCCGTTTCGGTTCATCACTCGAAATGCTAAGTTTTTTTCGCTCACGGAAGAGGCTACGGTAGGTGGACCGTGGCACGTGAAGATGGTGTTAGCTTTGAAGAATGCGGTGAACTCGGGAAAAGGTATCAGCTGAAGCATTAGGCACTCCTTTGTACTAACTAGCCATCAGATGATTTTTAATTGATACACAGAGAAGCATCGCGATGAACTATCAAGTGCATATATATCGTACGTTAGGAACCAATATTTAACGCATAATTTCATGTAAACGGGAACTAAGGAAGGAGAATTGAGCACGGCTTTTTCCAGGACACTCGCGTCGCAACTGCACTCACACGATCTAATGCAGGACCCGCAAGACGCTGCGGCATTATCCGAAGTACTCTTCGGCGGGCACGTGCAATTTTCGAGCGGTTTCCGCGGGCTGGATATTGAGGGAAGGGAGATAGGAAGCGGGGGGACGAGAGAGGAGGACGTGGGGAGGGTTGGAGAGGGCAATTTCAGTCGGGTTGACGGTAATTTTACGCTTTTACTCGGGCAGGTTAGCAAGGCGCGGCCCGTTCTCGTGGAAAATGTCGTCCTTCTCGCGCGATGCTCGGTACTCGCGCGTTGCCGCTCCGCTCGTCCCGCTCTTTCCTCTCCCGTCTTCGGTAAAGGCCTTCGAGTGGGTGAGCACACGAAAACCGCGAGACCGTACATCCAGATAGTTACGGGACATGACTTCCTCGCTCGCAGGACTTTATCGCCCCAGAAATCTGCTGCCGTGTGCATCAACACTTACGTGGCCGTGCATGCATGCACGATGTACACCAGCGTACCGTTTTGCGTTCCAAATGGTACCGCTGCCTAAGATTTCCTACTGTACACTTGCCCCTGATTCGCCGTGAACCAGGGGAACAGGAAGGTTCCGCGGCTCTGCTGTCGTTGAAATACATGTGGGTGGTCCTCGGCGTGGATTCAGGAGAAAAGAAGTTAGTGCAGTTATCTTAGCGTACTTAGAGGTGATAAGACTCTAAGATGAATTCAGAATAATAGTTTAGAGTGTTTAGACACTTACAAATGATAGTTTCGAGAACGATATTTCAAAGTCTCCACGACTATGATCATACATTGACCTAAATCTTGATAGCCAGAAGCTCGGAAGTCGATACCGTTGTGTGCAGTGTACCAATCACTTTCATTCCCCTGTACATCCCCACTCACGGGAGTGAGATGACTGGTGCTGTTTGCTAGTGGAAGATCATCGATTTAATGGCAGTTGCAACAACACTTTCGTTGACCAACCAGTTTCCCTGTGTTCCTCAAAATACTCTGGTTGCGATTGTGTTTCGGTAGAATTCTACGTGCAGTAAATAGAATGCATGAAGGTGTCTAGAATTGTAGTAGCAACCAGAAACAGTTTCACGGTTACCGTCGGTACGAGACGCTTCATTGATCTTCAGAGATTATTCCGCTGTATTCCAGACGACCACAGGGGCAGGCATTTTTCATCACCTCCTGTCCTTCCCTTTTCGTTCGTTCCGCGCCGCTCGCATAACGGAGAAATCCGCGAGAGCTGCCTGTATATACACGCGCGGGTCTCGCGCGTGCACGCACGTGTTCGCCGAGGAACTCACGCGAGAGAGGATGGATCGTTGTTGCCCGGAGTCAACGGCGTCGGCTGTTGGCTCGTCGGAGGCTCGACTTGAAGGAGCAATCGTTCGCAAGGAGCAACGAGCGATCGTTTGATAAGGGTATAGATGCGCCCCGGGTGTAGGCGTAATAAATTGTTTGCTGATTCCATTGAGCCTACACGATGAAAACAATGGGGCAAATGAGAGATGGAGGGCGACCGAGAGTTGGCCAGGAAAATGAAATATTGCCTGGCTTCGCGGATGTCGCTGATGAAACACGTTCGATTTCTAATCTGTACTCTTTTCGCCGGCGTTGTATACGACAGAGTCTTTCGACGAGGTAGAAGACGTTCTAGAACTTCCATAGATCCTTTAGCAATAGGTAGTTTTTCGAATTACAGTCGAACCTCGATAACTCGAATCTCAAGGGAAGGGAAAGAATCTTCGAATTATAGAGGTTTCGGTTTATTCAGTTTTCGAGTTGTAAAGGTGAAGAAAATTTTCGACTTATAGAGGTTTTCGAGTTATCGATGTTCGAGTTATCACGGTTTGAGTTATTGAGGTTCGAGTCATCGAGGTTCAAATTATCGAGGTGTGAGTCATTATTATTATTTATTATTATTTATTAATTAACGGGAAGACCCTTAGTATACAAGAGACATGAAGCAATTACAAAGTAATATGCGTCTGGTAATCTAAATCTGATAGCCTAAGCGTGCATTCGGCCCGGGGACAGTTATTCGAGTTATCGAAGTTCGACTTTACAGTTGTCGGTTGGGCCCCTACCCAAAAAGTCCTCTCAGGGCCCTATCTCCAAACAAATTATATCCAAAAACTACATTCTCTTCTGTACTGCTACAATTAGCCCGTTTTCTGTAAACTACCTCTTTATTTTCCCAAAAAATGGGCCCCTCAGAACGTTTGCCACTTAAGCCTTTTTCCTTAAATCGTTAAATCTGCTACTGCCCTCGTTACCCTCTTTGAAAACCTCGCGTTCCGAAGTTTAGTGGCACTGATTTACACCGAATGCCTCCTCGAGCTGCCTTAATTGAATCAATCAATCAGCCAGATGGCCGGCAATGCCTCTAAACCGACGATCGCGGCGGTAACGAGCCGCGACACCAGTAGCCCGTTGGTCACGGATCGTTCGGCTGGTAGCGTCGCGCCGCGGAATGGAGCTGGATGGTCGCCGGCCGCGGCGTTCTAATCGCCGTGAATCATTAGCGTCGCTCGTCAAAATGGCAGGGAACGGTCCCGTATTCGGTACTCCGCTTCAGGAGTTAGGCACCGCGGCGAGATCGCGTATCTCCGCCACCTCGCGCTGTCTCACGCGAGAGCATTGTTTCACGTTTACCGGCAAGGTGAGGTTATGCAATCCCCCCTATTGCCGCGGAGGCGCAAGAAGAAGAGGCGACGAGGGTGGAGGAGGAACGAAGAGGGGGAGGAAGGAGGAAGAAGAAGAAGAAGAAGAGGAAGGAGGCAGCAGATCGTATCGCGATGTACGATCACCGTGGCTAACTATGTTGCGCCGTGCATGTGTATTTACGTGCACCCGCCTTTGCCTCGGTGCTTTAGAAGGCCTTTCCCTTTCTCCAGCCTTTTTCCCCGCTTTGCGCGCGTGGGACGGCAGCCGCGGGCCCCTCTCGTCGAATGAAATCTACGTCACCGAACGATCCCGCGAAAGTTCGCCAATTTCTTCGCCTCTCCGAACGAAACGCCGCGCGCCCGATGGAGCGTGAAGATTCCGCGCGCACGTGGAGCCAGGGAGGCGTAGGGAAAGCGTGACGCAAGGCTAACAGCAATTGGGTCGGATTTCAGCGGGAACCAGCGTCAAGGGACGCGCAATTAATTCCAGCCTTATCGATCCTCGCGTTCGGCAGGGTCAAACCGCCCGGATAACCGCGAGGGGCCTGGTAACCGGGGTTCCGCGAGGAAGAATGGCCTGGCTGGAGGATTTTCCTCGCGCGAGAACCTACATGCTTATTAAGCCGGCTATAGAAGGCACGATTTTCGCGCGAGACAATGCACGACGACCTTAAGAAGCGTCGTTTTCCCGGCGCCTATAAGGCGCACGTTCATTAATCTCGATCGGGTGAGTCACTCACCGTGGAGAACTTTCATCGAGGCGTGGGCCTTCGTTCGTTTAAACCAGAATTGCCCGTTATTCGAATAAATTTCCTCCCCTGGTTACGTGAATATATAGTAGTTTGTTAACGGTGAGGTATTTTTGGGATAGAAAGAGAAAAGAATATTCTGCGAAGGGTAGATACTTTTTCAGACTTTGTCTCTAGCGCAAGTTAAATGAAATAGTCAATCATTTTAGTAAATTTTCAGACTTTATTCGTTTCTCTGCTCAATATTCGATGGCTAAAGAATTCGTGGAGATCTGGTATCTGCAACCTTCGCTTGAGTTTATGAAAAGTTATTGCTGCCAGGTAGCAGCAAAATAGTTATATTAAACAAGAAAGCCATATCTGTATTAGAACTGAAGATATAACAGTTTATATTTCGGAAGGTATTTGAAATCAATACTTGATTTTGGGCGTATCTACCAATGTTTCCGTCGAAGTTTATGAAATATTTTACGGGTCTGTCAAAAATATTTACATACTCTTTCATTCGGATTTAATATTTAACCTAGTCCAATGTACATAGCATACCAAGAGCATCGCACAGAATCCTAAAAGTCATTTATCTCAGAATCACCTTTTGACCAGATACGCCCCTTTTCAATTAACACGGTGGTACAGTGCAAACCTAAATTAAAATTACACCATTACACGCGATGGGCCTTGCAGGCCCATATTCTCAAATCTAAAAATGCATCGATATTTTGCGAACCAAATATTTTTAACCCACTCGTAATCTATTGAACACAATCTCTATAAATAAAAATAATTACAACAAAATGAAATGGTGAACAAATATCTTTTTTACACTACGCGGTCATCGTTCACTGAATCTATTTCAATATACAGGCCCGACTGTAAGTCTAAACGTTTAAATCTCATCCGAAAGACGATTCTATAGTATTCAACGCGACGTTGTTGGGCAACGGGCAGAATTTCCAGGCCGAACTGGCCAGGAAACAATTAAATCGGCCGCGCGAGCAGGATCATTCGAATGCATCTGATTCCCGGGTGGTCGCCACCGCGGAAAGCCGTTATAAGGTGGTGGCTGGGAAACGGTGGTTAATAGGACAAATTACACTAATAAAAGGTAACAACGTCGGCCGTTTTCACGGTAGAATAACAATGGCCGACTCGCAGGTCCATTTGAATATTTCCCTAATGCCCTGCCGCCGACGCCGCTCGGCTGGCGGACATGCGCGCGCTTTTTCGTACGCATCAATGCCCCGTAGGTCCGCCGTTCCGTTCGTCGTCTGTCGTCCGGAAGGGTAGGACCTGCCTACCTCGAAAACTGTTCCCGAGGCCCCCTCTCCCTTTCTCTCTCTCTCCCTCTGTCTCCCTGTCTCTCTGTCTCTGCCAGGCGAAAGCGGACAGCGTGTCCGACGACGTGGCATTAAATTCGTTCTGCCACCCTGGCCCGTTCGTCCTGTGCATTGGGAGCGTGTGAGCGTACGCGTATCCGTTCTCTCGGTCGGGCACAGTGGCTGCTTGGAGAATTTATTGTCTTTTGTAATTGGATTATCGAGCTGTGACCGTGGGTCGCACGTGACGCGTTTGTTTTTCGGCCAAATTACTTGGTAGGTAGATACTCTTTGTACGATAAATGCAGAGGATTGAGGAGAACTTGGGCTTGTCCAAACGCTTTGTAAATAAAGAATAGCGGGGTTTAGGGATTACTCGTTCAAGTATGATATAAATCGTGGAGGAATCGGTGATATTGTGATATTGAAAGCGATGGCGAACGCAGCTGAAAGCCATGCTTCTTCTTTGTGATCGGGGGACCGCTTTGGGCGACGGTATTGGACGAGGATCGATTGCCAGCAGGGCGATAGTTGGTCGAGAGGGTTCGTCGAATGCGGGGCTGCGTTAAAAGCACGCTTAATTTCACCGTGACACGGAGGTATCGCGTTCCGGCCAATCGGAGCATGGAACGATCACGTTGGAAAAAGGAGAACGCGATGACTGGAGCTGCTCGGTGATCCAGGAGGCATCGATGGGTCGAAACCTTCACGGTTTCGAGCACACGATCGGGTTGCCCCAGTTCATCATGGCTCCATCCTTCTGATAGTCGGGAAGCCATGTTTCTCTTACAATCACCATCTTATCCAGAGTAAAATGAATTATCATTCGATTGCGTCGTTAATCAAGCTTCGAGGGGTCCCTTCTCTAACAACCATTAGGATGAAGCATGCTACAACGTCGAGAACAATATACGCCCTTCTTCCACCGCGTGCTGCGATGGTTAACTAGCCAAAGGAAAGAGCGCACCCCGAAGATGTAATTCTGGAGCGTGCAGGCCACGTCTGTGGCTCGTTAATTCCAGCATGTGCAGCGGCGGATGCGCGAGTCGCTCGTTTCCAGGCCACTTTTCACGAGCCGTGGCACGCTGGTGCCCGAGCAGGCCTCTTCTAACGGCGATCAGGTGTCTTCCTCGTCGAACCCCGGGACCAGGCCGTATCGCACTGGGAAGAGCGGAATGGGCGGTGTCGGGCGTACAGCCGAGCGAGTACAGAGACTCCGCGGTGGAGAGAAACCATAAAGCTGCCTCCGTAACTTAGCGACCGGCAGCGGGCAGTAAACGCAGCCTGGATTTCCGTGCGCCAGCTGAAAACAACCGGGCTTATGCCTCCGGGGAACGTAAAATCTCAACTTTTCAACCCTTCCCGCGGCTTCGCACCGATTGTAAAAATGTAAAACTCCACCTTATCCTCCTGTCGAGGAGGACCGACAGTTCTCTGCCTTCTTTGCCTGCTTTCGCATTTCGCTCACCGGCGGTGCAAATTTAAATCTTTATCTAAATAAAAATTTCAAACAACGAATAGGAGATAAATAAATTACTAAGATATTGATAACTAAAGATAACTTCAATTATTGGAGCCTCGAATAACGAATAATTGTTTTTATCTATTATTCGTTATTTTAAATTTTTATTTAAATAAAGACTTTCCCAACCTCCGCCCTTAGGTAACCGTTCGGTGAAACGGTGGAGGATCGATTAATCAAGACTGGATTTTATAATCGTTGGAGTGCGCAGGGGGTACACGCAGGAAGCAAGAAGCTAATGAATATACAAATATAACACAATTAATGGTGATCAGCGTAGAAGATCAGTCTGAAGTTGCTAATTAGGTCAAACGTTTACGACCCCCTCCACGGGAATCACTTGGTCGCTCGTTGTGCAGTAGCCGAGCAATTGAGGAATCAGTGATGGAAGACGTTAAATCGGCGGAGATCGATTTCAGCTGATTTCACGGTTCATCAAGGGACAACGAACCGCGTGCACGCGTGTATCGGTTAAATCACGGATCGATCGCTGTGTCCCGATGAAAACTTGCTGGATGGCGATCGTCCTGGATTCCAGAACAAGCGTGCTCGTTTGCATCGCGCGGTATGACGGTATCAATGAACGAGAATCGCGCGTCGAACGCGCGTGTACGGAGGCGCGCGCGAAACGAGCGACGACGGTCGGCACGATTTTAATCGACAGGTCGTAACGAGGCGGCCTCATTAGCCGGCTGCCCCTTACGACTTTGATAATTACACGCGGGCAACCGGCCACGAAATATATCTCATCGGATCGGCCGTATCTCGCCGCACGCGGAAGGAATGATCTCGACCAGACCGACACAGCAACTTTGCGTTCCTTCGCGTTTGGCATTTCAAGATTACAGTGTGAAAACCAGTCTATTATTTTTTTAATGCGCTCCCGTGCCTCCTGATATTCTTACTTTGCTTCGACGGATCGTGAAATGTGTCATTTTATATCTGCGATTTCTCGAGTCGTGGAATTTTAAAACTTCATGTATGGAACATGGATGAAGTTTCTTGGAGGATTTATTTGAGGTGAAGTGACGGCTTATGTTGCGTGGATTCAAACTTTCTTTTGTGAATTAGCTCGGCAATATTTTGCGAATGCTTTAAATGTCTTTGGCAGAAGAATGGTAGAATATTGAAAGGTTGAATTGGGAATTAAAATTGTGTAGGATTGAAAGGGGTTTTCCTTTCAATAAGCAAATAAATAAAATAAGGAGATTTCTTCCATTTGCTAGGGATCGTCGACGGTCGACTTTGAACTTTGTATTGGCTGATATTTTTCCTTCACTTATTTAATATTAATATCGAATAGTTGCGTACATGTTATAGAAAAACTGACCACGTGACATTTGATCTTTCCCATGTTACATTTATTATAAGTTGTGTTACAGTTTATATTTAAATTAATATTTCTCAACACTCTGGGACACTCGAACTGGACTCCTTTCCTTCGTCTCTCACTTATTACTCCAATATTTATCAGATATTAAATAGCATCTGCTCGAAATTCGTTACAAATCGCGATAACACCACTAAACACCACCTTCCACCCCAGATTTCACCACAGACCGCATCCAACTTCATCCTTCGATATTCCTTCCCCGCTTCCCTGGAATCGCGACCATAAATCCCCAGCGCGGATGCACCAAGTTAGAGCCCGTAAAAGGGAATCGCCAGGGAACTCGGTGCCATTCGCGGCACCCGAAAACTTTCCTCTTTTTCCGCGACGTCCGAGCGCGAAGTTCGCGCCAAGTCTGGCCGCTTAAGAACGGCCCGTTGAACGGACTCGGCATGAAAGCGAGATAGCGATCCGACAACTTTAATTAACTTTGACATTGCCGCTGTAATTACGGGCGTCATTAAAGCCACCGACATTGTAATTGAGTTAAGAAAAGCGATTCGTGCCGCGCGAGCAACGGGAAAAGTCTCGCCGCGCTCCAGCCGCTGGGATTTTACTTCTGTCCCTTCGTTGGCGACGATTCCCTGCTATCAACGTTTCTTGGCAATGTTCTTTATCAATCAGAAGTGTCATCGAGCGGGTTTGCGGCGTCTGGGACCGCAAGCAACGATTTAAAGAGACGCGTCCGCGATTTTCCTCGCGCGATTCCAGCTCTTCGCACGCCGCCTCTTAATCTGCCTCCGATCTCGCGGGGTCAAGAGATTATTTTATGAATATGCATAGCCGCTACTCATACATATACATGCCGGAGTAATTCATAATGGCCCACTCCCCCCTCGACGTGCAACAACTCCGCATTAATATCTAGTTTACTCTCACACATTTCGCCAGGCGTGCGTCTTCAGCCGGTGACCGGGCACAGGCGGTTTTAAGTGGCTTGTCGACACTTTGACAGAAACACGGTTACCACGAAACTGATATAACGTCATCCAGACGTAATTTCGCTTATGAATAGTTATCGAGCAGGGCCACGGCGAAGGAGGGGAAAAAATGGAGGAGAATGAACGAGATTCGAGCGCGGCGATAATGAACGTCCAGCGCAAATAAATTTATCCTCTAATTATTGTAATTTACAGGTGGCCCGTTGCAGCATTTTTCTGTGACATGGATAGAATTCTTTGAAATTCCAGAGAAACATTTGTGGGAAGTTTAGTAGCATCGGCGAGTGGTATTTTTGTTTGGGTAATTGATTCGTCAATTTTATTTCGTTGTAAATAGATCAGTGGTATGTAATTAGAGTAATAAAAGTATCGAGAACTCATTGTTTCAACTGCTAATCGGTTGGCACCGTCTTACTCTCGCCAAGGTCTGACCAGTAATTGGACTAACCACTTTGAATAGAGCGACAGTTTCGATAATTATTCAAGGAAAGTGACCAGAAGCAGGTGTAAAAGTTTCAAGTAGTTCATTCAACAGCACGCAAAGAGCAATTACTCCAACTTTCATCAGACCAACTTCTCGTAATACCTACCTCAATACCAATTACTTAAATTCAATGGTAATCAGACGACCACGAGGCACACCCCGTAACCACAGCGAAACGTCGCGTTTATTTAAACAAAATCCAGCCGGCATCCATCGATCGCGCATCAGAAACGGCGCTACACCTCCTGAATTATACATGCACCTTCGCCCGACCCCTTCTCACCCCCTGTACGCGTCTCCTTCCCTTAAGCCGTCCACGCGGACGGTCAGAGGGGCGGAGGGGAGGAAAGAAAGAGAGAAAGAGGCGGGAGGGAGGGGGGAGGGAAAGGGGAGAAGGAGCATGGGCGAGCGCCCCGGTATTGATGCATAAAACGTGCATATTTACGAAGCCTGTTTTCACGGATGTGAACACCCGGTATGCGCCGCTCGAGAGGAAGGCAACCGGGCCCCGGGACTGCATCACGAGCGCGCCATTTATTTATTTTACCCCGGCGGATGGATAAAACTTGTTTACGGTACACGAACGCCGGTTCACGCGTGTAGAAAGACGCGGCAGCGTGTGCGCCGCGCGCGGCCAGAAAGCCCGCGGATTCGCCCGTAATGAACGACGACAGCATCCGACACGCGGCCAACTCAGTGGCTGCATCTGCCTTTCCTTCAATTTTTCCACAGTCCCGACCGGGTAAAATGTACTCGCGATATCTGTCTGTCGTGAAACGCGAATGCCACGGGGACGAGCATTGCTTGGCCTCGATCACTGGGAGAAAAGACTTAGGGGGATCGACGACGAGAGGCACAGAGAATTGAGAAGCTCTTTTATTTTTCTTGGCTCCTCATGTGGGAGGGTTGAGTTTATCTGGATATGGAAATAGGGGAGAGTTGCCTATATCGTACCACTTAAGACATTTTGCGTTATATTTTATATTTGTACTAATTGGAACGCAAGTGACTATTGGATATTGTAGCTTGATCTTTTAGGCAACTAATATTATGTGCTTAAACTTTTGTTCAGAACAAATTAATTTGTTATTAATCTTTTTGTCATGTATTGTAAAAGGTATGATTTAGGCAAGCGGTCTCTTAAATCGTACCTCCATTAAAAATATTATCAATAACAAATAGGGAAGAAAATATTCAACATAAAGTAATGATTATATAGTTACATATACATAAGTAGGGTAAAGGACCAAATTACTGACACCTAACCAATTACTATCACTTTAAGATATTTTACTTAAAATAACGAATATATAAACTATAGTATATAATCTATAATATAGATTATAGGTTGAATTACATAATTCTTATTGTGTATGACTTTACAACGTTTATTTATTCGTTATTTTAAGTAAAATAGCTTAAGGTGACAATAATTGGTTAGGTGTCAGTAATTAGGTCCTTTACCCTATATGGATAACACACAGGCCGCAGTAACCTATGCATATGATATATGTACATAACCTACGAGTTGTCAAATCCTACTGGTACGATTGTAGTACGATTTAGGAAACATGATGAATTTATTTATAAATATCAATTTAAACTTTATAATGAATGTAATTTGTACTTAAAACGAATCTAAAATATTCTACATTAAACCCGCTTTTAGAAACATACAAAAATACAGGACAAAATTGCATTGTTTGATTATTATCAGTTAAAATAAACTGGTAAAAAGTTACATCAATCATACCTGATGTTTCTAAATGTTTATAGCACGCACAAAATAGGGTGTAATCTCAAAAGGTTTTGTTTCTATTTCGTTTTTCGCATTTACTTGATATTTGTATTATCAGATGTCGTTTACATTCATTAATTACTGAGGAATTGATGAGGTACGATTTAGGTGACCAGTACGATATTAACAACTCTCTCCTAATTGCTGTTTACTAATTGATTATGGTCGTTTGAGTAAGTCTAGGCGTTCAAGACGTGAATATTAAGTTTCGACATTATTTTATGGACAGAACCGTTGGTATGGCAAGAGGAGTGCGAAATTTCGATGGGCAAGTTGTTTCTATATCTTCTAATTATCGTGGCGAGCACTTAGGCGCGTTTCTGGTTCCGTTTATCGGCAACGCACGTTTCCACTTTTCGCGAGTTATCGCTGCCAATGTTAATCGATCTCCCCGCGGCCGATAAAACGAGGTGGTATGAAAAATGGTAGCCGGGAATGGTACCCGTGATGTAACGATAGCACTCGTTTAAAAGCATCAATTAAGCTTGAAAGCCTGCACGCCGACATGTCTATTGCATTTGGAAGTCGGACAGGGCTCGACGCAAATAACGCGTGTCGTTAGTTTCCAGCCAAAAGAATATCGATTGATGATTCTCTGCGGATAGGGACAGAGCATGGCGGGCATCTCAGTGATTCAGCATAACACTGCCGTGGCTATCAGAGGCTACGCGAGAGTGTACATTATGCGCGTCCATACTTGCGTGGGTAACACGCACTTCCTACGCGTGTCATGCACAGCTTCCCACGTATCTGGATCGACGTCAGTACGTGTCACGGAGGATGAAGTTTTACGTTTAATGTCACGCATCGCTATATGTGGGATACGCTGTTCGAGTTGCTACAGTGAGACGTTAGCATCTCTGCTATGGCCGGCTGACCCTTGAAATCAATTGAGGGCCTTACAGCGAGAGGGGTGCAGCTCCATCTTTACAAACTTATGAAATTATTACTTTGACTTAGCATTAAAAAGAGAACGCTAATTGAATTAATATATATTTTTATACAATCAGTAAGTAGTAGTTACAGAGTTGATAAGCTTTTATTTCCACTTTTGGACAATTTTTCAAATCCGGAGTTGCCTAAAACTATTGCACAAAATAAGTTCAAAAATTGCAATAATTCGTAGAATTTTATTTTATATATATTACACGTTATAGATCAAAAACTGTCAAAAATGCAGTTGCATCCCTCTCGCTGCAAGGTCCTCAATTTTTCTATGGGCTGAGTTGTGCATTTTAATGCTGTTTAAATATCGTTTATCCCGAAAATCAAGTAATATTCTCCGCTCAGCATTGAATTTTATCAGCTCTCATAGTTCTCGCACAATGTGCTACACCCCGCAGGTTAACGTAATCGATGAATTAACCCTCCCGCCACTGTGACACGTTCAATTGCCCCAAAAGGCAGGGCCATCGACTGCCCCATATACAATAGTTCGCAAGTTGGAGCGGGTGGCAAAGGTTCTCGGACACGCAACCGATATTTCCACGGCAATTCAGAAGGACGAGAAGTGCGGGCACCAGCCGGCGCAGCCGGTTGCTCGTCGCCTTCGTTCGTCATTTGCCAACTGTTGTCGGAATTTATTCTCGGTGGCGTTGATCCGCTTTTATTACCTACGAATTTTCACGTTTCCCGCTCGACTGCTACCGCGGACGGCAGTCCTGGATAATTTCACGGTGTGTAACTGCGCTCGTCAAAGTCTTCGGCAGATATTCATTTCGCGAGGACTATTACAAGCGCGCGTGTCGTCGGTGGGAAGGTACGGCGGCAAGACTCTTGCAAATGGCCCGCGCTCGACGCAGAAGTACGAAGTTTCATTGTTGCTGAAGGGAGAGGAAATAATTTTCAGCGCGTCCTTGGGGAAGGGGGCATTTGTCCTCCCATCCGCCGACGGGCTCTTAATGGGTTTTTAGCCGGGGCCGTAAAACGCATTAAAACTCGTACCGATGACGAAGGAGGAGGTTCCTCCTTGCCAAAAATCAGGCTGTGCATCAAGGCTCCCTCCCACCCTTCAAAATCACGGCGGCACAGTGGTACTTAACACTCTTCACTTGCGCTGGTATTTAACGGTCGTTTCTTACCACATCATCGCATCAATCTTAACTTCGTTTCCGCATAACTAACTGCAATTATTCAATTCCATAGTGATGGCAAGTAATTCAGTTTGCGTCGAAAGAAAAAAGCCCATTTCGAGGCATAATTACCAACGAAGAATGAAGAGAAGAATGTGGTAGTATTATACTAGAGTTTCTAGATGGATAATGAAATTTAAACGACAATATCTGGCACTGTTTCAATGGTCTGTGTAGTTTCTCCACGAATCTGTATCTGCTAATGGTAGACGTGCTTGCCTTAGTATCCTGGTGTATTGAGAAACACTGGCAGGACCATCGTGGGCGTACCTCAGCACATCCCATATACCTATAGAACGTTATATACTGCTGTTCGCTTTTCGTGTTTAGAAGCAGTCCTGAGGCCAGGTCGCTTCCAAAAACTGCCGCGGTAAGACGATACTAATTTTCTATTAGGGTGCAAATGTGTAAAAACCGCCGTTATTAGGTGACGAAAATCGATCCCTGTCCGCACCCCCACTCGAAACAACTTCACGTTTCTCTTCTCTCTCAGAAATACAAAATACCGTTCTAGCTTCGAGCATCTTCCTTCACCTCTTATCTATTTACACGGATACCGGACAGTCTACATATTATTTCTTAACGAACAGTGTTACACACACTAAAATACTTCGGGTGTCCTAAAGTGTTAGTATTATTTAATCGATCCATAGAAAAATAGAGAAACAAAATAGAAAAAAAATAGAGAAAGTAAAAGACCCGTATCCTCAGGAATCTCTAGAATTCTAGGAACCTATTAGTGGGACGTTTAAAGGAAAACAAAATAGAACATGAAGGTATGCAGGCTCATTTGCAAGAAGCTTGGAGAGATGTACCGTGAAGAGAGATACTAAGAAATATATATAATAGCGAGAAAGGCGAGGAATCGAGTTGGATTCGTACTTCGATGTGTTCGCACGGCGATTCCGAATTACGCCAGTGATCAAAGAAACTGGTCTGCTGGTGATTTCCGCGGCGACGCGAGGAAATCTCGCCGGCCTATTGAGTCGTTAATCTAAAACGTAGCTCCTTACGTTATTGGCAGCGCGTAATTAACCGAGCACCCGTTAACTGCTCGTTAAACTGCTGCTGCGATACGTCGGATCTCCATAACACTCGGCTCCGTTACCTTCCTGGCCGTCCCGGAGCGAACAGCAGCCGCGTTTCACGTTCACGCGAAACGAGTCGCCGGGCAATTTGCACGCCTTTATTTCCTGTTAAACACGACGTCGATCTGGCGTTAGCGTTTTATAACTTTATCGCATCCGAGGCGTTCTGCCTCTCCGCGATTACGCGGTAGAGACAGCCTTGTCCAAACATTTTGCCAGGCGTCAGGTGTTCTCGTGTGTTTCAGCAAACATTCAGACAGCGAGTGTTCTCAAGAATAAAATACATATGAGGTAGGAGGATTGTATTATCTCCCAGAATAACGTATGTAGGTCTGATTGATCGGTAGGAAGAGAGGAAAATAGATAGACGAGATGTTAGGTTAGAGATCCATTCATCTGGGTTACGTTAGGTGCCGAGGGACTTGCACGTAGTAAATTTATGAGAAAAAAAGTAGAGACGCAAAGCAATTCTCCTAGATCAACATGCTCCTATTTTACACCACGGTAATGTGAAAGCAAGGTGTAGTAGGCAGTTTAGATCAGAAGGCTGATCATTGATAGACCTACTCTACTATCTTTCCCTAATCCTCTTCCGTGTTCTGTCAATGCTTCTCTAATGCTTCCCTAATATCTCTCCGCTTCTCCTCTGCGAAATTAATGCCTCATGGAGACGAAGGAACATCAAGAACACCGGGGATCCGCGATTACACCGATAAAGCAGACCGACTCGCTCGAGTACCTTTTACTTTCGTCGCGTTCCGCGTATGACCGGTATCAGCCGCGTTCCAGAAACGAGAATAAGAGCATCGCGAGAGATTATCGACTAACCGTACCTCTCTCTGACGTAATTATCGTTTCTAAAGCCCGAAGAAATGATTTTCTCACTCGGCGGACGAACTGCGACGAGGCAGACGCGTTTGAGATGGATCGACGCTGTAGCCAAGTGGAATTTACGTACAGCCAGGAACGTAGGCGGGTCTCGAAGGCTTTCGCCTCTCGCAGCGCAACGGGTCCAAAGTGGCTTTCACCGACGGAAGAGGATTACAATGGTCGCGATGGGGTTTCCGTGCGATTTTCTCGGAAGGGGTATACAAATTATTCGTGGAAAATGTTGGACGAGGTTCGAGGGACGCGATCCATAGAATTTCTAGACCGGTGACACGCTCGTTGGAAGTCGCCACCGCTTGCCGCGGTCGTCTATGTCACGCTGACGATTGAACTTCGCTAAATGGAAGAGTTGCTACTCGACACGAGCTATTTTTATTATTCCTACGACTATGCTACTTTGTTCAACTGGTGGATGTGCGATTATGGTGAGTGAAGTCTATCGATTCAGTTGGGGGAAGTCTTGGGAACGTTACCTCGAATGCGTGCCAGTCGTTATTGGTTTCACGATTGAGTTACTAGTGAATAGTGTGATTGAGGATTTATGCACAGTGGCCCAGGAAATTCTGGGTAAAAGGGGATCGAAGGAATTCGTGGCGATCGATTATCGAAAACCCGAGGTGCTAGAAAAGCACCTGGTACAAATTACATAAAGGACAAGAATCGGCACGAGCATAGGCCGAGCGGGGAGGACGGAAGGAGAAGGAGAATGGCAGCGAGGGAAACGTGTAAATTGCACGGCGGCGAGCGCGATACCGATCTATATGAGGTCGTGGATAGCGCTGATTAGAACACCGCTCGACGCGATTGAGCACCGCCGATCGATTCGATTCGCGTATATAAATCAGAGCGTCGTGCTCGAGTGATCTAGTACGTGGCGAGGCGGCTTCTTGCTTCTTGCGGTTTACGTAACGCAGATGCGTCTCGAAAAATGGATGACTTTCCTCCGCGGCTTCTGACAGTCTTTTGTGTTAATGGAACAACACCGAACATAAATTAAAACACGGTGTTAGATATCGCCGCGAGAATAGTTCCTTTAATCTTTGGAATAAGGTATTTAAATAAGAACTTGGGTTTCGAGAAAACTACTTGCGATTACTCTGAACAGCCCCAGGGTTGCCCCAAAAATACTAAGAGCTCACGCGACACTTGCGATAATCCAAAGTAACACTCAATGCCACCAAGAAGCCTTCGTTCCTCCACTAAGCAACGCGACCCAAATGTTTTTCTGCAACGTGAAGTGCTCAGTGTATGGCGCCGAGTATGCAGAATAATTTGCAACCGGCGCTGACCGCGGCAGGCGACGAAAAAACCAGGCGTTACACGCGTAGAAGGCGAGCAGAGATTAGAGATAAGGGTGGCAGGAGGTGAAACGCATAAATAAGGACGCGGGGCTAGGCGATATCGATCTTTTCCAATCGGTGGATCGATTGGTACACGGTGCCCGATTGAGCGGCACTGATCCCCGGCCAATCCGCGTGGCACGCGTATAAATCAGAACGGCCGCGGCCGAGTGTCGGTATCTTTTCCAGAATGCAGCGGATTTCTTCGCCGCCGCGATGCTCGAGAGGTCGCGCATAAATATTCAGCCTCGACAAGCCTGCTACACATGTACGCGTCCAGAGCGCGGCAGACCTGACCAGCGGAGGATCTCGCGCCGCTTTTACCTCTTGGCCGCTTCTGCGCTTCTATGCAGCCGAGCCACGTGTGCGGATGCACTTGTATGCACCTTGGGTTCCGCTACGCTCGATAGCGGACGTTATGCGCTTTTCACTTCGCCCTTTCGATCTCTGTTTATGGCTCTAGGCGGGTACTGCGAAGAATAATGGTAACCAATCGGTATTCGGGTGGAGATTTCATGAGAGATTTTCAAGGAAATATTTGGAGATTTTTGTGGTTCCGTAAAAAGGAAAAGGAAAAAATTGTATGCATTTTCACACTTGTAATACAATCACAAACGATGCAATGTTATAATAGGATACCTAAACCAAATTTCAAAATGTTAATTAAAAAAAGTAAAAGAATAAAAAAATAAAAAAAAAAGTATAAAATAGAGTGCATTGAAAATAAAAAGAAACCAATTTAAGTGATAATGTAAGTTCAGATGTCGGAAAACTTTAACTTTTTAGTGCTTTTTATATATGATGTGCCAACGTTACCCGGTTATGATAGAATACTTAAAGCAAATCTAAAAATGTTAATTCTTATATTATATAGCAAAATGTACCAAAAATATGCCAATGTTTCTCCATTTTACGGTACTGAATTTGCAGTTATTTAACATGTATCAGAGAAGGGAAATGATAAAAATTTTATGCACTTTCACACTTGTAGTACAAGCAGAAACGATGTGTTATAATAGGACCAGCTTTACTACTCGGCCTCGTCCGAATTTTAGATCCTGATTTTATAGAAAAAACTTTTTAGTTTTTTTTTGTGAAAATGTCACATTAACTTCGATTAGTCAGGCAGAATGAACGGACGCACATTTCGTGATTTCAGAGTTTATCGTTCGAAAGTTTTTAAGCGACAGACAAACACACAAACATATAGAAGCTTTCTGCTTTATATATTAAGCAAATTTAAAAATGTTAAGATTTATATTACATAGCAAAATATTCCAAAAACATGCCAATGTTCTCCCTTTACGATATATGTGGGAAATAGTGTGGATGTGATTTATGTGAAAAGGTGGGAATGATCTTGAGTGTTGTAACAGTGTGTATCGAAGACTGTGATGGCTTGATCCTCCCCAGGATAATTCCAAACAACTCTTGTTTCACTGAAGACCATAAAAATTGCAAAATTCAGTAGGAAGTTGTCAGCCCTCTGTAGATTCCCTCGTCATTCCGAGGATGACCGCAGCGAAATGTGGCGTACGAAAGAGCGCACCGAGAGTCCCCATTATTAATTAATCCATTCAGTCCCGTAACCGGTGGAGTAGCCGCGCGCAGCATCAGCTGCCTTTCTCAGAAATCAGGCATGTATTGAACGAAAACTGAATTGCTTTCTCATTGAAGATTTACACTCCAGATCACCTCGGCCGCGGTGTTCCCTATTAGCAGGCGCGTCTTTACGAGCAACACGCGATTCTATTACGGTATCGAAAGAGAAAAAAAAAAGAAGAAACGCGCGCTCTTTCTTCGCCTGTGTACGCCGGGGTATATTAGGTCGCGTACGCTAGACAAAAAAGGGTTCCACGACCACGCTGGTGAAAAAAGGCTGGGCGATAGGTGCGGGGAGAAGGGGGCGGCGATGCCTCGGCAGCATCCAGGAGGAAACGGCGATCGATTAATCGTCGCGATAGCCAACGGTTTAATTAGCCGGCGAACGCGATTTATGCCGGCCTGCCGCGGCCAGATACGAAATTTCCGTTTTATACAAGGCGATCTGACCGCGGCTAGAAAGGGACTCCTAGGACAGCCACTTCCACGAAATAATCCAGGAAGAGGATGTGAGCCGCGCTCCTTTCATTAGCATAATTTCGTTTATATCGGCCGCGTTGTTACGAGCACACCTCTGCCGATCGTTAAAAGAGAAATCAGTTTAACAGATAACGGAATAGCCACGGTCGACTTTCCGGCATGGAAACGCGCAGGTATACGCGTCCATTGTGACGCGATTATTTCACCGGTGTTTACGTTTCTGTATTAATTAGGCGCGATTGTAATCATAGTGGAATTAACAATGCTCTGATTAATCAACCGGAAGCTGCTGGTTTTCAACACGTTTTTACCCCAGTGTCTGCTCGCAGGACCTTGAAATCGAACGACTCAATCGAAATCGCGGAATGCGAGGACAGCTAAGAATGTGCAAAGGATTGTTGTAATTGAAACTTGGGTTGATAATAAAATTCGTGTGTGCTGGTTGGTGCACTGGTACGACGTTCGTCCAAGCCACTGTATCATAATTAATTACGATTGTATAGGTACAGCAATTCGATCGTTTCGCACTCGATTATTCATGAGTAATTAAAACGCGATACTATGCTGCACGTGTATATAGGGGAAAAAAGAAGGACAGTCGGGGAAGTTGGAAAAAGTGGGAATGTTGGACGTTAATTTATAGCGCTGCGATTAGTAGGAATTGTACGTATTTTATTTAATGGCGGTGGACGCGTTTCCGCGAGCATCGATGACGACTTGTCTCGTTCGAATCTGTAGTTTGCTGTAATAACGAGACACGAGAGATCGTCGTGGTTGCGCTTGTCGCCTCGATATCGTCTCTGACTATATCCACGCGCTCGCGGTTTAAACTGATAAATGCCTAATGGAGCAGGATCCTCTTCCTCGAGTCTACGTCGCGGCGATAAAAGTTGCACTTATTTACACCTGTCAAGTCGCGCTTCATCGTCCGCACTCCTTGGATCTTGCATCAAGTCTCCCCATGGGCGACGGTATTTTTATTGTAACGATTTTTCCTGTCTGCACACCATCTAAGAATCCACGCATGTGAAAATTCCATCGAATACGTTCGATGCAAAGGGTTCAGTGTTTTCGTTCGGGTTGAAGTCAAAGTCTACCATCAGGAACTTAGCACTGTCTGAGGAATCATCAAACGATGATGATTCTCGTTTAGAGGGACGGGATCCTCTTTAGGGACGACACACAAAAAACTACGCAATTTTTACTGAGAAAGATTATCCACACGTATTTACTAACACGTCAGAAAGCTGTAAAAAAATATTTAATCATAATAATAGTAATGGAGATATGGGTTTTTCTCAAAACCGGGTTTTCCATGACGGTGCGCACGATATCTCAACTTCTAGTGGGCCCATCTGGTCCATCTTTTTCGAAAACCTTCAGAAAACATATAATTCTAGTCGGTAGCAGAATCAAGGCTAAACAGTTTTTCTTTCACAAATTTAAGATCGCCTAAAGACGAAAAAAAACACGGGAAAGATAAGCTTATATTCATAGTCCCGCCATTTCGTGAATTTTCAATTTTTTTTCATAAATCTGCTACCACAGTCTTGCTGATTAAGAATCCTTTTGTTTTTTTTTGTTTTGGATCAGCGGAACAGCCAGAATCGTATGCACCATGAGGCAACTTTTTTTCTTGCACATGCTTTACGAGATGATCCATATCTCCATTAATTATTAATTATTATTATACATGGCCGCAATTTTTTTATAACTAAGTGAAATGTTAATAAATAGATACGTGTGGATAATGCTCATCGGTGAAAACTGTGTAGTTCTTTTAGCACCGTCCTTAAAATTGGCCTTCTAAACGAAAATAGTCCCTTAAGGTAATAATTTTAAGGGATGATTTGATTAAGTAACCAAATTCAGAGATTCTGCTCTAGTCAGAAATCTTCAACTCCTCTAGAACAATATTTCCTAACCTTTCAAGGTGAATTTAACAAGGTAAAAAAGAACACATTATAAGTAGATATTTCGGAATATAATACTAACTTTATAATATTAAAAAAAAAACATGACAACCACTAGAAAAGACTTCGCGACCCACAGTTTGGAAGTCACTGCTCTAGAATATCTGAAACTCTGCACATCTCATGAACTGTACCCTGTAGACATTTCCAAGACATACAATATTCAAAGCACCTCTGCTCAAACTCTTCCAACTTGCCCCAAATAGGAATCCTCGCACCCGATCTACAAAGTTCCCTCCCGAAATTGCAAAGGTCCGTGTCAGCATTCAGAGCGCCCGATGACTCGATTCGCAGCGATTCGCGGTGACCAAGAGACTTGTTCGTTCGATCGGCTAGTCAAAGGACATCCGGTCCTTCCTGTGTCCCGTCTGAAAGGGCCGGATGCGTGGAAGCGGACTAGTCGCCCGCGGTGTTACGCAATTCGCGTACTTTTGTCGAGGTTCTGTCATCGTCATCAGCTAGCTGGATGGATGGAAAGACGCGAAACGGCGGAGGACAGAAGGACAGACGTCGACGTCTATTTGGAAGTGGGGAATCGCTTACGTAATCCCTCCTTCTCGGAGCAGCTCGCGACATGCGTGCACACAAAGATAGAGGAACGCTGGCAACGAATGAATGCATCGGAGGAGGAGGCCTCGTGACTGTTGCGTATCCGTCGTTTCGCGGAAATCCGACGATCCGTTTGACGGTTCGTTAAACGCGGTTTTTCGTCGCCCCGAGAGGAACGGGAGCCTCCTCTCCTCGCGTTCTCGGTAGAGCCGCGAGCCGCTCAAGGCGAATTCCGCGCGACACGCAGCGACATATGGATTTTTAATTGAATAGCGAAGAATCGCCGTGGACTCTGCTGATTCACCGAGAGTCCAAGACTAGTGGCTCAGCAGCGCGTGGTCGTACGTGATCGTTGAAATTTCAGAAGATCGAATCCCGTCCCTCTGTCTCCCTCCGTTTCTCCGTTGCAGCCATGACCGTGAGGTGGATCGGTTAACGTCGATTCCAACGCCGACTGCGATCGTCACTCCGTTCTTTTCCTAGGCCTGCATTAGCGATACGGTGGCCTTTTTTGCTGGGATTCCTCCGCGCTGGAAAAACACCTCCGCGTAGGCGATCCGGCGGGAAATGAAAATTCAAGAGGAGCGCGCGTATCGGCCTCGCCGATCGCCGTGGAATTATTTTTCGAGCAGCGTCGATGGCGGTGACAAGTCGTTGACGCCGTGCTGCGTATGCCTGCTACCTCCCCGTGTCTCCGCCAGTACCCGTTCTTCTAGCTTTCTATCATTCGATGAATTCCCAGCGTTCCTGGATTCCATCAGCCGGAATTCATACCGCGGCACTATGCTGCCGCATTGTTCCACGTCCCTCGACTCTCAATTATTCTAAACCGCGAGCAACTCCGACGGGAAAAGAACCAGCCGATTCCCGCCTCGCGCCGTTTCCCTCGCTGCTCGAATTCAAGCCGCGTGTGTCCTACGTTAAGCCTCGAACCGGTATCGAGGAGACACTCGCTTCCCATCACTCCTGCCGCGTCGAAATTCTGCAGCTTCTATCTTTCACGGAGCATGCTAATAGCAGCCGTGTGCGTGACGACTGCGCTGGTGTCCTGCACCTGTTCGGATTGCGCAATCCCCTACAGTCGCATCTTCAACCCGAAGGAGGGCCGTTTTTATCGAAGTCGATCGTCCTTTGGCGACGATTTATGATGGAAAGTGTGCTCGCTGGCTGGCCCGGGCAGATAAGAAGGGAATTATCTGCGCAGTAGCTTGTAACCGATCGAATCGTTATCATTACCCTTATTTATGGATGTCCATGGATGCCCACGGTGTCATGAATCGCGCGAAAGTCCGTGTTCATTATTAACTGCGTCGCGTTTCCTGGAGAACCGTGAAAGGGCAGCCGTGTACCCTGGTAGCTACAGGTGGTTCCGCGAGAGACCGTTCTTCGTCTCCCCCCTAGCTGGCTGCCGATCGCTATTCCCTCGTTTCTCTCCCTTTTGCCTCTTTTCTCCCCTTTTGTCGTAGCGGCGTTTGCACGCGGCGCGTTCAATACGCGCCTGGGATCAAATGGAAGCGCCGCGCCGCTACTTCTCGCGGTATAATTGCTTGGAATTGCGCCCCAGCCACGTTCCGGGTGATTAAGTGTATCGCGTATGAAACGCTGGGGCCAGTGATTTGTTAGAGGAACGAGCTGTGGCGTGCGTCAGAATGGGAAGGTGGTCAGAATTTGGAGTCGGGGGGAGTTGATTTTTGGGTGGAGATCGATTCCGTGGTGCTATGGGTACTTGGAAGGTAGAGGAATTATAAACACAACAGAATGGTTAGGATCGAGTAGCTCAAAGAAGAGGGTGTCTTTGGTAACAGGTTATCTTCAATAAAAACTTAAGGAAGTCACCAAAGGTGAATCCCAGTATCCCACTCATCTAAGGGTTCCACAACCTCTGAACCCATTGATCTTCCAATAACAGCGATCAGCAGAATAAACAAGTACAATTCTCCACGTGCGTCATGATAAATGTCTATATTTCCCACCACCAACGCAACCAGGGCACCCCCTCCGCCCCACCAGCATAGATGCGCGTGAAACGTGGAAACCACGAGAGGATTGTGCCGGCGCGCGTGTACGCGCCTCTGGATCCATGGATCGAGAGAGGAGGGCCTGGTTGTGTATGGGTGCTGGTCGTAATGACTGTAGCGCGGAGAGCGGCCGATGGATCGCTCGAATGCCATGGTAGCATCGTAAAGCCGCATTTTTCGCGTAGCTGGAAAGACTGCGGGACCGCAGGCGCCCTTTTCTCCATCGGCTGAAAAGAGCAGCGTAGGGCTGCGAGGGATAGACGGGCGAAGAGCGAGGGGGAAAGAGAAGAGACGATCGAAGGCCGGCGCAGGAAGACAAGCGTGACTATCGCGGAGTGACCAAAAGGAAAATTCTGACACGTAGGTGGCGTTCTATCGTCGTTAGAAGGAAACAGTCCGCCTCGGTGGCGGATAGCTGGCAAGATGGACTGCCACGCTCGAGGGATCCTCTGACGCGTCGCATCCGCACCGAAGGAATCTTACATAACCCTCGCCACCTCCCGTTCACCGCGTTATTGTTGCCTTCGTTTCTGTCGTTTGCTCGAAATGCCGATGTCGTCATCCTGAGGAACGGCCTCGGCGAAGAGGTGCGCGGCTGGGAAGCCTGCACTCGCGGTGCCTTTGAGGAGGCAGCGTTAATGTTGGGAAAGAAGGAAGTCGGGGACCAAGTGGCGATCGAACTAGGAGGGAACTTGGTGTTCTCTCTTTTTTATATAATACATACGCGTCACTTGGGAAAAGAGGCATTGATTTGGAAGCTTGCGGTTGACGCACTCCGGGGGGAGGAATCGATATTGGGGAGCGGGAAACTGGGGATCACTCGTGTTCGTAGAGAATTCCGCGTTCTGTTAATCGGAACGGTTTGAAATGAGGCATTGCTTTCCAAAAGGGAAATTTGATGATGATGGGCGAGGAACTGGAGGATTTCACAGCTCGAGATCGCGGAACGTTTGACGTCCTATCAATCTCCTGATGGAGGCTCGCTCGCAGCAGAAAAAAACGCAGCGACTTCTAAATCCATTTCACCTAAAGGAGAATCGACATATTCCACGTCCCGAGGAAATCGTTTAGAACGATGACTCTGATCGATCGACACCTCGGTGGGGGTAAAAAGCGGTAGGAAAGGAGGCGCCGCGGCTTCCACGAGGCGCGAATCTCGCGGCATGAAATCGCCGCGACGAGAGAAAACCTACGTGGCCTTATAATGGGCCTGGGCTGGCTGGGTTCTCAGGACTCGGCCGGGGAGAAAGAGAGAAAGAGAGAACAGGTGCGTGACGTCAGGTGGGCAGCACCTCAGGGCCGCGCGAGTCGGGCCCCTTACTACTTTTCACTGAAACAGATCGCTGGTCAAACGGCGCCGCTCGCGATTCCACGGCTCTGAATCGCGCTCATTCCTGGCGGGAATGAATAATTGCGGCGGATAGTTAGCACATTATCGTTCGGACTTTTTCCAGCGAATAGCAAATATGATCTTGGTGGATTAGCAATCTTGGAGGAATTTCTGAACTGTTCAGTCAGAAATCAGTCACTTGAAAGATATCCACGATATGCAAGGCGTTAGTCAGAATTTGTCTGCTCTAAATAAACGACAGTACAGACACTGACGCTGTTTCTAAAGATCTCACACATACACTCAGGCGTTGCATCTTTTAAATAAAACCGAGATCCCTCGATGGATTCTTCCAAACCCAAGACCCACACCCAAGACTCAATCTCATTGTCAGCTATGAATTCACGTAAGAACAACGTCGCATCGAACTCTCCCATCACGCCTGATCCTCTCGCGACTCATATTTTCAACCACACCGGTCGCATCCTAATTGGAAAGTGCGGAGACATAATGACCAGCTGCGATCCTAGAAAGCATGAAGCGGCGGCTTTCCCGCGCTGGAAATAGTCGCGGAAAGGATGGTGGAAAAATCGAGGGCCACGCGAAAGGATGGAGCGGTGGCAACGGAACACCCATGGTACCATAAACCAGTCCCAAGGGTAAGACAAACGATCGGATGTCATCAGGGACTTGGTGGAGACAACGACGCACGCCACATTGTGCTCATCCTCGAAACGGAGAACGATGAAGCCGCAGAGGGGGCGGTGGGGGATGGAGGGGGCAGAAGTGGGGGGCGAGGACAGAGAGCCGCGCTTGTAAATTATGTATGAGAGTGTACTCACGGGGGATTACATAACAGCTTGTTTACGGCTGCGTGTAAACAGCAATCAATGGAGCAACCACAATCGCTCGTGGTTCATCCAGGATCGCCTGCTTCCACGAGAGGAGCACCTTCTGATCGCCATTTGGCCTTGGAACGGTGTAAAATCCAGCTCCGCGTAGGTATCAGCGCGAGGTGTGCACCGCGGAACCCGGACTGATGGGTTGATTAATTATTTATGGGGGACGAGTGATTCTTTGATCGACGACAGGCGCGTGGTGCTTCGTCGAACATTTTTTAATCCAGTCACCACTCGATTCCCGATGCACGTACAGATTTGAGGAAGAAATGAACGCGTTGGATTATTACTATCACGTGCCGTTAATCTTCGATCGTTTAAATCATTTGCAGAGTCCAATTGACTTTGGACGACCACATCTTTGCGCTTCGTTTTAACCATCTTCTGCGCCTTTTTGGTGGCGGAGATGGTATAGGACGCTAGAGTAATTAACGCGTCGGATTACGTCTGCCCCTAATCGTAAACTTTCGAGTTTCTGGTTCGCTGGCTCTCGATGCGGTCCCCGGTAATCGTATTACGGAATTCCGTATTGGACAGTGGGCATAATGCGAGGATATACGAACGATAAGGTAGAAAGAGGCAGGCGTACCTGCGGTTACAAAAACGCGGAATCCTTAATGATTATAACTCTTCGTAGGATCGTCGCCAGAAGTTGCATGGCGGTGGCACGCTAGGATTGTAAATTACATGAATTAATTCGACGGTTTCTTTAAAGGTCTCTAGCCGGGCTTAACGAGCGTTTAACACAACGGAGCCGGTGCGAACGATTATTAATGACACAGAGCGCATTAAGTACCGTATGAGTGTCTCGGGGAATCTATTTGCATCCTAGACGCTTGCGAAGCTAACCCTCCTTCCGCGATTAGCCTCATCTTGTTCCCGTTTCTCGTATTATCTCGAACGTCACCTGCCTCTCTGTCCATTCCTCATGAATCTGAATCCTCAGATTCAGACCATCGTGACGTGACTTCGCTGATCCCTCCAGGGAAGCCCCCGAATCATTCGATCTTGATGATCGCGATGATAAATGGCCCGATGCCTGAATTCTCTCCAATGATATCGCCATTATGGTCCCCTTTCGGATGAATCAACTGTGTCCAGAAGTTCTCGGAGATCCACGCTCTTTCCTCTGCCCTCGACAACCCAATGGCCCTCCCCTTTCTCTCTCGCCAGTTGCGTAGCAAAAATGTAATTAAAGGAGCGCGCTCGCGCTCCCTCGCACACGTGCATAATGAAAGTGGATGGCAGCCCGGCCGCGCCGCGAGTGAATGACGCCCGAAGGCCACGAAGGTGCTGCAACATGTGTGCAGTCGCAGTGGTTACGTGCACACGCGTGCAACATGGGCCCGTAACCGTTGGTTAGATGCTCGTTTCGCGCTGGAGGCCTCCGCGGGAAAACGGTCCATCGACTCGCCATGGAGGCCAAGGGAAGAGGCGCCTTTTCCTGGCCACTGCCTTTGGGTGACACGGGGAACGCCCGATTCCGCGAGGACCTTCGCAATGTCTCTTCTCTGAAGAAACTGTCGAGGTAGAAGGTTCTCGTTCGCGCGTGTCCAGCGGGTGTGACGCTCAGCGATGACGAGACTGGAGGAGCGTCGAAGGGGGATGAAGATGGTATTGTGCGGGGTATCTACTTAGAGGTGCCTAATCTCATTGCATTTACGAGTCAAGTGCCTGGAAACTAGCGAAGTAGTTGGGACATGTTGCCATTCAGGTTTCCTGGCAAGATGGCGAGGATCCAGGAACTTTGAACTACAGTTGGAAACTTGTATAATTGACAGACAGTGTCCCTGTTCCTGCACAGGATACTTCAGGTGTGCTGACAAAACGCGACAAATAACCATATAAATTTAACGAAGTGAGACATGAGGAGCGTCCCGTACATATATCGCGAGCGTTGTAAAAAACTTGTACACCACAAAGGGAGTAAGCTCGCAGCGCACGTCGAGCAGAAGAAACATGCCCAGGCCGCAGCTACTTTCCACGCGTAATTGGGTTAGATACCACTCCCACCTTTCCTTTTTCACCCGCGAGATTTCCCATTATTCCTCCGCTGGCCGTCGATCCACCACGGGCGGCACGATCGATTCCACAACGGCGATCCCTCGTTTGTAACCGGAAGACCGGGAAAGGTGCTGAGGGGAAAAAATCCATCTCTCTCTCTCCGCACGTCCGCCGAGACGTTGACTCCGCGCTAATGGGCTGTCTCTCTCGCGCTCGCTCTGGCGTCTCCCTTTTTCTTAATCAGGTAGACACAACCATTATCTTCGTTTCCTTTCCCCGTGGTCGTGGCGAGGAACGGACCACCTCGCAACTTCTCCTGGAAACTCCTTATTTTTTCCCACCTTCCACCATTCTCGACGCCCCTCTTTCTTCTGGCTCGCTTGCTCGGGAGTCGATGAAAAAAAGAGAAGGATAATTCTGGGAATTTGATAAGTTTCGAGGGAGAGAAAACCGCGTGTTTTCCATAAACGTCGAACTGGAAGGGTGTGCCATTCCAGTCGAACGAGAAACCGAAGGAAAGATGCTTCGCGAGGCGTGAACGCAATTAACGCGATAGTTCAGCTCGGGTCGTAATTGCTGCGGGTCTTTACGTTCGGTTTTCCATCAGGCTCGATCGCGATAGCTTCTAGGTTCAGCTTTCAATCCGCCTGCTCCTCGAGAAAGCTCATTTAGGAGGGAAAATGTGGGCAGGGCGTGTATGCTGCGGGTCAAGTGTAACGGGCCTTCGAGAAGACAAAAATGAGACTTCAGGTGGTTGTGACGAGACAAGTCGTATCTGGTTCTGGTAGTTTATCAGGGAACATAGGGGATGACCAAGGTTTTAGAAAATCGAAGAGGTTGCTTAAATCCTGGACAATAACTAAATATTCTTAAACTACTGTGCACTGATCTTTTTGCAAATGCGAGTGTAACAAGTAAAATATATCTGTATTTCAAATTCTAAAATATACTAGATACCGTACACAGTGATTAGAACTACCTACAGTTTGGGGGTCAACTGAGCACCGTAAAAATTCTACATCTTCATTCCCAAGTTGCCACTCGTCCCCTAACACAAAGCAACCTTTATCTCGATAATGAAGCTGAAGAGAGTCATAGTGCATACGAAATCTTTTGTTCGGAGTGATCCTAGGAGCATATTGAAGGAACTCCTCAGCTGGATGAGCTCCAAATTGAGTTTGGAAGATAGTTTCGAGGTAAAGAACCCCCAATATAAAGAACTGGAAAGAGCCCGCGCAAGATCGACACATTTTTTAATAAGAGGATGCAACTAAGCGAGACGCGAACGAGTTGCTTTTGTTTTTGGAGGTCAGAACGAGAGGAGAGTGTTGAACAGCACTAATTGACCTCAGGGGCCCGACTGACCCGGCGTGCGTCCGAGCTGACAGCCCGGACCAGCCGACGATTAAACTTCCCGTTAATATTGCTCGCTCGTTCTCTCTTTTTGTCTCTCATTTCCTCCCTGCCTCTCCCGTGCCCTTTCTCTTTCGCTCGTTGCTTCGTGGCCCCCTTCGCTCGCCTCTTTCCCTCAGCGGGTCCGTCCTTATACGCTTATCATATTCATCCATCCGATTCTCTCTCTTCCTCCTCGGCTTCGGCCCTCTTCCACGCGAGCTTCTAACCTCACTGGCTCACCTACACCTTGGACCCAGCCACCTATGAATATTTATACCTGTCTTCGGCTAATACCACGCGCTGCAACGCGCATTGCCAAAAGCTGGAACACCGGAGGGGCTGATCCACCCCCATTCGTCGATTCTTTGCGCTTTAATTTTATGTACTGCCTCGTGTATACGAAGAATCTTCGGTGCACCAGTTAATAGGACGAAAAGAACAGAAGTGGTTGAAGACTCTTGATCAGTAAATCAATCTAGACTTCTCGCTTCCTATGGTCATGGAAAGGTGTTCTGAATGCACTTGCGTCTGCTCCGCGATACTCGGAATTCCACCTAAAAAAAAGAGCGCGTCCCTTCCGGTCCCATTAGCCTCGATTCCCCAGAAATCCCTCGGAGACGTCACGGTCCGGGAGAGCCAAGTGCGATCTTTGGAGCCATCGTTCGACCGGCCGTACAGGAAGTCGAAAGCTCGCTCGACGATCGAATACGTTGAACAGGCCGCGTACGGGGCGAGGTGATTTCGTGATGAAAAATTTTCGTGCCCGCTTCCGGATCTGCTTGTCGAGGCTGTCGAGACCGAGGAACGGGGCGAACGAGCGAGCACGAGCACTGACGCGGGGCCCCTGTCATTATTTCCCACAGCCGCCGTATGTTTCTACGGTTCCGCTAGGCTAATCCCCGAGACTCGGAGAGAGAACGATAGAAAGATAGAGGGACAGGGGAGCAGGGGAGACAGAGAGGGAGAGAGAGGGAGAGAGATAGAGGGAGACACGAAGGGAGAAAGAAGCCACCAAGAAGAGAGGAAGGAAGGATTCCTCGAGGGGCCCCGCGTACAACCTGTCGTGTCCGCCTTGACAAAACAGCGAAATTGCCTTGGGGGATAACGGCGGCGGCAACCACGGTCAAGAAGAGCAAATTCTTCTTTATCAAACGGAGAAAGAAACTGCCGGGTGTTTTATGGAAGCGCTGATAGCCGTTTCTCACTCGCAAACGCTGCGTTCTGTCAGGATTCCTTGGCGAATAAGGGGATCTGCTTCGATGATTGAATATGGATACTGAAGGTTCAACAATTTAGTAGATCATTTCTTAAACTGAGAAGTGCTACTTTTCGAATATCACTCGATTAGAATTCAATCCCTGGGACACTTCAATTAAGCAATTGTTAATGACCTCTACATGAGAATTGCAGTGAATGAAGTTAATATTTGGTAGAGAATACTAAGTAGCCCCAACTCGTCAGTTGCACTCTCAGCAAGGGCCCGTAGTCTGCCTGTTACTTGGAAACGATTGACAATGAAATGAACTACAATTTACTGTGCAATGCAACCCTAAATGGAATCCTCCAGCATTTATGTAAACCCATGGAAATGCAGCATTGTGAC
Organism: Andrena minutula; assembly: GCA_929113495.1. Classification (NCBI taxonomy): domain Eukaryota; kingdom Metazoa; phylum Arthropoda; class Insecta; order Hymenoptera; family Andrenidae; genus Andrena; species Andrena minutula. Next base: position 25,494,644 of record OV815994.1, read on the forward strand.
TTAAACGTAAGTGGAAGCAGTCCATTGTTCGCTGGCCAGAAACTATTAGTTCCTTTTATATCTAGCCTCTTACGTATATCCGTAAGGACTCGATGTGAATTATGCAGCTGAGGCCAGATATGAAAGCTAGGTCGCCTGGGTTCGTAGGTTCGTGGTCGGCATACCGTGGTGCAGCGGCATCCTGCCTTTGTGAATGTTTTTCTGGATCCTCCACCTACCTTCCCCCCTCGTCGCCGGTGCACTCAAGACTTAAGTGTAGCTACGAAACACCCGGAACCACCGATGGAAACTAAAATCAGTGATCGAACCAATAACTACAGAAACGTCACACGTCAATTCCCTAACCAACGAGGGTTGAAAGTGACGGTAATAAGTACACTGCAATTGTCAACAAGCAGCAGTCAATGGCAAACGATAATTGCACCTTCGACACAACTACTTTTTAAAAAGCAGACAGGAATAAAAGTTCGTTAACCTGTTTCCTGAGAAGGGAACTAGGTTCAAAAGGGGTAGCTATCCTTCCTCTTCAGGAATGCTCGATTATATTCCACAGGAGGGTTCCGCGGATCGGTGTCACTCGCGTGTGAGTTTCCACCGGCGACATGAGGTTGGCATTTAATTCTGTGGTGGTAGCTGTATCGACCTACTACGGCATGAGTTAATAATAACAAAGAATCCCTGATCCCTTGTCGTGCCGGTGCTTGCGTCGCCGCAGGGGCGGAGGGGGGGAGGGGTTTGTAAACGAAAGAAACTTCTAATCGTCAGCACCGTCCGCCCATCGATCCCCGTCGTCATCGTGGCCGTCGCTGGTCGTGGTAATGCCCCGTGCTTGGAAAAGTTGGTGATTCAAATTGCCGTACACCCGCGCGCTGGCGTACTTCTCGCTCGTAACGGACGTAATCCGAATCGAGCGAAGCTAGAACCGTCGACGTCATCCGTCGACATCGGCCGACGTTACACGCGTATAGTTCTCGTCCCTAAAGACGTGCACGAGGCCTCGATGAAACAGCTTTTTCGAGCTTTCCGTCACGGAAGTGCGGAGACTATAGCTCCAGCATTCGACGAAGTTCAAGCGACGTTAATAACGCCACGATTTTCATGTATCAACGGGTCGTTTCTGGCTTGGCTTTGCGTGCATGAGGAATGCACCGCCTGGGGGGGAATGAATCTTGCGTCCTCGCTGCTTGTAAACGAGATCTTAGAGCGATCGCGCGTGCACGATAGTGTTCGGAGCTTCGGTATCCTCCCTTAGCCAGGCTCCCTTCTGTCGGCTTCACTGTGAAAGTACGCGACACCGGAAAATTATTCGAAATTAAACGCTCCCAGCGGCGGGATGTTTTTGCACGCGACCATTACCAGGCCTGTGTTGTAACGACGAAATTAACGATCCGTGAAACCGATGCCGCGTTACCCGCGATCTCGATGCCCGCAGTAAACGCGGGCATTACGATTTTTGCGTTTCCACCGGCACGCTGAGGATCGTGTCGCCCGTTCCTTTACTGTCAACGGCCATTAACGAACGGCCAACGATTCAGGGACACGGAACAGCACGAGCTTCTTAATTGAATTTGCGTGCACGGGGCTGTAAATTCAGCGGGGGAACACGTTTCCCCGTTGTACCTACCTCGAGCGTACGCCTGGATATCGGCGGGCGATGACTTGATTCTGCGGCAGCGAGAAAAAAAAGGAACGATTACCTTGCCGTGTAATTTGCAATATTTAGACTACCGGGGGTTTGAACGTACAAATTAGGGCTACGTGTTCCAGCATTACGGCGAGGCTATACGTGCCCTCTCGAGAGGTAACACGATAGCACCACCGCGGCCCGATTTACAAAGAGGATCGATCGACAAAGGGCATCTGATAGGCTCCATCGGGATCTCGCATTGAATGGATCACGGTCGGCTCGTGGTGTGGTTTACTAGCTCCGAAACGCTGCTGGTATGATACCGGGGTGTAAGCCTGTGAACCCTTAAGCCTGACTTACACGCGACACTTGAACGCGATCTGGCTTTGTAGAAACGTCCAACCACGGAACGCAGACTTGCTGAGTTTACGGGTGTATAGTTACGAAAATTGCAACCCGACAGGTGCAGAAAAGTAGACTAAGGTTCACTTTTAATACTTCCAACTGAGGGTTTCGTTTGACGCCTTCGAGCACCCAGTTTTCAACCCTGATCGATAGGGTAGCATAGAGAGAGAGAGTGGAATCTGGTGCATCGTGGTGTTCTAGATACATTTTATTTAACACCATGAGGAATAGTGTTTGGGATTATATTTTCTACCATTGAATGGTGTCTAATTGTTCTATAATCTACTCGAATTATGCTTGACACTAAGCAATTTTATTAGTTTCATATTCTGAAAGTTTTGTCGTGATATTTTGTTCGTGATGCGGGCACTAAATGTTCTCGTTCTTGGAGCGTGGATTCCATCGGGTCTATTCAACACTCTGCCCTCGTGTGAGGCTGGCTTAAGGCACCAGGGCCCCCGATCCTACGGTTTTGGAGGAAGAGTACAAAACGCAAAAGGGCTCGGAGCAAAGACGAGACGGTGGGCGGGGCGCTTCTCGGGCTCCAAGGCGATCCACTCCGACCTCTACCTTCTTACTTAGGGAAGATAGTAGGCGCGCATCAACGTTATGCGTTACATCTTTCATGAAACGGCAAATGAGGGCTAGAGATTGCGTAAAAAGCCTGGGCGCTCGGGCACGCGTGTACGCGCGTGTTGGTCGTTGAAGAACAAACGCAACGTACGGCAGCTGCTTGAGATACCATCGGCGTACCGAGGCTGCTTGATCCTGACAGCGCATTAAAATCACTCTTTTTTAGGACTTGCGGGTATAATAATCACCGTACCAAAGGAATCGCTCTGCTCCCTCTCGAACGCGAGGCAGGTAAACGATAATTGCGGTCAAGTGGTATTTAAGTGACACTTGTCAGGATTATCGTTTCACCATTTGCCCGTCAAACGTCGCTGATAAGAGTGATCGTTATTGATACCTTTAACGAAGCTGGAGAGTGTAAAAGCTTCAGGAAACCCGCTGCAAAAGGATTTGTAGTACCGATGGGTAGAGTGCAGCAACCCTTATCAAGTTCAACGCTCGAGGATTCGAATAAAACCGATGCTTTAATGAAGCAAGGCAATAGGAAGTCCTTGGAGAAACTGTAATACTTAAAAGACTCGTTGAAGCTGTTACATGGGGAACAATTATTGGCAGAAGCCTTCGAGCGACACTCTTCAAGTCCAGAATTTCTCGCCAAGTGTCGCCTGCGAGAATGATTATCGTTGACGTTCCCGATGGTCCCAGAGTGGGCGCAGGATCGTTGGAAAAGGTCTCGCGAGCTGCTGCACGTCGCGGAGCAAGAAGAAGACGTGGCCGATCGAACGATCGATGCCGATTGAGACGTTCCTCGGGGTGCACCCCATGCCGCTGGTCCTTTTTATTCTTCCGCAGCTTTGTGTGCAGAAACGGATTGACGAACGATGTGTCAGCGGTGACAACTGGCGCAAGCGCAACCTGAATACGAAATGAGGCGGTCGTTCGGTTGTCCGTTCGGCTTCTGCAGCGGCCAACCGAGACCACGTGTCCGTGCCCGGCTCGATCTGCTCGATTCTTACAATGTAGCGAATGAATAATCGATGCCCGTGGCGGGTGACGGTCGAACGCGCCGCTCGATGCATTTGTCATCTTCTTCTGGAGTCTAGCGACACGTTCCCCCTTCCCCTCGCGGTCGACTTCGATTTCTGAATTGCTGAATAAATTCCTGCACGATGAGGGAACGGAGAGCGGAATATGATCGATTATATGGGGGATCTTGGAGCTATGATGAGCGGTTTTAGTTGAACCTGTAGCATTTCTGTCGATCCAACGGAATATCATCAAGATCCTGCGAGTTTAAGAGAGTTTCTAATTGCATTGAAATGTCACGGATACGCAGTGAATTGTTATTCCACCCTTGACTCCTCGTGGGCCAGAAAAACTGTGGAAAGAAGCGAATGAAGAGCTCGTCGTCTGTCCACAGATGCGCTGTTTCCCCTTTTTCCCCCCAACCACGGTGTCTTCGCTGTCGCGTTCACAGATATCGCGTTCTTTTTTTCATTCAATTAACGTCATTTCTTTCAGTAGAGACTCGAGGCCGATCGGTTCATCAGGGCTCGGTGGCTAAATTGAGCGGAGAGGTATAAAAATTCACGTGAAACGATGAAAGATTGTGGCTTCCCCTTGCGGAATTCGATTTAATTTATTTCTTTTGCGGGAACGACGAAAGAAAACGGCATGCCTAGCCCGATAAATTGAACAGATATAGCTTGTCAATCAAGGTCGTGCCTCGCCTCACGGAAATTCTCACAGTGGAAATAAAGCGTCACGTAACCTAGATTACGTAATAGTACACCTGCTCGCGCCGACTGATCCGACCAGGACAGCTGCGGTTGTGCATATTTGCGCAAAAAGCTGCTCCCTATTAAGAACAACATCTTCATTCCGACCCCTTCGTGTAATACATCCGCACATCGATCGGGATCGGCGAATAAATCAGGCTGGCCCCGCACCCGAGCCAGCCCGGTTGCCGCGAATATATCGGCGGGGAGCAATTTCGTTTCTACGCGAGGGAAGGTATATCCCCATTGTCGTCGTAGGTGATACACCTACGGAGGTCTGTAGCTCCCCACGAAGCTGGGACAAGGTTGTAAAACGAGGCCCGGCCCGGAGCAATGCCGCAACTATGCGGTACATAGGGCCCCTTGGAGCGGCCACAGGAGGGACGAGGAGGCTGCGTGCGTGGACCCGAGGGAAAAGGGACGGCGGAGAGAAGGAAAGAAGGGAGGAAGGACGGGAGACACGAAGGGAGCCGCCATGAAACAAACGAATACCGAAAGGGCTGGAGCGAGAGCTGTGCGCGCGGCTGTCGCGGACGGAGGGGTGAGAGGAGGAAGAAGAAGACGAAGGCGACTCGGTAAGAAACCGAGAAAGCAAAAGCGCGGGGACGGTGCCACTTCAAACGACCCGCGCATACGTCCTCCCTCCACCCATCGCGCAGCTCGCCGCGGGAGTAGAGCAGCCTCGTGGGAGAAAGAAGAAGACGGAACAGAGACGGAAAGGGATAGCCGAGGACGGGAAGGGGCACCCAGGACGACTACTCTGGATTCCTATAATTGTTCATTTTTGCAAATACCTGGGTTTTTGCCCCCGGGGCCCGCGGGAGTTCGGTAACCCCTCGCGGCTCTCCGTGGCTCAGTCTGCGTTGTCACATTGGACCATTTGGGAGACTGCTACTCCTGCAGACCTTGCGAGTGGTACATATGATAAAATTGATTAGAAAAAACTTGTGGAGAAGGGCAGGGAGTAGCAGGTAGATAGGGTGGATGCTCAGATGGGTGTTCTAGGGACTCCATAGCTTCAATGAGTAGTTGGAAGTCGATTTGAGAAAAGTGAACGAAGAACTCGGGCGCGCAATGATTGCAAAAGCAAATGTCAGTCGGGGTGCTCTAGTTACTAATTCAATCGAACGGGACGAACCAATTTGCATTATGCACCCTATGTACGATCTAAACAACGTTCGAAGCGCTACAATCTACATGGTTGGTACTCTGGAGTAGTTAGCAAGTGGAATCGTGGTGCTTAACGCGGGGAGTGGATCACAGCTTTATTTTTGACGATTCATGACCCAGAAGGCAGAATCCAGCCCCCAATGGTTCATGAAGAATCGCGAGGGACAAGCGTTTCTCCATAATTCGATCGTTACAGTCTCCCCACGATGTTCCCACCAGGCTCAACACGAAGCTCTCCTCCCCTTCTTCTCCCTCGGAGATGTTCCTTTCTTCTTCACCTTATACCCTTCCCAGAAGTCGTAGAACGGACGTGATACAGGCAACTGGCCCGATACTCGCACGCTCGCGTGCGAATCGCGAGAGTTTTCGAACTGGGACGCCTCGTTACCTGATCGCGAAACGCGCCAATGTTCTTCCTCTTTCTCTCTCTCTTCCCCTGCGCGCAGCCGTCCGGTTTCGCGGAATCCGTTTGGCGGGAGAGCACAAGGTGGCTCGACTGAGACGTGGCCGAGGTTCGGGCAACGTAGGTCGCGAAGCGTCGAGGGAGAAAGAAGCCTTGGTAAATTATAGTTTTAGCGTCACGAGATCTGGCCTCTCTCGCGCTTTCCTCCATCGATGTCTCTCCAGCCACGTGCACGGACTCTATGGGGGCGCGAGAAGTTAACTGTACTCATATGATTGTGAGCTCTTAACGAAATCGCCGACCAATTCAATTTAACACTCGAAGTTTGGCCTGAAGGTGCGAGATGATTCTTAGAAAGTGGTTGAATACAGCTCAGAGCTTCAATTTGCATAGAAGATTCACAGAGAAACGTTATACACCTAGAGTTGGAATAGGATTATCCATGGCGGAGATCAATTTCATTTCTCCTAGTGGAATAGTATCATCCTTATCTCGTGCATAGGCAGATGTGACGCTAGGTTTGAAGGAAAGAAGGTAATCTTCTTTAACACCCTCACCTGCAAACTACCAATTTCCATCAGCTTCACACTCCGAAGGATCACGCGGAATGCATCAGAAGAATCCGCCTGCGTTTTCAGTACAAATTGGCGGTCCTGTTCGCGGGAACGCAGTAACCTGTGGATCCTGGGTGTTCCTTGTTCCTCGAATCCCTGGACCCTCTCCCTTTCATCTCGATCGTGCGCGACTGGCACGAGAGAGGGCTCGGATTTACCGGCGAAATGTTGGATTTATTAGATCGAGATACGCGTGGGCGTGCCTGGACGTGGCCCCCCGCACCCCGTCCGACCGTACCGTTAGCTACGTGCACGGGACTCTCTTCCAAGGCCCTCGCGATGCAAGCTGAAGGGGCCTAGACGAGAGGAGCCGTGGATCCACGCACACGCGTAGGTCGGGCCGTGGAGCCAGCAGCGAAGGAGGACCATCGCAGACGTGGCTTGATGAGACTTGAGGAACACGCCGCGCTCTGGGACGTAGTTGCGCGTCGTTCTAGGAATCGAGGGACGTGGGTATCGTGAATTCGATCGTCGGCGCCGAACGATGATTTATGGGCCGGAGAAGAGAGGAAGACGATGGAAGGCGAGGAAGACGAGGAAGGAAGTGAACGTGGGGGTAGGAGAGGAAGATCGAAGCCGAAGGGAAAGCGAGATGGAACCGCGGTGGAGCGCGTTGCTACGTAGCGGTAGGTGGATCCGTGCCCGTGGGAATCGTGATTCAACCCCCTTCGAACGATCAAGCACCACGGGGCTCTTGCAACTGGACAGCCTGGCCAGGAGATCCAACGATGGCCAGGGCGTCGGTGGATTGCGTGTCGTTAACGGTGCGCCGTGAGCGCTAACGAGATGCGTAATACGTTGAAGAAGGCGGGCGGAAGTCTCTGCCCTGGCGAGGGAAAGCCCGATGCAGGGTAGCACGGTAGGAAGAGAACGTCGGGACCTAACTGCGACCTATCTAACAGCCGATTCACCAAGCACGTAGCGCTCGTAGAGGAAGCCTTTCGTTTACCTCCTGGCGGCAAGCAACGCCGCTGCAACTCGCCGGGTTATTTACAGCTTCTTGGCATGGAGGTGAGCTCTCGCGGAGCCCGGCCACTGCCAGCAAGAAGGAAGTAAGGATGATTTATATCCGCTGCTACCAGTCCTGCTCCCAACCCGCGATAATACCAATCATTATCATCGCTTAATAACAGGCATTACTGCCAACATTGAAATAATGTGTGTGTACCCCAACCATGGCTCAGCTATGTCTGACCCATTCTTACCGTCGCGGAGGATACTCTCTCTCCCTTTCTCTCTCTCTCTCTCTTTCTCCCTCTGTCTTTCCCTCCTTTTTCTCCTACATTCACCACCGCCAGAGTCACTAGTATCGCCACCTACACCATTCCCCCCTTCCCCTACGCCTGTCAGAACTATACCATGCCCCAGACGATAGCCAGGATCATCCTCGATACCGTGGCCCGGCCTCTTACCATAAAGTTGGTCAGGTGCAAGCGCGCGCCGCAAACGAAACGCATTGCGCCGCCGGTGATCTTCGTGAAAGATCTTCGAAGAAGGCGGGGAACGGGAGGAGGCTTTCGTTCCCTTCACGGCCTAGGGATTCCTCGCGCGAGAGGGAGGAAGGAAGAGGGCGCGCTTCTGCCGGTCGAAACCCCTCGAGCCTGTTTTGCGCGAATTCTTCTCGACTCTGCCGTGGTTCTCCACCCGAGGGACCGCGTTTGCTGGCTCTTCTCTAAGGTGTTTCTACTTTTCGACTCGTCATTATTTATTCCAAGTAATAGGCCCTGTGTTCCTGTATTCTCATAATCGAAATTTGTAAATCAACTCGACCGTCGCTAGGCTGACCATGCACAAAGCTGTTGCGCAAGAGCCGTAGCGGCTTATTAGATAAGAAAACCAAAGACCACCGTGTGTACTAAGATTCCCCCGTGAAACCCCGATAAGTGTACTCATCGAGCGTCCCTCTCTCGTCAGTTTTACAAAGGCGCCTCGAACAATGGCATCGCGCTGCTGACTCCCAAATTGTATCCTTCGTCGAAAATAGGCAGCCCGGAGGGTCGATCTCACCTGATTCCGCTCTGGCTGCACAAAGCGCAATCGCGACGAGACAATTACTCCAATTTCAATGAGACGCGCGGCGTGTCTCGCGTCTCGTTATAACCAGCTTCCGAGAACGGATCCCTCAGGGTTGTTCGACGGCCTCGTGAATATCGTGCGACCGCAGAAAAAGGATCCCCTCCGAGGGACGCGCATCGACTTCGGAGAGATCGCGGCGTGCACGCCACGCGAGGCCCGATAAAAGGAAAAACGAGCCAGTGGATGGAAAGCCTCTCTTTCTTCGTGGCGCCCTCCTCGCCCCGACATACGCGGTGGCGGTGTTTTCGCGTCGTGTACGCGAGGAATCGCAGCGGGCCCGGCGTTTCTGCAAACATCGAACTCTCGTCTGCCTGTAATTATTGGTATTTGAGGCACTGTGGGAGGTCCCGCGAGGCACGCCAGCCTCTCTCGATGCACGTACATGCAGCGCACGCGGCTGCGTGAAAATAATTATCGGCCTCCTCTGCTTCTTCAAGAGCCAGCCGGCGCGGAAACAGAGAGAAAGAGAGCCTCAAAGGGGACACCTAGCCTTCGATAAAGGAAAGACGAGCCGCCTAACCACTCTTTTTCCTCCATTTTCCTTTCTCCTCTATGGAAAAGCTCGCGAGCGCTGCCCGTTTCAATATCTCTAGACATTTCTCGCGACGTGTACGACACTGATAAAAATTAACGCTGTACGGCTTAGCGGAATGATTTTATCGATTGGAATGATCTTCGTGTACATTCACTTAATATGAAACACAGAGTGGTACTGTTCTTTCCAGGGCCCGATTTAGCTCTTCTGCCACTCTGGGAAAAAATGACTTTCGCCGCCTTTTATATTTAATGATAAATAATTATTTTAAAATATATTTGTTGCCGGCGAGTAGTGAAATTTTTTGTTATTTGTTGAATAACAAAAGGCTCTTGTAAGTGTCTTTAATATAGGTACGCAGGTTTCCTTAGTGTAATAGTAATTATATGGGTGATTTAAGAAACATTTATAAGCAGGGGATTGGAGCAGACCAATTATTTTATTTGCTCCGCTACGACATCAAAATACTTGCTCCTGCTCCCCTCTATATCGAGGGGAGGAATATTGTTTTTTTTTTAACTAAATACTTTTAATACTGTCCAACAGTGATCTTTCATTTACAACAAACCCCATCTTTCTAGCTTTTCATTTTTATTTTCATATAGAAAAAAAATTCATAAAGAATGTTTAATTTTCGGGCAAAGAAATTACAACATAATATTTTTTGAATGATGAGAAATTGAGAATTGGTATTTATTAAAAATATTTCATTCTTCTGCTCTTATAAAATGAAAGAAAATTGTAATAATAAAAAAATTTGGAGCAGTGGAACAGTAAAAATTTTCCGTGCTCTGTTCCAACGCTATGTTTATAAGTTTGATTCTAAATTCAAACATATATTACTTACTTTTTACCGCATTTTCAAAAAGTTTAATTTTTTATTGGTTTTTATTCATTTTAACTTTCTCTTTCTACCAATTTTGCCGCTTTTGGCAATTTCCCATCTTGCGCCTCATAGATCGGGCTATGGTTCTTTCTAATACTGCAACTACCTAACTAGAATCTACCAAATTCTCTTTCCAAATACAATCCATATGGTTCCTGTATCGACAGAAGTAGCTTGCCAGATTGTACGCTGTTTACCGAGTCGTTGCAAAAACTTGCGGTCGAGAGTATTGATAGAACCATACGGGTCGAAAGGAAAAGCCCAATAATGGTCAGTGTCTGGAAGAGGGAAAAAGGGAAAAAGGAACCAATTATCTCAAGGATACACAGGTTCTTTGTCGCGTTTGCGGAATCGACGCTGTTTCCTGCAACTCTGTTCTTCGCCCCATTGAACACTATTAATTGCCCGAGTATTTTCCAACGCTCAGGAACCTAGCGCGCGTACGCGGCACGATTACGCCGAGCGCGTATGACACGCGCGAAATGGCAAGCGAAACACTGTTACAGATGCAAGTTTCGTAGCCTGCGGAAAAACTAGTATTACTGGATTCGCTTTTTTTTTTATCAGGGAACGGCTAAATGCGTTTCCTTGACGCGGGGCGAGCAAAAAATTGCTTAGCGAGCGGTCAAATATTAACGAGAACGTCCAACGAAACGAATCGATAACTCGCGTGAAATCCATGGTTCAAAACAAGGGACACTGCTTATTCCCATTCCACGACATTACTTGACATTCACTTCGACCCTGCATAATGAAGATCGAAGTGTTATTCCATCCCATTGGTTTAATTTTTCCAAAGAGTCAGAGCTGAGTATATTACAGTCTCAAGATGATGGTACTCCAGAGGTGTGACCAGCGCAAACGACATTGTTTTTGCGGCAGGTGCTACTGTGTCAAGGCTGACCAAACAAAATAGTATTCAATGGGAAAAAGCTCGTGCGTTCGAACAATATTCGTGTCGAACGTTGATGGAGCAAGAACGTGGTATCTGGGTGAATGAAAGTACACAGCGAACCAAGGAACGTATGATTACGGCGACAACGCGGGCCATTAGACAACGGAAACATCAATCCTCCAGCGCGTTGCATCGTGCACGACTTTCGTCGAATCCTGTGGAAAGTTTTGCCATGAACGGAGCTGTCGTCAGGCGTGACACAATAAAACAATCTAAACGAGGAGAAGGAAACGTCAGAGTTACACGGCGATTCAAGGGTGCCAACGCAGCAATTTCAAGTACACCGTTTCTTCCACTGCTGTTCTTTAAAAAAAAATCAAGTTATCCAGCCCTTGGTGTACTTTGTTCGCCATAGATCCTATCAATACACGCCTGAAGGATCCGCTCACCCAGAAACGGGATTGGAAATGCCGTTTCCAGGACCATCTGCCGTCTTATGTGTGTCGAAAGGTTAACGAGCTCGAGGAGCCCGGCACGCCTCGGATAAAATTGAATTAAATAATAATATCGTTGTACCGCTTACGTGGATTCAGGCTGGACGCACGAAAATACACGAGGATAGCTGCGTGGGCGCGCTCGAGCGTCGTCCATGGAATAATAAGCCGTGCCATGCGGCGGATCGCGTGCCTCCGCCGCGGAACATTCCCATTTTTGTAGCCGATGGACGTCGACCGAGAGATACCAGCCGATAGCGACATGGCGGTCGAACCTCTATTAGTTCTGTTGTACGCGTCGATATTATGTGGACGAGTCTGGTAACGAACTTGGTGTACTGTAGGTGTGTTGGACGCGCAGGGACAGGACGCGAAGTTGGTCGCGCGCCCCGCTTGGACACACCCCTATCTTGACACGCACGAACCAGCTAAAGCGTCGATGAGATAATAGCGCGATAAGCTGGTTTAATGCTGGTTAGTTGGCTAGAGAATAGGAAGGAGAGGAAGAATAGGCGGGAGTTGGAGGAAGAGAGAGGCGGACGGAGAAAGGAGAAAGGTTGCTTTTGTTGGAAGAGTGAAGAAGAACAGGCTAATCGCTCTACTTTGGCAGCCAATGGAAGGCTACTCTGTATCGAGGACTTTCAAGCGATCGCTTGCAGTAGTGCACAGGCAATACTGTTTTGGGGGATACTGGAGTTGGTGCCTTGAGGATTGCAGCTGAGGATGTTGGGGATTTCTGGGTGATGGCGATGTTTTAGATAGTTTTAGATTTTGAATTGTGTTCCGTGCGTTATCCGAAGACTCGAGAAACTTTATATTTGGTTGCAAGCGGGTTTTCAGATTCCTCAGCTGACTGCAATGGTAGATACTTAAAAATAAGTAGAGTTCTCTGAATGAAGCACACGTATGTACTGTGATTTGAGAGTGGTCCCAGCAAAGCTAGATTAAGGGTCTAGGGCCCTACTTTGACGGCCTGAACAGGAGCGCGATATTTGGGATTTTTTTTAAAAAAATCCGTCAAATTATATTAATTGAAAACTTTATGCCTGTATTTGTATACATTTGGGCAACATTTAAAAAAAAAATTATTTAAAAAAATACGGTACCTAAAACTTTAAATGCGTTTTTCTCAAAACGATATTTTTCGAATTGGTTAGCATGATACCACAAAAACCGATCACCCAATTTACTTCAAACTTGGTATACATCTTCAGTAGATGTCCGATTCTCGTTGTTACTAAAGCTAAGTCGATTTTTGCAAAATCAGACTTTTGCGACTTAAAAAGCCAGTGAATTTTTTGCAGAAATCGATGTCTGTTTTAGACTCTGCCATTTTTCTTTTACCTTTCAGTATTTGTCATTTAATCTAGTTCAGACGATAGCCACTCTCATTCGGATTACACAAATTTTTAACTTTTCTATTTCAGACAACTAAGATGCTCTATTTAAAACACTATAACTCCGGATATAACCACTATTTTTGCATACAAATTGTTTTTTCATATTCTCTAAAGATTGACAAATAATGCCACAAAGTTGGAAGTAACTATAATTAACGTTTTTATTTTAAAAAATTCTCAAAGTTTGCATGTATTTTCGTCAACCCTCTAGTATTCTCCTAGCAACCAGCAACCACTCTACTTCGCCAGACGCGTAGTCAATGATTGCTAGAATTCTTCTGCAGGGTCAGTGAATACTAATTACTGGCATGGCGCGGAAGAAATCGAGCACAGTATTAACGCGACATCAGTACCTGGAACAATGCGACTGACATTCGCGTCGAACTTGGCGCACCGCTTTCACGCGGCCGTCGCCTAACCCAGCCACGACCGAATGGCGTTCGCCTAATGATTCATACAGCAACTCCGTCCACCAGAATCATCAATTATATTCGAGCCATTGTTCTGCGACTGGAGACCAGGCCCATTATCTAATACATCTAACCTACAAAACCAGCACCGACGGCGAAGTGCCTCGGCCACGGAACGCCACGTCGAATCCACGTAGAATCTGATAACCGTGGAGGGAGGAAACGCTGGGATACTATCTCCGGATCGAATGAAAAATTCACACCCTCGTGAAGTTCCTACTCTCGAGCGAATCTGCACACGACACTGTACTTCGTTCCCTCGTTACCTGTGCACCACCCTATTTACTACCTGGAAGACCTCGTTGCCCGTGGAAGGGTGAGTTCCCAACTCAAGCGAGTTAATAACACAGCCACTTTTGAGCCTTGCAACTTTCTAGCGTATGTAGTCGATAAACGTCACTTAGCTCGGCTTGTAGGTAAATTGGCTGTGACATGAGTGTAGAACTCCCTGTTCCACGAGCAACAATAGCAGAGGGTGATTTCTGAAGACTCACCGAGCGGAGCAAGATCTATCAATTGATATCAGAAGCTGCACAATTTTGGAGAAGCCTGTCAACGTTTCAGACCAAGCTACTCGTATATTCTGACCATTCTTCATCCCCCTGTTGCCCATTTCTAAACTGACGCAATCTAAGCATCGTAACAGGAAGACCCTCTATCCTCAGCATCTACTATCCCAGCGCTGGCATCATTTTTTCTACGCAATACTCTACGTGACCACGATACATGGGGCCATTAATTAGCCGATTCATTGTTGCCGCGGCGAGAAACTGCGCCCGTTATCTAGCCAGTATCTGGTCCGATAGTGGGACGCAAGGCACGGTGAAGTAGCACTGGCGGCCTGTGCACTGCGCACGGCGACGCCAGTGATAGGCAGATAAATGGACACAGATAAATGAGCGGAAAGCGAGGGAAAGGTGGAGACACGGGGTGGAGGGACGCAGCGCCCGTGGTTCTGTAGTAGGTACCCGCGGATCGACGTCTGCCGCGACACACCGTTTCGCAAGTGATCCGGTGTTACGTAGCTGGCGGCCGGGGAAAAGGGAAAAAGAGCGTGCAGTCGATGTAATTTTTTTCCTGCCCCGTTTTTGCATCGGTCCACGACGCAAACAGCGAGATCTAGCCGAGATAGAGCAGTCTCGGGAGGAGCTGGGGCGATCTAGGCTAATTCATATCTTTCTCTATCGCTCCACGGATCGACGGAGTTCCCACCCGTGACTTCGCTCCTGATCCCTTTCTCGCCACCCTCCTCTGCGCCGTTCACGCGTGGATATTCGGTTAGAAATGCGCACGCCTGCATTTAGCTTCATTCATGGTTGCATTAGGTAGGTATCTACGCGTTAATCCTACGGTATTTTCGACGAGGTCGGTCGATTTTTCCGTGGATCGAGCGCGGCGCATCGCGTGCCTCGTCAACGGGACCTTGATCGCGATTCCTGCTTGATAGGAGCCGCTTATTAGCTACGTTCGAGAGACGAGGAAGATGTCTGGGTAAAGGAGACAATGTTCCCGCTCCGGTTTGCTCGTGTCACTTGGTGCAGAGTTCTCAGGCTTGACGTCAGTGCATTGATCGTAAATAGGGAAAACGTGGAAGAAACGTTGAATGCCAGGCGGGTACGAACTACTGTTCTGTTTGACTTTATGTCACTAGTAATCTGGATCAATTGCCGCTCATCTGAATTCACGAATTAATTGGCGGAATACATAAACGAGGTTAGAAAAATATGAAAAATCTCCGGAGAATCCTGGAGGCCTGTGTGTATCAACACGCAAAGTGCAACGAAAGGCGTCACGGGGGGGATCGATCGACTTTATATGTCGCGCGGTTGAGTGACAGCATTATCTTATTCCCGTCGCGTAGGAGTTAACTGATCGATGCGGCAGGGGGTAGTGGTTTCGATCGTTCCCCAGTGACGGATACGGGATAGAAAGACCGAGTGCAGGCCTTTCTTTCTCCTCAATAATAAATACCGTGTCGCGCTGGATCCCGGCGGGTTTTTCGTTGGGTTCCCAGCCGCGGACGCCACTAAAGAGTGCTCACCCTGGCCGGGAGGGGCGACGCTTTCGGCCCCCCTCCTTCCCGTAGTTCACCGAACATTCGGGATTTCGAATTCACTCGGCGTGCCTCTTCCCTCCTGCGCGACTTTCGAATCTCGTTTCGACGCGTTGGCATTCCCGGGGCCAATGAGGAGAGATCGGCCACGTTGGTCGGCGAAGAAGACGAAGAAAAAGGAACCACCACGCCCAAGGTACGTGGCAGGAACGCAGACGTCCGTGTTGGTACCTATGTAGCCGGTTGTCTACGTGTGTCTCTATCCACCGTTTGCACGTACACGTTGAAACGGTGTCGTGACGGTGTGCACAAGTTCGCGTGTACAAGTACGCCCCGCCGTCTTTCTTGCCTGCTGCCATCTCCTTCCATCTTCGCGCTCACCGTCGCGGCGGCGACGGCGGCGGCGGCGGCGGCACGAACGCGCGCTACCACGTCCTCAAATTGAAGCCCCCGAAGAAAAAGAGATGCGCACGGCCTCACTTCTCGGCCCTCTCCCGCCCCGGCCGCCGCCTGTTCCCTCTTCCCTCGTCGTCGTCGTTTTCCCTGGCCAAGCGCAAGTCCGCGAAAGGGGGTGAGGCGGGCAGGGGAGGATGGGGCCGCCGGTAAAGAAGACGAGCGCCGCGAGGGACGACGGGAGAGGAGCTGACGAGGCGGGAAGGGAGGAGACCAGAGGGAAGATGGAAGAGTCAAGAAGGCTGTAGGCGCCATGTTGCTGGCGATGACAAGAAACCCGATGCGACGGTAGCTGGGCCAACAGTGCAGGCAGAGGCGCTTGCTCGAACGCCTTGATTGGCCGATTACGGATTATGCACGGTGCACCCCGAAGAGATGCACCGGCCGCTGGCCGCTCGCCGCGGCGCAACGATGCCTGCGAGCTTTCCTGCACGCCGAGAATTGCATTGGACCCGACGCGGCAAGAGGCAGAAGCTAGAAAGACGCAGCGTGGAAACTACACCCCCGCGGTGGCAACGCAGCGATGTAACATAACCGTTGCTTAACCCCTGGCTGGACTTCAGCTGGGTTCGACTACTGAGAATGTGGAAGTCAAAGTTAAATTATGACTGGTAGCATCGAAGTAGATGATTTACAAGAAGTAGTAGTATTCTTCAGTTTAATAGGGAGTAATGGCTACTGTAAAGCACTCCATTCCTTCGTCTAATTAACGAGGATGTGTAGGTATTCATTTTAGAGGGCACACTTCACTGAACCGTAATACAATAATTTATTTCGTAATTGATTTCATCGAAGCTAAGTATAATGTACATACGTTATAAGCAAGCTACAAATTTCATATTATCTGGAATTGCTGAGGCCCCGGTTATCCCACTAGGGGTAATGAGAGTTGCAGACTGTATCTGACAGGAGAGAATATATATCGCGGTTGTCCAATGCGGTCCATTGAAAATTAACGACAAAACGCTTTATTAGACGTTATTTTGCAAACAACCTGACGCGGTGCGCCGCGATTGCTCATCAGCTTGCGTCGCTCGCTCGGTTCCCTCAATGGGGAAGAGAGAGGGTCAGGCTCCCGCGGTGCTCGGACTAATGAAATTATCCGGTCCGGGACCCCCTGCGACGACATCAACAAGCCACGACAGCCAGTTATCCCGTGATTACGCGATACGCAGTTACGTATCACGGCGTGCGTACCTGTGAGAAAACCTTTAGCCTTTTCACGTGTTTGGGGTTCAGGGGTCCCGAACGAGTGAATCAATCGTCATAATTTTTTTCACCGCTAATAAAACCGCTGTCCGCGGTTGATACTGTTCAATTATAATATTAGATATTAAATCTTTCCACCTTTAATCACAGTTCTAGTGAAGCGCTCTGAGATCAGTAATATTCTATTCGCCATACTTGTATTGATCTATGAAGGAGCAAACTATGTTGGACAGAAATATGAACAAGATTGCATAGTGATTAGCGTATCTACTATAAATCAGTTTGATCCAATGATATCGCAGATTAATATTAAGCGATACGCGTAGCTTTATCCATGTTTCATGTAATTTCGCAGATAGGAAGCATAACGCTCTCCAGTATCTCGTACCCCTGTCAATGAATCTAGTTCGAGCAGTATATCTCACGCAGCTGGCAAAGATCGTAGCTGGCAAGAGATTTCGCGAGGCGTCAGGACGGAATAATTGAATAAGACGCGTGAATGCGTAATTGGACCCTCCGATCGCGATCCGGAGCCCCTTCGATAAATCGTCAACGCGCGAGCTTTCGCGGCAACGGAGAGGTTCGCTCCAATTAGCCCGGAGGCACGATTACCGTCTAATAAATCGTTAATTGGAAACCGTGGGACTATCCGCGAGAAATTCATGGGCCCCGAGAAGACCAGCTCCAATTAGCTTTTGACCACCGCTCCATCCCCCGCGCGAGCGTCCTAATAAATCGTTAATTGGAAACCACCGCCGTGGATAATTAGCGGAAAGTCTTCCGATGCGCCGATGAAAAGCTGAAAAAGTCCGCGCCGACCGTTACGTCCGCGGGAATATTTATGACCGTCTCGTTAGCCTTTTCCCATAGTACCCCTCCCTCCCTTTGCAGCACTGGACACCGCGGCAACCCTATCCCCGATGTCCAGGGCGTGGCGGATCGGTGATTTAGTAAAGTCATTTGTGCCGATAATGCTGACAGATGCGGTCCACCGGGGATCCTGTTACCCTGGACTGTCCTGTGCAACAGGACACCCCGGTGGACCCGAGGGGTGAACGCGAGACACGTGGATATTCCGCGGAGCGTCTCGCAAATATCGCGTAACCATCCTTTGCAGGCGCCTGTCGACGTAAGTCAATTGGAAGTCGAGGACATTCACGGTACAGAAAGGAGTGAAATTGCAAGGCATCGCCCTTGCGACAAATTACTCGGCAAAAATTCACGGCGTTGCGCGTTGGAGACTCGCCCTCGAGTCGCCCTCGAATTTCAACTTCCCTTCGCCGGATGATAGTATTATATATAAAACTATCCGCGCATTAGCATCCAGCAAAAGCAGATCGGTATCGAAGGGGGAAACACATGGGATTCTTCCTCGGCCGGTGGAATTTTTCTACAATGCAATACGCTAACGCCAACCGCATAAAATTTTCATCCAAACAACGCTTAATTACCTAGATAACGTTGGAAGTGGAATAAACACCAGAAGAAGTCACGGAACGACAGTGCCCGCGGTGATTCGCGTGACGACTCTGAGAGTCCATCGTTGGAGCAACGATCGCGCACATAAATTTCGCCGCGCGTGAGAACACCATCCGGGGCGTGCGGCGTGGCAGGGGGGGGGGGGGGTGCAGGGTGTACGCCCGCTTCCGCGGGAGAATCGATCACGGAATAGGGGGAAAGAAATAAAAGAAGACTGACCTGCGTTTGCGTCAGGCCAAGGCTCGCCGCGAGCTCCGCTCTCTCAGGTAGCGCGAGGTACTGCGTCCTTTGGAACCGCCTGTTGAGCTGCTGCAACTGCAGGCTGCTGTAGATCGTCCGCGGTTTCCTCATCTTCTTGCCCTTGCCGTTCCTCAGGGAGCCGCCGCCGCCGCCGCCGAGCTCGTCCACGAGGCTGCCACCCTTGTCGCCCAACGGCGAGAGGTCTGCGAACATGCACCACCCTAACATCAACTTTCAGAGTCCTCGTCATCGGTGGCGTACGAACTAAAGAGAAATTCAACAGAAACCTGAACGCCACCGCGATCGAACCGGGGGGAAGGGGGAGGGAGGAGGTGGGGGAGGGGGGGGGGGGGGGGAGACGTGACAGTAGAAGAAATAAAAAGGAGTGGATACGTTGCTTCGAGTGCGCTGCGAGTCATGCAAGAGAATACTGTCAGTTTTCGCGCTGGAATAAGTGGAAGCTATTGCCGGTGTACCTACGCGAGGGGAACTCTTTTTCTTGCGTCTTTGTTACAAGCCAGGAGTATGGAAAGTACCTACTTCTTATTTCTATAATCGCGCGAAGGGTTGGTGTATTCTCGGGTGGAATTGGAGAAGGGGGTGCAAAGTATACGTTGCAACGCGCGGCAGGAATAATTCTGAATTTGAAAGGAGCGATCGAGAATCTCATTAATCCGTAAGCTTACTGTCAAACGGACAAGGCAAGGTATCGGAATATTTTTCAGAAAAAAATTAAGTTATCGAATCCGGCGACGGAGGGCCCCGGCGCGCTGAAGCGGCCGCGATAAATCACCATTAATCTCGATTAACTCTCCGCCGGATCGCTATCGCGGCGAACAATATCGAAGTGCTAACCGCGGTGTAATTAATTAGGGAAGAAATTGTTATAAATTAATCTTAAAATAATTACGCGCTGACTAAATAAACGCATCGCGCCGGCCACGGGTGAACGCTATCGCTTCGTACGATCGCGCCATTATGTTTATACCCTAATTACAATGTAGCGTAATGCGGCGCGGTGTGAATCCTTGAACGTAACACAGTCATTTAGGAATCCAAACAGTCTTCAGCCTTGTCATTTCCACGGCAACTGGCCGGCCCCGGCTGTTATTTTTTTTCAAGGAAAACGCTAGGGAAATCCGCCCCGGTGGATCGCGGAGTGAGCTGTTGCCGGCGTCGAAACTCGGGAATTATCCGCAGCGTAACGTAACGTAACACCGGGCTACCCGCCCGCGGAACCTTTCCCTGTGTGATAATAAGCGTGACTATTAATTAACGTAATTTATGGTGAGCGGGCCGGACATGCATACGCGCGTACACACGCGGTATGATTCTCTCATGATTTATTGCAGGCCGTGTCACCGCCATGGGGGCGTGTGTGCCTGAACCGTGGATCAACGAGTTTCAAGATCGATCGCGAACCGACACCGAGATTTCGATTACACGCAAAAACACACGATAAAACGGCCCCCGTGAACCTCGAACCTGCATCGCGCGCCTTTCGTCTGTCTCAACGGTTCGTTCCTCTTCATCGTGGAGGCTTTCAGTCATTATTATTTTTGATGGAAAAATTTCATAATTTATTAAGTGGTTAAGAGGATTTACAAAAGACAGAAAGTGTAGAAATGATTCCTTCGTGTTGTGTTTATTGTGTTGCTATCAGAGGACTTACTTTTTTGAGATTATTAACTTTACTACCCGTCTTCATCCGGAATTTAGATTCTGATTTGGTGAAAAATGATTTTTTTTTTTTTTATGAAAATAGTAATTTATTTGGATTAACCAGGCATAATGAGCTGATGCACATTCTTTGATCCAAGAAAGCCCTTTGCTGTTCGAAAGTTTTTAGATAAACACACAAACGTGCAAAATTTCTGTTTTATTTATTAAGATGGGGTTTTTGTTGTCTTAAAAAGTATTAAAGTACTCAGTTTCTTAAGTAGAATCTTGATAGGAGGATAGAGACTTTAGCATGTCAAGATATTTTATACAAATTCTTCTTATTCATCACTTTGAGCAAGTAATAGCTGTCATAAGAAATCGAGACGTATCTACAAGATCGTAAAACCATATTTCTAGTAGTTTTTCTGATCAGCCGTAATTTTCCTTATTTATCTCTGCTTCCTCGAAATGAGTGTGCCTTACCATGGACCAGTTCAATCAATCAAAAGGCTGCTCGTATTCAGCTGGAGTGAAGGCAACGTGTCAAAGTCATCGTAAATCGCCAGTTTTAATCGTTTTTCTTATTCACAGTGATTTTCCTCAGTTATCACCTGCAGTTGCTGCATTAACTTCGCGCGTGGGCATAAGGAATATCTACGTGAAAAACATTTAGCTTCTTCCTATCAGTTCCGAGACACACTGTACTACCTTCCGCGATTAGCCAGGCATTCGTTTCTGCATTTAGACGATATTCCCCGTCAGGTGGGTGCGATAAATGTTATTTGGTGCATCGTTGACGTTTCCATGTGATGTTACCAGTCGTCGTAACTAGGATAGCAGGCGTTCCGCTATCTAAACGCACTCTAATGGCTGGCCGAGACTAAGAAGGGGAACGATTGATGTCCGTTCATTGACTATTGATGAGAAACAGCGAATATATCGCTTGGAGATTAAAAACAATACGCCGAACGAATAAGTAATCCATTCCCAGGGGGTTCACTGGATGGCTTCGCAGTTTAGAGCAATGGAAAGCGTATTGCGTTATCTGCGAGAGGTGTTTAATACTTGGCCGATGGCGGATAAGCGTTGTACCCGTTCGCTATCAACGGGGGAACAGCAAGTGTTCCGTTTGCAGATTAAAAGAAACATTCTGAAATTAAAAGTAATCTTCGCCGCGGATCAGGTAACTGCAAGGGGAGCTAATTGAAAAGCGGGGCGAGTTATTCCGTTATCGGAGCACATTTTAATATCTCGCCAAAGGCAAGCTGGGCATTTGTGATACCCACTGGAACGGCTACCACCGAGGAGCTCCGAATATCGCGCTCGCGCATCAGGCATGCTCGAAAATTCGCATCACCATTTCCCGGGAACGTGGCAGAGGAATATTCACTTATCTGCGCTCTGAATGAAGTTAATCAGCGATCAATTTTTCCCGACAATTACTGGGGGGGAGAAAAAAAAACGGCGCGCGTGCCAACGTGAACGCGAAATGATTGCCGTGGCGTATAAATCGCGAAGAAAGGGACGGCGAAGAAACGCGGGACGTTAGATTGACACGAATTGCCCTCTTATCACGAATCACGCTGGATACAATGAGTTTACCGCCACGCTGCCATTGATTACGAGCAGACTAAGCCCGTTAATCACGGCCTCTGATGCAACGTCCACCGTCGGAGGAGTCCATAAACCTTCTAAGCCTCTCCCGGCGAGGAAAAATCGCCGCGGAGAAGGCGCTACGTTTTTACGATACATTTTTCCTCGCCACCGTCCGCGCCGCGAAAGGTTATAGTCGTTAACGCGGCCACCGGTATGCAAAGCAGCCGCTGAAAACCGCCTGGAACTACTACTTTGGCGTAATTCACACGGGTCATTTGCGAGCCACGGTGCGTTTCTCCGCTCCTCTTGCGCCCGAAGTCGCGCGATCCGCGCGTGTACGCGATCGACCGCGGCACGCTGATTACTCGCGGGGATAATCGGTCCCCCCGGGGGTAGCAATTTATTGACCTACATCCGCGGCCGTCGTGAAACTCCACGGGTCCGGTAATTAATACGCGTTCGATCCGAGGGAAACCCTAATTTCAGACATGAACCTGGCTCGACGAAGGGAAAAGGCATTGTTGCCGCGAGCTCCGTACCTCCTGCAAGCACCAGGACAGGAATTCCGCGGTAGAAAAAGAAACGATTCTTCGAGGACGAGGGAAAAACGCGAGAGTCGGGCGAATAGTTTATCGTCGATCGTCGTGGCCGAACGACGACCGTTGCACGGTGCACTTTGCGTGACGACCGCTCGAACCCTACTTCTCTCATTGTCAGCTGGGGGGAGGGGGGGGGGGCGGACGAATTCCCAGGATCCGGTTGAGTGGCAGCCATCACGATATCTGCGGATGTATCTATGCTAGAGAAAACACGACTTCCGCGCAAATCCTCCGGCCAGCAGCCCGTCGTCGTCGCCACCATCGGCCCAGAGGTCCAGCCTCCCCCCCGTGGAGATCTGGGCGATCCTGGCGTGTTCCAGGTCGCCGCTCCTAATCCTTGTGAAAACAACCGTTTAATACCTAATCCATCACCCTGACCCGGGCCTCGGCGGGGCGCATTGTCTTTGAACCGTTCCGGATTAATTTCGCCCGTCGACCAAAGGGCAGGTCGGTGACTAATGTAGAACTCGGTGAAGGTACGAGGCACCCACGCTAATTGGATTCTGGTTCTGCAGGCTTGCTCCTCGAAATATCGGGGATGCCTCGCGTCGATCATGAGACAACGAGGAGGTTCATTTGTCGCGGCGATGAAGATTGGCCGATACGTGGCTACTGGCTACCCACCTGAGGGAACCGTTCTGTTTGCGCTTAGAGTCGAGTGTGAAGTGGTCTGGTGAATTTCGTCCGGTGTCTATAGGTGTTTCTAATGGGATTGGGCAGGTCTTGAGGGACTTCATTAGCGAGAAGAAGTTTGATGGTGGAGCATTGAATGCTGGATGAAGCGAGATCTTTGTTAATGGTTGTATGGAATGAAAGACTGCAATGGTATTTTATTACTGGTAGAATTTGCGCGGTGGTAATTGTAAATTCTTTATGAAAGTAGTTATAATGCTAGTGACACGTGGTAATTATAATTCATTCATAACCACATTAATTTTCGCGTATCGAAGAATCTGTACACCGAGTTTCATAGGAATAAAACACAGTGGCAGCCCATGGCCCGAGGAGGATGCACAAACAATAGCGTGCCCCTTGGTAATTAGCTCGATCGCGATTCTAAAACGATATTTATTATTTAATTAATTCAATCGTGTTCATCAGCGTGTTAATGTCACTTAGGACGACCAGCATCGAGCGTAGATGTGTCGAAACGATCCTAGCCGTGCTAAAATTCTCTTAAACGAGCTGCCTGCAAGATTGAATTATCACCGATAGAGCGATTGCGCGTGGATAAATCCGTTTATTTCGAGCCGTAATGAACGAAATCGTCGATCAACGAGTCTACCAGGGAATACTTGCGTGACGCGGGAAACATCTCTGTCATCGTTGGAGCGGCGAAAAAAAACTCTGGCGAATAGAAAGCATAGCGACCTAACGACGGACGAGAATCCCGAGCAATAAATAACGATGTCGCAGCACGTGGCTGGCCGTCGATGAACGATCGTTCGGTATCGTAATCACGGCGATCGGAGCAATCGCATCGCGTTACGACACAATGACGCGCGTTGCGTTTCACCTGGACACGCGTACAAACCGACAGCACCCTCGAGCAAAATTTTCTACTAATCCGGTTAGTTCTCGCGCGGCGTTCTTACGCGAAAACAACTGGTCACGATTCGTCTAATGATTTATGAAAACCGAAGCACGCAGAAATTGTTATCCCTAATGAGAGAAAATGACCTATAATCTCTCTCCCGCGGACGTTCCCCCAGCTGGAGGGCGCGCTCGCGACGCGTTCATCGCGAGATCGAGCAACCCTTCGAGCCCCCGAGAAACCATATAATATACTCGATGATCGCGAACTCGCATCTTATCGCATCCACCGTGCAATTCTTCGTAAAGTTGGGAGAAGAAAAAAATTGCCGAGAGTGCAGGTCGATGGTTACGGGATTCCTTTCAGAAACGGAGGAAGAAACTCGGGTCGCGAACAACTAAGCCGACAAACCCTTTCCCGCAGAAATTCATCCTCGTACATAGTAATTTCGTCAAGTTCGCCGGTTCAAGGCTGCCTGTAACCGATGCTTCCGCGGCTCAGCGCGAGCGAGGGATGCTTCCAACCCCTTAAACGAGTACGCCTGTGGCTTACATAATGTAGAGAGGTTCCCTGGTACGTTCGGAGGGAACGAAAGACAGGTGGATCGGAAGAGGAACTCTGGCCATTATTAATTTACGACGTTCGCGGGGGACTGGCAGGCTTCCGTCAGACAGCGCGGGATCTAATCCCGTGCTCCTTGATACCTACGACAGTGTAAATTCCTCCCGCAATTAACTCTGGAATTCAGGGGCTGGTTTTCCGTGTCACGATACTGCGCCCTCTACAGACGCGTGTACTGTTGCCCGCAGCCGTCGATACGAGGCTGACGGCTTCATCGAGGAAGCCGTGCACGGCGAGAGCACACGATGGAGACGAGGTGTCGGGACGAAACGCTCGAATCACTGATTTTAATAAGACCGTGGCTTCCTTTTTGTCTAACGCGGCACGGCTAAGGTCGGCGTGGACGAAACACGATCCGCAGAGGGAACGTTACTCGCAATGCGAGGCTGAGAAGTTCAACGAGTGGCAAAAGTGTCTAGTAACTAGACGCGTAATTAGCTGACTTCGCGATTTCACGCGTGGAAGAAGAGTCGCGATTGCGTCGTGCTGATGTGACTCCATTGGTGGCAGCGGAAGGTGGGCGCGAGAGGAAAGGCGAACAGCCGTGTGTCTGGCAGCCTGAACGTCTGGGAGCGCCTTTCGGGGGGCATAAGAGGCCCCGCGACTATTCCCATTCAGCAGCCCGGGGCTTTTTGTTTCGTTCGTTAGCCGCTTTGCGGGACTTTTTCGGGTCCCAAGAGGATTCTCTTTCCTAGTCGTATATCTTATTCCGCTTCTCGGCGTTATTGTGCCCCGTCCAGAGGCAGGCCGTCGACCGACCGCTACCTGCTACTCCAGATTCTCTCTTCCGTTTTCGTTCCTTTTTTCCCGGCGGTGCCGCGTCCGTGCTGCGAGCAGCCGCGACGGAATCGACGAACAGGATGGCTCACCGCTTGGCGCCTCACGGCGACGCGCTCGCGCGCGAATAATGCGCTCTCGATGGGTGACTCCGCGAAAGGGAGACCACTCGAGAGTCTCTAGTCGATCGGGGTGATAGGGGACTGACGGTCTTAGAAAATACAGGGAGCTGCCTTTTTGCGCGGCCGCTGACGCGCTCGGATAGAATAGTGGTCGATTGTGCATCGCGGAGGGTTGTAAATGGTCGACAATTATTGGGAAAAAATTGAGTGGCGGATGAAAACATTTGACACTCCATTGAGCTGGTTTCTTATTTAACGAATTGAAGGTGGGAAGATACTTCTGAAGATTCCTGCGTTTAATATATGAATTTCCGGGATAATCATTATGCGACAGTTTCTGGTAAATTCTACTAATCACTGACATCGATAGCGAGTGCCAGCACGATGGTTTCTCAGCTCTCCTTCGGCTCGTACGATTATTTTAAACATATACTTTGAAGAGTCTATGGTGAATGGATCGAGCTAGATTCAGGAGAACACTGGTAGACGAATTCGAGCGAGAAGGTCGAATACATAGTGAAGAATCCGACCGACTCATGGCGGGTCGAACAGAAAACGGTACACCGAGCTTCACCATAGACCCTTCAACGGCTCTTCGTCCCGTGAAATCACTCAACACTGCCTCCACTCACGCGAAAACGGTGTACACCGATCTTCTCGGTGCCCTTCTCTCGGGCATACGGAGAACGCGAAAACGATCGAGTGTTAGCGAGCGACGTGGAAGTTGGTCGAACGGAAACAGTGATCTAGCGATTTCCAGGAACAAGGACGACCGATCTAGGTTAACTATCTCTATTATAAAAGTAGGAATAAAAAAGGCTGCGAATACATACAGTTGGGGTACTCACCGTCCTTGGGCGGCGAGGGGCACTGGGGCGCGTACGATCCCAGGTGATATCCGTAGGCGTTGTGCTGGTGCATGGGCGCGAACGGATATCCGGCTAGAGCGGACCTAGGACTGGGGAATCCTGCATCCGCGTGCTGCTGGTTCCCGCTGCCTGGCCCGCTGGTCTGATGGCCCAGCGCGCTCACTTGGTGAGAGAACTGATGGGCACTGGGCACATTGTGTCCTCCGGGGTAACCGCCACGCAGGCTGGCGGGGTTGTAAAGGTTGTTGTGCTGCAGCTCTATGAACGCAGACTTGCCACTTTGCGAGACCGGGGTGCTGGATGTTGTACTGTCGCCACCGTTGCCACCGGGCGGCCCGGGTGTCACCGACCCGAGACCCGGGTGGTGAAGGTGCTGCTCCATGTCAGAACCACCGCCTCCAGCACCTGCACCGCCGCCGCCGCCACCACCACCTCCGCCAGACGGTCCACCGCCTCCCGACATGCTGTTCGGGGTCGGGGTACTAGACGGACAGGGGTCGCCCGCCCCGAATGGGCTCCCCAGGTCCGTGAAGTTGAGCGTCGTCGTGCTGCCCGGACGCTCCACCTTAGTCGCGACGTCGATGCCGCCGCCACAGCCTACGGTTCTCGCGGACAAACTCGCCGACGACGTCGTCGCCGCCGCCGTCGCGCGAACACCGTACGGGGCCCGAATCTTGGGGCCTCTATTTCACGCCTGTCGACCGCTGATGGGGATTAGGAGGACGGTCTTATCTCAGCAATGATAACAGTCGACATTGGTTCCGTATGGGTGGCTGGGGCTCCTCTCTGTCACGATTGATCCTTGCTGTCGAGGTGGATGAGAGGGATCAGTAGTGTCGACTATAGGCGGCGTAGCTTCGATTAAACCAAGCTTCACTGTCACGTTAACAAACAAGACGATGCTCAGATAGTCACTGGAGAACAGTTCAATCGTTCTTCTCACGGTCACGTATTCACTATTCCTGAATTCAATCCCATAGAGTTTGAGGTTGGCTCGGCTATCATCGGACCACTAACCACTTCACCCACGTAAACCGCTGCGACGGAGCGCAATCCAGTGATCGTGTTTCTATCTCCAGGCGCGAGGAGTCGTGCACAAGTAGTATCGCACGTCACTATACGGCCGTCGTACGCGCCAGCTCCGTTATCTGCTCGGAGCGTCGCGGTCCCCGTATCTACGCGAGCTGTCCATCCACATACTGGTTCGTTTCACTCCGCGACGGGCCGCGTTTCCGCTGGCTTCTCGGTCACCGATGATGCCTCCGCGCGGTTACGTTCCAACGACGGATGCGCACTACTGGCTACGTCGCGGCACCGATCGAATACACGCGAGCGGGACCAACGTCGGCCAACGTGTCCCACGGGCGGGGAGGTCGGTTTCGTCCAGCTTCCCCGACGGGAACCGATAATCTGCACGATCCCCCAACTGGTCCGTGACAGTAACACTCACGCGAACTGCGTAGCCGTGATTTAATCGTAACGCCGCCGGTATGACAGACACGCGTACGCGCGCGCGCGCACGCTCGCTCAGCAGCCAGCAAGTGCCTTTTCCACGCGCGTCGCCGTGATTATTCGCCGTGCAGCATCTCCCGTGGCGGTGGACGTGGTGCCGACGTGAACGGTCACGACGATTCGCCGGCCAGCGTAGGGAGGAAGAAGAAGAAGAAGAATACGACGACGACGACGACGACGACGACCACGAAGAAGAGAGAAAAGCACACACGCGCGCCTGGCCCAGTAACTGCAGTGCACACCGCGCGGCGCGGACCGGTATAATGATACATAATGAAGCCCGAGCCTCTCCCCGGAGCCCGGTGCACAGTTTCAGAAAGTCGCCGTTGCGGCGCCACTCAAGGACACGCCTTCAACAGCCGTTACTGCGCCCTCTCATTGGCGCTGCGGGCTGCGCCCCACTCCGGGCCAGTGACGTTGAGCCAGCTGATTGACTGCGCGGAGGCCATTATGGTGTCCGAGTGGGCGGCCACCGAATCTGGCCACGACCACATTCTCCCGACGCCCTCGGGGCACCTTCCTTCGCAGAGGTGTTCTCTCTACCTGTCCGGGGACCCTTTTCGTTCGTCGTGCGCGCACTACGCCGCCACTACTCCTGACAGACTCCGTCGGGGGTATGGCTCGCGAAGAAACCCAGAGATCACGCTCGCCGAGGGTTGCTGCTATGCACGGAGCGCCGAGTATCGGGGCTGCGACGGGGCTCCCTGTCCTCTATCGACCGCGAATTCGGCGGGAATCGAGGGTTCAGGGCTCGGTGACATCTGGGAGGCAAGTGGATTCTGCTAAGCGGACGGTTGGATGTCCTATGGGCTTCTGTTTCCTTTCTTGTTCTCTTCGTAGAATTGGACCTGCTTCAATTGGTGGGGGTTTCTTCTCCCGCGATTCCTGCAGCCAGGTCGCTCATTTTCAGTGTACTTTAATAGAATTCAGGCTCAATGCAATTCCGGACTGCTGATTATCGTTGAATCTCGAGGGATGGTTACGGCGCATCCGAGAATTAAAAATCACCCGTATGGCGATATTTTTAATTGATAGTTTGTAATGCAAAAGTCGTCTCGGTTATTCGATACATACTTGCATTTAAATGAGGAATTAAGAGCCATACATCGTGTCGAAAGACAGCGGAACGTCATCGTGACAGTTTGGCAACAGGCGACGTCCTTGGCTCCGCCCATTAACCCACCGCGAAAGGAGTGGACCGCTGGCAGATGGAGGTGGAGCAGCTCCAACGACACGTTTTTCCGCTCTCAAGTATACACACACATCGTCGCCATAGTAATCTCTGGGATTTCATTTCGAGAGGGAGCTTTCCACCCGGCAGATTCGACCCATAAACTTTTCACTCCAATCACACAACCCTCGCAAATCCTTTCTCAGTCATCATTCGATAAAGGGACGACATAAATTCCTCAGTATCACCTCCACTAATTATTTCCCTAATATTCTCACTTTACCCAACACATTATTTTCAAAGTACACCACACATTTACACCGCGAAAAGGCGCGATAATCCGTATCCAAGTTATGACCCAAATTTTCATCGAGAGATGCTAATCTCCTCGGTGGTCACGTTGTAGGTAATAGAATTCTTTATCGGAATGATTTCGCCGCGGGTATAGGCTGGGCGGTAGCGCGGACGGTGGAAAAAATTTACCCACGGCGAGGATTTCGTAACGTGGCAGTGGCTTTTCGCTGATCGTATCTAGAAATGTAGCGCGGTAGACAGGTGAAGGCGCGGAAAGGATCAGATCCCGTTCCCGGATAATCTGAAGCGTAGTCGCTGGCTGCTCGCCCACGAGCAACCTTTGTCTTCCAGTACAATTAATTTAATGTAAATAATTTCGCCTCCTTCCCCTGCAATCTCATGACTCGAACAAATGACTTCTGTATTCGCCGTGACTGGTGCCCACATATACCTCATTCGTAACTGACAAGTCCCCTCGGGGGATGAAATTTTGCGATCTCTCCGCGCAATGAAAGCTCCCTGACGTTGCCGCCTTGCCCCTTACAACCAACCACTGCGGAAAGTAGCCTGGTATCGCGGCATCTTCAAATATTTCATCAGTGGTTTTACATTGCGCCGCTCTATCCCCGCCGTTGGTTCGGTCGGATGCGAGTTATTGGCTCTCGTTACGAGGCGAGATTAAGCCTGACAAAATCGCAGAGCGACAGAAACGTCTAATTAAGTCGAAAGTCTTCGAGCGACTGGGAAACGACACGTACCTAGCTGCCAGCCTCTTATCTGATCGCTCCTAATCGTCTTCCCAGAATTGACTTTTTTCCAGTCTCTCCCTCGGTAATTTTTTCATCGTCGCCTAGCAGCCGCATTGTTTGCCCCGCTTTAACCGTAAGGGAACCGGTGGATCGTCGATTTACCCAACCGCGTAATTGACAAATATTGTAATCTTTAATTAGCAGGGAAATTATGCGCCGCTACCCTGGCGCCTAGGTGGGAGGCAGGATCAGGTGGAAGGATCAGGAGCAGGAGCGTGTGTACACGGGTACACCGGCACCGCCTGTCGTCGCGGCAGCCCAGTAACGCGGGGACATTTCTTGGGCCGAATGATAATTACGCCTAATCAGTCGCTGAACAAGAATTACCGGCTCGACCGCCAGGGCTACATCGTCTGCAATGATACCAGTTGCCGGATAATACCCCGTTCATTAACATTGCATCACGTTCCACAAGCGTACACCTACTCGACGCCTCAATTACACGAATATTTATTCCCGATACGGTCGTTCCGGCACGTCAGATTAATTACACCGCGTTAGACAATAGAGACCGCGGAAAAATCATTTCCCCGTAAACAACGATGCCCGGCCGTTCATCGAAGCCCGAGGAATTCGCCGAAAGATGATGGGCCTACCGATGAGATTGCTCGGTGAATATTTTTATCAGTGGGTCAAAGGCTCGAGGACGTCCAGTCCCACCCGGACGATACGTATCGCCGATGGATAAAAAGCAGGATGCAAAAATAGCCGGGGAAGCGCCGCCGGTGGAGTACTTAAAATCGAATTTTTCTACGTCCACCCGAAGAAAATCACTTCCCTCTTGGTAAATAGGGGGTACCGACGCGCCCTCAGGTACGGCACTAGGCCAAAAGAGCGTGGCACGCTCTTACAGCGCGAAATTACATTGGGGGGCTAATTGCACGGCGGCGGTAGCGCAAACACGTGTCATCAGTTGACCACCACCGACACAACACCACCACTAGCCGGCCGTCAGCATCGGTATGGGCATCACCATGCGATGCCCCATGGTGGGTAGCTGCGCGGTTGCTTGTGTACGGTGAATTACGTAATTGAGGTAAATGGCGGCTATCCAGAGTGCGGGGAACTGTGCTAAATAAAATGCCATTCAATTAGGCGACGAGAGGACCCGCGTCGACGTTCCACGACCGTTCCCTGCGACGAGCCACCGCAGAACTTTCCTAAAGCTGATAGGTCCTCCCGCTCGCGCCAAAACTTTCTGCTTTAAAAAGATCCCCCCCTGTCTTCTCTCCAGGCCCGTAAGAATCGACGGATAATTGGAGACTTGTTCGGTGGGCTTTTTAGCTTGTTTTCGACACGCCATTGGGACGTGGAGCTAAAGGGTGGTTTGGGACATTGTCGAATGCAAATGGGCGCATTCTGATGGAGACCCTGGATGGTTTAACGTTTCGGTAATCATTTAGTCTGTTAACGCGGGATGTAATACACGTTACGCGTTTATGATAGGGTGGGATCGAGTTAAGCTCGATTAAAGGAGCTGCCGATGACATTTTGAGGAGGACTTTGATCTCCCCACGCTTGTTTCAGATCGACGGTGATATTGAGTTACTTGGGTAGCAAGTAGAGGGTTCGAGTGTATAAAATTCGATACGATTTCTCGGCACATCGTGCTTCTTTACGCCGCCGGTTTACATTCCTGGGAGGGGGAGAACGGTAACAGCAGTCCGCCCGTGGAAAGTAGAATATAAACAGGAGCACCGGTGGAAACTCGCGTACAAATTGCCCTCCGAAGTGGCGGTTGCGTTCCAGCAGTTCTCGTTTCCCTACCGAACGGAACCGACGTAAAAATATTTCTAAATTACAGCGCGAAGCAACACTTTTATCGCCCAATGTAATTGCCCTCGCATCTCGGCAACCCGCGACTTTCTCCTCCCGTTTCTCAGTTTCCCTAACCGATCGTTTTCACTAGTCCCCAACCGGCTACCTTTAAATTTCCATCCTGAAAACACCAAGCAATCCTAGCAGCTCGGAATATATCTATCTTCAGACTCGACTGGAACCAACAACCACGCAGGTCCGCGCGGGTCCTTTCTTTGGCAACTTTTTCTATGTGCTTCATTTACATTGGTAATGGCACGTCTCTGAGCACCGACAGTACACATGCAGAATTGCGAAGGAACGAGCGACTTTAGGGGATAGGCCGTCTGATGGCGGATCTTAGAGAGCTGCTCGACGCCCGGAGCAGTGACAAGCTCCGATCATAATTTTCGTTCTTTACTGCCGGGCAGTAAA
Source organism: Andrena minutula (assembly GCA_929113495.1). Classification (NCBI taxonomy): domain Eukaryota; kingdom Metazoa; phylum Arthropoda; class Insecta; order Hymenoptera; family Andrenidae; genus Andrena; species Andrena minutula. Next base: position 25,527,202 of record OV815994.1, read on the forward strand.
AGCTGGAGCCAGTATAGGTGGGCGTTGCCAGCAAACAATGTGTTTGACCGTGCTCTACACACGGTATTACACAGTCGCACGAATTCGTTTCCTATATTTAGCTCGGGCCACGTACCAACCCCTCTGCTCCCAGACACTACGACGGAACACCGCTAGTATCGAGATATCGGCCAGGGGACTCGCCGGGCATGGAGTTTTATCCGGGTACAAATAGCACGCATACTTGCGCGCACTCCTCTTATTTTTCGCGCGGCTCTTTTTATTCCCTCGCGGAGCTACCTGGTGCATGCAGGCACACCGACGTATGCGGGTATGAAATTATAGATCAGGTGCACCAGATCGCTGGAACATCCGGCTCATTAGAATTTCAGTTTCGTTTAATTCAACGGTGTGTACGCGGCCTTTGCGGCGGATCTCGGGGCGAGAAAAACAAAGAAGTCGCTGGAAAAGGAGCACGCACACCGCGGGAGGAAACGGAACTGAGGCGTCGGTGTCGAAGGTGGAGGGCGTTATCGCTTCTGATATTCAATGAGGCACTTGTTTGCCACGCGAGTGATAAGCTTACACGGGTATTCTTGGCGGGTGGCCTTGGATTTGATCAGTGGTCAGGAGTTTGAAAATTATTTCACCTGTGTTACGTAAAATCGGGTAATTTGGTAACGAGGATTATGATTCGCTTTTGTTTAGAGTCTGTGTAATAATCATGAGTTAAAATTTTTAAAGCCTCTTTCGAAGAAGGGGAATTTTAGAATGCTAGGGACGTGGAAATTGGAAAATTAGGGTGTAACGGACATGTTGGAGGGTCGAAAAAAGAGGAACTGCACGTGGATGGTTTTGAATAAACTTGTGTAACAGGAGTCATATACAAATAGAATTATATTTTCAATATATTTTTACAGAAGTGTCTCTCTCAAACCAACATAGACTGGAACCATGATACATGAAACACGGGGTGAACGAACTTCCCTGAATCGAATCTTCATCGTTCCTTCAGGACGCAAGTTTTTAATGACCGCCCTCGAAAATCGATGTTATTGGAGATAGCTGACATTTCCCACGTATTCGACCTAAGATCGATCTGGAAAAGTAGCAGCATCCGCCGGCAAGCAGCAACCTCTCATTCAAGGGACGTTCGTGGCGGGAGAACTTGCCACACCCTTGCTGGAGTTCTTTCACCCCCTCCCCGAGGACCGTCACCTTTGACGTAGCCGATGAAACGCGGCATCCTTTTGTCTCTAGCTTCCATTCACTGTGCAGGCGACCACCTTAAGAGTGACTTTTCCCTCCCTTTTCCACGTATCCGAGGGCAGAAAGAGAGAAACTACAGAGATACCCAAGGCACACTGGAGGGGGTTGAAAAAGGACGAAGGGTACGAGACTGGAAGGGTAAGGGACAGAGTAGGAAACGGTGCTGTATAATTACAGAGTCGATCTTACGGTAGACCCATGGTGGGTGAGTGACAGTGGAGGCCACCTTTCCCAATCTAATGGGCCTTCCGCAGAGGAAGTGGCGATCGACAATTAGCCAGGAAAAATTGGTTTTTCTTTGAACCCCCGTAAACCATATCCACCCAGGTGATTGGGATTCGGCGCCCCAGAGAACGTCCAATTAAACGTAGCATCGCCGTAATATTTCACTCCCCGCAATTGCTCAGCATCTCTACAAACGCGTGCCTATAAAGTTCTCTGGCCGAGTGCCTTGTAACGCTGCGAAGGAAGGCGAGAATAGCGAGCGGACATGGATGGACTCGATATCATCCGGTTCCTGACGGCGACTCGGGCAAGAAGGGTGGCTTGGTGGCCACGTACAAAAGCGGGAAGACAATGGTAGGGCGGAAAAGAGCGGGCAGGGGCGGTGAGGTACGTAGGAGAAGAGAAGAGAAGTATCGAGAGAGAACGTCAGCTGGCCGCGTTCTCGCGTGACGACGCTCCGAACCGTCGCGTCGGCTCCCTACGTCGCGAGGAAGACCCGCCTCGTATCTGTGTCCTTCATTACTATTCCATGTGTCGTAGTAGAGGAGGGTACACCCCGCGCGCGCGCGCGGGCAGCGTGCACGGACGGCGGTGCACACAGGGGAACGGGCACATCGTGTGCGTGCCTCTAAGCCCCGTGCGTGCACGCGCTCGCGCACGACCGAGCCTCTAGCTAGCCGCTCCGCGCCGTTCCCTTTTCCAGAGAACCGCACGGGGTGCTCGCGTGTGCGTGCCAGCGTGGAGCACAGCTCTAGCCACGCCAGCCCGCAGCGCTCGATGTCAACTCGTTGCCATGCATCTGCCTAACCGGCCTTCGGCTGTCACGCCATCGCTCGACCCGGAGAAACGCGCGGTTTCTCGTCGTTACTACCGCCTCGTCCTGATTTCGCAGATTTCAGACACGATCTGGACGTAATAAATGTCGGCCAGTCGGATGCAAGTATTGGGGGGACGAAAACGAGATGTTTTGAGGAGAGTGAAGTCATTCCTTTGTAGGTGGTCCGGCGATCGGCGGGCAGTGTTGTTGGAGGTGTAGGTAGGAGCAAGAGCTGGAGGCAGAAGGAAAGGAAGCGCGAAGATTCGTCGCGAGGAATTCCAGGGGTAAAAGGAACCGTGCGGAGGGTTAATCCTGTGGACTCTGAGCAGAATCTCTGTGGTGTTTCCCCTCCTGTAACATAATTGGCCCCTGCGCTGTTCAGCCTGGTGCCAGGAGGGATTTCTAGGAGTCGATGGGCGAGCCCAATTTCGACGGCGTTTATATTCCACCGACGAGCCTGGGGGCTGGCATCTATTGGTGATCTAATAAAAGTCCTATTCGATCTGCTCGATCGTTAGATATACGAGTGTGTTTGTGGTGCATTGATTCAAGGAACTTGGAGGAATGTTTGATGGCTTTAAATTAGTAAACAGTAGCCTATGCTATAAATGTATATTATACAATTCATGAATGTGGAGCAGGGGACTGTGTACCACCAGGAACACCTGATGAGGTGATTCGGTGAATGAAAGTGGACGATGAGACAATGAACCATTTAGGACGGGCATAAATCGTATCGAATGATAGTCCCCCAGAGAACAAAGGAGAATCAGTTAGAAGGGACAGAAACAGAGCCGATGAGAGGGTAGCCAAAATAATTAGCGGTAAGCATGAAGAAGGTCCGCAGGAAGGTCGCGGCCAGGAAGCGGCGGGGGGAGTCCTGTGATCTTAGGGAAGTCGTGGGTCAGCTATGTGTGCTTTGGATGGTTTTTGCTGGCGAATATTACCGCGAGCAATTAGCCGAGGCTCATTAGTTACTGTCCAATCAATCAAGCTAGCGGGCGGAAGGAAGAGACTCTCCAGTGAAACTGCTGCATGGAAATGGACGTGACAAAGGGAACCCTCGCTCTTGTTAATAGAAGTAGCTATTCCAAGAAACCACTTTGGGATTTGTGCTTTTTTATTAGCACAGTGGCTCCACCTCTGGTGCCAGAAAGAAGCTCTGCTCGAGAAGTGGTTTTAAACGTAAATTGTTTTTCAAACGCCAGGCTCTGGTTGTTCGTTCTGCCGCCGAGGCCCTCTGCGTGATCGAATTATAAAAGCTTATTGGGAGCAGGCAATATAGTGGCGCGAACACCCCAGCATTCATCTTCCTCAACTTCTGCTGGTTGACCCTTTCCACAGGGGTTTAAACGAAAGCCAGGCAATCTGCCGGGTGCTTGGATCCCGCTGGTTCATTAGTCAAGAGACTAAACACTGTTGCCCCATGCTGCTAAGTAAGCTGTAAGTTCGGGGACTATCGGACCCAGGCGAAAGGGACAGCGACGTGGGAGCCAGCTCGATTGATCGTCATAGGATGATCGCGCAAAAATCGGTGTCACGTGGCTGCTGGATTCTTTCGAGCAAGTGGTGGTGTCTTAATGGGCCACTTAAAAATCGATTAATTACACTGAGAAAAGGGCAAGAGGAATCTGTACCAAGGGAACTATACAAACCTCCACATAACTTGAACTACCTCCACACTATTCTCTCCTGCATCAAGCAAATTCAAAGATATCCCTAAGAACACAGTGTGCTCGTACACCTCCATCTCAATCTACATCTAAACGAGCACCTCATCCAACTAATATCTAATATCAGAATATCCCCAAGTTAGCATACTCCACTTACCCTACCTCATCTACACATGCGCACATGAACCTACACCCCTACATCCCCAAGGTAACTCGAAATTGGGTCAGGTCAGCTCGTTAACAAGCACTCCTAGATGATATCGCGGATCGGTCGTGACGGTTGACCGAAGTGGACCGAAGTACCAGGTTACGAAGGTAGCACGTGGTTTGACACATCATCTCTGGGGGACAGTGCACGGTGGTGATGTGTGACGTGGCCTGACACGATCACTGCCCAGGTCCCGCTGGTCGGGTGGGTACATCGTGGTCGTACATGATGTATATGGTGCGCGGGAATAGGGGCGGGGCGGAGACAGATGGGCGTGCGGTGGATCCCTTTGAGGCTGCCGCATGCGGCGCCAGTGCCTCTGCCCTGGAACTTCTTCTTTTACCTCTTGCCCCCATCGAAAACCTCTGGACGACGCTTCGAGGCCTGAAGAAGCTCGAGCACCTTCCAGCCTTTCCCTGGCGCCACTTCGAGAGGCTATCGAATCCTTTCGCCTCGAGAACAACGCTTTCGCTCGTCAAACGCCGCGCGTCTAGCTGGAGCGTCGACGAAATCTGTTTCCGACGATAACAAGCCCCTTAAATGAGAGGGATGAACGTTTCCACCCGCGGGTCTCTCATAGACACCGCGGGACCTCTGCCTTGGCGGCACCGCCGTTTGTAATGCGAATGTAATTACTCAATTCATCTTGCTACCCCAGCTAATTGCGCGATCTACGTGATCGCGATTAGTTGGGGCCCGGCTTAATTGCCGAGCGTAATTTTATGATTCGCGCGATTCGCGTGTCTTGTAATCAGACCTCTTGCTCGACGAAAAGATTGATCACGGAAACGTGTGGCCTCTCTACGGTTCCGTTTACCAACACTCTCAACCCCCGGCCATTAATGCGTCCGCGAGATGAATGAGAGCGACTGCCACGCAACAGGCTATGAAGATTGGCTCTTCCTCGCGGAGGTGTTCGTTGGTCTTCATAAAAATTCTATTTATTGATTACGTAATTACGTGTCGAAGCCGAACGAGAAATCGGGCGGTACGTCGATAAATAAAAAGTGGCGGGACTGCGAACGAGGGTCGGTGTGGATGAGGCACGAGAGGAGGATGCTACGCCCGGGGCAACGAGTCGCTTTACCAAGAAGTAGAGAAGCCGGGTAGAGAGGAAGGAATTTCCCGCGAGGCTCGCGTGTCCCGGATTTCAGGATCAGGCCCCCGTTGGATCCTCGGGCGTCCTCGATCTTCTTGAAAAAGGCCTCTTCGAGGGGTTGACTAGTCCGCCTAGGATACGTCGGGGATCACGCGAACCCCGGGGCGACTGGGAGGTTAGCACGGAAACATCAGCTCGCAGATCTTCTTTCTTCTAGGGCGCTGCAGACCGGGGATGCCTCGAAACTGAGTTATGACCGCTGATTACTGGCGTTGATCCACGCTCCTCTCCACTGATTTATACTATATCGCTGGATTATAGAGATGAACGCGAAGGAAATGAGCTTTTTTGGCTACCAAGTGACAAAGCTTCTGATCTTTTGTTTCATCAAGAATTTGGATGAGGATCAAACTGTATCATTGACCATAAGGATACCTCAGATGTATAGAGCTATAGTGTTCCCGAACTTCCATCTTTTAAATACGTCTTCAAACTGTTGTCCTACCCAAGTCCTCAGTCATCGAGAGTCCTCCACGAGGATCTGTTTGATTTACAATCCAGGGTGGCATTGTCGCGTGGCAGATCACCGAAAAAGAGGAGAGGAGCACAGGTAGATGTCCCAACCAACAAACGTCAGCAACACCCAACGAAAACGTGTCGCCTGGGCAAACAGCAACAATCGTGCATTTCCGCTGGTTTAACGGATGAGTAACCGATGCTGAAGATAGGATCTGTTACCGGGAACGGTCTGAATGGGTTTAGCACCCAATAAAAATGTGTAAATATTTGATGCAAAAAACGTGTCTTCCCTGAAGGGCCACGGTGGACGAGGCCACCGCGTGGGTCAGTCGGTGTCCTTTATAGAAATGAGGTAGGTCTTTGGCAGCGCGCAGCGGCCGACCTTTGTAGTTCTGCCTAACCTCGTTTGTGAAACAAGCCGACTACAGGTACGCCAAAGACAAAGACCCCACCGCCTGCCGTTAGGGTATTTAGGGACTTGGTTATAATTGCTTCCGAGGTTTAGAGTGGAGTGATACTTCGAGCTGGTGTCCTCCTATTATAACCCCACTCCATCTTCGGCTACACCCTGTTCCAGTCTATTCAATGAATCAAAAATTCAGAGTCCACTATGGACGTCCTAAAAATCAGACGTTCAAGGTACTTTTGGATGCTAAATCGCAACGTTGCTTTAAATTTAAGACGAACAATGGGAAAGCAAGTGGAACCCAAGAACGACCTTATCTAATCCACCTTTGTTCGATTCTTTCACCTCGATTTGTCTCAGGAGGTAGGCTAGGTATCGAACAAGCCGTGGCAATGGAACCAACGAGAAATTTCGTGGTCCTGTGAGCCACAAGCAACGAGAAATCATAGGTTAGTCCAGTTTCCACAGCCTTCTTTTATCCTTTACGAAATGTTGAACCCTTTTCCTGGTCCCAGCGCCAGGCGCCAACGTTTCACGCCTCCTCAGCGGCCGACAGCCACTTTTTTTCTTCCTTACCGGTGTGTAGTTAAGGGTCCTGAGACGTCGTACCGTTTGCCGTGAGTTAATGATTTTCAAGCCCCGAGAAAATTATATTCCTCCTCGGTGCTCGAGTTGCCTGACGAAAATTGATAACGCTATACTTGAGGATTCGTGGACGCAAATGGGGGTTGAGGTTTTCCATTTTTTAAATGAATCGCGATCTTACACCTTGGGATTTCATGAAAATTCGACGCAAAAGGCGAAAGCACTCGTGTGATTTTTATAAATAATTAAGGGTTCAAATTTGGAAAGATCACTGAATGCTCAATTTATATGGAAAAAGGATTTTATTTCGGAGAAGAATATAAGTGAACCTTCCCAAACTAAATTCCTGCAAATCCAACAGTCACTGCCCAAAGTAGCTACACTCTAAATTCTAGACTTCACGATCTCCAATACTTTCTGCCACGACGGGCATGGTAACTCACACCCGCATCCCAAAAGAGGCCTACATCAACACGTAACAAAGCGTGTGGTTCAAAGTACCAAAGGAGGCCCAGTTTCACGGTTTAATACAACTATCGCCCCGAAACAAATCATCCTCGCCAGCCTATTGCCTTTCGATAGTTTACTGTCCTCGCCCTCCTCGTCTGCGCCTCTCCTCTCTGTCCCTCTCCGGCGTGTCCACTCAGAACACCGCGCTCTTCGTCTGCCTCGTTCACCGACCGTTTCAGTGCAAGTCATTCCAGAATAATTTATAACCCGGAGGATCGGTTCTGAACGGGTCGACTAACTTAACTAAACGCCGTGCTAATTTCATTTAACGCCCGTGCCCACCGCGGGTGGTTGTTGATCGAGTGTCCCCCACGACTCGTGGCCTCGCTCACCCCTTTTCGCTCGCTTCCCCTAGCCCACCCTCCGGCGAGGGTGGCGCGGCCGCAATCCTCTCCACGACACTTCTCCAGGAAACTGGAAGTTCTTTATTCGTTTTTGGGCGGCATCCCCGTGGGTGGTTAGTGCCACTTCTCACGACAGAGCGTCGAGACCTAAGGGAGAGAGTGAGAGAGAGAGAGAAAGAGAGAGAGAAAGAGAGAGAGAGAAAAGGCTCGGGAATGGATAGCGCTCCTTTCGCCACGGCAATGAAAACGAATTCGATGGCCTCGTTAATGTCCAGTTTTATCGATTTGGGTCGAGCGTAAATTCCGCGAAACGACGCGTTCCCGTGGCTTTTTATCGCGCCACGAGGTACGGCCTCTCGATGGGAAACGGCGCCATTTAACACCCACCCCTACCCAAAACACGGGGCTATCGAGAATTACGACGATGCCCCGGTCTGCATTAAGAAATTCGTTCGGCTTCCGACTTCTCGATCCGTCTGATAAATTACGAGCCAATTTCTGGCACGCTCCTTTCACGTCTATTAAAAGCTATCCCGTCGCTGAAGGAAACCCTTAACGAAAGTCACGTGACGCGTCCGGTGAACGAGCAACATCCGCGGCTCGTCCTCCCCACCCTCCTTTTTTGTTTAACGAAGATAATGGAAGTTTTAGAGGCAGAGGAGATCTTTTTTCTCGCAACAGGAAATTGCTGCCGACGATGACGTTTCCTATTCTTCTTGTGCAAGTCGAAAACTCCCGGTGCCCAGGGAGGGAGAGAGAGAGAGAGAGAGAGGGCCCCCGTACGATTCCATTGGAGGATTAATTACCACCGCTCGGATAATATCGGCACGGTAGCTTCGTTTCGGTCGACACTTTAATGGCCGACACGTTGACTCGAGGAGCCAGTGGGGAACGGGAGGGAGAGACAGAAAGAGGACTAGATACAGAGAGGACGGTAGCAAGGACGTCTTTTATTTCCTTCGATTCTCTCTCGGTACTACCTGGAACGATCTTTCTCTCCGTCCGTACGAAGATAAAGGATGGTAATTGTTTTTTTCCTTTTTCCACCGCCGAGCCTCCTCCTCCTCCTCCACCACCCCTCCCTCTGGGGCCCTCTCTTTCGTTCACTCGTCGAGTTTCTGTTCCTCGTCGAGCGCAGGGCGTCGCGTTGCCAGCGCCGTCATTACACGGCATGACAAGGCGCTTCTGTTCCAGCCTCCTCGACTTCTCGCCACTTTTTCTGCTCCCCATTCTCGTACCACCTTTTCACACGCTTCTGAACGGGCAGAAAAGACTCGAACGGGAGGAAGCGACGTCCTCCCCTTCGTCTCGCCCCACCTCGCGCGCCACGATAACCTTTCAACCCTCTTCAAAACCGTCTTCGCATTGTTGAGCGCGATCGAAGTTCGGAGGGATAGAAGACGGAGATCGGCTCTGAGGAAACGTTATCTGGCGATTATAATTGTGCTGGATAATACCAACGACGGAGGATTTCACTTCGATCGCGATTCAGTCTGAAGGTCGAGGCACCTCTGGAGTCCTAGGATGTTGGGAATTTAATTCGACTCTGTGGATGCACTAGCGATTGATCTCGTTCTAAGAAAACCATCGTTCGGCGTCGCTGTCTATGCCGCGTTGGTCGGCGTGGATTTGACTTCTTGCTTCACACGATTCGTATCCCGAGGGAAGCCGAGCCGACAGGTCCCGCTGTTTTACGAGGTCCTACACTTGTACACTCGCCTAATTGATCCGTGGCCGACCGTCTGTTCTACCTGCCTGGGGATGAGAAGGCGGCACACGGACAGGGACACGGCCGTGCACACGCAGAATATCAGAGTGAAAGCCACGGTCTCAGGGTGAAACGGAGCAGGAACCAGGAACAGGCCCTACATTTACCGCCAGCGAATTGCCCTCGTGGAAAAAAGCTTGCATCTCGGGAGAAGGGCGCCTCTTACCATCCTATCGGCCCGCTCGTCTTCTAATTCCTGGAGCCTCGTTCCGAACGCATCAGCTAGGATGCCTTCTTCTTTTCGTGCGATTCAAGGGGGATCTTCTCTTCTTTTGGAAGTATTAAGTAGAATCCTCAGCCTCCCTCTTTCAGCTCAAACTGATGCTTCATATCCTCCAAGTCTGAAGACTTCACTGATTAAACCCAAAATGACCACCCCAGCTTGAAAGCTAAGTACAATCTTCAGAATCTTTCTAATCCCCCAGAACGAAACCTTCACCAGTCCCCACCTGAATTATCAAAGAATAATCATCCTTCCGCTGCAATCTGTGCAATCTGCTCCCATTTCCTAGAGGTGTTCCTTCGCCCTCTGACCTCAGCAATGGTTTCGTTCCCATGTCCACGGTGCATGCGAATGTCGCCGCGCGAGTCTCTCGCGGTTCGGCCGTTGGTTTCGATGGCGCGAGGCCAGTGGGTCGAAAATGTTCGTCGAATTGCTGAGAGCGAGAAAGAATGAAGAGGGACGGGGAGAGGCATGCAGGACGTCGAAACGCCAACAAGTTGGTCGTAATAGGTCGCCGATCGGGGCGGCGGTCTCGTGAAGCACGGGTCGAGGAGAGAGCGAGTCCGTTGCATGCCGCAAATTGGCTCAAATATTTACGCAATTGGCATGATAACCGCATTACGTGATTATGTACGGTTGTTGCGCGCGATCCCGATGCTCACCCTCTCATCCCATCATCACCACTAGCCCCCTTCCACCCCCTGCCCCTCTTTCTCTCTCTCTCTCTCTCTCTCTCTCTGGTGTCCCTCCTATCTCCTCTCTCCTCCGTTCTCCATGACCTCCCGTATAAACGGCAAATCAGGGTTATTAAACGACCGCTCGCGTACCGCGAGCATTGTTCGCCTTGCCCATGCAACTTCCGCTTCGCCGTTCTTCCTGTTCTTTTCGCCGGCCGCGCATCCACTTTTCCCTCGATCCTCTTCTTCTTCCACGTTGCTACTCCCGCGCGATCTCGGCCGCTCTGCGCGAGAAACAGGTGATTTTATTAAGCTCCAACGTGCAATAAGTTGTAACTCTGTGCGGATTAATTTCCTATGATTGTCGATTGTCGATGATTCCTGCAACGTTGCATTTGCATTTTGCCAGCGGTATCAACGCGACAGCGGATAAAAACTAGGCGCACAGGTCCGCTTAGTATAACGCGTTTCCTGGTTCGCGGATATGGGAAACGCTCGGATTCTGATTAATTGGAAGACCGATGGCAAAAAACGGATCTTGCCGCTGATACTATAATTAGCAGTCATTTCAATTGATTGCAAAATACGGGGGTAGCGCTGTGCGTACGGACTGTGTGTTTAGGAGTAATAGAAAAATTGTAAACATCCTGTGGAGAAGGAGCAGGTGGAAAGCATTGTGTGATCGAGGTTTGAATTTTCCACTGCACTTTGATCGTCTTGGGAGACGTAATCCAGGGACGCTTTACAGCTTTAAGGTATAAGATTCGAAACATCATCGATATATCTTGTAAAGTCGTCACTGAGAACTGCTGAAACTCTTAAAACGAATGATTCATCGGAGTGAAAGGTGTAAAGATTGTTTTCACCTGCATTTCATCTAAAGAGAACATCCAAAGTAGGGTTTATACAAAAAACGGAGTTAAAAAAATGGTTTTAGAATCCCACTATTCCAAAAAACCGGTTTTCGAATTTTCACAAAAAATATAATTAACATAGTAAATAAATATTTGTACTTATTTTAAAAAATTTCCAAATGTAACAAAAAACGTACTCTATCTATACGAAACCAAATAAATATGTTGAAATAACTAAAATCCGTATAAATACGTACAATTTTTGAGTTCATTTAATATTTATAGATCTACGAAAATATAATAGAAAATAGACTGCATACAAAACGAAATGTAAATCTTTTAAAAGGTTGTACCGAATTATAAATCTTTATTCCATTTAGTATTTTTTTTTCTGAAAATATATCCGACGCGATTTCAAGTCAAAATGTTAACGTTTTTAATAAAGTAAATAATTAATTTCTGTTTATTAAGTCTAGTATACAAAACGTTATTTAAATCTTTCGTGATTGGGGTGTATCGCACCCCAAGAACCATTTTCGAGTTACAATGTCGCGCTTTTACGACTTCCAAAGGGGATTTATCGCAAAAAAAATAAATAAATAATCGCTTTTTTCTCACAACCGTGGAAAATCGATCATTTTCGACAACAAATTTTATCATATCAAAATTTACATTTCTAGAAAAAGACTATTAGATCACGATGGTATAAGTATTACGAATGTACAATTATCACTGAAAAGTTAAAAGATTCAAAAATACGAAAATGGGAACTCAAAAAATGACACTGGGGTGCAATGAACCCCGTGTGACTAACTTGTGATTATAAGAAGGTGTGACCACGAAGAGTTAAATTTAAAAACCGGTTTTCAAATTTTACAAATTTATAAATAAAAACCGGTTTCTACACCCGATTTTTAAAAATCGACAAACCCTAATCCAAAGCGACCAGTGAATATAGTAGAGCCAGCATCTATTTTCGATGAATTCACAATCACTGTGGACAAATCATCCACTATGCACATCCAAACTTTAAAGTCTAAACTCCCCTTTACATTTTGTAAAAATTCCTCCATCCTTCTTCACCCATCAAGTGATGAAAAACTGGATTAATCCTCCCTGCTTCTGAACTTCTATCCTAACCGAATGAAGCACCCCATGAAGAGGCACTACCCAATACAAGCCAGTTACTCGACACAAGGTATCCTCTCCCGCTTTTCAATACTTACACATATTCCTCCCTTTCACCAACCACCATCCTTCATTATCACCATCATCATCGTCGAATCTCCGGCAGAAGAGCCTGGGCCCACGTCCCCGGCCGCCGAGTCGCGCGAAAATGGCAAAACACAGGCGAAACCGCCATCGTCGTCCCGGAGGCGAGGTTCTGCTTCGTGATCTCGCGGCGGCCGCAGAGAGGAGGCTTCTTCTTCGAAAATACAGTTACTCTGGCCGGGGCGATCTAGCGCCGATCCGTTACGTAACACTCCGTGGAAACGCTCGCTCGTGTCGGCCTCGTCGTCTTCTCTTCGCCTCTCCGCGCGAGTTACGTGCGGTTTCCGTAAATTGCTACGTGCAAACCAGCCTGGCCCCGAGTCCGGGGGTTTCAGCTGCGTCCTCGCGTGTACGTACGCTATGCTTCTCCTCTCTTCTCCGACAGATCTCTCGAAAACCGCTGGACATGTTCGCCGCGCGCGTTCCATCGGCAAAAGTATAATACAGCCGAAATGGGATCCTCGATCGTTGCCTAAGATCCTTGTCGCGTGGACGAATAAAAGCGTCGAGCTGTACGTGCACGTACGTGCGAATTACCATCGCCGAGACCAGGAGGAAGAGCGATCTCGAGGATTCTCGGGACCAGAGCCGCGTCTCGACGTCCCCCGCGATCCAGCGGCGCGCTGTTGCTGCAACTCTGTTCGCCGCGGTAGTCATTACCCGAATTAAATAATACTCGGTATAATTATTTGGAAAGTTTACGGCGGGACGCGCGAGCCGCGGCACGGAGGAGCAGCAAATCGAGCGGCTTTTAATTACGCGGCAGCTAGACAACGCTTCTCCCGCGGGATTACGCGTTTGTTGCCGGGGCCTCGGGGGTAATTAGTGGATGTTTAGAAAGCTGTGTATCGATGACGCCTCGCGGCTCGAGCGTAGGTAGAGGGAACGCTCCGGGAGGGCAAGACCTCTTCGCCCATTGTTTGAGCATCGTTTTGGGAACTCGCTTCGTCGCGGCGAGGAAGAATGAACGGTCCTCCTCCATTCGCTCTGTAATGAATTAAAATTGCTGGTTGCAACGCCTGCCTCGGCGTAAACGCGAGGCATTGATTTAAACACCGGGATTATTGTAATTACTACAATTTATTGTTTGAGGGTGCAGCCGATTCAGGAGTCGGAGTAGAGTTTCTCGAGATATAGGTGGCGCCAGCCCTCGGCGGCTCTGCCAAGCCTGCATTGTGTTCTAGTCACTGGCGCCATCTTCCAGCTTCTGTGGCAAACTGGGAATTTTTAAAAAATATTTATTTAAATAATCCCCTTCTGTAACTTCGCATATATCCATTTTGCATTCTGTTGCTTTACTCCATGTGCATTGTCGCTTTTGTAGCGTCATAAAACAGCTTTAGAAAATGCATTTAAAATATTTAAACAATTATTGCGAAGCTTAGAAAGGCTTACAAGAAGTTTCCATCGAAATTTTGGTACAGGAAATGTAGGAATTGCTTGTTTCACGGGTCATAGGGTGGAGGATTGTCGCGCTTATCGACGGTAGATGAAAGTCTGCACACCCCAGGGGCTTCTATAAAGTGATATCAAACTGACTCCTCCTTTGGACCAAAACTCCACCCGCAACTACCACCAACACTTGTTGGAAACGATCACGCGGCTGATAGAGGCTCTGCCCCCTCATTATCATAACCGCTTTTCGAGTACTAATCCTAAGTCGATTCTAACGAGAAGCTATACACCCACAATCGTGACATCCTAAGGGTCCAAACCGTTTACACTCGCGTGAATCCACTAGAGGATCGTCTTTAAACGCGGCCCATTCTCTTCCTTATCAAAATTTCTCGAAACACCGAGTTGCATGTAAAGGCCAGCCCCGCGAAATCAATATTACATTGCGCAGCTCGATCCCGAACGCGGCGACACGCAGATGCAGCAAGTGTGGCCGGTCGGCGGGCGTTTATTTTTCTTAAGGGTGGTCATCGACAGCACATGCGAAAACATGTGGCATGGCAACGAAATTTTACAGATTACAGACTGCCCCGTGGCCATTGTCCCGTGCCTGGTGGTTGATAATTTCACCCCGATGCAGTAACGGTATCGACTTGTGCCGGTAATATGAAATATATTGATCAGGAGCGTAGTGACAGTGAGTGGCGAAGGCGGTAATCACGTGCAAATTAAGGAAAAGTCAAGGTAGCAGTCAAGGATTCTTACAGAAGCATCCCACGTGCACGGTTTTACTATTCGCATGGACAAGTGGAGGGTAAACGCACCCCATCGCCCTGCCAGTGAGCTGACCCTCTTATTTCTGTTTTTTTTTTTCGAAATCCATCGTTACGCCGCGCTACAAGAAAATTGCCGAGGCATATGCGACACCGCACCTGCACGCGAAACATGGACGATTTGGGTACTGGAAATTGGGGTGGGAATCGCTCCATATTGCGAGGCATGTGTTTTAATTCGAAAGGGAGTAAACAATGTCTGGGACACCGGTTTCTTCGTATTTACATATTTATTGTTCTCGATATTTTATCCCAACACCTTACACCGACGATAGACTTTTAAGTATATTCTTCCAAGGACACCGTAGCTGCACCACGCTCCTCCGTTTACGCTAATTGCCCTGCGAAGACACGGGCTCGGTCCCCGTCCTCTTCTTGCGTTCCCATATTTCGTTGTCGATGCTTGATTGGAAAAAGAAGGAAGAAGAGAGGGTCAATTAATTCAGGTCTCTATACGCGGCTCCGCGATAGTTTACAGGAGCCTTGTACAGGATGTTCTTTGAAATATTTCGAGACGGTGATACTGCGTGGCTTTTTTAACTTACTCATCTGAAGTGTCTTTGGAGTAACCAGCTAGAGTTCGCCAGAGCTCTCGAGGCCCTTCTATTGCCAATGGAAAATGCTGCCAGGACCATGCTTCTGTTAATAAATGGTAATAAAGGATTACGTTGGGCTGTAAATGGATAGACAGAGCCGGATTTACCTATCAGGGGGCCCCAGGCTGAATAATTGGTGGGCCCTCGGTTAAATGTAAAAAATAAAATGACGGTGATTTGATTTTTTTTATCATAATACTAGTATAATCTAAATAAGAATTTAATTTCAAAATTAATATTGAATATCAAAACTAAGCATAACATTAACATAAATAAACATTAAAGATACAAGTTAATAAAGATAATATAAAAAAATTGTAACTTTTCGAAGAAAATATTTAGAATAAGGAGCCCCCAGCTAAACGGGGCCCTAGGCTTTAGCCTTGTTAGCCTAAGGGTAAATCCAGCACTGTGTATAGAAAAGATTTAGCTTTTTACCATCCATCGCCGGGTAATTTATTCGTCTCTTTATGGGTCCTTGAAAGGGTTCCTCGTTAGCAAAAGACGGCCAGGATTCAGACTTGAAAATACAAGGAACATTGCACTTGATAATGTCAAGAGGCTTGGGTTTCGTTTTATTTCAATTGCACGCACCTGCGCTGCACTGTCGCGTCCTCCGATTTTAGGAAGGTTCTTGTGAGATTTGAAGACATCGTCGTAGCCGTCGCTCCGGCCCACGCGAGGTATATTCTTCGCGATTTTCAGGAAGAATGCTGGCACTTCGTCGGCTCTCGAGGCATTTTGGGAAATTAGCAAGCCGAAGATTCCGGCGAGGAGGGCTGGAAAGTACCAACGAAGCATTTCATCAAAATACAATCGATCGTGTTTGATAAGAAAGGAACCTGGACTATGCAGTAATTTATGGAAAAACATGGTTTAAGGGGGTATACCCGTTTGAACCCTCGGAAAACTTTTGTGGATTGTTTTTCCAAGTCAAACGCTTGGTCGAGATTTTCTGTTTTTTTTTCCATAGTATTATGAACTATTTAAAAAAAAATTCAGTTAAAAACTATTGTTTTTCGGAAATTGTGGATACATATCCGAAAGTCTCACGATTTTAGACGGCTAAACGATGAAATAAAAAACAATAAAATTTTCTGATAAAATATGGTAATAGCTATCGTCCAACAGGGCCGACTTTGAAACTTTTGAAAAATAAAGAAATGGTGAGAGGTCAAAGGTAAAGTTACATTTTTCTAAGAGAAACGTTCACCTTTTTGCTTTATATGTAAATAATAAACGGGAAATCGGAATAAAAAAGCCCTCGTAGGACGATGTGGAATCTTATTACGATTCTGCATGCAAAATCCAAAGTAAATTGATTGAACGTAGCCCGAGTTTTTAGGCCCACCGTAATGAAAAATATAATTCCGCTGCGATCGGTCAAGCCACCCCGTGCTACCTGAGATGTTTCACTCAAATGCCTATAACTTTGTCAGTCTTCCGAATTTTTACAACGGACTTGATTTATAATATTCCTAAAACATCTATCTATGAAAATATGTAAAACGAAAAAATCCAATTTTTTACACTTTCAAACGGTTATACCCCCTTAAAGAGGAAGTAGAAAACCACTGGTCACGAATCACAGAGAATATTCCTTTCTGTTGATTCTCTCGAAGAAGACAGAGGGATGACAGCAGAGCTGAAGAAAACGGACTCACCACTAACGAAAAAGCTTCGCGTTGATCCCTTAGACCGCGATAGAAGCAGCATCGTTTTCTCCGCGTTTGATCTGCAAAAGAATCGAGCACACTGTTCACCCCTCCAGCAAGAGCATTCGACACTTCTCCAACGCGCGTTAAGTTCCTCCCCAAAAAACAGTTCCCACACACGATTTTTGGGTGTTATCTCGCAGTTAGGTCGATATTATTATATGAATAATATATTCGATTCGTTGGAGCATCGCCATTCTTATCGCGGAGAACGAACGCAGTGGCGTGAAATTTCGAGAACGTCCGGAGAAATGCGGGACGACACGCGTTCCACGGTTGCACAGGGGAAACTGAGCGATTTTCCTAGGACTTCTTCCATTACCGCGAAAAGTGGGCAGAATACTCGAAGATCGTGGGCAATGCGGGGTTTGCACGCCGAGGATCCATCTCGCATTTAAATATTCCGGGTGCCTGTGCCGGCACTCCTGATAGCCGCGATCACGTATATTTACTGTCATTCTTTCAACTTGGGAAGAAGGTAGTCTCCAACCACAGTTGATCGTCGAATTTCGAGACGCGAGCGAGCCCACTCCGAGCGTACGCGTGTCGATGCTTTACCTGTGTAATGGTGAAGCCAGAAAATGTAAGTGGAAGGTAAGTGAACAGCGGTTTCTTGAAATCTGCGGCTTCCCGGCGGGTGCAAACACTTGGCTCGGTCGTGGTCACGATCCACTGAACCAGAATCACCCTGCATTCCAGTATTTATGCCGAAATTAAAGGGCAATTAAGTATTTCGATCATGCCGATCCTGTGAATCGCTTGTCACACCCCTATGCTGTTGAATAAAATTCTCATTAAATAGTACTCACTGAGAAACTATTGTCAGTGGCATTTGAAAACGATTAGTTACGATTTAAATAGGCATTGATGCATTCCTATAATTTTAATTAAGTAGTCATACTTTTGTATTAAAAATTGGCACTCATTATCCATGTAGTTACTGAAGAATGGATTATAATATTTGCTGGAAATACTTGTCAGCTTTGACAGGAACTTCCTACTGCTACATATGATCGTCGAGTGAAACTTTGTGAATCGGATGATCGGTGTAATTTAATGGGGACGGCAATTAACACGTCAATTATTTTACCATTCATCTTTACGAAACACATTTTCGACCACGCATGAGAGACAGCATAACCCTTATCCCGGCAGGTGAATGAAACGTGCTCTCCATATCAAATCGTTTGATCTGCATTTCAGATATCGGATAGAGTTTCGTTGAACTCCCCCGTGCTACGTGAATTATGTCGAATCGAGGGCTCTTTTAAAAGAGCACGCGTAACTATTCTTCGGGTCCAGTAGTGTATGTACTCTACATTAGCACAGACCACGGTAGACTACAATCTGGGAATAGAATTTTGAAGGAATCGATTGAACTACAATTATGGTAATTTTAGAAAGTGACATTTATTGTACGATATACATATAATCCTTGTTTAATGAAAGCTTAAGCTACATTATTATGCGAGGACGAGTGGGTTTGGGCGACGAGACGAATCCAGAAAACGCCGATGGACCAATGAGAGAATCACCGTGTTATTAGAGGTTGATAAGGCGATTAAGCAGCGTTAGTAGCATCGGACGCATTATGATCGGTTCAGTATCTTCAGTTGGAGTCCTGGCGAGCCACCCACGCGTTGCATGTCTCGGTAACGGCCTCGCAGATCGATGACATGGCTCGGCTGGTGATTTCGTAATCTGCAGGACACCAAAGACGCGGGGAATTTATAATATACGTCGACAAAAGAAGCCAGAGGAAGCTCTACAATCTCGTATATACATGAATACTCTGTGTACTCAAATTCTAATCTCAATTTCGATAGATTATGGGAGTTACAGGAATTTTAGACTTACCGGTGATGGTGCTGGATCGTTTGCCGAATATGCTGCCGTTTAGGGGTGGCTTCCTGTAGCCGTCGACGGTGATTGCGAGGACGAAGAGAACAGCGACGATGGCAAGGACAATGCGAGTGGACACCATTTTGATGGGGTTGGTTGAGTTTGGGTTTTTAGCTGCCGAGAGGGGAATTCATAATTTTCAATGAATTAGAATAATTGGATACAAATTGCACTTATTATGAAATACAGAATGTGACCAGGTTCTGAGCTTCTAAGTCTAATGCTTAGTACGAAGAGAATATTTTTCTGGGAGAGTGCTTCTGTTTACTTACAAACGTAGAGAACCGTGAGACTTGTACTGTGTTCCCTCAAGGAATGTTGTAAATAGGGGAAAAGCTTCGAGCTTTTATACTCGAGAAAGGAGTCAAAGACAAATCATCGCTATCAAATGCAGATGGCTTACATTATTATTCAAACGTGCTTGTGAAGGCGTTCATCTAAGGGGATATCGATCAGGCAAAATGTTAAAATTAGCCGTGCTACGTTTATAATCCACGTGGATACTAGAAAATTGTTGATGTTTTTCATGGAAGTTAGATGTAAACAATTAGACTATAGAATAGTTGAGTAAAGCTACGTATAATTTTGTATATTCGAATTCAAAATAAGGTTTTTGTAAAATAGTATGCTCGCTTTACCACTGCTGTAAGTCTGGCTGTACCTGAACCTGTAAGATGTCTTCTCCAAGCAACGGAAGGCACAAGTCTGCTGTTTCCAGAAGACAGCTCAGCTTTTATAAGACGCCAGCTCCGTATCGTGATGTGTGGTGTAACATTGTTATAGAATAATGTTACTAGCTATCATGGACGTAACACAATTAGGGGAGTTTCTGATTGTCTTTTGTATCAAGGGAAATAAGAACCTATTTGGAAGAAGAGTGAGTATGTCTTGAAAGAAATGGGAAATGTTGAATGTTAGGGAAGTACGTAGAATTGCAAGAATAGTATTTTAAATTTCTGAACGCTTTAAAGGCTGTAGCATTATTATTTACATATTTTTAACATGTAACATGCCAGTATTGCAGTCGATTTTTTTCTGTGCTTTAAATTGATTTCAGATATTTCTGTTTCTCGTAAAATTTATCTGCAGAATTAATTATTTAAATTTTATAGGGGCAATGAAAAAATTGTACTGTTTTTTAGGATGCTATTATTTCAACAACTGGTGGTCAACAAGTATCCTTTTGTTCCAGCATTACCTGCATGAGCTTCTGCTGTTATAGTGAATGCTTTGGATGATCTACAGCAGGTAAAGAAATAGTTGTTACCACCAAGTTTCTCAATGATCTACAAGCGATGAAAGGTACATCAAAAAGCCAGGTTTCTTCCTTAACTACTGAAAGTAATCACACGTCATAATCTGATACAAATTGTTAATAATTAAATGAAAACTTTACATTGGAATTAATATTGCGAAAGAGTTACCACGGATTTCTTATTTTTAATATATTTTGGAATAGTCGAAAAATAATGTACAATTTATTAATTATATTAAATCATTTTTTATTTATAATTTAACAAAGCATTATAAGGGTATATATAGTTTATACACATAAACACAAATAATATATGTATGTATATGCGCATCGCCAAGAATGTCAATGTAGAAAATGTATAGCCTACGTAAAGTGTACAAAAATGTACAGGACTTTGAATTGAAAATAAAAACAACTTTTTCTGTGAATTTTCTACACAATCTAAGCCGATTATCAGTTTCTCAAAAACATGCAACATTTCTTCACTATTTCTACATCATTCGTATACGCTTTTTGCACCATTCCCATTCATCTTTTGCTCAACACTCACATCCACACTCTTCCTGCACCATTCTTACGCTCGATATACACATTATGCACCACGTCAATAATTTTCCTCTGGTGATCAACCTCCACCATTCACACATAACTTTCTATACGTCACACTCTACACTTCACACAGCATACATCACAATGCTCACATGAAACACATTACACTTTCGAGTTATGGACAAGTCGTCTTACGATCGTGCACAATATAAGTATTCAGGTAAATTCTTTAGCACCCCACAAAAATGTAACGGATACAATTCCACGGTTCCTGCACCTGCAAGAGAGATAGATTTTCGTCTGCGTACTTTCAACGCGTATCTTTGCGAAAATGCAAAAGTCCACGCACGGTACGACCCACAAATTGTCAATTTCCCTCAAATTTGGTATTTTTAACTAGTCCACAAACCAAAACGAGCTTCCATTTTCCCACAAAACTGACTTTTTCTCACAACACACAAAATTTTGAGTTTCGTGGGAAAAAGAAGGTTCAATTTGGCTATTGAGCTACTTAGAAATAGGGAATTTGTGGAACAGTGACAATTTGTGGGTCGTAACGAAAACGCCCGCGCACAGCACGACCCACAAAATGTCATTTCCCCACAAATTGGAGATTTCTAATTAGTCCACACACCAAATGAGCCTTCTTTTTCCCACAATACTGACTCGCCCCCCCGCCCCAAACGAAATTTAGCCGCAATTTTGAGTTTTGTGAGAAAAAGAAAGTTCATTTTGGCTTGTGGGCTACTTAAATTCCTGCATTTGTGACAAAATGACAATGTGTGGGTCGTCCGGTGTTTGGGCGTTTTCGTTTTGCGCGAAGTACGCATAGAAAGTACACAGACGAAAATCTGCCTTTCTTGCAATTGCAAGATATAATAAATTTCGCTTTGCACCCTTATTATACATTAGATTAATTTTCAAATTTGTGGACTTTCGTGTATGTGTGAAGTGTTAAGTGTAAAGTGTAAAGTGTAGGGAGTTGTGTAGCAAGCCCATTAAAGTGACGAAGGAAAGGTGTTAGAGTGATGCAGGAACAGTATGTGAATGATGCATATACAATATTAATTAATTTAGAAATTGCACTATAGGAATGAGCGGACATTTAGGTCTGAATGAATTAACACTATTTTACTCGTTACTTATATCCTTGTAATTTATTTCTTAAATTTCACGTGGATAGTAACAAAGAATAATGTTGTTAGTAAGAATAATGACAATAGTTATAGTAACAGTAATATTAATAGGTCACAGGAATGAAATCTCCGGTCGTTTAACCTTAATAGGTATATAGCTATGATGATATTACGCAAACCGCAGCGCACAACTGTAATCTATTCTTTTTCCTCAGATGTTTCGGGCTCGTATTGTAGGGAATACAATCCAACGTATTACTAAATAAATTCACTGTTATCGGACATATATCTATACATACTTTTTTCATTAGTTCGGTGTGTAGAAACGCACTTGAAAGGGTGTCTCAGTATTTTATTGACTCCCTGGAGACATAAGTTGTGATATGGAGGAACTTGTAAATCTTTGCAGGAATAGGTAATATATATAATACTTTACTTTAATGATTTTCATGACAGCTTACCAGCAGCAACCATATCTGCATATCTTATATCTACATACAAGAGTACAATAATACAGTATTAAGATAACAATGAATAGATCTCGGAGATTAATTTCTATACTCGTAGTAAATTGGTACCCCGTTTCGACTCATCAATATAGTCATTATATAATTATATAGTATCCCTAGCTATTCAATATATACTATTCATATAAATATTTACAGAGCAGGTTTACTTACATTACTTACAACTATTAGCCCAGATAATAATCTGCTGAAGTCGTAGTCCTCCGCGCACTTTCGTCGACATCCCGAGACGTCGATGTACGGATAAATTTTTATAGAAAACCCTTCCCCTTCATTTCATAATCTCGTTCCCCTCGTGTATCGCAAGAATCTCACAAAATTCCTCTGATAAATCCTTCGACACACGACTGACAGTCAAATGCACGCGAAGGACGTGGTTGCATCGCGCAGGCATACTATAATCTACATCTTATTGTCGCGTCACAACGTTTCGTTTTAACGGCACACTATAAATAAACGAGCGTACCTCCCTACCATGAAAGGAACACGACGACAATCTCACAATTTCTCAAATTCTTGT
This sequence comes from Andrena minutula, assembly GCA_929113495.1. Lineage (NCBI taxonomy): Eukaryota > Metazoa > Arthropoda > Insecta > Hymenoptera > Andrenidae > Andrena > Andrena minutula. The sequence goes on from OV815994.1 coordinate 25,550,058, forward strand.
AAAATGCCAAGTGTCCTCGAGTCACGATCGTAGCTGCGCCCAACTAATCGCTTAAACGATAATTACCAATACTCGTATGCTCGCGTCTTTCTATTCGCCCTTTAGCTTGCGCGTCAGAGGCTCGTTTACACGCGGTTATAGCAAACGGACTACAAAATGGAAGACATGGATTTTGTTTCGTCCCTTAAACAACTACTTACGCCCTACTTATCGCCTATTAAGTACGTTACGGTGGCATCGTGTAAAAGAGTTACCCTTTTAAGGTAGTACAGTAAACCTTACAAGCCTAAGTGTATACCGCGTCGATGCACGTTCAACGTTGCATCGCGCCCACGTATAAATATTGTTTATTGCATAATACACACATCGCACGTCGGTGTCCCGTTCACACGCCGCAGTCTGAGCAATAGCACAGAGAAACATCGATAGATTTCCTGGCGGAGTCGCGACCAGCGTCATCGGGAGGGTATCTCCTTATCAGCGGGAGAAACGTCGCAGCCGATATCGCGCGACAATGAACCCCGTTTATCTCGACGAAAATCCCTCTATTGCCGGATGATAAGCTTTTTCCTTGGACATTAAGCTCCCCGAATGTGTGTATGTGTGGGTCGGAGCGCGTGAACCGGACCTAGCGTAGAGAACTCTTAAGCCTAAAAGCGGTTAAAGCCCCTAACGATAGGCAATATTGAGCGATAATCTGAATGCGCGGTTGATTTAAAAAAATTCCCTCCATCCTTCCCTCTCCTCCTCCTTGTTGCGTGCTCTAATCGATCGATACGGGTAACAAGAAATCGTAAGCATCCTCGGATACCAAAGATTCAGGTCTTATCTGCCGTACGATACTATCCGATGTAGATGCGTGCAAATTTGTTGCTCGAACGAGGCCTGCGCGCGTGGGGCGCGTCGAGGGACGCTTCCAGGAACGATAAGGAAATTATCGTCCGCGGAAGATGAACAGATAAAAGGAATACGATGAACGAAACGCGTTTACATGCTATCGATAAGACTAACCTTACGTCTACCGGTACCATTGCCCGGGCTAACCCTACGAGATATGTAAATTCATCCCCGTCAGCGAGTCTCCTCCGACCTCATCCTCCCCCAGCCTATCTCCTCCCGAAATCCCGTCTTCTTCAGGGGATAATGTCACAGTTGCAGGCGCTCCCACCTCGTCCGTTGTCACACTGGGCCATGCACCACTGGTCCCAGTCAACAGGCGGCTCCTCCGACGTGTCTGCCCCAGCAGTCAGGTCATCACTGTTCAACTTCTCGATTACACGGTCCTCCAAGGCCTCCATCTCCTCGACGTCCACCTGGAGCGCCTCAGCTAGCAATGACTTCATTTCAGCTTCCAATAGATCCTTGATCTTAGACCCCTGTTGCTCCTCCAGGCCATTAATAGACTCCTTAAAAATCCTTACAGCTTTATCGCCAACGATAGTCTCCGACTTGCTCAGCAACCCTTCTGCAGCGCCGGAATCGTTCAGCTCATGCTGCTCGGGATCCTTGGACGACCCCTCCAGCTGAGGGGAATCCTTTCTGTCAAGGCTCCTCGTCCCGTCATCCCTTGGATTTGGGCAGAGGCAAGCCTGACGCCGAATCAGCGACTCCCTGAAGCTTCGACAGGCGTGGGAGCTGTCGAATAACAGGGGCTCCGTGCTCGGGGAGCCAGCACCAGCACACGGGGCCAGGCAGAGCCTGAAGAGGCGATGTATCGGGAACCGGCCTCCGCTGGACTGAGGGACGAGTTTCTGCTGGTGCTCGCAGACTCCCGTCATCTCCAGTCCCCTGTTCTGTGCACGACACAGGCGAACGCATGCGTGCTCGTCAGAGTGCGCGCAGGCGCCGACCAACAGCAACGCCAGCAACACCCACCGAGCTAGAGGCGTCATCTGAAAGTGATGGCTAATCAATACCAAAGCGAACGAGCAACTCCGCGTTCCGATAGCCCGCGGAGGAGGCAGCGGAGGGATTGGTTATGGCGATCGGGACATTCCTGGAGTCCGGCTATGTTCTACAGGGTGTCACGTACTGCGTGAGAGGCGGCTCTTTGTCGAGGAACGGTGGAGAAATGGGTGATGGATTGACTAGGAATTCACGTCGAACAGGACCAGAATGGATTGGAACTTGGAGGAGGATTGGAGTTAGAAGAATTTAGAAAATAAATTAGGAATCAGTTAAGTTAAGATCTTTTCTTGAAAAATGTTCAATTTTTAACGAGTTTCTGGGGAAAGATTATAGAGGAGTATCTCTGAGGTCGCTTTGATGTATAAGATAGTAAGTTCTGACATGTATATGTAACATGATTAGAGTTAATAAAAATACATTTCTTTCAATGAAAGAAAGATGTTATTTCACACTTTTCGTTGAAATAACATCTTTCCCGCGATATCTAGGTACTTGACTAATTGTAAGTCGTAGAATTCGGGGATTTTTCTAGAGTCGTTTATTGGATTTTTATGTAAATGAAGTTAGATATTAGCTTGGTACAAAGAAATGTATTTTTACTAACTCCAATCATGTTACATGTACATGTCGCACTTTTTCATGACAAATCCTGCGTATTTCGATTTTATCCTTTACTGTGAGACACACTGTATCTCACAGCTTCGTTTGGCACGCGGAGGGAGAGTAATACTACTGGGATCTTGGTATCCGTTATCGGTTTCGGGTGCCTTGTGTCGATAACTGGTCTCGTTGCTTCGAGTTTCGTTGTGGAACGAGAGCGCGAGCCAAAGTTTGCGATAAATTCTACTAATTGCTATGACGGTTGTGCCTGGTTGAACGATTGCCCCCTTTATTTCCTTTATTCAAAGCTGCTCGCGAAGTTTCTCCTAAATAGAAGACATACATCCTCGCATGGGGTCGCAAAGAATCGTAGAACCGTAAATCCAACGGATTTCTTGGCACAAATTAGCGTGAACACTAACCCGAGTTCTTCGATTCTCCATTTTATTGCCTAATCCGCTTTCGCGTAGCGTTTTAATTAAAACGGCAGCGGGTACGTACACAAATCACGTAGGAGAGTGCATAAGCGTTAAGGCAACGCACCAGTTGCTCTTCAAAGCGGATAAAAATAATTGGAAGATGTGTATCGATAGTTGCACTCGTTGCGCGTGTATCGAAATTTGTTTCTTTACATCCAAGACGCGGTTATTGAAATTAAATTCTAACAAAGGCGTTCAAAGCGAAGTTGCCTCATTGATTAAATTATCCTTGTTTATAATTTATATTTCATTGAGAATCGGGAATAAAAGAAGCATGAAAATTCACTCACCTATCTTGATCTGATATTCGCAATTGAATGAGCGTTGCTGGGTCTGATCGCAACGAGTAAATCGTGCGAAGTGAACACAGAGGGATTTGTTGCTTCACGACGCACGCCTCCGGCTTGACTGTTTGATTACCAGCAGTATGTATCGCATTAACTATCATTGGCTGTATCAACTGGTACAGTCTGATTACGTATAAACGTATCGAAAGAGCGTAATAAACGATAACGTCCTCACAGTTTCTCTGTTGACTCGTGTTCTTTGTGAAAGATCATCAAACACTGACGGAGAGGTGTAAATCCACAGAGAGTAAATATTATTTCTCACCTCCCGGATGTGTTATCAATTAAATAAACTCGATCGCTCGAGCTTGTTTGACAGTTAGTTGAAATGAGCAACAAACTTGAGACTTTTCTATGTGAGTATTCCTTTGTATCCCAGTAAAATTATTCTTTGAAATTCAAAATATTTCTTTCCTGATGGATATGCACAGAAAGGGGTGAACGTAGAAATCTAAAAAATGAATAAGGAAATTAAAACCTGATCATACTATGTTTATAAAATATCCCTTGCACTATTAACTCGCAATTACAAATCATCCTGCATATCTTAAGTTAAAAGTGAATGACTACACTGCACGAGTTTTCATAGTAAAGTTCATTGTCTTTCATTAACCACAATTACTGGAGATTAAGGAGGAGATTGTCAACAATGCTTTTTTATTTCTTATCTTCATTCATAGTGGAAAACACTCTTGGCGTTGTAATCGTCTATCTAGATACCAGTATCTGCTCACAAGTGACTGATAAGTCATTTATCGAATTATCGCTTAATGAATTAGCATATACGGAAGAGGGGGGACGCGATTCTACACCTCAGACAAATGAAACTGTCCGATTACGGTCTCTTAAGGTTGCCTATTTGCCCATGGAAGCTTATCGAGGCCACTGATAACGTACGATAGTGAAAGACGACACCGAAACATAAAAATGCTAGATGTTGACGATGCCACTGGCGTTTCAGGTTAAATAATCCCGCTATTCTTTTTATTCGCCGAACAATGCTTCTTTCCAGCGCGACAATCGCAATTTTTCAACGCAGCTTCCAATGAATATTCCTCCCCACCCGTTCCACAGAAATTTCGTGGCCCCCGTGACATTTACGTTCGCGAGCGCGTCAGCCTGAAAAAAAACATTCCGCCTGAGAAAAAACGCGCACGCGAAACTCGCCATATTTCCAATCTAGGTTACGCGAAATTTGTTTCGCGAAATAAACGAGCTCTGGGTGTCTGGCTAGATGAATACGCGCGTAATTCTTTTGTCTGTATACACCCACGGAAGAACGTACAAGATGCACACGCAGAGTTATCGATCGTTATCGAGATTTCAATCGTGAATCTGTGCGCCAAGATTCTGTTCCCTTCGTTGTGAACAGATTACAGTCTGTGCCACTTACTTAATCATTTACCACTATACATATTGGAATATTCGTCGTGGATTGTGTGCAGAGGAAATTTCTCGTTTCCCCTGTAGAGCGTTGATGAAGGTTGTTAATCGTGATTGTTGTATTACTTGGAAAACGTGATCAGAATCAAGACTATCTCTGTTTGCATCGAGGTTTTCCTGCGGCAAATAAATAATCAATAAATCCATGGCGACGCCAGTCTTATCAATGAACGAACGCGTACTTTGTTCACTCGATCGGAACTGCGATTTTTCCAGCACGAAGAAAATAGGAGGGGGTATTCGAAACGCTTCGAGGAAGCTTCAAAGGTAGAAGGAAACTTGGACGTTGGTAATTTACATCTCGCGCTCGCTGGGCGACAGCGTTGCGAAGAAATTTATCCCGGGGTGCTTCGTGAATTCTTTCCCCGATGCCCCGGGCAACACTGTTTCAATTTAAACTTTCCCTGCACAACAGCATCGGCATAAAAATCCCCCGAGACCCTTCTCGCCGACTTCAAGATCGATTCTATTCGTTACTGGCTGCGCTAAATCGCCCAGCAATCTTTTACCCTTCCGCGGCGAGGAATCAATCTTGTTTGGAAAACAATTACACGGGGATAGGGGCAATTACTCTTAAACTCGCAATGCCTGTCTTTTTAAAATTGAAGCCGGGAAATGCGAAGAAATTCAAAATTTTTAAGTTCTGGATCAGCATCTGGATTCTCACCAGATCAACGTGACATCGTCATTTTTGACACCTGACACCTGCTTTCTAACAAATAGAATGCTTAAGCATCCTCGACGTCCCTTTTATGCGATGCACTTGGCCTTGCTTTCATGGAGAATCACGTGGTAATGACTTCAGTCATTCAATCTTCTGAGAAATATCTGAATCCCCGTATTCGACAGCTTCCAAAAGTACTGACTGCAGAAACTTGACAATTGACTTAACTTGAGTGACATTTTGGGAATCTGGGGCATTTCTCCATGACGCAATGAATGAGATAGTCATAATAGAGTGTGCTTATCTCTGCAAAGTCTGTCAAGTTGCTGATTCATGAGAGTAACCGAATTATCCATTTATGGACCTTGACCATATTCATCATCAGCAGTGACCATCTTCTAAACTGCGCCCTTTAATATTCCATTCTGTCCCGTGTGGCAACTCAGGGGAACCGAGGAAGAGGCAACGTCGTTAACGGAGGACGAGGCTCGCATTCGATACGACATATACCTGGTGTCTGAGGTACACACAAGGTGTATCGACCTCAATGACGTGATTACGTACACTCGAAGACGAGTAGCTACGTCCCTGGCACTTTCTGGGTCTCGCCCTGTCCTCCACCCTCTCACGAAGGACGGAGGAAGTATTGATTAAATTCACCGTCGGCCATTTTGCCCCACTATCCGATTGGCTGCCGTCCATTTTGTCCTTCCTAGCCCCTCCGCCCTTGTCTGCCTCTGTTTCTTCCTCTTCTTCCGCTTGTCACTCTCCTCCGTGCCTCTGCGCTCTCTCTCTCACCGTCCTCAACCCCTTCACGCAACCCATGCACGCATGCGTCGCGACATTTTCCACGAAAGAAACCAGCAATTGGATTTTTTTCCTCGCCTCAGTACTTCCCTTCATTCGCTGCTTGTTTTTCTGCTCGAGGAGAGCCGTTAGCCAGCGATCCCTGATGTTGATGTACCAGGGTGCATCTGTTGATTCCTCGCTCCGCTGCGAAACGAGGGTCGGCTCTCGGAATTCTTATCAGGCTTCATTAAAGGGTAATAAGAACCCCTCTAAGGAAGAAGTAAACTTGAACCTCCCGTGATATTAGACCACTAAAGCCTTAAGCTATTTTCCTTCCAGGCTTCCTCCAGCCAATCCTAGTGAGACCGTTCAAGTGTACACTCCCCTTTCTGTCAGAGATTTTCCACAGTTTCCCTGCTCAAGCGACATGCTGTCGAACTCCGAATGCTGCCAAAACGTCGGAAAGTTCTACTTAATGGCACGCTCAACCCCCCATTTGTTGCGCCGACAGCTGGAACCCTCGCAGACGAACCTCTCCTCGTCCTCCCATCAGCCAAAGATAATTTTATACGCTGCCAATACCGCGGCCCTCTGAAAAGCGCTAGGAAATAACCGATGCGCCAGAGCCTCCAACCCTTCACGGTTTCCGCTGGTTTGTATCGCGCCTAACGGCCAGGCGTGCCAGAGATTTCGCGGCTAAGTAGCTCCCCAGGTTCCCATCGGTTCCGAGTCAGAGTACATTCGTAAACATATAAAAGGGAACGGCGGTGGCATCCGACGCGAGAACCGCACACGGAGGCCCGTCCGCGTATCTCCAGGCTAGAGGACAGAGATAAGGGTGAGCGACGAGCGATACGTCATCCACCCTCTGACGTCAGAGTGCACGTCCGCCCGTGGATTGGTGGAAAAGGGGCACGCCTACTGAAGCAAACCCTCGTGCACGAGGCATCCTGCACCCCTCTGTTAACGCTGAACCCACGCCCCGCCCACGTGAAACCACCCCCGCCACCTGGACGCGACGGGGGTGGCTGCGTGGGTTGTGCGAGGAGAAACTGGGTCAGGCAGACTCGAGGCAGGCCGAGTCAGGCCGAGGCTCGAGAGTCGTCCAGGCGTTTTCGGCTGGAAGCAGTCCCTTGGAAACCACCCCGAAGCCCGTCGCCGCTTCTCCAGTCTGTCGACGATCCATCCTTAAGTCCTCCTATCGCTTGGGCAACTTCATCCCCCGTTCGCGTGTTCCACGTCGATCATCCGGCAGTATCCTTTGGAGGGAAGGCGAGAGATAGAGAGAGATTTGGTGAGTGTTTCCTGCGGAATGGTACTCTTTTATTGCATCCCCTTTTTACTACTCTCTCGTTACGTACTTGGTGTATCGAAACATTTGTCGCGTACATGTCCGGGCTTTGGATTGGGTCAGAGAGTTTTGAAGGAGGTAGTTTTCGCGACGGGGTGGCTTGGGAATTGTGGTGGATGCTGTGTTTAAAATAATTGGGGGATTGGGTTTGGGGATAGTTGAAGAGGATTTGATTTGAGAGGGTGAAGAAGTAGCTCTGTTGAGTGTTTAAGATTTGGAACCGGTTTGGGGGCTGAATTCGATGGAAATCGTATTGGGTGATTCTTTGATTATTTTGAGCAATGTATCATAATGTTCATTGACGTCTTGTGGTGTGCAAAAGAATTTCTTTGCAAGTGCTCTCATCTCTTGGCTCAGAGCTCTGTATCGCTTTCACGCATTATTCATTCTCCCTACATTCTATCTGTTCATAAGGGAAGTTCGGCAACTCGTGCACTTCACTCTGTGCTATTGAGCTATATGGAATTTTGACGTGAGGAATATAACTCTTTGCAGCAGACGCGCAGAATCTGCTTTTGTCACTAAAAAGGAGAAATTTTGTCACACGTCGCTAAATTTTGTAAAAAATGTTTCGGTCAGACACATATACGTGGTTGAAAAAGGCTATCTACTCGAGTATCATTAAAAAATGAAACTTCAAAAAATTAAGAATGGTGGAGGTGAATTTTGAAAAAATAACATTTTTCGCAAATTCTTTATCGCCGCATTATAAGGCATAAAAAACATAGAACTTGGAATTTAACTTCTTTTTCTATATATTTTACAGTTGCGTAGATATTCACGATAATCTGAAAACACACAATTTTTTCGAAGGGTTATTCTCACCTTTAGAACCCTTAATTCCAAAATTAAAAAATAGTTACGTTATTAGCATCACTTAAGCTACATTTCTGCAAAGTTTCAGATTTTTTTCAATTCTCGAGTTGCCGACACCTACGTACTACTTCTCTTCTTTCGCTACAAGCATTTTTTACAAATCTTTACTGCGCAGAGTGAACCACATAACTCCTCCACATTCCTCCCTTTTCGATAATTAAGCACTTGGTTCAAATTCTGTGATCCCCCCTCTATCTACATTCAAAATTCCTCTAATTACCAAGCATCCGTTATTATAGCATAACCGTAGTGCCTGATCTCTTCAGGATGATTCCTCACTTGCCTCCCACGCTCCAAGGACCAGTCGATCGGTTCAGAGAGCAAACGACAACCCACGTAATCAGTTTCGCTTTTTTTTCCAGTACAAGGGAATGCTTGTTAGCCTTTTCCTTCTGGCACAATAAAGAATGCTCTCTGTCCATGTTTCTTTGGTCGCTCGGCCTGCCGTGCTCCTATCAGCGTGGTACATTCTCGCTTGGCAGTTTTGCGCAATTTATTCCGAGGCTCGCTCGGAGAGAACGAAACTAAAAAAAAAATTATAAAACAGCAGCGCGATAGTTCGTGCTCGACACTGAAGCGGACACTGTTGTTGATTGTTGTAGGGACTGAGGCGAGGGGCACAAGCAGAGACATGGACAATGTGCAAATGATCGGCACTAAAATCACAGCGATCAAGGAATACTTATATGTAAGGCGTTCTCATCTCGCTGCACGTCACATTCATCCTGTCTCTTCATTTTGTAATCCTTTTGTCACGATTATCAACCGTAGCTCTGACTATCATTTCTAGCTTTCGTTTCGTTCTGTTCCGTTCAACCTTATCGCCCACTTTGTCATTGTCTGAAGAAAAGCTTCCTTTCGAAAGCTTCGTTACACTTGCTCCCGTCGACAGGTTACTTTCTCAGATCCGACGAACTTTAATGACGTTTCTTATCGACGTTAGATCTCTAGCGTATGCCAGTTATAGACTATGGTGAATGTCACTATGAATGAGCAACGGAGTTCACTCGAAAGACAGATAATCGTTGTGAATTTCAGAATTTCGCCCGGACGCACTCACCCACCAGACTAATGAGCTCCGAGAACACGTACTCGCTCTCCAGGGAGCACTGTAACTTGAAGTATTCGGGTAAGTTCGCCCACAGTATCGATCTAGGAGTAGTCTTTGTGTCGAAGCATGCGTTTAACTCGAAAGCTTCTCAAGCAAAGTCATGTGGCATGAATTAGAACCATCGTCCGACGATTGACATCGAAAGAAGTGATATTAGTCAAGCATATGCCACATTTCTTCGATTGAACTGTACTTTTGAACACTTTATTAGATTATTTGTCCTAAATCTGATTAGTCTGCATTAATTCCACTGTTTATATTTAAAGAAATCGATATGGTAACTGATTTATTATATGGTGATAGCTGAACTGGTTTTCCAGTGTCTGACAACATATATTTTATTACTACTTAAGATATAAAAAATTATTAGTATGCTTCACTTTCACTACTTACATTATGAGTATCAGTAATTGATCTATTCCACTGTGAAGAACTAATCTCTCTCGAGCTTGGTCACTTCCCAGTGTCTGGCTACGCACTGTCCTCCACTACTCACACTATATACCCACTGTCTTTATCAAGTCTGTCTAATAATCTATTAATTTCACTGTGCGCACTTGAAAAGGCAACAATACTAATTATACCACAGAGAGAGTGTTTTCATTGGTCCCTTTACAATGTCTGACCACGCACCATCTAAAACTACTTGCGTCGTGTTCCACTACTTCTTCCTTTGTGCTTGTAAAGTTGGATTGACAGTGATGAATTGTATCGGTCTTAATACATCGCATTACAAGGAATAACAGCTACCTACTACCCACTTCAACGCGTCTGACTTCATACGCGGCGCAATTACTTGCACTTTATTCTCCAGCTTTCGCATTCACCGCGAATAAATACAAATTAGCGCTTGGATCAAAAACTTTCCTGGTCCCCTTCAAATCCAAAAACAGCCCTGGCTTCCCGAGAATGAAATCAAGGAGTCACAATATTGTCCTGATTTCGCGAGGTTCGAAGGGGTGCATAATAATAGAGGATTTAGAATCAACCCGAAGAGGCTCGCAGGCGACGAGTGGCTGAGGACAGATTACACGCCACAGAAAGGGTGGAAGGGTTTTGTTGTCACTGCCCTGTTTACCGTTTGGCAAGTGTTAGAGAGCGATAAGTTCTACTTCGTGGCTTAAAAATCGAATTTAAAACATCCTTCATATCGAACGAATTCATCCACCCCTTCTGTAATCTAACTTTACACAGGACCTTCAATAAAAACTAAATAAACTAAAGTATTCTTGAGGGTTCTACTTCCGATTTTCAATACAAGTCGCATCTCTCAATATCGAGGCCGTAAAATTTCTTAAAAAATCCAAGCAACCACACAGTGTTTCTTCCAACTCGCTGCTATAAATTAACCCCCTAATCCTGCTTATAAATCGCCAGAACTAATTGCCGCGTGTAACAGCCCCTAGAAGGTGCTTTGATTAAAGCCACGAGAATAGAGGGTGCTACGCATCTGGTGCCAAACGACTCGCCAGTTCCACCTACATTAAGCTCGGAACTGTGGCTCAGCCAGTTGCACAAAACTGCATCTGTACACGACCTGGCGCTTATCAGCGTTAACAACAAGTTACACTGTGGTTGTTGCGATCGCCGATTAGACAGACTCGAGGTATTTATCGTTGGTAGGACTCGTTTCCGTCAGGAGTGCTATAAACCCCGAAAGAAGGAGAGTCTGTCGGCCTTCGGACGTTAGATTGATAGAGCTGGATTAGCCACAGCAGAGCCCCTGGAAGCTGGGGATTTCCCTTGTCTAACCATAGGCTCAGGCCAATTCACCATAAGGTTTCCGGCTCCCTTCTTTTTCCATTCGATTCTCATTCGCCTGCCTCGTGATTATTGAAAGACACACTTATCTCTTCCAGAGGGCTTTGCGCTGCTCTTCCTTAAAATATCTTCGTCAGATACCTGAGTTTCTTCAATAAAATATAGTATCCACAATTATTCCTTGTCTTCGAGTGTTTTTAATCCCAGTTACGAATGTAATTTTCCAGTGAAAAGTGTCCGCAAGTTGCGATTCAAAGTTCTATTTAGTACCCTTGCTCGGAAAAGGAAGTAATGACGTTAAAGCGCGGCTGCTGAGTAGTCTCTCTGTTTATCCATGGGATCTCCTTAATGCAACGGGAAACGAAGGGTGGTTTATTCGGCGGGATACTTTATGGTTACCCTGCAACAGAAGGACAGTTCAATCTACCAAGGATTTGCCGAGAGCACATTGAAATGTCCCACTGCCGGCGGTTTATGTTGCCTCCGCTAGAGCACACGCGAAATTGCTCTCTCAGAATGGGATAAGAATGTATTCAAGTATATTTCACCCGGAGACAAATTACACCCTCTGCACGAGCCCCATAAAAGTATTTTAAATTAGCCTTTTACCATCGGAATGGATTATTATCTGGCTGCTTGACTGTGCATGATTGTAACTGTATATGGTAGATCTATATTACGAATGCACGCCACTATTTCGAAGAATAAATCGAGTCAGCGATGGCATATGTGAAGACCAGCGACGATGAAGTCCCGAAAGAAGAGGACAACGAAGTCAGATGGTGTCATCCCACCAAACAAGTGAGAGTGTGTCGATATAGGTCTATACTTTCAATTGTTTGATGAGGTGAAATCATTCTAATAATTTACGTTTTCTACGAGGACGTCGGAGAGCCGACGGTAGGTCGATACGACAGGAGTGTCGTGGAAAGTGACGCTTGATAAAACGGTATCGAATCGATCGATGTCGCTATTGTAGAAGAGATTTCACTTGATTATAACAATTAGAGAGTCACCGTAGACAATTACCATTAGAGATCCTTTGCGATTGCATTAGCTAGATTTGATTTAGCCCATGCCACAGCCGTAGTTTATGCAAATATGGGTTACCATTTATTAAGCTAACGTTGGATTGTGTTTTTTTTAAATATCGTAGATGCAGATTGATTTACATATGGTGCGGAATGATTCAGTGACTCTTGCTACTCTAGTATCCTTGAAACTGTGTGAGTTGGCGCAATGCTTATATAACAAATTGTAAATGAAGAGTGATGACCAATATTCTATCATGTCGTTTTTATCAAAGAGAATTCTTCTCTGACTCACACGTTTTCAAGGATATTGAAATAGAACTCGAAACTCAAGCTTCTAACAGGAGAAAAATTGGTATTCATTTACAACACTCTCGAGCGTTCATGTTCTTGCTCCCAGATATCCTGCCGAACAATGCCGAAGGTTTACCTGCGACTAGAGAATTCCTGATGAAGGTGGTGGATATCCTGCTGGATTTCGTCAAGTCGACGAACGATCGGAATGCCAAGATCCTCGATTTCCATCATCCCTCCGAGATGATGCGTCTGCTGGATCTTGAAATCCCTGACTCGGGTTTGACCCTCCAGCAGCTGCTCATCGACTGTTCCACCACTTTGAAGTACCAAGTGAAAACCGGTGAGTTTCATATCGATATTATTTTATAAGTTACACTTGTGCCTGACTGATTAAGTCATTGTACATTTCGATCATTCCCCACTGCATTATTTGCGATATTCCTAGAAGTCGAAAAGGTCAAGGTCGTTTTATTAACGTGAAAATCCAAGGGAAACGTGTCTGGTATAGAAAAATGAACGGAAATTGGGGATGCTCTCTAGCGGAGAGTTGTTTAGCGCTGTCCTATCGCGTTTCCTTGCACCCACCAGGGCGATAAGCCACATAATTTCATATTCAATTTAGCATACGCGCACTCGAGGGCGTAGATAAGGTGACAAGAGACACTTTCAGCCTTTCCGTTAGCGTCAACCCCCAAAATATACACGTTGCCCTCGCGCACGTGATAAATGAGCGAGGGGCTGGTGGCCACAAAAAACCGAGAGATATCTGGCTGCATCGCGTGCAAACGTCGAGAGATACGTCCCCTAAAATGCACCAAATAAATGGTACAGTTTATTCAAAATATTCAGACAAACGCATTGTTAATTTTAGCAATAATTATAGAAACATCAATAGGTTCCCATTTAAACCCCATAATATTCTCTCAAGATTAACTAAAGCTCAAAATCTCTAAAAAACGTAATTCTACGTTGAGACCAAACTATGAGCCATTTACTTCTCCAAATTAACCTCATTAAGTCTCTCTACTCGCAGTTAATTTCGCGGACCGCGTTCCACGAGAAATTCCACCGTTTCACGAAATTTTGCGCACAGATGTTTATCTAGTCGTGGTCGTCTACGAGTATCTAGCTTCTCCATCGACGGAACGCCAGGAGTCAACCGCAAATCCCCCGCGAAAGTTCGCTATCTCGGTAGGATTCGATTACCGGCTTGAATAGATGCTAATGCACAATGGAAGAGGGCTAACCGAACTTAGGCCAGAAATCAGGCTTGTTCGGCGTCGATGCAGAGGCACGGGGGTGGGGCACACCCCCTCTCTATCCGAGGCCGCGTGCACGATATACGCTCCGACAAAAAGTCGTTATTAGATTATACGTCACGAGTTTCGCGGCCACCCTCCAAGTATTGGCGATCTGACCAGCCTCGAAACCGTGAAAAGAACTGCCCCCCCCCCTCTCCGCGGGGGGAGCAATTGATTACAGATACGCTGGAGAATATTCCGAGGGGGTGGATGATAAGAACATTGACGATGTCTAAGTGAAATATGACAGGATAAAAAAGCAGAAATGTCGAAGGCTGTTAAGGAAGATGAATACTTGGAACATCGATGGTCATTTATGAGTGAAATACTGGAGAGTGAAGTAGGTAACTTGAGTAAGTGACGAAGATTATGCAGGGAAATTAATATCGCCTGGAAAGATCTTGATTGATCGCTGGTGCAGCCGACGTATCGACGTTCGTGATTGATCTCTGTTGATGGAAGAAGGCACATTGTCGGTGCAAAGATTCTTGGAGTGGAAAAGACGCGGAGATTGAGGACACCAGTGGCTTAAAATCTTTGGAAAGTATTGTCTACATTTCCGAAGAAGTGCTTCGATATTGGAAATAGATGCTCCAGATCACTCGACCTGGAAAACTTGCGCTCAATTTGCGGAAAATGTTCAATGGGGTGTGTGGAAGTTGGCACAAGCGCGACAGTGGAGAATTATATTCTTCTTTCTCTTTTAATTCACTGCAGTGGAATACTTGCACAAGCTTTAATTCCAAATGGTTAAATAATTCTATCAGTCTTGATCGTTTTAAACCCTTTACCATTTTATTTTTACAAGTACTGGAATTCTAGATTGTTCCTCTAAATAAACTCGACTGCGATTGCAATCGGAGCCAGCCCATCGATTCATCAATATTCGTAGGCTCGTGTAGAGGAAGGGTTCTTTTGGTACCTTTTTCTGTAAATCAGCGGGAATCCGAAGAGCGGTGCAAAAAAGGACAATGCAAACTGTGCCCGACGAAAAACAGCGTTGTAGCGTTAGCGCACGTGGCACCGCTGCGCAGGCTGGTGAATTCAATAGGATCGGTGTAATTAAGAGCCATTTCTACACGATTTCCCCCCTGGGTGGGGTCGAGGGAAATAGTAAATAGGGGCGAAGCGACGGGGCAGGGAACCGTGCGCGCCATAGGGCGAACCCTTCGCGAAGTTTCGGCACGAAACCATCGAGTACACCCACCAGAGGAATTTAAATTGGTATCGATAGCTGTCCGTGGAATGCAGAAATCGTTTCGTCACGGGGATGTGGAAGTTGCTCCGTCATGCCGGCGGTATTATCCGGAGAATAATGGAATTTACACGGTAGGAACCGTGGCTATCTAAATATTTAGAAAACCAAAGCAAGAGAAGGTGTGGCTTTTAATAAAAGTTTCAAGTAATAGATGAAATAAGGTACCTATGATTCTGGAGTTTCTTTGGCGCTGGCAAGATGAATCGCTTTCTTTAATAACGCTCAAGTCCATCAGGTTCAAGACCGCCGACGTTACATTCCGAATGTTTTTCTTTCTCGCGAGCGATATGATTGATTACGCGGCATTAGCGTTAAGCTGGGGTTACACACTTCTCTTCATACAAATCCTGATCCCCGTAGTAATATATTACCATCGCCTGCGCCGAGCAGGTTCTTCGAGCTGGAACTCGTTCCCTTTCTCTCTTCCACTCCGGAGGAAAAGGGGAAATTAGTCGGAAAATGATACCCCCCCTGACGTTGTAATCGCCCGTAAGAGCAATTCAATGGGAGAAACAAATCATGGAATCTACAGTATCGGATGTAGACGACCGCTGAAATTATCAGAAATTAAATAGTAGAGAAATTGTATCAAACATTTCAAGAAAATGAAAATGGTCCTCAGGAAAGTGGAGGATTTATGGCATTTGATTACAAATGATGTAACGAAGCTGGAATTAAAACTGCAATTGGAGAGATTCTCTGTGGAGTAGAAGTACCCAGTGCTTCATTAGTTTAACAGCCGAGACTCTACTTTACCATTACTTGGCGGTGGTGGAAAAGAGTCTAAGGGGATCTGGTGCTGAAAATCTCTGCAGCTCCGTACAGAATTAACATACCCTCAAATCTGCATAATGCGCCAACCAGCCGAGCTAATCTCGGCCCCGTGATGCACTCGTGTTTGTCTCTTCTATCTTTCTGCAAAACAAACACCGTCCAGTGCTCTACCTTACGTCCACCCCTGAAACTTTCAAAGCTGCTTTACGCTACGAATGGAGGAAAATGTTGCTCTGTTCAAAAGACAACAAACTTTCGAACTCTGATCAGAAGTGTGTGCAGACTTTCACTGCCAAATTTTCAAGCTACTGTGTAACACACATTTCTTCACTAGAGAAGAAATTTAAACTTCCTCTATTCGGCTTAGAAGACAAGTTTCGCATGGTTTCTTTTTAATTCACAGTCCTTTTCGCGCCACCCCAATTTGCATGGTGCATAATCGACTTAACTCGCGGCGACTCGCTGGAACAGTTTGTTCTTCCTGCCTGCCGCGCCAGTTTGAGAGCCTCTGCAAACAATCTAGTCGCGCAGCGACGCGTGTGACGCGCAAAATGCGGGCGCTTCGGACCATCGACCCTCCTCCGCCCTTGGCTGAACCACGACCCCGATACTCCCGGAAAAATGGAGAGACGGAGTGAGAAAGGGAGCACGGGAAAAAGGGGGACGGTACGTCTTCTCGCACACCCCAAGCCGGACGCGTGCCACGATCCACGGACCAAGATAATTGCGAATAACAGCGCGACAAACGGCTCAGATACCGCTGTCTGATATCGCGTTTGGGGTGGACTCTTGTGTACGAGTATACACTCGTGGTCCCCGGAGATTTCAGCGCCTGGTTGAGGAATGCAGTGAATGGAATCCTATAGGCTATGAAAAGTAAAGAAACTGTGACTGTAGACACTATTTTGACAGTTAAACTACTTTTTTAAAAGACAGTATTAAGGGATGCGATTTTAGTCTACTTCAAGAAGGTATAAATTAGGAACCAGAGATACGTGATGAAAATCTAATAGTTTATTAAATCACTTTTTCACAAAACTTAAGATACAAGGATTACTTTCCTGAGTTCTGAACACTGACGCGACTTTGCCACTTGGAAAATCCTGAAGCTGGGGAACCAGATGGGCCAAGGGGGAGAATTTACCCCCTGAAAGACTGGCGCCATACGTCAATCACTACGTAATACCGGCAGATTAAAATGTCCAGGCACCGCGCCGAAATTCCCATTCGTGTTTCCCACTTGGGCATCAAGGAAGAGAAACGTGTGTTGGAAGGACAGTATCTCGGTGAAAGAATAGTGCAGTTTTCATGGACACTTCCTGCGGTTATCAAAGGTTGCGGAGGTTATCGAGCACCCAAGGGAAAAAGTCTTTTCGCGGCCGGATATTCAATGGAGTGAATCCATCAATTCTCGGGATCAGGGGATCTACGTTATTTTAGAGAATGATAGGATATGGGTTCGAAGGGTGCGCTGAATGGGTGTGTGTAAAAATCCTATATCATGGAAACATAAATTTCGGGCCAACGTGGCGCACACACGAGGCCAGGAAATATTGTAGGATCGTATTGAAACTTCGTAAAACTCTATAAGAATGAATATTATAAAATCTGCAGAAGACTTCAAAAGGAATACATCATCCTTGATAAATGAAAATTGCCCAATCTTAACGGGGAATCGAAATGGAAGTTTTACACGTGTTACAATCTTCCTAATTGAAACAGTGGGTTGGAACGAAATTATTCGCACGCTGAAAGGGCAAGCTGAAAATCCTGATCGACACAGCGACGTGCTGCACATATGAGAAACAGCAGAATCCCGTCACTTGTTCCCCCAGTAGCATCAGGAGGCAGACTCCCATCGAACAGAAGCATTAACCCTGATCCTAGCGCGATGTTCAGCAGAGCGGATGACAACGTACTCAGCCAGCAGCTTAAAGCTCTCTTCCCGTGCCTTTAACGTCCATCCTCGGCGTCTGAGCCTCCTGCAGCGTCATAATTTTTCGACACGTGCCACGTCAACTTTATTAATTACCCCGTCATTACAATTCGTCCTTCAACAATCACGACAGTGCCAGAGAAATTAGCACGGTGGTCTTGATTTATAGTCGGAATAATTAATTTCAATCCCTCTCCTGAGGGTGGTTGAAGAATTATAGAACCACGATGAAGGGGTTTAATCTCGAAGCATCAACAAATTCTAACGATTCTATTGCGATTAACTGAGATTCAGTCACGGTTTCCTTTTTACGGAGAATCTTTGTTAACTATCCCTTCCAGGCCACCCACGTTTCTTCAATCAATTATCCTGCGGGCTTGATCTCGTCTCGATGGCTGGCGAGTGGCTGACGGCGACGGCGAACACGAATATGTTCACTTACGAGATCGCTCCTGTGTTCATTCTGATGGAACACGTGGTGCTGCAAAAGATGAGGGAACTCATCGGCTGGAACGGCGGCGATTCCATCCTTGCTCCAGGAGGATCCATCAGCAACCTTTACGCTTTCCTGGCCGCCAGACACAAGATGTTCCCGACCTACAAGGAACGAGGCCTCTCCGCCGTCGGTGGGCAGCTGGTTATGTTCACGTCTGACCAGGTACGCCCTGTTCTACTTATAGCGATTATCCTCGTCTGCCACGCGATGGACAGAATTTTATTGCTCTTTGCAACGCGTTGAACGATCTCTTGCACTTTAAATTTATTGAATTATACACAGATTTCTTCGTTTTATGAATAGAAATAGAATTCTGAATACCTAAAGGTTCTGTAAACTTTTGTGGACCCGCAGAACTGTATAGTTATTTCCAGGGAAAAATTGATCTATTTTCTAGATAAATGCGAGTGAATACGGAAAACTAGTATATTCAACAGTTTCTGCATTTGTTAAGGTTTCGAAAACTTCAATTAATGCTGTGATTATCGCGTTTTGTTGCTCGACAGTGCCACTATTCCGTGAAATCGTGCGCCTCTGTCTGCGGACTGGGAACGGACAACTGCGTGATGGTTCCTAGCGACGAGAGAGGTCGTATGATTCCGTCGAGGCTGGAGGAGCTGATTATGGAACGAAAGGCGAAAGGACACATCCCCTTCTTCGTGAACGCCACCGCTGGAACCACTGTCATCGGCGCGTTTGATCCCATCCCCGAAATTGCTGACATTTGCCAGAGACACAAGCTGTGGTTGCACATCGACGTGAGTGAAATTTATTAATCTATCCCCTAGTGCAAATAAATTCACGATAATGACGCGTAGAACAAGAATAACTCGCTTTTAAGATATACTTGCATATGTACAAGTTTCGAGCAATTAAATATAGAATATCGAGGGGCTGAATCTGTTTCGAAGCTAGAAAGGGACAACAGAGATTTCCACTTAGCCTGGCAGCTTATTCAAATCAGTTCAGCGTCCCGACGATAAATGCCAAACGCGTAAGAGCCTTAACGTTAATAATAAATGTGCGAATCGCCATGCATTCGACTGGGGATGGTTTGCCCGGGAGTAAATCGAGAGGGAAATTCGGAAAATCTGGGATTTCAGAGTCAACGCTTAGAAAGTCTTTAAGGGTGGTTCTATTTTTCTCACTTCACGCGTGGCTCTTGTTGCAGGCGGCTTGGGGTGGTGGACTGCTTCTCTCGAGGAAATACAGACATCCCAGACTGACGGGCATCGAGCGGTGAGTGCGACGAATAAAATATCTTCTTAAACTATCCGACCAGAA
Source organism: Andrena minutula (assembly GCA_929113495.1). Lineage (NCBI taxonomy): Eukaryota > Metazoa > Arthropoda > Insecta > Hymenoptera > Andrenidae > Andrena > Andrena minutula. Next base: position 25,569,764 of record OV815994.1, read on the forward strand.
CGCGAGGTAGTGCTACCCTCAAACTTCCTCTAACTCCAACGCTGACACGTCTCCTTCCGATCGACCAGAGACACCTCCACATGTGTCCTCGGCAGGGGTGCCTTAATCCCCGTACTTTATAGTTTATTGAGGCTTAGTTTGATGGAGTCACTCAGGAAAAGACACACACACGTAGGCGGAAGGCAGGAGCCTTAACGCGGGCGCTTATAAAAGGCAAAATCGATATGCTGCCTTTTCCGAGGTGCTTGGAAAATTACTTTGCATGAGAATGAACCGAGGCATTCGATCGGTGCATGCTTCTCGCGCACTGCCATTACAGAAAAAACAATCTCATATAAATTTTCTTTGCTGAAGAACAATCATATTTCAGTGGACATTTATCTTGTGGAAATAAGTGAAATTCTTTGTAAAATTTTGGTAGATATAAGGCTCTAAAAAATTCAGTTCTCTGAACAGGATTAAATAATTATTGCCGGTGGTACAATTGGAATCCCATGAACCAAACGACGCGGAAAGACGATACCTGCGGGCCATCCGTAGACAGTGTCGTAATCCCGTGGAAATCGAGGGGTTCAGAGTGAAAGGAGTGACTCCTGTCCCCGACACATGCGAGCTTTCGCGTCTACGTCTGCAGAAACGCCGATGTCCGACCCCTTTAGTTGCGATAGGGGTCAGGGGTAGGCCTGATCGGGCCGTAGCTCAGATGGGGTTGGCGAGATTAATCCGCGATTTGCATCGGGGCGCATCTGCTCCCTCCATTCAGCGACAGACAGTCCCTGACCCGAAAAAAATGTGGCACGAGGCCTCCCACGAAAATGATTTTCCCGCGGAGGTCCTCTATACTCGATATCGACTCGGTCACCACTGATCTTCCGCCTCGCGGAATTTATTCAGAATGCGACATATTAAAGCCACGCGACATATTAAAAATCATTCTGAACATCAGAAACCGGAAAAATAAACTAACCTTTGTCTCTGCTAATGAATCTTTTGGTGCTGAATCCTATGCATTTCACTGTACGTCACAAGTAATATCGACGATTGCAGTGGTTCAGCAGAGGCGCGTCGAGTAATAGAACGAAAAATAAAGGAAGAGCAGAAAACTGGAGGTTGTTCAGATAATCAGGGTTTGCCTGATGTAGGTCCAAAGTGTCAAGGTCCACGCGAGATTATGAACATCCTTAACATCCTTCTAGCCGGGATGTTTCTTTTCCATGATCGTAGTTTCCTGCAGTGACTGTACCGCGGCGAGGACTTCCTTCCTGTAGCCCTTGATTAAAATGGCAAACGAAAAGTCCGAAGGACGAGCAACAGCTGGATCAGTTCCCTGGAGCGCATTTGCAGAACAGAACTCTCCTCTTATATATCGACGCGCCGCCGCTGCCGCATCGTGCCTTCCGCGGGCCTGAAATAAAAGGCTGTGCCTCGACAATGCTGGATTAAACTCGTACAAAGGGAACTGCCTCCCTCATTCTCTCGTTGTCTGTCCTCCCTCCGCCCCTCCCCGCCGGCCTCGTCCCTGCTCCTTCGAGCAAGGCGCGCGGACACCGCGGAGAAGGAGCGAGAGAGGAGGAGACCGTGATCTCGTCGTCGCGACAAAGTCAGAAATGATTACGCATAAAAGACACCCCCGCCGCCCCCAGTGCAGGAACGGGCAAGGTCTGCAGTCGGAAGTGAAGCTGAATGTTAGCGGGTCCTCCTCTTCCAGCTCGCGCGCTATTGTAGCGGGAAGCATAGTCTGGAGTCCTCCTTTGACGCACCATGCATTCTTCCCCTGCACACGCTTTCGCAAATCGAGCTCGATTCCCCAACAGTCGGCTCTTTCGATTCCTGAATGTTATGCTGAACGTTCACGGGTTTAATTAATGCATTGAAGACAGTGCTGTTTATTAACGTGTAGGTATGTGGTAATTGCAGTGGAGCTGGGGAAGTGATAGTAGGAGGTGATAAGGTTTTTAGAAAATGGGGTAAGTTTGGGTGTGGATTTAGTGAGATGCTTTCAGCCAAGTCTCATCGATCTTCCATCGTGAACCACTGACGCAAAGTGAACGCTTTAAAGGTATTTTTCTCTTCGGGGTATGTACTTACGGTACTCCGACGGGGGTGAGGATAATTAGCAACCCTCGTAATATATATTGCGCGGCTTTTGGGGTTGGCACCTAGGACGAATTTAAGAGTGAACAGAGGGGTGCCACACGCGCCAACCCCAGCTGTGAATCGCATTAATCACTTCAGCTTTATGTGCAGGCATTATGCGTGCCCTTAAGGCAGGCTTTTTTAACTAATAGAAAATCAGGGCAAGTATCGGGGACTCTCACTCAATTTCCTAAAATTGCACCACGATGAAGCGACTATTACTTCAATTAAATCGGATCTGATAAATCGAAGGGAATTAATTGTGTTGGGTAAAATAATATGCAGAATGGTAGATTTTGTTGGGTATATGAAACTCATATTTGGTGATACGAGCTGTTGAAGGTGCTTGTGAATGCAGCAACACGATAAAGTACACACGCTGAAGAGGATGCAGAAGAGTGACTAATGGCCAACGGCTGTCGCCGACGCGAATCTCTTTCCGTGGCTGTTTCAAGTACCCTCGCATCATCTGCAGCGTGGCCAACAGACACGAGGGACAGTGTCGCGATATATGTGTCACTTGCCAAGTATCGATAACGCATGTCACGAAGCAGGCGGCTCGCTACGGCTGTCTGTTCACGCGAGTCTGAATCTACTCGAGTTCTGTTTGCTCTGGCACATTCCACTGGAGCATTAAATGCCTCGAATAATGCGAAATATGGTTAAAATATGCAATGACAGAAAGATCATTCCACACTGATCACTAGACTGCGGATGTTTATGCATGTATAATATGTCGTAATATGCAAGATATATGCAACACCTATGCAACATATATGCAACATATATGCAAAATACAAAGTGATTCATCAAAAGTTGAAGCCTGAAATATTTCTTGGAAATTGCTAATTGTCCTCGATGTAGGCATCTTCAATTTCGAATGATATGTAACTTATGAATTGATATAAATCACGCGACACTCGTGATCTAACTGATGAGAAGTTCCCTGTGGCGTGGGATACATATATACAAAATTATTGACTCCGCCATCAACGTTTGTCAATTTTTTGTGCCTATATTCAGTACGTAATGCAAAGTCAGCCACGTATTCACAAAACATATGAGAAATATGCACGAAATATGCAAGAAATGTGCAAATAATATAGAAAGAATATGCAATACGCACAAAATATGCATTATGCAAAACATATCTAATATGCATAATATGCATAATATGCATAATATGCAAAATAAAAAGTATAATTTTGGATTTCTCTAATGACAAAACAAATTTCTGTCTAGGTCCCATTACTTTATTTTTTGCCTATAAAAATATGCATTTGCATGAACATCAGCAGTCTACTGATCACTAACAATTCATTGTTTTCTCTGGGCGTTAGAAATTATGCAGATTAAAAGTAACACGAACTAAAATTTCAATAAACAGCTCTAAAAATTTCAAAAAGCAATACTCTTCTTACACACTGCAAGGAATGACAATTGTTTTAACAATAGTGTCATCACTTGTTGAATGTCCAGGCTGCATCGCAAATTGGTGTCAAGTAGTACACAGCTCCTCGCATTTCGCGCCGGCGAGTATTAAGAAGGGTTAGGAGTTTTTACCGCGAGGGTGTGTCTCCGAGAAGCAGAGGGTTAAATCCAATCCCGTGGCTGTATTAATAGCTCTTCTCTCGAATTGATGGACCCCCGCGGTACGGAGGGAAGATAACTCATATTTTATCCCCTATTGGTCCCCATGGGAGTGGATAAACGTTTGATGGCCAGCTGAGGTCGTTCGCCTCTTTCAGTCAACTCGACGTGTCTGTTTCGACAGGTTGCTGATAAAATCTGTTCCACGCGTCAAAGCATACAAAGAAGCATCCTTCGCAATGCTCAAATCGACAAACTATCTTCTCTCTCGGGGTTCAATTAAACACATCTTCCTCCAACATTCAGAACACGTTTCCCGTAACTTAATACTATTTCTTCCACAGCGATTGACAAACTTAAGTCAACGGTGATTCCTAAATGTTCACAGAGCTGACTCCGTGACCTGGAACCCGCACAAGCTGATGGGAGCCCTGCTCCAGTGCTCGACGATCCACTTCAAGGAAGACGTAAGTCCCCGCCAATTTTCATTTACCACCTCGTTACGATGTGACATTATCCCAGGAGTTATATCCGCGAGGATCCTCGCGTGTCGAGCGAATCGACAGCTCGAGATCCTGGGCCGCGGGAGGAATTCCAGTCTCCTGCAAGGGTGACGACGCAACAGTAGCTGCATTCCGAGGGGTACACGTCGGAACGCGGCACTGCAGGAATTTAATTAAACTAAGAGATAACATATGTTGCCGACCGTACGACGACGGCTCGCTGCTCGAGGGTTTATCCCCCCACGTGGTTATTGCTGCCGGAGAACTTCCCCTTCGGATATTAAAATTCCGTGCACCGGCTGCCGCGGACCGTTCACGGGGGAGATTCTCCCATTCTTTCGTCGCTCCTGATATCGTTATTCCATTGCAGGAAAACATTCCCGGTTTAAAATCACAACAGTTGTAGAAAGTCTTACTGTATAAGGAATCGAGCTCGCGAATTCCACGAGGCGGGGGTGGATCTTGAAATAATTTCGTTATCCTGACGCCACGGCGGAACGGGGGGTCGTAACCAGTCGGTGTTTCAGTTTCAAGCTTCTAATTAACTTTTATAGCGAGGGGGAGGAGGGAATAGAGGAGTTGCAAGGACAGAATGGCGGATGGCAGGGTGCTCCAGTCGCCATTTTGTAAATTCAATATCCCTCAGTTTCCCTCTTCCTGCGCATGAGTTGAGGTTCCATATCGACCGGGACGCGTCCGTTTGTTCCTTTTCGCGCCTGTCAATCAGAAACTTCCTCGAAACACCGCATTGTGTCTACGGGGTCCGGGATTGAAAAACAACCGTGAACGATAGTCTCTCTCCCCCCGGGCTCGAAATGCATCGGGACGCTTTATGTCTGCAGGGGCTGCTGATCAGCTGCAACCAAATGTCCGCCGAGTATTTGTTCATGACGGACAAGCTCTACGACGTCAAGTACGACACCGGCGATAAAGTGATTCAATGCGGACGTCACAATGACATCTTCAAGCTCTGGCTGCAATGGCGGGCTAAGGTAAACGGCCGCTGCAATTGAATGGGATAGACGGGAATAACGAAGATTGACGTTCCTTTTGAAGCGGCAATCGTTATCTTTCGTTCATATGCTCGACGAATTTCAAGCATATTATCAAATGAGTTCCTCTCATCATTTACTGTCGCTGCTTCTCTCGGAGCAATCGGAGAATTTCATGGCATAAATTGACAGAGCTACATTTAACTTAGAAATTAAAGAAGCAAGGTTGCATGTAATCCTGCGGCTTTGAAATATGACTTGGAGCAACGAGGGTTCTTTTCATTTTGTTGTAGGGCACAGAAGGATTCGAGAAACACATGGATCGGCTGATGGAGCTCACAGAACACATGGTCAGGAGGATCAAGCAAATGCCTGACAAGTATTACTTGATACTCGAGCCTGAAATGGTGAACGTCTGCTTCTGGTACTTGCCCACACGCGTGCGAAACATGCCGCATGGCCCGGAAAGGATCAAGATTATAGCTGATGTGAGATTTCTTTTGTTTCGCCTACTACACCTTTGCGTGATGAAATCCTAGCGAGCTTTTGAACTCTCCTTGAAATAAAGAATAATGAAATGTTAGAGATGAAGGCAAATAGTCAAATTTATATTATCAATAACCATCGGTAATGATAATTAAAATCTCTCACTCCTAGAAATATGAAAGACACTTACATTGTTTCTTTCTTCTCCACTTGTTCAACGAATCGACACTCGATTTCTGTAAAACTATATCGAAAATGGGGAACATGTATGTGTTGGCAGATTTGCCCCATTCTGAAGGCCCGAATGATGCAAGCTGGAACGCTGATGGTCGGTTACCAGCCGGACGATCGACGGCCCAACTTCTTCAGGAACATCATCTCGAGCGCCGCGGTGACGGAATCCGATGTCGATTTTCTGCTGGCCGAGATGGACCGGTTAGGACACGATCTGTAAGAAACCTGCCTGCTCTAATGAACTGCATAATCGCGACGCGGCGTTGAAACTCACTCCTGCTGGTACTTAGATGCTCATCGGTGAACAGCAGAGCCGCGTCGCGTTTCATTACGTGTACAAAATCCGGAGGCCAATGTCGAATTCGCAATCATGGCTAACTAGCTTAAGGCGCCTGACACCGACTCTCCCCCATTGTTGAGAATCGAAAGCAATACGTCTTCTTTGCAATAATCCTATCCTCTACAAAAGTACCTACTTCAAACATCAAATCAGTAGTCACCCATTGACTCTGAACAAAGCTGATTGAAGGAACATAATCTTAAACAAATTCTGCTTGATCTGTCTAACTTGGGTTTGAAGATTTCACAGCTCCTTTAGATGGGCGACAAGGAGAATATGTTTCTGTTTCATCCCGAAAATCTCTACACGTCTCTTTCTGATAGGTGGTTAATATTTTAAAATGTTTGGTAGTTTAAAGTTTCATCTATCCATCCCTTAAGCAATCGAGCCTGAAACCAACAAAGGGAGACAGTTGGTCAGCAAATCATCGTTCGTAGTACGACTAAACGCTTCTCAACGTAATACAAAATAAACCAAAAAAAGCAGCTAACGAAGCTCGAAGGATACTCATAGCGTGTAAGGTATGTAGTTTTAAGCAATGCACACAGCATATCCGAGAAAACGAACGAGTCGAGTTACAAACTCTAGCGATGCTTCCGGCCGTAAATGTTACTAGATTCCATTCCTCAGTGCTATACGTATCACTAGAAAGAAGGAGAAAGATAGAATGGCGTGTGTCGACGCAGTAAACTGAAGCAATAGCAACGTAGACGCGCTTTGATAGCTCGAGTTCAGTTCCAGTTGATCTTAATTTGTCGATCGAGATACGTTCCTCATCGATCCCAGAAAGGGTAGAGCTCCGTCTCGCCTGAAACGTTGAAACTGCAGGCGCGCATAAAAAAGGAAACAAAATAGAGTCGCGATTGATCTCAGCCCCATGAAGTCAGAACTTAATTAAGATTCACATCGACAATAAAATCAAGCTTGAATCTCTCGAATTCGAAAGTCATTATTCGCGTTCCATGATCGTTGCACGCGCTGCGGCGGATCACTGAACGATGATATAGGTACAAAATATTTTTACTTGGAAACGATGCAACTTCGTGGATGACGCGATAAGATAACGATATTAGTTAATTTTCCGCCTAGGGGTTAAACGATTAATGCCGCGCGTTACTTTGTTGAGAGAATAAATGATAATTTGTTATTTATTGATCGTTTGCGAAGATATAGAAGAAAGGGAACGAAAAATGGTCTGGTTCCGTTATATACAAATGTACGTACGTTATTATTTAATGTTGAGAGAATTCCACCGAACGGAGAGTAAATATTTAATAAATATATAGAAAACTTAAAAAAAAGGTATATATATAAAAAGAGGAAAACGTATATTATATATACAAATATATAAATATATATATATATATATTTAGTGTTGAGATTTTAAAATACAAAACACAAACCCATGAAAGTACATGCTTTTTCAAGTATTCGTGCGAACGGTTGTCATTTAGTTCGTCGATTACATTTGTACACTCACTGTAATTGACCCGATCACGTGGTATCGTCTTCTTAAGAATTAGTTTTCGTATTATAACGATACTATTAGAACGACTGTGTTACTAGCCTGTCACTTCTCACACGTCGACTCATTTTCCATTAGAAAATCGAGAAAAAAAAGAGAAGAATTTTATTGTTTTTAGAACGAATTTACGATACTTTCGCCCCGTAAAGAGACGACGACGAAATTTCAATCAGTTCGACAAAACACACGAGAACCGAACGACTCTGTAGATTTCGATTCACTAGTCGTCGAGATTTAAACAAAGAACTTGAGTGTAAGCCGTAAGTAAATACAAAATATCTCTAGGTGTAAATTGTAAGAGTGTATCTATTGTAAATCTACGAATTTACCGTATTTCTTTTCTCCTCGACCTTTACCGAGCCGTCGTTGATGGATCTTATTTCGCTAATACTCAAAACGAACGAACAGGGAGGAGCAGAAAACGGAGACACTCAGATTAGGAAGTGAGGGCTGGCGCCGAGATTACACGGATTCGTAGAGCACAATCGATATTCCTGTCGCGTGTGATTAAAGCCGAATGTTAATGATATCGATCCAGGTGTGGCACGGATTCGCGGAAAGCCGCGGATTCTGTACAAGGGGTACGCGTTAGACAATAGGCTGGAGGCGAGATGTGTATTTTTGAAAGGTGGAGAAACGGAGAAGCTCATCTGACCACGATACCGATACCTGCAAGAGACATTCTATTGAACCGTTGTTAATTGTCCACAGTTTTATCGGCGTTATAGATTCGTTTATCCGCAGTCGTTGGCACTACAGACACAATGGCTCGCTTTACCTCGACTTCATTCGTGTCCCATCGAAATTAGGAGAAGAATAAATGGCACTGTCGCGAGCTCTCGCACACACAGGCTTGTTCGCGAGATGTCCCTTAGGAAAGAGTGATATATTTGTACAGGAAACGGGAACGTATAACGGCCCTATCTGCGTAGAGATTCTGAGCCCTAAAATCCGTAATTTTTGGGGTACCAAATGTTATTCTTGAACGTAATTGTAACAAATTCACGGTCGCCATATTTGCGCCGTTGTTGCAAAACGGTTTCGTATATTGTTCTTGTGCCCATTTCAGATCTGTTATCGCGGTTGTAAGAATTGAATACGGATTGATTCGATAGGCACACAGAAGCGTTGTATTTAATTCTTACGACGTTGTTGTTGTATATTGTGCGCTATTGTATGTTATTGTTACTCACTGCACAATTTAATGTACCGTTGCGCCTATTTATTTCCTTCGGTTAACGGTTTGCACATTTTCAAATTATTAATGCACCATGCACCGTTTTAAATTATTAATGCACCATGCACCGTTTTAAATTATTAATGCACCAAGCACCTTCTTAAATTATTAATGCACCATGCACCTTTTTAAATTATTAATGCACCAAGCACTTTCTTAAATTATTAATGCACCATGCACCTCCTTAAATTATTAATGCACCATGCACCCTTTGAAATTATTAATACACCCGCACATTTTGTTATCTGTGTATGCACACGTGCACTTGTTCGTCATTTTCATCGCAAAATTATTTGGAGCACCGAAATTGGCACAAGCATAATTCACATTGGTCCATTTCTTTTCTTGTGATTTATCGAACAAGGTCGAGATTCGTGCAGTCCGGCCTCATTATCGTTAATTATTAGTCTAAGTTGATGAACGACGCGAGGAGAGCAACAACAAAGTCAAAAGTCTTCCAAGTAATGAGAGTAGAGGGAAAGCCTCGAACAATCGAGAACGTTATCCTTATACATTGTACGTAATTAACAAAGAGGAAGGGGTACATTTATATATGCATAGGCGAGAGAATAATTGTATGTATAAATATGTATATGTATGTACACGTGTGCGCAAGAATAAGGACTCACCAGATGACAAACAGAGCGAGACGAAATGGACTGTGGTGCAAAAGAGACGCGGCGATGTAGCGAATTTTTCGATCACGTGTCGTGATCTTGCTGTATGACAAGTACCACCTATCAACCTAATTGACCTTAATATCCACTGTATATCAATGTCTAATAAACTGCTGTTATCCCAAATTGCCAATACACGTTACCTAAAACTTCCGTTTTTACCATTTCCCCATTCGAGATTCTTGACTATGATTCTCTCACCGCTAAAGTATAAACTTTTTTAAGGTGGGAATCCACGGTGAGATTTTATATGAGACTTTTCTATCATGAAACAAAAATCTCAGCGACAACAAAATGTAAATAATGGAAATAAAAGAATAATAATAATGGAGATTAAAGTCTCATGTGAAACACAATATTTTTGTCTCATCGTGGATTTGCACCTTTAGACAATAATATTGCATCTCACATGAGACTTTAATTTCCTGAGACAATTATTCAATTATTTTTTAATTATTTTGCCACAAGTTTCATGAAATTAGACTATCGTGAAGCAAGTTTCACGATATATTATCAAAAATCTCATCTCTCGCGACTATTTTCATTATTTACCTACATATAGTTGTTACTCAAATTTTTGTCTCATGATAGAAAAGTCTCATGTAAAATCTCATCGTGGATTCGCATCTTTACGATCATACTTGAGACCTTAAAAAAAAAACTAATACTCCCAAATCATAAACCTACCTAATCATAAAATTGTACGTTTATTGAACGAAGCCAATTTACCTCAGCCTATTACCTCAAGTTTGATACCAATACTTAATAATATACGTGCCTTGAAACACAAGTACCATTTCTAACTAGTTTTCTAGTTGATTAATCGTTCCGTGGACGTGATTTCTAAATACTAACAAAAAAAAACGTGGAAAAATTTCGGAACCAGTTAGACTGGAGGCTCGTTCGTAAACAGATACATAAGTTATCATACGGCTGGCCGGCCTTGACGAGCCTCCACGGCGGTCTCTCATGCCACCGTGACAAACAGTTCCTACATCGCGTTTCAGTTCAGTCGTTCCAGACAGCTGAAATCATGAAGTCTTTCGTGGAGTGTTCTCCAGATTCTGACTTTCCAATTGAAAATCTTCCTTACGGTGTCTTTTCTACAACAAGCAACGTAAGTAAACAACAATGTGGAGCACTGCAAACGTAATTATAGATCGGACTCGCGATATCTCCCAGTGGAAAGTTTCCTTCATTATATATTCAGATTTGACAGAAAGAACGAGCTTCGCATGATCGCAATACCACTAAGATAATTATTGCAATTTAAGAATGTTTGTTAATCAATGTATACTAATAGTTACTCGCTGAGTTCGCGGATAAGTTTTCGGCATTATTGAGCAGTAGTGACATCTGCATAAATTAAGAACCGGTGAAATGTAAAGGCGGGCGAATTCAAATGTCCGAACAAATGTCGATAAAGTGTGCTTTGGTTTCTGTCACAATTCTTCAAGTCTTCTATTTGCATTTTGAAAGATCTTGTATTTTTACACTTTATAAATGGTATGTGAATGGTTGTTTACGTTATTGGCCATTTGTATTTTGATTTTTTTGTACGTATTCGTATAGAAATCTTTGATGGGCTCCTTAAAGAATGCAAGTGTGTGCATCAGTATGCTTTATAGCAATAAATTCAATCACAGTAAAAAAATTCTAAATATATTTAACAGGAGTTGTAAAGAAATATTAAATGTAGACTCTAATTTACATTTTTAGAAGGCTAAATCATTCAATCGTTATTAACTATTCCACATAGAAACTGTTATCCAACGAATTTCGAACTTGTACCGTAGACGAGATATTCGTCGCTCTTTGTACCTCCCACTACATTATCATGTGTTGATAACGTACTATATTCCGGCAAATTAAATCTTACAGCCACAAAAGCGAATCGGAGTGGCAATAGGCAACGAAATCTTGGACTTGTCTGTCATCTCTGCCCTATTCGACGGTCCACAATTAAAAAACAATCAAGATGTTTTCCATCGCGATTGTCTCAACGACTTCATGGCTCTGGGCAGAGCTGCCTGGGTAGAAGCGAGAGCGAAACTGCAACACTTGCTGTCAGCCAGTAATGGAACTCTGCAGCTACCAGAAATGCGTTCAAAGTAAAAGAAATTTTAACACAAAGTGACCCAGAAGGGAAGATCCCCAACACGAAAATTAAAAAAAATTCTGAAACTTTGTGAATATGTAGGGGACTTCCTTCCGATTACAACGCAATTTTTTTTTGCTACCCAAATTCACTCGAAGGGGTTGAAATTAACCCCTGAAAATTCGACTATTTTCCAATTTTGTGTTATAACTCGCGAACTGTAAGAGATAGAAAAAAAGTTTCAATACAGAAGTTACTTCTTTTAATTAGATTTATCATTTAGTAAAAAAATTATTTTACAGTTCCCGAGTTATACCACAAAATCGGAAAATAACCGGATTTTCAGATGTCAATTATTACACCCCCTTAGAGTGAATTTTGTCAGCAAACAAAAATTGCCTTGTAATCAGGAGGAAATTCCCTACATATTCACAAAGTTTCAGAACTTTTTGAATTTCCGAGTTCGGGATGTTCCCGTACCAGAAAGAATAGCAAATTAAATAATTTAAAACCTTTATTTCCTTTATTCTCATAGAGCATTCGTCGAGCAGAGCAAGGCTACCATGCATCTACCAGCGAAAATCGGTGACTACACAGATTTCTACTCCTCCCTTCACCATGCCACAAACGTGGGCATCATGTTTCGTGGGAAGGAAAACGCTTTACCACAAAATTGGTAATTTGTCTCCACCCACTGTTAATTCGTCAACGTTGTCACAACATTGGCATTAATGTAGGAAGTACCTACCAATCGCTTATCATGGAAGATCGAGCTCCATGGTTGTTTCTGGGACTCCTGTAAGACGACCACGGGGCCAGACACTCGCAGTGGAGGCCACACCTCCAGTTTTTGGGCCTTCTAGATTAATGGACTTTGAGCTGGAAGTGGCTATGTTCATTGGTGGACCACCGACAAAACTAGGCGACGCTATTCCAGCGTCCAAAGCTTACGATCATATCTTCGGAATGACACTTATGAACGACTGGAGCGGTAACGTTTGAAATAAACGATACTAAGATAAACGCCACGACTAACTGGGTAATAATTTGCAGCAAGAGACATACAAAAGTGGGAATACATTCCCTTGGGACCCTTCGGAGCAAAGAATTTCGCCACGACCATATCCCCCTGGATTGTCACCATGGAAGCCTTAGAACCCTTCAAAGTACCCAACACACCCCAAGATCCTACCCCTTTCCCATATTTGCAGCACACCGAATCCTGCAACTTCGATATGAAACTGGAAGTCGATATTAAAAGTAAGAGCCAGTTACAGAGCATCCGATGCATCCTGTTGCTTTCATAAATCAATGAATAAATAAATAAAAATAAATAAATCTTAGCTGCGATTTTAAAATTACAACTAACATTGCTGCTTTGTCTGGTAGCCCCAAATGGCACCGTTACCACAATCTGTCGCAGCAACTACAAACACCAGTACTGGACACCGCAACAGCAACTAGCTCACCACACCGTAACCGGATGCAATATCAATCCAGGCGACGTGATGGCTTCCGGTACAGTCAGCGGCGAGGTGCGTCCCAAACTATTATCTGTCTATAGCTGAGGATTAAGCTGTCGAAGCAGTCGGTAAATTTCTCTCTGAATTTCTACGGTCTTCAGGCTGCAGATTCTTATGGCAGTATGCTTGAGTTAGCTTGGAAAGGTACTCGACCCGTGCAGCTGAAAGATGGAAGCAGCAGGAAGTTCCTGCAAGACGGCGACGAGGTGATCATTCGCGGTACGATCGTAATTCCCATTTAAATAGTTCATGAGGCCTGTAGTTATAGTCTTATTGGCAGTTTCAACTGGTTATCGGTTTCCAGGTTACTGTGTCGGCGCTGGCTATAGAATTGGATTCGGGCCGTGTGCAGGAAAATTATTGCCAACTCTCACTGAATAACTTCTTCCTTAATGTTTAGTTTCTCTTGTGCTAGCAGTTTATGTATTTTACTATATTTTTTGTACGCATTGTATAATGGATCAAATAAAGTGTAAATATAAATCTGTGTGGCATCTTCATTTTGATAAGAGTAAGAATGTTTGTTAGTGAAATGAAACTTAAGTCTCATTGATGTGACCGAGTTAGCCTGCGCTGTATTGCAACAAACTGTGACGTAGGGTGCCTGGATGATCGATTCGAATGATGGTCGTGGTGAGTTCGATCAATAAAGAGGCCAGAACAGGTGCAGGTGGAACGAGTACCAAGGGAACATGGCTGCTATTCTGTTGAAGTGAGTAAAACCTGCCGAATTTAGTTTAAATAGTACAAACTGTGTGGATGCACCATGGTTCAAAGTGTTTTAATAATTTTCGAACACTATTTCCTTCGCTGAGGGTATGTGAACTGTGAATTGACACGGCAGGATCGATAACATCAATGATTCATTCTCGTGCCACTTTAGGCCAATGCTTTTGCGTAGTAACTTTCAATCAATAAGAGTTTATTCACCCACTTAAGTTTGTATAATCACCTACGTACAGGACTCAAGTATTCCTCGAAGAGGTTTAGGGGTGTACATTCATTCGGATCGTTTGTTAGGAGTTTGCACAGCTTGGAATCAACAGACGAACCAACTGCCAAGTGGAGCGTTCCTCTGAGCGATGGCACTCATGTGATAATATTCGAGCATGGCACAGCGACAGGTCGCCGTGTGGTGAAGGTGGATGACAAAGAATTGATCCACAGAGATTGGATGTTTCATCTGGTCGGCGATGAAGTATTCACGTTCAACGACAACAAGTTTGTGATCAGAGTCGACCCGATTCCAGGTCAGCTTGCTCGACGATCCGATAAGATCTGCATGCAAATTAAACAAGTGTCACAACACGTGAAATTTATGCAGGTTTGAAATATTCATACACTTTATGGGTGAACGGGAAAAGCTACAAAAACTTCGTCCAATCGCAGTCGAAGATTCTAGAGACCTGGTTGGCGACCGTTGGAAACGAAGAATACAGAATAGTGTTGGGTAACTGTGTGCCATGGATTTTTCTTGATTAATTAAGAGAAAGCAACGTGTACAGCGAGTTTGTGTTATTTTATAGACAAGCAGACGCAAAATGTTTGGGTGAACGGCGAAGAGATCGAAACCGAGGTGAGAACACATGAAGGATAAAGGGAAAAACAGGGAATGTCCATTTTATAGATTTTGCGATTTATAGTATACTAGCCCACCGGTTACCTGGTTTCACCAGGGAATTATTTACGATGTTTCCAAAATAACAAAACCTAAAAAATTAAATAGCCTATAATCTAATCTAGGACGTGTGTAATGAGTATTCAAAATTTCATTGAAATCCGTTCAGCCGTTTAGGCGTGAAAGAAGGACAAACAAACAGGCAACCTTTCACTTTTATATATTAGTAGGGATTTGGTTCGTGGCGAAAAAATAAAATACAGAATGTCCCCACACTTACGTCGAAGTAAAGGAAGAAATTATTTAAAAAGAAAATTAAATTCAGTGAACCTTGTTTCTTTACTGAAGTATTAAAACTTCATTTTCTCGATACAGCTGTTTTGTGACATTCTCTGTTTTCGATTAAGTTTTAATTACACTAAGTTCTCTTTTAGAACGATTTCACTGATGATGGCGCAGAAATACTTTTCACGGTGGGAGAACTCCTAGCTGCGATTAGATCCTACAGTTCAGGGCAGAAGGAGCTTGGGATAGTGTATTCTCTTTACATCGACGACATAGAAATTCAAAAGGAGTTACAACTAGATGAATCTGGGGGACCATGATACAATATTTAGTAGATCACTTATAGTGTTCTTATCACCTCACGTGCCACAAAGATTTCTTACACTTTGTATATGTATAATATAATAAGTCACAGTACGTTGAAATTGGCCACACGTTGTTTGAAAAGCATATGTTTGAACATAGACCGAATAAAGAACAATTTGCAGTGATATTCAGACTAAAATTCAAAGAGATAACCCCAGTCCTGTTTCCAATCGTTTCTTTCAGGCGTAACACATTTCCCTTTCTTTACGTTTCACCTGCTGCACGAAGAATGCCGATGTCATTACGAGAGAGCATATTCAGCATCGGGTCACGAATGCTCCAGAGATATGACGACGACCTACATTTCGATGGTGCATGTCGACTGAACTGTGCATATCCATCGCCTCTGATTCTTTTAACGTGTACAATATTTTGCTCAATTCCAGTGATGACTTACGAGGAACTGCAAGAGATGCTGGATGATCTTCTGCAGAGCATATGGGTGCTGACCTTGGAGAACGACGTGTACGAGCGTTACCTAACGCGACAAAATCCTAACATTATGAGAAGTAAACACTCTCTTAGTTCTACACTGATGAAGTATACCTAATTACATGCACTGACTGAATTAAAGTTCCCCTACTTTACACCTGATTCGTTAATGGAAGTATTTAAATAGTAAGACAGTTAACAATTTGATTGCTTTCACGTCAAGCTATTGCAAACATCCTGGACAGGGCGAAATTCGCGCGGAGAATAACGATGCATCATTTACCAAGGTCGTCGCGAATGAGTTTCCGGGAAAGCATCATGAGTATACAGGACATAGGCAGGCCGAGTACTCCCAGTGGAACCAGCATCTCCTCCGGAAGTCGACTTGGAACAGCAAGCATGTTAACAACGAAAACAATCGGCGAGGGATCAAAGTTAGCTAACTGACCAACTGCATTGAATTCCTCTCTCTCTAAGCGGAATCTTCTCTCATCTGCAACACTTATCAGGATCAATATCGCGCACCGTATAACGATGGCGAACAGAGAGGTGGACGAAATGAGAAAGAAGCTCAACGAGTTCATAGACTGGAGCAGAAAGAGGAAGACGAACATGAGGGCAGAGATAGAGGAGCTGGAGATTCGTATCAGAGAGGTGCAAGAGGCAAAGGAGGAATTCGAGGAGGAAGTAGTGGTCAATGGCGTCGATCCCATCACCGGGAAAATCCCAGCCGAAAGGGTTACCAGGTGATAGAATGATTTCTCGAGTATATTGCCGGTGAAATGAACACGTCCTCCGTGCGTGAACTTTCGTGAAGATTCATCGAGGAGTGGCTGCGATCTGCGGACTCGATAATAGAGAGGCTGAGGCTAAAAAGCGCGACTATAAGGATGCAGATCAGAAAGGCTAGACAGCAGTTGATCCAGAGAGAGGCGCTCGGCGAGTCGCTCCGCGCCGTTGACTTCGAACAATTGAACATCCAGAACCAGGATTACGTAAAGATGATCGAGGAGAAGAGTCGCTACGTGCACGATATGAAGAAGATCGCAGGTGTCGAATCTTTTAATCGACTATTGAGGCACGATTGAAGAGATCTGATCCCGTGGCTCTGTTCTTGCAGGCCACTATCATCTGAAATTAACGCAACACAAGCAGAAACTTAGCGGTCTGTCGCACGCATTGAATTCGGTGAAGAAAGAGCTCGTATCGAAGCGGCAGCAGATCCAGCAGCTGGAGGATGAACAAGGGAATGTGGAAGTCGACGTGGAAAAGATGAACACGAAATTGACGAAGCTGCTGACTTTCATGGCGACCTATACTGTAGATATTCCGTTTTTAAGGGAGGAATCCTATTTTTTGGGCTAAAAACATAGCAAAATTTCAGAATTTTTATTAAAGAACTAGCAATCTGATTCAACTAAAATTTGGACCATGTTTTTATGCATCTTTGATGAAGGTGCAGTTTCTGTACTGATTTTTAATAATAAATATAGGACGACGAATTTTGCGCGGCGTGATATTTATTAATAAAAACTAATTAAAAAGTACTGCAGCTTCTTCAAAGGTGTATACAAATATGGTTCAAATTTCGGATGAATCGAATTCCTAGTTTCTTAAAAAAATTCTACTGTCTTTAGCTCAAAAAATAGGATTTCCTCCTTAAAGTGTAATACAGTACGAGGAGTACAATAACTTGTGATCGTACTTCACAGGTACCAGACATATTGGACTTCGTGAAACTGCAAGCAGAAGTGGAGGGGTTACAAAGAACCCACAAACTCCTGAATAGACGCAGGGATATTCAAAGAATAATATTCCAGTCCCAACAGAAACAATTCCAGCAAAAATCTCGTAGCACTTTCGATCTGCGAAAGAGACGGTAAGACGGTGGAAATTATCAAGCACCGACAATCCGCGATTAACGTGTACTACATCGTTTCAGAACTCTCAAGAAAGTGTCTGACACGATATTCCCAGTGCCACCGATCTTTTAAAATCGTCACCCACTTTTCCTACCACTCGTTTTACCCGTGGTCTGCGAAGTTGTTTCCACTTGTCGCGCATAAAGAACTTCCCCGGAACATGGGGACGCAATTATATCTGTAAAAAAGATTACGCAGCTTCGTACCGTCACTGGTTACGCCACATAATTGGAGTTACGGTGCTTGTGTAGAAGACGAAGGAAGCTTGAAGCTACTGTCCACTTTCCATGATACTCATACTTTCCATGAAACATAAATTACGTGCGAAAAAATTAGATAAAAATGCGGTTCTAAACTGAAGCGAAATATAAAGTGAATTTGTAGTCGTGCACTTTCATGAGGGTGCCGTGTAATTCCTATGCTATTCTCGAAAGTGTATTGACTGTTACAAGAGTGAGTATGTGTGTGTCTGTGCGCTTTTGATTTCGTAAGGGATTCCCTTTCTTTCGCCGGTGGACTAGATTCATGCAAACCCATGAATCTGCTAAGAAGTTTGAACTGATCGTGACTTGAAGATGGAAGGATTTTGGCGTGTGCCACGGTATGTTGGGTGGTCACGCTTCACGCACTGGTGATGCCTGTCCCTTCCTCTTTTCGCCCGTGGAATATCCGTCCCGGAAGACCATGTCTCTCTTTCTGCGGTGATTCAGTTTGGCCGCGACGACAACATCGACGTACCGAATGTTCGATGAGCTGCTGATTTCCAAAGTGGTGACGATCAAACCTTTAACCCGCGGTGCGCTTTCAGTCTGAGTGATACCTCGTCAATAATCCCGGAAATTCTTCAGTGGGACATCAATCCTATGCTTCCCGCAGCAATGTGAACAAAATTAAAAATCTATGCAAACTATTTGTGTAAAGAAAGTAGAAGAAGACTGCAACTTGCCATGTAAGTGGTGACTTCGAATGATTACAAATCTATACTGTCACGAATTTGATATGAAGATGGAATCGTCGGAATAAAAAGCCAGTGGTGTTGTTGAAATGGCAAGAACAGTATGCTCAGTGGTGCATAGAGGAACGATTGGTCAACATCCTGACTTTCTGTTTTGAATTGTGTGGACGCGCCTAGATTCTATTTTCAATGAGCACAAACAGCAATTTCGAGAAAGTTCAACGGCTTTCTCAATCTGTTTGACTGATTCCTTCGTTCTATTTGTGAATGGCAAAGATGACAGCCGCGGGAAAATTGGCCCTCCTCTTGACTGTGTGCTTGTTTGTGCAAGAAGGCTTTGGCAAATATTTGGAGGTAAGAAACAGTGATATACAAAGCGATATTTACTTCATACTAACGGTATTTCGAAGGTGATACGCTTTGATAGAAGCCTAATTAGTCGACACGGTTGAGGGAGGATTCCCCTGAAAGATATTAGCTCAAACTCGCGTTTAAAATTCTAATTAGCAAGTGAATCGTGCGCTCGTAGTATCCAGGCCAGTAGGAGCACTGAAACCATTTATACATTTTCAAGGGCATGAACGTGAACTTGGGCGATGCTTTACAATTTCTCCGAGAATACGACAGCGAGGCTTCAGCGATGTGTACGAGAGTGGTAACAGCACAGTGGAACTTTGCCACAAACGTCACCGAAGTGAATCGTCGGAGAATGGTAACTACAGAACTGGAACTTTGTAACATCATCAATAAACTGTGTTTTCTCGGTTTGTTAGATAGACGAGCAGGCATTGAAGCTAAAGTTCGACAGGATCTCCTGGCGGAAGACTGTCAGCTTTGCTTGGAGCCGAATACCAGATCCCCTCGCAAGAAGAGAGCTGAAGATGATTGCTGTGAAAGGCAGGAACTCTCTGACTGACGACAAATTCAACGAGGCAAGTTCGCACTTCGTTCAAACTCGATTGTACCAATTAATAAGAACCAATAGCAACGTTAGTCTTTTTCCAGTTGCACAACCTAATCGTCGAAATGAAGGAAATATACGGGAGGACAAGACTCTGTCCCTACAGGACGATAGGTGCTAATTGTGACTTAAGTTTGGATCATGGTTAGTCTACAATTTTGTACAAATAATCCTTTATGAATTGTATGTAATTACTCACGTATTTCTTAGATGTTGGTAAAGTAATGGCGAAATCGAAGGACTACGACGAACTGCTGTACTTTTGGCACGCCTGGCACGAAGCTACTGGGCCTCAGCTTAAAAACAAATACATGAGATACATCCAACTCGCGAATCAAGCGGCCAGATTAAATGGTACGTCAAGAGTTTATCATTACACTATTATTCTATGCATACATACTATATTTCGTGTCTCCAGGATTCGAGAATGCAGGCGATCAGATGAAGGAGCTCTTCGAAGACGAATACTTCCAGCAAAACACCGCAGATGTGATGTCGTCGGTGATGCACCTGTACAAAAATTTGTTCACGTACGTCAGAACGAAGTTGTTCGAAAGGTACGGCGATAAAATAAGGAGAGATGGACCTTTGCCTGCTCACGTCTTCGGGAATATGTGGGCACAAAATTGGGAGGGCCTTTTCGACCTGGTGCAACCGTTCCCGGCGAGCAGGAGGCTGGACGTCAGTTTGGACATGATGATCCAAGGCTTCACGCCTCTGAGGATGTTCCAAATAGCAGAGGAGTTCTTCACTTCCCTCGGGATGAAGCCGATGCCGCCCGAGTTCTGGCGATTCTCGATGTTCGAGAAGCCCATCGAGAGGGAAGTGAAGTGCACCGCCAGTGCTTGGGACTTCTGCAACAGAATCGACTACAGGTAGATCTCAGTAACAGATAAATCACTGTATGGTGAACTGTACGTCCATGTTTTACAGGGTCAAGCAGTGCACGTGGGTTACAATGGATGATCTCTTATCGACACACCATGAGATTGCGCGTTTACAATACTATTTGCAATACAGAGACCAGCCACTATTATTCAGGAACGAAGCGATTCCAGGTGACCGAAGTACTATTACGTGTACGATTGCATAATACATGGATAACACCCGGGTGTCCTATTCGCAAATTTAGGATTCTTCGAGGCGGTCAGCGATGCTATTGGCCTCTCAGTCTTCACGCCCCAGCATTTCAGTAAACTCGGATTGCACGATAATTCCACGGACGATTATGGGAGCAGCATCAATTTCCTGATGCTGATGGCTCTTCGCAAAGTTGCCTACATGCCGTTCGCTTATATAGTTGACGAGGTTTTACACGTTTCATTCATAATTATAACAATTACTTTGACATTATTGCATACATTTCCTTCTAATATCAACAGTGGAGGTGGCGCGTCTTCAGCGACGGTGTCGCGGATATGACGAACAAATGGTGGGAACTGAGGCTGCAATACCAAGGAATTGTACCGCCAGTCCCACGATCTGAAAGAGACTTTGATCCAGCCTCGAAATACCATGTTCCCGCAGACGCCCTTTACGCTAAGTATGGGAGAAGCCTTGCCAGCGAAGGCTTTCTAAAATTATGAAATATTACCAACATCTGAAATAGAATTCTAAAACTCGGATGCACCCTTAGGTACTTCGTCGGCGTCGTACTTCAATTTCAATTATTTGAATCTTTGTGCGAAATAGCGGGTCACACTGGGGATCTATACGCCTGCGACTTTTATAGATCGCGGGAGGCTGGGAGATTGCTGTCGTATGTACACATGCTACTATAATTATTCACTGCGCGATCGTTTAGAAAACATCATAAGGCATTCATTTTACCGCCTCGTTTCAGCGATGTGTTATCAATGGGTTCATCCAGATCATGGAAAGACGTTGTGCGGCAAATGACAAGAGGAAGGACGAATAGAATGGACGCTGGAGCTATGTTAAGATACTTCGAGCCATTAAACCAATGGCTGAAGAGACAAAACGAAATGGAACCAGTGGTCGGTTGGATCACGAATCGCGAAGACACAGGTGAGTTTAAAAATAATATTGGTCGTTTTCTATACAGCACTAATTATGAAATGCATTAATAATATCTTGAAAGTACAGGTCTCTTTCACCATATTTCAGCTCTCTTCTTTCACTGGTACCAAAGTGGTGCCCAGCGAGTCACCCCGTGCTTACTTTTCCCATTGGTTTTAACAGCCACGAAAATTGCGATGTACTAATAGGCAACGATCACGGTAAGGAGTGTGCAGATCAAACTATTTTTGTACATAACACGAAGAATACATCTGTAAATATCTCAAGATACCTTGGACCAAAAAGCTACAATCTGAAACATCCACTGCATCATGTCATTACGCCATTGAAGACAAGAATCTTAATACTTAATATTTATATATTTATTGTATAACTGAAGAGTCTTATATATTAAATTTACTCATAAATGATCCAAGATCTTCCGTTTCGTTTCTTTCGAAATTGTCCCCAACATTCCCTACTCAAGGTTCCTTGCAAAATCATTCCCCAATGAATTTTACCGCCGCCTATGCGCTCTCGAGTATAAATCTCCGCCAGATAGCGCTGCCCCTCCTTTGCTTACTAACTTACTGATACAGTGTGTAATATGGGAAACATGTGAGTTCTTGTGAATAATATTTATGTAACTTTTACAATTACCAGCTGGTACCAACGCCTCCAAAACAGAAGAGCCATCTCGTAAGTATTTTCCAATGTACATACGTGAGGCATGTAACGTGCCGTGATTGTAATACGTCATACTGCAGTTCCTCCAAAGTCACAGTTATTGGTTAGAAATAACAGCGGTCGTTTTTGAAAATGGACGTGATTCTTGGCCGAAGCATGAGATTCACCACCGCTTTAGGATTCAATCCGATGTTCGTGACGAAAAATTTTTTGGATTCGGTACGATTCGTGCAGTGCACGGATCCAAGGCGTTGGAAGCTGAAGCTTAGCGGTAGGTTCCATCGTGATCACTCCAACGCCGTCGATATTTCGGCAGGAACGTGTATTATGGTTGTTCGTTGGATTTCAGAGAGGTATCCACGATATGGGAACCTGTCGCGTAACTATGCCCCATTCATCAATCATATTACCTCGCACGAACTGCCATTCAAGTACAATGTGCACAGGTGCGGTATCCCAATGGCACGTTACAGTGACTCAAAGCACACTGCCAAAGAAGGGTCTGCAGAGTCAGAGCCATTGAAAAAGTTGTCAGTATTCGCGAAAATGAAACAGATGACAAAGGATTATTGGCATGTTTTGGTACCAGTACATATAGTTACTTCTTTGGGTTGGGTTGCTATATTCTATGCAACCATTAAAAAGTATGCAGACGGGTTGTTGCATTCTATTATACTGTGATCCCAGTGCGCAGGGTCACACTACTTTGCATGTATGTTTTCAGTGGTGTGGACATCGTAAACTTGATGGAATACTTGAATTTTAGTGAGAAGTATCTAGATATGGTAAAGCACTCTGGTGCTGGGAACTGGGCCCTGACATACGCACTGTACAAAATATTTACTCCCCTTAGATATACAGTGACCATAGGTAATTAAGCAAGAGCGATCATTAACGGTTCTTGAATTTATGAAAAGGCAAGAGTTGTGATAATGATATGGATGTGTAATACCTAGGACTCACAACAATGGCTATCAGGCAGCTCAGCAAATCAGGATTAGTGAAACCTTTGCCATTTGGTAAACAGCCACAAGTGGTACACAAGGTATTACTGAATAAAGTATGTTTTATTTAGACTAGATGATGTATCCACTCTGATATCTATCTGAAATATTTGTGTCCTCTTGTTCTTTTTACATGCATACGTGGTAAAGCCTACGTGTGAAACTCTGTGTAGGTCTCTATTACATTGCTAAAAAGAAAATTCTATTTTAAATTTTTGTTTTCCTTTAGTGAGCTTTTTCCGATGTCTCTTGGGTACTATACTAAAGTGTGTAATGTATCTGCCTTGGTATGTTATAGACAACAGGATCAAGTAAAAAAATGGCATCACATAAAGGGGAACGACAAACGGAACCACCGAAAACGTAGCGATACGCGGGACGAAGTTGACTAATTTCGATTTGGACATAGGGCCTCGGTTTTCGTATAATCCGAGCCCTAAATGTGCCAACGGATGGATTGTACATTGCCTCTTGTAAATGTGTAATATTATCGTGTTATGATAAAAAATCTCTTGCGTAAAGTTACATAGATGATTCATCATTGACTCCTCCATTCCACTCTTGTATATCAGCCAAGATGAATTAACGTTGGTCAGGTATACGCTCCTTTATTGAACGGCCATCTTCTCTTACATACCGTGTATACATTTAAATAACATTGTACTTTTTATCTACAATACTCGCAGCTTACACTTAATCTAGACGCAAAGATATTTATTAGTCGTGAAACGTAGCAAATTTTTTGGCAGCGCATGTTGTGCGTTGTAACATTTGTAGAATTGCTCGCAACGATGCACCAAAATTTCCTCCATACTTGTCCAAGTACAGGATTCATGGGAATTTTGAGCGCCCCCCCCCCCCCCCTTCGATCATTTTATTAATTCCTCGGCAATATCTATTAATCTGAAGAGTATTGCCTGTGTTTTCGTAATAATGATCGATATATGATGTATTGTCGTAATAAATACTGTTAGCAAACACGATACACCGAGTGTTGTATTATGTGCCATCTTTATCATAAAGTTTTATATTTGACGCATCCAATAATCAATATTTTCGATGGTTAGGACCCCACCTTCGTCGATATTCGTCGAAATGGACACGTCAGAACGATACATTTTTGCATATTTTATATACATGAATTAAAGTAAGGAATTATTACTCAACAGCGTGCAATTATTATGCTAATATATCACAGTTGCTCGCGCAACCCGCTTATCTTAATGAGACCACTGCAATTTGCGTGCAGTACCTTGGACAAATAAATAAGACCACATATATTAAATATACCACTTACCTATATTAGTAGCTGTCAATGGAAAAATGTTTGTCACAGATAGCGACAGTCAATATTGCTAAAGAAATCGAATATATCTAGATGTTCCCAACGGGCAGTGTAAGTATTTCGGTTCTGTAAATATCCAGTCTTGGTACGTTTATCTAAACCTCTCGTTTAGAGGAACAATAAAGCTATAACTGTTCATAGGCGCTGGTTAATTTTAATGCAGATTTATATATCCGTCATTCTCTATTCATTTATACCGTATAAATCAATGGACACGTTAGTTACACCATGATGAACGACGCTTCTCTTCGCTCGGCTATCATATACGCGTGTAAAAAGTTCAACGCGAAATATTCGGTGAACTGTTTAAACGACAGAACTTTTTAGTTAACTTATCCCATAAATTTATAGCTAGCTGATACTGGCTGTGGTGCCCTGGGCTGTGTGTGGGATATGCGTTGGATGTGGCACGCACGACACATAAGCCTGCCATCGAGTGGGTAGCATCGTTTGTCCGGCTCGTCGGTCAATTGCATACCGCAATCCTCGCAAACATAACAATCCACGTGGAAATCTTTGTCCATGGAGACCACCCTCACAGTCTCCTCGGTACCCTGTAAAGTGGATAAAGATCGTCCAAAGTTATGGTTGATTACACGAAATCGCCTTATCAAACTGGAAGCGATATGCTTACTTCAACGGGGGTGATCCCCTTTCCGCAAGAGGCACATTTTGGCGCGAACATTCTATGATAATCATTAACGCAGTAGATTTTATTGTCGACATCGACCGTGAAAGGAACGCCATCAAGGCACTCGTTGCAAACGCAGCATCTAAAGCACCCGGGATGATAAGATTTCCCCATTGCTTGTAATATCTATGGGAACAAGAATCTCGGATAATTACACTGCGGGCATGAGTCACGTTGATGTCGTCCATTTAATTACCATTTCCATAATGAGGTGGCCGCAGATCGCACATTTCTCGGCTGTCTGTTGGAAGCCGGAGTACTGTGGACAAAACGTGGTGTGAGCTACGTCATCGTATCATTCACGCACTCGCTGCAATTAGGTATTGTCTTACGTACCAAATAGTCTTCCTCACAGTAAACCCTCCCGTGAACGTTGTAGAACGCTTTGCCGCGCAACGCTCTTCCACAGGAACAGCATATAAAGCAATTTGTGTGATAAAGGTTGCCCATGGCTTGGCAGGCTTGACCTGCTCCAGTTACTTTTTCACCGCATGTATGACAAATACCTGTCGAACAACATCAAAGTTTCCCTTGTAATTATGCAGTAAGGTACATGATACGTATTTCACAATCAATGATTCAACTTTTAAGG
Organism: Andrena minutula; assembly: GCA_929113495.1. Lineage (NCBI taxonomy): Eukaryota > Metazoa > Arthropoda > Insecta > Hymenoptera > Andrenidae > Andrena > Andrena minutula. The sequence goes on from OV815994.1 coordinate 25,595,982, forward strand.
TGTTTTGAAGCACTATTCGAGGATCGGGAGAACTCTTTGTCAACCACGGTTGCAAACGTACGTGACCACGAACGAGTCGAGTTCCATCGGTTCGATTTAAAAATACTACCGTCGACATTCGACAATACGATCCGCTCTTCAGGGTCAATCACTGTCAGAATCACCAACGAATAGGATACGAGACAAGGGGACTAGTCGGGTGAAATGAACTCACAACTCTCTACGGGTAACACAGGCCCTGACATCCCTTCCGTAAGGATCCTCTATCCCTCATTCGCTGTTCGTGACACTTGTAGTTTCGATTTTACGGCTTGGTTTCGCTAGGCCAGTCCTGTTCGGACTAGAAGCCGCCAACGTGTCGGACTGGTCTATCTATAACGAGATTAGTTACCGCGTCGAGCGCGACCTAGCCACGGCAGTTTGCCGTGTACAGGACGTTACACGAAGAATAGAACTCGCGCAGAAAAACGAAGAGGAACACTAGGCTCGCCTAAACGCCATCCGCTTCTCGACTGACATCGGCTCGCTCGGCTGAAGTTCCTGTCCTCTCATGCAGTCTTTCAGTACCTTATTGCCTGTGTTAGGCTGCGTTCAAATGAAACTGGACCACTCTTCCATAGCGACTTACATCGTAAATATTCATCCTCAAAAGCAGAGAATCGAGCATACGGACGTCGAGAGTAATTTGTATCGAACACGATTATCTGAATTGATAAGTGCTTCGTGATTGTGCAATCTTAGCATTGGGCAATTTGCGAAACCATAAAAATGGCAAGTGGGTCATTATAAGGCTGACACACTTAAGCGTATCTGGCGTTTTACGGTCAAAATATGAAGGTGCTGCGTGCACTTTTCGTTGCCCTGCCTGGACCTAATAGCCACTGACATTTCGGCTCTTGTACTGCTGGAAGGATTACACCCTTGCGTTGACAAGGTGCTTGTTTCCAGCGAAAAGCGTATGCAAAGAAAACCTGGTGACAAAGTATAATCGATATTGGGGGAACTGTCCGATGTGAACACTACCTTACAATGCTCGGACACACGCATAATTCAAGGGAAAGAGGCTGAACGTGTGCGTGCACCTAACAGATGCATATAACCAAGCACACTTATGGAGCTTCATGTAGGTGCGAAGACCACGTAGGTGGAAACGAATGGGCCGAGAGTGAATGTCAACGAAACGTCGTATTAAAAAGTTCCGCGACACACTGAAACTCGACTCCATTTTCCAAAACCGGTCCACCGGGGACTCGTGCCGTGGGAATTGGCACGGTACCCTGCTGGTTTTTATTTCTTCCCAGAAGTATCTCAAATTGTGGATCGGAATGTGTCGGGAATTAAGTTCCGTAATGGCGGAATTACCGTGTCTTAATCGGTTCAAACCGATTACCGAGAACGTTGAAAGAAACAGGCGTACGGCTATGTAAACATTGACTCGTTTACGATCGTTGTACACGCGAAAACGGAAGTTGCATCGAGTACAAAGTTTCTAACAGGCTAGGGGGGATATATCTTCATACATATTTGATGACTGTTTACGAGTCTGTCCGATGATCGTTCCTTACCGAAGTATTCCCCTTCCTCTTCTTGCTTCTCCATTTCTTCTTCCAGCTGTCTTGTCAACTCCTCTATTTTCCGTTCCGCTTCGGTGGGCCCCTGGAAGAAATAAATCGCATCCCGCGTTTCGATCAATACTAACAAATGTTGCGATAGATCGAGATGAGATTTCATTCCAGGAGCGCAAACGAAAATTTGCGAGATCCGCATGCAGTTACAGTAACACAGACACAGAAGGGGGATGTACATAGAACAAATATTACATGCTTTGTAAAGATGCGTACAGCGTATGAATAAAATATTGTGTGGTAACGATACAGCGCCCGTCAGGAGCGAACAATTTACAGCTTATGATTCAGCGTGAGTTCGAAGAAAGAACTCGCCGGGAATTGTAAGATATCCTGAAATGCTCGCCTCCTTTTTCGCCGGTGCCAAAGATTTTCGAAATTTCTGGTTGATTAAGAAGGAGAATATCTACCGTGTGATTTTAAATAATACTTCTCCTCGAATATCCGCTAATCTTATCGCTACATGGGGTCATTCGTTATGTAAAATATCAGCGATAGTAGTTGACATTAGTGATCTCATCGTTTAAATACGAAAAGCGGCGCAAGCCTTTTCGTGACTGCTCGTTAAGTCACAACATGCATTTTATTAGGGAAAAGAAAACGTGGAATTCACAATTGTTTGTGCCAAATTTTAATGAGAACATGTGGCAATAAATCGGACAATTGTTACGTGAAGAATCATTCACCATTCCTTTTATATGAAATCAGCATGCTAACACATGAACGCTTGGCATTCAGCCAAAACAAATCGAAAGCAGCGTTGTGTTCCCTTAACCCAATTAACGTGAGTACAGCGTTATATTGTGGCGGACAGTTACAGACACGAAAGGATAAAGACATATCGGTTAGTGACGCGGAAAGGTTAGTGTTCTTTATCTTATAAGATACTTTCTTACTGAAGGTCTAGGCGGTATGATATTGTAAGGCAGGAGGCCCTTTCCAGATGCAGGTTTCATTGGTGGGCTAACAGACTTTCTTTCTTCTGGTTCTGGTTCAGATGGCCTTTGTAACACAGGTACACCAGCATTTAAAAAAACTGGACCAGCCACACCACTAGTCACCCCTGGAGGAAGACTAGTGATTCTGGGACCATGAACATTTGGATCAGATTCAGTGGTGGTGGTTGTAGCACTAGTTACTGGTGCTTGTACTTGGCCACGAACAGGGCTTCCCATTATATTGTTTGAAGAGGATGGTATCACATGTCTTGGTGAATTAATTACATTCTGTTTAACAGTATCAGATGGTAGTGGGTTGTGGGTTGGACTTGGTTTCGGGGAACGTCTCAGACCATTGTTGTTAGCCATGATTCTGGATGAATCATTACTTCTTGGTGAATATATGGGTGCTGGTTTTGTTTCAGAAGGTTCGGTTGACTCTTGATTGTAGTTTCTGTCAGTCTGCAGATTACTTAGTCTCAAGTGTTCCGTTGATCTATTAGAGGAATAAATTGGTGAATTCCTAGCAGGGAAATCTGTTCTAGGTTCTTGATGATGATAGTTCCTCTCATTTGGTGATAACACTCTGCTCGGAGAGTAACAAGGTGAATTACGTAGAGCAGTTTGCTCCACCGTCCCACCGCCATAGACAGGTGAATTTCTGGCCTGCGGCTCTCCACTAATATTTGCACTTCCACTTCTTCTCGTTAACTCTATATAGGGTTTGTAACTTTGGGGGCTGTCTTGGCGATACGGCGATGGTTGCCCACTTTCTATGTGATTCGTCGCTCTGAATCCATGCTGTCCTGGCAGCGAACTGTCTAAAGATCCACGATAGTGATGTGGCTCTGGAGGTAAACGTATCGGTGGCGATTCACTATGATAAGGGAGTCCTGACCTAGGAGAATGTTGCTGCTGTTGCTCAGCACTGTAACTAAAGTTTCTGGTTGGTGTTTGTAATTCTGATGGTGGAACATAAGCACTTCTGCCAGCTTGGTGATCCAGCGACGAGGAAGATCCTTGTAAGTACCTCAATGTGGAAGGGTCAACAGAGCGTTGCAAACCTGATCCATCGTAACTGTGGCCACGTATATTGCTTCCTCTCTGCTGCGTGTAAGACAAACTTTGTGTCATACCGCGCTGATGCTGGGCTTGACCTACTTTTCCAGTCATCACAACATAATCACCACCATTTATTGTGGCCGGGTGATAATAATTTGGTGGCACCTGAGGACCTGGCTTATTTTGCGTATTCTCTGTATAATGTACTTCCTGAATATTCTCATAAACAGGAGGTGCTTCGTACGGAGGCAATTCTTTCGCCGGTGATATAGATTGATATCGAGTACCAGAGGGCACTTGTGGTTGTGCCTTTCTAAATGTTGGCTCGTAAGAGTCACTTGCTACAGATCCTCTGGGGCTACTCTTGGGGCTCTTCCTTGATTCCACTGGATGATAATAAGGTGGATGAGGTTGACTCAACTGCGAATAGTAGTCAATGTTCTCATACACCGGTGCTTGTTGATGACTCATACGATTTTGGATCTGTTGCTGTTGCGCGATGATCTGCTCCACAGGTTTTGGTGTGGCGAACCTTGATGCAGCTATTATATTCTCACGCTCATAAAACTTGTAATCAGTTGCTGATGTCTGCCTGCAGCTATCAGAGTTGCCTTCTATGAAACTCTCAATAGCACCAACAAGTCGACCAGGTCCTCTAACGTCGGTTCTGCCCGGTGTAGCCCTAGACACGGGTACTTGGGCCTCAGGTCGTGAACCCGTGACCCTGCCCGAACCCCGTGCACCGACGGCGTCACTGGGTTCATCCCCGAGATGCAGATAACCTAGCTTTTGTATATAAGAAGCGTCGGCCGAGTTGCACATTGGCAGTGATTCACAGTAAGGCGGTCGACGATAATGAAACGAATGATGGTTGCGCTGGTAAACGTACGGAATCGATCGCGAGCACCGTTTAGATCCACGTAGCCGTGATTTCGTATGAAATCGTCACAAAGCGGTCCGACATCGCCCACAAAGCTGAATCAGCTCGGTGGTCGTCGTGTCAGATCGATCTCCCTGAAATTCGATGTGACCCTCTCCCCTTCCAACTTATTTTCACTTGCACTGCCTTTCGTGCACACCCGTGATTCGGAATGCGACGAAACACGACGCACAGTGTGGAGAAGAAGTATGCTGGACGAAATCAGGGCCGTTTGTCCCCCACGATTTTGGGATACGCCCCGCGATCACGGCGCCTCGAACTCGCGTCTCCTCTTTTTCGACAGCCGTCGAATCGACTGACGGGATCGCGTATTCTTATGCTGCACCAAAAATCACCACCTGCGAAAATTCACGCGAGACGCACACACATGTATCCCGTACGCATCGTGGTTCGTCAAACCAGATACCTGCGAGACATTTTCCCCTGTTACGAGTCATCCAAGCGCAGTCTGTGTTACTGACATTCGCCGCGACGTGGCGCCACCTTTACCGATCTCAACAATCCCTTCTGTTTAGGACAAGTAAGGTTCCTGCAATCTTAAAATTATAAATCGAATCAGAGTTATTTAGTTATCAGTTAGAATAGTTTTCATTCAATTCAAGCAGCTTAATCCAGATTGTAGGCTCGTTTTGCAAGTCACAATTGGAAAAAATCACTAAAACTGTTATCCATTTTTAAGAAATATTTTTTGTCTATATTTGACCAACTCTTTGTGCATTTTGACAAATTTGAAAGAAATAGTCATCTTGAAACTAAAGTTTGTAATCTACAAATTAACTTTTGACTTGAAATAGGTAAAAACTACAAAAGCGTGGAAGTTTAAGGCTCGTGGCCACTATTCTCGCTGCAAACATATTGAAAGAATCAAAAACTATCACTCACTAATCTTTGACAACAGTCTCGCTGCCATCATTGCAGACCAGCAGCCTCCCAGAAGCCTCTTGATACATAGTTCCATCCCCCGGACACACAGGATTAGAACCAAGCAGGAAATGGCACTCACACAAAGCAATTAGAATATCAACTCTCTGTAGAAACACTCGATGCGCAAAAATATTGTTAAACACTTTATCGCTAAACAAGCTTTACGTTTCTACACATTTCTCAGACACGAGGAGGTATGATCGAATACGAAGAAAGTGTTTTTCAAACATTCTCCTTGATAATAAGTGTTTGCTTTTTGCTACGGCTTATTGCCGTAGAAATCTGCCAAACGGCCTCGTACCTAGTCGAGTAGTCGATGAAATATTGAAATCGCGAAATAATATGTACCATGACATGCACACACCCTTACTGATCCGATCACAGACGCGGTAAAAGTCGAACTGAAATTGTTCCCAGACAAATTAAAATTTGTCGGCACTCGAAAGTATCCTATCTTCGAAAGCATGTTTTCTCTTGATGTTACGTGTAATTATAATGCTCCTTGTGGTTTGCTCGACAGAAACGATCAACTCCACTATTTGCAGTTGTAAATTAAATTATGTTCATTAGAAATTGGCTTAGTAAATTCTCGCGAGATCGTTATTTCTCTTCATTAGTAGTAAGTAGAAGAGACGAAAGTGCATTCAATTGTGCCCCGAACAGGTTCTTTTTACAGGACCTGTCTAGGAAGAAACTGGACAGGTCGACAGGTAAAGATGCAGGACCTTGTCTCACGCGCCTTCATGCAGGCGCTAACACCGTGAGCGGCATAATAATGCGATGTAATTCCAACACACCGTTCGTGTTTTACACCTACTACGGTCAACACGAAGGAATTATCTATTAGGAACATCTCTTGCATAGTAGTTTTTCGTGGAACGCATTCGGCGATCAGATCAAATATCTGTACCCTTCCCTGTTGCTTATCGGGAGTTTACGTTAACGATCCCCTCTGCGTTTATTTCACGATACTCCTCGGACCACCATCGAAACATGAAATGATACCCTCATTCACTGGATCAAGATTTAGGATAATCGACGCCTTGTTTGCGATGGTGTTACCAGTATCATGATCGATGGATTCTTAGAACGAGGGGTGCAATTAAATTAATCACGCATACACAGTGTATCGTATTCCTCCTCTGTTCTCCTCAATTACTTCCCAACAAATCCAGACGGCTCCTGTGCTTCTTACATAGTTCCCTCTAATTAAGAACAAAGGATTTCTTGATCCCCATAGTTCGCACTTAATTTACCAACAGCTTCACTCCATTCTGTTAAAACAGAGTTTCAATCCCGCGTCCCGATCCCTGCGATCCGTTCGATCTTGCGCGTGTTGCCGTAACCGAGGCTCGCTGTCGTCCTACGCGGGAAAGGAACCAACTTTTCATTGGCCGGGTCCTGCAGCTGTTCGCTGCTCGCGACAACGTGGGCGGCGCGACCTCACTCAACGAAAACTTTATATTTTCGAAAGGTGAGCAAAAATCGCGGGTTTTCAAGCCTTCCAGCCACCCACGAGATGGTGGCACCCACGTTTTTCCAGGCACCTGCGCACCATTCCGATATGATGTTGGTCAATACCGGTTGATCGATCGCTCGATACCGGCTCGTGATGTAACGCTGCGCGTTTGGAGTTTATCTTTTCATTAGCGTGCCGTTTCTCCCGTGGCGCTCGATATTTAATCCCACGTTTATAAATGCTGCGCGTTATCTCCAAGAAAATGCGTCACATGTCTGGCTCGATAAACTGTCCATTCCCTCTTTGTTTATAAGAGTATCAAACTACCCAGTGGAGTAAGGGCGGATTTGAGTATAGGCTAAGCAGGCTGCAGACAAATTTTGGGGAGTGATAAATCTTAGGCGAAAGAAATTGCAAAAGTTTCAAACACAGAGGCTTCCAACAATTTAAAAAATAATTCCCTTTTGTTTCACGTAGCGAATTAGCAATAACTCATATGTGAGTAACCACACCGTATTAATTTTGAAATTATTTCTTTTAAATTAAAAAATTTGATATTTCTGGGAAAGGTCGATAAAGGCTTGCTAGCCTAGGGGCGCCAAATCTCCAAATCCACCCCTGTACAATTCTCAATTTAATTGCCGCACGCAACGCGAAGCCCATACCAAATGGAGTAGAATAATCAAGTCCCGTTTTAAATCGAGCATCACGCGAAGGCGGACGTCCAGGTTGACGGACGCGATATGCGTGTCGCGTGCGTCGCGGCTGAAAGTGCAGCGACCAGCGCATACGGTGGCATAGTTCGTTTCTGTCGAAGTCGCGGTGCAATATGACGTTCGGTTCTCATGTACTCGTCACCGCGGTACGACAATAAACACGAGGTTTACGACCATAAGATCGCACATGTGTTCCACGTACACAGGCGGTGTACGTACGCGCAAAGAGTTGGCTGGCGCGAGTACACAGGAAACGCAGCCCTGTGCTACCCGCATGGCTCGGAATGCACGAGAATAGAATCGCGCCGGCCTGTGTTGGTCTTCATGGACAATAGAGTGACATCCACCCGTGCGCCGGCTCGTGTATGTACACGAGGACAGAGTTTATCTTTGTCAGCCGTGTATTGTACGTACACGGGACAGACGGAATGGACGCGCGCACATTAATGCTGGCTTAACTACATCCTCCGTGAAGTATGATTGAATCGTGTGCGTGTGGAAATTGTAATGGTGCACCTGTGTGCACAACGGGCGTTAGATGTACGACGCTCGCGCGTAGGACAAACTAAGAGGAGCGCAGGTTGTTACTCGACCCCTAGGAAACACGATTTCTTCGCGGAAAAGATGCGAGACTGATATCCTGGCATCAGGATCATCTAATTAGCCGGCTGCATAATTAGAAGCCGTATTGTCTACTGATTTACGTTAGCGCGTATTGTTGATTCACCTTCGTCGAGCAGTCCCAGCTTTCTAAAGGGAAATTTGGGAAGAACGGTGGCATCGGAAATGTCATGCAATTAACACCGGCGTGTGATTTTCGCCGGAAATTAGGAAAGCCTTCATCCCGATCGACTAAATTTAGCTGACGGCTGCTTTCCTTTTTCCCCATGTAATCAGCTTCTCCATTTGCGCCGTCGTCGCATACCTTTCACGCTACTTTTTATGCCACCGAATCGAATTCCTGTAGCTTCTGGCCCCCGTCCGACTCGCCCTGAGCAACGGAAGTCTTGCCGGTTCTTCTGTCTAGTCCGTGTGTGAGTTTACCCTGCACGTGTCTGGTCCCGCTGGCGTGTACGTAGCTTCTGTCGCATATGAGAGTATACGCCGCTCGTTTTGTCGCTTCTTGGTCGCTACCTTGTCAGGAATCCCGGCGGGAGACGTTCAGCCGGGAATTCTGCCCGATATGATCGAAATTCTATTGATCGCAATCAACATCCGCGCACACAGACTTCGCCAGAATCGCGGGGATATTAATTACTTCCAAAGAGCACACATTAAACATTATCGTGGAAGATCAGCTGCGTTGATATGATTCGTAGATTAAAGATTGAGATTCTGTATGGTATACACTCTGGACGAAACCGATCGAAAGTGGCACGATACTTTAATTACTTCATTAGCAATGTAAATGATCGTTAATACCCAGCTCGCGGGTTCTTCTCCGCTTGGTATCATTCCAATCCAGAATGTATCCTCCACGTGCCTCTATGAGCAATGTAAATTCACGCCACTCTTTAATTCGTGGGTCTGAACGAATTCAGTAAATGCCTGTTGATCGTTGGTCTTACCCACGTTCCACTCGCGCTCCCAGATGGAGATCTAAATCGTGGAAGCGACTCCGTGTCAGGTGGTTCCTTTCTATCGCGCAAATGCATCTTCATTGTCGAATGCGCCGCGTTTGCCGAACAAGTAATCCCGGGACAGCCACCAGTCGCGGTTCCCATCTATCCCCGAGAAACAATGGGCCCGCTGACAAAGAGAGAAGGCCGCCGCTTTCCTTTCTCAAGAGCTCCGCTTCAACTAAGTAAGAACGACGACCGCTGGAGGCAGGCTTTCGAGAGTCTGCGATCCTGAAAGCAAGAGGAGCACCGCGGCAGCTCAACGCACCGGCCAACGTGGTAGTTCAGAACGGTAGGCGCTAATTTATAACGCTAACTACTTCGCAAATGATAGGATACGATACAGGGAATCTAGCTTCACAACCGATTGAAACGATCGTATCTCCTTGAGACGATATGCACACATCGGGAATGGAGTTGTAAATGAGCTTTTTAAGGAGATGGACAGTGAAAGTGAGCTCCCTTCTGTCAAACGGAGCGAAGGAAACAGTTGTAGGAACGGTGAACGCCGAGCTTTCGAGTTGCGTGATCTCGAAAGCAAGAGGAGATGAACGGCGCAGGAAAATGGACTAGAAACCAAGCAAATAAGGCGAATTCGCGCATCCAGAACCGACTGTACAATCGCGCCGCGGTGGATATATATAATGAAGAGTTAATTTGCTTCTCTCACGCGATTCAGGAAGGCCGTTATGCGCGAAGGACGCTTCCCACGTTACTTCGCGTCAGATGCGCGGCACTGACCGTTCGTTTTGTCCGAGGTGGGAGCGGCCCCGAAATATTTTTCAGACACCGTGAAAACGAGCGATCTAACCCCCTCTCGATCGACGCAGCGGAAGTGCCGCTTAATTTTTTAACGAGAAAGACTCTAGAATTGTGTTGCTCTCTGAAATAAAACATAAAAATGGAAAAACTTCAAGTCGTTTGAGGTTGGAGACGAGAGGATGATAATAAATTATGCGTCTTAATAAACTCAACAAAATACTGTTTATTCGAAGATACAACACACAATCTTCTGTGAAAAAAATGGCTAGCGAATAAAAAGCACCACCTTTCAAGACGCGTATTTCTAACCGAATGCCAGGTCAACGGTCGCGTTCCTTCCGATCTTGAAGGAAACGCATACCGTGCATAAAACTGGGAAAAACTGTGAGTAACGAAAAAGGGGAGGTTTTGTCGCTTGGCAAAGTCCAAACACCAAGGCCTCGAAATCTTCGGTTCAACTTTATGACCCCAGGCCTGGTCGCCTTCTGCATTGCTCGAAATCAAAAACTACACACGCCACACGTTCTTCGATGAAGCTTTCTTTAACTAAGTAGTAAGCTTCGTTATGGTCCAACCACAAGACAAGTACATACCTACATATTCTACTTGTAAAGCAATCTAAAAGACCCGAAGTGTCTCGTTTCGGTTCGTCGAGGTCACACGAGATGGTCACGCACTGTCAATTCTAAGGTATGAGTGTCGAAATGCGTATGGCGCTCCAGAAGTTCGAGTTTCCAGATTCTCCGTTACATCTTGTATCCAGGACGCCTGCTTTTTCATGTCCCAATTAACGAAAGATTGTCAGAATTCCATTTCCACCGTGAATTAATTACCTTCACGAGGGAACTCGTTGAAAGGCGTAGATCGGCTAACCAGGGAACACTGCGAACCCGCACTCACCGATTGGAACCCAACTTTGTGGGTTTATAGAATGATTCAAGACAAGAACGACGGTATATATCATTTGTGTTGGATCGCCCTTTAAGGGTGTGAAAACTAACATCAAAGTAAAATAGGCGCTCTCACTTTTTCGCGTGTAACTCCTAAAATACAAGTGGCAGAAAATATGTTTAAAACAAAAATGTAATAGCACTATATGCGCTGCAAACTTGCGCGAGGTTATGAATTTATTCAGCAGCAGAAAAAGATCAAGAATTCGTGCCGGAAGCATAAAATTCTTGAGCAACGAGAGGATTGGGCCGTTCACTACGGTCGCATACTACGCGCGCCGGAAATGCGTAACACGGTGTGGTGAAAACTCGATCGCACCTTCATCATATCCTGAAATTAGTAACAGCGATTACAGTTCCCAGCACGGCGGGAACGGGTTTCGCTGCGGTTAGAATTCAGATGAAAGCCTGTCCACATTTTATATCATTCGATTCTTAAACGTTGGATAAGCGAGAACTTTATAGACCACCAGTTTCGATTTCCCATATTTTCCCACGTGAGTAGTTTATGCAACTGATTCCCTATTCGTTCTCTAAGAGAACTGTTTAACAATCATGCCTCAGGTTAGCGGATCGAATGAAATTACCTCGTGAAAGACGGTGACGCTAAACTCGACCCGCTCTTTCACGTGACTGCGAAAATCGTGTTCGAGTTACACGCGATCCTCCTAATTGAGGATCACCGGAAGTGCTCATTCCTCTCTGGTCGCGAGAAGAGTCGCTTGTTTCTCTAGTTCGTACCTACGTGCCGCGGAAGTGTTCGATTTTCAGGGAAAAATTACCACCTGCTTAATCGCTTGCCGGAAACGTCGGGGGGCTTATCTCTCGCTGGATCCAGCTGTATCTTTATTTCGCACGAATCTTCCCGCGAGGGATCTGTGTCACCGATTTCGCGAAAGATTAAGAGGCAGTTCAGAATGTCATCGGTGAAATATTTAGAATGATTCACGGTGTGGTCGCTCCGTTATTTTCATTTATAAAGACTGCCCGTCGAACGACAGATCTAGCAAACTTTGTTCGTGAGAAACGCGTATGTACACCTTATTTACCGTCGCCACTTATCGTGTACAGTTATCGCGCTTTGTAACGAGCCACGTTCAGATCAAAGATCAATAAATGAACCGTGATTTATTTGCTGCTGCAGTGCCATCATTATCTCCACACGCCGTGGAATCTTGCAGTAGCAAGCAGTTGTCGGAAACGTGACAAAACATCGTGAACCAATACATATCTGGTTACGTGTGCATTGTCGCATTGTCGATGACTATTGCCGTACCGACTTCGTAACTTCCTCCGAACGATAATAATCCCGGTGTTCGCAATTTCCTGCGGGTTTTCGTAAACCCTCCGGGAAAGTGATGCGTGAAGCAACGACAGCCTGGTATCAATGCTAATTAACCAGCAGAGACATGATAGCACTGGGAAGCCAAATGCATTGCATCTTTGTTACTTTTAGTTGGAAGTAATTGCAGTAGCTTCCATTAATTCTTCTGACTCTGAGGGTAGTCTACAACATACTCTAGGAATTAAAAATATTGAATACACACACATCCAATATTAAAAAGAGATTCAATCTCTTTTTGAGATTTACTTAAATATACATACAATATTTATTCTAGATTAAGAAGCAAATATTTTGTTCTGAATATTTACTTGATATTTTTTTAATATTAATTTCACAGTTTCTGAATATTTACTTTACATTTTCTAAATATTTATTTCTAAATATTTAATTTATATTTCATGAATATTTAATTCATATTTTCCAAATATTTATTTCACATTTACTGTATGTGTATATAATTGGATTCAACATTTTTTTCATATTAAAAGGTGTGGCTAAAATAATATTTTTGTGTCCATGAATCTGTATTCATTAAACTTATAGACTAACAAGAGGCATAAGTATACCCGAGTTGACAGAGTAAAACCGTGTGCAGAGAATTTGGTCAAAATTAAGTGGTTGCGTGCACTGCAGATTGAGAACAAGGTTTCTGTCGAAAGGAAGACAATTTCGAGTAATTGGCGTTGCTTCCCGCGACAACTCCTGAATTTTGTGTTCACGGTTAACGGTAGCAAATCGTCGCTGGCTCTAGCGGTAATACACTCGTGTACATGCAATGGCAAATAGTAGCTGGAAGCATACTGGCTGCCAAATTAACTAGACACGACGAAACATTCCCTTAGGAAGCGCAATTTTCATTTTCGTTTGTTACGGTTAGGTAGGTGAGGTTCCGCCGGATGTGGAAGCGATTTAAGTGTTGCATCGTCGTGCCGGAAACGGACGGGCCCCGTGAAACAGATCGAAGCAGCATTGTTCGTCGCGAAATCGCGCTTGCACGGAAGTGGCGGCTCGTTTCCGGAAGGAGGTGAAAATGTCTGGTGAGATCGCTGCTCTAACGAGACAGAAAGCGATGGCACAGCGGAATATTCAAGCGTCCCACCATAATTCAATGTTCAATAATTCAACCTCCACTTGGTTTCTCCATAGGCGATTACCCTCTGCATGATTGATAATTGCATTGTGATCGAATGGAAAAAGGAAGAGAGAGTGGGAACGAGGAAACCATGTCGACGCGTTGTCGTTCATGTCATGCTTCTTATTAGAATCTGTCACGAAGATGTACGAGCTCTTCCACGAAAGACTAAGCCTATTACGCCCCTGGCCTATCCCCCTACCTCCGTCAGAATGCTTTTACGTGTAATCATGTTAAAGTGCTTTATTACATGGAAACGCAAAACAACGGACCGACGTGTTTGCGTGCGTTGCTGGCAGGGGTGGAAGGTGCAACGATCGGCCGCGCCCTTCTAAGGGTGCGGCTGTGGAGGGTGTGGTGTTTGCTGCACGACAATGCCACGTGCGTGATCCCTTATCCTTCATCCCTGAAGGTATTATAGACAGACATTAATATACCGTATCCTGTGCAATTAGATAACAAAAGTTTTTATAATACACGCGGCTAAAGAATACCGTTCATTCTTCTTGCAAATTTTTTTTCTTCCGAATACATAGGTACTTTGTGCCTGGATACATATTTGATAAATTTCGACGTTTCGACGAAACTTCTGTTTAATTTGTTGCGTCGGGGTGGTTTCTACAATTGTTATCGTATTATCAATGAACGTCGCGATATTTGTAAACGACAAACCTGATATACGGCTCGATTCTCTGGTTACGATGGATCCGCATGGGAAGACGATTTATGCTCTTGTAGCGTCTATTGTCCGTGAATGTTTGTCAGTGGGCGGATAAAATTGTTTACCCTATGACTTGCTTCGTCGCTGCCTTAGTCATAACTTATTCGTCATACGATATTCAGTCTGCTACACACATCGACGTAAAAGTGACGTGCTACCGAGATAAAAAGCGTTAACAATGGGACACGGCGGTGGTTCAGCCTCGGATTATCAACGGTATTTGGTCAACATGAGATGAACTTTGAAGTTTCATTGACACATGAAAGCTTGAAGGAAATGATTACATTGATCTTCTATGTTTTGTATCGCCTTTACTGGAAGGCCAGAAGAATAAAATTATTTCAAAATCAGCTGGCTTTAAACGCTGTGCCGGCTCTCTGGGTGCATTTACATAAATCTAAAATTATATTTATGTTAAGGGGATCAACCTAGTTAACGATTTTCCCTGAGCAGTTGTTGGGTATCTGCGATGTCAACGCTTCGTACTTAACGGCATTACCTATTGCTATTTGTTCGCTGTATAAGTGAAATTTTCTCCTGTCAATTAAACTATTTTTATTATTATTAAAACCATTTCGTGACCTTCTAAAGTTTCGACGTGTCATCTGCTCGCTCGTTACCCCTGGTTGCCCTCTGAACTGCCTTAAGAAATCGGGAAGCTCGCGAAGCGTGTAATGTAACCCCATGCAGAGTGCAGGAGGTGACCCAAATGTGCATAGCCACTCCCAAATCGCCGATCCTACACCCTTGGGATCAATTAATTCATTGCGTAACGCGAGCATGATAAGGGGTATTTGTTATAGCTGTTAATGACACGTACGTGATGTAACTTTTGGTTTCTATGTCACTTGCAAGTAATTTACTCTGTATCGAGTTTGAATTAATTCAAATTAATTACAAGTGTGTCTGACTAGTATGTATGCGAGACACAGTATGTTGCACTGGGTGTATACCACATTTTCCCAGGAAGAGATCGATGAAACCAGGTGCAGGTTGGAAGGAGCGGAAATCGGTTATTAACTTCAATATGCATCAGAAGTTAACACCTGTATGAGTGGACTAGTTCTACTCGCTCCTCGTGACTTTCAATTTTTCATAGATCCAAGATACCAGGCTAATAACCCTGCGCGGAGTTAATGAAAGATTTTTTTAAAACCCTCAATCGTATCAAGATTGAATCCTATCAATCCACGATTACGTCTTGGCGGTTACTATCTTCTCCCCGCAGCAACGAAGCAGAGTAATAGAGGAAGACTTTCGAGGCAGCCAAAGCTTATCGCTCACCGCCACTGTTTTTCATTCCCCTATTAATAAAGTCGGCCAGAAAGTGGCGGAGGAGTCAGTCGGCGTCGCGGCCATTGCGTTGCTGCAGCGATGAAAGCAACACTCATGGGAATGAAGAAGTAACTCGTCGAAGAACTATCTCTTGTACTAGATGCCGTCAGCGAATCTTGTTACAACGAGTGCCGCGGGCTATGCAATAAAGAGATACCGCGCGGGGGCTTCTCTTGATCCACTTAGAATTTTTTGGGGCTCGCTGCTCTCATTTTCTTGCGCCACTTGCTGCATCACTGGGATTCTCGAGCACATACTTGCTCATATTACTCAGAGGAATCTAATGCCTCCATCTTCAGACAAATGCAAAGCTATCCAAATCAGTTCTCACCAGTTTAGGCGCCGCAAGCTCGAATACGTGATCCTGTTTAGTGTTCAGGCTTCTCCTTCCCATCGCGGTTAGTCGTATTAAACAAATCGTTTACTAAATATAGCACGGTGTTATCGGGATTAGTGTACTGTTACAGTCGAAAACAACACCCATGGGAAACGAGTGGAACTGGCTCGATGACCATGGGGAAGGAGACCACTCGATGTTGGGGTCCCTTTGAATGCATGCAGCACGGAACGGTCCCGGAAATGGGCCCCGTCACGCAGGCCGGAAGCTGGACATCGACGCGACGCAGCACTGACATTAAATCCCATCGATCGCCCTTTGTCGAACCTTCACTGATCTTCGGGGAAAGAGAGTCAACTCTTTGGACTCCTCCACTTTTTAATTAGAGTAACCACCAGAAGAGGATATTCCCATGCATTGGATACTCTCCCCTTTACACCCCCTTCTACAAAATTCATTGTATGAAGACTAACAAAAATATCTACCATAGTTTAACAAGCATAAAACTAGATCCTACGATTTACATCCCGCAGGATCATTAATCCTCCAGGATATCCTAGCAAGATCAACGCTATTTTAAAGTTTCTGTTGACCACCACTGCGCGTACAGTCCGCGAGCGAGAAAGTTGGCCGAATCCCATATCCTGGCCCCGCCTTCGCGCCTTGCAGTTCCATCTCACGCGCGGACCCTGACTTTTCATCCCAACTGCGTGTCACATCGCATTGTGAAGTAGCTTCCGCCAGTCCCGTGGCCTGAAATTTAAAGATCCGCGGGGCTAACATTATTTCCAGGTCGTAACACTCGCTCGCGGCGATATTTGGTTTCGGCACCGGCGAACAGGTTCGCCTTGCAAGGTGAGATGCGTGCTCCTCCCGCCTTCTTTCATTCTCTGCCCCTCGGTCCGCGCCAACCCCGTCTTCGTCCCCGACGCTCTGCGATAGCCCGCGTGTGCAGGCGCATGTGTGCAGGTGCGCACGTCGGGCGCACAGCCTGGAAAGAATCGCACACGAAGGAAGAGGCTCGCCTGTGGGAAAGTAACGCAACACCATGAGACCCGGCTGGACCGCCGCTGCCAAACTCCCATAGCCGGCGTACGCATGCCGTAGCCTTTGGTGCTCGACGCTGCTCGCTGCGTGCACGAGGATAAAGTGGCTGACCACCGTGGTTCCGATTTGCTCTCTGCCTTCGTTCTAGCCGAGCTCCCCCGTCCGCAAAGGCGATTCTCCCTGCACAATCCACTGGGAACGATCGGTAATCAATTTTTCATCGAAGGCTCGCTCAGATTTTCCATCGACCAGGCGTAGTCGACCACTGAGATACGTCAAACCTGCAACTTTTCGACAGAACAATGCTCCATTCAATCAAACACAAGCGTAGTTCTACGACGGGTTGTAAGAGTTGGAATATTGCGCTCTGAGATCCTTTTTGCATTGTCAGCCGCTCGCTGCACGCTCTCGAGACTTATCTGTCGATTGCAGCTGCAAAGCCGGCGATCTATTCCCCGTAGCTAATTGAATTTTCTCCTCGAGATTGCCCTGAACGAAGCCAGACCATCGCCCGGGAAACACTGCACAGCAGGCTCGTTGTTCGCGACAAAAGGCACGCGTGTTCCACCAACGAATCGCGATATCACGCGTGGCTGAGACTCCACGACTTCAACGTGTTCAGTTGAAACTGCTCCAGCTGAAAGGGTTGAGATCGCTAGGCGCTGAGCCGCCGCTTTTCAAAGGATCGCACTTTTTCCCCGGTTGTTGGGTCTTCGACCTCGAATAACGGAGGAATGTGGCTGAAATAGGAAGAGAATGTGTCTAATTAATACTAATTTATTTACCTTACACTTAATCACGACGTAAGAGAACAGACACCGAATAGGTCGATTAATGATTGAGGAATAGATACGCTTTGCCGATCGCGAGGTAGATACTTCTTCCGATTATTTTAGCTCGTGAAAGGTATCACTTTCAAAGATCCTGCTCGATGCATTTCTAATGGCTGCACCTGCATTGTGCCGGCGATGCGCCTCGTGTTACTTGCCCACCCCATAGTGCACGGTGTCCCTTTGCAATGTGGATCCCACCCAGGTACAACGATACGTTTTCTATCGACCTTTACGCCTATCGGCACCACCCAACTGCCTACCTGGCTGTCTAGCAGCAAGTGCTTTCAACACAGCTCTCGTGTCAATCGTACTCGTTTCTCCTCTCTTTTGCACGCTCTATTCGGAGTAACGTGCCACTCACCCGGCGAACACGTCGTATAAGAAGTCAGCGTGATTTTAGAGGGAAACCTGAACGATACACCGTGAGAGAAACCAGTAGAAAAATTATCCTTTAGGAAGGAAATTGTTCCTGCCGCTTCCGGAATGAAAGCAAACGCATTAACTTTCGTTCATCTTCTGCTCGAGGAATCGCGTCCGTACGCGGTGGAACAGAGATCGAATCTAGATCGTATCGCGACCGCTAGAAAATGAAATATTTTTTTCCTCTGACTGCAATCTCCCGATCTCGGAATGGCGATCGTACTTACGTTTTTCCTTGTTCGCGCCTGCGAGTGTTTCACGACTTAACGGGCGCGTTAAATAAATTGGAGTTAAGGTCCACACCCACGTGAATCTCTCTTTCCCTTGAATCGGTCGCGGTGCGCCTTTCTTCCTCGGGGAACGATCGACGCCCATGCATTCGAGTCGCGAACGATCACGTAGGAAGATCCCCCTGTCGTTTTTTCCCCTCCTTCGTCGACAGGTACAGTCATATAAATAAAATATCATTTCGACTAGGAAATTCGTCTGTAAATTACGTAAGGGTGATTTTAGCGATTTGTTATCTCCTCCCCCTTCAGTAAAAAAATTTGTAAGGTTTTGTGTTGCCCATCCCTCCCCTTTTCCTTACGTAATATGTTTTACATTGCATTTGTTCAGTTATTAAAATTCTTTTGAAGGATCTGTATAATTTATTTAACTTGGTTTCGTGTGACCGATGAAACATCGTTTTTAGCTTAAAAAATATTACAAAAAACGTTATTTGACCCCCTCTCTTCCATTTGTAAGAGAACGTAAAAAATTCACGACTAAGTACCTCCGCAAAAAACTCACGTAATTTAAGGACGACCCCCTACAGGAAAGACGGAACTTCTGTGCTCCAGATAAATTGTTTCCATGGCCGGTTCGACGCGTGTGAATCGCGACAATCGCGGGGGAGCTTATCAAACACCAGAACGCTCTAGCATTGTCTCCTTCCTGTGGAAATATTCTTTAGAAAATGTATATCTAAATTTTAAAGAATTCTCCAACTTCTTTCGACTGAATATGAGTTATTAACAAAGGGATGTTTGAAAAAATAATGTTAATCTTCAAATCATTAAATAATTTCACCAATAAATTCCAAATGAGACTTTGAAAAAATAATGTTAATCTTCAAATCACTAAATAATTTCAAAGTCTCACTTGGAATTTATTGGTGTGTCTGTTGTGAGCACGTGCTGCAGCCATCACGTAATTGTTTCTTCCACACATAGTGTATATCAGATCCAATCCTTACACCCTGTGCATGGAATAAGTAAAACCAAATGGAACTGTCGAACCTATGTATTCACCCGAACCATTATCAGGCTACGCTGGATTTTTCAAGTATCCCTATAGTCACGCGTGATGTTCATTAGTAAGTACGACTTGTTCATCCGACGACATTGTAATTTACTCGCTTAGGATGCTACTTGCCGCGTTTGCTGAATTTCAATTATCATTTAAAGCGCCCTGTCACGAGTGATTTATTTCCCTCCTTGACGAACGTTTCAGAAATAAACCAAAAACGTCACCGTACAATTTCGAGCCATCCATTCCGATCCTCTGAATATCGAATCAAAGCTCCCTTTTGCTTTCTCACAGAAAACATTGGTACTGCACCTATATAATTTACCTATTCTTAAAGGAATTATTAATTCTATAATTTCCACGCTCCTTTAATTAATAATTCCTCTCAGCCATCAGTTTGGGTTAGACAACCCACAACAAACCACTCCACCCGTTGCGCTCTTACATAATCACAGATAATCAAAGACCCACCAGCCCGTGTACTATTAAATATGCACCCCCCAGAACCAGGGAAGGGACGGGTCGACAGACGAAAAGGGAAATCGAACCGAAGCATCCTTCGACTTCATGCTCGGGCGCCCACGCGTTGCTGAAAAGTTGCGGGCTTCGAGCAAGGACCGTCCGTGGACATACGACCCGCGAGAGCCGAGCTTCGCGTCGACGCCCCCGCACAACTACACACCGACGCACACTGAAACATTCGCCCAGCGATCGACGCGTCTCGTGCACTCCGTAGGAAGGTCGTTTTCTTTCCTCCACGCCGCTAAGCTGGCTTACTACGCTGACTTACTCGACGGCTCACGCGTCCGCTTCAGTCGTAGCGCAGCGCTCGTGGCGTGTGGCACGAAGTGCAGTCGTGTGACGGGTGATTTCAACGCACGTAGAGGCGCGCGGTTCGATCGCTGAGAATCACAGTATCTCACAGTAATTGTCATTCGCATCTGATAAAAAGACATTCCCAAAGAAATCGAAATAAAAATTGTTTTATTTGGAATCGTGCCGTGTGAATTGTGCAGAACTGTCCTCGGTGGAGAGGCACTCAGTGATTCGCTGTGTTCGAGGACCAAACTCGAGAATCGATCTCTGCGAGAGGGAGGATCGAAAAACCGGTGACTGTATTGAACAGTGGGTGCTGTTGATCGTGCTCTCGAGGATTTTACCAGCCAGTGTTCGGAACAGCGTGATTGGATGCGCTCGATGCCGCTTGTTCGCCAAGTGTAAACATGTTTCCCGCGCATTGACGTATGCACCGAACCGCGAGTGCAGCCTGCACTCAGCTGTGACTTCGTAAAAGTGAGTATAGATAGAGTTTTATGCGGTGTGATAAGGTTATCGAGGCACATCCTTCTCGGTGCACGTGACGGGACGTTTATGGCCGTTTATGGGTTTCAAGCCGCGCGAAGCATTCTTAATTAGATGGAAAGAAATGCGATGGATTTTATCAGTGAATTCAGCACTGAGTGCGATTTTATGCGGCGGTTGTAGAGCGTTTCAACCGGCGGGATCCTAGAACGGTTACTTATTATTAATGAGAGGAATACAGTTAACACTGTGGGAATAGTTACCTTTTTCTTGCGCTTCCTCATTATGGAAATATTCAACAATCGGGGCACGTAGGGGCCTCTCTGCACTCCTGTGCCCCGACGTCTGGCTCGAATGTTGGGGGTTCGAGCTTCTGGTATGCAGATGCGCTGCATTTAGGCGTTTACGCGCCACTTCAATGCTCCTACACGATTTCTTACGGACATGGTCATGGTGTTGCCATTCTGGTTTCACTTCCAAATGAAACTGCACGATGGTGCGTTCCACGAACGTGTGCGTCTGTCTACACTTCTTGCAAGTGGTTGTAACTCAACTTTCCACGTTTACTCACCGGGCAATCACGTCGCTCCCCGATAATTATCGAGCGGCCTTCGCGGAGACTATTTCCTTTTGTAGCCTTCAAGGGGGAAGTGGAGGATGTTACTGAACCGTTGTTCTATTTTAAGGAAAACTCACGTCCGTGTTACCTCGATTTACTCGGTTCAAAATAGCTGTAGATCTATATTCGGAGGATGAACAGAAATTAGAGCAGGAATTTCACCTGTGGTCGGGTTTAACCTGTTCCTAAGTTTCTTGCTAGTCCTTGCACGGTGCTGTCATTGCTGTTGCTACATGAAGCTGTTATCAGTCATACAGCGTGTTGAGAACCACTTGAATAGAAGATGGGACACCTGCTTTTGCTCGTGGAAATACACTAGTCTCATTACTCGATTCCAAAGGCAAAGGCAGCAGCTGTGGAAGAATGCAAAAAGAATTATATATTAAATGATCCCACAATCTATTGTCACTCGAATTAACCGTTCGTGGTCACACGGGTTGTATCGCACCCCAGCATATGTATTTACCACTATTTCTTTAAATTTGTAGACCTTAATAACAAAATTTAAAAATTTGGTGAATTTTAAAAAAAACTCTCTTATCCACAACTATTTTTTCAAATATAAATTTCAACATATCAAAATTTACATTTTTAGAAAGGCATGATTGTATGCACAATTATCACTGAAAAGTTGTAAGTTTCAAAAATACGAAAATGGTAATTCAAAAATGACGCTGGAGTGCAATGCATCCCATGTGACCAATTTGTGATTATAAGAAGGTTCAAGATCCTATTAGAATCTATAAACTTCCTATATAAATACACAAAGGGTGTACGCTGAATTTTGTCCATTAAGTTCAGTTTCTCCATTATCCAGACTCCAAATGAAATACCATCAGAGTTCCAAGAAACGTAATAGGGTTACAAGGAACTATGAAATCCTGATTTCAGGTGAGATAGAAGAGGCATGCTGAAGCACGTGTCAGTCTCGCCGTGGAGAGGGCGAGCAGACAGCGTAAGCCTCGCTTCGAGCGGGGGTGCGAGTAGTTGCGGAAGCGGAAGTCCAACTCCTGGTCACACACCGCCACCCTCGAGGGCGTCTTCGTGCGCCTCGCTCGCACCCTTAACCGCCCTTTCAAGTTTCTCGCCCGCGGACGCAACCCCACAGCAGGTAAGTCCACAGAAATCTCCACTAAACCACCGATCACGATCACCTCACCAAAACGCGCTTAAAAAGACACTTTCCTATCCACTATTGGTCGCGGAGGCGTAAAAGGATCGCCGTGCGACGAAAAAAGTCGCGCGTCCAGTCCGGAGAAAGGTCGAAAACGACGCCGGAGCGTAGAAAAAGCAATGACGCGGTCGCTTAATGAATCCAACGAGGCGAACAGTGCGTTATCCGTGACGGGTGAGACGGTTTCGTGAAAACGAGAGCAAAACGGCTCCCTGCACTTATTAACAGCTGGACCACGTGTGTCCTTGCCGGGAGCCGCGCTAATGGGGTCCCATCGGCGGGACGTGTGTTTAATCCACGATTATTTCTGAGGCTCTCTATCGCGCGATTACTCGCGCTCCAAAAATAGCCACTCTTTCGGTTACGCAACGCGAGTGCTTGCAATCAACAAAAACTCTAGCCATCGCCCCGAATTAAAACAGCGACGGCCAGCGGCGCTGCATCTGCGCCAATTACCGCGACATTGTCCAGGAAAGTGCTGGCCCGTGGATTTTCGTGGGAAGGCAGGCAGGTTTCGAGAGGGGGTGCCATTCTCACGATCCGTCTGGCCGACTTCATCCCGCTGCGAGTCGTGCGGTTTCGCATCCCTTTTTGCGAGGAAAGAAACATGACTCTCCCGAGGCCCTTCATCCCGGCAAGATGTTTAGGGAGGCCACTTTTTCCCCGACATCTGCGAGGAAACAGGGGAGGACCTCCGTAAACTCGAGCCGCTCGAATATGAACGTCAACTGTGCGCGGCCCCTCCAAATGGAATTTCGACGGCGTCGCGGGTCTAATCGGGATTAAGGTCAATTATTCGCCAGGCAGACTTATCGCCGATACGCAGTCGTCGCTGGTACGAAGTTCGTTTAACAAAAATTAAGGTCGCTGCATTTAAAAAGCCTTGTCTTGCATTATTATCCCAGTTTCTGCGGCTCCAGATATTAAACGGCCGTCTGTTGAATACATACATCGATATACGGCTATCTCCATTGTGTTTGCGCCCGCCTGGCACGCTTCGCACGCTGCCGCGCAAAGGACGAGCTCGAACCGCTGAGTTTTTCCGTTAGCTTTCCTCGAGGAGCCATCTGCAGTTGCGTGTAAGCATCCTGGACGCAGGAGGTTGTATATTTTTACAAAGATTTCTCACAGCGAATCCGTGAAATACCATGCCGGTGATTTACACCTCGCGATTCGGAAGACGGTTCCACGAAGCTGTAAAAGAAGTGTTTCGGAAAAACCCTGTCCCCGATACGGGGTGCCTCGAGGCTCCCGGTGTCTTTCGGTAGTCGAGTTTATCTTTGCCCGTGCGTCCCGCAGTTTTTGTCGGTGGAACCGAGGATTCTGTGTGAGAACCCCGCATGCCGAGGCGTCGCACATTGCGCGCGACTTTACTGTGGATGAAAAAGTACTCGAAGACGCCGTTACCCAGATCCACTTAATCGTGCTGGCCCCTCTCAGTTTACTTACTTTCTATCGTGGGTGGGTTACTTAGAAGCTGTCAGAAGTTACGAAGTAACTTCAAGCTTGGATCGCGATAAAAGTGGGTGACAGCGGAAGAAGGACTCGTTGGAGGCGAATAGGTATATTAGAAAGTAATTCTCATTTCGATGCATCGCGGTCATAGAAGCCCTATCGGCTGCCCGATAAGATAAAGAACGCGCAGGGGAGCAACGATCTTTCGTTTCCCTGCACGTCGAGGGGACGCTGGGAACCGGTACAGAACAAAATAATGTATTCTGGTCAAGTTTTTTCGATTGTATCGACGGACTCGTAGGAAGAGCGCGAAGATGCGTGCGCCGTTGCGGCTTCCACGTTACCGCACAGCTTTACGTAAGCGGCGCGAAAACTGAAAAATCGCAAGCCCCGTGCAATGATCTTGACAATATCAGTGTCGACTTGTCAAGTCGCCACTACGATGCGAAATGATACGCTCGTGATCAGTAAACACAGAATATAGCAACGGTTTCTATTTATATTTGATAGAGATGGGCGAAGTTTTTATTTAAATAAAATTTCTTAGTAGGAAATAAAAGTTAAAAAATTATTCCATTCGGTCGTTAACCTTACTTAACTGAATTCGACACATGACGAATCATTTTTTAATTTTTTTCGTTATGAGAAATTTTATTTATACCTATACAAATTTTGCCACCAAAGTACCACGCTGTGTTTCTATTAATTATATGACTGGGTAATTAATCTACTGTATGGTAGTTTGATAGCTTCCTTCCATTCTGTGTAAGTTTGACGATAAAGCCCGCACGACATATGTTTACGTGACATTTCTTTACTCTGGATTTACCCTACATAATCGACCTCGCACATTCTTCAGACACAGTGACTGAAAACCGCAGGATTCGCTTTAAAGAAATTCGATCCACCACGGCCTGAAATGATTTCTTCGTCGATGCCTGTCCCAGATCGATCGCCCTATCTCCACGACACGTACGAAATCGCGTTCCACTGTTTCGTTCCGCTTCTGGACTCCAGGACCTGTCCCGTGTTCTGGGGCCTCGCAACATCCGGCGCAGCGGCCCGTGGTTCCGGCTTTCTTGTGTACGCGCGCCTTTTATTCCAACCGATCTCGATAAAACGTACTCGCTCCGTTCCATTGGAATGTCTAACTTTTATCGATCGACCTTTGCTATCCCAACAGGTGGTCCTCCGGTATTTTCTGCACTGTTTTCTAATCACGTCAGCTCTCATCGACAGCAATGCGGACAAATCGTAATCGTGCATGGGCACCTTCGAGAGTAGTTTGTTTCGAAACGATTCCTTTATCCCATCATTCCCGTAGCACTTATCTACATACGAACGTTTTCTTCGTCTTCGGTTGGAGGAAGGTTAAATTCATCGAGGGAAAGAGTGAAGACCCACAGCGCTTATTTCTTGGCCTGAACACAAGGTCGAACGAACCTGGCGATAGTATCTCGATTATCCTTGAACCCATTGTCCTTCCAGTGTTCCATTCTCCTGCTGCACCATGTTCTCAGTAATCTTTGATACTCCAGGGTGATTTGCCCTTCGAAGGATTGGATCCGCGAAATGTAGATTATGACTTCACAGTGTTCCCCAGGATAATGTTCGGTGTCCTTATGCAACTCGATTTCCTAGTCGCGTGTAATGAGAGCAGACAATGTTTCCACCGAGTCAGGGAAATCTGTCTACCAACAGAGCGCCGTCTTCGCTCTTCCTGCTCCGATTCCTCCATCGACAGACCAGGAAGCGAGGGGGCGTAATAGATTGTGCGTCGCATTAATTATTACGTGCCGGCGCACCCGCATGACGGCGACATGGCGGAGCTGCTGGTGGAAAGGGAAGCCCGAACGTCGGCGCGCTGCATCCTCGTCAAGGCTTTTCACTGTGGGCTCTATCACAATGCCCTATAATCAGGATACGAGTCATCCAGAGGTCCTTGCCCAGATCCAAGGATGCTTCCCCCATGGAACCCTCCGCGTAGTCACAGTTATGCCTCCTTTCACGCCGCGTTTTTTATGTATCCGCTCGAAGGGAGTCGGAGGGAACGGTGTTCAACTTCACACGATTAAAATTTCGAGCCTGGGGTTGCCGCGATGTCTGTCAGTTTATTACAAGGATGTTATGAACCGCTGAGTTATGTAATAGCGTTAGGTAGCATTTTCCTAGCCGAGGAATGCCGTTATGTCATAGCATTCTGTAACCATCCTTGTTAGCTAAATATCTCCCACAAACGTTTCCTACAAAAATTCAGATCTTTCTTGCGTTACCTAAACGTTGCCTAGTCCAAACACAGCACCGCCGTGATTCCTGCCTCGCCAGACCAGATACGCCCACTGAAATCTAATTTCTTGGAACTTTGACTATCAACGCAACTCCTACTCGAAAGATATTAAAACCATGCACATTTCTCCTGTCTAGATTCTGGTCCTCCGAGTGAATTCTAAGCTGAGCTCTGGCTCAGTCTGATTCAGTTCTTCGAAATCATCCTCATTCGCGATTTTCATCGGTACTAATAAATCAATAAATCAATGCAGAGTGTGATTGAAGAGAAAATTGATCAGATTTTGATTAACTCTTCGTTGCAATACTCGACGACTATTTAAAGAATACTTAACGGCAGTCGCCCTTATTTTTTCATGGATAATTATAGGCTATTATCCACTTCTGACTCGCGAGATGAACTCCTCCGTTGGAGCAGATCGGAGACATGTGATTTTTACCCGAGTGGCCGACGGTTAAGTAAACACGCCTGGAAACTTATAAAAACATCGTTGGCGGTCGTGACGGAAAAAGTATTGGGACCAAGGGGTTTCCTCCAGTGTTTTATGGATGGATTAGAAGTCCTCATTCCTCTGTATTCCTTCTCAACTTTTTAATACACCAGATATCGACTTGCTTTCGTAAGCAGCCAGTGCTTAAATAAACGCGTTGGCGCTTTCAGCCAAATCGGTCATCGCGAGTTACGTTGAGCAAACAAATCCACAGATAAGCGTGGATCGCAGACGGAACAAGCTTCAGCGATTACAGCCCTTGGAGCTGTTGTGTAATCTCGACTGGCCCCTCCTGCTGTCGAGTTTTCTCCAGATAAAGTCGAATTCATTCACAGCCGCTGCTCAGACTTCCGCCATCTCCAATTAGTACCGAGAATCCGTGATTCGGCTTCCGTTCGCGATAAAGCGCGACCATCGATCATCGAATATAAATACCACTGTCTTCTTTCCGGTTATCTGCGCTTTGCGCGGCTTGGGTGTACCCTTTTCTCCGGTTATCGGTGCCGTTCACCCGTTTTTCCACGAACCGGCCGCGTATCGGGATGGAGAAAAAGTTTCCAGATTGGCGGCAACCAGAAGAGTCTTATTGTCAGTGCAGGGCTCGCGACAATGGGTCTTGGGGAACCTTCCACATTTTGGGGTACCTTACTGCATTAACGAAATAAGGAACAGAAGCACTATACATTTTAGTTTTAAAAGAATTGGATTCAATATTTTTTTCAGAAGCTAAAGCCGGGGATTCACCTGGAATATAAGCTAAGCTATGCTATGCAATGCTAAGTTTTAAAAAAAATTAGCTTCAATATTGTTTTCAGAAGCTAAATCCGAGAATCCACCTAGAAACTAAGCTAAGCTACCGTAAACTGGGGGAACATTGGCATGTTTTTGGTACATTTTGCTATATTATAGGGGAAGGTGGGGTATAACGGAACGCTTAACTTTGGAGGGTGATAACTTAAAATCGGGAGGATAAAAAGACACGAGACTTCAACACGAGTCTTCAGTGGACCTTAGACTATAAGAAAATCATGGTCATTGTTAAGAAAAATCTTTGGGAACGACGGAAAATGAAATTTACCGGGGGTATTGAAATTTTCGCCTCGCTCAAATGGTGGGGTAAAACGGAACACCCACTCGAAGACCGTGTAAACGTACAAAATCTTTATATTTATGATTTAAAATATATTAATTTATGTTAAAAACTATAAATATGTGTTTTAGGTATAACTATTGCCAATAATATATAACAAAAATGTATATTTTACATATAAGAGAAAATATTTTATTAGATAACATGAAAATTACGGAAAATAATCAAATATAAATATAATATCGTAAAATATGGATAAATTAATACAGATTGTTTATTATTTTATGAACAATAATCACATACAAATGCATCATCTTCCTTTTCAGCACTGGTGCAGTCCTCATGGGCCCACCCTTTACATGTGATGCATTGTATGGATTTTACATGAATATCAATACTTGCATGGAGAACACATCTGCATTAAATGATTATTTTATTTATTACAATTTAAACTAACAGTTTGATCGAATAAAAGATGTATCTCATACATCATAATTTTCTATACAAAATCAATTTTCTTGGAAACAAGGATAGTAATTAAAAGTTTAATCTACAATCTAATAATTAAAAGGGATAATAAACACGTACTAAGAGATGTTTCCATTCTTCCTCATGCACGTGCAGTCATTTAGTAAACATTTAATATTTACACTTCAGCGTGAGGTAAAGAACTTTTTATATAGGTACGTCAAAATGTAGCGTAAGGAATATAGAATCCAACGAAGTACTTGCCGTTATTAATTTTCGAAGTCCAAGTACCGAAAAGTGGTCGAAAGTCCAACGCAATATTGAAACGTCGATACCGGAAATTTTTCCAACTCTCTTAATGGAAAAATAACTTGTGCAGGGGTCTATGGTCTATCATAAAATGCTATGAGGACCCTTCGGTTCAATGTCACGCGATACCAACTCATTCGCAGCTCTTATCTAACAGAAACATTGGTGTTCCGTTTTACCCACCCGTTCCGTTATACCCTACTTTCCCCTATATAAATTAACATTTTTAAATTTGCTTTAAGTATCCTATCATAACATTGCATCTTTTGTGAGTGCATTACAAGTGTCAAAATGCATACAATTTTTGTCCTTAACTTTCTTCAATACATAGATATTAAGTATGTGCGAATGTTACTCCGTAACCGTTTACCACATTTGAACTTACATTAACACTTAAATTTGTTTCTTTTTATGTTCAATGCACTCTATTTTATATTTTTTTAATTTTTTCAATTTTTTTATTTTTTTTAATTAACATGTTTAAATTTGGATTAGGTATCCTATTATAACATTGCATCGTTTGTAATTGTATTACAAGTGCGAAAATGCATACAAATTTGTTCCTTTTCCTTTTTAATAGATGTTAAGTACATGCCAATGTTACCCCGTACTGCCAATATTCTCTCAGTTTGCGGTATGCTATGCTACACTATGCTAAATTTAAAAAACATTAGCTTCGATTTTTTTTCAGAAGCTAAAGGAAAGCTTCTAGCCTATCTTCAGAGTCCTCTATCCCCATCCGATCATTACTCCCAACCACTATCAGAATTGCAAGCAACGCACACAAAATCAAATCCCACTGTTTCATAAACTCTATTAATAGACTTTGAAGGGCAGACATTTGTACGAGACAGGAAGCAAACTGAATTGCAATAGCATTGAAAGTAATCTCATCCGACTGACTTCCCTTAGCCCAACGTGGGCAGGTATTTGGAATTCCAGCCACGAGATCCTCGACTTATTAGCGCGAACCGAGCGGCTGTTAGGCTGTTCCGAGAGATTAACCTCCAGGGTTGGTTAATCCTTGGCTTCTGCTCCTTTCAATGCCACCGAGCGTGAATTCGGAATTGAAACGTGGCCCTTATTACGCGCCAGATAGCCACGCAGTCACATCCGCGATTTAGCGTTCAAGAGCCGGAATTCGTTGCTTAACGTGCACGACAATCGTCGATTATGCAACACGTGACGCACGTTCACCTTTCAAGTACGTTCTTGACGATCATTGCGGGGGATTCCGCTCGAACCAGTTCCCCAATCGCGGTGACCATCGCCATTAAGTTCGATCGCTCCTCTGGAATAAGAAAGCCCGATTACCCAGCGCACAGGGATCTGCAGATCGGAGCGTGGCGTTGCCCATTCATGAAGATCGTCGCAAGGGGAATTCTTTAAGCGTGAATGTCGCTAAGGATTGGTCACGAGCCACCGGTGAAAGCACTTGCAGCTGGCTATTCACACGTGGCTGAACGAGTACGCGAAACTACTCTCGAGCAGTCGTTACGCTGTACCGAGAATCGTTCCACAGCCTGTTTGTGACGCATGCCGGGCAATTGGCGTATCGTTTTACGTATTTATTGCATTGTACCAGCATTAATCGGTACATTACTCCGGCTGTGTAATGTATTAGTCTTGATCAAGTGCAGTTATTGCTGTAATCTATGAACAATGAGCAGAAATATGATGAAAGTATACAGGCTACATCAAAGGGGACAAGAAATGAATCAAAAAGGTAGAATAAGAATTCTTCTTAGGAGCCCTCTGTTCCTAGAAAATCATTATAAAAGAAGAAGTAAATCCTGTACTTAAAGACGAAGGCTTGAAAGACTATATTACCTCTCTTCTATGTACAGAATGCGTAACGCATTGCTCAAATATTTTCCAACATCTCCCCGCCACATTGCTCGCGAGTTTGCACACGATTACGCAGTGTTCACACCTCGAGCACGTGCTAAACACTCCGGTAGCACAGCATCGATCACTTGTCGCGCACAGGCGCCGAAAGGTCTTGTGTCACCAGGAGGTTCGCGGTATCGCGGGCAATCGTGTCAACGTGTGGGCCGTGATATTGCATTCTGGGAATCAGCGTGCACGCCGTCCTTGATTCCCCGTGTTGGCGACTGAAAGTATCGGGCCCCATCCAGCCGGCTTAATAAGCTACTTACCGGTTTCCGTGAAATTGCTTCAGCGAAGATTATGCAAACGCCTCGCTCCATTTGGAATTTCCCGGTTGCATCCCACTTTCCTTTGCGCCGAGAGTTTCGACTGCTCTTGCGCAAGACCTCCGCGCCGCTTCAGCTTCGATTCACGCGCTCCTGGACTCGCTCATTCAATCGCGCCATTGTCGAGGAACCCTTTCTTCAGCCTGTCATCGATCGACATGTGGCCGAATAAGGGACAACCACTGCGGTTCCAGTCTCCGGTGCAGATGGCCGCGCTTCGTGTTCGCACAGCGCCGAACAATCGCAATTGCGACACTTAACATTCCTCTCGTACCGCTTTGCTATCCACCACGTCCCCTTTATACGGGGCTCGAATAATGATACCCTCGGTCCGCGGTGCGATTCTGAAAGCGAAGGAAGGAGGCGGTGCCGCATAGAAACCCCAATGTGGTCGCGCACAGAAGCGCGAAAAACGCACTCGCGTGTCGGTTTTCGCAGGCACTTTTTTGAGGCACTTTTTGCGACGCCACGTAGAACGACAATCGCGGGGATGTTTCAGGAAACGTGCCTCAGTGTTTGATCGAGAGGCACAGTGGATCACTTTCTTCCGCGGCGCGGAGATACGAAACGATCCGATCGGGGGCGTTAAAATTGATGAAAGCGCTCGTTCATGGCTGTCGCTCGTACTATCAACACACAATTTGGCACCCACTCCGCACAATGGGCTGCTTTCAGCTGGACCACCGTTTACTCGCCGTTTTCGAAAATCTGAAGTAGACTTCAACCCCTTTCAACAGCTTTCAGCGAAATCGTGCTCGAACATAATGATGAAGCAATTACATCCGATACTCCATTGAATAATCGTTTCCGAAATCATCGCTTCACGCAGAAGAAAGGAGCAGTGAAACCTGTCCTCGGGTTATTACGCTTTCGGAGCTGGCCACGCGATAAAAACTCGGATCCGTGGCTGGGCTCGGGAGCAGTGTCGTGTTACTTGATCTCGACCGCAAGAATTAATCATCTCGTCTTCCCTGGCGACGTGCGATTCCTCTTTTCGTCGCTGCTACCTGGTACACGCGCTTGTTATCCTCTTCCTGGTATCGCGGCTACACGCGTATCTTCATCAGAAAACGCACGCCACTGTACAACCGCGTAAAAATCGCCTGGGACACTTGTCCCGCGGATGGAACCCACATAGTCTCTTGAAGAAGTCAGTACCGTAGCTTCAACAACTGGTTAACAAATTTCTATCAATAAACATATTGCAACGGGATTGTTGTGACAGTACGTGATATGTTCCCGCCGTCTATTTACAGAGACTCTTATATCTGGCCATTCAAGCCGCCCTCCTACAACCCATTCCTATTAATTGCAATTCATACTTCGCCCGCCCAGTATCATTGCCCCTTCCCACTCCCCGCTGAGCAATAAATTTCC
This sequence comes from Andrena minutula, assembly GCA_929113495.1. NCBI lineage: Eukaryota > Metazoa > Arthropoda > Insecta > Hymenoptera > Andrenidae > Andrena > Andrena minutula. The sequence goes on from OV815994.1 coordinate 25,628,224, forward strand.
CTTAATCATCAGAGGTCACGCCGTGGCACTATCTCCACCGAGATTCCCCGTAACGTGCCACCGGCACAGATCTTCCTTCATCATCGGGAAATAGCGATGGAACAGGGCCAGAGATCGCGATGTCAGAGCCGACCATCTGCTGCACAGTGCTCCCATTCACTCCTCCCTTCGCTCATCCAACCCCTCCGCCCTTTGGTGTAGTAAGTTCCTTCATCCTCCTTATCCTCTTTTACCGCCTTTGTCCACTGTTCCTCGCGGTCCCCCCGGTTTTATATCTTCCCGTGATATCAACGAGCGTCTCTATCCTACGTTTGCCTGATAATCGTGTTTGCCTTGGGCCTCAGCAAGCCGCGCATAAATTGTTGCGACGGGAACAAAGCTGCATCCTGGATCGTTTCCCTAAAACAAATTCTCATCTAGGTACAGTTTCTCTGGAAAATGATCAAGCGCCGTTTACCAGGAAAAACTAGTAGTGCCGGATGACTAGGCGACCTCAAGGCGACCACTTTTCGCGAGTGACTCAGACGTCGATGCATGATAATTAACCAGTTACGAAACCGGGTGACCAATGATACAGAAACGTGCAGCGAGCGAAGGGAACCGCATCAACGAACTGGATAGGATGCGAACCATTGATCCGGGGAATGCAGGCTCTTCGGACGCTCAAAAGCTGACCGGATGGGAAACGTGCAAGGGTTCCTAACAGCCGGAAGCGTCGAACGCGCGGCGATGATACCGGGTGATGCTGGTTAGACCGGGCGGAAGAGAAACTCCGCTGTTTCGGGCGGTGAATGGAAAACCAGGGAGCCTCTGTTGCGCATAGAGAGCGCGCAATTAATCTCCCAGCAATTAGAGATCGCGGCGCGACTCTCGCCGCTCCGGAACGTTCCGGGGACGTGACAAAAGCGACTATCTGCCATGCTGGGTCGTTAAGCTTGACGTTGATTGAACGCGAGCAATTAACAGTTTTATCTAATTTTCCCTCGGTTTCTGCGCGAGGTCGCGGAGGAGTTTTCACGGGGAGGCAGAGGCGCCGGCACAGTGGCTACATTCATTCTGTCTGGTTGGATTCACGATCGCGCGCGATCCACATGTGCTGCACGACCGCCGGTCGCAGAGCTGTCGATCTGCGCGCGCGTGTGCTCGTTGGGACGCGTAAACGGCTGGGATGCAAGAAGCAGTGGCGTATGTGTTACGATGTATTATGAGTTAAACAACGTAATGATAGGCACGGCGCCAGGACAGCGGCGTATCTCTGGCGAGCCATGTAACGGGTGTCTCTGAAGGAGATAATTGCTCGTATCAGTGGCCGTTGGAAATATCCCTGGTCTTCGTATCACGCCGCAAGAGTATTGTTTGAACAATTATAAGCACGGCGCGCTATTTTTGTCGGGGTTTATGCGTTGGTGATACATGAATGGGGGGCCCAAGTTTTCCGTCGTCCTTTGGACCCTATTTAATGGAATGCACTTGGAAGTGTGCGGTGCAGAGTGCTACACTGCGTTCCACGTTAGAGCATACTGGTTTCGCGCAGGGATACACTGTTGATTGGTAGTAAACCGGCAGGGAAAGTGCTACGATTAATCGCGAAAGTGCTACCACCAATCGCGTGTGTCAGATCCGTGGGAGCTGCGTAGATCGGTCGCAAATCGGTAGGGGCGTCGGTATGCTCTTATATGGAACGCAGTGTAGGATGTAGAGATCGATTGGAGAATGATTTGAAAGTGAATTTTGTTGAAACTTCTGACTATTAGGTATATCGATTTCGGTTACAGTTCTACAGAACTGATATTATATCGGTTCCATAACAGTTATATTTCGGTTTTATAACAGTAATGTATGCATCGGTTCCGAGAGTTTACTCAGTTTACTGTATATATAATCAGTACCAAACTAGCCCCGTGTTTCGCTTCGAGCCGAAGAGATATTAAGGACTCCATGAAAACACACTTCACTCCACTTCACCACCCCGTCGGGGTTGATTACGACAAAATGCTAAATCTGTTTTTTTAGGCATTTGTGTGGTGGCTTACCTTTGTAAGTAAAAACCAAGTTGCTGTGTAATAGGACCGAAGAGATTTTAAGAAATCCGTGGAAACACATTTCACCCCTTTTTACACCCTTCGGGGTGGAATTTAAAAAAATCCCTTCTTATCGAGCACCTACGTCGTAAAAGGAATGTATTCTCCGGATTTTCGATCCTGACAAGTCGGATTTAAATCACACCTGAAGGGAGAGTGTAGCTTCCTTTTCGATTTCATTCAATTTTTGCCTGTGCATCTTTCTGGATTCTTAAATGTTAAACATTTTCACTTTAGACTACTTCTAACTGTTATTTGATTGTTTACACAAATATGGGGACGATGTAGCTTGTCAACAAAGGAGTATATCACGGGAGGCCCATTATCAATCACGCTCTAACAATGATATACGATACCGCTCGTATGCACGTCGACGATTTCCCACATCAGTCGGTGAGAGCATCTTATCGCCGTTCACCGTGTTACCGCGATTTCGAGCTTCCCCACGGCTCTGACGAAAGAGTTAAAGCCACGAACACGAAACTTCCGGTGCAACGAACCCGTCGAAGTCGCGTCCAGAGTTTATTACGACACACCGATATTAGTTTTACGAGGCTGCCATTCTGGAAATAGATCGGCGAAACGCGCGTCATCGAAGCCGTTCGACAGTGCCTCTGTGTGGGTTGACACAACGAAGCGATGATGAAGTGCATCGCGTGGCAGGTGCTCGCTGCACCTGCACCCCCAGCGAGCATAAAATAGACTCCCCTGCAGACGTGACTTTGACTGAATACAATAATCAGCCATTCTTCATAGATGGGAAAAAGAACAGGGATGAAACTCGGTTGTATAGCACCCCAAATATTTCATCCCCTTGTGATTCACACTTTACATAAAAGAAATTTATAATAAAAGTGTTTATTATCTGGTTTCAAACATACTGCAGGTATCTTAATTTGTTTCCTGCTTGATAACAGATGAATAAATTTTAAATAGATAAATTTTGATTAACTTTCTATAAAATATGTATCTCCTTTATTCCGAAGGAAATAACGGAATATATGAATTTGAATAAAGCGATTGCTGTAGCGTTTCCAAAATTATGTATTTTCTCTACGAAGATTTCTCGTTTGGCGAGAATGGCACTGCCCCCTCGACCTCCTAGTTTCGTCCCCAGGCAAATACTCCCCAACAATAATTCTTCATTTAGAGAACCTCTCTACTAGTTGAAAATAGATTCCATTTCATTAATTACTGTCTGACGGAAAATTCTTCGCATGGTCGAAGGTTAGGCTACTCAGCTGGTTTTTGGTCCTAACATAGCGTACGACTTATTGACACTTGGTCAAGTGAAGTCAAGAGGATGGGTTAAACGAAGCAGCGCGTCACCGCCTGGCTAGCCGTTTATTTTCGACCTGCAAGTAATAATCTCGTCCCGCGTTAATGAGCCCCGCGAAAATGCGAGGAACTACCGTCGAGAATGCAGACCAACCTGCGTCGACGACTTTTACAGCCACGGAATCGATAATGACTCTCATAATTTGGACACCGTGCGCGGAACATTTTACGCGCATAAACGAGGAATATTAATGGAAACTGTGTTACAGAATTTTAAGCGAATCCCTTTAAAACTCCGGTGCATACATTTCGCGGCGACTGCCTCGCTGCTAGGTTCTGCATTATTCATGAAAAGAACCACCTCCGCTCGAGATAACTCTCCCTCGTCGACCTTATCGCCTTGGTTGCGGCAATCGCAGTCAGGTGTGCATCGCGGTGAGGTCTTTGGGTGCACTGACTGAACGGAAGGGCGGCTTTACGAGCAAGGTTCGAAGGGTCGGAGAAAGCTGTACGATCACGTGCGAAGATAACGCCACAGTTGCGTTCAGTTTTCTACCCTTCCGTGACCCTCTCGAATTACCTTTCGCCTGCATATCGCGGTAATGCGAGTAAATTATACGTCAACTGCGAGTGTCGTTGAATAACAGAGCTCTGGATTAATTATACAGCCTGCAACTCCGATTGTGATTATCCTAAGTTTACTAGCATCTCTTTTGAACGCAGCAAAAAGCAACATAAAGACAAATGTTGAAAAAGGAAACGAGGGAAATAAAGGTCATTAAAATTAGTATATTTATATATCTGCAGTTGCGTGAAATTTATTTCCCATTGGGGGATTATTTCTTTTAAATCGTACCACATATTTTTGTACACCCTCTAGTGACTAGATTTAATATACTCTAATCTAATACACATGATCTAATACACTGTAGATTTAATAATTCCAACTTCCCCCTTGAACACTCAATATCCTCCTACGAATTAAAAAAACTGTACACATTCCTTCGTTCTAATACACACAATCCTTCTATTCGTTGTATATAGAATATGCTTCCACTGTAAATTTACTGTCCAGGATAGGATAAGGGTCCCGTAAGTTTTTAATCGGCGCGGTGTTTGACAGGGCTTCGTGCCTGGAAATGAACGATGCTACGTGATACTCTCTATGAGATTAGAATTGTACTTATACCTCGAGTTGGCGTAGAATCGTGTTGTCACCCTTCCACGGCCCACGAACCGGATGTAAGCGTTCCGTGCATGGTGGCTGCGGTCGCTAATAATCGCGCGCGTGTTGGTGGTAACGGGGGACTTAAAGTTGGTCGAGTTGTTCTCGTTTAAAACAATCAGCAGCAGAGGAAGGACCAATTATACGGACCTGCGACCGTCTGTCACCGACCTCCTGTTCTCTTAATATCGTAGATCGGTGCGCACTGGTAAATATAAACAAGGAGTGGGTTGATTCGACGAAACACAACCCCCAGCCTAGCTTCGCTCTTTCTCGACAAAAAATTCTCAAGTGCTCCTACAATTCAAACAGTCAAGTGACCAATGTGTCGACTACTTTCTCTAAATACCAGTTCCCTGGAATATCGAAGGAAATGAAGTGTGGAAGTAAAAGTTAACTACATCGTCGCCTATACAATCAGCTGCCATAAAAGATCTACGTAAAAATTGTTCGCAGCACGCGTTATCGGCGCGACTGTACGTAATTACGAGAATACATGTCGACAGAACGAGGATTAGGCGAAATGTTATTACCCTGTTAGGATTCCAACGATCTCGAAGATTGCACATCGACTGTGCACCCACTTCGGAATTGAATTCACGGTATAATTTATCCGGTCGTTAAGCGTGACCCACAAAGTAGTCGCAGTCGTCGTTGGTCGAATCAGCGGTAACAGTTTTAATTCGTCTTTAAGTGGAAACGGAAGGGGATTAAAATGGCAAGTGGAAAGCCCGTAGGCAAGTTTTCACCTGGTGGGTGCACGAGAAGATTTGATACGGCTGGCGGAGGTGGTTTCATTCTTTAATTGCGATCTCACCGGGTTTCTTCTTCTCTCGAGGTTTCCGCAGGCGACCGACCCGCTTCTTTACGGCGCGCGACTGCGTTTTAATTGGGAGCCTCGAGTGGCTTATTTCCTGGAGAGAGGGAGGCGCAGCTTCTCTGATTGAGTGGGCTTCGTCAGTCTTGTAAAGTAGAAGCACGCGTCTCGGCTACCGTAAACAGGAGGCGAGTACTTGCTCGCGGTCCACTCGAAGAGGTTTAGAAAAAAAAATAGGGAAGAAACGGAGAAGAGGAGATCAAACAGCCGCCTGCCACTTTTCCACTCCAAGTGGCTGCGGAGCGTTCTGTGTAAACAGCTGCCCCGATTTCCTGACCAGTGGCCATTAGAATATCCAATTCGAGGGCTCTCGAGCGACAGCTTTCCACCGTCGAGGATCTTGTAACGCGGGGTGAAGTGCAATCGGTATCGCCTGGCCATGAAAATGAGAGATTGCGATGAATCCTCCTTCGCTGATTTTGTCTGGAGTGGCACTTAGGTGTTCGCAGTTAACTAATCTACCCGTGCTTCCGCGCAATTTGTTGCATAACGCGTTTATCCGATTCGGATGCCTTCAGCGTGCGTCATTATCCGCATCGCGTGGCTGCTGGACCAAAAAATTGCAGTGTTGGAGGAATGTAGAGGAAACATTTGCACGTCACGAGTCAGGAGTCTAAGTTTATAATTCTGCACTGTCAAACGTCAAAAAATGCACATTCACAGAGACAAAGATAACGGACCCAACCACAGCTTCGACTCTTTCCTTACCATAAAGAAATGAATACTTTAGGTACTATCTTCAATCGTCGACAGTATAATTTGAAGGAAAGAAATAAAAGTAAAGCACATAGGATATTCTTTCAGTGCTATCAGACAGTAATTCTAGCCGGCTGGTTACCTGGAATTCAAAAAGGAAAATGATGATACTCCTGTCGAGGATACATTAACCGATTCACCGGGCTAGACATCGCGTAGACGTCTCTAGATGTCCATCAGTCGGGGAGTCATTATCATCGAGCGTGCACGCGAGCATGCACTCGTGCATGGGCCGTTGCATCCCGTCCAGTTTTGCTTTCATCTCGTGCCAAGAAGCCCCCGCGGCCGGTGCCATATGGCGGCGGAGAACTATCGAGAAGTACGTGCGCGCAGGAAGGAAGCTTTCCAGCATGACCGTATTATGTTCCCAGTACCAAGAACATATTGCGAGGAAGAAGACGCTGGACGGGGGCGTGCGTGCACGCACGTGAAAGCGGGCACGCGATGCGACGATGAGGGCACGTGCCCCATATTCCCTCGAGGAGCCTCCTCCGAGTCGCTTCTTTGTAGAAGCACCGGAAACCGGTGTCAATTGTCAGCCACTTGGACGTCCACGAACGAACACGGCCGGACACGGTATTCTCCAGCGGGGCGAACCCGAGAACGCCCACTCCTGTGTGGTCCTTGGCAAATAATTGCGATGCAGGACTACGACGGTGGTTAGCCCCAACGTAACACTTGCGACTGGATCATTTTTGGGTCAGGCAACTGTCCGATCTACGTGGATGACCGAAAGGAAAGGACGAGGAAACGGATGAAACAAAAGGGGTCGACACTTTTCTTGTTTACTTATACTGCTCGACATTATTCTTTGGCTACGTTTTCAGTTGAAACATAAATGCCCAAGAAAAGACATATACAGTGGTGGACGAAAGAAAGTTTACAACTTTTAAAATCGCATAACTTTTTTAGAATTGGTCCAAACGACATGAGTGTTTTTTAGAAGCTAGAAGGATTATTTTGCTAAGTGACCTGTTTCGTCGTTTTTTAAACTTTTTTGTGAGCATGTAATGAGAATTCAAATCGCGAAATTCAAGAAATCAGCGATTTTTGAACTTATTCAGCGGTATTTAAGCGTTTATAGCTCAGAGCAAAATAATCCTCTTAGCTTCGCAAAATAATTCATATGGTTTGGACCAATTCCAAAAAAGTTGTGCGATTATAAAAGTTGTAAACTTTCTTTCGTCCGCCACGGAACAATCTTCTTAAAAATCATGTAAGAAGTAGATAAGACAGAGAAAAGAATTTGAATACACGAAATCTACATACAATTTTAGAAATTGTTGCATTTTTTACGAGAAAGTTCGTTGCATTGAATAGTCATTTGTTTACTAATTCTTAAATTTGAAACGATAAATCAGCATCTTCTAATTAATAATTAATAATTTAAAACACTACCATCTATGTATCAGATAATACACTATTTACTTTACATGATTTTCATTCAACTTTTCGCGTGACCGATCGGCAAAAAGTAGTGACCAGCAATTCATGTTCCTTCGGCATTTCAGAAGAATTTCATCATCCCCCACGATTTCTCTTATATACCTATCTTCTAACACGTTCCGCTGAAACGATCGTTTGGATGCGATTCCTCGATAAGAATGCCTGGCGTGCCGCGGATGTCCAGGGAACGGTTCGATGTCTCGATCAGCCCACTTTCTGCGGCTGGATTTCGCGAAATGAGCCTCGCTCAGCTGGCTTAACGATATCGCCCGATTACATCGTTAGCTGCTCGCTTAAGCTCGCGTTTTATACTTAATAATCGTTGGTAACGAGGCATTAATTATCGTCCCTGTTCCCGGGGGATCGCGGATCGAGCGCGCCATTACCTGCGCGGACGGAGACGCGTGCAGCAACCTGGAAAATATGCTGTTACAGCCACGCAAGAACAACCGAGCGTTGATCGACAGGATGATTACGATCGCGTCGCGGCGGCTGCTCCTGCTGACCACTTTGTAAACTCGATTTCTTCTATTATTTAATCGTGGCTCGTTTGCATTCCACCATAAATGGATCCGTGCCTGCATTCCTCGTGACTGCTCTGTTGTCCATCGCGGGAGACATTGACGTTTCTTCTTCTTCTTTCCACTTTTTATGAGTTTGTCATTGTAAGAAGCCCGATGCTTCCTCTTGAAATTACGGCCACATTAAGGACAGTCGCGTGTCGAAGGTGTACACAACCAGGGCGGGCAATTGCCCGTTCGCTAAAAGCGTGAGGGAAAGAGTCGCGAAATGCACGGTAACGCGACGCGTAATCGCGGCCAGACAATTGCACGAAATGCTTGCCTCGGTTGGTGCAAGTGACACTGATTGACCCTCCCGTGGAATTCCTGACCCCAAGACGGGTGAGTTCAGACACTCTCGCGGTTGACCCCGACACGCTCGATTTAACGTGCCAGTGCCTTTCCAGCAAAAAGGGTTGTAGAAACTGGCGTCCGTACGTATCGGTCGATAAAACGGCGCCATTCGGCGGTGTATCTTAGCCAGACATGAAAAAAGACGCCCGTGAACATTATCTAGCCGAGCATTCATATTTTTCTTCAAATTGCGACACTTCAATCGCGTAACATCCCGCGATACAGCCTGGAACCATTCATTGAAACGATATTTCCCAGCTTATCTAGCGATTCGAGCTGAATGGAGCAATTTTTCTGCTGTAAAGTATGGGCGATGGTAATCTGAATGACGTATCTTTAATTTCTTTAGTGCACCAACAAGTTAGAGACTTCACAGGCCACGATGTAATGTTATCAAATTTACTTATAATTCCCTGAGTGGCATTGATTGTAAATACTTTAAATCAATAAAATATAAAAATATAAAACTTCTTTAGTGTACCTTCTCTCTGAAGAGAATGAGATCTCTCGAGATATTGTTTTACAAATTTAATAACGCAATAACATGTTCCCAAATTGATCTGAAGGTTTTCAAATTCACATGAAAATCTGTTTCCACTTCACATCGTCCCAAAATAATGTGTCCTGTACCGAAACACCCTCTTCAAGTTTTACCCTAATAGAACAATTTTAAAAGCTGTCGAGACAAAAGCACAGTACCTATCGAGTAACCCAGAAATTACTAGCCCCATTGTTACCGGAGACCTTAGGAGCACGTCCAAAGCCAATTACGGGGGCATTGACAGGATTTCGACGATGGTTTCCGCAAATCAGAAGCTAAGGAACTGGTGTGTTACCCAATCCGCGACACTTATTCCCGTTACACATCATTCGAAGTTATGTAAACCGGGTCGTGTGACATTTCGTGGTCGAGCACAAAAGGAGTCACGAGTCGCATGGAACGACTTACCCCTACTCGTAGGCCTCCGCTGGCATAAGTTTCCATCGAGCGTGCGAAGTGTGCTTCGTTCGGCAACAATTAAGCTTCCCAGGCTTTCGTGGTGTATTGTTTCGCGACGGGAAAGTGGCGGCGCGAAAGTAAGAATCCGCAGGAAACGGGGGAGCTGGCGATTTCTCATCGAACCGACCGGCGACAACTAGCTCGCCCCGTGATCCAGGACGATCCCGAAAGGAGCAGTGGGATCTACGACGGAGCCTAGAAACGCGGAGAGAGTGCTCGATTGTGTTCCTGCATCGAGCATGCTGTTACTTTTGCACCTCATTGTCACGAGTCTCGATTAAAATCGACGACGATTGGGAAGACGCATCGTCCGTGGCGTTGGCGATTGATATACCGACGAAGGAATACGACACCAGTGAAGGTCGGATCTCGCTGACGATGCTTGCCGAGCAACTGATGACACTGGTAGAATATCTGCCCTGTCCTTTGAGCGCAGCGCGTGGTCGTGTGACGGCTCGGATTCTACCTGCTCAGCTAACCCTTTGTTGCAGCGATGTTCGCGGACATTTGAAACACCGAGGAAGCAAGAGTACTACACTCATTTCTATTCCACGTGTATAGTTCCTTCGAAGAAACTAATTTCTATCGACTACCAAGGCAGCGCAGGTAATAAGGGCTATCTGTTTTTAAGAAATCCTGCTTTCGGATCTGCCAGCTGCTTCGAATCATAATGAAACCCTGTCCCACTAAAAATCCCCCGTTCGACACCTGTCAGGCGACGAAATTACGAGAAAACAAAGCTTGCTGGCCTCGATATCCGCGCGGGCTAGAGCAACGGTGCAGAACAATGATTCCACGGGGTTGGAGGAGCGATAGAAGGAGCTGGACAGCGATTCTTTCCTGCTCGGGGGCCCCGCGTTTTTGTTCTAAGCGTCTTCGGGGCCTGGTTTTTTTTCGGCCGGAAATCAGAGGAAGGGGACACGTGCTCGAACGGCAACAGCACCTGAAGAGACCCCACCAGGGGGAAGACATGGCAGCTGAGAGTCGAAAAGCACGTGCCATCAGGGAAAGGGGTGAAGGAGGACTGTCGTTCAGGATTCAATGGAGTTCTCTCGGGTTATAAGGAATTTATTATGCGCACGGTCCTACCTGGGACTGGCTGATACTGCCACCATTCAAACCGAGGTCGTGCACCGTCTACGTGGGCTCGCATGAAAATTAATGAAGACATGGCACCTCCAGTCTTTCCTTCGTCTTACCTGTACCGTGGAGAGAGATAACGAGAGACGCGAGCATTTTTTATAATTATATTTTATATGATTTCTTGTAGAGGTAAATGGGAAACGTTTCTATTAACTTTAGATAGTCTAAGGGATGAAAATCTTGCCTACTATTTTGTGGTTAAACTTTACTCTAACAAAAGGAACACAAGGCCATGTCATTTGATGCCTCTAAATGCGAGAAGAACACAGAAACATAGAAAATGCATATTATTAAGCTCTGAGTGGCTCCATTGGCGTGGGACAGTCAGTTGCAGGAAATTCTACCCGCTCCTCAAGCCTTGCCGCACGATTTTGTTCGCGCTCTAATTATAAAGCGCGCTGGTTCTCATAATCCCTTGCCTTTCCGGATCCCGAAAGATCAGCCAGCTCTCTTCGACCTGAATGGGACTGTTGAGAAAGTCTCGCTTTTTCCGAGAAACTTTCGCGCCAGGGAAGCTCGGATTACCTATGTGTCTAGAGTTAATCAACTGCATCCTCGTTTTGTGGTCTCATTATCAATATGTAGCCGAACGACTGGCAGCGATTAATTATACAAACATGCAAATCTGCTCGCTGATTAGAAAACCACCAAGGTCGGTCGATAGCGTTTCCGTTGAAAGGTGTCGTTTACCTTGCTTTGAAACTGGGATACGCAATGTATACCGGGTGTCGTTCAATACGAGGACCGGGTCTACCGTTCTACTTGAAGCGGCTGATAACGATAAGCGCGCGATAGGGCGGTCTATTTTTAGCCGGTCAATGAATCAACAGAGTGAACCGCATAGATTCGCCGCGAAGTTCATGGAAGCCGTGGCTTGGATAAAGGGCAGCTCCGGGGGCAGTAGCGACGGAGATTTCGGCGCAAGAAATCCCGAAAGTGCCCCCAAAACGCATTCTTCGAAGCACGGCCGAGTTTTATGAGGCTTTATGAATTCCCGTGAAAAACAGAGGCCCTTCATTACAAGACACTCCGCCAGCATATGGTGACTTGCACCCCTGCCGCCCTTGCACGGCATCTCCCCCGAACTTTTTACATTTTACACTCGATACGCCAGATTACACGTCGGATTTCTGTGCTCGTGCTCGAAGGGGGAGTGGACTTCCTCTGCTACGAATTCCTGACTGTTAACTTCCCCATTAGGAAGTTCATTTACCCACGAATTTCTCTGGCTTCTTGTCGAGGGGCGATCGAGCTGTTAATCTTGAGTGTCTTACTTCCTTCTCGTAATTAATTACAATATTCCTTGACTATTCCAGGCAGGCTGTTATTAGTGACAGAGAATTTATCACGTGCAATTGAATTCTGACGGATTTTGACTTCTGGAAAGTTTGTTTCTCGTATTTTCGTTAGGAAACGTTTTCAAACATGGTCCCAGCAACGAAAGGGATACTTCTAACCCGAGCGAACACCTTCTTTCAAACGGAAATATCTTCGACGCGTATTTTGGTATCGTAGCGTATAACCGGCTGGGAGATATTGATGTCTCCTAACGGGGTGGCATCTCTTCTTTCCCGCAGGAGCTCCTGACGAGCCACAGACCTCTCTTTGACACTCGCGCGCGCTCGTCTACGCGCTTTTTCTACCGTTCGCATTATTTTCTCTTTCATTAGCCGCCGCCTAGGGGAAAACACGCTGTCGATTGACCGCCGCTTCGAACAAGCGGTTCTTTCGACGATCTAGCATCATTAACTTACTTACGATTACCAGGAATCCACGACCCTAAATGATACCGTTATCAAATCTCGTGGGGAACACGTTCGAGATCCCTATCTAAGCGACAGATTCCCACAATCATTAACAACAAACTTGCGAAGAAGAAAAATGGAATTTGGAGTCGTCGATGATGAAATGACTACTATGGGCTTCGCTGTGGCATCCAGCATTTCGTGGTAATAAAATCGATCAATGATCCGAGTCTTAGCATACACGAAACCTGAGAATTCCTCGTAAACCGCACGCTAATAATCCCGCGCGTCAGCGTGTTGGAATTCCGATGAATCAGAAATCATGCAGCCTACGCGATCTTTCCGAGTGAAAATCCGTGTACGTCTCAGGGTCATACGAAAAACCGTGGCCGAGGTGTATTTTAACAGCCACGTGTTTACTGGAACGGTGTATACGTTTCGGTTCGGTGGGGCAGCACTCGTTAGAACGGGTTCGTCTATCGATTCCTGGTCGTCGTAAAACGCCACTGAGAAATCCACGATGCTGGAGTGTAAGAATCCCGCTGTTTGTTTAGTCGACAAGGGAACAAGAGTTGGAAACAGTGCCTGGTGTCGAAATCGGTGGTGATTTTTCAGTATGGTAAACGAATTGAATTCTGGGCTGAGGTATAGAAGGATATCTAACTTCTTTGGGGTTGTATTACACCAGGCACAATAATTGAAATGTAAAAATAATAGAGAATTTGTCATTAGTTAGTCACACCAAATGGTAAAAAATTCTAAAAAATTAAGTTCTAAAAAACTAAAAATTTTTAGGAACGTAGATATTTTTGTTCTGATCACAGATGGATTAGATAGAACGATTATTCGAATTTAGGTAGACGAATGAAATATTTGCCCCACTAAATAATATAAATTAACGCCAAGGGTCTCCCCAAAATTGGCACACGACACTTTTACATTGATCAGAACACGCCTCCCTAATAAACCCCATTCACAACATCAAATTTACCCAATGACTTATGCGTGTACTATAAAAGGCACTTATTGGTGCCATAAACAGTGGGCACAAAAAGGATAATCCAAGTATTCTCACTGAAACGTGCTCCTTCAGCGTAGCAGCAGCTTAGCGAAACGCCAAACAGGACGAGCGTCGATCCGCAAACGTCCTTCCGCCACATAGTTTCGAGCAACACTGCTGGGAAATTATAACACGGCTAGGTAGAGCGGCCACGGTGACGTTTACGCCCCGAGTTCGCCACATTTGGCGCGGGTCATTATAGTTGTAAATAAAGCGTAGCCGGCGGTCATAAAATCTACCTACACGTGTTTCGGAAACGCCAAGCGGTAATTTCGAAGCTGTGGGCTGAGCCTCAGTCTTCGACTCGCAACATCTGGCTTATCGATGGTTCAGCCTTCGAATTGTTTAGAATTAGCCAGCTATATCGGTTTTAAACGCGATCGAAAGTCTCGGCACTTAAGTCAGAAGTAAACAATAGCCTGGAAATAGCGTGCAGAGAGTTTCGAGCGAACGACTGCCTGCGGAATGGCCAGATGTAAGGCTCAAAAGGGTGAATCAGGCACGTTTCGACTCCACCCTACTAAATGAGGGTTAAAATCAATTTTCACGCGACAGCTCTGTATTTAATTTTCTACGCCACTGCTGCACAAACGCGGCTTTAATCTCGGCACATGAATACACGGATGCATGTGCACCCATATGACCTACGCGCGTCTGCGAACGGGGTGATCTGGTGTCTGGTTTATTTTCAGTGCACCCATCCCCTCGTAGCCGGCGTATCTGAAGGGTTGATAGCGTTTTATGCCGCGCGCGTGGCTAACGTCTGTCTCCGAGTTAATTATGGAATAATTGTCAGCCGTCTCCTCGCCCAGTCTTTACCATTTTTTTCCCTATTACCCTTCCTACGACAACAGGACGTCGCCTTCCTTCCTCTCCTTTTCTTCCTGCATTATGGGTCCAGGCGAAGGAGCCCTGTATCCTTTCTTAGAACTTCTATCCTCTTTACGACTCACGCGGACCATCTTAAATCAGCCAGCCGCCAAAGAAGTGGAATTTCATAAAATTATTCATAGTCTCGTACACTACCTCCACCTCATAGCAATCTCGGAGCAGTTTAATGACTCTATTCAATAGCTTCCCTAACCCCGGTTAACGTATCCCGCCGTAATGACAGCGTTCGATCCTCATTACAGACGACCATAAAGGTGTACGCCAACTGCCTGCGGCCAGACATCGAGTACAAGACCCTCGGCATCACCTACGAGACAACCTGCCGCGAGGTGGTGCAGAACCTACTGAACAAGTATCGCATGAGGCACCGCGATCCCAGGCTCTTCTACCTCACCATGGAGGTTACAGTGAGGAGACCGAACGTGAGGACTGTCCTGCCACTGGACGGGGACGCGAGGCCCGCTGTCCTGCAGTCCTGTCATCCTCGGGGAGATTCTAGGTACGATCCACCCGCGCGCACCTCTTCGCTCCCCATTCGGTTTCGGTCGGTTTCGCAACGTAATTCCAGGGCTCGCGACCGACCGTAAAGGCGACTTCTTGTGGCTCGGTGAGCACGAGCCAACGACGAGCAACGTCCTCTCCAGAGGTTCCCCTTTGTTCTGGGCTCGAGTCGCCGGGATCGTCCACGCGAGACGTGCCTTTATTTATGCTAATATTTGGTGGGGGGCTCGTTGACCCGATATTTTTACACGGTTTCATTGCTGGTACCTAAGGAAACAGCCTTTGTTCCTGGCCACCAAGATCCTTTAGTCCGGCAGTCAGTCGGAAATTAGGTTCCGGTTAAAGCAATTTAGTTTCGAGCTGAGTTGGGTATTATTCGAAAAATTTGTAAATAAATAAAAATGAAATGATTAATAATTTATTCGAATAAGAATTGCAAATAAAATATTTAAAAAAAATTAGAACTGACTTCAAAAAAATAAAAAATAATTTTTTCCCTTATTTAATTTAAGACTCACATATTTTTATGTCACCACCAGATTTACACAGTGAAAATGATGCGGCGTTGGCTTAAAAAAAATATGAAAGGCGTAGATTAAATAAGGGTAAAAATTATTTTTTATTTTTCAGTGCATTTTTATTATTTTTGAAGTCAGTTTTAATTTTTTTTTAATTTTTTTATTTTTGACTTTTGACTTTTATATATATATAAAAAATAATTTTTATATATATATATTGACACAATATGTTGAGGAGATGTGTGCGTACGTACATAAAATAATAACTAGGTGACAATAGTCTTCATTATTAACCAGAACTACTAAAATATTGGTCCCATATTGAAGCAGTGTAGGATAAAAAATCTCTTTCGAATAAAAAAAGATTCTCAAAATCGGTCGACATGCTGAGGAGTTACGCAGGGACAAACATAAAAAAATACATACGGGTGAAATCTATAACCTCCTCATTTTTGAAGGCGGTTAAAAATGAAGTTATTCGAAATAAAATTTTATTATATACCTTTAAAATTTTACTATACAAATGTATTCGAATATAAAATTATTCGTTATTCTCGAATGATTTCATTTTCCTCGAAGATTATTCGAATAATGCCCAACTCTGGTTTTGACTCGAATAGAAATACTGGTTTATGGAACAGGGAAGAAATGTTTAGATTCGAAGTGTCGAAGCTTCTGTCGCGCGACACAAGAAAGCCTGGAAGTCGCCAATGTTTTCACGGTAGCTCGAGACTTCCGGCGTAGGTGTACGTTACGTAGACGGTGGGCTGTTTCAGTAGAAGCTCCGAGCTCGTGTTTTTACGTGGAAGTAGCGTTCGGTCGATTCCCTTTGAACTCGCCGTCTCCTACGATATCCAGGATTCACGGGTGTTTTCTTGTTGCAGATTCTCGCTGCAGACACGCCGCGGCGGACTTGTCAAAATATACGACAGCGCACTCATGTCCGGGGTAAGTCACACGCTAAGCTCCTTTCAAACAGCTCGCTCTGTTTCCTCGCCGAATACTTTGCCAATTTATTTGCGAGGTTCTAGAATCACTATCGTTGACTAATTGCAACGTACTGCTTTAATTCCTATGAACTCTGCTCTACTCTATTATACCCTAGTGCACTCCAATTTATTCAATTACATTTCAAGCCTCTTGCACCCTAGTCTACTTCACTTTACTACATTTGCTAGAGCACATCTTTCCAACCGGGATTATCATTATCATGTTTTGATTCACAGTCCAAGTACAAGAGCCTGTTGGTCTCAGAGCAGACCACCGTAGACGAGTTGATCCAGATGCTGTTGAGTTGCTACAGCTCGAAAGAGCGCGTCGAGCAGTTCTCTCTCTACGAGGTCTGCGAAGGCGAAGAGTACCAGAGGAAGTTGCATCCTGACGACTCACCCCTCAGAGTCACGCAACGGTGGACAAGTGCTGATCGCCATCTTCGCATAAGGCGCAATCCTGACTACAATCCTCACAGAAGAAAAGTAAGACCCATTCAGACCCAAATAATCAAACTACCAAAGGCCAGACGCTAACTGTCTCTACCATTCGAGATCATATCGCTGCTATTAGTCAGAGGCGCAATGTTTTTTATGTCGTAAACAAGCTGGTCATACAAACGACGGTTATTAACAAGTTAAACGATTCTTGAACACGTTCACACGCCTGAAACAAAGGCATTCTTATTCCTCGGCTTGGATGCGCTCCAAGATGGTCGAGCGTAATTACGTGTCGCATCTCGAGGCAGTGCGTCAACCGCCATCAGCATTATTCATAAGAACATAATAGAAAGTCAAATTCGTTACACAATCGTCGTGTTTGCAGAGCATGTGGGCGTCAGACTCGAGCATCAGCATGGCGATGTCAAGACTGAACATCCACGGCAGCCATCAGGCCCACTACAACCACGCGCACGACAACAACAACCATCTGTCCCTGTACCAGAACAAAGATCCCGCCTCGATTAACAACAACAACATCCACAAAGTCGATCAGCATCATCTGTCCCTGGGCTCTCTGAATCAGCAACCGAGGATCGTGGTGCCTCACGCGACGCAGCTTCCGCAGTTGCAAGTCCCGCGGGTGCAACAGATGCCACAGAGTGTCCCAACCACGCCAATCACGTCCAAGCACGTCACTCCGTCTTCTTACGCGGACTATGAAAATTATTTGTTCATATAAACATCGCGCGGACAGCGATGCTTTGTTGAACACTTTGCTACTTGACGTTGTCTATCGTTGTAGGGGGTTGAAACTGTTCGGGGTGCACGGACGACACTTGCACCTCTGTTTCAACATGTTGAACAGTATTTGATCGTGAGTTGAAAGTGACAATTTCACTGCCAGGGGTCCCTTTGGTAAAGAATGCTTCGGGACTTGGAGGATCTTTGCAGCAGAGTTGGGCAATATTTGATTAAAAATTTATTTGGATAAACCACACAAATAATTTTTTTATTCGGATAACGCCCAACTCTGCTTTGCAGAAGATGAAATCCGTGGGGGTAGATTGAGGTTCCAGATTATTTATTGCAATGGCAGTTCGAACCTGAAAGGACACTAAGAGAGTGAGGTACGTCGATTATAAGCTATATTTCCGTGTGTGCAAGGTGCGGTGTAAAACACTGCGCTCTTCAACGGCAGTGTACATCGAAGAGGTGTCTGAAGTTGTATGCACACGTGGGATCGCGAATTTCGAGGAGGATCGGAGGATCTGCGTCGATAAGACGGAACAAAGAGAATTTACGAATATAGTCAATAGCGAGAAAAATTGTACCAAAGGTAGACGTACGAAATTTTAGGTATACAGCGTATTCATCCCTATAAATGTATAAATGTTCTGCGTTAGAGAGATATTATAAGTGAGTCGAGGCACAGTCAGATTTCGATTTATTTCCATTAGAGACGTTAATCCCACGAGACTTATTTGAACACCACTGCAAAAGGATTGAATTAAAATCTATAACGAAGGTACGTTTGAAGTAACTACCAATATTTTTCCAAAAGAATTTTACACTTTTCTAGCGCAATGCAAACGTGATTCAAAGTGGTCTCTCGGGATTAAAAGTGTGTATTTATACGCTGCAACTTGCATTTACTCGAAGACGCGGTACGCGACTTCTATTATTTATTTTTAACAATTGTAAAGCGTTTAAGAGAGACAGCACGGACGTTTAAGTTATTATCGATATCCTGTATGTAAATTTCGTGCAATCCGATCAAACGGGATTCGAGTGCATCTGTGTAAATACGATCCAACGAGTGACGAGTATTTGGATGACTTTGGCAATTACCATGTGGTCAATTCAGAATATAAATCGTTAATGATTTCGTACATACAAAATTCCAAATAATCAATTTTCCCTGTTCTCGCTGGCGTTCGAAGGTGGAACATTATATTTTTTTATTCCTCACTGTACATAGATACTCAAGATGTTCTCTGCCTTTCTTCCCCCTTTTTTTCTTGCGGTGAAAGTTGGATCCATTGCCAAAGAGTCGGTACGATACGAGACCCGTAGACTTAACAAATCGAACAGCCGAAAGCATTTTATAGCAACGTCGACTTGTATATCGTAATTAAATCGTCACGAATCGCTTCGCAATTGGGCAAGAGCGGTGTCACGCGTTCGTCGTGACTTATCCAGTAACTGTAACGAGTACAATGAGCATTGTATCGTTCCGATACAACACAGCCACGGTAGAGTGTAAATATTCTTTTGTATCGTCGTTTATAATTCACGGAAGAAAATGTCGTTTCACGTGTCTGAATCTGGTCCGTTTTCTTTCACCCTGCAATCTCCACGTTCCCCTAGAAATGCCAATCCAGTCGTCACCTAGAAATCTCGTTTCCCAAAGAGATCTAAGGCGACCCAGTTTAATAATTCGTCTCGCAGTTACATCAACTACCATTGGACGCCGAGTTTCGTAAGCAAATAACATGTGTGTCGTGTGATGATAAAAATTTTATTTACAAATGCGACAAATGTAGGAATTTTGTGTACCAGTGACGTATCGGAGAGAAACGAGCGTAACGCTTTGGTCGATTGATCGATCGCTTTAACTTTCGCATGCCCGTTCGTTAAATCCAACCCTAGCTACCTTCGCTCCAGCGTGAAGATTCCGACGGCACGTCATTCTCTCTCCGTGAGATCACTGATAGAGGAGAGAATCACTGAGATGTAACAATAATAAACTTTACATTAAATACGATTAGAATCTAGCTATTTTGTAAGGGCTATGCGGAGTGTTACAGTAATAGAAATATTCATTTTCCAAGGAGAAAGGGTTCGTCTTGCGGGACACTTGTCTGGAAAATTGGGTGGGTGGGGGGTCGTGTCAAGGGGGATCTGGGGGGCGGGGGAGGGGAGGGATATACTTTTCTTCACTTTAAGTTTCAAAGGATAACATCACAGCATTGACATATCAACATCGAAACGATCAGAGCATCGCGCCCCGTCGAGAGTCGTCGAGCGAGGAAATCGAAATCGACCCAACAAACCATTGCGCCAGTTCGTTAATTTCCGGATTCCATCGAGGCTAATCGAACGTCGCGGGACCGATCGACGTCGTCGAGGAACTCTCAGGGAGCGCGGTGCCACGGCCGTAGCACTTTTCATTTTTGCTATAGAACAATTTACAACATCTCGTTAATTAATCGCCTCAATTCCGTCTCCGAATAACCGCAGCTCGCACACACTGAACCGCAAACTACATTCTTTTACTCTCCTCTGCTCCCCTTTCTCTCGCATTCGTCCCTTTCTCGCAGTCTCGTTCACCCGCACTCGATCCTCTCGCCAACTTTCATCCCTTGCACTCGTTACAATTAGATAAATCGTTAATTCGAGTAATAGCGATGCGATCGATGCAACCTCTCCGTGTCAGTTTCTCTCGCCAAATAACACCCTCTCTCTCTCGCTCTCTCTCTCTCTCTCTCTCTCTCTCACTGCATACATACAAACACTATTCACCCTCCTCAGCGCAACAACAATGAAACAAAGTTCGCTCGTGGAAAACGAATAAGATCCTCCCTCGATCGCGGATGGGCCTCGTTCCTCAGCATCACTGCCCTCCACCGTCCTCTGCCGTCCCTCCTTTCCTCGTGATACGAGACCAATCGCGCGAGGGAGTACAATAGACAATATACACAGGGGAAAAACCTTTGATCCAACGAACCAGCCGCAAAAGAAAATTACCGAGGGCCCGCGTGCGCGCACGCTTTCCCAAGACTCTCGGCGCGTGCGCCACGCACGCGACCCTCGAAGCGCGTAAATCGAACACGATTATACTCGTTCTCACAGGCGACGGGACTTCGTCCTCGCGGCGACGCTGGGCCGATTCGAATCGACGATCGTTTCACTGGGACGGCGTGGCAAACAACGATTTGAAAATCGATATCATAGAAAACAAATAAGATTAAGAAGAAGATTCGCTTAGCTTTTAAACATTCACTGCATGCAATGGCCACTCTATTCGCCTAGTATCTCCTAACTCTAACGCTCTAAATGTAATTTCTAGCTACGGATGTTACTGTAAAAAAGGAGTCGCTGTTGATGTTATTTATAATCAAGCAAGTGGGCTTGATTACTTAGTTTGAAGCCAAATACTCCGCTCGTGGTTCGGTCGAGGGAAGCAGGAAACCCGTATCTTTTGAGAATGATGCAAAGTCACGATCGTCGAGTCGAACTGATAACGGCGTCCACTCCCAGCGTCGCGCCTCCTCGTTATACACAGATATACTTTCGAAACCACATTATACCGCGGCCAACAATATTATTGCGAAAGCCTTAAGGCTCGATACAAGGACAGGCGTTTCGCGATATCTCTAAGCATACCGAGATCGTTTAGCACCGACGAAGGCGACCAAAGGACAAGCAACTTCCTCCGAAACGAACGAACCTTTCCCTCGTCGATGCTTCGCTCTCGTTTTGGACCTTCCAACCATAATCGGGGTTGCGCACAATGTAGGGTGTAAGGGGTGTAGGGGGGCGTCGATCGATCGCACGAAATCGTTCGCCGCAAGCAGCTAATCAACAATGTTCACGTGCACACGGTGCAAGCCAACGAAACAACTCTGCCACGTAATTAAAGACCAACTCGCGCCCTGTACAATTGATAAACCGTTAAAGGTTCATCACCGCTTCCAGCCTCCCATCTCGCCATCCTTCTTCCTCTCGCAGCTTAACGTCAGCGCACGTATTAATCGCGTTTAGTCTTCAGAAAATTCGACTGTGTTCCCGATTCGACTTTCAGCGTTTCACCTCGCCATCCTATTTTTTATATCTTCTTATTCACCTTTTTGCTTTATCTCGCCCCTTCGTTCCACGAGTGATTTAAAATTCTATACTTTTCTTCTTTTTTTTTATGGAGACACTACCGGAGATTCACTTGAACCGAATCGACTTCGATTAAGCTAAGACTCTCTCCATTTTTTTTACTGTTTAGATTGTTTTTAATTGAACGCGCTAGTGGACGTTACGGACTCGAACGCTAGTCGGTGGTACCGAAAGAAGGAACGGACCGGAAGCAGCTAAGGTCTAAATCAAAGTGTCGCGCTAGTCGACGAAGGTTCGTTTATCAACCATCAAGTTAGCATAGAGATCGTTCGCTACGGAATATCGAGGCTTCGCAGAAGTTCGTGTGGAAATCGTGTGTTCTGTACTAATGTCGGTTTGAAACACCGCGTGTGTGCACCGGTTCCAGGTCTGCGTGACGTGGGTCTCTATTGTTTACAAAATACTGTAAAAAATTTCCATAGCTTCACAGCTGAGACCTCGGCTATTCGATCGTTTTAATTACGTTGGATCTAGAAAAAGTTGTACGGCTAATACGATTAAAATCACTTGGCCTATGCCTCGCGGTTGCCTCCGAGAGGAAACGTTAAAATAATCGGGCAACATCGTCATCGAACCGTTTTCTTTGCGCACATGCCGTCAGCCCGGCAAGAAGAATGAAAGTTCGAAAGAAATCGTGGCTACCGCAATGCATTCGCCTCGAAATACACTTGCAAAACCCCCTTGGCCGCGAAAAATCAACGCGAAACTTTCATCAATGAAACTTTCATCACCCGACAGTCCGATACAAATGGCAAACTCGTTTATACAGAAGTGGAAGCGTGAGTATCTGTTAAGTTAGACTTCACGTCGGTGACTCGTGTCTGCAAATATATTTTACCTAGTATTTACAAACGTCGGCTGCAAAAGGATTTTACAGTCAGTAAATCATGTAATCGTTCCACAGGGGCCACGATCGCCTGAAGAATCAATCATCGATGATCAAGGATCGATCGTTCCTCCATCGTTACATCTCTCCTCCCTGCCTCTTTATACAAAAATCTGTTCCTAAAGTTAGAAGTGCGACCTTCGACGTCGACAAGCGAAATCAGAAGCGGCACGCCGCGCCGAGAAAGTTCGTTTACGAACGAGCCCCGCGAGCAATCGAAATATATACGGTGCTCATACTTCCGCGAACACCTTAACTAATCTCCGTGGCGCCAACAAATTTTACTTTAGAATATTTCGTAAAGATTTAAGTCGCTTCAAGGGATGCTCCCGTCGCGAACGTCTAGCTAATTTTCAGGACGCTAATAAAATTCATTTAAGATCGTTACACGAGGATCCAAGGCGCATCGAAGACCGCGCGCGATCTTCGTATAGACAGCTACCTAATTATAAACTTTTAAACAAATAACGTGACTTGAAAGCGAAGCGAATCGTCCTCGATTTTATTTAGCGAGAAGCTCGAGGAGAGGACCGCGGATCACTGGCAAAAACACGCCCCCTTCCAGCAGATGCGACAGATTTAACGAATAAAGGGAACAACGTCGAAGGAAGGAAGCGAAAAATGTAACCTAGCACGATTCACGCTAGAAGTTCCAGTAAAAATTGATACTCCTCCTGCTACAACAGATCGACCAACATCGTCGATCCCTCCAGAGGAAATAACGTCAACGATCGATCGAGAACGTGCAAAAACGCTGTCCAAATGCCGCGAAAGTTCGCCTAGATTCGCACAGCAACGTCACACAAGGCTTCGCATCAAGCAACCGTGTCTCTCGAACGGAATATCGAAAAAAGCAAGGCATCAATCGCACACTCCCCTAACCAGCGTTTGCTTATAAATCCATTTTGCATACATCTCTCATCTCCCTTTTAACTAACACCAGCTCTGTGCAAAAAGCCAACTCTATTTCGCGAAGAACGGCGTGCCGTTGATTAATCAATCAATTTATTCTACTTAAGAAACAACGTTGACGCGCGACCTCTGAAAAAAGAACGCGCACGAGCGATCAGAATTCGACGATTCTGTGTCTGTGTGATCCATTCGACTTGTGTGACTGTGTCTGTACGCGTGTCTGTGTCTGCTCGATTTATCGACAAATGTTTCATAGTCGTGGCAAGTACGTGGTGCATCAGAGATGTCCACGTTCAGGACGCAAGGTGCCGAGTGTAAAAAGAAAGGGCGATCGCTTTTTACAAATATCCTGTGGAATTAAACGGCGATCCTCGATCGACAGCTTAATAACACTGCACCCACGACGATAGAAAAGGAAAGTACACGTTTCAAAGGCTTCTTACAATATTTACACGATGTCTATTGATTCGTCATCTATGGTAGCATCTTTTTTTCCCCTCGTCTTTTTGTCTCTTGGCCTCGATTGGAGCTAGCTTTGTCGAGTGATTAAGGTGGAGGTGTCACTGCGCACGTACGTATACAATATATATATATATATTATACTATGTATGTATACTATATACACAAAATGTCGAGTGTGTTTCCCCACGTGTCTGTGTGCCCGTTCGTGTCCGTGCGTGTACGTGTATGAATTTCCTCAAATAGACTCTAATAAAATGTATAAACACGTCGGCCCAGCGCGGCGATCGACAACGCGCCTCGGTAATCAATAACTTTCAATTATTAATCTGATCCCAACCCATCGCCACGCACCTTCCCTTCCTCTCTTCCCCTCGCTTGCGATAGATCCGACTCGCGAGCTGTGCTCCCCGTTCCAACGGGGAGCGTCGCGATTACTCTACGGAGCTTCTCTAGAATTCATCATGCGATTGCTAAAGTATGGACTAGAGTGGCTTCGTTCTTCCCCTCCTCTCTCTATGTCGAAGCAACTAATCGCTGATCTCACGGCCGAATTAAAACAACTCTGCGCGAGTTCGAGGCGAAGTGTTTTTGTTTTCTTCCTCCTTCTTTTTTGTTTGGTACTCTCGACTCTTCTCTTTCTGTTTTTAATAATCGGCTAGCTAGAATCTCAAGAGAAGAGGTCGTGTCTTGGAGACAGATACCGATTCGCGAGTTCTCTCGTTGTTGGTTGGCAATTCGTACGTCTCACGTTTCTCGCGGGGGTGGGTATTGGGGCCCGGGAGGAGTCAGAGCAAAAATTAAGGCCCCAGGGCTCTTTTTCTCTTTCACTTTCTCTCATTCTCCCTCTATCTCTCTCTCACTCTCTCACTCTCTCTTTCTCTCTCTCTCTCTCTCTCTTTCGAAAATGTGTTTCTTTTGTTTTTCGTTCACGCGATTTACTCGTGTCTACTCATCTCGTTCAGCTGGCTCCGCGAATGGGGGTTTATCCTGTGCGTACCGCATCGACTAGGACATTCAACGATCAACCCACTCATCATTTGCGGAATTCCTGTTGGAAAAAATTCTCGTGAAATCCTGAACCTCTACTCCGTTCGACGGCAACAAATTCCATACTTCAATGCTCTGTAAATAAATCGTACGGAAAGCCATTACTGTATACAACGTCCCTAGACGTGGATAACTACGCTACTACCGGGTACTCGGAGGTGGTAAAGAAAAATGTCGATCTACGAATCGTTGGGCATGATTACTTTGGAAAAATATCGACGCTACACAGAGAAAAATAACGGAAACGCTAAGTCGCTATTCTCGCCGCTCTCAACCCTCCTACCTACATGTAATTACAAAACGAGATACATGTTGAAAAAACGTCCGAACTATATCGTAGGTAGCGTGCACGCAAACGAAATACAAATAAACACATCGCACCGATCTATCGAAGAAAAAAAGAGAAAAGTATTCGCATCCCCTTGCCGCAAGTATCTGGCGAACCACCCCAAGACCACTGTCGCGAACTTCCCGTCGAGCGAAGTACCGTGCACGCTTTTAACGATGGAAAATCGCTGGCGCGAAGTGCACCGGCGGTTTCCCCGGCAATTGCCCGCGAAACCAACGGAAAGGTGGAACAGAACTGTGGAGCCTTCGGTAGCGCACGGTAGCGTACGCGCTATCACTACTTGTCTAGCGTAACGGATGGGGGTTGCGGGTGATCTGGGGCTGAATCATGTTACGGGCAGCGACAGGAAAGAAACCCCACTAACAGACCAGAGCGACAACTGCGCTAAGGGTAGCGTAAGCACGTTCGTACGTTCAGTAGCGTACCAGGAGGTGACCCCACTAAAGAGCAGTGGTGCGTAGGTGGGGACAGCGCTGTAGCGACAGGCCCCGGGGCCCCAGCTCCTAAATGGCGTTGAATGCGCGCGGATCTTGCTGCTGGCGACGCCTCGACGCGCTGCCATAATCGACGCCACCAACGTACGATTCCTCCTCGGTGCCGTAGTCGTGTTCACCGCGATCGCCCCGATCACGATCCATCCTCTCCAGACGCGATCTTCTCGTCCCCTCGCTCACGTGCGCGCCGCTGTACGAGCCTGTTCCTAGATATCGACAGAGGCCATGTAGCTTCGCGAACAACGTAAACGTTCTCATGGCCACGCTTCTGTAACGACGTCGGTTACAGAAACTGGGCATGCCTTGAATTTTTTGTAAAATTTGAAAGGATAGCACGAACGTAGATCATTTTAATCCAATAGGGAAGCTGACCCGGCGCAGAGGACGTCACTAGCGCATGTACCTTTGCTGGTTGTTGATTTCAAAATTAAAATGGCAATAAAGGAGAAGATTATAAAATATTATGAAATGTTTACAAAATCTTTTGTGTCTAAAGTTGACTTCTAATATTTTTTCTTTCTTTTACCAGGTTTGACGAATTTGTATCCTAAAGGATGCCAAATTATTTTTATATCTATATAATTGATAGTAGCTAATAGTAATTTTAGATACATGCACTTATTATAGAAATAGCAATTAAGAAATAAAATAAGATAATTTAAATACACCTAAAACACCGATGACAAGTGGCACACGTGCTGGTGACGTGACTGGTGGGAAATCGTTGCAGTCAGCTTCCCCATTGAAGCTCTGCCGAATCTTATAGGTGTGTTTGAATTGCAGAAAGTAATTTTTATGCAAGCTCCTTTCGAATTTTAAACACCCAAGCTCGACGAGGCGTGTATATTCCTTGGTTTCAGTCATTTTGTGATTAAGATTTATGCGATCCATTTAGCAACGTCGAGCTTGAGCTCCACCGAATTGTCAGTGGCGTCACTCAGAACACTATATTACAAGAGAGACTGTTACTCAGATTACAGTTAATTGTCACTGGCTGAACGGTAAAGGATGAGATCAATCCGCCTATGGTGTCACAACTAGGAAACACTGAAACACCTCACACTACTCACAGTGCATGCAGGCTAGCTATGCAAAAAGAAAAAATAAAAACAAGAAAGAAAAAGACAACGTTTGCAAAGACTCCGACGTTCGAGAGCCAGAAATCGAGGAGTGGAATAGTTGAGGCGCGACGCAAGCCCTCCTCCGCGGACTTGCCTCGCGGCGGAGACAGCAAAAAAATACGTAACAAAACGCGGGACCTCCGTTTGTGGGGGCGCGAAAAACAGCAAGCCACGACGTCCCGAAAGAAGGATGCCCGAGGGCTCGTTCTCGGGGCGATAGAATCCTCTTCGAAGGAACAGGGACCCCGTCTGATTCGACGCGAAGCTTCTGTCCTCTCGACTCGCGCGACCACCATTTCGTTAATCTCTAACACGTTAAGCTACTCTATCAACCTATTCTATGTGAGAGGGGTTGGTGAAGGGCTAGCGAGACAGTAAAGAAAAAAAAAGTGAAAGGAACCAAATAGAGATTAGGGCGGTAATTGTGAAACGAGGTTCCAACAAAACAGAAACTTCTTCGATGCTGAATTAAAACAAAAACAAAAAGAAAACTAAGGGAACGGGGGGAGGTGGGGGGTGGTAGGTTTTTTTTAAGTGTTGAGGAGTGAAAATAGTGGGGGTTGTCATCAGAAACATAAATCCTTCTCTTTGGGCAAGAGAAACAGGTAGGTCCCGTTCACCGGGCCCATGCACCAAACCCGTCTGTACTTACTACGCGCCCTTATAAAGGAGGTTTCCCTATTCACACAGTCTCTAACTCTCTGAGTCGCGTCCCCGTAAGACAACATGGTCCCGGGGAGGGCGACTGTACAATTCGTCTACGCCGTAAAATCTCTCATCCGCGATGAGGAGGAAGTGGAAGAATGGGTTGTTCGTTCATTAGGCCGACACCTGTCGTCGTGCACGAGCATTCTTAACTCGACTCTTTGGGCTTGCCCTCGTCACCTCGACCATAGGTGAACTGGCCCTGTTTTCGGATGACTCCCGTGGCAGCCACCGCCTCCACGGCTTTTACACGTAAACAAAGAGAACATCGGAGTCAGAGCTGATTACCAATTCACACGCGGACCTGGCAATAGTCAGTTTTGTTCACGGTTTTCGTCCCTGCCCCGCGGAACATCGATAATCGCGCGCTGCGGAGGACTATTCTTTGTGTACCACGAACGTGTGAGAACGAAGAAAATAAATGTAGGCGAAGGGACAGATGATTCTGGATGGAAGTTCAATGCATTGTCGCAGGTGGATGCTTTGTGTTCTGCACGTGCGTGGTAGCTGTGGGGTTAGTCTTGCGTAGCACGGGAACACGTGTGGATTTAGTGTGTTCAACTCTCAACTGGTGGGACGTGGCTGCAACGAGCCTGGAGGTTCTTTAAAAAAATTCATAGCCAATATGTTGCAGCAGTCTTTTAGCTGAAACTTGGTCTAAATACAATTGAGAATTTTTAGAAAAAGCTATTTATAAAATTGTTGCTCTGACTTAACGTTAAAAAGAAAACACTAATTGAAAAATATATATTTTGACACAATGAGTAGTAGTTTTTTTAAGTTTCTATTTCCATTTTTGGTGAATTTTTCAATTCTGGAGCTGCCAAAACAGAAATATTGCACGAAACAGGTTCAAAATTAGCAATAAATGGCTTCTTTGTTATCGAATTTGCATCAAACGTGTATCAAACGATATAGAATATTTTTCCGCATATTACACGTCAAAATTAAAAAATTGTAAAAAATGGAGTTGCACCCTTCTTGCTGCAAACTCCTCAATTTCTATCGAAGATGCAGTGTGCAGTGTACACTTTTCCTACTTTCACTTCGATCAAAGCGAAGCTTCCTCCACAAATCAATTAACCAGCACTTCGCTCTACCAGTTGAGGGTCAATGAGTTTTGCTCCAATGTATGATCCCCTTTCAAGCAACATCGTTGGTTTCCTCCTGGAAACTTCGTGCAGGACGATGATTCAGGATTGAAAGTACTCCCTGTAACATCGACTCTCAGTGAATTATAATGTTGGGCAAATCCACTCGTGTCAGGGTAGTAGACAGAGCAACGTGCACGAGGTAAGCTGCAGATGAAACATGACAGACGATCATAGAGAGATGAAGTGAACGTAGAGGGAAAGTGTGTAGAGAAAGAGGAAGGTACAGTTTCTTGTTCGTTCCAGGGAGAGCGCAAATAGAGAAGAGAAAGAGAAAGAAAAAGAAGAGGATGAACAAAGAAAACAAGATGAAAGATGTTGAAACTAACGAGAGCAAGCGCGCCATTGTCTCGCTGAGGTTGATACACGTTTCCCGATCCGTAAATTGCCACTGAAAAGAAATTCAATGTAAAGGTGTAGTGCTGCTTGGGTGAATTTTCTTCGAGCACTTATCCCTGACGTTCTATTTCCCCAGGATGTTTCAAAGACTGCTAGCCTCGATCTACAAGCTCATGCAAAACGCGAGCTATGCTTGTGCGATCCGAAATGATGAGAAACTGGCTTGAAATATTTACAAGAAATGGAAAAGCACGAGGGTTGTTCAACGAATAAAGATAATATTGAAGAAGAATACTGTCGCTAGGTTTTCAAGTGACGCTGGTGTCACTAGCACAAAAATTTACATAAGAACGACTATTTATAAGCTAGACTATTTATACAGGCAGAAATGAGTCATTGGATGTTAAGTGTTCAGGATGATTAAGAAGACTGGCTTCGTAAACAAGCTAAAAAGCTTTCTGCCACTAGAATAAGACACCCGATGACAGGGTGGGACAAGTGTGTTACACAAGTTCTATTCGTTTCGAAATGAATGTTACTTAGCTCATTAGCAATAGTGTCTACGTTAATCGAACGACCCTCCTGCTCCCAAGATATCCGTCATTGAATTGTGCGAACGATGAGAAACGCGCAGCGCATAGAACGTGCACCAATAAAGTTTCCACAGCTACTAGCAGTCTTCTTGATGAGGATACTTCTATTGCCTACCACGGATCCATGCAACGGCCACGTGCAACTAATGACACAAGGTACTACAGACGTGTTTCATTACTAGCTTCGAAAATCGCCGATCTACGCTCAGTAAACGTCCCAACTGCGGACCGATGTCTACGTGTATCCGGTGGAGAAGTATCCCGAGAAGCATTCGGATGGACCGTTTCGCGATTTCTAATACACTTGGTGCGCTTGTTCGAGCGAGTAACGGAACACAGGCTGCGCGACTGGGTGAACTTTGAAAGAAACGTGTGTGTTGTAGAATGTTGCGCTCGAGGGAAAGGTTGGGTTACCTCTTGGCCCGTGGCCGCAGTAACTTTCATGATGGGCACCTGAGGGGGCAAGAAGAAAGTGTCGAGTGTTAGTTGACGGAATTGGGGCTCGTTAGAGTTCTCAAGTGAGCTAGAAACCTCGACCCCAGCGTCAGACTCAGAGGAGAGGATCACATAGGGGCGGTGAAGAAGGACTGATAACCGTGGGCCAGAATAACATAACGTCGCGATAAGCACGGCTACGATCTGGTATACCAATATCTATCACTTCCCAACGCGCCTAATTTCCTGGCATCCATGTCTTACTCGCTAGAAGGTAACGCTAATCGTTTCTACACGACTAGCCCCCGCCTTGGTAGGAGTAACTCAACTGGAGGCAACATCGTCTCGATGGTCCATTTCCAAATACAAATACTCTACCTAACACTGGCCACTGGCTCTCTGTTTCGTCAGCGACTCCATTCTCCGCGATAATGAAACCCACGTAGAATATTTGTACTTCGAAAGATTCGGCTAATGAGAGTGTCCTCCTCGATACAAAAATGTAGGAGTGTAACTGCGGTGTCAGTGGAGTACCTGATGTGACGCGCGGCGTGAGCGCATCCACGGGCGCATCGGGCGCAGGGATTGGACGTGGCACGGACGGGATCTCCGGAGGATGCGTGGCTCTCCAATAAGCCTCCAGGTACTCGGCCACGTGGTCGCAAGCCTCGTCCAGCTGATTCTCATCCAGGATCACGTCGAACATCTCCGGCGGACACTGCGCCAGCTTTTCAGCCGCGACCATTTGTACGTTCAGGTGTTTGATCTGCGACTTTCCACGGGACTTTATCAACCTCTGCAGCACTTTCGGCGACGAGACCTTCAGGTAGACGATCGTGGGCGCCAGGCTGGTCTTGGCTAGTTGCGACGGATGGTTTATGGTGTCGCAGTCCAGAACCACCAACTGGAAAGTGGATCTCATCGATGGTACCGCTTCAGGCATGAATTGCACTGGTACTGGCGATCAATTACCTGCAGCGTCCTGGCGAGCTCGAAGATCCTCTCGATCTCAGACTGAACCTCAGCCAAACAGCTGCTCCTGCTGGTGGATCGTTCCATGATCGCCCTTTTCGTTGGGTTGTTCAGCAAGGATCTCTTTGCTAACGAAATATCCGCTGTTACCCTGGTGATGATTATTCTGAAATCATGGGGAATGATTGCTATCTGGCCAGCAAGGATTCATACGCACAATGAGATTCAAGATAGATGTATGTGTCACTTGCCTGCCCGCGAATCGATGCTTGAGGAAGTTGAACAACGCCTTCTGCATCATGTCCGTGACCTGGTAACCCTTCAGCGACGGACCCACTAGGACGACAGGCCTCATGGATGGTACAACGTCGTACGGTGTGGTCGTCTCCTGAAAACGATGACGGGCGAGTCAGTCTGACCAATCAGAGCGGAGACCTGCAACGCTAGGATCAGCCCCAGGATAGTCTCACTTACGTAGGACTTCGTGAGCACGGAATGCAACATTGAAAACATTGAAAACAGTTAATGGCCACGTTTACACGGGACATGCGACCTACCCTCCTGCACGGCCAAAGGACCTTCACGTTCGTATGCACATCGGGCATTCTCTCTGTTCGCCACCCCCAGAAAGGCACTTTGGCCAAGCAGTGTGTTCGGTAACTACGATCGACCTATGCTATCAACGACCTCCTACGAACTATTGGTACTCTGATTCGGCTATAATCTAAATGGTCCCTCTACTGTCGGGCGAGCCATTTTCGCTGCCGCGCGACGTCGGGGCGCAACGCACGATGGTTCTCACCGCAAGAACGATGCAAAAGTGGTTCGCCAGGTGCACAGAACCTCCGTCTAGTTATCGATCGATGCTAGAAATCTCTACTCACATCGACACACCGACATATATAAGAAACAGAGATAAACGAAGATGGTTTGTACTGCAGGGTTCATCGAGCAGTCAGCGGACCCGAGAGAAATCCGCTTCGGTGGTAGGGCGGACTATCGCCCCGCGCGCTGTGACAATCGTTGGAACACGCGCCGAAATTATTACGTAAACCCTCCGTGGAGAGCTACGAGGCTCTGAGTGCTCGACGTACTTTTTCAACGAATACACGATGCACAGGGGGTGGGTGGGTTTGTTACAGTCAGTCACACATACAGCCGTATACTCACAGAAATAAATCTGCTAGTCCTCGCGTGGCCCACCGATATTTTCTAGCACCGACAGATAAATTTAGACTCTGAAGCCTCGTCCACGTCACCGGCTTTATCGCGCGAGCCGGACGCTTTGCCAAAAACCACGAAAAATTCTAATCCTCCGCAGGCGATCTGTCGCGCGGCGCCCTTTGCCGATACCGGCGGCTGGAGTCTTACGGCAGAACGTGGACGAGACTTCACGTGTATTGTATGTACTTCCAGCTCTCGACTACGCTAGATCAAAGAGAAACCAAGCACGTTAGACACAGGGGATCATGTAGCCACAGGCACTGGCGGTGCGTCGTGATCGTTTACCGGCTTCTTGAAGAAGTTCTTCCGTTTCTCCTTGGCCGACGGTGTGGTGAGAGCCGCCTTGCCGCCGCGCACGTTCCTCACGCTGTCGTTGTCGTCACCTGTCGAGGAAAACACACATTTCCCCGGTTACTCGCGAAATGGATCCTCCTCCGTCTGAATATCGATGGGTGTCCCTCTTTCTCTCAAGGATCACTAGTGAGAAGCTTGACACGCGATGCAAGTATGTACTAAGAAACCTAGGGTGCTAATTCGATGATGCATTGATCCCGAGGTCATAGAAGCAACTACCAGATGTCATTTTACAGCGGTACTAATTGTCACGTAGGTGTGTGTGTGTGTGTACATGGAGGGACGTGTGTGCGAACGTGTGTGAATCGACTATGCTTGGTGACTAGCGATGGGCTGTGATCGACTGGACGTTGTTTGGATTTCGATCCGAGTGAAAGCGAATGGAATGTGGCACTAATGTCAAGCAAGCTGCGCGCGCAGGTCATTAGGAAAATTAACGGCGATTTCTAAACGGAATATTCCGTGAATCACCTGGAGGCTGATGTAACCGGGCAAGTTATTTGTTTACGCCGGGGAAGATGACATAATGTCCGCCCATTATTTGGCACTCCGAATGACCCACGCGGCGACAGCCAAACTCCCCGTAATCTGATTCACTAGACCGACCATCGCTAGCTTGCAACTTACCCCAGCAACGAAAAGGGCCAAGGTGCCGGTGGGAGTAAAGAAGCTCGCGATAGGTGCGTGTGAAATAAACGAATGCTACGGTGTTTCAATTGTCAAAATACTTAGGGCCACAAGCGCAAGTGTTTCGTTTTTTTTTTAATTTGTCTTTTTTTTTGTCTCGTGGCTCTTTATTTTTGGGCCCGCAGAAACGATCCCTTCGGCCTGTGTTTCTCTGTCGGACATCGATCGGTCAAGATGAGAGAATTCCCGAACAGGTAGATACACCGTTGATATTCGGGGAGGCGGAAAGAAAGAAGGACGTGCTAGGATACCTGGTGTAGGTGGTGTGGAACCACGTGAGGGCATACCACTCTCGCCAAGGTTCCCTGAAGACCCTCCACGCGCCGAATAAAGACCCCTCGTGCCACGAGCAGCGGTCGCCTGCTGCCTCAGGGCCTCCAACTTCACCGGGGATGGGATGAAGCCAACGTCCGCGTTCTCTTTCACGAGCCTACCTATCCACCAGTTGTTGTCGTACTTCTCCTGGGGGGTGCACGCAATCATTACTTTAGACATCGCCCAGCACCTCCGCCGACTGCTATTTACTTGAACGCTAAAACCACTTCAACATTCACTGCGAATGCCTTTAAGTTTCACACCTCTTGGCAGGTGAAACAAGGCTCCCCTACGAAACCCTTGTGCAGCTGTGTGTCGCGGTTCTAGCTCTCGCTAATGTTTCTCGACTATGGCTACGGGCTTGCTAATTGGATATGATGTTTCGTTACGATAGCCTTTATGATCAACTTTACTCTGACGTGTAATAAGTGTGATGAGTTATCTAGACGTCGACTACTTCGTGATCGTTTCATAACTACGACCTCAAGGGGTTAATAGTGGAAGCGTTTAATGATTAATATACTGCCTGAAATAATTACATCCCTCTGTGGGTAGAGCTACGAAACTTTCCAGTACCCAGTAATTTCCAATATGCTGCAACTTAATTCCTCTAATTATTTGAAGCAGTATATTTCGATATATACCTACAGCGATTCAGTTAACTTATTTACAATGCGTCGATGATTCACTCACCATGACGTGCAGGAAGTCGTGGACCTCGAAGCTGACTGCCGAGCCATGAATCGGCGAATCATCGTCGACGGATCTGTCATAGCTGACGTTGGTCCGCACCGCAAACGCTACCGATTTCGTCTGAATAATTTAAAAACGTTCCCGATTAACAGCGCTCTCGCGGCACGTACGAAACGGGACCAAAGCAGCTCGTGAATTTTTTAAGGGGCACAAACATGGCAACAGTGAAAACGCTTATTCTGTCGTACGTAATATCGACTTTCCCCTATTAGGTCGCCGTACGATCCCTTGCAACGCAGCAGGTATCCGCGCAACTATAGCTCAGGCGCAGAGGGAGAATCGATGAGATCACGGGTGATCGGCACATCGTCAACGCTGTCCGCGTGACAGGTTGTCGAGTTTGATAAAGAATAAAAGTCTGTACATCGATAGGCCACTCCTCGTGTTTACTGGGATGGTCGATGCCTCGAAGGTCGCTCGTTAAAATCAATATACATTTATCGTTCAATTCGTCCACTCTGGCGAACTCCGACATTGATCTTTTATAATCCAGGAGCAATTACTTGGCATTTTACTTGGCCCCATCTCTGAGCTCGAGCTTTCACTTTCACGTCTTATAAAAGTATAGAAATTTGGGGTGAGATGGAAAATGGCAAGATTCTAGAGTAAAGTCGCTTCTTCAATAATCGTTATAGACGGGAAAGTGGTCAGGAATAACTATTTGTAGCAGGGAAATAAACAGAGCCGGCATCGAAATCGTTCGTCGATAATTGCACGGTGAACGGTGCGGGCGTATTATATCGACATTAAAGCACCGCGCGATCAAAGGCAATAATATCGGGTCTGAGAGCGCGCACAATGCATCCGCATCTATCGTGGAGACAAAGGATCGCGGGGACGTCTAATTGGTTTCGCCAGCCAGCCTCTCCCTGTCCCGTTCCCTCTCGGCGTGAAATCTCATTAGTCTGGCGCGCGTATTCATTGACACGCTTTCCATTCCTGGCCAGGCGACTTACGCCGGCGAAAGCGGTGACGCGACGTTCGGGGGCAAGTGGCGGATCGATAGCAACGATTTACGAAAGACCGGCGGGAAAAACAGCCCCCGCGATGGATGGGAGGTAGGAAGGAGAGGAAAAGTGGAACATGCGAAAAGATCAATGACTTACCTTGGCTTCTTCAAGTTGATTGAGGGCCTTCCTCTCCTTCTCGCGACGCAAGCTCTCTTTCTCCTCATCCAGCGAGAAATCCGAGCTCGGCTGCGAGAAGTTCGAGTCCGCCGAGCCCTGGAACGCAGAACAAAGTGGTCTCAATCACGCCCCGAAGCGGTGGCAATTAATCCATCGAAACCATTATGCCTGGCCGCTTTCCCCCCATTATTGACAGACAAATATTCAATCTTTTGTGTAATAGTTTTCATCGACATATGGAATTCTTGGTATACAGATGGGA
Organism: Andrena minutula; assembly: GCA_929113495.1. Classification (NCBI taxonomy): domain Eukaryota; kingdom Metazoa; phylum Arthropoda; class Insecta; order Hymenoptera; family Andrenidae; genus Andrena; species Andrena minutula. Next base: position 25,664,167 of record OV815994.1, read on the forward strand.
AGTGTGGTATAGAGAATCGAGAAGTGACGATTCGAACAAGTTTCGGGTTACGAAGTTTCTTAAAGGTTGGTTTTGCTATACGCAACGTCAAGAGTTTCAAAGTCGATTTTCTCGAAAATGAAGCACGATATCAAAAAAAGTTACTCTTTCTTTTCGACTTATAACAAGTGAATAAGTCGAGAAGAAGGAATGAATTTTTTTGATATTGCGCTTCATTTTCGAGAAAATCGACTTTGAAATTCTTGACGTTGCGTTCAGTCGCGTATAGGGAAAGCTACCTTAGGGAAGGATTATTTCGGTGTCAATTAAAATGATAGATTTCGTGGCACATTGTACAGTCCACCGAGACGACCCTTCGCTTCCTGTCTGGTATCTCCTTATCGATTACCTCGGACAAGGCGAAACCAGCCGGCTATATAATCTAAAAGTCGAGACTCCACGGTGGCGTTACATCGTGTTCTACATTCCCAGTAAGCTTCCCAGCGCAACGATCGCGGCAGCACGGCTCTCGTGAGATTTTTCGCCGGCCCCAAGTTCCAAGAACCGCGCGAAGTCTCGGTGTTTTGTCCAGGAAAGCCTCGGTGAAGTTCTCGAGAGCTTTCAGTGTCGGGGGCCATTAGTTTAGAAAGAGAACTCTCGTCGGTTCTGAAACGACTGGGGCCAGCTCTGCTTTGAAGCGTCCAGTGCTTCGCAAATGTTGTAAAGTAATGGTAGTTTCTAATGATTTCTCGTTCGAATCGAAACAGCCTGCACCAATTTAGCAATTGCTTGCACGAGGACCTTCGTCACTCAAGAACTTAGGGATTTATTTTTTTAAAACACCCTTACGCAGTTTGTATTAAATTATCCCGCGCAAAATCGTTTATGATACTCCTGTAAGTTCATCACAAAGAGCCTATTGTAAGCATAAAAGAGTTTGAACGAGAATTTTCTAACAATAAGCGGGTTAATGCTCAGTTCAGTAGAAAAGGTCCGTGGCTGGGCAGACACGTGTACATATTTCCTTATTCCGCGCTACTCTCCCCTTGCTCGCTTCCACTGTGGAATAAACGATATTAAGTGGTCACTTAGGGATGCTATGATGGGCCAGACCTGTCACTGCCAAAATATATCAACAATTTATGACACTGTAACAAGTAAGTGTCTTAACAACGTATTGTAACAGGTCTCTGAGAGAAAGTCTGCCAAAAATGTCTATATTTCACAGAATCGATATATATCGCGCAAGCATCATCGCTAATTCGACACCACTTGGGTCAAGAATTATCCGCGACAAAAATTAGAATCCTATCTATACGTCTGCTCCACGCAGACCGTTGCGTCAGCATGGTAAACGAATGCCCAAATATTTCAGGAACGCCCTGCATCGTCCATTGGCAGCAAAGTAACGAAAAGTGTCTCTTCCAAATTAATTCCCCTGTTCGCATTAATCGAATTCGACCGTGTACACTGGGGAAGGCTCGTCGATTGCCAGTCGTAAACAAGAAGGCGACGGAGGGCAAGACGCAATTCCTAACGGTTCCATCGATCCCGACCGACGACATTGACGTATTGATCGACCCTTCAAAGTCAAAGGCTCCCGCTTGCCTCGTAATTAGGTAGTTAATTAAATGCTACGGGCGGACAGCGCGCATCGCGCCACTTAATCGGGCATTCGATTTGCATTTTGCCGCGGGATCCGGCGACTTCGAATTTCAGTGGGAACGATCGGTGGGGATCAAGAAGCGCCTGTACGTTTACAAAAAGATTCCCCCTACCCCTCGAGTCCTCATCGTCCCACAAAGGGATTTTTCCCCCTGGGGGAATGAATTCATTCGGTTGGGGGTCGTAGCCATGCCAACGGCCTTTGCTTAATCGTCTCTCTCCGTCTGCCTGTTTCTCGTGCGTGACCGTGTAAATTTGTCTATGCGTGCTACCGCGACCTTGCCCGCCTCTCTGGAGGCCTTAGGGGCGAGGGTGGCTAGGAACAAATGAATGCAACAATTTTTCCGCGTGTCTGCAGGTAACGTGAATATTCTACTCTGGTACAGGGCTGTGTTTCAAAGTTTGGAAGAGTGTAGGGTGAACGTGGAGGATTCCGCACTTGAATGGAGGACAAAATTTATTACAGCAGTAAGAGAATTGTGAAATAGGAGGCTTGGAATAAGAGAATTAGGGAATGTTGACTTTGAGGAAAAAGGGTTCAGAATATTGAAGTGTGTGGAAACAAATTACGGGAACTATTGGGAATAATATAAAAGAAATAATGAAAGGTTGACGTATGCATATAAAAGTGGCTGCAACAAGGACGATAACAGCAACTGCAGGATCAATGGAGCGTATCAGAAACGCTCGGTTTCACGCTGAAAACGTAAACCAGATCGATTTAGATTGCAACGCAAAGGATCGCGGCTTTGCGACGACGGCACGGCTCGACGCTTTTGTTTTCACGCCAGGCTGATTAATGTGGAACTTCTATGACGCGTTGCACCCCACGGGGGCACGTTTATTAATCGGGAAAGAGAAGGAGACGCCACGCAGGCGAAGTTCCCGTGCAATCAATTTACTTTGTGCGAAGTTGGCGAATCATTGACACCCTTTTGTGTAAAATAGCCGTGTTATCCTCGCGAGGGATGTGATCTTTATCATGGCTTATAAAATATGCGTTACAAGTAAAGAAAATAATGTAAAGATAGATTCATTCATTTCATAACAAATTCGCATCCTTTCACAAGAATTACTTTTTCTCGACGTTTCTAATATTCCTATTATATTAAAACATTCCCACAAACTTCTGTCAATGGACCTGCTCCTTTATCCTCATCTTTACCTTCGACTGTGTGTCATTTTTTGTGCGGGCATTGAGTGGTACTTCAAGAAAATAGAAAAACAGAATTACAAATCACTCAAACCGCTACCTGAACCTTTCAGAAACCACTGCACCCTTAAATCAAGCAACTCAAGTAGTGCATAACAAGTGCAGCTTGCAAAACACCATAAAACACAACCCCCTTCTTCTGGAACGTTACGGAACGATTCCCACCCTAAGTGAAAGGAGAGTTCAGCTGAAAGTCCCTGGTTGTACCTGAGTGAATAGCTTGTTGTAGCCAGTATTGTGTTGATTGTATCCGATCATCGCCGGAAGCCACCACCAGGGCCGTCCTTCGAGTGGCTTTTATCCACTTTCACGGGGCCCTGACTCCGTATGGCCCAGTTTCGATCTTGGAACCGGCACGACGTTGATCCTGCTAAGCTCTCGCTTAGCACACGCTACCGCATTGCGTCTCCCCAGCCGTTTCGCCGTCCCGTCGGTTTGTCAATGCGCCTCTCTGCACGGTGCTTCCCTGTACGCTTGAAACGCGATCTCGCTGCGCCGCTACGCCATGCTGGGAGACGCGAGGCAGCAGGGCACCGGGGTCCCTCCCTCAGGCACACTTCCTCGACTTTTTCCGCTTCCGTTTGCAAGCCATCCAAATACGCGTCCCGATCTACTCCCGGCTCCCGAGCGTCATCGTATTTCGAGGGCCTGGTGCTTGGACCTTCGCGAGCATCGTTGACTTCGCCGCGAGAAGAGCGCGCTTCTGATCGAGGTCCTCTCCTTTCTGACACCTGAGGACGCTGTGGGCGAAGTCGTTCAGATGGCGAAAGGACTTGGTAATCCGACAGATGGACGCAGGCATAGTCCGGATTAACGGGCGTCTGAGAATTAGGGGGGACACTCTTGGGACATTCTGAAGACCGAAGATGGAGACTCTGGCCTATCAAGGCAGCCTGAACTTCGACAGTTATTTGTTGGCTTTCTTAGAGTGATGGGATTAATGAAAGCTACATTGCTAGTAACGGTGGAGAGTATTGAAAGTGGCTTGATGAATTTTGAGAGGTAATGGAATAGATGGATGTACATAGGCAAAGTTCAGAGTAACAACAATCAGGATAAAAGCTGAAAAATTTCGTCCCTCAGGGCTTGTTTGCTCCGCGAGAAATTTACAACTATTTCAGTCCAATCCCAAAGTAACACATTCCACAATATTGAAACCTCCATCACCCCTACAGAAAGCAAAGGCAAAATATGGAACATTCGAAGAACTACGTTCCCCATGCCCTCGCACCCCTTTCTCCAAGAATCCTAAAATTTCCATCGCCATAAAAATAAAAAAAAGGGACGGATAGAGTGTTCCAAGAACCTCCTCCGATCCTAACCACATTTCAACCTTCTCACCTCGATCCCTTCAACGAACTATCGATCAACATAGATTTATACTTCTCCCGCAGTGCCAAACGGGTGCCCATTCCACTCCTGTTACCAAATATGCTCATATAATTACTCCCCGAGCTCGAATGTTAACGAAGCGGCCTGGTCTTCTCCGGTGCACACGTTTTGACCCTCTAACCATCGCTCACGCGTTAATTACACCGTGGCAATTAACCCCACAACGATTTCAATGCAGAAGAAAGAATCCTCAAGCATCTGGACAGCGTCTGTCTGACTCATCGCGAAGTCTGCTAGCGCAGCATCGAAACCACTGTGAGTTAGAGTATCGAGGTTTATTTTGCCAGGCCGATTTCACCGAAAACATGAAACGCGAACTTCTCGACGCCTCAAGGTCTCCCCGGGTTAAACTCTGGACGCGATATTGTTTATGTAAATCCACGGTGTGCATTGGTTACGTGCGTGGGCCAGCCTGTCACGCGTTTAATAGCCGGGATAAGCCCTGTAGGGTTTCGATTATGTATTAGTGAGGCGGGGGGGATTATTAAGAGATTTCAACGTGCAATGTTTCTCTTCAATGGATCGCCCGTGGAAATTGGATTTCCACAGCGGTGCAAGCTCGAGCAGCAAATGGAACGTGAAGAATAGAAGCTAGATTGCATTAGAGAAAGGTCTGTGCAGCGTCACGCAACTCCCCGATCGGTCTACCGGGCTGGATAATTAATTACCCGAGGTAGCCGGATAATTAAATCTACGAGCCGGAGCAACCGAGAGCGCAGCAATTCGGAAAACTGAGGCTTCTCGGATTATCAGCTTCACCAGGGAGGCGCAATCGATTCCGTTGACCCCTTTGTAACGCTGTGCCCCGAGCCGGCTGTCCTTTTGTAAACAGTCGAAGATAATTCAACCCCCACGGAACGATCACCGATTTCACGTGAAAACTCCTGCCACTCAGAGACAACTATACAATGTGTCGCACAGAAGAGACCAATCTTCAGTAATGAGGGTGTTCTATAAAGAATAATAGACCCCTCGTATCCAGGGTAGCTTCCTCTCTGTCCTCCCCGCGAGCACGACCGCGAGGTAATTCAGCTCGAAGCGTGTCGAGGAAAAGTACACTGGGAGGAGGGGAAGGGAGACGACAAGCGTTTCGTCGCTTCAAAGTAGCTCCCACTCGACTCTCCCGATTAGCAATCCTTCAGAAAGGATTTGCGAAAACCACGACACAGAGCCACGAAGAGTGGAGGAGTGCTACGCTGCTAAGCGGGTCAACGACATCGCGGAGTCCACGTTCCTGCCCGTCGATAGACTCTGCCTGCCGCGAGGCGTTATCCACGATTATCGAGGGCCTGCCTGCGTCCATCCTCGTCGCTGCTGTCCCACCGATACTCCGTGTGTACCTGCGCTCGATCTCCTCGCACGGAAGCAGACGAGGAAAACAAATATCAACAGCTTGGAACCTCGAGGCTGGCCACTGTCGCGTGTTCCCCGCGAACCGTTCTGTCACGCGTGTTCACCACTCGGCCCACCGGCTGGTGGACTGATCCCTCGGTGTTGTACAGCGGTCGCAGGCAACGCGGTAGACACGCACGACAGGTGTAACGGCGATGGGACGACGTTTCTCCGCGTACTGACACTACGGCGGCGGTGTTCGCGTTCCTGGCTGGGTTAGTTGATACATCGGCCTAAGGGTTTTCCGACTCACCCGCTCTGTGGCGCCACCGAGGAAGCCGGACGACACCCCCGTGACTATATCGATCCACCGACCAACCCCTCTCGTCCCGATCTTCGCCACCCGCCGCGACCCACACGACAACGCCAGGCCACTGCACCCTGAAGGCAACGTGTCCTATCAAGACCCACGCGCGCAACGTTCCCGCGTCGGTGTGTGTGCGTGTGTGTGTGTGTAGACGTGCTCCTGGCAACGTGTGCATGCCCCGACGATCGTCGATCCATGGGACCACGAGGCGTCTTCCCCGCGGTCGGCTGCGGTCAAAGGTTCCACTGGCAAAAGTGTGTCATTCGGATGAATCGAATGTTTGGCCCGACCAGCGCCGAGGGTCGCGGGCTACGGAGCCGAGAATCGAGACGACGGCTTTTTTGCGGCGGGAGGGTCATCCGTGAAGTGTCTGACGCTGATTCTGATGGAACGATGCGTGTTTGTGGAGCAGGTAACGCTCGGGGAGTCGGTGCCTTTTTTGCTTCGCTGCGGGGGCGTGATTGAAAGGGGTCAAACTGATTTTCAGTGTTTCAGGGTGTCGGGAGAGGGAAAGCTTGTTGGATCGAGTGGGTTTGTAATGTTGCTTGATGTGTGCTATTAGTTTGGGGATCTTGGAGGATTCTTTGTGAGTGGTGCATATACCGAGGATGTTCCTCGTTAGTTTTCGTATTTTTGGAATTTTTAGAGAACTTTCAGTAGGCAGATTTTCATGGAAGGGTCGGTAAGATGGTGCACAGAACTTGGAAAGGAGATATGTTGAAGTGTACTCAAGATGCATCGTTATATTGACCTGGGTCGTGCATTTGCATTGGTATTCGGGCTAGTTAGATTCACCAGCTATTTCTTCTGCAGTGAATGTGATGTTAGTTTCCTTTCTTCTCGGGTGAATTGAGCTCACTGTGGCGCTTCAATACGTTGAATTTCAATCAGACGTTTCATGAGAAATTGAAGGAGATTCGGGGCAAAGGGTCTTCATCAAACAGCAAACATAAAGTCAGGAAGTGACGTTTACTTTACGAGACTTCTCGTTTGGAATCTTGGTTATAAATGTCGTGGATCAACCTCAGTTGACGCGATAGTCGACTAACAGGAGTTCCTTCGAAGAGAGCTGCTCGTGTTAATTAAATCTGTGACATTAGACGTGACACGGGGATCGCAAATGAAGTTCTCGTGCTTTAATCCTATTAGTCGTCGATGAAGCACGACGTTAATGATTGATTGCATGCTCGCTTTGCCTTGTAACATATTCAATTTGACATGGACTTCCAGCTTGATTCCGTGTGTATTAATATTACGAAGCTGTCGAGAACAGCGTGGAAATTAATCCATCACCGCCGAGTGTAAAGCTCATTTTTCAGCATTTTTTTTATTTAGATATTTATCTGACAGTTTACTCTCTTGTTCTCTAATTTCCACCCTTGTTACGCGTCTTATGTGATTATAAGCAGAAAATAGCTGCTTGATGCCACAGAGCAGGAATTCCAGTGTATTTTCTGCAATTAGGCGGATACATCTCCAAGGTAAGTTTCCAGTGCATCGTGACATCATTATACAACGCGCATGTCAGTGCACACAGCGACTCGTGACCGCAAACCGATCGAATCGGAGCATCCTTTGACACATGCCCACTCACGTGCAGATGTCGATACAAAGCGTATCCCGAGCCATCGACAAAATATCTTTGCCCCGTGTACAGACGTCCGACTTTGCTCGACAGGGAGACCATGTCCAATTTGCAAAATACAAGTCACAGAAGTTTGATTTGACATAACTTGGCGACCGAGAGGACTCTGGGGCATCGAAGGACGTCTCAGCTATTTCAGTATAAACGTGGTATTGGGGCGTCCTGTCATTTAGAATCAATTACAAAAATAGACCAGTTACACAAGCCATCCGTAGAGAGAATCAATTCTCCAATATCGCAACTGAATTTTTATTAAAATTAGAAACACACCATTGCCTTTTAATTCCTGTTTCATAATTTCTCATTAACCCCATTCAATTTAAAAAAGAAGTGCAACAACATCAAACGCTGTCTGTCAAATTCGAATACGTACTTACTATCACCACAAACCCATTTACATTACATACCTAAACGAATTCAAAACGCATCTTCCACATCCCTTCACGCGGAATCAACTTATCTAGAAGAGCAACGCGAGCAACCCTTATGCATCACCCAACCCATGAATTTCGACCATGAATTAGCGCGAAATCAAGATCTCGTTAGCCCCGTTTCATTTACCTTCCTCTTGCCAAAGGGCTTGTAATGCTCCCGTCTGGCTGGCCGTCGAAGATGCGCCATTTTCCAGCCACGTGAGCACGACGAAGCTCGTGAAAGAGACGAGTGCCCTGATGCTTGAACGGTGTGGCAGCCTTTCGCGTGGTAACTATGCCCCTCGGTGGTGACAACGATCGAGCCAGCTACGTTCTCTCTCGGCCCTCTGCGTGGATCAGCGTTCGTCAGCTCCGCGAGTCCATCGACTTCCGGTACGAGGCACTTCGAGTTCTGCTCCTAAACCGCATTTATCACGGGCCGACTGTCAATTCGTTCTCATTTCCCGCACTTCGTGGCTTCGTCTCAGTCGCCGATCGCTGGGGACGCATCGAAGGGGTCGCTTCCTTTTACAGACACGGATCTGCTCATCGAGGCGAACGACTGCGGAGAACGATAAGCAATGGCCCCTCAGGTGCTGGCGAAACTAGTGATTAATGCGCTTCTTTGCGCCGCGGCCGATCTTTGGATCCATGCCGAAGAGCAAACGTTGTATCTTGAGACGCGTTCGGTGGTATATCGAACGCATAAATCTTCAGCCTTAACCTTGACTGTTGTACCAGACTTTATGGTGAAAAGAACGCCAGTAAAACAGCTCAACAAAACAGAAGACTGAGAATCCAGTCTACTAACATCGAGAAATTAATATCGCTAGGTGAACTGTTGTTTATCGAGAGGAGCACTGTTGTCACCATCCTTATACAGTATTCTCAAATCATCTACAATACTGTCCAAAGAAGAAATCACTAGACACCCTCTTCCAATGCATCCCACACTCCTCGATCTCCCTAGGCACGAAGCACGAACTGTGTTTTTAAGCATTCGTACAGGCTCTTCCAGGAAAGATCCACCTATTCCTGAGTTCCTCCTGCGTCCAGTTCCAAACCACTTTGTATCACTTTCGACCGCGCAGAACAAAGGTGCCACGTGTAGACCGAGTCGAAATGACTGGGACAATCGGCCGAGGCGCGGTTCACCGTGCACGATCGACGATCGATTCGCGGTGCTGGAGCCGCGTCCCGCTTCTCATCCGTGTCTCTACTCCGCGGACAGACGATGAATCGGTGGAAACTGGCACGAGACGAGGCCGGTACGCTTGTACGTGTGGTACTGGTGCGACGAGGAGCTTTTGGAACGCATCACGACCTCCTCCGCTATAAATAAAACGGTGGCCGCCACACCGAAAACTCTGCCAGCCAGCCGAGAGCGCCGAGGGAGCCTCGATTCGTCGTGATTTTCCTCGTTCGGCGGAGAAACACAGGGGGAAGAATGCGAGCGGGCCAGAGCCGCGGCTGCCCGCCGCGGAATGTGAATCATCCCGCGTAGCCTCCTATCTTGTATCAAAATAATATTCCGTGCGTACGGAGTAACGGAGTCGAAGCACCGAAGATAAATCACCTTTTGTAACGTGTCCGGAGAGATTCATTTGACTCACGAGTGAAATATAGTTCGGAGCTTTGTGAACTGCGAGCTTCGCGAAGGTAAACGTGTCATTGTCTCGGGGCAGCGAATTAAAATTTTCAACGATCCTCATTTTCTGTAGGTCTTTCCTGAATATTTCTTGTATTAAGAAGCTACTGATGACGAAGAGCGAAGAAGGGAGAGCGACAGATGCGTATCGTAATCGATAAGTAGGTCTGGGTTGTGTCTAGGTTGCGATCGAGGCGGCTTGCTTCCAAAATTTGTCAAAGCTGAACAGGTAGACGCACGCCAAGCAAAATAACTCGAGAGTATACCAGTGTTTAATGCTGTTCACCTGCTCCCGGGTATCGAGCGTGCCTGATGCGTTGAATTATTCCCAAAAGGCACAGCGGTGCCGTTATTTGATTTCGTTTAAGGGATCAGTCAACTATGACGCTCGCAAGCTTCGATTCGTGACTCGCCAGGATGTATCCAAAAGACGTTGTCGTTGTGCGACGAATCCGCGTGGAAGTTGCTTTTGAAGCCTGCGGGTTGCTTCGTGAAAGGGTGAAGAAAGGATGAAAGCGGTCGATAGGCGCGGTGAAATGGCATTGTGCTTGCAGAAGCTACGTATAGATACAAGGATTGATCCAAGAGACTTGGAAGATTCTCTTATTTTATTGGTGCGTTTGGTCAGCAATTCAGATTGGTTTTGAAGCTTTATTTTGCTGAGAAAATCTTCACAATTGTAATTTGATCGGTGGTGGAGTGTGTTTTGAGTGAGTTTATTTGAAATTCCACTGGAAGAAGAGGAACGGCGCTGAAGATTGTTTTTATTGGACACAAGAACTGAGTCTGTACAAGTTCAGCTCCCTTTCCCTAGGAATTCTGATCCAGAGGAATGTTGTTTGACTTTTTAAAGCGTTTACAGGTTTTTATACCGTTTGAACGGCTCAGCTTTTCCGAATGAATGAAATCCTTTGTGGGAGGCACTGTACTCAAGTACTCAAGTACTCAAGCCTCAACCAGTCGCAGGAAACCGTCGACGCTGGCTTTTCCGTCGCGTTTTCAACAACTTAACTGGGTCAACTTCGTGTTTCGTCGCTCGGGAGCAAGACACAGAGTCAGCAATTTCCTTAAGCGGCGATAATTTTTCATCGACTTAACAAGACAGTTTGTATCAGGATGCACGGCTCGGTGCAGTATTTATCTTTCAATTTTAACCATCGTTCTTGGAGATTGATGCACGGATTTAACAAAGCCACGGGAGATTGATTAAAATCGCTTTCGCGAAGTTTTGATCAAACTTCAACATTCTTTAGTATGTTTAAATAAGAGACCCAAGTGCAAACGAACTATGCGTCGGCGCCTTCAGATCGAGCGCGTCGATTTCTGTGCCAACAAACGCCAGTCACCTTTGGCATGGTGCGCATCTCGACTTTTAGAAATTCCTTCTCATCACATTGTACAGTTCATAGCAGAAATGATGAATCCGAAAATTTAATAATTTAGCAATATTTTTACATTAATACAATTGCCGTCAAATTTCATTTAAACCATGCAAGAAGAATCGTTTCATTGAAAAATTGAATCACTTTCTTTTTAAATTAGTCCCGTTTAGATGTTTAATCTGGAGATCCCTGATTAGACAGACTTATTTAAACGGAGTTTTATTGAAAATACAGTGGAAATCGATATCCACTTTCCATAGGAAGGTAACTGGGGATTTCTTTGCCTGGAGGCGCTTCGAACAGTCCAAAACCGCCGCGTGTGGCCAACCAAGCAAACTAAACTCTCGGAAAATTCGAATTCCCCGCCGAAAGAATGTCGATCGCATAGAATCCTCTCTTACCGACGGAAGGTACCACGAATATTGACGTATAACAAGCTGTAAACGGCAAGATTCCGGGAGATGACTCTAGAAGCTTGAACGGCGCGGGAGATGCAATTTCAAATTTATCGCAAATGTTAGAAACTCTCGCGTAAACATAAAAATAACACTAAATATTACCTGAAACATTTAAAACATTGAGTAACCAACATTCAAAATAAATGAAAGGAAATGCCTCTGACCGAAACATCAATGATTACAAACTCTTTCCCCACTGCGATTTGTCATTGTTATTCCACGAATAATAACTGTTGAATCTTCAGAAGAAAGGGTATCCTTTGCAGGGAAAAGTTCTGGAAACCTATTAGCAGTATTGTGATCGAACCCCGGAGCTCTTTGAATAGTCGTCCCTCGTTATTGTCGAGCGGAGTATCCCTCTGCCGGAAGAATCAATGCTAAATATACAAACTCCGAAAGTCGTTGCTGCTGCACCGGATGAATTCACAGCGTTCTTCAGCGGCCCTTACAGAAACGTTTTCCGTTTTAATTATTCACCGTCCTGGCAACTCCGTCGTTGTTTTCATTTGCGTGCAACCACCACTTCCTTTGAACCAGACTTTCAGACCACTTTCTATTCATTGAATCTTCATCTGTTCCTATTGATCTTTCTAATACATCGCTACTAGCGTATCTACTCCATAACTGCTTCCATACTTCTCACTTACAACGTATGTGACCCAGTCTTCATCAGAATAGACACCAAGAATATTCTCTTTACTCCTCAAATACAGTAAGCTGAGCAGAGGGATCAGGGCACTAAATAGGAGTGTGTCAGAAGCAAAAATAAAATGAAGAGACTCAAAGGACATTGGTAGAAATTGGCCAATTAGGTCCCGGCTGACGACGAAAGTTTTTTATAGGATATGTTTCTACAGGTCTTAAGAAATCCGAAATGCATAATTATTTTTTTGTGTCCCCAAGTTCGATCATATCTCCCAGCTACACGTTAAAACGTCCTGGTTACGTATGTCCCAGCGCTGAATTTTCCATTTATGTTGCATCGTTGACAAAATACTTTCATCTCACGTTCCGCCTTATCTCTATAATATTCTTCGCAACAATCTTTCTTACCACGGGTCTAATTATAGCGAGGAAATATATAAGTCATAGCGGCACACTCGACATTTAAATTTGAATCCTTCTTCGCCTATATTTCTGCTGATTATTATAATTCCCTTCCACCTGATATTCGAGGGCTAAATTCGTTTCCTGATTTTAAATGTAAAGCTCGACGATATATATTTCTACACTATTCCTAAGTCACCTCTATAATCTTTCTTTTCCTTGTCTCGTCTCTGTCTGTCCATCTATGTGTATGCTTTTCTATCTTAATGCACCACAATAATTTTTTCTCTTAATAAGTTTTTCTCTAAATTTTTCTGTTTTTTTCTTTTTTTTCTTCTCTTTCCTAGTGTTAGTTTTAGTTTTAGTTATTTAGTTACGGTTAGGCTTCTAACAGTATTATACTGCAGCCTCACTTTTTACTTCGCTATTCTTTATGTATTACTATTCTTTGTATTTTTCCAAGTAATAACGACGAATAATAATAATAATAATAATAATAATTTACCCTGGATGATTTACGACGAGAAACTTATAAGGAACTTCCTATAAAGAGCTTTCATTGCCAGCCAGGTCCAAAATTGACCAATTTTTACCATTGTCCAAGAGGATATCTGTAAAGAAACTCTTAACGAAGTCCAAAACAGCGGGACATCCTCCCATACCAAATCCACCCATCAATCTACGCGTTACCCCAGAAGAAATAACATCGCACCCTTCTCCATTCGTGCCTCAACCATCTTCCACATCCTCCCACTAAATTTCCCGTCGAAAACTTCGTTTTCGCGCCGCCTCACGTGCACCTGTTTCGCCTCAGCCGCGGTTGCATCACCGTAGCCGCTGCCTCCGGAAATGTAGGCCGTCTCTAGCCGAGCAAAAGCAGATTTAGCATCTCCGCGCCCCCTCCCCCTCTCGCCGCCTCGTCCTACCCCGTTTACGCTCGCTTAGAGCACGAGCCCAGAGTTTTTCCAGAGGCACGCGAGATACAAGCGTGCTCCGTGGCATGGAAGAGAGAACGCGCGGCCACCGCCAGCTGCACCAGCGGCGATATACTCGACGAAGGTCGAGCCGTAAATTGTTCTCGATTGTGGCGAATTGCTGGACGATCGCTATCGCGCCCCTCGAAATTATTTTCTCCGCCGCGGACTGCGTGCACACGACTGAGCCCGTGGTAACGACCCGGCCGTGGGTAATTGCTGCGCCGCCTAATGCTCCTTAATTTCCTCCACTCTACGCGCTAACTCTCGCGGCCGACTCGCTTATCGCGCAATTAAGAAATTAAAGTTCGCCTCCGTGCCGCGATAAAGGCTCGTCCCGATGCAAACACTCGGCTCCGCGCGATGGACACTCGCGAGTTTCCCGTATTTACATTGGCCCTACTCCGTGTGCTGCTTTCCGTGCGCAGAGTGCCCACCCACACAGACCCATATCGTTAGGGTACTTTAGAATGCCACGTTTTTTCCGTTACAGAGGGCTGTTTCGTGTTTTTCTCTGGGCCCTTTGCAGGGCACAGTAACTGGTACTTGGAGAGGCTTATATGGAATGCAGAGTTTCTGGTACTTTGACTGCTGCTAATGAATGGCCTGTGTAGACTGCTCCATAGAGATTAAGGTACACGTAGTGCTCTGTATGTTTGTTGTAAAACGTTCTGAATGCGAGGTGTCTGGTGCAGTATGGCATATGTCGATATATGCTACGATCTGTATAGAATGCACTAAATACAAGCTGTCTTTTGTAAAATTGTAAAACTCCTCATTTCTTTCATTTAGATTGCTGTAGGGTAGACGTCGCAATTATTGCTAGTGGCCCTATTACTACCACTCGATTTACTTTATTTAATAAAAGAGTAACGTATAAAGAATAAAGTACAAAAATATTTATTATTAAATTGAGACTGTTCTCCTTCTTATTATTATTGTTGTACACTATTCTTGATACGTTACGTTTTCTTCAAGTAAAATAAATAAAGTGTAAAGACATCTATTCTATGCAGGTTCCAGAGAATTTCAAATTGTGCAGAGGGCTGTGTACGAAATGTCCTGTACAAAGTGCCTTATATACAGTACTCTGTACAGAGCGCCCCGCACTAAAATTGATCTGCAGTGTTCTGTGTGCGCAGCGCCCTGCATAGGCTTCTCTGCAAACAGTCATGAACAGAGCACTGTGTGCAGATGCCAGACTTTTCTGAATTTGTGTGCCCAGCATACAGAGTTTCCCGAATACCGTGTGACCTGTGCAAAGTGCTCCATACTAGAACTGTAATCATTCGAATATTCGAGTAATTTCGAATACAAATAATTTCTCGAATAAGGGAGCGTGGGGTAAACACGAACGCGGGGTAATCGCGAATGCGATGTTACGGCGTTTTAATAAATAAAAACGGTGTTCCCTCTCCACTAGCTAATAGTCGTATTCTACGCTGCAACGAAAGTAATAAACATTCAAGATAAACACAATTTATTATTTTCATCATGTTTCAAGTAATATTTTGTCCATTTCAATTGCATGTAATTATTGTTGAATTAATGATACAATTTTTTTTTTTGTTGAAATAAAGCCCTTTTTACCAACATTTTGTGACCAAGGCATTGCTTGAATTATGATTCTAACATTCTTTAATAAATTCTTTTTTATTTTTTGATGTCGTGGGGCAATGACGAACAACTCGGATGGAGTAATCTCGAACCTTTGAGATTAGCAACGATAACCGGTTTTTATGAAATTTTCAGCATGTATAAAACTTACTTAAATCCCCGAAAGAGATTTTTAAATTTTCATTGCAGGCTCAGACAAAAAAAGTTTAAAAAATCTTTACTATTTTTTCGATATTCCGACCAATTGCAATTTTTTTCTAACGCACAAGAAGAGGAATTTAAAAAATACATTAGGTATAGGTTGTAGTAACATTCTTGATGAGTTGACCATTGCAGCCGCGCTTTTTGTGCAACTTCTGCGATATTTATCACTCTTTTCGTGATTACCTCACGGCAGTCGAGTAATCACAAACACCAAGGGTTTTGCTTTTTCACAATAAATTTGATTTTTATTATAATTTTTCAAAAAATCGTTACAGTACTTTATAGATGAATAGTTTAAGTATATTTGTAAATAATAAACAAATTCATTTCTTATATAGTTTTCATTTTGTTTGCTTTCTTGCTTAGGTGTTCGTAATAACCCCACTCTCCCTTATTCGAAGATTCCTGATTATACGAATTTCCAATTCGAATTCTCTGTTATTCGAATATTTACAAATTACATTATTCGAATAATCGTTACAGCGCTACTTCATAAAAACCTGCTCCTGAGAAGGTGCCCCGGTCGGTGGACAAACTTCCCATCGCCCAAGTCTCCCGAGGCAAACGCAAAGTATCCTAATTGTCCACCGAAGAACCCGGAAACTCGAATTGTACAGAACCGTGTCAATTTACCCGCCGCGGTCCTCTCGAGTTACGACGTTCGAAGAACAACAGCAAACGCTGCCGTTTTTAGGACAGCGGTAAACAGGGTCCCCGCGGTGGGCTTCGTTCCCTGAAGGGCCTGGCCGTCAGGCGGCAGATGGCAAGCACCTGATCGCGTTCCCTTTCGAAAGCTCCCGGCCCTCCTCGATAGCATCGAGGATTTTCGGATTTTATATTACAATCCCCAGCTCGCAATTGCGACAGGCCTGTTACCCAGCACCCGTACCAAACACTACAGGCGCCGTACCGACTACGAAACGCGAAAAGAATCTTGCGTACGCGTCTCGATACGCCGCGACGCCCTTGAACCCACAACGAAGGCGACGACACAGAGAATCATGAAGGCGAATTAGATCCAATCGAACGATTAAGGACGACGGGCGACCGCTCGAGGTGGACTCGATTACCTCGGGATAGCGTAAGTCGAATGAGGGACACAGATCGATACGGTACATTCAGTCGATCGAGAATCTAACAGTGCTACGAACCACCAATCCTGTTATCCCATCGTCGAGCAACGATCGTCAAGCTTCGAAAGGACAGCGATTTCCACGGACGCTGAACACGTGACGCGAGTGGCTATGCGTCGTCCCGAGCCGATTCGAAAAATGCGATCGAAATTATCGGGACAATACAAATTGCATGCATCACCGCCAATTATTCTGCACTCTCGATAACTCGATAGCCGAGCGTGATTGCACGGGCCTATCCAGCACCGATCGTTATCCCCGCGCCGCCGTCCCGAGACGAGTTTCCACGACGAATGACCCACGAAGAATAATTACACCGCCTGTCGTGGGTCCGAATATTCTGGGTCACCGTTATACCAGCCTCCACACAGCGTGTGTACACGTTACGGCGCGGCGGTGCCGTGAACAACGTAACGCGGGATCAAGAAAGGTGGGAGACGGGCCAATAATTATACGCCGGTCGTTGCTCTAGGCGCACGACATGCCTGGCTATTAAGCAACAAGCTATGTGTACAGCCGGCTGAACAGAGTCCCGGTGTAATCGTGGCTCACGTTTTACACTCGCGTGTAAACGTACGTAGAGTCGAATGCAAGTGGGTCTACGTCGCGCTCCCCAGCAGCCGATGAAGAGGTTTCACGACGATTTCCATCCCCACCGTCCAGCTCCGCTCGCTTAAACGTAGCCACTTTCGATGGTCGTTTGAAAGTACTCAGTCGAGTGGAGTTTTATGCAAATTTTCGGGACCGGTAAGATCCTTTCTGTTCCTAGTATCCGGTGACCGCGAGTGATATGTGACCGGTATGAAGCGTTCGTTAAACCGAAGGTCCTTTTTTCTTCTTGGTCTTTTTTTCTTTTAGGGAAAAAGAAATCGGTCCGAGGATTCCTGGGAAGCCTGGGGAACCTTTTATTACGCCGACTTTGTACGAATTTCGTCGTTTCGTAGAATTTTACGATCCGAAGCGTGTTCCTCGGAGCTAACGCGGTCGATACGCAGGGGTTCCGACGAATTACATAAAACTCTGGGATGGACGAGCGAGTTCCGAGGCTTTTATCGCGATTTCATAAAAGCGTGTCCACCGAAAATTTTATTATACCGTTTATTCCCTCGGATGGGGCGCCCGGGACCGATGCGCGCGCAACGGCCGTTAAGGCACGGTCTTAGGATAATCCTGTCGTACGTTTTACAGCCGCACTTACACGGCCCTGTTGCACACCCACTATATCCGTGTACACACGCGTATGCCTCTATACCGTACAGCTTTCTCTTTTTATAGCCTTCTAAGCGTCGTGCCCGCCTCCAGAGTCCGATGCTTCACACAGACTCGGAGGCATGAACTGGCTGCATGGACACGCGTTGCACGCGTGGGTGTGCGGTGACTGTGCCGTGTGTTGTACGCGGGGGACGGAGATCCCATCGGGGTACCATTTTTGTACGAAGAAGGTCCCCGATGCCTGCTCGAAAACATTGTCTACTGCTACATCCACGCGCCTATCAGTGGCGATGATATATGTGCTCTGTAGTATCGCGTGTCTTCTGGTTCCGATCATTCACGGAGATGAGGCAACAATAAATGTGCTGGATAACGCGAAGATTGATTGAAAAGATTAAGATTCAATCGAGGAATATTCTAGATTAACGCGAAAAGCTGATACGCGTGGTGTTATTTCAGATACAAAGATGGACCAAGACCAAGTATGTAAAGTAACAGCCTGGAGGGTATGAGCTGTCTGATGTGCCTTTTTCTAGTCGCCAGAGAAACAGAGATGGGCAAAATATAATCTAATTACAACTTACAAATTACGATTAAACTGTAATTGTGTAGTTGAATACACATTATTTTCTGTAATCGTTAATTTAGGTGGTTGATAAAATTGTAGTCAACCACCTACATTAACGATTACAGAAAATAATGAGTAATAAACTACACAATTACAGTTTAATCGTAATTTATAAGTTGTAATTAGATTTCATTTTCCCCAACACTGCAGAGAACCCTGCAGGCCCAAAATTCCTATCCACCTTGATGTGCGCAGAAGCTTGAAGTAGATACTGGCTTCCATGCAATATGATGAATGTGTTGACGAATGTGTTCCTAGATTACTCACACCTGACACTGAAGAATGTCATCCCCTTCGACTCTTCAAAGTGCACGACTTCCATATGTCTATTCGACGAGGTGTACAATGATCTTTCTTGCCACGCTAAATCTCCCTAATCACTGCACAGACTCCTAAGAGTATCAGCGCTCGCAGTCGCGCAGATTTCTCATGCAAATGGAGCGACAGATAAGAAGCAAGTGGCCGAAAGCGCCGGTGCAAGAATAACGAGGCACTATGTTTCTCTGTGGCTCGGGTTCCCGCGCAGATCGACCCTCATAATCGTGGCCAGTTGGAGTTTTTATTCCTGCATTTAAGCCGATTTATCGCGGCCATTACGCGTAAGACACGGTTTACCGATAAACGTTCGAGCCTCCTCTTTGCCTTCGCGCGACCGCGCTGGAACGCTCCTCGAATAATAATTAAACGATTCCCCAGGAATCGACATGCGTCATTGTCAATATTACACCTCAGTCCCTGGGATTCGGCGGTATCGAAGGTGCAATTAAGCTGGCCCGAAGACGGCGCTGATAAAGTTATCGGAAGGAGATCTTGCGGCTGCTGGCGAAAACCCGTACGAACCGCGGCAGCGAGGGATAAGTTCGGGTGGCTCTCGAATAACAGGAACCCGTTCGATACTCGTCGCTATAAGTGGCACGAGTACTCATTGTCAGACACGCGCGAGCTCCGCAAATTACCACGGCGCGGCTGTTTACAGTCATTGGCACGTAACCGCGGCACACGCGCTCTCGTTTCCACGCGCCTCTGTGTACGAGCTGTACTATGTGTTATAGTGGCAGTAGCAATGGTCAGGCGAAAGAGAAAATCATCTAACTCGAGGTCACAAAACGTGGTCGGGATGATTCCGTGGATCCAACGATGCGCGGGATAATAACAGAGAGGGGCGTTTATTTTCTTTGCGAATTCTGTGGCTTCTTGAGAATCTTAGACTGAACGTTTCTTGTGGTTCCATTTTTTATGCTTTCAATCAATTGGGATGAACTCGGATGGTTGTTAGTGTTGTTACTGTATCTTTGAGGGGTTTTATGGATGCTGCTGCATTTCCACTTTTCTTGAGAAGGGAACTGACCAATCCAAACGTATTTTTAATTTGCAGGAGCATGGCCGCGAATATGTTAACTTTTTTAATATTTTTCCACTTTTTATATCGATTAAATAGAAAAGAATTACCATTTTCGGGACATTGAACTTTGATCGACTGTCATTCTAATAATTTTTGTCCAAAATTGTTCTGCGAATTATAAATATGTTTGGTTCTTTTATTTACGATAATCCAGTAGTCCAAAATTTCAACCGCCAGCGAACAATCAAATTCTGAAGATGCCAACTTCAAATGAAATAAACAAACAACAAATATTTTTTCTTGTATTTCAAGAGTGATAGAATATACCCCCAAAAATCGAAAACGTTAAGTGTTTATTTCATAATAAAAACCATTCATTATCTTCCGTTCTCTGCATTCCACGGTAGCTATTCATAGGTTTAATCCCCAACTCAATATTAGCTACTTAACAATGTTTTTGGCAAATTTCGTTTTACTGAGAGTGCTCCATTCGTATAATTGCTTCCAGTGAACTGTTTACGAATAACTTCCCTGGTATCTCATGCATGACTGTGCTGACTATTCTGTCTACGTAATTTAACAACCTTTTTATGAGTCATTGCAATTCACTCTACGGAGAATCGTAATTCTTTGCTTTGTAGGTGACGTTGTACATGTATTGGGACAACTACCCACGCTAGATATTTTACAAATCGTACTATATACCTTTTGTTCTATTTAACACAAAAACTTCAAACCTCAAATTTTCCTCGATCACATCTTTCATATATCCAATGCTGGATCAACCAATAAGCAAAATAAGCACGTGCTTAGGGCATCAGAAAAAAAATTTAGAAAAAATACCATAAAAATTTTCTGAAATTTAAAACCTAACTTTTTTTAGAAACACTTTTAAGTCAAATTCTCGGACCTGCCTAAACTCTTTTAAGTGCTTGGGGCCTCTAAAGGATTTAATCCGGCATTGTATACATCCATACATCTTTAGTTAACAACGACGCTTAATTAATCCCGATGTCAACGTTATTTAGAGTACTATAATTTTCGAATTCCCTCTGTTTAAAAGAATCACCGATCGAATGACGTAACGCAGCAAATAATTACATTATTATAAACGACTCATGAAAGTAGAGGAGCCTCGGGGTGGAAGGAACGCGAACAACAAAGCGATAAATCAACGAGCGTTCGTTAATGTGCAAATGCAAGTGGCGAAAAACGATGGTCACCGAAGTGGTGTGCTCTCCGGGCCCTTCGACTTTTCCTCTCAATTCCTCGAAACGGCAATTAAGATCGAAGTAATTCCTTAGCGAGCCGGCGGCAAGCTGCGGCGGACGAGTTTTTTTTTTCTTGCGCGGTATTAACGAGCCTCCGTGAGAATAATAATTTAATCGGCCGCTTGTTTGTCTCTTTGCACGCACCTACACGCATAGGACCGCATACATAGACGCGGGCGCGGGTCCAGCCGACGTGTTTGTCCGGTTATCATTATGCGCAACCTAATTACCGGCCAATGATTTCATGGAACGCCGTCCGAAATCCAATTGACGAGATGTCCACGCGATTGTCGATTCACCGACGAATTAAACGCCCGGTGCTGCTCGCTGTCGGTCGCCGGGGCATTTACATATTTAATGCCAAGGACTTGTCGTTGAGTTACACTCGAAAATGTGGGCGTTGCCCACACGGGTGTATTTCACGTATTTACTTGCAAACTCTCTGTTTTCAGCGGAGATGTCGGCCGTGCAAATACGCCGCTATTCGCCAATGAACTTGGTTAATTAAACTGTGGTGTATGAACTGTATACTGTGCTCTTTTTGGGAGGGGAGCAACTGGAATTAATATTCCAATTCAATTAAAGTAATACAACCGGTACATACGCTAATAATAGAGAATGACGATAGATAAAATTTTATAGTAAAACTTCATTCTAGAATGAAGTTTTACTATAAAATATAGATTTTAGGGGCCTAATGGAAAACAGGCATATGCCACATATTCTTAAATTTTCATCTTTTTGCACCATTAATTCGTTCCTGGAATGTAGTGTAATTCCACCAGCTCTTAATATAATACCGTTTCAACGAGTAGAATCATATTAAGTTTTCTTCAGACTGATAAAAAACAAATGCGTTGTGGAAAAGAGGCCTATGTCATTCTGTTCCTTGGGGACACGTGACCTATATAATAACATTTTCAGCTAAAATTTGATAATATTTGTCATTCACCAGTGCCGCACCCAGGGCAGGGACGAAGGAGCTCATTCACTCCCACAGAAGGGGCTTTGCAAAAAGAAAAGTAAACTGGATTTTACCCTCTAAATAAATTTTTATAATCGTCTAAAGAATTTTCTTGAATTTGTAGTAGAAATATTTTTAGTCAACTCGGCTTCCGCAAGATTAAATCCTTAGTGCGCCACTGTCATTTACCATTTAATCCAAGTACCGTTCAAAATAATTACAATTTCGTACAGCATTTCCCATGAAAACAAATTTTCCTTCAACTTGCTTTCATATAAAATCACAAGACCTGTACCTGTTTTCCACTGGGCCCTGATTTTGAAACCGTGTTGACACGATGCTCAGTGAAACAGTGGGACGCGGCTGAATATAATCGAGGAACCTCGTATCCGATGAATAACTCGGATATTTAGCATGATGAAAGAATAATGTAAATTTAATACCTCGGTGATATTGCGGAACATACGAGTGTCTCTCGAAATAGCGCTTATCTCATGCGAGTACGTGATCCTCTAATTATTTCGAGCAGAGTAATTGCGTGCTACGTGCGCGAGTACCGCTGTAAGTTCAATGACGAGGCGGCTTTAAGTGACTCCGTATGCCCGCGTGTATGTATCATCGCAGATACGCGCACACGCGATGCCACTACAGTAATGACGACGCCGGGAGTCATCCTATTGTCAAGAATGACTGGGCGTTTTATCGATTCTATTTACGGATTGACGGGCACATCTACTCTATCGTTTGTCAACAGAGCTGTCTTGCTACCAGCGGCTCGATAGCTTCATTCATCGACCCGACGCAACCGGGAAACTCGTTTTTGTTCACGGAAACCTATCATAATTACCTATTAACCTCTGCTACTAATTAGCCTCTGCTGCTAAACGACTAGAAGCGCGACACAGTAACAACAGTACTATAGAAATCGATTACTCCAAAATTCCCCACGAAACAAATTTTGGAGCACCAATTGTCTGTCACTGCAGTGGCGGATATAACGGGTGGCTGGTGAGCAGTTGCCGTCTGGGACTTTGTCCAAAAGGCCTCATCCGAGGGCTTCATCTTCCAAATAATATTATGATTTTATCCAAAAACTATATTTTATGTTTAATTGTATATCACACGTGCAATTTATTTGTAATTTTGTTATGTATACATGGTGTCCCAGAACGTTTGCCACCTGGCCCTTCTTCGTTAAAGGGAGGTCTAAAAATCATTTTTCTTTTTATTTCATTTTTCGAATGTTCAACCTTTTAGGGATACGTGTTTAAAAGGATTTATAAAAATTCGTAAACGCGTTTTTCTCGAAACAGTGTTCTCAAAATCAGTGGAACGTGTATGTCGAAAAGTTATTATCCGATTCGAGTGAAACTTTTATCACTTTGAAGAATATACTTCTGACTCGTTGACAGACCAATACAATTTTAAAAAAAAATGGATAATTTATCATTTTTAAAGGCGTTGAAGGGACAAACAGTATAGGGAAAAAGTGATATCAAATTTCAAGTGTTGTTATTTTCTCAAAAAATGTCATTTTTGTATTTTTTCTAGTCAGTCCCCAAGCGAGTTTCATCCCTTTTAATAAACTGGCATTGTTTTTTAGTTCAGACCAGCGGTTTAGGAGCTACAAGTTCCACCGTTTAGATAAATGTTTTGACGTCTCAGCTTTAACGACTCCCCAGTGCCGTCTGCAATGATTAATTATAAAACAAAAACTTTATTTCTACAGTTTAAAACCTTAATAATTCAATGCAAAAAGTCCCGTTAAATTATATGTAGTACTTTTCCTTTAATTAATTCCTAAATATCACCTATTTTTATGGGCACTAGACCGAAACAGCCCCTTAAATCCGCCACTGTCTATCAGCCACTTCATCACAGAAAACTTTCCCCAATCTTATCCTTCCACTTCACGCCACCTCGGGCACGATCCGTACAAGGAATCTCCCCGAAAAAAATCACGCGAATAGGAAAAGCAACGTGCAATAAACCACCCCCTTGTTGGCGTGGCGAGCATCGTTACACCGTGGGCTCGATTCACGGTGCACACATGTATTGGCCAGGTACACGCGATAATAAGCCCGTAGCCGCGATAAAGATAAAGCCCTATCTCGGGACAGAAGCGTAAACTTATACGAGGCGAGTATATCAGGCGACGATACGGTTTTTCAGCCGGCCATTATTCTCCAGCTAGTTATAACAAGTTGTGCCGAGAGCCGAGTGTATCGATTATCGGTGGCTGTAAATATCGTAACGATTTCAGCCGGGCCTAGATGCCGGTGTATCGTCCAGCAATCGAGCCCGAGCGAAACTGGTCCCGCTTTGACACCGTGTGCCCGAGCGCCGCGCGTGGGTGTGCAAGACACCTCTGTTCCGCGCAAATCCACTTTCACGAAACGAATCGCGACCAAAGCTAGCCCGCCTATGCACGGGCGACGTCGACGCCGCGTCGGGCAGCCCGTTCCCCTAATACGTTTCCTCCTCGCACAAATCACCGCGCCCTTAAATAACGCAATTAAAACGTTTCGGGGGCAAGGAGCGGCGGGAATCACTTACGCCGCCCTGCTTTTATCTTCGACGGGGGAAGAAGTCGCCGGGACTGGTTCCATTACCGTCGACGGACAGCCACGAAATTAACTACAACGGGCGAGAACAGTGGGGACCGTGAGGAGCAACAGTTCCTACAAGGGAAGTAATCATTGGTGGCGATAGTAGCGACTGGGGAGATCATTCTGTGTTTGTTTTGTTGAAAGGAGTGCAGGAATGGGAGGGGGATAGACGAGGGTTTTTTTGGAGAATTTTGTGGAAGGATTCTGGATGTAGTTAGGCAAGTTAGGCAACTTGGAAATTTTGGAAATTATGCAACTTTGTGTGCGAGTAGGTAGAGTAGTTCATAGGGAATACAAACGTATTTTTTGTTGGGGCATAGTGCGTTTTGAGGCGATAAAGTCACTCCCTTGAAAAGATGCAGAATTTTCTTCTTCGTGGAATATCTCGAGAACGGTTAGAAATATCGAAAAGAAGTTTAAATAGAAAGTGCATCTTTTTTATATCTACAAAACTGCGTAAAAGTAATTATGGAGAAATTCGCACTTTTCAAGTTACCCCCCACCAATCCTTAATTTGATAAATATTTTTACGCAGCTTTGTAGATGTTAAAAAAAATGCAAGTTTTGTTTAAACTTCTTTTCGGTGTCTCTCACCGTTCTAAAGATATTCCACGGAAAAGAAAATTCTGCATTTTTTTCAAGAGGCGATTTCATCCTCTAAAACCACATTATGGCACCAACAAAATATAGATTTGTGTTATAAATGAACTACTCTACTTGCACACAAAGTTGCATAATTTTCTGAATTTCTAGATTACCTAATTTCCTTCCTGGAAAGTTTATAGCAGGGGTTGTAGATTTTTCGGGGGGATCTAGAGTAGCAATGCGTAGCCACCGCTCAGTAAATTTAGAACTCAGTTCAGGACTGTGACTCACAATCAGTGGCAACGATAAATCTGAATACTCATTAAGGAACTGGAAATCGAGGAATCGATTAAGATCACGCATATCAAGTGGGATTCCTGGTATTTTTCCATTTTTCAAGATATTTCTGGCTTAACCTTTAATTTTAATGAGCATTACGATCGCAGTGATAATGCTACTGACAAAGTTTCGGGACGCCTGTCGACAGCCTTGGAGCAGCTCAAAAATCCTTTCACTCGTATTACCGTAATCATTCGACTTCCACGTGAACATAAGTCACTCCTACATAAAATCTATTACATTTAACTAATCTGAAGATACATCGCTGCCTTCGTGCCCCCGCTAGCATTCACTTAAACCCCCCGTTTCGTACTCAGCGAGGACGAGCCCAACCGAAGCAGCCTTTGAGACCAGTAATGCCGTTTAAGCGGGGGGGCTCCTCTATTTTGAGAAGCGCACACTGAAGCCACCCGTGAGGAGAAGGTTTCTTTTAAAATCGAGTTTTATTGCCGACGACGAGGCGCAGTATTTAGACGTCAGTACGAAAAAGGAGAAGCAGCGCCTGGAGTCCCACGTACGCGTACAGAGAGGCGCAATAAATTCGACCGAAACGCCCGGCTAAAGTGGCGCGGGTGCGATGAATCCGTGAGCGGTGGCGGGTTTTTAATGGTCCCGCGAGAGAAAGCGAGCGTGGAATTGTCGTTGCCGGTAGCCGAGGTATTTCGCTTGATCGGGATTGCCGCGGTTTATCCGTTATAGGCACTTAAGTTGGTAAAGAGCGGCGGCACGGCAGCGGCACGACCTCGCGACGAATCGTAAGAACCGCGTGCACGAGCTTCTTGCTCGTTTGCGGCGGGCAGGATTTATAGCGCGACAAACGGCAGCCTCACTGGCCCCGTCTGAATGATAAAATAACGGCGCGGGCCGCGCGTAACGACGATAATTACAAGGAAAGCCCATGTTTCATGCATCGCGCGCGAACGACGGAAACGAGGAACGGTGCTGCGCTGCTGGCTGGCTGGCGCGGACGCATAGCTTGCGGTGGACACGAGGATTTTCGCGCTGGCCGTTTCTTTCGCGGCGCGACACCGACGCGCCGCGTTTCCAGGATCGCGTGACAAACTTTCTATCTCGCGGCACACCGTCGTAATTCACCGGGTAGCTTTCGATCGGGGATCTCGGTCGGAACGTGTACGGCTCGGTCCGCGCGGCGAGGAGAGCGAGAAGAAGCGTGGCGGGTAACGAAGAAAAGGTACGTCGCTTAAAGAGTCCAGTCATCTCCGGAGAGCTGACCTTGATCTTGGGAGGAAGAGAGAGGGAGCGGTAAGGTGCACCAAGAGGGCCAGAAATAAAGGCGGCAGTTAAGGCGCGTTTCACCACCTCCTTGTTTTTGACACTCCGCGCGAATTCGCGGAACGCACCGTCGAAAATTCGAGTCTTTGTTGGAGTCAGTCTCGCGATGGTAGAGATGATAATGTGCAGTGGAGAGATATGTACTTTGCAGGCTGCTGGGGCTTTTATGAGGGACTTTGTAGCACCTGCACTATTTGAAGTAATGGGAGATGATTGTTCAGATGGGGGATCGTTTGGATAACGAAGTGCCGGCTACTCTGACGATGGTTGTGCTATATTGTCGGTGCGAGAACAGGAATATGAATGGTAGAAATATAACAGCATAGAATATATCCCCGTATCGCACTCCCTAGTGCTAGAGTTGATAGGATCACTAGTACCCACTATTCTAATCTCTACCAGAACCCTTTTGAATCCATCATCACGCTTTCTCAAAAATTCGAGGAGGCACACCGTGCTCACGGGTCATCTGGAATAAGGACGCTGGGTCAAGGATGATCGTTCCCTCTTCCATGGTCATTTCCTGGCAAAGGACCCCAGAACCACGAGTGTCTGGCGAAGATCGATTGGCGAAAATTCGGGCCCAGGAGTCTCGAGCCCGGCCTAAAGTTGGCGTAGTCGTAGAAAGACAGGGGGGAGAGATGCCCGTGGGCTTTTTTCATGGTGTTGCGGGGGCCCGAATGGCGGGCGACGCTGGTTGTGGTGGTTGAGGCTGCAGCGCCGCTTTGCACACCGGCCCGTAGCCTCTCTCGGCAGACGTTGCGTTTTCGCTCTCCTCTCTCGCGGTGCTCGCCGCGGTATAATGGCAACGTGTTTTCGTCTAATGTACTTTTTGTGATGTCCTTGATGGAGGAGTCTGCGAATGCAGAACTACGAGGCAGGCCCGGTGGGGCCTGCCAGGGCGCGGTGAGACGGGAGGGGCCATTGGATGGAAGAGAGAGAGAAAGAGAGAGAGAGAGGGAGGGAGAAGGTGGACAAGAGGGCCCGGCAGCACCTCAACCCACCTCAACTTCGGGCCTAGTCAAGGTCAGTGCGACAGGCCCCACCCTCCTTGCCCCCTTCTATCTTCTTTCTTCTTCTTGTTGCTTCTTCTTCTTCTTCTTCTTCTCATCCTACTTCTTCTTCTTCTTCTGTGCCTCCCCTCTGGCCCCCTTCTCCCGCTGAACCGTAGCCCCGTACCGCATTATCGCGTCATACCATGTTGGGACCCACGCCCTCCTCCGTTTTGCTTCACGTTTTTTCTTGGTCTCTCTGCCCGGGATCCCGCGAAATCCCAATTAGTGGAGATACTCCATCGATACAGGCTCGCCACCGTATTGAACGGTGCACCGTATCGCCCGAGTTATCGTCGAGTACATGCGATAATTCCGTTGGATAAGACAGGCAGATAGGGATGAGACCTAGGCCCAGCGATGCTTCGAGCCAGCGCGCAGCGTTCGCCCTTCGAACGGCGGATTTTGACGAAAGATGTAATTTGGAGGCTTGGGTAAGGGTGACCTAATGGCTGGATATCAAAATGATCCATATCGATAAAAGGAAGAAGAGAATCGCGAGTCGTCCCTCTAACGATCTTTTTGATCATAAAAAGAGGCCCTCCAGGACCGTCATGCTCACGGTTTCGCGTGATGCACCTACACTAGAAGCGTGTTAGGTTTCAAAGAAATGAAAGAAACAGAAGCGGCCGACGTTGATGAATGAAGCTGATGAATCAGACATCCTTCCTGAGTATCCTCGAAAGACCTTTCTTTACGATCGCGGGTGTCGTGATAAATAGGCGGTTTTCTTTTTTATTCCCTGATGATACCCGACGCAGCTATTTCGGCTGCGCTGTGCGCGGGGTCGCGCACGCTCACACAGACGTGCCCCGCCAATTGCCCCGTGCCTCTGACAATTCCCTCGGAAACAGAATCGGAGCTCCGGGACGAGAGGGGCTTGTGTCTGGGAGCGCAGACAATCGTTTTCGAGGCGTCCCGACGAGTCGAGTAGCTCGTCGAGGGCCACTCGCCGGATTTGCGGAGGCTGTTTCCACGGTAATGCCGCGTTTGCGCTGCAGATACATCTCGGAATGCCTGGCGATAATGATCTAGGAGGCGGTGGGGGCAGCGCGTTCGAGGGAATCGGTGATGAAGAGGAGGCGGAGAGGTGGAAGACCAGTGGAGCCAGTAATCCGAGGCTCGAAGGTGAGTGAGCGAAGGCATGCTAGTACCAAATGAGATTGGATGCTGGCCGTGTAGGACGACTTTTGGGCCCTGCTAGCCTGGCCAGAGTCCTTTAGATTCGGCGAACCCGTGTTCCCCTTTCCTCCCCCGGCCCCCCAACGCTCCCCCCTCCCCTTATCCTGTCCCTCGGTTCCTTGGTGTCGAAGTTGCATTACCATCGACGCCATTCGGATCCGTTTCGTTCTGGCCGCGGCTTAAAAATTCTCCACCGTTGCCCCCGCCCGACCATTTACATTTATTCGCCTATGGCTGAATTTTTATGTCCCCAGCCACGGAACACGCGTAGAAAACACCGGCTACCGTTATTATGACAAGGCGGCCGTAAAAATTCGGCGGTTTAAATCGACGATTTATGCGCCACTAAAGTAGCCGCGCAATCAGCCGCGTATCCCGGGGATACGTTTAATTGCTCGGGGCCTTCTCCGAGTCCCAGCGATTTTCTAGCCTCCGCGCGGAGAACCACTACCGCGCCGGTCGCTAACAACTCTGACTTTTCGACTTTTTCGACGGTCCTGTATAGAGGTATACGCGGCCTGTGTGTACACACACGGCGCGAGCAACACAAAGGGGCCCGGTCCCCACTTCGCCATGTGGTTTACAAGCGTCGGTGCCGAAGTTGCACTGCCGCCACTGGGCATCGGGTTACCCTCCTCCTTTCCCTTCCCAAAAACTCCACCGTAATGCGGCAAATGCATTCTTTGTCCGGGTAGGAGCGGGGGACAGCGGGGCCCCCATGCATTTTTCGCCCGGAGGAAAGGCATTTCGTTTTCGGGCCATCATCGCCGAGGAAAATATAAACCCCACGATCCTGTCGAATGATTTTTATTCTTCGTTAAGCGAGAGAAGATACTGGATGTATTTAAAGATCCGGGGGCCTGTCTTTAACCCTTTCTATCTCTGAAATGGATTCTGCTTTTGGAAGGACCAGCTGCTGGGGATCCTTCCATTTCTTCGCGGAGGAGGAAGGGGGTGGTGGGTGAGTACATTGTAAGCGGAGATGAAGTTTATGTAGGAACCGGGGTAAGAATTCCGCCACGGTTTCACGGCTATTTTTCGGAAGGGATCTAATTACCCGCAATTCCCTTTTTCCGGGTAGCGTGCGTGAGTTCGCATTAATTGGCCGGGGCGACGGGCATCTGCGCGGCTGTGGCGGCGCGTGGATACGAGCCGGCACGGGTGTTGCAGCTGCAGGTACCGAAAAGCCACTGCAACGGTTTCAATTGTCCGCAATATGGCTGCCCGTCTCAGCCTAGGCCTCATAGTCGTTATCCTTGAGGAG
Source organism: Andrena minutula (assembly GCA_929113495.1). Taxonomy (NCBI): domain Eukaryota; kingdom Metazoa; phylum Arthropoda; class Insecta; order Hymenoptera; family Andrenidae; genus Andrena; species Andrena minutula. The sequence continues at coordinate 25,694,377 of OV815994.1, forward strand.
GCCCGTGCAGCGTTTCGTTTTGTTTTAGCGCGCAGGATGCGCGCGGCCGCGTCGGAGGGAGGAGGACGCCAGAGAGGCGCTGAATAAGGATAAGCTTGGAAGAGGAGCGGCGAGAAAGAGAGAGGACGAGAGGAACCACGCCACAATGAGGGGCCGAATGTTGCAAAACCGCCTATATCCGTGACTATACCCGCACAGGCGGCTCGTACAAGAAATGATAATTGCCAGGGTCCCCTCTTCCCTTCTTCCTCCATCTCTTCCTCGTCGTCTTTCGCCTCCATCGTTTCCTTCCTTCCTCGCCCAATTACACGTTTATTCCTCGAGAATTCTGCCTCGATCCTCCACTCAGATTGCGACCGAATTCGGTCGCTATCGTTGATGTATCGGGGCTTCATTTGACGTTTTTACATCGGGGGTTGTTGAAGGATAATGGACAGGTGTCCGCCGAGGATAATTTATGAAACAGTCCTATCCCTCAGTCGTGCAGGATTGGCTGATCAATCTGAAGATTCAATGGAACTGGTCTACCTTTTATTCGTTTCTTTGTTTAACTACTTTTCAATCACTTTTGGTGCAGCTTGATAATTGTAGTGCAGGATACTGTCTCTCTGGTTTTCGGAGGTGGTTCGACGTAGAAGCTGCAGGCTCCATGGATGATTAACACCGTGCAATAGTGAATATCTAGCTAAACTGAACAGAGGCTGGTGCGCTACAAAAGTATTCATTATCCCAGGCAGTGGAGGATACAACTTTTTACCAGTACGGTTCCCATGAAAAATCACTCCAGCTCCTACAATACTGCCCTCTGTGCGAGCCAGTCATCCCGATTCAACGGTCAGAAGCCATATGTTCCTGGCCGAATGCGCTAAGAAGTCATTGAAGGAACCCGCCGTAATGAGAGACCACCCAATGAGCGTTTCGCTGCGATCACAGACCGGAAACTCAAATCGAAGCGGCTTCATTATGCGACTCTCTGATTCAATGATCGCACGTAGCCACTTTTTTCAAGTCACCTTAGCAATTACCTTTCCTCGGCCTTCGGCGGGGCTTACGCGTCGGAAGTCAACAAACGATACTTCATCTTGATACTCACTCGTGCGCGACGGGCATTCTATAAAACATGGAGCAACGTAATCGATTCCTCAGTTCCGAGGATTCTGAAGAACTCCGCGATGGTATACGTGTCACGTGAGCATATTTCTCAAACGTATCCTATTACTGTGCCACGATGGATCCTGGTTTATCGTTTCCCTAAAGCTTGTTCCATGATACCTAGTATTCCTTCTTCAATAACCCGGCATTTATTAAGAAAACTCGCAACCTCCCGTTTCCATGAAGGTTTCCGGAGTCCAAGTGATTCCCAACCGTCGCGTCCCCCCGCGCAACATCCTCGCAGCTCAGGATTATTGTGCGTCGTAATATTGTAGCGAATCATCAAGCCTCCGCTTCTCGAGGGTCTTCTCTACCTGCCGTCCAAGAAAGAAGGTATTATGGCCGCGCCGTAAAGCACTAAAACACCCTGATAGTTGTAGAGGGCCCGCGGGGGAACCGCGCCTCGGTAAGTGGACATTAGCGGCCGCATTGTGAATCGGACCGCATCGTCTGCCCAAAGTTAGCCCGGTCCGGAGGTGCACAAAGGAGACGCCAGCTCAGTTTGCGCCTACCCGCGCCGGTACGAATGCATATAAACTTGCTCGCTAGAAATGTGAACGCGGTACGCCAGTGGTCCACGCGTACACAGAGAAGGAAGCCGTGTTTTACGCTCCGTGGATATTTTCGGGGCCTGCTGGCCCACTGGCCCCGCGAGTAGAGGGGATCCTCGGAGCGACCGACAACGCTATTGGTTACCGAGATTGCGTTACCGTGTCTCCCCGATGAAGGTGAAGGCACGGCAGGAATTCATCGCGGGTACAGCGAAAAAAGCGTGCTGATCCACGGCAGGCCTTAGATCCTCCCGGCGATTGGTTACCGTGTTCACGTGCTAAAATGCAACGCGTCCTCTCGCGCTCTAATGCCGCTTCCACCGGGACACGTTATCGATTTTAGCCAGCTAGCCCATCGGTGTTTCTCACGCTGCGGGTCCTCAAGACGAAGCACGGTTGGCATCGGTGAATTCGAACGTTGAAAGACGCGCTCATAGATCGAGCAAGTGTGGACCCACGATTGAAAGCTGCTCCTTGGACAATCGTGGCTAGCGTATAACTTGTCATCCCTCGTCAAGGGACGTCGGATGGAAGAGCGGGGGTTGGCTGTTATCTCGAATCGAAGATGCAAAGTCTGTGGCTCGCGTGACGGTGATCCGGTACTTCCTACTCGCGTGAACCAGCCGCGACAGGTACGGCCGCGTTATTTTAAGGGATTTCGAGATTTACAAGAATAGGCCCTTTCACTGCGAGGGCTTAACTTCGGTGGAGACTTGGGAAAAATCGGCCAGGTCGATGTCTGGCTAGGGACAATGGGGCAGTCGCATTTGCACCCGTGGAAGAATGATTCTCCTCTCGGAAGAAAGGGTCAAGCTCGGCACACTTGCCGACTCCGACAGCAACGAGGCTTTCCGGCGATTTGCGCGCACCCGTGGGGACGGTCAAGAGTTAGGTCAGGGCCATCCGGACCTGTGCATCTCGCTCGGGAATGAACGCTCCCTTCGGTGAGGCGGCCGACTGGGTGGACCCTCCTCGTCAAAAGAGTTTCACCTGACCCTCTTCAACTGAACAGAAGATGCGTACACCTCACGCCCTCCATAGTTTTAACTTTTGTCCCGAGTGAAAGGTATCGGGGTCCCTGGCCCGGGCCCGTGTATCCAGATCGGCGCTCTCCGGTGTCCGTCTCTGTACGGTTGGAATTTCTTTTGCCAAAAGTCTGGCGGAGAGAAAGGCGACCTAGAAACGATCGATACCGCCGCGTGCGTAGGTTCTACGTGCGTTTGAAATTCAATAGGCGTGCGCGCGTTGGACGGGCTCGACGAAACAGGTTCCCCAAGAATCTGACCAAAAGTAAGTGACTATTAACGGTAGAACGGCCTGTGTACGAAACTTATCATCCCTGGGGGCTTAATAGCCCGGTGGTGGGGGCATCTCTCGGTCGACTTGCTGCCGATAATAAAATACCAATGAGCCGAGTGGAAGACCTGTTTCCACGCCGTCCTCCGATCGCAGCGTCCTGACTTCGGACGCTAATCCGTGGAGCGTACGTAGGTGGGCGCACGCACCGCGCAGCCGTGGGTACCTGTCAAAAACTGGCGCTGCAACAATGCCCGAGGTCCGGGGGCCCCTTGGCAGAAGTTAACCGCAGCACAGCAGGGCTGCAAGGGCCAGTTCGCCAGTTCAGACGGGCCTTTTGCGTATCGCGAGAGAAATAAGTCACTCAGTGGCGTAGAACGCGTAAAATCTCCCTCTAATTAGTCCCTCCGGAATAATAATTAGCACTGCACAAATCTCTGATGATTTTCAATATACATCTTCTGTCCACTAACATACCTGTTTTAATATTTGCGCTCTAGTATTTCATACGGCGGGACACTATCGCAGTTGACAGTAAATATTTTCGAAAAATATTTATTTTCACTTCAAGCTTCCTTCTCATGTGTTATATGCGACGTGTCGAGGGTCCTCGAAGAACCGTAGGAGAAGGAGCGAAGCAGTGAAGGAAGCGCTCGATAACCAAGATGCTCAGGTCTACGCCAGTGGGGCAGCAGGTCAATGCTGCCGTAAGGATCTCGGGCGAGGACAAAGAGATCCTTTTCCCTTCCCTGATCCTTTCCTCCCGCTTCAAGCACTTCCCCTATCCACCCCTCTCCCGCTTCCCCGTTATTGCACTAACGCAAGTGCGACTGCACCGCGCGACGGCGCAACGTCGCTGCAACGACCGACTGCAGCTGCCGAATGCAGCTCCCTACGCGACAGAAGCGTCGCCTCCCCTCCCCCCGGCTGCCCCCTTCGCCAACGCCGACCACGAAGTAATTGCTAGGCGCGAAATCCGTTTCGATTTGAAAGCCGTCGCGTCGTCGTCGTTAACGGCGCGCGTACGGGAATGCGATTCGTCGGTGAACGCAGGGTGTTAGACGCTGAAAGAGAAAGCAAAATCGGTGTACCTGCTGGGTTCCTCGCCGGTGAAAACGAGAGCGCGGTTAGCGGCGTCGAATTTACACTTGAAAGGTCGAAATTAACGCTTTCTTTCACGGTCGTTTTCGGAGGCCCTCTCGTTAGTACCATTGTCGCGGCTTGCGTTCCGGGCACGATTCTATTCCCCGAAAGGAATTAAGGCGGTGCTGCCATTATTCCTTTGCGTGCGGACCAGTGGTATTTTGCGGTTCCGAGACGCTCTGTGCCAATCCCGTGTACCCAAGTGCATCGAAAGCTGGCAAAGTGCGACGGAGGGCTTGCGCTAACCTCCGGTGTGCGATTCGTGTCGCCGTCTCGAGTAGTCTCTCGTTCTTACGGCTTGCTCAAACAGAAGCTTCGCGCGGCGCGAATTCTAATTACTTACGACGATCGTCGATCTCGGAGGCACGCACAGATTCACTAACTGCAGATCATCGCGGCCCTCGTACAGCGTGGCCCTTCCGTTCGACCTCTCCTGAAAGTCCATCAAATGCTTAATACAAGAACAGTCCCGAGGCGATAGTCGGTGCACCGGTGCTTTAATCTTCGTGATAGGATTAAGAGAAAACGTTAAAGCGGCAGATCGGAGATAAGATAGCTTGGAAATTCTTCATTTCCCTTGCAATAATTCCCTGAGAAGGACAGTTCCCACCGGGGGCCACTAAAACGGAATATGACAGGGGCCCTTGAAGATGATCGTTAATTGAAGGCTCCATGATTCTCCCTTCTCTATCACAAACTAAACTCGCCAACTAATATCACACGAAGTTTCTCTTCTCCACCTAATATTTCGGTACTTCATCTAACGCTGTCTAAAACTTCGCAGGGAAGAGATCGAAGTCCCCTAAATAGAAGACAAGGAACAAAAAGGAACTTTCCTGCAGTGGATCCTGCCGTTTTTCTTCCCCAACAATCCTAAACCCTCGCTGCGGAGCGGGGAAGAAGGTACGGAAAGAAAAAATTTCGGGTCAAGAGAGAAGGTACTTGCGGATTCTCCAACAGTTGGTACTAATGATCCAACCTGGCGAGGTACATCAACGGTATCCGGTATCGTGTAACTCGCTAAGTGAAAATGCGCGTAGATCCTTCTAAGATACAAGATCACCGTCCCCCCCCCCCCCCCCCGCCCCTCAACTTCACCAGCCAGGCAGCCTATAGTCCTGCGAGAAACAATAAAAGCAGTAACTGGCACGGACATAATCCCGCAGGACTCGCAGCCTCCTTCCTCGCGCGCACAGGCCTCGTCCCACACCGACGAGGAACGGCGTTCTGTACGATTTTTCGGGTGTGCGGCGTGCCTAATCCTAATGCCTGGAAGCGTTGCACGACGCGCATGGTCCTTGGACAAAGGGGCCGAGGATCTTCTACCAGCCGCCATTTATTTGTCCGAGCCGACCTGCCGGCATTGCGCGTCCATTTTTATTTATTTACGATCGCTACATTCCTGACTGCATGTGACCTCGTGCGTTGGGTATGGTCAGAGGCGCGTAAAGATCCCTCCCCTTGGAACCCTTTTACAGGGTAGTTGGTCCTTTCGAGGAAGCCGAGGCGCGGTGTGCCTGGTTTTATAGCTGCTCCTTCGTTTTATTCGTCTCTCTATTCTTTTTTTCGCGTGAGAATACTATATCGCTGCACTCGGGTGTGTAATTGCTGACAGAGAGCTCTCCAGCCAGCGAAGTTTCTGCCGCGTAATTTCTTTCGTCGAATCGCCCGCCACGGAGGGCGTAAGAATTTCGCGTGTCATCCTTTCCGCATCAACGTTCGCCGGGAGTCCATCCGTCCATGAAAGGACGTTTCCCCCCTCCTCCTTTCACCCTCTCTCTCTCTCTCCATCCTTCTCCGTTGACTTTTCGATTCTACCAGATCTCTACGTGAGTCCTGGAAAATTTATCTCTTGTTTGCCTCCTCTCTTTTCGAAGAGGCGGCTATTGCTAGAGTTTCCCATGCGCGGAGCTCATGCCGTCCATGCTCTGGAAGCGGTTCGTAAGTGAGAAAAAGAGAGGGGTGGCCGAGGGAGCGGGATGGCAGAGGCATAGGAGAGAACGAGACAGACGAGAGGAGCAGAGCAAGTGAGAATGTATACCTGCTGGTGGATATTAAAGCGAACATCATACCCTCGTCACTTTTACTGGCCCTCTCTTCGTCTCTTTTCATCGACCATCCCTTTCGTCCTTGTTACTTCCAGACACTCGTCCCCTCACCTTTTTCCACCCTTACTGCCCCGTCTCGCTCTGTCTCTCGCCCGTTCTTACCGTCCTGCAAGTTAAACACGTCCAAAAGAGGATGCTGCGTGCGGCACAACTGCAAAGTCAAATCCAACGTTCCCCCTCCCGCTCGTACCAACCCAACCTAAGCCGAGACGCTCTTCCCCCGTGCACTTATGCTGCATTCCAGGCTTAGACGCTCGTTTCTACTCTCCTATTCCTCTCCACCTTCCTCTCCTCCTATTCCTCTTCACCTTCCTTCTCCTCCTATTCCGTTTCACCTTCCTCTCCCCCTCCCGCCCTCCACTCCACCTTCCTCCCGCTTAATCCCCGCGATATTCGTCGCTCGAGCCCCGGGTGAGCCTCATCCTGGCGATTTAGCGGCGAAGGGAGAAATGAGAAAAAGATGGCTGTCAGTGAAGTTAATGCCTAAGGCATGTATGCGTAAAGCTTCTTGCTGACTTGTTTTCTCCCCTTCCTTGCACTTCAGATATACGTATAATTGCTTGATACCTTCGATATTTCACGTGGCAAATACCGTGAAACTTATGGCCAATTATCTTGATGAAACTTCGAAGGCTATACCACCCCCAATTTCGTCCGCTCCTAAAATACAAAATAATGCCGCGAATTCTTCCTCATCACCTCATCCAGCCATTCGCGGCACTCAGTCAACTACTCCTGCACGTGTCAACCTCTTTTTCGATACGAAAGTTATCACCACGCTACTACACTTCGACCAAGTGTAACCGCGCGTCAGCGGGCACGTTCGTCTCATTACTCCGATCAGCAGCGCAATCAGAGATCGGCCCGCATCGTAAGCGTCGCACGTACGCGCCTCGGCCGAGTCCGCCTGTAATTGCCGGCGTACCACGGGGCACCGTGTCCCGACCAAAGAGAACGAAGCAAATAAGTGGACAGAGGTGTATCCAGGGGGAGTATCTCGTGACTGAAAAATCAAAGCCGCAACAAAGGCCCCTGGAAAGTCGCAACATGTGGTTACCGAAGCGGAAACACGCTGCAACCCCCGCCTCACCTCGGGGTGCCCCTTAGTCGGCCTCTATCGTCCCTCCGGCCCTGTTTATCCCGCGGTGCGTGTCAGATTTGTACCCGCGTGCTCGTGCCTAAATAATCGAGCTCGGTGAATGCAACCATTTTAGGTTTCCACGGGCTGCATGTAGGTAGACCGGCGATTTTAAGGGAAAGGGCGCCAACAGTGGGGGCCTTCAAGTCACGCAACGAGGCTAGCCGGGGACCGTTTCTACCTACGTACGTGACGCGCCACCCCTGTCGGCAGATTATCACGAAGACGAAGATTGCATGCCGCTCTCTTTGGGAAAAACGCTGCCACACCGCGGTGCGAACGGCAGTTTTTGGCAGCGTGTTATTATGTAACCGCCTGGCCCCTCCGTAATGAGTGGACGTGACTGTGCAACCTTGAATTGCGTCGCGACGAAAGCGTATTTTCAACGGCGTCGCTGATGGAGAACATTACCGTGTTCCTGTTATTGCTCGCTGCAGTTGTCTGTTATTTTTAACCGTTGTTTAACTCGTTTGGTGGAATTAACGAGCTAGACTGCTGAAGTATGTCGGAGTTGTGAGTTGTGACTTGATCTGATAGGACTAATTTCAATTGATATCAAAGGGGTTTCTTGATGGAACTAAATAGCTTGTGTTGCAGAATGTACTGGTGGCTAACCAGAGTTGGGTATTAATTAAATAAGAAATTATTTAAATAAGGGATTACATGAAAGTTACTTTAACTATGGATTATTTCACGAAGAAAGATATTTTTTTTTATTCATCAAGCCTTTCTACTTCAGGGCCCAATACATTTTTCTCGGGTTAAATTTATGCTACACATGACGAATATTTTTTTAACTTCTATTCGTTATTATAAATTTGTATTTAAATAAAAAATTCTACAGTGTTCTACCAACGTTTACTGAATCATTATTTTTTTAAGGAAATGCAGCGGCTTTTTGAGGAATCCTTTTCCACTCATGAGGACCCATTTATAGATCAGAAGATAATCTTTCCAACAGTACTCATTAGAGTAGAACGCCAGTTGCAGCGCAAAGGGTTAATAATTGCGTGGAATGCAGTGCGTTCCTAAAAAGTCAATCGAAATGCAGGCAATCGAAGAAAATCTCGTATTGACACAGGCTATCGACAGTCGGACCGAAATTTATAAATGTCGCCGATCGCATTAACGGTCCGCGGATACCTGCGGCGATCGTTTGTGGGGAAAAGCTGCCGGTTCGTGAAAAACTAGTTCAGACGGTACCGCTAGGAGCAACAATTTTCTTGCAACACGTTATTTCCTGATAACGCAAGCGAGTCAGGGGCCAGTTGCCTGTCGCAGATTTAAACACGTGTAGGTACGTTTAATCCCGCCGTTCTGTAATTACAGAACCAACCGAAACTCCTACGCGATCGTTCAAGCTTTACGGTTCTTTCAACTTCCCTCCTACCGACGAACCGTTTGAAAACCGGAAACCGACTGGTCCGCGATCCAGCCAGCCCCCCGGAACAATAAAAATCACCGCGGCGAAACAGTCGTACGAATCGATTTTCCCTATAGGCTCGTTTCTCAATGATAACCACGATCTCCGCCGGTGTCAGAAAGTGTGATTCCCCGAGGTGCGCGCGGCCAGTGTAACCTGTAATTACAAGATCGCGGTGATAGCGGCCGGTTCGAAGCCTCCTCGGATTTTTCCAGGCGATCGAGCCGTGATTAACCGCTGTTCTGCCGATCGAGTCGGGCGTCGAATGAAAATTCTATCCTCCGTTAAGCCTACCTGCTCGACAGGCCAGACAGAAGGAGGGGGGCGCGGAAGGAAAGGGAGAAAGAGGAATCGTGCGAGAGCAGTTAGTCGCGTTAGCGCCGCAATGAAAGCGCAGCTCGCGCCTGGCCAGGCGCAATCGGACCCGATCGGTGCACGCTCGAATGCGCCCGCGTCCGCGGCGCGGCCGATCTTAATTACAATCGCAAATGAGACGGCGAGCGTATAATTGCGGCGCATGTCGCAAGTCGCTACAATGTCGTCCAGCGGGTGTCCCCATGTTGGTACGTGCGGCGCGCACGACCACCGACCCAACGACGGACACGTTTACACGGCCGAGAGGTGCATTCTAGAGGCGCATTCAGCCTGGCTGAGCGTTTGATCGATCACTGCAATTTTCGACTTCGTTCACAGCCGATGCGCTTCTCCGTTACTCCGCGAGTGTCAGCCGAGGCGGCCGAGCTGGGCGGGCATGCTGTTTGAGAATGAGGGATTTTGTCGCGAGCTTCATCGAACTGCAGTTGGCGAAACACTTGAGATAGGGTCGTTACTCCGGGGCGGGTTGTGCGCGAGAGCAGTCGCGTGGAGAGCTATGGAAGCTTCGGTTATTGTGAATACAGTTCGCTGCGAGGGTTGCTTCTTTGTCAGGGCTACTTCTTTTGTTCTTATATGCGCGATCTTTCGGGGTGATCGGAGTCTAAATGGACATTGGTATCGTGGCATCGAGATTTGTGGTAGATAGAGTAGGTATCTTGTTCTTCTTTTTCTCACGTGGAAATTCTGCTATATAGGGTAAACGCACCAATGAACGAACACTCAAGGCTAATGAATGAACACTATTATAAAATTATGTTTGCAGTGCGAGTGATTCCATGTGCTGCAGAAATTGTTTGGATGTGGAGCAAGAAATTAAAAGAAGTCTCTAATTAATTAGTTGCTTATTTTAATAAGTTATTTTACCCATTTTAATAAAAAATGTCCATTCACGGGTACGTGTTCATTTACTGGCACATCTACCATACATACTTTTTGGCGGATTTAGGACAAAAGGCCCAAGTGGAAAATGTTCTGCGGGGTTCTAATTTTGAGGGAAAATGAATGGGTAGTTTACTAAAACAGACTAAGGGAAACACAACTGTGATGGCCGCAAAAGTAGCTACTTTTATGAATTTTTTCAAGAATAACTTACAGTTTTCATGCAAAATTGTTATTACATACCTTTAGTACAATGTCTTAAGAGACTATAGAAAAAAATGAGTAGAAAAACATGCATAAATATTAATAATATTTATTTACGGATTCTTTGATTGAAAACAAATTTTTTGAAGTACGCTCAGAAAACTAATTTGTTTAAGAAATCGGTACGTGCAACGGAAACTATAAAAAAAATTAAATTTGACTTCGGACCTGCTGTTCCATAATTACACATTTTACCAGCAGCGCGCGTGAGGAGTCTAGAAGATTTTAATAAATAATGTATTCAAATTTATGCATGTTTTTCTACTCATTTTTTTCTATAGTCTCCTAAGACATTGTACTAAAGCTAGGTAATAACAATTTCATATGAAACTTGTCAATTATTCCTGAAAAATATTCTTAACAATGGTTTACTTCTCCGGCCGTCACAGTGGTGTTCCTCATTAAGTGTAATAGTACAGAAAAAATATATACTGTTTGGATAAAATAATAATTTTTGTTTTAGAAGACGGGCCCCGGGGGTCTTCTCTACAGGAGCCCAAGCGGCAACTGCTCATCGGTCGCCCGTTAAATACGCCACTGTAGATATTATGTTTCTATCGAACAATATACTATCTGAAATTTGGCAGGGCCAATGGATCCACAATCAGTGATTTTATGCTACAGATACATCACCGATACATCCATCTCAATCAATGGTGTCAGCAAGACCTGTCCGCGCTGGAAACCTTTCACCTTCCAGCGTCGTCTTTCATTCATTAAATCTTGGAATTGTGCCGTGACGAGTTCTGAATTCACAAGACCTCGCGACAAAAATTGGATAAACGTCGCGCGTCGGATAATTATTGGATTATCCCGGTTTTATCCAGCAACTTTCCGCCAGTACACGTATATTCCTTTATTAAGTGCGCTGCCGTCGCTGAGTTGTGCATTCTAGCGACTGCAGTCGATCGATAGTTCGGCAATGCGTTTCCGTTGACACCCTTCTACGGAATACAGTTGCACTGGCGCATAAGTAATGTTTATATTTAGATCCTTCCCATTTAACGATACCGCTATCCACACGTTCAATAAAAACTTAAATCGCCGACCTCTTACACCATTATTCACGTGGCTACTAAATGCCACCTTAACGCTTCTCAAATTAAATACATCCGATTTACCGTATAGAAAAGCTAAACCCTTGACACGTCCCCGTGACACGCTTCGATTCCTCAACGATGGTAACCAGCGCGCACTTGGAAAACTTTCGCTACTTTTGCGAAGATTTCACTTATTAAACACGCGTAAATCACTCGGGCGTGTCATTACTTATATCGTTTATTGCGCCAGGCCACGTTACTACTCCGTTTTTGTCCGTTAATTTGCGTATTTATTAAATATGTAAATCGACTTTCATTTTTTACACGTTCCGTTCACGGTTTATTGCGTATTATTGCTCACGGGTCGGTGGCGCGGGCTGGATATATCGGTGTCTGAAAATGATGTACCTTACGCTTTATAAACGGGATGGGTAATCGGTCGAAGGGAAAGCGTTTCCCGTGACATCTATCATCGAACGATCGAGCATTTTCGCGATCGAGCCTTATCTCTGCGACAGGTTTCGCTTGCACACCGCGGAGGGGGGGTAGTTTAATTGCATCCGTTCGCCAGATAATCTCAGCGACAATTATCGACCTTTCGGGCTGCCGTTGCTGGGCAGTGATACCGGCTCGTTACTCCATCCAGCCTTTATCTTATCTACCTTGTAAAGCTGCTAAACGATGAACGCTGAAATAGTGGCCCCGTTTCTCGATTCTGTCGCGGGCAAAAATGATGTAAGCCAATGTACGACAAGCTCCGCCGTTCCAGCTTTTAATGCGCGCCGGATATTTCGCCTTAGAGCGCGCCATTTGGCGATAACGAGCGAATCGAATCCGCCATCGGCACGAGTCGATCTCCATTTGCTTTAACGAGCTGTTGCGGAACCCGAGAGGCCTTAGAACGCGAGACTTCCACTGCCGCAGCCACAATCCGCCATTAAACTACCCACCGTGCGGTGTATTTCGTTCTGGGGCAGTCTGTACGGTCAGACGCAGCGGAATGCCGTCTTTATGAAATGATACAGGGCATAGACGGTGTATCAAGAGGACTCGTGGGCCCACGATTTCCGGGAATAATGGAGCACGAAGGGTCCGCTGGCACTCGCCTGGCCCTCGGAACAGGAGGAAGAATAACCGTGGCCCGGGCCCCGCGGCGGTTAATGAGTATAATCAAAACGATTTAGTAGGAAAGCAGCCGCGGGCTATATACGGTATACGTGCAGTTCAATTTGAATTTCGACTCGGACTTTTGCCCGGGACCATAATATTCGACGGTCACGAACGACGCCATCTGATGGACGACCAAATTGCCGGTCTGCGGGTCTACGATCTGCCCATTTTCTATTCGTCTCTAGCACCATTGTCCAGGGCTGGTCTAGCTTCCTCCGATAGGCCCCGGTCGCAGCCGAATATACACCGCCGCTATTAGAAATCCGCAAACGTTTCATTTCCGCAGATGCTTGCCGGCGTCTGCCACGTTACCCGGCGATTCTTTTTTAATCGTGATTCCTCCTCGAACCGCCAGACGCCGGTTGCTAACTAGCTCGTGGTGGTTCCAGCGACGTAGCTGGTAAACGACGGGGCTTCGATTGTCTGCAGCGAAATTGAAAGTGGACGGGGTCTTGCGAGAACTGTTTCGCTTGAGAGCAGAATTGGTCTGAAGCCTGGCAAAGTTGCGTGGAGACCTTCGAGCATTTATTACGCAACGGAGTGAAATGAAGTCAATTTGCATGGCATCGAAGGGGTGATGCGTAGAAGATGAGATTGTAAACTGGATACAAGACAGTGTAAATTGTAAGACGAGTGTAAAGGGCTTCCCATGGACAATAAATTTAGGTAAGACACTTTTGGGGAAACAGCATGGAATGTTCAGACCCCACCAATTAAGGGTTGAACGCTACTCGGGAGGGAATTCCTAGCGTTCTAGCAAAGTCCTTCAAAATGAATTGTCGGGCCAGCATGGATCCAGGAACAAAGGTGCGTTTTCGTTTTCCCTCATTGTAGGAGGCATTTCTCGAAATTACAGCTGGTCGATGCCCGCTCACAGAGACGGGACCCAAGAAAAGTCGTGTATCCTCTAATAATTTCAATCCTGCCGGCTGTCGGGCCAGGACCAGGTATAAATAGCAACGCAGAAACAAAGGAGATGGGTGGTCGCAAGAAAGAAACGACACGACCATCGTAGGAAGATGGAATTACCTTCTGGTCCAACGGTACGGTGTGTGTTGCCAGGTAAAATAGAAAGTAATTAAAACATTTTGAACCTGCTCACCTTGCTTCCTGAGCACATATGTGTCTGTGCTTTCGTACTTCTCGGTACAGTCACGTAATTGATTGAGTAAACTCATTCGTACTTGGTGCTTCAAACTGCAGTTGATCATTTTGAGGAATTTCATTCAATACTACTTCGAAGATGAATTTATGCAGAATAAAATTCACCTTAGACTAAATGTCAATACATAACGAAGCATACAGATTTATGTAGTTACACGGTGCAAAGCACCTGTTCCATGCCAAGTCGATTATTTAAAAGTAGGGGAGAGTGGGGTAATCACGAACGCGATGGTTAGGCATTTTAATAAATAAAAACTGATGTTCCCTCTCCACTAGCTAATAGTTTAGGTGGTTTCTGGATCTTTACTATTTTTTTCGATATTCCGACCAATTGCAATTTTTTTCTAACGCACAAGAAGAGGAATTTGAAAAATACATTAGGTAGAGGTTGTAGCAACGTTTTTTATGGGTTCACCATTAAAATCACGCTTTCTGTGCGACTTCTGCGATATTTAGCACTCTGTTCGTGATTACCCCACGGCAAGTCCGGTAATTACGAACACCAAGGGTTTTTCTTTTTCTCTATAAAGTTGACTTTTATTATAATTTTTCAAAAATTCGTCACAGTACTTTATAGATGAATAATTTAAATATGTTCGTAAATAAAAACAAATTCATTTCTCACATAGTTTTCGTTTTATTTGCTTTTTGGCTTAGGTGTTCGCCATTACCCCACTCTCCCCCACATTTCCACTTGTGAGGAAAATACCATTCAGGATGTCTCTGTCCCCCAATAATCCCCAAAACAGAAATCCCTCCTGTGAACGACCCTCCCCCCGACCGACTGAGCCCATTGCAATTAAAATTCTTCAGGAATTTCGACCGCGAGCCTTCATGGGCCTCGCAGGATCTTACGTAACGAACTCGTCCGCTCTTTTCTCCCTGCTTTCGATCAACGTTGCTTTAAATAGCCCCGTGCATCCAGACGATAGGAAAATTACGGCGAGGCGTTATGTCACGTAGCTGTAACGTCGTCCAAGGGTTCAGCAGCCTAGCACGTAACAAACCGCCGATGTACAAGGCAACAGAGGAAACCGTCTCTCGCCCAAGGGGGTCGAGATTATCGTTCTTGGGCTGGAAACTCGGGGATAAACCGATGAAGGGTTGCTCTTCCGAGCCAGTGGCGCGTGCCCACTGTTGATCACCCCTTCCACGCTTTATTATACCCGATGCAACCCCCCTCCCGCCTGAATCACGCCCCAATGGCCCTTCAGCTGCCGCAGCATCCAGCGCCCAGAGCCCGCCGCCGGATCTGGATCTTTCGTCAACGACTCCCTTAATTCCTCTGCTCGCCCCATTCACTTTTCCAATGCACTCGCCCGCGAAACGTTTAAGCGATCCGCACGCCCGCAAAAACTCTGCTAAAAACGATAATTGTCTGGCGCTTACCTGCGCCTCTGTGCACACCAGAGGGGAGAGGATAGTTACATAATAACGGCGCGAAGCATTCAACGTAACCTTTATTATTCCTGGATCGTCTGGGGCTAGTCTGACATCCAAGGATGTCTGCCACAGGAGGCTGATCATATTCTCATCTCCTACCGGTAATTAAGCCCGGTGGCTCGGGTACGATGGCACGACGATCGCTATCAATCGCGCCGGCAAGGTTGTCCTGATAAGGCGAGCCTTTATCGAATTCGCGATGCATCCCGCGGAAATATCCTTCGGCCTGTCGATAACGAGGCTCGCCACCCGTCTCTCCGGTTCGACAGTTGCAGGGGAAGTTGGACGGGAGCGATAAAGTTTCTCGCAGCCAAGTTCGCTGGTCCCGGTCTCGTTTATTTCTCCGGGACGTCGTTTCCCAGCACGTGCCCCGCCGCGAAACTTCACGCAACGCGTCGACACCTGGCCGGGATGGCGGTCGACTTAGCGCCGAGACGCGGGGAGTAATCCCGGCCGCTTGTATTTCCGCCTATTAATTTGGGTAAGGCGATTGTCTACTCCTTCTTTATTGACGTTTTTCACCGTCGGCTGGCAGCCACGGCATGGTAACAGAAGGTAATTCGAGCACGGTTAAACGGCGGCCCTGGGGAGCAAGAAGTCCCATACGCTGTCTAAGTACTTAATAAGGTCCGACAAGGGCGACCCTAAAGCCACTTTAACCGTGTGTTCCCCTTTCGGATTAAGATTCTCGACATGCCGGAAGAAAGGAAGGAGGGAAATACCGATAATCATTTCCTAAACGTCTACTCGCTCTCCATCTTCTCCCTCTGCTGGCTTAAATGCTCATTCGGGTGATCGCGACGAGCTTATGGTGCTACCATGTGAAGCTTAAGGGGAGGTTCTGGTCTAAATGTCGATTTTTTTTTATTTCATTTTTCGAATGTTCAACCTTTTAGGAAAACGTGTTTAAAAGGATTTGCTGAAATTCGTAAAATTCATGAAGTTATAGGCATTTGAGTAGCGGCAAATGCATTGATAACGCCAGGCTACTCGGTACTCAGGTAAAACTTTAAATGCGTTTTTCTCGAAACAGTGATCTCAAAATGGTGGGATCTGTATCTTCAAAAGTTATTATCCGATTCGACTGAAACTTTTTTTATTTTGAAGAATATACTACTGGCTAGGGGGGGGGGGGGCTAAAAGAAATGACAAAAAGTTGAATATTTATAATTTTCAAAGGCGATGAAAGGACGAAAAATACAGTGAAAAGTGATTTCAAACTTGAAGTGTCGTAATTTTCTAAAAAAATGTCATTTTTGTAATTTTTTCAGTTCCCCCTAGCCAAAATAATAATCTTCAAAATAAAAAAGGTTTCAGTTGAATCGGATAATAACTTTTGGAGATACAGGTTCCACCGATTTGGATCAATTTTTTGACGCCTTGACTTTAACGACTCCCCAGGGCTGTCTGCAATGATTAATTATAAAACATAAAATATATTTCTATAATTTAAGACATCCTTAATACAATGCATAAAGTCCCATTAAATTATATATAGTAGTTTTCCTTTAATTAATTCCTAAATATCACCTATTTTTGGAGGCTCTAGACCAGAACCTCCCCTTAAATTACGTAAGGCTTTTCGGGAGGGGGTTCGCGAATTTCTTACGTTTTAGGTCAGGTTTTTAACCAAATCTTCAATAAATAAAAATTCTATCGTTAATGTCCCAGAAAAGTAATTTTAATTTAAATTTCCCGAAACCGAGTTAAATGAATTGTATAATTCTTTAAAAGAATTTTAATAACTGAAAAAAAACTATGTAAAAAATATTACGTAAGAAAGGGAGGAGATTGGAATATAAAATCTTACGAATGATAATACTAGAAGAGGGAAGGGGGTTAGAAATCGCCAAAAGTACTCTTACGTAATTTAAGAACAGCCCCTTATTCGGTGCAGTTGTAAGTAATAGCGTAACAGGAAATCCTTCTTCTCTGTACTCGTTCCTAAAGTTTATTCTACAGTTTCCCTCGCCAGATCGTCGTGTTCGTGTCTCATATAGGCCTGATAAATGGTCTGCTTCCAATAACCAGCATCCTTCCACGGTTTTCACCGTTCCTCATATTCCCTGTCCGTGTGACCTATTTCTCGATGCACCGGGGGTGGAAGAAAGCGCCTGCAGAACGGCAGGATATGAAAATCTTCGTTCGGAATATAGAGGTCACGATGTTACTGTTTGATAACGTGGAGATCGAGATGATCGCGAGATTCCAAGTTGCACGGAGGGGCGCTGTTAACGAATGACGTCGATAGGAATTTCTATGAGGTCTACTTGACTGTCTACTGTAACACATATCGCGTATCATAAACTAATACCACGCTCCAAGAAGTATACATACGTAGTTCGAAACTAAGTTCTAGCAAACAGAACTTCTCCTAAATAGTTCAAGCACAATCAGTGAAAGGAATGAAGGAAGTTTCCAAGAGATTGTAAATTCAAATAGGAGTTTCTAAGATAATTACTACGTGTCACAAAAGTATCTTTAAATTAGTCTTTATAAAGTGTTCCGACACCTCAGTTTATAGTTCTGCAGTAAGACAGAATAGTGATATAAAAGTTTAGGTTACAATTATCCTCGGTAGCACACATGGTCGCTTATACATGTCGCTATAAATCGATGTCGTTGCTCCGCCACGTGGATCCAACACCTTTCATGCGGAGATTAATAAGGAATCTATATCGCCATCGAAAAAATGCTTCTCCTCGGCGCGAGCAACGCTTTAATCGCATCCTCTACACCCAGTACTCCTAGGACTATCGTGGGGTCCCATCCGGACTGACCGCATTCTCACCCGCGTGACGTCAGCCTCGAAAGAGATCCTCTTTACCGCGGCCACGCAGAGGAAGGAAGCTCATGAATTTGCGCCTGGCTACATGTCGGCTGGACGGCCTTAAAAATTCCCGGTGTTTGTTTATGGCCGGCTAATTAGATTTTTATCTTCATTAACGGCCCGCCCGGCGAATCCAGTCCCATGGATCGCTTCTCCACCGTCTGTGGTTCACGCATTGCTCCCTGCGGCTGGCTGTACCGGGTGTCTCGCAATTAATTCGCATCGATTACGGCCGGCGCAGATAGCGATTTTAATTTATCCACGGGGCCAAGAGGCGTTTGCGGGGCTACCTTCCACCACCTTCCGATTCCCAAACCCATTCTTTGCTGCCTTCAAAGATTCCTCAATACCATCGTCTTCGAGGACTCATCGCATGATCCTTGTAAGGAGATCACAACCTGGATGAACGTGCTGTGAGTGGAATTGGACTTCAAATATGGGTTTTCATGAGTAAGAAGGACTATTAGGACCTAGCTAGATGCCTAATGCTCGTGAAAAGTTAACTGCGCTTCTCCAGGTCACGACACCGCTTGTCAATCATCCCAAAAGCGGCCGACCAGCTTCCTTCTTCCCAATGAACTTCTGCTCTCGCAGGAATGCGAAATCCTCGACCATCGACCTCGTAACGTTGCATCCGTTCCGAGGAGGCTCGGCTCCAAAGAGAAACACGGTGTTACACGACGCGGGGAGCTGTCCCATAGATCCGCAACGGCTCCCACGTCCCGTAAATCTTCCGGGAACGTCCATAAAACGGCATCGCCCTCTTCCGTATAGGACAAATGCATGCGCGCAGAGAGAGGACCGAGAGAATGATCTCTGAAACGTCTCTCCAACGAACCACCATGATCACCTAGCTTTACGACTCTCCTTTAATTCTCCGCTCGTCCTTTTGCTCACAGATTAACCTTCCATTCTGATCCCTCGCGCCGTTGCTCATCCAGCAACTACATGCCTACGTGCTGATCGAATATTGGCAAGGTGTCAGTGTTTCGTTCCCATCCGCCGTCTTACGAGCTCGAAATGAATTCTGATTCCTCGGAGGTGGCGCGAGGAGGGAGCGGGAGAAAAAGAGGAGATACGAAGGAAGTGGACGGAGAAGGGGGCAGGTGAGCCAAGTCGAACGGTCTTAAGTTATTCATGAATTCGTTTAATCGGTTTCTGCGCCTATCTTGTTTTCTAGGTTTTTACGTCGGCCCGGTAATCAACGTTAATTCGTAGAAAACCGTACCAGTAACGAGGACTATAAATTCTTTATTAGCACGGGGACTCTCTCCTTCTCCCTCCTCGGTGACTCCGCTCCGCGAGCTGAATAACCGAGAGACTGCAGCTTGTCACCGAGACCAGGTTCGGATGGAACGCTGAGAGGTGATTATTTACAACGAGCCGAGGAGTAACCTTTTAAATCGCCAAATGTCTCGCCGCAGGAGCCCGCGCTCGATTCACGACTTCCTGATGTACCCGGCCGGCCTGGATCGCCAGCGATCTAACGCGACGGAATTTAAACTGCTCCCTGCGCCGATCGTAAGAGTCGTGACTGGACTGGAGGTAGATCGCTCCCGATCGAGTACTCGTCCAGCGATAAAGATACACCATGGGGATTTATGGAATCATTCCTCTGCTTGGCGTTTTCATAGACCGCTTTACGCGCCAAGAAACCGGACGGAGGTTGCATAATCCGCGGGAATACGTGTAGTAAATTACTGTTTTATCACTGCTCGGGCCGGGACGGAATCATTCGGGGGCTAAAGTAAAGGAAGACTGGATGATTTCTTTCTTCGTCTTGAGTGCTAAAGCGAGCTGAAACGAGCGGAAAGGAGGAGTTTTGTCGCGATGGTGCTCCCTTCGCGGCGAATAAAAGGCTACTAAAAGGAAATGGAGGTCGAGGCGAGGCACGATTTGGTAGATAATCGATACCAGGGCTCCTTCTACACGGTAGAATCCAAATGTTCGGAGTTTGGCCGAGTTCCATCGGTCCTGGAATCGCTGGTTACCGGTTTCCAGAACACGCTGGTCCGGGATGAGCTCGTGATCGCAATCTGCCGGTCCAAAGGGCCCAGAGGGAAAGGCTGCTCCCTCCTCGGCCCGACCTACATCAATATGCTACCTTGGAATACCGATTTACCTCTTATTACGATCCGATTCCAACATATTTAACACTGATTCTTGCAATCTGAGATCGCCGAGGGTATTGAACATCTTTTTGAATAGAAGACATTACACTGTCTTTTTTTAAATTACTTTTCTTTGCCTCCATCAAAATTCATACACAAGTCTGTATCTACAGAGTGGATATTTTTAATAAACCTCTAAATTCTTAGGCCTGTTTTTTAGAACACCCTCTACATGCTCACCGCAGCCTCCGACAAATTGCATTATTTATCCCTTCACTTATCTCATAGGCACCAGAAAATCCAGCCACTTGAGCGGCGATTAATCTTGAATTCTATCCTCACGAACTCATCAGAAGTCCTCTCAGGTCGGAGGGATCCTCGAGCGAGGAGCGCTTCTTGCCTCGGCCCGCCTTCCGTGCTTCGTAATTTCAGAATCTTCCGCGGGTTCCTGGAAGTTCCTAGAAAGTCACGCGGCGGATTTCAGCGAACTTAACGACCCTCTGGAATTCTTATTGCCGCAATGAAAGCCGCTTAGCCGGGCTCTCTGCCCGATCCTAGGCGATCGAAATGCCGCGACGGGATCCGAGCGGGCAGCCTTTTTGCCGCGCGTTTGTCCCGAAGTCGCGGTTTCTGGGAACAGGGTGGATCGCGGGGACCAAGGAATGCGGAGGAATGGAGCAGACGCTGCTCCATATTTATCGTACCGACCCGTCAAAGGGCCCCCGCAAACGCAAAACCCCGCGGCTTGTAGGCCGAGCGCGTGCACAAGAAACAAATCAGTGTTATTAATTAATTTAACTGGCCCGAATCACCCCCAAAGAACAGTCGACTCGTCCTCCACCCGTGCTTCACTCTGAACGCGTGTGAACGGAGAAGACAAGTAGGCATCTTTCGACATTCAACCACCACTCGAGGGTTCCTTCCATTTATAGTAGAGAATCCCACGACATTACGGCTAGTCGAGTAGAATATCGAAGAAGATTAATTGAATCTGACGCGCGGACGTCCCACGAACCCGGAGCAGCTTCCATTCCTTTGCTCCTCATTGCCGATCTGTGATATCCTATCGGGTCTATCGGTTCTCGAAGGGACCTCGGTCAAACTTCTGACACAATCTCTGGGGACAAGGAAGGGAGCTGGCTCGAAGGTCTTCTAGTTTCCTCGGTAATCGAGGTGGGCCTGGGCCATACGCTGCTCAAGGCGCACTAATGGTGCGTCTAAGGCACCCAAGGGGAACAAAATGAATTTTGAAGGCAGGGAAGAGGACGCGCGATGGTCGGGAGGCGAGGGAAGAGTAGTCCCGGGGCTGGGCATGGCTTACGACCGCTTCTTGCTAGAAACGCATGAATAATGCAACAATTGGCTGGAGAGCGAGGACGATCCTTTGTTTTCGCAGGCCCTTCGTTACCAGCCGCCAAATTGCTCGCGAGCTATCCGCCTCGCCTGCTAGTCACCGACCAATTTCCTGCACAGAGGAGTGCGCCTCAGCTCTGACGGCCACCTTCTTATTTCGCGAGCGATTAATAATTACGGGCCGTAGAATCCTCGTCAAACCGACGGTGCAGCTGCGTCTCACTTTGGACAGAGCGTTGTCCATACACGAACGGCGCGGATAATCTGTTCCGCGAAATGAATTAGATTAGCGAAACCCTGCGTGAGGATAGGTGGATCTGCACGATAATGCCCCGTCCAAACTGTCCATGGACTCGAGGTAAGTATGTCTGTTTCACGAGCAGGTTGTGTAATAGGCAGCTAAACACAGTGGTCTTCAGCAATTGCAATTACAATTTTAAAAAATCCAACTTGGTGTAGCAGCTGTCTTAAGACATTCACTGTTTGCACAGGTAAAATTACAAGCTTCGTTTTGGATAGTGATGATTCTAGGCCCCGTTTCATTAGACTTGGCAAACTATTTGTAGCTACATGTATCGTCAGCGTTCCCAGCGTTCGATACTCTCCCAAGCATCTCCTGCACTTTGCAGATTAGTGGGGCACAGTGCAGACTAATTCCAAATGCATGAACCTGCAGTTCATATTTGCATCGTTAGTTATCAAACGAACCCCTCGTTCCCGTAGTTCGGCATCATTTCCGCGCCAGGGAGAGCCGAGTAAAAGGAAGCAGATGAAAGCCAGCATTCGTAGGAATTATCTTAATGAAGTGTCACTAATGTCCACCGGTGTCCCGAGTCCCGCGTTTCGCTCTGAAGATCCTTTCCGAGATCCTTCATCCCTGGACACGTCAGGTAGCCGGGCCCTGTGTTCTCGACCGCGAGCAAAGAGGGCGACCAAGATTCTCTATGATAAAGTGGCCGTGGAATCTCGAAATGAGGTACAAGCCGAGGCTTTCTTCTCGGCCAGAATCGAAGCGATGCTTCGGAAGTCGAACGCAACGAGTTCGACGGGAGACGGTGGCGCGGCAGGTGAAGTAACTCGAACCCCGTCGACCATAAATAAGCCAGAATTTCAGGATCCATGTCCCCCTATCGCGCGCCTGGAAATATCCACCTCGCTGTGGCAAAAAGGTCGCGGCGCCGTGCGACAAGCGATCGCGATAAATTCGTCAACTGGGGCGACAGAATTGTATCATTAACGGCCATAAAGTCTAACAATACTTGGGAATAATGACGGATTCAGGTCAAACAGTCGGGCCGGTGATTTTACAGCGCCATCGACGTTCAACGAGGTTGTCGTGATTTACGCTCGGCGGGCTTATAATTATTTCAAAATCCGCGGGGGGAATTCGGTTCCTGTCATCGGGAGGCTCGAGAAGGGGCCGGGAGAATATAGGAGCTAATGAACGCGCCACGGACACGGCTCCGTGAGAAAACGCTCGGTCCAGGTAGAGGGACGCTCGTCTACTCGCGGTATACGTATATATTTTTAGCACAGGTAGGTACCTTGCGTCTATGAGCGGTAAACACACGCTAAAAATCGACGCCTCGGACCGGGTGGAACCGAAAAACGCCCCCTCATCCATCCTGGACACCCTCTGTCTCTCTCCGGGGCCCGCGCATCGACAGCAATCTTCTCCAGCCCCGCTGGTATTGGTAAAAACGTCGGCGTGGTACCTGTTTCGATTTACCTGAGAAAGGACTGTTGCTCGCAGGCCGAGGTGGAGGAAAGGAGACTCCCGGGCGGACACTTTGGGCGACGGTCAGCGGATAGAAAGGGACGGAAAAGGTCAGCCCTCCGATCCCCTGTCATTTGCCGCGAGCTTCAAGTCCATCCTCGAGAGCCCCGGGGCTGGTCCAAGCAACACGGTGCCCCGCGTCTACGAATCATTCTCTCTCTCTCCACCCACTCATACACGCGTAAATCCCGGCGGTGTGGTACTGGTCGAGCACTCGCATACCTGGCCAGACAGTTGCCATACCCTCCCCCGCCGCGCCCGAGCCCACCCTACTTACCTTTATACCTTTATACCTGCCACGGACGAGCTTCGTGCACCGACGCGGAGATACACGCGTCATTAAATAATCCCGGGCCGACGCTCATCAGGATCTTTACGAGGCGAAATAATATTCGGCCGAGCCGTCCCCGCGGATAGCCCCGCGATATTTCACGCAAGGATCCGGCCGTCTCCGTCCTCCTTGCACCATCCCCGTAGCTGGACCATCCTCCTGCCTCCCACCCTTTAGTCTCGCTCCTCCACCTCGCTCTCTATATCTCCTCGTCAACGGTTACTTTTCCCTTCTCAGATTTATTATTCCACCGACGAGACCAATGGGGCCTTTATTTGCGTTAGTTACGTGCAGTCCTCTTTGGGAGAAAAACGAGCGAAGGGGTTGACAGCGATTTGAGGGAGTCGATGGCAACAGTCGTGAAAAAGACACGCAGAATTCTAAAGAAAAGATGCTGCGCCTCGTATCTCGCGATCGCCACATTGCTGTTAACCATTCTGCGGAGAGAATGAACGCGGCTCGGTCTAGATACCAGCGAGAATTATTATGGCTATTGAAGCGTGGATAGAGGAATACTCAACGGAGCCAATTAATCGTCCAGCCTCGTTTCGCCGTTCACGACTATTGTTTTTAAATCCCACGCGTCGCTGGGATACTTTCAGATGCCCGTAAACGATACCGTGCTACGTAAATACGTTTAATTGCGGGCGCGCTGGTGTATCTCTGCCCGTTGCAAAATCCATAGAAACGAGAGGAAAAAAACGTTGCGCAAACTAATCCACCCAATAACCCAAACCTGGCTTATGATTTATAGCGCGGAGCAAACGGAAGTTCAGTGAATCGTGACGGTGGATTTATCGTACGAGTTATACCTTCGAACACCGCGAAGGAGATTATCCTGGTGATTTGCAGGGTGAGTTTAAATGGGCGTCGCGAGATATATCAGGTGTATCCTGCCTCTGAAACCCGAGAAAAGAGTCCCAATAAACTTTGTTTCTTACATACCGTCCAGCGGTAGGCGGCTCCATGTTTATTGGTACTCTCTCCTCACTTTTAGCGCGCATAGCACTAAACGTTGTAATGCATGCGAGCCACCCGACGCTCATTTACACTCACCCTGTATAATCACGATTCAAGCACTCCGTCTGAAGAGTTGCCAGCTTCTTACGCGTGCAAAGTCTAATTAACGGCGCGCAGGGAATCCAGCCGTCGAGCGCCAGACCGCTGATCGATATACAGAGCGGGGACAGATTCGCAGCGCGCACGATGTGTCCGGATCTTTATCTCGGGACAGAAAATTATTCAAGCGTTCGAAGAAGTGAAAGCTCGAGTAATATTAGTTGAAAACCATGTATCTTTAATTTGACGGGCGCAGCGGTACTTCCAGCTACGAGCATATCATTGCCAGCAAACTTCCTAGTTGATAAAACGAATAAACCTCGGCGGTTTGCACATTTTCCTTAATCCTGCTATATATAGAGCCACGTAACCGTTACGTAAACATGATAACGTGCACGTTATCTAAACGTTATCTAAATTCTGAGGAATATCCTTCTACAGATTGTATCCTCAACAAACGCGGTTATATCCACCTGGTACCCTCAGAAATTAACTGTCAAGGATGCCTCGGTGGACGGTAATTTCTACTAATTTTTATATCCCAGACCACTCCCTTTATCGACTGCACTGCGAATTCGTCCCCACCAAGCGCGATTCCCGGGGATTCGTCAGTTATTAGCACCGCGAGGCCTCAGACGTCGAAATTGCATTCGCCAGCAACGCTGGGCAGGTATTATTCCTCGTTCAGCCGGATGGCATTCCAGGCGGACCGGAAACTCCAATTTCTCGTGTCGCGCCACCTGCCCTCCCGATAATTATTCCAGGAGCGCGCGTTATCGAGTACACCAATGGGTTGGCGTTAACTTCTATTACGCTCTCCAACTACGATCCAGGCCCCTGACTACCATAGAAATCCCCGGCTCGCGTGTTTCACGCGACTCTTGTCCGCAAACAATGCTCGATCTTCGTGGATCTTTCCAATTAAGCGGAGAGGGGCGGCGAGGGCTGCTACGATCAGGTGCAAAGGCAGAGAGAGGGTGCGCAACCCAGTCGGTGGTGTTCCTTTTTCATAGCCGATGGGCACCGGAGGGTGAAGAAGAGGGAAGCGAGACCCGAGAAGTCTCCACTGTCTCGCTGCTTCCTTTTTCCACCGCCTATCTCTTCCTCCCCTCGTTTATACATTTGCTCGTCCGCTTTAATGCAAGCTGGCGACACTCGCCGCGGCATTCCGAGAAGAATCATAATTCTGCAATTTCGGAGGCACGCGGCTGAACCCTGGTCCGCTGTCGCTCTCCACGGTGTCCTTTTTCCTGGCTAATTCCGCAGGTGTACGCGCCGCGGAGCATAAGCAGCCGTCGTCGACGAGGATTCGCACTCAAGTCCGCTCTCCAGTGTCTGAGCCCGCCTGTATCGGCCAGCCACATTGTAGCCTCGGCGGTTGCGCCTGTTTGCGTGCGGAGAACGGCGGAGGAAGGGCTGAGGGACGGGGGACGATCGGTGGCTTAGAACGTGTTTAAGGGCCGCGCCGATGGAGGGAGGAAAGAAAGAGTGTAACTATGGCGTGCTGTAACAAAACACAGTCCAGAAGTGGACCGAAAGCCCGCCAGCCTAGGACAACAAAGGCCCCTGGGTCTTGCCTCGCGCGATCACGTTCGTCCCGTACCTCCTCACATACTCTTTCTTCCTCGCCTTCTTCTTTTTATCCTTCGCCCCCTCCCCCACCTCGCCCGCCGACCGTTTCTTTCCCTCCCACGTTTCACGCGCTCTTTCTTCCTCCCTTTTTCTCTATTTCAGAGGAGGGTTGGGGGGCAGTCTCCAGGCAAGAAACGAGAATTTGTCGCTATATTCTTTATCGCGGCGATCCTCGGGCTCTTGTTGCATTGTGGGACGGAAAAATGGCGGGTCGCTCGTCCGGCGACTCCGCCACCGAGTGTGAGCTGTAAAAGTTTATGTCTGCGTTGACTCCTTGGGCTGCCATTAAGAGTATCTCCGTGGCGACGCAGTGAAACAGGATTTAGAGTACGGCGAATGCTTTTGGGGGATGAAATTAAGTCCCCAGGTTTGTATAAAATAAAGTGGGATAGTAGAGACACGTCGGAAGTGTACCAAAATTGTAAACCTTATCTACCAGACGACTTGGATGAGGATATCTAGAGAATAACTTTGAAAAATGGTTAACAGTTAGCGGGTAATATTCCACTCCCTTCTCTCAAGCCCACTTTCATTCAAAAGGTCTTACCTAACATTTTCTACTCCCATTTCAGCGAAACAGTATCCATACTCGACACAGAATCAATCCCGAAACAAAGGGACGTTCAATTACAGAACGCGAGATGTTAATCCAGGTACGCGTCGCACGGATTCCTCTGCCTTAAAAAGAACGACCGGTTGAGCGAGTGCCGATACGCACCGCGAGCGGTCCATTAACAATAATTTCGACAGTGAATCGGCCGGGGGGAGGCGGGGGAGGGACACGTCCGAAGGAATCTCGGCAAAAAGGAAACGGGTGAAAAGAAAAAGGAGGGGGAAGGGAACCCGTGCGCCAAACCCGTTTGGCCGTTAGCAGTCGCCTTGCCGCGCGCACGGCCGTGGAGAGCTCGCCTCCAGGACGATCTCGTGCACACGGCTAAAAGTCCGAGCTGATCTTTTGCTCCTGCCGGCTTGTACACTGACCTATATTCGATGGAACCGGGTCTGGGGACCGTGCAGCCACCGGGGAGACCCACTACCCTCGAGAGCTCCGCGGACCGAACACGCGCTGCCTGCCACGGTCTCCTACCCTCCATCGATCGGCGTATCGACATCCACGCGCTACGTGCCCGTCAACTACGGCGTTCTTTCGGGCAAATTTATCGCCACCCCCGCTTCCCGATAAACACGACGAACGCGTATGCGACCCCCGGCTCGTTGCATCGAATGATGCAGTCGAAGATCGATGCAGCTGGCCCGCGAACCCTGGCCGACACCGTTGGCTATTTACGCGGCAGCGACGCTGAATCTTTCAGCGACGTGACGTATATACTTGGAGGACTGTCCGGTGCACGGTAATCGATCCCAGGTCCGTAAAGGTGAGATCTGCTGATCGCTAGGCTTCTCGAGAACCGCGTGGGTGGGTTACTCGAGGTGTTAGCTTTTCACGGGTTTAGAGACCGATTTCCCAGGTTCCGCGATCTATCCGCGATGTTGACCGAGCACCGAACGGCTTCTGTGCTTCAGTGAAAGGTGGAGGATCGTTTCTCTAGCGCCTTATTGCCGCTCGTTTAATGAAACACCGTGAGTTATGGGAACGAAATATGTTGCAGGTTTTTAGACCGTGGCACGGGGAACTCGCGCGCCAAGGAGCGTTGTATAAAAGTCTTTGGTAACGACAGGTATTTGCTGCGGCAGCGGTTTACGAGCCCGAGATATTAGCGAAAGCGAGCTAGGCGGTGTTTCAGTGAAGCTGTTATGTATGTCGACGGTAGCTCGGGGTCCTCTGATTTTATTGTATTTCGGAATTTAAAGATTGAGCTCGATCGAACAGACGTTGACTGGGATAGGATATTCTGGGTGTATATAGTGTAAGGTGAAAATTTGTTAAGTAGACTGCACTCGCGTACCGAAATAGTAAAGTTACAAGGGAAGATCCCTAATCCGGAAATTCAAAGAAATCTCAAACTTTGTGAATAGGGTAGATGTCCCTGTTACTGTCAGTGTTCCTATTACTGCTACTTTATTTATTTTGCTTAATAAAAATATAACGTATAAAGAATAGTGTACAACAATAATATTAATAATGAGAAGAACAGTCCCAATTTAATAATAATATTATTGTTGTACACTATTCTTTATACGTTACATTTTTATTAATCAAAATAAATAAAGTGGTAGTAATAGAGACATCTACCCTATGTAGGATTACAACGCAATTTTTGTTTGCTACCCAAATTCACTCTAAGGGGGTGAAATTTACCCCTGAAAATTCGGTTATCTTCCGATTTTATTTTATTTTGTTACTCGCAGTCTGTAAGAAATTGAAAAAAGTTTCAAGACAAAGTTACTTCTTTTAATTAAGACTATCATTTGGTAACTTACAGTTTTTACAGTTCACGAGTTATAACACAAAATTTAAAAACAGCCGGAATTTAAGGGGTCAACTCCGCCCCGTTGGAGTGAATTTGGGCAGCAAACAAAAATTGCGTTGTAATCAGGAGGAAATCCCTCACATATTCACAAAGTCTCAGAATTTTTTGACTTTCCGGGTACGAGAATGTTTCCTTGTTAGTATTCTCTGATTGCCGCAAGAGATATACAGAATAAAATATAAATGAAATTTAAAAACACATTTTAACGCGAATCTGCACGATAATTGAGTCGAAAACGGTCATCGGTAAATTCATACGGGAGCATGACGTTATCGGAAATGATACATCCCATAAATATGCAAAGTTTCATTTATATTCGTTACGTGTGCCCGCATAAAGCTGCACACTCGATATGAGCCGAGAATCCTGGAATCACCCGGACCAATCGATTAACCCGTTACAATTCCAGCCGCCCCAATTTTCCAGCATCGTTATACATATCTCTTCTGCCCCCGGCCACCGATTACAGGACGATTTTCACTTTCCGACAGTGTCCCATCGATTCGTCCACCGGGACGACGCAATTAATCGCTTACTTTTCGAGAAGACAGCGACGCGTTCCTGACATTGAGAAACGATCGATAATTGACTGCACACCGCCATCCACGGACAGGGGAGTCTCGATTAAGTTCGCGCGATCGTTAATGGCGATAGTCGTATGGTTACATTTAAATGCATGACCGGTGATTTGCATGATTACAGGTGTACGATTATAAAGCGTGTTGTACGCGCGATGGAGATAAGTGGAGGGCCTCCCTTCGCCGATAAATACCCCCGTGATTGATACCGGGACACACGTCCGAAGATATCGATTTAAAGAAGCGACAGCGCGGTTCCAGCGCGCGAAAAAAGCTGTCGCATCGACGCGGCCGCGATGAAACGGTCCCCTCGCTGTTAATATTTTATCGAAGCCGATCCGTATGGAGAGCTGCTGGCCTCCGAATGCAAATATTCGACAACCGGATATTTCGTAAATGTCAGTAATTCTCGGTGTTTGCGCTAAACGAATCTGCTTTTAACCCGTTCGCATGACACGCGTAATGAGCACGTTGTAAAGCGATTTCCATATCGAATAGAAAGTAAACGTATAAATCAGCAACGGGTGCCCAGATACGTTCTTCTTGCATCATCGATCGTATAAGAGCAGTTCCTGACGTGTTTGGACGCGATTGCGGTAAACACGTAGCGTTGACTTCCGCGGTAGGTGCCTATATTTGGAGAAGAAGCTCAATTTCCCTCATGCTTAACAGCTCGAGATATTTATATCGCGGAAACTCTATTCTTAGAAGATTATCTAAGAAAGCCTCACTCTTAATCTCTAATGGAACGATAAAGCCTTTCCACACTGGATCTGACAATTAAATATTCCCGCATCCCTTGCTCCAAAGAAGACCACTGTTCTAACGACACTTAATCCTCCCTTACTTCGCAAAATACTCAGTCTCCCGTAGAGTTATTAAATTCTCTCGAGAATCGACCTTGAGAGACGAAGCGTGGCCCAGTTTCCGGTCTCGCGCTCGCGTCACGCCCGTTTTCATCGGGCTAAAAAGGAAGCGTTCCAAAGAGGCTCGATTCCATTTTCCACCCCATCATCTCGTGCCTGTCTCATTAGCACTTCTGACCCAGCAGAGGAGGATGTGTGCGCGGGGAGTGTACGACTGCGTCGGGCGAGAAGGATGCTGAGGTTGAATGCAGCAGCAAACGAGAGGCACCAGCATAGCTGCGGCTTCCACAGAACTAGCCCCTATGAAAGATGCAGAGGCGCTAAATGAAGACCGCGGTCACTGGATACCGTGGATATCAGGGATGACGAGCAACTAGGGCGAGAGTGCTCGCTTTGATCGCCTGCCATCTTTCATTTTCTTGCGTTCACCCCGCTCGTTCCGCGGCATACAATTCTTTCAGCCGGAATAGATTAGTCGGCTTTCCCCTGGCGAACTAGTTCCCCGGAATCCTTCTGGTCGCATTAAAGTAACGTTCACCCCTCCCACTGATGATAAATTAACGTCGCCCAGCTGGGGATTAATATTTGCATATACGAATATTATTGCGGGCTTGTTGCGCAAACGCGCCGGCCACCATACTTTCTACTCCGTATAAATTATTGTAAAATTAGCGTCCGACTGCTGGCGATACGGGAAATAGAAATTGTCTCTATCGATGATCGCGGCGGATGGAATGTCTGCGCGCGGACTCGGGAAAGTAATGCGACTGTGTAGCGTAATATTGCGCAACGCGAAGTCGGCGAAATATTGAAATAGAAATAATTCGCATTCCGAGCCGCACGGCAAACAGTTGTGCTTTACTATTTTCCCTTCCCTCCGAAGCTTTTACGTAAAGCACCATGCACGCGTGAATAATGCTTCCTGGAATCTGAAAGCTTGATAGCGGACTGCGCAACATCCACCACCGTCTTCAATTTCCATCGAATATACTGTTATGCAGAAATATCATTCAGGGGTTCAATAAAGGTGAGATTCGCGAGACGCCCAAGTTTCGATCCAGTTCTTCTCGGCGAGTGTTTGACTGAGGGAGATAACACCGCAAGAGGAACGACTTCGACTCTCCCAACTTGTAATTGCTTCGAACTCAAACTAACTTTTCGAAATTCCCGAAGACCTCAATATTGGTCGAAGAAGATAACAGGGAAATGTACACTCTCGAGGTTGTCACTGCTCTGATAATAGATAAGCCCATATGGCTCCGTTAATTGATGTCGTCTTTTCGCGTGTACATATGTGTATTCACGTGTACGTGGGTGATGTACACGTGAGTGAGACCTCGATTTTGCTTCCAAATTTAATTCGCCCCTAACTAGTGATCTCGAAACCACTATATTTCTATGTGTTTACCAACACCTCGTTTCTATTTCCTAAAACCAAGTTCCCAACTACGACTCTGAAGCAGGCGGTGGTTAACAACCTTGACCTACCCAAAGCCTCAGAGTATCAAGTCCCAATGTGATCACACCATCCGCTATCAGTATCCCAAACTTCTCCCAGCCGCTTCCCGCAGCGACAATACACCTCCGCTTATCATTCAGGCCACGATCCGTTGCATCAAGCTTCGTAAACGCGGCCAGGTCCGAGGACACAGGTAAGAGACTCACCGGATTGTTGGTGAGTGCCGAGGTGGACGCAGCGGTGGGATGGTGATCGTAATCCAGGTACTCGTTCCGATGGTGCCTACCAGGGCCGTGTCTCTCCAGAGGTACGTCCCTAGCGTCTCTGGGGTCCCGTTCGTCCCTGACGTCGCGAAGGTCCCGCTCGTCCCTGACGTCCCGGAGGTCCCGCTCGTCTCTGACGTCCCGGAGGTCCCGCTCGTCCCTTAGGTCCCTGACGTCCCGGTAGTCCCTCAGATCCCTGAGGTCCCTGTCGTCGCGCCGGTCCCGAAGGTTGCGGAGGTCGCGCTGTTCTCGGAGGTCGCAACGGCTCACGTGGTCCCGTTCACCGCGAAGCTGCCTCGACATCGCCGTCAGCTCCTCCTCCTCCGAGTCGAGCAGCTGCTGCTCGACTCCGCCGCCGCCTCCTCCACCACCGCCTCCGACACCTCCAGCACCACCTCCGCGTCGGGCGGGATAACGCCGGAGGTCACACCATCCTACCTCCTCCTCCGCCCCTCCGGCGACCTCGCCGCGGGGCAGCCGCGCCGTGCCTGGGGCCCTCACGACCAATCTGCCTCGAACCTCCTGCCCCCGCGGCCCTCCGGGGGGCTCCACCACATCACACCCAAACGCTACGCTCCTTGGACCCCTCACGACCCAGCTCTTCTTCTGCCCTCGCCCACCCTCGCCGCGCGCTCTTGGTGCGTACCGCGGCGGAGCTCTTTTCCCTCTCGGTGGGCTTGATTGCAAGCTTTTGTCTGCGTACGTCTGGCGGGGACGGCGCGGCCGACGGAAGTGGCGAGAGAACGGCTGGAGAAGATGTGGCCGGAGAGAGGCTCGAGTATCTGTAAACAGAGAGCGAGGAAGGGGTTAGCGCGATCGATTCGAATCTGGTCGGAGCCCCCAAGTGCCTGGAGAGTTTGGATTCTCTGTACGAGATTGTGCGCTCGCAGGGAGAGGAATGGAGACGGTTTCGGTGTTTTACGATGGTTATGATCTCGCGGAACTGTAGGAAAGGCTTCGTAATTTTGGTGGGAGAGGGGGAATGCAGATGCACCTTGGATAAATGTTTACAACTGACTTCAAGCCGATGGTAGTGTGTAGACAGCAGTCTAGTTTAGATTCGATATAGGTAAACAATCTAAACCGTAGGTTTACTCATACACACACAACGAAACGACGGAACCGTTTGGCGAGCGCGAACGGTGTAAGGAAGTCGAGCCTATAGCTTCCAACAGCGTCTGGTATACGATACGACACTACCGCAACCACGTAAGATGTAAATTCAATTTCCACGCTGTTGCCATTCGCTGCGGTGGGTAATTCAATTTAATTTCAGTGAGCCAAGCAATTTTGATACGGCGACACGTGCTTGCTTATTGTCTCACCTGACATAACAATCAATGCTTCGTCTACATCCTTCGATATTTACGTTTCTTTTAGGCTGCAGGTCACGAGAATTCTATTTACCTTGCGAAGATATCGCATTTAGTAGAACGCGAACAGATACCAGAAGAATTACAAATAATTTCGACACAGTTATCCAATTCATGACTCGGTCGAAACAACTAAATAGATGTCCACTAAATTGAAGCTAAGTTTATTAATAATTCTCAATGACAGTATGCCATAAAGCCGCTGCAAATTGTCCAGGCAAAAGTACACATTCGATAAAATCAAACGGTACATCGATGTCGTCACTGTATATTCCGCGAGCAATCTATTCGCGTATCACGGGTGAAGATCGAGGCGGACAGTTTCCACAAACGTCAGTGCAAACGGCCGATTATATCGTGGTCGTGGCGATCGTTACAGTGATAACAAGGTCGCTCGCGATCCGTCAAATCGATTACCATTAATTAACGCTACCACCGGAAGGCGTCGTCGTTTGATAGTAATATACGCGGGTTTCTCTCTCTCTCTCTCTCTCTGCCAAGGTCAGACCAGACCGTTCGAAAGTTATGGCAGCTCTGCACCGTTACCTTGGGCAGCTAGCGCAGAAAGTGACACGCTTCCAGCGTGAACCTGGTGAGATCCAGACCTGGGCGAGCGCGGTGGTCCGCAGCGAGGGAATCGACGCGTTAACTGGCGTGAAATCAAAACGATAAACCCGGTGCGTAAAGTCCTCCCTGCCGTTGCGATCTCGCTAAGGGTAGGAGGAGGGGGTGAGGGTGGCGACGAAGCTCGCCCAAGGTGGGGTGAGTTGAGGTTAGGTCACGCCGCAGACCGCGAATGTAGGGTTGTGGGTCGCGCCCGGTCGAGCTCAGCTGCGCTGCGACCCAAAGGGGTTGCGGCTCGTCGCTGGCCAGACAGGGCAGATATACGCAAATTCCCCCTCATCCACCTACGGAGGATACTCTGATCTAACCTCCCTCTAATTCACCCTTCACTGTCCCTCTAATCATCGCGAGAAACCAAGGGACGGAGATGAACGCGTTACGTGACAGTAGAATATCCCGTCAGTGGTCAGACATACAGACGCGTCGTCCGCTCCGGACTCGAAACGGTGTCACCGCGTCGTTTTTCAAGATAACTCGATCCCGTAAATTGGAAAATGTAGGGGAAGGATCATTCTAGCCTGTGATATCGATGACAACCCAAGAAACTGGTCTGGGAGGGTGGAACTGGGAGTTGAATCTCGAGGTGTCGAATGGAGTAGATCACTTGTTTAAACTTACTTGGATTCCTGGACGACTTAGTGCCCTCGTACTGAGACCTTTCCAGTCAAGAGACGGAAACACACCACTCGGTAACACTTTCGCGCGCGACTCGCGTTCACCGAGGCTACGTGGGTCACGACGGCGTTTCGCTGCGGTTCCGCGATGGTGCGGGTTGCTCGCGATTGGGACTGATTTCCGCGTGGACGAACGGCGGCAACAAAGTGGCCACGACGTCGAAACGACGATGACGGTTGGGCCGTGCTCGCGTCGACGGCTTCTGCTATCGTGACTCGCGATACCTCGGCCGGTGTCGGTCGGCCTCGTCCGCTATCGGTCCTGTTCGGCTCTGGTGTCGTGACGTCGCGCGGGGACGCGAAAATCCCGGCGGTGTTTGGTATCGATCACATGCGCCAGCGCACGCGAGAATCGCTGCGGCGCGCCGACGCGCGCCTTTCTCCGCTCACGGGAGGGTTGCTCGACACGTGGCTGCGCTTCCGTCCACCAATTGTTTCCCTTTTAATCGCTCGTTAGCTGGACGTTACGAGTGAGCACCATCCTGGCATTTGGAGGTGGATCCCAAATCTGGTATGATATATTTATCAGGAGAGTTGGTGCGTTTCTAGGATCGTGGTATCTCGGTGTCAAGGGGTGACCTTGCTTTGGTCGCATCCATTTCGCCAGTGGTGTCTGATGGTCTCGGAGATGAGTATTATTACTCCGCTGACGCGAGGATCACAGGCTGCTGATGGTTGGGATAAGGGTTGAGGAATGCCTGTATAGGGGTGTATTGAATTCAGTTCATGAATTTTGAATCGAGGGGTCTGAGGGAGATAAGGAAATTCTGGATCTGATGTGGCATGATTGCCATTGCAGCGTTTCGATTAAACATTACTATGCTGTAGAGCAATTCCAACGAAGTGGTTTACGAACAAATCATTTTGTTTATCAACTGACGCATGCCTCTTATCACGGAATTCATTACACGTAGCCAATTTCGAAACGATGATACGCGCGCGTCGTTAAGCTGTTTACCGCGAGGCGGTCATTAAAATTAACGCTTTCATTTCATTACGCGATATTAGCTTACGTTACATGCCACGGGCTGAGCTGACTGAAACTGGTCTAATTACTGGATGTTGTAATTAGTTAAACGGGCCATGTAGTCCACACTGTTCGTGAATAATCTGCCCTGATACAGCTGGAAATTTCATTTGGCCCTGCCTGCCAGTGCTATTCGAAGCTCGTAGCATTCGCAGTGGGAGTGGGTACCACCCCTATCCTCACCGAAGAGACTGACATCTGACGGAGGGTGAAAGAAGTGCGACGAAAGAAACAGCCTCTCGAAAGCTCAGGGAAGAATCTGCAGTTTTCTACGACAAGGGTAGCTACCCTCCTCGCGATTCCCTTTACGCTGTCTCCTGGGAGCTACCTTTACCGACCTTCAGTGATAACGTTAACCCCGAACGACCACCACCTTTCGATAAAGATGCGCCTCGTGCGGTTCGGTTCGTTCTGATCAACTCCTATTGATCGTAGAACAATGCGCCGCGAACATTAGCCGAATTGGAGCGTGGTGCACCAAGCAGTGCTGCATGCTGGTGGCTAGGATCAGAACGTTGCCTCTGCAAGCGGTAACTGTTACTTAAGCTGGTCGTTTAAAGCGTATTCATGACACACTTTAGACCGTATCTCAAGTCATCTAGCATCGCCCAGTGACTGCCCAAGATACCACCCAGATAAGTGACTATGCAGAAAGGAGGGTAAGTAGCCCATCGTCCCAGACCGAAGCTGCCAGTTCCATGCAACGCGTGAGGGAACCTTCTAACGATGCACCCCAATGATCCACCACCCCCGAGTCACCCGTTCCCACCGCACATGAACACTCTTACTATTCAAAAAAGATCACACTACCCCCCTCCCCCGTTGCTGCAATGAAAACTCCGCGGTCGATCTTCCCTTTCATCGCGATCCCTCCCCTGAAAAGCCACCCTTTCTCGCCGCAGGCTACCTGCGAGCGGACGACACCGTCCGATCATCGATCAGCGCGGAAGGATCGCCAGACGGTGTCTGCCGTCGCATAGCGGGACTTCCGGTCGGAAGGAGGCGAGCGTAGGATCGCCGAGCGTGTGTATACCGAGCGAGGCGTCGAAGGATGCCAATGGCGAGTCGGCGTGGGTGCACGCTGCCAAGCACGTCCATCATCCCCGCGGGTACGCCGTAAGGTGGCAACGTTGCTCTCTCGCGTAGAGTGGTTTTAGAGCCGGGCGCAAGGGGCAATGCTACCGCTCGCGCCAACAAAGCGATGAGAGAGGGGGGCAACTCTATAGAAGCGCTCTAGGAGAGCGTGACCGTTTGGTGGGGGCTTCAGACGCTGGCGCGAGTAGGAGAAGGAGCGGCTGTGGAGGGGGCAAGTACGAGTTGAAAGCACGTGGTGGGGGCGAGAAGGGAGGCAGAGCGAGAGGGAGAGCACGAGGATAGAGTAGGAGAGCCGGAGAGCGTGGAGAGGGAGCGAGAGGCCGCCGAAAGCGCATAGCGGCCCATAATTCGGTGCGCCGCCCCGCAATCAGGTTCGTGCTCGATGTTTCCAACCGCCTCGCTCGCTGCAGCCGGGAGAGAGAGACGGTAGTGCACGTTTTTGCGTTCGGCTCGTCAGCTCCGTTCCGAGAGAAGCAAGTGTGCAACGGGTGTATCCGGAGTCGCGGCTGTTTCTCGCATACGACGGCCTCGTATCTCGATCTCCTCGGCTGCCTCGCGGCGCCCGTTCCCCGCGTTTCTTGTTTATCGCCCGGCAGCTGGCCTGACAGACAATCGCCGCGCTTCGCGTCGCGTCGCACCGCCCCGTGCTCCCGTAACGCGACCTTCTTTTTAACGTGCGCGCCCGTGGAACCGGAAGGGCAGCGGTGTCGCCGGTGACGAAGACGCTCCGAGTGTGAGGGAAAGCGCCTGAAACGGAAGCGGAGGAAGAAGGAACGCGGTGCCTCGCCGGTAGAACCGCGGACAGAAGCGCGCGTCTGCCACCCAGTCGGCCAGCCGCGACCATTCAGTCAGTCAGTCAGTCGATCATTCAGAGCCAGTGCCGGGCCTCTGCGTCTCCGGGCGTTCTCCGTTTTCCCACTACGAGTTCCCTCCGTTCCGGGTACCGCTTCGTTTCGCAACGATCACCGAGTACCTACGACGATCATCCCCCTTGGCTGTAAGTGAACCAAAAAACAAAAAACAAAAAAAACAAAGAATAAGAAACCGAAGGAGACACCACGCTGGACGATAGATCTCCGGTGCTGTTACGATTCTGTGATCCTTCCCATCGGACCGAGTTATTTCAACCCCTCGATCAGGGTGGGCCCAGGGAATTGTGCTGCCACGGACACGGCCAGTGATTGATGATACTCGTGCTTCTTGCGTTCAATTCATATATTATTCTGGTGTTTGTGCTAATGTACACGTCTCCACTTCGCCATCACCGGTAAGAGGAACTACTGCCTATGTCTATTTCTCGCCGTTACGACGTCCTAGCCGACCGAGCTTGGTCCACGCTCGTCACGTAAATATAAAAACAGCCGTGCATGCCGGGAAATACAGCAAGCGTACACACGTGTGTGCACGTGCAGCGACGAAAGCGTCGCGTAGCCGCCCCGTTACACGGCACTGATTATTAACGAGTTATTACCGCGATACTAATTAAGTTTAATCGCAAGGCCGCCGTTCGTTAAAGTTAATTGCACGATCGACCACGGCCCACGTCGTTAACTACGCCGTCCCTGCTTCACTCGTTGCGTGGCCGTGCTTTTATAGAAATTACGTGGGCCTGATCGAGGGGACACGCGCGTCTTAACGATCCCTTCGATTTTCATTCTTCCACTTTCCGTCACCTTCCACGGCCACCTATTCCGGCCCCGCAGGCTCGGCGATCGCCTCGGATAATATGGAAACTTTTCACCGATATCGTATGATACGCGGCTAGCAAACGTTATCCGCCGTGCTGTTGCAGCACTGCACGCGGAGGATTCATATTTCTCGCGGTTTTAGATCGCACGGTAACTTCTAGGCTCGGCTCTTCCTGCTCCGGATCCCTCTATCGCTCCGTGGACACGTTTCGCCGATCCGCTATAATCTGAGGCGATGAGTCGGAGTACGAGTTTTCATCGCGATCGTCTCGCTCCAACGATTCCCCTGTTAATTTGCCTGTCGCACCGCGTCGCTGATTCCTCCGGCACGTTTGATTACCAACAATTTCTTCGAACGGTCCGCGATAATCTCGCTCCGATTAGAGGTGAAGCGGATACAATTTATTCCTCTGATTCGAAATCGTTCGACTAGCATTTCCTCTACGACAGATTGAGTCTTCCAACCGGGATTGGCGCGGGCGAATAAACCAGGGGAATCGAGATAGTTTACTGTTTTGTCGTTTGAAATGTGTAGCAGACTGTGAACAGTGATTTCTCAAAATAAGATATCGATTTAGTCCAGTCTCATTCTCAGACTGGAGCGATGAATTTAGTCAATATCGTCGTTAACTCTACGTTATTTGCGTCTATTCGTTAAACGTTTCAGTGAGCAATCGAGCAACATGTGCTCCTTCCTTTGAAACTTTGAATTTCAGAGCATCTCTATTCTTGCTCCTATTAGGTTCAAATTTATATTTTTAACATCAACAAATTTCTCAAACTCAAATTCACCCGATTGGACATTTTCAATAATTATTCACCGAATTTGTAGTCAATTTTTCCAGTAGCTCTCACGCAGATTTCATATTCCATTTGCGCGCGAAAAACTGTAACACATATGAACACGCATACAACCTAGCCCTAGACCCTCCGCCCAGGCCCAAGTGTGTTGAATTCGATTTCCCTTCGATTTTATGCTAA
The DNA here is from genome assembly GCA_929113495.1 of Andrena minutula. Classification (NCBI taxonomy): domain Eukaryota; kingdom Metazoa; phylum Arthropoda; class Insecta; order Hymenoptera; family Andrenidae; genus Andrena; species Andrena minutula. The sequence goes on from OV815994.1 coordinate 25,733,676, forward strand.
TGCGGCGTCGGGTGTGCGCACATGTCACGCCGGATCGTAGACAGAATTTGTTAAAAGTTCGTAGGCCGTTGCGACACGCACGCACTCGCGCCGCGTATTGCGTGCGACGCGTGTGATCAATAAATCGGGCTGTGCAGCACGCACACGAGCCCACGGCCCCGTGCACGCACGTGGCCTGCACACTGTTGCAAGCCAGCCTAAAACGCAGCTTGAAGAGACCGTTCCTTTCCCCGATGTGACTCTACAACAATGTATAAAACGACCAGGGACTAACTCAGGTCAGAACGGTTCACGGTGCATGAAAAGTTCCCTCGGCGAAATCGGCTGTGCGTGCTGGCCTGATGTTACACACGGTGGAAACGTTTTCGAATTTTGCGAGGGTTTTCTGCTTAAATCTGATGATTATTTGTTTTGGAGTTACTCGTCTCGGGAGAATTAATATTAAATCTATATACGGTGCCTTTTTCGTTTTAGTAGTTGAGTATTATTTGGCAATGGGTATTGTTTGGAAGAATTTGGTGTTTGGTGTCACTTTGCAGATGGCAAATAGGGAAATGTGGATTTTCAAAGGGCACACGTGGGACGTTCATATATTATTAATTTTCCCCATTTTTCTTCGCATGATTTAGAGTCTTTGGATATTTTTATAACTTCCAATCGCAATATAAATTTCTACGAGATCCTCTGGTTATTGTAAGCCAATACGCAATGTTTCACTACATTGCTAAAGTCCCATTAAATAATATTTATTAGGTTGTCCCGCGTCTTCTTTGCGTAATTTGTACGCTCAGCTCTATTTGGCAACGGACATCGGATAGACAAACGCACAGCTCGGTTTGTTTTTTGTTAATGTTACGTCCTAGTCTCTTTCTGTGCGTTCTGAAAGATGGAGACGTTCTACTATTACTTATACCTTTCTCTAAAAACTTATTTTGGTTATACAAAATTCGGCATTTTGAATTACATCGAAAACCACCTCAATCAGTATTTTTTAAAAATTGCATGAGTCTTCCTAAGAAATGGAGAAATCGTATCGTTCATGAAATTTCGTTCTAACAAAACAAAAATAATTTTTGGGACAACTTAATACATGTGTAATTGCGCGGGTAATCGTACCTAACGTCGTAACAAATGTATTCAGAGTGATTCATCAGGAAAAATGGTCTCATCTACAAATAGAGCATCGAGAAACAAGCTGCTATCCAGCTTATAGTCGAATTTTTGTCAAGACCAGCTGCCAGCTCGGCCACTTTCTCCTTGGCCTATCATCCTACAGGCTTCCCGTCGACTTTTTGATAAATTCGATACGAAACTTCCTGGACGCGAGAGCGCGCACGATTGTCGGGACACGTAATGAATGTGTACGCGCGCGCATTATCTTACCCGCGCGTGAGTTGTGAGGTCAAACGAATTGACTTTCGGTATTGAAACGTATTATTAAAGAAACTTGTGACCTTCTCGTCGAAACGTTCCATTGATCGAGTACGCGTAAATTCCCTATTTTCCTCCGGCGATTCGACGATTGACGCACGCAAGTCGCCCTCCTTAGGGGCGAGGATCCCCCGTGCCACCACCTTCGTCATTCCACGAGGCGTAGCATGGGTTATTTGATCGATACTGTACCCTCCGCGCCGCTTTTCACCATCAGCACCGCGACCCTTTCATTAATGACTGACTCACACGCATCTCAATAAACTGATAGTCACGAGCGACGCACAGCATTTGGGAGCAGTCGTTTTCTTCGGCCACGTTCGCGCACGCACGAAGGTCGTATCTTTCCACACGATTTATTAACTATACGGCCACCGTGGCTCCCTTCGATACGCATTATTTGCGATTTCATCTATCACGCTCGTTTCCGACGCCCATTTTCTTTGCTACAATACCTGCTGTGGATGCAAGCTGTTGCAAACTAACGATAAGTAAAAGGTTTAGCCGGGTTGAAACGTACAGAGCACGTGAGGAGTATATTTTATTATTTTTAGTGGAATAACTGGGCCATTTTATGCAGAAAGTTACCAGCCCTCAATGATCTGAAATTGAGAAAATTTAGTTCGAAGATTTTAATTGTTAAAGAAAAGTAGCTTTATTTCTATTGGGTATATTTTATTTCGGAATTTCTTTTAATGGATTTAACTAATTTTTTGTCCTTTTGGGGGTTGGTAGGTTTCCGCATAACTTGCATAATTTTGTCATAAATTTATAGTCCGGGAATCTGTTTTCTTGGCACCTTGAATTTCTTTAAAAAATATTTGTCAATGATAGAGGGTAAAGACATCAGTAGTCGACCATGTATCAGTAGTCGACCACTTTCAGAAAAATATGAAAAATAAGGTTTTAGAAGTGACGATCTTTTGAGTGCAGAGTTCTCTAACTGCGCTGTAACTGCACTCTGTTCAAAAGATCGTCACTTCTAAAAACCTTATTTTTCATGTTTTTCTGAAAGTGGTCGACTAATGATACTTGGTCGACTACTGGTGCCTTTACCCTATAAGTAGCTTTCTTGTTAGTGAATCTGAATGGCGATAGTATTTATACACGTACTTCCTCGTGTATTTCAAAATTCCATTCTTCCACTGATTGTACTCGAATATCTTTTAGTGTTAACGAAGAAACCAGGCAAATGCTCGCTCGTTGTTTTCAAAGATGTTATCGCTCTCGATTATCGACCCTCTAATTCGTGCACCTTGTAATCCTGTCGTTATCAAACAAAAGAGTCGCGCGGCGAAGCATGACTCGTCACTGCAAATTTACTCCTCCAATCGTAATTAGAAATCTTCAAGGGAGGAGGGGGAGGGGGACGAGAAGTCGCGTCGATAACACGATAAACACTGTTGATCCGTCGCGGTCTCGCCGATCTCAGATCTTCATCATTCCCATATTCATAAGAGATATAATTCTAAGAAATATAACAAAATCAAATTTTACTTTTCACCCAATCTAACACCCTTCTCACTTCAAAAATCAAGCACCTTGTAGCTAGAAATTAAAGAAACACCGCAACATTTCTTATTACATCCTAATGCAATGCTTCAAACACAGTGTTTAAGTTACCGATACCACGTGCGTTGAGATAAAGAATAATCGCGGGGGGTGAGGGGGTGGATGACACGCGGATAGTTGCAGGGCATTGCAAAAACAGTGCAAATTAACCGGATTATGGAAGCGTCACGTTTGCTAATGATTTATGCGCGACAATGTGCCGGTAATTGGCAGCGTGCACGGAGCGAGCGACGCTCTGCCTGTCCGCCGATTAATTAATGAATTGACGGGCACGAGATTGCGGCCGCGAAATGATGTACATACATTCGTCACTGGGAGACGGTCAATTGTCGGCTGTACGCAAACTTCGTCGGGTGTCCGAGCGTCGATGGGCCGCGTTGCGCAGCGTGGGAATCGGTGCGGAGAGTTTCCAGCCCCGTGGAGCAGGAAGCACATTCGAACCGATATATCCGGCCGATCGAATAATACCGTTCGATATAAAAACGAACACCGACCAGTCGATCCATCATCAAAACACAATAAAAACTATAATTACTAGAAAACAAACGCCCATGACGACCCGGGTTGTAAACCATCACAATCCACAGCGCTGGTGCCCTAAACCACGAATTACACCTATTGTCTGCCTATTTGCGATAGAAATTTTCCCTCTTTTTATATCCCCGTAATATTCCAGGTGTACTCGTAAAAGCGATGAGCATAATCTGTTCGTAATTCTCGAGTGTCGTTTGAAGCTGCCCGGCGCTGTAAAACGCTGAAAGGATACGGGTCCCGTTTTCACCGGCGCGGGTTTCCGCCAGGAATTGTTTTAGAGCGTCCGAGCGGCGAACCGCAATGAGATAAGAGAAATTAAGGGTCCCGTAGACCCTCGCAGGCTACGTACCTGCGCGGAAAATCGTGCACCGCGCGTAGATGAAAGAGGAAAGAGAGAGCCGGGGCTCATCTAGCCACGCACGTACCTGCGGAGAGGGCCGATGGGTTACCTCGAGGGAACGTAGCAGCTGGCCCCCGATAATTGCGCCGGCGATATTATTAATGGTCCCAAGATTTGCTTCACCCGGGGACCCAGGTAGACGAAAACGTACCGCGCGGCGAGTGCTGTACTTGCACGCTGCGCGCCCACCTTAAAATCCTCCGCAGCGCGGAGAAACGTGCACGGGATGTAACGGTGCACAATGATATTCCTCGGCATTCAATGGACGCATCGCAGGGAAATGCAATTCTTTGTGCATCTACGATCTCGCGTTTGCTACGGAGCATTCCTGAGGGGTGAAAGTATAGAGGGTGTTTTGTAAGTAACGCGACTCGGGGTAAATTCTCGGGGAAAGAAAATAGCGATGGATCCTTGTTGTGTCAAGTTTCTGGAGTATTTGGGAGTTTGTGAAAATGTGGAGGGTGTTCTGTAAGTAACGAGATTCGTTGGGGGGAGGAATAGGATTATTGGATGAATTCATGAAAGTTATTTGACTAAAGGAAGTGACTACATAATGAAGCATATCTCAGTCATTTAAGTTTAGATGTGACGTTTTCTCAAAGCAATTTCGCTTTCGTGATTTTTGTACTGTTTGAACTCAGGGGCGTTTAAGATAGTTTCATCAGAGGAGCTATAAATATATCCATTAAGTAGCTTGTACCTACATCCTTAGGTACCTTAACTTCGAAATAACAACCTCTTGTATTTTTCCTCCTTTATTTATGAAAGCGGAGTCGTAAATTTCCCTCCAGTTCCTAAGCTTTTCAGCGATCTCCACTTGTGCTCGACCATAGATTTTACGCGTTTATCCTCTTCGGGAAGACCGATGCTCGTCCCAGCGGAAGCGACTCGTGCGAATTTTTAGATTCGGGGGATTTAGTCGGGCAAAGGGAGACGAATTTCTCGGCCTCGTTTCCAAGAAGGGTCGAACGCAAGGAGTCCCAGAGGGTGTTTATTTTCGGGCACAAAACGGAATGGTTGGCTCGGGCGGTGCACACTTTCATTACGGTCTCGGTGAAGAACTTCACGTTCTTGCCGGGTTCCCCTTCGTAATTCGAGCACACCCGCAGCTCTTCTTCTTCTTCTCTGGATATTTTCACGGTTTCCCGCTCGGGGCCTGTATTCCGTCCGACCGTTTCGAGCATACGCTCGGAGGACACGGTGAAAAGGACTTTGGTAATACGAGCCACGTTATGGGATTTCCTCGCGCAAGGCCACGGGCATCTGCGAGCCATGCCCTTGACGCGGCACACCCACCACGTGAAAATCCGTTTTCACTCTCGTTAGTCCCTCCGGTAAAAGCTCACGCTAATGCATTCCCGCAACGGCAGGGCGAAGGAAACGGGAACCGTCGTTTCGTGAGACAATGTCCCAAGGACCTTCGACGTTTCATTCACTGTACTATCCCCTTTTCGCCCCTGCTCACGCATTCCCCTCTTTAATATTTAAGATCTGGCGTCAGATCTTTGAGCTTCGGGGAAGGAAATCGTGCATTCCCATCATCACTCTTTTTCTCATTCGTTGAATGCATTTCAATGTTTAAGCACGATGTCTGCTGACTGCGAAATCCCGATCGTCAGGATGCCCTCCGATTGGTTTGTTGGGCGAACGATTATATTGCGGAGGAAAGCGGCCGTCTAGTTATCGGTCGAATCGATGGTTCTATGAAGATTTATGCTTATTCGATGCACGTGTTCAGCTGTCTTACTGAAAGTTGCATGACGTATTTCAATTTCAAAAATCGGATGTGAAACCCAGCGCATGTAAACGCGCATCTCATTTACAATGTACAGCTTGGTCTGGAAATTTATTGTATTCTGTCACAATTTGCATGAAAATATGCTTCGTTGTCGGCCCAGTTCCTTGGTTAATATGCACTTTCGTGCATTTCAACCTGCAACATAGTATTGTCGTCACCATTGTGATGCAAATTGGGTCGTTATTTTCATTTAATGACCCCCGAATAGTATAATTCAGTTACTTAGTTTGAGCTTGACCTAAAAAGTGCACGAAATACATATTTATGTGCATTATCTAATTAAACACGTAACTACTCCCGACTTACTGCTAGATGATTCTGTTAAATGAGACTGTGAGATCAGTTTGAAAGCATTACCAGTGCACGACGAATTCAATTGCACTCCACTTCACCCGATATTTAATAATCAACCGAAAGTAGATTCCTCTAACATAATTCAATTCATTTTAACGCTAACTCACCAACAGATGGTTGAATAGGCTGCATATTTAATCTCCACGTCTGCAATTTCATCTCCATTTATTTGCAATCGAGCCAAAGCCAAGGGACCTGGAGAAACTGAGCCTCCACTTTGTGACTTCGCGTACAAACTTCCAACAAAAATCCAGTTGCTTTTTACCATTTACTTCAATCGTGGAGCATTTCGCCATTTATTTCCTCCGTTGTCCTGGATCGCTTCAATTGCCCCTTGTCCTTGGAGTCTCATTCAACAATGAATGTACTGCAGAAAAGGAAAGGCAGGCTGTCGCGATTGGAACGTCGCTAATGGAGATATCGAAAACACGGATACGTCGTCGAATGAATCGATGTAAAGATATAATAACAGTACCGGTAGCCGAGTGGGTCGCTGATGGAAGGTTGCCGCAGAGGAAGTAGTCCTTCGGAGGACGCGTGAGGGGGTCTAATAACTGCCACACCTCGAATTCGCAGAATTCCTTCGACATACTCGATCGTTGCTCGTCCTGATCTATCCCATAACGAGTACGTATCCGCATCTCGTTTCGCCAGGAGGCCATCGGTATTGCCGGCACGCGTGCACCTCCTATCCTTGTGTAAATACAGGGCGTCACAAAATTCTGGGACAAACCGTAACAGGTGAATTTTTTATATCAAATTGGGTCCAAAAGTTTTTTACCATTTTGCGATCTAAAGTTTTGTTTTTTAAATACGAATGATTAAAATCTAGATATCCGAATTCTTACGTGTGACATGTTTGGAGCATGAAATATCGAAACGATGAATGAAAAGATCCGCAAAATGCATAGAAAATTTGTTGGAACGTTTATTATTATTAGGGAGATACTTGCAAACGGTCATTCACGTATATTTCTCGTGTGCAAGTGTTTCTATGTATAGTGGCTCAGACCCATAATCGTATACTCTTTAAAATCGTATTACATTTTTAAAATTGGTCCAAACAGCTTAAGATTTTTTAAGAAGCTAGAAGGTTTAGTTTGCTAAGTGACGTGTTTCGTCGTTTTGAAGAAAATTGCAATTGGTTGGAATAGTACAAAAAATAGTAAAGATCGTTTTTTCAACTCTTTTCTCTGAGCCTGTAATGAAAATTAAAAAAAAAATTCGCGACATTCCCGAAATCAGCGATTTTCGACCTTATTTTGCGATCTTTAAACGTTCGTAGCTCAGAACAACGTTAACAAGGTATACAAATTATTTAAATCTACAAACGGGTTTTTTAATTAACCCGGATTAACTTTAACAGTTAAAATTAAAGTTGAAAAATTTCTTCGACGCTAAAGTTGAAACGATCGACGAATAACAAGAGTAGCTTTATTCGTGAAACTAATTTAAATAACTTTTGTATTTAGTCAATGCTCCACTCTCATGTAGACTTAGAAAATGCGCTGGTAAGCACTGCCCCCCAAATTCTAATCGTATGTATCTCGCAGACGAATCCTCAGATTGGAAGATGGTAGATGACCTTCCTACCCCTTCCGTCATATAGAATATTCACGTCACAGTGTGCCCCGTTTATTTGAGACAGCCAGTACACAGCGAAGCATTATCCCTTCGGCCGTTAGCTCGCGACGAACAGAGACGTTTTTCCTTTAGCCGTGTCGGGAGGAGTCGTTCCCTCGAGCCTGCTTCGCGCTCCTTTTAATAATAACCGCGGACGATTACGCGTTTTACGAGCCGATTACGCGGCAGGGCCGGGCCTCGGAGCGGATGAATCGCCGTGGCGAATCAGCACTCGCTCGACCATCGATACACCGGCGTGTGTTTAATTGCGCTCCGAGGTGGCTCGTAATTCAAACGGCGTTGCCGGGCGTGTAGCGCGAAACGACCGGCGCGGTTAATAAAATTTTTAAGTGGGAAGAGGATTTCCTGGGAATGTTTGAAGCCCGGCTGATTACGCGGGGCCCGCGCAACGCCGTCGCGAATGAATTGCTCAACCGACGAAATTAGCCAGTCACTTCACCTTGGGGATCGTAGTAAGTGCGATAAATTTACGGGCGGGCGGCCGGGGCGAACAAACAAAAAATAAATGAACCAAGACTTTTCGTGCACGATCGTCGAATGTAAATGTATTCCGTGGACGCGACAGGTTGGCATGGATGACAGACTCGGCGTTTAGCTGCCCGTGATCGATCACGATTTCGATTCGGATTTATTCGCGGATTTTCTTTTAATCGTCCTCGATAAGCGGAACAGGGATAAACGGTTATTTTGCGGTAATAACGATGACGTTTAGTCAAGCCGTGTGGACTTTGTTGGATGAATTTTTACTCAGCTCTATTTCTGTACACTGCAGACTGTTTTGGGCAAAGGTTGATCAATGCCAATAGTTTTTATAGGTCGGCATCGGAATGTATTTTAGCGATGTATCATTGAAACGATGTAAAAGTGATACTTTATAAGACGCGCCAGATACTCGACGGAATTTCACAAAAAGAGTTAAGATCCTTGAAATATGTAGATTGCTAAATTCAGCGGTGCATTCTGGGCTGGCAAGTGTGATCAACATTTTCCACTGTGAAATCAATCAAATAGTTTCACTTTTTAAGAGACTTTTAATGTAGCGGCAGTGAATCCGTATTTCATTTAGATCTACTTCTCAGACACGCCATACGTTCTTTTTATATGAACATGCATCGAGCATTAGTCGCGACCACTTATTCAGATAAAAAGAACACTATCCATCGAATAAATGATTATATCAGCATAAAAGTCCGATTCCAGGAATCGCGAAATAAATTATTGATCGTGCCTATTCGTTATCTATCAATCGAGCATCTCGCCCGCCTCTCTTCACCTTTGAGACCGGTCGTCGCGCGATAAAGCCTCGGACCGGTAAACACAAACATTAAAAAAAATACATAAATAAATAATAAAACATTCTCGCCTTAATTGCACCGCGTTAACGTATCTCGTCGTGCCGATGAAAAATCGCCGTAGATGCTCTCGACTCGGCGCGTAATCGATCTTAATTCCGATCTGCCGTATCTACGCCCCCCGTCCACCCTCTGCCCGCATCGCGAATCCCGCGGTTTCGCGATAAAAACGCAATATTCTGCAGTCGGCTGCAAGATAACGCGTTCCATATTGCAGAGAGCCGACGAGATAACAGCACTCGCGTTATTTACGTACGCGCGCGAAGCATTGTGCTGTATCGCCTAGCATTTTCTATTTCCTCCCCCTCCCCTTCATCTGCCGCCCATCATTTTCCTCTCTTTTCCCTCGCTGCTCTCTACATTTCTCCCTGTCGAGCTAGTGCCATTTCTACGAACGGCTAAACCACCATCGAACCACTTCGAGGCAAAAGACTCCATTAACTATCGTCACCGAATCGTACCTCAAGCTTCAGAAACTACGAGCCCCGGGGCCATGCAAACGGAGCGGTCTATTTTGAAATTCAAGTCGCGGTGTACGACACCGGGACCTCATTAACGCTTCGATTACTGGATATCTCCTAATTGGTCGGTACGAGGATCCATCGCGTCGCACCGACAGCGCGCGTGGTTATCAAAGGGTCGTCAACCTGACGTTCCGTACTCGAGCGATCAAGGAAATACCTGTAAACACGTCTACAGGCGTGCACACACTTAAGCACACGGAGCGCACATACGCGCGGCGCGCCTGGGGGCTTTGTTGTGTACCGATACCAGTCCGCCGATAAGCCTAATCGTTTATGTGATCTCGCGCTTACGCTCCGCGCGAAGGAAACTGCGCGGCTGGAAAAGCGATGGTCGTGTTCTCTCTCCAGGTGTATAGAAGGGACGATATTTGTGACATTTCTAGACGGAAGTGCGTCGGTGGCCGTTAAGTCTGAACGCGCGCCGCGTGCCAACGAGCGAAAGTACGCTCTCGTAACGCGCGCAAGTCTTGTGCACGCGTAGAAAGCGTACGAGCGTCGCGGTTTCAAGAAAGTGTCATCGCCGGGAGCAGCTAAATACCCGCGAGCTTTGTTCGCACGTAACGTACACGGGTTAACCGTGTACGCCCGTTTAACGTCACCATGCAGGCTCGCTGGCCGTGCACGCGACACGGTGAAAGTCACTCGGCGACGGGCTGATTATTATGCCATCCGGGCGATCGTCATTCAATTATTACACCGACGGCCTGTGCTCCTAGCGGCGTAATTACGCTCAAGGCGCAACATGGGGGCCGCCAACTGCGTCGCGCGAATTTCGACGCGGTCGCTGGTCGTTTCGAGCTGTTAAACACCTTTCGAGGCCAGCTTGCGTGCGTACGTGTCGCCGAGGTGTGTTGGAGTATGTGCATTTCGGTGGATCGTTAGTGGTGGGTGATTATCGATGCTTCTTGTCTGCACTTCGATTAGATATTGTTACTGAACGGTAGGATTGAGTCAGAATCCTCGCTGTTTTGTCGGAGTACGTACGTCTGATTGATTTTTTTCGAATACTGTGAATGAATTTATTAACGGGTTAGGACACCTTGGACAAAGCAAAGTTTTAGCAATTTTTTGAGGGAGATAGTGAAATAAATGGTAATTTTCCACGGTGTTTAATCTCGCGGCGATACCGTTTCACCTAGGACAAAAACCAAAAAGTTTTATTTTCTATTTGCCTAAAAGTAAAGAAGTACATACTGATTTTGTGATATTTTGAACATATTCTTTGCAATTGACACTTTTATAAAAAGAAGAATGCGCTTTTTCTTCGAATGTTCATCAATAGCCATATGTACTTCTTTAGTTTTAGGCATGTAGAAAATAAAACTTTTTGGATTTTCGCGAAAATTTGCCAAAAATTACTATAACTTTGCTTTGTCCAACGTGGTTTAATCCCTTGAACTGGGAGGACAAAACTGTTGTCCCACAAGTTGACAAAATTTAAAAATGGTAACTTTAATATTATATAACAAAATGCCAATGTTTTACCACGTTACATTACATGATATTTAAAAAGCCATCGGGAATTGAGGCATTAAAAGCAAAAACGGACCAACCCACACTTTTTTTCCAAAAGTGAATTAGTAGCAAAAAATTAATTTTTTCTATGTGCATTAGTCCGCTTTTGCTCTCAACACCTCGATTAATCGTTGGGAGATGGAAAACATTAAAAAATTAAATTAAAAAAGACAAGTATCGGTAGCACGAGTCGATTCGCAGACGAAGAAACGCACTAAAGCGTTGCAAAATACTGTACGAGCCGTGAGTAACGCGATAGGCGTTGTCGATTAGCGATTATAACGCGCAGCGCGAAATTCAATGCGTATGCAAATTATTTCGAGGTGTTGTTAAACACCTTTCGAATCGATTCTGCATTTGCATACATTCCAGAAAAGAGCACCAGACTGTTTTCGTAGTCTCGGGGATCCTTTCTACAAGTCGTTTCAACACGTTCGCAATTAAATAACATGTACCACGGTCGATCAGCCAACGACCCACACGTCCACCGAAAGTCTCTCCAAAATGCTATAATAAATATTCTTACTCTCTCCACGGACATCCGCGAAGGACTCCGGAGGAATCGTGCGTCGCGTTCGATTTGCTTGCGCGGACCAAGAAAAACGCAATAAACTATTGAGCAGTGCTGGCGCGAGGCTGGAGCAACGCGATAGGCGTTGTTGATTCGCGATTAAAACGCGTTGCGCCGCAATGCAATGAGCCTTGCGATCGCTGCTCCGCAGCATATAAAACGATCGACGCTTCGAGGAAGTTGCACGACGCCCTGTCCTTGATTCGTTTCGACGAAATTTTTCGCCAATGTGATATTTAAACTCGATGTCTACTATTTGATTTATCGCATCGTCGACTGAGCGAACTGTTTCGACAAGCACTGGAAAGAAACGGAATTTGCATAGCGGTTAGATCGAACACCTCGCTCACGTTCACTTTTCGTCAAGCCGAAAGACAAAGGATAACACGTATCCCCATTCATGCACCACTGTCTGTACGCTCGCCGCGATTCGTTTCTTCTAATTAAAACGAGCAACGCGCGGAGCCAAACCGCTAACCGCCGCGTATCGTAAAAAGATCGAAGCGTCGGAGCCGCGGGCACAAAGCAACGATCGTTAATGATGTCGAGTTTCAGCCGGTTCGCTCGCATCGATCCCGCGGTCGCTTCATAAATCACTGCCCGCCGCGGACGTATGCAGATCATCATGTTTTTACGTCGAAATGAGAGGCTTTTGTGCTCGCGGGCCTCCGGATCATGAAGTGGCAGCGAAGACGTGTAATTAACCTGTAGGTACCGCGGGAACACCGATCATTCGTCCAACATCTGCGCGCATGGTACGGTGCCTCCGTTCGGTGCTCGGCTCGAGCACGCTAAATTGCGTGGAATTTTCGGTGTGATGGCTTTTACATTGTTTGCAAAAGCGGATAGGTGGAACGCGGGGCAGGGAGGGGCGGATCTGAGCGTGAACCAGGCGATCGATCGTTCGTCAAAATATATTCAGGGACGCGAGGTTCATTCATACGATGTAATGGAATATGTGGACAGACACGTGGAACGTGGCGCGCTGCAATTTTGAATATGGGGGAGCGGCCCGAACATCTGATGGGAAATACAGGGTGTTTTAAAGTTGAATGGCTGGTGGATTCGGGGAGAAAGAGAATAGCTTCTTGGTTTTTAAATTATAGCAGGTAGGGGAGCTAGAGTTGTAGGAGATAGGGTTTATACAAAAGCCGACCATTGAAAAAAAACGGTTTTCGAATTTTCATAAAAAATATAATTAAAACAGAAAATAAATATATGTACTTATGTTAAAAATTTTCAGTTTTTATATTAATATCGATGAAATTATAAAAATATAACAAAATAAAATATACTCTCTATACAAAACTAAATAAATAAAAATATTAAAATAGTTGAAATCCTTACAAGTTTGTATAATTTTTTATTTTATTTAATATTTACGGATCCACAAAAATATAACAATAAAATATACTGTATACAAAATCAAATGAAAAAAAAAACTAAAATCACTAAAATCCGTATCTACAAAATATAAATTATAAATTTTTATTTCATTTAGTATTTTTCTTCCGAAAATATGAACTCATGAAGATTAGTTTCACTCTAAACTGTTACCTACTACAATATGCTTGTGTCCGAGGCGATTTCAAGTAAAAATGTTAACGTTTTTAATTAAATAATTAATTCATTTTGAAATATTGAAACTAGTATATAAAGCTTTTTTTAAATTTAAAACCCGGTTTTAAAAAACCAACAAACCCTAGTAGGAGAATTAGACGAGTATAGCAATGTAAAAGACGTCTATTCAGTGATAGCAATCTTTTTGTATGTAAATTAAGGGGAAAAGGTAGTAGCAAGGAAACAGTCGGACACTTATGTTTAACCCTTCGTGGTCACACAGAGTGTAAGGCCACCCAGGATATATCATTGTCAATATATGTGGCAAATTTTAGATCTTAATTTAAATTTTGTTAGCATTTTAACGAAAAAGAATCGCCTTTATCCATAACTATTTTTTCAAATACAAATTCCAACATATCAAAATTTCTAGAAAACGAATATTAGAGAATGTACAATTTATTATCACTCAAAAGTTAAAAGATTAAAAAATACGAAAATAGTAACTCAAAAATGACACTGGGGTGCAGTGAACCCCATGTGACCAATTCATAATCAGGGTAAAGGCACCAGTAGTTGGCCATGTATCAGTAATTGACATCTGTTCAGAAAAACATGAAAAAATAAGGTTTTTAGAAATGACGATCTTTCGAACAAAGTGCAGTTCTCTAACTCATTGTCACTTCTAAAAACCTTATTTTTCATGTTTTCCTGAAAAGATGTCAACTACTGATACATGATCAACTGGTGCCTTTACCCTATAAGGTGTGATCGCGGAGAGATAATCAGGTTGTTGCAAATTTTCTAAACTTCAAAAATAATCTTTTTGCGTAATCTAACAATGTCTACTCATCACACACATGTTTAGTTACCAAACTCTTTTCTCTCCTTTCAATTCCTCTATCGCTCCCCCAATTTCCATGCCCAGGAATCTAAAACACTCATTGTCAGCACTACAATCAGCTGATCCGCGTAAATAATTTCTATTCTGGCTTAACGAAAGGCACCGGTGAGCGCACGGCCGGCAGGGAAAATGCGTATTTAATTTCAGTATCGAAAACAGAGATAACGCGTGCTCGCGCTCCACGCCTCGTAACGCTTTCTAGGTATGCGCTTGCGAAATCCTCTTCTGACCATTATGTCAGTTTCATAATGTGCAAGTGCTCCGAGGCCTGTATACTTCTCGATTCCAGTCGCGTACAAGCCATACGACACATGGACGTTTTTCTCGCTTCTTTCGACACTGATATTCCAGATGCCGCGACATACTGAATATTTCAATCAAGTTTGTGTATCCCTCTGAAGATCGTTCGTGAATCTTCACACCGCCCCGATGAATTCACCCTGATCACATCGAGGGTGTCTCGTCGCGACCACCACTCGCGTTTCTTTGATTTGTTGTAATCCCGCACCCCTGCTCTGTAATCCTGTAAGACTTGCGTGTCTCGTGGTAGCCTTGATAGACTCGTGTAATTTAAAAGCAGAGTGCTGGTTGCGGCCTACCGGATGGTGTGTGTTCGTGGCAGTTTACAAAGCCTCAGCCCCAGGTGAAACGTAATCAAGCCGGTGCCAGTGAAATCCGGACCCTTTTCGCAATTAAAGCCTGGAAAGTAATTACAACTTGTCCTGACGGCTTGCCAGCCGGCCGATATCACCGGGCGTTTTCTAATATTTGCAGCGAGTATGTGGTAAAGTAAATTCGCGAAATCGTAAACAGATAGCATTATCTTGAAGTACCGTGATGTTCTAACGTCCCAGGAGATACCTTACCATTATTCTCGTAATTTTCGCGCCTCTTTAACTAAAGATTGCCCTCGTCAATAAGAAGCGTGGAATATTACACTCGGGATCGAGACGTTCGGTTGACAGGTGACCGAGCAGGAAGAATATTTCCTGGAGTGTCTGTTATATTCGTCGATCGCCGTTTCTATTTCAGGGATAAGTTTATTCCGCCGTGGAAAATAACGCGGTTATCGCGTGATTAGCAGTCCCGTAATGCAACACAAAGGAATTGTGTGTAAAGCGTGTATGAGAGACGGTGACGAGTGGAGGGTAACCGGATATGTATATCGTGGCTCTTGAATTCTCTTACACTGATTCGATTTAGACCAGTGCAGATGCGGGAGCATCTATGTATTATTTGATCCGCAGAAGAGGATAGAGGAGTCTGGAATAACGAGGAAACTTTTCTTAAAAAAGCTCCACTTTAACAAACGAACTAACGAACTCGCGTGTAAAGAAGGAACGTTGTTCTTGAGGAAAAATGTTCCTAATGATGATGGCTCGACGATGTCTGTCAGACTTGAAGGAAATCAATTTTTATACAACAGACGAATCTCAATTCAGAATCAACATCTACTTTGAATGAATCTTGGTGTTAAATCAAAAGTACATCCCTCTCTAGATTTTATGGTTTTCCTGGATCACGCGTTCCTTCGATGTTACTCACCTGTTCTCAAACCTCAGTTCAGCATTCCGCTCGAGGCATTCTTTCTCCCTGCGGATCATTATCAATTCCTATGATTCACAGTTTGATTAAACGAGGAAAAGCAACGCGCAATGTGAAGGAGCAGTACCTACTAGTGCTTTCTTCCGCGTGTCTAAAGATTTCCCTGCTGATAGGTACTGCGGGTCATCGCGAGGAAGTAGATTTTTTAATATTATTTTACTTTATCATACGGATGACTCATTTTATATACAAACTAGTAAAGATTCCTCTCAACTCTTTAATTCGCTTTTCACAAGCCACAGGAAACAATCCTCTATCGCTTCTATGTTACCTTGCAACTGCAAGTGCCCATTCCATATCGTCTCTCATTCAGGTATTTCAAGTTTCAGTTCCTCTTACGCGAAACAACTCAATGGCGAGCGTCCTAGCGAATCGAACGAAGAGTTCTAACACCTTCGTCATTATATGCGCATCATTCTCAGTATCGTAATCCCTCGCCGTTTTGATAGATTCGTCGACAAGACGACTGACTGACCATCGATAATTCCCGAGGCACCGCGTTCCCCAAGAGCACGAGGATATAAATGAACGAGTAAAAGCGCCCGAATGCGCATCCGCTAAACGATTGCTGTCGCTCGTTCCGTTTATGCTCTCGTTATCGAAGCTGCGACCACTTAACGCACCCATTAACCTTCCTTTTTCTCCGTTTTGCAGGAGAGGAGAGTTGAAGGCGGCTAAGCAGGAAGGAGCGGCCAGAGGACAAGGAGCGAACTAGAGCAGGGATCGAGGAGGGATCGAAAGGGGCATGATAAGCAAGGGTGTTGCAAGGAAATCAGGTGACTTGGCGGAGGATACTCGAGCGTCAGGTGTTCGAGGAACGAGGAAGCATCGGCTGGCTTGTCGTGGCGCTAGGCGACAGCGGATGTCGGAATGACGCGTCCATCGAGTCGTGGCAGGGCAGAGGGTGCAAGGACTTCGTTAGGCGGGAGAAAGTGATACACGTCGTGGTTTGTGCCGGAGGAGCTGGCAGAATCGGACGGAGAAGGGAGGAGAGAGAGAGAGAGGAACAAGTGCTTGGGGACCGTTGAACATTCAGCACACCAGGTAGGTTGTCCGCCTCAAAATCCATAGCCCTTAAGTTCTCTAAGTAGCTTTCTAAGATATCCCGTTACAATATCGGACATTCAATCTAGCAACGTGGTAGAGCTAGAGACACGCATCGATAGTCATAGAAGCATCGACGTTGCCCAGAATGATCGAACTTAAGCTTCCAAACGCGTGCAAATCTCCCCGCAGCTTATCGATCGGCAGTCAAAAATGTCCGATAGCCGGTCACGTGCAGGCGAGCACGCGCTCACAATAGACACCGCATTGTTTTCAGAACCGATCGCGGGTCGCATTGTCTCAGCATCCTCCACCAGCGGCGGATAACGTCCTCTCGTCGCTATCGCGATGTCTTTATTATGAGACCCACCGTGCTGGTAGACACCAAGTTTCCTTATACCTGACCACTTCCGTCGCTTATTCAACTCTCCATCAACGCTCGGTTCGCGCGTCACGCGTGGACGAAGCTGTCGTCCCTATCACACACTCTGGAGGACCAAGGAACGAAGAGAGGGAAGCTGTCTACTGCTGTTGATCGCGCGACAAGGGAGGCTACCAAAGACGTTCGGAGGATCATTGGCGAGGATAGATCGCGAAGCAGGTTAAGATTGACGGATTGAGAGGTCGTCAGGTGGGCAGAGCGAGTTATTTCGTTTAACCTCGCGGAGAGCTGAGGGAATTGCGCCAAGGAGGCGGTGTCGTCCGGGCTGCGTGGAAGAGGCAGGGTGCACGGAAGGATAGAGGGGTGCGTGGTGAAACGCGACGAGAGGGTGAAGTGAAGGTGTCCTCGTGGGGTGCCAGAGTGAGCACGATAGCACCTCTGGTGCCCTCGGCCGTGGGTCCCGAGGGGACGGACGCCATGGCGGCCTCTTCGTCCTCGTCGAGCGGCGAGCAACAGTACTCACTCAGGTGGAACGACTTCCACTCGAGCATCCTCAGCTCATTTCGTCACCTGAGGGACGAGGAGGATTTCGTGGACGTGACCCTGGCATGCGACAGTAGCAGCTTCACCGCGCACAAGGTCGTCCTCTCTGCGTGCAGTCCTTACTTCCGGAGGCTCCTCAAGGTCAGTTACAGTCATATACCTACTGGGAACTTTCTTCTCCAATTTATAGGATCTCTTTTTCGTCGATTTTCTTCTTGTATCTTTGGAGTCGATATCTTTCTCCCATTTTCGTTTTGAGGTAGTTATAAGGTAGTTGACCCAGTCGCCGATAGGTTAGGCAGATAGGCCTAGTCGTCGATAATTTGAATTAATATTAAGATTTTATAAGGTTTTTGAATAACATTGTGATTATATATGTAGATAAAGACTTAAATATTAACTTGCAATTTTATTTTTTACGCAATATTATTCAAAAACCTTATAAAATATCAATATTAATTCAAATTATCAACGACTGGGTCAACTACCTTACACAAAAATTGATTTGGGATAATGAAAATTGTATGAGATCGTGGTGATACTACCAAGTAACCTTGAATGTGTTATTCTAAAGAGAAGTTAATGTTTCTGTTTTAAAGTTGCCGCTTGAAATTTTATTAATCTTATATTGTTAAAAGACCGTATGTCCTCACTGCATTTTTATTGGGACTTTTATGTCGACGTATGATAGAATCATTTGTTTCCCATCAAACTGTCGATATCTTTTTTCCAATTTGAAGCGAAGTGAAATCGATCGCGCGGCTTTCGCGTAAAACATTCTTCCCCGGTTCACCGTGCATGGAATTCGCAGTAACTTTTTAATTGATGCAGATACAATATTAGGTATTTTCCACGAACTGTGCCTCGAGTACGCGGCGACTATTCTCGTTAGCGAATCAAAGGGACGTTATTTTCGTGGTGCGGGTTTTAGCAGGGGTAAGGGAAGTGACATTTCCTTCTCCCTACGTGGGCGTTTTCACGCAAATCAAAGTTGGATAAAGCTGAAGGCTATCCTTTGATAAAAAGAACTCTGATAGACGATAAATTGGGAACAAATTATTTACTATAATTCCACAACTATTTCTGTAAGGAGCTAAAGCGAAGGGACGTCACTGGCGTTTCAGTGCGAAGGTTGAAATTCCATAAAATTTCCTTGAAATCGCGTGACCAGCTGGATACAGAGAGGTCGATTTACTTTGGAAACGTGTTCGTGCACACGATGCAGCCGGTGCAACTATAAAATTCGGACGGACAATCCCCGCGGCGGTTCCGAGAGCGGAAGAGGGTAATTACGGGGCCGTGTCAGTAGGAAGAATCCAGAAAGGACTTCCGTTTCGATTTGCATAATAACGCGCCGTCCAAGTCGACCGCAGCCGACCGAACGGGGCCCTCTCAGGCCAAAGGACTATCGATCACCTGGATGTGTCGTCGCGATGTCGTCAACCGCGTCCACCTATCTCTTCGAGAAACCCGTTTCCTCGGGCTCCCCCCCTAGACGACCCTCTCATCGCCTCCTGAGGGGACTCCTGGTCTATAAATCGCGCTCCTAGATGAAACATTCGAGCGAGGCCAAGAATTTGATAGACACAAAGATGTAGATTCGTCTAACTATCGTTTGAAAGTCTCCAACACACGATACCACCTTTCAGCTCCTTTGAATTTAATCTGTACACTTGATTTCAATACCCTAAGAAGCTAAAAGCATTAACAGACGTCTGTAGGTCATTTTTTATTTTTTTTTCTTATAAAAAAACGTGATATTTAAAAATCAAGATATAGACCTTGTTGTGTATAAATTAAGTTGTATTCTTTTCAAAAAAAAAATTTGATATCTTATGAAATAGTGATGTAGAAGACCCATCCTCCAAAGGCCTCCTCATAGTTACAGCATTTGCGGGACCAAAAATATCTCAGAGATTAGTCTAGTCTATCGATTTGAATAATATTTTGCATGAATATTCTTAAGACTATAATCTGGTATTTGTCGGCACTGATTTGGAAAAAAGTTATGTTCTGAACAATGGCAGCTACTCAAAGTCAAACATGTGATTTTCGACCTAAGATTTCATCCTCTTTTGTTAATAAAAAACAAAACAAGACACTAATCGAAAAATCTTCTCGACAAGTAAATTATAGCCTTAAGAATATTCCTGCAAAATTTTATTTAAATCGGTCCACTGATGTCTGATATATTTACCGCAAATGCTGTAACTCTGAAGAGCTCTTAGAAAAAAGGGAGCTACTATGGCACCATTTCTTAAGATATCAAATTTCTTTTTGAACATAATACAACTTAATTTATACACAACAAGGTGTACATCTTGGTTTTTAAATATGACATTTCCTTGTATAAAAAAAAAGAACATAAAAATGAATATTCTCCGACCTATCAAGAGCAGAGATGGACAAAATTTTTATTGAAATAAAATTTCTAATAACCAATAAAATTTAAAAAAAAATGTTACTTCGGGTTAACGAACGAATGACGAAATATTTTTTTAACTTAGATTCGTTATTCGAAATTTTATTTAACTAAAAATTTCGTCCACCTCTAATCAATGGCATGTCATCCCTTAAGAAGAAATTCTTTAGCTGCCTTTTTCTCTAAAAAAAATGAATCTCCATTCCCCTCGTCCACACGAATCGCATCGCACACAGCCATCGATCAATTCGTGCAGCGAGGCAGCAAGGATCGTAGCTTTGGTTCGGCAAGAGAATCGACAGTGCAAGAGGCGACCGACTTTCTAATTGACGCGTACCGCTAATTGATTTTAAGTGTCGGGCGCGGTACTCGCGGCGGGTTAAGTAACGCGCACACGGGTACGATTCATCCTCATCGCGGCTTGCGTCACGACGCCCGCGTAGACGTTAGACCGCGGTCTATACCGGACTTCTTCTTTAAATATAAGTCACGCGGTCGGGCGCAATAAAAAGCGTGACGTCGCGCGGCCAGCAAGGTGGAGCCTTTTGTGCTCATTAAGTGTCCAACGCTATTGTACTTTCACCGGCGTCCCGGTGACGCTGGAAACGTTTGTTCAACGCTCGTAGACGTCGCCCGCGTTATTATTACTCTGTTTGCCGGTCTCGTTGCCGCATAAAACGGCTGGCACGCGGAGCGCGGGTAGCTGAGGGGGGGGCGTTAAATTACCGCGCGCGCAATTAGCGAGGATTAATAGTGGTACACGGCACTGGCTAGCCCCGGCTCGCGTGTCCATTTTTACGTGAATATTTTCGCGTGTTCGATATCACACGCGCCTGACGCAACGATAACGAGTCTGCCTGGAACACCTGACAGCCCTGTGCAGGAGCTTTGATTTATGCGTTAGTGCACCGGTGCAACGATTTACGACAGTACCCCACCACCCCCACCCCCGTTCGTTCATTCGACTATCGGTGCCCCGGGAGTCGATGACGAATCACTGAGTTATCGACTGTGTCCGCAATGATATTTGCCAAAATACGATCGGCCCTGCACGCGCTCCGTTTCGGCTGTAATAAATTCCGCGCTGTCCCGAGCCCAGTAATAAATTGGCTGCGAGCAATAGCCTGTCAGGATTCGTCGTGAAATCTCGCGAAAAAATCGCGAGCTCGATGCTGATCGGCTGCCATATAGAGTTACACTATTCCGCTACTCCGCTCATCCTACTCTGTCTCATTGCAGAAGGCGTGACTGTTTCAATTACCATTTTATCGGGGCCAATTGACCTTTGCGCGTCGTTCTCCGCTTCGATTACACGTATCGCTGTAATTTCGATGTAACGGGAAGGTGTTAAGCGACGCTCTGCGCTGTACACAATTTATCAACCGGAATTTATCTGGAAATATCGCTGCCGATCCCGGCGATGGAGATTCAATGGCTCCGCAAATGCTTCCGGCGAGATCGGCTCGACAAACTGTTAGGGAGGCGGGCAGGCAACCGTGGAGCGTAATCGCGTGTCACTCTGCAGCGCGAAATAAGTACAAGGTATGCGAAGTTACGGTAATTCGAATGAAACTCGTCGCGTACATTAATTCCTCTCCGAGCCGGTCATCATGGCTGAGGCATTAACGCTGCTATCTCGAACCGTGACAGCCTCTGAAAGGCGTGTCTCGTGGATCGCCGCATTGATACCGGGGAATATTACAGGAACAGGCTTAACGAGTTCTCCCGTATGGTTTTATCGGCGAGCGGGGCCGAGCGGCGGCGTTCCGCTTAACTTCGATCGCCGGCGATTGCACGGCGAATTCATTGATACAAGGGAACGGCTAATCGAACCGGGACTATCGTTGATGTATAAATTACTCGGATCCTTTTCACCGCGACAGCTCGACGTAATCGGTGCATCGAGAGAGAAAAGATTCCAGAAAAAAGAAACCGATCGCGTGGTTGCAGTTACGGAGTGATCTGCTAATGACCGGCAATTATGCGAGCGTGTCGCGCGAATTCGCGGGAACTGAGAGCTACAGGCTCATTCACGGAACGATCATGCAGGAAGCTTGCGTAAATCGTTCTGAAATTTTGCGTTGATGCCGGAAAATCGATTTTTCGCGGAGGATAATCGGGGACGACAGAATGTAAAGCAACTCCGGGGGACTGTAACGCGCAGTTTAGAATCTGAGGAAGAGGACTGGCTTGTTATCGTGTTCACGGAATCGCGAGTTACATGCACTCCGCGGCTATATTAATCGCGGAGGATCGGCGACGGTGCGTGCAGGCGGCCCACGCGTCGCGCTTGAAAATAATAAGACGGAGGAAGAAGGCACGGGGCAAGAATGTAGACCGTAGACCGACGACAGCGTTATTTCGACGCCGGTAAAGCAATATCGCCGCGACGCAAATTACAATGAGGGAGGCTGCGTGGTGCGCAGTGCGCCGCGGGGATTGGAGTAGGAGCTTCGGGGATGCTAAAATAGAATAACGGGGGGAACGGTGGGAATTCGATCGATACGATCGAATCGGAAGCTGTAAATGGAGTGCACATAGGGCGTCCCTAAATTTTCCAAATAGAATACGAAAATGGGGAGGCAGGTGGAGGAAAGTTGATTTCAAGGTAGAGCTTGCTGAGGCTCCCTCTATAAACCTCTCCGCTTCAGTCACGCAAGGCTTGCTACATGCTAGATCTACATCCCACATTTCTAATTTTCGCCCGCTGCACCCTCTCGCGCTCCCATCTCCCTTCAGCGATTCAATTACACCCTCCCGCGTCAACGTCTATTGAATTTCGACTTCTTCGTTTCCCAAGACTCTACCAGGATCTAGTACCGCCTCGCGTGCACCTTTCCCCATCGCACTCTACTCTCGCGCGACGATATACGACGCAGAATACTCCAGAAGAAAACGCAGTCGGCGATCAAAGTCCAGTATCTCCAGCGCTTCGTGGATTATCATCGCAAAGTGGAATCGCCGTGCGCAACTTTGCACGAGATTCACCTCGCCCCGATAAAAGAGACGTCCGCGCTCGCTTGGCGAGGAAACGGGCGGGCAGGAGGGGAGAAACCTATCGTGGACCCGTAAAGATCACGGCACGTGCCGAGGCGATGCAGGGAGCAGAAAATCACGCTTGCACAATACAGCAAAGGCGGGCCCGTCGAGCACCGTGTGGCGGGCAAGGTGCTCCATATTCTATATTTAAAAGGCGCACAGGGGACAGCTGAGACACCACGTGCGTGTGCGTGAGTACGCACGCGCCTTTACCCTCTCACGTACTCTCGCGGTACTTGCGCGTCTCGCCGTGTGACCGGTCGCATTTAAATTTACCAGCGACGCGCGCCGCCGTGGCGCGATACCGGCACTCTCGATCCTCGCGCGTGTAATACACTCGTGCCGGGGAGCAAGGCGGAGAGGACCGAGAGAGGAGAGCATCGGGCGCTGGAAATATACGGGACGGCGCTCGATCTCGTTTGTTTCCGGCGCGGCGATTCGAAGCGGCGCGCGGCTGTAACGAGAACCTTAACGCCGAAGAGGGCCGGCTCGAGCGCGCGAAGAGGGAAGATGGGTGTTCGGCTTCTATTTTCTACGCGAACAGCCTCGGGCGGCTCTGTTCGACGGCGATACACTCGAATATTCCTATCATTTCGAAATCCGACGGATAATTTACGAGGGAATAGAGAAGCTTGTACCGAGAACCGCGCGGGATGGAAGTCTGTTGCTCCGTGTTTCTGTGAACGAGTGTCGCTGGTGCTTGAGGTATTTACGACCGTGTTTCCGGTGTTAATCGGAGTACCGAGATTCGAGGGATGTTTGCGGAATGTCCCGACGTAGAATTCGATATTGATGAAGCCTGCGGGTACTTCTGCCGTTCCACAGACTGTTTTGCGCTTGAGTTAGTCACCGCGGAGCTTCCGACATCATTCGGCCGAGGGGGATCTTGGCAAACTCGAATGTCGTGACTCAATGGGAGTTTTTTTAGTATCTCCAGGTTCGGGACGAAGATCGTCGGATTTTTGTAACTCGAGGAGATCGCCGAGATCCCTGGAAGTGGATAGCGATCGCGGGATATGCTAATGAGCTCTTTGGAGACTTTACGAGGGGAACGCACGATGCTCGGGTCATAGATTTGGCTGCAATTATACTGCGCGTCTCGTTCCAAGATGATTACTTGTAGCTTTGTCAAGTACGCGGGAAATACACAACGTTTAGAGTTTAAATAAAACAATATTTTTGGCGCGCCAGACGAGGCTAGCAACCTCATATTGCTTTGCTGTGCGAGAATTTTAGCAGATGGGAAAGTCGAAGAAACGATATCCTTCTCGTTCGTGTTCAAGAGAACGTGGAAGAGAATCCAGCAAAACGTCAAGAAAGTTAGAAACTATGCAAGAGCAACTAGAAAACCTAACAAAGAGTTGGATGGAATTTATACAAAGTCAAAATTCTTAAAAAAATATCACACAAGACTCTGAAAATCCCGTTGAAGGTATCCTTTATTAAAATTGCTCAAATACAGCACGATCTTTCACGCGAAGCATCGTGCTTTAAGATTAGTTTAACAAGAACGATACCTATTTCCATAGGAACAAACACAAGATTTTGAATTTTGCACCCACT